>CM077672.1:399565780-402065780 GCA_039707655.1 Elymus sibiricus
TAAGAAGACACAAAATAATATCTCAGACACAAAAGAAAAATGTGATTATAAAAACCAAAAATCATGTTGCGAGAGATAGAAAAATTCCAAAAACAGAGACATATACCGCTAGCATAGGGAAGCAGCCCCCAACCCAAAATGAAGAAGTAGCCTGTGATTTTAACTTGTCCTGGCACTTCTTGACCTCTTTCATTGCAACAGTTAAAACATGCTCATCCCAAGCGAATTCAGTAACCTTGTCCATTTCTTCAAGGCTTGTCAAGTACTCTAGGGGCACCATGTTGCCAGTGCTTGGAGTTAAAACTGTTGCAAGCGCTAAGAGCACCCATGACCTCTTCGTAGTATCGGCATCATCATTCCTTGCTCGATGAAGCACATCCACTATATGCGCAATTGGAGCCTTGCCATTCTTGTGATAAATGTTGCGGAGTTCACAATGCTCATGTCTCTTGAAAAGCTCAACTGGTCTGTTGCCTGATGGAATATTAAAAACCTTCTTCACCATGTCTCTAGTAAACACAATAACCTTATTCTGACTCAGCCTGAAAACCCAAAAAAGCAATGTATTCATTGGTTGCTCTCAAACATGACCTAAAAGAAAGTACATGTTGCATACATGATGCAGGAGAAAAAAAAAGATAGGAGGTGGGTGCAATACCTGAGCTCACGACTGTCAGTATCAATGTTCATTGTTAACCACTCCATCAAATCATGCGCCACTACGAAAGGTGAAATGCTCGTGAGATCACCAAAGCCAGTTTCATTTATGTAGCCCCTCTTGGTAGAATTAAGTTTTGTTTTGGCAACTTCACGCAAGCGTTTTGCTGCGAAACGTTGGCTGAATGCACACCCAGACTCCATTACTTCTTCGTCTGGCAGATAGCTGCAACAATCAAAATGAATAAAATGTATTGGGTACACCACCATTACAGCATGCAACAAACAAAATATACTACAGATGCGATAGCCATTCGGATTCCAGCTTTCTCAACATCTACCAAGAATAAAATGAAGCAAAAAATGATCATTCCTTACTTGTCATTAGTTCAGAGTGGATAAATCTAGAAAAACTAAACAATTAGCCGAACGACACAACCAGTTCAAAAATCAGCTCAATACAAAAAGGCTGATATAATTACATGCAGCAAACACTATAAGATGAAAATCTTGTCTGAATATAGAAATAAAACAAACGATAAGACTCTGACTACACTGACTTTCATCTAAAAAACCTCATCTAAACAACAAATGCACCAAGAAAAATCTCACAACTGAGACCACTGAGAATATACTCCACCACCTCTGAAATCCCGTCCCCTACCTCCAAAATCTCGTACCATACCTCTAAAACCTCGTCCCCTACCTCTAAAATCTCAACTATAAACCCTAGCTACAACAGGGAACCAAATTAATCCGATTCTACACAACAAACCCTAGGTGAAATGGGGAGGAAAAAATGGCGACAAGGTTTTTGAACTGGTCATACTATAAAATCTCAAATCTCATCCCCTGCATCTAAAAAATCTCCAATATAAACCCTAGCTACAGCTGTGAACCAAAATCCATCCGAATCTAACTACAAAAACTAAGTGAAATGGGGAGGATATGGGGATTTCGTCCCGGATCTACACATACAACACTAAGAACTACCAGAATAAACACACGAAATGGAGACAAAAAATGCTGCCAAGCGCATGAGAGCATACCTGCCGTCCGCCGTCGCAGCTACAGAGGCGCCGTGTCTATCCGCGCCGTGGGTGACGCCGTCCGCCGTCGCAGCTACAGGGGCGCCGTGTTGATCCGCGCCGTGGGCGACGCCGTCCGCCGTCGCAGCTACAGGGGCACCGACTTGGCCGACGCCGTTCGCCGTCGCCCGAGTCTCCGGTTCCCTTGCCGTCCCCGCAGCATCCGATTCCCCCGCCGCCGCCACGATTTTGGATTTCGCCTGCGGCGTCGCAGCAGCAACGAGATGGGGAGAAAACGGTCGCAGCAAAAAATGCGATGGAATAGAGAAAAGGGGGTGGAAGCAATGACGCAAGCGCGTGGAAAAAAAAACAAAGATGTGGCGCGATGGAAACAGCTCTCCACCGTACGATGAAACGGTATCGGATGGCGAGCAAGCCGGACGCTCGCGCTCGAGCCAGCAGGCGGATGAAAGGGAGCGTTTTCCAAAACGTATAGGGTTTTTGGTTGTGACATTGACAAAAAAGATCTTACTAGTACAATTTTAAATATTAGGTACTACTAAGTTTTTAAAGAAAGAATGTGCTACCCTAATATTTACCAAAGTTTCAAAGAGAGAAGAAGATGATTGATTGAGGTGTGGTCTGTGGGTTAAACATGCATTTTCAGTACTGCACAAGGCTTGGAAACATGCTCACGCTTTGGGCCGTACAAACAAAGCCGCACCATTGGTTTTGCCGTTAGGATGATGATTAAGAGACGGCTATGCTACACCATCTCCGGTATTAAGGGCCTACAGCGACCACCTTAAATACAATTTTATCAGAATATACTTCGCTCGTGCCCATACTAGGATAGTCGTCGACAGTCCCAAACTAATGGTAGTAGTCAAACATTTCTAATTTAGGCCACTAATATATAGTTATATACACAAACATATCGAGATTGGTCAAATAAAATACATGAAATACATGACACGATTCTGCTTTTATTTTACTATAACAACTTTTCGTGAAGTCGTCGATATCTAAAACACCATATCTGAAATGGTACAAAACACTAGTTACAATACAGCAAGCGTGAGCTAAGTTTCACACCTTTTTTGTTCTGAAACCTGTCTGGTTTTACAAACAGGGCAGACGACCATGCATACCAGCACAAACCTAAAAGCACAAACTGTACAAAAATGATGATTCAGCTCTAAGAAAGACATTTCGAAACAAGATGTGTATACAGTGACCAACACAGACCTAAAAGCGATCAGAGTCCGGGGAAAAGCTCAAAGTAAACCATATGACACACAGAACAGGCCACCTAATCAAGTTCTCTCTGCACAACAAGTCATGACTTGCAACAGTTCTTAGGTGTAACATCACCCTCAGGACTACACACACTGCACTTGCCGGTCACCTAAGTTCCTTCATCAATACATTTAAATTCAGAAAGAACCATCTAATGCTCACATCAACATCAAGCGACTCAACCCGACTCGACTCTTTATTTTTTACTATACAATACTCGCATTTACATACCTCAGAGGGACAAAAATGGTTGGCAGTGCACACAAAGCTGCGTGAGAGAAGAACAGAGGGCCTCACTCATCTATCACTAGCATGGGCAGGAAGATGGCCAGTCAGTTTCCTAGGAGGACCAGATAAATACACGTCTATATTTGTGGGAAGCCTTGGCCATCAGGGCAGTCGCCGCCTGAAGTTCCTGCTGGTGCCTTGGTATGTCCGGACCAGCAGGCCGACACCCAACCCAACGCCCACGCATATGCCGAGGCCGATCCCAACTCCAACCCGCACACCAGCATTAAACCATGAAAGCTCACCATCCTCGCCCTCTAGAAAGTCCTGCCTCGAGTACAAGCTGTTATAGTCGGCGTCCAAATCTGTCTCGGACTTGGGATCAGGGAATTCTGATACCTAAAACGGGAGATGGGAAAGGAAATAATACTGTCAATATCTGCACAATCGAAACTAAATTAGAACATGCATTTAGCTATGAATTTTCACAGGATTCCTAAAAGGATACTGCAGAAGAAAACCACAATCAAAGCAGTTCATATATACAACCACTACAAACAGCTGATCTGCTTCACCACACATCATTGATATACATACAAATCCAAATTAACCCATCAAATTTGGACTTGGTGTTCAACAGAGATGACAGCAAATAACTGAATATCCACATTCCAACATGCCTACATAGAGAAAAACATGTTCGGTATTGTTCTTACAAAATAACAAGTGAATGTGACTTAGTCAAGCAAGATAAAATAAAAGCTGATCATAAACCCAAACAAATACTTGTCTGATGGCACCAAGAGAACTGACACATAAGCATAAACCTGGGCATCAGCCTCAGTCAACCAATAGAATTCTTCAGGAAGAACATTGACAATCTGATTTCCATTCTTATGGTCTTACTATGCTGTCTTGCTAATTTCTAAGGTTCTGCATGCTGTACAGTCACCCATTTAATTAGAACACAAGCATTTGGCAATCGGTACATGTACTTCGGGACAGCAATGTCCTCTGATCAATAACCTGAGAACGCCAAAGTAGTGCATCTAGAAGCTACAATCTACAGAGTAAAGATACTCTAGCTAGGATAACCTGAGAACACCAAAGTATTGCATCTAGAAGCTACAATCTACAGAGTAAGGATACTTTAGCTAGGATAACCTGAGGACTCAAAATATAGCATGAGGTTGATCAAATATGGGCAATATGGCTTGTAGGATAACCAAGGAATCTGAAAACTGATGTTATGCATGGTATATGCATAAATCTACAACTGCTGACATGAGGTAGTAATTTTGACTTAAAAGTAGACGATAGTAGCATCTCTAAGTAATTTTGACTTAAAAATTTTAATGGGAACATGCCTTAAGCCAGATAGTTCTTTTTACATTCACACCTGTCAGTGTCCAGCTTCTCCTACGGTTCATTCTGTTCAACGAGTATGCAGAGCAGCAAATATCCAAACATTTGCCACAACAAGAAGTTTCATCATGAGATATGTATTGAACTAGTTACTGTTAACTGGTCCAATATTATCTCCAAGTCATCCTCATAAAAGAATAATTAAGCAGCAAGTCAGAAGAAACATCCAGACAGAACAATTGCACTTGCACAACATGCTGCAATGGGTATAACGCGCAGGCCATATTATCTCCAGGTCATCCTCATAGTGGGTTGCTTGGCACTAGCATCAACATCGGAAATGGGTACAAATACGTTGGTATTAATTTAGTAGCACCAACATAAGAACACATACATACATACATAAATAGGAGCTTATCTATCTTTAAAAAAGGGCAGCCCGGTGCACGTAGCTCCCGCTTGCGCAGGGTCCAGGGAAGGGTCCGACCAGTTTGGGTCTATAGTACCCAGCTTTTCCCTACATTTCTGCAAGAGGCTGTTTCCAGGACTCGAACCCGTGACCTCATGGTCACAAAGCAACAGCTTTACCGCTGCGCCAAGGCTCCCCTTCAGCTTATCTATCTTTCTTAAGTTAAATTTTGATTGTGCATACTACTTGCAGGAATAATTATTTTGGGTATATTGAATATGGCTAGATGGTCTATATAAGCAAGAAATTTGTCCAGAGAGGATACATTTCAATTGATGTTTATCATAGCAAATATGCGATGGGCACGTCACCATTGTGCTAGAAAAATGCCAATGAAACCAAAATAGTCCAGCACTCCCCCTCGATATGTTTTAAGCCCGAATGATCATACAATGTTAGGTTAAAGGGACAGACACAAGAAAGAAAAAAAAACATGACAGGAACTCTCGATAATGGTGAATGTGTGGATACGTAGTGAAGTACCTTCAAAGAGTCCACGTGTGAGTTTTCCGTATGTAGTTCAGTGGCTTCATTCTCAGGGATAGAATCCAGCTTTAGTTTCATTTGGGACTTTCTCCGTGATATAAACTGTACCGTCTTGGTTAATATAATTGGCGTGCCAGAGAAAGTGCCAGCGACATAAACCTCAACAACAGGATGCGCAGAGTCTGGGCCTGTGGACATCTTCCCCTTCAAGAAACCACTAGACGATGCCGATGAGTGGCACTTGATATTCCATTTCTTGCTGCTGCTCTTGGGCTCCCCGACCACTCCATTGGCACTGCATAACTCCAGGTCCCCAGTGAGCAAGAGATCGTTCTTGTCAAACACCTGAAACCTCACGCTCCCCGTCATCCTTATACTATCCGTGCTCACGTACGTGGCCTCCTCGGTCTTCTTGTCGATCCTGTCCCTTCTGAGGGACGACGAGACGAACTCGGTGTGCATGCTGCTCCGCCGTCCGTTGACCTCGATGACCGTGTCGGGGGAGAGCGGGATGTGGTTGAGCGTGAGATGGTCCGGCGCGGACTCGTCCACCACGCAGTTGCTGACCCTCACATAGAACACCTTGAGGTCGAGCCAAGGCGACGACCTCGACGCGTAGAGCGGGTGCATGATGATCTTCCTGGCAGCCTCGAAAGCCACCCCGTCGCCCATCTTGATCTTATTATTGCACCGCCACGACGACAACGAGAACGCACAAACTGCAGCACCGCAGAAGTTCCAATTCCACTACCTGTGAAAGATAAATTTTGGGTTAGTACAGGAGTTGGGTTTAAGTGAACAATCTTTAAATAATTCCTACGTAGTACTCCGTATCTAACAACCGAATTTAACACGATCAAACAGCGATCATTTATTGCATAGAAGATCGAACATCAATTCGATTGACTGCAGGCACCGGGGGAATGGGAGCTCAATCGAGACCAGGAGATTTGGGAAATTAAACTGCTAATAATAGATAATACTACACAACCCGGCAATCAAAATCCGCGACGAGCCGGACGGATCGGCGCGTCCATCCCAGAGAGGAAAAATCTAATTAGATTGCCCATGGCGAAGAGAGAGAAAAAAAAAGGCAAAACAAGTAGGTTAGGGTTCGTCACCAGCAAAAGGAATCAATCCCTGGGCGCGCTCCGGGCGGATCTCCACCGCGCACCAGCGGAGCCGAGGAGGAGGAGGAGGAGGAGGCGGGGGCGGATGCCGAGTAGGAGAGGAGAATCCCCCTCTGGTGCTTCGGTGGACGGCGGGCGTGCTGGCGGGGGATCGCGAGAGGAAGAGGGAAAAGGGAGGAGGATAAGCACTAGGGGAGAGGCCTGGAGGGGGTATATTCGATATTTTCCGGGTCGTTTTTGGACGTAATATCGTGGATGGTTTTGGCTTTTCTTGGAAAAAAGGTAATATGTTGGGTGGATTGGAGAATACTTCTGGCACATCTTTCTGACCGTTTGACTAGGCTTTGGTGGGTTTTTCTTCGCTCCGGCGGTTTGCCTTCCAAATTGTCATCTTCATATTTTGTTTTTTGCGACTATACACACCATTTTTGTGGCTTGGTAGTAGAGGTGAATTACAATCACAATAACCTAACATTGATACTGTTCCGTGAGAGAGTGGGTGGGCGAACGAAACCCTAGCCACCGCCCCATCCTACACCCCCTCTCGCCACCGTCAGAGTGCGTTTTCGGACAAAGCCCATGTGGCGCCTGCACCGACGGAGAGGTCCGGGTCGGAGGTGGTCTGCGTGATTCGGCGGCGAACTCGACACCTGACCTGGATCTGTCGTGCAGTGGCATGAGTGTTCCAGGTTTTCTTTAGTGAGTCTTCGAGTTTGGTTTCGGACGACAAGGCAGCAGTGCTGTTGCAGTGTAGGAATAATGTTCTTCAACGATAATTCAAAACAGTGCCCAGGCTCCCGGTGAATAGTAAATTCAAAAAAAATAGCAAATTCAAAAAAATCTGAACTTTTTACACATGAAAGATGAGAGAATTTTCTAGGTGCGTGCAAAATTTCAAAGTGTTTGGACATTTGACGAGCTCGTGGTGAAAAAAACAATTCGGTCTACACAATGCACTTTTTGAAAGTTTCTTTGACAAGCCAAATTTGTTATTTTTGCCACGAGCTTCTCAAATGTCCAAACACCTTGAAATTTGGCGAGCACCTAGAAGATTCTCTCAACTTTCATGTGTAAAAATTTCAGTTTTTTCTAATATGTTTGCTATTTTTTTCATTTTTACCAGCTGAGCCTGGGTGCAGAAACGTTGCACTCGTTCTTCATGCTCTGTTCCGTTAAGAGGATTCATGGAGCCGTGTTTCCGACAAGTCTTCCGAGATTCGGTGGTATAGATTTTCGGTGGATCCATCTGGATTTGGTCGGCTTTTGTGGTCTTTGAAGTTTTTTTTTTTTTTGAACACAGTACAGACGCAAGCGCTCATACATACGCGCATACACTCACCCCTATGAACGCACACACGCACACCCTACCCCTATGAGCACCTTCGAGAGACTGAGCCGGCATATCATCTTGAGATTTACGAAGTCACCGTAGGCGCCTCGTCGTCGACGGGAACGTCTCCTCCCACTGAAAGCGCATCGCCGGAAATCCTGAAATAAATCCAGGAATAATGCGAGCACCAGGACTTGAACCCTGATGGGCTGGGGATACCACTGTCCCTCTAACCATCCAACCACAGGTTGGTTCGCTGTGGTCTTTGAAGTTGCTACATGCTACTCCCACCGTCCAGAATTACTTGTCACAAAAATGGATATATTTAGACGTATTTCTAGTTCTAAATACATCCATTTATGCGACAAATAATTCGGGGCGGAGGGAGAATTATTGTTAACTCATTGTCACATTTTCCCCTGAAAAATTATTAGTAACAATTTCCCCCTAGAAATTATTAGTATTTTTATCTCAAACCCCAAATAACGAGTGCCTTATCCATTTCGCAAATATATGCGGGCCCATGCGATCGGATTAGCTACAGGCAGATGTACCCGCAGTGAACCACGCACGGCCACACGTGGGGTGCGCGTGGCTCCCACATCAATCCAAGGCTAGGCGCGAGTTGGTTCATTCATCTCGACCCCTCGCGAAAATATCTCCCTCTCCCTGTCTCCATCTGCGACTGATTTATTTAATTTAATAATTCGAGGCTCTCGGCAGCTCGCGTCGGCAAGCCACCAGATCCAACGTACCACCACCTATCTGCGCAAGATCCGGGCTTGTCTTCTTGTTCGTAGCACAGTGATCAAATCGTGAGGCTGTGGCTGTCCCTCAAACGAATTGTCCTGCGAATCCCGCGCGAAAAAAACAAAGAATTGCACTGCGAATTTTATAGGTACTACGCAGCAGGTGTGTGCAGTGCGACTGAAGTAAAGTGCTAATCTAATCCCTTGGAGCGAGTCGTGTCATCTTGGTTTGGTGAGACTTGGGGAGATCATGCTCCATTCTGGTGTTAACCATGCGTTCATGGAAGTATGTTTTTCTCCGGTCAAACGAAGTTAGAGCAACTCTAGGAACGACATATTGTTCGGTCACCATACGAGATAATAGAGCGTGTTCCATATGGATAGGAAGGTCGCAGCCGTTGTGCGTAAACCCATAACGCGGCCTTCACAAATTTCAGTTCTTTTTGTCATTTTTCTTCAATTTTATAGGGGCGATTTAAACTCAAATTAGTCTAACCAAACGCATGTATCAGCACGATAACTTGATAGCAACTATATCAATGGCCAAAATGCGTCGTTTTTCATATAATTAGCGAATAGAAAAATCATTTGACGACACTTCAAAAAATAAGCAATGTCACTATTTGAGCGACATGCTAAGACTAGTCAGTGCTCGACGCCGTCTGGTCGTCTCTCTCCTCCGAGAGACCGTCCAAGTAGGCGTAGGGGTCGGACTCACTAGTGGCAGCCGAGAGCGGCTGCCGCTGTTCCTCCTCGTCGGTGAATGGGGGGAGGGGGCGTACTCTCGGAGGATGCGCTCCTCGTTGCAAGCTTCGAGGGCGGAGAACTGCATCACGACGTTGATCGGGTCCTCGGGCTCCGGCTCTGGCTGGTCCTCGAAGGGGACAACGTCGTTCACCCGGACAAGGGGTCCGACTGGGACGACATCCTCCTCCTCATTCACCCTGACAAGGGGCCTAGATCCCTCACGGCTGCCAGATTCGCCGTCGCCACGGAGGAGGATCCAGCGGGTGCAGCGGCTAGTGCGATATGGGAAGAGTTCATGTCATTGCGCGGCGTCCAGCGGGTGCAGCGGCTAGTGCGATATGTGAATTTTATACTACTACGCAGCAGGTGTGTGTGCAGTGCAACTCAAGTAAAGTGCTAATCCAATCCCTTGAAGCGAGTCGTGTCATCTTGGTTTGGTGAGACTTGGGGAGATCATGCTCTAACCATGCGTTCATGGAAGTATGTTTTTCTCCGTTCAAACGAAGTTAGAGCAACCCTAGCAACGTCATAGTACAGACACAAGTGCTCAGATACATGCGTATACATTCACCCCTATGAACGCACACATGCACACCCTACCCCTATGAGCACATCTGAGAGACTGAGCTGACATATCATCTTGAGATTTACGAAGTCACCGTAGGCGCCTCGTAGTCGACGGGAACGTCTCCTCCCACTGAACGCGCATCGCCGGAAATCCTGAAACAAATCCAAGATAAATGCGAGTACCAGGACTTGAGCCCTAGTGGATTGGGGATACCACTGTCCACCTAACCATCCAACCACAGGTTGGTTCACTAGCAACGTCATATTGTTAGGTCACCATATGAGATATAAAGCGCGTTACATATGGATATGAAGGTCACAACCTAAACATAGAATCGCCATAACGCGGCCTCCATACATTTCTTCTTCTTTTTTTGTCATTTTCTTCAATTCTATACGGGCGATTTAAACTCAAATTAGTCTAACCAAACACATGTACCTGCACGATAACTTAATAGCAACTATATCAATGGCCAAAATGTGTTGTTTTTCATGTAGTTAGCGACTAGAAAAATCGTTTGACGACACTTTAAAAAATAAGCAATGTCACTATTTGAGTGGCATGCTACCTGGTACTAACACTAGTTGATGCTCGGCACGATCGTCTCTCTCCTTCGAGAGATAGTCGAAGTAGGCGTAGGGGTCGGACTCACTAGCGGCTGTCGTTGTTCCTCCTCGTCCGTGAGTGCGGCGGGAGGGGGCGTACTCTCGGAGGATGCACTCCTCGTTGCTGTTAGAGTCAGACCATCCTACGGTGCCGCAGCGTGATGAACAACGTGGAGTGCAAGTCAAGCTGCTACCAAATAGATAGTTTCCATCTCTGTTTGTCTATTCGTATTGTACACAAACTCTGTAATTTCTGGATGCATATATATACGAGGAGGCTGTACCGTGGCTGGCAATTGAGCCGCCCGGTGTATTCCGATTTACATGGTATCAGGCCACATCGTTCCTCTCCTCTCAATACTCGATCTCCAAACCTAATCGCCGCCGTTGCCGTCGCCGCTTCCCACAGCCTCCTTCATCTCTACCACCATGAACGCTGACGACCTAACGAAGCTCGAAGAGGAGCTCAAGCAACGCGAGTCCATCATCAAAACTCGCGAGGAAGAACTCCAGCGTCTTGCCGAGGAGCGGGGCAAGACAGTTCTCGCATCCACCCCTGCACCTGTTCCTGCACCCTCCTCCTATGCTGCTTCAATCAAGACATATGTTCTCATCACTCTTGATCTTCAGGACTCCAACTACGCCAAGTGGCGTTAGCTTTTTCTCGTGGCCCTCGGGCGCTACGGCCTCTCCAGCCACGTCGTCGGCGCCGCCGACGCCACCCCCTCCGACACGTCGCCTATCTCGGATTGGGGACGCGATGACTACACGGTGCTCTCCTGGATCTACGGCTTGATCTCCATTGAGCTCTTCGGCATCATCATGGCTCCCGGCTCCACGGCACGGCAAGTCTGGGACTCCATTGCCAACCTCTTCCACGACAACAAGAAAAGCCGCGCCTTAGCCCTCGATGCCGAGTTCCGCAACACTCCACAAGGGGACATGTCTGTCCATGACTACCGCGCCAAACTCAAGTCTCTTGCCGACGCTCTCAGCGATGTCGGTCAACCTATCTCCGACGAGACGCTCGTCCTCACAGTGCTCCGCGGCATCAACGAACAATTCAGCCATCTTCGGTCTTTTCTCCTGTTCCAGGTGCCGTTCCCATCCTTCCTGCAGACACGTTCCGCTCTCGTCCTGGAGGAGACGCAGAAAAAGACGTACGCCAAGAACGCGGCCGCAACAGCACTCTGGGCAAGCGGCAATAGCATCCTCCCTCATGCTGGCGGGGAGCGGGCTCCTTCTTATGGCCGCGGCACTGGCTACAACGGCAGCGACTCACACTCCACCACGCCCTACCCCAACCCTGGCCGTGGAAGTGGAAACGGTGGACGCCGCGGGCGTGGAGGCGGCTGATACGTCTCCAACGTATCTATAATTTTTTATTGTTCCATGCTATTATAGTATCAATCTTGAATGTTTTTATATGCAATTATATATCATTTTTTGGGACTAACCTATTAACCCAGTGCCCAGTGCCAGTTGTTGTTTTCTGCTTGTTTTTGGCTTTTCAGAGAAACAGTATCAAATGAAGTCCAAATGCCATGAAACTTTTTGGAGATTTTTTTCTGGACAAAAAAAACTTTGGAAGCTTCGGGAGGAGGCCAGAAGCCTCACGGAGGCTTCACAAGGCAACACGGCGCGCCCCCGAGGGGGCGCGCCGTGTTGCCTTGTGGGGCCCACGTGACTCCGTTTGACCTAATTCCATTTCTATAAATTCACAAATATTGGGAAACCCCCAGAGAGCCAGAGGAAAAAACCTTTCCGCCGCCGCAAGCCTCTGTTCTTCCGCGATCTCATCTGGAGGCCTTTTCCGGTACTCTGCCGGAGGGGGAATCGATCACGGAGGGCTTCTACATCAACCTTGCTGCCCTTCCGATGATGTGTGAGTAGTTTAACACAGACCTATGGGTCCATAGTTAGTAGATAGATGGCTTCTTCTCTCTCTCTTTGATCTTCAATACCATGTTCTCCTCGATGTTCTTGGAGTTCTATCCGATGTAATCTTCTTTTGCGGTGTGTTTGTTGGGATCCGATGAATTGTGAGTTTATGATCAGATTATTCATGAGAAATATTTGAGTCTTCTCTGAACTCTTTTATGCATGATTGTTATAGCTTTGTATTTCTCTCCGATCTATCGATTTGGTTTGGCCTACTAGATTGATTTATCTTGTAATGGGAGAGGTGCTTTGTGATGGGTTCAATCTTGCGGTGCTCAATCCCAGTGACAGAAGGGGACATGACACGTATTTGTATTGTTGCCATTAAGGATAAAAAGATGGGGTTTATTCATATTGCTTGAATTTGCTTCTCTACATCATGTCATCTTGATTAAGGCGTTACTCTGTTTTTATTAACTTAATACTCTAGATGCATGCTGGATAGCGGTCGATGAGTGGAGTAATAGTAGTAGATGCAAGCAGGAGTCGGTCTACTTGTCTCGGACGTGATGCCTATATACATGATCATTGCCATGAATCCGTCATAATTATTTGTTTTTCTATCAATTGCCCAACAGTAATTTGTTTACCCACCGTATGTTTTTGTGCTCAAGAGAGAAGCCTCTAGTGAAAACTATGGCCCCCGGGTCTATCTTTATCATATAAAAAACCTAAAAATACCTTGCTGCAATTTATTTACTTTTATTTTAATTAGTATTTTAGTTTATCTATTTACCTCGATAAGATTTAATCCTTGCAAATAACCGCTAAGAGGATTGACAACCCTCTTATTTGCGTTGGGTGCAAGTGTTTGCTCTTGTGTGTGCAGGTGCACTTAACGGAATTTTGCTTGGTTCTCCTACTGGATTGATAACCTTGGTTCTTAACTGAGGGAAATACTTATCTCTACTGTACTGCATCATCCTCTCCTCTTCGGGGAAATACCAACGCAGACTACAAGTAGCAGCGGCCGCGAACGGGGCCGCGACAATCCCTGGATGTTCAACCCATGTGAGGGTGTCCCGGACTAGGGGGTACTCGGGCTGCCGGCCTATCTCTCGTAGGCCGGACTAGGGGGCCGCTCTTTGCTCATCAAAGGAAGGCCGGATTGCGGGCGACCCCGTGCACCAGAAGGAAACCTCCGAAGACTTGGCGTCTCCTCCAAGAAATATTTAGCGTAACCGGCATGCTTATCCCTTGATGGCAACCGACCATATGTAACCCTAGGTCCCTCCGGTGTCTATATAAACCAGAGGGTTTATTCCTTAGAGGGGCAGAATCATCATCAATATACCCACCTAGGGTTTAGCTCATCCGATCTCGAGGTAGATCAACTCTGTAATCACCATATCAGCCCATCAATACAATCAAGCAGGACGTAGGGTTTTACCTCCTCGAGAGGGCCCGAACCTGGGTAATCGTTGTCTCTGCGTTCCCTGTTACCCATTGATTCCACGATCCACAGCTCGGACCCCCTACCCGAGATCTGCCGGTTTTGGTACCGACATTGGTGCTTTCATTGAGAGTTCCGTCGTTCGGTCACCAAGGATCAGTGTCTCGCCTTGTCATCAGCGATGGCATCCGCAGCGGGGACATCTTCGTCCCCGGTCAGCTTTTCACGTTTGGCACCATCGTGCTGCACGCCGACCCGAACGGTCACCTTGACCAGGTCGACAGCCTCGCCCCTGAGCAGCGAATCAGGTTCGGCAACCTAGAGTACGTCGCCGACTCTCGGGGCGATCTGGTCCTCACTGGGTTCTCAGCTTTACCTGAGGAGCCTTACAATCCCGAGGCCTTAACTTCGGATTCTCTCCTTGGCCCCGCCTCTGGGCCGGTTCTCAGTTCGGATCTGACCTCGAGTTCGGATCTGACCCCGGCGCCAGAGAGCCAGGGGCCGCCCTTGGCCGAACACACTCCCAGCACAGGCGCACTAGAGTTTAACTCCGAGGGTTCCCGAGCATGAATCCGGTGGATCTCTCGTTCTTAAGCGAGATGTTAGATTGGATCCAAAAGATAAGTATCGCGGATGGCCCGTCCTCGGTCCATGAGCAGATCGGACTGGAGGCCAACCGCGGGGAATTTTGCGTCCCACCCACCACCCACTTAGTAGCCACTGTCGAAGATTTAACCGACATATTGGACTACGCCTCCGAGGAGGCCAACGACATGGACGAGGATAGCGACGTCCTGCCTTATATGGCTCCCTCCCTTGCCACCTCCAACACCGGAAAGTGGACCGCCACCTCCACCTATGACGTTTACATGGTCGATACCCCCAAGAAGGATGGCGACACGACCAAGAAGGACGGCGATGGCCCCGCCGAGGAACCGCCCAAACGCCGACGAAGGCGAGCCAGAGGGCGAGGAAAGGGCAAGGAAAATAACACAGACACGAATGGCACCGGCGATAACGACACTCTGGAACACATGGGGGAGCTCGGCGATAATGCCACCCCCGAACAACACCGCGACGCCTCTGAAGGGCATGAGGACCAGGGTGACCCGGACGACCCCGAGGACTCCGAGGACAGCAACTACCTCCCTCCTTCCGACGAGGAGGATAGCCTCGGACTCGAGGATTTCGTCGTCCCCGAGGACCCCTCGGACCAGGAGAGATTCAGGCAGCAGCTTATAGCCACCGCCCGAAGCTTGAAGAAGAAGCAGCAGCAGCTCAAGGCCGAACAAGACACCCTTAACGATAGGTGGACAATGGTCTTAGTAGCCGAAGAGGGCTTTGACAATCAGTGCCAGGATCAATACAAAAGCTACCCACGACGGCGTTTGTGATGGAAATATGCCCTAGAGGCAATAATAAAGTTGTTATATTATATTTCCTTGTTCATGATAAAGGTTTATTATTCATGCTAGAATTGTATTGACCGGAAACTTAAATACATGTGTGAATACATAAACAAATACCGTGTCCCTAGTGAGCCTCTACTAGACTAGCTCATTGATCGAAGATGGTTAAGGTTTCCTAACCATAGACATGAGTTGTCATTTGATAACGGGATCACATCATTAGGAGAATGATGTGATGGACAAGACCCATTTGTTAGCTTAGCATATGATCGTTCTGTTTATTGCTACTGCTTTCTTGAATGTCAAATACATGTTCCTCCGACCATGAGATCATGCAACTCCCGGATACCGGAGGAATACCTTGTGTGCTATCAAACGTCACAACGTAACTGGGTGATCATAAAGATGCTCTACAGGTATCTCCGAAGGTGTCTGTTGAGTTGGCATGGATCGAGACTGGGATTTGTCACTCCGTGTTTCGGAGAGGTATCTCTGGGCCCTCTCGGTAATGCACATCATAAGAAGCTTGCAAGCAAAGTGACTAAGGAGTTAGTTACGGGATGATGTATTACGGAACGAGTAAAGAGACTTGCCGGTAACGAGATTGAACTAGGTATGGAGATACCGACGATCGAATCTCGGGCAAGTAACATACCGACGGACAAAGGGAATTACGTATGTTGTCATTGCGGTTCGATCGATAAGATCTTCGTGGAATATGTAGGAACCAATATGAGCATCCAGGTTCCGCTATTGGTTATTGACCGGAGAGGCGTCTCAGTCATGTCTACATCATTCCCGAACCCGTAGGGTCCGCACGCTTAACGTTCGTTGACGATATAGTGTTATATGAGTTATGTGAATTGGTAACCGAATGTTGTTCAGAGTCCCGGATGAGATCCCGGACGTCACGAGGAGTCTCGGAATGGTCGAGAGGTAAAGATTTATATATGGGAAGTCATATTTTGGGTTCCGGAAAAAGGTGCAGTTTTTTCGGTATTGTACCGGGAAGCTTCCAGAAGGTTCCGGAGGATTCCGGAAGTCCACAAGTGGGTCCACCATGTCCCAAGGGCTGGCATGGGCTAAGGGGAGGCGCCCTGGCCTTATTGGGCCAGGCGCACCAAGTCTTCAAAAGCCCACGCAGCTAGGGAAGGAAAAAAATGAGAGTCCTAGTAGGAATAGGATTGGACTTTGGAGTCCAAGTCCACGTGTGTACTATTCACGTGGTACTGTTCACGTGGTACTATTCACGTGGTACTGTTCACGTGGCACTATTCCTTCTACTCCAAGCCCCTACACATATATAAATAGAGGAGAGGGGCGCCCCAAACAAGCCACAACATTGTCTTAGCCGTGTGCGGCGCCCCCCTCCACAGTTCCGTCCCTCGGTCATATTTTCGCAGTGCTTGGGCGAAGCCCTGCGGAGATAGCATCACCATCACCGTCACCACGCCGTCGTGCTACCGGAACTCATCCACTACCTCGCCGTCTTGCTGGATCAAGAAGTCGAGGACGTCACCGAGCTGAACGTGTGTTGAACGCGGAGGTGCCGTACGTTCGGTGCTCGGTCGGTTGGATCGTGAAGTTGTTCGACGACATCAACCGCGTTGTTCTAACGCTTCCGCTTACGGTCTACGAGGGTACGTAGACATACTCCCCCTCTCGTAGCTATGCATCTTCATGGATAGATCTTGCGTGTGCGTAGAAATTTTTTGTTTTCCATGCAACGTTCCCCAACAGTGGCATCATGAGCCAGGTCTATGCGTAGATGATATGCACGAGTAGAACACAAAGAGTTGTGGGCGGTGATCGTCATACTGCTTACCACCAACGTCTTATTTTGATTCGGCGGTATTGTAAGATGAAGCGGCCCGGACCAACCTTACATGTCCACGTACATGAGACCGGTTCCACCGACAGACATGCAACTTGTTTTGCATAAAGGTGGCTGGCGGGTGTCTGTTTCTCCTACTTTAGTTGAATCGAATTTGACTGCGGCCGGTCCTTGTTGAAGGTTAAAACAGCAAACTTGATAAATCACCGTTGTGGTTTTGTGCCGTAGGTAAGAACGGTTCTTGCTAGAAGCCCGTAGCAGCCACGTAAAACTTGCAACAACAAAGTAGAGGACGTCTAACTTGTTTTTTGCAGGGTATGATGCGATGTGATATGGTCAAGACATGATGTGATATACGTTATTGTATGAGATGATCATGTTTTGTAATTTATCGGCAACCGGCAGGAGCCTTATGGTTGTCTCTTTATTGTATGAAATGCAAGCGCCATGTAATTGCTTTACTTTATCGCTATGCGTTAGCAATAGTTGTAGAAGCAATAGTTGGCGAGACGACCATGACACAACGATGGAGATCAAGGTGTCGAGCCGGTGACGATGGAGATCATGACGATGCTTTGGAGATGGAGATCAAAAGCACAAGATGATGGCCATATCATGTCACATATTTTGATTGCATGTGATGTTTATCCTTTATGCATCTTATTTTGCTTAGAACGACGGTAGCATTATAAGATGATCCCTTCACTAAATTTCATGATAAAAGTGTTCTCCCCGAGTATGCACCGTTGCTAAAGTTTGTCGTTTCGAAGCATCTCGTGATGATCGGGTGTGATAGATTCTACGTTCACATACAACGGGTGTAAGCCAGTTTTACACAAGCAGAATACTTGGGTTAAACTTGACGAGCCTAGCATGTACAGACATGGTCTCGGAACACTGGAGACCAAAAGGTCGAACATGAGTCATATAGTAGATATGATCAACATGGAGATGTTCACCATTGATGACTATCCCATCTCACGTGATGATCGGACATGGGCTAGTTGATTTGGATCATGTAACACTTAGTTAACTTGAGGGATGTTAATTTAAGTGGGAGTTCATTAGTAATTTGATTAATTGAACTTAATTTATCATGAACTTAGTCTTGATAGTTTCTTTGCATATCTATGTTGTAGATAAATGGCCCGTGCTACTGTTTCGTTGAATTTTAATGCGTTCCTAGAGAAAGCTAAGTTGAAAGATGATGGTAGCAACTACACGGACTGGGTCCGTAACTTGAGGATTATCCTCATTGCTGCACAGAAGAATTATGTCCTTGATGCACCGCTAGGTGATGGACCTGCTACAGGAGCTGCTGCAGACGTTGTGAATGCCTGGCAGGCTCGATCTGATGACTACTCGATAGTTCAGTGTGCCATGCTCTACGGCTTAGAACCGGGACTGCAAAAGCGTTTTGAACGCCACGGAGCATATGAGATGTTCCAAGAGCTGAAATTGATATTTCAAGCTAATTCCCGGGTTGAGAGATATGAAGTCTCCAACAAGTTCTTTAGCTGTAAGATGGAGGAGAACAGTTATGTCAGTGAACACATACTCAGAATGTCTGGGTACCACAACCACTTGACTCAGCTAGGAATTGATCTTCCGGTTGAGAGTGTTATTGACAGAGTTCTCCAGTCACTGCCACCAAGCTATAAAGGCTTCGTGATGAACTATAATATGCAAGGGATGGAGAAGACAATTCCCGAGCTCTTCGCGATGCTGAAATCAGTGGAGGTAGAAATCAAGAAGGAGCATCAAGTGTTGATGGTTAACAAAACCACTAGTTTCAAGAAAAAGGGCAAGGGAAAGAAGGGGAACTTCAAGAAGAACGGCAAGCAAGTTGCCGCTCCCACGAAGAAACCCAAAGCTGGACCTAGGCCTGAAACAGAGTGCTTCTACTGCAAAGGGACTGGTCACTGGAAGCGGAACTGCCCCAAGTATTTGGCGGATAAGAAGGATGGCAAAGTGAGCAAAGGTATATTTGATATACATGTTATTGATGTGTTCCTCACTAATGCTCGCAGTAGCGCCTGGGTATTTGATACTGGTTCGGTTGCTCATATTTGTAACTCGAAACAGGAGCTACAGAATAAGTGAAGATTGGCTAAGGACGAGGTGACGATGCGCGTCGGGAATGGTTCCAAGGTTGATGTGATCGCCGTCGGCATGCTACCTCTACATCTACCTTCGGGGTTAGTTTTAGACCTCAATAATTGTTATTTGGTGCCACGTTGAGCATGAACATTATATCTGGATCTTGTTTATTGCGAGACGGTTATTCATTTAAGTCAGAGAATAATGGTTGTTCTATTTATATGAGTAACATCTTTTATGGTCACGCACCTTTTGTGAATGGTCTATTCTTGTTGAATCTCGATCGTAGTGATACACATATTCATAATATTGATGCCAAAAGATGCAAAGTTGATAATGATAGTGCAACATACTTGTGGCACTGCCGTTTAGGTCATATTGGTGTAAAGCGCATGAAGAAACTCCATGCGGATGGACTTTTGGAATCTCTTGATTATGAATCATTTGATACTTGCGAACCATGCCTCATGGGCAAGATGACTAAAACTCCGTTCTCCGGAACAATGGAGCGAGCTACTGATTTGTTGGACATAATACATACCGATGTATGCGGTCCGATGAATGTTGAAGCACGTGGCGGGTATCGTTATTTTCTAACCTTCACAGATGATTTGAGTAGATATGGGTATATCTACTTGATGAAACACAAGTCTGAAACATTTGAAAAGTTCAAAGAATTTCAGAGTGAAGTAGAGAATCATCGTAACAAGAAAATAAAGTTTCTACGATCTGATCGCGGAGGCGAATATTTGAGTTACGAGTTTGGCCTTCATTTAAGAAAATGTGGAATTGTTGCACAACTCACGCCACCTGGAACACCACAGCGCAATGGTGTGTCCGAACGTCGTAACCGTACTTTATTGGATATGGTGCGTTCTATGATGTCTCTTACCGATTTGCCACTATCGTTTTGGGGTTATGCATTAGAGACAGCTGTATTCACGTTAAATAGGGCACCGTCTAAATCCGTTGAGACGACACCATATGAACTATGGTTTGGCAAGAAACCTAAGCTGTTGTTTCTTAAAGTTTGGGGATGCGATGCTTATGTGAAAAAGCTTCAACCTGATAAGCTCGAACCCAAAGCGGAGAAGTGCGTCTTCATAGGATACCCTAAATAAACAATCGGGTACACCTTCTACCACAGATCCGAAGGCAAGGTCTTTGTTGCCAAGAATGGGTCCTTTCTAGAGAAGGAGTTTCTCTCGAAAGAAGTGAGTGGGAGGAAAGTAGAACGTGATGAGGTAATTGTACCTTCTCTCGAATTGGAAAGTAGCTCATCAGAGAAAACCGTTCCCGTGATGCCTACACCAATAAGAGAGGAAGATAATGATAAATATCATGAAACTTCAGATCCAAGTTACTACTGAACCTCGTAGGTCGACCAGAGTACGTTCCGCACCAGAGTGGAATGGTAATCCTGTTCTGGAAGTCATGTTGTTAGACAACGGCGAACCTACGAACTATGAAGAAGCTATGATAAGCCCGGATTCCGACAAATGGCTTGAGGCCATGAAATCTGAGATAGGATCCATGTATGAGAACAAAGTGTGGACTTTGGTGGACTTGCCCGATGATCGGCAAGCCATTGAGAATAAATGGATTTTTAAGAGGAAGACAAACGCTGATGGTAATATCACTGTCTACAAAGCTCGACTTGTCGCGAAAGGTTTTCGACAAGTTCAAGGGGTTGACTACGATGAGACTTTCTCACCCGTAGCGATGCTTAAGTCTGTCCGAATCATGTTAGCAATTGCCGCATTTTATGATCTGGCAAATGGATGTCAAAACTGCATTCCTTAATGGTTTTCTCAAAGAAGAGTTGTATATGATGCCACCAGAAGGTTTTGTCGATCCTAAGGGTGCTAACAAAGTGTGCAAGCTCCAGCGATCCATCTATGGACTGGTGCAAGCATCTCGGAGTTGGAATATACGCTTTGATGAGGTGATCAAAGCATATGGTTTTGTACAGACTTACGGTGAAGCCTGTATTTACAAGAAAGTGAGTGGGAGCTCTGTAGCATTTCTAATATTATATGTGGATGACATATTGTTGATTGGAAATGATATAGAATTTCTGGATGGCATAAAAGGATACTTGAATGAAAGACCTCGGTGAAGCTGCTTATATATTGGGCATCAAGATCTATAGAGATAGATCAAGACGCTTGATAAGACTTTCAATGAGTACATACCTTGACAAGATTTTGAAGGAGTTCAAAATGGATCAGTCAAAGAAGGAGTTCTTGCCTGTATTGTAAGGTGTAAAGTTGAGTAAGACTCAAAGCTCGACCACGGCAGAAGATAGAGAGAGAATGAAAGTCATTCCCTATGCCTCAGCCATAGGTTCTATAATGTATGCCATGCTGTGTACCACACCTAATGTGTGCCTTGCCACGTGTCTGGCAAAGGGGGTACAAGAGTGATCCAGGAGTGGATCACTGGACAGCGGTCAAAATTATCCTTAGTAACTAAAGGACTAAGGAAATGTTTCTCGATTATGGAGGTGATAAAGAGTTCGTCGTAAAGGGTTACGTCGATGCAAGCTTTGACACCAATCTGGATATCTCTGAGTAGCAAACCGGATATGTATAATGGAGCAGTCATTTGGAATAGCTCCAAGTAAAGCGTGATAGCAGCATCTACAGTATGACATAAGGATTTGCAAAGCACACATGGGTCTGAATATTGCAGACCCATTGACTAAAATTCTCTCTCACGAGCAAAACATGATCACACCTTAGAACTCTTTGAGTGTTAATCACATGGTGATGTGAACTAGATTATTGACTCTAGTGAACTCTTGGGTGTTAATCACATGGCAATGTGAACTAGATTATTGACTCTAGTGCAAGTGGGAGACTGATGCAAATATGCCCTAGAGGCAATAATAAAGTTGTTATTTTATATTTCCTTATTCATGATAAAGGTTTATTATTCATGCTAGAATTGTATTGACCGGAAACTTAAATACATGTGTGAATACATAAACAAATACCGTGTCCCTAGTGAGCCTCTACTAGACTAGCTCGTTGATCAAAGATGGTTAAGGTTTCCTAACCATAGACATGAGTTGTCATTTGATAACGGGATCACATCATTAGGAGAATGATGTGATGGACAAGACCCATTTGTTAGCTTAGCATATGATCGTTCTATTTATTGCTACTGCTTTCTTGAATGTCAAATACATGTTCCTCCGACCATGAGATCATGCAACTCCCGGATACCGGAGGAATACCTTGTGTGCTATCAAACGTAACAATGTAACTGGGTGATCATAAAGATGCTCTACAGGTATCTCCGAAGGTGTCTGTTGAGTTGGCATGGATCGAGACTGGGATTTGTCACTCCGTGTTTCGGAGAGGTATCTCTGGGCCCTCTCGGTAATGCACATCATAAGAAGCTTGCAAGCAAAGTGACTAAGGAGTTAGTTACGGGATGATGTATTACGGAACGAGTAAAGAGACTTGCCGGTAACGAGATTGAACTAGGTATGGAGATACCGACGATCGAATCTCGGGCAAGTAACATACCGACGGACAAAGGGAATTACGTATGTTGTCATTGCGGTTCGACCAATAAGATCTTCGTGGAATATGTAGGAACCAATATGAGCATCCAGATTCCGCTATTGGTTATTGACCGGAGAGGCGTCTCAGTCATGTCTACATCATTCCCGAACCCGTAGGGTCCGCACGCTTAACGTTCGTTGACGATATAGTGTTATATGAGTTATGTGAATTGGAAACCGAATGTTGTTTGGAGTCCCGGATGAGATCCCGGATGTCACGAGGAGTCTCGGAATGGTCGAGAGGTAAAGATTTATATATGGGAAGTCATATTTTGGGTTCCGGAAAAAGGTGCAGTTTTTTCGGTATTGTACCGGGAAGCTTCGAGAAGGTTCCGGAGGATTCCGGAGGAGTCCGGAAGTCCACAAGTGGGTCCACCATGTCCCAAGGGCTGGCATGGGCTAAGGGGAGGCGCCCTGGCCTTATTGGGCCAGGCGCACCAAGTCTTCAAAAGCCCACGCAGCTACGGAAGGAAAAAAAAAGGAGAGTCCTAGTAGGAATAGGATTGGACTTTGGAGTCCAAGTCCATGTGTGTACTATTCACGTGGTACTATTTACATGGTACTGTTCACATGGCACTATTCCTTCTACTCCAAGCCCATACACATATATAAATAGAGGAGAGGGGGCGCCCCAAACAAGCCACAACATTGTCTTAGCCGTGTGCGGTGCCCCCCTCCACAGTTCCGTCCCTCGGTCATATTTTCGCAGTGCTTGGGCGAAGCCCTGCGGAGATAGCATCACCATCACCGTCACCACGCGGTCGTGCTGCCGGAACTCATCCACTACCTCGCTGTCTTGCTGGATCAAGAAGTCGAGGACGTCACCGAGCTGAACGTGTGCTGAACGCGGAGGTGCCGTACGTTCGGTGCTCGGTCGGTTGGATCGTGAAGTTGTTCGACGACATCAACCGCGTTGTTCTAACGCTTCCGCTTACGGTCTACAAGGGTACGTAGACATACTCCCCCTCTCGTAGCTATGCATCTCCATGGATAGATCTTGCGTGTTTGTAGAAAATTTTTGTTTTCCATGCAACGTTCCCCAACAGTTTGCTACCGTCATTTGAGGACGAGGCCCTTGAGCCCATGCCTCCCTGACGAACTCACACAAGCCAGCCCGACCGCCCCCCTCGAGGACGGAATAGGACGGCGGGAGAAACCGAATACCCACCCGCACCCCCTCGAGGTGTCGAGCCGGTTCAACCGGAAGACCCATATGATCTGTGGCACGATCTAAACGCCAGAGGGATACAGTCAAGATCCATCTACGGACACACACCCGCTGGATGGGACAGATACCAAGCCTGGCGCGATAGAAACGACAGAGCTCGGGAGCAGCACCGTACCTGGACGACAACCGATCTCCAGCATGACGTGGCCCGTGTCAGGGGCGCCGCTCACCCCATGTGCTTTACAGACGAGGTGATGCAGCATCAGTTCCCCGAAGGGTTTAAACCCGTGAATATAGAACAATACGATGGGACAACTGACCCAGCCATGTGGATCGAAGATTTTCTTCTCCACATTCATATGGCCCGAGGAGATGACCTCCACGCCATTAAATATCTACCGTTGAAACTCAAAGGACCAGCAAGGCATTGGTTGAACAGCCTACCCGAAAACTCCATCGGGAGCTGGGAAGAGCTCGAGGATGCATTCCGAGCCAACTTTCAGGGCACCTATGTTCGGCCGCCGGACGCCGACGACCTGAGCCATGTCGTTCAGCAGCCCGGGAAGTCAGCTCGGCAATTCTGGAACCGGTTTTTGACTAAGAAGAACCAGATCGTCGACTGTCCGGATGCCGAAGCAATCGCCGCATTCAAGCACAGTATTCGGGATGAGTGGCTCGCTCGCCAGCTCGGCCAGGATAAACCGAGAACAATGTCGGCCCTCACCTCCCTAATGACCCGCTTTTGCGCGGGTGAGGATAGTTGGTTAGCTCGTCGAAGCAACCACCCCGAAGACCCCGGCACTTCAGAGGCCCGGGACGGGAACGGAAAACCCCGGCGCAACAAGAATAATAAGCGCCGGCACACAAACAACAGCAGTGAAGCCGATGATGCAGCGGTAAACACCGGGTTAAGCGGTTCGAAATCAGGACCGTGGAAAAAACCTTCTAAAGGGAACCGGGACGACCCGTCTGCACTGGATAGAATCTTGGATAGGCCCTGCCAGATTCACAGCACCCCGGATAAGCCTGCCAACCACACCAACTGTAACTGTTGGGTAATCAAACAGGCCGGCAAGATCACAGCCGAGGAACAGAGCAAGGGTCCCCGCAGCGAGGACGACGATAAACCTCCCGGGCTGAACAATGGAGGCCAAAAGCAGTTGCCTCCCGAGGTAAAAACCGTGAACATGATTTACGTCACGCATATACCCAAGAAGGAGCAAAAACGCGCACTCCGGGATGTCTACGCCTTAGAGCCGGTGGCCCCGAAATTCAACCCATGGTCAGCTTGCCCGATCACTTTCGACCGCCGAGACCACCCGATCAGTATCCGTCATGGAGGAACGGCGGCTCTGGTGCTCGACCCCATCGTGGATGGATTTCACCTCACCAGAGTCCTTATGGACGGAGGCAGTAGCCTCAACCTGATTTACTCAGATACAGTGAGGAAAATGGGGATTGACCCATCAAGGATCAAACCCAGTAACACCACCTTTAAAGGTGTAATCCTAGGTGTCGAGGCACGCTGCTTGGGATCCGTAACATTGGAAGTAGTCTTCGGTTCACCCGACAACTTCCGCGGCGAGGACTTGATCTTCGACATTGTTCCCTTCCGCAGCGGTTACCACGCACTCCTCGGCCAGACAGCGTTCGCCCGCTTTAACGCCGTCCCGCACTACGCATATCTGAAGCTCAAGATGCCAGGACCGAAGGGTGTTATTACCGTTAATGGTAACACCGAGCGCTCGCTCCGAACAGAGGAACACACAGCGGCTTTAGCCGCCGAAGTCCAGGCCGCCGAAGAAGCGTCGCAGGCCCAGTCTACCATCAAGGCACTGGACGCACGCAAACGCGCCTGAGCTACGGCCTCGGTCCCGGCGCACTCCCATGCTCACCCTAAATAGGGATACGCGCCCCACAGCATGACCCACCCAGCCATGAAATACGTGCCTCACGTGCACAACTTCGCGCTCAAGATTTCATGGGCAGCTGTGGGGGCAAAACAACGCAAGGGCCGAGAGCTCGGTTCGACCAAGCCACGACCAAAGATGTTCTCGGAACACTACGAAATTATAGGCACCATCTAGGGCCTGATCAGCGTTAAGCTGATACAGTACGGCGACTTCTCAAAACCCTTCCCCAAGGGCTTGACCGCCGAACATTACCACTTCCGCCGAGCATACAGTCGACAACTACACTCACACGGAAGCTTCATAAAGAGCAAAGGCGCAGACGTGCGGCAGGGCATAGTAGGGACGTCAAACCACTTATGAAGACCCTGTGTAAACCTTCCCTCTAATGTATTTATTTCTTAAAGTATCTGTAAAAGTTACTTCGGCAATTCGGATTGTACGGATGGACGTCACAAATTTAAAGGAAATAATGACCATTTTTTCCGGTCATACTACGGTTAATTATGTTGCACCTTCCTTTCTGCTTTTCGGCCGAAGTAAACTATTATGATACGTTTCCTTTTTAGATGTGATTGGCTCATAGACCGGGGGCTTGAACCTCAATCTAGCCCCAAACATCATTCCGGCACCAATTTTATTACATGTTCTCGGCGTCACAGATATTGCATTATATGAATCAGCTTCGAATTATGTCTTTGGTCAATGGTTAGGTTGCCCGGCTCCTGTGTTTGCCATCCTACGTTCCGCTTTGTTCAGCTAGGAGGGTAAAGGGAGAACCACTGCGATTGTACTTCTACCTAGCCTGGTTAAGTACCTCAGTGGAGAAAGCCGAAAACCGACCGTCATAATAAGCGAGAACTGGTCGGCGATCCGATGACAAGTGTCAAACTAAAAATCGATGGAGGTTAATCCGTGTTAAACGAAGGGTTTGTTGTCACAGAAACCAAGTGATAATGGTATCAACCTCGGTACGTCCGGATATCATATGCACTGGGGGCTAGTTACCAGCCCCCGCACTCAAGCTCCTATGGCTAAGTGAAAGCACTAAAGCCGCATAGTCCGATTGCCTCGTTTTCCTTACACACAACCTCCTCCGTGCACCGAGACGTCGGCTAAGGGTTAAGGTATTACGAGAAAACACCCCATGCAGTATCTGCAAGGGGGCTGAAGCCGAAGACTAGTAACTTTCAGTTTCAAAACGGCCGCACAGGAGTCAAAATAAACATAGCAGGCATCATATGTACATCCAACCATTTGTATTTCAACAAAACAAAAGTTTCAACTCCTCGGATACAAGGAAAATAAATTTACTCATAAATTACATCTTTTGAGCATTGGGCCTCTATTGCCCGAGCACCATCCATCACGATGGGAAAGTACTGCTCGGGGCGCCTATGCTCCTTCCCAGGAGGCGGAGGTCCGGTGGCTACTTCGGCTGGCTTGATCTTCGGCTAGTGCACCATGGTTTTTGCGAAGGCCATCCGAGCTCCCTCAATGCATACGGAGCGCTTCCAGACATCAATCCGGGGAGTGGCGTCGTACAACCTCTGCACCAAACCGAAGTAGCTGCTCGGTAGCGGCTCCGAAGGCCACAGCTTGACGCAGAGGTCCTTCATCGCTAGCTCCGCCATCCAATGCAACTCCATCAGCTGCTTCATCTAGTTGTTGAGGAGGGGAGGGTGTTCGGGTGCTTGAAATTGCGCCCAAAACAGCCTCTGCTCGGCGCGACCCTCCTGGGCGGTGAAGAACCTGGCCGCGTCAGCTGCACTCCTCGGGAGGTCCGCAAAGGCGCCTGGGGAACGCCACACTCGCGTGAGCAAAGCGAACCTGTTACCACCAAAGACACTTTGCAGCAAGTACAGCTTACCATCCGCAATGAGTTTAACTTGGCGGAGTTCCTCTTGGTAGCCTCGCGCCTCCGTCCGTGCTTCCTTAGCCGCCGACCCTAATGAGGTTAGCTCGGCGGCCTACTCCTTATTCTTCTGCTCAAGGGCCTCACATTTCGTGACGACATCCTTGAGCTCTTGCTGCACTTCAGACACTCTGGCCTCGTGCTTCTAGCTAGCGGTTCTCACCGTAGCCAGTTCGGCAGCTGCCTGTTCGGCCGTCGCCCTTTCCTCCGCCGCTTCCAGCTGAGCCTTCCTCAGCTTGGCCTTGAGGTTCTCGACCTCTGCGGCAGCAGCTGCAGTCATAACAGTTGACCCCGTTTAGGCTACTTACTTCAAACCTTACTTAACAAAAAAAACCTGCTGTAGCCAACATTATAGTTCGGACTTGCCTTGCGCTTCGTCGAACCGCTTGTTCAACAGGCCGAGGTCGTCCTCAGAGCTCTTGAGCTTCCGATTCAGCTCGGCCAACTCCTCGGTGTTGGCGGCTGCCGCCGAGGATGACGCCTGCACATCACTCTACGCACATTAAGATCCGAGTTATCGATTTTCGATCCTCTGACCGGCTTTACTCAAGCCAGTCAGAATCTCGGGGGCTACCGTGTATGAGGTTACGTATTCATATAAAAGAAATTTTCTAAGGGAAAAACATTACTTGGCCTACCTTGAAGCCTGTGAGAAGGCCGCTGAAGGCCTCCTTCAGTCCGTTGTCCACGGACCGAAGACTTTGCAACACCGCGCCCATAAGGGCACGGTGCTCTTCAGCGATAGAGGAGCTGGTTAAAGCGTCCTCCATCTCGTCCGGCCACCCAGTCGAAGCCCGCTCTGGGGCGGGCGGGGGCGGCGGGGGCACCTCGGCTCCTCCTCTCGCGGAGACCAGAATGCTTGACTCCGGGTGCCTTGACGGCTCCGGAGCCACTCTCGGGGAGAGCTCGGATCGTCCGGGCTCCTCCTCTTCGTTTACCAGAGGGGTCCTCCCCTCCTGGTCTTCGGTGGCCGAGGTATGCACCTCGGCCATAACGGTGTCGCCCCCTCCCCCTGTGTGCGGCACGGGAGGGGTCCTCCTCGACAGAACCTCCTCGGCCTCCTCGACGATCGGAATAGGCGAGGCACGCGACTCGGTCCCGCTCTCCGCCAGCGCGGCCGGTGGAGAATCCCCCTCCGAGACTCGATCGGTGGGGAGGTCGCGCAGCGGGCTGCGATGTTAGAAGCAGAGGTGTGATCAATAGCAAACCTAGTTCGGCCGAAAATTCATAGGCGGATCTTAGGATACGTACCTTTGGGCCAGCGGTTTGACCCTGGGGGTCCTCCGAGGAACCTCTTCGGAGGCCTCGGAGTCCTCGGCTGAAGCCAAGCTGTTGTTGGACAGGGCCACCTTGGCCCTGCATGGTCTCTTGGGGGCGGGATGAGGCTGCTCCTCCTCGGTGTCCTCGGACACCGCCCTCTTCTTTGTTCAGGAGGAATCACTTTCCTCCCCCTCCTCTCCCTGCTCCCTCTCCTCCTCTTGTGCGAAGGGAGCATCGGTGTCCCCGGATCTAGTGTTCGGGGGTCCTCGGGAACGGAGGCCTTCTCTGGCCTCCCTTTTCTTTTCCTTCTTCTTGTCCTTCTTCTCCGGCGCCTCGTACGGCTCCTCGGCCAGCAAGGCCGTCCGGGAGCCCTCGGGCAGCGGGGCCGGGCTGTCGATCTGCTCGGCCTTCTTTAGCCAGCTCTGTGGATGATGTTGGGGAACGTTGCATGGGAAACAAAAATTTTCCTACGCACACACAAGATCTATCCATGGTGATGAGCATCTACGAGAGGGAGAGTGAATCTACATACCCTTGTAGATCGCTAAGCGGAAGCGTTTAAGAAACGCGGTTGATGTAGTCGAACGTCTCCGCGATCCAAATCGCAAGTCGTCCCTCGATCCGATCACGAACTAGCGCCGAACGGACGGCACCTCCGCGTTCAACACACGTACGGCTTGATGACGCCTTCACCTCCTCGATCCAGCGAGCGATGGTGAAGTAGTGGTTGAGTTCCAGCAGCACGACGGCATGGTGATGGTGGTGAGGAACAATCTCTGCAGGGCTTCGCCAAGCGCTACGGAGATTATGACGGAGGAACTAGAGGGTTAGGGTTGCCGCACACGGCTTGGGGAAATCTTGATGTATCCCGTGTGCTAGCCCTGCCCCTCTATTTATATGTTGAGCCTTGGGGTCTAAACTTGGAGTAAAAGCCTCCTCCAGGTAGGTTTTTCCCGCACAAGGTCGGTTTGGCCCGCAGGAAAAGAGTCCAACTCGGATCCCTGCCGAACCGTGCACAGCCGCGCACAAGCGGTAGTACCGCTCACAAGCGGTAGTACCGCTTGGGCGGTAGTACCGCTGCACACAAGCGGTAGTACCGCTCGGGCGGTAGTACCGCTTCACCAAGCGGTAGTACCGCTTACGCGGCAGCAAAACTATTTTTGCACTTTCCAATACCTCGTGGGTTTTTATCCCTTGGCCCATATAAAGTGTTCTCGCACCCGAACACTTCGGTAAACATCCGGAACCCCTTCCGGTGAACTCCGGAACCCTTCCGGAGATCAAAACACTATTATCACATATATCAATCTTTACCTCCGGACTATTCCGGAGATCCTCGTCATGTCCGGGATCTTATCCGGGACTCCGAACAACTTTCGGTCACCAACATAATAACTCAATTATACTAATCGTCACCAAACGTTAAGTGTGTAGACCCTGCGGGTTCGAGAACTATGTAGACATGACCGAGACACCTCTACGGCCAATAACCAATAGCGGGACCTGGATGCCCATATTGGCTCCTACATATTCTACGAAGATCTTTTATCGGTCGAACCTCTATGTCAAGGATTCAGTTAATCCCGTATGCTGTTCCCTTTGTTCTTCGGTATGTTACTTGCCCGAGATTCGATCGTCGGTATCTCTATACCTAGTTCAATCTCGTTACCGGCAAGTCTCTTTACTCGTTCCGTAATACAAGATCTCGTGGCTAACACTTTAGTCACATTGCTTGCAAGGCTCATTGTGATGTTGTATTACCGAGTGGGCCCTGAGATACCTCTCCGTCATACGGAGTAACAAATCCCAGTCTTGATCCATGCCAACCCAACAGACATCCTCGGAGATACCTGTAGAGCACCTTTATAGTCGCCCAGTTACGTTGCGACGTTTGATACACACAAGGTACTCCTCCGATGTCAGGGAGTTGCATGATCTCATGGTCATAGGAACAGATACTTGACATGCAGAAAACAATAGCAATAAACTGACACGATCATATGCTACGTTCGTAGTTTGGGTCTTGTCCATCACATCATTCTCCTAATGATGTGATCCCGTTATCAAATGACATCTCATGTCAATGGCTAGGAAACCTTAACCATCTTTGATCAACGAGCTAGTCAACTAGAGGCTTACTAGGGACACAGTGTTGTCTATGTACCCACACATGTATTTGAGTTTCCAATCAATACAATTATAGCATGGATAATAAACGATTATCATGAACAAGGAAATATAATAATAACCAATTTATTTTTGCCTCTAGGGCATATTTCCAACAGTCTCCCACTTGCACTAGAGTCAATAATCTAGTTCACATCACTATGTGATTTACATTGTAATGAATCGAACACCCATGCAGTTCTGGTGTTGTTCATGTTTAGCCCTTGGAAGAGGTTTAGTCATCGGATCTGCAACATTTAGATCCGTGTGTACTTTGCAAATATTTATGTCATCCTCCTTGATGTAATCGCGGTTGGAATTGAAACGTCGCTTTATGTGTCTGGTCCTCTTGTGAAATCTTGGTTCCTTGGCTAGAGCAATGGCACCAGTATTATCACAAAACAGAGTCATTGGGTTAAGCGCACTAGGCACTACTCCAAGATCTGTCATGAACTCCTTCATCCAGACACCTTCCTTCGCCGCCTCCGAGGCAGCGATGTACTCTGCTTCGCATGTAGAATCTGCTACCACGCTTTGCTTGGAACTGCACCAGCTAACCGCACCCCCATTAAGAATAAATACGTATCCGGTTTGCGACTTAGAGTCATCCGGATCAGTGTCAAAGCTTGCATCGACGTAACCCTTTACGACGAGCTCTTGATCACCTCCATAAACGAGAAACATGTCCTTAGTCCTTTTCATGTACTTCAGGATATTCTTGACCGCCGTCCAGTGTTCCATTCCTGGATCACTTTGAAACCTTCCGACCATACTTATGGCAAGGCTGACATCGGGTCTTGTGCACAGCATTGCATACATGATAGAGCCTATGGCCGAAGCATAGGGGATGACACTCATCTTTTCTCTATCTTCTGCAGTCACTGGGCATTGAGTCTTACTCAACTTCACACCTTGCAAAACAGGCAAGAACCCCTTCTTGGACTGATCCATTTTGAACTTCTTCAAAATCTTATCAAGGTATGTGCTTTGTGAAAGTCCTATTAAGCGTCTTGATCTATCTCTATAGATCTTGATGCCTAATATGAAAGCAGCTTCTCCTAGGTCCTTCATTGAAAAACTCTTGTTCAAATATTCCTTCACGCTTTCCAACATTTCTATATTGTTTCCAATCAGCAATATGTCATCCACATATAATATTAGAAACGCTATAGAGCTCCCACTCACTTTCTTGTAAATACAAGCTTCTCCGTAAACTTGTATAAACTCGAACGCTTTGATCACTTCATCAAAGCGAAGATTCCAACTCCGAGATGCTTGCACCAGTCCATAAATGGATCGCTGGAGTTTGCAAACTTTGTCAGCATTCTCTGGATCGACAAAACCTTCTGGTTGCATCATATACAACTCTTCCTTAAGGTAACCGTTAAGGAACGCTGTTTTGACATCCATCTGCCAAATTTCATAATCGAAAAAGGCAGCTATTGCTAACATGATTCTGACGGACTTAAGCATCGCTACGGGTGAGAAGGTCTCATCGTAGTCAACTCCTTGAACTTGTGAAAAACCCTTTGCCACAAGTCGAGCTTTATAGACGGTGACATTACCGTCCGCGTCCGTCTTCCTCTTAAAGATCCATTTGTTATGAATGGCCTTACGCCCTTCAGGTAATACTTCCAAAGTCCATACTTTGTTTTCATACATGGATCCCATCTCGGATTTCATGGCCTCTAACCACTTCTCGGAATCCGGGCCCATCATCGCTTCTCCATAGCTCGTAGGTTCATCGTTGTCTAACAACATGACCTCTAAGACAGGGTTGCCGTACCACTCGGGAGCAGTACGCGTCCTTGTCGACCTACGAGGTTCGATAGCAACTTGATCCAAAGTTTCATGATCATCATCATTAACTTCCTCTTCAGCTAATGTAGGCTCCACAGAAACAACTTTCTGCGCTGCGCTACTCTCAGGTTGAAGTAAAGGTTCAACAACCTCATCAAGTTCTATCTTCCTCCCACTCAATTCTTTCGAGAGAAACTCTTTCTCAAGAAATGTTCCGTTTTTAGCGACAAACACTTTGCCCTCGGATCTGAGGTAGAAGGTATACCCAATTGTCTCTTTTGGGTATCCTATGAAGACGCATTTCTCCGCTTTGGGTTCCAGCTTTTCAGGCTGAAGCTTTTTGACATAAGCATCATATCCCCAAACTTTAAGAAACGACAGTTTTGGCTTCTTGCCAAACCAAAGTTCATATGGCGTCGTCTCAACGGATTTCGATGGTGCCCTATTTAAAGTGAATGCAGCTGTCTCTAATGCATAACCACAAAACGATAGTGGCAAATCGGCAAGAGACATCATAGATCGCACCATATCCAATAAGGTTCGATTACGACGTTCGGACACACCATTACGCTGTGGTGTTCCAGGCGGTGTCAATTGTGAAACAATTCCACACTGTCTTAAGTGACTGCCAAACTCATAACTCAGATATTCTCCTCCTCGATCAGATCGTAGGAATTTAATCTTCTTGTTACGATGATTCTCAACTTCACTCTGAAATTGTTTGAACTTTTCAAATGTTTCAGACTTGTGTTTCATTAAGTAAATATACCCATATCTACTTAAGTCATCAGTGAAGGTGAGAAAGTAACGATAACCACCGCGCGCCTCAATACTCATCGGACCGCACACATCAGTATGTATGATTTCCAATAAGTCACTTGCCCGTTCCATTGTACCAGAGAACGGAGTTTTAGTCATCTTGCCCATGAGGCATGGCTCACATGTGTCAAGTGATTCAAAACCAAGTGACTCCAAAAGTCCATCAGCATGGAGCTTCCTCATGCGTTTTACGCCAATATGACCTAAACGGCAGTGCCACAAGAAAGTGGTATTATCATTATCAATTCTACATCTTTTTGGCATCAATGTTATGAACATGTGTATCATTACTGTCGAGATTCAATAAGAATAAACCCCTCACATTGGGTGCATGACCATAAAAGATATTACTCATATAAATAGAACAACCATTATTCTCTGATTTAAATGAGTAACCGTCTCGCAATAAACAAGATCCAGATATAATGTTCATGCTTAACGCAGGCACCAAATAACACTTATTCAGGTTCATCACTAATCCCGACGGTAATCGAAGAGCGAGCGTGCCGACGGCGATCACATCAACCTTGGAACCATTTCCCACGCGCATCGTCACTTCGTCCTTTGCCAGCCTCCGCCTATTCCGCAGTTCCTGTTTAGAGTTGCAAATATGAGCAACCGCACCGGTATCAAATACCCAGGCACTACAACGAGGGTTGGTAAGGTACACATCAATAACATGTATATCATATATACCTTGTTTGTTGTTGGCCGCCTTCTTGTCAGCCAAATACTTGGGGCAGTTCCGCTTCCAGTGTCCAGTTCCCTTGCAATGAAAACACACAGTTTCTGGTTTGGGTCCAGCCTTGGGTTTCTTCACGAGAGGAGCAACTGCTTTGCCACTCTTCTTGGAGTTACCCTTCTTACCCTTGCCATTTTTCTTGAAACTAGTGGTTTTATTGACCATCAACACTTGATGCTCCTTCTGAATTTCAGACTCAGCGGCTTTCAGCATCGCAAACAGCTCGGTGACTGACTTGTTCATCCCGTGCATGTTATAGTTCAACACGAAGCTCTTGTAGCTAGGTGGCAATGATTGAAGAACTCTGTCAGTGATAGCCTCTGGCGGAAGGGGCATCCCTAACTCAGCCAGACGGGTGGAGTACCCAGACATTCTGAGCACGTGATCACTGATAGACCCGTTCTCCTCCATCTTGCAAGCATAGAACTTATCGGAGATCTCATATCTCTCGATCCGGGCATTCTTCTGAAAGATAAACTTCAACTCCTGGAACATCTCATATGCTCCATGACGTTCAAAACGTCTTTGAAGTCCCGGTTCTAAGCCATACAACATTGCACATTGAACTATTGAGTAATTATCAGAACGAGCCTGCCAGGCGTTCACAACGTCTAGAGACTCAACTGGAGCGGGTGGATCACCAAGCGGTGCATCAAGGACATAAGCCTTCTGGGAAGCCGTAAGGATAATCCTTAGATTACGGGCCCAGTCCACAAAGTTACTTCCATCATCTTTCAACTTAGCTTTCTCTAGGAACGCATTAAAATTCAGGGGTGCTACTGCGCGAGCCATGATCTACAACATAAATATAGCAAAGACAACTTAGACTATTGTTCTAGATAATGAGTTTAATTAATCATATTACTTAAAAACTCCCTCTCAAATTGACATCCCTCCGGTCATTCGAGTGTAACATGATCCAAATCCACCAACTCAAGTCCGATCATCACGTGAGTTGAGGTGGTTTCAATGGTGAACATCTTCATGTTGATCATATCTACTATATGACTCATGTTCGACCTTTCGGTCTCTTGTGTTCCGAGGCCATGTCTGTACATGCTAGGCTCGTCAAGTTTAACCCGAGTGTTCCGCGTGTGCAACATGGCTTGCACCCGTTGTATGTGAACGTGGAGTCTATCACACCCGATCATCACGGCGTGTCTCGAAACGACGAACTTTCGCAACGGTGCACACTCGGGGAGAACACAATTTATCTTGAAATTTAAGTGAGGGATCACCTTATAATGCTACCGTCGTCCTAAGCAAAATAAGATGCATAAAAGGATTAACATCACATGCAAATCATAAGTGACATGATATGGCCATGAACTTGTGCTTTTGATCTCCATCTCCAAAGCACCGGCATGATCTCCATCGTCACCGGCATGACACCATGATCTCCATCATCTTGATCTCCATCAACGTGTCGCCATAAGGTTGTCGCGCCGACTGTTGCTTCCACGACTATTGCTAACGTTTAGCGATAAAGTAAAGCATTACATAGCGCTTAATGATTGACACGCAGGTCATACAATAATTAAAGACAACTCTATGGCTCCTGCAAGTTGCCGTACTCATCGACATGCAAGTCGTGATATTCTATACAACACATGATCATCTCATACATCACATATATCTCATCATGTAATTGGCCATATCACATCACAACATACCCTGCAAAAACAAGTTAGACGTCCTCTAATTGTTGTTGCAAATTTTACGTGGCTGCTACGGGTTTGCAAGAACCGTTCTTACCTACGCAAAACCACAACGTGGTGTAGTGATTGCTTTTTGATCTTCTAAAAGAACCCTCTTCATTGAAATCGATTCAACTAAAGTGAGAGAGACAGACACCCGCTAGCCATCTTTATGCAACGAATTAACATGTCAGTTGAAGGAACCAGTCTCGCGTAAGTGTACGCGTAATGTCGGTCCGGGCCGCTTCATCTCACAGTACCGCCGAATCAAATATCAACTAGTAACGGCAAGCAATATGTATACACCCACGCCCACAACTCGTTTGTGTTCTACTCGAGATCTCATCTACGCATAGACCTGGCTCTGATACCACTGTTGGGGAACGTTGCATGGGAAACAAAAAATTTCCTACGCACACACAAGATCTATCCATGGTGATGAGCATCTACGAGAGGGAGAGTGAATCTACATACCCTTGTAGATCGCTAAGCGGAAGCGTTTAAGAAACGCGGTTGATGTAGTCGAACGTCTCCGCGATCCAAATCGCAAGTCGTCCCTCGATCCGGTCACGAACTAGCGCCGAACGGACGGCACCTCCGCGTTCAACACACGTACGGCTTGATGACGCCTTCACCTCCTCGATCCAGCGAGCGATGGTGAAGTAGTGGTTGAGTTCCAGCAGCACGACGGCGTGGTGATGGTGGTGAGGAACAATCTCTGCAGGGCTTCGCCAAGCGCTACGGAGATTATGACGGAGGAACTAGAGGGTTAGGGTTGCCGCACACGGCTTGGGGAAATCTTGATGTATCCCGTGTGCTAGCCCTGCCCCTCTATTTATATGTTGAGCCTTGGGGTCTAAACTTGGAGTAAAAGCCTCCTCCAGGTAGGTTTTTCCCGCACAAGGTCGGTTTGGCCCGCAGGAAAAGAGTCCAACTCGGATCCCTGCCGAACCGTGCACAGCCGCGCACAAGCGGTAGTACCGCTCACAAGCGGTAGTACCGCTTGGGCGGTAGTACCGCTGCACACAAGCGGTAGTACCGCTCGGGCGGTAGTACCGCTTCACCAAGCGGTAGTACCGCTTACGCGGCAGCAAAACTATTTTTGCACTTTCCAATACCTCGTGGGTTTTTATCCCTTGGCCCATATAAAGTGTTCTCGCACCCGAACACTTCGGTAAACATCCGGAACCCCTTCCGGTGAACTCCGGAACCCTTCCGGAGATCAAAACACTATTATCACATATATCAATCTTTACCTCCGGACTATTCCGGAGATCCTCGTCATGTCCGGGATCTTATCCGGGACTCCGAACAACTTTCGGTCACCAACATAATAACTCAATTATACTAATCGTCACCAAACGTTAAGTGTGTAGACCCTGCGGGTTCGAGAACTATGTAGACATGACCGAGACACCTCTACGGCCAATAACCAATAGCGGGACCTGGATGCCCATATTGGCTCCTACATATTCTACGAAGATCTTTTATCGGTCGAACCTCTATGTCAAGGATTCAGTTAATCCCGTATGCTGTTCCCTTTGTTCTTCGGTATGTTACTTGCCCGAGATTCGATCGTCGGTATCTCTATACCTAGTTCAATCTCGTTACCGGCAAGTCTCTTTACTCGTTCCGTAATACAAGATCTCGTGGCTAACACTTTAGTCACATTGCTTGCAAGGCTCATTGTGATGTTGTATTACCGAGTGGGCCCTGAGATACCTCTCCGTCATACGGAGTAACAAATCCCAGTCTTGATCCATGCCAACCCAACAGACATCCTCGGAGATACCTGTAGAGCACCTTTATAGTCGCCCAGTTACGTTGCGACGTTTGATACACACAAGGTACTCCTCCGATGTCAGGGAGTTGCATGATCTCATGGTCATAGGAACAGATACTTGACATGCAGAAAACAATAGCAATAAACTGACACGATCATATGCTACGTTCGTAGTTTGGGTCTTGTCCATCACATCATTCTCCTAATGATGTGATCCCGTTATCAAATGACATCTCATGTCAATGGCTAGGAAACCTTAACCATCTTTGATCAACGAGCTAGTCAACTAGAGGCTTACTAGGGACACAGTGTTGTCTATGTACCCACACATGTATTTGAGTTTCCAATCAATACAATTATAGCATGGATAATAAACGATTATCATGAACAAGGAAATATAATAATAACCAATTTATTTTTGCCTCTAGGGCATATTTCCAACAGATGAGGAACGAGAGAATTGAGTACCCTATCTAAAGGGAATAATCCGAATACAAGAGTAAAACTTAACATACCTCTCGAGGGGGGTTTGCGGCGTCAAGGCCGATGTCTTCCTCCTTGGCCGGCCAGTCCTTCTGCGGCTTGAACAGCACCTTCCATAGCTGAGTGTGGGAAGTGCGGTAGAAGCTGAGCACGGTGGCGGGGTCCTCGGGCTTGTAGGCCCACATGGGGGAAGCCCGGTCCTGGAAGGGGAGGATACGATGGTAGAGCATAATCTGGATCACGTTGGACAGCTCGACCCCCCGCTCTATCATCTTTGCTATCCGGCTCTGCAGCAGCGCCACCTCCTTGTTTGACCCCCAGTCGAGGCCTTTCTTGGTCCATGAGACCAGCCTCGTGGGGGGTCCGGATCGGAAGGCAGGAATCACCCCCCAATTTGCGCTCCTTGGCTCCGTGATGTAGAACCACTCCTTCTACCAGATCTTGACGGTCTTGATGAAGGTGCCCTCTGGCCACTCCACCCGGGGAAGCTTGCTGACCATCGCTCCCCCGCAGTCCACCTGCTGGCCATCAACAATCTTCGGCTTGACGTTGAAGATCTTCATCCACAGGCCGAAGTGTGGTCGGACCTGAAGAAAGGCTTCGCAGATGATGATGAAGGCCGAGATGTGCAGGAAGGAATTTGGGGCAAGATCGTGGAAATCGAGCCCATAGAAAAACATGAGGCCCCTGACGAAGGGGTGGAGGGGAAAACCTAAACCTCGGATGAAATGGGGTAGGAACACCACCCTCTCGCCCTGCCGCGGCGTGGGGATGACCTGGCCCACCTCTGGAGCGCGGTGGGTGACGTTGGCGGGGAGATAGCCCGCGCTCTTCAGCTCCAAGATAGCGCTCTCGGTGACAATGGAAGCCTCCCACTTGCCCTTGGACCCGGAACTGGCCATTACTGGATTGAACGGGTGGCTGGAGAGGTTCTTGGAAGGGAGAGCAGATCTGGGCGCTGGAGCTCAAGAGATTGGGAGGGCAACGGCGAAGGAAGAGGTGAGAGCGTGCGAAGGAAATGGAGGCCGCTCCCCTTTTATGGGCTGTAAAACCTAAGGTCCCTTTACTACGCCGCAGGCTTTGCCGTTTCCCCGTGTAATCGTGCCATTATGCGTGCGTGGGATGGAGCAAATTATTGATCATATCCCTTGAAAATAGGGCACGATCGATGGGACGCGCCAATGAAGGAACCGCCTCGAACCGCGAATCGAGTTTTCATAAACCAACTCGTGGTCGTGGTGGGCTGTGACCCTTTGGTAAAAGTTGTCAGATGGGGTCACTGTTCACACCAATGCGACTAGCCTTCGGGGCTAAGTTATCGGTACCCCTCAGCAACTGAGGCATAGTTCGGGGAACGTGCGGCTAGGCAACACAAGTATCACGGAAGGGAAGGAACTGGTCCACAAAGCCGATGGTGTTGGGCATATACCTCGGCTTCGAAGACTAGTTCGGGGGCTACTGAGGGTGTCCCGGACTAGGGGGTACTCGGGCTGCCGGCCTATCTCTCGTAGGCCGGACTAGGGGGCAGCTCTTAGCTTGTCAAAGGAAGGCCGGATTGCGGGCGACTGATGTCTACTACACAACTTATTCTTGTAGACTTGTGTTGGGCCTCCAAGCGCAGAGTTTTGTAGGACAGTAGCAATTTTCCCTCAAGTGGATGACCTAAGGTTTATCAATCCGTGGGAGGCGTAGGTTGAAGATGGCATCTCTCAAACAACCCTGCAACCAAATACAAGAAATCTCTTGTGTCCCCAACACACCCAATACAATGGTAAATTGTATAGGTGCACTAGTTTGGCGAAGAGATGGTGATAAAAGTGTAGTATGGATAGTAGATATAGGTTTTTGTAATCTGAGAATATAAAAACAGCACGGTAGCAAGTGATAAAACGGAGCACAAACGGTATTGCAATGCTTAAAAACAAGGCCTAAGGTTCATACTTTCACTAGTGCAATCTCTCAACAATGCTAACATAATTGGATCATATAACCATCCCTCAACGTGCGATAAAGAATCACTCCCAAGTTCCTATTAGCGGAGAACATAAGATAGAAATTGTTTGTAGGGTACGAAACCATCTCAAAGTTATCCTTTCCGATCGATCTATTGAGCTATTCCTATAAGTGTCACAAATAGCCCTAGAGTTCGTACTAAAATAACACCATATGATACACATCAACCAACTCTAAAGTCACCTAGATACTCCAATGTCACCACAAGTATCCGTGAGTTGATTATACGATATGCATCAAACAACTTCATAATCATAATATTCAATCCACACAAAGAACTCCAAGGAGCACCCCAAAGTTTCTATCGGAGAAAAGATAATGAAAACGTGCATCAACCCCTATGCATAGATTACCCCCAATGTCACCTCGGGAATCCGCGAGTTGAGTGCCAAAACATACATCAAGTGAATCAATATAATACCCCATTGTCACTGATACATCTCCAACGTATCTATAATTTTTTTATTGTTCCATGCTGTTATATTATCAATCTTGGATGTTTTTATAACCATTTATAGCAATTATATATCATTTTTGGAGACTAACCTATTAACTTAGTGCCCAGTGCCAGTTGATGTTTTCTGCCCTGTTTTTGTTTTATAGAAAATCAATCAAACGAAGTCCAAATGCCACGAAACGTTTTGGAGATTTTTTTTCTGGACAAGATAAACACTAGAAGCTTCGGGAGAGGGCCAGAAGACCCAGGAGGTGGCCACGAGCCACCAGGGCGCGCCTAGGGGGGGAGCAGGCGCGCCCTGGTGCCTCGTGGGCCCCCCTTTGCTCCGTTTGACCTAATTCCACCACTATAAATTCAGGAAAAATCAGAAACCCTTAGGGGAGTCCACGAAATACTTTTTCTGCCGCCGCAAGTTTGTGTTCTCGAGAGATCCCATCTGGGGTCCTTCTCCGGTAATCTGCCGGAGGGGGAATCGATCACGGAGGGGCTCTACATCAACCTTGCTGCCTCTCCGATGATGCGTGAGTAGTTTACCATAGACCTTCGGGTCCATAGTTAGTAGCTAGATGGCTTCTTCTCTCTTTTTGATCTTCAATACAATGTTCTCCTTGATGTTCTTGGAGTTCTATCCGATGTAATCACTTTTTGCGGTGTGTTTGTTGGGATCCGATGAATTGTGAGTTTATGATCAGATTATCCATGAATATATTTGAGTCTTTGCTGCACTCTTTTATGCATGATTATTATAGCCTCGTATTTCTTCTCCGATCTATTGATTTGGTTTGGCCAACTGAGTTAATTTATCTTGCCATGGTAAGAGGTGCTTTGTAATGGGTTCGATCTTGCGCTGCTCAATCCCAGTGACAGAAAGGGACATGACACGTATGTATCGTTGCTATTAAGGGTAAAAAGATGGGGTTTATTCATATGTGAGTTTATCTTGTCTACATCATGTCATCGTTCTTAAGGCATTACTCCGTTTCTTATGGACTTAATACACTAGATGCATGCTGGATAGCGGTCGATGTGTGGAGTAATAGTAGTAGATGCAGGCAGGAGTCGGTCTACTTATCTTGGACGTGATGCCTATATACATGATCATTGCCTTGGATATCATCATGATTATTTGCTTTTCTATCAATTGCCCAACAGTAATTTGTCTACCCACCGTATGCTATTTTCTTGAGAGAAGCCTCTTGTGAAAACTATGCCCCCCGGGTCTATCTAAATCATATTACTAAAACCTGAAAAATATTGCTGCCATTTTATTTTATTTGTTTTATTTTGTATTTTTGTTTCAATCTATTTATCTATCACATACAATTTAATCTTGCAATTGACCGCCGAGAGATTGACAACCCCTCGTTTGCGTTGGGTGCAAGGATTTGTTGTTTGTGTGCAGGTGCTGCTAACAAGGTGTTGCGTGATTCTCCTACTAGTTCGATAACCTTGGTTTCATAACTGAGGGAAATACTTATCTCTACTGTGCTGCATCATCCCTTCCTCTTCGGGGAAAATACCAACGCAAGCTACAAGTAGCAGGAAGAATTTCTGGCGCCGTTGCCGGGGAGACATCATCAACATCTATCAAGTACCTTTGCATAAACTCTCATCTCCTTGCATTTACTTTATTTGCCATTTGCTTCTCGTTTTCATCTCCCCCACTTCTAAAAAGTTTTTACCAAAAATATTTTCCGTTTGCCTTTTTCTTGTTTGCTTCTTTACTTGCTTGCTTACTTTTATTGCCTTCATGTCGAACACACAAGAACAGAAACTAAAAGCAAAAATATAAGATACTATGGATCCATTTAATGTTTACCACTTGAATCGTCTTCGATCCATTTGTGCTCGTGCTGAAACCCCAACTAGTTTAGTTGAGGGAAAATCCTTAAAGGAGCATGCTCATTTTGTGCGTCGTCGTTTGTCTGAAAAAGGGAAACTCTTATGGCGTCAAATAAATTGTTTGCTATGCTATGCTCGGAATCTATGTGAAATTTATGATTTTACTTGTTGCTCTAAGAACCCTGAAAAACACCTTCCCTACCTATGCGAGTTCAATGATAATGAAATCTTATCTTCTTATGAAAAAGGTGTTTATAGTTACTATGATATCGAACAAATTGAAGAATTTGTTGCTTTTAAGGGTGCTTATGAAGTTGCTTCTTTGATTGAAAAGTATGATATTACTCTCTACAAATCTGAAAATTTTGCCATACTTAAGTATTGCTATGAAAATTATGCATCTAATGCCTATGTTAGTGAATTTATTGAGAGAATGTCTACTGCTTTGGAAGAGAATAATGATACACATGAATCTATAGATAATTATGATTCCGATGATTCAATTGAAATATCCCCTCTTGATGAATGTGATGCTTGCTATTCTTATGGCCATGATGCCAATATTAATGATGCTTGTAGAGATGAACTTGCTATAGTTCCTTATGTTAAAAATGAAATTATTGCTATAGCACCCATACTTGATAGCTCCTTGAATGAAAAGCATGATTGCAATGATGTTATTATAAATTCTATTAATGTCAATTGTGCTAATAATATGCAAAACTATGAGCTTGGGGATGATAATTTTGTTATGTGCACTACTTATTGCAATGATCATGATTGGGGTGATGATGCTTTTTATGATCTTGGAAATTTATTTAAGCCTCATGATGAATATGTTATTGATAATAAAATTTGCAACACTATTAAAAGTGGGTTTGGAAGAGCGTCAACTTTAGGTAATAATGATCCCACTACTTTGGAAAATTATCAATCTTATGAATTTTTGGACAAAAGTGGGTTCGGAGAGGTCATGACTTTAGTTGATGTTAATCCCACTATCTTGGAAGATGATAAAAAATTTATGCATGTGGATCATGGAGAGAAAATTTTATGTGATAGCTATATTGTTGAATTTGATTATGATCCTACATGTAATTATTATGAGAGAGGAAAATATGGTTGTAGAAATTTTCATGTTACTAAATTACCTCTCATTATGTTGAGATTGTCAATGTTTTATTCCTCTCCTTTGCATATGCTAGATATTTCTCGTCTTGATAATTTGTTTGCATATAAAATGCCTATGCATAGGAAGTATGTTAGACTTAAATGTGTTTTTCACATGCTACATGATGCTCTCTTGTGTTTCATTTATTATCTGTCATGTGAGCATCAATAAAATCTCAAGCCTATCTTAATGGCTATAAAGAAAGAGCTTGTTGGGAGGCAACCCAATAAATAAAATAAAATTTTCTGTTATTGTGTGTTTTCACATTTATGCTACTGGTATGATTGTGTTTTTGTGTTTTTAATTAGTGTTTGTGCCAAGTAAAGCCTTTGGGATGATTTGGAAGATAGTATAATTGATGCTGTTTGGAAAACAGAAAGTTTTGCATCCAGTGCCCGAATTTTGTTTCTGTACTGGAGTGTCAAAAAAATCTGAAATTTTTACACAGTATTGGTATATGAATTTCCCACGTTGTCCTAATTTTTTAGAATTTTTGGAGTTACGTAAGTATGGATTTTAAATAGATTTCCACATACTGTTCTGTTTTTGACAGATTCTGTTTTTGATGCACTACTTGCTTGTTTTGATGAATCTATGGATTGTATCGGGGGATACAAGCCATGGTGAAGTTAGAGTACAGTAGGTATAATGCAAAAATAAAAATGAATGGGTTTGCAACAGTACTTAAAGTAGTGATTTATTTTGTTATACTAACGGATCTCACGAAGGTTTTGTTGAGTTTTGTGTGATTGAAGTTTTCAAGTTTTGGGTGAGATCATGATGGATGAAGGAATAAGGAGTAGTAAAAGCCTAAGCTTGGGGATGCCCGAGGCACCCCAAGGTAATATTCAAGGAAGACTCAAGCGTCTAAGCTTGGGGATGCCCCGGAAGGCATCCCCTCTTTCTTCTACCAACCATCGGTAATTTTACTTGGAGCTATATTTTTATTCGTCACATGATATGTGTTTTGCTTGGAGCGTCTTGTATTATATGAGTCTTTGCTTTGTTTGCTTTTTAGTTTGTCACAATCATCTTTGCTGAACACACCTATCGTGAGAGAGCCACACGTTTATCATCATTTGTTAGAATACTCTATGTGCTTCACTTAAATTTTTTGAGCTAGGCAGTTGCTCTAGTGCTTCACTTAAATCTTTTTGAGCACGGTGGTGGCTATATTTTGAAGAAATGAACTCTCATGCTTCACTTATATTATTTTGGGAGTTGATTAAAATTTTGAAGAAATGAATTCTCATGCTTCACTTATATTATTTTGAGAATTGACAAGATTAAAATTTTGAAGAAATGAATTCTCATGCTTCACTTATATTATTTTGAGAATTGATAAGATTGAAATTTTGAAGAAATATTTGCACTCACATGCTTCACTTAAATCTTTTTGAGAGTTGATAATAGTAATGGTAATTTGCACAAGATATGAATTTGGTCCCAAAGTGATGAATATTCAAGAGGGATATAGATAAAAACTTTCATATAGATCATTGGATATGCTAAGTGTGATTCCTTGCAATAGTTTTGCGATATGGAAATGATAATATGTGAGTCATGTTAGTGAGTAATTGTGATTTAGTAAGAATATTAGTGTTAAGGTTTGTGATTCCCTATGCATGCACATCAAGTCAATAGTTATGCAAAGAAATTATATCCTACTTATGGTGCATTATTCGGTGTTAGTTATGTTCAATGCATGTTTATGACCGTTTTCGTTTTTTGGTTGGTTGCTTCTCAATCTTTTGCTAGCCTTCATTTGTACTAAGCGGAAATACTGCTTGTGCATCCAAAATCCTTAAACCCAAGTTGTGCCAAATGAGTCCACTATATCTACCTATATGCGGTATTTCAATGCCGTTCCAAGTAAATTTGCGTGTGCCAACTCTAATTTTCAAAATAATTTTTCCGTTTTGTGTGCCCGTACCGCTCATGAAGCGGCAGGGGGTGGCCATTATTTTCCATGCTAGGTGTATTATTATCACGATGAGTGTTTATTCACTTGTCATTGCACGAGAGTATGGTTGGTAATAGGGATGCCCAGTCCCACAATGAAATCAAAAATTAATAACAACAAAATTCCTTGGAAAGTGTTGGTATGGAGGGCACCCGTGGATACGGCTAGCCATGGATTGTGAAAGAAATGGTGGAAAGGAAATAAACTTTACTTTCTGTTTGGGAACCGCCTATGATGTGTATAGCATGGAAAATATTGGGAATTCTCGGTCGTTTTCGTTGACAGGAAAAGCATGCCTCTCAAAATATTTTTATCTCTTTAATTTCAGCTTTGAGCTCTGGCACATTTGACAAATCTCTGCTTCCCTCTGCGAAGGGCCTATCTATTTACTTTTATGCAATTTCTATTTTTTTGAGTCTCCATCTTCTCTTACAAAAGCACCAACTAGAGAGCACTATTGTCATACTTGTGCATTGGATGTAGCTAATATTTGAGTGTGTTTCATGAATGGATCAATGATTGAGCATAATGGGCTAGGGATAAGTTTCTTTAGTGTTGATATTTTGAAAGACATGGTTGCTTGTTAGCATGCTTGAGTCTTTATATCTTCATGTCAAATTATAGACTATTGCTTTGAATCATTCAAGTCCAATGTCCATGCTATAAAAGAAAAGAATATGTGATGAATATGTTAGGCAGTATTCCACATCAAAAATTCTGTTTTTTATCATTTACCTACTCGAGGACGAGCAGGAATTAAGCTTGGGGATGCTGATACGTCTCCAACGTATCTATAATTTTTGATTGTTCCATGCTGTTATATTATCAATCTTGGATGTTTTTATAACCATTTACAGCAATTATATATCATTTTTGGAGACTAACCTATTAACTTAGTGCCCAGTGCCAGTTGCTATTTTCTGCCCTATTTTTGTTTTACAGAAAATCAATACCAAACAAAGTCCAAATGCCACGAAACTTTTTGGAGATTTTTTTCTAGACAAGATAAACACTAGAAGCTTCGAGAGAGGGCCAGAAGACCCAGGAGGTGGCCACGAGCCACCAGGGCGCGCCTGGGGGGGGGGCAGGCGCGCCCTGGTGCCTCGTGGGCCCCCCTTTGCTCCGTTTGACCTAATTCCACAACTATAAAAAACAGGAAAAATCAGAAACCCTCAGGGGAGTCCACGAAATACTTTTTCTGCCGCCGCAAGTTTCTGTTCTCGAGAGATCCCATCTAGGGTCCTTCTCCGGTAATCTGCCGGAGGGGGAATCGATCATGGAGGGGCTCTACATCAACCTTGCTGCCTCTCCGATGATGCGTGAGTAGTCGGGTCCATAGTTAGTAGCTAGATGGCTTCTTCTCTCTTTTTGATCTTCAATACAATGTTCTCCTTGATGTTCTTGGAGTTCTATCCGATGTAATCACTTTTTGCGGTGTGTTTGTTGGGATCCGATGAATTGTGAGTTTATGATCAGATTATCCATGAATATATTTGAGTCTTTGCTGCACTCTTTTATGCATGATTATTATAGCCTCGTATTTCTTCTCCGATCTATTGATTTGGTTTGGCCAAATGAGTTGATTTATCTTGCCATGGGAAGAGGTGCTTTGTAATGGGTTCGATCTTGCGGTGCTCAATCCCAGTGACAGAAAGGGACATGACACGTATGTATCGTTGCTATTAAGGGTAAAAAGATGGGATTTATTCATATGTGAGTTTATCTTGTCTACATGATGTCATTGTTCTTAAGGCATTACTCTGTTTCTTATGGACTTAATACACTAGATAAATGCTGGATAGCGGTCGATGTGTGGAGTAATAGTAGTAGATGCAGGCAGGAGTCGGTCTACTTATCTTGGACGTGATGCCTATATACATGATCATTGCCTTGGATATCGTCTTGATTATTTGCTTTTCTATCAATTGCCCAACAGTAATTTGTCTACCCACCGTATGCTATTTTCTTGAGAGAAGCCTCTAGTGAAACCTATGGCCCCCGGGTCTATCTAAATCATATTACTAAAACCCTAAAAATATTGCTGCCATTTTCTTTTATTTATTTTATTTTGTATTTTTGTTTCAATCTATTTATCTATCACATACAATTTAATCTTGCAATTGGCCGCCGAGGGATTGACAACCCCTCGTTTGCGTTGGGTGCAAGGATTTGTTGTTTGTGTGCAGGTGCTGCTAACGGGGTGTGCAGGTGCTGCATACGGGATTAACTGAATCCTTGACATAGAGGTTCGACCGATATAGATCTTCGTAGAATATGTAGGAACCAATATGGGCATCCAGGTCCCGCTATTGGTTATTGACCGTAGAGGTGTCTCGGTCATGTCTACATAGTTCTCGAACCCGCAGGGTCTACACACTTAACGTTTGGTGACGATTAGTATAGTTGAGTTATTGTGTTGGTGACTGAAGGTTGTTCGGAGTCCCGGATAAAATCCCGGACATGACGAGGATCTCCGGAAGAGTCCGGAGGTAAAGATTGATATATGTGATAATAGTGTTTTGATCTCCGGAAGGGTTCCGGAATTCACCGGAAGGGGTTCCGGATGTTTACCGAAGTGTTCGGGTGCAGCAACACTTTATATGGACCAAAGGGGTAAAGCCCAGGAGGTACTGGAAAGTGCAAAAGGAAGTTTTGCTGCTGCCTTAAGCGGTACTACCGCTGGTAAGGCAGTACTACCGCGTAAGCGGTACTATCGCTTGTGTGAAGCGGTACTACCGCTCAAGCGGTACTACCGCTCATGAGCGGTACTACCGCTTGTATGCGGTACTGCTGGAATCCGAGTGGGACTCTTTCCGTGCGGGCCAAACCGACCTTGTGCGGGCAAAACCGAACTTGTGGAGGCTTTCTCTCCAAGTTTAGACCCCAGGGCTCAACATATAAATAGAGGGGCAGGGCTAGCACACGGGATACATGAAGATTTCCCAAGCCGTGTGTCGGCAACCCTAACCCTCTAGTTCGCCCGTCATAATCTCCGTAGTGCTTGGCGAAGCCCTGCAGAGATTGTTCCTCACCACCATCACCACGCCGTCGTGCTGCCGGAACTCATCCACTACTTCACCATCGCTCGCTGGATCGAGGAGGTGAAGGCGTCATCAAGCCATACGTGTGTTGAACGCGGAGGTGCCGTCCGTTCGGCGCTAGATCGTGTTTGGATCGAGGGACGACTTGCGATTTGGATCGCGAAGACGTTCGACTACATCAACCGCGTTTCTTAACGCTTCCGCTTAGCGATCTACAAGGGTATGTAGATTCACTCTGCCTCTCGTAGATGCTCATCACCATGGATAGATCTTGCGTGTCCGTAGGAAATTTTTTGTTTCCCATGCGACGTTCCCCAACAGCTACAAGTAGCAGTCACCACGGGTATTCATATGCAAGACATACATCAAGTGTTCTCAAATCTGAATATTCAATCCAACAATAACGAAACCTCAAAGGGAAAAGATTTGATTCATCACAACAAAGATAGAGAGGGAAGAAACACCGTATGATCCAACTATATTAACAAAGCTCGCGATACATCAAGATCGTGCCAAATCAAGAACATGAGAGAGAGAGATAAAACACATAGCTACTGGTACAAACCCTCAGCCCCGAGGGTGAACTACTCCCTCCTCGTCATGGAGACCGCCGGGATGATGAAGATGGCCTCAAGTGATGCTTTCCCCCCTCTGGCAGGGTGCCAGAAAAGGGCTGTAGATGAGATCGTGGAGGTACAGAGGTTTGCGGCGACGTAAAAACTCATCTAGGTTAACTTTTGGGGGTTTCTGAATATATATGATTTTTTGGCATTGGAATCACACAAAGAGGTGCCACAGGGGGCCCACGAGGCACCAGGGCGCGCCTAGGGGGGTGCAGGCGCGCCCAGGTGGCTCGTGGGGCCCCTATGGCTCTTCTGCTGCTCCTCCGAAGCTTCCTGGGTCTGTTTCCTTCCAGAAAAAATTGTCAAAAAGTTTCGCTGCATTTGGACTTCGTTTGATATGGATTTTCTGGAAAACCAAAAACAAGCAGAAAACAGCAACTGGCACTGGGCACTAGGTCAATATGTTAGTCCATAAAAATCATATAAAAGTGCACCAAAATCATACAAAACTATAATAAACATGGCATGAATACTTCATAAATTATAGATACCTTGGAGACGTATCAGCATCCCCAAGCTTAATTCCTACTCGTCCTCGAGTAGGTAAATGATAAAAGAAATAATTTATGAAGTGTGAATGCTAGCATAGTGCATAAGTTTGATCAATGATAATTTCAATCACTTTTTCTAGCATCAATATATATCATAATCAGTAGCTCATCTCATAGAACTTCTCATGATCAAGTAGCAAGCTATTCACATGTTTAAAGTATAGGCCATAAACTTTCTTGAAAACTAACAAACTATGTTCTCAGTCATCAAACAATTGCAATTCATCTTATTTTCAGGAAGGGTCTATGTAAGAGCTTTGATCTAGCAAATTCCACATACTCAACCATCATTTAGTCTTCCATGATTGCTGACACTCAAAGCATATTTTTAGAACAAACTATTTCAGTCAAACACATAGGAAGATAGGGGCCTAATGTTTCGCCTCCCAACTTATTTATCTCAGGGATAATGTCAACAATAATAACTCATGATCATCTATATTCAACTGGATATATGTGCCTGGATCTTTCCCTACCACATAATGCTTGCCAACTAAAGAATAAATAGAGCGGAATAGGGATGAACATTAATGACTCTTCCATAAAAGTAAATACAGAAAAGTAAAAGATAGGCCCTTCGCAGAGGGAGGCAGAGGTTGTCATGCGCTTTTTGTTGTTAAATGCACAAGCCCTTAATGCAAAGGAACGTCACGTTATATTGCCCCTTGTGATAGCAACCTTTATTATGCAGTCCGTCGATTTTATTTTTTTACCATCACAAGTTCGTACAACGCTTATTTTCCCTTGCAATAAAAGATCATACATATTTTAGGAGCAATTTTTATTGCTTTTTGCACCGATGACAACTTACTTGAAGGATCTTATTCAATCCATAGTAGATATGGTGGACACTCATGGCAAGAAACTGGGTTTAAGGGTTTTTTGATGCACAAGTAGTATCTCTACTTAGTACAAATTTTTGGCTAGCAAAACATCCTAAGCAAGCACCACATGTTAGAGGATCCATGACAATATAACTTCTATGTGAATATAAACAAACATAACTCATTACGTTGTCTTCCTTGTCCAACGTCAACTACTTGATCAAGCTTGAAAATAATTAATGGGGGCTCACAATCATAGAAGATGTCCAAGATAGTATATTTATATGTGAAATTTCTCTTCCTTCAAAATTCTTTCATGAATTGTTCAAGTGACCAATGCTATGTTTGTTAACTTTCAATAAATTTTACCACTTATACTTCTTGTATGTGAAGTCACTACTCCCCATGAGACAACATATGAAGCATATAAATTTCAACTTTATGATATTCAATTCATTCAATAATTTACTCATAGGATATAAGTGAAGAACAAGAGTAAATGACAAACTACTCCAAAAAGATATAAGTGAAGACCAAATGAGTAGTTAAGTAAATAGTTAGCTATGTGAAGACTCTCTCTCATTTAAAATTTCAGATCTTGATAATTTTATTCAAACAGCAAAGAAAACAAAATAAAATGACATTCCAAGAATAGCACATATCATGTGAAGAAGTAAAAACTTAGGCTCAACCAAGACTAACCGATAATTGTTGATGAAGAAAGGTGGGATGCCAACCGGGGCATCCCCAAGCCTAGTTGCTTGAGACTTCTTGGAATGTTATCTTGGGGTGCCTTGGGCATCCCTAATCTTGAGCTCTTGTGTCTCCTTAATTCCTCTCATATCACGGTTTCTCTAAATCTTAAAAACTTCATCCACACAAAACTCAACAAGAGCTCGTGAGATAAGTTAGTATAAATCAACTCAAAACCTTAACATTCTCTACTGTAACAAATCAAAAAAATTATAATTAAACATTGCATACTAAATACCTCTGCATATTTAATACTCCTATCCTCAAATAGAAACATTAAACAAGCAAACATATGCAAACAATGCAACTATAACAGCAATCTGCCAAAACAGAACAGTCTGTAAAGGGTGAATAAAAATTCATACTTCCCTAACTCCAAAAATTCTGAAAAATTACCATGTGACAGAGAACACATGCATTCTTACTGTGTAAAAATTTCAGATTTCTATCATGGTCTGACTATTCAGGAATATTCTGGACATAACAGAAAACTTTCTGTTTTCAAACAGCAACACATGAACTTGCAAACTGAGCATGGTAAAGGCTATAATTGGCATTTTATTGAACTAAAAGATACAAAACATGATTATTGATAACATCAAGCAAATATCAACAGAATAAAATGACGCTCCAAGCAAAACTCATATTATGTGACGAATAAAAATATAGCTCCAAGTGAGGTTACCGATAGTGTTGAAGACGAAAGAGGGGATGCCTTCTGGGGCATCCCCAAGCTTAGTTGCTTGTGTGTTCCTTGAATATTACCTTGGGGTGACTTGGGAATCCCCAAGCTTAGGGTCTTGCCGCTCCTTATTCTCCTCATATCAATATCTCACCCAAAACTTGAAAACTTCAATCACACAAAACTTAACGGAACTTCGTGAGATAGGTTAGTATGATAAAAATAAATCATCCACTTAGGTACTGTCAATACAAGATTCATAATTGTTCTCACATAATGCCTACTGTATTCTATCATTTCCACAATTTATATTACTCAATATAAGCTATGGAAACACTAAAACAAGCAAACTATGCGCCGAAAACAGAATCTGTCAAAAACATAACAGCGTGTAGTGAGCGATTAAAAACCATACTTCTGTACCTCCAAAAATTCTGAAAAATTAGAACAACGTAAACAATTTGTAAACCAATACTGTGTAAAATTTCAGAATTTTTTCACTCTCCAGTACAGAATAGAAATTCCAGCACTGGACGCAAAAGTTTCTGTTTTTGCACAGAATCAAATCAACAAGCATCCACACTATCCCAAAGGCTTTACTTGGCACATTATTGAAAGAAAACATATAAAACATGATTACTACATTAGCTTAATCATGTGAACACACAAAAACAGTAGGTATAAGTATTGGGTTGTCTCCCAACAAGCGCTTTTCTTTAATGCCTTTTAGCTAGGCATGATGATTTCAATGATGCTCACATAAAAGTAAAGAATTGAAACACAAAGAGAGCATCATGAAGCATATGACTAGCACATTTAAGCCTAACCCACTTCCTATGCATAGGGATTTTTTGAGCAAACAATTATTGGGAGCAAGAATCAACTAGCATAGGAAGGCAAAACAAGCATGACTTCAAAACTTTCAACACATAGAGAGGAAACTTGATATTATTGAGATATGTAGAAGCATATGTTCCTCTCTCATAATAATTTTCAGTAGCATCATGAATGAATTCAACAATATAGCTATCACATAAAGCATTCTTTTCATGATCTACAAGCATAGAAATTTTCTTACTCTCCACATAAGCAAATTTATTCTCAACAAAATAACTATCATGAGATACTTGATTGGCATAATCAATTTGAAAATTAAAATCATGATGACAAGTTTCATATTTATCATTATTCTTTATAGCATACATGTCATCACAATAATCATCATAGATAGCAACTTTGTTATCATAGTCAATTGAAACCTCTTCCAAAATAGTGGATTCATCATTAAATAAAGTTGTGACCTCTCCAAATCCACTTTCATAATTGTAATCATCATAAATAGGAGGCATGCAATCATCATAATAAATTTGCTCATCAAAACTTGGGGGACTAAAAATATCATCTTCATCAAACATAGCATCCCCAAGCTTATGGCTTTCCATATCACTAGCATCATGGATATTCAAAGAATTCATACTAGCAACATTGCAGTCATGCTCATCATTCAAAGATTTTATGCCAAACATTTTATTGAATTCTTCTTCTATCAATTGAGCACATCTTTCCGCTCCATCATTTTCAAGAAAAACATTATAAAGACGAATAATATGAGGCAACCTCAATTCCAAAAAATTTAGTTTTCTTTTATAAACCAACTAGTGATAAAACAAGAAACTAAAAGATTCGATTGCAAGATCTAAAGATATACCTTCAAGCACTCACCTCCCCGGCAACGGCGCCAGAAAAGAGCTTGATGTCTACTACACAACTTATTCTTGTAGACTCGTGTTGGGCCACCAAGCGCAGAGTTTTGTAGGACAGTAGCAATTTTCCCTCAAGTGGATGACCTAAGGTTTATCAATCCGTGGGAGGCGTAGGTTGAAGATGGTATCTCTCAAACAACCCTGCAACCAAATACAAGAAATCTCTTGTGTCCCCAACACACCCAATACAATGGTAAATTGTATAGGTGCACTAGTTCGGCGAAGAGATGGTGATAAAAGTGTAGTATGGATAGTAGATATAGGTTTTTGTAATCTAAAAATATAAAAACAGCAGGGTAGCAAGTGATAAAACGGAGCACAAACGGTATTGCAATGCTTAAAAACAAGGCCTAGGGTTCATACTTTCACTAGTGCAATCTGTAACACCACGATTTTTGGCCCTTTCTTTTTCTTTTGGATTTCTTCGAATTTTATTTGGAATTTCTTTTTCCGTGGCTATGTGGTCTTGAAACCTGGGAAGATCTTCTCTCCTGCCACTTCCAAGTGGCTTGTCACTCTCAACTCCATTTCAAGACCATGTCATTTCCATCTTAGCCCAACCCCAATATTTATTTATTGGGAGTATTGCTTTTTCTATTAAAGGAATAACCCTGTTTGCTTTAGGTTGTGAAGCAACCTACATTTCTGTCTTCCGTAAAATTCCTACAAAATTCTCATAAATTATTTGGATCATATCTTCCACAAATATGCCAAAATCTATCCTTGCCTAGTTCGAAAATAATTCAGGAAGATTCATTTTCCATTCTGTCCAGAATGGCACTTTGTGAAGGAAGTGCTATTTATATTTTCTTGATTGCCCTCAAAATTTTTGGGCATTCTTTCATATCCAAATTATTTCCACATGCCAAAATTCAGATTCATTTGCCTAGTATATCTTCCTCAGCAAATTTCCAAAGTTTCTGACCAGAGAGAAGCTTTGTGAAGGAGGTACCAGCTAGGCTTATCCAAATAAGTTGAAATTTTGGTAGATCATCCATATGATCAAATAATTGCTCTCCACCAAATTTCATCTCCATAAAACAATCTATGTGAGCACACCTTCAAATCTTGATTTCTGGTCATAATTTCAGGTTGTGAAGTAACTATATTTTATATTGCTTCAAAAATTATGACATTAATCCAGGACCTAAATATCCCTATATCCATTTGGCATGACAAAATTCATATCCTTTTTACAAGTAATTTTCTCCACAAAATTCCCCCAAGTTTCTCTCCAGTGTGGAGCATTGTGAAGGAAGTACCATTTTTACTTATCCAAATGGGATGAAATTTTTATGGTACCTTCATATGCTCAAATAATCATCCTCCACCAATTTTCAGCCCAATCCAAGCATCCATGTGAGTGCTACTTCCTGATCTAGCTTCTGGACTAGATTTGGCAGTTGTAAAGCAACTATGTTCAATACTGGTCCAAATCTCCTCAAAATCCACAGGATCACAGTCCTTCCTACCCTAAACCCCTGAGACATCCTGGTTAGCTCTTACCCCATCCCATTTGATCACTATTTCATGCCTAAGTTTGCAACAGCAAACTTCAGTCGACCCCTCCCATCAACCCACAGTAGGTTTCTTCGAGCTATCACTTCAGAGAGGTCCCACTTAGGAGGGACTACACGCTAGACATCTTGTTGATGACCAGAGCGCACCGCGTGCGCCTGTGTACGCGGTGACCACGTGGTCTGGCGCGCCGAAAGCGCGCTCTGGGCATCGGGTCCCTCGGCCGCCGCCCAAACATCGTGGCCTCGCCACCACACCTTGTCCTCTGCGTTGCCCTCGCTCTCCTGCCTCCACGCGTCCCCTCTGGACCCCTCCGCCCTCCTCTTTCCTCTCCGGCGAGCACGCCATCCCGGGATGCCCGCGGCCGTCGTCGCCTTGCCCTTGTCCTCTTGCTCCCCGTAGCATCCCAGCACCGAATGCACCTCCCCTAGACCTCTCTCGCCCTCCGCGCGTGCGCGCGCGCACGCGGTCGCGCCAGTGGTATCGTCCGCACGTCCGCGGCGGTTTCCGGCGAGGGCATCGCCGCCTAGGCTATTTAAGGCCATCTCGAGCCCTCCCGACCGCACAAACCTCCCCCTCTCCCTCCTAGTACCCCGCCTAGCACCGCAAACGAGCTCGGGAGGCTCTCCACCTCGCCCATTGCCACCATGGCCGCCGCTCGGCCTCGCCTAAATTCCGGCGAGCCTGAGCCCTTCTCCCCCTCATTCCACCACTAGAGGCCTCCACCGCCACCCCTAAACTCACCCCAAAGCCCTGCTCTCCTCCCGTGCCCCGGGCCGGGCTGCCCGAACTCGCCGTAGCCGCCATCCGCCGCGGCCGCGGTCCTGCTCGTTCCAGCGCTCTTCGGCGAGCGAGCTACCTCCTGGCGGGTGCGCCGCTCCGCACCGGTGTTCTCGGTGGCCGGAGCTCGGTCGGGGATGGACCGAGCCGCCGGGACGGGCGCCGGCGTCGCGCCTCTCCTCTGGCACCGCGGGCGCGCGCGAGGTGGAAGAAAGGGAGCGGGAGGAGAGAGAGGAGTCAGTGGTGGGGCCCAGCTGTAAGCCACCCAGAGGCCGGGCCCGCCTGTTTTAAGTGAAGACGGTTTTCCAAAAATACGTTTTTGGTTAATGAAAGCGTATTCTGGTTCTCCTTCGGCCAGGAATGCGCTTTCCAGAAGCGAAGACGTATTTTCAAAAATACGCCTTCTGTTTCCAGCCGCCGGCCGAAAGGTTTAAATAGCAGACATTCGTCCGTTAGCTGCAGAAAAGAACATATTTTTATTCTTTTTCTGTCTAACGAACGAACGGCCGTAACTCCGCGACCGTGACTCCGATTCAGGTGATTTCAAAGCCCATGATCTCAGTTCGTCGAGCCCGTTCTGATGGTACCATTTCCATGAGGTTGTCACACTATGAAAATGACCATTTTGCCCCTGCCCTTATTCATCCCCCTTCGAGAGGGAAACTTTTCCGGCGATTCTTTCCGCGAGTTCATCGCACTTCTCCCCGATGGTTCCTCCATCCCCAGGCAAGCCACAACAGCCACTTGCATGATGGCATTGCAGTAGCCATGGTTTCCACTTGAATATTTAATAATTGTTTGCTCATTTAATTATTTCGTGAATGATATGTGCTCGTGAATTCATGCTCGTTCTTATGCCATGTTCATTTGCACCTAATAAGTTAAATGATTATTTGCTAGTATTATTATTATCATGTTAGTTCTCGGATTTATTTTCGATGCTAGTGATCATGTTATGTTCACATGAATAGTTACCGTTTGTATGATAATACTTGTTATATTCATGATCGTCATTATGCCGTGATCATCTGCATCCTGTAGACTAAATGAGTTATCATTGTTGATGCTATGTTGTTAAATGGTTATGTTACCCATCCATGGTTACACTGATATCATGCTCATGTGCATTGCTATTTCATTATGTTATTATGACTCAGCTCATCACCATTCAAGTTGAACCTGACATTAATCGAACTTGAACAAATCTGTTGGCTGAGTCATGGTGCCACCGAATCGAGCTCACCAGTGCATCCACACTTGCCTGGATGGGGAGGCCCTAATGCGGTCTATTGTCATGCCTCTCACCGGTGCCTCCTACTAGGGAAGGTTATGGGGGCGCGCTACCCTGATTAGGTAGGCGGCCATAAGCCTTGAGTACCCGAGTTTTATGGTACCGAGGTCCCCGTTTGGGACGATGTTTATGTTTGGCCACGACGGTGGCGGACACATAGGTGGCAGATGTCACGAGTTGGCATCGGGGTAACCCAGGACATAGCCCAAAGGGGAGTTTGTCGGAGTGGCCGGGAGAGTGTCATGCAATAGATTGGTTTTGTCGGAATGTCGTTGGTCCACCCGAATGGGAGCACGAGGCCATGATTTCCGTGGTGTGGGTACAGTGTACTAACCTCTGCAGAGTGTATAATCTATCGATAGCCGCGTCCTCGGATATGGACACAGTTCGTAGTAGGTCACACTGTGGGTCAACAGTAATAATAATCTGAATAATAACAACCCCGGTTCGATGAGAAAAGAAGTTGGTTGATCTTTATGTGATCGTGAGAGGATCACGATGGTATCGTGGATACCGATGTTGATTCTTTATGAGGTGATCGAGTGATGATCATGATGGTAAGTTTGTGATTACAAAATAACCTCCGAGCAGAGTAAGTTGGTCCATGAGACCTTAAATGTCGACCCCTGTGCATGCTAGTGCTAGTATCATCCTGTTCATATCATGAATTATATGTACATGCCTTGCTCATGTTGTTGCCATGCTCATGTTGTTGCCATGCTCATGTTGTTGTCATGCTCATGTTGTTGCCATGCTCATGATGTTCCAGTAGTATCGTGTTCATCTTTGATGATTAACTTGTAAATGCCATGCTGTTGTATGTCTTGATTGCTTTGGTTGCTGTGAGCTTGCGAGTACATTCAAAGTACTCACCTGGCGTGTCATGCCAGATTGCAGGTGATGCCGTGATTGCTTGTTTGTTGAGGATCCCAAGGTTGCACTCTAGGATGCGTCCCAGCCAGAGTCCCTACGGAGTGGAGTCCATCACCGTCGTCGTTGTTCCGCTGCTAGAATATATTCCGCTTCGAGATGTTCTGCTGCTAGCATAAAACTACCTTAGCAGGCGAAGTGTCGCCGTGCCCCTGTAACCCTTGTAATATCGGGCCCTTGTACCCCGATTATTTGTAATAAAGAGCTGATTTGTTCTATGCCAAGCAGTGCCGTATTCCAGAAGACTTGATCTCTGGGCTGGAATACGGGGTGTTCCGGTTCCTCTGAGCCGGGGTGCCACACAATCTCTCAACAATGCTAACATAATTGGATCATATAACCATCCCTCAACGTGCGATAAAGAATCACTCCCAAGTTCCTATTAGCGAAGAACATAAGATAGAAATTGTTTGTAGGGTACAAAACCATCTCAAAGTTATCCTTTCCGATCGATCTATTGAGCTATTCCTATAAGTGTCACAAATAGCCCTAGAGTTCGTACTAAAATAACACCATATGATACACATCAACCAACTCTAATGTCACCTAGATACTCCAATGTCACCACAAGTATCCGTGAGTTGATTATACGATATGCATCAAACAACTTCATAATCATAATATTCAATCCACACAAAGAACTCCAAGGAGCACCCCAAAGTTTCTATCGGAGAAAAGATAATGAAAACATGCATCAACCCCTATGCATAGATTACCCCAATGTCACCTCGGGAATCCGCGAGTTGAGTGCCAAAACATACATCAAGTGAATCAATATAATACCCCATTGTCACCACATGTATTCATATGCAAGACATACATCAAGTGTTCTCAAATCTGAATATTCAATCCGACAATAACGAAACCTCAAAGGGAAAAGATTCGATTCATCACAACAAAGATAGAGAGGGAAGAAACACCATATGATCCAACTATATTAACAAAGCTCGCGATACATCAAGATCGTGCCAAATCAAGAACACGAGAGAGAGAGAGATAAAACACATAGCTACTGGTACAAACCCTCAGCCCCGAGGGTGAACTACTCTCTCCTCATCATGGAGACCGCCGGGATGATGAAGATGGCCTCCGGTGATGCTTTCCCCCCTCCGGCAGAGTGCCGGAAAGGGCTGTAGATGAGATTGTGGAGGTACAGAGGTTTATGGCGGCGTAAAAACTCATCTAGGTTAACTTTCGGGGGTTTCTGAATATATATGATTGTTTGGCGTTGGAATCACGCAAAGAGGTGCCACAGGGGGCCCACGAGGCACCAGGGCGCGCCTGGGGGGGGGGGGGGGTAGGCGCGCCCAGGTGGCTCGTGGGGCCCCTGTGGCTCTTCTGCTGCTCCTCCGAAGCTTCCTGGGTCTGTTTCCTTCCAGAAAAAATCATCAAAAAGTTTCGCTGCATTTGGACTTCGTTTGATATGGATTTTCTGGAAAACCAAAAACAAGCAGAAAACAGCAACTGGCATTGGGCACTAGGTCAATATGTTAGTCAATAAAAATCATATAAAAGCCATATAAAAGTGCACCAAAATCATACAAAACTATAATAAACATGGCATGAATACTTCATAAATTATAGATACGTTGGAGACGTATCAGCGACCCCGTGCACCAGAAGAAAACCTCCGAAGACTTGGCGTCTCCTCCAAGAAATATTTAGCGTAACCGGCATGCTTATCCCTTGATGGCAACCGACCATATGTAACCCTAGGTCCCTCTGGTGTCTATATAAACCAGAGGGTTTAGTCCTTAGAGGGGCAGAATCATCATCAATATACCCACCTAGGGTTTAGCTCATCCGATCTTGAGGTAGATCAACTCTGTAATCACCATATCATCCCATCAATACAATCAAGTAGGACGTAGGGTTTTACCTCCTCGAGAGGGCCCGAACCTGGGTAATCGTTGTCTCTGTGTTCCCTGTTACCCATTGATTCCACGATCCACAGCTCGGACCCCTACCCGAGATCTTCCGGTTTTGGTACCGACACCATGGACCGGCCTCCCGACTCGGGCTCAACAACAACAACATCACCCTCCCTCCACACCGTGGCAGCCCCGCTGGCGTGCTCCCAACGCCGGTGTCCTTGGTCCTCACCCCGGTGCTACTCCTTTCCAGGCGTACACTGCATATGGTCAGCAGCACACCAACAACGGCGGCATGATGTGAAACGATCGATATGGTTGACTAGAGGGGGGGGTGAATAGGCAACTACCAATCTTTAGCTTTTCTTAACAAATTAGGGTTAGCAAAAAAATAGGTTGTCTAGATGTGCAACTAGGTGAGCAACCTATATGATGCTAACAATCACAACACAAGCAAGTAAAGGATACAATACAAGTAAAGCAAGTAAAATGTAAAGGTAAGAAATGACCACAAGTGGAGCCGGTGAAGACGAGGATGTGTTACCGAAGTTCCTTCCCTTTGAGAGGAAGTACGTCTCCGTTGGAGCGGTGTGGAGGCACAATGCTCCCCAAGAAGCCACTAAGGCCACCGTATTCTCCTCACGCCCTCACACAATGCGAGGTGCCATGATTCCACTAGTGGTGCCCTTGAAGGCGGCGATCGAACCTTTACAAACAAGGTTGGGGCAATCTCCACAACTTAATTGGAGGCTCCCAACACCACCACGGAGCTTCACCACAATGGAATGTGGCTCCGAGGTGACCTCTTCCGTCTAGGATGCTCAAACACCCAAGAGTAACAAGATCCGCAAGGGATTAGTGGGGGGAAATCAAATATCTCTTGGTGGAAGTGTAGATCGAGGCCCTCTCCTCCAAACCCTAGAACATCAACAAGTTTTGTTGGCTAGGGAGAGAGATAGGGCAAAAATGGAGCTTGGGGGCAACAATGGAGATAGAGGATAAGAGGTAAGGCTGGTTGGAGAAGAAGACCCACTTTATATAGTGGGGATAGAATCCAACCGTTACCTGTGCTCAGCCCGCACACACAAGCGGTACTACCGCTCCGGAGAGCGGTACTACCGCTTGAGCGGTAGTCCCAAATACTGAGCGGTAGTACCGCACTGAGCGGTACTACCGTGCCCACAAAGCGGTACTACCGCTATGGGCCGCAGAACAGCAGAGACCAGGGAGTAGAGCGGTACTGGAGCAGCCGCACCGCAGAGCGGTACTACCGCTCAACTACCGCTCTACTACCGCGAGAAGAATACATGATACCAGAAGAATTTCAGCAAGCGGTACTGAAGCGGTACTAGAAAGCGGAAGTACCGCATCGCGGTACTACCGCACTACTACCGCTCTACTACCGCAAGAAGAAACAGGATACCAGAAGAAAATCCCCCAAGCGGTACTAGCTGCGGTAGACCACAGCGGTACTACCGTGGTACCGAGCGGTACTACCGCTTGGGTGACAGGAAAACTGCCCAGAAAAGATCTCCAAGTTGCTGGAAGGGAATGTGGGTGCATATGGGGTTGTGTACGTGTTGATTCCACCCATACCTTTCCAAAGCGGACCCCCTCTTAATAGTACGGTTTTCCTACGACTCAATACCACCGAAAAAGAAACGCAAGAAAAACACCGTCTTTATAAAAGCTCCGAGGGGCATCAATCGTCTTGTGCCAAGTGATGGAATATTTGAAATGATCAATGCACACGATTAGTCCGCAAAAGTATTGTCATCAATCACCAAAACCACTAAGGGAGAAATATGCCCTAACAATCTCCCCCTTTTTGGTGAATTGGTGACAACACGGGATTTGCACAATTAATAAAACGAGATAATAAGCAAACCCAACATCTACAAAATATAGACGGGCTCCCCCTAGCTGTGTGCACTATTTAGGTATGCTTTTGGAATGCAAAGCACACACACTAGGATCAACACTCCCCCTATATTTTATATACCAGGCATTACTTGCAACAAACATAATATAAGCACTAAGTATGGTTGCAAGCAAGTGTAAGAGAGCATGAAGATAAAGGGCAACATAATAACCATAGCTCCACACACAGATAATATGACATAGTAAGATAGATAAGGTAGCATATGTCTCACACCATACAGGAACATAGTCTCATGCTCTCAACACAAAGCAAATAAGATAAAAGAGTTCACAAGCATAAAAACCAACGCAAATAAAACACGAGCTTGTGACTCGACAACACCCTGCAAAAGCAAATCCCCGGTCCTAAACTCTCTCCCCCTTTGGCATCAAGACGCCAAAAAGGTAAAGAGTGACACTAAAGCGACCTGAGGTGGTAGTACTACTCAGCATCCTCATCAGACTCCGCGGTCGTGTCCTCATCAGACTCCGCGGTCGCATCCTCATCCGTCTCCTCGAGGATCTCGTTATCATCAGCAATATCACCAGCAGCAGACGAAGTAGCACGGGTAGAGCGAGTAGCACGAGCAGGTGGAGGTGCAGAAGTAGCACCAGTAGAGTCATCTGAATCTGTCCAGCGGCAGTGACCTGAGATCCACCTCTCCTCTGACGTGATCCTGTCCTCTGAGCCACTGGCGACCTCGAGGCCAATCTTCCTCATGATGGCCTTGTCTCGACTGCTAGACATCTTCTGTGCTACATGTGCCTTGTACTGACCCTATGCCTCGATACAGAACAGTTTCTTCATCTTCTTCTTGAGCTTGGCAGCCCATGAGGGCTGCTCAAAGGCTGGCACATAGTCAGGCTCTGCTGACTCATCTGACGCTGCAAAGGGAAACTCAACCTCAGGAGCCGGTGCAGGACCCCAGCGCTCCTTCTGCCTCAGCTTAATCTCCTCGTGAGAGACCAAAGGGCCGGTCTCAAGCAACTCACCAGGGAACTGCCTCTCCCAAGTGTCCATAATGAGCTTGTAGATCATAGGGGCATAGATAGGTACCTTCCGGCCATACACAGCAGAACCGAGCTCAGTCCACATCACATGTGACACATCCAGAACCGTGGTCTTACCCTTCTCCTTCTCGCACATGAGGAGCATGTCAACCAGATGACCATGCACCATGTCAAAGTTTCCCACCCTAGGGAAAAGAGAGTGCCTGAAAATGCGATGCATAATGTCCAGAAACAAATTCAGCTCCTTGACATCTCCCTTGGCAGTCTTCCTAATGGTGGCATACCGGAGCAACTTGGACTTGTGAGCCGGAGACTGACGCAGGTGAGGGCGAAGACCAAGAGAGTTGTGCAGACCATCATCACCATAGCCCAAACTGTTCATGAAAGTCTTCCAGGTGGTCTGCATCCGCCTGCCAAGTGTCATCCAAGTGAGGGTCCTTTCATCATCAGTGCCGAAGAACACTGTGGCGTAGAACTGTGCCACCAACTCAGGGTCAAAGTCAAGGTTGAAAGTGATGATCTTGACAATGTCAAACTGCTCACATAGGGCAAGAGCTTCTCCAAAGTACTCTGGGTCATTCTGCATGTGTTCAATATTCACTGACTTGGTCTTGATAAACAAGTTCTTCTTGCCCTTGATCACATCATGATAGACCAATGCCTGATCTTTGTTCCAGAACGGCCTACCCACCAAACTTGGATCTTGAGGTCGAGTGTAGGGAATTCGCTCACGGTAGGCCCAGTACTCATTGGAATTCAACTCGGACACAGACTTGGCCTTCTCCTTCTTATTCTTAGCAACGGTTTTCTTGACTAACTGCCTAGCAGGTGCTGGTTGAGCCTCTTCTTCTTTACTTGCAGAATTGTCATCTCTGGCCAGTTGAGTGCGTCCACGCTTCGGGTTCTTGCGACGAGCCACATAAGGACCGGAGCCACTACCACCGGCGTCCATAGCACGAGGGAGTGGTGGGGATCGACTCCACTGGTCGGAATCGAGGAAGACGGCGCGGAAACGGCGTACCGGAGGCGGCGGCCGCGGCTCCTCTTCGCTGCAGAGAGAGAGAGTAGTGGGGAAGAAGAGATGAATGGGTATGGGGAAGTAAAACTTCCCTTGCCCCCACTGAACCCTTCCCACAGCCCTCTAAGCGGTAGTACCGCTCGGAGAGCGGTAGTACCGTCCTGTCACAGCGGTAGTACCGCTCGCAGCTCAGAAAACAGCCAAGTTCAAAAATGAAGTGGTGGCTTATGCAACTATGAGATGTTTAGAGATGAAGTGGGCTTGGGTTGGAGACACAAAACACAACAAATGGGCAGAGACACTCCAAGTTCAAAAAGAGCGAAAAAGCGAGGAGCAAACTTGGAGTGACTCAAAGCACAAACAAACCCCTAACGACAAAAACTCTCAAAAGAGAGGGCGGTGGCCGAAGCCACCTATGTTTGAGTCAATTGGTATGGCACCGCGAAGATTTTAACCTTGGGCCCATGACCAAAACTCATCTTTGAAGCACAATTACCATCAAAAATGGCTAATGTGAAAGACTTGATTAATTTATGCATAATGGGGGGGAGGGAGAGTTCATTGAGAGAACAACACTCCCCCTATGTCCATGCCTATATCTAGAACAAGATAAACATGATGAATGCGGTGGGGTGTGACAAGATTCAAGACACGTTGCTCGAATCAATGATATTTAGCTCATGCCTTAACTCGCGAAATCTTGCTTCATCCAATGGCTTCGTGAAAATATCCGCTAGTTGCTCTTGAGTTCCTACATGAATAATATCAATCTCTCCCCGCTTGACGTGATCCCGGATGAAATGATGACGAATCTCAATGTGCTTCGTCTTGCTATGTTGCACCGGATTGTGGGAGATCATGATTGCACTTTCATTGTCACAGAAGAGAGGCACTTTGTCACAAGTGACACCGTAATCCTTTAAAGTTTGCCTCATCCATAACAATTGTGCACAACAACTTGCGGCAGCTACATACTCAGCCTCGGTGGTGGAGAGAGACACACAATTTTGCTTCTTCGAAGACCAACTCACCAAAGAGCGACCAAGGAATTGGCACCCTCCGGAGGTTGACTTCCTATCCACACGGTCTCCCGCCCAATCCGAGTCCGAATAACCCATGAGATCAAAGCTTGCTCCTTTGGGATACCATAAGCCAAAGTTTGGGGTATGAGCCAAATATCGAAAGATTCGCTTGACCGCCACAAAGTGACTTTCCTTAGGCGCGGCTTGAAACCGTGCACACATTCCCACACTCAACATGATATCCGGTCTAGATGCACAAAGGTAAAGCAAGGAGCCAATCATGGAACGATATACCTTTTGATCCACCGCTTTACCATTGGGATCGATGTCGAGTTGGCACTTGGTAGGCATTGGAGTCTTGGCCGGTTTGACATCTTTTAGCTTGAATCTCTTGAGCATGTCTTGGGTGTATTTGGCTTGGTTGATGAGGGTTCCTTCTCTTCTTTGCTTGACTTCGAACCCAAGAAAGAACTCCAACTCTCCCATCATAGACATCTCAAACTTCTCGTTCATTAGTGCGGCAAACTCATCATTGAAAGCTTTGTTAGGAGAACCAAAGATAATATCATCAACATATAGTTGGCATATGAACAAATCCCCTTTAACCCTCTTAGTAAAAAGAGTGGGATCGATTTTCCCAATTTCAAACCCACGGTCTTGCAACAACTAGGTAAGGTGCTCATACCACGCACGTGGGGCTTGTTTAAGGCCATAGAGTGCCTTATCGAGCTTGTATACATGATTGGGGAACTTGGGATCCTTGAACCCCGGGGGTTGTTTGACATATACCAACTCATTAAGAGGACCATTAAGAAATGCACTCTTCACATCCATTTGTTGCAACTTAAAATCATGATGAGAAGCATATGCAAGCAACATACGAATAGATTCAAGACGAGCAACGGGAGCAAAGGTTTCACCGTAGTCGATACCCTCGACTTGGGAGTAGCCTTGTGCCACCAATCTTGCCTTGTTTCGAGTGACAACACCGTTCGTATCTTGCTTGTTCTTGAAGATCCATTTGGTTCCAATGACATTATGATTCTCCGTTGGCCTTGGCACCAATGTCCACACTTTGTTGCGCTCGAAGTTGTTGAGTTCATCATGCATGGCTTCAAGCCAATCCGTGTCCTCGAGCGCCTCATGTACCTTTTGGGGTTCAACACACGAAACAAACGCGTGATGCTCACAAAAGTTTCATAATTGTTTACGAGTGGTTACCCCTTTCTTTAAGCTTCCATAGACATTTTCCAAGACATGCCCTTTTTTCTCGAGTTTGGAAGCAATCTTGGCGGCACGACGCTCCAATAGCTCCTCCGGAGTCACTTGAGGAGGATTATCTCGAGCGTCATCTTGAGCTTGCTCTTGATCATGAGCTTGCCCTTGATCTTGAGCTTGCTCGGTGTCGTGATCTTGATCTTGGGCATCATTTGGTGCATCACCAACATCTTGAGATTGATCTTGCCCTTGATCTTGATCACTTGGTTGAGGGCCTTCGGTTTGTTCTTCGGAAGCGTGTGGGTCTTGTGTCGGTGATGGTTCCACTTGCGTAGAACATTGTCCTCCTTCCACCACAAGGGGTTCCTCAATGGGTAGGATTTGGCCCACACCCATTCTTCTTATGGCTTGAGGAGGAATTTCATCACCTACATCACAAAGACCACTTTGCTCCACTTGGGAGCCATTATTCTCGTCAAACTCCACGTTACACGTCTCCTCAATGAGTCCAGTGGACTTGTTGAGAACACGGTAAGCATGAGAGTTTGTAGCATAACCAACAAATATACCCTCTTGAGCTCTAGAATCAAATTTAGACAAGCGAACACCTTTCTTGAGAATGAAACACTTACAACCGAACACCCGGAAGTACGTGAGGTTGGGCTTGTTGCCGGTAAGTATTTCATATGGAGTCTTGTTCAAGCCTTTGCGGAGGTAGAGACGATTGGATGCATGACAAGAGGTGTTGATGGCTTCGGCCCAAAAGTTGTATGGAGACTTGAACTCCGCCATCATGGTCCTTGCCGCGTCCATCAATGTCCGGTTCTTCCTCTCCGCTACACCATTTTGTTGAGGGGTATAAGGTGCGGAATATTGATGCTTGATCCCCTCATCACCAAGAAACTCATCCAAGGTGTAGTTCTTGAACTCGGTGCCGTTGTCGCTTCTAATGATCAATATCTTTGCATCATGTTGACGTTGAGCTTCATTAGCAAAGTCGATCGCGGTTTGTTGGGTCTCGCTCTTCCTCTTGAAGAAATATACCCAAGTGTATCTTGAATAATCATCCACAATCACCAAGCAATACTTTCTTCCCCCAAGACTGTCAAACGTTGGAGGACCAAAGAGATCCATGTGAAGGAGCTCCAAGGGCCTCTTCGAAGAGATAATGGTCTTGGGTCGGTGAGCCGTCTCATGTAACTTCCCTTCGATACAAGCACTGCAAGCACGATCTTTGACAAAACTAACATTTGTTAGTCCTCGGATGTGGTCCCCTTTGAGGAGACTTTGCAAAGATCTCATATTGACATGGGCTAAACGGCGATGCCAAAGCCATCCCACGTCAACTTTAGCCATTAGGCAAGTCGCGGTCTTAGTGGGTCGCTCCGAGAAGTTAACCACATAGAGACCGTTCTCGACATGCCCAACAAAAGCTACTTTAAGAGTCTTGCTCCACAAAAGGGTCACGGTATCAATATCAAAGAACGTTGCAAAGACCATAATAGCAAGTTGACGAACGGAAAGTAAATTGAATGCAAGGGTCTCAACAAGCATGACCTTCTCAATGGACAAGTCCGGTGAGATGACCACCTTGCCGAGACCCAATACCTTTGACATTGAAGCATCACCATATTGGACATGGGTGGGCATAGATGAACTTGCTTGAACGTCCACCACCAAGTCCTTGCTTCCGGTCATATGATTTGTCGCTCCACTATCAAGCAACCATGACACCCCACCGGAAGCAAACTCCTACATAAGATCAATGCTTGGTTTTAGGTACCCATTCTTGAATGGGTCCTTTCATGTTAGTAACAAGGGTCTTATGAACCCAAATGGACCATTCAATGTACTCATAAGAAGAACCAACAAATTTGGCATAAACATGCCCATCACTAGCACGGCATAAAACATAAGAAGGGTTAAAATCGCCGGCTTTGTTGGGATGAGTGGTCTTGCCCCTATTGACATTACCACCCACCGCCTCGTTCTTCTTCTTCTTAGGAGCACCCTCTCCCTCTTTCATAAATGTATCTTTGAGAGGGAGAGCTAGCTTGGTCTTGCTCTTCTTGTTTGACTTCTTCTTCTTCTTCGACTTGGGTGCAAATCCAAGTCCCTCCTTTGCCACAACTTCCTTTTGATTGCTCAAAAGTTCGTTGAGATTTTTCTCACCTTGTATGCACGCGACAAGGCCTTTCTCAATTTGCTCTTTCAACTTGGCATTCTCCTCAACAAGATGTGCATGCTCACAACAAGGGTTAGTTGCACGAGCATTATCAATTAAAACAAAAGGAGGACAAGTAGCAATTTCTTTAGTTAGCTTCACTTGGAGTTGATCATGAGACTCCTTGAGTGTAGCATGAGCACTTTTCAAGGCCTTGTGAGCCTTGTCAAGTAAATCAAACTCCTCTTAGAGTCTAGCATGGCCAACCCCAAGTTCATCCTTCTCAGTTTTAAGCACTTTAGCAAGAACAATAGCATGATCACGATCTTTTTTTAATTTAGCAAGATCTAGATTGTGTGTCTCCTCAAGAGCCACTCTATGACCTTGCTCTTCTTCAAGAGCAATAGAAAGATCGGCAATCTCATCGGCATAATCTCTACTATGCCCTTCCAACTTAGAGATGGTCTCTTCATGAGATTCGATGATTTCATTGGCCTCACCTAATTGTTCCAAGAGAGCCACAAAGTGCTTCTTGGTCTCACCTTTGAGCTTGGCCATGAACTTGTCAAATTCATTTTCCTCCACCTTTGCCTCCTCACTTTCTTCCACACAATTCATCAAAGAAGGAGTGGAAGAAATGCTGGTTTTGATGTTGGAGGTTACCTTGTTGGTGGCCTTGGCCATGAGGCACTTGTGGGTGGTGATGGAGTTCTCGTTGGGGGAGTCGAAGAGGGACACCTTTGGTGATGGAGAGGTGGCGATGGCGACGGAGGCCGTAGCAACCCCTTCACCACTAGCAACTTCATCATCATCCGAGTCGTACTCTTCTTGCACCACCAAACTCTTTTGAGGCACCTTCTTCATGTAGTTGTTGTTCTTGTTGGGGAAGGACTTGGCCTTTTCTTTGCGGATGAGCTTGCCACCATTGTCCTCCCTCTTCTCATACGGACATCCACCACAAAGTGACTCACATTGCCACAATTGTAGCACGTCCTTACCCGTTGCTTGCCCTTTGAGTGGTTCTTGGAGGAGTTGGGCCTTGAGTTTCTCTTGTTGCCCCAAAATTGCCTTGACGCAAGAGCCATGTGCAAGTGGAAATCATATTTGGTGTCTTCGGGGCAATCTTCGTCCTCATATTCTTCTTCTTCTTCCTCTTCATGAACTACCTTGGCCTTCAAAGCAAGGTTGGGCTTCTTCGAGCGTTGAACACGAGCAAGTGCGGTGTCGGCGGTCTTGTTCAAAATGTTCATAGCAATAAACTCATCCAACACATCACTGGAGGATAAGGTGTGGAAGTCCGGTCTTTGACGAATCACGGAGGACATGCTCTTGTTGTAAGGCATAATGGCCTTGAGGAATTTGCGCTTGATCCAATTGTCATCCGTGTCCTTGCTCCCGTGATCTCGGAGTGAGACCGCAAGAGTAGTCAATCTCCGGTAAAGCTCACGAGGATCTTCATCTTCATTCATAACAAACTCATCGGCCTCATCAAGAATAACCTCAAAGTTGGAGCGTTGAATGCTCGAGCTTCCCTTGTACAACGAGTTGATATGCTCCCATGCATCTTTGGCAAGAGTGAATGGGCGCAAATGAGGAAGCTCTTCGGGAGGCATGGCGGCTTGAAGAATGAACAAGGCGGATGCGTTGAGTTGGTTGTCCACTTCTTCTCTTGTGGACAAGTTGCTTGGGTCATGCGGATAATAGCCTTGTTCAATGATTCTCCAAAGTTGAGTTGAGCTATAATTCAAATGAGACTTAATACGAAACACCCAATTAGCGAAGTTAGTCAAATCAAGCTTAGGAGGAGGACCATGATTGTTTATATGAGGTGAGGGGACCGGTCCTCCATAGACCGGGGGTGGGGGAACCGAGGCGTGCGTTCCCGTTCCATTCTTACCATGAGGGGAAGATGTTTGAGAGTCTTTAGCCGCTTCCTTGCCGGAATTGGCCTCCGATGCCGATGCGGTGGGATTAACCACAAGCAACGGATCGGGAGTGGACTTCAACCCCTCAAGGAGTTCTTTAAGCATGGACTTGACCTCGGCCGTCATAGACGTCTTAAGTGAAGCCATAGCTTCGTTTAAGACGTCTCGGGTGACCGTGTTCATCTCCACGGCCTCGGGCACTTCCTCAACCCGTTCCCCGTCGTCAACCATACTCTTCGGGTGGTGAAACCCTTAATAAAGAGACGAGGCTCTGATACCAATTGAAAGGATCGATATGGTTGACTAGAGGGGGGGGGTGAATAGGCAACTACCAATCTTTAGCTTTTCTTAACAAATTAGGGTTAGCAACAAAATAGGTTGTCTAGATGTGCAACTAGGTGAGCAGCCTATATGATGCTAACAATCACAACACCAGCAAGTAAAGGATACAATACAAGTAAAGCAAGTAAAATGAAAAGGTAAGAAATGACCACAAGTGGAGCCGGTGAAGACGAGGATGTGTTACCGAAGTTCCTTCCCTTTGAGAGGAAGTACGTCTCCGTTGGAGCGGTGTGGAGGCACAATGCTCCCCAAGAAGCCACTAAGGCCACCGTATTCTCCTCACGCCCTCACACAATGCGAGGTGCCGTGATTCCACTAGTGGTGCCCTTGAAGGCGGCGATCGAACCTTTACAAACAAGGTTGGGGCAATCTCCACAACTTAATTGGAGGCTCCCAACACCACCACGGAGCTTCACCACAATGGAATGTGGCTCCGAGGTGACCTCTTCCGTCTAGGATGCTCAAACACCCAAGAGTAACAAGATCCGCAAGGGATTAGTGGGGGGAAATCAAATATCTCTTGGTGGAAGTGTAGATCGAGGCCCTCTCCTCCAAACCCTAGAACATCAACAAGTTTTGTTGGCTAGGGAGAGAGATAGGACAAAAATGGAGCTTGGGGGCAACAATGGAGATAGAGGATAAGAGGTAAGGCTGGTTGGAGAAGAAGACCCACTTTATATAGTGGGGATAGAATCCAACTGTTACCTGTGCTCAGCCCGCACACACAAGCGGTACTACCGCTCCGGAGAGCGGTACTACCGCTTGAGCGGTAGTCCCAAATACTGAGCGGTAGTACCGCACTGAGCGGTACTACCGTGCCCACAAAGCGGTACTACCGCTATGGGCCGCAGAACAGCAGAGACCAGGGAGTAGAGCGGTACTGGAGCAGCCGCACCGCAGAGCGGTACTACCGCTCAACTACCGCTCTACTACCGCGAGAAGAAAACAGGATACCAGAAGAATTTCAGCAAGCGGTACTGAAGCGGTACTAGAAAGCGGAAGTACCACATTGCGGTACTACTGCACTACTACCGCAAGAAGAAACAGGATACCAGAAGAAAATCCCCCAAGCGGTACTAGCTGCGGTAGACCACAGCGGTACTACCGCATAAGCGGTACTACCGTGGTACCGAGCGGTACTACCGCGTGGGTGACAGGAAAACTGCCCAGACAAGATCTCCAAGTTGCCGGAAGGGAATGTGGGTGCATATGGGGTTGTGTACGTGTTGATTCCACCCATACCTTTCCAAAGCGGACCCCCTCTTAATAGTACGGTTTTCCTACGACTCAATACCACCGAAAAAGAAACGCAAGAAAAACACCGTCTTTATAAAAGCTCCGAGGGGCATCAATCGTCTTGTGCCAAGTGATGGAATATCTGAAATGCTCAATGCACACGATTAGTCCGCAAAAGTATTGTCATCAATCACCAAAACCACTAAGGGAGAAATATGCCCTAACATGATGCCGTTACCATCTACATGCTATCCAGGAGGTCACCAGCAACTTGATCGAGCCTCGCTGAACGCACTTCAGAACATGCAGCTTCCTGGCAATCAAGAGTGGTACATGGACTCTAGAGCATCATCCCATATGGCATCCGATCATGGTATTCTCTCCTCCTCCCACCCCTCCTCTGCTCACACTGTAACTGTTGGTAATGGTGCTTCCCTTCCCATCTCCCACATCGGCACACACACCCTGCCCTCTCTTTCGAAACCTTTATATCTTAACAATGTTCTTGTCATTCCACATATCGTCAAAAATCTTCTTTCCATCGCAAACTTACCACTGATAATTTTGTTTCAATAGAATTTGACCCTTGGGTTTTTTCTGTGAAGGCACTTCCCACAAGGATCGAGATTCTTCGATGCAATAGCTCCGGACCACTCTACCCAGTATGTCGTCCCACACCCGCCGAAGCACACGTCATCACCACCACCCTCGACCTTTGGCATCGCCGACTTGGACACCCTAGTCATCACACCATGAAGCGTCTTCAAAGTTCTCGTCATATCTCCTACAATAAAGTCATGCCGTCCCTCTGTCATGCTTGTCAGCTTGGGCGACATGTTAGATTACCCTTTTATCCATCTGTCCCTTATACTAGCAAACCTTTTGTGTTATTACACTGTGATCTTTGGACTTCTCCTGTTCCGAGTACGTCTGGCTTTGCCTATTATCTTATAATTGTCGATGATTTCACTCATTATTTTTGGACTTTCCCACTGCGCAAGAAATCTGATGTCTACGTAACACTTCTCACATTCCATGCTTACGCTCGCACTCAATTTACTCTATCTATTTTAGCTTTCCAATGCGACAATGGACGAGAGTTTGGAAATACGAAAATAGATACTTTCTGTGCCTCACACGGTATTCTTCCTTCTTCGCTTCTCCTGTCCATACACCTCTCAACAAAACGGCAAGGTTGAACGAGCTATTCGCACCACCAACAATGTCATACGTACCCTTCTGGTTCAAGCTTCTCTCCCCCCATCCTTCTGGGCCGAAGCACTACATACTGCCACCTTTCTTATAAACATTAGACCGATGTTGTCTACCAACTTTCTCACACCATATGAAACCCTTCTTGGTTCGTCACCGCCATATGACTCACTTCGTGTGTTTGGTTGCCTCTGTTACCCTAACACTACATCCAGCTCTCCCAACAAACTATCCCCACGCTCCACAAAATGCATCTTTCTTGGCTACCCTACACGTCATAAAGGCTATCGGTGTCTTGATTTAACCACACGACGGATCATCATCTCTCGCCATGTGGTTTTTAATGAGTCCTCCTTCCCTTATGCACCCGCCCCAATTCCTAATCCACCACGTTGCACCGAAATTTTCAACCCACCTGAAACAATCCATCCGCTCGTTCCCCCTGCCATGCACACATCCGTTCCACCCGCGCCTGCTATGTATGCACCCAACACCCCCCCACCGACGCCTCCTTCTTCTAGCTCATCTTCTACACCGCCTACTAGCACCCCGCTCGCTTCTCCACCATCGGGCTCTTCCTCCACTCACGAGGTGCAGCCTAGCCCACCTGTGCAGTCCACCCCACCTGGCTTGCCATCACCTACCCCCATACCACCGCCCGCTCCACTACATGGTACACGCTCCACTACTGGCCGGCTTCCTCCACCCATCGACTGCCTTAACCTCTCTGCTATTGCGTCCTCTCCACTCCCACACAACTATCTTATGGCATTACGCGATCCCAACTGGCGTCAAGCCATGCAAGAAGAGTTTGATGCTCTCATCCTAAATCAAACATGGACTCTTGTCCCTACTCCCCCCGGTGCAAACATTGTGAGCGGTAAATGGATCTTTTGCCATAAATATCATGCTGACGGCTCTCTCGCTCGTCACAAAGCCCGTTGGGTAGTCCGTGGTTTTTCCTAACAACCAGGAATTGACTTTGATGAAACCTTCAGTCCTGTTGTTAAACCTGCCACTATTCGCATTTTTCTCTCTCTTGCTATCTCTCAATCTTGGGCCATACACCAGCTTGATGTAAAAAATGCCTTCCTCCATGGTCGTCTTGATGAAGTTGTCTATAGTCAACAACCCTCTGGCTTTGTTGATCCACGTCACCCCACTTATGTGTGTCATCTTCTTAAATCTCTATATGGTTTAAAACAAGCTCCCCATGCATGGTTTCAGTGGTTTGCCACCTTTGCGCGCTCCATTGGGTTGAATCCAAATCTGATGCCTCTCTTTTCATTTTTCATCAGGGCACCAACTTAGCATATCTCCTTCTTTATGTCGATGACATCATTCTTACCGCCTCCACCCCATCTACTCTTGCTACTATCACCCATGCCATGGCACGCGAATTTGCTATAAAGGATCTTGGCCCCCTACATCACTTCCGTGGCATTTCTGTCACACATACATCTAGTAGCCTCCACCTCTCTCAACGAAACTACATTCTTGACATCTTGAATCGTGCAGGCATGCGTGATTGTCATCCCGTCACTACACCTATTGATACCAAAGCAAAACTCTCGTCCACATCCGGGTCCCCCGTTTCTGATCCGTCTCAGTATCGTAGCTTAGCCGGCGCACTACAATATGCTACACTGACTCGTCCTGACATTGCTTACGCTGTGCAGCAAGTATGTATCCATATGCACGATCCACGGGAACCCCATTTCTCTCTCATAAAACGCATTCTCCGTTATCTCCATGGCACTCTCGACCTTGGTCTTTCTCTGCATCGCACTTCTTCTCACTCTCTCATTGCCTACTCGGATGCCGACTGGGCTGGTTGCCCAGATACACGACGCTCTACGTCTGGATTTTGCATGTACCTTGGCGATAATCTCATTTCTTGGTCCGCACGACGACAGACGAACATCTCCCGCTCTAGTGCTGAGGCGGAGTATAGGGCAGTCGCCGCGGCTTTTTCAGAGTCATGTTGGGTTCGGCAGCTCCTACAGGAACTTCGACGGCCGATCTCGGCTGCCACTATTGTCTACTGTGACAATGTCAGTGCCGTCTACTTGTCTGCCAACCCCGTTCAGCATCGACGGACCAAGCATATTGAGTTGGATATTCACTTTGTTCGGGAGAAGGTAGCTCTTGGGGACGTGCGCGTTTTACATGTACCCTCGTCCTCGCAGTTTGCGGACATTTTCACGAAGGGTTTGCCTACTACTCTTTTTCAAGAGTTTCGCTCCAGTCTTCAGGTCGAGACCTCTCCCGGTTCAGACTGCGGGGGCGTGTTAGAGTCAGACCATCCTACGGTGCTGCAGCGTGATGAACAACGTGGAGTGCAAGTCAAGCTGCTACCAAATAGATAGTTTCCATCTCTGTTTGTCTATTCGTATTGTACACAAACTCTGTAATTTCTGGATGCATATATATACGAGGAGGCTATACCGTGGCTGGCAATTGAGCCGCCCGGCGTATTCCGATTTACAGTTGCGAGCTTCGAGGGCGGAGAGCTTCATCACGACGTTGATCGGGTCCTCGGCTCCGGCTGGTCCTCGAAGGGGACAACGTCGTTCACCCGGACAAGGGGGCCGACTGGGACGACATCCTCCTCATCATTCACCCTGACAAGGGGCCTGGATCCCTCACGGCCGCCAGATTCGCCGTCGCCACAGAGGAGGATCCAGCGGGTGCAGCGGCTAGTGCGATATGGGAAGAGTTCATGTCATTGCGCGGCGTCTGGGACGGGAGATTCCGCTCCATCGCCAAGCTGAGCCAGTAGGTTTTCGTTCTTTGCACAACGTCATTGTCCCGGAATGTGCAGGAGATGGGAGGGGAGGAGGCGGATAGGGCTTTGGTGATGGGGACGTCTCGCCGCCGGGATTTTATACCCGAGGATGAAGCCGCGTGGTCATCCGAACGCCCGCCTTGGGAAAAGGGGGAATGGTGAATGTCATTAATGGTCTGTGGTGGTGGTTACCGGTCACGTCGACCTACTCGCGACCATATGATGACTCTATTAGAGTGTCATTTTGGACCAAAATCATCATATTGACGGTTATTACGATGATCGGATCAATATGGCGACTCTGCTAAAGTTGCTCTTAGTCTCCTTTGTGTTGGTTTTTTAAGTGTTTGGTTTATGTTTTGCCACATCGGTAATTTGCATACACCGACTGTAAACCAGTAAGACCATCATCTACCTCTACCTGCACCGGCGTTGGACGAAAACCTCTCCGAATTTGTCAATTGTCTCGTCCGCGAGCAAAAACGAGAACGAAACCGACTGCTCTTCTGACGCGCACACGCTGTCGAACTAGCACAATACAGAGAGATACGGCAAAGTCGCAGGAACCCGTCATCTCATGCAAAGTTTCCTTCTCGAGAGAGCGATCTGGGTAGGCAGTCAACGGGACAAGTTCCTTCCCACCAGTTCACAAGAAATCCGAGTCATGTTTTGGCTCAAGACAGACAAATTCATCGGAAGGACATATAATGGACGGCAAGCAAAATCCCACACGCTATTACATCAGAACTTTGCCTCATTTTGACATTGCCAAGTCTATATGGATTAGAGAGAGAGCACCACACGGCTCCCCTTCTTCTCAAACTTGATAGCCAGCAAATGATGCGTCTATCTAAAAGAGAAACATGACAGCAGATAAGGGAGAGACTAGTCACAACCAACGCACGGCAGGCACGACTTAACTGCGCATCACATTCCACTTGTAAACCCTGACGGCAATAGCCAATAGTAATACTGATAATCGACATAGAACCAGTAAGTAAAATAGGACCAAATCATGCTGCAACAAACTACTCTCTTTATTCCCCTCATACTTTGAAAAAGCACCCATGGAAAAAGCAGTGCTGATATTCCAGGTACAGGTAGTAGCATACAACTAACAGAAAAAGAATGGCACATGCATGATCAGGTACAGTATAGGGCAAACACACAACACGCCGTGCCTGGATATTATTGCTGTACAGGAGCAGGCAGGTTGCGGGGCACCAGCAGGGGGCGAGCTAGTACGAGGATGGATGATCCGAGCAGAGGCAGTCGTCAACCAGCTGCCGGAGGTTGGGGTTCTCCAAGGCCGCCGCCACCCTCTCCTTGTCGTTCAGCTGTTTGTTTACTGTCAATCCAGCATGTTAATAACAACATAGTACATACTAAAGTACCGCTGTTCAAACACAATTATGCTATACAACTGCCGTTCTTGTTTTGCAGAGTTCAGCAGGTACAGAGTAAAATGAATTAATTGTATAGTTCCATGGATAATGCTGCCCTGTGATGAGTTATAATGCCCAATCGCATTTGACTGAAAGCAACAAGCTTATCCACGCGTTAGGTATTTGTCATCTTACGCACCTGATTCTTCATTAGCAAGAGATCCTGGAGCAACCTTAATGTCAATCTGCACATTCATACACAAAAAAAACAAAGGAATCATATTCCCACTCAAATGCTTAATAGCTGAATAACATATTCATCAGGAATTACTATGAAGGGGGTTTTGTTCAAAAATATTATGAAGTTTTTTTTTGTGTGTGGAGATCATTTGGATTATAGCTAGCTCCAAATCTTAAGCATGCTACTGAAGACAAGCACTTGAGTAAATAACTTGTAGATCCATGAATAGTGTTCTACAGAAAGAAATTTTAAAAGACTCTGAGATGATTTATGGTCCTCTGAGGGAGATAAAAAAATAATCATAAACGGCGTTCAGTAGGTTTATTAACATTCTTATAGGTCATAGGAGCTTCTAAGTGCACACAATTTACACTGTATGGCCTGTGATGCCTGTCTGCTTCTCTTGAGCTACACAATGTTTACGAATTTGCAAACAGGCATCTGTGTACATATGTGGCAAGTGTCTTGAGGGATGCAAAAAACAATATAAACTAACGGTTGAATCTGTAACATTTCATCTATCCCATATTTCACAGCACAGAGACAAAAGATAACAAAAGTATGCCTAAATTGAACATGCATGTATAAACTCTAAAAGATTGGACAGTGGCTGCTGATGGCACATGCTGCATAACATAATGCAATTTACAAAGCGTCTCAATTGGTCGACTTAATCAGAACTCCATGAATATCGAAACATAGTAAGCACCTTGAAATGCGGAGGAAAGTTTTGCATCAACTTAAGCCTGAGGCACAGACCAATAACTGTAGCCATACTGCAGTGTTGCACAGTTGGGGTGAAGGTTATCCTGCAAGCAATTGTAAGGTGTGAACAGTGATCCCCAAAACTGAAGCTGGATGATAGTCCTTGATTGCTTGCATGAAACAAAACAGATTTTGTACTGTACTGTACGATGAGAGTAATAGAGGATGCTACGCTTGCAATAAGAAAATGTGTTCTGAAGCTCGCAGATCAGAATGAAGATATATGAGGATCAGCAAGATAGTGGGAAATCAAATCCCAACCAGCAAGCAGAGGCATACTTTCTTCTTCTTCTTTTTTACCTTGGTATAAAAGCATTCAGCGCTGCATTTCTGTACGCAGCCTGCTTTCAAGATCACACTCTGAACCTCGGCTGAGATATACGTATATGAGAAAGGGCAATACTAATTTGGTAGATCATCTGTGCTGATTAACTTGCATGAATGTAAATCAGGATAGCCAAACTGGCACGTGTTCCACATTTCCACTAGAAACCCACACTGATTCTGGCTTCTAAGACTGGAAGGGGGTCATAGCAGCATGACACAGCAGGAGGTAACGCCTGGAACTAAGCAATTACTAACATTGGAAATTAACACTAAGCACTATACTACTACCTCCTAGTCCCAGCCCGTACTGATTTGGCAATTTGGTACCCTAACAATCACTAGAAGCCTTGAGCAGAATCTTGCAGGCATACGTACTGGATGTGGCCGAGCTTCTCGTCGACGGAGACGGACTCCTGGGAGAGCACGCTGAGCTGCTCCAACGAGTAGGGGTGCTCCGGGTCCTTGATGTCCCGCACCGTATCTGCAGACGCACCAAATCCGTTAGTTCCCCCTCTGTGAATGGATGAAAAAGCGAAAGAGGAAACCGAGGGATCCGGGCGGGGAAGTTTGTGCTCGCGTTACCGAAGACGTCGAGCGCGTCGAGGGCCGCGTGCGCGGGGTGGGGGGCGCGCTCCGGCCGGTCGTGCACCACCGGGTTCGCGTTGATCATCCCCACCGTCATCTCCTCCCCTTCCTCGGCGCGGCCGTGCTCTGCCGTGCGACTTCGGTCGTCGGCGGAGAGAGACAAGAGGACAAAACTGTTGGCGAGCTCGTTGTTTTGGTTTGGGGAAAAGTGGGGCGAGCTAGTGAGCCGGTTTTGCTAATCCGGTGGGCCGCGGCCCGCTAACTTTCCCGCGATATGCAAGATGTCGCCGCCGTGGAGCCCCACGCCGCAACGGCCGCCGGGGCGCCGCGGACGGCGTTGGCCGTGGCCGCCGACCACTGCGCGCGCCTCCTGCGGCAGTGCGGCGCGGCCGCCAACCCGGGCGCCGGGCGTGCCGTGCACGCGCGCGCCGTCAAGGCCGGCCTCCTCGCCAGCGCCTACCTCTGCAACAACCTACTCTCCTACTACGCCGCTGGAGGAGGCGGCGGCGGCGGCCACCTGGAGGCGCGGCGCCTGTTCGACGAGGTCCCGGCGGCGCAGCGGAACGTGTTCACGTGGAACTCGCTGCTGTCGATGTACGCCAAGTCCGGCCGCCTGGCCGACGCCCGCGTCATGTTCGCGGAAATGCCCGAGCGCGACGCCGTGTCGTGGACCGTCATGGTCGTCGGGCTCAACCGGGCCCGCCGGTTCGAGGAGGCCATCCAGGCGTTCCTGGACATGGTTGGGGACGGGCTGGCGCCGACGCAGTTCACGCTCACGAACGTGCTCTCGTCGTGCGCGGCCGCGGAGGCCGGCGGGGCCGGGAGGAAGGTGCACTCCTTCATCGTCAAGCTCGGCCTGGGTGACTGCGTGCCGGTGGCCAACTCGGTGCTCAACATGTACGGAAAGTGCGGGGACGCCGAGACGGCGAGGGCTGTGTTTGAGAGGATGCCGCTGCGGAGCGTGTCGAGCTGGAACACCATGGTGTCGCTCGACGCGCGTCTGGGGAGGATGGACCTTGCCGTGTCCTTGTTCGAGAGCATGCCGGACCGGACCACCGTCTCATGGAACGCAGTCATCGCGGGTTACAACCAGAATGGGCTTGACGCCAAGGCACTGTGGTTCTTCTCGCGGATGCTGCGGGATTCTTCTTCCATGGCGCCGGATGAATTCACAATCACCAGTGTCCTGTCAGCTTGCGCCAACCTTCGCATGGTGAGCATAGGAAAGCAGGTGCACGCATACATCTTGAGGAGCGGAATGCCGTGCGTCGGTCAGGTCACCAATGCCCTCATCTCAATGTATGCCAAGTCCGGCAGTGTTGGGAATGCCAGGGGGGTGATGGACCAGGCAGTGGTGGCCGATCTGAATGTGATATCCTTCACTGCTCTCCTGGAAGGCTATGTCAAGCTTGGAGATATGAAGTGTGCAAGGGAGATCTTCGATATCATGAGCAACCGAGATGTCGTCGCCTGGACTGCGATGATCGTCGGCTACGAGCAGAATGGTTACAACGACGAGGCCATGGAGCTCTTCAGGTCAATGATCAGAAGCGGACCAGACCCAAACAGCTATACGCTCGCTGCTGTTCTTAGCGTCTGCGCGAGCCTGGCATGTCTTGACTACGGCAAGCAGATCCACTCTAAGGCCATCAGATCACTGCAGGAGCAATCCAGCTCCGTCAGCAACGCCATCGTCACCATGTACGCGAGGTCAGGCAGCCTGCCATTGGCGAGGAGGGTGTTTGATCGGGTCCGCTGGCGCAAGGAGACGGTGACATGGACGTCGATGATCGTAGCCTTGGCGCAGCATGGCCTGGGAGGAGACGCCGTTGGCCTGTTTGAAGAAATGCTCCGCATCGGCGTGAAGCCGGACCGAATAACCTATGTCGGCGTGCTCTCAGCGTGCACCCATGCTGGCTTTGTGGACCAAGGGAGGATGTACTACCAGCAGATGCAGGACAAGCATGGCATCGTGCCTGAGATGAGCCACTACGCGTGCATGGTCGACCTGCTCGCCCGCAGCGGCCTGCTCTCCGAAGCTCAGGAGTTCATCCGGCAAATGCCCGTGGAGCCCGACGCGATCGCCTGGGGGGCACTGCTCTCGGCCTGCAGGGTGCACAAGGACGCGGACCTGGCGGAGCTCGCGGCAGAGAAGCTGCTGTCGATCGACCCTGGCAACAGCGGTGCTTACTCTGCCCTCTGCAACGTCTACGCCGCCTGCGGGAGGTGGGGTGACGCGGCAAAGACCTGGAAAAGGAGGAAGGACGGGGCCGTGAGGAAGGAGACGGGGTTCAGCTGGACGCACGTGCGCAGCAGGGTCCACGTCTTCGGGGCGGACGACGCCCTGCACCCGCAGAGGGAGGCGGTGTACGGGATGGCGGCCAGGGTGTGGGCGGACATCAAGAGGGCCGGGTTCGTGCCGGACCTCCAGTCGGTCCTGCACGATGTCGATGACGAGCTCAAGGAGGAGATGCTGAGCCGGCACAGCGAGAAGCTCGCCATCGCGTTCGGCCTCCTGGCCACGCCGGAGGGGACGACGCTGCGGGTCATGAAGAACCTGCGGGTGTGCAACGACTGCCATATGGCCATCAAGTTCATCTCCAAGGTTGCGGACAGGGAGATCATCCTGCGGGACGCCACTAGGTTTCACCATTTCAGGGATGGGTTGTGCTCGTGCAAAGATTATTGGTAGAAAACCTTTTGGTTCCCAGGGAAGGAGGAATATTTGTTTGTTGGTTCATTCCGGCAGATCTAACCGCTCCACAACAAGGGCCTGGTCTATGATGCATACCTGTCATCGCACTGCAGTATTCCAGATGGATCACCTGGCCCAAATGGGTTCCGGCTAAATTTTACCAAAACTTCTGGGAACTCAAGTGGGATTTGAAATCTTTGCTTGATGACTTTCTTAGCGGACAAATAGATATCTCTAGGCTTAGTTATGGCTTAGTTACCTTGATCCCAAAATCCAAGGATGCTAAACGAATACAAAAATTTAGTCCCGTTTGTCTCCTCAAGGTGAGTTTCAAAATTATTACAAAGTTCCTCATGAATAGGCTAAATTGGTTGCTGGTGACGTGATTTCCCCTGTCTGGACAGCTTCTGTTAAGAAACAAATATGTGAAGAATCAATGCCTATCCCGTGTTAAAACTAAGCCTGGTGATTCCCAGTTCTGGGCTGGGTTAATTGCCAACAAAAAAGTATTTATTTATTTATTTATGCAAATGCCGTGTGGGTAATGGCAGAAACACACTGTTTTGTGAGGATTGGTGGATTGGTGATAGGCCTTTAGTGTAATCCTATCCTCAACTGTATAGCATTTGCCTAACTACAAATTTTAGTGTTGCAGATGTTCTGAAGAATGGACGGTACTATGTTAAATTTAGAAGAACCTTATGTGGGGGTGATACTCTGACTCTTTGGGAGAGTATTCAGGAACCTTGTGCCGAAACACACCTTGCTGGTTGTTGTGATACAGTTGAGTGGTCAATCGCTGCTAATGGGATGTTTTCTGTCAAATGCATGTACAGAGCTTTAGGGGCGCACGAGTTCCTCTGGAAAGTCAAATGCCGATGCAAATCAAAGTCTTTCTATGGAATAGCAGCATACTAAGGACGATTTGCTACACCGACGATGGCATGGAGATGGTTCCTGTCAGTTCTGTGGGTGTCCTGAAACTAGGCTAGTATGGAACTTTTTTTTTTTGTTTGACGGGAGGCTAGTATGGAACATAATGGAATGCGCCTTTGGCTTTCGCCAAGTTCCTGATACTGTGAGTGAACTCTTTGGTTCCTGGCTCTCCAGATTTAAGACGCAGGAACTGAAATTGATTGTGGTTGCTTGGGGTGGCGTCCATTTTGTGGACGATTTGGAAATGCCGGGATAGTGCTTGCTTTGAGAATAAGATTCATGATCCTGATGTGGTGATTCATCTGGTTGGACATTGGCTTAAATCATAGTTTATTTTGCAGATAAAACAGGTAAATCGTGAGGCGCTGACCCGGGGAGTAAAGCTATTCGAGCAAACAGCAAATGAGGTGGCTGGCGCCCCGTTAGGATGATGATCACTGCTGGTTGATGCATTCTACTGCTGGGACTTCACGAGGATGGAAGATTTAAATGCAGCCTCTCTTGTGTTTTGTTCACTTTCCTGGAAGTTTCATCGGGCCTGTAACAAGTGCTTTGCGTCCAGTCCAGGGTTGTAGGGTTTGTTTCTGCCTATTAAGTGTTAAAGACATTTGGTTTCATAGATATGAAATCGGAGAGGAAGCTCTCTTTCTTCAAAGAAGAAAATGTCAGCACACGATAAACCAGTAAAGTTACTGCTAACTTCAGGACCCCTTTATGTTAACAATGCCAAAGTGTCTTCTAGAAAAACATCAAAGTGTAACTCCGCAAATACTTATCTAGCAACATTCTTTCACGATAGAGTGGGCTGCATGGGAAACTCTCATGACCAAGCAATTTCGGCAAAAACTGGCTGCTTTCAACGTTCTGGGACTTGAGAGGAAGAGAAGTGTCGCTGGGACTTGAGAGGAAGAAAAGTGTCTCTAGTACCGACCTATAACCATCAGCGTCTCAGGACCAGACAGAAAAGAAGCATCCATTTAACCTGTTTTTCAAAATCTCGGTTGTAAACATCACTAAAGTTCGTCGGGTCTAAAGAACAGAGGTACATGTTGTGAACACTGCCGCACTCCACGATTCTTGATTTCCAAAATTGTGGCTCCCGGTATGTGGTGGTAGACATGTTAGTCTCTGGAAGCATAGCCGTCCCACCCATGGCTTGGTGACAAGATTGGTCTGGTCAAGGTTAGCCTTTAAGTGCTGCAGCTCCATGGCGCCTTTCCTTCTTGAAGCGAGCTTGATCTGGGTCGAAGCCACCTTCGTCTGCGCCATACACGGCCCAAGAAGGTGTCACAGCCATGTAATCACTGCTCTTGAAAGGCTTGCCAGATGTCACCTGCATTGGTGAACGAATGTCAACTCAGATGAAACTATCTTTTTAATTGGTCACATCTCATCTATGTCAAAGCTGAGTACAAACAATAAAATGTGTTGGAGTGCCACACCATCACAATTTCTCCCTGAAAATACATCAATGCATGATGCAAATAATATGGGCTCTAAAATGTAGTTCCATCTTGAACATGGATTTTGTGTGCAACAATACCTAATAATCTTTCCTTTTTTGACAATTTTGTATGTACACATATTCTAAGATGATCTAATGCTGCAATTTGCATTTTTAATGCACATTATATAGTAATACTTGCATGTCAACATAGGCTCGTATGTACAAGACGATTTCAGTTTGGCAGCCTACCGACAAATGATGCATGTAGAATATTAACTTATTTACCGACATAAATGCTCGACCCCAGTATTAATTATTCTTGAAGGAAAGCTCACCAGTTCATTGAATCGGTCGTAATCTATCCATGTATGCCATTTGCCATTGATCTTAAACTTGTCCACCTTTGCGAGTAAGACACAGCATGAATGCACATGCTCACAGGCTAATTCATATACGCCACCACTTTTTGATGCCAACACCTCAGAGAATTCTTTAACATCAGCGTGCCAGGGGACATTTTCCATTGTCAATTTTGAAGTTGCTGACCTGTATGCATTACCGGAAAGTATCAGTTGAGAGGATCAGGAACCCAAGAGGCCAAGCCAGAATCAGCAGGTGGTTTTTTTTTCTTTAAACGCACTTACGAGCCACAGTATGTTACACCCTTGATTTCAATGAAATCAGGTTGCCCAAGTTTTAGTAAGTTTGCATATGCATCAATCTCTTCCACATTCCAGCCTTTGACCAATGTCAGTCGGTACACCGTCCTTTGATCTTTGTCATGCAGGGATTTGAGCGAATCCTAGTGTGGTATTGAAGTAAATAGCACACAGTAAAAAGAGTTAATATTTGTAAACCTATAATTTCATGATGTGCATCTGCAAATATTTCTGCATATATACCAGAAAACGCTCCCAGAAGTCCGAAAAGAGTGGCCTGTCAACAGCCTTCAGGCTTTCTTTTGTAGCTGCATCCACACTGACATACAGCTGCAACCATAGAGGAATTATAATTATCTCTAGAATGTGTTATCTGGGCATTTAAATGCCAAGGTCAGCATCTTTGTTTCAATCAATTGGGAATATTACCTGGGTGATAGGTTTCAGAGCCTTGATCTTTTCAGGAAATTGAGCATTTGTAACCAGAAACGTAGATATGTGTCTGCGATGTAGGTCATCAACCAGAGTATTTATCTCTGGGTACATAATTGGTTCGCCAACAAGAGATAATGCACAATGTCTAGGGGATAGACCTTCTGCTAGCCGCTCTGGCTTCACTCCTGAAAGAAAGAGAGCACGAAACAGCATAATTAAAGACTGTAGTGTACTTCTTGATGATACAAATATTATGGTACTAACCAGTAACCAATATTCCTGGCAGAAACACTGTATTCAATAGCTTTACTGTTTATAGGATACTTATGAGGTTCTATTAATCATGTAGAGCCTAAGTTCTCAGCACTGCAGGCTGAGTACATAAAATAAATAGATTAAAAGAAGTTCACATTTGATGGACCCTGGCATATATTAATGGAACACTTCCGCCAGGATTACTGCTGGCATATAGTTGAAAACCTTCTAAAGGCTGTATCCGTTTAGGCAAGTTACAGGTGTTTTGCCATGGATCTATTTTTTTGGTCTGGGCACTAGAATATTCAATGCAACTTTAATAGGATTTGGCAGAATAATGCATACCTGGCACGCCTTTCATTTGCTTAACCATCTTCCTGTGTTCGTCAATTGCAGTATTAACAATATCAAGAGGATCGTCCATCTTCCACTTCCAACTCTTCCCAACAGGATTTGTGTGATGCCTCCAACAGAACACACACTTATTTGCACAAGCCAAACTTGGAGTTGCCTCCATGCATCTACAAAATTGAGCATCTAATTATCAGAATGCAAACACTCAAGGAGATAAACCACACAATATTATGGTCTGCAGAGTGGATCTATGTTATGACAGATCTGTGCCATAGAATATGTATGAACTAGTCCAACTATGTGTTTAGCAAGCACTCCTGTATACCATGTTACAGAAGCAAAAAATCACCTGTGGCTTTCTATGCCATAAAAAGAGTGCTTGTAACACCCTCCCCGACCTCGGAGCTGTGACTTCGTCCATCTACAAATCTTCACCCCGCTATGAGAACCAACAATTTTATAACCCTGAAAAAAAAACAGGGATTTGTTAGGACACTAGATCGCCATATGTAGAATGAAAATATAAAGACTAAAAACATAAACTACAGACAAGAACTATAAATAGTTAACCCCGTCTATACAGATAGAGGATTAGAGATAACAGTTCTACCTTAGAGGCAAGGACCACAGGGATCTGAGTACAAAATACACAACTCTAGTGTTAACCGACATCAGTTTGGCATTAAAACGTTGTCTTAGATCCTAATCGGAAGTTTCACAGAGATGCTTGGTTAATTACTTGGCACTTGCTTCAACAATCTCACTCTATCATAGCAAACTGCCAGAGTATTATTCTACACGAACCATTAGTTCCACTAGCACGACATATACTAGTTTAATAAATTTATAGAGGGGAACTAATTTATTTGCTGCCTAGCTATGCTTAAAAACTGCCTCAGCCCACAGAGATCTTAAAATTTTGCTCTAGTTGCTTACCAGTGATGTATGTCAGGTAAGCATAGATAAAAAAAAATAGCAGAATGTGCAATACTCTATTTTCATTAGGCATCATAGGACTCTTCAAAATTTCTGGTTGATTCACTTTTACACATGCAAATCAAGAGCATTATGTATAACAGAAAGAATGTAACAACAAGTCGACGCTCACTTGTTTCTCCAAGCTCGCCCTGATGATGGGCGTGACCATGGCCCTCGCGCCATTCTGCCCTCCATTGGGCAAAGCACTCTCCACCTTCCCATTCTGCTTCTTTGCTGTCGCCTTGCCGGCAATGTCTTCCATGTCAACCTCCCCACTAGCCACCTCCTCCTCTTCCTCCTCCTCATCATCATCGTCGTCATAATCGGACTCCTCCCCTTCCAGCTCATCAAACCCATTGGTCTCTCCATCGACCCCCTCCTTTTCAACCTCCTCCCCTTTGACCACCCTCAGCACCCTCCCGCACCACTCCTCGAAGACCTCGTCGAGGTCTCCCTCATCCACGTCGCCCTCCCCGACGGGCAGCACCTCGACGGCCCCCAGCGCGCGGAGCCACCGCGAGAAGCTCCTGGCGGCGGCGTTGAAGGTGTCCCCGTAGGCCCGGGAGCCGACGCCGAAGACGGCGAAGCGGAGGCCCGAGAGGAGCAGCGCCCCGGCGCGGAAATCGGCGGCGGTCTCCGCGAGCCAGCGCGCCAGGAAGGCGGCGCCGGGCGGGGGCGCCCCGGCGTCGTGCGTGGGGAGGACGAGCAGCAGCAGCGGGACCGAGGGCAGGTCGTCCGGGTCGAAGGCGGCGGCGTCGGTGGCGCGGGCGGGTAGCCCGGAGTCCGCGAGGCGGCCCGAGAGGCGCGCCGCGAGGGCCTTGGAGGTGCCCGTGGCCGAGGCGTAGAGGAGGGTCGGGGCGGAGGCGGCGGGGGCCGGGGAGGAGGATGGGGAAGGGGAGGGGCGTAGGCTGCGGCGGAGGCGGCGGAGGGTGATGGACTTGTAGAGGAAGAAGAGGGAGGAGGAGGAGAGCAGGATGAGGAGGGCGAGGTGGGAGGTGCCGGAGGCGGCCGCGGCCGCCGGGGAGGGGGGCATCGCGGCGGCGGGCTGGTGCGAGCTGGGGTTTGGGGGGGAGGGGGAGGTTGGTTTCCGGTTTTGGTGGGTTTTGCGGTGCCCTTGCGCGCCGCGCGAGGGGTCTGCTGTTCTTTCTTTCTGAAACTGAAAACTGAAACCCGTGCACGCCAAACTTCAGAAAGCGAGCATACACGGAGAACAACAATACATATTTTTTACAACTTTCAGAAACACCAAACAATTGATCAACTCTTCTACATCCTTTACAGATTCGTTTACAATGTCCAGAAGCTTTGCACATCCTTTGGGCTCTTTTACACATTGTTACAGTGTTCAGAAACAAGCCCTTGGTTGGCCCTGTTTACACAATCTATCCAAGGCTTACTCTGAACCTAGAGCTGGATGTTGTTAAAAGAGTAACACCAGCCGCAACCCGCCAACAAACCGTGTGCCCGGTTCGACAAATCGTATGCGCGGTACATGGTTGTGGAAGCCAACGAATGAACGAACGAATCGTGTGCCTTCATCCCAGATCAACAACCAGCCAGGGAGAATCAAAACTGTACCACTCCAAAAAAACATCGGTGCGCTTTGTGATTCGACGCGATAGCTCATGGTCGCCACGTTGTTTTCTTTACAGACATGATGCCCTCCTTGTCCTTCCTGAAGGTCATCACAATCTCCCAATGCAGCGACTTCAAGATCGCCTCCAAAGGGTCGAGAATCTCGAGTTTCTCCCGGATGATGGCCCAGCCTCCGGGTCTCAGGATCCGGTCCATCTCGACCAAGATCGCAACGGGTTCCTTGCATCTGCATTATGCAAGTAATGTCACACCAAAACACTGTAAGCACACCAAACAGTCTACCAAATAAAATTCCAAGTAAGGCTAGCTAGTCCATTCGGCAAACATACCTGTTCTTCAAGCGTGAGAACAAATGGTCAGCGTGAAGAAGATCGTAGGACCTTGGATATGTGCTAAATGGTTCGCACCAATCGTGATAAACACCAATCAGCCCACGCTCAAAGATTACAGGTAGGGTGTCTGGAGCATGCACAGGGACAACATTCATGACCCAAACTTTTTCAGATGACAAGGCCGCAGCAAATCTGCAAGGAAACAAGCATAACTAAGAGAAATTCAGCTTATTTATTGGGGAATGGAAATTCAGAAAGGAGAGCATACCCTCCATATACAGCTTTCATATCCAGTACGTTTCGGATATTTGTCCAATTAATACCCAAGCCATCCAGATATGATTTCTCAACAACGGCCTTCCATTGGCTATGATCAGCAGACACCCTTGTTTGCAGGTCCCCAAGCCAATCAGGAAAAGTCTCGAGCCTCTTGGGCCACTCCTCAGGCCACTCACTGCCTCTTTCTTCAATTCCAGCAGGAGCTTTGTGCAGGCAATGCTTGATTGGTGTATACCTACAAAGGGAAAACCAACGTTTCAGTTTTACAAGCCAAACAAACTTTAGTCTAGTGTACATGATAATTCAGGAAACACCGTAGTGATTAATCCAAGTGTCCTACTTACCATGCAGTAGCTTTGTTTTGCTCTTCCTTGCAAAATGGAGGATCTTTTTTTGCTCTCAGGTCATACTCATCATTTGAGGCTGGTCGCTGAAATATCTTTACTCCAAGCTCGCTGACATCATCACTGTTATAAGCTATTACGTTCCAACAAACCGCGGTCATTGAAGCTGATATTCCTGTAAAGTTTATCAAGATATTTAAAACATACACAAGGGAAATAAAGCTAACAAGACTAGTAATGGCCCCATGAAAGTCGTGATATTTTACATGCTTGTTCATTTATAATGACATCGGTATTTCAGCAAATTCCAGCCTTTTCTCCACACAGACAGTAATGTGCCATACCTTCTTCACTCTCGAGGTCACCATGTCTGCTCGATATAATGAAGTATCCTCCTGGGCGAAGGATCCTATTCATCTCTATGAGAAGCTTTCCACCTAATCCATACAATACAAAATGTTGTTCAAGATGTGAGTAACGCAGGATAGTGGTATGCTGGGTCTAAAGAGAGGAACGAAGCAGCATGGAAATACCATTAGAATGCCATGGTATGTTGCATTCACTACAGTGGATAATATCAAATGAACCACTAGGAAAGGGTAATCTTCTTGATCCCAGACTGCCAATTGTTGCAGGGATGCCGCGTTCAAGGGCAACTTGTGCAAGGTCTGTCTGGTCATTTGTAAGGCCTAATGATAGTGTAATCACATCCTTCTCGAGTAGAGCAACTCCAAATCCAGCACTTTTGCATCCAATGTCCAATGCTATGCGAATATTTTTACCCCAGTCAAGATCAGGTGCCATCTACGTGACAAACAAAATATCATGTAAATTGTGTTAAGCACACTAAGTAATAGTACAAAATATAAAAATATTTGTATTTCAATTATAAAAAATGTAAACAATGTTCCATTTTAAGTTTTAGCCAGAGTCAACTAATTTGTTCCATTATGCATTACTGTGTAAGAACTAAATTTTTGAATCCATATACCAGGGCACTCAGTGTGGTAAATGATTTCACAGTTGATGAAACCCACCTAGGAATGACCTTCCCAAAATCAGGAAAGCTATCGACACATTGACCAAGAGACAAAAGATGAAGCTAGTATCAAATATGAACATTGTGATAGAGAAAGTAATGAAGTTGCACATTTGCTGGCTAGGAATAGCTTTGTTAATTTTGAAACCCATGTGTGGGATGGTGACCCACCTGGTTTCATCAAGCCAGCAATGATAAACTATGTAACCATTTTTGAAGTTCAATAAAGTTAGCCGGATGGCATTTCCTCAATAAAAAAAAGACAAAAGATGAAAATCATCTGAGCAGATCACAGCTAAGACATTAATTGTCTTCCACACAAAATGGTTCAATCCTAAACGAACAGAGCTGTGTGCATAGATTTCCCAAATAATTTGTTCCATATTCACAATTATAATCGCATACTTCTGCTAAATGATCCCCACATTTGTTACTGCACTTATTTAGTGTTCAATCAGTTAGCAATGTGCAGAAATTGATTTAATATCATTTCCCACTAGTAAACTGCAACTGAGTCTTAGTGCTAGAGCTCTTTCTGCATACAACTACCTTGCATCAAAAGCAAATGTAAAAGATCTGCCAATGTTACCTCATCAATCGTTTCAATATAATGTCTTGCGCCGCCTTTGAACTCCGATTCCTCCGGCGGGAACACCAGGTGCTCGCCGGTCCGATTCAGCCAGCTGTGGTCCTTAGCATAGCTTGACAACCTAGGATGTCCAACATTCCCATACCAAACCTGCAGAGATAAGTGCATAACGACAGTTCAGAGTTCAGACACACAAGAACAACCTAGTAAAGCAGAAGAAGGAAAACATCATGATTTTTCATCAAATTATGCTCGACCCCCTCACCTTCTCCTTCCTCTCCGGCCCTGGAGCAGGCAGCTTGTACTCCTTTGGCAGTGACACCAGGCATGTGACCGGCGACCTCGGGCAGCTCCGCTCGTGGTGCTTCTGGCTCCTATCCCCATCGAAATCCACGCAGGGGGTGTAGTGGTGGCCGCTCTTGGCGCCGCAGAGCTTCCAGTGGTAATGCGCGGCCGGGCTGAAGAGAGGCGGCAGCTTCTTCTTCTTCTTCGAAGCCTTGCCCTTGGCCGCCTCCGGGTCCTCCTCCTCGCCGTCTAGCTCGCTGGATCCGTCGGCCCATTCCAGGGCTGGCGCCTTGTCGTCCTCCTCCTTGGGCGCCTTGCCCGTGGCATCCGCGTTGTCCTCCGGCACGGACAGTTCAGGCTCCTGCTCCTTCTCCTCCTCCCACTCCGGCTCCTGCTCATTGGGCTCCTGCTCGGGCCTCGCGTCCGGCTCGGTGAGGTTGGACTTCAGCGCGGCGGCGTCCGGCGAGGGGGTGGCATTGGGGCGGCGGGATCTAGGCGGGGAGCGGCGCTTCTTGCGGCCGCGGGGGCTGGCGGGGCGGGGCTTCTTGTGGACGGCGCGGCCGGCGCCGGTGGTAGCGTTGCGGGAGGCCGCTCCAGGGGGCGGGTCAGCGACGTCGGCGGCGAAGTAGGTGCGCTCGGTGGAGATCTGCTGGGAGGAGGAGGTCGGGGCGAGCGTGGTCCAGGTGACGACGAAGGAGAGGCCGAGCGCGATGGCGATGGAGACCTTGGCGGCGAAGCCCAGCGGCGGGCGCCTCCTCCACCAGCTCACGAGCGCCGAGGGCCGGCCGGGTGGGCCCCGGAACACCGTCATGCGGCCGGAGGGTGTCGGTGATGTGGAGCGGGAGCGGGCCGGAGTGGTTGGTGGCGGTGGCGTGGACTGTGGGGAGGCAGAGGAAATCCGGGAAGAAGAACCAGTTGGTCGCTACCGTTCCTCGGCTGTTTTCACCATTTTTTTAAGGTGTTTTGCATCAAAAAAAAATATCTGGCTTGAAGAAACTTGTTCGTGTGCATGGTTAGTCAGTGGTCAATTAATGGTGAGTGCGTGAGCTTAGCAATGCAATGAGACGGTGTTTTTCTTGTTGAATTGGGAAGGGAAGCAGTGAGTGAGCTGGACAGGCCACCAGCAGGTTGATGGGCAGTCTTCACTTTGATGGAGGGAGAGAGGGAGAGAGAGAGCATCTTCAACATCCTATATAAATTAAAATGTGGGAAATCATAGATCTTTTTTGGGAATGTGAAATATAAAAAGATTCATTTGAGACCAGAACATTAAAAGCCTCTTTGACTTATAGGAAAACTGAAGGAAAAGAACATGAGAATACAACATTTTACCATGGTGACACTTGATCTATCTAATTGACTGGTTCAAAGGAATGGATCATAGGAAAAATAGAGGAATTTCTGATCTAAACATTAATTTTTGTGTGTGTGATGAACATTAATTTATATAGACTACAATAAGAAAAGAATTACATAATAGAGTGAATTTCATATATTTTTTACCCCCAAATTCACGTTTGTCACAGATTTTACCTCATTTGGCGTAAATTCTCAACTTTTACTCAACTTATCCAAACTTGTGCCACATGTTTTAGATATGTGTAAGTTGTTGGGGTCATGTTTTCCGATCTAAACTTGATCTTTCCACTTGGTTCGCATCTCAATACGAAGCTGTCAAATGTAGGTTTAGCAAAACCTTCGACATAAAATAGGTCAATTTTCTACATATCGAGATGCCCTTGGTTCACCACACTTGGGCCGCAAATCCATTTATAAACGGATCCGTCATATGGCGAACTCCCTTTGTGCAATGGGTCGCCACAACAAGCTAAGCCATGCACAATATTGTGTTCTTTATTTTATTCCGTATATGGATTTTGACACTGATATTGATATAGCAAATATACTATTCCCTCCGATTCATATTAATTAGCATTAGATACATCTGTATCTAGACAAATCTAAGACAAGTAATATGGATAGGAGGGAGCAAATAATATTGTCTTAATTTTTTTTGCAAATTGTAAAATAATTCAAAGATTACAAAAAAGTGATTTTAGTACGATATCATTATTTCAACAGATTTCATTATTCCCCAAAAAATGATGTCACCTATTTCAGAAATGTTTCATTATTCCAAAAAAAAAAGTGATTCCATTGTTTCAGAAAGGTTCCATTATTCCAAAAAGTGATTTCATTTGTCTCAGAAAGGTTTTCAATTTTTCATTATTCCAGAAAAGTGGTTTCAACTATTTTAGATATATTTGAATATTTCAGAAATATTGCAGTGTTTTTAAAAAGTGATTTCAACTATTTCAGATAGATTTTGTTGTTTCAAAAAAGTGAACGCACCTATCCCGAGATATTTTAATTATTTCATAATGGTTTAATTATTATTTAAAGAAACGATTTCAACCATTTCAGCGAAAATTCATTATTTCAAAAAAAAGTGGTCACAACTATTTCAGACATATTCCAATTATTTCAGAAAGATTCCTTTATTTCAAATATTTTAGAAACATTTCATTTTTCACAAAAATGTTATTTCAACTACTTCATTATCTCAATCAATATCTATACTGATAATAATTACTAAAAAAATAAGTAGTGTTACTTTTCCTGTCAGACAGAACTCTTCTTCGCCCTTCCATCACGTCCCTCCATTGATTTTTTTTATCAAATCGTTTTTTTTCACCGTGACCTATTAACCGCACTATTTAAATACGCCGCTTAATCAATTTAATTTACTTACCCTTTGCATGGCACGCACCTAGTATAAGGGCATCTCCAACGGCGACCCGCAAATATTTCCTCCCGCATCCGTCTGCGGACAGGGGGGACCAGTCCGCGGACACGGATGCGGGAGGCCGCCATCCAACGCTGCCTGCATACATCCGGCTTCCCTCACTTTTTTTATAGTCCGCACGTTCAAATAGCCGCATGCATAGAGTTCAGACGTTCAAATAGCCGCATACATAAAGTACAGACGTTCAAATAGCCGCATGCAGCACTAGTTCAATTTTTTTTTTAAATGCAAATTTTACATTCCAACATTATTGTCCCCTTTAACCGTCCGCTGATGCTCAATCAGATCTTCCTTCAGCTACTCGTGAGTTGGTCGATGCCGAATTTGTTGATGTATTTCAATAAACTCTTCAAATGTGGCCGGATTATAGTCTGGAAGTTCGATAGGATCATCCATGTTCTCAAATTCTAGAGCTGCGGCAGCATCCTCACCCTCATCCTCGACGATCATGTTGTGCATGATCACACAACATGTCATCACCTCCCATGAGGTCGGAGGAGAGGGGTTGAACGACGGCGGAGGAGAAGTGGGGTGGAGTCCGGCTGGAACACTAGAGGTGATGGACACGTAGAGTTCCGACAGGGGTGTGGCGTGGCGGCCGGGGTGGTGGAGCGGCGGCGAAGGCAATAGAGAAAGAAAGAAGGAGAGAAAACGGGGAGGATGGAGGCGCGGGGTCCGGGAAGGGTTTTGGGTGGGGCAGGGGTGTCGAAGTCCTACGTGTCTGCTGTCCGGACTCTCGCAAAGCCCCCGCGTTTGTCTCGGGTTTATCAAAAAAATACGTCTGGACCGCTCGGCGGACCGATACAGCCCCACGTTGAATGACAAACCACGTCCGAACCGCGCTATCCGGACGTATGCGGACGGTTTGAGGGTCCGTCTTGAAGATGCCCTAAAGCTCAAAAAAATGATTTCACATGGCAGAGAATCGACGCGCCCCCCCTGCGCATCCGGTGCTCGCACGCTCACACACTCGCGCCACAGCATAGACAATCGGTCCTCGGTGGCGATGCATAGCCCCTAGCTGGCAACAAAAGGGCGTGGCCGGTCGTGTGGCGGCCGGCCGGAGCCCAACGGCCGCCCCGCGCGCGCACGTGCTTGTCGTCTCCGCCGCGCGAATGCTCCACTCGCCTAGCCATTAATTAGCAACCTGACACTACGCGCCGTCGCCGTCGCCCCACAGTTTCGCCGACCCCCGGCGCCTGGCCGTACTTACTACGAGCCCGCGCGCCCAGCGGAAAAAACACGCACCACCCGCACCGTACGCGCGCGCACGACACGATGATATCTCGCAGGTCACAGGCGCCGAACTGGCTAAGCCCATGCCGACGAGTGGTCCTCTTTCCTTATCTCCTCCCATACAACGAGCGATCGACGTAAAGCGGGGGAGGTCCTGTCGATCAAATGAACGCCGTCACACCCACGCTGGCCGGCCGGAACAGGCCGGGGCCGGCCACGTACACTATATATGCGGCTTGGCCATGACATTGTGTGGCCGGCTGGCCGCTGCGCGCTACCCCCTAATCCCGTCTCCCCGGAGAGCCAGCAGCAGAGTCCGGCCGCCGCGCCGAGAGCTACGCCAAGGCGGCTGGTCGATCATGTCGTCCAACGAGGAGAAGGCGGGCGACGACGACGGGCACGTCAATGGCGGGCACCGGCTGGAGGGCGAGGGCGAGGGTGTGCTGGCGGCGGTGATGGAGCAGCTGGCAGCGGAGGGGGTGCGGGCGCTGCACGCGCGGGTGGAGGCGGAGTGGGACCCCGTGCTGCAGAGCGCGTGCCAGACGGCGGCCGTGCGGGCGCTGTGGGCGAGCGCGGTGCGGGACCCGGCCGCCGGGGTGCTGGCCGGGGAGCGGCACCTCAGGGGCCTCCACGAGAAGATGCGCCGCGACGAGCGCACCGGCGCGCGCGAGGTGCACGGGGTCATGATCGCCGTGCGCACGCTCTGGTTCGACGCCCGCATCGAGGCCGCCGTCGCCAGCCTCGGCGGCGACGCGCAGGTCGTCCTCCTCGGCGCAGGTTCGTCACACGTACACAACCTCTCTGTGCGCATGGCATTCCTTGGCGTAATACGCTGCTATGGTTCTGCGAATTCAAATTTTGAAATGCATCTTCGTACTGCATGCCTCCGTGCGTGGGTGTGACGGCATCACAGCACACGTACAGGATCATGCGTGTTCGTATTTGTTCATTTTACAATTGGTTGCTGCACAGGCTGAACCGCTTTAAACATGCATGTTTTGGCATTTGGTTATGGTTCGCGCTTCAGTTTTTGCTTCCAAACACTGATAAATGGCACGTCTCCTATTTACTTTGATTTGAAATGAAAAGTTTCCAGCGCAAACGCTTTGTCTCGATCGCATCAGAATCATGTTTACATCTACTATTAGAGTTTCGAATTCCATTTTGCGACTGAAATTTGCTTTGATTTAGCCGAGGGATATTTTGTTTCGAAACAAACATTATTTGTTTACATCTTGCTTTGATCGAAATAGAATTGGCTCCATCAAGCGGAATTCACTTTCACAATTACATGCTTCAAACAAAATGGCTGTATGTTTCCCAAGAATCGGAAATTGCTTCCGTCTAATGGGTCATTAGTTTTGGTTGTCAAACACTGTGGCCTCTACAGAGCTTAAATAGTTCAGCCATTCGCAGAGAGATGAGTTTCTAGAAACCACGCAGTACACAATTTTCAGCTTTTATATAAATATATTTGGATTGGTAAACTGAAATAGTATCAGTTAGTTTGTTGTGAAAGATATTTTTATATTTAAATTAATAATTTCATACTAACATATGCCTGCGAAAATCATGGTAAAAAATGCACTGGAGACTAAGTTAGTGTATGATGAGCTCATCTATTTATGACCAGAGGGGCTAATACCTCACAAAGTGTCATTTCAATTGCCTTTCTAAAAAGCAGTTTCACAAAAGAATTGCGAATAATTTACAACATATTTTCCTAATCCTATTAAAGTTTTTTTTTAAAGGCCAATCCTATTGAAGTTGTTTAAATTCTACTATCCAACAGGCCTTATCTCATATTTTCACAAGACATCAGCTAAGCAAAGCGGCAAAACAAATGCAGACTAAAATATCATTTAACTAAACGGTACTGTCATAATCCATCATAATACCCAAACTGACTTGAAATATATGAAAAAGTATGCCTCAAAATCTTAAACGGGAGTTTCATTGGTAGGCAACGGCCCCTCTTCTGTGCCAGTCTTTTTCCACCCTGCAGATTTTGCAGAAAACTTATGTGGATCACTTTTGGAAAACAATCAATGTGAACGAAAAACTCTGATCGTTTTCTTTTTTGCGGGGGAAAGAAACCCTGACCGATTCGAAGAAAAAAACAAGGTCCACGAGAGACATTATCACTGTGCATGTAGACGGAAAGGGAAACAAAACAAAATACACAATTGTGGCTAGCAATGGAGACACCCGGCGACACTGCAGCAAGAGCAAAGCTATCCAGTAATGTAGGGATGTAAATTTTAGTACAGGCAGTCTGTGTGTGATTTGTCCAGACTGCAAAGAGCACTTGACACATCAACTTCATGTCTTCTTCAGGACCCTGGCATTTGGGTCCTCCATCAGTCCCAGCCACGTAGACCAGGATTTTTTATCTAGATACAATGTACCAGGACATTTTGTTGGTATCCACCTAGGGGAGTAAAGGACACACACATAATGTTCCAAGAAAAGGAAGAAAAAAAACATCAATTTCATTTTTACCAGCTACGGCTGAAAAAAATATCCTTCCGATAGTGTTGCGGTGAAGCTAATGGTGTAGCTGGTTGTCTTGCTAAGCATGTTGCTAGCACTAGTACTTCATCGGTGTGGGATACTTTATTTCATCCCTACTTGTATCTGATACTGCTATTATTTGATGAATAAAGTTCTATCAGCCTAAAAACAAAACTACGGCTGAGCATCTATACACCATAGAAACCCAAAGTCCCACGAGCAAACTTTCCTTTGGATACATAGCAATTTATCAAGATTCGCTATTTAAACAAGCATGTGACGTTCATTCTTAAACATTCTAATGCTCTCTCAGAAATTGCAAGAAAACTTGCTAGAACAAGAAATAGAGCATTTTGCAGCTGATGAAACAAGTAGAGCTGCACAAGTAAACTCTAGCAATTTTCATTTAGATGTGTAACATGATGACAACACAAACGTATGATTCAGAATAATGCTGTGAGCTAAAATTGTAATGTTTTCTGAACCATTTCACAAAACTTAATGAAGCAACTAGGGAGAAATTCATTTATCAACATATATGTACAACACATTTTTACTTTGACGAAAGAAAACACTGACTTGGATAAATGATGTTTTTATAGGGATGGACGCAAGAGCCTATCGACTGAGTTGCCTAAAGGAATGCGCCGTATTTGAACTCGACTTCGCAGATCTCCTAGAGATGAAATCAGATATTCTGCATGAAGCAATGAGTTCTGGAAATCATCAAAAACTCACCATGATGGCAAAATCATTGACTAGGGTTCCTGCTGACATACGAGATGTTGACTGGATGACCAAGCTACAGAGTTGTGGGTATGTTCCTGAAAGAAACACCGTATGGGTTCTTGAAGGAATCCTCTATTACCTTCATCATGTGCATGCAATGCAAGTCCTCGAAACCATTGCGGCATGCCGCACCTCAGCCTGCACGGTCCTCCTTGCTGACTTTATGAACAAGAATGCGGCGTCACTGTCGCAGACGATGTACCATTTCTACCACGACAGCCCTGATCTCCTACTGCCTTCTATCGGGTTCTCTCAGGCAATGTTGTCACAAATTGGAGACCCCCAAGCACATTTTGGTCTCCTAAATCATCCACAAAATCTGTTTGATAAGCTGAGGAGATTGCCAAGATCAGTGGAGACTAATCCAGAGGATGGCACACCATGCCGCAGATTGTATTTGGTGGAAGCCTCTGCTTCTCCAGATGATCATACCACTTTATAAGGCTTTACATGCACTGGATCGCTGTTTGAAATAATTATGACTCTTCCTTTTCCTCTGATTATTTGGAGAGCACGGTCGCACTCAAACCCAGATGTGACTTTGTATAATATACACTTATTGATATTTTTCACTGACAAGATTTTGCGGATTATCTCGGACTGAAAGGTGCACTTTATCAAGGATTGCCAGTTCTTCATCAACTTATAATACCTTCCAAGCAATCACAGTTCATTGAAAATCATCAATAAGCGTGAGCATAAAACAATCTCATGGTACACAAAGCGAAGGACGGGAATCACACTACAGGAGATGCATGGATAAAAAATTTACTGGCATTAAACATTCTGATAAAATGTGGAACACAAGAGATAGAAAACATTAAACGAAGTAACTAAAACACAACAAATAGAAAACATTGGAGGAAGTAACATATACACTGAAGGAAGAAGCTCCGTAATAACTCTTGTTATTTCCTTTGCCCTATTATTAGGGTGAACAATTCTATTTACTATAAATAGCATATCTCAAACAAAATATACAAACTGTATTGAACAAGAAAAGGCACTGATAAGCAAGACCAGAGGAAAACAAAACCTTACCACACATGGAAGCAAAACAAAAATGATTGGTTGTTCTGAAATGATTTTAAGCCTCAAGAGTTGCTTCAGAGTAAACTTAATGAAAATCAGCAAAAATATTCTATACACCTAAACAATCCTTAACACCCTGTTCATATTTATCAAGGGCGGAGATGGTGCTCAGCAGGTCATCCTTCATCTTCTTTCTGCAGTACAGTGAAGTTGGTAAGCGCCAGTGAGTTTACTAGCTTACGAAGACTCCAAAGCAGTTTCATAGAAAATACAGAACTATAATCTACATCCTAAAACTCTTGTAAATAAAGTAGAGTAATGAGCACATAGCCATTTGTATTGAATTCCTAGTAGTATTAGTGAGCAAAAGTGTAAAATTTACTTGATTGGAACATTAAAAGACATTTCATACTGAAGAACAGGAATATGGCAATAACCTGTGATGACAATACATAAGACCTATGGGTACTCAAACACGGTTTTCTAAATTGTTTGAAACCATCACCTGAACTAACAAATCGGAAAATCGGTAACATTAGGATAATCATTAGTACCAAAACTAGTGCTTGCTGGGTTTAACCTGGCTAAAAACCAGCATGAACATCCCTAATAAGACCTATCTAAAGCACACTGAATTGGTTGCTCATGGGCATTTCTTTTTTGGTATCCTAAGGATACAAGTCGAGTGGCGAGGCCACATTACTCACCTATCATCACTGAGCTCAAAGTTACTGTTCTCCACGACAGTTCCCAGGTCAGAGAATGATCTGCACAAGGTTAATTAACGATCAATTTTCCCACAAAAGAAAAAACAATCAGTTTACTCAACATAATATACAGAAATTTGGCAGGCTTCTTGAAATGTCAGCAATAAACCTACTGTATTAGCTCCGCAAGGCTAGTATCAGCTTCAACCTTGAGAGGATCCTTATCGTCGAGCAGCGATGCGGCATTCTTCAGAATCAAGCTGAATGTGCAGACCTGCGGGTAATTTCATCAAACACTTGGAACACCAAATGCAAAGATAAAACCACCCATGGCCAATGCGAGTCCCCAAACCTCGACCCCGGTTCGTGACTGAAAGGCGACTATCGAGTTCCTCTCCCGCGGCACGCAGTCCCTCCCCGCCGCACTCAGGCGCCCCCTCACCTCCTCGGCGTCCGCAGCGGACGCATTCTCCGAAGCTGCATTGCGAAGGTCACAATTGCCGACAACTGCAAGACCAAATTATAGGAGGATAAACTAAGCAATTGGAAAATACCGAGAAGGTCCTGGGCCTTGACGAGGGTCTCGCGGGAGGCTGCGATGGGCGCGAGGAGGAAGCGCGCCGACTTCCTCTTCTGCTCCCGCAGCAACTCCTTCGGCCCAGCTGCGCATACAACACAACAGCGAGAAAATCAAGCAGAGGAGAGAAGAGTGAGGGCGCACGCTAGCCATGGCCGGCCGTTAAAGATATGGTGGTGGTTCCCGTACGGAAGCTGAAGGAGAAGGCGGCAGCGGCAGGCCTTGCCGGCGAGGCGGCCAGGACGAGGGCGAGGAGAGCGGCGCGGCGAGAGGAGATGTTCAGTGGCGCTAGAGGCGTCTGCGGGGACTCCTGGAGGGTGGAAGCCGCGGGGGTAGCGCGCCGGAGAGGAGGCGTTGCCGGCGCCTGCGGCCGCGGCGAAGCGCTGAGCGAGTGGATGGCGGGCATCGGGGAGCTCATGGTCGTCGCCGGATGTGCTTCCTTGTGGGCCACTGGGCCTCAACGCAATTTTGTGCTTACGCGCCCGTTTCCGAAGGTAGTCTCGCGAGGCCGCTGCTGAACCCGCTTTATGAAGAGCAAGGCGTATTCACTCTTTGTGCTTCTAAAATACTCCGATAAAGGCATCTCCAACGGCGACCCGCAAATTTCCTCCCGCATCCGTGTCCTGTCCGCGGTCGAATGCGAGAGCCGGCCATCCAACGCTGCCCGCATACATTCTTGCAAATCTGAAATGCCAGTCTCTATTAGTTTTAAAAAATAGCTTTCTGCCAAACGCTACAGCCTTCCGTCAAATGCAAACACATCCTCTATAACACTAAGCTCCCTGATTTTAAAGGGCTGAGAATCAATTGAGGCAGTTGATTTCGGTTGGGGCAATCGATTTTGACCTGGTCGTCCGCTGGGTGGGTTCGACTACAGGTGGGCCTTTATGGTCAACGGTTGGGGGTCGTGGGCCGAGACTGTCATCGGGAGGAGGGGTCGTCCTTTCTGGTTCGTGGGCAGCGTGGCGGCTGGGAGTGCCTCGCGGTACGCGTCGACCAACCGCGTTTGCCCGGCTGTCCACAGAGAGAGGTGCGCGGAGGGCTTTGGTAGCTGCCGCTGCTGGGAGCTGGGGGTGTGCGACGTGGTTGTTTTGGAGAGAGGGGGAGGTGGATTGGGGAGGGATTGGGCGGCGGGAGCAGTTTCACTGGTGTCGGTGTGTCGTCCACGGGAGCGCGCACAACGGACGCGGACGGAGCGCCGCTGCTGCCCATCGCGGTCGACCGGGAGGGAGGGATGGAAGCCGTGGGTGCACAGTGCAGCGGCCAACAGCGACAACTCACTAGCAGTGGCGCGGCGCTCTCCTTCCGGCGGTGTGCCGGATTCACCCAGAACAAGTTCGGCCGTCGCGAACTTCGGCGCAGCCCGTCGTGGTTCAGTTGGGCCTCCTCCCGCGGCGCCTCGACCCGTCCCCTCTCGATGTAGGTCCGAGACCGCCTCCAGTTTTCTCCAGCTACTTCGGTATGGTCTTCTTCTTCATGATTAATGGAGCATCAGTACAGTCGTTGTTCCTTCTCCAATTCTCCTACTCAGTATACCTTCCCAGATCAAGGTTGGTACTGGATCCCGTCTTCTTCTTTTGCCCTGGTGACATTCCCCTAATTTCCCCCATTAATTGAAGCTCTGAATCATCTAATCAGCCCATGAATTTTTGCTTCCACTGTCTCTTCTTTGTGTTGATGTTTCTGTTGCTGCAGGCACAAGTTCGGGAACTTGGACCCGTTCCTCATGCTCTACGAGTTCTCAGGTACTCCTTCATTTGATCCTTATCAATGATCCATTGATCTCTTTATTGGAATTAATGCTCGACTGATATGGATTAGAGTTCTGATACGTCTCCGTCGTATCTACTTTTCCAAACACTTTTGCTCTTGTTTTGGACCCTAATTTGCATGATTTGAATGAAACTAACCCGGACTGATGATGTTTTCAGCAGAATTGCCATGATGTTGTTTTTGTGCAGAAATCAAAGTTCTTGGATTTGGATGAAACTTTTTGGAGAATTTTTATGGAATAACTAAAAATTATTGGCGCAAGAATCAACAGAAGGGGGGGGGCACCCAGTGCCCACGAGGCACCAGGGCGCGCCACCCCCCCAGGCGCGCCCTGGTACCTCGTGGGGCCCACGTGGCTCCGTCTGACCTAATTCCAACGCTATAAATTCAGATTTCCAGAGAAAAAAATAAGAGAGGAAGTTTTATTGCGTTTCACGATACGGAGCCGCTGCCACCTCCTGTTCTTCATCGAGAGGCCAGATCTGGAGTCCGTTTGGGGCTCCGGAGAGGGGGATCTTCCGGCATCGTCATCATCAACCATCCTTCAGCACCAATTTCATGATGCTCACCACCAGGAGTGAGTAATTCCTTCGTAGGCTTGCTGGACGGTGATGAGTTGGATGAGATTTATCATGTAATCGAGTTAGTTTTGTTAGGGCTTGATCCCTAGTATCCACTATGTTCTGAGATTGATGTTGCTATGACTTTGCTATGCTTAATGCTTGTCACTAGGGCCCGAGTGCCATGATTCCAGATCTGAACCCTTTATGTTTTCATGAATATATTTGTGTTCTTGATCCGATCTTGCAAGTTATACGCACCTGCTATGTGTTATGATCCGCATACCCCAAGGTGACAATAATTGGGATTCTTTCCGGTGATTACCATAGTTTGAGGAGTTCATGTATTCACTAAGTGTTAATGCTTTGTTCCGGTTCTCTATTAAAAGGAGGCCTTAATATCCCTTAGTTTCCTTATGGACCCCGCTGCCATGGGAGGGTAGGACAAAAGATGTCATGCAAGTTCTTATCGCAAGCATGTATGACTATATACGGAATACATGCCTACATTACATTGATAAATTGGAGCTAGTTCTGTGTCGCCCTAGGTTATGACTGTTACATGATGAATGTTATCCAACGTATAATCACCGATCCAATGCCTACGAGTTTTTCACATATTGCTCTTGCTAAGTTACTATTGTTACAATTGCTACAAAACTACCGCTGCTACCGTTACTGCTACTGTTACTGTTATTGTTACTGCTATCAAACTATCATACTACTGTGCTACTGATCACTCTGCTGCAGATATTTAGTTTCCAGGTGTGGTTGAATTGACAACTCAACTGCTAATACTTGCAAATATTCTTTGGCTCCCTTTGTGTCGAATCAATAAATTTGGGTTGAATACTCTACCCTCGAAAAATGTTGCGATCCCCTATACTTGTGGGTTATCAAGACCTTTTTCTAGCGCCGTTGCCGGGGAGCATAGCTATATTCGCTAAGTCACTTGGGATTTATATCTATTGATCACTATGAAGAATCTGAAGGACGCTAAGACCAAGATCGTTCCCTCTAAGACGAGGGGAGGTAAGGAACTGCCATCTAGTTCTGCACTTGATTCACCTTCTGTTTTGAGTAAACTTGCAACACCACCACATGCTATAAATTCTGATATGTCGCAAGTTATTGATGATACTACCTCTGCTTTGAATGATACTCATGATGATGCTAGTACTATGCCTGATAATGCTGTGCCACTTGGTGAATTTCTTTCTGAACAAATTGCTAAAGCTAAAGAAATTGAAAATGCTGAAACTCTTGAGAATTGTGCTTCACCTATTATGCCTAGCTCTCCTACTAGAGTTGAAACACCTGATAAACATTGTTTTGATAGGGAGACAGCTAGATCCATTCTTGCTTGTAATGATAGACATGAAGTTATAAAATTGCTTGCTGATATGAAAGAAAAATCTATGAGGGAGAGAATGAAATATGATCCTAAGTTTGCTACCTCTCCCATATTTGTTACTGATAAGGATTATGAATTCTCTGTCGATCCTGAGTTAATTACTTTGGTTGAATCTGATCCTTTCCATGGTTATGAAACTGAAACCGTTGTGGCACATCTTACTAAATTAAATGATATAGCCACCCTATTTGCTCATGAGGAAAAAATTCGCTATTACTATATTCTTAAGTTGTTTCCTTTCTCATTAAAGGGTGATGCTAAAGAATGGTATAATACTCTTGCTCCTGGATGTGTGCGTAGCCCCCAGGATATGATTTATTACTTTTCTGAAAAATATTTTCCTGCCCATAAGAAATAAGCTGCTTTACAGGAAATATTTAACTTTGTGCAAATTAAAGAAGAGAATCTCCCTCAAGCTTGGGGGAGGCTTCTCCAATTACTTAATGCTTTGCCTGATCATTCTCTTAAGAAAAATGAAATACTTGATATCTTCTATAATGGACTAACCGATGCTTCTAGGGACTACCTAGATAGTTGTGCGAGTTGTGTTTTCAGGGAACGGACTATTGAACAAGCTGAAGAATTATTGAATAATATATTGAAGAATGATAATGATTGGACACTTCCTGAACCACCGCCTAAACCCACTCCGAAGAAGAAGGGTATTTTATATCTCAGTCCTGAAGATATGCAAGAAGCAAATAAATGCCAGAAGGAAAAAGGTATTAAAGCTGAAGACGTTAAGAATTTACCACCTATTGAAGAGATACATGGTCTTGACACACCGTCACAGGTAGTAGAGGTAAATTCTCTTATAAAATTTGATGAAGGTGATATTCCTTATAACAAACCTCCTAGTCAATGCTTGTTTGAATTTGAAAATTATATTATTAAGCAAGATCACTTTAATGCAAATGTTATGAAACAATTGAAACGAAATGCCTACATGATTGATCGCTTGAGTGACTTGTTATTCAAAATTGCTAATGATGTTAAAGGTGTGAGTAAACATGCATCTATGGTTCAAACTCAATTAGAACAAGTTGCTAAATCTCAAAGTGAATTGCTCAATGAAATGAATAACAATATGAATGATCATGCTGTTAGAGTAATGATTAGAGGAGGAAGAATGACTCAGGAGCCACTTTATCCTGAAGGTCACCCAAAAAGAATTGAACAAGATTCTCAAAGAATTAATGTTGATGCACCTAGTCCGTCTAAAAAGAAAAAGAAAAAGAAAAATGATAGGACTTTGCATACTTCTAGTGAACCTGAGGTAGAAAAACCCTTAGAAGATAGTAATGATGTTTCTATTTCTGATGCCGAAACACAATCTGGTAATGAACAACCACCTGATGATAATAATAATGATGATGCTCATGTGGACATCCAACCAGATAATGATAAAGAACCCGATAATGATGTTGAAATAGAACCTGCTGTTGATCTTGATAACCCACCTCCTAAAAATAAACGTTATGCTAAAAAAGACTTCGTTGCTAGAAAACATGGTAAAGAAAGAGAACCATGGGTTCAAAAATCCATGCCCTTTCCTTCTAAACCATCTAAGAAAAAGGATGAAGAAGAATTTGAACGCTTTGCTGAAATGCTTAGGCCAGTCTTTTTGCGTACTCGTTTGACTGATATTATAAAGATGCCTCCCTATGCTAAATATATGAAAGACATTGTCACAAATAAAAGAAAGATACCCGAAGCTGAAATTTCTACCATGCTTGCAAATTATTCTTTTAAGGATGGAGTACCTAAGAAACTAGGAGATCCAGGAATACCAACTATACCATGCTCCATTAAACGAAATTATGTCAAAACTGATTTGTGTGATTTAGGAGCCGGTGTTAGTGTTATGCCTTTCTCTCTATACAAAAGACTTGATTTGAATAAACTCACTCCCACTGAAATATCATTGCAAATGGTTGAAAAATCAACTGCCATACCTATCGGTGTTTGTGAGGATGTGCCCGTTGTAGTTGCAAACGTTACTATCCTAACAGACTTTGTTATACTTGATATGCCCGAGGACGACAACATGTCGATTATCCTTGGTAGACCCTTCTTGAATACTGCAGGGGCTGTTATCGATTGCAACAAAAGCAAGGTCACTTTTCATATCAATGGTAATGAACATACGGTGCACTTTCTGAAGAAACAATTTCAAGTGAATGGTATTCATATTATTGAAAAGGCTCCGACAATTACTATTGGAAGTTTTCAAATCCCTCTTCCTACTGTTAAAAAGAAATATGAAACTCTTATTATTGGGGAGATGCATATCCCCGTTGAGGTAACCTAGTGTTTTATGAAAGTTCTTCGGTTTCATGTTACTCGGAAATGGTTTGTTAATAAGACTTGATCAACCTTATTAATGGATTCTTTTTGAGGGGTATGGGGTCGATGAATTCAGTAAGCACAAACTTCTGTACCTACTTTTTGTTTTCTGTTATTTTTAGTTAAATACAATAAAATGCCATAATTATCCTATTTTCTGATATATCCGTGCAATAAAAAAAGGTGCCCAGAAATAAAAGTGCTCAGAATGCAATAAAATTTTGATATGATTTTTTATGTAATATTTAAGAATTTTTGGCACTGGACACATACCAGGGGGGGTGCCCCAGGTGCCCATGAGGCACCAGGGCGCGCCACCCCCCCTGGCGCGCCCAGGTACCTCGTGGGCCCCACAGGGACCCCCTCACTTATTCCTTCAGCTCACTTCGTCTCTTACCTCTAGCAAAAATTCCTGGTAGCTCTCTCTCTCATGTTCTTGCTCACAAACCTGAAATTTTCGATCTCTTTGCTCGGAGCTCCGTTTCCGAAACTATTTTGGGAGATTGCTCCTTGGTATTTGACTCCTCCATTGCTCCAATTAGTTTTTGCTCTAGTGGATTATATTTTGCATAATTAGCTGCTCTTGGTGCTACAGAAAATGAGCTTGCATGTTGAATTCTTTGAGTTCTAAGTAGTTTGAATGCTTGATATAGCCTCTAGACATCCATATGAGTAGTTGCTATCAATCTTGTGAAGTTTTATTGATATAATTTTGTGGCCCAAAATTTTTCAGAAATTGTTCTTAGGAAAATGAATTTCTTCCGGAGAAGTTCTTCGAGGAGGTGGTCCTCGGAAGCGTCATCAAGTGAAAGCTCGGCACGCCAATCATATGAGGAACCAAGGGCAAGCTCAGTGCGAGGTGCCGAAGCAAAATCATGTCGATGGCCGTGCGACGAGTTCATGCTAGGTGCTGGCATCAAGGAGGAAGTTGACCAATATATTCACAATGCCGAGCTCTCAGCCTTTATCGCAGATAAGCCACCACAGCATTACAACCTCACTCATTCCTTTACTCAGAACTTTGACTATCACCAACGCACTTCTAGAGTTTTATTTCACCTCTATGACAAATCTTATAATATGCCTCTAGAAGAATTCTGTAATGCATGCAAAATACCATATTGGGGTTCATTAGATGAACCACCAAGATCTGATTATGAGTTGTTTCTCAACAGCCTTTGCAACGGTGAGGATAGGGGAATCACGCAGGCCAGGATAATTAGCATTCATTTTCCCGCTATTCGGTATTTTGCGCTTTTTAATGGTAAATGCGTTGTTGGTAAGCAAGATTGTAGTGCACTCTGCGCCCCTGATCTGAGTCTTATTCATACAGCTTTGACTGGTAGCAAGCTTTATAATCTTGGGGCTATTGTTGCACGTAGGCTGCAGCGTAATGCGGGTAGTGGTGATTTGTACGGAGGAGTTTATGCCTCCCGCTTAGCTGCAAAGTTAGGGGTCTCGCCCAAATTCAATGATCCCCTCTTGCCTTATAAATATTTGAATTTTGAAGCAATGCGAGAACATAGGTTTTTAAAACGTAACGCACAGGGTTACGAATATAACTTAGTTTTTAATAAATATCACTCTGTGTATGTTGCTTTGCCTGCTCCTGCCCTCTTTGATTTTCAGAACAAACAGAGATATTTTCTTCATGAGAGTGAGGTGCACGAGTACAATGCAGCTGTCGAGGCTGCTCGTCTGGCTGAGGAGGCAGCTCAGAATGCCTCTACGAGCTACCATTTCGATTACTATCCAGGACACTCGTGGCTGTATACCAAGCTAGGCAAAAGCCTAAGCTTGGGGGAGTACGTATTTCTCACCGACATTACATTCATGCTCACACATTTCATTCCAGTTGTCGGTGTTCATACTTTTTCATTATATAATCCATGCTAGTTTTATTTTCTCGCTTTCTTCTTGTGTTTTCAAAAAACTTCAAAAACCCAAAAATATTTCTTGCTTCTTTTCCGTTTTTCTTTCTAGTATAATTAGTTGTAGTTTCGTAGTAGTAAAAGAAAACCCAAAAAGATTTCCCTTTTCTTCTTTTACTTGTTGGGAGCTTTCCCGTGTAAATAGTTTTTCTCGTTTTTCGTTTTTCTTCTTTATTTTCTTTAGAAAAATTAAAAACTCCAAAAATATTTCCGTGTGTTTCTCTGAAATTCTTTTTCTTTTGTTTTGTTGAGTCATTGTAAGGAGAAGACCACGATGAAAATGTTGAGTGGCCCTCATATGCATTCATTATTGATCTAGTAAAGAACTCATATTACATTGTCTTCTCCCTTGAATAAAATACTTGCAGATTCCAGCTTAGTCCACGACACACTTGCACTATTATTATTTTTACATCATTCGGTCGTGCAAGTGAAAGGCAATAATGACGATGATTTGATGAAGTGACTGTGGCAAGGAAAAGCGGGTATGAACTCAACTTGTTCTTTGTTTTTGTAAATATGTTTAACTCATATCTACTTTTCCAAACTCGATATCCATGATTCAGCATGTTATGATTAAACATGTTTATGATGACAATTAGAGATTATAGTTGCTCATGCCATGCTTAAGCAGCTAGGAGTGGATAATGATTTATCTTGAGTGTCAACATGCATTAAAATGATTGTGATGTAGTATGATGATATGGTATCCTCCTCTGAATGTTTCAAGTGGCTTGACTTGGCACATGTTCACGCATGTAGTTGATTCAAAACCAACATAACCTTCACGATATTTATGTTCATGGTGCTTATATCCTACTCATGCTAGTACTCAATGTTGATTGTTCATAATGCATGATTATGACCGTTTTCGCTCTCTAGCTGGTCGCTTCTCAACCTATTTGCTAGCCTTCACCTATACTAAGCGGGAATGCTGCTTGTGCATCAAAACCCTTAAACCAAAGTTACTCCAGATGAGTCCACTATATCTACCTATATGCGGTATTACTCTGCCGTTCTAAATAAATTTGCATGTGCCACCTCTAAATATTCAAATGAACATCTGTTTTGTGTGCCCGTACCGCTCATGGAGCGACAGGGGGCGGTCGGTATCTTTCATGCTAAGCGGGTTATTCTCATGATGAGTGTTGATTCACTTGTCCTTGCACGAGAGGGGCTGGTAATCGGGATGCCCAGTCCCATTATTAAAATTGCAAAATAATAAAACAAACTCCCCCGGAAAGTTGTTGGTATGGAGGGCACCCGAGGATTCGGCTAGCCATGGCTTGTGATTGTTGGTGGAGGGGGAGTAAACTTTACTTTACCGCTTGGGAACCGCCGCTAATGTGTTTAGCATGGAAGATATTGAAAACTCTCGGTCGTGACTTTGACAGGAAAGGCATACCTCCCAAAATTTCATTTATCTCTGATTTAAGCTTTGAGCTCTGGCACCTCTGCAAATCCATGCTTCCCTCTGCGAAGGGCCTATATATTTACTTTTATGTTATTTTAATTTTATTGTTGAGTCATCACCGTCTCAAATAAGCACCAGTCCTGAGAGCACTATTGTCATTCTCATGCATTGTGAATAGTTAATGTTGTGTGCATCATGACTGGATCTCTTCTACCATGAATTACAATGTTTAGTCGCTGCTTGAACTTTGGAGGTGCTCTGCATTTATGTTTTGCGGTCTCAGAAAGGGCTAGCGAGATACCATGTTGTCATATTATATCATGATTGTTTTGACAAAGTGTTGGCATTTGAAATACTTTATTATTGCTCGCTAGTTGATTATGCCATCGATATGAGTGAATATCATTTCTAAGAGTTATCATTTGCATGGTTAGTTATAATCTTTGCTGAAAACTTGAGTACTATTTAAGCATATATATAGATACAAGAACAAAAGAGTTTGTAAAAGTTTTTCTTTATCACTTTCAGTTTGTCAACTGAATTGCTTGAGGACAAGCAATGAGTTAAGCTTGGGGGAGTTGATACGTCTCCGTCGTATCTACTTTTCCAAACACTTTTGCTCTTGTTTTGGACCCTAATTTGCATGATTTGAATGAAACTAACCCGGACTGACGCTGTTTTCAGCAGAATTGCCATGATGTTGTTTTTGTGCAGAAATCAAAGTTCTTGGATTTGGATGAAACTTTTTGGAGAATTTTTATGGAATAACTAAAAATTATTGGCGCAAGAATCAACAGAAGGGGGGCCACCCAGTCCCCACGAGGCACCAGGGCGCGCCACACCCCAGGCGCGCCCTGGTACCTCGTGGGCCTCACGTGGCTCCGTCTGACCTAATTCCAACGCTATAAATTCAGATTCCCAGAGAAAAAATAAGAGAAGAAGTTTTATTGCGTTTCATGATACGGAGCCACCGCCACCTCCTGTTCTTCATCGGGAGGCCAGATCTGGAGTCCGTTTGGGGCTTCGGAGAGGGGGATCTTCCGGCATCGTCATCATCAACCATCCTTCAACACCAATTTCATGATGCTCACCACCGGGAGTGAGTAATTCCTTCGTAGGCTTAATGGACGGTGATGAGTTGGATGAGATTTATCATGTAATCGAGTTAGTTTTGTTAGGGCTTGATCCCTAGTATCCACTATGTTCCGAGATTGATGTTGCTATGACTTTGCTATGCTTAATGCTTGTCACTAGGGCCCGAGTGCCATGATTTCAGATCTGAACCCTTTATGTTTTCATGAATATATTTGTGTTCTTGATCCGATCTTGCAAGTTATACGCACCTGCTATGTGTTATGATCCGCATACTCCAAGGTGACAATAATTGGGATTCTTTTCGGTGATTGCCATAGTTTGAGGAGTTCATGTATTCACTAAGTGTTAATGCTTTGTTCCGGTTCTCTATTAAAAGGAGGCCTTAATATCCCTTAGTTTCCTTATGGACCCCGCTGCCACGGGAGGGTAGGACAAAAGATGTCATGCAAGTTCTTATCGCAAGCACGTATGTCTATATACGGAATACATGCCTACATTACATTGATGAATTGGAGCTAGTTCTGTGTCGCCCTAGGTTATGACTGTTACATGATGAATGCTATCCAACGTATAATCACCGATCCAATGCCTACGAGTTTTTCACATATTGCTCTTGCTAAGTTACTATTGTTACAATTGCTACAAAACTACCGCTGCTACCGTTACTGCTACTGTTACTATTATTGTTACTGCTATCAAACTATCATACTACTGTGCTACTGATCACTCTGCTGCAGATATTTAGTTTCCAGGTGTGGTTGAATTGACAACTCAACTGCTAATACTTGCAAATATTCTTTGGCTCCCTTTGTGTCGAATCAATAAATTTGGGTTGAATACTCTACCCTCGAAAAATGTTGCGATCCCCTATACTTGTGGGTTATCAAGTTCCAACGGTTGCTACAACCTTTTTTTTCCTGATTGATAGATCCGCCTATTGGTTTCAGTCCCTACCTTCGACTGCAGAGGTTGTGGGCTGAAGTCCATGTTCTGGGAATATATAGTGGGTTTTTTGGAACCAATGACATGGGAGCATGGCTTCAGCATATGGTTGTTGAGGTAACTCACAGTTCCTTCATATGTTAGCTCTTCTCCCTGAAAAAATAATTGGGTTTAATTCTTGGGCACTTAAGATAAACATGGCTAGATCCCATGATGCCTTTCTGTTTTTTATATGCAATTTACGTTGCAAAATAGGACACATATTTGTTTAGTTGAACATACATGGTTGCTCTAGATGACGAAATTCCTTTTTCTTTTTGTTTGTTGGCATAGCTAGCTACTTTGGACAGTTTAAGGGTGGTTCTGTTTGAACTTCTTATTGTTGTTGTCCTGTTAAAAAGACTAATGTGATAGGGAATATTCGTTTTCAGACTTTGTGATGCATACTCAGAGGCCCTTATCTATCTCACACAACTAATGTGATAGGAAATATTGTTTTAGCAAGGGAACTCCCTTTGTTATTAATCAATTGCTCAGTCCTTGATGGGGTGGTGTTCGTTAGGCTGGGTCTGCCACCGGTCTATTTTCGTTGGGCGGCTGGCCATTTAGGGTTGTAAGTTGTGATGGCCGCTCCTTGTGCTTGCTTTGCTGTGTTGTTCATTGCTGAGTGTTTTTGGGGGCCAGGTGGATTTGGGTGCTCATTCTGTGGGTTGTGGTTGCTGTTGTCAGGTGTTTCTCACAATGGCGTTGGGTCGGTGCCTTAATTTTTTGATGGGCGCCATTATTTGGGGTGGATTCTGCTTGGTCGGCAATGGTGGTGATCTTCCACCGCTGTCGGACATCGACCACAACCAGGACATGGAGATATTTGTCCCAGGGGTAATGCATTAATACTATCTTAAAACAGCTCATAAGTACTGGCATAATCTTATCGATTGATAAATCCACTATGCTAACACCATCTCTGAAAAAAAAATGGTCGCTACCCTATGTAGATTCTTCTAGGCTTGCTAATCTGAATAATGTACACATTGTCGGCCTCAGCATCATTCTAAAGTATGGAGTACTGCTCTTTATTTTCTCCTCTCCCAAAATAAATTAGACAATTTGAGGAAAGGTTGTATCACATCCTTCTAAAAAAGGTACATGTATTACCTGTCAAGAAAGCTTACACAATAGCTTAAGTCTAATACAATCGCACAATTTAAACCGGCTGAGTACATGATACATATCCATAGTCGTTCGATTTGATTTCCCATAGAATATTTGGAAGTGTCAGCAATAAGAATTAATGTTCTGATCACTCTGCCACTTACTATGTCTGAGAGACGTTATTACAGAGCACGAATAATGTTGTTAAAAAATTTCTTATAGCAAGATTTGTAGATGGCTAATCCCGCTTGCCATGGGATAATGTTGTTACCAAATTAACCTGTATGCCTAATACGCACACAATAGATTTTTGTTCTCATACAATATCTCACATGTCGGCAATACAAAGTTGTTTGTTGATCACTCTGTGGTTTGCTATGGTAAGAGATAGTACTATAGAACATCTCACATGCCAGCAAAAGAAATTAATCTCCTGATCATTCTATCATTTGCTATATCTATGAAACAGTATTACAGAGCACGAATTATATTGTTAGTCAATTAATCTTATGTCAAGTTCTAAAAATTACTCTGCGTAGCATCACTCTGACACATTTTTTTGAACATCTACATGTATTATATGGTCTTTACATTGCCTTTGTCATTCTCCATACAGTTGAATTTAAACGACCTAGACCTTTGTAGCACGTCTGTCGCTATCCGTACAACTGAATCTATACCAAGTCCATTAAGTGACTAACCGTTTGCTTCATCATTTATTTTATAAAAGAGCCACACTTATAATGTGACACTGCTTGCTGATTAGGCTATAAACCAAAACGAGCTAAATATAGCGAATTAACATATGATCCACATAACCGCTACTACAAAATCCTGATGTTAAATCTCATACCTGATAACTAACAAATCATCAGCTGTTTTGCAGGCAACATGCACTGTTTATGTGCCATGTCAAGGAGTCCTCTGCCGGATTGCTGCTCCACACCAAGAGCAAGACAAACAGCATGTTCGTTGGGTACGTCGCTATGACGTTCCTTCCGAGGAATTCGTTGTTCAAATCGTTCCACAAGTCTCCTGCGGTGAACCAATGTCCACCCCTACACCGCAACTGAAGATGTGGCGGAGAAGGTGGTAAGATACGTGTGTACCAAGAACAATGTTGTCATTGATGACATCAAGCATGATGCGCTCCAGCAGACAAAAAGAAGATTGGCAACTTCTAAAAGCTATCAGATACAGCACCAAGAAGCGGCTCAAGCAGCGATCAACAAGACCAGTCCAGCAACTCTGGGCAAATATCAACATTCTGCAATAGCTGACCAATCCCCAAGGGGCATATGATCTTCTGAACCACAAGCACAACATTGTCTGCCAGGAGCGTGATGGCCTTCTGACAGAGAAACAAGACATGGGTAGAACTTGATCGCCTTTCACCATGATTGCTACCGTGTCATTGGCCGCCTCGATGCCCTCCATAACCGCTACATTGATATTGATATCCTCTGTACATTCAACAACATCTTCCTATATAGCACAAGACTATGCACCGCCCCGACGGACATGCCATCGCCATTCCTGTACATGGGGTACATGGGGGACTGAAGATACTGGACAACTGTAGGCAAAAGCGGAGCGCAGTCCTCGGTCCAGCCGAGGTGACCAGTCGAGCCGGTGACAAAGATGCCGACATCGACAATAAAGCTCGGTTCCGACGCGTAGATCGCACCGGAGACGATCTGAATTCCCATCGCACCACGGCGACTGCCAGCAGGCTCTCAATGAAAGCATCAATGTCGGTGTGAAATCCGGCATATCTCGTAGTAGGGGTCCTAAGCTAGACGTCTTGAAGCGATGGTAACATGGACACAGGATTTTACCCAGGTTCGGGCTCTCTCGAAGAGATAATACCCTACGGGTGATCTACGCGTAGGAACCGAGCTTTATTGTCGATGTCGGCATCTTCGTCGCCGGCTCGACTGGTCACCTCGGTTGGACCGAGGACTGCGCTCGCTCGGCCCCTCATCAAGCTGTCCCGCCACGAAAGGGGCACTGACTAGCTTCTTCACCACATGGTAAGCAAAATTCTATGCATTAGCGGCTAGAGTATTACATATCGTACTGACCAAGTTCTTGCTCGCAGAAGGATGTCCATGATCCAGTACCCCAGTCCGCATGGAACAAGTGAACAACAAGAAGCAAGATGGAAGGCTGCACCAGAGAGGCGGCAAGCAACAACGCCCCAAGGGAAATAAAACTACATTAAAAAGAAAATACAAAATACCAGTTGCTTCTACGGCACAGCAAAGCGCGCCCTATCCTTCTAGTATAAGGCTAATTAGGACATGGTAATAGTACTTCTAAACACTAGCTTAGCTAGCTTCCGCCATCATGCAATCAAAATTGCTACCTTCCGCCAAATGTTGTGGCTAGCTTCCACCTAAGGTAGTAGCTTCCGCCAAATTAGCTTGCTACTCCCTCCGTTTCTAAATATAAGTCTTTGTAGAGATTACAATATGGACTATGTACGGAACAAAATGAGTGAATGTACACTCTAAAATACGTCTATATACATCCGTATGTAGTTCATATTGAAATATCTTAAAAGACATATATTTAGGAACGGAGGGAGTAGATTATTTATTGGTAGCTTCCGTCAAACGCACAAGTTCCTCACCAGCAGCCTTCCGCCAAACGCTAATCACCTTTCTTTCATCAGCAGCGGCCTTCCGCCATCCGCACAGACAAGACAGGGATATGTGGCGCCTTTTGGTTGGTCATACGGATGTTCGGACTCCCGCAAAGCTCCCTCACGTTGGTCTCCGTGTGACGCCCCCCGGCCCGACCGTGCACTAACCATACACGCAAATGTACACGATCAAGCCCAGGGACTCACGGGAAGATATCACAACACAACTCTAGACACAAAATAAAATAATCCAAGCTTTATATTACAAGCCAGAGGCCTCGAGGGCTCGAATACATAAGCTTGAGTTACACAAGCATCAGCGGAAGCAACAACAGTATCTGAGTACAGACACAAAGATAAACAAGGATGCCTTAAGAAGGCTAGCATAACAGCGACATTGATCGAAAAGGCGAAGGCCTCCTGCCTAGGGCCTCCGAACTACTCCTGGTCGGCGGGCTCAACGTAGTAGTAGGTGCCTCCGGGGATCTCCTGCTCCTGGACTCCGTCGTCTGATCGCAGCAACCGGGTAGGGGAAAAGAAGTAGCAAAGCAACCGTGAATACTCATCCAAAGTACTCGCAAGACTGACATCAGAACTATGCTAAATATGCATCGGTATCAAGGAATGGGGCTATATCTTTGGACTAAACTGCAGAAATGCCAGAACAGAGCGGGAATGCCTAGCCTATCGAAGACTAGCATCTTCAGCGTCTTGCAACATTAGAAGAGTGCAGATTAGCATAATATAAAGTAACAAGCATGTAGAAGCAAAGCCCAGAGATCCTTCCTCGACTCCCTACGAGAAAGCAATCCCGGAGCTTACAATTAAAGTAACATGTTTTCAGTTCAAGTTGTAATAGATCGGGATACAACACTGAGCGTCCTGTTACCGTGGACACGGCTATTCGAATAGATAACTTCCCTGCAGGGGTGCACTACTGTTACCCAACACGCTCGATTAACTCTGGCCGGACACACTTTTCCGGGTCATGCCCGGCCTCGGCTGATCGACACGACGTAGTCCTACCTAGGCTCAACAGAGAGGTCCCCGCCGGTCTACATCCTAAGTGCGCAGGGGTCTTGGGCCCATCGCCCTTTGCACTCCGGGTCGTTTTGAGGACGGTGGATACCAGCGCCAACGGCACGATCCGACCGTGCCACAATGCTGAACTGGACGTCTGACAGAGCTTTCGGCTGATACATACGACGTAGAGGGTCCCATAACCATTATCCCACGTGGTGGTAGTGCGTATATGGCCAGCGGCCAACTCAAATCAAATACCCAAATCCGTTAGTGCATTGGGAGCTCGAGGTGACGATCAGTACTCCTGTCGCCCCGTCTCGAGGAAGTGCAATAAGGGTCAGGCCCATCCCTCTCTAGGGCGGTCTCTTCCTGCCCGGCCGTGCCTCGTAATTATCTTGCGGGTACCATCCAGGTCAACCCGACTTCCCAGGAGACTGCCGGGAGCTCGGGTCCACCTCTACCGGGGTAGTACCGCCTGTCCCTCCAGTCCCGCAGTAACATGTACATGGGGGCAACAGTTAAAGGTAACTGTGTGTCCGAAACATCAAGGGAACCCGAGGAATCACCCTCGATGGATTCCTACTCGATGTAATCCGTTATGGAGAACCAGGAGGAATCACCCTCGATGGTCCCCGCTTAAGGGGTTGCACGACAGAGTCATCATCGGGAAGGGGAGAGCGAGGAATCACCCTCTGCAATCACCACCGATGTGCTATACTACAGAGATATCATCAGGAGTGCAGTACGAGGTATCACCCTCGGCACTTGATAGTAGCCCTGCAGAGTCGTACAACTAAGGGGGTGTGCGGTGCTGTGTCGGTCTCGGCACATCGATCACATTGATCGAGTCATCGATAGTAAAGCATGGCAACACGGACAAGGGTGTAGGGCCACTGATGGATCGCTAGCCAGCCTATACTAAGCATATAGGACAACATGTAAAGTATCAATAGCAGGTTACAACATCAAGCCATGCATCAGAATAGGAGCAATCAATTACAGTAGCAAAATCTAATGCAAGCACGGGGAAGAAAGAATGGACGATATAGGAATGATCAAGGGGGTTTGCTTGCCTAGAAGCTTTGCTGAAAAGAAAGAAGGGTCGTCGGTGACGTAGTCGATCACAGGGGCAGCGTCTGTCTCGGAGTCTACCGGAGAGAAGAGGGGGAAGAAACAATAAATAAAAAGCAAACAATGCAACACAAATGCATGTCATGGCAGTATGCTATTCGAGGGGTGCCCTATTGCAGTACTACGCAAGTTAGTCGGAGCGGGAAACATCTGGAGGTGTTTTACCAGCTCCAGGCAATTATCGGACAGATGAATCGGAGGGTAAAGTTCCATGTTCATCATGCTAGAGGGGTGTGGCATGTACGTGGGTGGCATAATCGGATTCTCCATATTTTTCTAATCATTTTTCATATATAAATTATTTTCATCCGAGTTACGGTTTATTTTATATGATTTTTCAAAGTTTTAAACATTTTCTGGATTTTCTGGAATTATTTAATTCGAATTATCCGAAACAGTAACAGGTGACGTCAGCACGACGTCAGAGTGACATCAGCAGTCAACTGTGGACTTTGACTGGTCAAACTGACCAGTGGGTCCCACCTGTCATTGACTCAGTTAATTAACAGAGGTTAGTATTATCTAATTAAGTTAATTAGTTGGTGGGACCCACATGTCAGTCACAGATTAATTAATATATTAAGTTATTTTTATAAATCAATCTAATTAAGCGCGGGCCCCACATGTCATAGACTGGGCGCTGCCCAGTCAGCACGCTGACTAGTCAACTGGGTCCAGTGGGACCCAGTTGACAGTGACTATTTAATTTAAACATGTTTTATTTAATCTAACCAGATAATTAGTGAGGTGGGGCCCTGTTGTCAGTGACCCAGTTTAGTTAATAGGTTAGTTAAATTAACCCTAATGCTACAGTACCGGGGCCCACTGTTAGTGGCTGTTAGCCGCGTGGTTAGTGTCTAACCACCTGACGGGTGGGACCCGCCGACGTTTAAACTGCGCGCACGCCGGTGGCGAGGCCAGACGCGGCGGAGGTGGCCGGAAATGGGTCTCCGGCGACCATTCGTCGCGGGGTTTGGTCCTACGGTGTCAGCGTGCTGCCGCGCATTTAGTGCCGCAAGCGGCTGGAGCTGAGGTGGCCGGAACGACGGCAACGTCGAGCTCCCGTGGCGGCAACGGGCGGCGCTGCGACGGATCGATGCCTATGGGCACGAGGGAAGCTAGGGGAGGTCAGGGATGAGCGGGAGCTCACATCGGTGACATGAGCGAGCTCGGGGAGGTGCGGGGGTGACGGGGGCGGCTTCAATCGGCGAAGGCGGCCGGCGACCGTAGTTGGGGACGACGACGCGGGCGACGGCGCTCCCCGGCTTCGATCGTTTGGCGCAGACGATGTAGGGGAGTGCGATGGAGCTGCTGCACAACCTGGCGTGGCTTGGGGTGGCGCCGGAGCGCGTGGACGGTGATGGCGCGGTGACGGCCGAGCTCGGGCGAGCTCGTGCGAGAGGGAGAGGGGCGAGCGAGGGAGGGGAATGGCGAGCTAGGGTTCGAGGTCACGCCGGGCATAAAACCCGATACCCGAAGCCCGAACACAAAAAGCTCGAACCCGAACCCGAAAAACCCGAACCCGCATAACCCAAACACCATATCGGGTAGCAGATTTAAAAACCCGAATTTAATTCGGGTAATTCGGGTATCAGACCACGGTACCCGAATAACCCGAATAACCCGAAATAACTAGTCAGCCCAGCAAAAATCTCGCACACAGAGAGAAGGCCCAGCCCAAAATGCCCCCGCCCCGGCCCCCGCAAGCAAAACCACGCCCAGCCGGTCATTTCGTTGTTATGGTGCAGAAATACTGCTGTGTGCATCTGTTTAACACTTGAAATGCTGCCAAAATTTTGTGCAAAACTGAGCTTATGCTGGCATTTTTTGTCCCTATTTACTACTTCGGGTAGTACGGGTATTACCCGAACCCGAACCCGAATTTGTGGGGGTAGCAAATTTTCCACACAAAATTCGGGTATCATTTTTGGAAACCCGAATTATTTTTTACCCGAATTACCCGACCCGAATTTGCGGGTAAACCCGAACGCCCAGTGTGAGTTCGGGGGGCCGTGGGGCAGGTCTAGTAGGCGTCGAGGAGGTCGGGGATGGCCGGCGCGTGGAGATCCTTGCCATGGATGCGCTCGGGTCGTCCACGCCGTCCCTGATGAACAGAGGAAGAGGAAGGCGCGGTTGGGCTGGGCCAGTTGTGCACTGCGCACTCATGGCCCAGTCCAGCAGTAGTTTCTTTTCCTTTTTCTTTATTCTTTTCTGTTTTCCCTTTTGCTTACTATTTTGTCTTTTGTTTTGACTCCAAAGCACTTTTGTAAAATGTGAGACTTGTCCCAATAAATGTTATACAATATTCCTCACTGCCACAAAAAGGTTTGGGATTATTTGAATTCATTTGATTTTTGTTTAACTGAAAATGGTTTAGATAGGGCTGCTTAGGTACTGTTTTTGGATGTTAGGGTCATTTAAATAATTCAATTAATGTTGACTTTATTTTTATAATTGCTTTGGGAATTTTTGCAATATTATGAACATTTTTATTCAATTAATTGAAGAAGTACTAATTTGACTTGCATTTGAATTTGGAACTTGAATTTGTATTATTTCCTAAATGCAATTTAATTAGGATGATCATGATGACATGGCACTTTAATTAGCATAATGACAGGGTTAAGATCTGGGGATGTTACACTCCGTTTTGCGGGAGAAAGTACATCTGGACCGCGTCGCAGACCGATACAGGCCCGCGTTGGATGCACTACTAGGAGAAAGCTTATAGATAGAACCTTAGCAGTAGCGTGGGATTGGGCTGTGGCGCTACTGCTATTTAGCAGTAGCGCGTGGAGTAAGCTAGCGCTACAGGTATACCTATAGCAGTAGCGCTGGGCAGCCGACCAACGCTGCTGCTAAGTGGACCCATCCTCACCCACCGGGGCCGACCGTAGTAGTAGCGGTGGTCAAAAATCGGCGCTGCTACTAATCGATTAGCAGTAGCGCTTGTCGGAGGCCCACCGCTACCGCTATTTGTGCACGGTGCTAGCAGGTGGGCCGCACTTAGCAGCAGCGCCGGTCGACAGGCCAGCGCTACTGCTACAGAATTTAGCAGTAGCGTCGTTTCCTATCCCGCGCTGCTGCTAATCCAACTTATCTTCATCCTGCGGCCCTCACTCTCCCTCTCCACTCTCTCCATCTCCATCTCCCCCATCGCTGTCGCGCTGCCGCCCCCGCATTGCCGCCCCCGCCGCCCGTCGCTGCCGCCCGCTACTGCCGTCGCCCGCTGCCGCCGTCGCCCCCCCGGTATGTCTCCCTCTCTCCTCCCTCCCTCCCTCCCTCCGACCCTCTCCCTCCCTCCATCCATCCCTCCCTCCCTCGGACCCTCAACCTCCATCCCTCCCTCCCTTCCTCCTGCATTGCATAAATGGATGGATGAAATTAGGTTTTTTTCGGTAATGCTTGGATAGATAGATGGATAGACAGATGGATTCAATTAGGTTCTTTTTAGTAATGCTTGGATAGATAGATGGATAGATGTTAGGGTTAGAACTAGGATATTTTTGGTAATATAATTTTTTAGTAAAAAAAACTAGTAATACAAATTTTTAGTAAATGTAGGTCTTTTGAATCAGCATAATAATGTTTATTTGATAGTTTAGTAAATTAGTTTATAGTTTCTACTTTATACTTTCTAGTTTACTTAATTAGTTAAAAATTTAGTTGGTAGAAACATGTATTGGACACTTGGTAGAGATTATTACTAGTAATAGAATAGAAAATTTAGTAATAGAAATGTATTGGAATGCTATATGAGAAATTTTTAGGTATCACATTTAGTAATAGTAGTTTGTAGTAAGAAAATTTAGGTATAGCAATTATAGTAATAGAAATTTTTAGTAAGTGTTGAATTCTAGAACTAGGGTATTTAGTTATGTCAATCTCACATTGCCAAATTTAGAGAGAGAGAGAGAGAGAGAGACCTATTTAGTTATGCTTCTTGTCCCAATGAAATGTTCGGATTATAAGATATATATTGAAATGTTTTTGTTAATATTTTGAACCATTGAAATGCAATGAGCACCAAGTTTGAATGCTCATGTGGCGCAGGGGTAGATCACCGACGAGCCGGTCGACGACGCCCAGAAGATCACCGACGACACCCGAAGAGTTTTCAAGGAAAGACTCGACAGACCGACAGTCAACCCGTGATGAATAATAATGATCTGTGTGTTGAGTTCCTGTTAGTTGCCGTCGATTTATAATCTTTGAATTTTGAACACAGGAAATGTCCGACGATGATAAGATCCCGGAGTGCGACTACTGAGTTCCTGTTAGTTGCCGTCTATTTATAATCTTTGAATTTTGAACACAGGAAATGTCCGACGATGATAAGATCCCGGAGTGCGACTACTGCTGCGATGACCGGGGTTTGTGCGACAGGGAGCCTCACCTGCAAAATGTTAGGTTCTTCACCGTGAAGTTGGAAGAGACCTTCGATGTTTGTACGGTACGCAACGATAAGTATTTCATCGTAATTAATCATGACTGGTGATTCTTTGGTTCAACGTGTAATTTCCGTTTTTTTTCAATTCGACTAGTACATCCCGTGCCATGCAAGACCGTTTGTCTTGCAGAAGCTCGGTTTCCAAGACCTTGAGAATATGGAGACGAGGAGGGCTCACCTTAGGACTAAACACGGTTATGCTTTTCGGGTTAAGCTCTACAATGCGCTTAATCACTCACATTTCGGCTGCTCTAATTGGGAAGCTTTCTGCAAGGCCTATGGATTTGAGGAGAATATGCAAATAACTTTTGATATTCGTCCCGAAGATGAAGATATTGAAGATAATATCGACATTTGGGTCGATGTGGATATGCCTCCTGTTTTGCCTAAATGTGAGTTTGTCAAACTAATTTGTTAAGTAATTTATATTTTTTATTTAAAAATATTTGGTGTTCATCGCTACTAAACTTGTTTATTTATAATTATCAGCTTATTTCTTATCTTCAAAAAATACTCGGAAAGCTGTGGACATGACGTACTACAGTTATGGCTCCGAGCTTAATTGTGAGGAGAAAGGATATCTTGTCTCATTTATAGATGATGTTGAGAATTTTAAGACCAATCAGTTTATCAGCCCAAATTATATTGGATACGTGCCACTAGTCCATCAGTTGCTTGATGGTAACCTCATTGCGAAAAACTTGGTATGATTTTGTTAATGATGGTAACTTCGTTGCATACATTCTTCTTAAGTAAACTACATTGCTAACTATATATGTTACTATATTGTTCAACAGAAGCTCCCTAGCGAGGTTGTGCCTCACATGATGCTTACCGAAGGGAGTATGTACATGGTTAGCTTACGACCGTTTCCACCGACGGCTTACCAAAGTGCATACTCTATTTCTTTGAAAGATGGAAGGCTCAATATCAAAGATTGGAGCAAAGTAATGAAGGCGCGCACGCAACCGATTGGAGACAACATGCGTGTGCGCAAGCCAGAAGTTGGCGACAGGTGGATCTCCATTCTCCATTTTGGAGATGGGCCGGTTTACCTCTTTTATGCTATTTTACCTAGGAGAGAGTAGGTCCTAGATATTAAGAACAATTAGTTAGTGTTGATTATGACTATGATGATGATGAGAAGTTGTTATTATGTGCTACAATGTGTTAGAATGATGAGTTGTTATATGACTCATGGATGATGATGATGATGAGGAGTTGTTGTTATGATGATGAGGAGTTGTTATATGACTATGATGATGATGATGATGGGTTGTTAATATTATGATGATGATGATGATGATGAGTTATTATATGATTGGGTGAAAGAACCACGGATTAGATTCAAGTGGATGGATCCAAAGTGACCAAGTTTCCAACTTGGTCACTTTGGATCCATCCACTTGAATCTAATCCGCGGTTCTTTCACCTAATGATATAATAACCCATCATGATCATAATGATATAACAATCTCTAAATTGCTACTGTATGAAAACTTGTATAACGGTGTATAAATACGATATAAAATAAAATAGAAATAGAATACGTAATAGTAGTAGTAGCGTGGGGTCCAGGCGCGCTGCTAGTAACTAGCAGTAGCGCGGGCTGTGGAACGCGCTACTGATAACAGACTTAGCAGTAGCGCGGCAAAACGAGCGCTACTGCTAAATGTTAGCTGTAGCACCATAGCAGTAGCGCCGGCACCCGCGCTACTGCTAGTCCCTATCCCCGCGCTACTACTAGGGTTTTCCCTAGTAGTGATGGCTTCTGCGGTCCGGACAGCGCGGTCCGGACGTATGCAAGCAGTTTGAGGGTCGGCGTTGGAGATGCCCTAAGCTCTATGTTTTTGGGTTCTCTCTAGAGAGAAGTGTATAATTTTTTTCAAGAACACGCGCGAGGATGGCGTGTCTTTGTATTGATAGATAGAAGAAAGTTGTTAGAGACACCTTTACACCTCCACTTTACATCAGTTATACAGACTACTCGCAATGCTCTCCTCCAGTGCCACTGGTTCCATCGCGATACGAGCCACTACCGCAACCTATAGGGTCGATCTCTGCTCTACACACCTTTACTCCTTCCAATCTACCATCCTACTCAGTTTTATTAAGCAAAGCAGTTAACCCTTCACTACATAGGAGAAACATGTAAGGTGATAGTGGATCACCCTGCCTTAACCCCCTAGAGGGTTTACAAGACTCCGTTTCTCACTAAATTGAAGCGCATCCGATATTCCATCGTCCTGACATATTGCATTACTAGCTTCACCCAATTCTCATGAAAACCAATCTTGAGAAGAATGCTTTCCAAAAACGGCTACTCAACACGACCGCAGGCCTTATGCATGTCTAATTTTACCACACGCCAACTGTGACACCCCCGGCCCGACCGTGCACTAATCATACACGCAATGCGCACGATCAAGCCCAGGGACTCACGGGAAGATATCACAACACAACTCTAAATACAAAATAAAATAATAAAAGTTTTATATTACAAGCCAGGGGCCTCGAGGGCTCGAATACAAAAGCTCGCTCACAAGCGTTAGCGGAAGCAACAACAATATCTGAGTACAGACACAAAGTTAATCAAGTCTGCCTTAAGAAGGCGAGGCAAAACAACGACAACGATCGAAAAGGCACAGGCCTCCTGCCTGGGAGCCTCCTATCTACTCCTGGTCGTCGGCGGTCTCCACGTAGTAGTAGGCTCCACCAGAGGGGTAGTAGTAGTCGTCGACTGGGGCAGCTGGCTCCGGGGGTACGTCATCTGGTCGCAGCAATCGGGTATGGGGAAAAAGAGGTAGCAAAGCAACCGTGAGTACTCATCCAAAGTACTCGCAAGACTTACATCAGAACTATTCTACATATGCATTGGTTTCAAAAGAAGAGCTGTATCTGTGGACTAGACTGCAGAAATGCCAGAATAGAGAGAGGGCCTAGCCTATCGAAGACTAGCATCTTCAGCGTCTTGCAGCATTAGAAGAGTGCAGATTGGTAACATATAATAAAGCAACAAGCATGTAGTAGCAAAGCCCAGAGATCCTTCCTCGACTCCCTGCGAGAAAGCGATCCCGGAGCTTACATATTAAAGTAGCATGTATCCAGTTCAAGTTGTAGTAGATCGGGATACTTCACTGAGCGTCCTGTTACCGTGGACACGGCTATTCGAATAGATAATCTTCCCTGCAGGGGTGCACTACTGTTACCCAACACGCTCGATTAACTCTGGCCGGACACACTTTTCTTGGTCATGCCCGGCCTCGGCTGATCGACACGACGTAGTCCTACCTAGGCTCCGCAGAGAGGTCCCTGCCGGTCTACATCCTAAGTGCTCAAGGGTCTTGGGCCCATCGCCCTTTGCACTCCGGGTCGTTGCGCGCAGGGCGAGTCCAGGCACCACCTCTGTCCTGGATGGCGCCGGCCCAGCCGTGCCGCAATGCTGAACTGGACGTCTGACAGAGCTTTCGGCTGATACATACGGCGCCGAGGGCCCCATTAAACCATTATCCCGCATGGTGGTAGTGCGTATAGGCCAGTGGCCAACTCAGATCAAATACACAAATCCGTTAAGCGTGTTATTAGTGTCTCGCGGACACGAACAGGGCTCAAGGCTCACCTCCGACACCCTGCCGCACCGACTGGTAATCCGCGGTCCAACGAACAGGAACCAGGCCCACCTCTCTCCTAAGTGGTCTCCGCCTGCCCTGTCGTTCCGCCACAATAATCTCTCGCGGGTGCCCTCATGGCCAACCCGACTTTAATGAATCTCGCGGGTACCCCTCGGGGTCGACCCGTCTTTAACAAAGGTCTGTGGTGAAGGTCAAAGTACCCGTGTGTCCATAACATCGAGGGGGAACCCGAGGAATCACCCTCGATGGATTCCCACTTGATATATCCATCAAGGTGAACTTGGAGGAATCACCCTCGATGGGTTCACACTTGAGAGGCTGCACGACAGAGGCATCATCAGAGGTGGTGAAAGAGGAATCACCCTCGGTAACTCACAACCGACTAGCTATGCTACAGAGCTATCATCAGGAGTGAGGTAGGAGGTATCACCCTCGGCAATCGATAGTAGCCCCGCAGAGTCGTGCAACTAAGGGGGTGTGCGGTGCTGTGTTCGGTCTATGTACATCGATCTCGTTGATCGAGTTTTGGTAATAAAACAGGGCAACACGGACAAGGGTGTGGGGCCATTGATAGGTCACTAACCAACCTATACTAAGCATTTAGGTTAATAGGTAAAGTATCAACAGCAGGTTACAAAATCAGGCTATGCATCAGAATAGGAGCAATCAATTACAATAGCAAAATCTAATGCAAGCATGGGGGAGAAGGAATAGGCGATTTAGGAATGGTCAAGGGGGTTTGCTTGCCTGGAAGCTCTGCTGAAAAGGAAGAAGGGTCGTCGACGACGTAGTCATACTCAGGAGCAGCGTCGGTCTCGGGTCTACCGGAGAGAAGAGGGGGAAGAAACGATAAATATAACGCACACAAATGCAATCACATATGCATGGCATGGCAAGGCAATATGCAATGCAGGGGGTGACCTAATACATCCCTAATCCATTTTAGTTAATTTAGGAATTAATTTGAAATTATTTACCCGAGGCCATGCACTATTCATCTATCAGAAACGGGCCTAAAGTTACAGGTTCTCCTACACAGAGGGTCCTACCATGCATGCAGATGACATATTCGGATTCGTTATATTTTTCTGATCGTTTTTCATATATAAATTATTTTCATCTGACTTACGGTTTATTTTATATGAATTTTCAAAGTTTTAGTCAATTTCTGGAATTTACTGAATTTCTGCTAAGTCTGAGAATCCCTCAGTTTTAGACATCACTTAGATGTTTTCAAAAGGCTGCAACTATCGTTCTGTCCACCCTATAATTTTGTGCCTTATATCAATGTTGAGCATTTTTCTGCGATCTACATGTTAGTGTCACTTTCATCCATATTAGAGTTCTTTTGCTTGATCAAAACTTTGTTTGAAAAGTGCCTCCTGATGTTAACTAGAGAAACTGTTAAAATATACCAAACGTGCTTGATGATTGCCACTGATCTAAAAATCCTATGGAGAAACTTCCTATATGTGTTCTGCACTACAACAAGAGTACTATCAGGCCATGCCCTTTGATGGCATGGCAGATCCCTGTAACTTATTTATTTTCTGCTCTAAAGTAGCTATGGCAGTATATCTGTTTGCTTTGTTTTTCTGTTAACAGAACATAGCATTTTGTTATTTTCATAGGATTTAATCAATGCATCAAATGGATTTGGTCCAGTGGAGTAAAACGGAGCTTGTTAAGTATACTTCCCACTCATATAAGTTTCATTCATGTTAATAATTGTTTTGTTGCTGTTTAGTGGCTGTCCAAGGAGCTAAGCAAGGTAGCAGCACAGAAGCTAGCTGCAGCTACAGTAGCATTCAGCTACTGTAGCTGAGCAGAGGAGCAGCAGAATGCAGCGGCGGGCGCGGCGAGGCCGGAGGAGGAAGAAAGAGAAGGTGGGCTGGGCTGTTGCACACTGTGCACTGGAAGCCCAAGTGCGCAGTAGGTCCTGGCACTTCTTCTTTTCCATTTCTGTTTTATTTTACTTCCACTGTTTTGCCTCTTCTTCTGCTATCAATTGATTTTTGTAGAACATGAGACTGGTCACATAAATACTAGACAATATTATGGACTGCCACAAAAAGGTTTGGTAGTTGAATAATTTCATTTGAATTTTTCTTAAATGGAAATGAATTAAAGTGGCTGTTTTAGTCACTGTTTTTGGTTGCTAGGGTCAATTTGGAGATTCAAATAATGTTGATTTTATTTTTATAATTTCTTTGGGATTATTTTCAACATTATGAACTATTATTTTTGCATGTTTGAAAATGAAAATATTTGACTTGTGATTCAAATTTGAGTTTTGAGTTTGAATTCTAAGGCAAGTGGCACTTGTGCTTTACCAAAGATGCTGACTTGGCATCGATCATGATGGATTACTGTGGCACATTACAAGGGGGTGTTACACCAACCGTTTTAAGGTCCAAGAGCTCACGAACTGCCGCGGAAGAGAGCATCCCGCGGCAGTTTTAAGGTAAGGTTTTCATTGCTCCCGATGGTCCTCCGTCTCGGAGGCCACCGATATATCAATTGGGTTAACATCCACCGCCACACCGTCATCACCTTTGAGCTTCTTTTTATTTGAGATTTTTGAGGGGTATCATTAGGAGCAGACCCACCCCCCCTCAATCTCATCTTCTGAACTACCAACAATTTGGGCCATTGACACTAGAACAATTGCGAGACGGTGGGGGAGGGGGAGTTGATGAACTTGGTCAAATGAAGGACGTGTCATCCACATGAACAAAAAAACACCCAGCTGAGCCAGGGGAAAATTTAACCGGTTTTAACAGTTTGCATGTTTATCCTAATTAGTTTTGAAGTTGGAAGCTGCAAATTAAATTAGGGCATATATTAGAGTTAAGAAGTAATACAGACGCGAGTTAAGAAGTATTAGGGCATATATTAGAGTTAAGAAGTACTCCCTCCATTCCAAAATAAGTGACTCGACTTTATACTAAAGTTTAGTACAAATTAGTATAAAGTTGAGTCATTTATTTTGGGACGGAGGGAGTAATACAGACGCTTCTTAAATTATTTTTCTAAGGCGAGACAGGCAATACAGACGCGAGGCTGTGGGCTGGCTAGAGATGAAAGTAAACTTGTGCCAGTGTTAAAAGCACGAGCGATACGTGCAAGCTTGCACTACACCTACGCTAGGTACGTGCGAGCAAAAATGGAAGCCAGACCGAACGACAACGCATTGCTGGAATCCATGGTAGTACCAACTAACCGAATGCCAGGGTCCCGTCACGAATTTTTGCTCTGCTCGCCTCCTTTTTCTCCACGGCCCGCGAAAGCATTTTTGGAATCCATCGACTCGTCCTCCTCCTCTCCTAGCAACAAATGTACGTATGGTGAAAACTCTCAAAGGGAGATACCTTCGGATTTGGCATCTTTTTAGTTGATGCGGATGCCAGCGCGATCGACACCGGATGTTGGGCATTGGGGTCCACCTGCTCCCGGCCATGAATCAGATCCGAGCTTAGCTGTCGATTAGTCTAATCTAATCTAATCTAATCTAATCTCATCACACTCTCCTAATCCCAGCCTAAACAGAGAAAAAGGACAAGTGACTTCGAGCAGCTCTCCGGCTCGTCTCTAGATCAGATCTCCTCCAGGTCATGTGTGGGTATATAAGCAAAACAGGCCACTGAAACCCATCACGTGGTTCACGTGACGTGAAGCTCCCGCCAAGACATGTCAAACATATCATCATCATGCATCCCAATCCAACCGGTCGATGGGGGCCAAGAGCGACGCCGCCGACGAGGGCTCTCCTCTCCTCCAGGGGTTCTTCATCCAGAGCCAGCGTGGAATCCACGGCCCAGATCGCGTGGGGGAATCTGCTCAACAGCTTTGATGCTCCCCGGCGTGCTGCCGCCCTTTATCCGCACGTATGATATAGTTTTCGCTGTGCTCACACGTAAATCTACACGAGAATACATGAAGAACCATCGGGGAGAGAAAATAAAATAAAAAATAAATCCTATTCCATGAGCTGAGGCGCGCATATGCTTTCGTTCAACTGTTCAAGTCGACTCCATGGGCTCCATAAAACCGTGGTATCGTTGTCGTCCATTGGTTTCTTCTTCGCATTCGACGTTTCTCCGTCACCTTCTAAATTCTTCTCATTCCAAATCGTAACCCGATCTTCCTTTTCATGGCTACATATTCCTGGTCCCACTTATTCACTGCTATCATACATGTCGTTCTCATGACTCACGCGATAACTTTTACGTGTCGATTACAGGTATGGTGGCTATGCGAGCACAAAACCGATCTAACCAGAGGCGGAGGACGAAAAAAATTTAAGGTGTGGCGAACTCTTAAATATAATTTTTTTTGATGCAAAAGCAAATCTAACATCATCTCTGATGTTGGGGACAAATCTATCAATTGGAATGCGAAGTCCTAGATCACCATTTATACCTTCAGCTCCTAGAACCTCGACATTCTCTTCCACTATAACTTCAACTGAATCTGCAATCTGTTCTTCCACTTGTTCAGCTGGCATAAAATTTGCATTCTCTTCTTCTGCGGAATTCACTTGATCTTGATGGGGTACTTGGATTAGAGCCACTGCCACTATCAAGTACTTCAAAAATATCTTGTCAAATCTGCAATTCACAACATTAAATTGTCACTAAAATCACTACATTGCATATTAGAAGCTATTCTAAAATCTAAAATGCTACTAAATTTCAGAAAATTTACCTCTTCCCTTTGCTAGCCCTTCCCCTTCCTCTCCATCTTCTATTGGCTTGCACTTTATTAAGAGACGGTAGGCTACAAGCTTATCCTTTCTGAGCTTTTTATGAAGAGAACCACCTCGCTTTTCACCTTTTGACGATTTTTTCTGTATCAAAAAAATAAGAAATAATGAAACATCGATTGTGAGTAACAAACAAGCAATGACCAGCAACATTCATGTTCTCAAGATAACAACAGAAAAAGAGAAGAACAAACACGAGAGAGTTTCTTGCCTTGCCGGCCGTGAAGGACGCGGAGCTGGCGACCGCCGCGCCGTGCCGCTGTCCGCTAGGCCACAGCCACAGCCGCCACTCGCCGCGCCTTGCGCGGCTGCGCCCATCCGCCCCTGTCGCTTGCTCGACATCCACAGCCGCCCTCCGCGGCTCCGCCGTTCACCGCCGTCCCGCCGTCCTCCACTCCGCGTCTCAACCTGATCCTGGCTGTCGCCGCCGCTGCTTTAGCTAGGGTTCTTGGCGGCTGGTTGTCTGCATGCGTGTACTGGACTGGGCGCTGGCTGCGTGGCTCGATTCGTTCGTGTCTTGCCGGCCATGAAGTCGCTCGCTTAGCCGCTTAGGTTAGGCCCAATTATATGTGCTGCGTGGCCCATATAAAGCAGCGACGGCCTTCTCCTTTTATCAGCGATTTTTTCCGGCTCTAGCCAGCCGTCGATCGAGCGTATACATAGGTATAAATTTTTTTTTCTCGGAATCAAGGTGTGGCGGCTGCCACACCTTGCCCACCGGGGTCCTCCGCCACTGGATCTAACCAAATATAGATTGTTCTCCCTAGTTGTGCTAGAAGAAAAGTCTTGCCGATCAAACCATCCATATCGTTTTATCGGTCATTTCGACTTGACAAGTAATGTCCTATTGGTATACCAAATGGCAAATGCCACAAAGTCTTCCATTAATGGTATGCCATGCCATATTAATTTTGGAAGCTCACTTCTATGTCAATAAAGCTACTCGTAAGCACATGTGTATCTCTAATCTGATTTCATTAGTACTAGTACTATCTTTACTCTTATAACTTCTAGTCGGTGGAGGCAGTCTTGTATCACTTTCTCTTTTTACACTAGTAGTAAAATTTGTTGCAAAGTGGGTGAGATGATGAGTTATCGAGTATAAAAAGTGTCATCGCCGCTATCGAGCAGCGAGTGGTTTTAGACAACCAAATTTGAGATCACTAGTTGATATGACTCGACATGACACGACTCGTAGAGGAATTTGTTCTTTGTAGCAACAAGTGTTGAGCCGGTGCGATGTATATGTGCAAATTCAGCTATTACATTTGAGAAATGTTAAAATCTAACATCCGATTTTGAAGATTTTCTAGCGAAACGTCCAAAATTTGCCATACCAAAACTGATAGAATTGCCATGCTGTTTGTAAGAGATTTGTCATGCTCTAAAGCAAAAACTGCCATGTAGTACAAAAAATGGCAGAAAAATAGTCACGCTGCGCAGAGTAATTGCCATGCGTTCGATCGGGATCTGACGGTTCTAAAGGCATTTGCTAGGGTTTCTTAAAAACCTGAAGTTTGCCGGTTATCAAAGTCTCTCCCTTGGCCTCCGCTCCGGAGATGCAAGCTTCAGGTGATGCTAGCATCATGATGTCTTCTGAGCCCAAGGAGTCGCTTGGTGGCATTGGCGTGCCTCAAGGCCCGACATCTTCTACCTTGCTGGATGAGTTCCTGAGCAGTTTCAGTTGCACTGCGCCGCATTCCTTGCTCCAAGCGCCAATTCTTGTGCAGAGTGAAGGGGGCTCTACTTCCTGTTCCAAGAGGCGCAGTGGACTCTTGGATAAGAAGAACCAAAATTGCAACATCCCGGCTGCGAAGCGCGCTGAATATAGGTTGGCGGAGGCTTATGGGGATTTGCCGAAGGCCACAACATCTAAGAAAGCCACCGAGGAGGATGTGGAAGAGAAGATACAATCTTATCTGCGGATGTACAAGAAGCCGCTCACACCGTTGGCGATGCAGGCTATTCGGGAGTTGGTACAGGTTAATGTTTGATCGCTTTTCTGAGGAGGTTAGGCGCGAGTGCTCATCTGGTTGTTGGCATGTCCTTCAGGTTGACTTGGTTGGGTATGAGGTGCTATCGATCGTCTTGGGCCTAGGTACCCTTGTATCTGGCTCGGACGATGTTCCTTGATTGATAGGAGTGTGTGTGGTCTTTGCCGATTTTCCTTAATTAATCGTGCCTTGTTCGGTTTTTGGGTCCGGTTTCCCTCATTAACTGGACCAACTCTCTTCTTCTTAAATGCAATGCGGGAGCTCCCCGCCCTCTGACGAGGTTCGTAAAAAAAAAAAAAGTCCTTACGTTTTAGTAGATCTTTTCACGCCCATACCAGCTTTGTTTAAAAACATCGATTACAACATAGACGCGCGGGAGCACACACACACATTCACACAACACCTACCGAAAAAAAAAAAAGAAGTTGTGTGGCTTTAAGATGTACGAAAGTCACAACAACCGTCTCACACTGAAAGAACAATCTACACTTCTACAATAAAAGACCTGAAGAATTTTGTTTTGCAGTTGCAAAAAAAAAATCCAGGTTATCCACGTGTCACCCTAATAACACGATAAGAACGATCAAATCCGGCTCGTGCGCGCGTGGCCGGAGGAAAATCCAGGAGGCGGAAGCGGAAGCGGAGCCGCACCACCCGTTCCGTTATTCCCTCACCCACGAACCGAACCGACCTCATTATTGGCCCGCGGCCCCCAGCCCCCACCTCCCCTCGCTCCCCCACCTCCCTCCATCGCCCGCGGTCGCTGCTGGCTTCCAACGCACGCGGCATCCGAATCCGCACCGCACACGATCCCCGCGCCACTTTTCCCTACCGCCGCCCAATGCCCGCCCTCCGGTGAGATGGCGCCGCCGCGCGGCGGTGCTCCCACCCCCTCGGATCCCCCCCACTCCATTTATTCTCCCCCAACAACGTTCCGTCATCCTCACTCGCACCAGCCCCGCTCGCCTATTTAAGGCCGGCCCAGCGATATGCTCTCCAGGAGGCCGCTCGCCGCCGCGCTACGCCTCGCGCCCCTCTCGCCTCCCTTGCTCCTCTTCTTCGCCTCCTCCTCCTCGTCGTCCGCCTCGTGCTCCTCCCCCGCCGCGTCGGCTTCGGGCCCCAGAGGTGCGCGCTTCTGACGAGCATTCGTTGATTCGGGGCGTTTATTCTGTGTCGGTTTCGCGGTGGAACGCTTAATTTTAGCGATGTCTGCGTTGTCTGTTCCTCTCTAATTTTGGTGGTCGTTATAAATATGGGAATATTGGTTTTGATCCGAGGCCAGTCCTGCTAAGCTAGGGGGCTACCCAATTCGGTTTCAGGTCCATGGGCGAATGCTGGAGCATAATCGTGTATGTTTTGCTCTGCTTTCGTGCTCGTCTTAACGAATTTCGTGCTTCGTATCCGTTTACGATGTTCGTACGGGTTGATCAGGCCTTTTTTTTTTCTGAACTGCTGACTGACGACACTCTGGAATTCGTTTGAATTTGGCCGAATTATGCGGTTTAAATCCTGTTTCCTGATCGTATCGTTATGGTAGTCTGAATGTGGCAGAGCTTCAGTTATGCCACGTTTTTTGATCGGTCGATCACTAGACTTTCACCGACATTGGTTAAATTCCTGGTTGAAACACCGAGTTCTACCACTGAACTACAGTTTATTATCTCTGATGTACTTTGTTCTATTCACCTCGTATCAGGCTGCAGTGCTGTAAGGATGGATAGCGGTGCCGTTGAACCAGCTTCAGCGGGGGCAATCTGGTCAACACCGTCAGTGGAGCCGAGAAGCATTTCGATTGGGAAGCAGATGTTCTGCAATAGGTCTCTCAACATGAGGAACATCACCGCAGTAGGATTTGATATGGACTACACTCTTGCGCAGTACAAGCCTGAAACATTTGAGGCCCTCGCTTACCATGGCACCATTGAGAAGCTCGTGAAGGATCTCAACTACCCTGAGGAGGTTTGTCGCACTGATACCTGCAAACATTTTGATGTGTAAACACAAGTAGTCTGGTCGTTTGTTTTAGTACTCTACTAGATTTGCTGTTTTAGTGGTTAATGGGAACTGTGTCATGTCTCATATTGTTATAATAGTATACAGTAGACTTGATGTCAATAGTTACTTCTCCCATTTTATGTAATTTCAGATTTGATGTGGATACTTGGGGTCTGTTGTTGTGTCTAAGATTTCATTGTTGCCTCAAAGCAACTTAATAATTCCATTTAACACAGTACCGACATCATGTCTTTACCTGTTTCCACTTTGGAGCAATATATATTCCCACCTGTAGTAGTCCATGATTTGGACCATGAATTTTGTTCGGTGGTATAAATGCATGAAATTTGTTGCTACTCTGAACGAAGAATTTTGTGCTAGTTATTGCTGTTTATCTTATGGAGGATCACCAATTTCTGAACTAACGTAGTAGCAATAAATTCATCCTATCAAGTGAATATCTGTTTATTACAAGTGCAGAATTCTTTGTGAAGGACATTTAGTTTGTTCTTAGGACTAGCAATTTGATGCTGAGACTTGTGGGCTTAATATTCTTTTGGCTTGCAAGTTTTTCTTCAGAATTGGGTTTACTCTGTTTCATTCTGCAGCTGTTGACATGGCAATTTGACTGGAAATATATGGTCAGAGGACTAGTTCTTGATAAGAAACGAGGAAATATCTTGAAGGTCCGCTGTATTTGCTTGAACTCACTTCACTTTGTTGACTGAAAATGAACTCGTGACACATAGAAACATTACTCTGTCTAATCAGAAATGTACATCGTTTTGGATATTGGCATGCTCTCCAAGGCGAAACTTTGACCATCAGTTTCTATGATAATACATTGCTTCAAATAAAAATGATTATTAACTAAAAAATATATTTCATGTCAGATTTAGTATATTTTTTAGTTAACTTGGAGTATCGATTTCATGTAACCAATGTTGGTAAAAAAAATCAGTGCTGGTTAAACTTAAGAATGTTTGACTGATCTCTTAAAAACTTTTGCAAGCAGTGGGAGTAGGATCTAAATTAAGAAAAATGAGAACAAGATGCAGGAAACCCATGTGGACAGGGAAATATATGGACAGGGAACAATTTTTACAAAATCGAAGTTCCACGTTTACATTGATGTCTGGAACCTTCTGTTTGTGCTTGAGTGCCGACCTAATTTCTACCTTTTCTTTTTGAATCTTATATTTATTTTTCACTTTAATATTGCATGTTGTAGTTCCCTATTCATACTTCTTGACAGTTGAAGACACTAATTGTTCACTAACACTTCCCATCATGTTGAAAATATTCAATTGTCTCTTGATGCAAAAGCTCTGCATGATAGGAAGCAACAATACAAAATAGACCTAGCATAAATTAAACTGCCGCTGGTTATTCACTACTTGCTACTGTTGGTTAATTTTACTTTTATACTTTCTGAATCAGTGGATCAGTTTAACTGCCATTTTAACTATGGTGTGCAATATCAGATGGACCGGCACAAGTATGTAAAAGTTGCATACCATGGATTTAGGGAGATGTCGAAGGAAGAAAAAGTTGCTGCTTATGGGAGTACCTTGATAAGGGATTCCTTTGATGAACCTGATTATGCCCTTATAGATACACTTTTCTCACTGGGTGAAGCCTATCTGTTTGCTCAGCTTGTTGATTTCATGGACAGCAATCCTGCAAAAGTACCTTCAGGCACTGAGTATGATGATCATTAGATCCATATATGGTTATGATTCTTTCACAAATGATTTGAAAATGATTGCAATGTACCAAATGTGTATGGATGTTGGCAAGCATAGGTGAAAATGATGCTTTCACGTATGTTTGTCTATTAATTTTCCTTTCTTCCTCTGCCTATACGGCAAATATTGGACAGACATTTTATTCCATGTATTCTGATTTGCATTCCATATATTCTGATTTGCATCTTCCATTTTACTTGTATTGATATGCTAACGTACTTGCTACCTTGGATTGTTTTGTTGTTACAGCTATGCGCTTATGTATAGAGATGTGAGGTCTGCGGTTGATCTGTGTCATCGTGATGGAACTTTAAAACGAATGGTTGCAAAGGAACCTAGCAGGTATTCTGTGTAATCTTACACAACCATGTAGTTGTTATTCTACATCATAATGCTCGGCACAACAAAGAGTGGACATCATTTTTCTTTCTTTTTTGCAATAATTTGGTATGGTTCTCTTTTTGTTTGTTCATGTGCCTATAGACCTGCATATATTTCCCCTATCGTTTATGATGTAAGAATTTATACAGTTAGGTTTTAACTGGCACAGCGATTTGTATATTCAAACTTGCCAGGTACATCAATGAAGACTTGGCAATTGTACCAATGCTTGAAATGCTTAGAAAATCTGGACGCTCAACATTCTTGCTGACAAACAGGTATGCTCTTCCTTATATCATATCAGGTTTGATAGATGTCCACCACCCCACCACTCAAACTGAGGCAGTTTATTTGATGGACAATGAAATAATTTGATCATTTTTGTCTGGCTGCATTTAACATTTACAAATTTAAGTTTCTGTCTCTTACTATCTGGAGATGAGCTTCTTTATGCAGTTTATGGGACTACACTGATGTTGTCATGAACTACCTATGTGGGCCATATATGTCAGATGTAAGCTCAAGTCACAACCACAAGTGGCTTGAGTATTTTGATGTTGTTATAACAGGCAGGTTGGTATATCTTGTTTATTTTACTTTTAAAATTTGTAAATTTATGCTTAGTTATCTGCCTTTTCGACTCAAGTCCATCCTTTCTGAACTTCTCAGTTCAAAGCCAAGCTTTTTTCATGATGATAATCGAACAGGATTGTTTGAAGTTGAGCCTGATTCTGGCAAACTTCTAAATGCTGATCTTCAGGAAAGTAAAGTGGTTTTAATGTCTAACCCATCTCTATGAACCATGTTTTATAATATATATGTGTTCTTTATGTAGATTGGAAGCCCAAGATCAAGTCAACATCAGCCAAAACCAATTCACAAAGTTTACCAGGTACTTGTTTTCCTGATATGGTGTTGAAGGAATCATGGGCATACTTGGTTTTCTGGATGTGTGTAAAACTCTAAAAGTAGAATACGAAAATCTCTCTTATTACTTTTAATAGTGCAAATGTCTACCTGGTCAATTAGCATTTCGTGAATGTACTTGTAATGGCTACACTATGTATCTTTCTCTAATAAGCGAAGAAAGTATTTTCCAGGGAGGCAATGTTGGTCATCTTCACAGACTACTTTCTGTTGCTTCTAGTTCGCAGGTAACTTTCTGTACTTATTATACAATCTGTTGTAGTTTTAGTACATGTTACCTGTATTTCTCTGTTTGTGGCTGGTTGCAAGGAGTTTCCTGTTTACTTGGAATTCCATCAATCAAATCAAATAATGCAATATCTTACCATATAGATCCTCTATGTTGGCGATCACATATATGGAGACATACTCCGCAGCAAGAAAGTTCTAGGTATGTGTTATTCAATCTATAATGTTAGTACGCTTGAAGTCGCCACCTGCTGTTAAATTGATTCAGTTTGGTACTTTTGATTGGCGGAAGATTTAATGATGTTCTTGTATTTTATAGATAAAAAGTACACATGCCAATTAGCTTGCATTCTTGATCAATTCAAGTAACTACACAGCCCCATCCAATGAGTCCTAAGTCCTTTATTCTTCTTCTCTGCACTCATCATCAATTCATGCTGCTGATGGTATCAAATTCAGTATAAAGTTGATACCAATGTTTAGTTAAAATAAAAAGTCGGCCTGGGTTACGGATGTCCTCTGAGTTGTGGTTGGTGGTCGATTCTGCATTTTACTTTCCATTTCTCCAGTGATTATGTGCTGTGTTTTTTTCAAAGGTTGGCGGACTATGCTGGTAATACCTGAGCTGGAGCAAGAGGTGAAGCTTCTTTCAGAATCAAAATCTACTCGAAAGGTATGGATATATTACTCAGTAATCCTGAAAATGACTTTTAACAACATATAATAACTGGGCACAAGCTATAACTGACTTAAATTTGCATGATTAGCAGTCTGTAAGATTTTTAATGTTCCATGAGAGCTTAGTATTCCACCAGAACTGTTGCATGTTACTGTTCAGATTTGCATTATAAATTGATTATAATCTTGACCAGGAAAGGGTCTTCTGTGATTTTATCTCAGATTTCAATACAGTCTAATAAGGTTCATGTCAAAACAAGGAGTTTGTGAGGATTAGTAGAAGTGAAACCGTTGGTCTATAGGTGTTTTTTGGGGCCAGCACTATAGCCTTGCATTATAAATTGATTTTTAGTCTTCACCCGGAAAGGGTCTTATGTGATTTTGTCTCAGATTTGAATACAGTCTAATGAAGTTCGTGTCAGACCAAGGAGTTTCTTAGGGTTAGTAGAAGTGAAACCTTGCCCACGATTACACCCTAGGGATGAATTTTAGTTGGAGCATCTGACCCGAAAGCTTTGCAAACTCTCACATAGGCACAATGTTCTGAGGGTGCTTGCACATCACAAGTACTATCAGAAGAAATTGAGCGGGATTGTTTCTGTATTCATGTTAGGAAAGCATAGCAAAAGGGCAATGGACTTCTTTCTAAAAAATTATATATTCGCCATTGGTTAACGCATCATTACGGCAAAATGTAGGCAAGGTACACATGCAAAATAAATATCTCATTTGCCAATAGTATGTATTCGAGTTTATTTTCCCTTTATCTGTTTTTTCTCTGTTGAGCTTCCATGTTGTCAATCTGTGTGTTGGCAATCTTCTTGATGGCTCTTTTTTGTGCTTGTCACCCTACTCAGGAACTTAGACACCTTAGAATGGAGCGTGATTCAGTTGAAGACACAATCCATCGCCTTGAATGGTCTCTTCAGTAAGTAGATCAGTTTTGGTACTTTTTTGCCTTTTGAGTCACTCACATTTAATAGATTATTGATTCAACATCTAAGGGTTAACTTGAATACTTCTATAGATGAACCAAAATTTTATAGGAATGATTTTTGTGAATCATTACATCTTTATGCATATGGATCAAATAACTAATTACGTTCATACACCAAATAGGGCAACCAGTTTAAGGTTTGGACTTTTGAGACTACTTTCCTTTTAATGATCATGAAACTGTTTTCACTAGGGTGATGATTCTTTATTGAATGCAAAGAGAGTATACTTTGGGACCTTCCTTTTAAAGGCGTGCTTGATGTAGCCTGCATGTCCATGGAAGGAAGGTCAGAACATGGATGGTAATGATGTTTCAGATGCAAGCTCACGGTTGTGGGTTGCAGGAGATGTATGTGGGTGCATACTGCTGCTGAAGTGGCCTACTTGTTTCATGGCTGCTCGTCTTGAGATCAACCACAGTGTCGTCGCGAGCACGCAACAGCTTCGCCGCTGATTTGTTCATCTGTTCTCTGGTGAGAATCGGTTACTTGTTGCGGCAGTGCTTCTGCTGTTGCGTATGCTCTCTAGTTTGGGTCTTGCAAAGATAAGTGGCCACAAGTGAATAAAGATGCCAGGGCTGTTAGCATCAATTGATCTAATGTTGCACAAAAATATCAAATATACATATACAACATGACACACACACCTTTATGAAAGATGAAGATCAAGCAAGTCTTTCGCTCAACTTGTATTTTTTTATTCATCGGTTGTACGTAGCTGTTATAGGAGTTTTGAGTGCCAACAGTTTACATATGTGAACAAATAGCTGGGAAATAGTATGAAGCATTGGGGATTTATGCACCTATTAACTCTGCACACTCTTAAGAAATTCTCCGATACTTCCACACTAATTTTCCTTGGGGTATTGAATTGACCATTCAAATGCTCCTGGAATAATTCAAGCTGTCCCTTGTATGAATGGTCAAATCGTACCCTTGAAGGTTTGGTGTGAAAGCATTGGACATTTTCTTGGAGCGTGCATGAAGTTAACTGGTGTGTAACTTCCTAGTGCTTAATATTTGCTTATTTTTTGTCCACATATTTAAATCGTTCGCATTTAGAACCCTTATGAAAGCTACATTTGACCGATGAATAAACCAAGCCAAGTTGAGTTGAAACAAATTTTGCTTTTTGGTCGTCTTTCTCAAGTGTGTGCATCTATTTGTGTATGCGTGTTTGAAATCTTTGTCCATCGCTAGATCCTTTGGGGCCAACAGCCGTGACATCTTAGTTCATTTTTTACCACTTCTCTCTGTGTGAGACGTACCTGAGAGCAAACGCAGGAGCAGAAACATTACCACAACCAATGACCACCTCTCACCAGTGAAGAGATTAAAGAAATCGGCGGTGAGGCTGCTGCATGCTTGAGGTGACACTGTGGTTGATCTCAAGACAAGCAACTGTAAGACAAAGTAGGCCACATTCAGCAGTAGCAACCCCCTTCATTTTCTTCTGTTCTTCGACAGCCTACTCCTCTAGCAGAGCCCCTCCCCATTTGTGTCTTCACTGTGCTAAACCCCCCTCTTATCAGTGTGAAAGAGCAAGTGGTGCATCGCGTTCCAGGTTGAGTTGGATTTGCAGCATGAGAGATTTATCATTCATCCTATGGAAAGACGATGTCTGATATCTATCGCTCTTGCACAATTTATTTACTTCCACCCTTCCTCTGAATCTTAATCTTTTCCGAGAGTATTGGTATTCCACATCGCCTTTCGAAAGGATGAATGGTAAAATTCCTTGCTTAGGAAATTCAATTTGAGTTGAATGTGATGCACCGACCAATTTGTTATTCCAAACAGATGGTTTTTTATGCTTCATGTTGTAGCTGCAAGGGGAGTGACGGAGTCCAAAACAGAGAAGGGATTGGGAATGGGGGTTGCGATTAGACTAATAGAGCCGACGAAAGTCAGCAAGAAAGCCAGAGGGCAGGAGCATTTAGGGAGAAGACAAAAAAGGAAAGAAGGTTGCAAGCCGCTGATGTCGCTCGCCGGGGTGTTGCTATAGGTCAGCAGCCTTTGGACTTGTAGGGAAGGAGGAATGGGTGGCCTATCATGGCGGATCGTGGCGCTGACCTTCCTGTCTCCAAGCGGCAGTAGCATGCTGATCTTCCTGTCTCCGAGCGGCAGTAGCATGCTGACCTTCCTGTCTCCACCCGGTTACATCTGTGATGCTCACTGGTCATCACCCTGGAGGGCTTGTTCCAAAATGCAATTTGCTCTTTAATTATTTTTTTCTGAAGAAGATAGCATGACACAAACATAATTCAGAAGGCGCACATTTATTTGTGCCTTTGCCTGCAAGGTATGCAAGAATCGCAACAATGATAATGAGGTTATGAGCTTAGGTGGATAAATTTTATGCACTTTAATATGTTAAAAGATCATTGTGCACACTTTAACGTGAAGTTAGTGTTAAATGTTCACTTGCCTAGTGCAAAAAGTTTTTATGGCCAAAGTGCAATCTTAACTTTTACCACTACCCAGTACTATTTCTGTGTATAGTTCATAAAACAGTTCTGCTTAGTTATTTTTATTTTATGCCTGAAACACCTCTTTGTGTTTTCCAGATTTGAAGATCTTACAGAGAATGAGAAGGGGAAGTTGTTATCTGAGCATGACAATCTACTGGTAAGTCCTTGTTCTGTTTTAATCTTGTTGGTTGGTGAGTATTTGGAAGAAATTAGTACTCCCTCCGATCCATATTAATTGACGCACACTTAGTATATCGGAGGAAGTAGTTTTTCCTTTTTTCTGAAATGGATCGGAGGGAGTAGTTTTGCATGAAGCAAACTTGTACTCCCTCTGTCCCATAATATAAGAGCGTTTTCGACACTATACTATGGGACAGAGGGAGTAGCATCTACGGTGCCATTTGGACAGAAAAAAGCGCAGCGTTGGTGAACAATATTGGTAGCCCTTTATTATGACTCATGCTGTATCAACTTCTAGATGGCTTGCTTTTTTACACGTGGTAGTTTTTTTTTTCTGATTGTAGCAAAAGCTGAAGGGTATCCGCTGCCTTCTCCGAGATGCTCAGATGCAACATCATCAGAAGGTAATTTGCTGACTTACATAATCGTGGAAAATACCCCCTGCAAAAAAATCATAACTATGTACTCTTTCTCTCTCTCTCTCTCTCTCTCTCTCTCTCTCTCATAATGGAGTATTATTTGTTTCCTCCAGTTTCACAAGGTGTGGGGACAGCTTATGAAGACTGGGTACCAAAATTCTCGGTTTGCTCATCAGGTGATGTACCTGTACAAAAAAACATGTACAGTGATTTTCAGCAGTCGACTGAAATGTTCTACCTTTGCATTTCCAACACTCCACAGGTCGAGAGATTTGCGTGCCTATACTGCAGCCAAGTTACAGACTTTGGGTTGTATTCTCCCAACAAGTATTACCGTCCAAGCGAAGATTACATGCCCCATGAGTTTGATGTACTTGGCCTGTAGAACTAGTTTGTGCTCATTCAGAATCGAAGTTCTCCCTTGAGGTGTAGACTGCAGCAAGATATGGACACAATTTTAGCATGATACTGAATAACAAATGTTTACCACCTCACATAACGGATGAGGTTTACCTGGTGAAACTTCACCCATTTTACATGTTTATATACTATATAGTTGCTCATAGGAAATTTCACAGGCTTCCCGTTTTGTACATAACATGTTCTAACAAGGGGCGAATGAAACCAATGTTGAATGTTGATCATTCCAACTTTAAAAGTAAATAATTTAATTTGGTCTGAATTTAATGTGGTGCATAACAATTGATACTCTGTTCAAAAGTCAATAACGCCTAATGAATTTTTGAGGGCCTTTTGGTACTCTGTTCAAAAGTCTGAGCCATTTGTTTCTCACGAAGCTGTATACCACTGCAGCAGCATTGGTGAATGATTATGTGTAACCTTAAAAAAGCCCAACCTGAAAACTTGAACTCTTGAATGTATCAGCAACATACTTACAGCTCACAGTTTGCCAATTGTCTATCTGGTCGCTTTGGGGTTTTTTCTCCTTTTTCCTTGCCTATATGTATAGATGTAGGTGTGTTTTTGTGCATCCTAGCTATGCAGAGGTCGGGTGTATCCTCATTGTATCTTGATGCTTAATTTTGAGTCAATAATAATTCCACCCTTTGTCGAAAAACAGCTTGCCCTCTGCGAAAACATTTCAATTCTCAGCAATTTTTAGGGTGAATGGTAACCTGGAAATGTTAATCCTCCATTCGTAAGCGGAGATATGGGAAGCTCGCAAAAAAGTGCTAGTTAGAAACTTAGCTATTGTTCATAAGTTGACCAGAATTTGATCATAATCCTTTAATACAATGGAGGATAAGGAAGTTTAAACACACATCCTTTAGATTTGAGCTTAGCTTGCTTTTAAGAGAAGATTTTTAAGAAAGAATCTGTAATGCCAGGGATAGTTTAGATGTGATGCAGAACAAATTAAAGAAAGTCAGCAAGTATCTGAAAGGATCTGAGAGGCCAAGTAATAAAGAACATGGCTGATCTAACAGAGAAGATGAATACTTTCTCCCTAAATAACGAGAGTTCAGTAATAGGGAAATGCTGATTTGAATCATGCTACTGAGTTCTACAAAAACTTGTTTGGTCCTACTGAAGGTTTTACCAGATTGAGGAATGATGTTTGGGCTGTCCATGCAAAATTACCCAAGGAGGACAATAGAGAACTTGTTTTCCTTTTATTAAAGATGATGCCATGATGTGCTTCCAGGAATTCCATGGTGGGAGGCTGGACCTTAGTAAAATTAATTTCGGTATCATTATTCTTGTGCAAAAAAGGGTTGATGCTGATAATACAAAAGTTTACACCTATTTGCCTTCTCCCTGTGCTCTTTAAGCTTTTTCCAAAATTCATGGATGAAATGGCGAAACCATTTGTGGAGAAGCTAATCTTCGTGAGCCAGAATGCTTTCACCAGGGGAGGAACATCATGGATGAAGTTATTTCTCTACATGAAAACCTACATGAATCAAAAAGAATGAAACAACAAGGGGTTATTCCGAAACGGGATTTTGAAAAGGCATATGATAAAGGTAATTTCGACTTTCTATCACTACTAGATTTCCCATTATAACCGAGGGTCAAATTACCGTCGGATATTTCTGTTCACCGTCGGATTTCTTTATAACTGACGGTACACCGTCGGCAATCTCCCGTCGGCTATGCTTGGTCGGCCATTACGATAATAGCCGACGGTACTGTAGGTTAATACCTTCTCCCACGGTAATTAGCTGACGGTGAGCCGTCGGACATGTTTTCGTCGCCAGCCGGCTCAAAGAAACTCGACGACGCTTATAGCCAACGGTTCCCCGTCGAGTATTTATTTTCCGACAGTAATGACTTCCCTTCGACTTTTGCAATAGGTGACAGTATATATTCGACCCTCGGGGTTCGCTATAGCCGAGAGGAGAACCAAACTATCAACTAGTATGATCGCTGACTGTGTATACACCGGTTCAGGGATTCCTATAGTTGAGAGGCTGACGCACACCCTCATAAATAGATTCACCAACGATGTGAAGTCTCCATTGGGGTACTATGTAGATGAGATGCTTGTTGCATGGTAGGCCATTAGTCACCCTTCAAGGATTGCTTTCCATTTCAAAAGTATCTCATAATTGCCCAACCCACATATGACCAAGTAACATATACTATTATATTCAGCACGCCTTTCAGAATATCACAAGAGTTGCATCAAAATTACATTGATCATCATGATCTATCTAGGAAGTTTGAAATGCAAAACAAAATAGTAACTAAGATCTAATGGTACAAGCATTATGCATAAGCTAAATTAACCAGAACTTCATAACTTCACTCTGTTGCATGTTTTGAAGAAAGATCATTAGACTCGTCACCCTTCATCACCATATGTATCATAATGCTCATCACCATCATAACAATCATCACCATAGACCTCATCACCCTTGCCATAGATCACAATTCCTCCAGTACTGTTTCCAATTCCTAAGAAATGATTAGACTAGTTGTAAGGGAGATGAAAATGATGTAATGCAGTTGAAATTTAATTGAGGATACAGTGAAAAAAACTTAGATGTTTCAATTGGCTGGTTAGCTGCTATCTAACAATATGATTACGTATTCACCTTTTGATCCTTCACATCCAATTTTCAGGGTAACATGAATCAGCAGGAACACAATCCAAATAATAGACTGAGTACTACACGTTGCTCTGTGCACAAAAGGAATAATCTACCAATAAACCGCACTGGTGTCAATTTCATTATAAGTTTTCAGCAGTTCAGAAACTTCAGATCACATCATGCTTTTCGAATTACTTGTAACATTCATATAATTCAAAGCACATGACATGTTTCTAATTAACTGTAACAATCCTATGTCCAGAACCCACACATGTTATGGTTACACCAAGATTGCTATAATGAAACCAAGTTTGCCGTACATTCACAAAAGCATCAAGGTCTCGAAAGCTGAGGACCCAGAGGCAAAGCTAGTACAGGGAAAGAGAAAAGCTAGAAAGGAGGACGCCTGGCAGAGGGTCAAACATGCCTAGTCATATTGTCTAATGTTGAAATATTTTCTCTGTGCAAATGATTTTACTGTAATTGATTATAGCAATGCCTCTGCCTATATGAGTTCAATCAAATTGTGCCCCTGGCATCATAATTAAGATGGAATTAGTGTACAGAAAACAGCCAGTTCAAAAATAGATATCTCAGTAATGAGCCACATCTAGGAAAATAGGGCATAAGCAGGTGCATACATTATATATAGTACAACAGTACCACGTAGGCAATGCGGTAAGCTAAGAAATCAGGCTCAAATAAAAAGAGCATGCCTCAAAGCAAGTTATCCGTAGCATGCTCATGTTGTCTAGAACTAAATTGACACATAACTATATGGGATGTACGACTAAGAGATGATGGACTAACCTTTACAGTATCATGTTGACAAATATCATCTCGTCCCTTTCAAATATGACTTCGGAATTAGATGTGGCCTATATTTATCAAACACAAAAGATACATTACTTAATAGTTTGCTGCAAGCCTACCATTGAGATGTGTTAAACTTCCCAAGTCAGGTAATATAAGCAATAGTAGAAAATGCTTTACGCAGAGTAATGGTCGAGTACAATATGTTCATGTATTTTTTCGAGTAATATAGTTTTGCAAGTCCCAATGAGCAGACTTTCAATTGTTTGTGTGAGGCAATATCCTTTGAACGCAACTGAACTATATCTCTTCTGCCTGGCTAGGTATGTTCTTCATTTTTTAACTGACATATGCTCTGCTCTATTTGTGATGATGCTCGCTACCATTAAATGTTGGTAGTACTAAGAATTGAACAAACAAGATACTCTGCAGTCTGCAGATGAAAAGAGAAGGAACAAAATACCTTCAGCAGCGACAAGAGGTCATCATGATTGGAAAAGGTCATCAACCGAAGGTAGTGTCGCTGCGCGGCCAGGTTCACTGTTCAACTCTTCCTCGCCCAGCGTACAACTGGCTCAGTAGACCACCGGATTCTGAGCGCTTGATTCATGTGACTAAGCTCAAGAGCTCTATATTGTTCCTCTTTAGATAGGCCCCCAACTGACACCTACATGATAGAATAGTGCATATAAGAATAAAAGTAAGAACCCCTGCTCTACATCTTTGAGAAAGAACACATGAGACATGATGTTAACATGTTAGTGGCTGCATCAGCCTTAGGCACATGAGTTAAATGTTACAGAACTACAAAATACTGAGAAGAAAAGCAAAAGCGAGAGCAAAACTTACAATTACATCTACAAACCAAAATTGAAGGAAAAATAACCAGGAATGTGCGTACTACATGAATGAAGGGCCTCTTCAATGTTAACTGGTTTGCTTGGCAGGGACTGCTGGTTAAGCTATACAGTAGTATGAAGTATACATCCCGATCCTGATAGCACACACTCACATAGTATCCCTTCTCTTATGTAATAGTGCCAACTGCTGCAAGTAGCTAGCCTTGACCAAACATACATGCATCAACACAAGCTAGCTAGCTCACCTCACCGGCGCCAAATGTCCATTTGCTAGTTAATCAAACTATTTTCCAACACATAGGCTTGACTTTATTTTCCAAACTAATAGGCTTGGCTTTGTTTATTAATAACCATACAAAGAAATAAACCTAAACAGACATATACAAACAACCATGCCTCGATGAAGAACCTGAATCTCACCACCACAGTAGCCCGCCATGGCACATCTCCTCCATCTCCCCTGTATTCAACTTGAACCACATGAGCAAATCCTGCACCCCAAGCACCAGAAAGCAAACCTGCCATCCATTACAACAGCACATACGCCACATATATGACCTGCTGGACGAATTGCTCAAAGGAAGAGGCGACCAGACCTGGTACAGGCGGGCGAAGGCGGGAGTGAGCGTGGTCTATTCGGCGACATCAGGTGGCCACTCGAATGAGGAGGAGCTTCAGGAAGGGGCCAATACATGCCATGGGAGCTGGAGGGAGAGAGAATCGACGGAGAAGACCGCTGCGGTCCGGAGGAGCGGCGTCGAGCACCTATTGGCTGGGGCGACGAGGTCAAGCCGGCCAGATCCGGCAGCGTTGTGCTGGGGGCTGCTAGATCTGAGGACCACGAAGACGGAGACGGTAGTCGAGAGGACACTTTCGCGTCGGGAGGAAGAGCTAAGGAAGTGGTTGACGTTGCTGGGCCAGGGAGAGCGACGAGGGTGGAGATGCGCAGCCGGATCAACAGGCAACAACGGGATTCATGGCGGCGGCGGATAAGTTGGCGGGGAGAAGAGGCGTGGTTGGTTTCAGAGTGAAAGGGGTGAGAGATGGGAGGACGTGGGCACGTGGCGAATAGAAGATGTGTCGTACGAAAAAAAATGGTAAGTGGCAAGAGGGGAGATAATGGCGGGAGATGAAAATGGTTCCTAGTCTTGCCGTAATTGACATTTTTTATAAGATTCCAAAAAGATATATACCATACATATTCAAGTTAAAAAAAATTCTACCATATTGGAACTAATTATTTTTATATTTCCTATCAAAAGTAATTACATGATCGAAAGTCCTCTATCTGATCTTTTTACAATTGGCCGATGCTACAGTTTAACATGTGTCAGACCCAAATCAAGAAATCAATCAATATTTGGCACGACACGTTGTACAACATAATATGTACTCCCTCCGTAAAGTAATATAAGACGTCTTAGATCACTATTTTAGTGATCTAAAATATCTTATAGTACATAATATGGCATACACAAGCAGCTTCCCTTCATTATGTATATATATATATATATATATATATATATATATATAGGGATTGACTATTCGTCACCCTGGGTGAGGAATAGTTATTCTTCATCCCCACTATTTTAACATCAATGCACCGTAATTTTACGTTTCGTAAATTTTGTCTTATTTCAGACGTAAAAAGAGAACGTAAGAAAATATATTATCGTCGTAAAAAATATTTTATGTTACGTAAAATTACAAATGTAAAAACATAGTGTAAAATGTACATAAAATGTAATTTTTCTGGTCTTATGACCTATATTTTTTTTCCTTATGCCAAATTATACGCAGTGAATCAATATGAATGTAATTATTTGTATTTCAAATGTAATTTATTTATGAAATGATCGTAAGATTGCCTCGGGTGAAGAATAACTTATTCTGCACCCTGGGTGATGAATAGACTTTCTATATATGAATAAATGGGGTAATTCCCTATGAATCAAGAAGATCAAAGCTCGAATGACAACAATCCTATTAAATTATAACAAGAGTGGAATGAGGTATTAACAAATTTACCCATTGGCTAGCATCATGTCAGTGTAGAATATTAATATGCGGGAAAAGTAAATCAATTTCAAGTTCTAGCTCACTAGTAAAAATATAAGTCTGCCATGGGCTATGGTACGTGAAATAACGCAATGAGTCATACCAATTGATAACCACAATATGACCAATGATTCTTAGACTCTCCATGAAGCACTACGTACAGAGGGGTGGGTATTGCAATTCAAACTCGTTGTAATTTTGGCACGTTGATGTAGGCATGCCCATGATCATCTCGAAGAGAAGTTACACACATTGAAATAATTTGTCTTATTGAAATGAATGAAAATGTTTCTAGGATCAAAACCAATGTAGTATGCAAAATCTACAATCAGATTGGTAAATTACAAATATAGAGATAAAACTTCTCATTCGAAATTGCAAATCAACAATTAAAAGCGTAAACTTTATATATGTTTCTGTATATAAAATCAACTTAGGCACGAAGAGATAGCTAATGATTAAACACTCTAGAATACTGGCTATTGGTAAATACTTATGGAGAAAGATATCATCACTAATTGATTTAACCAAAAGAAAGAGGAACATTTTTTTACAATAAAACTTAGCATTATAAGTCTAAAAATGTTTCAATTAGATTTCTCCCGAGCTTCATGAGTCACCAGCCACTTCTCGGAGGCGGCGGCAATGCACTCCACTCACTAGTAGAAAACAGGGCATCAGTCCCGGTTCTAGAGGGCCTTTAGTCCCGGTTCTGCAACCGGGACAAAACGATCGGGGCTAATGCCCATCACTTTTAGTCCCGGTTGGCTTACAAACCGGGACTAAAGGAGCTCCACGAGGCCACCGTGGGGCGCCCAGGCAGGAGGACCTTTAGTCCCGGTTGGTAACACCGACCGGGACTAAAAGGCAGCCACGCGTCAGCAGCTGCCAGGCGCTGGTTTTTTTTTTGAAAGGAGGGGTTTAGGGGTTTCATATTGTGTTTCCCCTTTTCTTTTTGTGTTTACCATTTTTATTTTATGCATTTCATTCAACTCGACGCTAGCTACTACATATAGCAATGAAGGAACCATTACACAACATCGTCATGATCAATATTAGAGAGAAGTGACCTCTCTTTCTCCGTGCTTGGTCGAACAATGCAACAAGTTTTCATAAATATATTCGACGCTATTACATATAGTACACGTTCATGCATATATACAATATAACATCTCTTACGATCCTAATATCTAATTGCCAATATAGCATTTCATATCCCGATGGCATTTTCCGTCTTTAGGTATGACATACTCAACAAAGAATCCCGCCAATTCCTCTTGAATTGCTCGTATGCGATCGGTTGGTAGGAGTTCGTCCCGCTTCCGCCAGATCTAATTTAAAGAAGGGGGTCAATATATATATATATGAAACTCAACACAATTGATGGTAATAAAATTAAAATGTGAATATTGTTTACGTACTTCAAATTGTTCTGGAGATATGCCCCGCTCAGAGATCGAGTGGCGAATGAACTCGCAAACGTAGTATGCACATAAATTAGTGCCTTGTGCATGCCACAAGCACTTTACGAGAATAGTGTTCAATCAAAATGATAATCAAGCATGATAATGGTATTCAAACTAGAATCAATGAGAGACGATGCGCGGTACTAGCTAGTAGCTAATACTTACTTTGGGGTGTGAAAATCGCAGCTCCTTTCTCCATTCACCCCTAGCCTGGTTGGTGAACTTTTTCCAAACCCTGCACGACAAACAAAATGATTACTTGATGTCAGTAAATGAACGAAAGTTGCCGATATGGTGCGATAATGATTTAACTTACTTCTGAAGCATTTCACTCATGTTCGTCCAGTCCTTAGGATCTTTACGTCTCGAGTCCAAGACAAGTACTACTCCATCGTCAGGCCGAATGGCTAGCAGAATAAAGTAGAAACTGTGCACGCATAACTCATCAATTACACTTAACCTCGAGCCACCAACCGGGACTAAAGGGGCTGCGCCAGGAGCGATGACCTTTAGTCCCGGTTCGTGTCTGGAACCGGGACTAAAGGGGTCAGACGAACCGGGACTGGTGCCTGCCGAGGCCCGGCCGGCGTCCTGGCCTCATGAACCGGGACTGATGCACCCAACACGACCGGGACTAATGCAATATTCTGGCCTGGACCAAAGCCTTGTTTTCTACTAGTGACTTTGGAAAGACGCAATGTGCCACACGGTAATGACCCAACATAGACCCAGACAATGTATATAAAAGACTATACTAAGCATCTTTTCTCTTCTCTACTCTGGCCGGCAACACCGGCGAAGAAGATAGAGGATCAGGTCGGGGACAACAACTTCTTCTTGACTCTCAACGAGCTCCTTCCTTATGATACTTTGTACGTGCACATTTTTTTTCAAACATGTGCTTTTAAAGCGTTCCTATTTGTATTGTTCTGGACCAATTTTTTAACCATCTACACATGAAAAATAATAATATGCACTTTCAATAACAATGCTAGAACCTAAATTTTGGAGATTTACTTATACAAAAATTATCTGGGATACAACAGTCGATCTTTCCACACCTTTATCATCGTCGTCCACTGAAACATATCATTGAGAGTGAAAGTTAACAGTCGGTTATTGCCATCCCTCATCGGATATTTTCTCAAATAACCGAGAGTCACACAAGTACCGTCGGCCATTTTCACTATAGGTGAGAGTTTTGTTTCACTTTCGGATATTAAATATCACCGTTGGGCATTACATGTAATCCCCGTGGGTGTAGAACAAACCGTCGAACATTACAATGAACCGTCGGGCATTACATATAATAGACAACGGTGTAGGAAAAACCGTCGAACATTACAATGGACCGTCGGGCATTAAATTGGATACTTGAGAGTTGAATTTTCACCGTCGGGAAATATAGTATACCGTCGGTTATTAGTAGTGATACTTGTGAGTTGACAATAACCGTCGGCCATTCACACTACCGTCGGCTATTACCGTAATATCCGACGGCCCGTCGGGTTTTACATTTCACCGTCGGAAATATGGGGATTTCTAGTAGTGTATTTCATAGTCCAAAAGAAAGAGGATTCAATGATTTGTGGATGAATTGGTTTCATACAATTGTGAACGGAGGGACACTAAATGTTAAAGTTAATGATGATGTGGGTAAAAATTAGGCAACTTCAAAGGTGTGAGACATGGATCCTCTTTCTCCTTTCCTGCTCAATATTGCTGCAAACTACTTACAAAGGATGGTGTTGCTAGCTGAGAGTAGTGGGCATATTGTGGGGCTGATCCCACATTTGATTGATAATGGAGTAGGAATTCTGCAAAATGTTGATGATGTTATTCTGTTTATACAAGATTTAACAATGGTAGAAACCTGAAAGTGCTCCTATGCTGCGAGAAAGAGGTAGATCTTATTAATCGACAATCAAGGAAATAAAACAATAGTAGGTCTTTGCAATACATCAGTATTCTTCTGCAACAAGAAGAAGAGGCAATACATAAGTATTATTCATAAAGGCAATACATGAGATATCTCTACACACCACACCTTAAAATTAAATACTGAACAATACAATACTTATGCTCACTATACAATCTTGATCAGGAAGTACCAGCTCCTCATAAGTGAGACAACAGAACAGAAATAGAAGCTACTGGATTCACGCCTGCTAAGAAAACCTCTTCTTCTTTAGATCCTGAAAAAACGAAAATAAGTAAGGAGTAGTAGGAAGACTTAAGTGACTTCGTTCATTTACCTTGAGATAGACACATGTTTGAAAAAACGTCTGGCTTGAAGAACATTTTTCAACAAGTGAGGTATTAATGGTCTTGCATGATAATGAAAGAGGACATATGTATGCCGATCTCTTAAATTGCCACCCTAGATCTTGGCCTATCAAATATCTGGGGATCTATCCCTTGGTAGTAGAGTGACAAGAATAAATGCTTGCCTGACTAATATGCTAGCAATATATGGGAAGAATGGAGAAAGTTATGAGGAAGTTTTTTGGTAGGGGAGTAGTAAAAAAATATACCACATGGTGAGGTGGCATGTGATATGTAGGCCCAAGAAGATTTAATATCAACCTTTGATGCAAATGGCGGCGAAATCTGGAGAACAAAAGGGGCTGTGGCAATAGATAGTTAAGAAAAAAATACAGAATTGAGAATGGCATCCACCATATTAAAAGTACGGTTAGAGATTCCCCACGTTGGGCTAATCTGCTGAAAGTTAAGCAGTTGTATGCTAGAGGAAGAGTTGTGGCTCTGAGGAGTGGCGAACATACTGATTTTCGTGTTATACCTGGTATGGTAATACACCTCTAAGAGGTCAGTTTCCTGATCTCTTCTTGATTAACAATGAAATGGGAAAATTGTGAAATAGATGGCTGATAGTGGGTGGAGTTTTACTTTCAGAAGATGGCTAAGAAGTGAGCAGATGATCCAGTTGCATAGGTTGAGGATCATGTTACAAAATGTCAACCTGACTAGTGGTGATGATTCTCCTAGGTGGATCTGGAACAAAAATGGCAAATTCACCATCAAAACCATGTACAATCTTTTGTGTGATGTTGGTCCTGACAGATCCTTTAAACACATGTGGAAAGCTAGAATCCCACTAAAGATAAATTTGGCTATGGCTGATTTGACATAATGCCGTTGTCACAAAAGATAACATGGTCAAGAGGAATCTGATTCAATCTCCTGTTGAGTTCATATGTTATGCTTGCTCGTTTAAGTGATATTAGGCATGTTTATAAAAGAAGGTGATTGTGCGTCACTGGAATAGGGGTGGCTACCTTGCAGGCTGAGGCTTTGGCGATGCATGATAATGGGCGCGCGGAACACGGAGGTGATGTGATGATGATCGAAGCAAACAACCAAGAGGAAGAGAACGATGATGATGCGACGGAGGAGAATCGATGAAGATGACTAGATTGAGAAATTTTGGTTGGCCTTTTGTTGTGGTGATGTGGTTGGGGGATTACATGATGTGGTTGATCGCCTGGTGTGGCTTGTTTGCATCTTGATCTATGCTGCTAGCCTTCTGCGGCAGCAGCCTATAGACTTTTAGTAGGCTTTCTGGTTTTTTCTTTTGCACCAGAATGCTATTTTTGTTTTATTCCATTATCTTTGATATCGGAACCCGGCCCATGATGGATCGTATGACAAAATAATAGAAACTTGTGTTCATTACATGCTTGTTGAAATGGTTTAGCAGTATATTGAATTGGAAATATATCCATTAATACTAACCTATCAAGATTTGTACACATAACTTTTCTTCTGAACGTTTTTTGTGCATAACTACTACTCCCTCCAGTCACAAATATAAGATGTTCTAACTTTTTTCTAAATTGAATATATATATAGACACATTTTAGTGTGTTTGTTCACTCATTTTAGTCCGTATATAGGCCATATTGAAATATCCAAGGCATCTTATATTTTTGAACAGAGGGAGTACTACCTAACATTTCTGTAGGAATAATTTTACATGTAGAAGTTCTTTTTTTATTGCAAATTGTAAAGACTATATCATTACCTTGGGATCATGAGGCTGCTGTTGGTTTGATGCCAAAATTTGACTTATGCACGCAAGCCAAAATTTTGTCTACAAATTGGTTGGCAATCAACTACTTTGCCAACCTCTTAAACCTTGCTAATTGTTGACAAGTTTAGAAAGTAACTAGCTAGCCTAAATTACCTACTGCCTTTACAATGAACACATACACAAGTAATAATCTTAATTACTAATCAGTGGTGGGATTAAAAATTCAACTATCTAACACATCACTAACCTGGTCTGCACAACCCAAAAGCCTCAGGCCCATGTCATCTCCTTCAAAAGCTACATATTTCTCACACAAGGCTCGGTGATGGCAATAGACAGGTAAATCCATTGCTCCGGCCGCAATAATCCGAGTCATAAATGGTGTTCAAACCTAACAAAAAACCAGATTAAATGGTGCTGAAGTGAAAACAAAAATCCCCAAATAAACGCTAACCCTGGCTATTGAAAACAGAGCAACTCACCTCGCTACACAGCGAATCAACGTCAAATCCTAACTCATCTCCCAATGACACCAATGCGGCGATGACAACGACAATGCTCAATCCAGGTTGACGGTGATGTCGCGAAAGAGTGTGGAGATGCAACTACATAAATGGAAAATGTAAGAAAAGGGAGGATGGCATGTTGACCACACAGGCAAAAGCCCTAACGGTCGTCGCCCCTGCTCCGGTTGTTGTCACCACGTTAGCCCAACATGTCAGAAATGCTATTAAACCGAGCAAAATGGTCGTGACCCCCGCGCCCGCTGCTGTCGCCACGTTAGCCCAACAGGTTAGAAATGCTATTAAACAGAGCAAAACGGTCGTCTCCCCGCACCGGCTGTTGTCACACATTAGCCCGAGCAAAACCGACATCACCTTTGTGCCAGCTGTTGTCACCACGTTAGCCCAACAGGTCAGAAATGCTATTAACGAGTATATAGCAAAAAACTACCACATTACAGGCTAGGTCAACAAAAAACTACCACCTTTCTTGATGTTTCAAAAACCTACCACTTTTTTGGTTCGCTGTTCCAAAAAAACCCAAGTCGATGAATGGTTAGATTTTAAGCGCGTTTATGACAGGTAGGGCCCGCCCGTCAGGGTTCTGTCGGCCAGAGGCTGATGGCGCACGTGCTGACGGCCGTTAGGACACGCCGTTCCAACCGCGGGTCAAGATGACCGAGCCGGCTCCTCTGTTTCCCCCCTCCCCCCTCTCTCTCACTCCCTCTCCCTCTACTGCGTAGACCTAGGCGATGGCAGCGGCGGCGGCAAAACCAGACGATGCCGGCCACTCTATGGGGGGAGGTGGAATGGGTGATGGTGGCGGAGAATATTCGGAAGTGGATAACTGGCTGGGCAGCGGCAGCTTCGCAACGCGCCGGCGCCACAGCGGACACCTAAGGCGACGCCACAGGCTGCACCGCCATCGCCGGAGAATCAACAGTTCTCGCTTGAGTACAGAGCGGCCAGGACTCTTGCTAGCATTGTCGCCGCGGATCCGGCCAACTCCCACCACTGGGCCTCGGCATTTGGAGGGGTTGAGTAAGTATTTTTTCTTCTCTTCATCAGCTCCTTCAACAAACCCTAGTTTAATTCATTAGTGCTAGGTTAGTACACAGTTCAGGCAATCTTTAGTTAGGTTTGACCAAACCCTAGGTTAATGCAACAGTGATTCATCTTAGAACATCTTAGAACATGTACTTAGTTGGATGCTTAACTGATTCAGATTAGTTAGATGGATGCAGTAGTTGGATTTTGCACTGAAGGTTTTGTTGGATGTAGTAGTGATGCAGTACTGAGGCAGTAGTGATTCAGAAAAGCATGGTGGAATCAGAGAAGAGCATTTGTACTAAATTTTGTAGTCAGTGGGCATAACTGAATTTTGTAGCAAAAGACACTTATTCAGTTATGTTTATAAATTGTGTACAAGTTACAAAGTGTTTTCAATTAACACATTATGTAATGCAGGCTGGATGATGACATTTGGGAGGTGAGGCTGCATTTCTAGGGCAGAGATAACATGGAAAGAAGGTTCTCTCTTTCAGACATCACTTTCTCAACTTGATAGCACCGACTGAAACTGAAGGCTATGGGTCAGATGACTACATGTACCGGGTAAAAGAAGTAGGAGTTGGACAGGATGGTTTATTGCTTCTGGACAGTCAGGAGGCAGTTGAAGAAATGATAGACCACTCTGATTTCACAGTATTGAATATCATAGTGGCCAAGGCAAATGAAGATAGAGATGTTGAATTTAATAGGGCTCACAATGCTTATGAAGAACAAGTTCCTATAGGCAGTCCAGTTGGGGGCCCTGGTTTTGTGTTAAGTCTGTCACAAGATGGAGTTGTTCACCCTCTTGAAGTTAATCTCAACACATAGCAGAGCTGCAACTTGAACATGACAGAAGCTCCTGGTGGTGATGATGGAGATGATGTTGTTGCGGATGGAGGTGCTGGTGGTGAGGATGGAACTGCTGGTGTACAAGATGATGATGTTGACAAATCATCCTTAGACTTTGAGATTGATAGGGGTGATTATAGAGGGATAAAGATGTCTTACAAGGCTTGGAAGAGAGGTGAAGAAAATGTTATCAATGAAGAAGAAACATATGCTGCACAAGACAGACCAGAGTTTGAAGGGGATAGTGATGTTTTAGAGTTTTGGCAGGAGGAGAAAGAGGATGACAGTGGAGAGGAGACAGTTGTGGCAAAAGGCAGGCCTGAGAAACTTAAGCCTCTTAGAAGAGCACCAGTAAACCCAGGTACTACTTCCAGAGCTCACAGTGAGCCAGAGATCCCCAAGTTTCAAGATTTTGTACCTGAACCTGATGAATTTTGCTTCCCTGGAGATGTTGGCATTTCTGATTCAGATGGAGAGGTTCCTATACTACCTTCTGGAAGGAAGAGAAGATTGAAGAAGAAGAAAGAGAGGACATGGTATGACCCACTACTACCTGATGCACATGAGCAGTTGTGCAAGGACCTTTGCTTTACCAATGCGTATGAGTTCAGAAAGGCATTGAGAAATTATCATGTTAGAACTTTGAGAAACTTTCAGTATCATAGGAATGAACCAACAAGGGTTATTGTTTGGTGCCCAGACAGAAAAAATGGTTGTGAATTTTTCATGACTGCCTCCAAAGTAGCCCATGAAGATACATTCACAATCAAGAAGTGCCACCTGGATCACACTTGTGGAGCTAGTGGAGAGAGTACCAAGGTCACTGCACAGTGGGTTGCAGAAGCTGTGGAGGATACAGTTAGATCAAATGTAAGGGCTGATGTAGAGACAATTTTGAAACATACAAAGAAGAAGTTTGGGGTGCATGTTCCTAGGAGTTTGGCCTATAGGGCAAGAGTCATGGCTGTTGATGTTGTGCAAGGTGATCATAGAGAGCAGTATCTCAGGTTGAGGGACTACCTACAGTGTGTGCTTGACACAAACCCTGGAAGCAGATGCATAGTGACCACTTTTGAGGATCCTTTGAACCCAGCACCCACACCAAGGTTCAAGTACATGTTCTACTGTCTGCATGCATCAAAGGATGGATTCCTTAGTGGTTGTAGGCCTTTCATAGGTAAATTTCAGTTCTGTACTCCTTTTTCAAATTTCACTACTGGATGTAGTGAGTCGGCCATAGGGATCGGATGAGCGGAATTTACGGAGCACCTGTCGAGGCGAACGGGAGGCGATCGCAGGGCGGATCCGCCCGGATCAGACCACCACTGGAAATCTCCGAATCGAGAGGGCAAGAAGATCGTGAAGATACGAGAGGGACTCCTACCAGGAAGGGAGTACCGCTGGAATTACGCGAATCATGGATCGGATCAGAGGACGCCGTGCAAAGGTATGTAACTTGGAGAAGAGAAAGGAAAGAAACCCTAGTAATCCTGAAAAGGATTCGTTTGGATATGAGTAGGGAGGAGATCAGATCAAAAATGCAGAAATTGAGAGAGAACTTGATTCTCAGAACGAGTAAAATGGATCGGAGGGTAAAGGAAAGAATGGCTGAGGATCCTCAACCCGCGGATCCACCTGACGAGGGAGGAGGAAAGGATCTGGAACATATCATTCCAAAAACAAAGGATTTGGCAGCAGAGAGGGAATTTGGTATGAGGAGTATAAAGGAGGATAGGAGAGGGCGTACTGAACACCAAAACCAGGCCAATTCGTCTCCGGAAAAGCTCTCAGTCATGGCGGAGCATGAACCCCGGAAGAACAAGGGAGAACTGGTCCAGTGCGAGGAGGTTGCTTCGAATGGCAAGGCCGGCCTTGGTGCGAGGCCAATGGAGCGCGGTGGTCCGTCCCACGGCCGGGACGACCTGTACCGCACGCCGGTAGCCAACGGAATGCCAGCTCCCCAGAGCACAAGGTATGGCGATGATGGGAATGTGGTGGCTCCAGTGTTTCCTGTTAACATGAAGGAACATGCGGCGAACATGGTTGCCCTTGATCTCTTCAAAGAGAGGGCAGCCATGCGTTCGAGGTGGATCGCTATCGGCATGTTTTTCTCCGTGCAATTGTTCAGTGTAGGCGGACTCTTCCAGGACCTGAGGAACAAGTGGGGGTTGAGGGGGCGCCTCAACTACTCACCGCTCAAGAACAACAGGTTCCTCCTCGAGTTTGAGCGCGAGGGGGATCTTCGGTTCATCCTCAACAATGGGCCCTAGACTCACAAGGGTGATCCGTTCCTAATGGTGGCAGTGGACGGAGGTGCAAGACCAGGTGATGTGGAGGTCCGGCACACCTCCAAAAGATGAGGTTTTCGGCAGCGCTGCGTGCCTCCCCGTTCAAGAGAAGTACCATGAGAGGAGGGTTCGTAGTTCCAGAGGCAGCCAGCGCTAGGAGGTTCCTGCATTTTGAGTCCGAGAACAGGGGAGTGGCTCAGTCAGCGGCACCGAAGCTTGCTGCAGAAAGGTTCAGAGAAATACCTGATGACGTGCTTGCTGATCCATTGGTACAAGAGGCGATCGCGGCTGTCAGTGCGATCAAGCTGGGTACAGGAAAAGAAGAGGGAGAAGGTGAGGCGAACTTGGGCAAGTCGCCAATGCAGACTGAACCAGGAGTGGACCGACCTGTTGTTGCCGCGCACACTGCTGAGAAGGAGTGCATCCAGCAGAAACCGGGCCAGACTTCAGAAATTGAACCTCAGGCAAAGACCACAAATGATGATGACCCTCAGTACCCGCCGGGCTTTGAACCAGTGTCCCAGTCTGCTGCTGTTGCTATTGCTAGCGCACCTGTGCCAACCATTGCCCCGGCTGTAGCAGAGGGACAGGCCCTGCTGAAGGCCACCCCGGTCTTGCAGGAGACCAAAACTGGAGGGCCAACTCTGAAGGAAAAGAAACAGAAAGGGCACAAGAAGCACACAAACTCTAAAATTGAGTGAGAGTTCAGATCAAGGGAGAGAATAGGCGACCACCCCGCGCTCCCGCCGCCGGCCGCTCTGGCCGCGGCGGCCACCGATATGGCCGGCCAGGCCATTGCCTTAGGTTTGGCCAGCCACTCCACCTACCCTGCCGCCTCATTCCCTGCTCCGACGGGCCTGGCCGGGGCCTCTGCCTCGGTCCACCCTGTTCTTGGGGGCGGCGTGGAGCTCCCCCTTGCCGCGGCGGCGAGGGACTTCACTGCTGCTGGTGCGGACGACTTGCATGGCGGCCTCGTCCTCCGCAGCGGCTTCCTGGCGGCTTCCACTCCAGCTGCCCTGCGTCGAACGGCGGTCATCGGAGACGGGCCGCTGCTGCGCTCCCCTGGCGAGGCTCTGCTCGAGTTTGCGCTCACATTCTTCTCCTCCCCGGTATGCTTGCCTCTGTCCGACACCTCTATCCTCTTCTCGCCTACGCCGGTCTGGCTCGAGGTGCTGCTGCCGGCTCCGCCGCCGCCGGCGGCCGCCGTCGTTGCCTTGCTTAATGGGTGGCTCGGCTCGCCCCATGCTTATCCTTTAATTATCCAGGTTAGCTCGTGCTTGCTCTCGTTTACAGTGGCCAACAAGAATATCGCTAATTTCATTCTGTAGCCGGAGGGAATTAATTACAAGGGCATGGTTCTTCGTTTCCTTGCTAATCCCACCCCTGTTGGCCTTTCCCTTCCTCGTCTTTTTGCTGCCCCTGCCTCCTTTTTGGCTGATGGCTCTGACCTCCGGTCACGCTCGTCCTTCCCCCCCTCGGATGGAGCGTTGGTCGCAGACAAAGTGCCTGCCACGCGTGCCTCTCCGTACCTGCACTCTGCTCTCCCAGATCCTTGCACCTCCATCGTCTCTCTCGCGTCACACCCTGCTGCCGCGGCTAGCCCCACCAGCTCCTGTAGAGATCCTCGCGATAATCTACTTGTGGCCGTCCCCTTTTTCCTGGGACGCCGCGCGCCTCGTCTAGGCCTGCGATGACTGCGACTAGGCCACGTGCTTTGGAGCTTTCTGTCGCCGGTATCCTCCCTCTCCCTTTTGGCCCGCTCCAGCGAATCCAGCTCGCCTGCGGATTGGCCTCTGCCCCCCTGGCTTGCGCATGCATGCCAACCCGTCAGCTGGGGGCCCGCCTGATCCTCCCCCTCCCAATCGCCTGGCTCGGCCCCGCGTGCTGCCTCGCAGGCGGCGTCCCATACTGCTAGACGTCGCTGCACCTGGCATTTTGCCGCGCCCCGCGGGCCCATGGCCCGGGTCAACCCCCGCGTCCTTTCTGCATGCAGATCAAGACAGGCTACTTTCTGCCTCGCAGCGGATCACGAGCGGTGACAACGGGCTGGCCGAGGCCGCCTGCTCCTCTCCGCCTCGGCTGCCGCCCTCTCCGGCCTCGGGGTCACATGCACCCCCCTTGGATTCTTATGCCCATGCCCTTCTTGCTTCCTCTTATAGCATGCAGCCCCCTTGCCCGCATCGCCACAGCTCTGCCTCCCCTACCAAACGGTTCAACGCTATGCGCCGCTGCTATCGGTGCTTGGCGCTGGATCACCAAGTTCGTGATTGCCGTGACCCTGTGAGATGCCGCAGATGCTGGCGAGTGGGCCATACGCAGCATGGGTGCACCGCTATATTGCCCCCCTCCGCCCCCCTCCTGCCTCCCAACAACACCCATCCATCTAACATTGCTACTGCTACCTCTCCTCAAACCAGCCCAAGCACGGGCAGTCACCCCATTGCGCCTGCCCCCAGCCTCCCTTCCCTCCCTCCCATGGCGGACTTCATCCCGCTTGACCCACCCACTCCCGATGACGAGCAGCTGCCGTCCCCAGTCCACTCTTCCTCTCCCCGTGTCTTTTCCTTCCCGGAGCAAACTGAGGCGGCGGAGGTCGAGGACGTTGCCGTGGAAGAGGAGGAGCACCCGGATGAGGTGGAGTTTGAATCGGGGGATGAGTCCACCGATTCCGACGCCACCCAGTCCGCATTTCTCTCCTCCCCGCCTCGACACCGTCGCGATTTCGCCAATGTGTTCATGCCCTACACACCCATAGAGCATTTCCAGAATCTGGCCTACGCTGTCGTCACCCCCCCACACCCCTCCCCTCAGGCATGCATTCGCCGGGCACTGCAAACCGGAGCTGGAAACCCTCCTGTGCTGATCCGGGCCTCCTCCTATGGTGCGGGCCTTGTCGTTTTCGGCTCGGCCTATGAGAGAGAGATCTCTATCCTCAACACCCCCCTCACGTGCCCTCTCAACACTGTCAACCTCGTTCGCCACGAAGACACCGAGAATCGCTTCCTCTTTTGCCTGGGTACTGTCTCTGCCCTTAACATCGAAGACTTCCCCATCGAGTACTGGTTCACCCCCACCATTCTCAACTCCATCGTCCCCTTCGCCTGCCCCATTGAGATCGACCCCGTCTGCCTCACCGGGGTAGACTACTCGGCGGTCCTCGTTTCTGTCAAGTCCCGGAGCCTCACCGATGTTCCTCACACCATTCCCGTCCATGGCTTCTCCGGCCTTGGGGCCATCGCATCTGTCCTGGTTATCCACTCCCAGGAGCTGCCGCCGGACCCCGCCTTTGCTGGGCAGGGCCTTGACGACGGCAATGGTGGCGGAGGTGGCCATGGGGGAGATGGGAGCAGTGGCGACTTCCCTGGAGGCATGGACCCCAACCTGTCCGCTCCTCCGCCCCCACCGACCGACGAAGGACACGATGATCGGGTGGTGCAGCTGCCCGGTGGCCTCACCATGATGGCCAACCACAAGCCGCTCGTGTGTGCTGTCCCACTCACGGCTCGTCCCAAGTATGTGGAAGTCAAGCTCTTCAAGGGGTTCTACGACGTGCGCGTCCAGGGCGCAAATGGCGAGCGGGGCTTCTACCGCATCCCCATGAGCCCGGCAGGCTCCCCTAAGCTCGTCGTGGCCAACCTGGCGACCTGCTCCATTGGCTACCTGGACAGGGTGGCTACGGTCGGGCCTTCGCACATCCCCTTCACCGACGCCGAGGTCATCTGCAACGACTTCCGCGGCCGCGTCTTCACCTCGGGCTTCGACGGCGAAGATCAGGTCATGCAGGCCATCGACCGCTTCGACAACGGCCTGCCCCCGTTCCCCGCACCTCAGCCCCTCCTGCTCGCCAACGGGCCGTCAGGGGACACCCAGTCGCCGCTGCTGTCTCCCCCGCCTTCCGACGTCCTCAACGAACTCCCCCCACGCGCGCCTTCCCCAACAATCTTCTACACGCGGCGCAGCACACGCACCAGGAAGGGCGAGGCCCCCTACCGCATGACGATGCTCGAGAAGGCCACCCGCAGAAAGGAACAGAAGCTAGCGGGCACGGTGCGGGCGCCCAAGGCCCGTCAGCTGCTGCTGCCGGCGGAGGAGCTCCTTGAGCTCGCCCGCGGAGGGCGCTCCACCTCTCCCGCGCAAGGATGCTCTTCAGTTCGCGGTGGCGTGTGGCGTCTCCGAGATCGACCTCAACAAGGTGCCCGCCGGTGATGATGTCTGACGACCGCTCCGCTCATGACCCGCGGCGGCGCTCCAACTTTTTGGCTTGTCATTGCCTTCGCAGCTTTTTTGGCTGCTCTCTTTCTTACTGGACGCGCCGGCTGCTTACTCTCTCCCTTGCTCTCGCAAACCCTAGTAGCTCCTTTTTTCAGTGTTGTTCTTCTCTTCCTTGCAACATGTACCCCTACCTCCCGTGTGTTCGTCAGAGCCACCGTATGATTGTAAGCCGCCTCGCTAGGCCGCTCCTTTGTTGCCTTATTGGTTATCAATGATTAAGGAACTTTCTGTTATTTCTTGGAATGTGCGTGGCCTGGGTAGGCACAAAAAATGCACTGATGTCAAAGCGGCCCTCGCCTCTTCTACTTGCTCTGTGCTGTGTCTGCAAGAATCTAAACTTCAAGAGATTTCCCACTTTAAAGCGATCTCCTTCCTTCCTCCTAATCTTCGACACTTCCACTATATCCCCACGGATGGATCTGCAGGAGGGATTGTCACAGCTTGGGATGATAATTTTCTATCCTGCGCAAAATTTGAGACCAGTCCCTACGCCCTAACCTGCTGGTTTGAGCCACGAGCGGATGATCTTTCGTTTGCAATCACGAACGTCTACGGGCCTTGCGACCACGCCTCTAAACCCTTGTTCTTACAATCCCTGGGTCATCTTGCAAGCGGTATCTCTTGCCCTTGGACGATCATGGGTGACTTTAACATTCCCCTTAGGCCTTCCGACAAATCTACTACCAATTTCAACGTGTTTGAAGCGAACCTCTTCTCTTCCACCATTAACACACTCCAACTTCAAGATTTGCCTCTCCTTGATCGTCGCTACACCTGGTCCAACCAACAGGACGAGCCAATCCTCGTGCGCCTAGACAGGGCGTTGGCAAACATGGCGTGGGCCACAAAGTTTCCAGACACCTCCCTCTCCTCCCTCACTCGAACGACCTCGGATCATGTGCCTCTTTGCTTAACGGCCAATACTACTATCCCCAAGGCCTCTGTTTTTCACCTTGACCGATCGCTTCTTTGCAGCCCTATTTTTCTTGATAAGGTTGCTGCAAACTGGGCAAGTGTTGGCCCGCGCCATGCACACCTTGGATCTGCTGGCACGCTTTCGCTGAAACTTAAGCGAACTCGTTGCATGGCAAAAAAATGGATGGCTAACCGCCGCTCTCCTCGGATCCTAGCGCTGAATTGCCGCACCACTATCGACTTCCTGGACAAACTGGAGGAAAACAGGCCGTTGTCTCAACTTGAGTCCAATCTTCATATCGCTGTTAAGCTTTCCCTGCACCGGCACAATGCTATCGTTGCTGCCTATTGGAGACAGCGGGCAAAGCTCAAGGACTGCGTGCTCGGAGATGAAAACTTAGCTTACATGCATGCCTGTGCCTCTGCTCGTTACCGCAAGAATCAAATCAAGAACCTCACTGATAATGGCACTACTTTTACCGCCCATAGTGATAAGGAAGCTATCCTCCTTCAATTTTTCAAAAACCTGGTCGGTGTCAGCACACCCGTATCCACTTCCTTCGATCTTGAAGGGTTGCTTCTCCCAAACTCCTTAAGCTCTGACCAAGCTGCTGCCCTTTCCGCTCCTTTCACCTTAGATGAAATCAAAGGGGCTCTTTGGGCTATGAAAGATGATGCTAGCCCAGGGCCGGACGGGTTCGGCGCGGCCTTCTTCAAAAAGAATTGGAACTCTGTCAAAGAGGATCTCCAAAACCTCCTCGCTGATTTTCATGCGGGTAAGGCCGATCTCCAATGGCTTAACACAGCCCATATTGTCCTTCTTCCGAAAAAAGCAGACGCCGCTACGCCTGCCAACTACAGACCTGTCTCTCTTCAAAATTGCCCTATCAAGCTCATCTCTAAATGCCTATCCATCAGAGCTCAGCCCTTGATGAACCAGCTCATCCATTGCGACCAGACCGGATTTATAAGGGGGCGGGGGATTGCGGACAACTTTGTGCATGCCGCTGATATCGTACAAACTTGTTTCAAACGACGTCTTCCTGCGATCGTCCTCAAGCTTGATTTCCACAAAGCATTCGACTCGGTGTCGTGGTCAGCTTTAACCAGGATCCTTACGGCCAAGGGTTTCCCCCCTCTTTGGTGCAACTGGATTCAAAATCTTAATTCCTCGGCCAGCTCGGCGGTCCTACTTAACGGTAGGCCGGGGCCATGGTTTCAGTGTCGCTAGGGTTTGCGTCAGGGAGATCCCTTCTCCCCCTATCTGTTCATTCTTGTTGCCGATGTGCTCAAACGTCTAATTATTAAAGCCTCCGATAATGGACTGCTCTCCCACCCCGTTGCAAACGATCTTCCTTGCACCGTCCTTCAATATGCCGATGACACGCTTATTGTTCTTCCTCCGGACGCTACTCAATTGCATACTCTGAAGCGGATTTTGCTCCAATTTTCTGAAGCCACTGGCCTCACCATCAATTTCCATAAGAGCACTTTTTCCCCGATTCACGTGAATCCCGATCTCTCCGCTAGCCTAGCTGCCATCCTTGGGTGCCCGGTAGCTTCCTTCCCTCAGTCTTACTTAGGCTTGCCGCTCTCCACTCACAAGCTAAACCTAGCTGATTTTTTCTTTATCATTGACAAAATCGATCGGCGCTTAGCTGGGTGGCATGGTCTTTTGCTTTCTCTGGCCGGTCGAGCTATTCTTGTTCGCTCGGTCTTACGTGCCCTTCCGATATACGCTATGGGTGTTCTCCTTCTTCCTGCTGGAACAATCCAGGATATCGAGAAACGTTGCAGGGCCTTCTTCTGGTCTGGGCAGGAAAAGACCACGGGGGGTGACTGTAAGGTAGCTTGGGACCTCGTGTGTGCCCCTCACGTTAACGGAGGCCTTGGCTTCCTGTCCCTCCCCCACATGAACCTCTGCCTATTGCTCAAACACATTTCTAAGATACATGCTATGCAGACCCCAGGCGAAACCTCGTACATTATATCCAAATACGGATGGTCCTCCACCCATGATGTGGGCATATCAGAAAATCTTTACACCCCTATCTGGCGTGACATCATGAAAGGCCTGGATTTTTTCTGCTCCATCACCAAGGTGCATATTGGTAATGGTACATCTACCTCCTTCTGGTTGGATCTTTGGGTTCCCGACACCGCACACACCCTAGCACAACAATTCCCTGCTCTCTTTTCCCACTCCAACAGAGTTCACACGTCCGTGGCCCGTGCTATGGCTACGAACAACCTGTCCTTAGACCTAACTCCGAGGCTGTCCCACGCCGCCGAAAGCGATATAGTGGAACTTCGCGCTATTGTGGCCTCTGTAAACTTGAATATGCAGGTTGCTGACAGGAGAATCTCAAGGGACGCAGACAAGCCAATCACCACTAAGCTAGCCTACCAGGCGATCTGGAGGATGAGGCCATCAGACATGCTTGCTCCGGCCATCTGGAAGAACTACGCGCCGAACAAATGCAGACTCTTTCTTTGGTTAGCCAGCAAAAACCGCCTCTTCACAAATGATAGACGATTCCGGCGCGGCATCGCCACGTCCGCGGCTTGTCCTTTCTGTGGCCTCTGCGAGTCCATCCACCACCTTCTCTTCGGATGCCAACAACTCATGCCGCTTTGGGTAGAGCTCGGTAGCCTCTGCCCCGACGCCCCCCAAGAGCTTCTCCAAGCATGGGAAGGCCCGTTAACAAACAAGGTTCGATCCACTATTCTTATGGCCGTGCTCTGGAATATCTGGAAACGACGGAACGCCAAGGTTTTTAGAAATGTACACCTGGACCTGCATAACGTTGCACTCTCGGCTGCCGATGATCTTAGGCTTTGGTCTTATCGGTGTAATAATACTCACAAGCAAGCTAACCTCCGGGACTGGGGTACTATGTTGTTTCATCTAGCCGGGAGAATATAGTCCTCGGCGTTATGTAATTTCTCCTCGCTTCCCCCCCCATGTATTATGCGGCTCCCGCAACTTGTAATCCCTCAGACAGTTGGTAATAAAGTTCAGGCAGGCGTAAGCCCGCCGTTGACGCGTCAAAAAAAACAAACAAACTCTGAAACTTCAATCACCGTCCTGGGTAAGAGGGGTGGCCATGAGCAGGAAGTTGATGCAGGGATGGAGTCTGCCAAGGGAGGAGAGTTCATGGACCAGAAGAAAAAGAGCAAGGGGGCGACTGTTGTGGAAGGAGACTCTGATGAGGGCTGTGATGGTGGTAAGGAAGCAACCGACATAGGGGCTACCGGTCAACTGGTGGGTGCCGAGGAGGGCGCCCACCAGGAGCCATGACGCTCCTAAGTTGGAACTGTCGAGGTCTCGGGCAGCCTCGTACAGTTCAAGAACTTGTGTGTCTTATGCACACCTACAAGCTCAAGCTCGTCTTCCTCTCAGAAACGCGGCAAAATAATAAGTATGTCAAAAACCTCAAGTGGAGGCTAGGCCTCCGTCACTGTATCACGCAACCCGGTATCGGAAAAGGTGCCGACATTGCCCTCTTCTATGATGAGAGTGTGGAAATAAAAAAGATTGCCGTGGGGGCGAGGTATATTGATGTGTTGATTTGACAAAATCCTCATGGCCTCCAATGGCGAGGTACTTTTGTGTATGGAGAGCCTAAAGCACACGAGCGTCATTACATGTGGACTCTGATGAGGAGAATAAAAGATGCTGCAAATGTGCCTTGGCTTATGATAGGAGACTTCAACGAAAAATGTGGCAATCCGAGCACATCTCAACTTCAAAAAGATCAGAAAAGAACATGGAGAATTTTCGTAATGTACTAGCTGACTGCAACTTGTTCGACCTTGGTTTTAAAGGGCCGATCTAGACTTATAATAATAAGCAAGATGGCCGGAATAATGTGAGGGCTAGGCTGGACAGGGGGGTAGCTACGGCGAACTGGTCCGATCATTTTACGAATGCGACAGTGGAACACATTTGCTCTTCACGCTCTGACCATCTACCCCCCTTGTTGCGACTTGGAAAGAGGCAGGAGTGGAGACCGGTCAATGAGAGGAGCCCGAAGCCATTCAAGTATGAACAAATGTGGGAGAGGGTTAGCTTGCTACAGACAGCTGTTGCGGACTCCTGGAGTAGAGGAGGCGCGACGGGAAATCTGCAAGATATTAGACAGAAGTTAGCGTCTATGCAAAATGACCTCAAAACCTGGGCACATAGAGACTTTGGTTCAGTCATCAAACAAACAGAAGAAATTAGGAAAAAGCTGAGTGTCCTCTGGAGCCTGCCTGCCAATCATATGAGGCATACTGAGGTAAATAAGTTGTCAAAGGAGCTGGATGAGCTACTGCTGCGGGAGGAATTAATGTGGAGGCAAAGATCGCGAGTGTCCTACCTCTGTGAGGGTGACAGAAACACTAAATGGTTCCAAAGAAGGGCTACATGGAGGAAGAAGAAGAATGACATCACCAAACTGAAGGATTCCAGCGGGGTTTGGGTGGAGGAGAAGAAGAAAATTGAGGAGATGGCTAATGCGTTCTTCAGGGACTCTATGGTAAGGAGAATGATACTAATCCACATGAATTATTGGGGTTGTTTACAGAGAGAGTGACACAAGATATGAACGAGTCGCTAACAAAACCTTTTTGTGCAAAAGAGGTCAGTGATGCATTATTCCAGATTGGACCGCTCAAGGCACCCGGTCCCGATGGTTTCCCGGCTCATTTCTACCAAAAGAACTGGGACGTGCTCAAGGAGGATGTAACGAAGGGAGTCCTAAATTTTTTTAGAGCGGTTCGCTACCGGATGGGATCAATGATACAGTCATAGTGCTCATTCCAAAAGGTAAAGATCCCCAAACATTGAAAGATTATTGCCCTATCAGCTTGTGTAATGTTATTTACAAGGTCGTCTCAAAGTGCCTTGTCAATAGGCTCAGACCTATTCTGGACGACATCATCTCAGAGACGCAGAGTGCCTTCATCCCTGGTAGACTGATCACGGATAATGTGATCATTGCATTTGAATGCTTCCACAAGATACAACACAACAAGAACACTCGTGACACTTATTGTGCATATAAGTTGGACGTTGCAAAAGCGTACGACAGGGTGGACTGGGGCTTTCTGGAAGGAGCATTGGTGAAAAGTGGTTTCTGCAGGAAATGGACAGATTGGGTGATGAAATGTGTCCAGTCAGTGAGATACTCAGTTAGATGCAATGGTGAATTGTTGGAACCCTTCGTACCATCTAGAGGACTTCGGCAAGGAGACCCCCTCAGCCCATACCTTTTTCTTTTTGTGGCAGAGGGACTGGTAAATCTCATAAAAAAGGAGATGGATGAGAACAAGTTGACGCCAATCAAGGTTGCCATGAACAGCCTGGGGATCTCCAACCTACTATTTGCGGATGATAGCTTACTATTCTTTAAGGCCATGAAAGAGCAAGCTGAAACTATAAAAAGAGTGCTTGGTACCTTCCAGAGGTGCTCGGGTCAGTTACTAAGCACTAACAAATGCTCCCTCCTATTCAGTGAGTCTTGTCTGGCCGCCACGAGAGAAGAAATCAAGGAGACTCTCGGAGTGCAATCTGATGTTTTCGAAAGCAAGTATCTAGGGCTACCCACCCCGGAAGGAAGAATGAAAGATGACCATTTCCAACCTATTATGTATAGATTTGGGAAGCGGTGTAATGACTGGTCGGAGAGATTCATGTCATATGCGGCAAAGGCGGTACATGTCAAATCTGTTGTTCAAGCCCTACCCACGTTCATCATGAGTGTCTTCATGCTCTCGAAAGGTTTCTGTGAAAAGTATGAAAAAATGGTAAGAGACTTCTGATGGGGGGATGAGGAGGGCAGAGAAGAGTGCATTGGATGTCATGGGAGCGGATGACCAAACCGAAGCGTGCTGGTGGGATCGGTTTTAGAGATATGCATCTCTTCAACCAAGCTCTCCTAGCAAAACAAGGCTGGCGTCTTTTGCAAAATCCCGATAGCTTATGTGCGAGGGTAATCAAATCTAAATATTATCCCAATGGGGACCTACTTGACACAGTGTTCGCCTCCGACGTCTCCCCGGTATGGAGGGCAATTGAGTTCGGCCTACAACTGTTGAAGAAGGGTTTAATCTGGCGTGTTGGAGATGGAAAAAGTATCCAGATACAAAGGGACCAGTGGATACCTAGGAAAGAGGGCCTCAAGGCAGCAACATTCATAAAGAGGTCTAGACTCCGGTGGGTTAATCAACTCATGGAACCGGGGAGTAAGGAGTGGAATGTGCAGTTGATACGCCAAATTTTTCACGAGTTTGATGCAGAAGAGATTTGCAAGATCCCCATCCCAAGATCGGAGGTAAAGGACTGCATCGCCTGGCATTATGAGAAGAACGGGATGTTTTCAGTGAGAAGCGCATATAAGTTAGCGGCCAACCTGCAAACTGAGCTCACTACTCCATCTAGCTCGGTTAGAGAAGCGGATGATCGATCTATCTGGGATCTGATATGGAAAGCTAAGGTACCACAAAATGTCCGGATTTTTGGATGGAGGGTTGCTACTAATACTCTGGCAACAAAGAGAAACAAGTTTAGAAGGACTATTGAGCTGGATGCCATCTGTAATATTTGCGGCAACGGCGAAGAGGATGAGTACCATGCGGTTGTTGCCTGCACAAAGAGTAGAGCACTCAGAACAGCTGTGAGGAAAGAATGGTCGCTCCCTGATGAGAGGGCCTTTAGGTACACCGGGAAGGATTGGCTTCAGGTGCTCCTTGACACTGAACCCGTGGACACTCGCGCTAATATTCTGCTTCTTTTGTGGAGATGCTGGCACTTGCATGAGGACTGCATTCACAATGCGGGCAAAGAATCGATTATGGGATCTGTGCAGTTCTTGCTGAGGTATTCTGAAGAGTTTAAATCAGCGGCAATGAGTGGCGATCATGAAGCAGGAAAAGGTGTGGGTGCCATTGCGGTGCAGCAGCCCCGCTGCCCCACTACGCAGCACTTGCATTGGACAGGGCCGGCCTTGGGATCAATCAAACTAAATTCTGATGCCTCGTACTTGGAGGAAACGGGTGAATCTTCTGCAGGTGCTGTCGCAAGGGACAGCAGAGGGCAAGTTGTTGTTTCTATCTGTCAGAATACGTCACCTAGCTGTAGTGTTGAGGAGGCCGAAGCAAAAGCAGCCCTTATTGGGTTGCATGCACTCTCGAGGATCTACAGGGGCCCCATGATTTTAGAACTTGACTGCCAAATTCTGATTAAGGAACTGATGACAGGGAACCAGTCCCTCTCCCCCTGCTATGGACTGCTAAGAGACATCAAGCAAGCACTGACAGACTTCTCGGATCATAGTATCAGCAGCGTGGGAAGATTGTGCAATGCTCTTGCTCATGGGCTTGCAGCGTTGGCCAGGAATTCGGAAGACCAGGAGAGGATTGCGGACGTACTGGACTGCCTCCGCCCGCTTATGATCGCTGAATTTGTGGTTTCAGCAGAGTAGCTTTACTACTCTGAATTTCAAAAAAAAAATTATCACTGTTTATGCAGGACTAGATGGTTGCTTCATCAAATTATCCACAGGTCAACAGATATTGGCAGCAACAGGGAGAGATGGGAACAACAATATATTCTCAATTGCTTTTGGGGTGGTTGACAAAGAGGATGGTGACAGCTGGACCTGGTTTCTTAACCAGCTTAGAGTGTGCATTGGCACTAGTAACAAATTTGGGAACTACATCATCATGTCTGACAGACAGAAGGTATTTTCTCTGCCTTACATAAATCTGACCAATGCACATAGACATGCTGCTGTACTTTTCTTATTTGTTGCTTATGTAATCAAACAACAGGGTCTTCTTAAGGCAATTAATGAAGTATTTCCTCAGTCCCCACAAAGATATTGCCTTAGACACATATATGCCAACTTCCAGTCAGCTGGCTTTAGAGCAGAAGAACTTAAGAAATGGGTTGACAAAGCTAGCTATTCCTTCACTGAACATGGTCACAAAGCTGGAATGGCTGGTTTGAAAGCCGCATGTGAACCAGGTTTCATGTGGTTGAATGGCATCCCTAAGGAGTGTTGGGCTAGATATGCAATGGATCATTGATACGTCCATTTTGCATCATGTTTTGCTACTGTTATTTATAGTGTTTTTAATCAATATAACACTTTGTGGAGCAATTCTAATGCCTTTTCTCTCTTAATATGCAAGATTTACATAAGGAGGGAGATTGCCGGCAGCTGGAATTCTGGACCTAAAAAAACTATGTCAGAGATACCTATTCTCCACATCTCCAAATGAGCTGAAATTTCACGGAGATTTATTTTGGAATAAATAAAAAATACTGGAAGAAAGAAATACCAGAGGGGGCCACCCAGGAGCCCACGAGGCACCAGGGCGCGCCACCCCCCCAGGCGCGCCCTGGTGGCTCGTGGGGCCCCTGGACAGCCTCTGGCCCCCATTTTCTGGTATATAAGTCCATTTGCCCTAGAAAAAAATATAGAGAAGACTTTTGGGACGGTGCGCCGTCGTCTTGAGGCGGAACTTGGGTAGGAGCACTTTTGCTCTCCGGCGGAGCGATTCTGCCGGGGATACTTCCCTCCGGGAGGGGGAAATCGTCGCCATCAACATCACCAACGATCCTCTCATCATGGGAGGACCAATCTTCATCAACATCTTCACCAGCACCATCTCATCTCAAACCCTAGTTCATCTCTTGTATTCAATATTTGTCTCAAAACCTCAGATTGGTACCTGTGGGTTGCTAGTAGTGTTGATTACATCTTGTAGTTGATGCTAGTTGGTTTATTTGGTGGAAGATTATATGTTCAGATCCAATATGCTATTTAATACCCCTCTGATCTTGGACATGAAGATGATTTGTGAGTAGTTACTTTTGTTCTTGAGGACATGGGAGAAGTCTTGTCATAAGTAATCATGTGAATTTGGTATTCGTTCGATATTTTGATGATATGTATGTTGTTGATTCTCTTAGTGGTGTCATGTGAACGTCGACTACATGACACTTCACCATCTTTGGGCCTAAGGGAATGCATTGTGGAGTAGTAATTAGATGATGGGTTGCTAGAGTGACAGAAGCTTAAACCCTAGTTTATGCGCTATTCCGTAAGGGGCTGATTTGGATCCATATGTTTAATGCTATGGTTAGAGTTATCTTAATTCTTCTTTCGTAGTTGCGGATGCTTGCGAGAGGGGGTAATCATAAGTGGGAGGCTTGTTCAAGTAAGAACAACACCCAAGCACTGGTCCACCCACATATCAAATTATCAAAGTAGCGAATGCGAATCAAACCAACATGATGAAAGTGACTAGATGAAATTCCCATGTATCCTCGAGAACGCTTTGCTTACTATAAGAGATCGTTCCGGCTTATCCTTTGCTACAAAAAGGATTGGGCCACATTGCTGCACTCTTTGTTACTATTGCTACTTGTCACTTGTTACAAATTATCTTGCTATCAAACTACTCGTTACCGATAATTTCAGTGCTTGCAGAAAATACCTTGCTGAAAACCGCTTATCATTTCCTTCTGCTCCTCGTTGGGTTCGACACTCTTACTTATCGAAAGGACTATGATTGATCCTCTATACTTGTGGGTCATCAAGACTCTTTTCTGGCGCCGTTGCCGGGGAGTGAAGCACCTTTGGTGCATGGAATTTGGTAAGGAAACATTTATATTACGTGCTGAAATTTACTGTCGCTTGTCATTATGGAAAGTAATCCTTTGAGGGGTTTGTTCGGGGTATCTTCACCTCGACCGGAAACACAAATAGTTGCTCCTCAACCTACTGCACCTACTGAAAATATTTCATATGAAATTCCTCCGGGTATGATAGATAAACTACTAGCTAATCCTTATGCAGGAGATGGAACGGTACATCCTGATATGCACTTGATCTATGTGGATGAAATTTGTGGATTGTTTAAGCTTGCAGGTTTATCCGGAGATGGAGTTAAGAAGAAAGTATTCCCTTTATCTTTGGAGGGAAAGGCATTGACATGGTATAGGCTATGTGATGATACTGATACATGGGACTGGAACCGATTGAAACTGGAATTCCACCAGAAATTTTATCCTATGCATTTGGTTCATCGTGATCGGAATTATATATATAATTTTTGGCCTCGTGAAGGAGAAAGCATCGCTCAAGCTTGGGGGAGGCTTAAGTACATGATGTACACATGCCCCAACCATGATCTCGCAAGAGAAATTATCTTACAGAATTTTTATGCTCGGCTTTCTCATGATAATCAAACCATGCTTGATTCTTCTTCGACTGGCTCCTTTATGAAGAAAACTATTGAATTCAGATGGGATCTTCTGGAAAGAATTAAACGCAACTCCGAAGATTGGGAACTCGACAAAGTTAATGAGTCAGGTATAATACTTGAGTTTGATTGTGTTAAATCTTTTATGGCTACCGATGCTTTTCACAAGTTTAGCACTAAATATGGACTTGACTCTGAGATAGTAGCCTCCTTTTGTGAATCCTTTGCTACTCATGTTGATCTCCCTAAGGAGAAGTGGATTAAATATCACCCACCTATTGAATTAAAAGAAGAACCCATTAGTGTTAAAGAAGAAACAATTGTTTACCATGCTGATCCAGTTGTGCCTACTGCTTATATTGAGAAACCACCTTTTCCTGTTAGGATCAGGGAACATGCTAAAGTTTCAACTGTGGTTAACAAAAGTAATATTAGAGCACCTAGAACCTCCGAACAAATTAAAGTTGAACCTAATGTTGCTATGGTTAAAGATCTCCTCGTCGATAATATAGATGGGCATGTTATTTACTTCTGTGATGAAGCAGCTAGAGTTGCTAAACCAGATCCTAAAGATAAAAACAGACCTGTAGTAGGCATGTCTGTTGTCTCTGTTAAAATAGGAGATCATTGTTATCATGGCTTATGTGATTTGGGTGCTAGTGTGAGTCTTGTGTGGAAAAATAAAATACTCTACTGATTTTCTAGTCCTCGGTTCTCCACAAGATGATTTTTGTCCCATTATAATTGGTAGACCTTTCTTGAACACTGTTAATGCTAAGATTGATTGCGCTAAAGAAACTGTTAGTGTTGATTTTGGTGGTATGTCTCATGAGTTCAATTTCTCTAAGTTTCGTAGACAACCTCATGATAAGGAATTGCCTAGTAAATATGATATTATTGGTCTTGCTTCTATTGCCGTACCTCCTACTGATCCGTTAGAACAATATTTGCTAGACCATGAAAATGATATGCATATGAATGAAAGAAATGAAATAGATAAGATGTTCTTTGATCAACCACCTATCCTTAAACACAATTTGCCCGTTGAAACTCTTGGAGGCCCTCCTCCACCTAAGGGTGACCCTGTATTTGAATTGAAACAATTGCCTGATACATTGAAATATGCTTATCTAGATGAAAAGAAGATATATCCTGTTATTATTAGTGCTAACCTTTCAGAGCATGAAGAAAAGAGATTACTAAAAACTCCGAGGAAGCACCGTGCTGCTATTGGATATACTCTTGATGATCTTAAGGGCATTAGTCCCACTCTATGTCAACACAAAATTAATATGGAGCCTGATGCTAAACCAGTTGTCGACCACCAACGACGATTAAATCCTATGATGAAAGAGGTGGTAAGAACTGAAATATTAAAACTTCTGAAAGCAGGTATAATCTATCCCATAGCTGATAGTAGATGGGTAAGTCCCGTTCATTGTGTCCCTAAGAAAGGAGGTATTAGCGTTGTTCCTAATGATAAAAATGAACTCATTCCACAAAGAATTGTAACTGGTTATAGGATGGTAATTGATTTTAGAAAATTAAACAAAGCCACTAGAAAAGATCATTACCCCTTACCTTTTATTGATCAAATGTTAGAAAGATTGTCTAAGCATACACACTTTTGTTTCCTAGACGGTTATTCTGGTTTTTCTCAAATACCCGTATCACAATCCGACCAAGAGAAAACCACCTTTACTTGTCCTTTTGGAACTTATGCTTATAGACGTATGCCTTTTGGTTTATGCAATTCACCTGCTACCTTTCAAAGATGTATGACTGCTATATTCTCTTACTTTTGTGAAAAGATTGTTGAGGTATTCATGGATGATTTCTCCGTTTACGGAACTTCTTTTGATGATTGCTTAAGCAACCTTGATCGAGTTTTGCAGAGATGTGAAGAAACTAATCTTGTCTTGAATTGGGAGAAGTGCCACTTTATGGTGAATGAAGGCATTATCTTGGGGCATAAAATTTCTGAAAGAGGTATTGAAGTTGATAAAGCTAAGGTTGATGCTATTGAGAAAATGCCATGTCCTAAAGATATTAAAGGTATAAGAATTTTCCTTGGTCATGCTGGTTTCTATAGGAGATTTATTAAAGACTTCTCTAAAATTTCTAGACCTCTTACCAATCTTTTGCAAAAAGATGTTCCATTTGTTTTTGATGATGATCGTTTAGAAGCCTTTGAAACACTTAAGAAATCCTTAACCACTGCACCTATTGTTCAACCACCTGATTGGAACTTGCCTTTTGAAATTATGTGTGATGCTGGTGATTATGCTGTTGGTGCTGTTCTAGGATAGAGAGTTGATAAGAAATTAAATGTTATCCATTATGCTAGTAAAACTCTAGACAGTGCCCAAAGAAATTATGCTACTACCGAGAAAGAATTTCTAGCAGTTGTGTTTGCATGTGATAAATTCAAATCTTACATAGTTAATTCTAAAGTAACTGTTCACACCGATCATGCTGCTATTAAATATCTTAAGGAAAAAAAAGATGCTAAACCTAGACTCATTAGGTGGGTTCTATTGCTACAAGAATTTGACTTGCATATTATTGATAGAAAGGGAGCTGAGAATCCCGTAGCAGATAATTTGTCTAGAATGGAAAATGTTCTTGATGACCCACTTCCTATTAATGATGATTTTCCCAATGAACAATTAGCTGTCATAAATGCTTCTCGTAATACTCCTTGGTATGCGGACTATGCTAATTATATTGTTGCTAAATTTATACCACCTAGTTTCATGTACCAACAAAAGAAAAAGTTCTTCTATGATTTAAGACATTACTTTTGGGATGACCCACATCTTTATAAAGAAGGAGTAGATGGTATTATTAGACGTTGTATACCTGAGCATGAACAGGAACAAATCCTACGGAAGTGTCATTTCGAGGCTTACGGAGGACACCATGTGGGAGACAGAACTGCACATAAGGTATTACAATCTGGTTTTTATTGGCCTACTCTTTTCAAGGATGCTCGTAAGTTTGTCTTATCTTCTGATGAATGTCAAAGAATTGGTAATGTTGGTAGACGTCAGGAAATGCCTATGAGTTATTCACTTGCTATTCAACCGTTTGATGTTTGGGGATTTGATTATATGGGACCTTTTCCTAAATCCAATGGGTATACTCATATTTTAGTTGCTGTTGATTACGTTACTAAGTGGGTAGAAGCTATTCCAACTAGTAGTGCTGATCATAACACTTCTATTAAAATGCTTAAAGAATTTATTTTCCCAAGGTTCGGAGTCCCTAGATATTTAATGACTGATGGTGGTTCACATTTTATTCATGGTGCGTTCCGCAAATTGCTTGCTAAATATGATGTCAACCATAGAATTGCATCTCCCTATCACCCTCAAACTAGTGGTCAAGTTGAATTGAGCAATAGAGAAATAAAATTAATTTTGCAAAAAACCGTCAATAGATCCAGAAAGAATTGGTCTAAGAAACTTGACGATGCATTATGGGCTTATAGAACTGCTTATAAAAATCCTATGGGTATGTCTCCTTATAAAATGGTTTATGGAAAAGCATGTCATTTACCTCTTGAGTTAGAACATAAAGCACATTGGGCAATTAAAGAACTCAATTATGATTTTAAACTTGCCGGTGAAAAGAGGTTATTTGATATTAGCTCATTAGATGAATGGAGAACCCAAGCTTATGAAAATGCCAAATTGTTTAAACAAAAAGTTAAAAGATGGCATGATAGAAGAATTCAAAAAGGGGAATTTAAAGTGGGTGAGCAAGTTCTATTGTACAATTCTTGTTTGAGATTCTTTGTAGGAAAACTTCTCTCTAAATGGGAAGGACCGTATATCATCAAAGAAGTTTATCATTCCGGAGCCATCAAAATAAACATCTCTGAAGGCACTAATCCGAGAGCGGTGAATGGGCAAAGAATTAAGCACTATATTTCAGGTACTCCCATTAATGTTGAAACTAATATTATTGAAACAATTACACCGGAGGAATACATAAGAGAGACCTTCCAGAACGCTCCAGAACCCTGAAAAGGAGGAGGTACGTGATACGGTAGGTAAACCGACTCCAAAAATTCCATAAAAATACTTTCTGTCAGTTTTGGAATATTAGAAAAAATACAAAAATAAGAAACAGCCGAGGGGACCCACGAGGTGCACACGAGGCACCAGGGCGCGCCACCCCCCCTAGGCGCGCCCTGGTGGCTCATGTGCCCCTCGTGAGCCTTCCCGACTCCGTTTTCTTCTGGATTACTTGTTTTGCAAGATAAAAAATCTTTATATATATATTCCCGGATGTTTTCACCACCGTATCGCAGAAACTCCTCTGATCTTGTTTCGTGTTATTTTTCTGACAGATCTAGATCGCTATGGCTCCACCAAGCTCTTCCAAGGACAAGTTCTACGAGAAGGTCATCAACCCCTACCTACCGGAGGTGATGAAACACCCTCAAGCCATTGAGATGCGTGAGGGGGTGCTTCACATCCGGGATGTTCAAGGACCCAAGAAGACCGGGAGCGTGGAGTCCAGGCTCGAAGCGGTGGAGCAGGAGATCTTCAAGTGCCAAGGGATGGTGGAACGTGGACTCAGCGCCAACCACTCCATGATCACGGAATTCACCCGTAATCACAAGGTGGATGGTCAATCGATGGGAGATATCATCTTCAAGCTCAATGAATGAATCGATTATCTCCAAGGCCAAATCTATGATCTTTAAAACCAAAATTATGAGTAGGAGGCAAGATTCAAAGGTATGAGTTTAGCTGCAAGTTTCAGGACTCCGGAGACTCATTCATCTTTTTATGATGGGGAACCTATGCCATGGAAGTCGGAGGACAAGCCCACCACTTCATCACCACCACCATCACTGAAGCAGGAAACTTGAGTACATGGGTATGGGCACTCCCCTTGGCTTGTGCCAAGCTTGGGGGAGGCGCCCCGGTATCGTATCACCATCACTTTTATCATCTTTACCTATTTTTAGTTTGATCTTTAGTTATTTCGTGATCTAGTTGAATAAAAGTTTAGTATGATCTATTTTTGAGTGCTAGTTTCGTGATCTATCTATCTATGTAATCGAGTTGAGAGTTATATAATAAAGAGTAGTTTGAGTTTTTTGCTTCTTTACTTTCATGTTTCAATCCTAGCAATGAAAATAATGAAAAAGATCATATGCTAATCTTATGGAAAGTAATGACATTACATAAAGAAAAGTATAAGTGGTAAAATTTATTGGAAGTTAACAAGCATAGCATTAGTCAATGATGCAATTCATGAAAAAAATTAATCGGGAAGAGAAGATTCACATGCAAATATACTATCTTGGACATCTTTTATGATTGTGAGCCCCCATTAAGTATTTTATGTCAAATTGTTGACGTTGGACAAGGAAGACAACGTAATGAATTATGTTTGCTTATATTCACATAGAAGTTATATTGTCATAGATCCTCCAACATGTGGTGCTTGGCCAATATCTTTGCTAGCCAAAAATCCGCACCAAGTGGAGATACTACTTGTGCATCCAAAACCCCTAAACCCAGTTTCATGTCATGAGAGTCCACTATATCTACCTATGGATTGAATAAGATCCTTCAAGTAAGTTGTCATCGGTGCAAAAAGCAATAAAAATTGCCTCTAAACATGTCTAAACTTTTATTGTAAGGGAAAATAAGCTTTGTACAAACTTGTGATGGTAAAGAAATAAAAGCGACGGACTGCATAATAAAGATTGCTATCACAAGGGGCAATATAAAGTGACGTTCTTTTGCATTAAGAGCTTGTGCATCCAACAACAAAAAGCGCATGACAACCTCTGCTTCCCTCTGCGAAGGGCCTATCCTTTACTTTTTATGCAAGAGTCAATAGTGTTCTCCTCTACTTCCTTTTTATTTTTCTCTTTTGCAAGCATTATGTGGTGGGGAAAGATCTAGGCATATATATCCAGTTGGATATGAGTGATCATGAGTTATTATTGTTGACATCACCCTTGAAGTGAATAAGTTGGGAGGCGAAATCATAAGCCCCTATCTTTCTATGTGTCTGGCTTAAACCTTTTGCTCCATATATATGTCGTGAGTGTTAGCAATCATAAAAGACTAAATGATGGTTGAGTATGTGGACTTGCTAAAAAGCTCCTACATGAGACCCTTCCTGAAAATATGATGAATTGTAATTGCATTGTTGACTGAGAACATAGTTTGTTAGTTTTCAAGAAAGTTTATGCCTTATACTTCATTGTTGTGATGAATTGTTACTTGCTCATGAGAAGTTTTATGATAATAAATATTGCTGTTGTAATAATGATCATGATGCTACTATGTCCGTATTTTGTTTTTATCGACACCACTCTCTCTAAACATGTGGACATGATTATCGATATCGGCTTTCGCTTGAGGACAAGCGAGGTCTAAGCTTGGGGGAGTTGATATGTCCATTTTGCATCATGTTTTGCTACTATTATTTATAGTGTTTTTAATCAATATAACACTTTGTGGAGCAATTCTAATGCCTTTTCTCTCTTAATATGCAAGATTTACACAAGGAGGGAGATTGCCGGCAGCTGGAATTCTGGACCTGAAAAAGCTATGTCAGAGATACCTATTCTGCACATCTCCAAATGAGCTGAAATTTCACGGAGATTTATTTTGGAATAAATAAAAAATACTGGAAGAAAGAAATACCATAGGGGGCCATCCAGGAGCCCACGAGGCACCAGGGCGCGCCACCCCCCAGGCGCGCCCTGGTCGCTCGTGGGGCCCCTGGCCAGCCTCTGGCCCCCATTTTCTGGTATATAAGTCCATTTGCCCTAGAAAAAATATAGAGAAGACTTTTGGGATGGTGCGCCGTCGTCTCGAGGCGGAACTTGGGCAGGAGCACTTTTGCTCTCCGGCGGAGCGATTCTGCCGGGGATACTTCCCTCCGGGAGGGGGAAATCGTCGCCATCAACATCACCAATGATCCTCTCATCGTGGGAGGACAAATCTTCATCAACATCTTCACCAACACCATCTCATCTCAAACCCTAGTTCATCTCTTGTATTCAATCTTTGTCTCAAAACCTCAGATTGGTACCTGTGGGTTGCTAGTAGTGTTGATTACATCTTGTAGTTGATGCTAGTTGGTTTATTTGGTGGAAGATTATATGTTCAGATCCAATATGCTATTTAATACCCATCTGATCTTGGACATGAAGATGATTTGTGAGTAGTTACTTTTGTTCTTGAGGACATGGGAGAAGTCTTGTCATAAGTAATCATGTGAATTTGGTATTCGTTCGATATTTTGATGATATGTATGTTGTTGATTCTCTTAGTGGTGTCATGTGAGCGTCGACTACATGACACTTCACCATCTTTGGGCCTAAGGGAATGCATTGTGGAGTAGTAATTAGATGATGGGTTGCTAGAGTGACAGAAGCTTAAACCCTAGTTTATGCGCTATTCCGTAAGGGGCTGATTTGGATCCATATGTTTAATGCTATGGTTAGAGTTATCTTAATTCTTCTTTCGTAGTTGCGGATGCTTGCGAGAGGGGGTAATCATAAGTGGGAGGCTTGTTCAAGTAAGAATAGCACCCATGCACCGGTCCACCCACATATCAAATTATCAAAGTAGCGAACGCGAATCAAACCAACATGATGAAAGTGACTAGATGAAATTCCAATGTGTCCTCGAGAACGCTTTGCTTACTATAAGAGATCGTTCCGGCTTATCCTTTGCTACAAAAAGGATTGGGCCACCTTGCTGCACTCTTTGTCACTATTGCTACTTGTCACTTGTTACAAATTATCTTGCTATCAAACTACTCGTTACTGATAATTTCAGTACTTGCAGAAAATACCTTGCTGAAAACCACTTATCATTTCCTTCTGCTCCTCGTTGGGTTCGACACTCTTACTTATCGAAAGGACTACGATTGATCCCCTATACTTGTGGGTCATCAATCATGTGTGCAAGACTAACTTGGTTGTCAACAACCTTAGTGAGGTTTTCAACAAGATGATTCTAGATGTTAGGTCTAAGCCAATTAAGACCATGTTTGAAGGGTTGAGGACCAAACTAATGGTTAAATACCAGGGCATAAGAGAGAAAACAGAGGGTTGTAGGTGGGAAATAACCCCACATTACGTGGAGAAGCTTGAAGAGAGCAAGAAATGTGCCAAATATTGTGAAACAGACATGGTTGGTCCCAACATCTGGCAAGTTACTAGTGGAGAGAACACTTACTGTGTGAAGCTGAATGAAAGGAGCTGTTCTTGCAGGAGGTGGGACATGACTGGATCACCTTGCCACCATGCAATAGCTGCTATGCAGAAGATCAAAGTTCACCCTAAAGATTATGTGCATCCATTCTTTAAGAAGGAAATTTACAAGGCTGCATACCAGCACATCATCTACCCTGTTCCTGGGCCAGAATTCTGACCAAACACAAACACACCAGACATTGAGCCACCAATATTTAGTGAGAAGAAAGGGAAGAAGCAGACAACTAGGAGAAAGGGTCAGTTTGAAGTGCCAGCTCCTAAGGATACATTTAGGATGGGCACAATAACCTGCAGTAACTACAGCAAGCAAGGTCACAGGTGGACAATGTATGGAGACACACTTAAGACCAAGTTGCAGACAAGGGAAAACATGCACCAGGTAACTAATTACATGCAATATATTGTAGCATCTTGTGCATCTAGTATGAAGTGCATCTACTATATCATCTTGTGTTTCATGTGTAGGAAAATAGGGAATCATACCCATCAAGTTCTGCACCAACCAGGCCACCTAGTGCTGCTCCAGGATCATCCAGAGCCCCTGCTGCTTCAGGTCCTGCCAGAGTTGCTACTGGGGCCCCCAAAGCTGGTGCAAGAGCAGCAAGTAGGGCCACCCAAACTGCTGAAAGAACAACAACTGGGCCCACACAAGCTGCTGCCCAGCTTCCAAGGGCACCAACTAGGGCAACCCAAACTGCATCAAGAGCATCAGGTACTGCTACTGCAGTCTCTACAGCAGCATCAAGAAAGAGAAAGAGCACATCTTCAGCACCAGCCAAGAACACCAGGTCCAGTGCATCATCTCCAGCCAAGAACACTAGGTCAGCAGTTAGACTAGGAAGAGGTTTCAATGCTCCAAGGGCAGCATCAACATCAGCTCAACCTGGGGTTGGCTCAAAGAAGAAGAGGAAGGCCCCAAGCAAGTGGGATGAGTATTTTACAGCCAGTGGCAACCACTGACTATGTTGTAATATGCTTATAAAACTTATATTTGTCATGCCATGAACTGTGCTTGTTTGGCATGCTCTACTGTGCTCTGTTTCATGTTTGGAACAGTTAGTTTGCTACCTTAAGTTCTGTGTGAATTTGGCTACCTTAAGTTCTGTGTGAATTTGGCTACCTTAAGTTCTATGTGAATTTGGCTACCTTAAGTTCTGTGAGATGATGATGATGATGATGATTGTTGTTAGATGATGATGATGATTGTTCTTGTGAGATGATGATGATGATGATGATGATTGATTTTGTGAGATGATGATGATGATGATGATTGATTTTGTGAGATGATGATGATGATGATGATTGTTCTTGTGAGATGATGATAATGATTGTTCTTGTGAGATGATGATTGTTTTTGTGAGATGATGATGATGATGATTGTTCTTATGAGATGATGATGATGCACTGGACCTTGTGTCAACTAGGGTGCACGGCATCGACGAAACCCTACTTGCCTAAATAGTGTCATTTAGGGTACCTCGACATCGACGAAACCCTAATTGCCTAAGTAAGGTCATTTAGGGTGCACGGCATCGACGAAACCCTACTTGCCTAAGTAGGATCATTTAGGGTGCACGACATCGATGAAACCCTAATTGCCTAAATAGGGTCATTTAAGGTACCTCGGCATCGACGAAACCCTAATTGCCTAAATCCACCATTTTTTTACCAGATCACACCTGACCAAATCATCATTCATACATAGATATAACATTCACTCATTGATACATAGATAGATCATTCAACAATATTCTTACACCACATTCATACATTGCATCATACACAGATTGATTCATCAGATAGACATGGATAGAAAGATAGATCTAAGAGCATAGAAACATAACAGCAGCTTCATGGGTAGAGAATCCTAGTCCACCTCTGCCTAGTGACCTGAAATGGATGGAAATTTTCCCTCCTCCTTGCCAAGTAGATGATATCATCATCACTAGGGTTTGAGCCAAGGGGGAATGCCTCCAGGAACTGCTCCATGTCCTTGCGGTTGCGTGCTGCAAGGATCCTCTCAGCCAGTTGCCTTCTCCCCCTCCTTTGGGCTGTTGCTCTTCTTGCCTCTCTTTGCCTGGCTCCCCTGGGCACCTCTTCTTCTTCATCTATGACCTCTCCAGGATCCATGTCTCCCTGGGATTCTAGGGTTTTCTTTGGTGGCTGGGGGGAGGAGAAGGCAGGGGTTTGGGTTTGACTACGGTTTCTGCCAAGGGGTGTGGGTTTTATAGAGTAGTAATGGTTGCTGGTAGGTAGGCTGAAGAGTAAGAAAACAGCCCAGTAGTAGGCCCACATTGCATACATAAGGGTTTTAGGCCCACATTAAAGTAATATAGCACAACATAACTAGATATAGGATAACAACCTGAAGAAATAAACAGTTCTTCACTGCATTACTTAAGATAGGTTCTGAACAGTACCATCTAGTGCAACAATTAACATAAGCCACACTTAGCATAGGTTCTCAACAGTCTACCATCACTCCAGTTACCATCTCCATTACCATAACTTAAATAGTTCATATAGGACTGCACAAAATATACTCGTACCATCATCTTGCAAGGCCTGTTATATATGTAGGCCAACTTACTTACTTAACCCCCATTGTGCAAATCTTCAAGCCTCTAGTATGGCCTTGATTTGCTCAAGCTTTTCCTTGCTCCCATGGCCAGCATTCAACAGATCAGTAACAAGTTTCTCCAGCTCTTTCTTGTCTTGTGCAAGAAGATCCCTGTCCACCTTGATCTCTTTCATAACCTTCCTGGTGTTGTGAATTATGTCTGCCTGGGCCTGAAGGATACACTTCTGTTCCTTTGCTAGCCTAAGCTTCTCCATCTTCATCTCCATCTCTAGCTCTTCCTTCTTCTTCTCAAATTTCTCAGCATCCATTGCTTTCTGGTAGTCCACCTTGCCAACACCATCCTGCCAGTCAAACATCTTGGTAACATCATCAACCATTTTATGATACTCAGTGCAGAGATGATCATGCTCCTTCTTCAACTTGGCAACCTCATCCTCATATGCATGCTTGTCTTGAATCCTGCCAAGGTTTTGCTCATGGAACATTTCCCACAGTTTGAGGAGGCAGTTCTTAAGTACATCAGGCCAGACAGGATCAACTCACTGAACTACACCACAGTTCACACCTCCCTGTTCAATCAAACAACATTTATAAATTCAGAATTGAATTCAGTTCAGTCAGACAACACTTGTAGCTATAAATTCAGAGTCTGTAGATATAAGGACGTGTGTACATTCAGAACTTAATTCAGTTCAAACAGATAGCATTTGCCAACAAATAGAAACTACACTTGTGCAAACTAATTTCATATAAGCTATCCAATTATCCAAGCAATGACTTGAGCTAGACTACTAATTGGAAGCAAAACTGCTGCTGCTTAATCACACTCACCTGAATAGGGCATCCATAAAACCTCCTTCCAGTGTTAGCACCTTCAAAAGCAACACACTTCCTAGGCATCATCTGGTGCAGTGTGCACTTGGGAACTTCCTCCATGGGAGCACCACAGAACAGTGGCTTAGGGATGGTGTCAGGTGTGTTCTACACACAATACAAGCTAAATCAGTCAAAGGATCCATCCAATATTTGCAGATCCATCAAGCACTGACTAAACCAATAAATCAACCAAAGAATCCATCCATAGTTGCAGATCCTCAACCCTAAATCCCAAATCGAATGAAACCTAACCCTAACCCTAACCCTAAGTAATGGCAGAGGGAGAGGATGATACTTACAAAGTACTCCATGTCCATCAGGTTGCCACCCATGCTGTCGTCGTCGGAGCTCTCATCCCCATCATTCCAAGAAGGCATCCTTGCCGGCGACGAGGAAGAGAGGTGGTCGGTGACGATGGCGAGCTCGGGCAGGGGAGAACAGAGCGAGGGAGAGAGTGGGAGTGAGTGCAAGCGAGTGAGAGAGTGTGAGCCGGCTCGGTCGTCTTGACCCGCGGTTGGAACGGCGCGCCCTAACGGCCGTCAGCACGTGCGCCGTCAGCCTCTGGCCGACAGAACCCTGACGGGCGGGCCCTACCTGTCATAAACGCGCTTAAAATCTAAACGTTCAGCGACTTGGGTTTTTTGGAACAGCGAACCAAAAAAGCGGTAGGTTTTTGAAACATCAAGAAAAGTGGTAGTTTTTTGTTGACCTAGCCTTTAATGTGGTAGTTTTTTGCTATATACTCGCTATTAACCAAACAAAACGCCGAACCAGTGCTATGTGTTACATGCGTGCTCCAAACATGGTGGTTTTACATGGTTTTCATCATGGGTGGTGGTATGTGTTAACCTAGCCTCAAATGCGGAGGTTTTGCCTTATGAAATAAAGTTGATATCGCACAAGTACAAATTATGACCGGGATGCCCAAGTCAAGTCAGCGTCAATGCATACAATTTTCCTATACAAATTATGACCCACTCTTTGTTTTTCGTGAGCAACAGTCCAAATATATAGATTTAAATTTTGAGCAGGCAGCAGGTCTGGACAGAGACCTATGCACAACTACCTACTGTTCCATCTCCAAAAAAAAGGTACCTACTCTTCGTTTTTCATGAGCAAAACCATCCAAACATTTAGAGACATTACAACCGAGCACTCTTCCAGCCCTCTCAGGCCATCAATGTTTCCGGCCGTCAGATGTACACTTCTGGATGTTCACGACCATTGGATGTGTGATATCAATCCCGCTTGGGCTTCCTTGGCGAAAAGAGATCGCTGGATGGGCTAGGCCGCTGCTCCCGTAACAAAATCGGAGCTCCTCAGTTATTTGGGCCTGTGGGCTTTATCATCCGCGAGCAACAAAACCGATGGACAACGCAGCACAGGCAGCCATGAGCCTCACGAGTGGCCGACAGAAAAGGAAAGAACCGATTGGGAGTCCACTCGCCGGGGAGACGGGTGACGCTTGGGGTGGTGATGGGGCAACGAATCGATTGGGAGTCCACTCGCCGGCGTTTGAGGAAAGAAATTGTCATTGCTACAGGTCTTTAATGGCAATCAATGTGCATCGCCGCCGGCCAATTATGTCAGGATGGTTACCATGCCGTTTCGTGTTCTTCCTTCACCCACGCACGCGCATATAGTATGCACCATCTCGCTGTTCCTTCCCCACTCTCCTTCATCAATCAGTATTCGAACAGGCAGGTGGATATCGGAGGTTCTTGCGATGAGCTCGCCACGCCTGTCCTTCCTTGTGAGTAGTCTCCCTCCGACTGCAACTCACTGTGCCAATCCAGGCCGCCATCGTTTCCCTGTCCAAATCCACTGCCGTGTCGCGGTCCCTGCCGGACAATCTTTGGGGCAACATGTTGGCGACTGCTGTCCATAGGGCGAGGAACTCCCGGTGGCGCAGGCAGAGAGGCCGTTTTTATCTGGTACTTCAGTACAGAGTTCAATAATCGTTGATTATGCTTATTATATTTGGATTCGCAACGCTGGGAACATAGCTCAGTGCACGGGTTTCAACTGGCCCAGTCCCTATTTTCTTCAGTTTCTCATTCTGTTCTCCCTGCTGGATCTTATCCTCGACTGTGTAAGCTCGAGCCCACCTCATTTTATTTGTTCGACTGTTTGGCACGTCAGTATTTGATTGATCTTTGTGGACTGTATCTGTATATTTGCTCTTCCAGCACTCTTCGTTTTAGGGAATACTTAGTGTGTGCTGTAAGCAATGGATCGCCTTTTCTGATGCACAACTGGAAAAATAGTTGTTCTCTCACATCATTACGTATTCCAGTTTTCCAGTTTGATGAATTTGGGGCTAAAGGTCATTGCTAAAAGTAAAAAGCTTGCCTGATCTATGGACTATGAACAGCAGCAGGCGTACACTATATTTTTATGTTAGGATTAAAATTTTGACTTCAGTACTACTGAAGTACTAATGCAAGTTTTCTCCATTCTTGCAGCATTTAAGCTTTCAGGCTATGTGGTGACAATTGAGCATGAATAGCAATGACGTGCTAAGATAAATTAGCACATTTGTATTAGCTTAAATACATTCATGGATCAAAATGGTTATTTCTAAGAGGCTATGGCTTGATAGTATATCCACCACAAACTCTATATCGTGTATTTCGATTCTACCACACATTTGAAATATAAAGTGTACTGGCATCTGCTATCTCAAGATCAGAGTCTCCATAACTATCCACGTATACTCGAATCTTTCTACAACTTGGCAGTACAACAATGATGCGCAGAATTATAATTTCCCGATCAGTCAACATCGTGATCCATGCATTGACTCTTGTGAAATACATGTGCTTTTTCCCATGTAGAGGAATTAATGTGTAATCTTATTTTTCCTAAAATGTGGTGTTGATCATAACATAGAAATCTTGGAAACATGTTCCATGCTTTGCTACTACGAAAAAAGTAGTATTGTTACATGGCCTTCTTTTTTAGTTTTTATTATGTTTGATGTATCTATATTTCGATAATGCTAGAGGCATGCTAAATTCTCTACATCGTATTTCTTGAGTCGTTGATAGTATAACTTATCTCCATATAAGTAGGTTTGTCTTTTTAGGATACTAACTTTCTTTTTGGGGATAATAACATGTTTGGCAATGCAGGCATGTACGTGGTACATTTTCCTGGTGCAAGTAAAGCTATTGTAGCAGTTCGTTTTTTGCAGCCTTGCTAGGATGTTCCCAATAATTTACTGAACTGTTACAATGAACTTAAACTAGTTATCTTAAAAAGAAAAACTTAAAAACTATTATGTACTGTTGCAGGTTTAGTCAAGTTTCCTGCTTGAGTTATTTTTTCTGTTGGTACTTTGAACTCCGCATGTCAATCCTGCTGAAAGTGCTGCTCCAATCCTAATATACTCTGGTCTACAGTATGCTGCTATTACAGATATTACGTTGTACTTTGAAATGCATGCTCTTGAGATTTGTCATGTGATATAATCTCGACCAAGAAGAAAATATGTTATCTCTAGCGTTGGTGACATGACCTAGCACGGAAGGATTATTCTTGCTCCTATTTGAGTTCTTATTATGCAAACATATATCCTTCATTTCCCATATATATGGCAGTCTCTCTAACTATTGACCTTTAACTGGAGTTATTAGGTAGGGATGCAACGTAATATTCTCTTACGAATGTTGAAATGATTTGAGTCTACATCATCAATACAACATGTTCTTGCTTAGCAGGGAGCAACTGCAAGTTGTTTTACTATGGACGCTGCTACTATAGTTGTTTCCTTTTTGATTTGCTTCACTAATATTACCTTCCATTCAATGTCAGTTCACGAAAACCATCAACTGATAAACTTATACAATCAAATGTTGATGAAGTAAAATCAAGTAAAATATTATGATTGAAAGGGCAAATGAGTTGCCACACAACCGTGGACAGAGGAGAAATCAAGATTGCACATGGTGATGTTTGTGTTTATGCTTGTAATGCTCAATGGAGTTTGTTTTAGGTTGTTTCCTTTATAACCCTTGAAGTATGGTGTTTCTACCGAAAACACCAAAGTTAGAACTCATGTATGGTCTATTGTTATCGTGATTGATCTAATAGCCGATGTAGGCATCTACGGTGCTATATGTTCTGTTATATATTATACAGATAGAACAAGTACATGTCCTCTATTTTATTAGTCCAAGAAGTTTAGTTTTTTGTTGTTAAATACTAAGAAACCCATTTTGTATGAGACTCTCATGCTTCATGTGCCACTATTTATATAAATTACTACCTATTTTATCTTAAAAATGGACGGGTGCGGCAACGCGCGCCGGCATGGTCTAGTACAGATTTAAATTTGGAGCAGGCAGCAGGTCTGGACAGAGACCTGAAAAGTCTTCCAGCGGTGGACGTTGTGCTCTCTGCTCTCAGTTTCAGCTGCATAAATGCAGGGCAATTTCCAAAGCCTGTCTCACTACTACTCCTAGCTAGCTGCAGAACAGAGCAGAGCAAAGCAGATCCTTGTTCCGGTAACGGATCTGTGGAGCCTCCATCACATTCACGGGCAAAAGATGTCTCCGCCGGTGAAGGTGTTCGGGCACGCGACGTCGACGAACGTGGCGCGGGTGCTGCTCTGCCTGGAGGAGGTGGGCGCCGAGTACGAGCTGGTGCCCGTCGACTTCCTCGCCGGCGAGCACAACACCCCGCAGCACGTCCAGCGAAACGTACGTGGCCAACATCTCTTTATTCATTCATGTCAGTAGCCACTCCTCATAACCGCCGATGGTGATCGTGGTCGAGTTCCTTGCAGCCATTCGGAAAGATCCCTGCGTTCCAAGACGGCGACCTCGTCCTGTTCGGTGAGTCTCTTCCTTAGCCCATCCACACCATCGTTCCATTAATTCCATCATCCCGTCTGCCATGCCAATGCGCCTGCTCCATCGATTGTGTCCCAACCATTCAACCAACAGAGTCGCGCGCGATCGCGAGGTACATACTCCGCAAGTACAGGACGCCGGGCTCGCCGGACCTGCTGGGAGAGAACGGCAGTGCCGAGGAGGCGGCGATGGTGGACGTGTGGACGGAGGTGGAGGCGCAGCAGTACCACCCGGCCATCTCGCCCGTGGTGTTCGAGTGCATCATCTTCCCCGTCATGCGCGGCGCCGCGACGGACCAGAAGGTCGTGGACGAGAGCCTGGAGAGGCTGCGCAAGGTGCTGGGAACGTACGAGGAGCGCCTGTCCAAGAGCAGGTACCTGGCGGGGAACTCCTTCAGCTTCGCGGACCTCAACCATTTCCCCTTCACCTTCTACTTCATGGCCACCCCGTACGCGGCCCTCTTCGACGAGTACCCCAGTGTGAAGGCCTGGTGGGAGGACCTCATGGCCAGGCCCTCGGTCAAGAAGGTCTGCGCCAATATGCCCACCAAGTTCTAGTTCTCCATCACCTTGTGTGTGTGTGTGTGTATGTGAATTCGCTGTGGAATAAACGAATGAATGAATGTTATGTATTGATCATGCCGAATGGGTTCTGTTTTGGTAAACTTCTTCTCGGCAAGACGGCAAGTACACAGAGTTGTGGAGCATGTTGTCATGATTGTGGTTCTATGTCTGAATATGTTAGGAGATGTCGATTTGGTGAAAGGTTAGGGAGATGATGCTTCTTTCCATGCCAGAGCATATGTTTCTAGAGTGTAAGGGCATCTTCAACGCGGACCCTCGAAACACCCGCAAACGTCCGGAGCGACGTGTCCGGATGCTGCAAGCCATCCAACACTGTCCCGCATCGGTGCGCGAACGCGTTCGCGTCAGTTTCTCTGCAAATCGAAAGCAAACCAGGGTGCTTTGCGGTAGTACAGACCTCCGCCACGTACAACTGTTGTTCAAAAATCGACCGATTCAGCGATTTATTGGTTGATTAATCGCTTCTCGGGGGTGACCACTAAGATTAGGCCATATCTTCACCATTAATCAGTTGGGACGATTTATCACAAATATTCCTATTAATCAAGCTGCCCCTTATGTACAGAAACCTCAAAATGGGCCTCCCTTCCCCCGCACAACACATAATGTTGTCACTCGATAGGGTTTGGGGTCCTGTCCACACCGCCGCCATGTTCCTGATCCACGCTATCGTCGCCATGTTCCCGATCCACACTGCCGCCACCACCTTGCTTGCCTCCGGCGGCCGGACCTAGCACCATCGGAGCTGCCCACCCTCTAGATCTTCTCCTCCTCTTCCCTAATAGCCCAACCACCTGCGCCCTCGCCATCTCTCCACCTCTCAGTAGTAGGCTGAGCAGAAACGCCTAAAATGGTGTTTGGTTGTAGGCCTGTTCTATGTAGATGCAAAGTGTTATTGTTTGGTAACATACAAGATATTTGGTCTCGTAACCTCTCGTTTGAGCGCTGAGGTTGTCAACACACACAGAGTCTTATACGCAGAACATTACCATAGGCGCATCATAGTCATACACGATTAAACCATAGTCTTAAACGCGGTACATTAACAATCGAATGCAAAAGTAAACTGAGAGAGAGAGAGAGGGAGAGAGAGAGAGAGAGAGAGGCAATCTCGGAGGGGCTCTCGTCCCTCCGGGCGCCATGGAGGCCAAGGATCGGAGGGGAGAACCTCTCCCCATCAAGCGGGGAGGCCATGGAGGGCCTCTCTCTCCTTCTCTCCCGGTGGTGCCGGAGTGCCGCCGGGGGAACCATCGCCGCGGTGATCGTCTTCATCAACGTCATCGTCTTCATCAACTTCCTCATCTATTTTCAGCGGCCCACTCTCCCGCAACCAGCTGTAATCCCCTACTTGAGTATGGTGTTTTTATGCTATGAATTATTATCCAATGACTTGGGTCATCGCTATTGTGTTTGAGTAGATTTTTGTTGTCCTATGGGTAATTGGTGAATTGCTATGATTGGTTTAAACTGATTGTGGTATGTTGTTGTCCTTTGGTGCCCATCATATGAGCACGCGCGCATGGATCACACCATAGGGTTAGTTGTATGAGCATAGGACTATGCACTGGGGTGCAAGAGCGACAGAAACTTTTTCCTACCATAGAAATTGATACATACAGGATTGAAGGGGGACCAATATATCGTAATGCTATGGTTGGGTTTACCTTAATGAGCTTTAGTAGTTGCGGATGCTTGCTAATAGTTCCAATCGTATGTGCATAGAATTCCAAGTAAGGGATGACATGCTAGCAGTGGCCTCTCCCACATAAAAACTTGCCATCGTCTAGTAACTTAACCAATTTCTTAGGGACAACTCCGCACACCATACCATCACTATTCCACACTGGCTATTTGTATTGTATTGTAATATATTCTATCTTTATTTAGGCAGCACCTACTTTTATGTTTATGATCTTGCAAAGTTATCCCTTTATACCCACTTCGTAGTTTCATTTCTCGTTTCTAGAATAAAGAAAACACTCGATGTACGTAGGGTTGTATCAGTGGCAGATAGGATTTGAGAGAATATTGATCTTACCTTTAGCTCCTTGTGGGTTCGACACTCCATACTTACCACTTCCATATTTGGAAAGTGCTACGGTGATTCCTTGCACTTGGGGATTATCATAGACCCAGATCAAAATGTAATACATATATGAACAAGATCAATGGTGGAGGTATGCAGAAAATCCACTACACTTCATATTCAACATTTGTTCATCCCCGTAGCCGATGCATTGTTTGAGCACACTTATGACAGTTGTTGACCAAACTTCAGCATTCATTCATGCCACCCACCTACCGCTTCAACCTCCAAAGCCCCCATTTATCTACCATCGCAATCCACTTCACCCATCTCACCCTCTCCAATTCCAATGCTCTCTCTATCTCTCTCACCACCGCTCCAGCACCATGAACCCCTATCCCACCGGCCCTGGATGGACGACACTGTAAGTGCATCTTGTGCCACTCCTTGTTGGTTTTGGAGTATTGACGACAAACTTGGTTGAGGGACTAATGTGTTTGTGAGATTCACAAGAGAACATAGGTAGAAGTCCCTATTGATTCGGTTTACTCATCTTGACTCCCGAATCGATGTTCTTCGCAATCTCTTTAACCGCTTCAAGAGGCTCGACAATGAAAATGTTCAGCTCACTTTTGATCGTCTCACTGATATCACCAATGAGCTTCATGCTCTCGGCGCTTGTCGTGGTTTTGTCATGGCTGATGTCCTCGTGAAAGGACTTAGTCGTGAGGCCATCGCAGTTGCGTGGAAGCTTGAGCAGGGTTGAACGGAAAAGAGGGAGACGGATTTACCCAGGTTCGGCCCCTCACGGCGGAGGTAAAAGCCTACTCCTGCTTGATTGCTATTGCTTTGGATCTCGGTTACAAGGGTGCGGATTCGCTAACCTAGCTCTCGAGAGATTGCAACTTAGTCTTTTCATCCTAGGTGCTACCCTTTATATAATAGGTGGAACCCTTAGGTTTACATGAAAGTTCGGGTCATAGTCACAACCCGTGTCCTAATCTAACTCTTGCATACATATTGCTTAATTAAGAAACTTCCTCCTGGGCCTCCCTCACAAGCCGGCCCAGGAAGCTTGGAAGAGCCGGCCTTCACGTCGGGTCTTCCTGCTCATACGATTAACCCGCCTTTCCTAACTTCCAGAGGGCCAGCAAAGATATGACCCACGAGCCGCTAGGCCTTCGGCCGGGCCATGGCTTTTGCCGGATCTCAACCACAGGTAATATCCCCAACATTAGCCCTCAGTTTAGCTTTGATTTATCCATGGTAAACTCCACAGATATGTGATGAGCAAATTCCGGGTCTTCCTCTCTGAGCCGATGTCTTCTCATCCTTTGTCTTCCTATTCCAGCCTTTCCAAGCATTTGGCCGGGTTGAACCCTTGCCGGGTCAAATAGTTCATCTTAACTTGTCAATTTCTATCTCTCCAAACTATGACATCGTATCCGCTAACCCAAAATCCAGGCATGACATCACAATGAATCTTTGAGTGGGTTGGTACTATCTTGTCAGGCACGAGAATCGAGGCATCATTTGAGCCTAATTTATTGCGCTCCCTGGGGCTTCGCACTTGCCGCTTCGGGCTCTTATCCCTAATAAATAGCACAGCGGGCCCCCAGGGCTCATTTTTACCTTTCCACCTCCTGCTCTTCTTCTACCTCCCGACGCCGTCGCGCCCCCTTCGACCTCGCCGCCGCCGAAACCAGTAGCAACACGAACAACAGCGCCGCGACCAAGACTCATCGGAGAACCGTGGCGGCCGTGCTCACAACCATCAACACCCTCAAATCCCCTTCTCAGATCTGTAAGTGCTCACTGCCATTTCAAAGTTCATCACAGTTCGTCGATTGTTCATCCGAAGTTCTTCTAGAACACATTGTAGATCTTGCTCGCATCCATTTATCCTCTGTAAACGATAAATCGCCTCCGCAACGTACATAGCATAATTTTAGATCTCCATCCGTAGTTCTATTCACCTTAATTTCTGTATGAATCCCCACTACTGCGACCATAGTGAAGTTTTATTTTCTTGTTATAGCTATTTTTAGATCTGAACAACTTTTCAATCTGCGTAAGAACTGTTTGTAGCTCCATGACCCGAATCTCATCCATCACTTGTAAGAATGATGAATTGCTCTTACTTACTTGCGCCGGCTTGAATTGTTGCCGGCTTAAAATTTCACTATATTCAGTAAATGCCCATGCACGATTGAATCTTTGTCTGTCTTGATAATCACGACCCGGCGTTATGCCGGCTTGCCATTTGCCTTTGCTATAACCTGGCAAACTTGTATATGTCACCGGCTTATGCCTGTTTTCGTACTTTTGTAGCTGAATCCTTACCAACTGAATCCATGGCCCCTAAAACCAACAAGGCGGTCAATTGGAGCAAATCCAACATGTCTGAACTCAGGTTGCAGTCTGGTAGATTCTGGGTTGCTTCCAGCCCAGGAAGAAATTGAATGGCGTGCTCCCAAGGAAGAAATCCATCCTCAGCCAGCTCAAAATGAGATCATCATATTTGGCGATCATTTGGACAGAGGCTTCCGTCCCCCAGGTTCAATATTCTTCTGGGACGTGCTTCACTACTTTGCCGTCAGGCCTCAGGATCTGGGCCCTAATTCCATCCTGAACCTTAGCCAATTTCAAGTGTTCTGCAAGGTTTATCTGCAGATTGAGCCGTCTATCAGCTTCTTTCAGGAGTTTTTCTACCTCAACCATCAGACAGAACGTAAAGGAGGACCGAGCATAGAGCTTGGCGGGGTCACCATTCAAAGGAGGAAGAACTCAGCTTTTCCAGAAGTGAAATTGGCGAGTCATCCCAAGGGGTGGCACAAGACTTGGTTTTACTGCAAAGACACTTCTCCAGAACAGCAACACTAGCTACCGGGTTATAGGATAGACCGGCTTGATGCTTCCACCACATTCCCCGGCTTCGCCACCAGAGCTGAAAGGGAAGCGCTACAGCCTCTGTATTCAAAGATCAATGCCTTGGTCGCTCATGGCCTTACTGGCGTTGATTTGACCCGGACCTGGATGAGCTGGCAGATCCAACCACCCAGCCTGAGGAGCCGGCTCATGAGCTCATACTCAGGCGAGCCTGAAGACATGCTACGGTTCAGCCGGGTTAACCTCCCTGCCAAAGATCTTATAAAATCCACCAAAAAACTTCTTGGCGAGACCAAAGATGCCATTGAGCTTGTGGGGCTAGCTCCCTTTTTTGCTGGCAACCCGGCACCCGAAGTAAGTTGCCCTACCTGTCTTTTTCTTGCTTGCTTATAACTGCCTTACCATTGTATTTAACTTACTGATCTTTGTCATCTGTCCAGGAACATGCTGAGTGGCGGAAGACTGAACCCCAAGTTCCCACTCCTCTCCAAGACGACAATGGAGAAGAGCCGGAAGATGAAGAGGAACATGAGGTCGAACTCTACTCTCTTGGTCGTCTATTTAATCAACTTGCTGATGCCACCTATTCTCAGGAACAAGTCGAGTCTAGTCGAGCCGGCGAGGCAGAGGTAACCTTGATTTCCTCATATTCAGACTCCACAATATCTGTCCAAAAGAAAACCCGGGTTGCGGTCCGCAAAGTCCCATTTTCACATCCAGATGCTCACTTAGACCCACGGTATCTTTTGAAGAAAACTCAGCACGCCGGAACCTCCAAGCGCAAGACCCGGAGTAGTTCGGGTGTAGCACCCCAAGAATTTAACCATATTTTTATTAAGTAAAATTTGGCCAGAAATAAAATTTTGAATTATACTAGGTCTTTTATTAATTTCAGAGTATTTCTTTTCTTCTATTTTCTAAAATTCTTCCCTCCACATAGAATTTTTTTGTAAAATATTGTGGGCTTTGGTAGTTTTCTTAAAACTTTTCATTTATATTTTAAACAACAGTAGGAAATATTTTCATAATAAAATTTTCACAAAATAATTCTTTTAATAGCATTTCCAATAATTGAAATGCTTCTGTTGCACTACAATTATTTTAAATAATTCTCCTAAAATTCCACAAAAATTATGAGGTGTCATGTGATGCCTGTAGATCACTTTTGTGCAAAAACCCAACTTGGTCTTTTGAAAATTTTGAGCACAACATCCAATTTTTAATTTTGTCCCATTTCTAGGTTATAACAGCAACCCTAATTTTCCTTCATCAAACAATTCTGAAATTTTTCCCACTTATAGTCCTTCCAACCAAACCCTTAAGTCCAGAAGATAAACTCCATTTGCATCTTGGAAGCCCACCAAATAAATCCTCTAAGTTTGGGTCCAGAACTGAATTTCTCCAAAACTTACACTAGCAAGTTTTTCATTTAGCCAAACCAATCATGCCATCATCACTTTCAACTAAGGAGACAACATCCTGCCAAGTTACATCATCAACCTAATCCCGTAAGTCCGCCTAGCATTTCACCAAACACCTCATGTGCATGGCAGATTCCTGCGACTCTTTTGACTTGCACTAGAAACCTAAGCATCTGGCCCAACCAGTATGTCCAATAGCTTTGTCATATAGGGTAGCCCAATCCTGTGAAGTTTGGTGGCCAGCAGAACCTCCTAGGGCACGTTGGCATTTAGCCGAACGCCCTGCGTGTGCGTCCAGAGCGTGCACCGCGCGCCCAGAGCGCGTGTATTGCATGCCCGAGGTGCCGCCGACCCAGTTCTTCTTCAACGCCGTAGTCACTGCCTCCCCTGGCTCGCCCAACGCCCCTGCTAGCCGCCCGCACCTACTCCAACCTCCCCCGTACGCCCTCCTTGACCTCAGCACCGACCAGCCGCCGTCCCGAGCCGCCGCACGTCACTGTCATGCACCGCTTCGACCACCTGGCACCATTCCTAGTTAGCCAGCACGCCCTCACCTTAATCCCCAACCCCTTGAGCTCATTCGCAACTCCACCGTCCTCGCCTAACTCGCCACCGTCCTCGTTTGCCATTAATGGCCGTCGCCACAATGCACTCGGGGACGGCACCGTCCAGGCCACCTGGAGTTTCCCCGAGCCAGCCAGCTCGCCTGGAGCGTAACTACTGGCCACTGACCCTCCACCAACCTCACCTACCTCGCCACTGACCGCGGCTTGCCATCAATGGCTTCCACCGCGTGCTTCGTTTCTGGAAACCACGGGACCGACACCCTCCGCCTATATAAAGGCCGCCCGAGCTCGTCTCGCTGATCACCACCACTTGTCCATTCCCCATGAGCCTTCCCGAGTAGCCAAAACGGTCGGAGGTGGCCGTCTTCATCGTCTTCGGTAACTACGGCCGCCGCCACCTCTCGGATGGTTCCGAGCCAACCAGAGGCTCCCCCTCTCTTCTTCCTTCACCAAAAGATTCCCATGAACCCCGTAAGCACTACCAACCCATCAATTTCACCGGAGATAGCCCATGAGCAAAAGCCATCTTTCGGTTTTCGCCGGAGATCGTCGGGAGTCCTCGTCGCCGGCGAGATAGGGCTCCCCGCCGGCCGCGTGCAAGCCACCGGTGGGACCGCCTCGGCCCCCTGGACCCAACGGTGGGCTCAGCTCATCGCGGGACGCCGCTGTTTGCCGGCGCCGGTCGCCGGAGCTGCGCCTCCGCTCTGCTACGGGAGGGAGAGGGCTCGAGCGACCAGTCAAACTTGACTGGTGGGCCCGCAGGCCCCTTTGTCTACGACCTAGGCTGCGCCAGGTCGGCGGTAAGTGGAGGCGTATTTTCGAAAATACACCTTCACTGCTGGGAAGCGTACTCCTGGGAGTATGCCTTCGACGTTCCCCCCTTCGCCCGCGCGGTCGTGCAGCCGGGCCGGCCCAATGGCTATTCCGTGCCCAGCGTGTGCCCCGGCCACGCCAGATTTGGTCTGTTTGGCCCGTTAGGTATAAATCCTCTTTTTTAATCTTTAACCAGAGACTAAAATATTTCCTTGGTGTCCATTTCAAATCCAAATGGATTGATTACAATTTCTATGTGCTCCATAAATCATGGCCTATTTATCTAAAAGTGCTGAACATTTTCTCCATGCCTGATTTTGTCTGGTTAATTAAATAGACCATTTCGTCACACAATTCAACTTTTAAAACTCCTAGAATATTCATTTCAGATCCAAATCCAGTGAAACCAATTTCTAAATATTCCTAAAATCATGCCTTATTTAATGAGTGCCTCCACTCATTTTTATAAAAAGACTATGCATGAAATTCTTGCATGTCCATTAATCCCTTGTATCCACTAGATTGAAATGTTAAAAAATCTCAGTAGCTCTATAAATAGTAGGTACATTCTGGTTATTTTTCATATAACCAGAGAGGTCCTAGAAAAGTGAAATCACTATTTTTAGAGCACTTTCATTTATCTGCTTGACACTTGTGTGATAATTGCATTATTTTGAAAATAGGAAATGAGAGGGAAATGATTATTTTTCAAAGTTGTGGAGTATACCCTACCCTACTTCATACCCAAGGCAAGCATCTTGAACACTTGATATGGTGATTGCTTGGTTGATTGCTTGCTAAAATTTTAGGAAGTGTTATGTTACCTCAAATGAAATTGCATATAGATGATCATGCATATATGGTCCCTTTGTCAGTGTTTAATTTCACTTCAACATGAAACAATTGTGTCACACATGGCTATATTTGTGCTGACTAACACGCTGGAAAGAATCCGTCACGTGTAAAGGTGACCGTGAAATAGAATTCTCGTTGTGACGAGAGTGATCAGTGATGGCATGTTGGGACATGCCAGGTGGTGACCCTGTTGGGCACTACCGAGGATATATATATTGTGCTAACCACTGCAGGAAAACTTAACCTCCTAAGTCGACCATAGATCGAGTCTTGTTTCGGTAACCCCCATACTTGATCCGTGCTACCACATGTCCCTACCACAGGTAGGGTATGGTTCAGTAAGTTGTTAACCCCTTTCCTGCACACACCGTACAGAGAGGCCATAGTGAAAGATACCATTGGCCCATGGTAGGCATGTCACTTGGTCCGGGGGCATGGGTGTAACCGGCTGGGCCGAGGGGGTAGCACCCCTGTTTGCGCGCGTTATAAATATTGTGATCCCATGCTATTGGAGGTGAGAAGCCTTCCCACTTAGAGTTTTACTTTATCATTGCCTTGGGTGATTCCTGGCTTTGGTGAGATAAAGCTGGTATGTGCTAGTCAGGTGTGTTTTCAACCCAAAGACCGTAATGGGAATTAGTCAGCGTCTCGGTGTTGACTAAAGAAATCCTTTACTTGTGGGTAAAGAGTACACCCTCTGCAGAGTTAAACCTATTCGAATAGTCGTGTCCGCGGTTCAGGACTACAGTCTGGGTTGGTCAAGTGTCGGTCTTAGGAGGAAATAACTAAAATTGAGCATGATTCATTTTTGCAGGATGACTATTGTCACTACTCATGCCAACATGAATATTATGGTTAACCTGAATATTATTGTGGACTAACCCTTTTACTCTATGTGCAACCTTGGGTATCACTTGGCATGGCTAGTCCACCTGGATACCCAGTTTTATTTTCTTTTCTGAGTATCACTTGGGATGGCTAGTCCACCTAGATACCCAGTTTTATTTTCTTCTTTGAGTATCACTTGGGATGGCTAGACCACCTGGATACTCATTTCTTTTCAAGACCTCTCGAGGCGTCGCATTCAGACACCCGTTTGGCATTTTTCGTGGAATTCCTCGGGCGGTCCAACGCCCGATGTTCCATTTAATTCTCTTGATTTATTACTAAAGTAGTATATTTATTCTTCTGCACCGCATTAATATTTGTCATGCCATGCCTTAATTTCGGTCAGCATGTGCATATAAATTAATCCATCATGATCATATGCACTCTATCGCATTCGGTATATCTTTTGTTCATAATGTTTGCGAGTACATTCAAACGTACTCACTAGCTTGTCCCTGGCTATCTAATTGGCCAGGTCAGAATTTCAACGAGGAGTACTATAATGACGTCCATGCGGACTAGGAGCCTAAGATAGCAGCCACGCGAGATAGGAGTTATCCCGGTCAGCCATTCCTGTGGGATTGGAGCTTCCACCAGAATTGGAAATCCGCTACCCGCTTTCGCCATCCACTGTTAGAAATCATTGTTGTATCATTAGACCTTTATGGTCTTGTATTCAATTCTTGTAACTACTTGGAATTCTGTATCAAGGACGTGTCCACCAGTAAAAATGATCTTGGGGCTGGTGATGACACGAGGGGTTGTTTCTGGGATTTTAAGACCCGAGAATCTGGCCCCGACATCAGGCACTCTATCAGGCGGCTTGCCTGATGAGCCGGCGTCACGAAGGGCACTAACTGAAGTGCCTCATAGCCCTACTTCTTCTCGACCACAAGCCGGCCAATTCAAGGAACCGCTTCATCCATCTGACCTGGCATACCAGATGACCTCTCCATCCTCTGATGAATCCAGCGCTACTCAAGCGCCGGCTTTTATCATCAACCACGGGTAAGACTAACTTGGTCCTTCAAACTTTTAATGTTTTATCCATCGACTAATAGCCCTTTACTTTTTGTAGCGCTAAAGCCATCAAAAAGAAGACAGCTGCCAGGTCTTTCATTCCCACTGCAGGAAACAATGAGGGCCCTTCACAGGATGTAGCAACAGACAACCCGGAGGTCCATGCTGACCCGGTTATTAATGAAGAGCCACTACAGCAAGACATAACGAGCCCTATTCATCCTTCCACTCCTTCCCCTGTTGATCAAGAGAAGGAAGATGTGATAGAAGAGCAACCTGTTGAAAAGGCCCAAGATGAGGTGATGGTGACTGGTGAAACACAGAACCCTCCACCAGAAACTTCAACAGCCTTGGCCAAAATCCCAACCAAAGATGAGTCGCCAATGAAAGATAAGGGAAAGGCGACTCTTAATTTCCAATCCTTTGATGATCAAGATGTCAACTCCTTACATCAAACCTTCCTGACCCGGTTGTTTGAAAGCCAAGATGCTGAAGCCGCTATAATGAATAGTTTGAAGAGAAAATATGAGGTAAAATTTGTTGCACCCTTAGTTGCTCATATATGTAGCCCTCCAAATCTGACGTAGGAAGTAATGAACTGCTTGAGATTTGCTTGAACTTAGTTGCAAAAATATCTGTAATGTACTCGGGTGTAGCCCCCAAGGGCCGGGTCATTATGCAATAATAACCTGGAACTTCCATGTACCCGTAGCACACTGACTTGAGTCAAATGTAGCCCCCAAGAGCCAGCTCAACATCATATGATCGGCCGGGTCTTTGAATATACTGACAAAATGATTTAGCATTAGTCCCCAAGTGCCATGTTGACTGCTTGCATCTTCATTTCAGGATTTCCGGCGATGTGCTTTCAGTGGGAGGAGACGTTCCCGTCGACTACGAGGCGCCTACGGTGACTTCGTAAAGTCTTAAGATGATATGCCGGCTCAGTCTCTCGGAGGTGCTCATAGGGGTAGGGTGTGCGTGTGTGCGTTCATAGGGGTGAGTGTATGCGCGTATATATGAGCGCTTGCGTCTGTACTGTGTTAAAAAAAAGGAGCTGGGGGCAACTACGGTGTCATTATCAAGGAAATTATGGAAACTGCTAGAGTTTTTACGTCATGTAATTTCTCTTTTGAACCTTGAGCTTTCCAATTTTGAAGCTCATAGCATAGCTAGGTTAGGTGTCTCTCTTCCCTTTGGGAGACACATGTGGTTGGGATCACCGCATGATCCTATTGCTATTCATGTAAACATTGTTGAATAAAGCCTAGCTATGTTTTGCTAAAAAAAAGCTATCGTGGTGGGAAAACAACCTTGAAAAAAATCCTATGTAATGTCCGTGTGCATCATATAGGATCGCCTTCACCGAAACTTGAGGCAAGATGGGCCGGCTCATTTGACGCGTGCATGCCTTTTTTTTTTCTGTGTGTGGTTTTGCTTTCGGTTTTCTGTTTAGTTTCTATTTCGTTTTTGTTTTCAGATTTTTGGTGTTTTTCTATGTTCTTTCGTTGTTTACATTTTCTTAATTTTTATAGTTTTCACAATATGCGGTGAACCTTTATTTCAAATATGGTGAACATTTTTCTTATATACGAAGAACATTTTTTTATTATATCAATTGAATATTTCGTTATATACGGTGAACTTTTTTCAATTATATGATGAACATTTTTATAGCACACACCAACATTAAATTATTTCATATACACAGAACTTTATATATAGTACCTCCGTTCCTAAATATAAGTCTTTCTAGAGATTTCAATATGGACTACATACGTATGTATATAGACATAGTTTAGAGTGTAGATTCACTCATTTTGTTCCGTATGTAGTTCATATTGGAATCTCTAAAAAGACTTATATTTAGGAACGGAGGGAGTATAACACATACTAAAAAAATTCAAATATATTTTACATTTTACCTATATCTACTCAAAAACAACAGCGTTTTTTGGGGTGAAAACCGGACTAAAAACCGAAGAAAACAATATAGAAACCAATGTCACGGCAGAGTGGGCCGTCCCGTTTGCGCTGGCCTTCAGCGAAGGCTCCCCTGGTTTGATGGCCTCGTGGTCCTTCTCGCGCGACCATGGGCGTGCGTTCCAGCCTTCTCCAGAAGCGCCCCGCGTGCCCTCAGCGAGTCCGCCTCCGCCTCCCTCCGCCGCCGCATATTCTTTTCTTCTTCTTCTTCTTCTTCTTCTTCCCCAAGATGAACCAACCAATTTCTCATCTTATAACGAAATAAACAGAAAGAAAATAAAAAGAGAAGGAAACCGACCCCTCCTCCTTTTCCACTCGATTCTTTCTTGCTGCACAAGAAGAGCTCGCCTTAATCCACAACGACCCCGCCCACAGGCAGCCAAACCTCGCCCGCCCGCAGCCTCCGCTCTTCGGTTCCGCAGAATCCAGCGAGTTCGTCGACGGAACTGCTCCGGCCGCCTCGCTCGCTCGCCGCCGTTGCGCCATGGTACGCCCTCCTCCCCACCCCGGCCGTTCGTTCTCGCGTCGTTCTAGGGAAGATCCAGCATCGCTGTCGTTTCCTCTGCCGAGCTCTGCGTCCTCGCTAGATACTAGATAGGCACGGGAACAGTGGTCGCGCGATTCTCCATCTCCTCGACTACTAACTATCCAAGCTGAGGTCCCTCCCGAGCCGGGTCCGCCGGCTGGGCGGAATAGCCACCGTGTCTGGGAAACTTCCTGCCGGTCCGTCTGCCCAATTCGGGATGGGGTTTCCTGTTCCGCCGTCGACGACGGCAACCGGGTCGGTACCGGCGGGGCTGCTAGCGTGCCTAGTGGGTTGGTTGAATCGGGTCATCACAGGGTCCCGGCAGCGAGCGTGGTCCGCTGGTCCGGAGAGGCAGTAGCAGTCACTCACTGCAGCAGCCGTGATCCCCTGCGCCGCGCTGGTCCAAACGAACAGTGCTAAACAACGATAGCAGTCTTCTGCCTGCCTGGGTTCGTGTATCTGACATGGATTTAGGAACTTGTGGTTGAACTAAATCATTTGGCTGGGTCCAATTTGCAGTTATATCAAGATGAATTTCTTCTTTGTTATTGTGTATATGTTGGAATGCATAACTGAACCTGCACATAGTTCACAAGCTTACCCATGTCATGTTCAGAGTATGATTCTGAATTTTAGCACCGTCATCGATCTAATCAGTGCGCTGGAACATTCTCTGGTACCACAGGCTACACCGCTGGTAGCTGGGCTGTCGGTAGCTGCTGCTGCGATGGGAAGCAGATACATGATTCAGGCATGGCAGGCCTTTCGAATCCGGGCGGCGATGCCACGTGTGCGTAAATTCTATCCTGGAGGATTTGAGAGGGAGATGAGCAGAAGAGAAGCCGCATTGATCCTTGGCGTAAGGTGATATTTCTTCTCCATGCTGTCCTTGTTAACCTGTATCTTGATAATGTCGCTGAAATCCTATGCGACTGAAATGATGTACAGTTGTTTTTTGAGTTACATTGAGATGCTGAAAATATGGAACTGTCATTGTTTCAGAGAACGTGCTGCACTGGACAAGATAAAGGAGGCCCACAAGAGGGTAATGGTAGCGAACCACCCTGATGGTGGCGGCAGCCATTACATCGCTTCCAAGATAAACGAGGCCAAGGACATGCTCATGGGGAAGGGGAAATCCGGGTCCATTTTTTAGCCAGTGCATACGAGATGGAAGTTATTTTGGCATTGTTCGCGATGAGGTAGTGATTCGCTTTCCGTCGACATCATTAACATTGTTGGGCTGATATCGTGCATCTGAACAAAGATACACGCTATGGAAACAGAGTAACTTAATTATGTGGCTGATGTAAGTTTACCCAGAGGCTCCAGATATTATGCTAACCTTCTGTTGTGACCATTGGGCTGTCTTACTTGAAAGATTGTATATTTGGGGCTTGTTGCTTACTGATGCGTGTGTACGCTATCAGTTTGTTTCTCATTGTTCCCATTGTTTAATGTCAAGCATAAACTGTTTACGATCGTATCGTCAGAAGATGTTTCATACATTGGGTTGATCTTATCTCTGTTGTAACAATTGTTCAGCCTTTTGTTTCTTCTATATTCTAGGAAGCTCCTACTAATTCATAAAAGACCATAAAGCTCACCCCCCCCCCCCCCCCCCCCCCCCCCCCCCAAAACGTCCAATTCAGCACACAGTGATGATTTATATTGTTGCAGTGTCAAAGGTACCAATAAATGCGTAGCATGGAGACGAGCAGTGGACATTCTTTGTCGAAAAGTCTGCACTGAATCTCTTTGCTGCACAATCCACATCAAACATTTAAGCTCCAGTTGAAAGCTTCATTGGAGATTTGCATTGTTATGTAAAAAGAAGCATAGATATTGTAAGCCTCGTAACTATTTGACTTTTATATCCTTTTTTGCGGGGGAGTTCAGGTTATATCTTGACCAAAATGACAGCTGTTTGTCAAATATTCATCCACGGTGCGACTTGTAACAGTTAAATATGCACTGTTTCACTATGGCAAACTAACTTGTGCTATCATAAATCTATCAGCCCCCGTTCATGCAAATTGACAACACAGATTTTGTGCCCAAAAATCAACTCTTGTCATCAGTCTGACAGAAATAACTTCTGTGGACGCAGGAAGTTTGAAAATTTCAGAGAACGATTCAATTACGTGGGCATTGAAAAAGGATTGTCGCATAAATAATTCATGCAATTCATATCATCCACTCGTTTACCTTTTTGGGCACGCTGAAGAATTTATTGTCCGAAGTCTTGTTTTGCGCAAATTGATGGCACCAAGTTCATGCCCAAAATTCAACTCTTGTCATCAGCCTGGCGAAAATAACTGATGTGAAGGCAGGGAGTTTGAAGCTTTAGAGAACAAATTCAATTCCGTCGGAATCAGGACTGATCTTCGCCTTCCTTTGGAAGGATTCACGCAATTCATACCGTCTACTCATTTTTTTTTTTGGGCACGTGGAAGAATTTATTACACTGTTCTAGAAAATGAAGAATGTTGAGTAGTTAGTTGATGACTACAGAAATGGTCCAGACCAATTCATAATTGACATTGTTGCAGTGTCAAAATCTAGTGTATGAGTCATCACCATGTAGTAGCAGACATTCTTCATACATTGCAGCTTGTATTAATTCTGTTCAAGTCTTCATTAAGAGCATGCTCATCAAGAACCTAGAAAGACCGCAAACCACTGTGGTAATGTTTAAAGTTTGTCGAACATTCAACCTGTCATTGATAATGTTTGAAGTTCGTCGAACTTTCTGACAATGACTACAAGTTGCAAAACATTGTGGTAACAGTGTAATTTTGTAATAATATCTGAAGAAGATGATGAACAACACAGCTCGTCTGTTCAGGCAAATGCATCAAGGCAGTCCGGAATCCTAAGATAGCACATTAGCACTGTTACCTTAAGTTTTCACTTTTGAGGTAATTTTTTAAGAACCCTGAATCATGGCCTTGGCATTATCCTCGGAGTAAATCAGCATGTGATTAACATGCAGCCGGCTTAAGTAATTAACCATTAGTTCAAGTTGATGACCAGATCATGTGACTCGCGGGGTCGATTTTCTTGACCAAATCACAGATCTCTCTGGGAACACCTTTTGATGTTAAGGTTTCATCACAGGACCGAATCGCAGTAATCCGTCTCGGACAGAATGGTCAATCCAAGCATACGGTAACCTAGAAGTCACTATATCAAATATAATCTTCTGCCGGGGATCCAAATTTGACAACACAAAGGTCTTATAGTAGTACAAAATATTCAACCCATTGCCATTTGTCCGGTCAAAAGTAGAAGTATTGGGTGGTCATCTGCATTTGCTCCCCCTGAGTTCTGAATACTTAGCCATCATCTTGTCTGTGGGACCAGCAGAGAACTTCCAAAGAAATTGGGTCCCTCATCTTGGTCTCTTTGCTTCCAGCCTAGTTCCTCCCACTGTACTTGGGGATCGACGGCGGCGAAGAATTCGCAAGAAACAAGGAACAGAACATGCATGCATAACACGACTAACAGTGACGAGGATTTATGTAGCTTGAGCAGGCCTGAAAACAGTCACATAGTTATCTCACATTTCCCTTGGCTCATGGAAAGATATATCCGGCCAACCTGAAAGGAACAATTCTGTCACTGCCTCACTGGACATCGAATGCGATGGTTGGAAACTTGGAATGAATTGTGGCTGCTTGACCCTTTCGATCATATCGAATTTGAGCTGGCTTCCTGGCTATTCCTTCTGTCCTGGACCGGGTACAATTGTTAGTTACATATGCTGTATCACACTACGCTTATGCTGCTGCTATAATTTTTCAGCAGTTCCTCTTCTGACCTAATAGTAGGATTTTGGTTGGAAGCAAAGAGGACAACCATAAATGCACTGAACCATTCCATGTCATATCAGTTGTAGTAAGTCAGGGGTCATCAGGTGTAAGCCTGTTGCCACATTTGACAGTATCAGCAGCATTACTATGCAGCATTTGTGAGTGTCTGTAATCTCTGAAACGATGTTGCTAAGAATTGCAGTCTTGAATGAATTATTAGGCGCAAAAGTAGAATTCTATTGATGTTGAGTTCATTGGCCCAGATTTTTGCTTCATTTTTCCTATAAGTTCGTTGGGCAGAAAGGGCCTAAAGGTTGACCCATTGTACTGTTTCATGACAAAATACAAGAAACTGCTGTACCCAAAGAAGTGAGCAACTCAACTTCTACTGATGTATATGTATGGTTCAGAGGGGAGATAATATGCCCATCTTTTTGACAAGATAGGTAATAAAGAATTCCACAAGGCATCAGATTTTTTTTTAAAAAGATCTGAGGCCACATCAGAAATAGTAACCAGATATCTAATACATTTGCGATTTTGCTACTCGGCAGTCGTCTGAATAGTAATAGGCTGGGGTATAATTTTCGTATAGCTTATGTAGCTTTCTGTACGTCCATCAATCTAAATCTCTGAAGAACGAAGAGATAAATTTCAAAGCTCACCTAACATCTGTGGCCAGGCTAATATAATAACCAACGTGCTTAAAAAAATCTTGTCTCCTTGGATGAGCACATGTTTTTTGTTTGTCTGAGTTTCAGTCTGAAATCTAGCATGACAATTCCAGAGCCTCGATATCACATCCCAGAAAATAGCTCACACTTGTCTCTGGTCAGTGCTACGTGATAGAAACAAAAGATATGCATCTTACCTAGCCTTGGTTCCCATTCTTCCCAAGTGCAATCGAACTCTAACACGTTAACTATGGATTAGCATGGACCGATTAAGCTAATCTACTGTTTTTTTTTTTTAACAGCCAAGCTGGGCAATCTTGGAACGACTCCTGCGCTTGATAAACTGTCACGACCGACAGATCCTGTCAATAACCCCACCAGTCACTTGCCTCGAACCTTGGTTAACCTAGAAAGGGTGACAAGTGTCGCTTATGTTCGGAAAAACGGAGCGCCAATATGCTGCTTCCAGTTACAATTCACACTAGCTAGTTATTACTCAGTCATCTCAAACATAAAAAATGAACATACCCACTGACCTTGCTTAATTGTGTCTGTACAAACATGCATGATCGTGGGACTAATCTGCGGCACCCCCAGTAAAAACTCGCCACGTATGGGTATACGCGACCTTTTTCTCTTGTGCCAGTTCCTGTTTTCTGTGTTGACAAGTGAAGTATCGATCCGACGTCGGTCTCTTGACTAGAGGACAAGATCCGTTCAAAGGCGCCGTTTTTCTTTCTCTCCCTCGGAAGGTCCAGAAGGATGACATGGGGCTTCTGCAAATGCATGGAAAAGTGGATGATGAAAGATCAGAGGGAGGGAGAAGTATTCTTTGCTCTTGTTGGTGCAGTAGTAGTGGACGTGTGTGTGTGGTGATGTGTATGTCCATGGGAAACAGTAGAGATTTCAAAGGCTTCCGAAGTTTCGATTGGTTAACCGCACCTTCCGAGAAGAAACGAATCGGATGCCAATGGTCATGTGGATGTTGTCTTCATGTATGGCCATTAAGTCAAACGGGATTTTTTTTTTCTGACCAACTGCGCTGTTCGACATGGCGCTGTGTTTAGACAAAAAGGTGTCTATAATGTTCTGGTGCAGGTTCCTGCTGAGGTGTGCTTGCGGGTCTTGCCACTTGACCAGTTCCATGGAAGAACCTGATGCTCTCATCAGAAGCCGGGTAGCGAGTCTGCGATTCACCTTGTATCGCCTCGTTCCCTTTCGACACATTATCGGGTGCAAACCAGACGGCCAACTCAAATCGATCTTGCCTTACTTGGTCAGTGAAGTTGGAGCTCTCACCTGTGTTTGGTACTGGTGAGATTTTAATTAAAAGGAAGGCTGTAAAAGAGACCCATACAATGTTTGCTTGAATCCAAACTCACGCCCGTGAGGACTTAAACCTAGGTGGTTCCGTGGTTGGGTTGTGCATCCACTCCCCTAACAAATGAGTGAGTCAATAGGAGGTGTCTACAATCCCATAATTTTTGGATCCAAATTCAATTTTAGGACACTAATCATAGTTGATCTGCCCCCCTTCGTTTTGTAATGTGTAGATGAAACCTGGATCTGAAAATTTGTGAGACTGTAGATGCCATCTTGTCAACCCACTCGATGATATTTCCAAAAAGACACCGTAGTAAACCGGTTGCGCTTTTTAGCGGTACAACTTCTTTCTCCACGGGATCTCAAAAAAAAAAAAAAACTTCTTTCTCCACGAGGGCCTACGTGTATCTGCCACATCCATGGAATCATGCCGTAGTCGGAACTTAATGCGTCGTACAATGTCAGTACAAAGTTGCGATAATCAACGAGACTTTTCTTTTGCGAAAAGGATCTGAATCTATTAATCATACGAACGTCAATTTTGCACCACGGAGATGAACAACCACACATACAGCAGAATGTAGGTACGAAAATGGATCGGTCGATTCCAGAGATCATAGTGTACGGGATGATAGCGAAAACCTTTTAGCATGAACCTAATTTGTTAGGCATGGAAAAAACGCAGCCCGCTCAATCAGGATTAGCTGGAAACTGCTTAGCCGCAGCAGTGATCCCGCCCTCCATCCCATAATATAAATGAACGTTTTTCAAGCTTAGAGTGTATATTCTTGCGGTGCATGCAAAAAAAGTGGTCCACGCACGTGTGCGCTGACAGCAGACGTGGCCGTCGGGCCCGCCATTTGTAGTGTGACCGTGTGGCCCTCCCGAGCAGAGGGAGCGGCGGCTGACTTTGGGCCAACGGAAAACGACTCGTAGGTGAGAGCATCTACAGCCAGATTAGGCAAATCCGGACCCTCAAACGTCAGCGGACGCGTCCACCGGTCACTTCTCAAATTTCCTCATCTACATCCGGATACCTCATACTAGAAATCTTAAATCCATAGAAAAGCATGCAAAGAAAAAAAAAATCCACGCACTACGTAGATCAACTACCCTAGTCCTCGTCGGAGATGTCGACTATCTCCGTGCCCTGCTCCAGGTACATGGGCGGCAGCCGCAGCTCCGGCTCCTGCGGCTCCTCCGGCTCATCCGCGTCGGCCTCCAAACCCATCTCCGCTTCGACCTCGTCGAAGAGCGCGTCGGTGGCCGCTCGTTCCTGCCGGATGAACTGCTGGTTGGCCTCCATATAGGCCTCATCCTGGATGGACTCCAGGATGGCCTGTTGCTCCGCCATCTTGTCTGCTTGGGTGACGGCGAACTCCGCCTCCGCGTTCTGCATGTTGAAGCCCGGAGCCGGCGCCAGCTCCTGCTCCGGCTGCTCCGCCTCCGCCATCTCCATCGGAGCCGGCTGATGCTCCTCTCCCCCCTCCTCCTCCGCCTGCTCCTCCTCCTCCTCCGACTCCGGCGAGTCCGGAGGCATCCCGACAGCGATGCGGGCGGCGCGCGCGGCACGCCTCGCCCGGATCTCCTGCTCGATCTGGTACCGGCGCTCCGGCGTGAGCATAGCGTACGTGGTTATCTTCTGCCGGACCATAGTGAAGCCGGAGAGCGTGGGAAGAGCGACGGAGCAGGAGAGGAGGTGGATGGGCTCGGGCTGGCGGCGCGGAGAGGGAGGAGGTGGATGGGCTAGGGTTGGGGGACGCCGGCCAGCTTAAATAGCCGGATTTGGCCTCGGGCGGCGAGCCGGAGCGGCGCCACGCGGCGTTCACACCCCCATCGGAGGAGACGTCCGTCAGACCGTCGGGTTTCCGGGCGATTCCACGTGGGACCCCATCGTCAGTCCGACGTGGCGGACGCGCAAGGGCGCCCCCATATCCGCCCCATATTTGGGCTGGATATGAGGGGTGCCGGTCAGCCCGGGCGTTTGAGGCCCGTTTGAGGGGCCGTCTGTTGAAATATGAGTTGGGCCTAGGGCCCATCTAACAATTTCAGAAAATCTACAAGGGCCCATGTGGGATTATATGGCACTAGGTGTGGTGGAAAGTTTAGTCCCATACCGCTAGTGGAGAAGGAGTTGGACCTCCTTATAAGGGATTCTCTTCCACATGCTATTGGAGCTTGAGAAGAGAAGTGGTTCCCGCGCGCTCCTCCTCCGCCGCCCGCCTCGCCACGCCACTCCTCGCCACGACGTGCCGCGGGTTGCGGGATTGAGCCGAGCTCACACCTATGCGCTTCTTTTTGCCGGTCAGGAACGGAGAGTCTTTGACAGATGGGATCATTATCTGAGACGTCAGATCGTGGGCTGTTACCAACTTGGACGTGGGTTCAGCCCACGTCTCTCCACGCGGCCGCACCTATATATGTGAGACGCTGCGAACCCTAGCCGCCATGCGAAACAGATCGCATCTCTGCCTCCACGCCCATTGCCGTTCCATTGCTGCTGCTGCCGCCGGCGACTCCATCCCGTTCACCGCGTACATGGTTGACGGAAGAGCTGGCCTCCAAAACCCCGCCTCTTCAGATCCTGTACGGGAGAGGGGCGATTAGGTTTTTGGGGAGCGACTACGCGACTGCTCGCCTCCGTTCATCTACTTCCTCTACGTCCGCATCGCCTTCGTCATCACCATGTCCACCGACGCCGACCGTGCCGGCGCTGAGAAGCTGGAAGCCGACAAGAAGGCCGTCGAGGATGCTACTGCCGCCGCCGCCCGCCGCCGCCGCGGCCTCTGCCTGGCCGATCGGAGGGTATAACATGTTTATCCCTCTCCTGTTTACTTCTGTCTTAGCAGTACTAGCTATGTGCGTAGATGTTTCTATTATATGCGTAGTACATGCTAGTCTGGTTCATAATCAGTATGTCAGTAATTTAGTCAATGCCATGCTAGTGATTTATTCATGGATTAAATTAATCGGAAAATTGCCTATTTACTCAGCAATCCAAAAACCTAATTTGTGTAGGAATTTTTTGAATCATGGTTTTGCTGCTGCACTGAAACCGGATAAGTTTACCGGTACATATTTTAAGCGTTGGCATACCAAAACTATCTTATGGCTCACGGCAATGAACGTGTTCTGGGTTGCCGGGGTGACTCCCACTGAACGATTACTTTTGAACAGGAGAAGGCGTTCAGGGAGGCCACCGTCATCTTTCTCGGAGCAGTTCTGAGCGTGATCGGAGATAAGTTAGTTGACGCATATTTACATGTGCGGGTTGCCAAGGACTTGTGGGAGGCGCTCGAATCTAAATTCGGGGCCACCGATGCTGGGAGCGAGATGTATGTTATAGAGCAGTTCCACGATTACAAAATGGTCGAGAACCGTTCTGTATTGGAACAGGCTCATGAGATAATATGCATCGCTAAGGAGCTTGAGCTTCTGAAGTGCGATTTACCGGGCAAATTTGTCGCGGGTTGTATAATCGATAAGCTCCCTAATTCCTAGAGGAATTTTGCTACCACTCTGAAACATCAGAGGCGTGAATTCTCAGTAGAGGATGTCATCGGCCATCTGAGTGTTGAGCAGAACTCGAGAGCAAAAGACTCGCATAGAAAAGGGGTCGAAGAAACTTCTGTGGCCAATATGGTGCGTCAGAAGAACTTCAATTCCCACAAGCCCAAGGGAAAGAACGGTGTCCAACAGAATACCGACTTTAAGAAGAAAGGTAAGAAGACCTTCAAGAAGAACAAGAAGGGAGATGGCTGCTTTACTTGTGGTTCGGAGGAACATTGGGCCAACAACTGCCCAAACAAGTACAAGAAGTCAGGGCAGGACTCCAAGTCTGCCAACATGATTATGAGCAACAATGAAAGTGGTGCATCTGGGTACGGTAATTTATTTACTGTATTTTCAGTTTGTCAGTCCACCGAGTGGTGGGTGGACACAGGTGCAGGTGTTCATGTGTGTGCTGACATTTCATTGTTTTCTTCTTACCAGGCCACAGGTCACGGGTCTGTATTGATGGGGAATGGCGCGAGTGCTTCTGTTCATGGTGTTGGCACGGTCGATCTGAAGTTTACTTCGGGAAGGATCATGCAGCTGAAGAACGTGCAGCATGTCCCCGCCATCAAGAAGAACCTTGTTAGTGGCTCCCTTCTGTGTAGAGAAGGGTTTAAGTTGGTCTTCGAGTCTAATAAAGTAGTTGTTACGAAATATGGACTATTTGTTGGAAAGGGTTATGAATGCAGAGGAATGTTCCGCCTTTCTCTCGCTGATTTTTGTAATAAAGTCGTGAACAATATTCATTCGAGTGTTAATGAATCTGAAGTTTGGCATTCACGTCTTTGTCACATTAGTTTCGGTGTTATGACGCGGCTAGCAAAACTGAATTTAATCCCGAGTTTCACTTTGGCCAAAGGTTCTAAGTGCCTTACGTGTGTGCAAGCTCAGCAACCTCGCAAGCCTCACAAGGCTGCGGAGGAGAGACACTTGGCGCCATTAGAACTCATACATTCTGATCTTTGTGAGATGAATGGTGTGTTGACTAAAGGTGGAAAGAAATACTTCATGACATTGATAGATGATTCCACTAGATATTGCTATGTGTATCTGTTAAATACTAAAGATGCGGCTCTACACTACTTTAAAATCTATAAGGCAGAAGTTGAGAATCAACTTGAAAAGAAAATTAAACGAGTCCGGTCAGATCATGGTGGAGAGTACTTCTCGAGTGAGTTTGATTCCTTTTGTGCGGAACATGGTATTATTCATGAGAGGACGCCTCCCTATTCACCCCAGTCAAACGGGGTTGCCGAACGGAAAAACCGTACTCTAACTCATTTGGTTAACACCATGTTAGATACATCGGGTTTATCCAAGGCATGGTGGGGGGAGGCTATATTGATATCATGTCATGTCCTGAATAAAGTTCCGACAAATGATAATGAGATCACTCCCTATGAGAAATGGGTGAAGAGAAGGACAACACTCTCGTACTTGCGTACTTGGGGCTGTTTGGCGAAAGTCAACGTGCCTATCCCCAAAAAGCGTAAGCTTGGACCAAAGACCGTGGACTGCGTTAATTTGGGCTACGCTAAGAATAGCGTTGGCTATAGATTTCTAGTAGTGAAATCTGAGGTACCTGACCAGAAGGTCGGTACAATTATGGAGTCTAAGGATGCTACATTCTTTGAGGATATTTTTCCTATGAGAGATATGCAAAGCACTTCTAGACAAGAATCTGAGGAGACTCCTGAGCCTGCCATTCCTATGGAATATTATGAACAAACACATGATGAAAATCCTGAGGAGGATGACGAGGAAACCCTTGGTAGGGGTAAGAGACAAAGGACTGTAAAGACCTTTGGTGATGATTTCCTTGTGTACCTCGTGGATGATACTCCCACTTCTATTTCAGAAGCGTATGCATCTCCAGAAGCTGACTACTGGAAGGATGCGGTCCGTAGCGAGATGGATTCCATCATGGCTAACGGGACTTGGAAGATTACTGAGCGTCCCTATGGTTGCAAACCATTGGGATGTAAGTGGGTGTTCAAGAAGAAGCTTAGGCCCGACGGTACGATTGACAAGTACAAGGCTAGGCTTGTGGCCAAGGGCTATGCCCAGAAAGAAGAAGAAGATTTCTTCGATACTTATTCACCTGTGGCCAGACTGACCACCATTCGAGTATTACTCTCGTTGGCGGCCTCGCATGGTCTTCTCATCCACCAGATGGATGTTAAGACGGCATTCCTGAATGGAGAGCTAGATGAGGAAATCTACATGCAACAGCCTGATGGCTTTGTGATAGATGGTCAGGAAGGAAAAGTGTGTAAGTTGTAGAAATCTTTATATGGCCTGAGACAAGCACCTAAGCAATGGCATGAGAAATTTAATACAACTTTGACATCTGTTGGCTTCTTTGTTAATGAAGCTGACACATGTGTATACTATCGCTATGGTGGGGGCGAAGGAGTTATACTGTGCTTGTATGTTGATGACATACTGATATTTGGAACTAGCCTCAAAGTGATTGAGGAAGTTAAGTCCTTTTTATCTCAGAACTTTGAGATGAAGGACCTTGGAGTGGCTGATGTTATCTTGAACATCAAGCTATTGAGAGATGGTGAGGGTGGGATTACACTTCTGCAATCCCATTATGCTGAGAAGGTGTTGAGTTGTTTTGGATATTCGGACTGCAAACCATCTCAAACACCATATGATCCTAGTGTGCTGATTCGAAAGTTCGAAAGCATACCTAAAGATCAATTGAGATACTCTCAAATTATTGGTTCACTCATGTATCTAGCGAGCGCAACGAGGCCTGACATCGCGTTTGCTGTGAGCAAACTGAGCCGGTTTGTTTCCAAACTGGGTGATGTACATTGGCATGCTATTGAAAGAGTTATGCGCTATCTGAAAGGTACTATGAACTATGGACTTCACTATACCGGATACCCGCCGGTACTTGAAGGGTATAGTGATGCGAATTGGATCTCTGATGCTGATGAGATGAAGGCCACAACTGGGTATGTATTTACTCTTGGAGGTGGTGCTGTTTCCTGAAAGTCTTGCAAGCAAACGATCTTAACGAGATCGACAATGGAAGCAGAATTAACAGCATTAGACACATCTGGTGGCGAAGCAGAATGGCTTCGAGATCTTTTGATGGACTTGCCAGTGGTTGAGAAGCCGGTTCCGGCCATCCTTATGAACTGTGACAATCAGACAGTTATTGTCAAGGTGAAGAGTTCAAAGGACAACATGAAGTCCAACAAACACATAAGAATGAGATTGAAAGCTGTCAGAAAATTAAGAAACTCCGGAGTGATAGCGTTGGATTATATTCAAACGGCTAAGAATCTGGCAGATCCCTTTACTAAAGGGCTATCACGTGTTGTGATAGATAATGCATCGAGGGAGATGGGTATGAAACCCACATGAGTTGCCATGGTAATAACCCAACCTATGTGATCGGAGATCTCGTGAATTAGGACCTGGGAAAACAAGCCAGTGGTGAATTGAGGAGAGTAATTTTACTAACCCATTTCGTTGGAGATGCAATACTCTCGAAAACTGTATGGTAGGATGACTACTGTCTTAATGTGTTCCAAGACTTATATATATAAGCAAGATCCTGTCCTACAGAGCGATCTTTGAAGGAACACACCTATATGAGCCCGACTGCTGGTCACAGTCTATGAGATTGAGGTGATCTCTAGCAAGCTCATGAATAGGCCAGGAGTGTGACTAATATGCTCCACCCGAGGGGTCAGCCTTCGCCAGTCTAGTACTAGTAAGACCTGTGGTGAAACTTCTTTACGCCAAATTGACAATTCAAGGCATAGTCCATTGTTCAGTTGTGAAGGAGTGTAGCTACTTGCTCTAGGTGGAGTTCAACCTTAACCGGTCTCCACTGAAATACTGGTATATCAAAACAGTGTTTGGAACAAAGGACAAAATGGGCCCTTGAGATCTGGTGGGGGGTTGTTGAAATATGAGTTGGGCCTAGGGCCCATCTAACAATTTTAGAAAATCTACAAGGGCCCATGTGGGATTATATGGCACTAGGAGTGGTGGGAAGTTTAGTCCCATACCGCTAGTGGAGAAGGAGTTGGACCTCCTTATAAGGGATTCTCTTCCACATGCTATTGGAGCTTGAGAAGAGAAGTGGTTCCCGCGCGCTCCTCCTCCGCCGCCCGCCTCGCCACGCCACACCACACCACGCCTCGTCACGATGCGTCGCGGGTTGCGGGATTGAGCCAAGCCGAGCTCACACCTATGCGCTTCTTTTTGCCGGTCAGGAACGGAGAGTCTTTGACAGATGGGACCACGATCTGAGACGTCAGATCATGGGCTGTTACCGACTTGGACGTGGGTTCAGCCCACGTCTCTCCACGCGGCCGCGCCTATATATGTGAGGCGCCGCGAACCCTAGCCGCCACGCGAAACAGATCGCATCTCTGCCTCCACGCCCACTGCCGTTCCATTGCTGCTGCTGCCGCTGGCGACTCCATCCCGTTCACCGCGTACACGGTTGACGGGAGAGCAGGCCTCCGAAACCCCGCCTCTCCGGATCCTGTATGGGAGAGGGGCGATTAGGTTTTTGGGGAGCGACTACGCGACTGCTCGCCTCCGTTCATCTGCTTCCTCTACGTCCGCATCGCCTTCGTCATCACCATGTCCACCGACGCCGACCGTGCCGCCGCTGAGAAGCTGTAAGCTGACAAGAAGGCCGCCGAGGACGCTGCTGCCGCCACCGCCGCCGCGGCCTCTGCCTGGCCGATCGGAGGGTATAACATGTTTATCCCTCTCCTGTTTACTTCTGTCTTAGCAGTACTAGATATGTGCGTAGATGTTTCTACTATATGCGTAGTACATGCTAGTCTGGTTCATAATCAGTATGTCAGTAATTTAGTCAATGCCATGCTAGTGATTTATTCATGGATTAAATTAATCGGAAAATTGCCTATTTACTCAGCACCGTCTGGGTCAAATTTTCGTGACTGGTCAGTGACCGGGCCGTCCGCCCGAGCGTTTGAAGCGGGTTTGGGGCGTCCGGCTGTAGATGCTCTGAGGTGTTCTTTTTTCTTCTAGAAGCTGGAATGCATAGCCTTGTCCCTTTCTTTCTCGAAGTTCCAACTTTCTTCTTCCCTCAGAAAAGAGCTCCAACATTCTTCAACGCGTACGGCCATTTCACTTGAGACCCTGTGTTGCAGGAGCATATTGTTTTGCGGGAAATAACCTGCCTTTTGTCACCATGGGTACATGGCTTTTCGACTTTTCAATCTGAAGTGGTTACTTGGCCTCCGTTGCGACGGGAGACGTGTAATGTTTTTTTCCCCAAGAAAAGAGAGCCTGACTGCGACAATTCAATTCGGTGTCTGGGCTCATCTATACCTGGTGAACAGTAAAATAAAGAAAAACAAAAAAATTCAAATTTTTTGATTTTTTTTTGTGGTGCAAAAGGCTCAGATGTGTGATGTTCGTGCAAAATTTTAGGGTGTTTGGACATTCGAAGAGCTCGTGAAAAAAAGACAAAATCGGGTCTTAACAATGTTGTTTTCAAAAGTTTCTTGGACACCCAAAATTTGTCTTTTTTGCCACCAACTCCTCAAATGTCCAAACTTCACCAAATTTTACACGGGCATCACGCGTATGAGCATCTTGCACCACAAAAACATTCTATTTGTTCGCTATTTAAAACGATTTTATTGTTTATACCCGGGCTCCTATGAGCCCGGATGCACAATAGCCGTGTCCACCTACTTGTGGTTAGACTAATGGGAAACATTGTCATGCCTGCTTTTGACAGGTAAACACGTGTCATGTTCGGCTTTGCTTTTGCGGGAGCGATGGCAGATGTCAGTATTGACGGATTCGGCCAGGGTCTGGTTGGAATGAAGGATAGGAAGAATATAGAAGTAGAATATTGTTTGGAACTTGGATGTTTTTTTGGCAGGGCTTGGGAATTGGATGTCATGTCTTGTAAAATCCTATATAAATCTAAAGCGCATGAATTATACAACATTATCGTGCGGGTACTTCACATGACTTCTCTCGAAGAGAAAGAGAAAAGAGGAGATAAAAAGAGACATGTTTCATTGCACTACCCAAAAGAAGTGAAAACACGAGATTTGAGCAAATGTTTAGAATCCTCTACAAAGTTTACGAAAGAAATGGTTCTTATAGGAATTCTTCAAGCTCCTACAATGCAATGCTACTATAGGGAAAAAGTATTGTAGAATTCCATTCAAATTCTTGTAAAAAATCCTTTATTACAAATGGGGCCTAGATATTTCACATGGGATCTATACTAACCCCACGGACCAACACTGATCTTTTCTATGCACTTTGCCCTCATCCATGTGTAACTGGAATATTATCTGGAGTTGATCTTCCGAGAAAGAAGGTGCACATTGCATACGCCCCTCTAAGGGTCTGGCATCCTCCTCGGCATAGCAGGAACGTTCCCTCTTGTCAGACGTCTATGCATCCAGTGTCGACACATGTGACATGCCTTGTGCCTTGACCGGAGTGTAACCATGAGAGTCGACACTGATATGATTTTGTAACACCTTGACCACAACCACCGGCTCGCGGCCATTAGGTCTGGCTACCACCTGGGATATACACTGCCTCCACAGACCAACACTGGTGTTTCCTGCACACTTTTTCCTCACTAGTGCGCATCCGGGATCAACTTCCTGGTCGGTCATTGATACGTCCATTTTGCATCATGATTTGCTACTGTTATTTATAGTGTTTTTAATCATTATAACACTCTTTGGAGTAATTCTAATGCCTTTTCTCTCTTAATATGCAAGATTCACACAAGGAGGGAGAATGCCGGCAGCTGGAATTCTGGACCTGAAAAAGCTCTGTCAAGATACCTATTCTGCACAACTCCAAATGAGCTGAAATTTTCTGGAGATTTATTTTGGAATATATAAAAAATATTGGAAGCAAAATGTACCTCGTGGGGCCCCTGGCCCACTTCTGGCCCCCATTTTCTGGTATATAAGTGCATTTGACCTAAAAAAATAGAGAGAAGACTTTTGAGACGGTGCGCTGCCGTCTCGAGGCGGAACTTGGGCAGGAGCACTTTTGCTCTCCGGCGGAGAGATTCCACCAGGGATACTTCCCTCCGGGAGGGGGAAATCGTCGCCATCGACATCACCAGCGACCCTCTCATCGTGGGAGGGCCAATCTTTATCAACATCTTCACCAGCACCATCTCATCTCAAACCCTAGTTCATCTCTTGTATTCAATCTTTGTCTCAAAACCTCAGATTGGTACCTGTGGGTTGCTAGTAGTGTTGATTACACCTTGTAGTTGATGCTAGTTGGTTTATTTGGTGGAAGATTATATGTTCAGATCTATTATGCAATTCAATACCCTACTGATCATGGGCATGTTGATGATTTGTGAGTAGTTACTTTTGTTCTTGAGGACATGGGAGAAGTCTTGTCATAAGTAATCATGTGAATTTGGTATTCACTACAGGAATCAGCTGATTTGCCGTCCGCCATGGCAGACGGCAAAGGACCAGAAAGCTGACGGCAAAGGGCTTTGCCGTCAGCCGCAGACGGCAAACATGGCCGGCACTGTAAGTTACGGTAAAGAGCTTCTTTGCCGTCTGTTTTCAAACAGCGGACGGCAAAGACATTTGCCGTCAGCTTTCCTGGGCAAGCAGATGGCAAAGAAAGTTGACGACAAAGGGTAGACGTTAGCCACGTTAGGTGTCTAACGGGAGGCTTTGCCGTCTGCCGACTGACGGCAAATGTGCCCTCCACTTTGCCGTCTGCTTCATGACGTCATCAGACCCGTCACCCTCCCCACTCTTTGCCGTCTGCCGCTGCCACCACTTTGCCGTCTGCTTCATGACGTCATCAGACCCGTCACCCTCCCCGCTCTTTGCCGTCTGCCGCTGCCACCTCTTTGCCGTCTGCCGCTGCAACCTCTTTGCCGTCTGCCGCTGCCACCTCTTTGCCGTCTGCCGCTGCCACCTCTTTGCCGTCTGCCACAGACGGCAAAGTGACGAAATGGGTCAGCCCCCAGTGCTTCCAGGTTGCACAGGTTGCTGCCATGTGGCCACTTTGCCGTCTGCGGCAGATGGCAAAGAGCCCTTTGCCGTCGGTGGCAGATGGCAAAGAGCCTGCATTGCCTCTTTTTATTCTGTTTTTTCTTATATCCAAGCATTTTCACAGCAAATATATGATATATATATATATATATATATATATATATATATATATATATATATATATATATATATATATTTCACAGGGCAAGTTTCACAGCAAACATATGAGATATCCAACACATAAGTTTCATCCATACATACATAGCAAGTTCCACATACATAGTTCCATCCATACATATTACAATAGTTTCATCCATATAGCAAGTTCCACATTGTTCAAAGGTACAAAATCAAAACAGAAAGTAAAAAAGAAGCACTCCATCAATGCAAGCTTCCGTGAAGTGAATGAAATCTGCAAAATGGGAAATAAGAAAGTTAGAAGAAGAAGACTAGAAGAAGAAGAAGAAGAAGAAGAATAAGAAAGTAAAAAGAATCACTCCATCAATGCGAGCTTACCAAGGTTATCATGCCATTTATGAGCTAAGTAAGCTAAGTATATGACATTTATGAGCTTACCAAGGTTATCATGCCATTTTTGACCTAAGTAAGCTAAGTATATGACATTTATGAGCTTAGCAAGGTTATCATGTCATTTATGAGCTAAGTAAGCTAAGTATATGCCATTTATGAGCTTAGCAAGGTTATCATGCCATTTATGAGCTAAGTAAGCTACTTATGTCATAAATGAACTAAATAAGCTAAGTATAGGTCATTATTGAGCTAACCTAGGTAATTATGCCATTTTTGAGTTAACTAAGCATATTATGCCATTTTTGACATAAGTAAGCTAAGTATAGGTCATTATTGAGCTAACCTAGGTAACTAAGCATATTAGAGCTAACTTAGGTCATTTTGGAGCTAACTTAGGTAAAATGGATCATTTTGGAGCTAAGTAAGCTTATTATGTCATTTTGGACGAAAATAAGCTAAGTATATGACATTTATGAGGTTACCAAGGTTGTTATGCCATTTTTGACCTAAGTAAGCTAATTATGCCATTTTTGACATAAGTAAGCTAAGTATATGTCATTATTGAGCAAACCTAGGTAACTAAGCATATTAGAGCTAACTTAGCATATTAGAGCTAACTTAGGTCATTTTAGAGCTAACTTAGGTAAAATGGATCATTTTGGAGCTAAGTAAGCTTATTATGTCATTTTGGAGGAAAATAAGCTAAGTTTAGGTCATTATGGTAAGCATATTGGAGGAAATAAAGCTAAGTCTAGGTCATTATGGTAAGCATATTGGAGGAAATAAAGCTAAGTCTAGGTCATTATGCATTTGTTAAGCAAAACACTAGAGAAAACTTACCGTCATCACGGAGCTGAAGCACCGGGGGTGCTCGTGCCGGTAGCACCTGGAGAAGGATCGTGCGATGCTTGTCTAGAGTTACGCTGCACCAAAGATCATTTGCAATGTCTCGTTAGCATGATGACACTCAAATGTTAAGACTAGTAACTAATGACCATTCAAATGAAACTCACTGTGGTCCCCGGAGCAATGACTGGCATCGGCGGAGGGGTCTGACCGGTCTTCTCGCACACAGACTGCACATTTGGTTTTGACGAGTCAGTCATATTAGTTAGTAATGAAATGAACATTAAGTGCATGATTTGGCTAATATGCAGAAGAAACTTACCACGAGGAGCTCGTACATGGCCCGGTTCGCCATGTCATTCCGTGCCCTCTCCTCCTCCAACATCCTAGCCGTCCTCTCCTCCAACTCCCTCTCCTTCTCCGCCGCCTCCCGGTCCCTCTCCTGCAGAAGAGCCTGGGTTTTCTCTCTCTCTTTCTGAATAGCAGACTGCAACACCACTCCTCGTTAGCATTGTAATCATCGAGCAGACGCACACACAATGTAATGGAGAGGAAAGAAATCTGAGTCCGTATAACTAACCTCGATGGCGAGCTCCATTGGCCGTGGACGAGGCCTTATCTCAGGGGCGGAGCTCGTTTGGCGCGCCTTGATCTCCAGGAGAGTGCTAGGACAACGTATAAGTCCATCTCCAATGGCTATCGAGCCATGGGACCTCCCGCCACCAGATATCATCACCAGCTCTGGATCAATGGGACCCTGGCTCGAGTTAAAGTCCTCCCCTTTCCTCGCCTTCCCCTCATCTCTGTACCTCACGAGCTTGTTGTGCGAGGAGATGTTGGTGAAGCTCTCTGGATGATCGAGGTCAGACGCAGAGAATGCCTTGACCTTCTTGTACGAGGCAGTATGGGCCATGGCATAGAGGTCGTACACCTCTGGCACCTCCGCCTTATTGTATCGCCCCTAAAAGAGAGGAACAGAGTAAATTAGTAATTAAAGGGCTCAAGCTAGCATGAAGAATGAATTGCATGAATCATGAAGCACATACCCAGTTCCGCCCGAACTGATATAAGTTGGCGCTGCCTTGATGGTGTGGCACACCTTCCATTTGGGCACGCCGGTCCTTGGCATTGTTGTGGAGGGATAGCCATTGGTCTGAGCACCACTCATCCACCAACACCTCCCAACAATCCATCTGATCCGCACACCATCTCGGGGGCACCTAAGTTAGTAAAGAGAAACTTGAGCGCTACGCCTACGAATCAAATTAAGGAAACTAAGTACAAGGCCTTAAGAATAGGTAATTACCGTCATGTACTGCTCCTTCTTCAGAAACTTTTCATGGCATGCTTGCTTGGTCTTCTTAATACCACGCGAGGCGTAGTAGTCTCGAACAGCCTGCACTCGAGCCTCGTGCCGTAAGTTTTGTAGTAGGCGCTTGCACGCGGCATCGATAACCTGTGCCGCGGCCTCCTTGTATCCCTCCTCACACCTGTAGAAGGTCTGCAATCAAACGAGACAACATTGATTAGTACAATAACTAGCTATTTGAAGATTTTTAATTGTGTAAAGGAGAAATTACCCAAAACTTTCTGATCACCATCTCTGCCCTCGTGTGGCACAAGACACCGTCGATCATCTCCTCCGGCGGGGCCGGGGCAGCCAAGTAGTGCTCCTAGCTCAATCCTAGCTGTGGAACCTGACCCTCACCGGGCAACGTGACAAACCCCGGGAAGTTTTGCCGGCAAAGCACACCAAGGACGGTGTTGGGCCTGCGGACATCCGGAGCGTGGTCCCAACCCCTGCAGTATGACAAGGCCAACGCATTAGATATTTGAAGAAACGTGAAGGCAAAAGGTAAAAAAAGAGTAAATGCACTTACCTCTCCCCATCAGGGAAAATCAACCACCTCTGCTCGTGGGTCGCCGGCACGGTCGTGAGCCGTGTACAACAACGCTGGTAGACGGTGGCCCCCTCAACCACCTCGTCCTCGCTATCAGCTGAATCCCCGCCACCATCAGCATGGCCACTCGGCCCCGCAGGCGGATCCGGCCAGGTACCCCATCCGGACGTCTCCTGGGACGTAGCCTGGCCCGGAGAACAACAGGGAGGCACTGACAAAATTCTGCATCAGATCCGGAGCAGAGCATATGGGAAAACAAACCCAATCTACACATACTCGGGCTGTCCATGGATAACGTTGGACAATTCGAAAGAATCACGGTTATAAATATGCAAATGCATGCATATTTATAGATGTAACCCTTTCGAACGGGAGACGCATAGTGGTCACGCATACTGATGATTGAAGACACCTATAGCTAGCAAGTTTCATCGGCACGAAGACCGGAACAGAGCAAATGAAGGGGGGAGGAGGAGATGTCATTTGTGCTCACCCACGAACGCAGGGGCGGAGCTCGTCGAACGCACGGGGAGGTAGTCGAACACCAAACCCTCGCAGCGACGAAGCAACTGCACATTTAAATCCACCCGATCAACACAAATATATATGATTTTTTTCATAACAAAATCAAAAAATATATGACCTAACTCATAATTCACAAATATATGACGGGGTGTCGGGTCGGGGTGTCGGGGTGTCGGGTCGGGGTGTCGGGGTGTCGGGTTGACTTTCATTCCGTCGATGCTCCCTTCAACAACTCTCACCTCTCAAGTGGTGGTATATATGTATGGTGGGGCACTCCTTGCCTGTTTATTTCGACCGTCGGTGATGGTCGTTACTCCCATCCCTTGCTGCGTTACCAAGGTCTCACAGCAAGAGATGAGGAGCAACGACCACCTACGACAACAGCCGGTGTCTTTCCTCTTATAACATCTCTCATCTCTCAATGTTATTTCGACCGTCGGTGACGGTCGGTCTTTTCGTTCTCCCCCTTCTTTACCAAGGTCTCAGAGGGGGAGGACGAGAAAGACCGACCACCTACGAACAGCCGGTATCCTTCCTTCAAGAGCATCTCATCTCTCACTCTCATCTCTTTCAAAAGGAAGCACCATCAGAATGAAAGTCAACACACTACATACCAAATTAATAGCGATGCATACTTATGGGCCCTAAACCCTACTCTACAAGACAATATTTTACCATAGCATGCAGCAACAGCAAATCAGCAGCATCAGCAAGCAGCAACACCACAACAGCAACAGCAGCAAGCAATAAAAGTAAGCACTAGCTATAGCACCAGCAGCAAGCAGCAGTACTATAGCACCAGCAGCAAACATGCAACAACAGTCAAGCACTACCACCAACTATTCAGTGAACTAGCAACAACAGCAAAGCAATAATAGTATATATGCAATAACAACAAGCAGTAGCCTCAAGCACCAGCAGCACCAGAGTAGGAGGAGCTCACCAGCCAACACAGTAGGTTTTGTAGAATATTGAGAATTATAGATAATTACATTGATCTCTTATCCACATTAGCTTACAAAATACATTTCTAACATTAATTATATAAGCTACTGCCTCTGTAAACAAAACTAGATGACATTTTAGTCTAGTGACAATGTTATTGCTTGCTCTTCTCTACAATGTCATCTGCCACAATGTCATCTAGTTTTTTTTGCGGGAACACATTGTCACTAAGTATTTTAAGACATTGTAATTATCTATAACATTGTCTACAGAAGAGCAAAGCAATAACATTATCTATAACATTGTAATTATCTAGTTTTTTTTTTTCTGTTCTTGCTCTTCTTCTTCTTCCTTTCCTTTTTCCTCCTCTTCTTCTCCTCCTCTCCTCTTTTTTCTTTTTCTTCTTCTTCTTCTTCTTCTTCTTCTTCTTCTTCTTCTTCTTCTTCTTCTTCTTCTTCTTCTTCTTCTTCTTCTTCTTCTTCTTCTTCTTCTTCTTCTTCTTCTTTCTTCTCCTCCTCCTCTTCTTCTTCTTCCTTTCCTTTTTCCTCTTCTTCTTCTCCTCCTCTCCTCTTTTTTTTTCTTCTTCTTCTTTTTTCTTCTCCTCCTCCTCCTCTTCTTTTTCTTCTTCTTCTTCTAATATTGACTAACCTAAAATATGACTAACCTAAAATCTTGTAACATCCCTAGTTCTTTTCCTAGTTCCTTTGTAACATCCCTAGCACTAACCTAACAGTACTAACTAAAAACAGAGAAATAAAAAAACAGAGAAATAAAAAAAAACAGAGAAATAAAAAGAAAACCTCACCAGACGGCAAGGGCGGCGGGCAGGGGCGGCGGGGCGCTGGGGCGGCGTGGCGGCGGGCCGGGGCTGCGGGGCCTCGGGGCGGTGGGGCGCCGGGGCGGCCGCAGTGACGGGCGGGGGCGACGGGCCGGCTGGCCCGGCGGGCGGCGGGCTGGGGCGGCGGGGGTCAGGGGCGGCGGGGGCGGTGGTGGTCAGGGGCGGCGGCTGGGTGTGGTGGGGGTCAGTGGGAGAGAGAGAGAGAGGGGGAGAGAGAGAAGAGAGAGAGGGGAGTGGGAGGTGGGGCGGGCCGGCCGTTACCTAACCGTTAGGGTATTTCGTTTTGCCGTCTGCTAGCAGACGGCAAAGAGGTGGGGGGTGGGCCGTTACAGCGCTGGCCTCCACTGGACCCCACCCACTTCTTTGCCGTCTGCTAGCGGACGGCAAAGCTTCTTTGCCATCTGCTAGCAGACGGCAAAGAAGTGGCTGATGGCAAATATGATCTTTGCCATCAGCCAGTTCTTTGCCGTCTGTTTTTTGAAAGCGGACGGCAAAGACCTCCTTTGCCGTCTGCTAGCAGACGGCAAAGAAGTGGCTGATGGCAAATCCTGTGATTCCAGTAGTGATTCGTTCGATATTTTGATGATATGTATGTTGTTGATTCTCTTAGTGGTGTCGTTTGAACGTCGACTACATGACACTTCACCATCTTTGGGCCTAAGGGAATGCATTGTGGAGTAGTAATTAGATGATGGGTTGCTAGAGTGACAGAAGCTTAAACCGTAGTTTATGCGCTATTCCGTGAGGGGCTGATTTGGATCCAAATGTTTAATGCTATGGTTAGAGTTATCTTAATTCTTGTTTCGTAGTTGCAGATGCTTGCGAGAGGGGGTAATCATAAGTGGGAGGTTTGTTCAAGTAAGAACAGCACCCAAGCACCGGTCCACCCACATATCAAATTATCAAAGTAGCGAACGCGAATCAAACAAACATGATGAAAGTGACTAGATGAAATTCCCATGTGTCCTCGAGAACGTGTTGCTTATTATAAGAGATCGTTCTGGCTTGTCCTTTGCTATAAAAAGGATTGGGCCAACTTGCTGCACTCTTTGTTACTATTGTTACTTGTCACTTGTTACAAATTGTCTTGCTATCAAACTACTCGTTACCGATAATTTCAGTGCTTGCAGAAAACACCTTGCTGAAAACCGCTTGTCATTTCCTTCTGCTCCTCGTTGGGTTCAACACTCTTACTTATCGAAAGGACTACGATTGATACCCTATACTTGTGGGTCATCAGTCATCCATCGTCAAGATCAACCACACTTCACATGGAGGTTCTTTGGAGATGATCTTCCGAAAAAGAAGGTGCACATTGTCGATATGAATAGTCTACCAATCCTATTAACCAGGATGTCACATACAACCCCCCCCCCCCCAAAGATCTGACATCCTCTTGGAACACACCTGTTCGTCCAGTGCTAACAATGTGCCTTGTCATGTGCCTTGAAGGGACACACTTACCATGCGCCACATGCCCAGGCCGTTGACGCACACATGCCCATGTAACCACGAGATTCGACTCTGGTAGAATTTTGTAACGCCTCGACCATAGCCATCGGTTCCTGGCTGTTATGCCTGGTTACCGTTTGGGATCTACAGTAGCCCCATAGACCAACACTGGTCTTTGATGCACATTTTTTTCTCACTCGTGCGCACCCGGAATCAACTTTCTAGTCAGTTACCCATCCTCAAATTACTCCAAGGATGAGAATTCTTAGCATGGAGGTTTTGTGGAGAGGAGCTTATGAAAAACAAGGTGCACATTGTCGATATGAATAGTCTATTAATCATATTAACTAGGATGTCCTAGACCCCCCCTCCCCAAGGATCCGAGGTCTCCGTCGGTGCAGCAGGAACCTGCCCTCTTGGCACACGTCTGTTCGTCCAGTGTCGGCACATGTGCCATTCTATGTGCTTTGACAGACCACACTTGCCATATGCCACATGCCGAAGCGCATGACACACACACACACACACCCATGTAACCGCGAGAGTCGACTCTGATACGCTTTTGTAATGCCTCAACCATAGCCACCTGTTCCCAGCCGTTATGCCTAGCTACCACTTGAGATATACACTAGCCCATTGACCAACACCAGTCTTTCTTGCACATTTTTTCCTCACTCATTCGCACATGCGATCAACTTCCTGGTTGTTCACCCATCCTCAAATTACCCCAAGGCCATGCATGCTTAACTTGGATGTTCTTTGGAGACGAGCTTCCGAAAAATAAGGTGCGCATTATCAATGAATAGTCTATCAATCCTATTAACCAGGATGCCACATACACCCCCTCCCAAAGATCCGACGTCCTTGTCGGCGCAACAAAAACCTTCCCTCTTGGCACACTTTTGTCTTCGAGTGTTGGCACATGTGTCATACTGTGTGGCTTGATGGGCCACAATTGTCATGCGCGCGCACACACACACACACACACACACGTACGCACGCACGCACGCATGTGTAACCATGAGAGTCGACTCTGATACGGTTTTTAAATGCCTCGGCCATAGCCACCGGTTCTCGGCTGTTACGACTGGCTAGCACCTGGGATCTACACTGGCCCCATAGATCAATATTGGTCTTGTCTGCGCACTTTATCCTCATTCGTGCGCACCCGAGATCAACTTCCTGGTCGGTCATCCATCCTCAGATTACCCCAAGGCGACCTAGAGGTTCTTTGGAGACGAGCTTCCATAAAAAAGTGTACTTTATTGATATGAGTAGTCTATCAAGCCTATTAGCATGGATGTCACACTTCAAGTGAAAAACTTACTGCCTGGACCGAGAGGAATGAGTGTATTGTGTTGACCAATTGTTTGTTGTTGGCTCTAAGCTATGTATCAAGGGTGATTACTCCAAATATGGCCTCTCTTGGTTCCTGGGATATCATCTTAAAGTTTTTTTTTTGGAGTAGTGTGTTGTCTACCGGTTTGTATGTTGTGGTGGTGGCGAATGTTGATCCCTATCGATATGAATTACTATAGATCATGGAGAAGACTATGATGGGTAGTGGCAAGTTCCAAATAAGACTACCTTATGGTAATATTTTGCATGTCATTTTTTCTTTCTATTTTGGAAACGAAGTCCTTCAGCCCTAATGCATGGTATCTTTTGCAATAAAGTTATGCTTGTGCGCACCAAAGGATGCACATGCATCGTGGTTTCAGTAACCAAGGCCCCACTATTTCTCCTTGAGGATACTAAGTTCATACTCAACCATTCGAGATTTTTTGAAAATATGATGTTTTTTATAGCAAATTCGGAAAATATATGACGTCATTGAAAATTTACAAGACTATTACCCCATCGGCCTCGTGTTGGCCGAAGAGGGCCTTTTTGGCCTACCGTTGGCCGAAGATGGATCTTCGGTCTCCCGTTGGCCGAAGACAGGCAGAGGTAGGCCGAAGATAGTATCTTCGGCTTCCTGTTGGCCGAAGAGTGGTCTTTGGCCGGGCATTGGCCGAAGAGTCCCAACTTCGCGTAAACGCATGGCCGAAGATGCATGGCACATCTCTTTGGTTTATAGTAAGCCGAAGTGTTTTTTATATTTAAAAGTGGCTTATAAATCCTGTACAACCATTCCCGTCTTATACATGAAAAAAATGTACTTTCCCGCAACCTTTTTCCCTCCATATGTTCTCGCCATCTCATTCCCGCCAACTCTTTCCCGCCGTTCTTTCCCTCCATTTTCTCCCGCCATTCTCTCCCGCGATTTTCTTTCCCGCCATTCTCTCCCGCCATCTTCTCTTCTCAACCTATAAAACCCCCTCCACACTAAGGAGGGTAAGCAGGCCAGTGTAGTCTCGTCAAGATGTCCGGTTATCCTTTCGATCGTAGTTTTCACCCTAGTATGTCCAAATGTCTTCTGAGGTTAGCCACCGATTTCAAGATAGACAACATGATAGTTCCATGGGACGAACTCCTCAGTAGTGACACCTTACTGAATGAGTTGGCTCACACATTAAGTAGGTGCGGGTGGCCTGCAAGGACCTTTGAGGAGATACGAAAAGAACTTCTCAGGTTGCATGGAAGGTGGAAGAAGCAACAACATAAGAGTGAAGCATTCCTAAAGGCTGCAGCAGAACATACTTATTTATGGAACCAAGACAGCGAGGACGAAGACGATATTTTCATGCCGAGCACCAAGGCCAAGACACCCTCATCGTCGAAGTCCAAGACTACCGCATCATCGAAGGGCAAGAGTGCTGCATCGACGGAGGATGACGATGATGTCTTCATGTAGTTTGTAAGCTGTATTTCTTAAGTTCAGTGGTACCGTTTAATTTAGATGTACTTGTATCTTAATTATCTGTTGCAGTCTCTTTGGAAATGTAACTCAAATAACATATGCAATCTCTATTGTTTTACAATCTGTTCATCAGAATTAGCATATGAAGTACGAAACTTGAAAATATCATGAAAACAAATATGTCTCATACATAGATAATGGCTCACACATGTAAGCAAGTTCGATAGTAACACATACATGAAGCATGTCTCATACATAGATAATGACTCACACATGAGAATAGTCTGAAACTAACATAGATAACCATATCACTGCTAGGGACGACGACGAATCTGGGTCTTCCTCGGACGAGGACCGGAAGACGATAAGCGTTGAGGCGGTGGGCGAGGCTCACGATAACCACGACCGTAGATAACCTCGTCTGACATGGTCTGTGTCTCCTGCGTCAGTGGTGGTGGTGGAGTGTGAAACACTGTCTGAGAGGAGTCATAAGTGTTTGCAGCTTGGTCATCGTCATCGCCATAGCCCTCTAATAACGAACCAGCACCACTAAACATCGGTGACTGCACTGAATGCATGAACTGTTGCGACTGGTTGCCGACTGCAGTATAGTAAAACATGTAAAATTGAGGTGCGAACCTACAATGTTTAAAAGAATGTACAAAGTAGTGTTACCTAGTTCCATTCAATGATGCAAGGAAGAGCTCCCTGGTAGTGAAGGAGGTGGCTGATGCCAGGATGAGCTCCCTGGTTGTGAAGGAGGTGGCTGATGCCAGGCCGAGCTCCCTGGTTGTGAAGGAGGTTGAGGGGGTGTAGCCATTCCCCGTGGTTCTGAACGCTGCACAGAGGGACGTGGCGGACGATGTGCCAGACGAGGAACTGCAACATCCGAAGACCGTCTACATGTAATAGCTGCGTAAATCCCTCGTAGCTTCTCATCAAAACGCCTCAACCATGAGAGGTGCTCTGGCTATGGGATAGTATCCCCCCTCTCAACCCGCCGCATTAAAGCGGAAACCTCCTCTCGCGCCTCGACTGTCAAGTCACTCTGTACATGAAGAGTTAACCAATTGTATATGTTCAGGTTATGATAAAACTACACATATGAGAACCATGGCACGTACCGCGTGGTGTCTGGTTCCCACAACAGAGGTAGTTGGGTACATATCACTGGTGAGAGGGGCGTCCATCTGATCAGGAGCAGCTGATGGAACCAAGTAGATCCTCGTTGTATGCCGGTAACGTAGCAGATACAACCCGAACTTGTCCCAGTCAAAGGGCCAAACCTCATCCCAGATATTTGTCGGCGCGGTAGCCCATTCCTGAACGTAAGGGCTAATGCTCTGAAGCCAAACAGCCATGGACTTGTTTCCTCCTACGCGGCTGTACCTGAGATTGACATGCGTGTTACATGGTTAGCTATGTTCGGAATGCAGTGTTCAGAACTAAATTACAATTACTTACTTGTGCACGTGTGCTGGTATGTGTGGAATAACTGGAATTTCCGGCTCTTGACATAGACCGAACTGTCTCATCACCCTATGAAGAGCCATCTCCTCAACCGTCACGTCGAACACCACTCTGGCCTTGGTCATCCAATAGTGCTGATCTCTAGTGCACATTCCAGATATCCCAACTGGATACCTGGATGATATAGCCTGATGCGAGTATGGCTCCCAAATAACTTGATCCTCATGCAAACTATCAAACTGCGCCGTGAAGGACGGGTAGCAGCCCCTAACCTGGGTATGTGCAAACTATCTCTGTACATGACAAAAAATAAACATTAGTAATACTTTTGCATGGAAATAATTAATCGAATAAATTGTTACGTAATATAGAAGTACCTCTCTCCGTGCCCAAACAGATCCCACAGTAGGCAAATCGCCGATAGCAGGCACATAAGCCCCTGCTATGTCCTCCATCCCAAAAGGTCTATCAACGTATACATAGGGTCGTCCAATAGGGAATCTCTCGTATGACCAGAGCTGCAACAGTAGTGGACATCCAACCAGACCTGATTTTCTAGACTTCAACGAGCAAGCTTTGCACAGGCCTCTGTACGTAGCTGCTAACACAGCAGAACCAAAACTCCTCTGCACAATGTCCCCAGGGCAACGTGCGTCAGCTATCTCTCGTGCAATACCGATGAGTCACGCATCGACAGTAGTCACGTGGTTCTCCGTGAACATCGTCTTGCCGAACAACCAAAGAATATATGCCTCTAGGGATCGATCAATCTGTGCCTCTGACAACTCAACTCCGGGGTATCCTAACGAGACAATCTGTATAGAAACTATACGATTGTGTCAACTATCTAGTAAGGGCAACTATGAAAACAAAATATGTTCAGCTCACTGAGAAGGTTACCTGAAACTGGCTCAACCACCTAAAACGAGGCCTGTGAGGATCGTCGTCTAAGGCCAGAGCAGTTGGCAACGCAGCTAGAAAATGTGCCTGCATCAGTGCTAGCCAGCCAGGTTCTGCCTCTAAAGGACCTATGGCAGCACCGGCCAAAGGTAATCCCAACAAGAAAGACACATCCTGTAGAGTAGGAGCCATCTCTCCCCAGGGAAAGTGAAACGTATGTGTCTCTGGTCTCCATCTATCTACTAAGCAGGTAAGCAGTGACCTGTCGTAAGAGAAATGTTTCACTTGCCTCTTGCGTAACTGTATTGGTTCACCTTCCTCATCTAAGTCCGGATGTTCAACCCAATCTTCCAATGTACCCTCTACCAGCCGTGCTAAGGGTAGAAGTCCAGCCCAAGCTAATCTACAAAATAAGAAAGAATGTAGCATACAGTAAGCGGGTATCAAAAGTATGTCAAACATGTAAGTCATTATATGTACACATACCTATTAACCCAGTCAGGGTGTATCATCCAGTTAGACTTTGGGGTGCGAGTGACCAACATGTCTAAGTTCCTGCCTCCTTGCATAAGTGAGGCCCGGTGACCTCTATCGATCGTAGGATCAAGCAAAGGATACGAAGACATATCTGCAATTGACATAATCCAAATTAAAACATCAATACTCACATACAACAAATTAAAACAACAATACTCACATACAAAAAATTAAAACAACAATACTCACATACAACAAATAAAAACATAGTCCGACACGTAATAATAAGTTTCTCGTAGTCCTCACATACAACAAATAAAAACAAAGTCCGACACGTAATAATAAATTTCTCGTAGTCCTCACATACAACAAATAAAAACATAGTCCGACACATAATAATAAGTTTCTCGTAGTCCTCACATACAACAAATAAAAACATAATCCGACACATAATAATAAGTTTCTCGTAGTCCTCACATACAACAAATAAAAACATAGTCCAACACATAATAATAAGTTTCTCGTAGTCCTCACATACAACAAATTAAAACATAGTCCGACACATAATAATAAGTTTCTCGTAGTCCTCACATACAACAAATAAAAACATAGTTCGACACATATTATATAGCTTGTGAGTTATTTCTTCCTCGTCCTCCCCTTCGGCCTCGACTGCCTCGACCACGTCCGCCTCTTGCTCCTGTTGTCGCACTCGTCGATGTGGAAGCACCATCTTTCTTGAGGTCGGGACAATATTTCATCCTATGCCCATAAGCCGTGCATAGCAAACATTGTATAGTTGCTCCACCAGCTTCAGATTGGTCCATATCATTACGGATGCGACGTACCTTGCGTCTACCCCTACTTGTTCGACGAAGAGCTGGATCCGGGATGTACACTCTCTCACTGTCGTTTACCTTGTTGAAGTTGCCGACGACTCTAAACCCTGTCATCTCACCGGTCCATGTGTTGAGTACTGCCTCTTTTGAATAGTATGGGGACACGAAGGAGATGGCGTCCAACCCAATCTGGCCACAGGCAGCCAGCACTTGTGAGCAAGGCAAGTGCAACAACTTTGGTTTGTTGCATGTACACTCACACGTTGGCTGAAATTCTGTTCCAATTCTGACCTCGTGCGTCTTTACCTCATTTGCAGAACCAAAACCATCGATAGGTAGTTGTACCTCATACCTCCTTTCCTGATTACCTACGAGTCTGACGGTGTGCTTCTTTGCTTTCTCTATCTTCTTTGCCATGTACTCCATGACACTGCTACAATAAGGTGTTCTGGGATTATCTGCAATATGCTTCTTTGCTAACTCGTGCCTTTCTCTGAAATATCTCAAAGTGCCATGGAATACAGCCTCCACAATAGCTGTGAGTGGCAATGCTCTATTCTCTCTGAGAACAAAGTTATACACCTCTGCAAGGTTGGTTGTCATGTGGCCATACCTAGCTCCATGGGTGTCATGCAGCAAAGACCAATTCACGGGAGGCTCTTTCTCTATCCATTCAGAAAAATTCTTTATTGCCCTTTCCTTCTTTCTCTTAGTATTAGGAGGGTCAATTGCTGGCAAGTCACAAAGACCTACTGGCTCCTCTAGCTCCGCGATGATTGTTGCTAATGCTACCTGATCTTCTTCCATTTTCTTTCTGGCACGGACCTGCTTCTTAGTAAACTCATCTAGTTTTGACCAAATAAAATCGTATTTACGCTGCTAGTTCTGCTTGCACAATTTTTTGAACAAGTTCATCAACCGCTTGTTCTTGAACTGCGAGAAAAAATTAGCTCCAAGATGGTGCATGCACCACCGGCTCTGTAAGTCCTTCCAAGGTGTTCGTTCGTCTGCTGCTGAATTCCTCAGTGTCTTGCCGGCCTTCAATATACCTGCATGCCTGTCATGAATGACACACATGTTTGGTCGGTCCTTCACGATGGCAATTTTCAGTTGCCTGAAGAACCATACCCAGCTCGGAAAGTTCTCACCCTCCACAAATGCCATCGCAAGTGAGATGATTTGACCGTTCCCATCCACACGAATAGCAGTAAGGATTTGCCCTTTGTACTGACCGGTCAGGAATGTACCATCCACAAACATCACAGGAGTACAATGCTGGAAGGCTTCGATGTAGATAGCAAAAGAGAAGAATACTCGCTTCAACACCTTGAAACCAGGTATCTCAGGCAGGAACACGTGTTGTACGTCAACATAAGTGCCGGGATTCCTCTCCTTCAGTATGTGAAGGAGACGGACAACATTATCATATGAGTCGAAGAACGTCCCAAACCTTTCCTCCATAGCCTTCTGCTTAGCCCTCCAAGCCTTCCCATAAGGAATGTTATACTTCCATCTGACCTTCACTGCTGTCTGGATGTGTTTTGCTTCCATGTCTTTCTTCTCCACTATCTCAGTATACATGAGTTGCGCAATGAGAGTTGAAGTCAGGTTTGGATGATTCACCAGAAGGTGTTTCCTAACACAATTATGTGGGACGACATCAGTGACAACCCAGTGGATGTTCCACTTCGGCACGTGCCCATGCACCTTCCCAGGACAACCACTTTTAACACATTTTATGGTATAGTTTGTTGTACTTGATATGTGTGTCCGGAAAACCCTCTGCGTAGACATAGCCCACTTTGTCACCGCATACTTCAACTTTTTCTTGGTATCATACATAGCCCCTATCTGGACTTGGTTCAGATGATACTGCCATGGAGTCTCGTGGCCATCGTTGACAATAAGGCCGGTCGATATGTCCTGATCCCATGCAGAAGGAATCGGTACCTCCACTTCATCCTCGGAATTTTCAGAATCCAGATCCTCCGCCAATCCATCCTCGTCCTCCTCCTCCATCACCCTCTGCATTTCCTCCCCTTCCTCATCACCATCAGCAAAACCAGAACCAGCAAATACTATCGACTGACTACTCTGCCCTGTATCATGACCACACACATTGTGTGGCACATAATCTAACTCTTGTCCGGGTTGGCTAACATCCGCATCCACTGGCTGTGACCCGGATAAATCAATCTCGTTAGCCACTTGACTGCCCTGCCCGGGTTCATACCCCCCTTGACTTGTACGGTATTCTTCTCCTTCGCCACAGGTTGCACTAGGGCATACGGGTGGATTCTTCGGTCTCTGCAACGCCTTAACAGGGTCAACCACTTCTAGCTCCTATCTATCTGCATCAACTCCCACGATACATTTTTACAGGATTTGGTCCACAATGCATGAATACTGACAGAACATACTTCAGGATCCAGCCCAAAACTAGTAGTCAACCAGTACTTCAACTGTCTAATGTCAAGTCTTTCTGGGTCTGGAAGTGTCATCACGCAATTTTTATACTCGCTAAGATCGACCCCCAACTCATTATATCGAACATTACCAGGGCCATAGTAAAAAGTCAAATTAACCGATTCAGACATTTTCACCTGTCAGACATTTCCATCTGTTCATCAATCACAATAAAAATAATAATCCGTCATAACACCGGTAATTAAGCAAACCATAACTACTAACAAAATATACTAAACCATAATTAACAGATACAAACAAAGAGTTAATGTTATACCCTTGATGCGTGCTTTGCCGGCTTCGATCCGCTGTCTCCCTCCTACCGAGCTCCTCCACCTCGCAAATGGAGCTTGCACCGATGAACTATGCGCAACCACCACCTTATCCCCGTAGCAAGCAGCCGGGATCCTCCTCCTCCCCACGAACCCCACCCCTACCGAGCTGCTCCTCCTACACCGGAGCTCCCCCCAACCGGCCTCCACCTCTCCTCCATCCTCCCCCATGCCCCACGCCTCCACTCCACCCCCACACTCTACCCCATGGATAGATCGAAGGCTAGGCCACCGGGAATACCTATCCTCTAGTGTATCTGGTCCGTGGGGGTGTTTACAGGGCGAATATGGACTGGATCGACTGAAAATGGCAAAGAACAGAGAGAGAGAGAGAGAGGAAGAAAGAGGGGTCGGGAGAAAGGAGACGGCCGTGGTGGCCTTATCCCGAACTCTTCGGCTTTCCTGCGGCCGAAGACAGCTCTTCGGTCTACTGTCAGCCGAAGACGGCCTCTTCGGTCGTGGGCTGGCCGAAGTACATTCTTTTCGGCCAATGGCCCACCGACAAGTACTCTTCGGCCCACATCTCCCTCTCTTCGGCCGACGCTAAACCGAAGACCACTTTTCGGCCAACAGTAGACCGAAGAGTCCCTCTTCGGCCTGCCCGAGGCCGACGGGGTCATAGATATGAAAATTAGAGATTAGGGCATACATTTCTCGAATTTGTTATAAAAAATATCATATTTGTAAAAAAAAATCCGGGAGATCTTCATATGAAGTAGACGATCTTCGGCCTTTTACAAACATGTTGGCTCCTTCAGCTAGTATATAAATACATGTTACTAGCGAGAGAAAACATGTCTACAATGCAAGCCCATCAGTGATCCCCGAAATTTCCTCAAAATGCATAATTGAGCGTTGGGATATTGGAGGATTCAGGCGGCGAATCTGAAAGAGAAATAAAAACTGCTTACTGCATGATCCAAATTAAGCATGAATTTGACGCTAGGAGTGACGTGGTCGTGCTCCTGTTTAGCTTTGGCGGCACTAGGCGTCAGTCTGTCATTATCGACCCAAAAGAGGAGCAAGAGGGCCACATCGGTGTGTGTGGGGGCGTGAGCGGGAAGGCCCTCCTGCTCCTCCTACCATCCTTGCCTTCTACATTTAGGCGAATACTACTTGGCTCCCGTGTCACAAAGAAGGCAGAAGCACCGACCGACTGGTCCAATACTCATAGATGTGTTGAAAACTGAAGAAACTGAAGCACCGACAGAAGCACCGACCGACTTTTTTATTCTGAGATCTGAGCCCGGCCACCAGCCCCCCCCCCCCCCCCCGCGTCGCCCTCGTCTGGCGGCATGGGGGGAACCCTAGCCGCCGCACCTAGCAGACACCTCGGGCGCCCTCCCTCGCATCGCCGCCGCCGGAGGGCCGGCCGGCAAAGCCGTGTCGGGCCCTAGGAAGGCGGCGGCGGGGCGGATCTGACCTCTCATGCTCCCCAACCCTCCCGCCTGCGCTCCCCACCCCCGCCCCACTCTCCATCGCGCCCCCTCCCCCCCGGCGGCGGCTGCCCCTCCGGCGAGGCTGCGGTGTGCCCAGGCTCTGCTGTGCGGCCGGATCCGGTCCCTCCCCGCTGCTTCGGGCTGGCCGCGGCCTGTCCCTGTGCTCCATCAGCCGTCGCGGTGCCACCCCCCCGCGCCTCCGCCCTCGACCCCGGAGTCCCTCCTCGGCGATTCTTGGGCGACCTCTCCAACTGCTGCCTGAGCTTGCCGGTCCGGAGGTGGATCCGGTGTTCCTGGCCATGGCCATGGATGCCATCTCCTGCAGCCTTCCCCACCCCCACGGTGGCGCGGCCCAGCCTCTGTTGTTGCTGCTGTCATCCATGGGTGGGGTGTGGGACCTACGGCTGGTTGCGGGGGTGTTCGCGGCCTGCGGCCTTCCATGTGCAGGCGGCCCCCCTCGTCTCTGGTGACACTCCCTCTCCCCGAGCCACGGTGACGGCTCTCGGATGGTGGCGGCGATGCTTATGTGGTTATGGTTGACACGAGACATCTCGCGGTGGGTCCTTGCGGGCGTTGTCCCGGCCCCGGCGGTCTCAGGCCCGCGTCTCTCCGGTTTCCCCACGCCGCCGGAGTCCTCTGCCGGGCAGCTCCGGCCTCGGTGACTGAGTGGCTGCGTCCCTTCCAGCTCACTTGGCTCGCCGACGTCCCGATGGCTAAGGCCACAACAGCTCGGATCTGCGTCCCTCCAGTCCTAGCTTGTCGGCGTTGCTGGACGCCATCGCCCCAACCCCCCGCAAGGTGCACCTCGTTGCCTGCCCTACCCTGTACGCCTCAAAGCCCCCTCCTTTTGCCAGATCTAATGCTCGTGGGTCCAGAGGTGGTGCCACCTTCCGACGGCAGGTGCAGCCCTGCCAACCCCCTTCCGTCATGGTGCTGCCGACCATTGGCGGCTCCCTCATCTTCGACTCTAGATTCGGCGGCTATGGGATTGCTCAGCTTCAGGCCAGGGAGAAATCTCTGCTCGGCTTACCGGTGCTGGCAACGATGGCGCCCGCGGGTGTCGTTTCCTTCTTGGAGGCGTTGCCAAGGCCTTAAGCTGCGCTCCTCTTCGAGCTCAGGGGAAACCCTAGGTCCGGTTTCTCCAGACCGGATGGCGACGGCGTCTCGGCGTCGTTCTCCTTCTTGAAGGCGCTATCTTGCTTGCTCGCGGTGTCCGTGGTATTGGCTCGGGTGATGTTGGAGTTCTTGCTGGTTTGGCATGGCCACTCTTGGTTTGGTTTGGTAGGTTTAGTTATGTTGTATCCTCTATTCGGGCCGAGCATCCCTTGTCTCTCTGCTCCGGGCACCATGTTCACGCCTGCCTGCGTTCGTGTCATGTGTTGTATCCCTCGCTGTACTCATTCTATTCCTTCTATCAATGAAAAGATACGCAAGCTTTGCGTATTCGCGAAAAAAGAGTTTTTTTTTGTAAATATTTAAGGGGCTATGGTGAATTTTGCAAAATGTTCAACCCTCGTTCCACCCCAAGTCCCCTCTTAAATCTTAATAGTACAACTTTTTATATCAGCCGTTTGCGTGTCTATGTCGTAATACAACACGTTATATACTTAGCGCAACTCTAGCAGAGTCGTCAAAAGAGCAACCCCGTAATCTTTATGGATTGCACTCCAAAAAATTATAGAGGCTCGAGATGTAACACGAAAGCTCAGTCTCCATATTTACTGCCTCCGTAATCATGGGCCCCACTCGTCAATGGGACATCCTTTTTCCCCAAGTTCAATGCAATCCCACGTGAGGTGCGGGACCACCTGAAGTTTCTTTCGCGCCACATGCAATATATATGTGCTATATTCAAAAACACTATTTGAAGAAATAGTAAGGTCAGATTGTATTTTCTTCACTACAGAAAACCCCGATCTCATTCGTTAACGAAATTTCATACGCGAGTAGAATGGTCGACCAAGTTTGATATCCCAAAATTCAGATTTTGTTTAAAAAAAATAGTATTCTTTTTTCAAATTTAGTATTCACGTGGATGCGGTGAAACCATGTTCACCTGGTGTATTTTCGGTGGCAAAACGACTTACTATAGCCCACCTTACTTTTGATAAAAAAAACAACCTGCTTTACTTTTCCTTACACTAACCTACTTTACTTTTGTTGCTCTACTCCACCATGTCCCCCAAAGGTTTAATTCTTCTCTTTTTCTTGCCCGATCCATCTCCGTACGTACGATTGTTTCCAGTTGACATGCACAAACTCGACACAACATCCTTTAAACTAAGTCAGAGAGACTGAGAGAGTACGTACAGTTGGTCCGTGCCTTAGCTAGCCCGGTGGTACTTACCACTTAGCACCATCGCATGCGTCATCACAAAGAAATTACTAAGAAAGAAGTCGTCCAACCAAGATCTCTCTTTGTGTCTCTAGTCAAGATCTCCATCTTTACCCTTGACAACAACAAAATCGAATACGTTCGCAAATATTCCTTTCTCTTTGTGCAGGGACACAGTCAAGGGCTATGTAGTATGTATGAGCTCATGCCCTTTGATTAGTTTCTCTTATAACCTATGCTATGCACACGCGCGTGCGGCCGGCTACTGTTCTTGCATGCGGTTAACCTATGCATGCTTTCCCATGTGCACAGACAAATCAACACTCATCTTAACTCCTTATATGCCTTCTTATACTTAGCTTCTTAAAGATTGCTCCACTAAATATGACGGAACTGAAGTTGTACTAGAGCTGCGACAATTAATTTGGACTGAAGGGAATAACAAATTCTTCTAGCCTTTGTCACATACATTTTACTCAATTGCACGATATTTCATCAATCATTCGAATGATTTAAATTCAACATACACAACAAAAACCATAAACATGCATATAGTTCATCTAATCGAGCAATTTAAATTAAACATTCATATAGTTCATCCAATTTTTTCATCCCCAACCTCTTCCTTGGCGCGGGCGGCGGCAGAGGGGTGGATTCTGACGGCGTCGTGGTCGGCGTGGTAGCGGAGGAGCCTTCAAGTTCCATTTCGTCTGGAATCGGGGGCGGCGGTGGCGAGAAGTGATGACGGCTCGGGCGGGAGGATGAGCGGCCAAAATTATCCTGAGAAGTGGTACCGGAGGAATAAAAATGAGAGATTTTTTTTAAAAAAAAAGGAGGATTACCCGCAGCCTCTGCATCAAAATGATGCATGCAGCCATCTTTATTAAGTTATTCAACAGAGTGACAAAATAAATACAAAGATCAACCCAAAGCCACCTTCGAGGCAAACAAAGTCGCTACGCCTACAAGTATAAAGATGTCTCCTGACTACATCAATAGACACCATCTAATCCAGTGGCATCAAGAAGCTGCCCGCCTAGCAAACTGAGAGCACCAATTGGTCTGGGCGTCCCACAACGCGCACCGCATGCGCTATAGGATCCGCTGTCGCCATCTTCAGGAGGGATCATTGCATAGACCTTGCCTGGCCCATCTGCCATCGACGTCACCACGACGCCAGACAACACCACCAGCTTGTGCGCGTCCATCAAACCGTGTGCAACGCCGAGACTCCACTGCTCCACACCGCAGAGAGCCACTGTCTTCAATGCGGTAGATGCAACACTACTCCACCTATTGCCCCCTCCAATGAACCCCTGCTCCAAAACAATGCCCACAGGAGGGAAAACGGCACCACAGTCTCAGTCATCATCCGATCCGGGAGACCCAGATCTAAGGTTTCCCCGGAACAGATGCCCCCTGGAGGAAGAGGGGCACACCATCTGCACCTGCCAACGAACCCAAACAGTGCCCACCATCACAAAGCTCTCACAACGACGCCTTCGGGAAGGACACGATGTCTTGACCGCCGTCGCCGCCCACCGCAGTTAGGGTTTTCACCCAAGAAGCAGTGAGATGGGAAGAGGTAAGGCGGACCCGAACGACGTCTCCAAGAAGAATATCGGCACCCACGGGCGTCGACGTCGTCGTGGCCGACCGGAACCGACCATGGAATTATCCCGATATGGATCCCACCTCCCGCTTCGCCCACAAACCGGTGATCGTCTAGCTAGCTAGCACAGCCAAGTCCGGTGAGATTGGACCGCACCTAGACGGGATAGTAGGCAGCGTACAAAACGGCGCCGTCCGCCGCCGGGGCATCGTTGCCACGGCCCGAACCCGCTGGTGGTCCGCCGGGCGCCCAAGCCGACCTCCGGCAGCCCGCTAGCCCCGCTGCGCGACCGGACGGGGAAGCCTCACCATGCGGCCGCCGCCCCGGATCCATGGATCGCGGCGGAGCAGCCGGAGAAAAGGGCCCTGCCGTCGCCTTCCCCGGAGCCATTCGGACTTTGCCGGAGGGCGCCTCAGGCGGCGGCGAGGGGAGGAAGGTGCGGCAGGGGAGGAAGGTGTGGCGGGAGGAGGTGGCGGAGGAGGAGGGATCCGGCGGCGGTGCTAGATCTGTAGCCCTTGGTCGCTAGATCGGGAGCCCCAGATCGCCCCTTGTGCTTGTGCCCCAGGTCCAGTCTAAAATGAGAGAGTTGGGCTACCTTTTGGGGATAACTCCTTAAATTTTTACTCTCTAACAATTTAAGAGTTCGGCTAGGTGCGGCTAGCTCTCAAATTTACTCCTCTAAAGATTCAAGGGATCGACACATGTGGCATAATCTTTTATCCTGGCTGGATTCGATTAAACTGACACAAGGCCGAGATGTGTTTCGCTGGAATCTTACTACATCAGGGTCTTTCACTGTAGACTCTATGTACCGTGCGCTCATATATTCTGAGCAATAACAAGAAAATTTGGAAGTCCAAGATTTTACTAAAAGTGAAATTCTTCACGTGGTATCTTTGTAGGGGAGTTGTGTTAACCAACGACAACCTCGCACGACGCAACTGGCAAGGGAGTAAGAAGTGTTGTTTTTGTACTCATGACAAGACAATCAAACACCTTTTTTTTCAGTGTAACTTTGCACGTTCTACGTGGTTAGTCATTCAAATAGCGTCAAATTTGTATCCGCCCACAAGTGTTGCTAATATTTTTAGTCATTGGTTGGACGGGATTTTAAATAGGTTCAAGACGCTAATAAGGGTGGGAGGGTATACCTTAATTTGGTTGCTTTACCTATGTAGAAATGGTTTGGTTTTTAATGACAGAAAAGCTTCTTCTCTACAAGTTATTTTTCGGTGTACACACTTACTTCGTACATGGTCTATTCTACAATGAGCGGAGTATCAACCGCTGTTCAAGGCAGTGTGTACGCGATAGGAGCAGGTGGCTACGGAGGTTTTTTCCCAAAATGGGTGGCAGCATAACCTACGGATTGATTCACCACCTCTTTCGACATAGGCATCGGTCTATAGGACTCTACTGTTGTCGATTTGTCGGTTTTGTTTCATGTCTTTTTGTCAGACTTCTGGGTTTGGTTGTGTGCATCTTAGTTATGCAGAGGCGGGGTGTTACTCATAATGATTTGTATTGAGATAATAAAATAGCCATTTATAAAAAAATAAAAAACAGTAAACGAGAAGCTGCTGTGAAGAAGATTCTCAAGATCGATTGTGGCGAGACAAGTCAGACCGAGCGACTTAGACAGGAATTATGTCACCTCCTTTAACTTCTTGCAGAGCCCTCGCCCGCCTCATTTATAATCCCCCGAAGCTTTCACCTTCATCTACTTAATTAACTCCAAGGCCACCAAGAGCTTCCTATCCTATATGTACAACGCATATGCGCAACACAAGGAAGAAGATCCATACAAGTGTAGAATAGAACTACGCAGAGAAGAAGCAGCAGCAAGCAAGACGTATAAACGAGAACAAAGGCAAGATCGCAGGAGGAGCTTTGCTAGATATCTAGCTAGCTGAGATTGATTGATCATTCGCAAAAAAAAAAAGATTGATTGATCGATGGTGGCCAAGGCGAACATGAGCGCGGTGGAGATGGAGAAGGCGACGAGCGATGGGGAGGTGGTGCTCGGCGGCGCCGGAGACGAGGAGGAGGAGGAGCACGTGGTGCTGCCGGGGTACCGGTTCCACCCCACCGACGAGGAGCTCGTCACCTTCTACCTCCGCCGGAAGGTGGCCAGGAAATCCCTCAGCATCGAGGTCATCCGGGAGATGGACATCTACAAGCACGACCCATGGGATCTCCCCAGTAAGTTCCTTCTCTCCATGCATCATCATGCCCCATGGCCTGATCAAGTGCAATTTCTTTTGTGGAACAAGGCTTTTTATCTGACAGAGTGTGGCAAATTGTGCAGAGGCGACCACGGTTGGTGGGGAGAAAGAGTGGTACTTCTTCTGCCTGAGAGGGAGGAAGTACCGGAACAGCATCCGGCCCAACCGGGTGACCGGCTCCGGCTTCTGGAAAGCCACGGGCATTGACCGTCCGATCTACTCCGCCGCGGCAGGCCGCTCCGGCGGCGTGTCCATCGGGCTGAAGAAGTCCCTCGTCTACTACCGCGGTAGCGCCGGCAAGGGCACCAAGACCGACTGGATGATGCACGAGTTCCGCCTCCTGCCGGCCGCGGCCACCAACGCCTCCCCGAGCATGCAGGAAGCCGTAAGTGGTCCACGCGTGCATTCCATTTCCACACAAAGTCACGGTGCGGCTACCCTACCGGCAACCGGTCCGGGGCACGTGTGGTGTGGTGTAAATATAAGATTGACCCTCTGACGTATGCGCATATGAACTGAAAATGCAGGAGGTGTGGACCATCTGCAGGATCTTCAGGAGGAACATCACCTACCGGAAGCAGCAGACGTGGAGGCCGACGCCGGCGCCATCCACTGCCATCACCGCTGCCGACTCGAGCTCCAACACGGGGAGCTTCGAGTCGTCAGAGGTCGGCGACGAGTACATGAACTGCCTGCAGGCTCCGGCAGCCGCCGCTCCTTGCATCCCCCGGCACCAGCACCAGCAGCAGTACGTCAGTCAGACGGGAACGGTGGATAGCGGCAATTTCTTCTACAGGGATACCATGCTCAACCAACAGTTCCAGGGGCAATGGAACGCTCCGCCTGCCGCCTCGGTGCCGGAGCAGAAACCACAGACGACGGCCGACTCCTTCCACCAGAATTACAATAGCCTCGCCGTCGCCGCCAACGATTTCCACAAGGTCGAGGCCCTCGACGGGTATTTGGAGGAGATCGCCAGGATGATGGAGGTGACTGATCCGGCAGGGTTTTACGACTACAGATCATACGGTTCATCAGCAGGAAACAGAGGGCCGAGCTTCGTACGCACCCTCCACTCCTCGGCTCCGTAGGCTCCCGCGAGTTCGCCGACGGTCCGGTCCGGCCGCCTCGCTCGCCGCCGTCGCCCGGCGGCTTCGGTAACACCATGGTACGCCCTCCTTCCCACACCGGCCGTTCTCGCGTCGTCCTAGAGAAGTTCAGTATCGATGATCTTCAGGGAAGCTGAAAGGTGGCGGCACAGCGACAGTGTGGAAGCTTCCTGCCGATCCGTGTGCCCAATTCGGGATGGGGTTTACTGTTCCGACGTCGACCGGGTAGTACTCGGCTGCTACCCTCTGGTGCCTAGTGGGTTGGTTGAATCGGGTCATTGGAAGGTCTTGAAGTGGAGTCCCGGCGGCGAGTGTGGTCTCGGGTGGTCCGGGGAAGCAGCAGCAGTCACTCACTGCGCCGCACTGGTCCAGGCGAACAGTATACAAGACACCGATAGCAGTCTTGCCTGGCTGGGCTCATGTATCTGACATGTATTGAGGAACTTGTGGTTGAACTAAATCATTTGATTGGGTCCATCTTGTCCTTGTGAACATGTATCTTGATACTGTCACCGAAATCCTAATCCTGTGCAAATGAAATGATGTACGATTGTTTTTTGAGTTAATTAGAGCAAAGTATAATAAGGGGCTCCCCCAAAACCTATATTTTAGGAGGGAAAACGAGTTTTTAGGGAGAAGCACTAGCTAGCAGATCCCTAAAACCAACTTTACAAAAATTATAAGTTTGGCTCCCTAAAAACCATCCCCAAACAACTATATTTGGTCCAACTAGCAACTCTAGAGCAAAATTAGGGAGACGGCCGAGCAGCCCCCGCGCCACGCTGCCGCCATCAGAAGTCGCGCCATTGGCCGTCCGCTGCGTGACCAGAAAAATGGAATCCCCCACCGCCCCTGCTACTCTGGTGACCCTTGCTGGTGCCGGAATCTTGCCGGCGACGTAAAATTTCACGAATCGCGGGCGGAGCCATGGCCGAAAGCGGGGTAGACGATTCATGTGGGTGTGCGCTTAGTGGTGTTCGGGGCGTCCGGGATGAAGTGCGTCGCGTGCAGTTTTGCCAACATGGCTTTCCTCACCAGCGTAGCCTAGGTGCTTGATGAATTGCGTTAACCAGATGTATACTTTAAGGAAGTAAGTTTTAGGGTATCTACTAGTTATGAAATATTGATTTCCCTAATTTTTTAGCAAGGTGGGATAAGAAGCACTTTTGGCAGTTTTAGTATATATAGGGGATGTGCTAGAGATGACCTTATAGCCTGCTTACATGTTCTTCTTACGTGGAGGAGACAGATATGAAAAATGAGAGGAATGAGCTCTCATGCAAAAGTCCATCTCTACACGTGCTCCTACAATACGAAAAAACGAAAAAGAGAAGGTTGATAAATGTACTAGTTAATTGTCAACCTTATAGGCTGCCTTACTATATGAGTGATTATATAGTTATAGGTAACATGGTAGTTGCATATACTCATCAGTTGGCTATACTATTAGTCATGCTCTTACATAAAATGCTGAAAATATGAATATGACATTGTTAACCAAAGCTACCACCCTTTTGTTTAAGAGACCATATTGCACATGGAGAAGATAAAGGAGCCCCACAAGAGGGTAATGGTAGCCAGCTATCCTGATGGTTGTGGCAACCAACCAATGACATGATCATGGGAAGGGGAAATCCGGGTCCATTTTTAGCCTGTGCAACTCTAGAAGAAGTTATTTTGCATTGATTGCGATCACGTAGTGATTCACTTTCCATTGACATTATTGACATTGTTGCGCTGATACCATACATCTGAGCAAAGATACAAGTTATGGACCCGAGTAACTTAATTATCTAGTTGAACTATGTTGCGCAGTTATTATTTTTTTCTCGAATACGCACGAGTGTGCGTACTATATATTAAAGAAAGGAGTGGGGTAAAGAGCCCCTCCACATTGGTGTTACATATTAAATGTACCCAACTCCGCCCTAACGTTGTCTAGCCTAACTCCTCGTCGTAGCCCACGTTGATAACGCTCCCAGGAAGGAGGATATGTCTCCTTTGATTAGCTTGGCCTGCTTCCATATCCGTCCTTCTCCTTCTATCCTATCGATTACATGATTTATCGACGGCACTACTCCATCGAATACAATCGCATTCCGGTGTTTCCACAATTCCCATAGAACAAGGATGAGTATCGCTCTGGCGTCCTTTCCATTTTGTCCGGTGCCAACCTTGCTTTGGCACCATTCTGGAAGCTTCTCTCCCCTCGATGGTATCCAGTCTTGCTTGCCAAGTGACTGGCAGATGATCGTCCATACCTCACGCATGAACACACAATCTAGCAGGAGGTGGTTTATCGTTTCTTCTTCCTGATCGCAGAAAGGGCATGCTTCTTGGTGATCTAGTCCTCTCCGAGCAAGACGGTCCAAAGTCCAGCATCTGTTTCGTAAGGCAAGCCAAGTGAAGAATCTACTGTGTAGAGGGGCCCTTGATTTCCATGTGAACGTCGCAGTTGGCGCCACCTCCCTGCTCCAGAACTTGGCCGCGTACGCTGATCTGGTCGAGAAACGTCCATCCGCCTCCCATGCCCATGCGATGGAGTCTTGCTGATCCTCATGTATCTCTTCCCTCGTGATCGCATTCCAGAGGGTGAAGTACTCCAGAAGCAAAGCCGGCGTGAGGTCCGGCCCAACATCTCTCGCCCAAGTATTGTCATGTAGTGCCTGGTGCACTGTGCGTGCTTCACGAATCTTCCTTCTTACTGGACCGTAAAGGCCCGGCGCAAGCTCCTGTACCCGTTGTCCATGCAACCATCTATCTTCCCAAAACAGCGTATTCCTTCCATTCCCAACTTTAGACAGGGCAGCAGCTTGGCATAACTGTAGCGACTCTCTCGGCACACCAATCCTGAACTCCGCCCATGGCCTTGAGGGGTCCGATCTTTGGAGCCACGGCCATCTTGATTGCATCGCGATGTTTAGCCATCCGAGGTGTGGGACGCCGAGGCCTCCTGCCCACATAGGCGCATAGACTGCCTCCCATGCGACGGAGCATTGTCCACCATTTGCTGTCGCCTTAGCGCACCATAGGAAACCCCGAAAAATCTTGTTCATCGCCGCGATCGTCTTCTGTGGAATGTCCAGTGCAAGCATGGCGTGGAGTGGCATTGCACATAGCACCGATTTGATCAAGAGTAGGCGCCCACTCTTGGGCATGTTGGCTGCCTTCCATCTGGGCAAGGCTGCAGTGAGTTGATCTACCAGGCCCGAAAGCTGAGCAGCCGACTGTTTACGGATAGTGAGTGGCAAGCCGAGATACTTGCAAGGAAAGGTGTCGCTTGGGCATTCGATGGTTGACACCACCCTCTCCCAAATGTCCGGAGGGCAACGGATTGGGTAGGCCGCGCTTTTGGTAAGGTTCACATGGAATCCCGAAGCTCCACCAAAGATTCGTAAAAGCGAAGAGCATGCTTGTAGGTCTTGATCAAATGGCTTGACGATGATCATGACATCATCGGCGAACATCGAGAGACGGTGTTTCATTCCCCTCCTCGCTAGCGGAGCCATGATTCCACGTGAGGTCGCAAGCTCAAACATCCGCTGTAGCGGCTCCATGATTAAGATGAAAAGCATCGGTGATAGTGGGGCTCCTTGCCTTAATCCCTTGCAATTGTATATGGGTCTTCCCGGAGCTCCGTTTACCATGATCCTCGTGGAAGAGGTGGATAGCAGCCCACAAATCCACGCAAGCCATTTAGGCCCGAAGCCCATGTCGCATTACTTCTAGGAGAAAAGGCCAGTGCACCGAGTCAAACGCCTTCGAGATATCCAATTTCAACATTACGGCCTCCTCGTTTAGTGCATGAAGACGATGTGTCGTGACTTGCACGAGCATGAAGTTATCGTGGATCGATCTACCCTTCATGAAGGCACTTTGATGCATTCCCACAAGCGATGGCAAGTCAAGTGCAAGTCTGTTTATTAAGGTCTTGTCGAAGATTTTAATCGCTCCGTGGACAAGGCTAACTGGCCGGAAATCTCGGATGTCTACCGCACCATCTTTCTTGGGCAGGAGCGACACAATAGCTTTGTTGATAGCCGGTAGTCCTCTCATGTCCCCACGGTAGAAGGAATCCACCGCGTTCATGATGTCCCCTTTTATTATGTGCCAGCAAGTAGCATAGAAGCGCCCCGTGAAGCCATCCGGCCTCGGTGCCTTGTCCGGCGGCATAGCCTTGACAACCTTTTCCACTTCCTCCTCTGTAAACGGCTCTTCAAGATGAGCAAGGTCAAGCGTCGGGAGCTGGAGTAAAATCAAGTCAAGGGAGTGGGTCCTTGCTTGCATCTCACCAAGAGCATGGGTGTAATAGGAATCCACCTCCTGAATGATATCTTTGTGACTTGTGGCGATGGTGTCTCCGTTCTGAATGGTAGTGATCCATTTTCTCTTTTGCCGATGGCGCGCGTGCTGGTGAAAGAAGCCAGTACTAGCATCTCCCTCTCGAAGATATAATATCCGTGATCGCTGTCGTGCTATTGTTCTTTCCAAGGAGCTGAGTCCTAGGAGCTTCCTCTTTAGGATCTTGCGTAGGTCATGTTCTTGGGGTGAAAGTGTTCTCATATCCATTGCTTTGTCCAGCCGAAAAATAACTTCCATGGCGATTGCAATCTGAAGCTTGACATTGCCGATCTGGTGATCGCTCCATTGTTTGAGCTTTTTGGCCGTCACTCTCAGCTTCGAGTCTAGCACTACGAAGGGGTTTCCTTCCTGCGGTCCGGAAGCCCTTCAGCCACCGTGTCCGAGAAGCTCTCGAGTTTAGTCCAGAAGGACTCGAATTTGAAGTGCCTCCCCATGAAGAGGTCCGCATTTGCATCCAATAGCACAGGGCAATGGTCCGAAACTGAAGAACCAAGTGCCGTTAGCTGGCATGTCGGGTAAAGGTCCTCCCAACAAGTGGTACTGAAGATGTGATCTATTTTCTCCAGTGTCGCCTCCGCACGCTCATTTGACCACGTATATCTTCGGCCATTGAGGTATAGCTCCTTAAGCTCAAGTGCGTTTAGCTTTGCCCTGAACCGTGTCATCATCCTCCTATTGATTAGATGATTGTTCTTGTCTTCCGGATTAACCAATAGGTTGAAATCCCCCACGACCACCCAAGGCCCCGCATGTAGCTCTCTAATGTCCACAAGTTCCTGTAGGAACTCCACCTTTTGTTGGTCTAGTTGAGGTCCATAGACACCTGTGATCCACAATTCTTTTCCTTCCACTGGTTTTACCAAGGCTGTCAAGGTATTGTCAGTATAGTGAGGTCGTGACAGCGAGACCAATGAGGCGTCCCAGGCTAACAGTATTCCACCTCGCGTTCCTATCGACGACCAGAATTAGAAAGACTCATATTTATTGCCAAGGCAGTGTAACACCACATCTGCCGTTACATCCTCCATTTTGGTTTCTTGGAAGCAAACTATACTAGGTTTGGCCGCGTTAACCACTTGGGAGATGGCGTTCCGCCGAGCCGGAGAATTGAGTCCACGAACGTTCCACACAAGTGCTTTTAGTGGTGTACGATCCATGCTGAAGGCCCACGGATCAATCCACGACACCCGGGTCTAGCTCCGGTCATCCACCATCCCCTCCTGGTCCATCATAGGGAGGGCAGAGGCGTCCCATCCAAATAGCGCCAGGATCGCTTTGATTTGCCCGTCGGCAAGGGGGCGCTCGAAGAGCTTGGCATAAGCCTGTAGAGCTGCATCACTGATGATTTCCCCTTCGTTGGCAATGCACAACTTTCGGATGAGTACCGCTTGCTGCTTGGTTGTTGCGGAGCCGCAGCCGATGCCCTTAGTTATTATGCTACTCTACATTGTACCGCATTGTATGCCATAAGAATGATACTCTTGCATATATGATGAGATCATGCCATCGGATGTATCCTTTAGGCGGTATTGATCGGCCCCCCATCTTGTGTCATGGCAACATATTCTATCCCATTTGGATTGGATTAACCTGACACAAGGACGAGATGTGTTTCACTAGAATCTAACTACGAATGGGTCCTTCAATGTCGACTCTATGTACAATGTACTCTACAATGTACTCTGGCAATCAGAGATTCCAGGGAAAAAAAAAATGGAAATCGAAGATACCACTAAAATTTAAGATTTTCATGTGGCATTGCTACTTGTGAGCTGCGTTGGGATTTTCCCCGAAGAGGAAGGGTGAAGCAGTACAGTAGAGATAAGTATTTCCCTCAGTGAGAACCATGGTTTATCGAACCAATAGGAGAATCACGCAAAGCCTCATGAACAGCACCTGCACACACAAAAGCAAATGCTTGCACCCAACGCGGGCAAGAGGGTTGTTAATCACCTTAAACTCGTTACTTACAAGGATTAAATCTTGTATAGGCAAAAGTATAAATTGCAGAACAAAAGAAAAGTAAATAAAGTGCAGCAAGGTATTTTTAGGTTTTTAAATATGTTTAAAGTAGACCCGGGGGCCATAGTTTTCACTAGAGGCTTCTCTCTCGAACGCATAGCATACGGTGGGTGAATAAATTACTGTTGGGCAATTGATAGAAAAGCGCATAGTTATGACGTATTCATGGCAATGATCATGTATATAGGCATCACGTCCGTGACAAGTAGACCGACTCCTGCCTGCATCTACTACTATTACTCCACCAATCGACCGCTATCCAGCAGGCATCTATGGTATCAAGTTCATGACAAACAGAGTAACACTTTAAGCAAGAGGATATGATGTAGACAAAGTAAACTCAATCAATATGAATAAACCCCATTGTTTTATCCTTAGTAGCAACAATACTATGCGTACCCCGTCCCCTTCTGTCACTGGGTGGAGACACTGCAAGATTGAACCTACTACAAAGCACCTCTCCCGCTGAAGATAAATCAATCTAGTTGGCCAAACCAAACGGATAGATCAGAGAGAAATACAAAGCTATAACAATCATGCATAATAAAGTTCAGAAAAGACTCAATTACTTTAAATGAATAATCTGATCATAAACCAACAATTCATCGAATCCCAACAAACACACCGCAAAAGAAGATTATATCGAATAGAACTCCAAAGAGATCGAGGAGAACATTGTATTGAAGATCAAAGAGAGAGAAGAAGCCATCTAGCTACTAGCTATGGACCCGTAGGTCTGTGGTGAACTACTCACACATCATCGGAAGGGCAGCAAGGTTGATGTAGAAGCCCTCCGTGATCGATTCCCCTCCGGCAGAGTACCGAAAAAGGCCTCCAGATGGGATCGCTGAAGAATAGCAGCTTGCGGCGGTGGAAAAGTTATATCGTCTAGCTCTCTGTTGGTTTGGGAATATATGTGAATTTATAGGCTTGGAATTAGGTCAAACGGAGCTGCGTAGAGCCCACAGGCTCAGGGGGCGCGCCTGATGGGGAACGTTGCATGAAAATCAAAAATTTTCCTACGAACACCCAAGATCTAATCTAGGAGATGTATAGCAATGAGAGGGGAGTGTGTCTACATACCCTTGTAGACCGAAAGCATTAGCGTCGTATTGCGGTTGATGTAGTCATACTCTTCACGATCCAATCGCGATCCAATCCGATCTAGCGCCGAACGGACGGCACCTCCTTGATTAGCACACGTTCAGCTCGATGGCGTCCTCTCCTTCTTGATCTAGCAAGAGAGCAGGAGGAGGTAGATGAGATCGGAACCAGCACGACGGCGTGGTGGTGGTGGTGGCAGCGGAATTCCGGCAGGGCTTCGCCAAGCGCATACCGGAGGAAAGGTGGGAGGAGTTGGGAGCGACGGAGGGCAAGGGTGGAGGCGTGCGGCTGCCCTCCCACCCCCCACTATATATAGGGGCAAGGGGGGAGGGGGAGCCAGCCCTAGCCCCTCCTCCAAGGAGGGGGCGGCGGCCCTAGGGGGGTGGCTTGCCTCCCAAGTCAAGGGGGTCGGGCGCCCCCATCTAGGGTTCCCACCAACCCTAGGCACATGGGCCTAGGTGGGGAAGTGGCGCCCAGCCCACTAGGGGCTGGTGCGCCCCCTTTGCTACCCATGTGGCCCTCCGGGGCAGGTGGGACCCCCACGGTGGACCTTCAGAACCCTTTCGGCATTCCTGATACAATACCGGCAAATCCTTAAATCTTTCCGGTGCCCAAAATAGGACTTCCTATATATGAATCTTTACCTCCGGACCATTCTGGAGCTCCTCGTGATATCCTGGATCCCATCCAGGACTCCGAACAACCTTCGGGCTTTCCACTGTTAATATCTCATTACTACCCTAGCACTATCGAACGTTAAGCGTGCGACCCTACGGGTTCGGGAACATGCACACATGAGCGAGACACCTCTCCGGTCAATAACCAATAGCGGGATCTGGATACCCATATTGATTCCTACATATTCAAAGTTGATCTTTATCGGTTGAACCACGATGTCAAGGATTCAGTTAATCCCGTATACAATTCCCTTTGTCCGGCGACATGTTACTTGCCCGAGATTCGATCGTCGGTATCTCCATACCTAGTTCAATCTCGTTACCGGAAAGTCTCTTTACTCATTCCGTAATACAAGATCCCATGACTAACTCATTAGCCACATCGCTTGCAAGCTCTTTACGATGTTGTATTACCGAGAGGGCCCAGAGATATCTCTCCGTCATACGGAGTGACAAATCCCAGTCTCGATCCATGCAACCCAACAGACACCTTCGGAGATACCTATAGAGCACCTTTATGATCACCCAGTTACAAAGTGTCGTTTGATAGCACAATAAGTATACCTCCAGTGTCTGGGAGTTGCATGATCTCATGGTCTAAGGAACAGATACTTGACATGAAGAAAGTTGTAGCAAATAAACTAAACGATCTGATGCCAAGCTTACGGTTGGGTCTTGTCCATCACATCATTCTCCTAATGATGTGATCCCGTTATCAAATGACAACTCATGTCTATGGTCAGGAAACCATAACCATCTTTGATCAACGAGCTAGTCTAGTAGAGGCTTACTAGGGACACGGTGTAGTTTATGTATTCAAACATGTATTTAAGTTTCCGGTCAATACAATTCTAGCATGAATAATAAACATTTATGATGAACAAGGAAATATGATAATAACCAATTTATTATTGCCTCTAGGGCATATTTCCAATAGTCTCCCACTTGCACTAGAGTCAATAATCTAGTTTACATTGTAATGAATCTAACACCCATGGAGTCCTAGTGCTGATCATGTTTTGCTCGTGGAAGAGGTTTAGTCAACGGGTCTGCCATATTCAGATCCGTATGTACTTTGCAAAGTTCTATGTCTCCATCCTTAATGTAATTACGAATGGAGTTGAAGCGGCGCTTGATGTGCTTTGTCTTCTTGTGAAACCTGGGCTCCTTGGCAATGGCAATAGCTCCAATGTTGTCACAAAAGATAGTCATTCGATCCGATGTACTAGGTATTACTCCTAGATCGGATATGAACTCCTTCATCCAGACTCCCTCTTGCGCTGCTTCCGAAGCAGCTATATATTCCACTTCACATGTAGATCCCGCTACGACGCTTCGCTTGGAACTGCTCCAACTGACTGCTCCACCATTCAATATAAATATGTATCCAGTTTGAGACTTATTAGAGTCATCCGGATCTGTGTCGAAGCTAGCATCGACGTAACCCTTTACGACGAGCTCTTCGTCACCTCCATAAACGAGAAACATGTTCTTAGTCCTCTTCAGGTACTTAAGGATATTCTTGACCGCTGTCCAGTGATCTACACCTGGATCACTTTGGTACCTCCCTGCCAGACTTATGGCAAGGCACACATCAGGTCTGGTACATAGCATGGCATACATTATAGAGCCTATGGCTGAGGCATAGGGGATGACTTTCATCCTTTCTCTTTCTTCTGCCGTGGTCGGGCTTTGAGTCTTACTCAACTTCACACCTTGCAACACAGGCAAGAACCCTTTCTTTGACTGGTCCATTTTGAACTTCTTCAAAATCTTGTCAAGGTATGTGCTTTGTGAAAGTCCTATAAAGCGTCTTGATCTATCTCTATAGATCTTGATGCCCAATATGTAAGCAGCTTCACCCAGGTCTTTCATTGAAAAACTCTTGTTCAAATAACCCTTTATGCTTTCCAGAAATTCTATATCATTTCCAATCAACAATATCTCATCCACATATAATATTAGAAATGCTACAGAGCTCCCACTCACTTTCTTGTAAATACAAGCTTCTCCGTAAGTTTGTATAAAACCAAAAGCTTTGATCACCTCATCAAAGAATATATTCCAACTCCGAGATGCTTGCACCAGTCCATAGATGGATCGCTGGAGCTTGCATACTTTGTTAGCATCCTTAGGATCGACAAAACCTTCCGGTTGCATCATATACAACTCTTCCTTAAGAAACTCGTTAAGGAACGCTGTTTTGACGTCCATCTGCCAGATTTCATAATCATAAAATGTGGCAATTGCTAACATAATTCTAACAGACTTAAGTATCGGGTGAGAAAGTCTCATCGTAGTCAACCCCTTGAATTTGTCGGAAACCCTTTGCGACAAGTCGAGCTTTATAGACGGTGAAATTACCATCTGTGTCTGTCTTCTTCTTAAAGATCCATTTGTTTTCAGTGGCTTGCCGATCATCGGGCAAGTCCACCAAAGTCCATACTTTGTTCTCATACATGGATCCTATCTCAGATTTCATGGCCTCAAGCCATTTCTCGGAATCCGGGCTCATCATTGCTTCTTCATAGTTCGTAGGTTCGCCGTTGTCTAACAACATGACTTCCAGGACGGGATTACCGTACCTCTCTGGTGCAGAACGTACCTTGGTCGACCTACGAAGTTCAACAGTAACTTGATCCAAAGTTTCATGATCATCATCATTAGCTTCCTCTCCGGCTGGTGTAGACATCATGGGAATTTCTTTCTGTGATGTGCTACTTTCCAATTCGAGAGAAGGTACAATTACCTCATCAAGTTCTTCTTTCCTCCCACACACTTCTTTCGAGAGAAACTCCTTCTCTAGAAAGGACCCATTCTTAGCAACAAAGATTTTGCCTTCGGATCTGTGATAGAAGGTATACCCAATGGTCTCTTTAGGGTATCCTATGAAGACACACTTCTCCGCTTTGGGTTCGAGCTTATCAGGCTGAAGGCTCTTGACATAAACATCGCATCCCCAAACTTTAAGAAACGACAGCTTAGGTTTCTTGCCAAACCACAACTCATACGGTGTCGTCTCAACGGATTTAGACGGTGCCCTGTTTAAAGTGAATGCGGCTGTCTCTAATGCATAACCCCAAAACGATAGTGGCAAATGGGTAAGCGACATCATAGAACACACCTTATCCAATAGAGTACTATTACGACATTCGGACACACCCTTACGCTATGGTGTTACTGGTGGCGTGAGCTGTGAAACAATTCCACATTGCCTCAAATGCATACCAAACTCATAACTCAAATATTCACCTCCATGATCAGATCGTAGAAATTTAATTTTCTTATTACGATGATTCTCCACTTCACTCTGAAACTCCTTGAACTTTTCAAATGTTTCAGACTTGTGTTTCATTAAGTAAATATACCCATATCTACTCAAATCATCTATGAAGGTAAGAAAATAACAATATCCACCGCGTGCTTCAACACTCATCGGACCGCATACATCGGTATGTATTATTTCCAACAAGTCACGTGCCCGCTCCATTGTACCGGAAAACGGGGTTTTAGTCATCTTGCCCATGAGGCATGGTTCAGATGTCTCAAATGATTCATAATCAAGAGATTCCAAAAGTCCATCAGCATGGATTTTCTTCATGCGCTTTACACCAATATGACCTAAGCAGCAGTGCACAAGTATGTGGTACTATCATCATTAACTTTGCATCTTTTGGCATCGATATTATGAACATGTGTATTACTACGATCGAGATTCAACAGAAATAAACCATTCACTAAGGGTGCATGACCATAAAAGATATTATCCATATAAATAGAACAACCATTATTCTCTGACTTAAATGAATAACCGTCTCGCAATAAACAAGATTCAGATATAATTTTCATGCTTAATGCAGGCACCAAATAACAATTATTCAGGTTCATAACTAATCCCAAAGGTAAACGTAGAGGGAGCGTGACGATGGCGATCACATTAACCTTGGAACCATTTCCAACACACATCATCACCTCGTCCTTAGCTAGTGTCCGTTTATTCCGCAGCTCCTGTTTCGAGTTACAAATAATAGCAACCGAACCAGTATCAAATACCCAGGTGCTACTACGAGCACTAGTAAGGTACACATCAATAACATGTATATCAAATATACCTTTGTTGACATTGCCAGCCTTCTTATCTGCCAAGTACTTGGGGTATTTCCGCTTCCAGTGACCATTCCCTTTGAAGTAGAAGCACTCAGTCTCAGGTTTGGGTCCAGCCTTGGGTTTCTTCACGGGAGCGGCAACTGGCTTGCCATTCTTCTTGAAGTTCCCTTTCTTTCCCTTGCCTTTCTTCTTCAAACTGGTGGTCTTGTTGACCATCAACACTTGATGCTCTTTCTTGATTTCTACTTCCGTGGACTTTAGCATCGCGAAAAGCTCAGGGATCATTTTCTCCATCCCCTGCATATTATAGTTCATCACGAAGCCTTTGTAGCTTGGTGGCAGTGACTGGAGAACTCTGTGAATCGCTACTTCATCCGGAAGATTAACTCCCAACTGATTCAAGCGATTATAGTACCCAGACATTTTGAGTACGTCACTAGTGGAAAACGGGGCTTTAGTCCCGGTTGGAAACGGCCTTTAGTCCCGGGTTACCAACCGGGACAATGAAATTGGGACTAAAAGCCCCCACCCTTTAGTCCCGGTTGGCCACAACCCGGGACTAAAGTCCCTCCACGTGGCCGCGAGCTAGCGCCGGGGGTTGGAGGACCTTTAGTCCCGGTTGGTGACACCAACCGGGACTAAGGCCCCTCCACGTGGCCGCGAGCTAGCGCCGGGGGCTGGAGGACCTTTAGTCCCGGTTGGTGACTAAGGATTTTGTCTTGGGGTTTAGGGTTTATGGTTTATTTTTTCCTTTTCATTTTGTGTTTTCCATTCAATTCTTTTTCATTTCAGACATATTTTACGCTACTACATACTGTACACGTTATGCATATATAATACAATTTCTCGTACGACCATACATATATCATATAATTTCTCGTACGACCATACATATATATATATATATATACAATTTGGTATATACAATTTCTCCTACAATTTGGAGATCATTACATGCAGGCATTAGCGGCAATGGTATTCTCCGCTTTCAGATATGACCTCCTTAAGCAAAAATCCCGCAAATTCCTCTTGAATTGCTCGTATGCGGTTCTCTGGTAGGAGCTTCTCCCGCATCTCTTCCATCTTTAAAGAAGGAGATCAATATGAATATATTAGTTGTGTGTATATATATTAGATCATCATAAAAAAATTGTGAATAGTGTTTACGTACCCAAAGTTGTCTTACATCTCTGCGCCATTCGGTCGTCATGCGAATGTTCTCGCAAACGTAGTATGCACATAAATTAGTCCCCTGTTCCTGCCTCATGCACTTTGTGAGAATAGAATTCAATCAGATAATAATCAAGCATGATAATGGTATTGATACTAGAATTAAAGAGGTGCGCGGACCTAGCTAGTACTACTTAATTACCTTGGTCTGTCACCATCGCAGCTCCCGTTTCCATTCACCGACAACATCATTGATGAACCGTTTCCAAACCCTACCCGGCAAAGAAAATGAATAAAAGAGTTATTAATTACTTGATATCAGGAAATGAACGAAAGAGGCCGATATAGTGCGATAATGATTGAAATTACCTGTCGAGCATCAAAACCACGCTGGTGTATTCTCGAGGGTCTTTACCTAGTGAGTCCAGGGTTTCAACAGTTCCAGCGTCAACTTTAATGATTAGCAGGATCCAGTGGAACCTGCGCACACGTTTATATAAGCAGGCATGCATAACTCATCAACTACACTTAACATCGAGTAAGCAAAATAGAATTTGTAGTACAAGACAGTAACACTCACTTGAAGTTGTAAGGAAATAGTATTTCTGTTTTGGTATTTTGTGCCGTCATAAACCTTAGCAAGTTAGCCTCTGTGTCTTTGGGGTAGTCTTCTATCATTTTTTCATTAATGATATATGGGTCAATGAACCCAATGTCATAGATTCCCTCTCTTTTGCATTCGAGAATCTTCATTCTACATAATAGCGTACAAAAGAATATAGTGAGGATAATTACAAGCAATGAACGAGCTGAGCTAGAGACTTAGATTACAGAAAGAAATCACTTACAGACAATAGCAACTGACGATAGATTTGTCGAGTGCGTCTTGATTGTATAACTGAAAAAATTCTGGAAACTCAATGCATAGGTCGTTTTCATAGAAGTAATGCTCTTCCTTGACTTTCACCATGAGCATCTCTCGCCCGTTCTTTACTTCTTTCATGTACCACTCATGCAATCTTCGCATTTGTGTTGATAGATGCGGGACCTGCTCAGGTCTGACCAGAGTTTTCCCGGGGGCATATTGCCATGCTACATCAGCCACGGGGACTTCCTCGGTGCCTAGGAGTTGATCAACACTGATACCAAACTCTCTAGCAGCGTCGGTTACCTTATCGGTAATCACCTTGAGCGGGGGGATCGATTGCATTGCCTGTTCTCCGAGCTGGGGAACTGTTTTCCCGCTTTTATTACTACTTGTACGTCTCGACTGCTGCATTTGTTCCTCATATGACTTCCTAATAGAGCGGTCATAGTCTGATGGCCTATTCTGCACATGTGCCGGGGGTCGCTCAAGAAGTTCCACAAAGTGCTTTACGGTTTTTGTAGGTATTTTCTCCTTTGGCGGCGGGGGCGGTTTTGGTGCAAAATGGGACTTCACTTCGGACTCCACGACCGCTCTGGTTTCCTCATCAGTCATATCGTAAGCTAACTTCTTTTTGGCAGGAGGCTTGTCGTTGGCTTTATTCTTTCTAGCTTTCTTCCGCTTTTGGCCCTGCTACTGGGACATAGGGGGTGGAGTCGGCTGACGCGGCGGAGATCGATATGGTGGACTCGCGCTGGGATCCCTCTCGAGGTGGGGTGGACTTAGAGGTGTATTGCTACTCGAAGGAGTCGGTGGCCTTGGCGCCGAGTTTGGAAACACGATGCATTCCTTTCTCCATACAATGACACCATGTATGACTTCTCCCAGTGTCTGCTCCCCTTCACTTCCAGGAATGTCAAGCTCTAGTGAGTCATATCCCGGCAGAACTTCATCCACCCCGACACGAGCATAGCCAGCTGGAATCGGATTGCCATGGATGGTTGCTTCAGGTGCATTCGGTAAAGCAATGCCGACCGCCACCTTCATGGATATGTTCTTCATTTCTGGTGTAGCTCACAATTTGTCCTCTCTTTGATATCATCCACGGGGTAGCGAGCCAGCAGTGCATCATTGGCCCGGACCCCCGTGGAACCCACGCTGCTTTTCCGCATAGATGGGACAGTACTATCCAATGCTGGATCTGCTTGCTCCTGCTGCGTAGATGCCCTTTGCTGGCTAATTCTGTCCATTTGCTCCTGCTGCCGCTTTAACATGCGTTCCAACTCCTCGTTCTTTGTTTCTATCTTCTGAAGCCGGTCTGCATCCTGCTTCTTTTTTCTCTGACGGCTTCTGTAAGTGTCGTTCCACTCCGAAAAACCCTGAACCCACAGAACAACGCCTTTGCCTCGTGTTCGTCCTCCGTGTTCAGGATTCTTGAGGGCGCGTGTAAGCTCGTCGTTCTCTCTCTTGGGGTGGAACAACCCCTTTCGAGCAGCTTCTATTGCTTCAAGTAAAGCGCCCGAGGCTGTTTTAAGATCTGCCTTTTCAATAATCTGCCCCGTCGCTGGGTCCAACTGTCCCCCATGCGCATAAAACCAATTCTTGGACCTCTCGGGCCAATCCGCTATAGCTGGAATGACCCCTTCAGCAAGCATCTTGGCCTCAGCTGCTTCCCACTTAGGCACGGCTCTCTTGTAGCCACCTGTCCCCAGAACATGGTGACACTCTTTTTTCGCAGCATTTATCTTATTTCTTATCGACCTTTCCAGAGCTTCATCCAATTCCTTGTACTCCACAAATGCGTCCCACTGATCTTTTATCTTCTGTAGTGCTCCAGTGAATTCTGGAGTCTTCTTTTTTGCCTTGATGTAGTCGCTGTATAATCTTTTCTTCCAGCTCTGGAATTGTGTGGCCATCTTCTTAAGAGCAAACTGCTTGACTTTCAACCGTTGGCCATCTGTGAGACCCTCTGGTAGGTTGAAATGTGACATGAGCGTATCCCGAAGCAAATTTTTCGATCTTTCGTCAACATAACTAACTCCTCGATCTTCCTTTGGCTTATTCCATTCTCGAATGGTGATTGGGATGTTGTCCCTAACAATAACTCCGCATTGATTTATAAATTTACGGGCATTCTGTTCAGGAGCAATCGGTTCGCCATCTTCTGCGACTTCATCGATGTTGAACTTTATGTCATCGCCCAACTTTTTGGCCCGGCCTCGTACCCTTCTAGGAGGTTGGCTCGATCCGGAGGGCTAAAAGAAGAAAGATTCATTAATATATATATACAAATCAATTAATACATCTAATGATCACCAGAGGCCTAATATATATATACCTCGCCGGACTTTGTTAATTGTCTAACATTTTCTTTGCCATCATTGTTTGTTTGCCCTTCGTCTCTTGGTTCTTGCTCAAGTCCCTCACCGGAGTCGTTCAGAAATTGTGAGCCGTCATCTTGTTCATGCTCTTGGTTTTGGGAGGAGTGTATGATGTCGAATATGTCCTCTTCATGGTATCTGCCGCTATCGTCCATAGCTTAACTAATCTAGAAGAAAGATAAAACAATTTAGTATTTAAATTAGAATGCATTCAATAAGCAAAAACCGAACTATACTAAGCATATAGGATAACAGGCATGTATCAACAACAGGTTACAGAAACAGGCTATGCATCAGAATAGGTGCTATCGAAACAACAATAGTAGCAGTTCTAATGCAAGCATAAGAGAGAAAGACTGGGCGATATAGGAATGATCAAGGGGGGTTTGCTTGCCTGGAAGCTCTGCTGCAAGGGGCTGGTCGTTTGTCGGATGATCGTCTGGAACGTAGTCATACCCAGCGACGTCGTCGGCAGTCGCGGGGTCTATCGGAAGAGAAGGAGGGGGAGGAAACAGAATAAATAATCGGAGCACACATTTGCAATCAAAATGCATGACAGGTCTATATGACATGCATGGGTGATCTACTGCATCCCTAGTTATTTTAGACAGAGCGGGAAAATATCCGGGAATATTTTCCCGGCTCCAGACGGTTATCGGTATAAGGATCCGGAGGGGAAGGTTCCATGTTCATCTAGATAGGAGTGATGGTCAAGCATTTTGACCACACTTTTGGATTCGTCTTATTTTTCTGATCATTTTTCATATATAAAACTTTTTCATCCGACTTACGGTACTTTTTCTATTGAATTTCAAAGTTTATTCAATATTCTGAAATTCCAGATTTAAATTAATTCGAATTTCTTTTAATCGCAAAATGCTAAATGCACCCGAGAGGGTGTACCCAGCAGCCACCACAGGGGCTGACAGTGGGCCAGGGGAGGTGCTGAGTCAGCATGTCAACTTTGACCTGTTGACCAGTCAACTGGGTCAACTGGACCCACTGGGGCCCAGCTGCCAGTGACTCTGGTGGCCCACGTGGCAGGCCAGGTCGGCGGCGGTGCCGGAGTCGGCTCCGGCGATCGTTTCCGCGGCGGATTCGTGCCGGCCAGCATCAGGTTTTGTCTACAAGGGGTCTCCGGACCCGCGCGATAGCGCGTTCGAACGCGAAGACGAATCCGCGTCGATGGGTGCAGGTGGTTTCGCTGGGGACGACCTAAAACGACAGCGGCGTCCACTTGGGCGGTGGCCGGAGTTCGGACGTCGATGGATCCGTGGCTACGGGGCATGGCAGGTCCAATGGGCGTGTGCTACGGGCTCCCACGAGGAAGCTGAGCACGACTGTGACCTCAGACGCGAGCTACCGCAACTGGGGGCACGGCGGCGACATGGATGGCAGCGGTGAGCTCTCGGCCTAGGTAGAATTGGCGCCTACTGCTAGCGAACGAGTATGGGAGTGAGGGGAGAAGGATCTTGAGCTTACAGGGAACACGCTGGGCGCGTCGGCGATCTCCGGCGGTCGGAGGTTGAAGACGATCTCCGGCGGCGATGGCGGTGAAATCCGGCAGCCTAGCGGCGCATGGTCGTTCCTTCTCCCGGGCGGTGGCTGGCACCGGGACACCAGTTATATACCCGTGACCTTTAGTCCCGGCTCCAGCCACGAACCGGGACTAAAGGCCAACCTTTTCGGTGGCCAAAATTCCGCGCGGGAGCTGAAACCTTTAGTCCCGGCTGGTGGTTGCAACCGGGACTAAAGGTGTCTTTCAATTAATTTTCATTTTGAAGAAATTATTTGACAGATTCAATTTTACAGATTGAAATTAATTCTTGTAAAATGCATAACAATTTGAAAACTAAACCAAATGAGTTGATTCAAATTTCTGTGGATTCATCTTGAAGATTTCTATCAACTAGTATCATTTTGACGGGAAGTTGCATAATTAATTTTGCAATTATTAATTAAATACAGTAATTGAAGACATTATTTTAAACTTTAAAAATCCATATCTTCAGTTCTGTTAAGCCAAATGGAGCAAATAAGATGTCAAATTATTTGTCTTAACATAACCTACACATTCATATTTTGTTTGGACATAATTGCATTGATTAACTCCTCTGTATAATTAAAATACTAAAAGGACAGGAATAATTCCTAATTTTGAAAATTCATAACTTAATAAATAAGATGTCAAATTGTTACAAAGATTCCAGAGTGGGACTCTCCAGCTATAAGTCTAAAAACTCACTAGAGAGAAAGTGATGACGGTGTTACACCCAAAACACATATATACCCTAACTCTTACAAAGATTCGCTCTGGTTTGTCCGAAATGGGACTTTCCAGCTATAAGTCCGAAAACTCAGTAGAGAGAAAGTGATGACGGTGAAGCCGGTCACATCCCAGAGTGGGATCTTGGGGTATAAAACTTTTTCTTCGCATATGTCCCTTGCTTATGATTGCGCCGTAACCATGGAGAATCTTCATCATTTAACAGGATGCTTGGGTCAGTGTTCACTGTGAAGGGAGGAATTTCATCAAACTTATTATAATCTTCTGACATGTCTGTCTTGTCCTCCACTCCCACGATGTTTCTTTTCCCTGAAAGAACTATGTGCCGCTTTGGCTCATCGTATGATGTATTCGCTTCCTTATCTTTTCTTTTTCTCGGTTTGGTAGACATGTCCTTCACATAGAAAACCTGAGCCACATCATTGGCTAGGACGAATGGTTCGTTTGTGTACCCAAGATTGTTGAGATCCACTATTGTCATTCCGTACTACGGGTCTACCTTTACCCCGCCTCCTGTCAGATTGACCCATTTGCACCAGAAGAAAGGGACCTTAAAAGAAGGTCCATAGTCAAGTTCCCATATCTCCTCTATGTAACCATAATATGTGTCCTTTTTCCTATTGTTGTTTGTTGCATCAAAGTGGACACCACTGTTTTGGTTGGTGCTCTTTTTATCTTGGGCGATCATGTAAAATGTATTCCCATTTATCTCGTACCCTTGGAAAGTCAATATAGTCAAAGATGGTGACTTGGCCAACAAGTACAGCTGATCTCCAATGGTGGTGTTATTGATGAGATGTGTTTGCAACCAACCGCCGAAAGTCGCCATGTGTGTACGTTTAATCCAGGAGTCAGACTGCTCCGGGTTCTTGGAGCGTACAATATCCATGTGTTCCTCGATATACGGAGCCACCAAGGTGGAATTTTGTAAAACTGTGTAGTGTGCTTGAGTGAAAGAATGCCTGTCCATACTTATTACTGCTTCCTTTCCTAGCGTGCCTTTTCCACTCAGTCTCCCCTCATGCCGCGATTGAGAAACACCAATCGCCTTAAGGTCAGGAATAAAGTCAACACAAAACTCAATAACCTCCTCTGTTCCATAGCCCTTGGAGATGCTTCCTTCTGGCCTAGCATGGTTATGAACATATTTCTTTAAGACTCCCATGAACCTCTCAAAGGGGAACATATTGTGTAGAAATACAGGACCCAGAATGGTAATCTCTTCGACTAGGTGAACTAGGACGTGCGTCATAATATTGAAGAAGGATGGTGGGAACACCAACTCGAAACTGACAAGACATTGGACCAAATCATTCTGTAACCTTGGTAGGATTTCTGGATCGATTACCTTCTAAGAAATTGCATTGAGGAATGCACATAGCTTCACAATGGCTAATCGAACATTTTCCGGTAGAAGCCTCCTCAATGCAACCGGAAGTAATTGCGTCATAATCACGTGGCAGTCATGAGACTTTAGGTTTTGGAATTTTTTCTCTGCCATATTTATTATTCCCTTTATATTCGACGAGAAGCCAGACAGGACCTTCATACTGCTTAGGCATTCAAAAAAGATTTCCTTCTCTTTGGTAAGAGCGTAGCTGGCAGGACCTTGATACTGCTTTGGATGCATGCCATCTTTTTCGTTCATACGTTGCTGGTCCTCCCGTGCCTCCGGTGTATCTTTTGTCTTCCCATACATGCCCAAGAAACCTAGCAGGTTCACACAAAGATTCTTCGTCACGTGCATCACGTCGATTGCAGAGCGGACCTCTAGGACTTTCCAATAGGGTAGCTCCCAAAATATAGATTTCTTCTTCCACATGGGTGCGTGTCCGTTAGCGTCATTCGGAACAGATTGTCCGCCAGGATCCTTTCCAAAGATTACTTTTAAATCCTTGACCATATCAAATATATCATCACTAGTACGGTGGCCAGGCTTCTTCCGGTGATCTGCCTCACCTTTGAAATGCTTGCCTTTCTTTCTTAAGGGATGCCTGATCGGTAGAAATCGACGATGTCCCGGGTACACATTCTTCTTACATTTATCCAAATATATACTTTCAGTCTCATCTAAATAGTGCGTGCATGCATTGTATCCCTTGTTTGTCTGTCCTGAAAGGTTAGTAAGAGCAGGCCAATCATTGATGTTTACAAACAGCAACGCTCGTAGGTCAAATTCCTCCTGTTTGTGCTCATCCCACACACGTACACCTTTTATATCCCACAACTGTAAAAGGTCTTCAACTAATGTCCTTAGGTACACATCAATGTCATTGCCGGGTTGCTTAGGGCCTTGGATGAGCACTGGCATCATAATGAACTTCCGCTTCATGCACAACCAAGGAGGAAGGTTATAGATACATAGAGTCATAGGCCAGGTGCTATGACTGCAGCTCTGCTCCCCAAAAGGGTTCATGCCATCTGTACTTAGACCAAACCATAAGTTCCTTGCATCATCTGCAAAGCCCGGCCACTTTCTCTCAATTTTTCTCCACTGCGACCCATCAGCGGGTACTCTCAACATCGCGTCTTTCTTACGGTCTTCTTTGTGCCATCGCAACAACTTGGCATGCTCTTTGTTTTGGAACAAACGTTTCAACCGTGGTATTATAGGAGCATACCACATCACCTTGGCAGGAACCCTCTTCCTGGGGCGCTCGCCCTCAACATCACCAGGGTCATCGTGGCTGATCTTATAGCGCAATGCACCGCATACCGGGCATGCATTCAAATTCTCGTACTCCTCACCGCGGTAGAGGATGCAGTCATTAGGGCATGCATGTATCTTCTGCACCTCTAATCCTAGAGGGAAGACAACCTTCTTTGCTTCGTACATACTGTCAGGCAATTCGTTATCCTTTGGAAGCGCCTTCTTTATCATTTTCAGCAACTTTTCAAATCCCTTGTCAGATACACCATTCTCTGCCTTCCATTGCAGCAATTCCAGTGTGGTACCCAGCTTTTTCTTGTCATCTTCGCAATTTGGGTACAACAATTTTTTGTGATCCTCTAACATGCGCTCCAACTTCAACCTCTCCTTTTCACTTTCGCAGTTTCTCTTTGCATCAACAATTTCCCGACCAAGATCATCAGCGGGCTCATCTGATGCCTCTTCTTCAGCTTCCCCCTTTGTAGTACCATCGTATTCAGGGAACCTAGGATAGTTGTCATCATCCTCTTCTTCTTCATTGCCTTCCATTATAACCCCTCTTTCTCCATGCTTGGTCCAACAGTTATAGCCGGACATGAAACCGGACTGAAGCAGGTGGCTGTGAAGGATTTTTGAGGTAGAGTAATCCTTATTATTCTTACAGACACCACATGGACAACACATAAAACCATTCTGCTTGTTTGCCTCAGCCACACGCATAAAATTATGCAGGCCATTAATGAACTTGGGAGAGCGTCGGTCATCGTACATCCATTGCCGGCTGATCTTCATTACACAACATCGAAGTGACCAAATTAATACAAGTTCATCACATTAAAACCAAAGTAGAGTAGTGACCAAATGTTATTACTGCAAAAATATATACATAAAGTTCATATATACTTCTCATAAAACAACATACAACTATCTAAAGCATTTAAATGCAACAACAAATGCGATCAAAATCGCAACTAAGGTAATAATTGATCTAACAACATAATGATACCAAGCCTCTTTATTAATGGCATATTTTCTAATCTTCAAGCGCATTGCATCCATCTTGATCTTGTGATCATCGCTGACATCGGCAACATACAACTCCAATTTCATCTTATCTTCTTCAATTCTTTTCAATTTTTCTTTCAAATAATCATTTTCTTTTTCAACTAAATTTAACTTCTCGACAAGTGGGTCGGCTGCAATTTCCGGTTCACATACCTCCTAGATAAAAATATCTATGTCAACTTGATGGGCATAATTGTCATAAACACGAAATGAAACAAATAGTTATAAAAGATAATATACCACATCCGAATCATAAACCGGACGTGGGCCGACAGGGACGGATATCAAAACCATGACACTATATATAACAAACAATCATACAAGTAAGAAAATTATACAAGTAACTATCTAAATCATACAAATAAGTTTTTTTTTACAAAAAGGATAAGAACAAGAGGCTCACCAAGGTGGTGCCAGCGACTGGATGGCGCGGGCGATCGACGGCGGTGAGGACGGGGACGGGAAGGCACTAAGTAAACCACACCTACACATATGCAAACTAAGAAGTTAATTTGAGCTCAAATTGCATATAAATCAAATAAACTCCCACATAATTACTCCCAAACTAAACCCCACAAATCACTATACTTATAGAGCATGAGACGAGCTAAACTAGCAATGAGAGATGAAAGGATGAAGTTGCTAACCTTTTAGTACCCTTGGATAGATGGGGTGCCTCCAATCTTGACAAATCTCGGCAAAAATGGAGGATGAACTCGAGCTTGGAAGGAAACAGAGAGGAGAAAAAGCTTGGACTCGGGCTGGACGAAGCAGCTTGATATAGGGAATACTTTAGTCCCGGTTGGTGATACCAACCGGGACTAAAGGTCTATCTTTAGTCCCGGTGGGTGATACCAACCGGGACTAAAGGGGCTCGCAGGGGCCCCAACCTGCCGCAACCCCTTTAGTCCCGGTTGGTATCACCAACCGGGACTAGAGGTCCCATTTGAACCGGGACTAATCCTGGCCGTGCCCCCGTCCGCTCCTAGCCGTTGGAACCGGGACTAATGCTCACATTAGTCCCGGGCCCAAACCCGGCCGAGACTAGTGCTCCGGACGAAAGGTCAGTTTTCTACTAGTGCGTGCTCACTAACAGAGCTGTTCTCCTCCATCTTACAACTAAAGAACTTGTCAGAGGTGTCATACCTCTCAACCCGGGCATGAGCTTGAAATACCAATTTCAGCTCATGGAACATCTCATATGCTCTGTGGTGCACAAAACGTCTTTGGAGCCCTGGTTCTAAGCCGTAAAGCTTGGCGCACTGAACTATCGTGTAGTCATCATTCCTTGTCTGCCAGACGTTCATAGCGTCCAGATTTGTGGGAGCGGGTGGATCACCTAGCGGTGCATCAAGGACATATACTTTCTGTGCAGCAGTGAGGATAATCCTCAGATTACGGACCTAGTCCGCATAGTTGCTACCATCATCTTTCAACTTTTCTTTCTCTAGGAACGCATTAAAATTCAGGGGAGCTACAGCGCGAGCCATTGATCTACAACATTAATTTGCAAAGACAATTAGACTAAGTTCATGATAATTGGTTCTTCTAATCAAATTACTTAAGAACTCCCACTTAAATCAACATCCCTCAAGTTGTCTAAGTGTTACAAGATCCATATCAACTGACCCATGTCCGATCATCACGTGAGATGAGGCAGTCATCAATGGTGAACATCTCCATGTTAATCATATCTACTATATGACTCATGTTCGAACTTTCGGTCTCCTGTGTTCCGAGGCCATGTCTGTACATGCTAGGCTCGTCAAGTTTAACCCAAGTATTCTGCATGTGGAAAACTGGCTTATACCCGTTGTATGCGAACGTAGAGTCTATCACACCCGATCATCACGTGGTGCTTCGAAACGACGAACTTTCGCAACGGTGCATACTTAGGGAGAACACTTTTATCTTGAAATTAAGTGAAGGGATCATCTTATAATGCTACCATCGTCCTAAGCAAAATAAGATGCATAAAAGGATAAACATCACATGCAATCAATATGTGACATGATATGGCCATTATCATCTCGTGCCTTTGATCTCCATCTCCAAAGCACCGGCATGATCTCCATCGTCACCGGCATGACACCATGATCTCCATCATCATGATCTCCATCATTGTGCCGTCATGTGGTTGTCTCCGCCAACTATTGCTTCTACGACTATTGCTAACGCATAGCGATAAAGTAAAGCAATTACATGTCGGTTAATAGTTGACACGCAGGTCATACAATAAATTAAAGACAAGCCTATGGCTCCTGCCGGTTGCCGTACTCATCGACATGCAAGTCATGAACCTATTACAAAACATGATCATTGATGTCTACTACACAACGTATTCTTGTAGACTCGTGTTGGGCCTCCAAGCGTAGAGTTTTGTAGGACAGTAGCAATTTTCCCTCAAGTGGATGACCTAAGGTTTATCAATCCGTGGGAGGCATAGGATGAAGATGGTATCTCTCAAACAACCCTGCAACCAAATAACAAAGAGTCTCTTGTGTCCCCAACACACCCAATACAATGACAGATTGTATAGGTGCACTAGTTCGGCGAAGAGATGGTGATACAAGTGTAGTACGGATAGTAGATATAGGTTTTTTAATCTAAAAATATAAAAACAGCAAGGTAGAAAGTGACAAAAGTGAGCACAAACAGTATTGCAATGCTTGAAAACAAGGCCTAGGGTTCATACTTTCGCTAGTGCAATCTCTCAACAATGCTAACATAATTGGTTCATATAATCATCCCTCAACGTGCGACAAAGAATCACTCCCAAGTTCCTATTAGCAAAGAACATAAGATAGAAATTGTTTGTAGGGTACGAAACCACCTCAAAGTTATCCTTTCTGATCGATCTATTGAGCTATTCCTATAAGTGTCACAAACAGCCCTAAAGTTCGTACTAAAATAACACCATATGATACACATCAACCAACTCTAATGTCACCTAGATACTCCAATGTCACCACAAGTATCCGTGAGTTGATTATACGATATGCATCAAACAACTTCATAGTCATAATATTCAATCCACACAAAGAACTCCAAGGAGCACCCCAAAGTTTCTATCAAAGAAAAGATAATGAAAACGTGCATCAACCCCTATGCATAGATTACCCCAATGTCACCTCGGGAATCCGCGAGTTTAGTGCCAAAACATACATCAAGTGAATCAATATAATACCCCATTGTCACCACGTGTATTCATATACAAGACATACATCAAGTGTTCTCAAATCTGAATATTCAATCCGACAATAACGAAACCTCAAAGGGAAAAGATTCGATTCATCACAACAAGGATAGAGAGGGAAGAAACATCATATGATCCAACTATATTAACAAAGCTCGCGATACATCAAGATCGTGCCATATCAAGAACACGAGAGAGAGAGAGAGATCAAACACATAACTACTAGTACATACCCTCAGCCCCGAGGGTGAACTACTCCCTCCTCGTCATGGAGACCGCCGGGATGATGAAGATGGCCTCCGGGGATGATTCCCCCCTCCGGTAGGGTGCCAGAAAAGGGCTGTAGATGAGATCATGGAGGTACAGAGGCTTGCGGCGGGGTAAAAACTCATCTAGGTTAACTTTCGGGGGTTTCTGAATATATATGATTTTTTGGCATTGGAATCATGCAAAGAGGTGCCACAGGGGGCCCACGAGGCACCAAGGCGCGCCTGGGGGGGCAGGCGTGCCCAGGTGGCTCGTGGGGCCCCTGTGGCTCTTCTGCTGCTCCTCCGAAGCTTCCTGGGTCTGTTTCCTTCCAGAAAAAATCATCAAAAAGTTTCGCTGCATTTGGACTTCATTTGATATGGATTTTCTGGAAAACCAAAAACAAGCAGAAAACAGCAACTGGCACTGGGCACTAGGTCAATATGTTAGTCCACGAAAATCATACAAAATCCATATAAAAGTGCACCAAAATCATACAAAACTATAATAAACATGGCATGAGTACTTCATAAATTATAGATCGTTTAGTTTATTTGCTACAACTTTCTTCATGTCAAGTATCTGTTCCTTAGACCATGAGATCATGCAACTCCCTGACACCGAAGGAATACTTAGTGTGTATCCAAACGTCACTTTCATAACTGGGTGATCATAAAGGTGCTCTACAGGTATCTCCGAAGGTGTTTGTTGGGTTGGCACGGATCGAGACTGGGATTTGTCACTCCGTATGACGGAGAGATATCTCTGGGCCCTCTCGGTAATACAGCATCGTAAAGAGCTTGCAAGCAATGTGACTAATGAGTTAGCCACGAGATCTTGTATTACGGAACGAGTAAAGAGACTTGCCGGTAACGAGATTGAACTAGGTATGGAGATACCGACGATCGAATCTCGGGGAAGTAACATATCACCGAACAAAGGGAATTGCATACGGGATTAACTGAATCCTCGACATCGTGGTTCAACTGATAAAGATCTTCGTTAGACATGTGGGAATCAATATGGGTATCCAAATCCCGCTATTGATTATTGACCGGAGAAGAGTCTCGGTCATGTCTACATGTTCCCGAACCCGTAGGGTCGCACGCTTAACGTTCGATAGCACTAGGGTAGTATTGAGATATCAATAGCGAAAGTCCGAAGGTTGTTCGGAGTCCCGGATGAGATCCCGGGCGTTTATATATGGGAAGCCCTGTTTTGGCTACCGGAAAAGTTCGGGGGCATGCCGGCAAGTGTATCGGAGGCACGGAAGGGTTCCGGGGGTCCACCGGGGGGGTCCACCAGCCCCGGGGACCCACGTGGGCTGTAGGGGGGCGCCCTGGCCTAGTTGGGCCAGGCGCACCAGCCCCCCACTTGGCCCATGCGCCTAAGGGGTAAAACCCTAGGGGTGGAGGCGCCCCACTTGCCTTGGGGGGCACTCATCCCCCCCTAGGCCGCCGCCCCCTCCCTTGGGGGAGGGGCTAGGGCCAGCACCCCCTCCCCCTCACCCCTATATATTGTGGGGAGGGGCGCAGGGGGCTGCACCCTTCTGCCTGGCGCCTCTCTCTCTCCCGTATACTCCTCCACCACCTTCCGATACGCGCTTGGTGAAGCCATGCCGGAATTCTGCTGCCCCTACCACCACCACGCCGTCGTGCTGGTTTCGATCTCATCTACCTCCTCCCCCTCTCTTGCTGGATCAAGAAGGAGAGGACGCCATCGAGCTGAACGTGTGCTAATCTCGGAGGTGCCGTCCGTTCGGCACTAGATCGGATTGGATCGCGATTGGATCGTGAAGAGTACGACTACATCAACCGCGTTACGACGCTAACGCTTTTGGTCTACAAGGGTACGTAGACACACTCCCCTCTCATCGCTATGCATCTCCTAGATTAGATCTTGGGTGTTTCGTAGGATTTTTTTTGATTTTCATGCTTCGTTCCCCATCAGTGGCATCATGGGCTAGGTCTATGCGTAGATGTATTTGCACGAGTAGAACACAAAGTAGTTGTGGGCATTGATGTTCAAATTGCTTACTTCCTTTGCCTTATTTGGATTCGGCGGTATTGTGGGATGAAGCGGCTCAGACCAACCTTACTTGTCCACGCACAAGAGACCGGTTCCACTGACTGACATGCGACTTGTATTGCATAAAAGTGGCTTTGCGGGTGTCTGTCTCTCCCACTTTAGTTGAATCTGATTTGACGAGGGCGGTTCTTGTAGAAGGTTAAAAGGCAACTTGTATATCACCGTTGTGGCTTTGAGTAGGTAAGAACGGTTCTTGCTAGTTGCCCATAGCAGCCACGTCAAAATTGCAACAAGAAAGTAGAGGATGTCTAACTTGTTTTTGCAGGGCATGTTGTGATGTGGTATGGCCAAAACGTGATGTAATATATGTTGATATATGAGATGATCATGTTTTGTAATAGGTTCACGACTTGCATGTCGATGAGTACGGCAACCCGCAGGAGCCATAGGGTTGTCTTTAATTTAATGTATGACCTGCGTGTCAATCATTAAACGCCATGTAATTGCTTTACTTTATCGCTATGCGTTAGCAATACGTGTAGAAGCAATAGTTGGCGAGACAACCACGTGACGACACGATTATGGAGATCATGGTGTCATGCCGGTGCTTTGGAGATGGAGATCAAAGGCACGAGATGATAATGGCCATATCATGTCACATATTGATTACATGTGATGTTTATCTTTTTATGCATCTTATTTTGCTTAGGACGATGGTAGCATTATAAGATGATCCCTTCACTTAATTTCAAGATAAAAGTGTTCTCCCTAAGTATGCACCGTTGCAAAAGTTCATCGTTTCGAAGCACCACGTGATGATCGGGTGTGATAGACTCTACGTTCGCATACAACGGGTGTAAGCCAGTTTTACACATGCAGAATACTTGGATTAAACTTGATGAGCCTATCATGTACAGACATGCCCTCGGAACACGGAGGACCGAAAGGTTAAACATGAGTCATATAGTAGATATGATCAACATGGAGATGTTCACCATTGATGACTGCCCCATCTCACGTGATGATCGGACATGGGTCAGTTGATGTGGATCATGTAACACTTAGACATCTTGAGGGATGTTGATTTATGTGGGAGTTCTTTAGTAATTTGAGTAGAAGAACCAATTATCATGAACTTAGTCTAATTGTCTTTGCAAATTAATATTGTAGATCAATGGCTCGCGCTGTAGCTCCCCTGAATTTTAATGCGTTCCTAGATAAAGAAAAGTTGAAATATGATGGTAGCAACTATGCGGACTGGGTCCATAATCTGAGGATTATCCTCACTGCTGCACAGAAACTTTATGTCCTTGATGCACCGCTAGGTGATCCACCCACTCCCGCAAATCTGGATGCTATGAATGTCTGGCAAACAAGGAATGATGACTACACGATAGTTCAGTGCGCCATGCTTTACGGCTTGGAACCGGGGCTCCAAAGATGTTTTGAGAACCATAGAGCATATGAGATGTTCCAGGAGCTGAAATTGGTATTTCGGGCTCATGCCCGGGTTGAGAGGTATGACACCTCTGACAAGTTCTTTAGCTGTAAGATGGAGGAGAACAACTACGTTAGTGAGCACGTACTCAAAATGTCTGGGTACTATAATCGCTTGAATCAGTTGGGAGTTAATCTTCCGGATGAAGTAGCGATTGACAGAGTTCTCCATACACTTCCACCGAGCTACAAAGGCTTCGTGATGAACTATAATATGCAAGGGATGGAGAAAACGATCCCTGAGCTTTTCGCGATGCTAAAGGCCGCGGAAGTAGAAATCAAGAAGGAGCATCAAATGTTGATGGTCAACAAGACCACCAGTTTCAAGAAGAAAGGCAAGGGAAATAAAGGGAACTTCAAGAAGAATGGCAAGCCAGTTGCCGCTCCCGTGAAGAAACCCAAGGCTGGACCCAAACCTGAGACTGAGTGCTTCTACTGCAAAGGGAATGGTCACTGGAAGCGGAAATGCCCCAAGTACTTGGCAGATAAGAAGGCTAGGAATGTCAACAAAGGTATATTTGATATACATGTTATTGATGTGTACCTTACTAGTGCTCGTAGTAGCACCTGGGTATTTGATACTGGTTCGGTTGCTAATATTTGTAACTCAAAACAGGAGCTGCGGAATAAACGGACACTAGCTAAGGACGAGGTGATGATGCGTGTTGGAAATGGTTCCAAGGTTAATGTGATCGCCGTCAGCACGCTCCCTCTACGTTTACCTTTGGGATTAGTTATGAACCTGAATAATTGTTATTTGGTGTCTGCATTAAGCATGAACGTTATATCTGAATCTTGTTTATTGCGAGACGGTTATTCATTTAAGTCAGAGAATAATGGTTGTTCTATTTATATGGATAATATCTTTTATGGTCATGCACCCTTAGTGAATGGTTTATTTCTATTGAATCTCGATCGTAGTGATACACATATTCATAATATCGTTGCCAAAAGATGCAAAGTTAATGATGATAGTACCACATACTTGTGGCACTGCCGCTTAGGTCATATTGGTGTAAAGCGCATGAAGAAACTCCATGCTGATGGACTTTTGGAATATCTTGATTATGAATCATTTGAGACATGTGAACCATGCCTCATGGGCAAGATGACTAAAACCCCAATTTCCGAAACAATGTAGCGGGCAAGTGACTTGTTGGAAATAATACATACCGATGTATGCGGTCCGATGAGTGTTGAAGCACGCGCTGGATATCATTATTTTCTTACCTTCACAGATGATTTGAGTAGATATGGGTATATTTACTTAATGAAACACAAGTCTGAAACATTTGAAAAGTTCAAGGAGTTTCAGAGTGAGGTGGAGAATCACCGTAATAAGAAAATTAAATTTCTACGATCTGATCGTGGAGGTGAATATTTGAGTTACGAGTTTGGTATGCATTTAAGACAATGTGGAATTGTTTCACAGCTCACGCCATCTGGAACACCACAGCATAATGGTGTGTGCCGAACGTCGTAATCGTACTCTATTGGATATGGTGCGTACTATGATGTCTCTTACCGATTTGCCACTATCGTTTTGGGGTTATGCATTAGAGACAGCCGCATTCACTTTAAACAGGGCACCGTCTAAATCTGTTGAGACGACACTGTATGAATTATCGTTTGGCAAGAAACCTAAGCTGTCATTTCTTAAAGTTTGGTGATGCGACGCTTATGTCAAGAGGCTTCAGCCTGATAAGCTCGAATCCAAAGCGGAGAAGTGCATCTTCATAGGATACCCTAAAGAGACCATTGGGTATACCTTCTATCATAGATCCGAGGGCAAAATCTTTGTTGCTAAGAATGGGTCCTTTCTAGAGAAGGAGTTTCTCTCGAAAGAAGTGAGTTGGAGGAAAGAAGAACTTGATGAGGTAATTGTACCTTCTCTCGAATTGGAAAGTAGCACATCACAGAAAGAAGTTCCCGTGATGTCTACACCAGCCGGAGAGGAAGCTAATGATGATGATCATGAAACTTCGGATCAAGTTACTAGTGAACTTCGTAGGTCGACCAGGGTACGTTCCGCACCAGAGTGGTACGGTAATCCTGTCCTGGAAGTCATGTTGTTAAACAACGGTGAACCTACAAACTATGAAGAAGTAATGATGAGCCCGGATTCCGACAAATGGCTTGAGGCCATGAAATCCGAGATAGGATCCATGTATGAGAACAAAGTATGGACTTTGGTGGACTTGCCCGATGATCGGCAAGCCATTGAGAACAAATGGATCTTTAAGAAGAAGACAGACGTTGATGGTAATGTCACCGTCTATAAAGCTCGACTTGTCGCAAAGGGTTTCCGACAAGTTCAAGGGGTTGACTACGATGAGACTTTCTCACCCGTAGCGATGCTTAAGTCTGTTAGAATTATGTTAGCAATTGCCACATTTTATGATTATGAAATCTGGCAGATGGACGTCAAAACAACGTTCCTTAACGGGTTTCTTAAGGAAGAGTTGTATATGATGCAACCGGATGGTTTTGTCGATCCTAAGGATGCTAACAAAGTATGCAAGCTCCAGCGATTCATCTATGGACTGGTGCAAGCATCTCGGAGTTGGAATATACGCTTTGATGAGGTGATCAAAGCTTTTAGTTTTATACAAACTTACGGAGAAGCTTGTATTTACAAGAAAGTGACTAGGAGCTCTGTAGCATTTCTAATATTATATGTGGATGACATATTGTTGATTGGAAATGATATAGAATTTCTGGAAAGCATAAAGGGTTATTTGAACAAGAGTTTTTCAATGAAAGACCTGGGTGAAGCTGCTTACATATTGGGCTTCAAGATCTATAGAGGTAGATCGAGACGCTTGATAGGACTTTCACAAAGCACATACCTTGACAAGATTTTGAAGAAGTTCAAAATGGACCAGTCAAAGAAAGGGTTCTTGCCTGTGTTGCAAGGTGTGAAGTTGAGTAAGACTCAAAGCCCGACCACGGCAGAAGAAAGAGAAAGGATAAAAGTCATCCCCTATGCCTCAGCCATAGGCTCTATAATGTATGCCATGCTGTGTACCAGACCTGATGTGTGCCTTGCCATAAGTCTGGCAGGGAGGTACCAAAAGCGGTCTAGAATATCCTTAAGTACCTGAAGAGGACAAAGGACATGTTTCTCGTTTATGGAGGTGACAAAGAGCTCATCGTAAAGGGTTATGTTGATGCTAGCTTCGACACAGATCCGGATGACTATATGTCTCAAACCGGATACGTATTTATATTGAATGGTGGAGCAGTCAGTTAGAGCAGTTCCAAGCAAAGCGTCGTAGCGGGATCTACATGTGAAGCGGAATATATAGCTGCTTCGGAAGCAGCGCAAGAGGGAGTCTGGATGAAGGAGTTCATATCCAATCTAGGAGTAATACCTAGTGCATCGGATCCAATGACTATCTTTTGTGACAACACTGGAGCTATTGCCATTGCCAAGGAGCCCAGGTTTCACAAGAAGACAAAGCACATCAAGCGCCGCTTCAACTCCATTCATAATTACATTAAGGATGGAGACATAGAACTTTGCAAAGTACATACGAATCAGAATGTGGCAGACCCGTTGACTAAACCTCTTCCACGAGCAAAACATGATCAGCACCAGGACTCCATGGGTGTTAGATTCATTACAATGTAAACTAGATTATTGACTCTGGTGCAAGTGGGAGACTGTTGGAAATATGCCCTAGAGGCAATAATAAATTGGTTATTATCATATTTCCTTGTTCATGATAAATGTTTATTATTCATGCTAGAATTGTATTGATAGGAAACTTAAATACATGTTTGAATACATAAACTACACCGTGTCCCTAGTAAGCCTCTACTAGACTAGCTCGTTGATCAAAGATGGTTATGGTTTCCTGACCATAGACATGAGTTGTCATTTGATAACGGGATCACATCATTACGAGAATGATGTGATGGACAAGACCCAACCGTAAGCTTAGCATCAGATCGTTTAGTTTATTTGCTACAGCTTTCTTCATGTCAAGTATCTGTTCCTTAGACCATGAGATCGTGCAACTCCCTAACACCGGAGGAATACTTAGTGTGTATCCAAACGTCACTTCATAACTGGGTGATCATAATGGTGCTCTACAGGTATCTCCTAAGGTGTTTGTTGGGTTGGCACGGATCGAGACTGGGATTTGTCACTCCGTATGACGGAGAGATATCTCTGGGCCCTCTCGGTAATACAACATCGTAAAGAGCTAGCATGCAATGTGGCTAATGAGTTAGCCACGGGATCTTGTATTATGGAATGAGTAAAGAGACTTGCCGGTAACGAGATTGAACTAGGTATGGAGATACCGACGATCGAATCTCTGGGAAGTAACACATCGCCGGACAAAGGGAATTGCATACGGGATTAACTGAATCCTCGACATCGTGGTTCAACTGATAAAGATCTTCGTAGGACATGTGGGAATCAATATGGGTATCCAGATCCCGCTTTTGATTATTGACTGGAGAAGTGTCTCGGTCATGTCTACATGTTCCCGAACCCTCAGGGTCGCACGCTTAACGTTCGATAGCGCTAGGGTAGTATTGAGATATTAATAGCGAAAGTCTGAAGGTTGTTCGGAGTCCCGGATGAGATCCCGAATGTCACAAGGAGCTCCGGAATGGTCCAGGGGTAAAGATTTATATATGGGAAGTCCTGGTTTGGCTACCGGAAAAGTTCGGGGGCATGCCGGCAAGTGTATCGGAGGCACCGAAGGGTTCCGGGGGTCCACCAAGGGGATCCACCAGCCCCAGGGACCCACGTGGGCTGTAGGGGGGGCGCCCTGGCCTAGTTGGGCCAGGCGTACCAGCCCCCCACTTGGCCCATGCGCCTAAGGGGTAAAACCCTAGAGGTGGAGGCGCCCCACTTGCCTTGGGGGGCACTCCTCCCCCCTAGGCCGCCGCCCCCTCCCTTGGAGGAGGGGCTAGGGCCGGCGCCCCCTCCCCCTCACCCCTATATATAGGGGATAATTGGTTTTATGCCCCTAGTTGGGTCACACTCGGCTGGTTTACCCCTAGTTTCCGAAAACACGCGTTCCTGCCCAAACCACTTTGCTCATCTTATGCTTTTGCCCTTTGACCGTTTGACCATCACTTTGAAAACTTCATAACAAATTTATACTAACTCAGAAAAATGCAAATAAGATATCAAAATGTTCAGAAAAACATCACCTATATGTGCATGTCATTTGCATTCATGACAAAATTGGTGGAAAGTCCACATCTCAATTTTAGCTCATATGATCATAGCACGAATAGTATAATCTAAAAAAATTGAAAACCAATTCAAAAAATTCTAATTTTTTTTGGTGGCAAACATTGACCAATGTTTTGAGCGCTTGCCAATTTTCATGAGGGAATGACACTCGTGGAAGTCGTGGCAAAAAAACTAAAATCAATGCTCCAAAACATAAGCATTTTGGAGTGCTAATTTTGTTTTTTTGCCACGACTTCTACGAATGTCATTCCCTGTTGAAACTTTGTAAGCACTCAAAACATTAGTCAATGTTTGCCACCAAAAAATTTTAGAATTTTTTGAATTTGTTTTCAATTTTTTCATATTATACTGTTCATGCTAAGATCATATGAGCTAAAACTAAGATGGGGACTTTTCAACACTTTTGTCATGAATGCAAATGACATGCGCATATAGGTGATGTTTTTCTGAACATTTTGATATATTATTTGCATTTTTCTAAGTTAGTATGAATTTGTTATGAAGTTTTCAAAGTGACAGTCAAACGGTCAAAGGGCAAAAGCATAAGATGAGCAAAGTGGTTTGGGCAGGAACACGTATTTTCGGAAACTAGGGGTAAACCAGCCGAGTGTGACCCAACTAGGGGCATAAAACCAATTATCCCTATATATAGTGGGGAGGGGCGCAGGGGGCTGCACCCTTCTTCCTGGCGCCTCTCTCTCTCTCTCCCGTATACTCCTCCACCACCTTCCGGTACGCGCTTGGCGAAGCCCCACTGGTACAGCGAGCTGCTATACAAACGGTTTTTAACCCCTTTCCGCGATAGAGTTTTAAACCGTCGCCTTGCCTGTGTGTGCGATAGGGGGGTCCATCCAACACGACCCAGAAACCGTCGGCGATAGGGCCTCCAGTCACACACGCGGGGCAAAAAGAGCTCGTGTGCGATCGGGCGAGCCATCGCAGACAATTATACTGGCCCAATCATTTCTGTTCATATGTTCATCCCACACAGTGAATCTCAGAAATATGTTTCTGTTCATATGTACATCACACACAATTTTTATGTGGAAACGTTTGTGCAAGGTGGCCTAACGCAAACATTTGTTGGGCGGAAGGCGTGTGTGATTGTTCATTGATCCAACACGGCTACTTTTTAGAAACTGTGTGCTTTGTTTGAGGCCATCGCCCATGGTGTTGTCTGAGAAACCGTCTGCAATTCAACAACCCAATATGCAGGCTAATTGGTCGATTATTGATAATGCATTTAGTAATCAAATTGACATTTCATATCAAACACACCATATGTTTCATAGCCGTATTACGGCAACCAGGATTTCATAGCTGAATTACATCAGAGTACAACATCACATAGCTTCAGCACTCAGTTACACCATATAGGCATATAGCTAACTACGCAATTACACAACAACACGAAGTTTCACATGCAACATCTAAAACCTTTGGAAAGTAGCATCATATACGGTATATAGAGAGATGAATCTCATCTGGAAAACTGCTGAATCTGAAGGCAAATATTGAGCCTTCAATGATGTTGAATGTCCTTGCAATTTTACGCCAGTGGCTGCGGATGATTGCCCGCCCAACCTTCGTCCTCTTGAGGGAGACTTCAATATTGTACCGTGGGTGTTGAATGAGTACCTTCCTCGCCTCTTGACCATGGAGGTGGTTTGAGAGGTAATCATCGGTGAACTGCTTTGGAAAGGACGGAAAACAAAGATATGCATAAATATCTGTTCTAAATTTTGAAATGGCGCATAGGAAAAAACACAAGGTAAAAGAGTTAGTACCATCCTATAGTTGACTGATGTCTTCTTCATTGTGCAAACAAAGATCTTGTTGTTATTCAACGCTAGTTTCTTTATCCTAACAATCTTTCTAAGTTTCTTGACTTGACTGATATTCATGTCCATCTCATTTCCCCATATGCAAAATGGATCGAACTGTGGGTCTAAACCTCTGACAGCAGGACCTACATGTGCAAGACCAAATTGTTAAAAACCTAAATATTAGAATGGTTCCTGCAATTGCACAATAATGTGCTATTAGGCAAAGGACCATGCATGTGCAAACCTCGATGGTAAACCTCAGTGCCTCCCATTGTTTCCCTGCAACACATATAAGGCATATATTGATCAGTTTAAGTGAGAGTTGGCATACTATCAGTAGAATATATTAATGAAAATTTGTACCCACAACAAATGAACATCACACTGCAGAATTGAACCAAAAAGTTAACTGGACACCACAACAAATGAAGCAAGCAGTTAACCGAGAACCACATTGCAGAACAAAACAAATACTAGAAGATCATACAGTTAACCAAGCCTAGCGTGCTTAAGAACTACTAGGAAATATAGCATTTGTGTATGTTTCTCATGTATAGTTTACATCCAAATTCGATTTTATTCCTCACATGCATAACAATAAAAAAAATTGTACCCACAGGAATTGAAAATCACATTTCAGAATTGAACCAAACAGTTAACTGAACATCACAACAAATAAACCAAACTGTTAACTGAACATCACATTTCAGAAGATCAGATTGCATATTAACATTACAGAGGACAATTCACTAGAAGGCACTGGAGGCGGCCTTTAGAAAACACCACGAACTGTCGTTTAAAGCAGCCAACCGCGTGGCGGCGTCCGCGCGCGAGGGGTCGACGGTGGCCTTGACGGCGAGGTACTCCTCCAAGATCTGGCGGTCGACACGCATGGTAGCCATCGCGACCTCATCCGCGCATGCGGCTGCGATTTTCTTCACCGCTGCCAGATGCTCCTTGAGCTCCAGGCTATAATGCATGAACCATGGCTATGGGCGGTGCTTGTTTGGAGGATGGGGCAGTGATTTGGGTGGAAGATGTCGCGCCGGCGGTCGAGGCATGTGGGATGGAGAAGGAGGAGGAGGATGGGGGTGGGGTGTGGATTACCTGACTATATGGACGAGGTCGTGCAGCGGGAAGGAGCGCCGCCGACGAGGAGGCGGCGCTGCAAAGCAAGCAGTGAAGGTTTGAACTTGAAAAGGAAGGAGGAAACAATGGAAATGTGGCTTTTGGTGGGGGGAGGCGACTAGGACCTAGATATTTCCACGGTTGCCGAAAATTTACGAATGGTGCAGCGAAAAACTGGCGCGCAAGTGTGGTTGACGTGCGGCCGGTGGACTGTAGCCGACGAACCTTCCTGCGTAAGCCATACAGGAGGGAGCCCCAAGATATTTTATACTGCATGATACGTCTCCAACGTATGTATAATTTTTTATTGTTCCATGCTATTATAGTATCAATCTTGGATGTCTTATATACATTTACTAGCAATTATATATCATTTTTTGGGACTAACCTATTAACTGAGTGCCCAGTGCCAGTTGCTGTTTTTTGCCTGTTTTTGGTTTTCCAGAATATCAGTACCAAATGAAGTCCAAATGCCACGAAACTTTTTTGAGATTTTTTTCTGGACATAAGAGACACTAGAAGCTTCGGGAGGAGGCCAGAAGCCAGAGGAGTCCATGAAATCAGGAAACGAATAGAGGAGTCCATGAAATACTTTTTCCGTCGCCGCAAGCTCCTGTTCTCGAGAGATCCCATCTGGAGTCCTTTTTCGGCACTCTGCCGGAGGGGGAAACAATCACGGAGGGGCTCTACATCAACCTTGCTGCCCTTCCGATGATGCGTGAGTAGTTTACCACAGACCTTCGGGTCCATAATTAGTAGCTAGATGGCTTCTTCTCTCTTTTTGATCTTCAATACAATGTTCTCCTCGATGTTCTTGGAGTTCTATCCGATGTAATCACTTTTTGTGGTGTGTTTGTAGGGATCCGATGAATTGTGAGTTTATGATCAGATTATCCATGAATATTATTTACGTTTTCTCTAAACTCTTTTATGCATGATTATTATAGCTTCGTATTTCTCTCCGATCTATTGATTTGGTTTGGCCAACTAGATTGATTTATCTTGCAATGGGAGAGGTTCTTTGTAATGGGTTCGATCTTGCGGTGCTCAATCCCGATGACAGAAAGGGACATGACATGTATGTATCATTGCTATTAAGGGTAAAAAGATGGGGTTTATTCATGCGTGAGTTTACTTTGTCTACATCATGTCATCTTGCTTAAGGCGTTACTCCGTTCTTTATGAACTTAATACACTAGATGCATGCTGGATAGCGGTCGATGTGTGGAGTAATAGTAGTAGATGCAGGCAGGAGTCGGTCTACTTGTCTCAGACGTGATGCCTATATATATGATCATTGCCTTGGATATCGTCATGATTATTTGCTTTTCTATCAAGTGCCCAACAGTAATTTGTTCACCCACCGTATGCTATTTTCAAGAGAGAAGCCTCTAGTGAAACCTATGGCCCCCGGGTCTACCTTAATCATATATTAAAAATCCTAAAAATAACCTTGCTGCAATTTTACTTTATTTATTTTACTTTGTATTTTTGTTCGATCTATCTATCTATCACCATACAATTTAATCTTGCAATTAACCGCCAAGGGATTGACAACCCCTTGTTCGCGTTGGGTGCAAGGATTTGTTGTTTTGTGTGCAGGTACTGCTAATGAGTTGTTGCGTGATTCTCCTACCGGATTGATAACCTTGGTTTCATTACTAAGGGAAATACTTATCTCTACTGTACTGCATCATCCCCTCCTCTTCGGGGAAATCCCAACGCAGCTCACAAGTAGCAGGAAGAATTTCTGGCGCCGTTGCCGGGGAGACATCATCAACATCTATCAAGTACCTACGCATAAACCTTCATCTCCTTGCATTTACTTTATTTGCCTTTGCCTCCCGTTTTCATCTCCCCCACTTCTAATTTTTTTTACAAAAATACAAAAATATTTTCCGTTTGCCTTTTGCTTGTTGCTTCTTTGCTTGCTTGTTATCTTGTTTGCGTAGACACGATGTCTCAAGAAAATACAGAATTGTGTGATTTTTCCAATACTAATAATAATGATTTTATTAGTACTCTGATTGCTCCTCCCGCCACTAGTACGGAGACTTGTGATATTAATGTCACTTTGTTAAATCTTGTCATAAAATAACTATTTTCTGGTAGTCCTAATGAAGATGCTGCATCCCATCTTAACACTTTCGTAGAATTGTGTGATATGCAAAAGAAAAAAGATGTGGATAATGATATTGTGAAATTAAAATTATTCCCTTTCATCTTTACCATGAAATAGTGTCGATTCTTGGGATAGGTGTAAAGATGCTTTTATTACTAAGTATTTTCCTCCCGCGAAAATTATTTCCCTTAGAAATCAAATTATGAATTTCAAGCAACTTGATCATGAACATGTTGCCCAATCTTGGGAAAGGATGAAATTAATGATAAAAAATTGCCCTACTCATGGTTTAAATTTGTGGATGATCATACAAGAAAATTTATGCGGGATTAAATTTTGTTTCTAGAAATCTTTTAGATTCCGCCGCGGGAAGTACTTTTATGGAGATTACATTGGGAGAAGCTACTAAATTCCTTGATAATATTATGGCAAATTATTCACAATGGCATACTGAAAGAGTTCCTACTAGTAAAAAGGTGAATTCTGTTGAAGAAATTAATACTTTGAGTGATAAAGTTGATGCGCTTATGAAATTGGTTGCTAGCAAAAATACTCCTATTGATCCTAATGATGTGCCTTTATCCACCTTGATTGAGCAAAATAATTATCCCGTAGATGTGAATTTTGTCTCGCGAAACAATTTTAATAATAATGCTTATAGAGGTAATTTTAATCCTAGGCCGTTTCCTGGAAATTCCTCTAATAATTATGGCAATTCCTATGGTAATCCTTATAATAATAATAATAGGATTCCCTCTGATCTTTAAAGTAATATTAAAGAATTTATTAATGCTCAAAAAGTTTTCAACACTACGATAGAAGAAAAATTAAGTAAACTTGATGATATGTCTAGGAGCATTGATAGAATCATTCATGATTTGGAAAATCTTAAGGCTAAAATTTTGCCACCCAAAATTGATATTAATGAATCAATTAAAGCTTTATATGTCTCCATGGATGAGAGTAAGAAAGGAACCGCCATGCTAAAAGCCAAACAAGAATTTTTAGAAAAAGCGATTCCTCCCGGTTTCTATCATAGCAATGATGAGGATATTAAAATGATTGGTGTTTCATCTATTGATTACTTGTTTAGCAATATAAAACTTGATGAAAAATGGACTGAAGTAGAGTCAACTTTAGCTAGAAGGCGTCCCCAGAATTCGGAGGGTGAAAATCTTGATGAAAAAATTGATAAAAGTGGGTCTGGAGAGGTAAAAACTTTAACTAGTGATGTGCCCACTCTCTTGGATTACAAAGAATTTAATTATGATAGTTGTTCATTGATTGAGTGTATTTCTTTGTTACAATCCATGCTAAATTCACCCAACGCTTATGAACCAAACAAGGCATTTACTAAACACATCGTAGAAGCAATGATGAAAGCGTTAGAAGACAAGCTAGAACTATAAATTTTAATTCCTAGAAAATTATATGATGAGTGGGAACCCACCATTAAAGTTAAAATTAAAAATTATGAGTGCAATGCTTTATGTGATTTGGGTGCTAGCGTTTCCACAATTCCAAAATCTCTATGTGATGTGCTAGGTTTTACCAATATAGATGAATGTTCTCTTAATTTGCATCTTGAGGATTCTACTATTAAAAAGCCATTGGGTAGAATTAATGATGTTCTTATTCTTTCAAATAGGAATTATGTACCCGTTGATTTTATTGTACTTGACATTGATTGCAATCCATCCTGCCCCATAATATTTGGTAGACCGTTTTTATGAACTATTGGTGCTATCATTGATATGAAAGAAGGTAATATAAGATTTCAATTTCCATTAAAGAAAGGGATGGAACACTTCCCAAGGAAAAGAATTAAAGCACCCTATGAATCCATTATGAGGGCCACTTATGGAATCAACTTGAAAGATGATAACACTTAAAACAATGCATTATGCCTAGCTAGGGGCATAAAACAATGGCGCTTTTGGGAGGCAAGCCAATGAATAAAAAAAATTTTGCTTTTTATTTCTGTTCTTGTGTGTTTACACAATTATTCTACTGTTATGATTGTGTTTTTATGTTTTAATTAGTGTTTGTGCCAAGTAATGCCTTTGGGATGATTTGGAAGATAGTATAATTGATGCTGTTTGGAAAACAGAAAGTTTTGCGTCCAGTTCTAGAATTTTAATTCTGTACTGGAGCGTCAGACAAATCTGAAATTTTTACACAGTATTGGTATAAGAATTTCCCACGTTTTCCTAATTTTTTAGAATTTTTGGTGTTACACAAGTATAGCTTTTAAATGGATCTTTACAGACTGTTCTGTTTTAGACAGATTCTGTTTTTGTTGCATAGTTTGCTTATTTTGATGAATCTATGGATTGTATCGGGGGCTATAAGCCATGGAGAAGTTGGAGTAAAGTAGCATTATGCCAATATTAAATATGAATCAATTTACTACAGTACTTAAATTTAAGGATTTATTTGTTATACTAATGGATCTCACAAAGGTTTTGTTGAGTTTTTTGTGATTGAAGTTTTTGAGTTTTGGGTGAGATCATGAAAGATGAAGGAATAAGGAGTGGCAAGAGCCTAAGCTTGGGGATGCCCAAGGCACCCCAAGGTAATATTCAAGGAAGACTCAAGCGTCTAAGCTTGGGGATGCCCCGGAAGGAATCCCCTCTTTCTTCTACCAACTATCGGTAATTTTACTTGGAGTTATATTTTTATTCATCACATGATATGTGTTTTACTTGGAGCGTCATGTATTATATGAGTCTTTTCTTTGTTTTCTTTTTAGTTTGTCACAATTATCTTTGCTGGACACACCTATTTGAGAGAGCCACACATTTATCATGATTTGTTAGAATACTCTATGTGCTTCACTTAAATTTTCTGAGCTAGGCAGTTGCTCTAGTGCTTCACTTAAATCTTTTTGAGCACATATTTGAACTCTCATGATTCACTTATATTATTTTGAGAGTTGATAAAATTAAATTTTGAAAGAAATATTTGCACTCTCATGCTTCACTTATATCTTTTTGAGAGTTGATAATAGTAATGGTAATTTGCACAAGATATGAATTTGGTCCCAAAGTGAGGAATATTCAAGAGGGATATAATAAAAACTTTCATGAAAGATCATTGGATATGATAAGTTTGATTCCTTGCAATAGTTTTGCGATATGGAGATGATAATATGTGAGTCATGTTAGTGAGTAATTGTGATTTAGTAAGAATATTGGTGTTAAGGTTTGTGATTCCCTATGCATGCACATAAAGTCAATAGTTATGCAACGAAATTATATCCTACTTATGGTGCATTATTCGGTGTTAGTTATGTTCAATGCATGTTTATGACTGTTTTCGCTTTTTGGTTGGTCGCTTCTCAATCTATTTGCTAGCCTTCATTTGTACTAAGCGGGAATACTGCTTGTGCATCCAACTCCTTAAACCCAAGTTGTGCCAAATGAGTCCACCATATCTACCTATATGCGGTATTTCAATGCCGTTCCAAGTAAATTTGCATGTGCCAACTCTAAACTTTCAAAATAATTTTCCGTTTTGTGTGCCCGTACCGCTCATGAAGCGGCAGGGGGTGGCCAATATTTCCATGCTAGGTGTGTTATTCTCACGATGAGTGTTTATTCACTTGTCATTGCACGAGAGAGTGGAAGGTAATAGGGATGCCCAGTCCCACAATGAATCAAAAATAATAATAAAAAATTCCTTGGAAAGTGTTGGTATGGAGGGCACCCGTGGATACGGCTAGCCATGGATTGTGAAAGAATGGTGGAAAGGAAATAAACTTTATTTTCTGTTAGGGAACCGCCTATGATGTGTCTAGCATGGAAGATATTGGTAATTCTCGGTCGTTTTCGTTGACACGAAAAGCATGCCTCTCAAAATAATTTTATCTCTCCAATTTAAGCTTTGAGCTCTGGCACATTTGCAAATCTCTGCTTCCCTCTGCGAAGGGCCTATCTATTTACTTTTATCCAATTTTTATTTTTATTTTCAGTCTCCATCTTCTCTTACAAAGCACCAACTAGAGAGCACTATTGTCATATTTGTGCATTGTGTGTAGCTAATATTGAGTGTGTTTCATGAATGGATCAATGATTGAGCATCATGGGCTAGGGATAACTTTCTTTAGCGTTGATATTTTGATAGGCATGGTTGCTTGTTAGTATGCTTGAGTATTTATGTCTTCATGTCAAACTATAGACTATTGCTTTGAATCATTCAAGTCCAAATGTCCATGCTATAAAAGAAAAGAGTATATGATGAATATGATAGGTAGCATTCCACATCAAAAATTCTGTTTTTATCATTTACCTACTCGAGGATGAGCAGGAATTAAGCTTGGGGATGCTTTATACGTCTCTAACGTATCTATAATTTTTGATTGTTCCATGCTATTACAGTATCAATCTTTAATGTTTTATATACATTTACAAGCAATTATATATCATTTTTTGGGACTAACCTATTAACTTAGTGCCCAGTGCCAGTTGCTGTTTTTGCCTGTTTTTGGTTTTCCAGAATATCAGTACCAAATGAAGTCCAAATGCCACAAAACTTTTTTGAGATTTTTTTTCTGGACATAAGAGACACTAGAAGCTTCGGGAGGAGGCCAGAAGCCAGAGGAGGTGGCCACGAGCCACCAGGGCGCGCCGCAGGTGGGGTGGCGCGCCCTGGTGCCTCGTGGGCCCACCTCTGCTCCGTTTGACCTAATTCTACCTCTATAAATTCTCTAAAATCAGGAAACCAACAGAGGAGTCCACGAAATACTTTTTTCGCTGCCGCAAGCTCCTGTTCTCGAGAGATCCCATTTGGAGGCCTTATTCGGCACTCTGCCGGAGGGGGAATCGATCATGGAGGGGCTCTACATCAACCTTGCTGCCCTTCTGATGATGCGTGAGTAGTTTACCACAGACCTTCTGGTCCATAGTTAGTAGCTAGATGACTTCTTCTCTCTTTTTGATCTTCAATACAATGTTCTCCTCGATGTTCTTGGAGTTCTATCCGATGTAATCACTTTTTGTGGTGTGTTTGTTGGGATCCGATGAATTGTTAGTTTATGATCAGATTATCCATGAATATTATTTGCGTTTTCTCTAAACTCTTTTATGCATGATTATTATAGCTTCGTATTTCTCTCCGATCTATTGATTTGGTTTGGCCAACTAGATTGATTTATCTTGCAATGGGAGAGGTGCTTTGTAATGGGTTCGATCTTGCGGTGCTCAATCCCAGTGACAGAAAGGGACATGACATGTATGTATCATTGCTATTAAGGGTAAAAAGATGGGGTTTATTCATGCGTGAGTTTACTTTGTCTACATCATGTCATCTTGCTTAAGGCGTTACTCCATTCTTTATGAACTTAATACACTAGATGCATGCTGGATAGCGGTCGATGTGTCGAGTAATAGTAGTAATTGCAGGCGGGAGTCGGTCTACCTGTCTTGGATGTGATGCCTATATATATGATCATTGCCTTGGATATCGTCATGATTATTTGCTTTTCTATCAATTGCCCAACAGTAATTTGTTCACCCACCGTATGATATTTTCAAGAGAGAAGCCTCTAGTGAAACCTATGGCCCCCGGGTCTACCTTAATCATATATTAAAAATCCTAAAAATACCTTGCTACAATTTTACTTTATTTATTTTATTTTTTATTTTTGTTCGATCTATCTATCTATCACCATACAATTTAATCTTGCAATTAACCGCCAAGGGATTGACAACCCCTTGTTCGCGTTGGGTGCAAGGATTTGTTGTTTTGTGTGCAGGTACTGCTAACGAGTTGTTGCATGATTCTCCTACTGGATTGATAACCTTGGTTTCATAACTGAGGGAAATACTTATCTCTACTGTACTGCATCATCCCCTCCTCTTCGGGGAAATCTCAACGCAGCTCACAAGTAGCACTGCATCGCACACGATTGTTGCTAACAAACTGTTTGTGGTGTAATTGATTTTTTCATTTTGATTTAAAAGACAAAATGGGGTTACGGCAGGAAAGGTCACTCTTTGAATTGCTAGAACATTTATCTGCAGTGAACATGTAACTATAGGAGTGTCGTGCTAAAATTTGGAATTATTCTGGGTTCGTTTGACATTTTTTATATATTAATTGAGTTTTCTAGGCATTTAATATGCATAATTCAAATTTGAACTACAGACACATGCTCCAGTGCACTAAAATGGGTTGAAAAATCGTTTATGTGTCCTTGGGTGAATGTTTAGGTCCCATACAAGAAATGGGAATGAATTTCAAACATCTGGGAGTCGTGGCTCGACCGAAAACATTGAGAAACTTGGTTTTTAAATTCCTGTAAATCCAAAAATTGCCTAAAAATCATGGAACTTGGCATGGTGTCTTAGACATGGCACCAACATGCCGTGGTAAAAAATTTGTTCGATTTGGGACAAGTTTTGGTATAAGCTTCTTACAAACCGGAGCTTCTCTCAAGAAGGCTCATGGTTCCGATAGGGGGGATGTGTCACCTTTGTGGGCGAAATGAAATACGCTGCCTCTTCCTGCCTTGATTTTTTTACAGAGGCAACAAAGACCAATAGGAGTGTCGTGCCAAAATTTGGAATTATTCTGGGTTCGTTTGGCATTTTTTATACATTAATTGAGGTTTCTAGGCATTTAATGTGCATAATTCAAATTTGAACTACATGCACATGCTCCAGTGCACCAAAATGGGTTGAAAAATTGTATATGTGTCCTTGGGTGAATGTTTAGGTCCCATGCAAGAAATGGGAATGAATTTCAAACATCTGGGCGTCGTGGCTCGGCCGAAAACATTGACAAACTTGGATTTTTAATTCCTGTAAATCCAAAACTTGCCTGAAAATCATGAAACTTGGCATGTTGCCTTGACATGGCACCACCATGCTATGGTAAAAAATTTGTCCGATTTTTTGAAGGCGCACAGATTAACTACCAACAAAGTCATTTTGGAACAAAGAGCTGCCACGTTACTATTGGAAACACAAGTGCTATTCAAACCATGGGCGTTGTACTAACCATTTACATGCCGCCACGCGTCCCCATTTTTATTGGCTAGGAGGCGCCGTGCGGGGTAGTTATTTGAGTAGACGGGAGGCGTGGAGCAGACCGCTGCGCAGGCTCACCGGGAGGCGAGCCCTTTGACCTCCATCCGCCGCCCACCTCGCTCCCAACTTCTCCATTAATGGTGCCCGAGCCCCAATTTTAATGGCGTGGCTAGGCCTCAGTCGACTGAGATTTAAGAGAGAGAATAGAAAATCTAAAAAGAAAATTTTGCACGGATCTTGATGTAAGATCTCACGGACATAGTATCGACTAAGACTTAGCAAGACTGATATATATGAAGATGATGGCAATGGATAATAATAATTGTCTTACATATTCAGGAAGATAATTAAAGATGCCACATGCGGCAACGCCCGAAAGACACAAGGGCAAAAGAAGGAAGACACAGACAATGATCTGGTTCGCTGCTCTCTACTACACCTAGATATACTACGCCATCTTCGTCATTTTGTCCACCTTGATCTCTTTCACGTCCTTAATCCGTCGCTTGCGAGCATCCACGGATTCCTCTAGCAGCATTTCACGCTCGATGCGGAGCTTAGCATTCTCGTCCATAAGTTTCCTGACCATGAGGGTCGTCTTCTTCAACACGGCAGTTGTCTCCTCGTGCTGCTTCGCCCTGCCGGTGATCTTCGCCCTCAGCAGGTCGCGCTCGGTGCGAAGCCTCACCTTGTCACCCCGTAGTCCCCGGATGATGCCGGTGGACTTATCCAACGAGGCATAGTTCTCCTCCTGCAGCTTCGCCCAGCGGGGGATGTCCTCGTCCATCAGCTTATTGAGCATAGCACCCATGCGCCTGTGAGAGCCCTCGAGTGCCCGCGATAGATCCAGCCATGCCGCCGCGATGCGGCAGGACCTCTCTGCTGCTTCCGCGGCGCAGCGGGACATCTGTGCCGCTTCTGCGGTGCGGCCGGACCACTCTGCTACTTCGGCGGCATGGCAGGACCTCAGTGCTGCTTCGGTGGCGCGACGGGACCTCTGTGCTGCTTCGGCGGCGCGGCGGGACCTCTCGGCTGATATCGCGGTGAGGCGGGACATCTCTGCTGCTTCGCTCGCCGCTCCTCCCACGGGCCATGGCAGACGCAAGGAAGGACGAAGACTTATTTGTTTGTTGATGAGGAATTGAGGAGGAATGTGCAGTCATTTCAAGTAGGTGGTATTTATAACCTAGTAATAAGCTGCTAAGTGGGAAAACGTTTAGGTTTTCATCGGTGTGAACAGGTTTGCAATTACATATCAGTGTGAATCGGAGTAATTTGGAATGTGACAGGAATGTTACCGGAATGTCATCAACAATAGTAACAAGGTTTTATTTGGGGGGTGTTGACTTAAGCAGGGAATTATCACTGCTCAGATAAAAGCTAGATTACAAGAAAGGTTAAACAGACTAATGGAAAGGAAAATGTGATGATCAGATTGAACAGACCAATGGAAAGGAATAATTGCAGACAATCCAGCTCTCCGGGTGAATGTGAGCATGAGAACCTAGAGTTAGAGTTAGTAAAATCTTTAACCCGAAAAGAAGAGAGATCAGAGTCCCAGAGTAAAGAAGAGGAATAAAAGATCCTAACCCATCCATTGGCGACGTGGGCCCGTAAGCCACACAGCCATGTTAGTAAAACCGTTTTTCAAAGACTAGACTCAACTTCGGCCAAGGAGTTGGAAAGGGGGCTACCTACAGGCAGTCGGCTCTAATACCAACTTGTGACGCCCCCGACTCGACCATGCACTAATCATACACGCAAATGCGCACAATCAAGCCCAGGGACTCACGGGAAGATATCACAACACAACTCTGGACACAAAAGAAAATAATACAAGCTTTATATTACAAACCAGGGGCTGCTACTTGTAGCTTGCGTTGGTATTTTCCCCGAAGAGGAAGGGATGATGCAGCACAGTAGAGATAAGTATTTCGCTCAGTTATGAAACCAAGGTTATCGAACCAGTAGGAGAATCACGCAACACCTCGTTAGCAGTGCCTGCACACAAACAACAAATCCTTGCACCCAACGCAAACGAGGGGTTGTCAATCCATCGGCGGTCAATTGCAAGATTAAATTGTATGTGATAGATAGATAGATTGAAACAAAACTACAAAATAAAATAAATAAAAGAAAATGGCAACAATATTTTTAGGGTTTCAGTAATATGATTTAGATAGACCCGAGGGCCATAGTTTTCACTAGAGGCTTCTCTGAAGAAAATAGCATACGGTGGGTAGACAAATTACTGTTGGGCAATTGATAGAAAAGCAAATAATCATGACGATATCCAAGGCAATGATCATGTATATAGGCATCACGTCTGAGACAAGTAGACCGACTCCTGCCTGCATCTACTACTATTACTCCACACATCGACCGCTATCCAGAATGCATCTAGTGTATTAAGTCCATAAAGAACGGAGTAACGCCTTAAGAACGATGACATGATGTAGACAAGATAAACTCACGTATGAATAAACCCCATCTTTTTACGCTTAATAGCAACGATACATACGTGTCATGTCCCTTTCTGTCACTGGGATTGAGCACCGCAAGATCGAACCCATTACAAAGCACCTCTTCCCATGGCAAGATAAATCAATCTAGTTGGAAAAACCAAATCAATAGATCGGAGAAGAAATATGATGTCTACTACACAACTTATTCTTGTAGACACGTGTTGGGCCTCCAAGCGCAGAGTTTTGTAGGACAGTAGCAATTTTCCCTCAAGTGGATGACCTAAGGTTTATCAATCCGTGGGAGGCGTAGGTTGAAGATGGTATCTCTCAAACAACCCTGCAACCAAATACAAGAAATCTCTTGTGTCCCCAACACACCCAATACAATGGTAAATTGTATAAGTGCACTAGTTCGGCGAAGAGATGGTGATAAAAGTGTAGTATGGATAGTAGATATAGGTTTTTATAATCTGAAAATATAAAAACAGCAAGGTAGCAAGTAACAAAAGTGAGCACAAACGGTATTGCAATGCTTAAAAACAAGGCCTAGGGTTCATACTTTCGCTAGTGCAATCTCTCAACGATGCTAATATAATTGGATCACATAATCATCCCTCAACGTGTGATACAGAATCACTCCCAAGTTCCTATTAGCGGAGTACATAAGATAGAAATTGTTTGTAAGGTAAGAAACCACCTCAATGTTATCCTTTCCGATCGATCTATTGAGCTATTCCTATAAGTGTCACAAACAGCCCTAGAGTTCGTACTAAAATAACACCATATGATACACATCAACCAACTCTAATGTCACCTAGATACTCCAATGTCACCACAAGTATCCGTGACTTGATTATACGATATGCATCAAACAACTTCATAATCATAATATTCAATCCACACAAAGAACTCCAAGGAGCACCCCAAAGTTTCTATCGGAGAAAAGATAATGAAAACGTGCATCAACCCCTATGCACATATTGCCCCAATGTCACCACGGGAATCCGCGAGTTGAGTGCCAAAACATATATCAAGTGAATCAATATAATACCCCATTGTCACCACGGGTATTCATATGCAAGACATACATCAAGTGTTCTCAAATTTGAAATATTCAATCCAACAATAACGAAACCTCAAAGGGAAAAGATTCGATTCATCACAACAAGGATAGAGAGGGAAGAAACACCATCTGATCCAACTATATTAACAAAGCTCGCGATACATCAAGATGTTGCCAAATCAAGAACACGAGAGGGAGAGTTAAAACACATAGCTACTGGTACAAACCCTCAGCCCCGAGGGTGAACTACTCCCTCCTTGTCATGGAGACCACCGGGATGATGAAGATGGCCTCCAGTGATGCTTTCCCCCTCCGGCAGGGAGCCGGAAAAGGGCTGTAGATTAGATCGTGGAGGTACAGAGGCTTGCGTTGGCGTAAAAACTCATCCAGGTTAACTTTCAGGGGTTTCTAAATATATATGATTTTTTGGCGTTGGAATCACGCGAAGAGGTGCCACAGGGGGCCCACGAGGCACCAGGGCGCGCCTGGGGGGGTGGCGTGCCCTGGTGGCTCGTGGGGCCCTTGTGGGTCTTCTGGTCACCTCCCGAAGCTTCTAGTGTCTCATATGTTCCAGAAAAAATCGTCAAAAAGTTTCGCTGCATTTGGACTTCATTTGATATAGATTTTCTGGAAAACCAAAAACAAGCAGAAAACAGCAACTGGCACTGGGCACTAGGTCAATATGTTAGTCCATGAAAATCATATAAAAGCCATATAAAAGTGCACCAAAATCATACAAAACTATAATAAACATGGCATGAATACTTCATAAATTATAGATACGTTGGAGACGTATCAGCATCCCCAAGCTTAATTCCTAGTCGTCCTCGAGTAGGTAAATGATAAAAGAATATTTTATGAAGTGTGAATGCTAGCATAGTGTATAAGTTTGATCAATGATAATTTAAATTACTTTTTCTAGCATCAATATATATCATAATCAGTAGCTCATCTCATAAAACTTCTCATGATCAAGTAGCAAGCTATTCACATGTTTAAAGTATAGGCCATAAACTTTCTTGAAAACTAACAAACTATGTTCTCAGTCATCAAACAATTGCAATTCAACTTATTTTCAGGAAGGGTCTATGTAAGATCTTTGATCTAGAAAATTCCACATACTGAACCATCATTTAGTCGTCCATGATTGCTGACACTCAAAGCATATTTTTAGAACAAACCTTTTCAGTCAAACACATTGGAAGATAGGGGCTTAATGTTTTCCCTCCCAACTTATTTATCTCAGGGATAATGTCAACAATAATAACTCATGATCATCTATATTCAACTGGATATATATGCCTGGATCTTTCCCTACCACATAATGCTTGCCAACTAAAGAATAAATAGAGCGGAATAGGGATGAGCATTAATGACCCTTGCATAAAAGTAAATACAGAAAAGTACAAGATAGGCCCTTCGTAGAGGGAAGTAGAGGTTGTCATGCGCTTTTTGTTGTTGGATGCACAAGCCCTTAATGCAAAGGAACGTCACGTTATATTTCCCCTTGTGATAGCAACCTTTATTATGCAGTCCATCGCTTTTATTTCTTTACCATCACAAGTTCGTACAACGCTTATTTTCCCTTACAATAAAAGATCATACATATTTTAGGGGCAATTTTTATTGATTTTTGCACCGATGACAACTTACTTAAAGGATCTTATTCAATCCATAGGTAGGTATGGTGGACACTCATGGCAAGAAACTGGGCTTAAGGGATGCACAAGTAGTATCTCTACTTAGTACGAATTTTTGGCTAGCAAAAGATCCTAAGCAAGCACCACATGTTAGAGGATCCTTGACAATATAACTTCTATGTGAATATAAACAAACATAACTCATTACGTTGTCTTCCTTGTCCAATGTCAACTACTTGATCAAGCTTGAAAATAATTAATGGGGGCTCACAATCATAGAAGATATCCAAGATAGTATATTTATATGTGAAATTTCTCTTCCTTCAAAATTCTTTCATGAATTGTTCAAGTGACCAATGCTATGTTTGTTAACTTTCAATAAATTTTACCACTTATACTTCTTGTATGTGAAGTCACTACTCCCCATGGGACAAGCATATGAAGCATATAAATTTCAAATTTATGATATTCAATTCATTTCAACAATTTACTCATAGGATATAAGTGAAGAACAAGAGTGAATGATAAACTACTCCAAAAAGATATAAGTGAAGACTAAATGAGTAGTTAAGTAAATAGGTAGCTATGTCAGGACTCTCTCTCATTTAAAATTTTTAGATCTCAAGTATTTTATTCAAACAGCAAAGAAAACAAAATAAAATGACATTCCAATAATAGCACACATCATGTGAAGAAAAAAAAACTTAGGCTCAACCAAGACTAACCGATAATTGTTGATGAAGAAAGGTGGGATGCCTACCGGGGCATCCCCAAGCTTAGATGCTTGAGACTTCTTGAAATATTAATTTGGGATGCCTTGGGAATCCCCAAGCTTGAGCTCTTGTGCCTCCTTAATTCCTCTCATATCACGGTTTCTCTAAATCTTAAAAACTTCATCCACATAAAACTCAACAAGAACTCGTGAGATAAGTTAGTATAAATCAACTCAAAACCTTAACATTATCTACTGTAGCAAATGACAAAAATTATAATTAAACATTGCATACTAAATGCATCTTCATATTTAATACTCCAATCCACAAATAGAAACATTAAACACGCAAACATATGCAAAAATTGCAACTATAACAGCAATCTGCCAAAACATAGTCTGTAAAGGGGAATAAGAATCCATACTTCCCTAACTCCAAAAATTCTGAAAAATTACCACGTGACAGAGAACTCATGCATTCTTACTATGTAAAAATTTCATATTTTTATCATGTTCTGACTATTCAAGAATATTCTGAACATAACGGAAAACTTTCTGTTTTCAAACAGCAACACATGAACTTGCAAACTGAGCATGCTAAAGGCTATAATTGGCATATTATTGAACTAAAAGATACAAAACATGATTATTGATAACAGCAAGCAAATATCAACAAAAGAAAATGACGCTCCAAGCAAAACTCATATTATGTGACGAATAAAAATATAGCTCCAAGTGAGGTTACCGATAGTGTTGAAGACGAAAGAGGGGATGCCTTCCGGGGCATCCCCAAGCTTAGTTGCTTGGGTATTCCTTGAATATTACCTTGGGGTTCCTTGGGCATCCCCAAGCTTAGGGTCTTGCCACTCCTTATTCTCCTCATATTGATATCTCACCCAAAACTTGAAAACTTCAATCACACAAAACTTAACGGAACTTGTGAGATAGGTTAGTATGATAAAAATAAATCATCCACTTAGGTACTGTCAAGACAAGATTCATAATTGTTCTCACATAATTCCTAATGTATACTATCATTTACACAATTTATATTACTCAATATAAGCTATGGAAACACTAAAACAAGCAAACTATGCACCGAAAACAGAATCTGTCAAAGACAGAACAGCATGTAGTGAGCGATTTAAAAACCATACTTCTGTAACTCCAAAAATTATGAAAAATTAGGAAAACGTAAACATTTTGTATCCCAATGCTCTGTAAAAATTTCAGAATTTTTTCACTCTCCAGTACAGAATATAAATTCCAGCACTGGATGCAAAAGTTTCTGTTTTTGCACAGAATTAAATCAACTATCATCCACACTATCCCAAAGGTCTTACTTGGCACATTATTGAAAGAAAACATATAAAACATGATTACTACAGTATCTTAATCATGCGGACACACAAAAATAGTAGGTGTAAGTATTGGGTTGTCTCTCAACAAGCGCTTTTCTTTAATGCCTTTTTAGCTAGGCATGATGATTTCAATGATGCTCGCATAAAAGTAAAGAATTGAAACACAAAGAGAGCATCATGAAGCATATAACTAGAACATTTAAGCCTAACCCACTTCCTATGCATAGGGATTTTGTGAGAAAATAGTTTATGGGAGCAAGAATCAACTAGCATAGGAAGGCAAAACAAGCATGACTTCAAAACTTTCAACATAAAGAGAGAAAACTTGATGTTGTTGAAATATGTAGAAGCATATATTCCTCTCTCAAAATAATTTTCAGTAGCATCATGAAGAAATTCAACAATATAGCTATCACATAAAGCATTCTTTTCATGATCCACAAGCATAGAAATTTTATTACTCTCCACATAAGCAATTTTATTCTCATTCATAATAGTGGGAGTATCATATGAAACTCGAATACTATAAATTGTTTCCACATTAAAAGAGTAATGTTAAGTAAAAGGGTATTCATAATTATGGCAAGTTTTATAATCATCACTACTTTTTATAACATAAGTGTCATCACAATAATCATCATAAGTAGGAGGCATGCAATCATCATAATAAATTTGCTCATCAAAAGTAGGGGGACTAAAAAGATCATCTTCATTAAGCATAGCATCCCCAAGCTTGGGACAAACATTAATTGCAGCAAATAAATTCTCAAACATGTCATTCTCATCAAACATAGCATCCTCAAGCTTGTGGCCTGGCATATCATTAGCATAATCACTATTATCATCAATAGTATGAATAGCACCAATAGTATAACAATTATTATCATCACAATTTTCTAAGTTGGTGCCGAAAAGATTTTCAAGATTATAAGAAGTATCATTATTCTCCCAATCATAAGGAGTAATAGGCATAATAAAATCATCCTCAATAGTTCCTTCGGACATTGTACCATAAGACGAAGAAGTAATATCATCATCAAGTATATCATCTTCCACAATTATTTTTGATTCACTCTCATGAGGCATAACAATAATAGGAGCAACATTATTTGGGAGGGATACCTTTTTACCTCTACTCTTTCTTCTTTTCTTCTTCTTCACCACATCATGTGTGGGTTTAATCAATTTTTTCGAGCTTCTTATTGATGAGATTGGTTGAATAGGAAGCTCCTCCTCGTCACCTATTTCATCATGAGAGACAATAGGAGGGAAAGTGGAAATCTTTACCCTTTAATTAGTGTTCCTTTTATATTCTATTGGTTTTCCCGTCTTTCTATAGTTGGCAATATAAGCATTCTCATTGCAATTTACCACACAAAACATATAGATTTCCTCTAGATTAGTTTCAATGTTGTCTGTGAGAATGAATACTTCAAACCAACTATTTTTATGTGACAATTCCTCACACCCCAAAAATAGATAAAGCTCATTATATAGTTCAAGGGCGGTCAAGTCATTACAATATTTAGCCATGATTCAATCATGAAAAAGTATGCATTGAAAATTAAGCTGACCAACTTTATTGCAAAGTTCACAAGTAATAGGATAAAGAGAACATAATTTTGTAGTAGATTCATCTATCACTTTGAGCAAAAAATTGGTTCTATCATGTTTATGCTTCTTACAAAATCTATCGTCCCTATAAGGCATGTCTTCACAAACTTTATGCACTCCACAAAAATTGACATGCTTATAAGAAACATTTTTGTCATGACTAGTGCAATCATCATTAGTATTTTGGATATTCATAGAATTCATACTAACAAAATTGCAATCATGCTCATCATTCAAAGATTTTATGCCAAACATTTTATTGAATTCTTCTTCAATCAATTGAGCACAATTTTTCGATCCATCATTTTCAAGAAAGACATGATAAAGACGAATAATATGAGGCAACCTCAATTCCATTTTTTTGTAGTTTTCTTTTATTGACCTAACTAGTGATAAAACAAGAAACTAAAAGATTCAATTGAAAGATCTAAAGATATACCTTCAAGCACTCACCTCCCCGGCAACGGCGCAGAAAAGAGCTTGATGTCTACTACACAACTTATTCTTGTAGACTCGTGTTGGGCCTCCAAGCGCAGAGTTTTGTAGGACAGTAGCAATTTTCCCTCAAGTGGATGACCTAAGGTTTATCAATCCGTGGGAGGCGTAGGTTGAAGATGGTATCTCTCAAACAACCCTGCAACCAAATACAAGAAATCTCTTGTGTCCCCAACACACCCAATACAATGGTAAATTGTATAGGTGCACTAGTTCGGCGAAGAGATGGTGATAAAAGTGTAGTATGGATAGTAGATATAGGTTTTTATAATCTAAAAATATAAAAACACCAAGGTAGCAAGTAACAAAAGTGAGCACAAACGGTATTGCAATCTTAAAAACAAGGCCTAGGGTTCATACTTTCGCTAGTGCAATCTCTCAACAATGCTAATATAATTGGATCATATAATCATCCCTCAACGCGTGATAAAGAATCACTCCCAAGTTCCTATTAGCGGAGAACATAAGATAGAAATTGTTTGTAGGGTACGAAACCACCTCAAAGTTATCCTTTCCGATCGATCTATTGAGCTATTCCTATAAGTGTCACAAACAGCCCTAGAGTTCGTACTAAAATAACACCATATGATACACATCAACCAACTCTAATGTCACCTAGATACTCCAATGTCACCACAAGTATCCGTGAGTTGATTATACGATATGCATCAAACAACTTCATAATCATAATATTCAATCCACACAAAGAACTCCAAGGAGCACCCCAAAGTTTCTATCGGAGAAAAGATAATGAAAACGTGCATCAACCCCTATGCATAGATTGCCCCAATCTCACCACGGGAATCCGCGAGTTGAGTGCCAAAACATATATCAAGTGAATCAATATAATACCCCATTGTCACCACGGGTATTCATATCCAAGATATACATCAAGTGTTCTCAAATCTGAAATATTCAATCCAACAATAACGAAACCTCAAAGGGAAAAGATTCGATTCATCACAACAAGGATAGAGAGGGAAGAAACACCATATGATCCAACTATATTAACAAAGCTCGCGATACATCAAGATCGTGCCAAATCAAGAACACGAGAGAGAGATCAAACACATAGCTACTGGTACAAACCGTCAGCCCCGAGGGTGAACTAGTCCCTCCTCGTCATGGAGACCATCGGGATGATGAAGATGGCCTCCGGTGATGCTTTCCCTCTCCGACAGGGGGCCGAAAAAGGGCTGTAGTTTAGATCGTGGAGGTACAGAGGCTTGCGGCGGCGTAAAAACTCATCTAGGTTAACTTTCGGGGGTTTCTGAATATATATGATTTTTTGGCGTTGGAATCACGCGAAGAGGTGCCACAGGGGGCCCACGAGGCACCAGGGCGTGCCTGGGGGGGTGGCGCGCCCTGGTGGCTCGTGGGGTCCCTGTGGGTCTTCTGGCCACCTCCCGAAGCTTCAAGTGTCTCTTATGTTCCAGAAAAAATCGTCATAAAGTTTCGCTGCATTTGGACTTCATTTGATATAGATTTTCTGGACAACCAAAAACAAGCAGAAAACAACAACTGGCACTGGGCACTAGGTCAATATGTTAGTCCATGAAAATCATATAAATGCCATATAAAAGTGCACCAAAATCATACAAAACTATAATAAACATGGCATGAATACTTCATAAATTATAGATACGTTGGAGACGTATCAAAATACGAGTCTATAATAATCATGCAGAAAAGAGATCAGAGAAGACTCAAATAATATTCGTGGATAATCAGATCATAAACTCACAATTCATCGGATCCCAACAAACACACCGCAAAAAGTGATTACATCGGATAGAACTCCAAGAACATCGAGGAGAACATTGTATTGAAGATCAAAAAGAGAGAAGAAGCCATCTAGTTACTAACTATGGACCCGAAGGTCTGTGGTAAACTACTCACGCATCATCGGAAGGGCAGCAAGGTTGATGTAGAGCCCCTCCGTGATCGATTCCCGCTTCGGCGGAGTACCGGAGAAGGCCTCCAGATGGGATCTCTCAAGAACAGAAACTTGCAGCAGCGGAAAAAGTATTTCGTGGACTCCCCTGAGGGTTTCTGATTTGTCTGGAATTTATAGTGGTGGAATTAGGTCAAACGGAGCTCTATGGGCCCCATGAGGTACCAGGGCGCGCCTGCCCCCCCCCCCCCAGGCACACCCTGGTGCCTTATAGGCACCCCCTGGGGCTTCTGGACTTCTCCCGAAGCTTCTAGTGTTTATCTTGTCCAGAAAAAAATCTCCAAAAAGTTTTGTGGCATTTGGACTTCGTTTGGTATTGATATTCTGTAAAACAAAAACAGGGCAGAAAACAGCAACTGGCACTGGGCACTAAGTTAATAGGTTAGTCCCAAAAAATTATATATAATTGCTATAAATATATATAAAAACATCCAAGATTGATAATATAATAGCATGGAACAATCAAAAATTATAGATGCGTTGGAGACGTATCAGTCGTCGACGGGGTCAGCTGGCTCTGGGGCTTCGTCTTCTGATCGCAGCAATCGGGTAGAGGGGAAAAAGAGGTAGCAAAGCAACGGTGAGTACTCATCCAATGTACTCGCAAGACTTACATCAGAACTATGCTAGTCATGCATCGATATCAAATGAAGGGGCTGTATCTGTGGACTAGACTGCAGAAATGGCAGAATAGAGAGGAAGGCCTAGCCTATCGAAGACTAGCATCTTGCAGCGTCTTGCAGCATTAGAAGAGTGCAGATTAGTAGCATATAATAAAGCAACAAGCATGTAGTAACAAAGCCCAGAGATCCTTCCCCGACTCCAGTTCAAGTTCAAGTTAATTAAAGTAACAAGTATCTAGTTCAAGTTGTAGTAGATCAGGATACAACACTGAGCGTCCTGTTACCGTGTACACGGTTATTCGAATAGATAACTTCCCTGCAGGGGTGCACTACTGTTACCCAACACGCTCGATTAACTCTGGACGGACACACTTTTCTCGGTCATGCCCGGCCTCGGCTGATCGACACGACGTAGTCCTACCTAGGCTCCACAGAGAGGTCCCCGCCGGTCAACATACTAAGTGCTCAGGGGCATTGGGCCCATCGCCCTTTGCACTCCGGGTCGTTGCGTGCAGGGCGAACCCAGGCACCATCTGTCTCCTGGATGGCGCCGGCCCAGTCGTGCCGCAATGCTGAACTGGACTTCTGACAGAGCTTTCGGCTGATACATACGACGCCGAGGGCCCCATTAAACCATTATCCCGCGTGGTGGTAGTGCGTATAGGCCAGTGACCAACTCAGATCAAATACCCAAATCCGTTAGTGAATTATTAGGAGCTCGCAGAGATGAGCAGTGATCCACGATCTGTGGTCCCGTCGCCCCATCTCGTGGACTTACGACAAGGGCCAGGCCCAACCCTCTTCTTGGGCGGTCTGCCTGCCCAGCCGTGCCACGTAATTATCTCGCGGGTACCCTCACGGTCAACCCGACTTCACATCTCTCGCGGGTACCCCTCGGGGTCGACCCGACTTCAACAAGGGTCTAAGGTAAAAGTTAGGGTAACCGTGTGTTCATAACATCAAGGAGGGATCCGAGGAATCACCCTCGTTGGATTCCTACTCGATGTAACCGTCAAGGTGAAATTGGAGGAATCACCCTCGAAGGGTTCACACTTGAGGGGTTGCACGACAGAGCCTTCATCGGAGGTGGTGAAATAGGAATCACCCTTGATAACCCACAACCGACTAGCTACGCTACAGAGATATCACCAGGAGTGAGGTAGGAGGTATCACCCTCGGCACTCGATAGTAGCTCTGCAGAGTCGTACAACTAAGGGGGTGTGCGGTGCTGTGTCGGTCTCTGAACGTCGATCACCTTGATCGGGGCACCAGTAACAAAGCGGGGCAATAGGGACAAGGGTGAGGGGTCACTGATGGATCACTAACCAATCTATACTAAGCATTTAGGACAGCAGGTAAGGTATCAACAGCAGTTACAAAAATATGCTATGCATCAGAATAGGAGCAATCAATTACAGTATGAAAATCTAATGCAAGCATAAGGGAGAAAGAATGGGTGATATAGGCATGTTCAAGGGGGTTTGCTTGTCTGGAAGCTCTGCTGAAAAGGGCTGGACGTCTGGGATGTAGTTGTACTCAGGGGCCACGTCAGTCTCGGGGTCTACCGGAGAGAAGAGGGGGAAGAAACAGATAAATACAAGCATTCAAATGCAATGGCTATGCATGACATGCCTAAATGATATGCAGGGGTGATATATTGCATCTCTAAATATTCTAGATGTTTTAGGAATTTATTTGGTATTATTTTACCACAGTCATGCACTATTCATTTATCGAAAACAGGCAAAAGTTCCATGTTCATCTACTTAGAGGGTTCTAACATGAGTGCAGATGACATATTCAGATTCGTTAGATTTTTCTGATCATTTTTCATATATAAATTTTTTTCATCCGAGTTACGGTTTATTTTACATGATTTTTCAAAGTTTTAATCATTTTTTGAATTTTCTGGAATTAATTTTAATTCGAAATTAAATAGCAAAATGCTAAATGCACCTAGCACAGTGTACACAGAAGTGTACACAGTGGCTGACAGGTGGGGCCAGTTGACTAAGTCAACTGCCCAGTCAGCACCTAGTCAGCAGAGGCTGACATGTGGGTCCCAGTGCTGAGTCAGCAGAGCTCAGTCAGCAGATCTCATCCAGATGAACAGTACACATGCGCCCCACATGTCAGTTTATTAATAAACTAAATCATTTTTATTAGGCCTAATTAAACTACGTGGGGCCCTGCTATCGGTGGGTATTAGGGAGGGGTAATTAGTGCTAATGACGGCCACGTCAGCTGTTTAAACGCGCGCGCGCTGTGCGCGCCGGCGGTGAGCCACAGGGGCGGCGGCGACGTGCCGGATCGTGATTCCGGCAACCAAATGGTCGTCTGCGACCACCCATAGAACCAGCGCGGCGCGACGCGTGCAGTGGTGCGAGCCGTTCGTGCGGAGACGGCCGGAGGTGGCCACGACGACGACGTCGGACGGCGGTGACGACGCGGCCTCTGTGGGAACGGGCCTACGGTGCACGAGGAGGAACGGGAGGAGGTCAAGGAGGAGCACGAGCTCACAGTGAGGGCAACGGCGAGGTCAGATGGCTCGGGGAGGCTCGGACGACGCGGATCGAAGCGGTGGTCGTGGCGGATGCCGACGAAGGGGAACGGCGCGGACGTCGCCGTGGAGGCTCCTGAGGCTCTATCTGGTGGCGAGGAGGAAGAAGGCGTCCGCGGCGGAGCTTCCGGACAGCTCAGAATGGAGAGGGGAGGCCGGTGTCTGCGTCCATGGCGACGGCACGGCGTTGGCGGTGTTCGGCTCGTGCGGGGAAGAAGGAGCGAGCGAGAGGAGGGGTTTCTGGGGGTCTAGGGTTTGCGGGGAAGAGGGAGACGCCCGGGGTGCCCTTATCCACGCCGGGGGCGGTCGGATGCTCGACGCGTGCGCCACAGTGCATCGGGCGCCTGCGCAACCGACACCTGCGGCGGAAGGTTGAAGGAGGGGGGTTAGGCGGGCTGGGCCTCCCTGTAGCGACTAGAAGCCCAGGGGCACAGTGCCCCTTTTTCTTTTATCTTTTTCTTTTCTGATTTGTTTCTTCTCTTCTGCTTTGCACTAAACTGAGCCACTAAATGAGTTTTGCAAAAATTGTAGCTTACCTCATAATTAGCATTGCATTTTTATGCACTGCCACAAAAAGTTTGGGAGTGATTTTAATGCATTTGAATTTTGAATTGCATTTAAAAGAGTCAAAATGGTGTTGTTGTTGCTGTTTTTGGATGTTAGGGCCAATTTGGGAATTCAATTAATGTTGGTTTTATTTTTATAATAGCTTTGGGAATTTCTGCAATATTATGAACATTTTTGTTTTCCTGTTTGGATAATTTTTATCTTGACTTTCTTTTAAATTTTGAATTTGAAGTTGAAATATTTCTTAATTGTTTTTCTTTGAGTTTAATGATGATGAATTGGCATGACTAATTAGCATAATTAGTGTTTAGTAATCTGGGGATGTCACAACTCTCCCCCACTCAAAGAAATTCTCGTCCCGAGAATTAAGAGGTAGAGTAAGGGGAGAAGGTCTGGTTACAGAATTCTAACGAATATTCTTGTTCTTGTTGCCCTTCTCGAAGAGGTTGATCCTTCGGATTGATGCCTAATGAGAAGGTGAAAGGGGTTCAGAGCAACAAAAATAAATGTTGTGTTTGATACCAGAATAGATCATCGCTAGGAATGTGGCTCGTGATAACATACGAAGCCATGTGCAAAGGATACTTCGGAATCAAGGTTGTACAGGAGAGTCAGGTTTCGATCCTGTGGAATTGTAGTAAGTGTGGATTAAGAGTAGGAACGGTAGTGACCTCTTGCGCGGTCACGACAACAAGACGTGTCAGAGGAAAGTCTGTCAGCTATGTCGGCAACACGTCGGTACCATGGGCGGGGAACGAAGAGAACCATTTTCTTGCTCGTTAAAACGAGGCGGACCAATATTGAAGGTTCTCGTCCATCGGTGGTTACCGGAATGTCATCAACAATAGTAACAAGTTTTTATTTGGGGGGGTGTTGACTTAAGCAGGGAATTATCACTGCTCAGATAAAAGCTAGATTACAAGAAAGGTTAAATAGACCAATGGAAAGGAAAATGTGATGATCAGATTGAACAGACCAATGGAAAGGAAGAATTGCAGACAATCCAGCTCTCCGGGTGAATGTGAGCACGAGAACCTAGATTTAGAGTTAGTAAAATCCTTAACCCGAAAAGAAGAGAGATCAGAGTCCCAAAGTAAAGAAGAGGAATAAAAGATCCTAACCCATCCGTTGGCGACGTGGGCCCGTAAGCCACACAGCCATGTTAGTAAAATAGTTTTTCAAAGACTAGACTCAACTTCGGCCAAGGAGTTGGAAAGGGGGCTACCTACATGCAGTCGGCTCCGATACCAACTTCTGACGCCCCCGACTCGACCGTGCACTAATCATACACGCAAATGCGCACGATCAAGCCCAGGGACTCACGGGAAGATATCACAACACAACTCTAGACACAAAAGAAAATAATATAAGCTTTATATTACAAGCTAGGGGCCTCGATGGCTCGAATACATAAGCTCGAGTTACACAAGAGTCAGCGGAAGCATCAGTATCTGAGTACAGACATAGTTAGACAAGGTTGCCTTAAGAAGGCTGACCAAAACAACGACATCTAGATCGAAAAGGCGCAGGCCTCCTTCCTGGGAGCCTCCTATCTACTCCTGGTCGCCGGTCTCCACGTAGTAGTAGGCTCCACCGTGGTAGTAGTAGTCGTCGACAGGGTCAGCTAGCTCTGGGGCTTCGTCTTCTGATCGCAGCAATCGGGTAGAGGGGAAAAAGTGGTAGCAAATCAACCGTGAGTACTCATCCAAAGTACTCGCAAGACTTACATCAGAACTATGCTAATCATGCATCGGTATCAAATGAAGGGGCTGTATCTGTGGACTAGACTGTAGAAATGCCAGAATAGAGAGGAAGGCCTAGCCTATCGAAGACTACCATCTTGCAGCGTCTTGCAGCATTAGAAGAGTGCAGATTAGTAGCATATAATAAAGCAACAAGCATGTAGTAACAAAGCCCAGAGATCCTTCCTCGACTCCCTGCGAGAAAGCGATCCCGGAGCTAACATATTAATTAAAGTAACAAGTATCCAGTTCAAGTTGTAGTAGATCAGGATACAACACTGAGCGTCCTGTTACCGTGGACACGGTTATTCGAATAGATAACTTCCCTGCAGGGGTGCACTACTGTTACCCAACATGCTCGATTAACTCTGGCCGGACACACTTTTCTCGGTCATGCCCGGCCTCGTCTGATCGACACGACGTAGTCCTACCTAGGCTCCACAGAGAGGTCCCCGCCGGTCTACATCCTAAGTGCTCAGGGGTCTTGGGCCCATCGCCCTTTGCACTCCGGGTCGTTGCGTGCAGGGCGAACCCAGGCACCATCTCTCTCCTGGATGGCGCCGGCCCAGCCGTGCCACAATGCTGAACTGGACGTCTGACAGAGCTTTCGGCTGATACATACGACGCCGAGGGCCCCATTAAACCATTATCCCGCGTGGTGGTAGTGCGTATAGGCCAGTGACCAACTCAGATCAAATACCCAAATCCGTTAGTGAATTATTAGGAGCTCGCGGAGACGAGCAGTGATCCACGATCTGTGGTCCCGTCGCCCCGTCTCTTGGACTTACGACAAGGGCCAGGCCCAACCCTCTTCTGGGGCGGTCTGCCTGCCCAGCCGTGCCAAGTAATTATCTCGCGGGTACCCTCACGGTCAACCCAACTTCACATCTCTCGTGGGTACCCCTCGGGGTCGACCCGACTTCAACAAGGGTCTAAGGTAAAAGTTAGGGTAACCGTGTGTTCATAACATCAAGGAGGGATCCGAGGAATCACCCTCGTTGGATTCCTACTCGATGTAACCGTCAAGGTGAAATTGGAGGAATCACCGTCGAAGGGTTCACACTTGAGGGGTTGCACGACAGAGGCTTCATCGGAGGTGGTGAAAGAGGAATCACCCTTGATAACCCACAACCGACTAGCTACGCTACAGAGATATCATCAGGAGTGAGGTAGGAGGTATCACCCTCGGCACTCGATAGTAGCTCTGCAGAGTCGTACAACTAAGGGGGTGTGCGGTGCTGTGTCGGTCTCTGAACGTCGATCACCTTGATCGGGGCACCAGTAACAAAGCGGGACAATAGGGACAAGAGTGAGGGGTCACTGATGGATCACTAACCAATCTATACTAAGCATTTAGGACAGCAGGTAAGGTATCAATAGCAGTTACAAAAACAGGCTATGCATCAGAATAGGAGCAATCAATTACAGTAGCAAAATCTAATGCAAGCATAAGGGAGAAAGAATGGGTAATATAGGCATGTTAAAGAGGGTTTGCTTGTCTGGAAGCTCTGCTGAAAAGGGATGGACGTCTGGGATGTAGTTGTACTCAGGGGCCACGTCGGTCTCGGGGTCTACCGGAGAGAAGAGGGAGAGAAAACAGATAAATACAAGCATTCAAATGCAATCGCTATGCATGACATGCCTAAATGATATGCAGGGGTGATATATTGCATCTCTAAATATTCTAGATGTTTTAGGAATTTATTTGGAATTATTTTACCACAATCATGCACTATTCATTTATCGGAAACAGGCAAAAAGTTCCATGTTCATCTACTTAGAGGGATCTAACATGAGTGCAGATGACATATTCGGATTCATTAGATTTTTCTGATCATTTTTCATATATAAATTATTTTCATCCGAGTTACGGTTTATTTTATATGATTCTTCAAAGTTTTAATCATTTTCTGAATTTTCTGGAATTAATTTTAATTCGAAATTCAATAGCAAAATTCTAAATGCACCTAGGACAGTGTACACAGTGGCTGACAGGTGGGGCCAGTTGACTAAGTCAACTGCCCAGTCAGCACCCAGTCAGCAGAGGCTGACATGTGGGTCCCAGTGCTGAGTCAGCAGAGCACAGTCAGCAGATCTCATCCAGATGAACAGTACACGTGGGCCCCACATGTCAGTTTATTAATTAACTAAATCATTTTTATTAGGCCTAATTAAACTACGTGGGGCCCGACTGTCGGTGGGTATTAGGGAGGGGTAATTAGTTCTAATGACGGCCACGTCAGCTGTTTAAACGCGCTGGTGCGCTGTACGCGCCAGCGGTGAGCCACAGGGGCGGCGGCGACGTGCTGGATCATGATTCCGGCGACCAAATGGTCATCTGCGACCACCCACAGAACCAGCGTGGCGCGGCGCGTGCAGTGGTGCGAGCCGTTCGTGCGGAGACGGCCGGAGGTGGCCACAACGCCGACGTCGGACGGCGGTGTCGACGCGGCCTCAGCGAGAACGGGCCTATTGTGCACGGGGAGGAACGGGAGGAGGTCGAGGAGGAGCGTGAGCTCACAGTGAGGGCGACGGCAAGGTCAGATGGCTCGGGGAGGCTCGGATGACGCGTATCGAAGCGGTGGTCGTGGCGGATGCCGACGAATGGGAACAGCGTGGGCGTCGTCGTGGAGGCTCCTGAGGCTCGATTCGGTGGCGAGGAGGAAGAAGGCATCCGCGACGGAGCTTCCGGACAGCTTAGAATGGAGAGGGGAGGCCGGTGGCCGCGTCCATGGCGACGACACGGCGTTGGCGGCGTTCGGCTCGTGCGGGGAAGAAGGAGCGAGCGAGAGGAGGGGTTTCTGGGGGTCTAGGGTTTGCGGGGAAGAGGGAGACGCCCGGGGATGCCCTTATCCACGCTGGGGGCGGTCGGATGCTCGACGCGTGCGCCACGATGCATCGGGCGCCTACGCAGCCGACCCCTGCGGCGGGAGGTCGTAGTAGGGGGGTTAGGCGCACTGGGCCTCCCTGTAGCGACTAGAAGCCCAGGCGCACAGTGCCCCTTTTTCTTTTATCTTTTTCTTTTCTGATTTGTTTCTTCTCTTTTGCTTTGCACTAAACTGAGCCACTAAATGAGTTTTGCAAAAAGTGTAGCTTACCTCATAATTAGCATTGCATTTTTATGCACTGCCACAAAAAGTTTGGGAGTGATTTGAATGCATTTAAATTTTAAATTGCATTTAAAAGAGTCAAAATGGTGCTGTTGTTGCTGTTTTTGGATGTTAGGGTCAATTTGGGAATTCAATTAATGTTGGTTTTATTTTTATAATAGCTTTGGGAATTTTTGCAATATTATGAACATTTTTGTTTTGCTATTTGGATAATTTTTATCTTGAGTTTCTTTTAAATTTTGAATTTGAAGTTGAAATATTTCTTAATTGTTTTCTTTGAGTTTAATGATGATGACTTCGCATGACTAATTAGCATAATTAGTGTTTAGTAATTTGGGGATGTCACATAATGTCACCTAGATACTTCAATGTCACCACAAGTATCCATGAGTTGATCATTCGATATGCATCAAACAAATTCAGATTCACAATATTCAATCCACACAAAGAACTTCAAAGAGTACCCCAAAGTTTCTTATCGGAGAAAAGATAATGAAAACATGGAACCAACCCCTATGCCTAGATCACCCCAAGGTCACGGGAATCCACGAGTTGATCACCGAAACATACATCAAGTGAACCAATAGAATACCCCATTGTCACCATGGGTATCCACATGCAAGACATACATCAAGTGTTCTCAAATCTGAAATATTCAATCCGACAATAATGAAACTTCAAAGGGAAAGACTCAATTCATCACAAGAAGATAGAGAGGGAAGAAACACCATATGATCCAACTATATTAACAAAGCTCGCGGTACATCAAGATCGTGCCAAATCAAGAACACGAGAGAGAGAGAGAGAGATCAAACACATAGCGACTAGTACATACCCTCAGCCCCGAGGGTGAACTACTCCCTCCTCGTCATGGAGACCGCCGGGATGATGAAGATGGCCTCCGGTGATGATTCCCCCCTTCGGTAGGGTGCCGGAACAGGGCTCCAGATGGTATTTCTTTGGTACAGAGGCGTGCGGCGGCGGCGTCAAAGTTCTAGGTTTATTTCTGGGGGTTTCTCTATTTATAGGATTTTTCAGCGTTGGAATCACGCAAAACGGAGCTAGGAGGGCCCCACAAGGCAGCACGGCACGACCCCCCCCCAGGCCGCGCCGTGGTGCCTTGTGAGCACCTCGTGAGGCTTCTTGTCCTTCCACGAAGCTTCGGGGGTCTCTTTTAGTCCAGAAAAATCGTCAAAAAGTTTCGTGCAATTCCGAGAACTTTTATTTCTGCACAAAAAAATAACACCACGGTAGTTCTGCTAAAAACATCGTCAGTCCGGGTTAGTTCTAATCAAATCATACCAAAACCATATAAAATTGTTATAAACATGGCATGAATACTTCATAAATTATAGATACGTTGGAGACGTATCAGCATCCCCAAGCTTCATTCCTGCTCGTCCTCGAGTAGGTAAATCATAAAAGAAATAATTTATGAAGTGTGAATGCTAGCATAGTGCATAAGTTTGATCAATGATAATTCCAAACACTTTTTCTAGCATAATTATATATCATAAACAGTAGCTCATCTCATAAAACTTCTCATGATCAAGTAGCAAGCTATTCACATGTTAAAGTATAGACCATAAACTTTCTTGAAAACTAACAAACTATGTTTTCAGTCATCAAACAATTGCAATTCATCTTATTTTCAGGAAGGGTCTATGTAAGAGCCTAGATTTAGCAAATTCCACATACTCAACTATCATATAGTCTTCCATGATTGCTGACACTCAAAGCATATTTTTAGAACAAAACGTTTCAGTTAAACACATAGGAAGATAGGGGCTTAATGTTTTGCCTCCCAACTTATTTATCTCAGGGATAATGTCAACAATAATAACTCATGATCACCTATATTCAACTTGATATATATGCCTGGATCAATCCCCACCACATGATGCTTGACAAGAGAGAAAATAAAAACGGAATAGAGAAGAACACTATTGACTCTTGCATAAAAGTAAATACATAAAGTAAAAGATAGGCCCTTCGCAGAGGGAAGCAGAGGTTGTCATGCGCTTTTTATTTTTGAATGTGCAAGCTCTTAATGCAAAGGAACATCACTTTATATTGCCCCTTGTGATAGCAACATTTATCATGCAGTCCGTCGCTTTTATTTCTTTACCATCACAAGTTCGTACAAAGCTTATTTTCCCTTACAATAAAAGTTCATACATATTTAGGAGAAATTTTTATTGCTTTGCACCGATGATAACTTACTTGAAGGATCTTATTCAATCCATAGGTAGATATGGTGGACTCTCATGTCATGAAACTGGGTTTAAGGGTTTTTGGATGCACAAGTAGTATCTCTACTTAGTACAGAATTTTGGCTAGCAAAAGATAAGGGGCAAGCACCATAGGGGGCAAACATAACCCATTATGTTGTCTTCCTTGTCCAACATCAACTACTTGATCAAGGTTGAAAATAATTAATGGGGGCTCACAATCATAGAAGATGTCCAAGATAGTATATTTATATGTGAAAGTTCTCTTCCTTTAATATTCTTTCATGAATTGTTTAAGTGACCAATGCTATGTTTGCTAACTTTCAATAAATTTTACCACTTATACTTCTTGTATGTGAAGTCACTACTCCCCATGGGACAAGCATATGAAGCACATATAATTTCAAATTTATGATATTCGATTCATTCAACAATTTACTCTTGGGATATAAATGAAGCATGAGAGCAAATGACAAACTACTCCAAAAGATATAAGTGAAGAACAAAGAGTAGTTTAGCGAATGGGTAGCTATGTGAAGACTCTCTCTCAATAAAGATTTCAGATCTTGATAATTTTATTCAAACAGCAAACAAAATGAAAATAAAAGGATACTCCAAGAATAGCACATATCATGTGAACAAGTAAAAACTTAGGCTAACCGATAGGTGTTGATGAAGAAAGGTGGGGTGCCTACCGGGGCATCCCCAAGCTTAGTTGCTTGAGACTTCTTGGAATGTTAACTTGGGGTGCCTTGGGCATCCCCAAGCTTGAGCTCTTGTGTCTCCTTAATTCCTCTCATATCATGGCTTCTCCTAAATCTAAAAAACTTCATCCACACAAAACTCAACAAGAACTCGTGAGATAAGTTAACTCAAAACCTTAACATTCTCTACTGTAGCAAATCACTAAAATTATAATTAAACATTGCATACTAAATGCCTCTGCATATTTAATACTCCTATCCTCAAATAGAATCATTAAACAAGCAAACATATGCAAACAATGCAACCATAACCGAAATCTGCCAAAATAGAACAGTCTGTAAAGGGGGATTTAAAATTCATACTTCCCTAACTCCAAAAATTCTGAAAAATGACCACGTGACAGAGAACTCATGCATTCTTACTGTGTAAAAATTTGAGATTTTTATCATGTTCTGACTATTCAGGAATATTCTAGACATAACAAAAAACTTTCTGTTTTCAAACAGCAACACATGAACTTGCAAACTGAGCATGGTAAAGGCTATAATTGGCATTTTATTGAACTAAAAGATACAAAACATGATTATTTATAACACCAAGCAAATATCAACAGAAGAAAATGACGCTCCAAGCAAAACTCATATGATGTGACGAATAAAAATATAGCTTCAAGTAAGGTTACCGATAATGTTGAAGACGAAAGAGGGGATGCCTTCCGGGGCATCCCCAAGCTTAGACGCTTGAGTCTTCCTTGAATATTACCTTGGGGTGCCTTGGGCATCCCAAATCTTAGGTCCTTGCCAATCCTTATTCTCCACATATCGATATCTCACCCAAAACTTGAAAACTTCAATCACACAAAACTTAACGGAACTTGTGAGATAGGTTAGTATGATAAAAATAAATCATCCACTTAGGTACTATCAAGACAAGATTCATAATTGTTTTCACATAATGCCTACTGTATTCTATCATTTCCACAATTTATATTACTCAATATAAGCTATGGAAAAACTAAAACAAGCAAACTATGCACTAAAAACAGAATCTGTCAAAAACAGAACAGCATGTAGTAAGTGATTTAAAAACCATATTTATGTACCTCCAAAAATTCTTAAAAATTAGGACAACGTAAAAACTTTATAACAAAATACTGTGTAAAAATTTCAGAATTTTATCACGCTCAAGTACACAATAGAAATTCCAGCACTGGACGCAAAAGTTTCTGTTTTTGCACAGAATCAAATCAACAAGCATCCACACTATCCCAAAGGCTTTACTTGGCACATTATTGAAAGAAAACATATAAAACATGATTACTACAGTAGCTTAATAATGTGTACACACAAAAACAGTAGGTAAAAATATTGGGTTGTCTCCCAACAAGCGCTTTTCTTTAGTGCCCTTTTAGCTAGGCATGATGATTTCAATGATGCTCTCATAAAAGTAAAGAATTGAAACACAATGGGAGCATCATGAAGCATATGACTAGCACATTTAAGCCTAACCCACTTCCTATGCATGGGGATTTTGTGAGCAAACAATTTATGGGATCAAGAATCAACTAGCATAGGAAGGCAAAACAAGCATAACTTCAAAACTTTCTACACAAAGAGAGAAAACTTGATGTTGTTGAAATATATATTAGCATATCTTCCTCTCTCATAATAATTTTAAGTAGCATCATGAACAAATTCAACAATATAACTATCACATAAAGCATTCTTTTCATGATCCACAAGCATAGAAATTTTATTACTCTCCACATAAGCAAATTTCATCTCATTCCTAATAGTGGGAGCAAACTCAACAAAATAACTATCATGAGATACTTGATTGGCATAATCCAATTGAAAATTAAAATCATGATGACAAGTTTCATAGTTATCATTATTCTTTATAGCAAACATGTCATCACAATAATCATCATAGATAGCAACTTTGTTGTCATAATCAATTGAAACCTCTTCCAAAATAGTGGATTCATTACTAAATAAAGTCATGACCTCTCCAAATCCACTTTTATCAATATAATCATCATAAATAGGAGGCATGCAATCATCATAATAAATTTTCTCATCAAAACTTGGGGGACTAAAAATATCATATTCTTCAAACATAGCATCCCCAAGCTTATGGATTTGCATATCATTAGCATCATGGATATTCATAGAAAGCATACTAACAACATTGCAATCATGCTCATCATTCAAAGGACTCACATTAAACATTTTATTAAATTCTTCCTCTAACAATTGAGCACAATTATCGGAATCCTTATTTTCAAGAAAGACATTATAAAGATGAAGCATGTGAGGCAATCTCAATTCCATTTTTTTTGTAGTTTTCTTTAAAAAAACCAAACTAGTGAATAAACAAGAAACTAAAAGATTCAATTGCAAGATCTAAAGATATACCTTCAAGCACTCACTTCCCCGGCAACGGCGCCCGAAAAGAGCTTGATGTCTACTACGCAATTTTATTCTTGTATACGTTGTTGGACCTCCAAGTGCAGAGTTTTGTAGGACAGTAGCAAATTTCCCTCAAGTGGATGACCTAAGGATTATCAATCCGTGGGAGGCGTAGGATGAAGATGGTCTCTCTCAAACAACCCTGCAATCAAATACAAGAAATCTCTTGTGTCCCCAACACACCCAATACAATGGCAAATTGTATAGGTGCACTAGTTCGGCAAAGAGATGGTAATACAAGTGTAGTATGGATATTAGATATAGGTTTTTATAATCTGAAAATAAAAAGCAAGTGATAAAACGGAGCACAAACGGTATTGCAATGATTGAAAACAAGGCCTAGGGTTCATACTTTCACTAGTGCAATCTCTCAACAATGCTAACAAAATTGGATCATAAAACAATCCCTCAACGTGCGATAAAGAATCACTCCAAAGTTCCTATTAGCGGAGAACATAAGATAGAAATTGTTGTAGGGTACGAAACCACCTCAAAGTTATCCTTTCCGATCAATCTATTGAGCCATCCCTATAAGTGTCACAAACAGCCCTAGAGTTCGTACTAAAATAACCATATGATACGCATCAACCAACCCTAATGTCACCTAGATACTCCAATGTCACCACAAGTATCCATGAGTTGATCATTCGATATGCATCAACCAACTTCAGGTTCATAATATTCAATCCACACAAAGAACTTCAAAGAGTACCCCAAAGTTTCTTATCGGAGAAAAGATAATGAAAACATGCAACCAACCCCTATGCCTAGACCACCCATAGGTCACGGGAATCCGTGAGTTGATCACCAAAACATACATCAAGTGAACCAATAGAATACCCCATTGTCACCACGGGTATCCACATGGAAGACATACATCAAGTGTTCTCAAATCTGAAATATTCAATCCGACAATAATGAAACCTCAAAGGGAAAGACTCAATTCATCACAAGAAGATAGAGAGGGAAGAAACACCATATGATCCAACTATATTAACAAAGCTCGCGGTACATCAAGATCGTGCCAAATCAAGAACACGAGAGAGAGAGAGAGAGATCAAACACATTGCTACTAGTACATACCCTCAGCCCCGAGGGTGAACTACTCCCTCCTCGTCATGGAGACCGCCGGGATGATGAAGATGGCCTCCGGTGATGATTCCCCCCTTCGGTAGGGTGCCGGAACAGGGCTCCAGATGGTATTTCTTTGGTACCGAGGCGTGCGGCGGTGGCGTCAAAGTTCTAGGTTTATTTCTGGGGGTTTCTCTATTTATAGGATTTTTCACTATTGGAATCACGCAAAACTGAGCTACGAGGGCCCCACAAGGCAGCACGGCGCGACCCCCCCAGGTCGCGCCGTGGTGCCTTCTGAGCACCTCGCGAGGCTTCTGGTCCTTCCACGAAGCTTCGGGGGTCTCTTTTGGTCCAAAAAAATCGTCAAAAAGTTTCGTCCAATTCCGAGAACTTTTATTTCTGCACAAAAAACTACACCACGGTAGTTCTGTTGAAAACAGCGTCAGTCCGGGTTAGTTCTAATCAAATCATACCAAAACCATATAAAATTGTTATAAACATGGCATGAATACTTCATAAATTATAGATACGTTGGAGAAGTATCAGACCGCCCTCGTCAAATCAGATTCAACTAAAGTGGGAGAGACAGACACCCGAAAGCCACTTTTATGCAATACAAGTTGCATGTCAGTCAGTGAAAAACCGGTCTCTTGTGCGAGGACAAGTAAGGTTGGTCCGAGCCGCTTCATCCCACAATACCGCCGAATCCAAATAAGACAAAGGAAGTAAGCAATTTGAACATCAACGCCCACAACTTCTTTGTGTTCTACTGCTACTTGTAGCTTGCGTTGGTTTTATCCCCGAAGAGGAAGGGATGATGCAGCACAGCAGAGGTAAGTATTTCCCTCAGTTATGAAACCAAGGTTATCAATCCAGTAGGAGAACCACGCAACACCTCGTTAGCAGTACCTGCACACAAACAACAAATCCTTGCACCCAACACAAACGAGGGGTTGTCAATCCCTCAGCGGTAAATTGCAAGATTAAATTGTATGTGATAGATAGATAGATTGAAACAAAAATACAAAATAAAATAAATAAAGAAAAAGTGTAGCAATATTTTTAATTGATTTACATAGACCCGGGGCCATAGTTTTCACTAGAGGCTTCTCTCAAGAAAATAGCATACGGTGGGTAGACAAATTACTGTTGGGCAATTGATAGAAAAGCAAATAATCATGACGATATCCAAGGCAATGATCATGTATATAGGCATCATGTCTGAGACAAGTAGACTGACTCCTGCCTGCATCTACTACTATTACTCCACACATCGACCGCTATCCAGCATGCATCTAGTGTATTAAGTCCATAAAGAACGGAGTAACGCCTTAAGAACGATGACATGATGTAGACAAGATAAACTCACGTATGAATAAACCCCATCTTTTTACCCTTAATAGCAATGATACATACGTGTCATGTCCCTTTCTGTCACTGGGATTGAGCACCGCAAGATCGAACCTATTACAAAGCACCTCTTCCCATGGCAAGATAAATCAATCTAGTTGGCCAAACCAAATCAATAGATCGTAGAAGAAATACGAGGCTATAATAATCATGCATAAAAGAGATCAGAGAAGACTCAAATAATATTCATGGATAATCTGATCATAAACTCACAATTCATCGGATCCCAACAAACACACCGCAAAAAGTGATTACATCGGATAGAACTCCAAGAACATAGAGGAGAACATTGTATTGAAGATCGAAAAGAGAGAAGAAGCCATCTAGCTACTAACTATGGACCCGACGGTCTATGGTAAACTACCCACGCATCATCGGAAGGGCAGCAAGGTTGATGTAGAGCCCCTCCGTGATCGATTCCCCCTCCGGCGGAGTACCGGAGAAGGCCTCCAGATGGGATCTCTCGAGAACAGAACCTTGCGGCGGCTAAAAAAGTATTTTGTGGACTCCCCTGAGGGTTTCTGATTTTTTGGAAATTATAGTGGTGGAATTAGGTCAAACGACGCTCTGTGGGCCCCACGAGGTACCAGGGCGTGCCTGCCCCCCCCCCCCGCAGGCGCGCCTTCGTGCCTCGTGGGCACCCCCTAGGGCTTCTGGCCTTCTCCCAAAGCTTCTAGTGTTTATCTTGTCCAGAAAAAAAATCTCCAAAAAGTTTCGTGGCATTTGGACTTCGTTTGGTATTGATATTCTGTAAAACAAAAACAGGGCAGAAAACAGCAACTGGCACTAGGCACTAAGTTAATAGGTTAGTCCCAAAAAATGATATATAATTGCTGTAAATGTATATAAAAACATCCAAGATTGATAATATAACAGCATGGAACAATAAAAAATTATAGATTCGTTGGAGACGTATCAGCATCCCCAAGCTTAATTCCTGCTCGTCCTCGAGTAGGTAAATGATAAAAACATAATTTTTGATGTGGAATGCTGCCTATCATATTCATCACATATTCTTTTCTTTTATAGCATGGACATTGGACTTGAATGATTCAAAGCAATAGTCTATAGTTTGACATGAAGATATAAATACTCAAGCATGCTAACAAGCAACCATGTCTTTCAAAATATCAACGCTAAAGAAAGTTATCCCTAGCCCATTATGCTCAATCATTGATCCGTTCATGAAACACACTCAAACATTAGCTACATCCAATGCACAAGTATGACAATAGTGCTCTCTAGTTGGTGCTTTTGTAAGAGAAGATGGAGACTCAAATAAAAATAAAAATTGCATAAAAGTAAATAGATAGGCCCTTCGCAGAGGGAAGCAGAGATTTGTAAAATGTGCCAGAGCTCAAAGCTGAAATTAGAGAGATAAAATATTTTGAGAGGCATGCTTTTCCTGTCAACGAAAACAACCGAGAATTCCCAATATTTTCCATGCTAGACACATCATAGGCGGTTCCCAAACAGAAAGAAAAGTTTATTTCCTTTCCACCATTTCTTTCACAATCCATGGCTAACCGTATCCACGGGTGCCCTCCAAACCAACACTTTCCAAGGAATTTTGTTGTTATTATTTTTGATTTCATTGTGGGACTGGGCATCCCTATTACCAGCCACTCTCTCGTGCAATGACAAGTGAATAAACACTCATCGTGAGAATAACACACCTAGCATGGAAAATAATGGCCACCCCCTGCCGCTTCATGAGCGGTACGGGCACACAAAAAGGAAAATTATTCTGAAATTTAGAGTTGGCACATGCAAATTTACTTGGAACGGCATGGCAATACCGCATATAGGTAGATATAGTGGACTCATTTGGCACAACTTGGGTTTAAGGAGTTTGGATGCACAAGCAGTATTTCTGCTTAGTACAAATGAAGGCTAGCAAATAGATTGAGAAGCAACCAACCAAAAAACGAAAACGGTCATAAACATGCATTGAACATAACTAACACCGAATAATGCACCATAAGTAGGATATAATTTCATTGCATAACTATTGACTTGATGTGCATGCATAAGGAATCACAAACCTTAACACTAATATTCTTACTAAATCACAATTATCATTTCCATATCGCAAAACTATTGTAAGGAATCACACTTATCATATCCAATGATCTATATGAAAGTTTTTATTACATCCCTCTTGAATATTCATCACTTTGGGACCAAATTCATATCTTGCGCAAATTACCGTTGCTATCATCAACTCTCAAAAAGATTTAAGTGAAGCATGAGAGTGCAAATATTTCTCAAAATTTCAATCTTATCAATTCTCAAAATAATATAAGTGAAGCATGAGAATTCATTTCTCCAAAATTTCAATCTTATCAACTCTCAAAATAATATAAGTGAAGCATGAGAGTTTATTTCTTCAAAATTTTAATCCTATCAATTATCAAAATAATATAAGTGAAGCATGAGAATTCATTTCTTCAAAATATAGCCGCCACCGTGCTCAAAAAGATTTAAGTGAAGTACTAGAGCAACTGCCTAGCTCAAAAAAATTAAGTGAAGCAGATAGAGTATTCTAACAAATGATGATAAACGTGTGGCTCTCTCAAGATAGGTGTGTTCAGCAAAGATGATTGTGACAAACTAAAAAGCAAACAAAGCAAAGACTCTTATAATACAAGACGCTCCAAGTAGAACTCATATCATGTGACGAATAAAAATATAGCTCCAAGTAAAATTACCGATGGTTGGTAGAAGAAAGAGTGGATGCCTTCCGGGGCATCCCCAAGCTTAGACGCTTGAGTCTTCCTTGAATATTACCTTGGGGTGCCTCGGGCATCCCCAAGCTTAGGCTCTTGCTACTCCTTATTCCTTCATCCATCGTGATCTCACTCAAAACTTGAAAACTTCAATCACACAAAACTCAACAAAACCTTCGTGAGATCCGTTAGTATAACAAAATAAATCACTACTTTAAGTACGGTTGCAAACCCATTCATATTTTATTTTTGCATTATACCTACTGTACTCTAACTTCACCATGGCTTATACCCATCGATACAATCCATAGATTCATCAAAACAAGCAAGTACTGCATCAAAAACAGAATCTGTCAAAAACAGAACAGTCTGTAGAAATCTATTTAAAATCCATAATTATGTAACTCCAAAAATTATGAAAAATTAGGACACAGTGGGCAATTCATATACCAATACTTTGTAAAAAATTCAGATTTTTTTGACGCTCCAGTACAGAAACAAAATTCTGGCACTGGACGCAAAACTTTCTGTTTTCCAAACAGCATCAATTGTACTATCTTCCAAATCATTCCAAAGGCTTTACTTGGCACAAACACTAATTAAAAACACAAAAACGCAATCATACCAGTAGAATAATTATGAAAACACACAATAACATAAAAATTATTTTATTCATTGGGTTGCCTCCCAACAAGCGCTATTGTTTTATGCCCCTGCTAGGCATAATGCATAGTTTCAAGTATTGTCATCTTTTCTCAAACCCGGGAGGTTCCTTACGCTTCCCATTATTCTCAGAAAAAGAGGCAATTTTAAGATCTAAAATATCCAATCTCTTGTTGGATAAAGAAATCAAAGTGTTCGTGCGATTGAGGTTTCCACTAATATTTTTAAGAGGCTCGTTAGACTTTTGCAACTCAACCAAATTTTTCTACATATCACCCAATTTGTCTAGTATTTGAGCCCCCTCTTGAGTAAAAGCAAAACCCTTTTGTGGTGGTGGAATCCCCAATATGCCTTCTATTATTTCATAGGCGGCATTGGCCTCACTCTCAATAAAATTCCCCTTTGCGGCAAAATCCAAAAGTTGTCTATGATGCATGGTTAAACCTATATAGAAATTGCGTAGCAAAATTTTTAAATCCCCTTTTATAGAGAAAACACGGTAAGATTCCATTAACCTATACCAAGCATCTTTAAGATTTTCTCCTTGTTTCTGTTTGTAGTAAAGCACTTCAAAGTCCGGTGACAAAGGAGGGATAGTTACGCTAGTCATGATGACAAGATGAGCAAATCAAAGTTGCAAACAAGAAAAAGGCAAACGGAAAATATTTTTTATTTTTGTAAAAACATTTCAGAAGTGGGGGAGATGAAAACGAGAGGAAAATAAAGTAAATGCAAGGAGATGAGAGTTTGTGCAAAGGTACTTGATAGATGTTGATGATGTCTCCCTGGCAACGGCGCCAGAAATTCTTCCTGCTACTTGTAGCTTGCGTTGGTTTTATCCCCGAAGAGGAAGGGATGCTGCAGCACAGCAGAGGTAAGTATTTCCCTCATTTATGAAACCAAGGTTATCAATCCAGTAGGAGAACCACGCAACACCTCGTTAGCAGAACCTGCACACAAACAACAAATCCTTGCACCCAACGCAAACGAGGGGTTGTCAATCCCTCGGCGGTAAATTGCAAGATTAAATTGTATGTGATAGATAGATAGATTGAAACAAAAATACAAAATAAAATAAATAAAGAAAAACTGCAGCAATATTTTTAGGGTTTTAGTAATTGATTTAGATAGACCCGGGGGCCATAGTTTTCACTAGAGGCTTCTCTCAAGAAAATAGCATACGGTGGGTAGACAAATTACTGTTGGGCAATTGATAGAAAAGAAAATAATCATGACGATATCCAAGGCAATGATCATGTATATAGGCATCACGTCCGAGACAACTAGACCGACTCCTGCCTGCATCTACTACTATTATTCCACACATCGACCGCTATCCAGCATGCATCTAGTGTATTAAGTCCATAAAGAACGGAGTAACGCCTTAAGAACGATGACATGATGTAGACAAGATAAACTCACGTATGAATAAACCCCATCTTTTTACCCTTAATAGAAACGATACATACGTGTCATGTCCCTTTCTGTCACTGGGATTGAGCACCGCAAGATCGAACCCATTACAAAGCACCTCTTCCCATGGCAACATAAATCAATCTAGTTGGCCAAACCAAATCAATAGATCAGAGAAGAAATACGAGGCTATAATAATCATGCATAAAAGAGATCAAAGAAGACTCAAATAATATTCATGGATAATCTGATCATAAACTCACAATTCATCGGATCCCAACAAACACACAGCAAAAAGTGATTACATGGGATAGAACTCCAAGAACATCGAGGAGAACATTGTATTGAAGATCAAAAAGAGAGAAAAATCCATCTAGCTACTAACTATGGACCCGAAGGTCTGTGGTAAACTACTCACGCATCATCGGAAGGGCAGCAAGGTTGATGTAGAGCCCCTCCGTGATCGATTCCCCCTCCGGCGGAGTACCGGAGAAGGCCTTGAGATGGGATCTCTCGAGAACAGAAACTTGCGGCGGCGGAAAAAGTATTTTGTGGACTCCCCTGAGGGTTTCTGATTTTTTGGGAATTTATAGTGGTGGAATTAGGTCAAACGGAGCTCTATGGGCCCCACGAGGTACCAGGGCGCGCCGGCAGGCGCGCCCTGGTGCCTCGTGGGCACCCCCTGGGGCTTCTGGCCTTCTCCCGAAGCTTCTAGTGTTTATCTTGTCCAAAAAAAATCTCCAAAAAGTTTCGTGGCATTTGGACTTCGTTTGGTATTGATATTCTGTAAAGCAAAAATAGGGCAGAAAACAGCAACTGACACTGGGCACTAAGTTAATAGGTTAGTCCCAAAAAATGATATATAATTGATGTAAATGTATATAAAAACATCCAATATTGATAATATAACAGCATGGAACAATAAAAAATTATTGATACGTTGGAGACGTATCATCTACTCGTGCAAATACATCTACGCATAGACCTAGCTCATGATGCCACTGATGGGGAACGTTGCACGAAAATCAAAAAAAATCCTACGAACACCCAAGATCTAATCTAGGAGATGTATAGCAACGAGAGGGGAGTGTGTCTACATACCCTTGTAGACCAAAAGCATTAGCGTCGTAACGCGGTTGATGTAGTCATACTCTTCACGATCCAATCGTGATCCAATCCGATCTAGCGCCGAACGGACGACACCTCTGAGGTTAGCACACATTCAGCTTGATGGTGTCCTCTCCTTCTTGATCTAGCAAGAGAGGGGGAGGAGGTAGATGAGATCGGAACCAGCACGACGGTGTGGTGGTGGTGGGTGTAGCGGAATTCCGGCAGGGCTTTGCCAAGCGCGTACCGGAGGAAAGCTGGGAGGAGTTGGGAGCGACGGAGGGCAAGGTTGTAGGCGTGCGGCTGCCCTCCCACCCCCACTATATATAGGGGCAAGGGGGAGGGGGCGCCGGCCCTAGCCCCTCCTCCAAGGAGGGGGCGCCGGCCCTAGGGGGGTGGCTTGCCTCCCAAGTCAAGGGGGGTGCCCCCATCTAGAGTTCCCACCAACCCTAGGCGCATGGGCCTAGGTGGGGAAGTGGTGCCCAACCCACTAGGGGCTGGTACGCCCCCTTTGCTGCCCATGTGGCCCTCCGGGGCAGGTGGGACCCCCCCGGTGGACCTCTGGAACCCTTTCGGCATTCCCGATACAATACCGGCAAATCCTGAAATCTTTCCGGTGACCAAAATAGGACTTCCTATATATGAATCTTTACCTCCGGACCATTACGGAGCTCCTCGTGATATCCTGGATCCCATCCGGGACTCTGAACAACCTTCAGACTTTCCATTGTTAATATCTCATTACTACCTTAGCACTATTGAACGTTAAGCGTGCGACCATACGGGTTCAGGAACATGCAGACATGACCGAGACACCTCTCCGGTCAATAACCAATAGAGGGATCTGGATACCCATATTGATTCCTACATATTCAACGAAGATCTTTATCGGTTGAACCACGATGTCGAGGATTCAGTTAATCCCGTATACAATTCCCTTTGTCCGGCGACATGTTACTTGCCCGAGATTCGATTGTCGGTATCTCCATACCTAGTTCAATCTCGTTACCGACAAGTCTCTTTACTCGTTCCGTAATACAAGATCCCGTGACTAACTCATTAGCCACATCGCTTGCAAGCTCTTTACGATGTTGTATTACCAAGAGGGCCCAGAGATATCTCTCCGTCATACGGAGTGACAAATCCCAGTCTCGATCCATGCAACCCAACAGACACCTTCGAAGATACCTATAGAGCACCTTTATGATCACCCAGTTACGAAGTGACGTTTGATAGCACACAAGGCATTCCTCCGGTATCCGGGAGTGACATGATATCATGGCCGAAGAAACAGATACTTGACATGAAGAAAGCTATAACAAATAAACTAAATGATCTGATGCTAAGCTTACGGTTGGGTCTTGTCCATCACATCATTCTCCTAATGATGTGATCCCGTTATCAAATGACAACTCATGTCTATGGTTAGGAAACCTTAACCATCTTTATTCAACGAGCTAGTCTAGTAGAGGCTTACTAGGGACACAGTGTTGTCTATGTATTCACACATGTATTTAAGTTTCCGGTCAATACAATTCCAGCATGAATAATAAACATTTATCATGAACAAGGAAATATGATAATAACCAATTTATTATTGCCTCTAGGGCATATTTCCAACAGCGCCTACCCCCCCCCCCCGGGGGCGCGCCCCTCGAGCTTGTGGCTCTCTCGTATCTCGTCTGGTCTCCTCCCGAAGCTTCTAGGGTCCCTTTTGGTCCAAAAAAAATTAATCTAAAGATTTTTTTTCCGTTTCGACTTTATTTGATATTGATTTTCTGAAAAGCCAAAAACAAGCAAAAAAACAGGAACTGGCACTGGGCACTGAGTTAATAGGTTAGTCCCAAAAAATGATATAAAATAGCATATAATTACATATAAAGTATCCAAGATTGATAATATAATAGCATGAAACAATCAAAAATTATAGATACATTGGAGACTTATCAGGCATCATCAACGGGGTTGTGCTAACTAAAGACACCACGTTCGCTGCAACTGGCAAGGAAGTAAGAAGTGTAGCTTTTGTACTATTTAGAAAGGAGGCCTAGGCCCAACATTAAATTAATGACACCCTGATAAATAGGAAACAACAAGATAAAACACTACTAGGAAATACCTTATAGGTAGAGGATTAACAGTAGCGCGGGGATAATTGGCCGTGCTACTGTTATTTAGCAGTAGCGCAGGCATAGCACACGCGCTGCAGCTGGAGATTAGTAGTAGCGTGGGCTTGCCAAACAGACGCTACTACTATGAGGGCCCCGCCGTCCCACCACGGGCTGGCCATATCAGTAGCGCGGATCTTGGCCCAACGCTACTGCTAAACCCACTAGCAGTAGTGCCGGCCCACGGCCCGCGCTGCTACTGTGGCCAGCCCGGGCCCAGCTGCCCTTCCCCACTTAGCAGCAGCGGTGGCCTTGAACACGCGCGACAGCTAACTGAGTTAGCAGTAGCGCTGGGCCATGACCCGCGCTTCTGCTAATCCAGCCTTATCCTCCCCGTCCCGCCCGTTCCTCACTCTCCCTGTCTCACTCTTCCTACCGTCGTCGCCGTCGTCGCCGCCATCCCCCGGCCTCGGTAAGCCTCCTCCTCCCTCCTCCTGCCTCTTCCCTCCTCCATCTCCTCCTCCCTCCTCCCTCCTCCTCCCTCCTCCTGCTCCTCATTCCTCTAGCCGCCCCTCCTCCTCCCTCCTCCCTCCCCCTGCTCCTCCCTCCTCTAGCCGCCCCTCCTCCTCCATCCACAGCCCCTCCTCCCTCCCCCTCCTCCATCCACACAGCCCCTCCTCCCACCTCCTCCATGCACAGCCCCTCCTACATTTTGATTTGTTGATATGTATTACTTTGATTTAGTTAATATTTTTTAGTGTTTAGAGTGAATTAGTAAAAATTTATACATTGTTGATAGATTTAGTCATTTTGATTAGTTGATATGTAACACTTTGATATATTTAATATTTTTTAGGGTTTAGAGTGAATTAGTAAAAATTTACACATAGTTAATATATTTAGTTGATATGTAACACTTTGATTTAGTATGCTTCTAGGGTTTAGTTGATAGCTTATAGGGTTTCACTTAGTCCTAAAATCAGCATAATAATCTTTTTGTTTATATTTTGTTTTCACAGAAATCAAGTATTTGCCCCTGCATCGTCCCCGCCGTCGTCCCCGTCATCGACCCCCTCCGACCTCGAGGTGAGACCAACCAAATCCCCATGTCGTTGATGTCGATGATGATGTGTTGTGAATGTCAATGATGGACATGCATAGAGGTCATGTTATATGCTAGTTTTCATAGATGTTTTTATAGATGTAGTAGTAGTAGATGAGTAGCTGTGACAATGCGAAGCTAGTTTTTTTTTTGAAATGATAATTGATTCGGATAGCATTTCAAGTTTAAACTTTTCTGTATAAAAAAGAACTTGACTCTGTTCATGCTTCAAAAAGAACATGTGTATGTGTATGGACATGTCGATCTTCAGCTGCTGTGTATATGGTGCCAAATATGGCCACATTTGACTCTTTGTATCGCAGGGAAAATCCGAGTGGCCTATGTTTTCCCGGAGTGTTGATTCATTTCCGTTCCGGCAAATTTCAGGCGCTCGATATGTCCTATTTTTGCGAAGGTCGTGCCGGATTTTTCCGTGAATTTTAGCATGACTTGTGCTAGAATATATAGGAAATATCGAGTGCCCTGGATTTGCTGGAAAGAGAATTAAATGACATTTCGGGTTGACTTTAAGTCTGTCGGGACTCCATACATGAGGGAGAGTGTCCACCATATATGAGAGAAGAAGAATGCCGACTGTTGTCGTGGGGGTCGTTTCTCCTTCTTCTCCTTGTGCTAGACCTTTGTTATTCACTAGGGGAAGGAGGAGTAGCGACCATCACTGACGGTCGAAAATGTCAGAGAGGGAGTGCCCGCCATATACACCACGTGAGATGAGAGTTTTTAAGGAAAGACTCGACAGACCGACAGTCAACCCGTGATGAATAATAATGATCTGTGTGTTGAGTTCCTGTTAGTTGCCGTCGATTTATAATATTTGAATTTTGAACACAGGAATGTCCGACGATGATAAGATCCCGGAGTGCGACTACTGCTGCGATGACCGGGGTTTGTGCGACAGGGAGCCTCACCTGCAAAATGGTAGGTTCTTCACCGTGAAGTTGGAAGAGACCTTCTATGTTTGTACGGTACGCAACGACAAGTATTTCATCGTAATTAATCATGACTTGTGATTCTTTGGTTCAACGTGTAATTTCCGGGTTTTTTTCAATTCGACTAGTACATCCCGTGCCATGCAAGACCGTTTGTCTTGCAGAAGCTCGGTTTCCAAGACCTTGAGAATATGGAGACGAGGAGGGCTCACCTCAGGACTAAACACGGTTATGCTTTTCGGGTTAAGCTCTACAATGCGCTTAATCACTCACATTTTGGCTGCTCTAATTGGGAAGCTTTCTGCAAGGCCTATGGATTTGAGGAGAATATGCAAATAACTTTTGATATTCATCCCGAAGATGAAGATATTGAAGATAATATCAACATTTGGTTCGATGTGGATATGCCTCCTGTTTTGCCTAAATGTGAGTTTGTCAAACTAATTTGTTAAGTAATTTATATTTTTTATTTAAAAATATTTGGTGTTCATCGCTACTAAACTTGTTTATTTATAATTATCAGCTTATTTCTTATCTTCAAAATATACTCGGAAAGCTATGGACATGACGTACTACAGTTATGGCTCCGAGCTTAATTGTGAGGAGAAAGGATATCTTGTCTCATTTATAGATGATGTTGAGAATTTTAAGACCAATCAGTTTATCAGCCCAAATTATACAGGATACGTGCCACTAGTCCATCAGTTGCTTGATGGTAACCTCATTGCGAAAAACTTGGTATGATTTTGTTAATAATGGTAACTTCGTTGCATATATTCTTCTTAAGTAAACTACATTGCTAACTATATTGTTCAACAGAAGCTCCCTAGCGAGGTTGTGCCTCACATGATGCTTACCGAAGGGAGTATGTACATGGTTAGCTTACGACCGTTTCCACCGACGGCTTACCAAAGTGCATACTCTATTTCTTTGAAAGATGGAAGGCTCAATATCAAAGATTGGAGCAAAGTAATGAAGGCGCGCACGCAACCGATTGGAGACAACATGCGTGTGCGCAAGCCAGAAGTTGGCGACAGGTGGATCTCCATTCTCCATTTTGGAGATGGACCGGTTTACCTCTTTTATGCTATTTTACCTAGGAGAGAGGAATAGGTCCTAGGTATTAAGAACAATTAGTTAGTGTTGATTATGACTATGATGATGATGAGAAGTTGTTATTATGTGCTACAATGTGTTAGAATGATGAGTTGTTATATGACTCATGGATGATGATGATGATGAGGAGTTGTTATATGACTATGATGATGATGAGTTGTTAATATTATTATTATGATGATGATGAGTTATTATATCATTCGGTGAAAGAACCACGGACTAGATTCAAGTGGATGGATCCAAAGTGACCAAGTTGGAAAATTCCAACTTGGTCACTTTGGATCCATCCACTTGAATCTAATCCGCGGTTCTTTCACCGAATGATATAATAACCCATCATGATCATAATGATATAACAATCTCTAAATTGCTACTGTATGAAAACTTGTATAACGGTGTATAAATACGATATAAAATAAAATAGAAATAGAATACGTAATAGTAGTAATAGCGTGGGGTGTGGAACGTGCTACTGATAACAGACTTAGCAGTAGCGCGGCGAAACGCGCGCTACTGCTAAATGTTAGCTATAGCCCATAGCAGTAGCGCCGGCACCCGCGCTACTGCTAGGCCCTATCCCCGCGCTACTACTAGGGTTTTTGCTAGTAGTGAAAGGCACAAGATTTTAAACGATGAGCTCACAAGACACCTAACAAATAAGCAAACCAAAGAGTAAGCAAGACACACTAGTAGAAAAAGGGCCTTTAGTCCCGGTTCCAGAGGGCCTTTAGTCCCGGTTCTGGAACCGGGACTAAAGGGTCGGGACTAAAGCCCAAAACCTTTAGTCCCGGTTCGTTTACGAACCGGGACCAAAGGGGCTCCACGTGGCCGCTACGGGAAGCCCAGGCAGGAGGACCTTTAGTCCCGGTTGGTAACACCAACCGGGACCAAAAGGCATCCACGTGGCCGCTGCGGGGAGCCCAGGCAGGAGAACCTTTAGTCCCGGTTGGTCACACCAACCGGGACCAAAGGTCATCCATGCGTGAGCATCTGGCAGCAGCTGGGGTTTTTTTTTTGAAGGGGGGTGTTGGGGGGTTTTGGAGGGTTAATTTAGGGGTTTCATATTGTGTTAGCTAGCTAATAGGGAGAAGTGTCCTCTCTTTCTCCGTGCTCGGTCGACGGTAGCTACTATACATATAGAGATAACTCGATGCTAGCTAATAAGAAAATGAAGGAAACCATTAATTACACAAGATCGTCATGCTGAACATATATAGAGAGAAGTGACATCTCTTTCTCCGTGCTTGGTCGAACAACAAGTTTTCGTATATCTATCCGACGGTACTACATATATACAATATAACATCTTTTACAATCCCTAACATCATCTACCTAAGATCCAATCACAAATCCGCATGGTATTCCCCGTCTTTAGGTATGACGTGGTCAAGAAAGAATCCCGCCAATTCCTCTTGAATTGCTCGTATGCGATCGTGTGGTAGGAGTTCATCCCGCATCTGCCAGATCTAATTTAAAGAAGGGGGTCAATACATGCATATATATGAATAAAACTCAACACAATTGATGGTAATATATAAAATAAAATTGTGAATATTATTTACGTACTTCAAATTGTTTGTCAGAGAAGCCCCGCTCAGAGGTCGAGTGGCGAATGAACTCGCATACGTAGTATGCACATAAAACAGTCCCTTCTTTCTGGTACAAGCACTTTACGAGAATAGAGTTCAATCAAACTGATAAGCAAGCATGGTAATGATATATTGATGAAAATTTGAATCAATTAGAGATGCGCGGAACTAGCTAGTACTACTTACTTTGGGGTGCGTAAATCGCAACTCTTTGTTTAGACCGGGAACCTTTCGGGTGAACTTCTTCCAAACCCTACCAGGCAAAGAAAATGATTACTTGATATCAGGAAATTAACGAAAATTGCATGCCGATATGGTCCCGGTATTGACTGAACTTACTTCTTGAGCATTGCAGTCATGTCCGCATAATTCTCGGGATCTTTACGTCTCGAGTCTAAGACAGTTACTAATGCCCCATCAAGCTTAATGGATAGCAGAATAAAGTGGAAACTGCGCACGCATATATAACTCATCAATTACATTACTTAACCTCGAGTAAGCGAAACTGAGTATACAAAGAAGACAGCAATACTCACTTGCAGTTGTAAGGAAAGAGTATTTCCCTTTTGTTTTGATGTATAAGGAACGACTGTAGCAAGTTCTCCTCGGTCTCTTTGATTGAGTTTCGTACCGTCCATTCATTTACGGCATCTGGGCTAATGAACCCAACGTCGAAGATTCCTATTTTTTTGCATTCGACGATCTTCAATCTACATAATATAGTGAGGATAATTATATATACATGCAATGAACGAGCTGAGCTAGAGACTTAACTATAGAAGTAATACTTACAGACAGTAGGAAGTCATGAGTTGTTTGTCGAGGGCCAGTTGATTGTATAACTGAAATAACTCCACAAATTCAATAGGCATCACGGGAAGTCCAATGAAGTCATGCTCTGGTTTCACTGCCATATACATAGTGTCTCTCCCAGACTCCCTGCAGGTTTTCATGTACCACTCATGCAATTTGTACATCATCGTTGTTAGAGGAGGATGATCAGGTTTGACGAGAGGCTTCCCGTGCACGTATTTATATTCTTCTTTTGTTACCTCAGCCGTTTGAAAAATTACATCATCCCCCAAGTAATCACCAGGATTGGTACCAGGCACCATCCCCGGATGATTAGCGACGATATCGCTAGACACCTTGAGCGGGGGGCACGATTTCTTCTCCTGTTCGCCGAGCTGGGGAATTGTTTTCCCACTTCTTCGTTCTGCTAACCTTGCATCACTGGAAGTACTTCCCGACCGCCGCGCTTCTTCATATGTCTTTTTAAGAATGCGGACATAGTTGGAATCCGGCGGAGGCGGTGGTGGTCGCTTCAGGGCATCGATAGTGCGCTTCACTTTCACCGGATCTAGCTTCTCCTTCGGAGGTGGAGTTTTCTTTGCAAAATGGTCCCTCACTTGGGCACGACATATGTCCTCGTTTTCCTGCTCGGTCCTCTCATATGGTAACTTTTCCACAGGCTTGAGAGATGGACCGTATCTGAATTGTCTCCCGCCTCTGCTTGTACTGCTAGCCGCCGGAGCGGCGGCGTCTCTCTTCCGTCGTTGCTGACGAGGCGGAGAAGGAGGCGGAGTGCTCCGACGCGCCGGAGTAGGTGAAGGAGGAGGCGGAGTGCCCTCACGCGTCGGAGGAGCCGGAGAAGGAGGCGGAGTGCCCTGATCACTCGCCGGAGGAGGAGGAGGAGGAGGAGGCGGAGTGCCCTGAATCGCCGGAGGAGGAGGAGGAGGAGGAGGAGGCGTCCAATTTGGAAGCTTGATGTACTCCTTCTGCCATAGACATGTACTCCTCAGAGCACGAACCAGCTGATTCTCCCCTTCACCTGTAGAGTGGTAAAGCTCGAGCTCCTCAAATCCCTCCATTACTTCATCCACCATCACAACAGCATAGCCATGTGGAATCGGAAGGCAGTGAAAAGTTCCGTTGGGTTGAGGAGGTGCAACAGAGCCGAGAGCCGCCTTGAAAGTGAGGTTATGGCATTTCGTCATAAGCTCGCAATTTTGAGCCTCCGTGATAGTATCCACGGGGTAGATAGGCTCCGTGAAGTCAGTCTGAACGGGCTCCGTGGAAGCCACGCTGCTTCTCCGCTGAGATGGCGGGGTAGCTTCTGGGGTAGCTTCGTGCCGCTGAGATAGTTGGCCGGCAGCTCGCTGGCTCTCAGCTTCCTCTAGCTTTTGTAGTCTTGCACTCATCTTCTGCATGTCGCTCAGCTCCGCTTTCCTCTTTCTCTCCCGGCTTTTGTAACCGCCTGCGTCGGGAAACCCAAACTTCCACGGAACGGAGCCTGGTGTGCCTCGTGTTCGTCCAGGGTGCTCAGCATTCCCTAGGGCCTCAGTCAGCTCGTCCTTCTCTCTGTCGGGAATGAACGTCCCTTCCTGCGCTGCGGTGATATACTTCTGAAGCTTCGTGACGGGTATTGCAAGTTGCTCTTCCGTCCAACGGCACTTCCCTGTTTCAGGGTCCAAAGTTCCCCCAACCCCGAAGAACCAAGTCCTTGAACGGTCTGGCCAGTTCAATGTCTCTGGCTCGACCCCTTTAGCAATCAGGTCATTCTCAGCTTTGTCCCACAACGGCCGGGCTTTGAGGTAGCCACCTGACCCCGTGTGATGGTGATACTGCTTCTTTGCAGCGTTGTTCTTGTTTGTCTCTGACATTTTATTACTCTTGTCTGATGTCTTGTAGGCCACAAATGCGGGCCAGTGATCTCTTATCTTCTCAAATCGGCCGATGAATTCTGGAGTCTCACCTTTGTCGACAAACTTTGATTTCAACTCCTTCTTCCACCTCCTGAATAGATCTGCCATCTTCTTAAGAGCACACGCCTTGACCAGTGGCTCTATAACGGGCTTATTCGGATCCTCCTCTGGCGGTAGGGTGAAATTTGCCTTCAGCAAGGTCCAAAGATCATCTTTTTGTCTATCGGTGACATAATCACCTTCAGGGGCGTCGTCCTTAGGCTTATTCCATTGCTTGATGCTGATCGGGATGTTGTCCCTAACAATAGCTCCGCACTGAGCAGAAAATGCGTCCTTGGTCCGCTTGGGTTCAATCGGTAGGCCATCGTCCGCGAGTGCTGTGATCGTGAACCTTTCATCCTTGCGCAACCTCTTCTTCGGGCCTCGTCTCGTAACCGAAGTTTGGCTCGATCCGGAGGGCTATAAAAGAAGAAAGAAGAGTTAATATATGTACATACCAAAACAATTAATGCATCAATTAGCTAGTCAGCACCTCCGGAGCCATCATGATCATGTCACCGGAGCCATCATGATCATGTCCTTCCTCCGACATTGTTCCATCGGTGTCGTTGAGAAACGACAAGACAACATCACCTCCGGCGAGGATTATCTCCCCCCAACAACTGTTCTTGTTCCAAGTCTCTTTGATCCATAGTTTCTGCAAATATAGTAGAATATATATATAGATGAGATCAGAAAAAAATTGGATCAACTTGTGCACATCCATAATGGGGGTATTCTTGATAAATCTATGTTACCGGAGTTATCTATGTTACCGGAGGGGGTAGACGACAACGACGCTCACCCCTCATGTCATGTCCGACGTCCCTCCTCATGTCGAAGTTATCGGGGAGGGGTAGACGACAACGACGCTCACCCCTCATGTCCGACGTCCCCCCTCATGTCGAAGTTATCGGGGAGGGGGTACAGGTGGCCTCGAGAGTTGGTCGGGCGAGCGGACCGGGAGTAAGTAACTTTTAACTCATTTTAACTCATTTTGAATATATGAACATTTTAACTTTTACGGGTAGGGGCGGGAGGGGGTTGATCGACGTCTCCCCCCCTCATGTCGAAGTTACCGGAGTTTTCTATATGAACAAAAAAAATCCACATGACATGTCCGACGAGCGGACCGCCTCTCTCTCATGCATGTCCAACGTCCCCCCTCATGACAAAAACTTTCTATAAAAAAAAAGCATACATCTATGAACAAAAAAAATTCTATGAACAAAAATAAAATTGTATCAATGCATATATAAAAACTTTCTATGGATCATCATTGCTCATATATCAATGCATATATAAAAACTTTCTATGGATCATCATTGCTCATATATAAAAACTTTCTATAAACAAAAAAAAACATACATCTATGAACAAAAAAAAATCTATGAACAAAAATAAAATTGTATCAATGCATATATAAAAACTTTCTATGGATCATCCATCCATACATACATACTGCATATACATACATACATACAGCATCCATACATACATACATACTGCATATACATACAAAAAAAAGGCAGATCCGGCCGGGGCGGCGGTGGCGGCGGGGGAAGGGGGGGCTCACTGGGGGCGGCGTCGGGGCAGGGGCAGGGGGCACGGCGGGCGGCGTCGGGGCAGCAGGGGCGCGGGCCGGGAGCGGTGCCGGCGTCGGGGCAGAGGGCGTCGAGGGCGTCGGGGCAGCGGGGGCTCGGCGGCGATGGCGACGAGGAGCAGCCTGAAGGCATTGACGGGGCAGAGGGCGGCGAGGGCGTCGACGGCGAGCTCGGGCAGCCTGGCGGCGTCGATGTGCTCGGCGTCGTCGGGGGAAACTCGCAAATTTTCCCAACTCCCTCTTATATAGGGAGACCTTTGGTCCCGGTTGGTGCCACCAACCGGGACCAATGCCCACCTTTAGTCCCGGTTGGTGCCACCAACCGGGACCAAAGGTCGCTTTTCGTCAGCCCAAAGGGTGGCATTGGTCCCGGTTGGTGGCACCAACCGGGACCAAAGGTTGGTATTGGTCCCGGTTAGTGCCACTAACCGGGACTAAAGGGTGGTGCTGCCCGGGGCCAAAAGTTTAGTCCCACCTCGCTAGCTGAGAGGGCTCGAGAGTGGTTTATAAGCGCTGTTGCGCCAGCCCTCTCGAGCTCCTCTCAACTGCAGGCTTACTGGCCTAATCGCACACACCTCTGCCTGTGGACCTTCTGGGCCTTCTGCGGGCCTGAATCCTGGCCCAACTAGCTGGTTGGGTTTCTAGTCGTATTCAGGCCGTGGTGGCCCACTAGGCGGCATTTTTTTTAATTTTTTTCTACTTTTTTTGTTTTCTTTTTTACTTTATTTATTTTCTTTTGTTTCTACTTATAGTTTTTCAGTGATTCTTTTTGCTTTTAGGTCACAAAAATTATAAACTTTCTGTTAGTGCCATTAGTTTCCAAATTTGAATAGTTTAAATTTGAATTCTTTTAAATTGGTGTGAATCACTAGTTTGTGAATAACTTTACTATAAAAATAGATTTTTGAGTGATTCTTTTTCCTGCTATTTAATATTACTGTGTTTTATCATTATATTCAATTTGGTAATTTTTAGGTAATTTTAAATGTCTGTTTTAACCAAAAACAGATTTTGTTATTTTAGTTTGCTATTAAAGTTTCTAAAAAAATTCTTTATGAAAATTCTTTTTGCTATTAATGTTTTGAACAAAAAATACTTTGATAACTTTAGTTGCATAAATTTTATATAATTTTAGTTTCATAAATACTAGAGGTTTATAAAATATTTTTAGTTGATTCCTTTTGCTATTAGAGTTTTATAAAAGCTTTTTAGTTGATTCTTTTTGCTATTGAAGAATATTATAGTTTTATTTTAGTTGATCATAACATAATTTTTTAATTAATTATTTTTAGTTCATTATTTTTGCTATTAAAGTTTCATAAAGGTTTTCTAGTTCATTCTTTTTGCTATTAGTTCATTCTTTGAGCTAAATGACCCGGAAATTGAAAAGCACTTCAAATGAACTCTGAAAAGGTTGAAAGTTGGCATGGTATCATCATTACACCCACATAGCATGTTCTAAAAAGTTGAGAGGGTTACGGCAAAAACTGGATGCACTTCATGTACAAAATGGACAATCTCTTTCGAAGTATCAAGGTTTCGGACGAAAACTCATCTGTTACAAAGGGATTTCATTTTTTTGAACTTATTTGAACTCCAGACTTTTTGTGTGTTCAAAATGCACCATTCAAAGCCACATCATCAATTTTCAACCCTTTCTGACTTCATTTCCTATTTTTCATGCATTTACTGATTTTTTTAAGCTAAATGACCCTGAAATTGAAAAGCACTACAAATGAACTCTGAACAGGTTGAAAGTTGGCATGGTATCATCATTTCACCCACATAGCATGTGCTAAAAAGTTGAGAGGGTTACGGCAAAAACTGGATGCACTTCGTGTACAAAACGGACAATCTCTTTCGAAGTATCAGGGTTTCGGACGAAAACTCATCTGTTACAAAAGGCATTTAATTTCTTCACATGTAAATGCAATGATATAGTTGTGGAGAGAAAGTCTTCACTTTTTCTTCGCTTGTGTCCTTTGCTTATTGCGCCGTAACCATGGATAATCTTCATCGTTTAACAGGGTGCTTGGGTCAGCCTTGACTTTGAAGGGAGGAATTTCATGAAACTTTTCATAATCTTCAGACATGTCTGTCTTGCCCTCCAATCCCACGATGTCTCTTTTTCCTGAAAGAACTATGTGGCGCTTTGGCTCATCGTATGATGTATTCGCTTCCTTATCTTTTCTTTTTCTCGGTTTGGTAGACATGTCCTTCACATAGAAAACCCGCGCCACATCATTGGCTAGGACGAATGGTTCGTCTATGTACCCAAGATTGTTGAGATCCACTGTTGTCATTCCGTACTGTGGGTCTACCTGTACCCCGCCTCCTGACAGATTGACCCATTTGCACTGAAACAAAGGGACCTTGAAATCATGTCCATAGTCAAGTTCCCATATGTCCACTATGTAACCATAATATGTGTCCTTTCCCCTCTTGGTTGCTGCATCAAAGCGGACACCGCTGTTTTGGTTGGTGCTCTTTTGATCTTGGGCGATCGTGTAAAATGTATTCCCATTTATCTCGTACCCTTTGTAAGTCAATACAGTCGAAGATGGTCCCCTGGCCAACGAGTACAGCTCATCAGAAACAGTGTTGTCACCCATGAGACGTGTTTGCAACCAACTGCCGAAAGTCCTGATGTGTTCATATGTAATCCAGTCGTCACACTGCTCCGGGTGTTTGGAGCGCAGAATATTCTTATGTTCATCGACATACGGGGTCACCAAGGTAGAATTCTGTAGAACTGCGTAGTGTGCTTGAGACCAAGAATGCCCGTCCCTACATATTATTGAGTCCGCTCCTAGCGTGCCTTTTCCAGTCAGTCTCCCCTCATACCGCGATTGAGGGAGACCAATCTTCTTAAGGTCAGGAATGAAGTCAACACAAAACCCAATGACATCCTCTGTTTGATGGCCCATGGAGATGCTTGCTTCTGGCCTAGCGCGGTTACGAACATATTTCTTTAAGACTCCCATGAACCTCTCAAAGGGGAACATATTGTGTAGAAATACAGGGCCCAGAATGACAATCTCGTCGACTAGATGAACTAGGACGTGCGTCATGATATTGAAGAAAGATGGTGGGAACACCAGCTCGAAACTAACAAGACATTGCACCAAATCACTCCTTAACCTTGACAGGATTTCTGGATCGATCACCTTCTGAGAGATTGCATTGAGGAATGCACATAGCTTCACAATGGCTAATCGAACGTTTTCCGGTAGAAGCCCCTCAATGCAACCGGAAGCAGTTGCGTCATAATCACGTGGCAGTCATGAGACTTTAGGTTCTGGAACTTTTTCTCTGCCATATTTATTATTCCCTTTATATTCGACGAGAAGCCAGACGGGACCTTCATACTGAGCAGGCATTCAAAGAAGATTTCCTTCTCTTCTTTGGTAAGAGCGTAGCTGGCAGGACCTTCATACTGCTTTGGATGCATGCCGTCTTTTTCATGCACACGTTGCTGTTCCTCCCGTGCCTCCGGTGTATCTTTTGTCTTCCCATACACTCCCAAGAAGCCTAGTAGGTTCACGCAAAGATTCTTCGTCACGTGCATCACGTCGATTGCAGAGCGGACCTCTAGGTCTTTCCAATAGGGTAGGTCCCAAAATATAGATTTCTTCTTCCACATGGGTGCGCGTCCCGCATCGTCAGTCGGAACACATAGTCCGCCAGGACCCTTTCCAAAGATTACTTGTAAATCATTGACCATATCAAGTATGTGATCACCAGTACGGAGGGCAGGCTTCTTCCGGTGATCTGCCTCACCTTTGAAATGCTTTCCTTTCTTTCGACATTGATGGTTGGTCGGAAGAAATCGACGATGCCCCAGGTACACATTCTTCCTGCATTTGTCCAAATATATACTGTCGGTGTCATCTAAACAGTGTGTGCATGCGTGGTATCCCTTGTTTGTCTGTCCTGAAAGGTTACTGAGAGCAGGCCAATCGTTGATGGTTACAAACAGCAACGCATGTAGGTCAAATTCCTCCTGTTTGTGCTCATCCCACACACGTACACCTTCTCCATTCCACAGCTGTAAAAGTTCTTCAACTAATGGCCTTAGGTACACATCAATGTCATTCCGGGTTGCTTAGGGCCTTGGATGAGCACTGGCATCATAATGAACTTCCGCTTCATGCACAACCAAGGAGGAAGGTTATAGATACATAGAGTCACGGGCCAGGTGCTATGATTGCTGCTCTGCTCCCCAAAAGGATTAATGCCATCTGCACTTAAACCAAACCATACGTTCCTTGCGTCACCTGCAAAGTCCCCCCACCTTCTCTCGATTTTTCTCCACTGCGACCCGTCAGCGGGTGCTCTCAACTTCCCGTCTTTCTTACGGTCTTCTTTGTGCCATCGCATCAACTTGGCATGCTCTTTGTTTCTGAACAGACGTTTCAGCCGTGGTATTATAGGAGCATACCACATCACCTTGGCAGGAACCCTCTTCCTGGGGCGCTCGCCCTCAACATCACCAGGGTCATCTCGTCTGATCTTATACCGCAATGCACCGCATACCGGGCATGCGTTCAAATCCTCGTACTCACCGCGGTAGAGGATGCAGTCATTAGGGCATGCATGTATCTTCTGCACCTCCAATCCTAGAGGGCATAGAACCTTCTTTGCTTCGTACGTACTGCCGGGCAATTCGTTATCCTTTGGAAGCTTCTTCTTCATTATTTTCAGCAGCGAACTAAATCCCTTGTCAGATACACCATTGTCTGCCTTCCATTGCAGCAATTCCAGTGTGGTACCGAGCTTTCTGTTGTCATCTTCGCAATTTGGGTACAACCCTTTTTTGTGATCCTCTAACATGCGATCGAACTTCAACTTCTCCCTTTCACTTTCGCATTCTCTCTGTGCATCAACAATGACCCGGCGAAGATCATCATCGGGCACATCGTCTGGTTCCTCTTGATCTTCAGCTTCCCCCATTGCAGCATCACCGTATTCAGGGGGCGGGTAGTTGTCATCATCCTCTTCTTCTTCGTTGTCTTCCATCATAACCCCTCTTTCTTCGTGCTTGGTCCAAAAATTATAGTGTGGCATAAAACCCTTCTCAAGCAGGTGGAAGTGAAGGGTTTTAGAGTTGGAGAAAGCCTTCGTATTCTCACAGACAGTACATGGACAATGCATAAAACCATTCTGCTTGTTTGCCTCAGCCGCTTCGAGAAAATTATGCAGGCCCTTATTATACTCGGAGGTGCGTCGGTCACCGTACATCCATTGCCGGTTCATCTGCGTGCGTTATATAGTTCTTATTATTGAACAACATATAACTCTCTAGAGCATCTAATTAAAACACACAATTAAGAACTTTTTTCTTTTAGAAAGAAGATAAGAAGAAGAGGCTAACCACGGTGTTGCCGACGCCGAGATGGGCGCGGGCGATCGACGGCGGTGAGGAAGAGGACGGGACAGGACGGACCGCCAAACCTAAAAAAATCTTGAGGAAAATGGAGTTTGGACAAGAAGCTTCGAGAGGAGAAAGCTTAAGTGTGGCTCGGGCATTTCATCGAACACCTCATGTGCATAGGAGGTGAGCTAGAGCACCACAAAAGCTCTCCCACGGCCGGGCAAAAAAACAGAGCAATGCATTGCAGAGCAATGCATTGCTCTGCTCGCGGGCGGGGGCTATATATAGGCCAACCATTGGTCCCGGTTCCAGCCACAAACCGGGACCAATGGTTGTGGGCCAGGAGCGAGGCGCATTGGTCCCGGTTCGTGTCTAGAACCGGGACAAAAGGGGTCCGACGAACCGGGACCAATGGCCCACGACGCCCGGCCGGCGCCCTTCGTGAGTGAACCGGGACTAATGGGCTTCTCAGGGGTGGACCGATGCCCTGTTTTGTACTAGTGACACACAGTTTGATCATCGATGTCCTCAACCACCAACGCAAAAATGGATCTCTGATGATTTTGTTGTCCAAAGAGCAACCTCTGGAAAAGCCACGGATGTCGGGGCATCACCCTAATGGTAGCTAGTTCATGATAGCATAAGCTCTGACAACCCGCAGATTTTGAGCACATCTGTAATAGTTCTGTAGACACCGGGGTAACATTCCAATGGTGGCTAAAATCGCCGACGCATCACTCAGACGGTGTGGAGCATCTGGTTTTAATTCTGACAGTTCAAAGATAGTTCTGCATGTCTGCCATATATATACGGTGAAAATTCACCAAGGAACTCTGCGCGCCCCAGTAGGATTCCTTTGTGAAGGGAAGCTGAGGATACCTCTCGCCCCTGCAAGCACGGATCATGTGAAAGTTGATCTGAATAATTAAATGTATTCTAGTTTCTTCTGATACATGCGAAGAACTCTATGATACCCTACAAGAGGGCTCTGGGTAGCAAACATGACATGATCCTCTCTTAGATGTCAAATTGACTTCTCGTCTGATGTTATGACGTGCCTATCAGATGGCCCCAAGCTGACTTCTGCGAGACAAAATAAGGTTAGATGTTGTCAGAATTTAACCGAACTCACGTTGAAGCTTCAAAGCAAGATGCTTAGTAGTTCTAAGTCTTACCTGGTTTGGACGAAGATTTGAAGTCATACCCCTAATGGTCCTTAGCTAGCGGCATTGGATCATGTCTACTCCAGGTGATTATGAAGTACTTCATCTGAATTCATGGTGTGCCTGACAGACGGCCACAAGACCTCTAAGGAATAAGTAGAGGACATACGTCACCAGAATTTACCTATTACACCAACAACAGATGAGCAAGTTCATTTGCCATGCGAACTAAGGGCTATCTTTGCCCAAGAATTTCTCAAAATCTTATTCCAGGTACTTCTGAGCACATCAAGGCAGGTCTGCTGATCAAGCATGATAGGACGCGTCCAGTCTGGTCATTTTCTCAAGAACATCAATCACTCAGGGAGAAGTCTAACGAGAAGGATGGAGGTATGGGGTTGTTGGGATGGCAGCGGGGTTCGCCCTGTGAGTCGCAAGAGTGACCCCTCAGACGACGCTCTGGTAGGAGTACTCCCTGATGTGAACTAAATGTGACACGATCATGTAGCTTTTGTACTCACGAGGATAAAATTAAATACCTCGACTTCCGATGCAAGTTTGTTCATTCTAAGTGGTCAGTCATCCAAATAGCATCCAATTCATATCCGCCCTCAAGTGTTTCCAATACATATGGTTGTTGGCTTGAAGGAATACCAAATAAGTTTAGTACGCTAATTAGGGTGTAGGCGTCTCCCTTACTATGGTCAATTTGGCTATGTAGAAATGATATTGTTTTTAATGGCAAAAATATCTGCTCATATGTAAATTATCTACAGTTTTACGCATTGGTTTTGTATGTGGTCTATGCAAACACTGAACAAAGTACCAATTGCTGTTCAAGGCGGTGTGTATGAGGTTGTAGAGGCTGACCAGGAAGGTTTTTATCCAACATGGGTGGCAGCGCATAACCCCCATATGACTTTACTGTTGCCAATATGTCGTTCTTACCTAATCAAACCATTAGTGTTGGTTGTGAGCATCTTTATTATACAGAGGCCGGATGTCGCTCATCATGCTTTGTATCCATTTGATGCTACATTTTGAGTTAATAAAACACCCTTTATCAAAAAATTATGCTACTTTGCATTTTTTTTTCTAACCTTATATTGTGACCATTGGGTTTCCTACTTCAAAGATCATGTATTTCAGGCTTGTTTCTTACTAATGTATGCTAAAAGTTTCTTATATCAGCTAGTAAAAGCAAAAAAAAAAAAAAAAAAAAAAAACAAAACAAGGAATGGTTTGTAGCACCGGAATATGTTTCAGCTACACCTTTTTGGGCATGCAAAAGAATTTATTACCTTCTTGTCTGAACTTCTGTTTGTGCAAATTTTCAACACTAAGTTTATGCCCAAAAGTTTAACTCTTGTCGTCAGCCTGACGCAAATAACTTCTGTGAAGGCAGGAAGTTTGAAATTTAGAGAACAATTTAATTTCGTTGGAACTGGGAAAGATTCCCGCGTTCCTTTGGAAGAATTCACGCAATTCATATCATCTACTCCTTTTTTTGTGGGCACACAGAAGAATTTATTACCTTGTTCTAGAAGATGAAGAATGCTCAATTGGAAGCTCTTGAACAATATCCAAACGATTTTGTTGATCAGTTAGTCGATGGCTATAGAAATGGTCCAGACCAATTCATAATTGACTAATAATTCATAAAAGACCAGAAAGTCCCCCCCTGATTACTAGGGAACGTCCAATTCAATACACAATATTGATTTAAATTGTTGCAGTGTCAAAGCTACCATTGAATGCATAGCATGGATAGGAGCAGTGGACATTCTTTGTCGAAAAGTCTGCACTAAATCTCTGCTACAATCCACACCGAACATTTAAACTCCTTCAAGCTTCACTGGAGACTTTGCAGTGCTCTGTAAAAAGATGCATATATATTGCAAGCCTCATTAACTATTTGACTTCCTGTCCAGTTCGTCCTAGATTATGACCATCTATTCGACAATGTTAATTCATACCATAACTTAGCTCTTTCTTTTCCCTCTCGCAAGACGATTAGGGAAAAGACCACCGCCTCTCGATCCCCATTAGGGAGCCCGTATTCGCTTCCCCTCTGCCTGCTGCTCCGGCGGGCGATGGTGGGGAGGAGAATCGTAGTGCCTTGGCTCTGGCTAGTAGATAGATTAGGGTTTTAGTCCTCGCATGGGCGACACTCGGAAGGATGACAATATTTCTTCTACAAGTTAGTCTTCCAGGATCCGAGCCTCCCCAAGTTCGTCTGTCGGGACGGATTAGAAGGAGCTCCGACGTAGATTCCTACGAGCTCCTCGGGGTGGCGAGGTTATAATTTCTCGCCGGGCGTAAGCAACGACAAGATTTAGTGTCAGGTTCTTCTGATTGACTCAAGGGTTCAACGACAACGACTTCGGCTCCAGGGTGCTGGCCCTTAGGGGCACGTGCACGAAGACTTTCCGGTTGTCGTCGACAAGGTCAAGCTGGGTCCCGTAGACTCATTCTAGTGGCATCAGTGGTCGTTTGATGGTGCAGGGATCTGATGTAATTTTTATTATGTTTGGGTGCTTTGTACTTCTGGTGAACCTTTATAATAGATCTGAGTCCTTTTCGCAAAATTAAATAAATATCCACACCATAACTTGTAACAGTGTTATGTGCACTCCTTAAAACCTAACTTTCTAGCATAAATCAGCCCCTGATCATGCAAATTGACAACACCAAATTTATGCCTAAAATTAAACTCTTGTCATCAGCCTAGCAAAATTAACTCGTGTGAAGTTTGGAAATTTTAGGGAACGATTCAAGTTACATCGGCGTCGAGAAAGGGTTGTCGCATTCTATTGGAAAATTCCCACAATTTATATCATCTAGTCATTTACCTTTTTGGTCATGCAAATTGACTACACCAAGTTTATGCCCAAAAATTCAACTCTTGTTATCAGCCTGGTGAAAATAAGTTCTGTGAAGGCAATAAGTTCGAACATTGGAGGATAATTCCATTATGTGGGAATCATGAATGATTCTCGTGATCCATTGGACGCAATTCATACCGTGTACTCCCATTTCCTGGCACATAGAAGAATTAATTACCTTGTTCTAGAAAATGAAGAATGTTCAATTGGAAGCTCTTGAATAGTATCCCAACCACTTTTGTTGATCATAATGAGGAAAGAGAGAGCAACCATATCTTAAGAGCAAGTATAATAAGGTGTCATAAGCAGGCTATAAGGATTTAAATATTATATATTTGCTTAGTTGGAGGATAGAGAAGAGGAGAGAGAAGAGAAGCGGACTGTAGATTAGTAGCCAGCTACAACACGAGCTCCAAGACACTTTGTGAGATTGTAATGTGGGCCATCATTAATAAAGTATTACACATTTAAAACTTACTATATTGACTCTAGATGACATGGCAACTCCTTACAGCTATATTATTAACAATCAGCTAGTATATCTTAGTGTTTTGACCTTGTCAATTCGTATGGAACGCTTCCTGGGTATCTCTCTGAGTCTCTGTCCAGGACTAGGTACGATTGTTAGTTACATATACTGCATCACACTATGCTTCGGTTGCTGCTATTAGTTTGCAGCAGTTCTTCTTCTGACCTAACAGTATGATTTTGGTTGGAATCAAGAGAGAATAATCCTAAACGTTTTGAACGTTTCCATATCATATAAGTTTTACTAATACCAATAAGACACGGATCACCACATGAGCAGCATTACTATGCTGCATTTGCGAGTGACTCTAATCTCCCTTTTTTTTACGAGAAAACTTCAGATCTATTCATCTTCAATCATGGCAGTACAACGAACACCGGAAATAATTAAAATTACATCCAAATCCGTAGACCACCTAATGACGACTACAAGCACTGAAGCGAGCCGAAGGCGCGCCATCGTCATCGCCCCTCCCTCGCCGGAGCCGGGCAAAACTTGTTGTAGTAGACAGTCGGGAAGTCGTCGTGCTAAGGCCCCATAGGACAACCGCAACAGAACAGCAACCGCCGTCGTTGAAGAGTAGCGTACATCAGAAGGATCCAACCTAAGGACACGCGAACGTAGACGAACTACGACCAGATCCGAGCAAATCCACCAAGGACAGATCCGCCGGAGACAGACCTCCACGCCCACCGACGATGCTAAACGCACCACCGGGACGGGGGCTAGGCGGGGAGAATCTTATTCCATCTTCAGGGAGCCGCCGCCGTCTCGTCTTCCTGAGCAGGACACAAAACCTAACAAAACTCAAAGAAATGTCAAAAAACGGAGCCCTCCCGCCGGCAAGGGCTGGGATCCATCGCGCCGCCATGGCCCTAAGGCCAACGGAGACGAGGTGGACCGACGGAATGATGTTGCTCAGAGCTACAGTCTTCAGTGAATTTAGGCGCAAAAGTACATTTTCGTCCTTCGGTGTTGAGTTCATTGGCCCTGATTTTTGCTTCATTTTTCATATAAGTTGGTTGGACAGAAAGGGCCTAAGAGCATCTCCAACAGAGACGCTATATATGCAGCATGCGCAAAAAAAGTCAATTTAGGGCGCGCGGGGCTAAAAACAGCGCTTCAGTAGGCACTGCATAATTCAGCGCGTTGTAAAAGTTGTTCAGCGCGTGGGCAAACGCTGGACCACGTGCTGCATATGTTGGGCGCCGGATTGTGCGCGCTGCAAAATCTGGGCTGCTGCAGGTGGGCCTGCCGGATTGAGCGCCGGATTTTTGTGCATCTGGAAAACTGGTTTCGACCATGGCACGCTAAAACTGCTAAAGTGGCGCTGTAAAATTATTTTAGCGCCCGAAGCGAAGCGCATCTGTTGAAGATGCTCTAAAGGTTGACGCACTGTACTTTTTCTGGACGAAACACAGGGAACCGCTGAACTGAAAGAAGCGAGCAATTCAACTCCTACTAATGTATATATGTATGGTTCAGAGGGGCGATAATATGCCGATCTTTTTGACAAGATGGGTTACATATAATTCCACAAGCATCAGAATATTTTACAAAAGGGAAAAGTATATTTTTCATCCCTCAATTTTCTCCAAAGTATTGAAATGGTCCTTCAACTCCAAAACCAGCAAATCTTAGTCCCTCAACTTCTCAAAACGGATAACTTTAGTCCCTCGTACAGCTTTGAGTGGTTTTGTTGATGACGTGACATGGTTTTCGTTGGCATTTATCAAACACCTGTCATGCGCCTGCCGCATTTTTGGACCGGTGGCGTCGAGGGCCACACAGCAGGTCTACGGCGTGCCCTTCTTCGACGCCGAGGCCACGCCCAGCACCCCACCCAGCGTCGTGGTGCCTCCGATGAGCTGCTTTGCGCAGCAGGCGAAAAGGAGACGCATTGCAGGCTGCGGCCGTCGCCACTCGAGGGTCACCGGTGCGTCCCGGGGCGGGCGGAGGATGTCCATGGGCGACCTCGTGCACGGCCCTGCCGGCTGCTGCTGGACGAATCCACGTCCGGGCTCGACTCCGGCAGTCGGTCTCCGTGCTCCAAACTGTCGAGGCTGCTCAAGGACATGGCCACCGCGCACGGCAAACCAATCAGGTGCTTCTCGAGTTCCGGGCGTACGCGGCTGAGGCACGAGCTCCTCTCCAGGTGAGAGTCAAGGCGTGCCGGACAACGACGACGGTGACTACAACAGTCCCATCATCCAGGACCGACTCGCTACGCTGGAGGGTCGCTTACGTGTGTTGCTTTTGTGCGTTTTCCAATCCGGCAAAAGTCCATCTAGTACTACGTAGCTAGCTAGTCTCCTGTGAATCGATCCAGCAGCTCTACTGTACGTGCGTGCTGTCTTCCGGTGGAACCCAAGCCAGCTTCGGTACGTACATACGCAATCTCGTAGCAGCACGCCTGAGCCCAGCTGGCGCCTCCTGACGAGCCGCCGAGGAGGTGCTGCTGCTGCAGCACAACGCCCTCTGGCCGGCAGCCGTTGCCGCGAGTTCCTACAGGAGCAGTGGCTCGATGACGGTGGCCACGGCGAGTTTGTGGATATTGATGTGGCCGTCAAACCTGTGTGATATTTTTTTTTTTTGAAACGAGGCAAAAGACTTGCCATTTTCATTGATTAAGAAGAAGAGAATTGCCCGGTTAATTAATGGAAAACCGGGCTAAAACCGATACAACACAACCCACATGACATGGGCACCACCGGCCAACCTGGCCACCGACATGGAACAGAAGCCATGACGGCACGTGCCAACGGATGGCCACACGCGCAAGCAACCGACATCTCCGAGTTTGACGTCGAGCAACACAAGGGAAATATGCAGGACTTGCGCCGACCATGCCCTCCGAAAACGACCGCCGAATGTCTGTCATCGCCACCACCTGGACTCGCTCCAACGCAGCTCTGACTTCAAAGCAACCAAGCAACCACGGAAGAGCACCTCGGACACGCCGGGAAGAACCGAGTACTGAAGACCACGCCGCGACCCGAGCTCCTCTTGACGCCATCATCGTTGCCAAACAGAAACCAACGCCTCGCCTCAGCAAACCACGCGGCGAAGATGCCGCCATCGACGGCGAAGATGCCATCATCCACCAGTCTCCATCGCCCGATCCAGCGGATCTGAGGTTTCCCTCCGGAGCCAAAGCCGTGGGGAGAAGGAGGAGCACCTCCACGACGACGCTTCCAACAAAGATCACAGCACCCGCGGGCGCCGCCATTGTCGGCTCCGGTGAAGACCGGAGCAAGGATTTGTCCCGAAGATGTGCCGACCACCTGTCACCACCGACCGCCGCCCACTAACCACCACCCCTGTCGAGACCGACCTCACTCTGGCCACGGGATCCCACGATCCACCGCGACCAGACACGCACCACCCCCTGGCCGAAGCCGCCACCACCGAACCCGGGGCCGCCGCCACGGCAACACCATCAGCCACCATCTTGGACTAGCGCCATCCACGAGTCCCCACAGCCGGAAACTCGGTCAGGGAGACAAGCTGCAGCGATGACGCCCTCAACAGGGTCACGACGCCCATGGACGCCGCCATCGTCGCCCCGACCGCAGTCAGGCATGGTTTTCACCAACAGCCGCACCACACAACCGAAGACCGGCTGGACCAACCGGCATACCACGGCCACTGCTTCGCCCGCGTGAACACCGCAGCCGTCGTCACCCACCACCGTCCCGGGGCCGCCGCCCCGGGATCCAGCCTCCACCGCAACAGCGAACCCAGCCAGCCCCGCGAGCCAACACCCGCCGCACCCGCAGCCGGCCTCCGCGCCAACAACCGGAGCACGGCCGCGCCACCACAAGCCCTGGCGGCCTACTCAAGAGCCGGATCGAGCAGATCGGGCGCAGTCCCGATCTGGTCCCCCGAGCCAGCGCACGCGCGAAGACCACCGCCGCAGAGCCGACCCACGCCACCCGGACTGCACGCCACCGCAGCCGCCACCGCGAGAGGCGCGGCGCCGCGCCGGCCGCCGCCCTCTGCTCGCCGCCCGCCGCCAAGAGATCCCTTGCTCGAGGAGGACGCCGCCGCGGAAAGGAACCTGCCCCGCCGCCGCCCGCTCCACGCGAGCTTTGCCCGCGGGAGGCACCGGCGACGGCGAGGGGGGGGGAGTGGGTGGAGGGGCTGGGCGCCGCGGCGGTTGGGGTCGCCGCCCGTGTCGCCCCTGGGGAGGGAGAGACGCGAGGGCTGGGGGGAAAAGCTTCTTAAACATGTGTGATATGGTGGTCAAACTTATGCGACATGTCTAGTTTTAGTTAAAACCGTGTCCACATCAGCACCAAACCACCCTAAGCGGTATGAAGAACTAAACTTATCCGGTTTTAAAAGTTGAGGTACTAATATTTGCTGGTTTTGAAGTTGAGAGACCATTTCTATAATTTTGAAATAGTTGAGGGATGAAAAATATACTTTTCCCTTTACAAAAATATCCGAGACCATATCAAAAATAGTAACAAGATATCTACCCCTCCGATCCATATTAATTGTTGCTAATTTAGTACAACTTTATTTGTATTAAATCAGTGACAATAAATATGGATCGGACGGAGTAATACATTTGCGATTTTGCTACTCGGTGGTCGTCTGAATAGTAATAGGCTGGGATATAATTTTCTGCAGCTTTCTGTACGTCCATCAATCTAAATCTCTGAACAAAGAACAAATACGATTCAAAGCTCACCAAACATCTGTGGCTAGGCTAATAACCAACGTGCACAAAAAGAATAAGAAAAACTTTTCTCCATGGATGATCACACATGATACTTCTGTTTGGGTTTCAGTCTGAAATCTAGCATGAAATTTCAGAGCCTTGATATCACATCCCAGAAAATAGCTGATACTTGTGTCTAGTCAGCACGTGATATAGAAAAAAAATGTATCAAACCTAGTCTGTTTCCCTTTTTTCCCAATTGGAATCGCACTCTAATACGTTAACTAAGCATTAGCATGGACCGATTAAGCTGATCTACTGTTTTTAGCAGACAAGCTGGGCAATCTTGAATGACTCTTGAACTGTCACGGCCGACAGATCATGTCGATAAGACGATAACCCCACCAGTCACTTGTCCCGACCCATGTTTATTGGTTAACCTAAAAAAGGTGACAAGCAAGTGTCGCTTATCCTAAGAAAAACAAAGCAGCAATATGCTGCTTCCACTTACAATTCACACTAGCTTGTTCCTCCTCTTAGTCACACCTTAAACATAAATTAATCCGTACTCTCTGACTTTGATCAGTTCTATGTATAAAAACATAATCGTGTCTAGTGTGCAGACGACAAAAAATCACCATTGGTAAGTACCCCAATTTCCGTTTTCTGTGTTGAGAAGTGGAGCATCGATCCGACTCTGACGTTGTCTCTTGACTAGAGGACAGGACGAGAGCCGTTCAAAGGTGCCGTTGTTCTCTCTCGGAAGGTTCACAAGGATGAGATGTGGCTTTCTTCCGCAAATAGAAAGGCGAAAGGTGAAAGATCAGATGGGAGGGAGAAGTATTCTTCCCAGTAGTATCCCATTGTCAGAGTCTGGGCATGTATGGAGCCTTCTCAGGGCACTTGCACTCTGGACCGTTCGATTGTCTGTCCAAACGACTTTTGGCCGTCCGATCATCAGATGAAACGATCCTGGCCGTTGGATGAGAGTTGATGTGACTAGCAATGAATAGTGCACAGGCTTGCTACACCTACGGTATTGCGTTGGCTCTCCATGACACGCGGGACCCGGTTGTGGTGGGTCGTACCCGTCAGCGACCGCGGAGCGCAGATCTCCCGGTGTCGTGTGTTTCTCGTGGAGAGCCTGTGCCACCGCCTGAAAATTTGGCGGTCCGCTGAGGGTACTCTTGTCATTCCATATCATGGTGCTTGTGTGGCGGTCCGTGGCTGGCTGCTCTCGGTGTAAAGGCAAGGGGGACGTTCGATTGGGTGAGAACCCTAACCTCGCAGCCCTCGCTTCGCCCCCTCCTTTCTCCTCCGTCTCTGGATCCGGCCGCTGCCGCCGCCTCTCTGCTTGCCCCGCCGTCGTTCCTCAGGTGCCGACTGGTGGATGGGTATCATGGAGCTTCACGCGGATGGACGCCGAGGCCATGGGCTCCAGTTCAAGGGCCAGTGCTACTTGTAGCTTGCGTTGATATTTCCCCGAAGAGGAAGGGATGATGCAGCACAGTAGAGATAAGTATTTCCCTCAGTTATAAAACCAAGGTTATCGAACTAGTAGGAGAATCACACAACACCTCGTTAGCAGTACCTGGACACAAACAACAAACCCTTGCACCCAACGCAAACGAGAGGTTGTCAATCTCTCGGCGGTAAATTGCAAGATTAAATTGTATGTGATAGATTGATAGATTGCAGCAAAAATACTAAATAAAATAAATAAAAGAAAATGACAGCAATATTTTTAGGGTTTTAGTAATATGATTTTGATAGACCCGGGGGCCATAGATTTCACTAGAGGCTTCTCTCGAGAAAATAGCATACGGTGGGTAGACAAATTACTGTTGGGCAATTGATAGAAAAGCAAATAATCATGACGATATCCAAGGCAATGATCATGTATATAGGCATCACGTCCAAGATTAATAGACCGACTCATGCCTGCATTTACTACTATTACTCCACACATCGACCGCTATCCAGCATGCATCTAGTGTATTAAGTCCATAAGAACGGGGTAATGCCTTAAGAATGATGACATGATGTAGACAAGACAAACTCACGAATTAATAAACCCAATGAATAGATCCTATCTTGTTATCCTTAGTAGCAACGATACATACGTGTCATGTCCCTTCCTGTCACTGGGATTGAGCACCGAAAGATCGAACCCACTACAAAGCACATCTTCCCATGGCAAGATAAATCAACTCAGTTGGCCAAACCAAATCAATAGATCGGAGAAGAAATACGAGGGTATAATAATCATGCATAAAAGAGTGCAGCAAAGACTCAAATAATTTCATGAATAATCTGATCATAAACTCACAATTCATCGGATCCCAACAAACACACCGCAAAAAGAGATTACATCGGATAGATCTCCAAGAACATCAAGGAGAACATTGTATTGAAGATCAAAAAGAGAGAAAAAGCCATCTAGCTACTAACTATGGACCCGAAGGTCTGTGGTAAACTACTAACGCATCATCGGAGAGGCAACAAGGTCGTTGATGTAGAGCCCCTCCGTGATCGATTCCCCCTCCGGCAGATCACCGGAGAAGGACCCCAGATGGGATCTCTCTGGAACAGAAGCTTGTGGCGGCGTAAAAAGTATTTCGTGGACTCCCCTGAGTGTTTCTGATTTTCAGGAATTTATAGTGCTGGAACTAGGTCAAACGGAGCTTGGTGGGCCCCACGAGGCACCAGGGCGCGTTTGCCCCCCAGGCGCGCCCCTGGTGGCTCGTGGGCCCCACCAGGGTCTTCTGGCCTCCTCCCGAAGCTTCTAGTATTCTTCTGGGTCAAGAAAAAATCTCCAAAAAGTTTCGTTGCATTTGGACTTCATTTGATATTGATTTTCTGTAAAGCAAAAACAGGGCAGAAAACAACAACTGGCACTGGGCACTAAGTTAATAGGTTAGTCTTCAAAAATGATATAAAATTGCTGTAAATGATTATAAAAACATTCAAGATTGATATTATAACAGCATGGAACAATAAAAAATTATAGATACGTTGGAGACCTATCAGCCAGCGACACCGAGCCAGCGCCCACCTGCCGGTGCGAGTTGCAGCTGCCCAGGAGATCCACCGCGAGCCGCCGCCGCATCTCCTCCTCCTCCAACCCTGATTCCGGTCCTCCATCTAGGTTCCCCCCCTCTCTCTCTCTCTCTCTCTCTCTCTCTCTCTCTCTCTCTCTCTCTCTCTCTCTCTGCGTACCATCGATGTGCTCCCGTAATCTGACCGCTGCTCATCCCATCGTCTTGCCAGAGCTCCCAGCCGAGAACGCCGGGGTCGCGGCCAGAGCTCCCGCGTGGCATCAGGGTCGTTCCCGCTGCCGGCCGTGGAATCCGCATCAACAGCGGAAGGTGACGGACACCATCACCACTCCCGTGTCGCTTTCGAACGGAGCACACTTCAGTCTAAACAACGTCTGCAATGGCTGCCGTCCCATCACCCGTTCCCTGATGGTAATGCGATGAGAAGATCTTCTCTCCTGTAATTTCCTTCCTCTTCTCCTGTAACTTGGATCTGATTTGATGACAAGAATTGAGCAAGCCTGGTTCCGGCGATTCCTGTGATGTTTTAGCTGGTCCGTAACAGATGCATACACTATCTGCTGCTCCAAGTGAACTCGCATCGATCTTCCCCCTTTTTTTCTTGCAGGAGGCGGCGCCGCTGCTGCTCTTGTGATGGCCAAAGCAGGGGTTGCAGCTATGGTACTTCAAGGAGGATGGAAAGACGTGGTTTCTTCTTGGAGAGGTGATTTGTTTACCTGCAGAAAAATAAACCTCTAGAGTTGTTTAACTGAACATATTTCACATTGTTACACCGAGATAAAAATCTTGCATGAATTGTTATTGGTCACTCAATGTCAAGTTATTGGTTGATTTGAATTGGGATTGATGAGGTCATCTCGGCTTCAGCTAATAGCCAAACATTGTCTGATGATGCCGCGACAGATCAGCCTATCAACCTGTATGCGTGGGACCTGGATGAAACGCTTATTCTGCTCAAGGCGTTGCAAATGGGTCGTTTGCTGGGCATTTTGAAGGCCTCAATATTCATGAAAAAGGTACTGAAATAGGCAAGCATTGGGAGACCATCGTTCTTGAACTCTGCGATGAGCACTTCTTCTATGAGGAGGTCAGTCGACACCTCGAATCTTGTCTGCTGACAGCTTACTAGAGCAATGTATTTTTGTATGCTTGTCATTGTGCCTAAAATACCAAAAGTGTACTACATGTCTTCTTTTGATGTTATGGATAAGCCATCTAGCTGCACATCTGTACGACGTGTGCCCGTTTTATATGTCATTTGTTTATACTGACAGTTTTTGTTCTCTCACGTATGGAGATTGAGAACTACAACCAACCCTATATCAGTGCTTTATATGAGTTTGATGATGGGAAAGACCTTAATATGATTTTGAGGCTGACTGGTTTAGTTCTCCTTATGATGATGTTAATAAAAGGAAGCTTGCATATAGGCTCCGTACTGTCAGAGATAAGTATGCAAAGGTGTCACAATAATTACTTTATGTTACTTTATTTCCATGAACTTCTGTTACATGAGATTAAGCATATCTATTGCATTTAATAGTGAACATTATAAATATGGCGACATCCAGTGCCCATAGTACTCTTGTGAAAACTATAATATTCATTCTATTTCATGAGAATGACTGAACAGTCCATATAAATTGATGAGGGAATTCATATAGTAGCAGTCTTTGTTCTCTGTAGCAGCAACTTCTTTTGTCGTATTTGGTCGATAATGTTCAAGCCTAATCCTTTTCGTTATTGAGCTGTTGTCTGCTGATGTAGCTGATGCGGGGATTTTGTTTTTTGCTGGCAGGTTGTCACCAGGGCGAGGAACCTGAGGAACGGCGTGTCATTCATCGCGGCCAAGGCTGCAAGCTTTACTACACCAACGGGGTAATTCCACTAGAAGCATATGTATTTGCTAGGAGAGATCAGTATAGCGTAGCCCTTTAATAGTCAGGATCTAGAAGATACTCCACACAACGTAGTATTCTGATGCAAGCAACATAATTGAAGAACTGCAGCAGGGTTGACTTGATGATTGCTTGCTTGAATTTCATTTTCTTTGGCTTTCTCATCCACGAGTGAGTTGTCTCTGTACACGCATGCTTGGAGAACAGTGTTAGTCTCAGAAATTTGGAAGCTAGACTGTCCAGCGAAAGTATGCTCTATAGTGTAGCGTTGAACAAGGGCTGTTTTTGCATTTGCTAGATTTTATGTTAGCTTTTTTTCTACCATGTATAAATTGACATTTTGTAACCTTATGTTCTTGAAAAATTTACATTATTTGGTCCTTAGCTTACTAAAACTCGAGGGTATTATCTTGCTCATACATTTTAATTGCTTGTGTGCAGTCTCAGATAATACTGATGCTGAATCCGGATCTGGACGTCTCATCACTGAACATTAGCAACGCTGAGTAGTGCATGGAAGCTTGCCTGCGCCACTTTCGCACGACATTATGTCTCCGGACGTTTCTTCTTCCGCAGCTCTAGACATGAACTTCCTGAACAGGCCGGCCTGCCTCATGTGTTCTTCTTAGCAGTCCATGGGTGCGTGGCTGTTGTTCCTTCTGATCTAGCCGGCCTACCTCGTGTAGTCGTGTGCATTCGTCTCAGGTGCTCTTCTTCACCATCCACTCGATGTACTACATGCCCTGCAGTTAACTATCTTCAAAAAAATTTAGGAGTCTTGATGTGTTATTTCCTTCAAAATGGATGATTGGCTTATACATGTTCGAGTATATGCTTTGAATTGTACGCCTGACTGCTTATTAGATTGTCTTATACATGTTTGATCTCTACTTTGAACTGTACGAGTTCCTGCTTATTAGCCCTCGAAATGAATGGCTTCAATGGGTGCATGTGTGGTCAGGGGATGGTATGGTCCATGCCTGGAAGATGGACTGATTAGTTTTAGTTTTTTTACTTGGTTTGGTTTGTTGTGCATGCCAATTGTTCAATCCAGGAGAATTTTGAGTTCTGATTCCAACTGTTTAATTGGTTGGTATGTATATGATTTCTAATATATGAATCATCTGCAGCAAGAACTAGGTAATTACTTGGCCTACCATGTCCCCAATTTCTATTTGTCCGTCTTTTTAACACCTGCCCCAAGTGGTGGTTGATGTGTCGAGAAAATAAATAATGCATTCAAGTTCTCATATTTTTCTTCAGTATTTGCTTACCAAAATGAATATTTCAGCAATGTTTTGAAAATACCATTCAAATTTGTAGTCAAGCCAGGCTTTCTATGATTAAAAAAGAGGGCTTTGTTGGTTTTGTTTTTACACAGAGAGATGTCGAGAAGTATATTATCCTATTTGTTGAGTCAATGAGAAAATATTACTTTTTACATACTTAATCTTAGTCTATTTTCTCACGAGCATGACACAATCTGTACCAGGCCAAACCAACTACTTGCATACCGGAGAAACTTACATGATGCTGTATGTGTGAAGTCAATATCTATTGATTGATCCAGCGTATGAGTTAGCAGGCTAAGAAGTATGATTACATCACTGTTATCTCTCTGTTTATGCCATCACTTCATGGTTTTTGGACTATACACTTCATGTTAGCCTCTTCAGAACATTGCCATCACTTCATGGTTCTATTGATCATGTGCTACTAAACCAAACACTTCTCTCCCTGCAAATTGCTAGTAGTAATTGTGCATGTTAATATTGGTGGTGCCCCCCCCCCCCGCGTCGCCCTCCTCTGGCGACACGGGGGAACCCTAGCCGCCGCCGCTAGCAGGCACCTCCGCCATCCTGTTGGAAATATGCCCTAGAGGCAATAATAAATTGGTTATTATTATATTTCCTTGTTCATGATAATCGTTTATTATCCATGCTATAATTGTATTGATTGGAAACTCAAATACATGTGTGGGTACATAGACAACACTGTGTCCCTAGTAAGCCTCTAGTTGACTAGCTCGTTGATCAAAGATGGTTAAGGTTTCCTAGCCATTGACATGAGATGTCATTTGATAACGGGATCACATCATTAGGAGAATGATGTGATGAACAAGACCCAAACTGTAAACGTAGCATTTGATCGTGTCAGTTTATTGCTATTGTTTTCTGCATGTCAAGTATCTGTTCCTTTGACCATGAGATCATGCAACTCACTGACACCGGAGGAATACCTTGTGTGTATCAAACGTCGCAACGTAACTGGGTGACTATAAAGGTGCTCTACAGGTATCTCCGAGGGTGTCTGTTGAGTTGGCATGGATCAAGACTGGGATTTGTTACTCCGTGTGACGGAGAGGTATCTCAGGGCCCACTCGGTAATACAACATCACATTGAGCCTTGCAAGCAAAGTGACTAAAGAGTTAGCCACATGATCTTGTATTACGGAACGAGTAAAGAGACTTGCCGGTAACGAGATTGAACTAGGTATAGTGATACCGACGATCGAATCTCGGGCAAGTAACATACCGAAGAACAAAGGGAACAGCATACGGGATTAACTGAATCCTTGACATAGAGGTTCGACCGATAAAGATCTTCGTAGAATATGTAGGAGCCAATATGGGCATCCAGGTCCCGCTATTGGTTATTGATCGTAGAAGTGTCTCGGTCATGTCTACATAGTTCTCGAACCCGCAGGGTCTACACACTTAACGTTTGGTGACGATTAGTATAATTGAGTTATTATGTTGGTGACCGAAAGTTGTTCGGAGTCTCGGATAAGATCCCGGACATGACGAGGATCTCCGGAAGAGTCCGGAGGTAAAGATTGATATATGTGATAATAGTGTTTTGATCTCCGGAAGAGTTCCGGAGTTCACCGGAATGGGTTCCGGATGTTTACCGAAGTGTTCGGGTGCAGCAACACTTTATATGGGCCAAAGGGATAAAGCCCACGAGGTATTGGAAAGTGCAAAAAGTAGTTTTGCTGCCACGTAAGCGGTACTACCGTTTTGTGAAGCGGTACTACCGCCCAAGCGGTACTACCGCTTGTGTGAAGCGGTACTACCGCCCAAGCGGTACTACCGCTTGTATGAAGCGGTACTACCGCCCAAGCGGTACTACCGCTTGTGTTAAGCGGTACTACCGCTTGTGCGCGGTACTGCAGGGATCCGAGTTGGACTCTTTCCCTGCGGGCCAAACCGACCTTGTGCGGGCAAAACCGACCTGGAGGAGGCTTTTACTCCAAGTTTAGACCCCAAGGCTCAACATATAAATAGAGGGGCAGGGCTAGCACACGGGACACATCTAGATTTCCCCAAGCCGTGTGCGGCAACCCTAACCCTCTAGTTCCTCCGTCATAATCTCCGTAGCGCTTGGCGAAGCCCTGCAGAGATTGTTCCTCACCACCATCACCACGCCGTCGTGCTGCTGGAACTCAACCACTACTTCATCATCGCTCGCTGGATCGAGGAGGTGAAGGCGTCATCAAGCCGTACGTGTGTTGAACGCGGAGGTGCCGTCCGTTCGGCGCTAGTTCGTGATCGGATCGAGGGACGACTTGCGATTTGGATCGCGGAGACGTTCGACTACATCAACCGCGTTTCTTAAACGCTTCCGCTTAGCGATCTACAAGGGTATGTAGATTCACTCTCCCTCTCATAGATGCTCATCACCATGGATAGATCTTGTGTGTGCGTAGGAAAATTTTTGTTTCCCATGCAACGTTCCCCAACAGTGGTATCAGAGCCAGGTCTATGCGTAGATGAGATCTCGAGTAGAACACAAACGAGTTGTGGGCGTGGGTGTATACATATTGCTTGCCGTTACTAGTTGATATTTGATTTGGCGGTACTGTGAGATGAAGCGGCCCGGACCGACATTACGCGTACACTTACGCGAGACAGGTTCCTTCAACTGACATGTAACTTCGTTGCATAAAGATGGCTAGCGGGTGTCTGTCTCTCTCACTTTAGTTGAATCGATTTCAATGAAGAGGGTTCTTTTAGAAGATCAAAAAGCAATCACTACACCACGTTGTGGTTTTGCGTAGGTAAGAACGGTTCTTGCAAACCCGTAGCAGCCACGTAAAATTTGCAACAACAATTAGAGGACGTCTAACTTGTTTTTGCAGGGTATGATGTGATATGATATGGCCAATTACATGATGAGATATATGTGATGTATGAGATGATCATGTGTTGTATAGAATATCACGACTTGCATGTCGATGAGTACGGCAACTGGCAGGAGCCATAGAGTTGTCTTTAATTATTGTATGACCTGCGTGTCAATCATTAAGCGCTATGTAATGCTTTACTTTATCGCTAAACGTTAGCAATAGTCGTGGAAGCAACAGTCGGCGCGACAACCTTATGGCGACACGTTGATGGAGATCAAGATGATGGAGATCATGGTGTCATGCCGGTGACGATGGAGATCATGCCGGTGCTTTGGAGATGGAGATCAAAAGCACAAGTTCATGGCCATATCATGTCACTTATGATTTGCATGTGATGTTAATCCTTTTATGCATCTTATTTTGCTTAGGACGACGGTAGCATTATAAGGTGATCCCTCACTTAAATTTCAAGATAAATTGTGTTCTCCCCGAGTGTGCACCGTTGCGAAAGTTCGTCGTTTCGAGACACGCCGTGATGATCGGGTGTGATAGACTCCACGTTCACATACAACGGGTGCAAGCCATGTTGCACACGCGGAACACTCGGGTTAAACTTGACGAGCCTAGCATGTACAGACATGGCCTCGGAACACAAGAGACCGAAAGGTCGAACATGAGTCATATAGTAGATATGATCAACATGAAGATGTTCACCATTGAAACCACCTCGACTCACGTGATGATCGGACTTGAGTTGGTGGATTTGGATCATGTTACACTCGAATGACCGGAGGGATGCCAATTTGAGTGGGAGTTTTTAAGTAATATGATTAACTAAACTCATTATCTAGAACAATAGTCTAAGTTGTCTTTGCTATATTTATGTTGTAGATCATGGCTCGCGCAGTAGCACCCCTGAATTTTAATGCGTTCCTAGAGAAAGCTAAGTTGAAAGATGATGGAAGTAACTTTGTGGACTGGGCCCGTAATCTAAGGATTATCCTTACGGCTTCCCAGAAGGCTTATGTCCTTGATGCACCGCTTGGTGATCCACCCGCTCCAGTTGAGTCTCTAGACGTTGTGAACGCCTGGCAGGCTCGTTCTGATGATTACTCAATAGTTCAATGTGCAATGTTGTATGGCTTAGAACCGGGACTTCAAAGACGTTTTGAACGTCATGGAGCATATGAGATGTTCCAGGAGTTGAAGTTTATCTTTCAGAAGAATGCCCGGATCGAGAGATATGAGATCTCCGATAAGTTCTATGCTTGCAAGATGGAGGAGAACGGGTCTATCAGTGATCACGTGCTCAGAATGTCTGGGTACTCCACCCGTCTGGCTGAGTTAGGGATGCCCCTTCCACCAGAGGCTATCACTGACAGAGTTCTTCAATCATTGCCACCTAGCTACAAGAGCTTCGTGTTGAACTATAACATGCACGGGATGAACAAATCAGTCGCCGAGCTGTTTGCGATGCTGAAAGCCGCTGAGTCTGAAATTCAGAAGGAGCATCAAGTGTTGATGGTCAATAAAACCACTAGTTTCAAGAAAAATGGCAAGGGTAAGAAGGGTAACTCCAAGAAGAGTGGCAAAGCAGTTGCTCCTCTCGTGAAGAAACCCAAGGCTGGACCCAAACCAGAAACTGTGTGTTTTCATTGCAAGGGAACTGGACACTGGAAGCGGAATTGCCCCAAGTATTTGGCTGACAAGAAGGCGGCCAACAACAAACAAGGTATATATGATATACATGTTATTGATGTGTACCTTACCAACTCTCGTTGTAGTGCCTGGGTATTTGATACCGGTGCGGTTGCTCATATTTGCAACTCAAAACAGGAACTGCGGAATAGACGGAGGCTGGCAAAGGACGAAGTGACGATGCGCGTGGGAAATGGTTCCAAGGTTGATGTGATCGCCGTCGGCACGCTCGCTCTTCGATTACCGTCGGGATTAGTGATGAACCTAAATAAGTGTTATTTGGTGCCTGCGTTAAGCATGAACATTATATCTGGATCTTGTTTATTGCGAGACGGTTACTCATTTAAATCAGAGAATAATGGTTGTTCTATTTATATGAGTAATATCTTTTATGGTCATGCACCCGATGTGAGGGGTTTGTTCTTATTGAATCTCGATAGTAATGATACACATGTTCATAACATTGATGCCAAAAGATGTAGAATTGATAATGATAATACCACTTTCTTGTGGCACTGCCGTTTAGGTCATATTGGCGTAAAACGCATGAGGAAGCTCCATGCTGATGGACTTTTGGAGTCACTTGATTTTGAATCACTTGATACATGTCAGCCATGCCTCATGGGCAAGATGACTAAAACGCCGTTCTCTGGAACAATGGAACGGGCAACTGACTTATTGGAAATCATACATACTGATGTGTGTGGTCCGATGCGTATTGAGGCGCGCAGTGGTTATCGTTATTTTCTCACCTTCACTGATGACTTAAGTAGATATGGGTATATTTACTTAATGAAACACAAGTCTGAAACATTTGAAAAGTTCAAACAATTTCAGAGTGAAGTTGAGAATCATCGTAACAAGAAGATTAAATTCCTACGATCTGATCGAGGAGGAGAATATCTGAGTTATGAGTTTGGCAGTCACTTAAGACAATGTGGAATTGTTTCACAACTGACACCGCCTGGAACACCACAGCGTAATGGTGTGTCCGAACGTCGTAATCGAACTTTATTCGATATGGTGCGATCTATGATGTCTCTTGCCGATTTGCCACTATCGTTTTGGGGTTATGCATTAGAGACAGCTGCATTCACTTTAAATAGGGCACCATCGAAATCCGTTGAGACAACGTCATATGAACTTTGGTTTGGCAAGAAGCCAAAGCTGTCGTTTCTTAAAATTTGGGGATGTGATGCTTATGTCAAAAAGCTTCAGCCTGAAAAGCTGGAACCCAAAGCGGAGAAATGCGTCTTCATAGGATACCCAAAAAAAAAGACAGTTGGGTATACCTTCTATCTCAGATCCGAAGGCAAAGTGTTTGTCGCTAAAAACGGAACATTTCTTGAGAAAGAGTTTCTCTCGAAAGAATTGAGTGGGAGGAAGATAGAACTTGATAAGGTTGTTGAACCTTTACTTCAACCTGAGAGTAGCGCAGCGCAGAAAGTTGTTTCTGTGGAGCCTACATTAGCTGAAGAGGAAGTTAATGATGATGATCATGAAGCTTTGGATCAAGTTGCTATCGAACCTCGTAGGTCGACAAGGACGCGTACTGCTCCCGAGTGGTACGGCAACCCTGTCTTAGAGGTCATGTTGTTAGACAACGATGAACCTATGAGCTATGGAGAAGCGATGATGGGCCCGGATTCCGAGAAGTGGTTAGAGGCCATGAAATCCGAGATGGGATCCATGTATGAAAACAAAGTCTGGACTTTGGGAGTATTACCTGAAGGGCGTAAGGCCATTCAGAACAAATGGATCTTTAAGAGGAAGACGGACGCGGACGGTAATGTCACCGTCTATAAAGCTCGACTTGTGGCAAAGGGTTTTTCACAAGTTCAAGGAGTTGACTACAATGAGACCTTCTCACCCGTAGCGATGCTTAAGTCCGTCAGAATCATGTTAGCAATAGCTGCCTTTTTCGATTATGAAATTTGGCAGATGGATGTCAAAACAGCGTTCCTTAACGGTTACCTTAAGGAAGAGTTGTATATGATGCAACCAGAAGGTTTTGTCGATCCAGAGAATGCTGACAAAGTTTGCAAACTCCAGCGATCCATTTATGGACTGGTGCAAGCATCTCGGAGTTGGAATCTTCGTTTTGATGAGGTGATCAAAGCGTTCGAGTTTATACAAGTTTACGGAGAAGCTTGTATTTACAAGAAAGTGAGTGGGAGCTCTATAGCGTTTCTAATATTATATGTGGATGACATATTGCTGATTGGAAACAATATAGAAATGCTGGAAAGCGTAAAGGAATATTTGAACAAGAGTTTTTCAATGAAGGACCTAGGAGAAGCTGCTTTCATATTAGGCATCAAGATCTATAGAGATAGATCGAGACGTTTGATAGGACTTTCACAAAGCACATACCTTGACAAAGTTTTGAAGAAGTTCAAAATGGATCAGTCCAAGAAGGGGTTCTTGCCTGTTTTGCAAGGTGTGAAGTTGAGTAAGACTCAATGCCCAGTGACTGCAGAAGATAGAGAAAAGATGAGTGTCATCCCCTATGCTTCGGCCATAGGCTCTATCATGTATGCAATGCTGTGCACAAGACCCGATGTCAGCCTTGCCATAAGTATGGTCGGAAGGTTTCAAGGTGATCCAGGAATGGAACACTGGACGGCGGTCAAGAATATCCTGAAGTACCTGAAAAGGACTAAGGACATGTTTCTCGTTTATGGAGGTGATCAAGAGCTCGTCGTAAAGGGTTACGTCGATGCAAGCTTTGACACTGATCCGGATGACTCTAAGTCGCAAACCGGATACGTATTTATTCTTAATGGGGGTGCGGTTAGCTGGTGCAGTTCCAAGCAAAGCGTGGTAGCAGATTCTACATGCGAAGCGGAGTACATCGCTGCCTCGGAGGCGGCGAAGGAAGGTGTCTGGATGAAGGAGTTCATGACAGATCTTGGAGTAGTGCCTAGTGCACTTAACCCAATGACTCTGTTTTGTGATAATACTGGTGCTATTGCTCTAGCCAAGGAACCAAGATTTCACAAGAGGACCAGACACATAAAGCGACGTTTCAATTCCATCCGCGATTACATCAAGGAGGACGACATAAATATTTGCAAAGTACACACGGATCTAAATGTTGCAGATCCGATGACTAAACCTCTTCCAAGGGCTAAACATGAACAACACCAGAACTGCATGGGTGTTCGATTCATTACAATGTAAATCACATAGTGATGTGAACTAGATTATTGACTCTAGTGCAAGTGGGAGACTGTTGGAAATATGCCCTAGAGGCAATAATAAATTGGTTATTATTATATTTCCTTGTTCATGATAATCGTTTATTATCCATGCTATAATTGTATTGATTGGAAACTCAAATACATGTGTGGGTACATAGACAACACTGTGTCCCTAGTAAGCCTCTAGTTGACTAGCTCGTTGATCAAAGATGGTTAAGGTTTCCTAGCCATTGACATGAGATGTCATTTGATAACGGGATCACATCATTAGGAGAATGATGTGATGAACAAGACCCAAACTGTAAACGTAGCATTTGATCGTGTCAGTTTATTGCTATTGTTTTCTGCATGTCAAGTATCTGTTCCTTTGACCATGAGATCATGCAACTCACTGACACCGGAGGAATACCTTGTGTGTATCAAACGTCGCAACGTAACTGGGTGACTATAAAGGTGCTCTACAGGTATCTCCGAGGGTGTCTGTTGAGTTGGCATGGATCAAGACTGGGATTTGTTACTCCGTGTGACGGAGAGGTATCTCAGGGCCCACTCGGTAATACAACATCACATTGAGCCTTGCAAGCAAAGTGACTAAAGAGTTAGCCACAGGATCTTGTATTACGGAACGAGTAAAGAGACTTGCCGGTAACGAGATTGAACTAGGTATAGTGATACCGACGATCGAATCTCGGGCAAGTAACATACCGAAGAACAAAGGGAACAGCATACGGGATTAACTGAATCCTTGACATAGAGGTTCGACCGATAAAGATCTTCGTAGAATATGTAGGAGCCAATATGGGCATCCAGGTCCCGCTATTGGTTATTGATCGTAGAAGTGTCTCGGTCATGTCTACATAGTTCTCGAACCCGCAGGGTCTACACACTTAACGTTTGGTGACGATTAGTATAATTGAGTTATTATGTTGGTGACCGAAAGTTGTTCGGAGTCTCGGATAAGATCCCGGACATGACGAGGATCTCCGGAAGAGTCCGGAGGTAAAGATTGATATATGTGATAATAGTGTTTTGATCTCCGGAAGAGTTCCGGAGTTCACCGGAATGGGTTCCGGATGTTTACCGAAGTGTTCGGGTGCAGCAACACTTTATATGGGCCAAAGGGATAAAGCCCACGAGGTATTGGAAAGTGCAAAAAGTAGTTTTGCTGCCGCGTAAGCGGTACTACCGTTTTGTGAAGCGGTACTACCGCCCAAGCGGTACTACCGCTTGTGTGAAGCGGTACTACCGCCCAAGCGGTACTACCGCTTGTGTTAAGCGGTACTACCGCTTGTGCGCGGTACTGCAGGGATCCGAGTTGGACTCTTTCCCTGCGGGCCAAACCGACCTTGTGCGGGCAAAACCGACCTGGAGGAGGCTTTTACTCCAAGTTTAGACCCCAAGGCTCAACATATAAATAGAGGGGCAGGGCTAGCACACGGGACACATCAAGATTTCCCCAAGCCGTGTGCGGCAACCCTAACCCTCTAGTTCCTCCGTCATAATCTCCGTAGCGCTTGGCGAAGCCCTGCAGAGATTGTTCCTCACCACCATCACCACGCCGTCGTGCTGCTGGAACTCAACCACTACTTCATCATCGCTCGCTGGATCGAGGAGGTGAAGGCGTCATCAAGCCGTACGTGTGTTGAACGCGGAGGTGCCGTCCGTTCGGCGCTAGTTCGTGATCGGATCGAGGGACGACTTGCGATTTGGATCGCGGAGACGTTCGACTACATCAACCGCGTTTCTTAAACGCTTCCGCTTAGCGATCTACAAGGGTATGTAGATTCACTCTCCCTCTCGTAGATGCTCATCACCATGGATAGATCTTGTGTGTGCGTAGGAAAATTTTTGTTTCCCATGCAACGTTCCCCAACACATCCTCCCCCGCGTCGCCGCCGCCGGACCCCAGGAAGGTGGTGGCGGGGCGGATCTGGCCCCCTCGGCCCTCGCGCTCCCCCACCACCCCGCGTCACGACGACCCCCCCCCCCCCCCCCCCCGCGGCGGCCGCTTCCTGCCGGTCCGGTGGGGCTGCGGGTGTGCCCTAGCTGAGCTGCGGCTGGATCCGGCCTTCCTCGTCCGCCTGCCCCCCGCGCGACTTCGGGCATACCGCGCCTCTTCTCTGGGCCGCCGCGGGCGCCACCCCCCCTCCCAGCTGCTGCCCGACTCTTGCCGGTCCGGCAGCGCAGCCCTCCTCTCCCCCTGGCGGCGCAGCCCAGTCTGCCACTGGTGTTGCTGCCGGCCGCGTTTGGGTGCGGGCCTTGCGCCAGTTTGCGGGATGCACGCGGTCTGCCTCGTCCTGCCTCGCGCTGGCGCCCCCTCCTCCGGCGGCCCCTCCTCCCCCTCGAGTCATGGTGACGGCTCTCGCACGGCTTTCACTTTCCGTTAGACATGAAAGTCTTGGGGGTAGGTTCGCAGGCCTAAGTCAGTCTCATTGTCCTCGGTTATCTCCTGTCACATACTGCTTCTTAAAAGCTTTCCCCATGCCCCAAAAAGCGGAGGGCCCTTGTCTTAGGAATGAAGATTATTCCCCGCACCTGGATGCGGTGTAAGACAACCTCTTCATGGGCACCCTCCTACTTGACTGCTTGCCTGATAGTCTGATGTATAGTTTCAAAAAGCAAGTAGTTTTTTCAAGACAATGTTTTTCATGCAAGGGGCATTGCCCTTGAAATCCTTCAGTGGTTCGAATCCACATCTGAGCGTCTTTTTTTCGGTATGCCGCTCCACGAGCAAGGAGCGCCGCGAGGAGAGCCCGCTTTTATCCGCCCGCAACCCGGCTAACACAATATTAGGGCCGTCCCCCCATTCTATGCTGACCCGGGCCGCGGCTCGCTTTTTGGGAAGCCCGTTCCCACCGCGCTCACGGCCCGGTGGTGGCGAGGCTTCAGTGGTAGTGGCTGGCGCGATGCACCTTGCGGCGGGTGTTTGTTGGCGTTGCTCCGGCCCCGGTGGCCTCGAACCCGCGTTCTCCGGTGTCCAAGGCTTGCCGGCGTTCTCTGCCGGGCGGCTCCGGCTTTAGCAACCAGTGGTTGCATTCCTTCCAGCTCGCTTGGTTTGCTGTTGACCCGACGGCTCCGGCCACGGCAGCTTGGATCTGTGTCCTTCCAGTCCTAGCTTGTCGGCGTTGCCGGTCGTCGTCGCCTCCCCTCGCGGTGGTACTTGCTTCGTTGCCGACCCTACCCTATATGCCTTAAAGCTTCCCCCTTTTGCCAGAACCGTTGCTCGTAGGTCCAGTGGCGGTGCCACCCACCGACGGCAGGTGCAGCCCCACCACCCCCCTTCAGCTTGGTTCCGGCCAGCGTTGGCTTCCTCGTCTTCAATTCCATATCCGGCGGCTATGGGATTGCTCAGCCTCAGGCCAGGGAGAAATCCTTGCTCGGCTTGCCGGTGCTGGCAGCGGCGGCGCCCGCGGGTGTCGTTTTTCCTTCTTGGAGGCGCTGCCATGGCCTTTAGCTGCGCCCCTCTTCGAGCTCAGGGGAAACCCTAGGTCCAACTGCTCCGGACCGGATGGCGAAGACGTCTCGGCGTCATGTTCCTTCTTGAAGGCGCTATCTTGCTTGCTCGCGGTGTCCCCGGTGTTGGCTTTGGTGATGTTGGGACTCATTGCTGGTTTGGCTTTGTCGATTCCGGCTTGGTTGGTTTTAGCTGTGTTGTCCCCCCTTTTCAGGCCGAGCATCCCTTGTCTATCTGCTCCGGGTACCATGTTCACGCCTGCCTGCGTTCGTGTAACGTGTTGTACCCCCGCTGTACTCATTCTACTCCTTCTATCAATGAAATGATACGCAAGCTTTGCATATTCGCGAAAAGAAGTAATCACATAAGAAATTGCTTGATATTGGAAGCTACCAATTTTGTGAAAGAATAGAGATAAAGAGAGCTTTGAATCAATAGTTATGGACAGACAAAAGAGCTAGCTCTGTTGTGCTGAAACAGAGGCAGAGTAGAGCTAAGCTCTTTTTTTGTTTCAAGCATTAGTGTATGCTGATGTTCCAAAAAACCACAATTTCAGTTTAGAGCTTATTCAGAATTGAGTATATTGCACAGATTAAACTTTGTTAACTACAATTTCCAGTAAGAGTTAACAATAGCTCGCCACCGAGAATATATCTGTTGCAATCATCTATCCTTTTAAATGAGTTTTGAATAGTTTTCCTTTTTTCTGTATGCAGTGAATCTGTTCTTAAAGGGTAGCACCTATTTTTCAGACAATATTTTTTTTTATCTTTTTCCTAAAACTATCAACTGATTCCAGTCATATTGGAGTACAGTGCAGCTAATGAAGTTCATGCCATCATGTTGGTCTGTTGGATGATCTGCATGTGTTGCTTACGTTGGCTGGGAGAATGATACGTACGACGAGCAATCTCCCGTCGGGTTATTGAGCTGAAACACCAACATGGAGATGAGTCTTTTATCAGGTGATTTGAGCTTATACTTTGCATCTGTTTTCCGGCTTTGGATGGGCTGAAAGAATAACATGTAGTGATGCCTTACATAGGATGATTGTCACTTACCATTAAATTCTGTCGAAAAGACTAGCATTCACATGTACTGATGTATGGTCTGTGATTGGCTGTTAGGATACCTAAAGGTACTTAATTACCCTCAAATACAACACTTGCTTCCATTTGCCTTGACCACCTTCTGGTACTTCTTCCGAGAAAACATATGTAGATGAAATTTCCTTTTATTTGTAATCTTCATTTGCCTTAGCCGCCTTCTGGTACTTATCTCGAGACAACATTTTCTTCTCTAGCTTTTCATTGCACTCGGTCTGGTGTGGAAAGAAGTGGCCTGGATACAGTGAGGATTAGATCAGAACAATCAAACCAAGTCCTGATTTAGACCTATGTCTTTTTTTGACTATGATTTGGACCTATGTCCATGTGCAACTCATTATTATTGATTGAAAATTGTTTATTTCATTGTCTAAAGCGGCAGCGGTTTGAAGAAAGGCCTTTCTAAAACTGATTTAACAATGCTGATGTACGCAAGCCTCTGTTCCCAGATGACAGTTCTAAGGTATTCCTTCTGTCTTTTGTAGGAATAGGATCAATATCAGTATCATGCTCAGGGCTTCTAGGAAAATGCATTGTTGGTCGATGATCCTGCTGCCCAAGTTGACAAGGTGGGCGGTACTTGAACGTATGTGCTGCTACTTGCCTCCGGTGCTTCCTATTTGATCCGTGGGTACCTTTTGAGTGGGTCTGACTGTTTTCCCTCTCCGTAGTGACCTAAGGGATGTGCCGTTGGTTAATGAGGTGATCCCCACCAAAACTAAGAAGGCCAGGTGCCACTGAAACCAGAGAGGTCAGGTGTTGTTAAGTGCTCACCCTTTTGGTATGTCTGTTTGATCTTCTCCTTCTTACTTCAATGACTCCTGTGATGAGTATCCTGCTGATCTACGGTTGGAAATCTATATATGTAGGACCTTATCCTTTTGTTTGTGGATTCACGAAGAAATGATGGTTGGCTATGGGGGTGTCTCTTCAGATGCTGTACGACAATGTCACGTGTCTCTGTTAGCTCTGATTCCATTGCGCCCTTTTGTCCGACATACATTTATTTATGTATTTGACCCAAACTGGTTAGTTCATGTTGTTACATTCTAATGACTTCCTCTATGACGAAAATGCTTGATAATTCAGCAACAAGAAGATGAGGTGCTTTTGGGTTATGGTCAGCTAAGAAGCACGGACACGGGGACGGAAAGACGGGGATACGCATACGGGGATACAGGATACGGCATTTTTCAAAAACAGCCATTCGGGGATACGGCGAGTATATATAAAATAAAATAAAAATATGCCATGTAATATACATTTAAGACAGAAAATTAATGAGAAAGAGATCAGAATAGAGAATAGTGCCCCATTTGGTGTCTCTTTTATCAAGTGCTTGATTATCCTCGTCCCCCCTTGTCATGTCGTCATTGCAAGCTGAATCCATCTTGTAAAACACATCAAACACAAACAGTAAAGAAGATTAGAAGACGAGACATAATTGGAAGACAATACAAGCATGAGCAGCAGCAACACAAGCATGAGCGGCAGCACAAGCAAGCAGCAAGCCAGCAAGCAACATCTAGCAGCACAAGCAAATCTAAAGAATAAAAGAGGAAGAGGTTGAGGAAAGAGGCGAGGGGAGAGGCTGTTGGGTTACCTGCGAGACTGGGGGTAGAGCCAGCGGTCGCCGGTCGAATCCAGGCGGCGGCGGCGGCGGCGGCGACGAGTCCAGGAGGCTGGCGGCGCGTTCCAGTGCGACCTAGGAGGCTGGGAGGGAGCAGCTCGTCCTTGAGACGAGAGCGTGCGGGGTTCCTGCAAAATAGGTTAGGTATACTGGGTTGGGCCGAGGCTGTTTTGGGCCAGGCCGTGTCCCAAACGTATCCCGCACGTGTCCCGGCGTATCCTTGTGTTTTTTTCTTTTTTTAAAATCGAAATTCGGGGGATACTGCAAAGTTCGCGAATCCCGGCGTATCCCAGCGTATCCCCGTATCCCGCCGTATCAGAACGGCAGTTCGGCACTTCCAGCCGTGTCCGTGCTTTCTAGATGGTCAGGCTTTCTGAGTTGGTGCATATTGCAAATATGCATCTGTTCTGCCCTTATTGTACATTATGTGTGCTTGAAAGTATGAGCCAGTACTTTGTATGGATCATATCAGACAGTGAATTTCTGTATAATACTGCTACCCCTTGCCTATTGTAGTCTAACTATATGTGTATCCTACCTGAATGCTATCAAACAAGCTGTGTCTGTACCAAACTTAAACTACATTTTTTATCATAAGCTATGTCATCTAGCCACACTTTCAATTCTTTTGTTAGGGGGTAGGATATGACAACACCCGCAGGGGTGCGGCAAGCCGCATTTCCTACCTTGTGCTATTTTTTTGTGTCTGATTGAGCTTACCAATGCTGCTGCTAATATAGCTTGCTTTTGGACTGAAGCCTTTTGTTGTTTTCTGGACCAATTGCTATGTACTGAATATGTATGATATAAACTTGATAAATTAGATTGATAAACACAACTATATTATGCTATTTTTTATATTTGCAATGCTTCAATGACTCTATTACCGGATTGGATATGACTATACCCGGCAGCGGTGCTGCCGGGTGCGGCAAGCCGCACTTCCTACCTAGTTGTTACTGGTGGTCGTGTGCGTGGTGATGTGTATCCATGGAAACAGTAGAGATTCCAAAGCTTCCAAAGTAATTAATTGGTTAGCCGCACCTTCCAGAAAGAAACGAATTGGATGCCAATGGTCATGGTTATGTAGATGTTGTCTGCATCCATGGCCGTGTAAGTCAAATGGGATTTGTTTTTTACTGACCAACTGCATTGTTTTTTACTAGTAACGCTACACGCACGGGGTTATTCCGGGATTGACCCACTTGGCACTTTGTCATTGGTCATTTGAGAAAATTGGCCCCACACCCCCTGAAAATCAAGGGGGGGGGGGGGGGGGCTGGTTTAATTAGTTGAAAGATGCCCGTATTACCCCTATAAAGGCCCGTGGGTGTAGTATTTTCGGTTTTTTACTGACCAAATGCATCGTTTGACATGGCATTCTATTGTACCAGTACTTCCTCCGTCTAGGTTTATAAGTTCCCTCGTAGTTTTAATCAATCTTTGACAATAAATTTAACTAATATAAATAGTATTTATATATAACAAAAAAATATATCATTGAAAACTTTTTTGAAGTACAAATCCAATGATATGATTTCGTAGTTTTAGTGTTAGATTCATCCGTATCTATATAATCTAATAAAAGCTTTTTGGGGCGAAGGTAATATAATCAAAACTTCAGCCAAAATACCAGCGAGACCTATAAATCCCGACGGAGGAAGTACAACCTAAGGGCACATACGAATGTGGATAAAGCGTTGTCTATGACATTCTTTCATGCCAATTGTCCATATATTGCTTAAATTTAAGTTTTATAATTTGTGAATGTAAACCAAGATGACATCACGTATAACAGAGAAATAATTACAGTATGCATGTAAATCAACTATGATAATCTTGCAGATTTATTTTTTTAGAAACAAGTACGTTATCTTTATTTGTCCGCTTTCAACGCCAAAAGAAAATTAGTGTGGCACCTTTTGCAGAAAACTGAAATCACATTGTCATATTGTTGTACGGGCTGATTTAAAGTTTTTCAGCAAAAATAGACAACTCCAACCCTCCCCACTCTCCACCCTATTCCCTATTTTAGGGATTTTTAGCAGAAAGAAAGTCCAGTCCTCCCCTACTCTCCACCCTATTCCCTAGTATTTTAGGGATCTTCAGCAAAAATAAAACAAGTCCAACCCTCTCCTGCTCAACTCCCTAAAAAAAACCTGCCAACAACCACCATGAAATTTTCCTTCCGCTACCAACCGTTGATGATGTTGGATTCGTTGAGGCGATTTTAGTAGAGTTGGTTAGAGTTGCTCTTAGGAGCTGTCAAAATTTGCGAATTTTATGGACGATGTTTACTAAGAGATCACTAGGGCACTGTGTTGCCAATGAGGAAGCAGGCAAGAATATAGTGGGGAGCTCTGTTTCTATTGATCAAATCTCAATGTGGAGTCATCTATACATAATACATATGTTTCGCTCGTCGCGCTAGAACCTTTCTCTCAACGAGGGCCTACGTGGATCTGCCCACATTCATGAACTATATGTTGTACTAGTCATGACTTGAAATGCATTGCTAGTCTTCACAGCCTAGTATTGGTACACAGTTCTAATCAAGACTTGAAAAGCATATCGTACGAAGGTCAGTTTTACATCGCCAGAGATGTGCAGCCACACATACACTAAAATGTAGGTACGAATATGGACAGGTTGGTGACTTCGGTGATTATAGTGCACGGGACATAACAGTGAAAACCCTGTAGTACTAAGCATGAGCCATAACTAGTTAGGCATGGAAAAAACGCGTCCAGTTCAGCAGTGACGTGATAAAGTCAAGAAAAAAAAATTGCGCTGCCCCTTAAATTATGCTATTAGCGAGACATTGTGCACTGATTTATTTAATGAGATAATTCTCTATATGCTATAGGGAGCTATTAGCGGCGCTATAGCGTGCTATTAGCGACGCTATAGCGCACTATTTTTCCGTGGATAAAGTACATAGATATCGATCAGGATTAGCTGAAAATCCTGCTTAGCTGCAGCACTAATCCCCGCTTAGCTTCCACGAAAGCTTGCTGTGGCGTGCGGACGGGTGGTGTGGATGTGGCTGCACGCAGAAGAGTGGCCCGAGCAGACAGTGCGGCGGCTGGCCTGGTCCGACGTGGGCCATGGAAAACGATTGTTAGGTGAGGTCCTTTTCTTTTCCGGAATGCGTCGCCCCCTCACTTTCAACGTTCCAACATTATTCTTCCCTCAAGATAAAAGTTCGAGTAGTATGTTGTCTTGCAGAAAAGAAACCGCCTCTTGTTACCCATCGATCACAGCTGGGGCCGTCCTCTTAATCGCTGAATGGTTGCTTGGTCTCCATTGTAACGGGAGACGTGTCATGCTTTTTTCCCGGAGAGAAGGTTTAGGGCGATGGGAAACCTTGTCATGTCTTTTGACAGGTAAACATGTCACGTTTTCCTTTCCAAGAAAGGAGACAAGAGTGCCTTGAGAGAGAAATGTATGTTCTAAAAAAAAGGTATGTTATCTGCACAAGTTGTTTTCTTGTGCGGGAGGGATAGTAGATGTTACTCTCTCCGTAAACTAATATAAGAGCGTTTAGATCACTACTTTAGTGATCTAAACGCTCTTATATTAGTTTACATAGGGAGTAGTATTGAGGGATTCGGTGACGATATGGTTCATGGTGTTCTTTATTATATATGTAGAATGGTGGTGTTGAATGCTGATCCCTAGCGATATGGTTGTTATAGATGACGGAGAAGAAGACTAGGATACCAAGTTCATGCTTGATCACTCGAGGCCGATCTCCATACCAAGTACACGATCTTCGGACTTTTGCAAACTTATTGGCTCCTTCCCCTACTATGGAAATACACGTACAGTCGAAAATATGTCTACATTGTTGACTCATCTGTGATTCATGAAATTTCAAAGGATTTGGAAGCAAAACTACTTAGTACAGAATCCAAATTAGGCACGGATTCAACGCCGGGAGTGGTGTGGGCATGCTCCTATTTTGCTTTGGCGGCACCAGCGTCAGTCTGTCATCCTCAACCCAGAAGAGGAGCGAGAGGGCATCGGTGGTGGGCATGGGGCTGCGAGTGGGAAGGCCCTCCCGGTCCTCCTACCATCTTGCTCCCGTCCCCCTTTAAAAAAAAAAGATAGCTCTCTCCGATTTCATTGAAAAGAAACCATAGTGTCTTTGTTACAAACTACAGGAAATAAACTGGAAATTAGGAGAACACCTAGTGAGCCTAAACTCTCATGATTTTTGGGCTTCCACAAACCGGATCCTCAAAATATAATGAGAAGGAATGCTCAGGAAAACTAGGTAGCAATTCAGACACTGCCTCTACACTCACGACAAAGGGAGCTATCTTTTTTTTTTAAAGGGGGACGGGAGCAAGATGGTAGGAGGACCGGGAGGGCCTTCCCACTCGCAGTCCCATGCCCACCACCGATGCCCTCTCGCTCCTCTTCTGGGTTGAGGATGACAGACTGACGCTGGTGCCGCCAAAGCAAAATAGGAGCATGCCCACATCACTCCCGGCGTTGAATCCGTGCCTAATTTGGATTCTGTACTAAGTAGTTTTGCTTCCAAATCCTTTGAAATTTCATGAATCACAGATGAGTCAACAATGTAGACATATTTTCGACTGTACGTGTATTTCCATAGTAGGGGAAGGAGCCAATAAGTTTGCAAAAGTCCGAAGATCGTGTACAGTTTTTTTTTTTTTTGCCCGCAAAAAAAAAAAATCTATCAGATGACCAAAAGAGCCAGCTAGAAGAAAGAGAGCATTAGCTTCACCGTGTATTCCTTCTTGTCCCAACTCGTCACCCATGAACCGTGCGTGAATGCATTTAGTTCGAATATCCTACTCCCCACTGCTTCCTCTAACCCAGGAAGGTGTTGGGCCCTCAAGTGCAGAGATTTGTAGGCAAGCAACAAATTGGCTCCAAGGGGAGTTTTACCTTGAAGTTTTAACAAGGCAACTACTAATAAATCTCAATATTTATCCATATGACACTTTGCCTCTTTATATTTTTTCCCCTATTTTTTTTTAGTTTTTTCTGTATTTTTTCATACAATTTTACATTTTTCTGTTTTTTAGAAAACAAAAGGCCCGGAAGGCTGAAATGGCAAGGGCGAAAAGTGTCGGGCCAGGCCAGCCTTTATAACAAGCGTGTTGGGCCGATCCCCGTGGCCAGGTCTTCGGGCCGACATAGCCCAGTCCTTTTATAAAAGGGCCAATACAGGTCGTGCCATGACAAGCCCTTTTACAGCCGGGCCGTGACGGGCCCGGCCCGGCCTGGCCCATGTGGCCAGGTTTGCCCACAAGTCTTTCTCAACTGCAAAGTCAACTCAACACTTCTGGACATGGTCACCGTCGCCCCCCAGCGATGGCCGTAACGACCAGTTGCCGACACCGGCGGCGCCGTCGCACATGCTCTCATGAACGCAATACTGCCCCGGCTGCAAACGATCTTCAACAAAAACCTCATGGCAGGAAACGAAAATCCCTCGCAGCATCTAAATAGTAGATAGAGAGATAGGGGCAACGGTGGTCGCGCGATTCTCCATCTCCTCGAGTACAATCCAAGGTAAGGGCATCTCCAACGGCGACCCGCAAATTTTCTCCCGCATCCGTCGGTAGATAGGGGGACCAGTCCACGGACACGGATGCGGGAGGCCTCCATCCAACCGTAGTCACATATATTTCAACCCGCATTTTAACTAACCGGACGAAATTCATGCAAACCGGCCGATATTCATCAAAGTTCGGATAGAAAATAGCACAAATTATCCATACATAGCATGCAAATTAAGTCTAGTACAACAATGCCTCAAATTCGACTAAATAAACCGGATGTCCAACTAGTTTTTCATCAACGGATCATGCTCTCCCACACATACTCCCCCTTCACCTTCATCCAACAGTGTGTGCACGTAAATGACCGCCCATCTGTCCTGTGGTAGATCACGGCAGCGCGTGCGGGCTACATAATGTGTAGATCAACATTGAGTAACGAATCAATTAACAAGTTGAGAAAGAGGAAGCAAAACTTATGATCTCGTCCTCTGCCGCGTGTAGTGGCCACCTTGCCTCCAGTTGACGAACCACGTTACAAAACTTGGTGACGCTGGTCTGAATAGCGTACCAGCGATACTATAACGACCTCGTATTGCGCTGTTGAACGATGTACATGTCGTAGGGCGCAATGTGCTTTCGTGCGTGAAACGATTCATGCACTTGCTACCAGAAGGCCTCCCCTCTGCTCCTGCCTACGAAATCCGCAGATACGGCCAACCACGCATCGCACGACAACTCATCCTCCATGGTCGATTAGCTCACCATTCTTCGTACTCTAAAAAACGACATAGCGTTCGAAAATAAGCTCAATGGCATATGTCAGAACACCTACGGAGCGTGGTGTCCGCCATGGAGGACGTCGACAGGGGGCGGAGTGTACCTGGGTACAAACGGCTCCAGGGTGGGCCGCACCGTCGTAGAGGCGAGCGGGCGCGTCGGTGCTGGTTGCGGACATCCGGCAATGGCTCTGTGGCGGCCGAAGGCGTACAGCAGTGACGGCGGAGTTGGATGGTGCGGATGCAAAGCAAGAGGAAGAAGTGGCGGAGTGGAAGGAAATAGGACCAGGAGGGGTATTGGGTGGGCCGGGGGTGTCGAAGTCCTACGTGGGCTCCCGCAAAGCTTCCCCCACTTTGTCTCCAATTTGCGGAAGAAAACGCGTCCGAACCTCGTCACGGACCGATACAAGCACGTGTTGGATGGCTTTCGCGGTTCGGACAGCGCGGTGCAAACGGATGTAGACGATTTACGGGTCGGCGTTGGAGATGCCCTAAGTTCCCTCCTGAGCCAGGCCGGCCGGCTGGACTGAATGTAAGAATGTAAGGCGGAACGGCGACAGTGTCTGGCAAACTTCCTGCCGGTCCACTGGCCAATTCGGGATGGGGTTTCCTGTTCCGCCGTCGATGATGGCGACCGGGTCGTGGGAGGGTCGGCCCTTGAAGTGGAGTCCCGGCGGCGAGTGTGACCCGCTTGTCCGGGGAAGCAGCAGCAGTCACTCACTGCAGCAGCCGTAATCCCCTGCGCCGCGGTTGTCCAAACGAATAGTGCCAGACAACGATAGCAGTCTGCCTGAGTGCCTGACTGTCGTCCTGGCTGGGTTCATGTATCTTAGATGGATTTAGGAATTTGTGGTTGATGGTTGGGTCCAAATGCAATTATATATCAAGATGAATTTCTTCCTTATTGTGTATCTGTTGCAATGCATAACTCAACCTGCACATAACTTACAAGCTTACTCGATCGTGTCATGTTTGGAGTATGATTCTGAATTTTAGCACCCCGGGTAGCTGCTGCTGCGATTGGAAGCAGATACATGATTCAGGCATGGCAAGCCTTTCGAATCCGTTCGGCGATGCCACGTGTGCGTAAAGTCTATCCTGGAGGATTTGAGAGGGAGATGAGCAGAAGAGAAGCCGCATTAATCCTTGTTAACCTGTATCTTGATAATGGCGCTGCGACTGAAATGATGTACAGGTGATATTTCTAGTTAACTGTCACTGTTAACTAGTGCTATCCCCCTGTTGTGTTTCAGAGAACGTGCTGCACTGGACAAGGTAAAGGCTGATTGTGGCGGCAGCCGTTACATCGCTTCCAAGATAAACGAGGCCAAGGACATGGTCATGGGAAGCGAACCAACCTGTGGTTGGATGGTTAGAGGGACTGTGGTATCCCCAACCCACCAGGGTTCAAATTCTGGTGCTCGCATTTATTCCTGGATTTATTTCAGGATTTCCGGCGATGTGCATTCAGTGGGAGGAGACGTTCCCGTCGACGACGAGGTGCCTATGGTGACTTCGTAAATTTCAAGATGATATGCCGGCTCAGTCTTTCGAAGGTGCTCATAGGGGTAGGGTGTGCGTGTGTGCGTTCATATGGTGAGTGTATGCGTGTGTATATGAGCGCTTGCGTCTGTACTGTCTTCAAAAAAAAAAACGGACATGGTCATGGGAAAGGGGAAATCCGGGTCCATTTTTTAGCCTGTGGATACGAAATGGAAGTTATTTTTTATTGTTCGTGGTGAGGTAGTGATTCGCTTTCCATAGACATTTTTAACAGCTGATACCATAATCTGAACATACCGTGTGGCTGATCTAAGTTGCCCAGTTATTATGCTACTCTGCATTTTTCTAACCTTATGTTGTGACCATTGGATTTCCTACTTCAAAGATCATGTATATGGGGCTTGTTGATTACTGATTGATCTGAATGTATGCTAAAAGTTTGTTATGACAGCTAGTAAAAGCATAAAAAAAAAATTATAACAAGGAATGGTTGTACCTTCAGAACATGTTTCAGCTACACGAGCTTGATATTATCTGTGTAGGAATTGTTCAGCCATTTGTTTCTTCTGAAAGCTCCAAATAATTCATAAAATACCAGAAAGGCTCCCCCAGATTTCCGGGGAACGTCCAATTCAATACACAGTGATGGTTGAAATTTTCACAGTGTCAAAGCTACCATTGAATGCATAGCATGGAGAGGAGCAGTGGACATTCTTTGTCGAACAGTCTGCACTGAATCTCTTTGCTGCACAATCCACATCAAACAAATAAGCTCCACTTAAAGCTTCATTGGAGATTGCAGTGTTCTGTAAAAAGAAGCGTAGATAATGTAAGCCTCATTAACTATTTGACTTCCCATTCCAGTTTGGCCTAGATCTTGACCAAATAACCGCTGTTTGTCAAATATCCATCCACAGCGCAAATTGACAACACCAAATTTATGAAAATAATTCAACTCTTGTCATCAGTCTCGCAAAAATAACTTCTGCGGAAAATATCAGAGAACGATTCAATTGCGTGGGAATTGAAAAAGGATTGTCACATTCTAATGGAAAAATTCCCACAATTCGTATCATCTACTCGTTTACCTTTTCGGGCACGTGGAAGAATTTATTACCTTTTTGTCCAAAATCCTGTTTTTGCAAATTGACGACACCAAGTTTATGCCCAAAAATTCAACTCTTGTCATCAGCCTGGCGAAAATAACTTCTGTGAAGGCATGAAGTTTGAAACTTTAGAGAACAATTCAATTCCGTTGGAATCGGGAAAAAATCATGCAGTTCATACCGTCTACTCCTTTTTTTTGGGCACACAGAAGAATTTATTACCCTGTTCAAGAAAATGAAGAATGTTCAATTCGAAGCTCTTGAACAGTATCCCAACCATTTTAGTTGATCAGTAAGTTGATGACCACAGAAATGGTCCAGACCAATTCATGATTAACATTGTTGCGTTGTCAAAATCTAGTCTATCAATCATCACCATGTAGTAGCGGACATTCTTGACACAATGTAGCTTGCAACTCTGATTCAACTCTTCATCAAGAGCACGCTCATGATGAACCTAGAAAGACCACAAACCGCTTATATTTTTTTTTTTTTGAGAAAACAAACCGCTTACATTCAACCTATCTTTTTTGTAGGGAAAATTACATTCAACCTATCACTGATTGACGAGGGAACTCCCACCGGGTAGGCCCATGATGACATACGGCCCAACAGAAGGCCCAGGCCCAGAGACACTACAGTCCAAACAATAGCATTGACAAGGGATCGTGGTTCAGTCGGTAGGGGACGGAAATGCAATTCGGCTCCCAGGAGCACGTGCTCCTGCCTATGGAAAATGAATTTTGAAATGTCAAAAAAATTGGGACAAATTTTTTTGGTGATCTTTGTCACATACAAATGCTACATGTAAATTTTGAGGCAAAAAGGTTAAGCATTTTGGCCTGCGCAAAAAAAAAACAAATCGAAGACAAAATGTCACCACAAAATGACAACCCAAATTTGTTTTTTTCACCGACGAAACACCGCTGCTCCGTTTCGCATGAAAATTGTCAAGCATGCTTGCGACACAAACACGATCATCTACAAAAAATTTCAGAATTTTTTGAAAACATTTTCTACTTTTTTTTGCGGTTACTGTTCATCCAGGTGCAAATGCACCCCGGAGCCAAAACTCTATTAGTCGGATGGGATCCATCAGTCGGTAACGATTCACCAGTCGGATCCAACGGCAGTTCAATAGACATGCATTAAAGAGCGACGTTACATATGAGCTCCACTGCACATTAACTGCATGTGTTGCCCTCTTTTTAAAAACAAAACACACAAGAAATAGCAGTTACATCATCGGAGGTTCCTCAAACCAATCAAACGTCAAAGAAAATCTAGCCAACCTAGCAAATTCATCGAATGAGCGTTACATGTAGCAATAATACCAACCGTTGTAACTTTCCTTCATGGCGCACTCTATATAAGCTATGGAGGGGCTTCAGGCTGCGGGTTCGCATTTTTTTGTAATCATCCATATACACAAGAGAGAAAACACCACAGGAAGTATGGTATTACCTCCATCATAGTGGGCCTGAACCTATATAAACCCTTGTGTGTACACTAATATGCACTTTCGGTCGTCTCTACGCTCCTATATTGCAAGTTGCAGTACCTTTTGGTAACAATGTAATTTTGTGATAATACCTGACGAAGATGATGAACAACGCACTTCGTCAAAAAAAAATTCTTAGGAAAAAAAAATGGATTTGACAAAAAAAATTCAGGGAAAAAAAAAGGATTTGACGAAGTGCGTTGTTCATCATCTTCGTCAAATCCTAAGATAGCTTATCTTAAGTTTTCACTTCTCAGGTAATTCATTTTTCTGTGATGAAAGAACCCTGAATCATGCCCTTGCCTTCCTCCTTGGAGTAAATCAGCATGTGGTTAACATGCAGCCGGCTTAAGTAATTAATTAACCATCGTTAGTTCAAATTGATGACCAGATCATGTGACTCACCGGATTGTTTTTCTTGACCAAATCATAGATCTCCCCGAAGACACTTTTTTATTTTAGGACTGGATCACAGTAATCCGTCTGAGGGAGAATGGTCAATCCATGCCTACGGTGACCTAAAAGTCACTATATCAAATATAATCTTCTGCCGGGAGTCCAAATTTGATGACACAAAGGTCTTAATAGTAGTACAAAATATTCAACCGTTGCTATTTGTCCAGTCAAAAGTGGAACTATTGAGTGGACCAGTAGAAGAACTTCCAAAAAAAAATGGGGCCCTCATCTTGGTCTCTTTGCTTCCAGCCTAGTTCCTCCCACTGTACTCGGGGATCGACAGCGGCGAAGAAATCGCAAGAAACAAGGAACAGAACATGCACGCATAACACGACTGGCAGTGACGAAGATTTATGTAGCTTGAGCAGACCTGAAAACAGTCACATAGCTATCTCACGTTTCCCTTGCCCCCCCTGTTGCAGGATATACTGCTCATGGAAAGGTACTGCCGGCCAGCCTGAAAGGAACAACTCTGTCACTGAACCTCGAACGCGATGGTTGGAATGGATTGTGGTTGCTTGTCGATCGTATCGAATTTGAGCTGGCTTCCTGGGTATTCTCTCTGTACAGGACTTACAATTGTTAGTTACATATACTGTACACTGTACAGCACAATGCTTATGCTGTTGCTATTATCTTGCAGCAGTTGCTCTTCTGAACTAACAGTAGGATTTGGGCTGCAAGCAAGAGAAAACAACCATAAATGTAGTGAGTCAGGGGTCATCAGATGTAGGCATGTTACCACATTTGACAGTATCAGCAGCATTACTATGCAGAATTTGTGAGTGTCTCTAATCTCTGAAATGATGTTGCTGAGAACTACAGTCTTGAATGAATTATTAGGCGCAAAAGTAGATTTTCGTTTGTTGATGTTGAGTTCATTGGCTCTGATTTTTTGCTTCATTTTTCCTGTAAGTTGGTTGGACAGAAAGGGCCTAAAGGCAAAACGGAAAATTGCGCGGTTGCGCTAGGTACCGGCAAGCTGGTCACCAATAGGAAGCTGCCAACTAGCACTATGTGGGCCATGTATCTATGTATTCCATTTCTTTTTTGGATTTCCCACCTTCGTATTTTTACTCTCTTTCTTCAACAGCTGGCCCCATCACTATACTCCACATGCATGCATGACTCTGGCAGAACCACTTCCTCTTCTCCCATACAATAAATCCAACCATTTCTTTACTTCTTGACTAATTTAAAACATTCATATCTTTTAAACCATATATTCGTTTGTGAAACTTTTTTTATATTTGAACTCCTTGCGTCAAATCCTTTTAAATGAGATCAATCTTTGATATTTCTCGACCATGTTTAAATTTGAACGTACATTTCACATTTCAAAAATAATCCATTTCACAATGATACATTATAAATTCACTTTTTGTAGTCACTATTGCACAATTCAGAACCTGTATTTCACTTTTCACTGCCCTATTTCACACAAAAAAACACCTATTTCAAGTGCACATTTTTTAAATAACATATTTCACTCTTTTTAAATGAACTATTACACATGTCCAAATGATCAGTTTCACAATGATACACTATAATTTCGCTTTTTGTGGTTAGTATTTCACAATTCAGAACCTACGTTTTACATTTCACTGCCCTGTTTCACAAAAATCACATCTATTTCATTTTCACATTTTTGAATAACATATTTCACTCTTTTTGAAAATTCAGGTTCACGTTGGTACATTATAAATTCGCTTTTTGTGGTTACTATTCCTCAATTCAGAACCTACATTTTACATTTCACTGCCCTATTTCACAAAAATCACATCTATTTCAATTACACATTTTTGAAATAACACATTTCACTCTTTAAAAAAATCAGTTTCACATTGACACATTATAATTTCACTTTGTATGGTTGCTATTTCACAATTCAGAATCTACATTTTATTATTCACCGGGTGACGCCCCCGACTCAATCGTGCACTAATCATACACGCAAATGCACACGATCAAGATCAGAGACTCACGGGAAGATATCACAACACAACTCTAAACACAAAATAAAAGTCATACAAGCTTTATATTACAAGCCAGGGGCCTCGAGGGCTCGAATACATAAGTTCGCGCACAAGCGTTAGCGGAAGCAACATCAGTATCTGAGTATAGACACAAAGTTAAACAAGTCTGCCTTAAAAAGGCTGAGCAAAACGACGACACTAGATCGAAAAGGCGCAGGCCTCCTGCCTGGGAGCCTTCGAACTACTCCTGGTCGTCGGTCTCCACGTAGTAGTAGGCGCCACCAGAGGGGTAGTAGTAGTCGTCGGCGGGGGCAGCAGGCTCTGGGGCTCCGTCATCTGATCGCAACAATCGGGTATGGGGAAAAAGGGAAGCAAAGCAACCGTGAGTACTCATCCAAAGTACTCGCAAGACTTACATTAGATCTATTCTATTTATGCGTCGGTATCAATGGGAAGGCTGTATCTGTGGACTAGACTGCAGAATTGCCAGAATAGAGGGGAAGGCCTAGCCTATCGAAGACTAGCAACTTGCAGCATCTTGCAGCATTAGAAGAGTGTAGATTAGTACATAAATATAGCAGTAGTAACAAGTATAATAGTAGCTATGCCCAGAGATCCTTCCTCGACTCCCTGCGAGAAAGCAATCCCGGAGCTAACATATTTAATTAAGTTCACAAGTATCCAGTTCTGCTTGTAGTACATCGGGATACTTTCCGAGCGTCCTGTTACCGTGGACACGGCTATTCGAATAGATATACTTCCCTGCAGGGGTGCACCAACTTACCCAACATGCTCGATTAACTCTGGCCGAACACACCTAACTCGGTCCATGCCTGGCCTCGACTGATCGACACGTCGTAGCCCTACCTAGGTTCAACAGAGAGGCCAGCACGCCGGTCTACACCCTAAGCGCTCAGGGGTCTTAGGCCCATCGCCCTTTGCACTCCTGCGCGTTACGTGGGCGGACGGGACCAGACCTAGCCCCGGTATACACACGCAGGCTTTCGCGGTCCACCCGGGCGCGCGCCGCTCAATCGCTGACGTCTGAAGAACTTCGGCTGATACATACGACGCCGAGTGCCCATACTATTCCCGCGTGGTGGTTAGTGTGAAAAGGCCAGAGGCCTACTCAGATCACATATCCTAACCCATTAATGGGTTGGGAGCTCGCGGTGACGATCAGTGCTCCACGATCTGTGGTCCCGTCGCCCCGTCTCGAGGACTTGTGGCAAGGGCCAGGCCCAATTCCTCTCCTCCCTCTCCTGAGGCAATCTGCCTGCCCGGCCGCGCCTCGTAATTATCTCGCGGGTACCCTCATGGTCAACCCGACATCACATTTCTCGCGGGTACCCCTCGGGGCCGACCCGACTTTAATCAGTGACTGAAATAAATGCATGGTATCCGTGTGTCCATAACATCAAGGAGGAATCCGAGGAATCACCCTCGTTGGATTCCCACTCGATGTATCCATCAAGGTGAACCCGGAGGAATCACCCTCGATGGGTTCACACTTGAGCTGGTTGTACGACAAAGGCATCATCGGTGGTGGTGAAAGAGGAATCACTCTCGGTAACCCACAACCGACTAGCTATACTACAGTGATATCATCAGGAGTGAGTTAAGAGGCATCACCCTCGTCACTCGATAGTGGCTCAGCAGAGTCGTACAACGAAGGGGGTGTGTGGTGATGTGTCGGTCTCAGCCCATCGATCACATCGATCGGGGCACTGGTAATAAGGCGGGGCAACAAGGACAAGGATGAGGGGCCACAGATGTTTCACTAACCAACCTATACTAAGCATTTAGGATAACATGAATGGTATCAACAGCAGGTACAAAAACAGGCTATGCATCAGAATAGGAGCAATCAAAACAGTAGCAAATTCTAATGCAAGCATGAGGGAGAAAGAATGGTTGATATAGGAATGGTCAAGGGGATTTGCTTGCCTGGTAGCTCTGCTGAAAAGGTCTGATCGTCAGGGGTGTAGTCGTATTCGGCAGCAGCGTCGGTCTCGGGGTCCACCGGAGAGAAGAGGGGGAAGAAACAATAAATAAGAGCAAATAATTGCAACACAGATGCATGGCATGGCAATATGATGTGCTGGTGGTGACCTATCGCAGTGCTACACGTTAGAAACCGAGCGGGAAAATATCTGGGGATATTTTCCCGGCTTTAGGCATCTGTCAGACAGATGAACCAGAGGGGAAGGTTCCATGTTTGCAGTGTTGTGGGCATGTGACAGCTACATGGAGGGCATATTCGGATTCGTCTCGCTTTTCTGATCAACTTTCATGTAGAAAACTTTTTCATCCGAGCTACGGTTTATTTTCTTTGATTTTTCAAAGTTTTAACAATTTTCTGAAAATCCTGGAATTAATTTTAATTCAAAAATAGCTTTATTGCATCAGCAGTGCGTCAGGATGATGTCAGCAGTCAACACCAGCTGGTCCAGGTCAAACCTGACCACTGGGACCCACATGTCAGTGACTCTGGGCTAATCTGTGATTAATTAAACTAAACAGTGGTTAATTAGAGGGTGGGGCCCCACTGTCAGTGACTAATTAGATTAACAGATTAAGCTAATTATAAAAACGTTAATTAAACGCATGGGGCCTGCCTGTCAGTGACTGGGGTTGCCCAGTCAGCATGTTGACTGGTCAACCCAGTCAACTGGGCCCCTGGGGCCCAATGGTCAGTGACCCAGGGGTGCCCACGTGGCGGCCAGGTCCGGCGCCGGCGACCTTGTTTCGCGGCGGAGGCGCACGGGCGCGCGTCGGGTTTCGCCTACAGGCAGCCGTTTCGAGCGCGGCCGGTCGCGTTCGAACGTGCGCTCGATGGGCCGGCAGAAGATGGAGGCTGGCCGCAGGAGGAGGAGGGAGAGATACACCTGCTTTTGTTTTCTTTCTCGAGGGGGAGCAAACCGGCATGTTTTTCGGAGTGAGGCGATGTCAGGTGAATACAAATGTCCTGGAATAGGTATTGAGGAAGGCTGCATGCAAATGTGCGAGAGCAGCGCTTTGGTATTGGAGCGTGGTTCCATCGATGAATACTACGGACATCCAAACAATGGAATTCGGGGGTTCCGAATACCGATTCCCAATTTGGAGGCTCAATATCTACATCCAAACACGTTGTTATTAGACAATTTTTACAATATGTCCAAGCCATTAAAACCCTAGACAAAGAGAAATGAAGACTATGTACTTATCATACTACTCCCTTCGTCCCGAATTACTTGTTTTGCATTTGTCTAGATACAAATATATCTGAACACATTTTAGTGTTAGATACATTTGTATCTATAAAAATTTAAGACAAGTATTTTGAGACGGAGGTAATACTAAAGTTGTGTTTGACACGCAGTAGGTGTATTACCTCCTCCACAAGAAAAGCCCCTTCTCCTCCCGTCGGCACCTGTGACGCCCCCGACTTAATCGTGCACTAATCATACACGCAAATGCACACGATCAAGCCTAAGGACTCACTTGAAGATATCACAACACAACTCTAAACACCAATAAAAGTCATACAAGCTTTATATTACAAGCCAGGGGCCTCGAGGGCTCGAATACATAAGCTCGATGTCATACAAGCATCAGCGGAAGCATTAGATATCTGAGTACAGACATAAAGTTAAATAGATAGGCCTTTAAGAAGGCGGGGCAAAATAAAAGCACTGGATCAAAAGGCGCAGGCCTCCTGCCTGGGTGCCTCCTAACTACTCCTGGTCGTCGAAGGGCTCCTCGTAGTAGTAGTATCCGCCAGAGGGGTAGTAGTGGTAGTAGTCGTCGGCTGGGGCAGCTGGCTCCGGGGCTCCGTCATCTGGTCGCAATAATCGGGTATAGAGGAAAAAGGGAAGCAAAGCAACCGTGAGTACTCATCCAAAGTACTCAGCAAGACTTACGTCAGAACTAGTCTAGTTATGCAATATTATCAAAGGAAGGCTGTATATGTGGACTTGACTGCAAAAATGCCAGAATAGAGGGAAAAGCCTAGCCTATCGAAGACTAGCATCTTCAGCGTCTTGCAGCATTAGAAGAGTGCAGATTAGTACATAATATAATAATAGCAACAAGTAGTAACCACGCCCTGAGATCCTTTCTCGACTCCCTGCGAGAAAGCGATCCTGGAGCCAACATATTCAACCCATTTCTAGTTGTAGAAGATCGGGATATTTTCCGAGCGTCCTGTTACCGTGGACACGGCTATTCGAATAGATATACTTCCCTGCAGGGGTGCACCAACTTTACCCAACATGCTCGATTAACTCTGGCCGGACACACTTGCTCGGTCCATGCCCGGCCTCGGCTGATCGACACGTCGTAGCCCTACCTAGGCACAACAGAGAGGCCAGCACGCCGGTCTACATCCTAAGTGCGAAGGGGTCTTGGGCCCATCGCCCTTTGCACTCCTGCGCGTTGCGTGGGCGGCCGGGAGCAGACCTAGCCCCCTTAATACAACCGCGGGCATTCCCAGTCCAACCCGGCGTGCGCCGCTCAATCGCTGACGTCTGAAGAGCTTCGGCTGATACATACGACGCCGAGTACCCATGTTATTCCCACGTGCGGGTTAGCGCGAAAAGGCCAGAGGCCTACTCATATCACATATCCTAACCCTTTAGTGCATTGGGAGCTCGCGGTGACAAGCAGAGACTCACGATCATGTGACCCCGTCGCCCCGTCTCGTGGACTTACGGCAAGGGCTAAGAATGCCCGGCCGTGCCACGTATTCATCTCTCGGGTACCCTCATGGTCAACCCGAATCCATATCTCTCGCGGGTACCCCTCGGGGCCGACCCGACTTTATCAAGTAACAGCAGTAAAGTCAAGGTAACCGTGTGTCCAAAACATCAAGGTGGAATCCGAGGAATCACCCTCGTTGGATTCCCACTCGATGTACCCATCAAGGAGAATCCGGAGGAATCACCCTTGATGGTATTCTCACTTGCGGGGTTGCACGACAGAAGCTTCATCGGAGGTGGTGAAAGAGGAATCACCCTCGATAACCCACAACCGGTTAGCTGTACTACAGAGACGACATCAGGAGTGGGATAAGAGGTATCACCCTTGGCACTCGATGATAACTCTATAGAGTCGAGCGACTTAGGGGGTGTGCGGTGATGTGCTGGTCTCAGCCCATCGATCTCATCGATCGGGGCACAGGTACTAAAGCAGGGCAACTAGAGCAAGGAAGAGGGGCCACAGATGGTTTACTATCCAACCTATACTAAGCATTTAGGATATCAGGTAAAGTATCAAAAAGCAGTTTACAAAAACAGGCTATGCATCAGAATAGGATAAATCAACAGCAGTAGCAATTCTAATGCAAGCAGGAGGGAGAAAGAATAGGTGATATAGGCATGCGTCAAGGGGGGTTGCTTGCCTGGAAGCTCTGCGGCAAAGGAGGGGTCGTCAGTAGTGTCGTCGGTCTCCGGAGCTGCGTCGGTCTCGGGGTCTAACGGGGAAGAAGAGGGGGAAGAAACAATAAATAAAGGCAGATAAATGCAACACAGATGCATGGCATGGCAGTATGCAGTGTTGGTGGCGACCTAATGCAATGCTACATGTCGCAGACGAAACGGGAAAATATCTGGGATATATTCCCGGCGTTTAGGCTGATTTCGGTATACTGAACCGGAGGGGAAGGTTCCATGTTCAGGTAGTTAGGAGTGATGGTCAAGCATTTTGACCACGTATTCGGATTCGTCTCGTTTTTCTAATCAACTTTCATGTTGAAAACTTTTCGATCTGAGCTACGGTTGAATTTCTACGAATTTTCAAAGTTTTAAACTATTTTCTGAAATTCCTGGAATTATTTTAATTAATTAAATCGCATTATCCAGAACAGTTACGGGTGACGTCAGCATGACGTCATCATGACGTCGGTGGTCAACCGCAGCTGTTCAGGTCAAACCTGACAGCTGGGTCCCACTGGTCAGTGTGTCAGTGCTAATTAGAGTTAGTTTAAACTAAACCGAAACTAATTAGAGGGTGGGCCCCACATGTCAGTGTCTAACTAATTATCAAATTAATTTTAAAAACTTAATTAGTTTAATTAAGCGCTGGGGCCCACACGTCAGTGTCACAGTGCTGCCACGTCAGCACAGTTGACCTGGTCAACGGGTCAACTGGGGCCCCGAGGCCCACTGGTCAGTGGCCCAGAGGCGCCCACGTGGCAGCCAGCGTGGTGGCTGCCGGCGTTTAGCCGCCGGCGATGCCAAAACACGGCGGCGACGCGCGGGGGTCGCCGGAAATCGGCCACAGAGGGCCGTTTGGCGCGCGCGACCCCGCATTCGAACGTGGAGGCCGAGCCGCGTCGATCTGCGGTGGCGGCGAGGGTTAGGATGGCTGGACTCGACGGGGGCGAGCTCGCGGGCGGCGCCAGCGTTCGGCCGTGGTCGGCTACGGCGAAGCAGGGCACGGCAGAGCGAGCTATCGGCAGCATTCGTCTCCTACGCGCGTACTGAGCACGGCTACGAGCTCGGACGAGCTCGACAGCGAGGCCATTGACGGCGACGAGCTCGGCGGCGGCTACGGGGACGGCCATGGCGAGATCAGCCGCAACGAGCGTGGCAAGGTGAGAAAGAGGAGGGGAGAGGAGGTAGAGCTCACCGAGCGGCTCACGGTGGCCGGTGCAAAGCTTAGGAGCTGCCGGAGAGGTCGGGATAGCCGGAGTTCGCCGGTGCCCGAGAAGAAGGGGGCGGCTCGATCCGCTCGATGCGGAGCTCCCCGGCTCCCGATCCTTGCCGTAGACGAAGTAGCGGACGGCGGCGAACCCCGTGGACAGCAAGAGGAGGCGCGGTGCGGGCAGTGGCCACGGCGGAGCGGCGACGGCGGCGCTCGAGCAGAAGTGAGGGAGAGCGCGTGAGCGAGAGAGATGAGAGGGGAGAATGGCGAGGCGTCCAGGGGGGAGGGATAGGGCTCGGCCTTATCCTCCCCGAGCCCTGTGGCGTCGCGGTGTCGGCCGGTGGCCGGAGCCACCGCGCTCTGGCCACGGCGCGAGCGACACGGCGATGGGAGAGAGAGAGAGAGGAGGGAGAAGGGCCAGCTGGGCTGGGCCAAGCACTACTAGAAACTACGATTTTACCTAGGGCCATATACCCTAGGTGAAATAGGGAAAACCATAGGTAAAGACTTTACCTTGGGTTTGCCCTAGGTAAAGAACCCTATGTAAAGTCTAGACGGGAAAGACTCCTTTCCCTAGGGTGCATCTAACAAGCCCTAGGGAAAATTCTTTACCTAGGGGCACAAGCCCTAGGGAAAGAATTTCACACGGTTGATGCATCCAGCGCGTAAAGTTTGTTCACCTACAGCGAGCTCTAGGGAAAGATCATGGGACCCTTTTGCAATGTCACATCATCATACACTTTCCCTAGAGTTGTGTTCCCTACCAAATTTGAATTATACCGTAGGGAAACACCAGATTCATATGTGCCATAATTCCAATTTGCAATTTGAATTTGAATCCGTAACTAGAATATTTCAAATAGGAGCCATAATTATGAACCCAAAATAACATCGCATAATTAATATAGATATCTCTAGATATCAGTCATCACATGCATACATCAGATGCAAGGAATCACCAGCCATCAAGTTTGTCCAAAAATAAGCTATAGCTAGAGTTTGCTACAGCTAACCAATAAACATCTCGACCAGCATGTACATGCTTGTTGTACGTCAACAACATAAGTTTCCTACATCACAAAACATGTACCGGCATGTTAACTATACATGCACCAAAATGTTACTTCATGCACTGTACATCCAAGAACATCAAGGGACTCGTTGGTGCCCAGTAGTGATAGGCTTAGTGCACCAGTTCCACACTCACTGAAAAATCCCCCAAACATCCCTGTGAAATGATCTTGAAAGCATAAAGAAATGATCTTGAAGCAAGTGAAACTGTTCCAGGGAATATGCAAAAAGAGCAAGAGCTTTTTGGAGCTAATCGGGAATCTCATCATGGACCAACCATATGCAGCAACGAGCACAATGTGTACACATAGTATCATCAGGAAAAATATGACTTCTCATTCACAAGATAACAGCACTGTGTCAGAAGGTGTCCTAAGATTGTTTCAAGGTTTCATCACCTGATACTGTGATAAATACATAAAATCAATAAAATAAACAAGAAAAGGAGAAGAGATGTTGGCAGAAAAGGCAAAAGCAGGAGGCAAAGAATGTAGGAGCATCATCCATAGCAAATAGTTATTAGGTTCAATTCTGCCAGCACTGTACTCAATGCTTTAAGAAAAGAGGTTGTTTGTCCTCATCGCAACAACCAAAGGCATAATAGAACAAAATAATAAATAAACTAGAAGTGAATGGAAGCTACTGTCCAGATATGCAATCACAGAAAACCGCAATAGTAAGATCAAGGCTAAAAGTAAGTACCTCTCACACCAAAATGTAACTATGTCGTGATATATTATTTTTAGTGTACACAAAATCAGAAAATAAGGCATGATCTTTGTTTCCAAATACAATAGCATGTACTACACTTGTACACTGTGTGTTGCAGTACAAATTATGGCAGCCCCACTAATCAATATTGATCCCCAAATGAGCCAACACCACACAGGCTATGTGAACACATTACATAAGCATGCATATTGTCACAACTATGTGAACATCACAACAAAGAGGCCATTAGTAGTTGTATCATTTGAGATAAGTTTAAGAAATACATACATGATCAGAGCTAGTATTTGCTTGTTGTTGAGAACACAAAGGGGGCAGTTCTTCGCTAGTTTCTAGAATCTGCAAAAGAAGAGCCAAGTTTTAAAGATAGTTACTTTTGCATACTACACAACTCAACTCACAAATAGGCAAGCACAAAAATTTGTTAATCTGAACGGGAAAGTAAAAATGTTATAGTTGACAGCTAGAAATAAACATCCATGTGAACATAATTCAGGACCAATGGCAAGAGTACATCCATAAAGAAACTGCATTTGATGATCGACTAAACATCAAATTCTGCACCATCCTATCTTAAGGAGCATGATAGTTAAATTGAGCTTGAAGTAACAAGAGCATATCAAAAATCTACATAGAAGTGCAATCTGTGCATCGAAACCAAAACTCTCGATTATAGGTCGCTAGTAATTTCTGGATGATACGATTTTGTCCATTATGATGATGACAATGTTGGTTTGGAAATATCATGATTTAAATATATTAAGTCTTGAGTGTGTCTGCTTGACAAGGATGATTACATACTTGGATAGCAGATTGTCGTGGAGATCCAGGAGGAGACCGTGAATGAGCAGGAGGTGGAACTGGCGGCGGTGGTATTTCACCAAGAGGCACTCCTTGGTTAGTTGCAAAAGCCTGTTAAACAAGAAGAGATTCATGGTGGTTATTTCCAAATGCTAGCAAGTTAATTGATGAACATAAAGTGGTTAACCAGAACCTGAAGAAACTTTTGTATCCCATTGCAGTGCTCATGCATGCCAACACCCCATGAGAAGACATTGTTGGCATAAGCCTCTGCCTTTCGAGCCTTCTCAGACTCCTTTCGAAGCACATCTTCAATTTCTTCAGCTCGGCGACGCTTCAAGGCTGCTGAAGATGTACCAGTAGCTCTGACCTCATCAATTACCTCGGTGTCATTGACAATGCCATTGAAGAGAGGCCATTTGCCATGTGGTTTCCCATTAGAGCAGTCATACACTTGCACTCATACAAGCTTGACGGCATTTTGTTGCCTTGTGGAAGTGTATCTTGCCAAAGTTTCAGTAAACTATTTATGCAGTCTCCTGATAGATTGTATTGTGATTTAATGCCCATCAAGCGTGTAACAGTAGCAAAGAGTGAGGTTTGGGTGAACTCATGAAGTGGGTCTCTAACAGCTGACAACATGGCATAAAAAGCTTTGGCATCCGGTGTTGGCTCCTCATCTGAATTATCAACATGCATTGAATCCCCAATGTCACACAACATGTCCTCTAAGCAATCAGTATTGACAGACTCCACTCTATCTACATGAACATGACGCTCCCCATGTGCAGTCCATCTAAAGTAACCCGGCATGAACCCCCAATGACAAAGATGAGAGGTCATCAATTGTTTTGTTCTTCTATTACCATTGCAACATTTTGAGCAAGGACAGGAAACTCCAAACTTCGCACTCCGGACACCCTCGAAAACATGGTTCACAAAAGCATTTGTATTACGTATCCACTCATCAGAATGCCTTCCATTATCCTTCCACCCACTATACATCCAACTACGTTGATCATCCAAAGACATGGTTTGGTTTTCTACTTAAGTCTGGAATAAAAATGAAATGCTACAAGTATCAGTCACATCCCAACAGATAATGAATGCATCATACACACTAAAACAGAAAACCACTCATCACCCAACAAAAAAATATCCTACAGACAATGAATGCATTAATCAACATTTGTTTCGTGCAAAGAAGAAATCATAATACCTACTTGATTCCAGCTTATCAATCCCTTTCTTCTCTGTTGCTTTGACACCAAGATCAGGGATTTTCTTCAACTGATCAACGCCCAACACTTGTCAGTTCTGAAAATATGTATAAAACAATGAACAATTTTGGACTGCTTCAGTTACAGTTATGAATGGCACCATCACAGCCTTTAAGGGAAAACACAGTTTGCACCTGACAACTACTGTCGTGGACAGAATTTTGCATTCTTACATAGCCAAATATGCTAGATAGTGAAGAAAATGTCATTTCCCAGGCATATACAATGTGCTTAAGATCACAGCTTGCTAACTGCGGTAATAAAATTTTACTAGCAGAGAGTGAGAGAGGTAGAGATTAGAGAGGGAACCTGTATGATGGCGGGAAGCGATGGTCAACTAACAGGCACGGCAAGGTCACCACGGGCGGGGCGGCGCCGTCACCCAGGCCGCGTGGCCATGGTCTCCATGGCCGTCACGGTCATCTTTTCACCGAAGCGACCAAGATACAGCCAGAAAGGAAATAAGCGGGGACACTACAGTATAGGGCAGCGGAGAGCACAATGGGGTGGGGGACACGACGGAGAGTACGCGGTGTGGGAATACGATGGAGCAGCGGGGAGATTGATGGAGCGGCGGGGACACGGTAGGGCGGGACGGCGGGGACGAACTCACGAACGGGAGGGCAGGGCGAACGACGGAGCAGGACGGATGGCGGTGGGGAACGGCGGGGCAGGGCAGGCCGGGCGGCGAAGGAGAACGGCGGGGCGGGTCTGGGGGCGTCGGGACTCAGGCGGCGGCGTAGGGTTTCTGGAGAGAAGGAGGCGCTCCGGGAGAGAAAAGTGGATCTGGGGGCAGCGCAGCACTGGGGAGAAGGAAAGGAAGACTCGGTCCAATTTTTTTCCTTCTACGCGCCACTTGTCGGTCGTCGTCGCTGTGCTATTTTCTCACTGAGCAGTGGGCCTAGCGTACACGACTGATGGTAAATGGCGCGAACCATCCAAATAGGTGGCACGCACTCGACCAAAAACGCACCAGAGGCTATCTACGTGTCCACTGTGGGGCTTCGTATAGTGTATTTTAAGATTTGATGGAATTTGCATAGTCCCAGCCCTAGGGAAAGTATTTCTCCATTTTTTTTTGCCTTGAAATCCATTTTTACCTAGGGTGTACTGTTCATTGCTTTTCTTTCCCTTGAGGAGGACAATTAGCTCTAGGTGAAGAACCTGGCCCTAGGTAAAATCGTAGTTTCTAGTAGTGAAGTGCACTGTGCACTTAGGCCCAGTCAGTTTAGGTCGTTTTATTTTTCTTTTCTATTTTTTTTACAGAAGCTTTAGAAAAATAAAAGAGCTGCCAAATTGCATTTAGTAAAATGTGAGACTAGCCCACAAAAATACTTTGCATTATTCTGCTCCACCACAAAAAGATTTGGGGAATTTTGGATTCCATTTGAATTTTTCAAAAATGGAAATGGCATTTAAAATGCTGTTTTGCACTGTTTTAATGCTCTAGCCCATTTTAGGAAAATAGGTGATGTTACTTTTCTTAACATTAAACTGTTTTGGAAATTTTGCTACAACATGAACTATTTTCCAGCAATTTTTGAGCAACTTCAAATTTCACTTTGAATTTGAATTGAATTCAGTGGAGGAATTTGAAATGAGATATTATTCCAACATGATCAAGCATTGTCAATCACAGGGAATTAGCTTAATAATCATGGAACACTGTTGCTCATTACACAGGGGTGTTACAATTCTCCTCCTCTAAAAGAAATTCTCGTCCCGAGAATTTAGGAGGTAGAAGGGAAAACATAGGGGTATTCCTCACGAAGACGATCCTCGCGTTCCCAAGTGGCTTCATCCTCAGTATGATTTGACCACTGCACTTTAAGGAACTTGGTTGTCTTCTGGCGGGTCCGACATTCAGCTTGATCGAGAATGCGGATCGGATGCTCTTTATAAGATAGATCATCTTGCAAATCAAGCATTTCATGATCCACTGCTCGGTGCGGAGATTCCTTGAAGCAATGGCGAAGTTGCGACACATGGAAGACATCGTGGATGTGAGAGAATTGCGGCGGCAACTCCAATTTATATGCCACATGTCCACGTCTGGCGAGAATGCGGAAGGGGTCAATGTAGCGAGGAGCTAACTTGCCCTTGATCCCGAAGCGATGAGTGCCCTTCATAGGAGTGACACGCAGATAAGCTTGCTCACGAGGTTGATAGATCGATCCCAAGTGATTATGATCATAATTGCTCTTCTGGCGAGATTGAGCAGCTTTGAGATTTTCTCGAACAATACGGACTTGCTCTTCGGCATGTTGGATAATATCCGGACCAATGAGCGGCCGTTCCCCAGTTTCTGACCAATTCAGAGGGATTCGACACTTACGTCCATAGAGAACCTCGAAGGGGGCCATTTTCAAGCTTGCTTGATAGCTGTTGTTGTAGGAGAATTCGGCATACGGGAGAGATTCTTCCCACTTCTTGCCAAATGATATAGCACAAGCTCGCAGCATATCTTCAAGCACCTGATTAACTCGTTCAACTTGGCCTTGGGACTGGGGGTGATAAGCTGAACTCTAGGTAATATGAGTTCCCATAGCTTGTTGGAAACTATTCCAGAAGTGTGAGGTGAAGAGACTGCCACGGTCTGAACTGGTCTCCTTCGGAATACCGTCGAGTGATACAATTCTGGAGATATATAACTCTACTAACTGACTAGCAGTGATCGTCTCCTTGACTGGCAGAAAGTGTGAAACTTTGGAGAGTTGGTCGACGACGACAAGAATAGCATCGTGACCCTTCTGTGACTTGGGAAAGCCAGAAATGAGATCCATTTGAACCTTATCCCATTTCCATAAAGGAATAGGAAGCGGTTGCAGAACTCCAGCAGGCTTCTGATGTTCTGCTTTAACGCGATGGCAAACGTCACATTCAGCAACATATCGGGCAATATCCTGCTTCATCTTAGACCACCAGTACCTTTGTCGGAGATCACGATACATCTTGGTGCTACCCGGATGAATAGACAGTGGTGTATCATATGCCTCCTTCATAACCTTGTCGGTCATAAGCTCGAACCGAGGTACCACAATGCGGTCTTTGAAATACAAAGTTCCATCCTCAGCAAGTGAGAAATCCCTGTACTTTTCAAGGTGAAGATCTCTTTTCATCAGATCAACTTCAGCATCTTTTGCTTGCGCACGCTTAACAGTTTTCTCAAGATCTGGCTGTATAACAAGGGTATTAAGAGAACCCTGTGGAACAATGTGAAGGTTCAGCTTGCGCAGTTCTTCATATAGATGAGGTTGAGCTCGTTGAACCATGAGGTTGTTATAGTAGGACTTGCGGCTCAAGGCATCAGCCATCACATTAGCCTTGCCAGGGGTATATGAAATACCGCACTCATAGTCCGTAATTGTTTCCAACCATCGCTGTTGGCGGAGATTGAGATCCGGCTGAGTAAACAAATACTTCAGACTTTGATGATCAGTATATATCTCACATCGATTACCGAGAAGGTAATGTCGCCACAGCTTCAATGCATATATCACTGCAGCAAGTTCAAGATCATGCACTGGATAATTCTCTTCGTGAGGACGCAACTGTCGCGAGGCATAAGCAATTACTCTGTGCTCTTGCATCAGGACACAGCCTAATCCCTGACGAGAAGCGTCACAATAAATCACGAAATCCTTGCGAGAATCCGGAGGATCTAGCACTGGAGCAGAGGTCAACTTGTCCTTGAGGGTTTGGAAATTTTCCTGATATTTATCTGTCCACTCAAACTTAACGCCTTTGTGAAGCAGATTAGTCAGAGGCTTGGCAATTTTTGAGAAGTTCTCGACAAATCGACGGCAATAGCTTGCGAGTCCAAGAAAACTTCTGATTTGCTTGACATTCTTCAGAGGAGTCCAGTCAAGAATAGCCCGAACTCGCTCTGGATTGACATCAATGCCATCCTTGGAAATTACATGACCAAGGTAGGTTACTTCAGATAACCAGAATTCGCACTTGGAATACTTGGCATATAGCTGGTGCTCTTGAAGCTTTTCCAGAACAAGACGAAGATGTTCAGTGTGTTCTTCCTTATTCTTGGAATAAACCAGAATATCATCCAGATATACCACGACGAATTTGTCGAGGTAATCCATGAAGATATAATTCATCAGACGGGAGAACGTTGCTGGAGCATTAATTAAGCCAAATGACATGATAGTGTACTCATAAGAGCCATAGCGAGTAACAAAGGCAGTCTTGGGAATATCCTCTTCACGGACACGGATCTGATGATAACCCAACCTCAAGTCGAGTTTAGAGAACACTGATGATCCAGCAAGTTGATCATACAGGTCATTGATACGAGGAAGCGGATACTTTTTCTGAATGGTGGCTTGGTTGATAGGCCAGTAATCTTGGACCAATCGGTTCGTACCATCTTTCTTCTTGACAAAGAGAGAAGGTGCTCCCCAAGCAGAGGAACTTGGACGAATGAAACCCTTGCGGAGTGATTTATCGAGTTCCTCCTTAAGCTCGAGAAGCTCATGCGGGTGCATCTTATAGGGACGCTTCGCAATAGGAGTTGTGCCTGGTTTTAGGTCGATGACAAACTCAACAGCTCTGGCAGGGGGTACTCCTGGAAGTTCTTCCGGGAATACATCTTGGAAGTCGCGAACGACTGAAACATTTTCGATCCCCTCAAGAGGAGATGCGTTTAACGCTTTGAACGACATGAGCATGGTAATTTACTAGCTCATCCGATGGGTGTAGGAGGTGTACAACTTTAGTGGCACAATTGATCAAGGCGGCGTGAGCCTTCAACCAATCCATTCCCAGAATGAGGTCAACTTTGGAAGACTTCAAAATAATGGGAAAGGCACGAAACTCCAACCCTTCAATATCAATGGTGACATCGGGGCTGAACAGGGAGGTTCGACATTGGCCCGCGGGAGTGTTAACCACTAACAATTGGTGTAGCTCTTCACATTTAATGCCATGCATGAGTGCAAAATGTTCTGACATGAATGAATGCGATGCTCCAGAATCAAATAAAACAGATGCAGGTACTGAATTAACGAGAAGAGTACCCATCACAGTCTCTGGTTGATCTTGAGCTTCAGCCATGTTGACATGATATGCCTGCCCACGACCATAAGAAGGTCTGGCATTATAGTTGCGAGGCTGATTGTTGCCACAGCCATTACCACGGCCAGCAGAGGGAAGCATAAGCTGATTCTGACTCTAGGAGCAGTCTCTGGCACGGTGACCTGGATGGCCACACTTGAAGCAGAGTCCATTGTCGGGACGTGGAGCAGGGGCTCGAGGCATTAGAGCCTGAGGTCTGAACTGTCTCGGAGGTGGAGGAGGCATACGTGGTGCAACATAGGATGGCCTCTGAACAGGTACAGCCGGACGGTACATGCTTTGAGGGATCCAAATACGGCGTTTCTGGGAAGATGAACCGAAGATGAGCCAGCTTCACGAGTGCGCTTAAGAGCGTCCTTGTTATCCTTGATACCAGTCTCAACCTGTATAGCCTTGTTCACCAAGGTGGCGAAGTCAGCAAAGTCGTGGACTAGGAGTGCCATCTTGATTTTAGGGTTGAACCCTTCACGGAACTTTTCCTGTCTGCGAGCATCTGTAGCAATATCCTCTTCGGCATAGCGAGATAACTCCAGAAACTCGCGCTGATAAGCTTCCACAGACTTGTTGCCCTATGAGAGATTGCGGAACTCACGCTTCTTCCGGTCCATGACTCCCTGGGGAATGTAACGGGCACGGAAAGCAGCCTTGAACTCCATCAAAGTGATGATAGTTCCAGCAGCTAAGGTTTGCTTGTGAGTGTCCCACCATTGTGCTGCGAGCCCCTTCAGAAAGTAGGAGGCGAAAGTGACATAACTGGCAGGGGCCACATTCGCAGACTCCATCTCAAAAGCGATATCGCGGAGCCAGTCATCAGCATCTAGCGACTGAACTGAGTTGCGAAAGATGGTTGGGTTCATGCGCACAAACTCTTGCAAGGTGATTGCGGCTGGCTGCTGGTTGGCATTGGGACGAGGAAACTGGTCCATGAGTCCTTGCATAAACTGACGGTGCATTTCGAACTGTTGCATCATTGCAGCCATATAGTCGGGCGATGGTGGATTGTTGGCACCACGGCCAAGACCTGTTGGTCTAACCATCCTGCTAAAATTCAACAGAGGGTAGTTTAGCAACGAGCATTGCAGTAGTATGGATTCATTCATGAAGTAACATGCACAGCAAAAGGAAGTGCAATAGATACATCAACATAGTCAACATGACATACAGATCCATCCATAGGTTCGGTTACAAGCTAGCGTTACAACAGCGAAAAGGAAAGCTAGACAACTAGGCGGCACGCAGGCACGCGGTGGAGGGACACAACAACGCGACATAGCGATACGCTACATCAACGTCAGAGAAAACCACTGAAGCCAGGCAGCTGCAGGTGATGACGTTGGGTACCCTCGATGTAAGGATCCTGCGCTCCGTGAACACTCTGGTGCAGAACCTGGTCCCGAACTGGAACAAGAGGACCACGTGGAGGGGTAAAACCTCCGAAAGCAGGCCACTCAAGACCTGGTTGCATCTCCGTCCTGCGCGGGTAAAGAATGTACTCTGAGTGCATCCGTGCACTGACTGCTGGTAGCAACTGTTGGGGAACGTTGCATGGAAAACAAAAAAAATTCTACGCACACGCAAGATCTATCCATGGAGATGCATAGCTACAAGAGGGGGAGTGTGTCTACGTACCCTCGTAGACCGTAAGTAGAAGCGTTAGAACAACGCGGTTGATGTCGTCGAACAACTTCACGATCCAACCGACCGAGCACCGAACATACGGCACCTCCACGTTCAGCACACGTTCAGCTTGGTGACGTCCTCGACTTCTTGATCCAGCAAGACGGCGAGGTAGTGGATGAGTTCCGGCAGCATGACGGCGTGATGACGGTGATTGTGATGCTATCTCCGCAGGGCTTCGCCCAAGCGCTGCGAAAATATGACCGAGGGACGGAACTGTGGAGGGTGGCGCCGCACACGGCTAAGACAATGTTGTGTATCCTTTGGGGCGCCCCCTCTCCTCTATTTATATATGTGTAGGGGCTTGGAGTAGAAGGAATAGTGCCACATGAACAGTAACCGTGAATAGTACACACGTGGACTTGGACTCCAAAGTCCAATCCTATTCCTACTAGGACTCTCCCTTTTTTCCTTCCCTAGCTGCGTGGGCTTTTGAGGACTTGGTGCGCCTGGCCCAATAAGGCTAGGGCGCCTCCCCTTAGCCCATGCCAGCCCTTTGGGACGTGTTGGACCCACTTGTGGACTTCCGGACCCCTCCGGAATCCTCCGGAACCTTCTGGAAGCTTCCCGGTACAATACCGAAAAAACTGCACCTTTTTCCGAAACCCAAAATATGACTTCCCATATATAAATCTTTACCTCTCGACCATTCCAAGACTCCTCGTGACGTCCGGGATCTCATCCGGGACTCCGAACAATATTCGGTTACCAATTCACATAACTCATATAACACTATATCGTCAACGAACGTTAAGCGTGCGGACCCTACGGGTTCGGGAATGATGTAGACATGACTGAGACGCCTCTCCGGTCAATAACCAATAGCGGAACCTGGATGCTCATATTGGTTCCTACATATTCCACGAAGATCTTATCGGTCGAACCGCAATGACAACATACGTAATTCCCTTTGTCCGTCGGTATGTTACTTGCCCGAGATTCGATCGTCGGTATCTCCATACCTAGTTCAATCTCGTTACCGGCAAGTCTCTTTACTCGTTCCGTAATACATCATCCCGTAACTAACTCCTTAGTCACTTTGCTTGCAAGCTTCTTATGATGTGCATTACCGAGAGGGCCCAGAGATACCTCTCTGAAACACGGAGTGACAAATCACAGTCTCGATCCATGCCAACTCAACGGACACCTTCGGAGATACCTGTAGAGCATCTTTATGATCACCCAGTTACGTTGTGACGTTTGATAGCACACAAGGTATTCCTCCGGTATCCGGGAGTTGCATGATCTCATGGTCTGAGGAACATGTATTTGACATTCAAGAAAGCAGTAGCAATAAACAGAACGATCATATGCTAAGCTAACGGATGGGTCTTGTCCATCACATCATTCTCCTAATGATGTGATCCCGTTATCAAATGACAACTCATGTCTATGGTTAGGAAACCTTAACCATCTTTGATCAACGAGCTAGTCTAGTAGAGGCTCACTAGGGACACGGTATTTGTTTATGTATTCACACATGTATTTAAGTTTCCGGTCAATACAATTCTAGCATGAATAATAAACCTTTATCATGAACAAGGAAATATAAAATAATAACAACTTTATTATTGCCTCTAGGGCATATTTCCATCAGTCTCCCACTTGCACTACAGTCAATAATCTAGATTACATAGTAATGAATCTAACACCCATGGAGTCTTGGTGTTGATCATGTTTTGCTCATGGAAGAGGCTTTGTCAACGGGTCTGCCACATTCAGATCCGTGTGTACTTTGCAAATTTCTATGTCTCCATCCTTGACATATTCACGAATGGAGTTGAAGCGTCTCTTGATGTGTTTGGTCTTCTTGTGAAACCTGGGCTCCTTGGCTATGGCAATTGCTCCAGTGTTGTCACAAAAGATTGTCATTGGACCCGATGCACTAGGTATTACACCTAGATCGGATATGAACTCCTTCATCCAGACTCCTTCATGTGCTGCTTCCGAAGCAGCTATGTATTCTGCTTCACACGTAGATCCCGCCACGACGCTCTGCTTGGAACTGCACCAACTGACAGCTCCACCATTTAATATAAATACGTATCCGGTTTGTGACTTAGAGTCATCCGGATCAGTGTCGAAGCTTGCATCGACGTAACCCTTTACGACGAGCTCTTCGTCACCTCCATAAACGAGAAACATGTCCTTGGTCCTTTTCAGGTACTTCAGGATATTCTTGACCGCTGTCCAGTGATCCACTCCTGGATTACTCTGGTACCTCCCTGCCAAACTTATGGCAAGGCACACATCAGGTCTGGTACATAGCATGGCATACATAATAGAACCTATGGCTGAGGCATAGGGAATGACTTTCATTTTCTCTATATCTTCTGCCGTGGTCGGGCATTGAGTCTGACTCAACTTCACACCGTGCAAGACAGGCAAGAACCCTTTCTTTGACTGATCCATTTTGAACTTCTTCAAAACTTTGTCAAGGTATGTGCTTTGTGAAAGTCCTATCAAGCGTCTTGATCTATCCCTATAGATCTTGATGCCCAATATATAAGCAGCTTCACCGAGGTCTTTCATTGAAAAATTCTTATTCAAGTATCCCTTTATGCCATCCAGAAATTATATATCATTTCCAATCAACAATATGTCATCCACATATAATATTAGAAATGCTACAGAGCTCCCACTCACTTTCTTGTAAATACAGGCTTCACCGTAAGTCTGTACAAAACCATATGCTTTGATCACCTCATCAAAGCGTATATTCCAACTCCGAGATGCTTGCACCAGTCCATAGATGGATCGCTGGAGCTTGCACACTTTGTTAGCACCCTTAGGATCGACAAAACCTTCTGGTTGCATCATATACAACTCTTTTTTGAGAAAACCATTAAGGAATGCAGTTTTGACATCCATTTGCCAGATTTTATAATCATAAAATGCGGCAATTGCTAACATGATTCGGACAGACTTAAGCATCGCTACGGGTGAGAAAGTCTCATCGTAGTCAACCCCTTGAACTTGTCGAAAACCTTTCGCGACAAGTCGAGCTTTGTAGAAAGTGATATTACCATCAGCATATGTCTTCCTCTTAAAATCCATTTATTCTCAATGGCTTGCTGATCATCAGGAAAGCCCACCAAAGTCCACACTTTGTTCTCATACATGGATCCTATCTCAGATTTCATGGCCTCAAGCCATTTGTCGGAATCCGGGCTTATCATAGCTTCTTCATAGTTCGTAGGTTCGCTGTTGTCTAACAACATAACTTCCAGAACAGGATTACCGTACCACTCTGGTGCGGAACATACTCTGGTCGACCTACGAAGTTCAGTAGTAACTTGATCTGAAGTTTCATGATCTTTATCATTATCTTCCTCTCTTATTGGTGTAGGCATCACGGGAACGGTTTTCTCTGATGAGCTACTTTCCAATTCGAGAGAAGGTACAATTACCTCATCAAGTTCTACTTTCCTCCCACTGACTTCTTTCGAGAGAAACTCCTTCTCTAGAAAGGACCCATTCTTGGCAACAAAGACCTTGCCTTCGGATCTGTGGTAGAAGGTGTACCCAATTGTTTCTTTAGGGTATCCTATGAAGATGCACTTCTCCGCTTTGGGTTCGAGCTTATCAGGTTAAAGCTTTTTCATATAAGCATCGCATCCCCAAACTTTAAGAAACGACAGCTTAGGTTTCTTGCCAAACCATAGTTCATATGGTGTCGTCTCAACGGATTTAGACGGTGCCCTATTTAACGTGAATGCAGCTGTCTCTAATGCATAACCCCAAAACGATAGTGGCAAATCGGTAAGAGACATCATAGAACGCACCATATCCAATAAAGTACGGTTACGACGTTCGGACACACCATTACGCTATGGTGTTCCAGGTGGCGTGAGTTGTGAAACAATTTCACATTTTCTTAAATGAAGGCCAAACTCGTAACTCAAATATTCGCCTCCGCGATCAGATCGTAGAAACTTTATTTTCTTGTTACGATGATTCTCTACTTCACTCTGAAATTTTCTTTGAACTTTTCAAATGTTTCAGACTTGTGTTTCATCAAGTAGATATACCCATATCTACTCAAATCATTTGTGAAGGTTAGAAAATAACGATACCCGCCGCGTGCTTCAACATTCATCGGACCGCATACATCGGTATGTATTATTTCCAACAAATCAGTAGCTCGCTCCATTGTTCCGGAGAACAGAGTTTTAGTCATCTTGCCCATGAGGCATGGTTCGCAAGTATCAAATGATTCATAATCAAGAGATTCCAAAAGTCCATCCGCATGGAGTTTCTTCATGCGCTTTACACCAATATGACCTAAACGGCAGTGCCACAAGTATGTTGCACTATCATTATCAACTTTGCATCTTTTGGCATCAATATTATGAATATGTGTATCACTACGATCGAGATTCAACAAGAATAGACCATTCACAAAAGGTGCGTGACCATAAAAGATGTTACTCATATAAATAGAACAACCATTATTCTCTGACTTAAATGAATAACCGTCTCGCAATAAACAAGATCCAGATATAATGTTCATGCTCAGCGCTGGCACCAAATAACAATTATTGAGGTCTAAAACTAATCCCGAAGGTAGATGTAGAGGTAGCGTGCCGACGGCGATCACATCAACCTTGGAACCATTCCCGACGCGCATCGTCACCTCGTCCTTAGCCAATCTTCGCTTATTCCGTAGCTCCTGTTTCGAGTTACAAATATGAGCAACCGAACCAGTATCAAATACCCAGGCGCTACTACGAGCATTAGTGAGGAACACATCAATAACATGTATATCAAATATACCTTTGCTCACTTTGTCATCCTTCTTATCCGCCAAATACTTGGGGCAGTTCCACTTCCAGTGACCAGTCCCTTTGCAGTAGAAGCACTCTGTTTCAGGCCTGGGTCCAGCTTTGGGTTTCTTCGTGGGAGCGGAAAGTTGCTTGCCGTTCTTCTTGAAGTTCCCTTTCTTTCCCTTGCCCTTTTTCTTGAAACTAGTGGTTTTGTTAACCATCAACACTTGATGCTCCTTCTTGATTTCTACCTCCGCTGATTTTAGCATCTCGAAGAGCTCGGGAATTGTCTTCTCCATCCCTTGCATATTATAGTTCATCACGAAGCCTTTATAGCTTGGTGGCAGTGACTGAAGAACTCTGTCAATAACACTCCCAACCGGAAGATCAATTCCTAGCTGAGTCAAGTGGTTGTGGTACCCAGACATTCTGAGTATGTGTTCAATGACAGAACTATTCTCCTCCATCTTACAGCTAAAGAACTTGTTGGAGACTTCATATCTCTCAACCCGGGCATTAGCTTGAAATATCAATTTCAGCTCTTGGAACATCTCATATGCTCCGTGGCGTTCAAAACGCTTTTGCAGTCTCGGTTCTAAGCCGTAGAGCATGGCACACTGAACTATCGAGTAGTCATCAGATCGAGCATGTCAGGCATTCACAACGTCTGCAGCAGCTCCTACAGCAGGTCCATCACCTAGCGGTGCATCAAGGACATAATTCTTCTGTGCAGCAATGAGGATAATCCACAAGTTACGGACCCAGTCTGTGTAGTTGCTACCATCTTCTTTCAACTTAGCTTTCTCTAGGAACGCATTAAAATTCAACGGAACAGTAGCACGGGCCATTTATCTTCAACATAGATATGCAAAGAAACTATCAAGACTAAGTTCATGATAAATTAAGTTCAATTAATCAAATTACTAATGAACTCCCACTTAAATTAACATCCCTTAAGTTAACTAAGTGATACATGATCCAAAGCAACTAGCCCATGTCCGATCATCACGTGAGATGGGATAGTCATCAATGGTGAACATCTCCATATTGATCATATCTACTATATGACTCATGTTTGACCTTTCGGTCTCTAGTGTTCCGAGACCATGTCTGTACATGCTAGGCTCGTCAAGATTAACCCAAGTATTCTGCTTGTGTAAAACTGGCTTACACCCGTTGTATGTGAACGTAGAATCTATTACACCCGATCATCACGAGGTGCTTCGAAACGACGAACTTTAGCAATGGTGCATACTCGGGGAGAACACTTTTATCTTGAAATTTAGTGAAGGGATCATCTTATAATGCTACCGCCGTTCTAAGCAAAATAAGATGCATAAAGGATAAACATCACATGCAATCAAAATATGTGACATGATATGGCCATCATCTTGTGCTTTTGATCTCCATCTCCAAAGCATCGTCATGATCTCCATCGTCACCGGCTCGACACCTTGATCTCCATCGTTGCGTCGTGGTCGTCTCGCCAACTATTGCTTCTACAACTATTGCTAACGCATAGCGATAAAGTAAAGCAATTACATGGCGCTTGCATTTCATACAATAAAGAGACAACCATAAGGCTCCTGCCGGTTGCCAATAAATTACAAAACATGATCATCTCATACAATAACGTATATCACATCCTGTCTTGACCATATCACATCACAGCATACCCTGCAAAAACAAGTTAGACGTCCTCTACTTTGTTGTTGCAAGTTTTACGTGGCTGCTACGGGCTTCTAGCAAGAACCGTTCTTACCTACGGCACAAAACCACAACGGTGATTTATCAAGTTTGCTGTTTTAACCTTCAACAAGGACTGGCCGCAGTCAAATTCGATTCAACTAAAGTAGGAGAAACAGACACCCGCCAGCCAACTTTATGCAAAACAAGTTGCATGTCTGTCGGTGGAACCGGTCTCATGTACGTGGACATGTAAGGTTGGTCCGGGCCGCTTCATCTTACAATACCGCCGAATCAAAATAAGACGTTGGTGGTAAGCAGTATGACGATCACCGCCCACAACTCTTTGTGTTCTACTCGTGCATATCATCTACGCATAGACATGGCTCTGATACCACTGTTGGCGAACGTTGCATGGAAAACAAAAAAAATTCTACGCACACGCAAGATCTATCCATGGAGATGCATAGCTACGAGAGGGCGAGTGTGTCTACGTACCCTCGTAGACCGTAAGCGGAAGCATTAGAACAACGCGGTTGATGTCGTCGAACAACTTCACGATCCAACCGACCGAGCACCGAACATACGGCACCTCCACGTTCAGCTCGGTGACGTCCTCGACTTCTTGATCCAGCAAGACGGCGAGGTAGTGGATGAGTTCCGGCAGCATGACGGCGTGATGACGGTGATGGTGATGCTATCTCCGCAGGGCTTCGCCCAAGCGCTGCGAAAATATGACCGAGGGACGGAACTGTGGAGGGTGGCGCCGCACACGGCTAAGACAATGTTGTGTATCCTTTGGGGCGCCCCCTCTCCTCTATTTATATATGTGTAGGGGCTTGGAGTAGAAGGAATAGCGCCACGTGAACAGTAACCGTGAATAGTACACACGTGGACTTGGACTCCAAAGTCCAATCCTATTCCTACTAGGACTCTCCCTTTTTTCCTTCCCTAGCTGCGTGGGCTTTTGAGGACTTGGTGCGCCTGGCCCAATAAGGCTAGGGCGCCTCCCCTTAGCCCATGCCAGCCCTTTGGGACGTGGTGGACCCACTTGTGGACTTCCGGACCCCTCCGGAATCCTCCGGAACCTTCTGGAAGCTTCCCGGTACAATACCGAAAAAACTGCACCTTTTTCCGAAACCCAAAATATGACTTCCCATATATAAATCTTTACCTCTCGACCATTCCAAGACTCCTCGTGACGTCCGGGATCTCATCCGGGACTCCGAACAATATTCGGTTACCAATTCACATAACTCATATAACACTATATCGTCAACGAACGTTAAGCGTGCGGACCCTACGGGTTCGGGAATGATGTAGACATGACTGAGACGCCTCTCCGGTCAATAACCAATAGCGGAACCTGGATGCTCATATTGGTTCCTACATATTCCACGAAGATCTTATCGGTCGAACCGCAATGACAACATACGTAATTCCCTTTGTCCGTCGGTATGTTACTTGCCCGAGATTCGATCGTCGGTATCTCCATACCTAGTTCAATCTCGTTACCGGCAAGTCTCTTTACTCGTTCCGTAATACATCATCCCGTAACTAACTCCTTAGTCACTTTGCTTGCAAGCTTCTTATGATGTGCATTACCGAGAGGGCCCAGAGATACCTCTCTGAAACACGGAGTGACAAATCACAGTCTCGATCCATGCCAACTCAACGGACACCTTCGGAGATACCTGTAGAGCATCTTTATGATCACCCAGTTACGTTGTGACGTTTGATAGCACACAAGGTATTCCTCCGGTATCCGGGAGTTGCATGATCTCATGGTCTGAGGAACATGTATTTGACATTCAAGAAAGCAGTAGCAATAAACAGAACGATCATATGCTAAGCTAACGGATGGGTCTTGTCCATCACATCATTCTCCTAATGATGTGATCCCGTTATCAAATGACAACTCATGTCTATGGTTAGGAAACCTTAACCATCTTTGATCAACGCGCTAGTCTAGTAGAGGCTCACTAGGGACACGATATTTGTTTATGTATTCACACATGTATTTAAGTTTCCGGTCAATACAATTCTAGCATGAATAATAGACCTTTATCATGAACAAGGAAATATAAAATAATAACAACTTTATTATTGCCTCTAGGGCATATTTCCATCAGCAACTGTGTCAGAGCGTCGTAAAGACGAGCACGAGTGGCGTGCAACTCGACAGCAAGAGCTCGAGCAGTACGGTCCAGAGCCTGAGTGTACTGTACCAGAACATGCGGGTCATAACGACGCGACACGTAGGGAGTACAAACAGCAGTGTAATATCCAGTCTCATCCCCAGCAGGAGCATACGGGATGTATCTGAAAGCAGTCTCCTCCAAGCTACTGTTGTGCTCTCCACGGAGACGGGGAATAGCAGTATAGGCAGCATCATGGACGGCCATATCAACAGTCACTCCAACACCATGAAAGGTGTGCAACTCAGTGATGGAGTTGTTCTGCCGATCAAAGATGCGAACCATAGCGTGGTACTGCTCCTGGTTGAACTCGCGGTAATCCTCGTAAACTGTGTACTCGGAATACCGACGATATCCCAGCCTGGTCAGAAGATCAACCAAAATGGCCGGAAACCCAGTCGCATTAACAGCCATGGTCTGGCGTACTAGCTGTCTTGCGGGACGCATCTGAAACAAGGAGTGCAGGATGTCAGATGATAGTGTGAGAATCAGATGATAACCTAGAAAGAAAAGGTTAAACAGACCAATGAAAAGGAAAAGGTGATTATCAGATTAACCAGACCAAAGGAAAAGATTAGTTGCAGACAATCCAGCTCTCCGGGTGAATGTGATTACGAGAACCTAGTGTTAGAGTTAGCAAAATCATTTAACCCGAAAAGAAGAGAAATCAGAGTTCCCAGAGTAAAGAAGAGAAATAAAAGATCCTAATGCCACCCATTGGCGACGTGGGCCCGTAAGCCACACAGCCATGTTAGTAAAATAGTTTTGCAATGACTCGACTCAACTTCGGCCAAGGAGTTGGAAAGGGGGTTCCTACAGGCAGTCGGCTCTGATACCAACTTGTGACGCCCCCGACTTAATCGTGCACTAATCATACACGCAAATGCACACGATCAAGCCTAAGGACTCACTTGAAGATATCACAACACAACTCTAAACACCAATAAAAGTCATACAAGCTTTATATTACAAGCCAGGGGCCTCGAGGGCTCGAATACATAAGCTCGATGTCATACAAGCATCAGCAGAACATTAGATATCTGAGTACAGACATAAAGTTAAACAGATAGGCCTTTAAGAAGGCGGGGCAAAATAAAAGCACTGGATTGAAAGGCGCAGGCCTCCTGCCTGGGTGCCTCCTAACTACTCCTGGTCGTCGGAGGGCTCCTCGTAGTAGTAGTATCCGCCAGAGGGGTAGTAGTGATAGTAGTTGTCAGCTGGGGCAGCTGGCTCCGGGGCTCCGTCATCTGGTCGCAATAATCGGGTATAGAGGAAAAAGGGAAGCAAAGCAACCGTGAGTACTCATCCAAAGTACTCAGCATGACTTACATCAGAACTAGTCTAGTTATGCAATATTATCAAAGGAAGGCTGTATATGTGGACTTGACTGCAGAAAAGCCAGAATAGAGGGAAAAGCCTAGCCTATCGAAGACTAGCATCTTTAGCGTCTTGCAGCATTAGAAGAGTGCAGATTAGTACATAATATAATAATAGCAACAAGTAGTAACCACGCCCTGAGATCCTTTCTCGACTCCCTGCGAGAAAGCGATCCCGGAGCAAACATATTCAACCCATTTCTAGTTGTAGAAGATCGGGATATTTTCCGAGCGTCCTGTTACCGTGGACACGGCTATTCGAATAGATATACTTCCCTGCAGGGGTGCACCAACTTTACCCAACACGCTCGATTAACTCTGGCCGGACACACTTGCCCGGCCTCGGCTGATCGACACGTCGTAGCCCTACATAGGCTCAACAGAGAGGCCAGCACGCCAGTCTACATCCTAAGTGCGAAGGGGTCTTGGGCCCATTGCCCTTTGCACTCCTGCGCGTTGCGTGGGCGGCCGGGAGCAAACCTAGCCCCCTTAATACAAGCGCGGGTGTTCCCAGTCCAACCCGGCGCGCGCCGCTCAATCGCTGACGTCTGAAGAGCTTCGGCTGATACATATGACGCCGAGTACCCATATTATTCCCACGTGCTGGTTAGCGCGAAAAGGCCAGAGGCCTACTCAGATCACATATCCTAACCCATTAGTGCGTTGGGAGCTCGCGGTGACAAGCAGAGACTCACGATCATGTGACCCCGTCACCCCGTCTCGTGGACTTACGGCAAGGGCTAAGAATGCCCGGCCGTGCCACGTATTCATCTCTCGGGTACCCTCATGGTCAACCCGAATCCATATCTCTCGCGGGTACCCCTCGGGGCCGACCCGACTTTATCAAGTAACAACAGTAAAGTCAAGGTAACCGTGTGTCCAATACATCAAGGTGGAATCCGAGGAATCACCCTCGTTGGATTCCCACTCGATGTACCCGTCAAGGAGAATCCGGAGGAATCACCCTTGATGGTATTCTTACTTCCGGGGTTACAAGACAGAAGCTTCATCGGAGGTGGTGAAAGAGGAATCACCCTCGATAACCCACAACTGGTTAGTTGTACTACAGAGATGACATCAGGAGTGGGATAAGAGGTATCACCCTCGGCACTCGATGATAACTCTGTAGAGTCGAGCGACTTAGGGGGTGTGCGGTGATGTGCTGGTCTCAGCCCATCGATCTCATCGATCGGGGCACAGGTACTAAAGCAGGGCAACTAGAGCAAGGAAGAGGGGCTACAGATGGTTTACTATCCAACCTATACTAAGCATTTAGGATATCTGGTAAAGTATCAAAAGGCAGTTTACAAAAACAGGCTATGCATCAGAATAGGATAAATCAACAGCAGTAGCAATTCTAATGCAAGCAGGAGGGAGAAAGAATAGGTGATATAGGCATGCGTCAAGGGGGGTTGCTTGCCTGGAAGCTCTGCGGCAAAGGAGGGGTCGTCAGTAGTGTCGTCGGTCTCCGGAGCTGCGTCGGTCTCGGGGTCTAACGGGGAAGAAGAGGGGGAAGAAACAATAAATAAAGGCAGATAAATGCAACATAGATGCATGGCATGGCAGTATGCAGTGTTGGTGGCGACCTAATGCAATGCTACATGTCGCAGACGAAACGGAAAAATATCCGGGATATATTCTCGGCGGTTAGGCTGATTTCGGTATACTAAACCGGAGGGGAAGGTTCCATGTTCAGGTCGTTAGGAGTGATGGTCAAGCATTTTGACCACGTATTCGGATTCGTCTCGTTTTTCTGATCAACTTTCATGTTGAAAACTTTTCGATCCGAGCTACGGTTGAATTTCTACGAATTTTCAAAGTTTTAAACTATTTTCTGAAATTCCTGAAATTATTTTAATTAATTAAATCGCATTATCCAGAACAGTTACGGGTGACGTCAGCATGACGTCATCATGTCGTCGGTGCTCAACCGCAGCTGTTCAGGTCAAACCTGACAGCTGGGTCCCATTGGTCAGTATGTCAGTGCTAATTAGAGTTAGTTTAAACTAATTAGAGGGTGGGCCCCACATGTCAGTGTCTAACAAATTATCAAATTAATTTTAAAAACTAAATTAGTTTAATTAAGCGATGGGGCCCACACGTCAGTGTCACTGTGCTGCCACGTCAGCACAGTTGACCTGGTCAACGGGTCAACTGGGGCCCCTGGGCCCACTGGTCAGTGGCCCAGAGGCGCACACGTGGCTGCCGGCGTTTAGCCGCCGGCGACACCAAAACACAGCGGCGACGCACGGGGGTCGCCGGAAATCGGCCACAGAGGGCCGTTTGGCGCGCGCGACCCCGCGTTCGAACGGGGAGGCCGAGCTGCGTCGATCTGCGGTGGCGGCGAGGGCTGGGATGGCTGGACTCGACGGCGGCGAGCTCGCGGGCGGAGGTGGAGTTCGGCCGCGGTCGGCTACGGCGAAGCAGAGCACGGCAGAGCGAGCTATCGGTGGCATTCGTCTCCTACGCGCGTACTGAGCACGGCTACGAGCTCGGACGAGCTCGACAACGACGCCATTGACGGGGACGAGCTCGGCGGCGGCTACGGGCACGGCCATGGCAAGATCAGCCGCAACGAGCACGACAAGGCGAGAAAGAGGAGGGGAGAGGAGGCAGAGCTCACCGAGCGGCTCACGGTGGCCGGTGCAAAGCTTAGGAGCTGCCGGAGAGGTCGGGGATGGCCGGAGTTCGCCGGTGCCCGAGAAGAAGGGGGCGGCTCGATCCGCTCGATGCGGAGGTCCCCGGCTCCCGATCCTTGCCGTAGACGAAGTAGCGGACGGCGGCGAACCCCGTGGACAGCAAGAGGAGGCGCGGTGCGGGCAGTGGCCACGGCGGAGCGGTGGAGCGGCGGAGCGGCGAAGCGGCGACGGCGGCGCTCGGGCAGAGGTGAGGGAGAGCGCGCGAACGAGAGAGAGGAGAGGAGAGAATGGTGAGGCGTCCAGGGGGGAGGGATAGGGCTCGGCCTTATCCTCCCCGAGCCCTGTGGCGTCGCGTTGTCGGCCGGTGGCCGGAGCCACCGCGCTCTGGCCACGGCGCGAGCGACACGGCGACGGGAGAGAGAGAGGAGGAGAAGGGCCAGCTGGGCTGGGCCAAGTGCATTGTGCACTTAGGCCCAGTCAGTTTAGGCCGTTTTATTTTTCTTTTTACAGAAGCTTTAGAAAAATAAAAGAGCTGCCAAATTGCATTTAGTAAAATGTGAGACTAGCCCACAAAAATACTTTGCATTATTCTGCTCTGCCACAAAAAGATTTGGGGAATTTTGGATTCCATTTGAATTTTTCAAAAATGGAAATGACATTTAAAATGTTGTTTTGCACTGTTTTAATGCTCTAGCCCATTTTAGGAAAATAGGTGATGTTGTTTTTCTTAACATTAAATTGTTTTGGAATTTTTGCTACAACATGAACTATTTTTCAGCAATTTTTGAGCAACTTCAAATTTCACTTTGAATTTGAATTGAATTCAGTGGAGGAATTTGAAATGAGATATTATTCCAATATGATCAAGCATTGCCAATCATAGAGAATTAGCTTAATAATCATGGAACACTGTTGCTCATTACACAGGGGTGTTACAGCGCCGCCGCCGGTCCGCCCCATCTCCGATGGCCGGGCCATGGAGGTGCGGAGGATCTCGGCCCCCGCTGGCGGGAGTGACCCCATTCTCATTCTTGTTAGGTTTAGCATCTTGGTTGGGGCTGTGTGGCGGCGGAGATGTCCCTTAGTAGAAATAATATCTTTCACGTCCTATCCCCGTCCCGATGGTGCATCTAGCATCGCCGGAGGGCGTGTGGAGGTCTGTCTCCGTCGAATCTCGTGGGATTCGGTCGGTGCTGGTCTTTGGTGGATCTGTTTGGATCTGGTGTTCGTTCGTTTTCGTTTGGGTGTTTACAGGTTTGATCCTTCTGATCTACGACTTTCTTCATCGGTGATGGTTGCTGCTCTGGTGCGCTGGTCCTATGTTGTCTTAGCACGACGACTTCCCGACTGTCTACTACAACAAGGTTTGTCCGGCTCCGATGAGGGGGGGCGATGGCGGCGGCGCAACTTCGGCTCACTCCAGTGCTTGTAGTCGTCGCTAGGTGGTCCATGGACATGGTTGTAATTATTATTACCTCTGTTGTTCTTTGTACTATCATGATTGAAGATGAATAGATTGAAAGTTTCTTGAAAGAAAAAGTTGTGTTTGACAGAATTCTCTCGTTAAAACCCTCTGTTTGGAGAGCGGACTTGCAGGAGATCTGTAGAAGACACCCGGTTGGTGAGAGAAAAAAAAGCACCTGTGTAGTTTATGGTGTAATCATGACTTATGGTGTGCTCGTAGTTCTGCTCCGGGGGACATCTGTGAATTACTATGTTGTAGTCTAGACTTCAAATGCATGGTAGACGTGTTTTTTTTTTTTTTTTGCCCAACCCAGGCGGGTATTGAACTCCCATCCCCGTTCCCAGTGGCGGAGCCAGGATTGGCTGACGCCCCAGGCGAGAAACTATGGGCTAAAAACTATAAAAAAAAACTCTAGTTTCAAGGCATACAAAAATCAATCTATGTTGCATAACTAATAAGAAACCAAACATAATATTCAATGGCAACATTTGTTCCATGATGGGTCAACTAATAAAGCTAGACAAATCGAAAGACAATATGTAGCATATATAGATGATACAAAAGATTGATACCAAATCAAAGGATTGGTTGATCTGAGCCTCCCATGACTACATCTTCAATAGCAGAAGAAGCTAAACCTTCAATGATAAATTTTGAAATGCAAATCAGTGCATAATATAGCAGGTAAAACTAGTTAATAACAGATGCAAAATGTGAGAACTTACGTCTAGGACGAGGCAAAATACCTTTTTCCACCTTTGGATCTTTCTTTATGAACAAGTCCAACAACTCTTTAAAGTTACCCTTATTCATTGAGCTAGTAGACTCATCATGACCACGAGTTGAGTTGAGCTGTAACACTAGGGGTATTATCAGTTGTTCGAGTTGAAGGACCTGTTTCCGCGGTTCCCGTGGTTCGAACTTGAAAAAAAGAATTCAATGTCTTGTTTCTTTTACTCATCTTGCCTTCCTGTAAAATTTTATAGAAACAAAAATTACTCAATGTCTAAATCGGTTTCCACATCTAACAAACAGTGGCATCAAGCAACAACATTGGCATCTAGCAACTAAAATCATCATCAATCAATGGCATATGCAGCAGAATAAACTTCTTCGAGAATCAATGGCATGTGCAGTAGCAGAATAAACTTCAGTGTTGGAAGTAAAGAGAAATGTAGATGGCAAGTTATGTATGGAAGAATTTGGTTGATTTTCACTCGGTTCAGTGAAATTTACTCTCTGTTTTATTTTTCTATGAGATGAAACAGGCACGTGTTAGCCTCATAGTCATTGCATCTCTCGAAACTACTCAGCAGCTTATTTATCAAACTAGCATGTAGTTGATCTTTGATCTGCAGCACAGCACTAATGTAGTAGTATCTGTCATGGCAGACAGTGTATTGTCTCCATGTATGCCATGTGACAGCCCAGAATCATTTTCAGATAGTTCGGAAAAACTGTATGCTGCAGCCACCATACTAATCAGCAAAACGTGACAAACTGAACACGACAGCAGTCCCATGCATGGCAGTTATCAGTGGAACAAGCTGTTGTCTCGAAAATAAGATTGAAATATAGCTTGTCATACACAGCAAACATACGAACATCTTTTTATCTAAACAGAACAAAAAACAACATGCAGTATAACATTCGGTACTTGTATTCTATGAAAAGCAATAATATCCAGATCTTTTGTAGGTACGAACCGAGTGCGCCTAGTCCAGATTAGTCCTAATCTTGTAAGCATAGCAGTCTGAGTTTAGAAGTTAGAAACAAAAATTGGGATTTGGAATTGGAAGAGCTAGGAACTAGGAAAGTAGGAAGGGATTAGGGATACCTTTGCTCAATTGCTCTGCTCTGTGCTGCGGCTCGGGGTTGCGGCCGATGGGGTGGGTTGCGGGCTTGCGGCCGCCTCGCTGGACGTCGGGCAGCCTGCCGCCTCACCGGGGTCGCCCGCTCGCCGCCTCGCCGGACAGGTCAGCAGCCCGCAGCGCCGCAGCGGCGCAACCTGATGCAGCAGAAGGGGATCGAAGGGGACGGAGCTGGCCGGCTGGGTAGGCACGACGGCAGGCGGCGGCGGGATGCGCCTAGGGTTCGTCCAAGTCGGGGGAAGCGGACGGAGCTGGCTCGTCCTTGCCGACGCACGCTAGGCAGAGGCAGGCAATGAACAAGATGGGCCTCACTCACGCCCCAGGCGGCCTTCGTTGTACTACAGTGTATTTGCTACAGTAAACGAACCAGATGGGCCTCACGCCCCCAGGCCGCCGCCCGGGCTGCCTGGGGCCTGTCTCCGCCCATGCCCGTTCCCGTGACAGCCTTCCCATACCCGTCCCCATCCCCATACCCGTCTGCGGGGATAAAAATATTTCCATCCCCATCCTCGTCGGGTTTTTTATTCTCATGGGGAAACCCATACACGCAATCAATAACAACCTTCAATAGCATTTTAGTAGAAAAAAATAGCATTTCGGCTCAATAAATAATATGTTGTCGCTAGGTTAGGTTTTCTTAGGCCTCTTTGGCCAAATGGGTGGGATGGAAGGAAATTTTGTGTGTGTGTGTGTGGGGGGGGGGGGGGGGGGGGTAAGGGTAGGAATTACATGAGGTCTACTAATTTTAGAGCCCATATGTAAGACCTTCACGGGTAAGGCGAGTAACGGGCATGGGTAATGCTATCCCATCCTCATCTCCGTCTTAGGCACTGGGTAAGGTATTTGACCCACCAGCTTCCCCGTGGACATTAAAGGTGGCACATCCCCATCCCATAATAGAGTAATTACCCACGGAGACGCGGGTAACGGTTAACCATTGACAGCTTGACTTGTGCGCGCGCGCGCGCCCGGGAAGCGTCCTCGCTCGTCGCTTCCAAAGTTCTTCAACGCGTACGGCCGTTTTGGTCCAGACTCCAGACCCTGTACGTGTTGCAGGAGCACGTTGCCTTGTAGAAATACAACATCGTTTTTCTGCAGGTGGGGCCATATCTGGTTACTTGGCCATGCATGCAATGGGCGACGTGTCATATTTTTTGCCCCAAGAAAAGATGGCCTTGACGTTGTCGTGTCTTTTTGGCACGTAAACGTGTCGCATTTTCTTTTCAAAGAAAAAACAGAGCCTTCTGAGAGATATGATTGTACTCGGCGTGAGTCGTTCTACGGCTTTCCTTGCGCGGGAGCGATGGTAGGTGTCACCGTGTCAGCGGATTCTCCGACGAGCAGATATTTCCTCCTGTGAGAAATTTACTGCCTGGGTCGATCGGTGTGGACGTATTGCGTCGACCAATTGTTTTTGGTTGGCTCCAAGCTCCGTTTCGAGAGTAATAGCTTCAAATCCGGTCTCTATTGGCTCCTGGGATCTCATCTTAAAGGTGTTTCTTTTTCCAAGTATTGTGTTTCACTGGTTCATGCGCTGTGGTGGTGGTGGTGAATGTTGATCCATGGTGATATGATTGTTACGGACGATGGAGAAGGAGACTATTATGGGTAGCAGCAGATTCAAAAGAAGATTTCCTTACGATAATATTTTGATAGTCATTTTTTTTTTCTAATTTGGAAAGGGGGTCCTTCAGCGTATAAGGTGTGCCATGTTTTGCAATAAAATTATGATTGTGCGCACCCACGGATGCGGATGCATGGAGGTTTGCTTTTCCTTTCAGAAAAAGAAGGGCGTACGTTCACCTCACATAGAGATGGCAATAAAACATACTATGATGGTTATCCCTTGGTATTATGTCTAGTAAGTAATCAATGTACGCATCTAAAATTTTGTGATGACTAAATATTAACTACAGTAGCATAAATTATGTGACTAATGAATCATTTAAACAATGGAGAAAAACATATTATTGTAGTAATAAGGATTTAAAGAGACCCAAAGCGACGGCAACACCAGATCGCATCTGAGCCCCCGCGTCGTCCCCCCCGCGGGCGACTCGGGCGGCGGCGCGCACGTCCCTCCCCTCCTCCCCGCCCTCCCCCACCCTCGCCGCCGGCCGGAGCCGCCGGGGCAAAGCCCATCGCGGTGGCCGGCGGCGGGGCCCCTTTTCTCCGCTGCTCGGGAATGGCTGTTGCGGGGCGGCCTGTCCAGGCGGCGGTGGTGCGCGAGCGCGGGGCTCGGCTGCTCACGGTGGTTGCGTCCTCGCGGCGTCCCCCGGGCACAGACGGCTCGCGCGGCAGGTGAAGCTCGGGCTTCCCGCGGCGGCATGGCGTGGTGGTGTCCCTGTCCAAGGCGGATCTGCGCCAGCGATCTGGTGGCTTTGGCTCCGGATTGGTTCGGATCAGAAATGGTGACGAGCGCGCGGAATACCTCTCGGCGGCTCTCGCGGTTTGGCGAGGTGGGGCGGCGTCCCTCCTCCCAGGCTCCAGTGGTGGCACACACAGGCAGTGGCTCGTGTGCCAGGGCTCCCACGGTGGCAGTGCTGCTGTGGATGGTCACCGGATCTGGGCGGCTAGATCTGGAGCTTTCAAGGAGGTCTGGACAGTGCATAGGTTGTCAGTTGGATGTTCTTGGGACAGATCCGGGTGAAAACCTGGTCTTCGGCCGGTGGCAAGAGCCGGTGATGGTGATGCCCTTGGCGTCGTTTCCTTCATGGAGGCATCATCGAGGTGAAGCTCCCAACTCCTCCCGCTACCTCCGGGGGAAACCCTTGATCAGTTGATCGAATGATGACGGCGCTCTTGTGTCATTCTCTCCTTAGGGGCATCATTCTTGGAGGTGTGCATTGGCTAGAGGGACCAGTGGATGCTTTTGCGGTGGAGCGGCGTTTCATGTCAGGCATCGACGATGTGGAGTCTTGGCGGCGTGGCGCAGCAGGGTCTCGGCGAGGGATGTATGATGATGGACGCGCGTAGGGAGGTGGCGTTGTCTGGCGCCGTGGTGGCGTCGACGGCAGACCTGGCAAGGTCAATGCGTCAGTACCTGCTCTGAAGATGGATCGGTGGAAGATGGCGGCGGCGGCCTCTGAGAGTGCGCCGGACAGGTGTGTGCCCCAGACCCGGCAATACGGCTTGGTTGGGGCCTCCGGCTTTAGATGTTAAGCTTTGGTGCGAGGTCTGTTTGGTATTCGGCTCAGACAATCAGCACCCCTTCATCAAGTGGATAGGAGGAGCGACAGATGTTGCCAAGATGGTGGCTTCAGGCTTATTGATGTATTACTTTGTAAGGTCTTTGTGAATAATTAATAAAATGATTGCATGCATCACCCAGATGCAGAGGCCGGAGGTCATCCTTCTTTTCAAAATGAAAATAAGGATTTAAAAATCACCTCTTAACTAAAAATAAGACAGCCTCCTCTCGCTTTATCCCCCATCTTTAAACTCAACAAAATCCTATGCCACATTTTATAAAAGAAAGCTGGCATCACATCATTGTATATGCCTTTATTCATTGATTCACATTAGAAAAATGCTTTTGCTTTTTATCATAAGCAAGATAATTCCTTAAACTCGACAAAAATAAGTGTCGAGTACTTTTGATCAGCAAACAATCTACTTCCTCCGTCCCAAAATAAGTGTCGCTAATTTAATATAATTTTAGATGGATGGATATAGTACTACTTTACCTTGCTCCCCTACTCCACCAGTGTCCCCCAAGGTTTCTTCTTTCTTGCCTGATCCATCTCCGCACCGTACGATATTTTTCAGTTGACATGAACACAACATCATGCCAAGTCAGAGAGAGTACAGTCGATCCGTGCCTTAGCCCGGTGGTACGACTTAGCACTTGGCAGCATCACATGCGTCATCACAAAGAAATTAAGAAAGAAGTCGTCCAACCAAGATCTATCTTTGTGTCTCTAAGATCTACCCTTGACACCAAAAAAACCGAATACGTTCGCACATATTCCTTTCTCTCCGTGCGGGGACCCAGTCAAGGGCTATCTTAATTAGTATGAGCTCATGCCCTTTGATTAATTTCCCTTCGACCTATATATATGCTGCACACGCAAGGACTCAATCTTCTCGATGGGGCGCCAAGTTGCATGCACTTTGCATGTTACTAGTGCTTGGGGTCCGCCGTTGCGGGCCTCTTGAGAGGAACTTGTGCGCGTATTTTTCCCTCCAAAAAAATTAGAAAAACCTCACCTTCATATCAAAATGAAAAAAAACTTCCTCGCAACACGTGGACATCACATCCATCTCAAAAAGAAAAAGGAAAAGACTAAAAAAAATTCTCAAAAAGAAAAAGAAAAAAAGTCTCACTTCCATCTTCCAAAAATAGTGTCCAAAAAAACTTTCCTCAAAAGTAAAAAAAAAAAGTTTCACTTTCATCTTTCAAAGAAAATCTCCAGAAAAAAATCAAAAAGTTTCTCGCCACGGCCAACCAACATGCGCCACGTGGCCATGCTGGTTGGCTCCCTTTCTCCCGCACGTTAATGTGTGTGATAATAAGGTAAGGGCATCTTCAAGGCTGACCCGCAAACTGAACACCGCATTCGTCCACGTATAGAAGACCAGTCCGCGGACATGGATGCGAGAGCCGGCCATCCAATACTATTCACATACATTTCAAATCGCATTTCAACTAACCAGACGAGGTTCATCAAACACGACAGAATTCATCAAAGTTCAGATAGAAAATAGCACAAATCATCCATACGTAGAATGCAAATAAGTCTACTACAACAATATTTCAAGTTCAACGAGAAACAGTTCAAATTCAACGAGATTAACCGGATGTTCAGCAAGTTTTTCATGAATGGATCATGTCATCCCACACATACTGCCTCTTCAACTTCATCTAACAGTGTATGTGCATAAATGGCCGTCCCTCTATCCTGTGGTACATCACGGCAGCGCGTACAGGCTACACAATGTGTAGAGCAACATTGAGTGAATGAATGATTCAATCAACAAGTTGAGAAACAAGAAGCAAAACTTACGATCTCATGGCTGCCGCGCCAATGGCCAACTTGCCTCCAGCCGATCAACCGCGCTACAAAAGTTGGTGACGGTGGTTTGGATGGTGTACCATCGATACGATAATGATTCACATTGCGTTCATGGATGATAGGCATGTCGTAGGGCGCAATGTGCTTTCGCACGTGAAACGAATCATGCACGCACTGCCAGGAGAGCCCCCTTCTGCTCCTACCTACGAAATCGGGGGTATAGCCAGCCACGCATCACACAACAACTCATCCTCCATGGTCGAGTACCCCGCCATCCTTCGTACTCTAAAAAAAGACACGGCGTTCGAAAATAAGCTCAATGGCATTTGACCGAACACCTGCCTGGTGTGGTGTCCGCCATGGACGTCGTCGACAGGGGGCGGAGTGCACCTAGCTGCGGACGGATCCTGGGTGGACGGCGCCGTAGTACAAGGCGAGCGGGCGCGTCGATGGTCGTTGCGGACGTCTGACAATGCCTGTGTGGCGGCCGGAGAGGTACAACGGCGATGTCAGAGGAGGAGGGCGCGGATGCAAAACAAGGAGGAGAAGGGGCGGATTGGAAGCCCCCCCCCCCCCCCCCCCACCCCATAGTTTGCTTCCAATTTACGAGAAAAAATGCGTCCGGACCGGTCGGCAGGCTGATACAGAGGCCCGCATTGAATGGCAAAACACGTCCGGACCGCACGGTCCGGACGGAAGCGGTTTGAGGTCCGCTTTGAAGATGTCTTAAGTAAGCTTTCTCATTCGCACAGACAAATTAACACCCTTGCAGGGTAACACATGCAAGCACGGCTATAGCCAGTAAACAAGAAGCTGCGAGTTGCTGTGAAGATTTGTCAAGATCCACTGTGGCGGGACAAGTGAGAGCCAGGGACTTAGACCGGAACTATGTCACCTCCTTAACTTCTTGCAGAGCCCTCGCCTCGGAAGCCACCAAGAGCTTCCTATCCTATATATACAACGCATATGCGAAACACAAGGAAGAACTACGCAGAGAAGAAGCAAGACGTATAAACGAGAACAAAGGCAAGATCGCAGGAGGAGCTTTGCTAGATAACTAGCTAGGTGAGATTGATTGATCGATGGTGGCCAAGGCGGACATGAGCGCCATGGAGATGGAGAAGGTGATGAGCGACGGGGAGGTGGTGCTCGGCGGCGCCGGGGACGAGGAGGAGGACGACCACGTGGTGCTGCCGGGGTACCGGTTCCACCCCACCGACGAGGAGCTGGTCACCTTCTACCTCCGGCGGAAGGTGGCCAGGAAGTCCCTCAGCATCGAGGTCATCCGGGAGATGGACATCTACAAGCACGACCCGTGGGATCTCCCCAGTAAGTTCCTTTCCTTCTCCTGAGGGGAGAAAGACTTTCTATCTGACAGAGTGCATCATCATGCCCCATGGTTTGATCAAGTGCAATTTCTTTTCTGGGACAAAGATTTCCTATCTGACAGAGTGCACTCATCCACTTGCAAATTACGCAGAGGCGAGCACGGTTGGCGGGGAGAAAGAGTGGTACTTCTTCTGCCTGAGGGGGAGGAAGTACCGGAACAGCATCCGGCCCAACCGGGTGACCGGCTCCGGCTTCTGGAAGGCCACGGGCATCGACCGGCCCATCTACTCCGCCGGCGGCTCCGGCTCAGGCGTGTCTGTCGGGCTGAAGAAATCCCTCGTCTACTATCGCGGCAGCGCCGGCAAGGGCACCAAGACCGATTGGATGATGCACGAGTTTCGGCTCCCGCCGGCCGCCGCAGCCGCCGCCAACGCCTCCCCGAGCATGCAAGAAGCCGTAAGTGGTCCACGCGTGCATTCCATTTCTACACAAAGTCACGGTGCGGCTACCCTACCGGCGACCGGTCCGGGGCATATGACCTGAAAATGTAACATTGACCCTCTGACGTGTGACCTGAAAATGCAGGAGGTGTGGACCATCTGCAGGATCTTCAGGAGGAACATCACCTACCGGAAGCAGCAGCAGCCGCAGCAGACGTGGAGGCCGGCACCGGCGTCGTCCACCTCCGTGGTCGCAGCCGACTCCAGCTCCAACACGGGGAGCTTCGAGTCGTCGGAGGTCGGCGACGAGTACATGAACCGCCTGCACGCTCCCGCAGCCGCCGCCCCGTGCATCCCCCAGCAGCAGTACGTCAGTCAGACGAGCACGGTGGACAGCGGCAACTTCTTCTACAGGGACGCCATGCACGACCAGCAGTTCCAGGGGCAATGGAACGCTCCACCCACAGCAGCGGTGCCCGAGGAGAAACCTCAGAATCCATTGTCGACGACCGCCTTCCACCAGAATGACCATAGCCACGCCGTCGCCGCGAACGATTTCTACAAGGTCGAGAGGTACTTGGAGGAGATCGCGAGGATGATGGAGGTGACCGATCCGGCAGGGCTTTACGACTGCAGATCATATTGTTGATCATCAGCAAACTGAGGGCTGAGCTTCGTACGCCTCCTCCACTCGCCGGCTCCGTAGGGTGTGTTTGGTAGTTGTTCCCACCCTAGCATAGTTGTTCCTTTTTGAGACATGCTTAGTCTAGACATGCTTAGTACATGTAACTACAGTTGTTTGGTAGCAATGTATGTATTGACGGATGCTAAGTTGAGACTGTGTTTGGTAGCCTGCATCAGACGAGACATGTTGTGCTGAGAGTGTGTTTAGTAGCCTGCATCTGAGGTAGGCTGCATGAACGAAGTTTTTGGCGCAAGACAATATTAAAACAACATTTTGACACTTCACCAAACAATTCGAGCAATAAAATGATAATATGAAGAAAAAAATCAACAATTAGCATACCACATAATAACCATAATTTTAAGACCGAGGTGGTCTACGCCACCTTGGATGCAGTCTGGCATCGGAGCTCGGCTACAAGAGGACACCGATCGGGGTACTCTTCCGTTGAACCAATTTCAAGACCGATGATCGAAGTAGATGAGCAACTCGGATAAGTCGAAATGCTACCATCTTGAAGACCGGTTCTGGAGCTACTGACGGTGTCCCAGCAAGAGGGCTCTCACCATGTTTACTCTCGGCCTGGTGGGCCGGGCTGAGGACCCCTAGGTTGGTTTCGTCTTGGGCCACTTTGGGCGGCCCATGGTGATCTACGAGAAAAATCAAGAAGCCTTGTCGTTCAAGACAATGACTCGATACCCATGGAGGACTCCACTGCACCAACGTAGCCGACTAGGGCTCTTGTATTCTTAGGCCTTCGTATCTTATATAAGCCGAGGCTAGGCTAGTAGATATATCATATTTTAACACATTACAATCTCGTGGTAGATTATCTGTATTTTGTACTCACTCCAACGCAATAAACACAAGCAAGATGTACGTTGTTATCTCCTTGGAGAGCCCAAACCTGGATAAGTTCCCCGTGTCCTTGGTACCCTCGTTCCAAGACATCTAGCTTTGGATCCCCTACCTTTAGATCTGCCGAATTTAGCTCCGTCACTCCCCCATATTACTAGGGAACGTCCAATTCAATACACAATGATGATTTAAATCGTTGCAGTGTCAAAGCTACCATTGAATGCATAGCATGGAGAGGGGCAGCGGACATTCTTTGTCAAAAAGTCTGCACTGAATCTCTTTGCTGCACAATCCACATCAAACATTTAATCTCCAGTTGAAGTTTCATTGGAGATTGCAGTCTTCTGTAAAAAGAAGCATAGATATTGTAGGCCTCATTAACTAATTGACTTCCCTTTCCAGTTTGGCCTAAATCTTCACCGAAGACCGTTGTTTGTCAAATATTCATCCACGGCGCAAATTGACAACACCAAATTTATGCCAAAAATTCAACTCGTGTCATCAGCCTCACAAAAATAAGAAGTTTGGAAATTTCAGAGAACGATTCAATTACATGGGCGTCAAAAAAGGATTTTTGCATTTTATTTGAAAAGTCCTGCAATTCATACAACTCGTTTACCTTTTTGGGCATGCGGTAGAATTTATTACCTTTTTGTCCGAAATCCTATTTGTACAAATTGACAACACCAAGTTTATGCCCAAAAATTCAACTCCTGTCGTCAGCCTGGCAAAAATAAGTTCTGTGAAGGCAGGAAATTTGAAACTTTAGAGAACAATTCAATTCTATGGGAATCAGGAAAAATTCTCGCGTTCCATTGGAAGGATTCACGCAATTCATATCATCTATTACTTTTTTCTGCGCACGCAGAAGAATTTATGACCGTGTTCTAGAAATTGAAGAATGTTCAATTGGAAGCTCTTAAGCAGTATCCCAACTATTTTTCTTGGTCAGTAAGTCGATGACTGCAGAAATGGTCCAGACCAATTCATAGTTGACATTGTTGCAGTGTCAAAATCTGGTGTATGAGTCATCACCATGTAGTAGCAGACATTCTTCATAGAATGCAGCTTGCATAACTCTGTTCAACTCTTCATTAAGACAAGCTCATCAAGAATCTAGAAATACCGAAACCACTTACATTCAACCTGTCATTGATAATGTTGGAAGTTCATCAAACTTTCTGACAATAGATAGATTGCAAGTTGCAAAACTTTGTGGTAACAGAGTAATTTTGTAACAATATCTGGCGAAGATGATGAACAATGCAGTTCGTCTGTTCAGGCAAATGCATCAAGGCAGTCCCAAATCATAAGATAACACTGTTACCAAGGAGGTGTTTGGTTCACTGATTTGTAACATCACTTGTTTACGGTGGTAAGGGATAACATCAACTTGTTTGGATTGGGGTAATTTTTCTATGATGAAAGAACCCTGAATCATAGCCTTGACATTATCCTGGGAGTAAATCAGCATATGATTAACACGCAACCGGCTTAAGTAGTTTTTTTTTTGTGAAAGAACCGGCTTAAGTAATTAACCATCATTAGTTCAAGTTGATGACCAGATCATGTGACTCGCAGGATCGATTTTCCTGACCAAATTATAGATCTTTCTGAGAACACTTTTTGATGTTAAGGTTTCATTACAGGACCGAATCACAGTAATCCGTCCTAGGTAGAATGGTCAATCCAAGCATACGGTGACCTAGAAGTCACTATATCAAATATAATCTTCTGCCTCATGTCCAAATTTGACAACACAAAGGTCTGATAGTAGTACAAAATATTCAATCCTTGCCATTTGTCCAGTCAAAAGTAGAACTATTGGGTGGCCATCTGCATTTGCTGCCCATGAATACTTAGCCATCATCTTGTCTGATAGGCCAGCAGAAGAACTTCCAAAAAAAATGGGGCCCCTCATCTTGGTCTCTTTGCTTCCAGCCTAGTTCCTGCCACTGTACTCAGGGATCGACGGGCGGCGAAGAAATCGCAAGAAACAAGGAACAGAACATGCACGCAAATAACACGACTGACAGCGATTAGGATTTATGTAGCTTGAGCAGACCTGAAAGATACTGCCGGCCAACCTGAAAGGAACAATTCTGTCACTGGACATCGAACACGATGGTTGGAATGGATTGTGGCTGCTTGACCCTTTCGATCATATTCAATTTGAGCTGGCTTCCTGGCTATTCTCTCTGTCTAGGATTAGGTACAACTGTTAGTTACATATACTGTATCACACTATGCTTATGCTGCTGCTATTATTTCGCAGCAGTTCTGCTTCTGACCTACTAGTAGGATTTTGGTGGAAGCAAGGCAGAATAATCTCTGAAATGACGTTGCTCAAAACTACAATCTTCAGTGAATTATTAGGAGCAGAAGTACATTTTCGTCCTTTGATGTAGAGTTCATTTGCCCTGATTTTAGCTCCATCTTCCCTAAGTTGGTTGGAGAGAAAGGGCCTAAAGGTTGACGCACTGTACTTTTTATGGACGAAATACAGGGAACCGATCTATCTGTATGGTTCAGAGCTGAGATAATATGCCGATATTTTTGACAAAAGAGGTTACATAGAATTCCACAAGCATCAGAATATTTTTTTAAATAAAACCTGAGACCATAACCCCCCCCCCCCTCCCCTCCCTATCAACCCCCGCGTCGCCGCCGCCGGAGGGCCGGCCGGCGAAGCCGCGCCGGTCCCTGGGATGGTGGCGGCGGGGCAGATCCTCCCTTCTCGCACGTTGCGCCCTGCGCCCTTCCTCCCCAAGATGGCGGTGCGCTCCGGCGGGTGGTTCCTTCGGCGCCCTCCCCCCTGTCGGCCCGGCCAGCGTCGTGGTTTGGTCGTGGCCATGGTGGCGGCGGGGCTGCCTCCTCCCCCCTGCGCTGCGCCTCCCGTCCCTCAACCTCCTGAAATTCAACTCGTGTGATGCGGTGCCCACCACTCCGACTGCCCCTTCCTTGCTGGTCCGGCTGGTGTTCGGCCTGGCCATGGCCTTGGATGTCTCCGGCGGCACCCACCTCCCTCGATCTGTGGTGGCGAATCCGGTGTGGCGGTTGTTGTGACAATGGTGGTCGTTTCCTCTGCGGCGGCTGCTGTTGGCGGTGTGCCGCCCTGGTGTCGTGGTGTTAGTGTGGTGCCTCGCAGATCTTTGCGCACTGCTCCGGCCACGACAGTCTCTGGACATGTGGGGTTGCAGTGATGAACTGGCCTTCTGTGTGCGGTGCGGGCTGCCAACGTTGCGATCCTCGGTTGGTGGTGGTGATCTAGATCCGATTGACCGGATGGTGTTGACTGTAAATTGTCCTGCAGCGACTTCCTACGGATTCACGACAGCAGGGGTCATCGAAAAGACTTCAGGAGGTTTTATCTCTTGATCCGGTGGATGACTTCAGTGCTGAGTTACAAATTATGGACGAAGACTTGACGCGGATGGATGTTTGTGGAGTGGCGGCGGTCCAATTGTAGCTGCTGGGATTGCGGAAAAGCGGTGGCGACAACACATGCGACTTTGATGGTGGTGCTGTGAGCACCCGGTCTCGAGCTCCGGGGCAAAAGCCTAGGTCAGACCCGAGTGGTTATACCTGGCAATGGCGATGTTTTTTACGTCGTTATCTTGTTGGAGGCATTGTTCGGATATGTTCGGACTGATTCTTCAGGGTGAAAACTTTGACTCTGACCTTTGTGGTTGGATCCGGCGACGACGGCGCTTGAGTGTCGCTTCCTTTCTTAAGGCGTTGCTGTTGAAGATCCTCTTAATCCATGTGGCGTCAATGGTTGGTGCGGATATGGTCTCTATTGTAGTTTGTTGATCGCTGATTTGATCGCTTTGGGGCTTTTCTTTTTTCTTTTTCTTTTTTCCACGCCTACGCATGGCTTTTGGTCTTAGGACTTTGCTAGTTGCTGGTGTGTTTTCGTGTGTGTGTTAAGTTGGCTGTGTGCATCCTAGTTATGCAGAGGCCGGGTGTGTGCTCATTATATTGTATCCTCTTGATGCTTTTTTTGAGTCAATAAAATCCACCATTTGTCGAAAAATATATCAGAAATAGTAACCAGATATCTAATAGTAATACATTCACGATTTTGCTGCTCGGTAGTCGTCTGAATAGTAATAGGCTGGGACATAACTTCTGTCCATCAATCAAAATTTCAAAGCTCACCAAACATCAGTGGCCAGCATATATAATAACCAACGTGCTTAAAAGAAACTTGTCGCCTTGGATGATCACATGATTTTTATTTACTTCGGCTTCAGTCTGGAATCTAGCATGAAAATTCCAGAGCCTCGTTATCACATCCCAGAAAATAGCTGACACTTGTCTCTGGTCAGTGCTACGTGATAGAAACAAAAGATATGCATCTTACCTAGTCTTGGTTCCCAAGAACAATCGAACTCTAACACGTTAATTATGGATTAGCACGGACCAATTAAGCTAATCTACTGTTTTTTAGCAGCCAAGCTGGGCAATCTTGGAACGACTCCTGTGCTTCATAAACTGTCACGGCCGACAGATCCCGTCAGTCAATAACCCCACCAGTCACTTCTCTCGACCCATGGTTAATTAACGTAAAAAAGGTGACAAATGTTGCTTATCTTAAGAAAAAGAGAAAAGTCTATTTTTCGTCCCTCAATTCTTCGGTCTGCTCACTTTTGGTCCGTCAACTCTAAAACCGAACAGATTGCACCACGAACTCTCGAAACCAGCCATTTTTCGTCCCTGCGGGGTTTCGCTGCCGAGTCAACCCGGTTTTGACCACGGCATGAACATTGCACCGATGAGCAGTAAAATCGAAAAAAAAAATAGCAAAAAAAATCGGAAATTTTTTTACGTCGAAGATACTCAGGTACGCAAGGTGCGTGCCAATTTTCGTCATGTTTGGACGTTCGAGGAGCTCGCAGCAAAAAAAACAAAACTAAATCTTCTCTATGATGAACAGTAAATTCAAAAAAATTCAAAAAAATCTGAAATTTTTTGGTATCGAAGATTCTCAGGTGTGCAAGGTGCGTGCAAATTTTCGTGTTGAAATGACATCCGAGGAGCTCATGGCAAAAAATATATATATAGCGTACGTGTGCGTGCCGCTTCGGGTGGTTTTCAAACCCTCGGATGTCATTTCAGCACGAAAATTTGCACGCCCCTTGCACACCTGAGAATCTTCGATGCCAAAAATTTCAGATATTTTTGAATTTTTTTGCTATTTTTTGAATTTACTATTCATCATAGAGTAGATTTAGTTTTGTTTTTTTTTGCTGCGAGCTCCTCGAACGTCCAAACATGATGAAAATTGGCACGCACCTTGCGTACCTGAGTATCTTCGACGTAAAAAAAATTCAGATTTTTTTGATTTTTTGGCTATTTTTTCGATTTACTGTTCATCGGTGCACTGTTCATGTCGTGGTCAAAACCGGGTTGACTCGGCAGCGAAACCCTGCAGGGACGAAAAATGGCTGGTTTCGAGAGTTTGTGGTGCAATCTGTCTGGTTTTAGAGTTGAGGGACCAAAAGTGAGCAGACCGAAGAATTGAGGGACGAAAAATAGACTTTTCTCTAACAAAAACGAGGCGGTAATATGCTGCTTGCAGTTGAGAATTCACACTAGCTAGTTTACTCAGTCATCTCAAACATAAACACTCGGTGACTTTGATTAGTTGTGCCTATACAAACATGCATGATCGTGTGACTAATGGGCAGCACCCAGTAAAAAACTCGTCACAGGCGGCCTTTTCTCCTGTGCCAGTTCCTGTTTTCTCTGTTGAGAAGTGGAGAATCGATACGATGTCGTCCCTTGACTAGAGAACAAGAGCCGTTCAAAGGCGGCGTTTCTCTCTCCCTCGGAAGGTTCAGAAGGGATGCGATGGGGTTTTCTTCCGCAAATAGAAAGGCGAAAGGTGAAAGATCAAAGGGTGGGAGAAATGTTCTTCCTTGTTGTTGGTGCAGTAGTAGTTTAATTACTGGTGGATGTACTCGTGGTGATGTGTATGTCCATGGGAAACGGTAGAGATTCCAAAGCTTCCAAAGTTTTAAATTGGTTGACGGCACCTTCCAAGAAGAAACGAATCGGATGCAAAGGTCATGGTCATGTTTGACATGTCACTGTATTTTTCACTGCGACCTGAGGGCACGTAAGATTTAGACAGACGCTGTCTATAATGTTCTTTCATGCCAATTGTCAATAGATTGCTTAAGTATAAGCTTTACAATTTGTGAGTGTAAATTAAGATGATAGCATGTACAACAGAAAAATAATTACAGTATATAATTCGACTGTAAAAATCTTACAGTTTTTTTTTACAAGTACATTATATCTCTTTGTTCTCTTTCCATGCCAATTTTTTTACGTAGAACCTCTTGCAGATAACTGAAACAAAGGAAGATCGATCATGGAGAAGATCGGCACGACGATGAAGAAGATGGAGACAAAGTGATCAGTTGTAGGTGCCTAACTTTGATTCCTTTGGCGATTGGGGTCAAAACGACATGACACGCTCAATGGGTTGGGTCCCGCTCATGGCCGCCATGGGTTTATGCATGGAGGGTGCTACGGGAAGGTCGCTCTGGTGCAACGACACACATCGGAGAAGAGGGCACATGGTGTCACACATGGTTGGATAGCGGGATTAAGAGGGGCCGTGCAGGCAAGGGGGTGGCCGGAGAGAAGGGGAGGTGGAGGGAGGGACAGAGAGATACACATGCTTTTGTTTTTCTTCCTCGGGAGGGAGCGAATCGGTATTGTTTTGTGGAGCGAGGCGGTGTCAGATGAATACAAAGGTCCTGGGATCGGTATTGAGGAAGAGGCCTGCAAATGCGCGAGAGCAACACTTGGTATTGGGGAATACTAATGCCATACAAGCAATGGAATTCAGAGGTTCCGAATATCAATTCCCAACTTGGAGGCTAATACCTACATCCAAACACATCATTAGCCCTCAAAACCCTACATCGGGAGAAATCGAGCCTGAATTCTCTCGTTAAAAGCCTGGCTGTTTAGAAAGCTGACTTGTAGGAAACTTGTACAAGACACCCGGTTGGTGGTGTATAACCATGGAGAGAAAAGCTACCGGTGTACTTTATGATGTAGTCAAGACTTATGGTTTGCTGGTAGCGCTAGAACCTTTCTCTCCGCAGGGGCTTACGTGGATCTTCCCACATCCGTGAGTTTGTTGTAGTAGAGACTTCAAACCGGAAATTCGCAGGGGCACGCGAGTGCGGGGGCACTCACCTGCCAAGCCCTACCGTCTGCTTGATTTGCCTCGCGATTCGCAAAGTAATTGAATCTCGCATGAGGGCACAGTAAAAAAGAAAATCTCTCAAAAAGCTTTAAGTTTCAACGATGAACTTACGGTTTTTGCATGTCAAGTTTCAACAAGTTTCGGAGATATACTTTTAAGCATTTTTTCTGTTGGTCGTAGACACAAATAATTGATTTTTATTGGTCATTCGTACTAAGTTTCAACATTAAAACTTAACATATTTTAAAAAAGTCATCAAAATATATATTCAAAATGGGTCTTATTTCAGAGCGCTAGTCACGAAACACGGATATGAAAACATAACTTAATTTAGAATTTTCGTTTAAAAGATATAGAACTTTAAAAATCGGATGCCAAAATAAGAAGCCGGCACCAAGTACCTGAGTGCCCCCGCACTTGCGTGCCGCAAATCCTCGTCCGACTTCAAATGCATGGTAGAAAGCTATTCTGTCCAACCTTTTTTTTGTTTAGCTACATGCACTTATTTGGGTTGGTATAGAGTTGTAATAATACTCAAGACCCGAAAAGCATGGTACGAAGGTTAGTTTTACTCCCTCCGTTTTTTTACTTCACATATAAGATTTGTTTGAGGTCACACTACGCAAAGTTTGATTAAATTTATATTAAAAATATCAACATTTATAATACTAAAGTTATATAGTATGAAAAATAATTTCATGATGCATCTAATGATATTGATTTCATATTTTTTCTATAAAGTTACTCAAACTTTAACAAGTTTATATACGGGCTAAAAAAACGGAGGGAGTACATCGATGAAATTAACAGACACACGTACGGTTAGAATGTAGGCAGAAATGAAGCAGAAAAGCCAATACAAACCTTGTAGTACCACTAGTACAAAACAGGGCTTTTGTCCCGGTTCCAGAGGGCCTTTAGTCCCGGTTCTGGAAACGGGACAAAACGATCGGGACTAATGCCTAAAACCTTTAGTCCCGGTTGGCCTACGAACCGGGACCAAAGGTGCTCTCCACGTGGCCGCTGTGGGGAGCCCAGGCAGGAGGACCTTTAGTCCCGATTGGTGATTGGTAACACCAATCGGGACTAAAGGAGCTCCACGTGGCCGCTGCGCAGCACTCAGGCAGGAGGACCTTTAGTCCCGGTTGGTAACACCAACCGGGACCAAAAGGCAGCCACGCGTCAGCAGCTCGCATGCGCTGGGGTTTTTTTTTTTTTTTTTTTGAAAGGGGGGGGGGGGGTTAGGGGTTTCATATTGTGTTAGCTAGCTAATAGAGAGAAGTGACCTCTCTTTCTCCGTGCTTGGTCAACGCTAGCTACTACATATAGAGAGAACTCGACGCTAGCTAGTAAGCAAATGAAGGAAACCATTAATTACACAAGATCGTCATGAACATATATAGAGAGAAGTGACCTCTCTTTCTCCGTGCTTGGTCGAACAACAAGTTTTCGCATATCTATCCGACGCTACTACATATATACAATATAACATCCCTGACATCATCAAGCGCCAAACTCCCATTGAATTTCCGTATGGTATTCTCCCTTTTCATGTATGACGTGGTCAAGAAAGAATCCTGCCAATTCCTCTTGAATTGCTCGTATGCGATCATGTGGTAGGAGTTCATCCCGCATCTGCCAGATCTAATTTAAAGAAGGGGGTCAATACATATATATGAATGAAACTCAACACAATTGATGGTAATAAAATAAAATTGTGAATATTGTTTACATACTTCAAATTGTTCTTCAGATCTGCCCCGCTCAGAGGTCCTGTGGCGAATGTACTCGCAAACGTAAGATCCACATAAATTATTCCCGGGTTCCTGCCACAAGAACTTTACGAGAATAGAGTTCAATCAAACTGATAATCAAGCACGATAATGGTATTGATGAAACTAGAATCAATGAGAGATGCGCGGAACTAGCTAGTACTACTTACTTTGGAGTGTGTAAATCGCAGCTCGTTCTTCAGACCCGGAACCTTTCCGGTGAACTGTTTCCAAACCCTGCCAGGCAAAGAAAATGATTACTTGATATCAGGAAATGAACGAAAGTTGCCGATATGGTCCCGGTATTGATTGAACTTACTTCTGAAGCATTGCAGTCATGTCCGCATAATCCTTGGGATCTTTACGTCTCGAGTCTAAGACAGTTACTACTCCCCCGTCAAGCTTAATGGATAGCAGAATATAGTGGAACCTGCGCACGCATAACTCATCAATTACAGTACTTAACCTCGAGTAAGCGAAACCGAATATGCACAAGACAGTAACACTCACTTGAAGTTGTAAAGAAAGAGTATTTCCCTTTTGTTTTGATGTCGAAGGAACGCTTTTAGCAAGTTTTCCTCGGTTTCTTTAACTCTGTTTTGTACCGTCCATTCATTTACGGTATTTGGGCTAATGAACCCAATGTCATAGATTTGTCTTTTTGGGCATTCGACGATCTTCAATCTGCATAATATAGTGAGGATAATTATATATACATGCAATGAACGAGCTGAGCTAGAGACTTAATTACAGAAGTAATACTTACAGACAGTAGCAAGTCATGATTTGTTTGTCGAGGGCCTCTTGATTGAATAACTGAAATAACTCCACAAATTCAACAGGCATCAGGTCGATTCCAATGAGGTCGTGCTCATCTTTAATTCTCACCATCAAACTATCGGACCCATTCTTCCTGCAGCTTTCCAAGTACCACTCATGCAATCTTCGCATCATCGTTGTTAGAGGAGGACGGTCAGGTTTGACGAGAGGCTTCCCGTGCTCGTATCTAAAGATCTTTACTACCTCAGCCGTTTCAAACTGTACATCATCGCCCACGTAATCACCAAGAGTGGTACCAGGCAGTAGCCCCGGATGATTAGCGATATCGCTAGACACCTTGAGCAGGGGGCACGATTGCTTCTCTTGTTCGCCGAGCTGGGGAATTGTTTTCCCACTTCTTCGTCTTGAAGCACTGGCAGTACTTCCCGACCGCCGCGCTTCATCATATGTCTTTTCAATACAGCGGTCATAGTTGAATTGCGGCGGAGGCGGTGGTGGTCGCTTAAGGGCATCCAGAGTGCGCTTCGCTTTCACCGGATCTATTGTTTCCTTCGGAGGTGGACATTTCCGTTCAAAATGGGCCTGCACTTCGGCAGCACTGATGTCCTTGTTTTCCTCGTCAGTCCTCTCATGTGGTAACTTTGGAGGAACCCTGAGGCTTGGACCAAATTTGAAATTCTTCCTGCCTTTTGTACACCGCTCTCTTCCGCTTTTGCTGAGGCGGCGGAGTCCGCTGACGCGCCGGAGCCCGCTGAGGCGGCGGAGACCGCTGACGCGCCGAAGACAGCTGTGGCGGCGGAGACGGCTGACGCGCCGGAGACAGCTGAGGCGGAAGAGGATTCTGCTGAGGGGCCTCCTCCGTTAGTGTCCGCTGAGGCGGCGGAGACGGATGACGCGCCGGAGACGACTCAGGGAGCGGAGATAGCACAGCTGGACTGTGAGGAGGAGTCTGCTGAGGATCCGGCTGCGTCTGCTGAGGCGGCGTCCAGTTTGAAAGCTTGATGTTCTCCTTTCTCCATAGACAGGTACTCCTTAAGGCATTTTCCAGAAGATTATCCCCTTCACCTGTAGGGTAGTCAAGCTCCAGCCCCTCAAATCCCACCATTATTTTATCCACCATGACAATAGCATAGCCATGTGGAATCGGACGACAATGGAAAGTTCCCTCAGGTCGAGGAGGTAAAACAGAGCCGACCGCCGCCTTCAAGGTCAGGTTCTGGCATTTCGCCATTAGCACACAATGTTCAGCCTCCGTGATACTATCCACGGGGTAGCGAGGAGCCGTAAAATCAGGCTGAACGAGCTCCGTGGAAGCCACGCTGCTTCTCTGCTGAGATGGTGGGGTAGCTTCCGGGGCAGTGTCGAAGGAAGGATCTTCGTGCCGCTGAGATAGTTGGCCGGTAGCTCGCTAGCTCTCAAGTTCCTCTAGTTTCGCTAATCTTGCACTGAGCTTCTGCATTTTGCTTGCTTCCGCTTTCTTCTTTCTCTCTCGGCTTCTATAACCACCGCTGTCGGGAAACCCATACACCCACGGAACGGAGCCTGATGTGCCTCGTGTTCGTCCAGGGTGTTCAGGATTCCCGAGGGCCTGTGTCAGCTCGTCATTCTCTCTGTCGGGATGTAACCTTCCTTCCTGCGCTGCCTGTATTGCTTCCGATAGCTTCTTGATGGGTATTGCAAGTTGAGCTTTCGTCCAAACACACTCCCCTGTGTCTGGGTCCAAAGTTCCCCCAACCCCGAAGAACCAAGTCCTTGACCGATCTGGCCAGTGCAATGTCGCTGGTTGGACCCCTTTAGCAAGCAGGTCTTGCTCAGCTTTGTCCCACGTAGGCCGGGCTTAGCTGTAGCCACCTGACCCCGTAACATGGTGATACTTCTTCTTTGCAGCATTTAGCTTATTTGTCGCTGGCCTTTGCTTGCCCTTGTCCGATTTCTTGTAGGCCACAAATGCGGGCCAGTGATCTTTTATCTTCTCATATGGACCGATGAATTCTGGAGTCTTGTCTTTCTCGACAAACTTTTTGTTTAAATCTTTCTTCCAGTTCTTGAATAGTTCTGCCATCTTCTTAAGAGCAAACGCCTTGACCTTATTCGGATCCGCCTCTGGTGGTAGGCTGAAATTTGTCATCAGCAAGGTCCAAAGATCATCTTTCTGTCTATCCTGGACATAAGAAACTTCAGGGTCCTTCTTCTTATTCCATTCTTGGATGCTGATCAGGACGATGTCCCTAACAACCACTCCGCACTGATGTATAAATGTGTCCCTGCTCCGCTTGGGAGCAATCGGTTGGCCATCTCGACCGACTTCTTCGATCGTGAACCTTTCATCCTTGCGCAACCTTTTCTTCGGGCCTCGTCTCCTTACGGATGTTTGGCTCGATCCGGAGGGCTAATTAAAAGAAGAAAGAAGCGTTAATATATGTACATACAAAACAATTAATGCATCAAGTCAGCAGAGGCTTAATTAATATATGTATATATACCTCGCCGGACTTTGCAACAGTTAAGGCTCCCTCCTCCGTTCGTTCACCGGAGCCGTCATGATCTCCTTCCTCCTCCATTCGGTCACCGGAGCCGTCATGATCTCCTTCCTCCTCCATTGGATCACCGGAGCCGTCATCCTCTCTTTCCTGACCATCAGTGTCGTTGAGAAACGACAAGGTGATATCACCTTCGTTGCGGATTATATCCCCCAACAACTCTTCTTTTTCTAAGTCTCTGTCCATAGTTTCTGCAAATATTACAACATGGCAATATACAACCATGAGAGATGGATTAGTGGCAAACATAGACCTAGCTAATCACAACAAGGAATCATATGCATATATGAGCAATGGATTAGTCGCAAACATCATGCAAAGTTATCGGGGGTTATACTTTCGAGAGAGGATACTTTGCGGACCCCCCCCCCCCTCTCATGTCGAGGTTATCGGGAATATGTTGAATTCCCGAGAGAGTTAGGGGTGTTCTAACGCGGCACTACACGATATAGGTGAAGGGGGATAACATCCGGGAATGTTTTCCCGAAGTCTACATTTTCGGACAGATGAACCGGAGGGGGACGGTTCCAGGTTCACTATGCTAGCTGCTTGTGACAGACAAACACAGGGCATATTCGGATTCGTCATATTTTTCTGATCGATTTTCATATATAAATTATTTTCATCGGAGTTACGGTTAATTTTCTACGAATTTCTAAAGTTTTACCAATATCCTAAAAATTCTGCTAAGTCTGAGAATTCCTCAGATTTAAACATCACTTAGTTGTTTTCCAAAGGCTACAACTATTGTTCTGTACATCCTATGGGTTAGTGCCTTATATCAATATTGATCACTCTCCTATGATCTACAAGATAGTATCAATTGCATCTCTGCTAGAGTCCATTAGCTTGCTCAAAACTTTGTTTGAAAAGTGCGACTTGATATTAATTCTATGAACATAAAAAATTCTATGGAAAAAAAATCATCATATGGGGGCACTTGCTCAAAATCTACATACATACATGTACATATCGGGGGCACTTGCTCAATATCCTGAAAGTGCCACTTGATATTAATTCTATGAACATAAAAAATTATATGAACAAAAAAATTCATCATATCAATATTTTCTATATACATACATCCATCCATCCATACATACACATACATATACATCTACATTATATATGAACAAAAAAAATTAATAAACAAAAAAAATTAATTCTATGAACATAAAAAAGTCTATGAACAAAAAAAATTCATCATATCAATATTTTCATCCATCCATCCATACATACATATACATCTACATTATATATGAACAAAAAAATACAAAAACATAATTAATAAACAAAAAAAAAATGGACAGCGGGCCGAGGCGGCGGCGGCTCACAGCGGGGGCGGCGAGGGCTCGGGGAGGAGGGAGAGCGCGCGGGCTCGGGGGCGGCGACGGCGACGGCGACGGCGGGGGCGGGGGCGGGGGCTCGGGGGCGGGGCAGGGGCGCGGGCTCGGGGGCGGCGACGGCGACGGCGGGGCAGGGGCGCGGCGACGGCGTCGGGGCAGGGCGCGGTGAGGGGAGCGGGCGACGGCGTCGGGGCAGCCTGGCGGCATCGAGGTGCTCGGCGTCGTCGGGGGAAACTACAGATGAACTCTGAAAACTTCCTAAGTGCTGCTTATATACCCAGAGCATTGGTCCCGGTTCGTGGCTCCAACCGGGACTAAAGGCCCCCCTTTAGTCCCGGTTGTAGCCACCAACCGGGACTAAAGGTCATTTTCAGCAGCCCAAAGGGCGGGAAGCAGAGACCTTTAGTCCCGGTTGGTGGCTGCAACCGGGACTAAGGGGGGCCTTTAGTCCCGGTTGGAGCCACGAACCGGGACCAAAGGCCTACGGCTGGCACGGCGTCGGGCGGGTGGATGTTTAGTCCCACCTCGCTAGCTGAGAGGCGTCGAGAGTGGTTTATAAGCGCGGCTGCGCCAACCCTCCCGAGCTCCTCTCTTATGCAGGCCTACGGGCCTAAACACACTCTCTCTGCCTGTGGGCCTAGTGGGCCTGCATCCTGGCCCAACTTCTGGTTGGGTTTCTAGTCGTATGCAGGCCGTGGTGGCCCAGTAGGCGGCAATTTTTTTAATTTTTTTTACTTTTTAGTCCCGGTGAATAACTTTACTTTAAAAATACATTTTTGAGTGATTCTTTTTCCTGCTGTTTAGTATTAGTGTGTTTTATCATTATATTCAATTTGGTAATTTTTAGGTTATTTTAAATGGGTGTTTTAATCAAAAACATATTTTGTTATTTTAGTTTGCTATTAAAGTTTCTAACAAAAAATACTTTATGAAAATTATTTTTGCTATTAAAGTTTTGAACAAAAAATACTTTGATAATTTTAGTTGCATAAATTTTATTTAATTTTTGTTTCAAAAATACTTTTATAATAACTAGAGGTTTATGAAAGCTTTTTAGTTGATTATTTTTGCTGTTGAAGAATATTATAGTTTTGTTTTAGTTGATCATAACAAAAAGGTTGAAAGTTTAATTGATTCTTTTTAGTTCATTCTTTTTGCTATTAGAGTTTTGTAAAAGCTTTTTAGTTCATTCTTTTTGCTATTAATTCATTCTTTGAGATAAATGACCCTGAAATTGAAAAGCATTACAAATGAACTCTGAAAAGGTTAAAAGTTGGCATGGTATCATCATTTCAGCCACATAGCATGTGCTAAAAAGTTGGGAGGGTTACGGCAAAAACTGGATGCACTTCGTATACAAAATGGACATTGGACAATCTCTTTCGAAGTATCAGGGTTTCGGACGAAAACTCATATGTTACAAAGGCATTTCATTTTTTTTAACTTATTTCAACTCCAGACTTTTTGTGCGTTCAACATGCACCATTCAAAGCCACATCATCAATTTTCAACCCTTTCTGACTTCATTTGCTATTTTTCATGCATTTACTGATTTTTTTTAGCTAAATGACCCTGAAATTGAAAAGCAGTACAAATGAACTCTGAAAAGGTTGAAAGTTGGCATGGTATCATCATTTCACCCACATAGCATGTGCTAAAAAGTTGAGAGGGTTACGGCAAAAACTGGATGCACTTCGTGTACAAAATGGACAATCTCTTTCGAAGTATCACGGTTTCGGACGAAAACTCATATGTTACAAAAGGCATTTCATTTCTTGACATGTAACTGCAGTGATATTCTAGATCAAAGCCATCATCAGAATAGTTGTGGAGAGAAAGTCTTCACTTTTTCTTCGCGTGTGTCCCTTGCTTATTGCGCCGTAACCATGGATAATCTTCATCGTTTAACAGGGTGCTTGGGTCAGCCTTCACTTTGAAGGGAGGAATTTCATGAAACTTTTCATAATCTTCAGACATGTCTGTCTTGCCCTCCACTCCCACGATGTCTCTTTTCCCTGAAAGAACTATGTGGCGCTTTGGGTCATCGTATGATGTATTCGCTTCCTTATCTTTTCTTTTTCTCGGTTTGGTAGACATGTCCTTCACATAGAAAACCTGCGCCACATCATTGGCTAGGACGAATGGTTCGTCTGTGTACCCAAGATTGTTGAGATCCACTATTGTCATTCCGTACTGCGGGTCTACCTGTACCCCGCCTCCTGACCGATTGACCCATTTGCACCGAAACAAAGGGACCTTAAAATCATGTCCATAGTCAAGTTCCCATATGTCCACTATGTAACCATAATATGTGTCCTTTCCCCTGTTGGTTGCTGCATCAAAGCGGACACCACTGTTTTGGTTGGTGCTCTTTTGATCTTGGGCGATCGTGTAAAATGTATTCCCATTTATCTCGTACCCTTGGTAAGTCAATACAGTCGAAGATGGTGTCCTGGCCAACGAGTACAGCTCATCTCCAACAATGTTGTCACCCATGAGATGTGTTTGCAACCAACTGCCAAAAGTCCTGATGTGTTCACATGTAATCCAGTCGTCACACTGCTCCGGGTGTTTGGAGCGTAGAATATTCTTGTGTTCATTGACATACGGGGTCACCAAGGTAGAATTCAGTAGAACTGTGTAGTGTGCTTGAGCCCAAGAATGCCCGTCCCTACATATTATTGAATCCGCTCCTAGCGTGCCTTTTCCAGTCAGTCTCCCCTCATACCGCGATTGAGGGAGACCAATCGGCTTAAGGTCAGGAATGAAGTCAACACAAAACCCAATGACCTCCTCTGTTTGCCGGCCCATGGAGATGCTTCCTTCTGGCCTAGCACGGTTACGAACATATTTCTTTAAGACTCCCATGAACCTCTCAAAGGGGAACATATTGTGTAGAAATACAGGACCCAGAATGGCAATCTCGTCGACTAGATGAACTAGGACGTGCGTCATGATATTGAAGAAGGATGGTGGGAACACCAGCTCGAAACTGACAAGACATTGCACCAAATCATTCTTTAACCATGGTAGGATTTCTGGATCGATTACCTTTTGAGAGATTGCATTGAGGAATGCACATAGCTTCACAATGGCTAATCGAACGTTTTCCGGTAGAAGCCCCCTCAATGCAACCAGAAGCAGTTGCGTCATAATCACGTGGCAGTCATGAGACTTTAGGTTCTGGAACTTTTTCTCTGCCATATTTATTATTCCCTTTATATTCGACGAGAAGCCAGACGGGACCTTCATACTGAGCAGGCATTCAAAGAAGATTTCCTTCTCTTCTTTGGTAAGAGCGTAGCTGGCAGGACCTTCATACTGCTTTGGATGCATGCCGTCTTTTTCGTGCACACGTTGCTGGTCCTCCCGTGCCTCCGGTGTATCTTTTGTCTTCCCATACACGCCCAAGAAGCCTAGCAGGTTCACGCAAAGATTATTCGTCACGTGCATCACGTCGATTGCAGAGCGGACCTCTAGGTCTTTCCAATAGGGTAGGTCCCAAAATATAGATTTCTTCTTCCACATGGGTGCGCGTCCCTCAGCGTCATTCGGAACAGATTGTCTGCCAGGACCCTTTTCAAAGATTACTTGTAAATCCTTGACCATATCAAGTATGTGATCACCAGTACGGAGGGCGGGCTTCTTCCGGTGATCTGCCTCACCTTTGAAATGCTTGCCTTTCTTTCGACATTGATGGTTGGTCGGAAGAAATCGACGATGTCCCAGGTACACATTCTTCCTGCATTTCTCCAAATATATACTTTCGGTGTCATCTAAACAGTGCGTGCATGCGTGGTATCCCTTGTTTGTCTGTCCTGAAAGGTTACTGAGAGCAGGCCAATCATTGATGATTACAAACAGCAACGCATGTAGGTCAAATTCCTGCTGTTTGTGCTCATCCCACACACGTACACCTTTTCCATTCCACAGCTGTAAAAGTTCTTCAACTAATGGCCTTAGGTACACATCAATGTCGTTTCCGGGTTGCTTAGGGCCTTGGATGAGCACTGGCATCATAATGAACTTCCGCTTCATGCACAACCAAGGAGGAAGGTTATAGATACATAGAGTCACGGGCCAGGTGCTATGATTGCTGCTCTGCTCCCCAAAAGGATTAATGCCATCTGCGCTTAACCCAAACCATACGTTCCTTGCGTCACCTGCAAAGCCCCCCCACCTTCTCTCGATTTTTCTCCACTGCGACCCGTCAGCGGGTGCTCTCAACTTCCCGTCTTTCTTACGGTCTTCTTTGTGCCATCGCATCAACTTGGCATGCTCTTTGTTTCTGAACAGACGCTTCAGCCGTGGTATTATAGGAGCATACCACATCACCTTGGCAGGAACCCTCTTCCTGGGGCGCTCGCCCTCAACATCACCAGGGTCATCTCGTCTGATCTTATACCGCAATGCACCGCATACCGGGCATGCGTTCAAATCCTCGTACTCACCGCGGTAGAGGATGCAGTCATTAGGGCATGCATGTATCTTCTGCACCTCCAATCCTAGAGGGCATAGAACCTTCTTTGCTTCGTACGTACTGTCGGGCAATTCGTTATCCTTTGAAAGCTTCTTCTTCATTATTTTCAGTAGCTTCCCAAATCCGTTGTCAGATACACCATTGTCTGCCTTCCATTGCAGCAATTCCAGTGTGGTACCGAGCTTTGTGTTGTCATCTTCGCAATTTGGGTACAACCCTTTTTTGTGACCCTCTAACATGCGATCGAACTTCAACTTCTTCCTTTCACTTTGGCATTGTCTCTTTGTATCAACAATGACCCGACGAAGATCATCATCGGGCACGTCGTCTGGTTCCTCTTGATCTTCAGCTTCCCCCGTTGCAGTATCACCGTATTCAGGGGGATAGTTGTCATCATCCTCTTCTTCTTCGTTGTCTTCCATCATAACCCCTCTTTCTCCGTGCTTGGTCCAAACATTATAGTGTGGCATGAAACCCTTCTCAAGCAGGTGGACGTGAAGGGTTTTCCAGTTAGAGTAATCATTCGTATTCTCACAGATAGGGCATGGACAATACATAAAACCATTTTTCTTGTTTGCCTCAGCCACTTCGAGAAATTTATGCAGGCCCTCAAGATACTCGGAGGTGCGTCGGTTACCGTACATCCATTGCCGGTTCATCTGCGTGCATTATATAATTAAATGTATCAAAAACCATTACAGAACATCATGAATAGAGAAGTGACCAAATTAATACAAGTTCATCATCACATTAAAACCAAAGTACAATAGTGATCAAATGTTATTACTGAAAAAATAAATACATAAAGTTCATACATATATAGTTCTCATAGAACAACATATAGCTCTCTAGAGCATCTAATTAAAACATACATTGAAACTATGAAAAACATTTAAATGCGATCATAATCGCAACTAAGGTAACAATTGATCCAACGGCATAATGATACCAAGCCTCATTATGAATGACATATTTTCTAATCTTTCTAATCTTCAAGCGCATTGCATCCATCTTGATCTTGTGATCATCGACGACATCGGCAACATGCAACTCCAATTCCATCTTCTCCTCCTCAATTCTTTTCAATTTTTTTTCAAGTAATTATTTTCTTTTTCAACTAAATTTAACCTCTCGACAAGAGGGTCGGTTGGAATTTCCGGTTCACATACCTGCTAGATAAAAACATCTATGTCACGTTGGTCGGCATAATTTTCATAAACACTACATGAAACAAATCATAATAAAAGATAATATACCACATCCGAATCATAGACAGGACGAGGGCCGACGGGGGCGGATACCAAAGTCATGGCACTATATAATAACAAACAATAATAAAAGTAAGAAAATTATACAAGTATCTATCTAAATCATACAAGTAAGAATTTTTTTTCTTTTAAAAAGAAGATAAGAACAAGAGGCTCACCACGGTGGTGCCGGCGACGAGATCGGCATGGGCGATCGACGGCGGTGAGGACGGGGACGGGGACGGCACCCTACACATGTGCAGACTCTAAGAAGTTAATTTCAGCTCAAATTGTGCATCTAAATCAAAAGAACTCCCACATACACTCCTCCACTAAAACCCACAAACCACTCTACTTCTACAGCATTTGAAATGAGCTAAACTAGCAGTGAGAGATGAAACGATGAAGTTGCTAACCTTTTAGAACACTTGTGTAGTTGGTGCACCGCCAAACCTAGACAAATCTTGGGGAAAATGGAGCTTGGAGGTCGAGCTTGGAGAGGAGAAAGCTTAAGTGTGACTCGGGCATTTCATCGAACACCTCATGTGCATAGGAGGTGAGAGCAGAGCAGCACACACCTCCCACACCGGCCGGCCAAAAAACAGAGGAGTGAGCGGGCAGGGGAGAGCATATATATAGGCATCTCTTTAGTCCCGGTTCGTGGCTAGAACCGGGACAGAAGACACACCTTTAGTCGGGGCTGCGCCAGGAGCGAGGACCTTTAGTCCCGGTTCATGTCTGGAACCGGGACTAAAGGGGTCAGACGAATCGGGACTGGTGCCTGCCGTGGCCCGGCCGGCGCCCTGGCCTCACGAACCGGGACTGATGCACCCATTGGTCCCGGTTTGTAACAGAACCGGGACTAATGCAATTATCTGGCCTGGACCAAAGCCCTGTTTTGTACTAGTGTACGTATAGTAATAGTACTGAGCATGGAAGAAACGCGACCAGTTCAGTCAGTAACACGCGACGAAGTATACAGACGTAACAGGAATTAGCTGAAAAATCCTGTTTAGCCGCGTGCTTAGCCTCCACGAAATCGTGCTTAGTCGTGTGGCCGCATGCGTGTGGGCAGGCTGTGCGGACGTGGCATGCATGCATGCAGTTGGGTGGTCCCGGTCCGCGCGCATGTGCATTGTGGGCCCGCAAAAACAGACGGCGCGCGCGGCGGCTGACCTGGTCCGACGTGGGCCATGGAAAACGACCGGTAGGTGAGGTTCTCTTTTGTGGGTGCGTACGTTGTGCTGTGTTCGGGAATGCGTCCTCGCTCGCTCGCTCGTCGCTTTCAACGTTCCAACATTCTTTCACCTCGTCAAGAAGTTCCAACGTTCTTCAACACGTACGGCCGTTTTAGTCCAGACCCTGTGTTGCTGGACTAATCTTGTCTTGCAGAAAACAACAACCTGTTTTCCTTTCGATAGCTGGGATGGTTACTTGGCCACGAATGCAATGGGCGACGTGTCATGTTTTTTGCCCCCAAAAATTGTGTCCTTAAGGTTGTCGTGCCTTTTCGCATATAAACGTGCCACGTTTTCTTTTCGAAGAAAAACAGAGCTTTGTGAGAGAAATGTATGTGCTCGGCACGACTCGTTGTGCGGCTTTGCTTGTGCGGGAGCGATGGTAGGTGTTGGTATTGGCGGCTTCGCTGACGAGTAGATGTTCCCTCCTATGAGAAGTTTGCTGCATGGATCGGTCAACATGGATGTATTGGGTCGACCCATTGTTTCTAATTGGCTCTAAGGGGACGTCTGGATTCTCTGCCCGTGCTGGCCATGCCAAATCACGGGAACGTTGATTCACATTAGAAAAATGCTTTTGCTAATTCACAGATGCAAGAAAATTCCTTAAACCCAACAAAAATGGATGCATGTCTATATTGTACTCGATCCCTCTATATATGTCAAAATATAGAACATATTATTATTTTTTCCTAAGTCAAGCTTTATGAAATTTCACCAAGTTTTAAAAAATAATCATCAACACCTACAATACCAAACTTATACCATTATATTCATCGCGAGATATATTTGGTATTGTAAATATTAATATATCTTCTGTAAACTTAGTCAAACTTTATGAAACCTGACTTAGGAAAAATCTAATATGCAGTTATGCACTATGTTTTGCAATGGAGGGAGTAATAGGCATAGTTTTTAAAAAGGCAACACGGGCATGAGAATCTCAACGAAATTTCAATGAAATTTCTGAAATTCCGCATATTTCGGTGGGGTCCAAAGTATTTTTAACCCTGAAATTCCGAGCTAGATTCATACCAATTTCAAAAAAAAATCTGTTAAAATTAAGTGAAATTTGAAATCTAAAAATCCAAAATATGTGAAATTTCAGAAAAAATCAATATTTTGGTGAGCTCTAAAATTATTTTGTGGTCGACATTCAAAACGAAAATGTTAAAATTTTGACATCAGGATTTGAAGCATGGCAAATCTGACGACAGGGCGGAGTCAGACTTGCCACGCTTTAAAATCTGACGTCAGATTTATAGCAAATTCCAATTAAAAAATCTACTTAGCCAGAACCGACATTAAGCAATCACCTTCTGGAAGATAACACATGTGTACGTGCGTGTCATGGCAGCATTGCTCACATTTGCTCCACCGTCAACAAAGGCTACATACACATATCCTGCTCCTCTCCATCATCCATGCTTCTTTTACGACTTGCTACAACAACCTACTTACTTTTGATCTATCCAAAAACAACCTACTTTTTTTTACTTTGCTCCCCTGCTCCACCGGAGTGTCCCCCAAGGTTTCTTCTTCCTTTATTTCGTTGCCCGATTCATATCCGTACCGTACGTTTCTTCAGTTGACATGCACAAACTGAACACATTTAATCCTTTAAACCAAGTCAGAAAGCAGTACAGGAAGGAAGGAGTGGTTAGCGACATCGCGTGCGTCATTGCAAAGATAGAAGTCGTGCAACTAAGATCTCCCTCTCTCTGTCTCTAGATCTCGGAAGAAAACCGAATACGTTGGCAAATATTCCTTTCTCTCTTATTATCAGAGGACCCAGTCAGAGGCTATATATGTAGTACTATGTATGAGCTCATGCCTTTTGATTTGTTCTTACATGCAATTAACCTAGTAGTATGCTTTCCCATGCGCACAGACAAATTAACACTCTTACAGGGTAACACATGCAAGCACAGCTATAATTAGCCAGTAAAACAATAAGGTGTTGCTGTGAAGAAGGTTCGTCAAGATCGACCGTGGCGAGACAAGTCAGACCGAGCGACTTAGACCGGAACTAGGCGCAGAGCTCTCGATCGGCTTTAACTTCTTGCAGAGCTCTCGCCTCCTTTAACTTCTTGCAGAGCTCTCGCCTCCTTTATAAACCCCGAAGGTGAAGCTTTCACCTTCATCTACTTAACTCCAAGGCCACCAAGAGCTTCCTATCCTATATATACAACGCATATGCGAAACACAAGGAAGAACTACGCAGAGAAGAAGCAAGACGTATAAACGAGAACAAAGGCAAGATCGCGGGAGGAGCTTTGCTAGATATCTAGCTAGCTGAGATTGATTGATCGATGGTGACCAAGGCGGAGATGAGCGCCATGGAGATGGAGAAGGTGATGAGCGACGGGGAGGTGGTGCTCGGCGGCGCCGGAGACGAGGAGGAGGACGACCACGTGGTGCTGCCGGGGTTCCGGTTCCACCCCACCGACGAGGAGCTCGTCACCTTCTACCTCCGCCGGAAGGTGGCCAGGAAGTCGCTCCGCATCGAGGTCATCCGGGAGATGGACATCTACAAGCACGACCCATGGGATCTCCCCAGTGAGTTCCTTCTCTCCATGCATCATCATGCCCCATGGCTTGAACATATACAGTTTCTTTTCTGGAACAAGATTTTTTTTTTTATCTGACAGAGTGTGGTAAATTTTGCAGAGGCGAGCACGGTTGGTGGGGAGAAAGAGTGGTACTTCTTCTGCCTGAGGGGGAGGAAGTACCGGAACAGCATCCGGCCCAACCGGGTGACCGGCTCCGGCTTCTGGAAAGCCACGGGCATCGACCGGCCCATCTACTCAGCCGCCGCGGGCGGCTCCAGTTCCGGCGTGTCCATCGGGCTGAAGAAGTCGCTCGTCTACTACCGCGGCAGCGCCGGCAAGGGCACCAAGACCGACTGGATGATGCACGAGTTCCGCCTCCCGCCGGCCGCCACCGCCGCGGCCACCAACGCCTCCCCGAGCATGCAGGAAGCTGTAAGTGGTCCACGCGTGCATTCCATTTCCACACAAAGTCACGGTGCAGCTACCCCACCGTAAAGTGTAAGATTGACCCTCTGACGTGTGCGCTATGACCTGAAAATGCAGGAGGTGTGGACCATCTGCAGGATCTTCAGGAGGACCATCACCTACCGGAAGCAGCAGACATGGAGGCCGGCGCCCGCGCCGTCCGCCGCCGACTCGAACTCCAACACGGGGAGCTTCGAGTCGTCTGAGGCCGGCGACGAGTACATGAACTGCCTGCAGGCTCCGGCACCCGCCGCTCCATGCATCCCCCAGCAGCAACAGCAGCAGCACCAGTACATCAGTCAGATGGGCACGGTGGACAGCGGCAACTTATTCTACGAGGACACCATGCACAACCAGGGGTTCCAGGGGCAATGGAACGCTGCACCCGCCGCGCCGGTGCCGGAGCAGAAACAGCAGAACCCATTGTCGACGGCCGTCTCCTTTCACCAAAATGACCATAGCCTCGCCGTCGCCGCGAACGATTTCTACAAGGTCGAGGGGTACTTGGAGGAGATCGCGAGGATGCTGGAGGTCACCGATCCGACAGGGTTTTACGACTATAGATCATACGGTTGATCGGCCGAGCTTCGTACGTCTTGAGAGGTGTTCAGGGTAGACAAACAGAATTCGCCGACACGCTAGAACAGATGCTGTCAAGTGAGGAACTGACATGCAGGGCCCGCACCACAGAGAGCTGAGGCCTAGTCAGGAGAGCTTTCTCTCTTTTGATTTCTCTTCGATCTGATCTACTCCCTCCGATCCATAATAAGTGTCGTGGTTTTGAACTAAGGTTGAACTAATATTAGTTCAAAACCGCGACACTTATTTTGGATTGAGGGAGTAGTGTATAAACCATGTGTGTTTGTGATACATAGTATGACTTGTGTGTGTAATATAGTAAGAGTGACATATAAATATTTGCCCCAGGCATCTTTTAATTCAATCAGTTATGTGTGATCATTCTTGTACCTTGTTCTGGTCACTCGGATATGCACAAGTAACTTAATGTTACTGGTTGAACAGTAAAATCAAAACAAATTAACAACAGAATAGAAAATACGTTTTTTATTGTGTGCAGTGGCGGATCCAGGAATTCAAGTTACCTGGGGCGAAAAATTAACTTAAGAAATATGAAGCCAGCATGCACTCAAAATCAACACAACTACATCACTCTAAAATAACCTAGTGATCCAAATTAGTTCAAGATTCTCAACAACTAGATTATGTAACCCCCAAAAAACACAAAATACACCATCAATGTCACAGAGAATGACTAACATGGACTTCCCACCGCTTGAATCATTTATTCCCTGGCCCAAAATGTCCAAGTCTGATTGGTACCTACAACACGTGCACAAACTGCATATCAATATATCTATCTCGCACAAATACGTTAATAGTTTGAAGCAATAGATAATATATTTTTCACAATAGCTAAAGGTCAGTCGATTGAATTTTGTTTTTGGGCTAGTCGATTTCGTTTTGAGAAGGAAGAAGGAAGCGCCGAGGGAAAGGAAGAAGGAGACGGCGAGGCTGCTGGCGCTGGGGAAGAAGCAACCCCACTATCTATCTTAGGGTGGCGGGTGCAGGTTCGCCGGAGAAGCAACCCCATTATCTATTGTTAGGGTGCGGGTGCAGGTTTGCCGGTGATTTTTGGGTGCTCGCCGGGCTTAGAGGGATGGACGGGGGTGGCGGCAAGACCGGCGGTGGGGGAAGGTTGAGGGGAGGGTGGTGCGGCGAGGAGTTCGCGGGAACGCTGCCGACCGCGGGCAGCGGAGGCCGGCGGTTAGGCCAGTGGTACGTGGGACGGTCGAGAGGAAGAAGATGAATAGGTGGTTGGGCTGGAGGTTGAAGAAGCTAATCTGGCCATGCATCTCGCGTCCAATGGCTTAGAACAATTGACTGATCCAATTCTTTTTTTCAGGCTACTGTCATCTAGCCAGACACTTTTTTTGTTGTTGAGAAAAGCCTAATGCCTGCTTTTTTTTAGGCAAGCCTAATGCCTGCTGGTCGAGCCATGTGGGAGGCAGAGTTAACTCGCTTGGGCTGCCATTGGGCCAGTCTTTCACTTAAGTATTGGCCCATCAAAACAAATCGTTTTCTTCAGTAGTGCGTTGCCTGCTCGTGCGTGACCTGTTGGACGAATGAAAACTAGGGGTGCACATTTCAGCCACCCGGGGCGGCCGCCCATACCAGCCCCTACGGTGGCGCCGCCCCTGATTGTGTGCATGTTCCTCCTGTTAGTGTTTGATGTGTTCGTGAAAATTTTCGTGCAAAAATGAACAAATTATGCTTCCTTGGAAAAAAAGATTGGCACTCAGCTTTTTTTTAGCACAGGCCTGAATACTTGTGTTTTTTCCATAAACTTTTGAAACGAAAAAAAAGGACAAGCACATGTATATGTCTAATATTTTTTTGGCGCCCGTAAAAGTATTCTTGGCAAGCAGGAGCACATATACCAAGGAACCAAATACAGCAAAATGTAAAAGTGTTTTTCCGCACCAGATTTCTTATCACTTTCAGAGTTAAGTGAGCAAAAATAATCAGTTCTACGCGCATTCATTTTGTCACTCCTAGATTGATCCCCCCGCCCCCACCCACAAGTCATACAAAACTGCGCATGATCTTTGTTTGCGTGCGCAATCTAAACATTTGATTGGGTAGATTTTGTCATTTACCGACGAAAAATGTATCATCCATTATATTAATTTATAAAAAAGGTGATCTATGTGTCATTTTCACGATTTCTTGTGCTGACCCCCAATTTGACTCTATCAGCACTATGCTCTATTTCAATGTCCTTGACTCACTTGAAGCATGAGACGAGAGAATAAAAATTTACATGTCAAACTATCAAACTCAAGAACACATCTTTGCTTAGGTCACTGCCACGAACAGTTAAAGAAAAGGATAATATTCGCCAGCGCATTTGTTCATTTTTGCACGAAAATTTTACTGCCACGAACCATTTTGGGGGCTGAATGGGAAGTATGAAATTGTCGTCTATAAACTCCAAAAACTTAAATATATATCATATGGGCAGGAAACATCGAGCCAGATCAAACATTTTACTCATGTTAACTACCTGTTTGGCTTAAATATTCGCCAGCGCATTTGTATAACTGCAAAAGCAGGTATCGATATTTGGAGGGTGTCTGACAAAGAGGCCATAGAATTGCTGTTCAGTGTTCCGAATGCGAAGCTAATAAAATGGCCAAGCAAAGCATCATTGGACTAGAAACAGTCAAATCAAAACCTATAGAATTCGTCGCAGACAAGGATGTAAAGGCAAATTCTGGTTGAGCAAAGACACCATCAAAGAGTGAATACAATAGCTTAAGTATGATACGAAATAAAGTCTTCCACAAGACGTCAGATTTATTCGAATCTTTTTTCAAGGTAAACAGGAAGGAGTGATAATTTCTCTGCTGCTTACGAAATAGATCATTTCTCAGTTGTGGCAGTCGTGCTTACGAAAGGTAAGACAACTAGTATCAGGAACTAAAACTGCATATCAGGAACGAAATAGAAGAAAGTACCACACAAAGACCAGAACATATCATTCAGAAGTACTAGTTAAGAATCTTGATGTCAATTATATTTGAAATCAACAATGTTGATTTGTCTTGGAACCAGGAACATTAGTCCTTTAATACAAAGCAGTCGATAGAACGATCGCTTCTAGAAGCTACATACTGGAGGGCAGTAGAGGTTAACAAAACTGTGCAGAAGCCATTAGGAATGTGGCAGCAAAAAGCCAAATTACTTGGAAGCTTCATAACTCTTCGCAGACCAAGATATCATGTAAAAGCAGCAACACGTAGATGGTTAGATGCAGCAGTATCACTTTCCTCACCTTCTACACCTGAAAACTGAGATGTGTTTCCAGTGGAGCATTTCCTGCCAAAAATGAAACAAGAACATTACATTATACCATTGAAAGAAGGAACGGTTATGCACCTAAAGGATTTTAAAAATTGTTTGGCCAGATCAAAGTGTGATTTGATGTGAAATGGAAGAAAATACTGAACCTTTGAGAAAGCAGCTTCTCTTCAGATAAAGCCTTTTCAAGCCTCTCCTCGAATGACATGGCATGCCAACTAACCTTCTGATCCTGATCATGTAATGCATTATTTTCTAGGTAAGCCACTTCTACATAATAAGTAACAGAAAGTAAGAGAATGAGAAATAGACTTTACCTCTTTGTACTTATTTGTTGAGTTGGGAATGCCATTTCCATCCCACCATTTAGGAGTAAAATTATCTGGCTCTTCGGATTTCCAGTGAGCAGCGACCATTCCAATGATAGGCCTATCCTCTTCAAAACTCTTAGCAGAATTAAATGTGTCACTTGTATAGCTTTCATCTCTGATCGCCTTCCTAGAACTTGGAGGCTTCAACCACTGGGACAAGCTTGGGAATTCCACATCTAAACCACTATTTGTTGTAATCACCTTATTTCTTCTAGAATGAAATGTTACATCTGTGGCCTGGCATTTCTCCACAAAAGATGTGCTATCATTTGTCTTGTTATAAGAAGATACAGAACCCTCGGAGTTCTGGAACAAGGAACATTCATCAGATATTGAAGTTTCAACCAAATCCGGACTGTCATTCTTCGCACCCTTGAGATCCTCATCAGATATATCAGGCTGGCAGGGATCTTCTCTGTACACTCCACAATGTTCAAAATCTCCAAAGGAATTCAGAGCTTCGTTCAAATTATGCGAGCAAGCCCTCGTACAGCTCTCGTTTGTTAACTCTTCCAAGTTGGCTACCTGAGTGTTAACTGGAGTATGTATCTCAGCATTCACTTTCGAAGGAGTTGAAAAGGGTGAAGACTTGGATCCATCCAGATAGATATCATCATTACTGGTGACAGAGCATGACTCTAAGGTGGTTAACTTGATCCCACGCTCAATCACAGACTCATTAGTCACACCGTCAGAATCTAGGCTCTTGTTAACAGGTGTAGTATCATGCTGGTTTGATGCATCGCAACCATTCCTAGAAGAGCTGTCATCAAGAAGTAAAAACATCCATACTATTTAATCTATCGATTTATTAAAGTGAAGAGAAAATCCCAGACACTTCAGAAGCAGTGAACAGACTAATGTAATGGCATTGGTATATCAGCAGATAGCATGAGGTTTGCATACCTTGTCGCATCTGGTAGATAGGAGCTTTGATGAGAACCTGAAGGAGTTTGGCATTCATCAGCCTTCAGTACTTCCATGACATTCATGTTTGCAGACAAGGCACTTAGCAGTGCTGAATGTGTTGCACTCTGAAAAGCTGAATCCGTGCTTTCAGGCACTTTTATGATTTCATTTGGAGTTTCCGACAGTGCACCACCATTTTGGGGGAAATTGGCCTGTTGGTACAGTTGGAAGTCAGTCTGTTGCTGAGTTGCTCACAACATATATGGGGATAATTAACATGTGGAATTCACTACACTGTGTCACTCGAATGAGTCATGCATGAACAACAAATTCTCATCCTCACTTGAGTGACCAATGCACAAGATTAACAGTTAGCTACAAACAGCAATGCAGATATAAAAGAACAAGCCACCGATCGATTGTCGTCATAAACACATTTAGAAGTTGCAGTAGCTGTATACAGTGGTCTCCTGTATCAGTGCAAGCAAACAAATGAACAACAGCCAGCTCACAGTACAATGCTGCATTTTTGTGCAGTTAGTGCGAGTGTGAATCAGGACAGCGCTAACGCCACAACCATCAACTCATCATGCATATAAAGACATAATCCCTCTTTGTGTACTGAAAATGCTGCGTATGCTGAAACTGATGCACATGCGTCACTAGTCAGACAAAATTCAGCACTCAAGTGGCAAGATACAGCTCAGAATAGATTAGCAAGGAAGCAGATCTGAACTGGGCCAGATTCACAGAACCGATCGCCATACCTCCTCGTGCATGAGCTCCGGATCCACCCTCTTGCTCCCGGCGTCCCGGTCCGACCCCGAGCTCGTGGCCTGCGATCCCTCATCTTCACCAACAGCACAAAAAACGAACACCAAAGGAGCACGTGACAGCATCAGAACCTCGGCTCGGGAAGGAGAAACGCAAAAATGGAAGGGGGGAAATGCGGACCTTCGCGCAGGAACACGGCGGACAGCGCGTTCCTGGACGGCGGCGCCCTCCTCTCGCCAACCTGACCAGCACAGACAAACAAACAAGCAAAATTAAACAAGCGCGGATCGAATTTCCACACCCCAGCTAGCTGATCCGTGTCCGGGAACGGGCACACGGGTTCCACGCGGGGCACAACGGGAGAGAAAGAATACCTTGGGGCTGGGGACGACGGAGGAGGAGACGAGCTGGGCACGGGCGCGCCCGGCGCGCGGCTCGCCGCCGGCCGCTCGGAAGCAGTCGAACAGGCACCCCATCCCCGTCCTCCACCTTGGCCTCACCGCGTCCCCCTCGCCGAACGCCGAGCCTTGGAGCCGCGGAGGCGAGATTTCATCAGCCTCGCGGAGCCGATTGCGCGTGCGCCCAGTGGCAGGCAGGCAGCGGAGGCGAGGTTTAGGGGGGGGGGGGGGGGGGGGGGGGGGGTTCGAAATTTAAAATCGGAGCGGAGGAGGGGAAGGCTGGCGAGGGCGGAGTCAGCGAGTGGAGTGGAGGCAGGCCCGGCGGGGCCCCCCTCCTCTGCTCCCGTGCGCGTGGGTCGAGCCGAGCCTCGAGCGCCCTTTTTGAGCTTGTTTTGAATGGAGCGATTCTAGGGGAGATTTGGGGGTGATTCTGATGGGATATACATACGGGTATTAATTACATTTATGGAGTACGATTTTCGTTGGAGACTCTAAATATTTGGTACAAACAACGACATTCCCCACTATTTTCCTCATCATGCAATCGCCCGTGCTTCTCCGGGTTAGTCCGGGATGGCAATTACTACATCCGTCTCGTATTACTTGTCGTTGAAATTGGATGTATCTAGACGTATTTCAGTGTTGCATACATCTGTTTGAGCCCCAACTAATATGGGACGGGGTTTCTTCTTTGTCATATTTCTAATTTTTTTCATTGATTTTGAGGAGCACTCCTTGCTAGCTTTCTCTGCAATGCCCACGTTGTAGATGGCCATTTCAAGAGGGAGTTATTCCACACAAGACGACATATGGCTCCCACGTGGCAATAGGGACTCACAATCATAGGTCGTTGACGATGTTAAGGGCCAGTTCTTTTGCTAGCTTCTATAATAAGCTGGAATAAGCTGCCCTCTACCCAACTTATTTTAGAAGCCTAACCCAAAATATTTTTTTAGAAGCCTAGTAGTTAAGACTTGACTAGTAGCCTTATAAAAAAATAAAATTGGTTGGGCTTCTAGAATAAGCTGGGTAGGGGGTAGCTTATTCTGGAAGCCCAAAAAAGCCAACAAAAGAACTGGCGTCCTCCTATACTATCAACGCCCCTTCCGATGCAAGGGCAAGGACCTCACACCAACATATGCCCCCACTTCTGCCCACGAGACTCGTTATGATGTTTTTCCCAACTGGGTCATCGGAGAATAGTTTCTCTTTACAAAGCTTTCCGGCTAAGGATTGCATGCGTTGGACCTGGGGTCAATGAACACCAAGTTACACAAGCAAATGTGACCGAGCATGTATGGGTCACCCTTACTATTAGTACAAAATCAACCCCGACACCGCCATCTATACGTTTGCTGCACTGTCGCCCCGCATTCCTAACGTGTGATCTGCGTTGCCATCCTCATACCCTTCTCGATGTACTCCTAGCCATGGTGTTGCACCACTGCTCCGCCCTTCCTGACACGCTCCTAGTCCTGGAGCTGCACTACCGTTGGCTAGCACCCCGACACGTTGCTCCCCTTTCGAGGCCCCTCAACACCAACATGTAAGGTTTAGGCGGAGTGCCCGGGGTCGCAGCCCGGGCCCGGAAAAGTTTTCAGCGCCAAGTATATAGGTTTTAGTTTCGGCCCGGGCCTAGCGCAGCTACAACATTCCGAGGAAACAAGGTCTTACAATAGGACTAAGTCACACATGACACTCGATCCGCAAAAGATATATATCGCTCTATGCGAGCGTTATCGCATCGATCACCTATAGGTGTGCCAAGCGGGTCAGCCCACTAAGTGCTAGCGTTCCCAACGGTTTTATGGGATGCGTTTGGTAAATTGTACCTTTTTTTGCCTCTTTGCATGTCACTCACCTTGGACAGTCTGAGCAAATGCAGGTTGAAAACCATGTTGTGCACATGGTTTGTAGCCTGCATTGCACTATTGAGCAGATGATGCATACTCTTTGCTCGCCTGAATTTGTGCTTTCAGGGGTGAGCAGATGCAAATCAAGGCTGTTTGGCTGCATGCAATGTGTTGTTCTACTCATCCCTTTCAAATCTGGTGAACTTTACAACCTATATGCACCACACTTCACATCAACACACCACATATCAAGCTTGAACACAATTAACAGTAGTCCTACACATTACCAGGCAATTAGTAGTGCCCACTACAACTAGAATTGATGTTTTAAGACATCGGGGGCATCCCATGCCCCTACACAACTTCAGGGTGTTGACCGCTAGGCAAAATATACAGTTCATCGGGAACAAAATGAACATTTCAGACAACACGACACAAAACATGCAGCAGGACTAGAGCGCACGAGCCTGGTCACCTTGATAGCAGTGCTTGGCGCACCTGACTCGACAGATGGTTGAGGTGTCGGCACTGTAGATCTCAACCTTGAAGCCGAGGCCCGATAGCTTCAAGACGAGCAGGTCGCCGAAGATGATCTAGTGCTTCTTGTAGAAGTAGTCCCAAACCCACGCCAGCACACCATCTCCTCCTATAAGTCTATAACATCTACACTCGAACCCAGAACTCACACACTTGTTTGCATAAAGCTTGACGACGCATGGAGGTTTGAGGATGAGCCACTTCTTCATCCTGGACTGGAAGGCCTTGGGCATGATGAGCGTGGCAATGTCTTCGACGTCCTTGATGGTCACGTAGAACCTAAGTCTTGGCCTGCAGCCAATCCCCATAGGCTTGACCATCTCAGCGATCATGGCCGACACGTTTGCCCTCTTTAGCCATCTGTTGTGCGCAATCATGTCCGCGGCGTCCTCTGCGCCAGCACGATGTGGACCCCTTGACCGATTGTATCCCACTCTGTTTTAACAACCTTGTCAGTTTAGAGGATGACAGTAAGTAACCTGAGCAATGCCACTGATCATGGCACCATAACAATGCCACTGATTAGTGCACCATAGGAATGCCACTAACCAGTGCACCATAGCAATGCCCAACTTCATTGCCATGATCACCACTGATCATGGCAATGAAGTTGGGCATTGCTATGATCAGTGGGTCATGGCAATGTGTGACAGCCCGAGACCGATGCTCCAGATACCTTCCATGTATTTCCAATTTCGCCGTGTGATTTATTTGGCTTGTTGCATTTCATCATGGCATCATGCGCATCGCGTCCGCATGTTTTCATAAAACTTGCATCCGTTCGTAGTTGCCGGTTCTCCTCGTTGCCTTCATTGACCATTCCGAGACCAACCACACTTGCACGTGACCGCCTTGTCTCCCTGCATAGTGCATAGACCCCTCGCAGCCTAGTCCGAAACTTTTCCCGAACCCGAACTGCCCAGTCGTCATCGGTGGGCCTGGATCAATTCTGAAATATCCCAAACATCTTCGGTTTCATTATTGGACTCCCCTAGCCTTTTATCTCGATCGTCCGATCTAAATCGGAGGGTCCAGTTAGCCCCTAACCTAACCCACTTGCTATATATAACTAGACCAACCCTAAAACCTAGGGACTTGTCCCATCCACCCCGCCGCCACTGTCTCTTTCTCCCTCCGGATCCCGAGCAGACCAACCCACGCCCTCCTCATTTTCCCGTCGATCCAATCCATCCACCCACTGAACCAGCGTCGCCTCCGCCCTCAATCCGCCTTCAACCGCCTGCTTCGCGCGCCCCTGCGCCCGCGAGCGTCCGAGGCCGCAGCCGCCTCCTCGTCCAAGACCACCTCACCTCGCCGGAGCACGCCGCCGCTAGCACCCTCGACCACCAGGCCGTGCCCCTGCTCCCTTCCATGTTCTCTTTCTTCGCTGAAGCCCTCTCTCTTCCCTTGCCTCACATCTCTCTCTGTTCTCTGTTCACAGGAGCACCCTCGCGCCATGGCAAACCTCCCGAGACCTTGCATGGCGCTGCTGCCTACTCGTTGCCACCAGGACCATCCCCGCCCTGCCGTGCCGGATCGGCTTCCCTCCGTCGCCAGCCGCAAACGCCGCCACCTAGTCTCCCCTTGGTTTCAACGCCGGCCAATCCCCACCGAATTCCATCGATCCAACCAGCAGCTCCACCGATTCACTTGCTCCCTCGTGCCCGAGCCTCCGTGCAGCAGCAACCTGCAGCCGCGCCCCGCGCCGCCGACCACATGAACCAGGCCGACCCCATCACCCTGGTTTTCCCATCTCTTCTTCTCCCTTCCGTTTCACTCTCTCAAATCCTCTCTCTCTCTGGTTCATATGAACAGCAGCGCCATGGCCGCCCCAAGCCCCGTCGAGTGCCACCATTGCCAGGCCCTCTCCAACCTCCTGGGATTCGCCCTCCTGACCATCACCGCCGCCGTGCTTTGCGCCGCAGGAGCACACCGACCGGATCCACCTCCTCCTTGCTGTCACTGACGACCTCGCCGGTGAGGTTCACTGCCGCACGTCCTTGTTTTCTCTCTCCTTTGCCTTCTCTGACCTTCCGTGGCCTCCCTCTCGTCTCTCCTTGCAGTCCGCCATGGACTAGAGCAAAAGCACCGCTGCCATCAAGCTAGCTCCCCCAGCCATCGTCCGAATCCGGCCACCACGCAAGTTCCCGTGCCTCTGCTTGCGTCGCGCCGCCGCCATGGCCTCAAGCACGCCCGCGCGCCAAGTCCCGCCGCCGCCCAGCCTCTGCATCACGCCGTTGCCTCCCCTGCTTCTCTGTGCGAGCACGCGAGGACGACTAGCCCCAAGTCCCACTCGCCTGCGTTGACCCCGTCCACGTGGGTCGGCTTTCCCTTTGCCCAGTGCCAAGAACCGATCGAACCGGTGCAAACCGGTCGGTCTGCCTCGAACTGGACCGGCCCACGCGAACCGCTCCGCGCACCTGGACCGCATCGTCCCGGATCCGCGTCAACCCTCCATCCAAACGGGCCTTCCCGTTCGCTGCACCGCGCCGTCCTGCTTCCCGCCGTCCAGTTGGCACACGGGCCCAATGTGAGCGCTCCCAGCTATCCATCGCCCTGTGCGCATCTTTGTTATCTTGCGCTCATGCCTGTGCTGCCCAGTTCATTCCAGATTCGGCCTGATATATATTTTTTCTACTCTGGACGTATTTCTGTAATTATCCAGGGAAGGGCAGATTGATTAAAATGATCTATATATGTAAACTGCATAGAATTTTGTGTAGTTTCACAATTTCCAACCTTCATCCATGTTTAAAATGTTTAACTTGTTGTTTGCATATAATTTGCATAAGTGACATGCTAAAATGATTTATTTCATAACTAAATAACCGTAGCTCCGAATTAAATAAATTATATATGAAACTTGATTAGAAAAATGTGTAGATTAGCATGGTGAACTTTTTTTTTGCTGTTTAACAACATTAAAATTGTGTTTTATGCAAAACAGTACCAAATTCGAAAATTACATATGGGGATTTTCCGGAATTGTTCTTGGTTGTTTCCGGCCTCATTTAAATTGCCTAGCTAGGTAGATTAATTATGTTTCATCTCTTGCCATGTTTAACAACATTTAATATTGATGAGTAGCATAAACGAGAGCGAACTAAATAATTGCATGTGGAGTTTCGTCAATATGCAACTCGTTGCATATTGAGCTTCACTTAATTTGTAGTATTTGATTGTTGCACTTTGCCATGACATGCCATGCATCCTTAAACATGACATGCATCATACTTTGTTGTGCATAATTCCATGGTTATGCTTGTGTGTTTACCATGTTGTTTGCTTCTTTCCGGTTGTGCTTCTTCTTGATAGTCTGGATACTTTGCGAAGTGTGAGGATTCGTTCGTCTACGCTTGTTCGACTACTTCATGGATTCGGTCTTCTTCCGAGCGGGATTCCAAGCAAGATGACCATTACCCTGGATATCACTACTATCTTTGCTTGCTAGTTGTCTCGATGCTATCGCTATGTCTCGCTACCTACCACTTGTTTATCAACCTCCCAAATTGCCATGATACAGCCTCTAACCTTCCACCATCCCAGCAAACCGTTGTTTGGCTATGTTACCGCTTTGCTCAGCCCCTCTTATAGCGTTGCTAGTTGCAGGTGCAGTTTTAGGTTGTTCCATGTTGGGACATGGATATCATGGGATATCACAATATCTCTTATTTAATTAATGCATCTATATACTTGGTTGTGTGTGGAAGGCTCGGCCTTTTGCCTGGTGTTTTGTTCCACTCATGCCACCCTAGTTTCCGTAATACCGGTGTTATGTTCCTTGATGAGCGCTTCTAACACATGTGGGGCATATGGGAACCCCCCTGATCATTCGTTTTAGGATAAACTTCCCCAACAAGGCCCAACATTGGTTTTACCATTTGCCTAATAACAACTAAAACTTGCATAGGGACTTTCCGGACCCCGATGATAATTAATCAACAACCCCGGGCCAGTGCTCCACATGAGTGTTGGTCCGAAACTGGCAGACTGCGGGGCCACCACGGGGAAACTCGAGGCACTGGTTTTACTCGTAGGCTGACCTATCCGATCGTGGCCTGAGACGAGATACGCGCGGCTCCTATCAGGGTGTCGTCATGTCGGGAGGTCTTGCTGGTTTAGTTTTACCTTTTACGAGTGGCTTGTCCACCGGGATTCCTTATCGTAAGCATCGTGTTATCATGGTGTGAGGATGTTCCATCGGATGCGTGTAGTAATTTATAATGGATTACTTGGAGCACCCCTGTAGGGTTAAATCTTTCGGAGAGCCGTGCTCGCGGTTATGTGGCGACTTGGATATTTATAACCTCCAGTTGTAGAGAACTTGACACTAAATCTAATTAAAATACACCAACCGCGTGTGTAACCGTGATCGTCTCTTTTCGAGGGAGTTCGGGAAGAGAACATGGGGGGTTATGTTTGGCTTGTAAGTAGGTGTTCAGGATCACTTCTTGATCATGCTAGTTTGCACCCGATTATGCGTAGTTGCTCTTCTTATTCTTGTACTCGTAAGTTAGCCACCATACAAATGCTTAGTGCTTGCTGCAACCTCACCACTTAACCATTCCATACCCATTAAGCTTTGTTAGTCTTGATACCCATGGTTATGGGATTGCTGAGTCCTCGTGGCTCACAGATTACTACAACAATAGGTGCAGGTATAGGTAAAGCGATGATTTGACGTGAGAGCGATGCTTGTTCTATTTGGAGTTCTTCTTTTGCTTCTTCTTCGTCGATCATAGGATGGGTTCCCGGTTGGCAGCCTGGGATTAGCAGGGTGGATGTCATTCTTCTTTTTCGTTTGATTTCATCCATAGTCGGATCCTGCTCTTCTGTATGATGATTGCTATGTATTGATGTATGGATGTATTCATGCTGTAGCTTGTGGCGAGTGTAAGCCTTTATCTGGTATTCTCATCTATTCAGTACATGGTATGTTGTAATGATATCCACCTTGCGAAGCATCTTCGATATGTGCTTCTATCCTTAGTGGAACTTCCGAGTTCCTTGGGGATAGGACCGCATATTGGGCATGACAAGTTGGTATCAGAGCCTCTACCGACCGCAGGAGCCCCCTTGATTGATCGAACTTGGCCGTTGTCGAGTCTACAAAAAAAACTATTTTGAGTCTAGTTATATATCGGAGAATAGGAATTCTTTTTTACTCCTCATCCCCTTCGTCGCTCTGGTGAGGAATTGTGACGTAGGTGTTTTGATTCTACTACTCTTCTCACTCAATTTTTTTTAGGATCACGTGGGTATTTTTGGAATCGTTATGATATCGTTGTGACGGGAACTCTGTTCTTGGTGCCTATTGACATTTTGGGGTTGTGGCAGTGTCCCGGGGAGTTGAGCTCCAAGGTTTTCGCATCACATTCGCTACCGTTCCAGTTCCTGAGTACCAGAGGACGCCGATATCGAAAAACGCTTCTATATTTGCTAGTGGTGAGATAACCTCGATGCCACCCAGTATTGGGGAGGGAGTTCGGGAGTACTACCATGGCTAGTATAGCGGATGTTTTTTTGAAGGTCTGAGGTACACGAGTTTCTGAGGTTCTTGGTTATGTGTTGAGGAGGTGGTACATTTGGAGCGTAGAATTATGCTAGGAGTTGTGTGATGATATTTTGCTCCTTGTACTTGTTGTACCGGATTACATAACCGAAAATCTCGAGAGTTCTTAGGTGGGAATTCAAGTAGTTATCTAGAATTATCCTTCCAACAAATGCATGAGGGGTTATGTATTTGTTTTCGGCTTATTCTCCAAGCCCAATCATTTGTTTTGTTTTGGTTGTGGTATTCGAGTTGCTTCGAAGTCAAGTGTTGATTCACCTTCCTAAGCGGTGTTCTCATATTTCTATGGGATCATCAAGATTGTCATGTAAATTCTTGTTCAACCTGTATGCTTCTCTTGAAGTTAATTCAATCCTCTTCACAATTTGCAAGATCAATTCTCAGTTTTCTCAACGACGTTCGTTTCACCCGTCCCAAGTTGTCTTTATTTTTCCCACCCTCCCACCCTTTTTCTTCGCGGAGTCAAAATTCTCAAATCAAGTATCCATATTACTCATGAGAAGTCTCTCCTTTCTTTTCCTTCAATGTTCTTAGCCGGTGATTTCTCGTGAAGATGCCAGGAGCTACAGTTTATTATTCTTCGCTCTTGTTTTCTTTTCCGGTGGATTCAATGCAAGCTTTCGGTGTTGATCATATCCCTTTCCTCGTTTCAAATGCTTTCCCATGCCGGTGCACCTCTTAATCTTTCACCTCTCATTTGTTCCGGAGTGCTGAAGATATCTCAGAAGATTCGTGTTTCCATTCTAAATCCGTTCAATCTATTTCGAGGTTCTTATTTCATTCAAGCCATTTAAATCAACCGGTGCAAAATCTCTCTTTCAAACAATCGTCCCAACGGTGTTTCATTTTTAGTGGGCCCTAACCCACAGGTCTTTTCCCAGGATCTTACCTGACTCTTCTAATTTTATGAAGTTATTCTCAAATTCTTTTCAAAGTTTGACATAAGAATGAATTCTCATCAGTCAATTGCCTCCTCCAAGATCGCTTTCAAATTCTTTTCATCTTTGGCTCAACCTTTCTATTATTCATTGTTCTAGAGTGTCTCAACAATTTTGGTGGTGTTCCTTGTCGTCGTTCTCAGCATTGAAGACCGAAGAAGAGTTCCTCTTAAATCTTGCTCCGTTCTCTTGCAGATTCATGGTTCAAGCTTGATGCCATCCTCTCAATTGTTTTCATTCGTGAGAAATTCTTTTCATACCCATCCAAAGCATTTCATGAGTTCTTTCCATTTTCGATCCTCCGAAGGCCATCATTCCACAAGAATTCTTCATTCTCAACGTTCTTCTCTCATTCTCAAATTCTTCTAGTGCTTCGTTCAAGTATTCTCTATTAAGCTCGTGATCTCTTCGTTCTCTTGTATCTAAATTCCCTCAAGTATCTTCGTTCATTTTCTAATTCTTCACAGCGATTCGTTCTTTTTCCTTCGTTTGTTTTCAATTCTTACGGTGGTCCGTTCAAGATTCATTCATTCTTCCTAAAATCCTACCGGTGGTTCGTTGAAGACTGATGTCTACTACGAACTTTTATTCTTGTAGACGTTGTTGGGCCTCCAAGTGCAGAGTTTTGTAGGACAGTAGCAAATTTCCCTCAAGTGGATGACCTAAGGTTTATCAATCCGTGGGAGGCATAGGATGAAGATGGTCTCTCTCAAACACCCTGCAATCAAATACAAGAAATCTCTTGTGTCCCCAATACACCCAATACAATGGTAAATTGTATAGGTGCACTAGTTCGGCGAAGAGATGGTGATCCAAGTGTAGTATGGATAGTAGATATAGGTTTTTGTAATATGAAAATATAAAAACAGCAAGGTAGCAAGTAACAAAAGTGAGCACAAACGGTATTGCAATGCTTGAAAACAAGGCCTAGGGTTCATACTTTCACTAGTGCAATCTCTCAACAATGCTAACATAATTGAATCATATAACAATCCCTCAACGTGCGACAAAGAATCACTCCAAAGTTCCTATTAGCGGAGAACATAAGATAGAAATTGTTGTAGGGTACGAAAGCACCTCAAAGTTATCCTTTCCGATCAATCTATTGAGCCATCCCTATAAGTGTCACAAACAGCCCTAGAGTTCGTACTAAAATAACACCATATGATAAGCATCAACCAACTCTAATGTCACCTAGATACTCCAATGTCACCACAAGTATCCGTGAGTTGATTATTCGATATGCATCAAACAACTTCAGATTCATAATATTCAATCCACTCAAAGAACTTCAAAGAGTACCCCAAAGTTTCTATCGGAGAAAAGAAGATGAAAACGTGCAACCAACTCCTATGCCTAGATCACCCCAAGGTCACGGGAATCCGCGAGTTGATCACCAAAACATACATCAAGTGAACCAATAGAATACCCCATTGTCACCACGGGTATCCACATGCAAGACATACATCAAGTGTTCTCAAATCCAAAGTATTCAATCCGACAATAATGAAACCTCAAAGGGAAAGACTCAATTCATCACAAGAAGATAGAGAGGGAAGAAACACCATATGATCCAACTATATTAACAAAGCTCGCGGTACATCAAGATCGTGCCAAATTAAGAACATGAGAGAGAGAGAGAGAGAGAGAGAGAGAGAGAGATCAAACACATAGCTACTGGTACATACCCTCAGCCCTGAGGGTGAACTACTCCCTCCTCGTCATGGAGACCGCCAGGATGATGAAGATGGCCTCCGGCGATGATTTCCCCCTCCGGCAGGATGCCGGAACAGGGCTCCGGATGAGATCGCTTCGGTACAGAGGTTTGCGGCGGCGGCGTGGAATTTCTAGGTTTCTTTCTGGGGTTTTTGGTATTTATAGGAATTTTTGGCGTTGGTTTCACGTCAAGGGGGCCCATGAGGGAGCGACAATCCTGCTAGGCGTGCCCTGGGGGGGGGGGGAGGGCGCCCCCCCCAGGCTTGTCGCATCCTCGTGGCTCTTCTGGTCCTTCCACGAAGCTTTGAGGGTCTCTTTTGGTCCATAAAAAATCACCATATATTTTCAGCCCATTCCGAGAACTTTTATTTCTGCACAAAAAACAACACCACGGTAGTTCTGCTGAAAACAACATCAGTCCGGCTGTAGGGTAACGCAGTAGAAAACAAAAAAATTCCGACCTACGCACCAGCCCAGGACCACTATGGAGACTGCATACAAGGTTTGATCTTATTCGTTACCGACTCGTAGCGCAGCGGAAGTAGAGTCGATGACGAACGGCGGTGCAGATCCCCGCAACTAGGATTTTACAACCTCCCAACCGCGAGGATGTATACCCTCATCTGCCCCGCAGACAGCCCTCCGGGAGGCGGTCGCACAGTCCCCCGGACGGTGTCGCGGACAGCCCTTCGGGAGGACCTCCGAAACTCGGACTGTCACTCGGACAGCCCTTCGGGAGGACCTCCAAAACTCGGACGGTCACACGGACAGCCCTTCGGGAGGCACTCTCGAACTAAGACCGAAACTACGATCTCTCTACAGAGTTGCACACATACGGTGTCATCTATCCGGCAGGGCTTCGCCGTCCAGAACTAGTTCCCACCGGAACCCAGACAGCCTTTCGGCTCTACGAAACTATTTCGCTGGGAGGGAGAGAGAAGCCAGAAATGTCATGGCACTTGTATGTGAGAAGGAAGTGAGTGTGGAGGCAGCCCCTCCACCTCTATTTATAGGAAATCCAAGGGGTAGGGTTTCTTGGCCCCCAAGCCTTCTAGAAACCTTTTTGGGAAAATATCCCAAAAGGTGACTTTTCCATAAATATCCCAAAAAGCACTTTCACTATTCACGACGACATTTTTCAGCGTCTGATCGAACTGAAAATATTCATGTGGGCTTAGAACATTTCCAGTACCCACCAAAATAATTTTCAACGCGAGCCGGAACAATTCCGGTTTAGTGATTTTCATCCGCGAAAAGCATCTGAAGCGGTTTTGGCAGCTCCGGAACATTTCCGGTTTTCATTCCGGAAAATTCCAGAAAGTTTCCAGAATGATTCTGGCACCCTCCAAGAATTATCAGGCATGTGCCGAAACCAATTTGACTTTATGGTGTACTCCGAAACAACTTTTCGGTTTAGTGATTTTCATCTGTGAAAAGCAACTAAAGCGGTTCCGGCAGTCCGGAACATTTCCGGTTTTTGTCTCTGAAAAATCTCAGAAGTTACCGGAACAATTTTGGTACCTTCCAATAATTTCCAGGCATGTGCCGAAACCAATTTGACTTTATGGAATACCCTGAAACAACTTTTCAGTTTCACCGGAACTATTCCGATATCCTCTCCGGAACGTTTCCGTTTTGTCCGAAACTTTTTCGGTAATTTTCTCTCAGACTCCCCGTCTAGCATTCAGTAGATAGATGACCCTTAAGCGTGTGAACCTATAGGTTCGGTGAAGTATAGACATGACCCGGAACCCCTTCCGATCAATGATCAACATCGGAGCCGTGGACACCCATATTGACCCCTATACCCACACGAATGAATATTCGAGTGAACCTCCAGTTGCCGTGTGCTATTCCTGTTGCTTCGCGATATGTTACAAATACCCGAGGTGAGACATGTTGGCATCCCCGCGGATCAACAACTTGTCCACTATGCCAGTTACCTCGTTACCGGTATTGTTCTCTTTTCTCGTTCCCGTGTTCCGGCATCCCCGTGATCAAATCACAAAGTGTCTGGCCAGGAATTTGCAGAGGTGCCAGAGCTCATAGCTTAAAACAGAGATGAATACATTTTGAGAGGCATGCCTTTCCTGTCAACGTCATGATCGAGAGTTCTCAATATCTTCCATGTTAAACACATTATAGGCGGTTCCCAAGCGGAAAGGTAAAGTTTACTTCCCCTCAACCATTCAAACACAAGCCATGGCTAGCCGAATCCTCGGGTGCCCTCCATACAATCAACTTTTCGGGGGAGTTTGTTTAATTATTTTGTTTTGCGGAACCGGGCATCCCAATTACCGCCCTCTCTCCTGCAATGACAAGTGAATAAACACTCATTATGAGAATAACTCGCTTAACATGGAAGATACTGACCACCCACTGCCACTTCATGAGCGGTACGGGCGCACAAAACATATGCTTATTTGAATGATTAGAGGTGGCACATGCAAATTTACTTGGGACGGCAGGGTAATACCGTATATAGGTAGGTATGGTGGACACTCATGGAAGAAACATGGCTCAAGGATTTTGGATGCATGGTAACCCACAAGTATAGGGGATCAATTGTAGCTTTTTCGATAAATAAGAGTGTCGAACCCAACGAGGAGCTAAAGGTAGAATTAATATTCCCTTCAAGTTCTATCGACCACCGATACAACTCTACGCGCACTTAACGTTTGCTTTACCTAGAACAAGTATGAAACTATTTTGTAGGTGATAGGATAGGTTTGCAAGAATAAAACTAGAAGTACTTTGCGATAATAAAACTATGAGTAATTTGCAAGATAATAAAAGTTAGTTGTTTAGTAGAAAGCTTTTGTAACACAAGAGAATGATTTGTCCCTAGGCAATCGATAACTAGACCGGTAATCATTGTTGCAATTTTATATGAGGGAGAGGCATGAGCTAACATACTTTCCGTACTTGGATCATATGCACTTATGATTGGAACTCTAGCAAGCATTCGCAACTACCAAAGATCATTAAGGTAAAACCCAACCATAGCATTAAGTATCAAGTCCTCTTTACTCCCATACGCAACAACCCCCTTACTCGGGTGTAAGCTTCTGTCACTCTAGCCGCTCACCATAAGAGAATTATGAACGTATTGCAACACCCTACAGCAGGAATCCCCCATGTGTGCGCGGCAAGGAAGGCACCATAGGACAGCACCAAAATAAAACGTACAACTCAAACCAATCACAATCATCAATCAACCCATAGGACAAAACGAATCTACTCAAACATCATAGGATGGGCACAAATCATTGGATAATAATATGTAGCATTAAGCACCATGTTTAAGTAGAAATTACAGCGGGGAGAAGAGGTGTTACACCGCTGCATAGAGGGGGAGAGAGTTGGTGTTGACGGCGGCGAAGTTGTTGGTGTAGATCGCCGTCACGATGGTTCCCCCGGCGGCGTTCCGGCGCCACCGGGAGAGAGGGGGAGAGAGCCCCCCTCCTTCTTCCTCTTCCTTGGCCTCCCCCCTAGATGGGAGGAGACTTTCCCCTCTGGTCCATGGCTGCCATGGCGGCGGAGGGGTAGGAGCCCCTCCTAGATTGGATCTCTCTCTCTGTTCTCTTCTGTTTCGCGTTCCTATTTTCTGGCCCTTCACCGTTTCTTAAATTCCCGGAGATCCGTAACTCTGATTGGGCTGAAATTTTAACACGATTTTCTTCCGGATATTATCTTTCTTGCGGCAAAAGAAGGGGGTCAACAGACTTACGAGGTGCTCACGAGCCACCAGGGCGCGTTTGCCCCCCCCCCCCCAGGCGCGCCCTGGTGCCTCGTGGCCACCTCGGACACCGTCTTGCATTGATTCTTCTTCCCAAAAATCACATATATTCCAAAATAAATCTCTGTAAATTTTTATCGTGTTTGGACTTCGTTTGATATGGATATTCTGCGAAACAAAAACATGCAAAAAACAGGACCTGGCACTGGGCACTGGATCAATATGTTAGTCCCAAAAATAATATAAAATGTTGCCAAAAATATGTGAAAGTTGTAGAATATTGGCATGAAACAATCAAAAATTATAGATACGATGGAGACGTATCAGCATCCCCAAGCTTAATTCCTGCTCGTCCTCGAGTAGGTAAATGATAAAAAAGATAATTTTTGATGTGGAATGCCACCTAGCATAATCTTGATCATATAATTTAATCATGGCATGAATATTAAGACACGAGTGATTCAAAGCAATAGTCTATAATTTGACATAAAAACATAGATACTCAGGCATACTAACAAGCAATCATGTCTTTCAAAATATCAACGCTAAAGAAAGTTATCCCTAGCCCATTATGCTCAATCATTGATCCATTCATGAAACACACTCAATATTAGCTACATCCAATGCACAAGTATGACAATAGTGCTCTCTAGTTGGTGCTTTGTAAGAGAAGATGGAGACTCAAATAAAAATAAAAATTGCATAAAAGTAAATAGATAGGCCCTTCGCAGAGGGAAGCAGAGATTTGCGAATGTGCCAGAGCTCAAAGCTTAAATTAGAGAGATAAAATTATTTTTGAGAGCCATGCTTTTCCTGTCAATGAAAACGACCGAGAATTCCCAATATTTTCCATGCTAGACACATCATAGGCGGTTCCCAAACAGAAAATAAAGTTTATTTCCTTTCCACCATTCTTTCACAATCCATGGCTAGCCGTATCCACGGGTGCCCTCCATACCAACACTTTCCAAGGATTTTGTTGTTATAAATTTTTGATTCATTGTGGGACTGGGCATCCCTATTACCTGCCACTCTCTCGTGCAATGACAAGTGAATAAACACTCATCGTGAGAATAACACACCTAACATGGAAAATATTGGCCACCCCCTACCGCTTCATGAGCGGTACGAGCACACAAAACGGAAAATTATTTTGAAAACAATAGAGTTGGCACATGCAAATTTACTTGGAACGGCATGGAAATACCGCATATAGGTAGATATGGTGGACTCATTTGGCACAACTTGGGTTTAAGGAGTTTGGATGCACAAGTAGTATTCCCGCTTAGTACAAATGAAGGCTAGCAAATAGATTGAGAAGCAACCAACCAAAAAGCGAAAACGGTCATAAACATGCATTGAACATAACTAACACTGAATAATGCACCATAAGTTGGATATAACTTCGTTGCATGACTATTGACCTTACGTGCATGCATAGGGAATCACAAACCTTAACACCAATATTCTTACTAAACCACAATTACTCACTAGCACAGCCCACATATCATCATCTTCATATCGCAAAACTATTGCAAGGAATCAAGCTTATCATATTCAGTGATCTACAAGTTTTATGTAGGATTTTCTGACTAACCATGTGAATGACCAATTCCTATTGACTCTCTAAATAGATATAAGTGAAGCAAGAGAGTTTAATTCATTCTACAAAAGACCATGCTCTAATAAATATAAGTGAAGCAAAAGAGCATTCTACAAATAACGGTTTTCTATATGAAGAGAAACAGGCATCCAAACTTCAAATGATATAAGTGAAGCACATGAAGCATTCTATAAAGCCATACTCAAAAGATATAAGTGAAGTGCATGAAGCATTCTATAAATCAACCAAGGACTATCTCATACCAGCATGGCGCATTTATTAAAAGAAAAATAAAAGGCACATGACGCTGCAAGAATTTACGCATATCATGTAAACAAAACAAAAACCGAGACATACCGATAATTGTTGAATAAAGATGGGATGCCTTCCGGGGCATCCCCAAGCTTAGATGCTTGAGTCTCCTTGAATATTTACTTGGGGTGCCTTGGGCATCCCCAAGCTTGAGCTCTTGCCTCTCCTCATTCTTCTCATATCAATACCTCCTCGATCTTTGAACACTTCATCCACACAAAACTTAACAAAACCTTCGTGAGATCTGTTAGTATAATAAAGCAAATCACTACTTTAAGTACTATTGAAAACCCATTAATATTTTATTTTTGCATTATACCTACTGTATTATAACTTCTCCATGGCTTATACCTTCCGATACAATCCATAGTTTCATCAAAACAAGCAAAACAATGCGTCAAAAACAGAATCTGTCAAAAACAGAACAGTCTGTAGTAATCTGAACATTGACCATACTTCTGTAACTCCAAAAATTCAGAAAAATTAGGAAAAATAAAAATATTTGCATAGAAGTACTGTGTAAAAATTTCAGAATTTTTGCACGTTCCAGTAAAAAATGTAAATTCACGCACTACAGAAAAATTTTCTGTTTTTGCACCACATACACCAAACAAGCAATTTAAACATCCTAACGGTAAATCTTGGCACATTATTTTTATAATACAATGGATTTGTACAAGGGGATAATTATTTTTGTTGAAAAGTTTCTATAATTCAAGATTTGCAAAGTTTCCATGGGCATGAACAAAGTTCAAGGAGCTCCCCCACTTCAACGGTGCTCGTCTTTCTTACTTTCACTTTTCTTTTTGAAAAGGTTTTAGGTTCCCCTCTATATATTTTTGTTTTTAAACTTTATAAAAGCACTCAACATAAATAAATGACTCTCTAAAACTTCCGGGTTGTCTCCCAGGCAGCGCTTTCTTTAAAGCCATTAAGCTAGGCATAAAGTGCTCAAGTAATTGATCCACCCGGATCCCAAGGTATATCAAAGCCAATTTTAATTAACAATGATTTGTATTTTAGTAGTGAGCACAAAGAAACATATATCATGCAATGACGAAGTATAACTCTCTTCCTATGCATTGGCATGTCATAAAAGAACAATTCATGCACATCAAGTAAAGGCCAATGCATAGTATAAACAGTTTCTTGCAATTTTATCGCATTGGAAACATAGAGAGGTGGAGATGTAGTTCCTTTCTCATAATAATTGCAATTTGGAGCAGCAAGCACATGCATATTATATCCATCAAAATTATCATATGCAATAGTAAAACGCAACCCATCAATATAATCCTTAATAAGAGCAAACTTCTCCGATATAGTGTAGTTGGGAGAATTCAAAAAGATAATAGGACTATCATGTGTGGGTGCAATAGCAACAATTTCATTCTTAACATAGGGAACTATAGCAAGTTCATCTCCATAAGCATAATTCATATTGGCATCATGGCCACAATCATAGCAAGCATCAATTTCATCAAAAAGGGATATTTCAAACGAATCCAAGGGATCATAGCAATTATCATAGCATTCATCCTTCGGTAAACACGAAGGGAAATTAAACAATGTATGGGATAAAGAGTTACTCTCATCAGAAGGTGGGCACGGGTGATCAATCCGCTCTTCCTCCTTTTGTTCTTCGCTCTCCTCCTCAATTTTTTCATCTAATGAGCTCACAGTGTCATCATTTTCTTCTTCCATTGGAGCCTGCAAAATATTAGTCTCTTCTTGGATAGCGGAGACTTTCTCAATAAACTCATTAATATCGGCATTGTATTCGTAATTCTCATAGCAATATTTAAGTATAGCAAATTTTTTAGATCTGTAGACAGCATCATCACAATCTTCATACTTTTGAAACAAAGATTCAATTTCATAAGCACCCTTAAAAGCAACAAATTCTTCTATTCGTTCCACATCATAGTAATCATATACACCATTAGCATAAGAAGCCAAGGTTTCATTATCATTAAATTTACATGAAAAGGGAAGGTGTGGAGCCTTCATCCTAGAGCAACAAGTATAATCATATCTCAAGCATAAATTCCAAGCATACCATTGCAAATAATCAATGTGATCCCATAAGAGTTTCCCTTTTTGAGACAAGCGATAATCCCTAAAGTATTCACGTTGATCCAATGTGTCTCCCATTATCAAGTTGAATGGGGTTTTCTCAGGATTATCAAAGTAGTGTTTAATGTTTTCCACATAACGAGCATCGAGGGTTTTAGGAGGTTCCCCATCTCCATGAGTAGCAATTACAACTAATTTTTTTGGTGTTTCGTGTTCCATATCCATAACTAAATATATAAAACAACTTAGAACAGAAAATAAAATCTACTTAGTGATAAAGCAAACAAGCACACACGAGAATATCAAACCCACGCTATTGCTCCCCGGCAACGGCGCCAGAAAAAGGTCTTGGTAACCCACAAGTATAGGGGATCAATTGTAGCTTTTTTTGATAAATAAGAGTGTCGAACCCAACAAGGAGCTAAAGGTAGAATTAATATTCCCTTCAAGTTCTATCGACCACCGATACAACTCTACGTGCACTTAACGTTCACTTTACCTAGAACAAGTATGAAACTATTTTGTAGGTGATAGGATAGGTTTGCAAGAATAAAACTAGAAGTACTTTGCGAGAATAAAACTATGAGTAATTTGCAAGATAATAAAAGTTAGTTGTTTAGTAGAAAACTTTTGTAACACAAGAGAATGATTTGTCCCTAGGCAATCGATAACTAGACCGGTAATAATTGTTGCAATTTTATATGAGGGAGAGGCATGAGCTAACATACTTTCCGTACTTGAATCATATGCACTTATGATTGGAACTCTAGCAAGCATCCGCTACTACCAAAGATCATTAAGGTAAAACCCAACCATAGCATTAAGTATCAAGTCCTCTTTACTCCCATACGCAACAACCCCTTACTCGGGTGTAAGCTTCTATCACTCTAGCCGCCCACCATAAGAGAATTATGAACGTATTGCAACACCCTACAGCGGGAATCCCCCACGTGTGTGCGGCACAGAAGGCACCATAGGACAGCACCAAAATAAAACGTACAACTCAAACCAATCACGATCATCAATCAACCCATAGGACAAAACGAATCTACTCAAACATCATAGGATGGCCACAAATCATTGGATAATAATATGTAGCATTAAGCACCATTTTTAAGTAGAGATTACAGCGGGGAGAAGAGGTGTTTCACCGCTGCATAGAGGGGGAGAGAGTTGGTGTTGACGGCGGCGAAGTTGTTGGTGTAGATCGCCGTCACGATGGTTCCCCCAGCGGCGTTCCGGCGCCACCGGGAGAGAGGGGGAGAGAGCCCCCCTCCTTATTCCTCTTCCTTGGTCTCCCCCCTAGATGGTAGGAGACTTTCCCCTCTGGTCCATGGCTGCCATGGCGGTGGAGGGGCAGGAGCCCCTCCTAGATTGGATCTCTCTGTCTCTTTTCTCTTCTGTTTCGCGTTCCTGTTTTCTGGCCCTTCACCGTTTCTTAAATTCCCGGAGATCCGTAACTCCGATTGGGCTAAAATTTTAACACAATTTTCTTCCGGATATTATCTTTCATGCGGCGAAAGAAGGGGGTCAACAGACTTACGAGGTGCTCACGAGCCACCAGGGCGCGTTTGCCCCCCCCCCCCCCCCCCAGGCGCGCCCTGGTGTCTCGTGGCCTCAAAACATTTGCTATTCTTATCTCTAGAAGCGTCTTGCGTTGATTCTTCTTCCCAAAAGTCACATATATTCCAAAATAAATCTCCGTAAATTTTTATTGTGTTTGGACTTCGTTTGATATGGATATTCTGCGAAACAAAAAACATGCAAAAAACAGGAACTGGCACTGGGCACTGGATCAATATGTTAGTCCCAAAAATAATATAAAATGTTGCCAAAAATATGTGAAAGTTGTAGAATATTTGCATGAAACAATCAAAAATTATAGATACGATGGAGACGTATCAATGCACATGCAGTATTCCCACTTAGTACAGAAATTTAGGTTAGCAAAAGATTCTAATCAGGCACCACATGTTAGAGGATCCATAACAATATAACTTCGATGCAAATACACCCAACCATAACTCATTACGTTGTCTTCCTTGTCCAAATTCAACTAATTTTCTCATATTTGAAAATAATTAATGGGTATTCACAATCATAAAAGATGTCCAAGATAATATATTTGTATGTGAAAGTTCTCTTCCATATACTATCTTTCATGAATTGCTCGTATGACTAATATTGTGATTGTCAAACTTCAATAGATTTTACTTTCTAAACCCAATGTGAAATTACTACTAAGCATATGGAACATGGATAATTTCAGATTTATGATATTCAATTCATTCAATAATTTACTTTTAGGATATAAGTGAAGAACGAGAGTAAATGATAAACTACTCCAAAAGATATAAGTGAAGATCAATGAGTAGTCAAACAATTAAGTAGCTATGTGAAGACTCTCTCTCTCAATAAAGATTTCAGATCTTGATAATTTTATTCAAACAGCAAACAATATGAAAATAAAAGGACACTCCAAGAATAGCACATACCATGTGAACAAGTAAAAACTTAGACTAACCGATAGGTGTTGATGAAGAAAGGTGGGATGCCTACCGGGGCATCCCCAAGCTTAGTTGCTTGAGACTTCTTGGAATGTCATCTTGGGGTGCCTTGGGCATCCCCCAAGCTTGAGCTCTTGTGTCTCCTTAATTCCTCTTATATCATGACTTCTCCTAAATCTTAAAAACTTTATCCACACAAAACTCAACAAGAACTCGTGAGATAAGTTAGTATAAATAAACTCAAAACCTTAACATTCTCTACTGTAACGAATCACTAAAATTATAATTAAACATTTCATACTAAATGCCTCTGCATATTTAATACTCCTATCCACAAATAGAAACATTAAACAAGTAAACATATGCAAACAATGCAACTATAACAGCAATCTGTCTAAACAGAACAGTCTGTAAAGAGTGAATAAGAATTCATACTTCCCTAACTCCAAAAATTCTGAGAAATTACCACGTGATAGAGAACTCATGCATGCTTACGGTGTAGAAATTTCAGATTTTTATCATGTCCTGAAAATTCACAAAAATTCAGGACATAACAGAAAACTTTCTGTTTTCAAACAGCAACACATAAACTTGCAAACTGACCATGGTAAAGGCTATAATTGGCATTTTATTGAACTAAAAGATACAAAACATGATTATTGATAACAGCAAGCAAATATCAACAAAAGAAAATGATGCTCCAAGAAAAACACATATCATGTGACGAATAAAAATATAGCTCCAAGTAAGGTTACCGATAATGTGGAAGACGAAAGAGGGGATGCCTTCCGGGGCATCCCCAAGCTTAGATGCTTGAGTATTCCTTGAATATTACCTTGGGGTGCCTTGGGAATCCCCAAGATTAGGTTATTTCCACTCCTTATTCTCCTCATATCGATATCTCACCCAAAACTTGAAAACTTCAATCACACAAAACTTAACGGAACTTGTGAGATAGGTTAGTATGATAAAAATAAATCATCCACTTAGGTACTGTCAAGACAATATTCATAATTGCTATAACATAATGCATACTATAGTATATCATTTCCACAATTTATATTGACCAATATAAGCCATAGAAACTATAAAACAAGCAAACTATGCATTGAAAACAGAATCTGTCAAAAACAGAACAGCATGTAGTGAGCGAATTAGAAACCATATTTCTATACCTCCAAAAATTCTGAAAAATTAGCAAAATGTAAACAATTTGTAACCCAATACTATGTAAAAATTTCAGAATTTTCACATGCTCCAGTACAGAATATAAATTCCAGCACTGGACGCAAAAGTTTCTGTTTTTGCACAGAATCAAATCAACAAGCATCCACACTATCCCAAAGGCTTTACTTGGCACATTATTGAAATAAAACATATGAAACATGATTACTACAGTAGTTTAATAATGTGAACACAAGGAAAACAGTAGGTATAAATATTGGGTTGTCTCCCAACAAGCGCTTTTCTTTAATGTCTTTTAGCTAGGCATGATGATTTCAATGATGCTCGCATAAGAATAAAGAATTGAAACATAAAGAGAGCATCATGAATCATATGACTAGCAAATTTAAGCCTAACCCACTTCCTATGCATAGGGATTTTGTGAGCAAATAATTTATGGGAGCAAGAATCAACTAGCATAGGAAGGCAAAACAAGCATGACTTCAAAACTTTCAACACATAGAGAGGAAACTTGATATTATTGCAATACCTACATGCATATGATCCTCTCTCATAATAATTTTCAGTAGCATCATGAATGAATTCAACCATATAGCTATCACATAAAGCATTCTTTTCATGATCCACAAGCATAGAATTTTTTTATTCTCCACATAAGCAAATTTATTCTCATTCACAATAGTGGGTGTATCATATGAAACTTGAATACTATAAATTGTTTCCACATTAAAAGAGTAATGTTCAGAAAAAGGGTATTCATAATTATGACAAGTTTTATAATAATAATCATCACTACTTTTTATAACATAAGTATCATCACAATAATCATCATAAGTAGCAACTTTGTTCTCATCATAATCAATTGAAACCTCTTCCAAAATAGTGGAATCATCATTAAATAAAGTCATGACCTCTCCAAATCCACTTTTATGATTATTATAAGATTGAATACCCTCCAAAATAGTGGGATAATCATTACCTAAAGTTGGCACTCTACCAAACCCACTTTCATTATTATTGCAATCATCATAGATAGGAGGCATGCCATCATCATAATAAATTTGCTCATCAAAAGTAGGGGGGAATAAAAAGATCATCTTCATTAAGCATAGCATCCCCAAGCTTAGGACAAACATTATTTTCAGCAAATAAATTCTCAAACATGTCATTCCAATCAAACATAGCATCCCCAAGCTTCTGGGTTTGCATATCATTAGCATAATCATTATATTCATCAATAGTATGAATAACACCAATAGTATAACAATTATTATCATCATAATTTCCCAAGTTGGTGCCAAAAAGGTTTTCAAGATTATAAGAAGTATCATTATCTTCCCAATCATAATCATCATAACAAGTAATAGGCAAAACAAAATCATCATCAAGTGTATCATCTTCCACAATTATTTTTGATTCATTCTCATGAGGCACAACAATAATAGGAGCAACATTATTTGGGAGAGATACCTCTTTACCTCTACTTTTCCTTCTTTTCTTCTTCTTCACCACATTATGTGTGGGTTTATTTAGTTTTTCCGAGCTTCTTATTGAAGAGATTGGTTAGATAGGATGCTCCTTCTCGTCACCTGTTTCATCACGAGAGACAATAGGAGGGAAAGTGGAAATCTTTACCCTTTCATTAGTATTCCTTTTATATTCTATTTGTTTTGCCGTCTTTCTATAGTTGGCAATATAAGCATTCTCATTGCAATTTACCACACAAAACATATAGATTTCCTTTAGATTAGTTTCAGTGTCGTCTGTGAGAATGAATACTTCAAACCAACTATTTTTATGTGTCAATTCTTCACACCCCAAAAATAGATAAAGTTCATTATATAGTTCAAGGGCAGTCAAGTCATTACAATATTTAGCCATGATTCGATTATGAAAAAGTATGCATTGAAAATTAAGATGACCAACCTTATTGCGAAGTTCACAAGTAATGCGATGAAGAGAGCATAATTTCGTGGCAAATTTATCTATCACTTTGAACCACCAATTGGTTTTACGATGTTTATGCTTCTTACAAATCTATCATCCCTATAAGGCATGTCTTCACAAATTTTATGCACTCCACAAAAATTGACATGCTTATAAGAAACTTTTTATCATGACTAGTGCAATCATCATTAGCATTTTGGATATTCAAACAATTCATACTGACAACATTGCAACCATGCTTATCATTCAAGGAACTCACATTAAAATTTTATAAAATTCTTCCTCTAACAATTGAGCACAATTATCGGAATCCTTATTTTCAAGAAAGACATTATAAAGATAAAGCATTTGAGGCAACCTCAATTCCATTTTTTTGTAGTTTTCTTTTATAAACCAAACTAGTGATAAAACAAGAAACTAAAAGATTCAATTGCAAGATCTAAAGATATACCTTCAAGCACTCACCTCCCCGGCAACGGCGCCAGAAAAGAGCTTGATGTCTACTACGCAACTTTTATTCTTGTAGACGTTGTTGGGCCTCCAAGTGCAAAGTTTTGTAGGACAGTAGCAAATTTCCCTCAAGTGGATGACCTAAGGTTTATCAATCCGTGGGAGGCGTAGGATGAAGATGGTCTCTCTTAAACAACCCTGCAATCAAATACAAGAAATCTCTTGTGTCCCCAACACACCCAATACAATGGTAAATTGTATAGGTGCACTAGTTCGGCGAAGAGATGGTGATCCAATTGTAGTATGGATAATAGATATAGGTTTTTGTAATCTAAAAATATAAAAATAGCAAGGTAGCAAGTAACAAAAGTGAGCACAAACGGTATTGCAATGCTTGAAAACAAGGCCTAGGGTTCATACTTTCACTAGTGCAATCTCTCAACAATGCTAACATAATTGAATCATATAACAATCCCTCAACGTGCGACAAAAAATCACTCCAAAGTTCCTATTAGCGGAAAACATAAGATAGAAATTGTTGTAGGGTACGAAAGCACCTCAAAGTTATCCTTTTCGATCAATCTATTGAGCCATCCCTATAAGGGTCACAAACAGTCCTAGAGTTCATAATAAAATAACACCATATGATATGCAACAACCAACTCTAATGTGACCTAGATACTCCAATGTCACCACAAGTATCCGTGAGTTGATTATTCGATATGCATCAAACAACTTCAGATTCATAATATTCAATCCACACAAAGAACTTCAAAGAGTACCCCAAAGTTTCTATCGGAGAAAAGAAGATGAAAACGTGCAACCAACCCCTATGCCTAGATCACCCCAAGGTCACGGGAATCCGCGAGTTGATCACCAAAACATACATCAAGTGAACCAATATTGTCACCACGGGTATCCACATGCAAGACATACATCAAGTGTTCTCAAATCCAAAGTATTCAATCCGACAATAATGAAACCTCAAAGGGAAAGACTCAATTCATCACAAGAAGATAGAGAGGGAAGAAACACCATATGATCCAACTGTATTAACAAAGCTTGCGGTACATCAAGATCGTGCCAAATCAAGAACGAGAGAGAGAGAGAGAGAGAGAGAGAGATCAAACACATAGTTACCGGTACATACCCTCAGCCCCGAGGGTGAACTACTCCCTCCTCGTCATGGAGACCGCCGGGATGATGAAGATGGCCTCCGGCGATGATTTCCCCCTCCGGCAGGGTGCCGGAACAGGGCTCCGGATGAGATCGCTTCGGTACAGAGGTTTGCGGCGGCGGCGTGGAAGTTCTAGGTTTCTTTCTGGGGTTTTTGGTATTTATAGGAATTTTTGGCGTTGGTTTCACGTCAAGGGGGCCCACGAGGGAGCGACAAGCCTGCTAGGCGCGCCCTGGGGGGAGGGCGCGCCCCCCGGCTTGTCGCATCTTCGTGGCTCTTCTGGTCCTTCCACGAAGCTTTGGGGGTCTCTTTTGGTCCATAAAAAATCACCGTAAATTTTCAGCCCATTCCGAGAACTTTTATTTCTGCACAAAAAACAACACCACAGTAGTTCTGCTGAAAACAGCGTTAGTCCGGATTAGTTCTAATCAAATCATACCAAAACCATATAAAATTGTTATAAACATGGCATGAATACTTCATAAATTATAGATACGTTGGAGACGTATCAAAGACCTTCCCAAGTTTGTGTTATGTCTCTCTTCAATCTTTTCAAGAAGAATAAGTGGCATGCCAATCCGTTCCTTGTCATCAAGTTAAGTCAATGAAGGGTAAGCATGACATAATTCTTATTCTTATTTCATCGAGTTCCTTCTTCTGGAGTTCGTTCATGATATCAAGTCTCGATTCAATTCGCTTCATCTTTTCTTTCCGGAGTTCCAAGTTTTCTCGGTTATCTCGTCACGAAGCTCCATCTAAATCATCGCAAGGCTTCAATCTTATTCTTTTCAACCTTCATTTCTTTTCTAGCATCCTTTCATGTCTGGAGTCCTTCGAGAGTTTCTTCATGGTGGTTTATTATGGATTTAATTCATTCTGAAATTGTTCTTCAAGATTCTTGTGGGAGCTCAAGTGTTCTTCGTCTTGCATTTCGAAGTGCAATCCATTCCCCCTTATATTTTGAGGTTGTTTTATATCATTCTTGATTCGTAAGGAGTTTCGAAGTGTCAAGATTGAGATCTTTCAACCTATTGTTTTTTCTTCATCGTGCTACCTTGGGTTATATTTCACCTAAAGCCTATCCTCAGGATTGTTGCTATTGTGGTGCTTATCAATGATCCAAGTTTCTCCTTCTCTTCTCGGTGAAAGAAGTTTTCATCTCTTTGTTGATCTCAACCAATTGATTGTTTCGTTAGTGGCAAAAATTCACCCCAAGCGTTGAGATGTTTTCCATAAGCTCACAACAAGCTTATTTTTTTCGTTGTTGATTTTCCAACAACTCCATTCAATCCTTCTTTGTAAGGATGCTTTTCAAATTCAATTGTGGTAGAAGTTGTCATTTGCTTCTCCGTTCTTTCTTTCCAACGATCTAGCTTCTATTCTTTCGTTCCGGAGGCATTGTGATGTTTCTCTCTTTGACCCATTATCTCGTTTTGCCAAGATCATGTTCTTTTCTTGCTTATCCATTTTACCGGAGTGTTGTGTCCTCTTTTCAAGTTCTTTTCATCTTATCAAGCCTTGCTTCTCTTTTTCAACCGGAGTGCTGCCCAAATTCTTTCTTGCCCCTTGTGCCATTTCTTCGTGTCTTTCAACCTCTCAAGGTTCTTTGGTTTCACTCATTTGTCATAGAGGCAACTAAGTTTTACCTCTTCCTCTTTCTTTTCCTCTTCTCATTCTAAGATCTCGGGGCGAGATCTCTTGTAAGTGGGGGAGTATTGTGACAGCCCGAGACCGACGCTCCAGATGCCTTCCATGTATTTTCAATTTCGCCGTGTGATTTATTTGGCTTGTTCCATTTCATCATGGCATCATGCGCATCGCGTCCGCATTTAGAAACATTAAAACTGTGCATCTTTCCAACCCTCTCAGACCATCAACATTTTCGGCCGTCAGATTGACACTTCTAGATGTTTATGACTGTTGGATGTGATTTCAATCCCGCTTGGGCTTCCTTGGCGAACAGAGGTTGCTGGATGGGCTAGGCCACTGCTCCCGTAACAAAATCGAAGGTCTTCGGTTATTTGGGCCTGTGGGCCTTATCATCTGCGAGCAACAAAGCCGATGGACAACGCAGCGTAGGCAGCCATGAGCCTCACGAGTGGTCGACAGAGAAACCCCTCAAAAGAAAAATGGGAGTCCACTCGCCGGGTGACGTTTGGGGTGGTGATGGGGCAACGAACCGACTGGGAGTCCACTCGCCAGCATTAAGGAAATAAATTGTCATTGCTACAGGTCTTTAATGGCAATCAATGTGCATCGCCGCCGGCCAATTATGTCAGGACGGTTACCATGCCGCTTCGTGTTCTTCCTTCACCCCACGCACGCCCATATAGGCATATAGTACTCCCTCTGTACCGGTGCATTGGGCACTTTATGAAAACCAGATATTCCCAAAACGTTTAGGCGCGATACATTAATTCTCGGCCTTGTTTCCCTCCCTGCCTCGTTTGGTTCCCCATCGTAATTCTTCTGACTTGCTCTCTCGCCGCAAAAACTTCTCCCCTCCATTTACTAGTACAACTAGCGACCTATGCTTGCAGACTAGCAAGGCGTTGATTAGGTGAGAAATTAAAGCTAGTTTGCATGCATATCATGTACGTGGGCCTGCTGGGTTAGTAAAACGGCATCCCTAATTTTATTTGTGTTTAGGAGGGAGCAACTTGCGCTGTGGTTGGATGGATTCCCGGATAATTTCTCAGCCTCGTCCAATCTATAGTCACCTAGGTCGCGCTGCTCGTTCTAATGTGCCTAATGCACTGGTACAGAGGGAGTATGCACCATCTCACTGTTCCTTCCCCATTCTCCTTCATCAATCAGTATTTGACAGGCAGGTGGATATCGGGGGTACTTGCCATGAACTGATGACGCCTGTCCTCCCTTGTGAATTCGTGATATAGTAGCAAACCAAGATGCGCCGCTGCCGACACTATCTCTGGCGTAGTCTCCCTCGGACTCCAACTCACTGCGCCAATGCAGGCCGCCATCGTTTCCCTGTCCAAATCCACTGCCGCGTCGCGGTCCCTGCCGGACACTCTTTCCGGCAACATGTTGGCGACTGTCGTCCATAGGGCAAGGCACTCCCGGTGGCGCAGGCAGAGAGGCTTTTTTTATCTGGTATACTACTTCGGTAAGAGAGTTCAGTAATCGTTGATTATGCTTATTATTTTTGGATTCACAACGCTGGGAACATAGCTCAGTCCATGGGTTTCAACTGGCCCAGTCCCTATTTTCTTCTCTTTCTCATTCTTTTCTCCCTGCTGGATCTTAGCCTCGACTGTGTAAGCTCGAGTCCACCTGATTTTATTTGTTCGCCTGTTTGGCACGTCAGTATTTGATTGATCTTTGTGGACTGTATCTATATATTTGCTCTTCCAGCACTCTTCGTTTTAGGGAATACTTAATGTGTGCTGTAAGCAATGGATCCCCTTTTCTGATGCACAACTGGAAAAATAGTTGTTCTCTCACATCAGTACGTAGTCCAGTTTTCCAGTTTGATGAATTTGGGGCTAAAGGTAATTGCCAAAATGTAGAAAGCTTGCCTGATCCATAGACTATGAACAGCAGCAGGCGTACACTAAAATTTTGACTTCAGTACTACTGAAGTTATAATGCAAGTTTTCTCCATTCTTGCCGCATTTAAGCTTTCAGGCTATCTGGTGGCATCTACATCATGTGCAATTGAGCATGAATAACAACGACGCTGCTAAGATTAATTGGCACATTTGTATTAGCTTAAATACATTCATGGATCGAAATGGTTATTTCTAAGAGGCTATGTCTTGATAGTATATCCACCACCAACTCCATATCGTGTATTTCGATTCTACCACACATTTGGAATATAAAGTGTACAGGCATCTGCTATCTCAAAATCAGAGTCTCCATAACTATCCACATATACTCGAATCTTTCTACAACTTGACAGTACAACAATGATGTGCAGAATTATAATTTCCCCATCAGTCAACATCGTGATCCATTGGCTCTTGCGAAATACATGTGTTTTTTCCCGTGCAAAGGTATTAATGTTAATCTTCTTTTGCCTAAAATGTGGTGTTGATCACGACATAGAAATCTTGGAAACATGTTTCATGCTTTGAACTACGACAAAAATAATGTTAAATGGCCTTCTTTGTTAGTTTTTATTATGTTCGATGTATCTATTAGTTAGATAATGCTAGAGGCATGCAAAATTCTCTACGTCCTATTTCTTGAATCTTTGATAGTATAACTTATCTCCATATGAGTAGGTTTGTCTTTTTAGGATACTAACTTTCTTCTGGGGGACAATAACATGTTTGGCAATGCAGGCATGTACGTGGTACAATTTCCTTGTGCAAGTAAAGCTATTGTAGCAGTTCGTTTTTTGCAGCCTTGCTAGGATGTTCCAAATAATTTACTGAACTGTTACAATGAACTTAAATTAATTATCTCAGAAGGAAAACTATTGTGTATTGTTGCAGGTTTAGTCAAGTTTCCTGTTTGAGTTAGTTTTTCTGTTGGTACTTTGAACTCCGCATGTCAATCCTATCGAAAGTGCTATTCCAATCCCAATATACGCTGGTCCATAGTATGCTGCTATTACAGATATTAAATTGTACTTTGAAATGCATGCTCTAGATATTTGTGATGAGTCTCGACCAAGAAGAAAATATCTGTAGCGTTGGTGACATGAGCTAGCATGGAAGGATTATTCTTGCTCCTATATATTTGAGTTCTTATGAAAGCATATATCCTTCATTTCCCATATACGTATATGGCAGCCTCTCTAACTATTGACCTTTCACTGGAGTTATTAGGTAGGGATGCAACGTAATATTCTCTTACAAATGTTGAAATGATTTGAGTCTACATCATCAATACAAGATGTTCTTGCTTAACACTGAGCAATTGCAAGTTGTTTTTCTTTGGACACTGCTACTATAGTTGTTTACTTTTTGATTTTCTTCACTAATATTACCCTCAATTCAATGCAAGTAAAAAATTATGATTGAAAGGGCAAATGAGTTGCCACACAACTGTGGACAGAGGAGAAATCAAGATTGCACATGGTGATGTTTGTGCTTATGCTTGTAATGCTCAATGGAGTTTGTTTTAGGTTGTTTCCTTTATAACCCTTTATAAGTATGGTGTTTCTACTGAAAACACCGAAGTTAGAACTCATGTATGGTCTATTGCTATCGTGATTGATCTAATAGCCGATGTATGGCATCTACGGTGCTATATGTTCTGTTATATATTATAGAACCAGTACATGTCCTCTATTTTATTAGTCCAAGAAGTTTATTTTTTTGTTAAATACTAAGAAACCCATTTCGTATGAGACTCAAGCTTCATGCCACTATTTATATAAATTCCTACCGTTTTTACCTTAAAAGTAGACGGGCGCGGCCGGCGTGGTCTAGTGTTTTCATAAAACTTGCATCCGTTCGTAGTTGCCGGTTCCCCTCGTTGCCTTCATTGACCGTTCCGAGACCAACCACACTTGCACGTGACCGCCTTGTCTCCCTGCATAGTGCACAGACCCTCGCAGCCTAGTCCGAAATCTTGCCCGAACCCGAACTGCCCAGTCGTCACTGGTGGGCCTGGATCAATCCTGAAATACCCCAAACATCTTCGTTTTCATTATTGGACTGCCCTAGCCTTTTATCTCGATCGTCCGATCTAAATCGGAGGGTCCAGTTAGCCCCTAACCTAACCCACTTGCTATATATAACTAGACCAACCCTAAAACCTAGGGACTTGTCCCATCCATCCCATCCACCCCGCCGCCACTGTCTCTTTCTCCCTCGGGATCCCGAGCAGACCAACCCACGCCCTCCTCGTTTTCCCCTCGATCCAATCCATCCACCCACCGAACCAGCGTCGCCTCTGCCCTCCAGCCACCTTCAACCGCCTACTTCGCGCGCCCCTGTGCCCGCGAGCGTCCGAGGCCGCAGCCGCCTCCTCGTCCAAGACCACCTCACCTCGTCGGAGCACGCCGCCGCTAGCGCCCTCGACCACCAGGCCGTGCCCCTGCTCCCTTCCCTGTTCTCTTTCTTCGCTGAAGCCCTCTCCCTTCCCTCGCCTCACATCTCTCTCTGTTCTCTGTTCACAGGAGCACCCCCGCGCCATGGCAAACCTCCCGAGCCCTTGCATGGCGCTGCTGCCTCCTCGTCGCCACCAGGACCATCCCCGCCCCACCGTGCCGGATCGGCTTCCCTCCGTCGCCAGCCGCAAACGCCGCCACCTGGTCTCCCCTTGGTTTCAACGCCGGCCAATCCCCACCGAATTCCATCGATCCAACCAGCAGCTCCACCGATTCACTTGCTCCCTCGCGCCCGAGCCTCCGTGCAGCAGCAACCTGCAGCCGCGACCCGCGCCGCCGACCACATGAACCAGGCCGACCCCGTCATCCTGCTTTTCCCTTCTCTTCTTCTCCCTTCCGTTTCACTCTCTCAAATCCTCTCTCTCTGGTTCACAGGAACAGCAGCGCCATGGCCGCCCCAAGCCCCGTTGAGTGCCACCATTGCCAGGCCCTCTCCAACCTCCACGGATTCGCCCTGTTGACCATCACCGCCGCCGTGCTTTGCGCCGCAGGAGCACACCGACCAGATCTGCCTCCTCCTTGCTGTCACCGACGACCTCACCGGTGAGGCTCGCTGCCGCACGTCCCTGTTTTTCTCTCTCCTTTGCCTTATCTGACCTTCCGTGGTCTCCCTCTCATCTCTCCTTGCAGTCCGCCATGGACCAGAGCAGAAACGCCGCTGCCGTCAAGCTAGCTCCCCTAGCCATCGTCCGGATCCGGCCACCACGCAAGTTCCCGCGCCTCTGCTTGCGTCGCGCCGCCGCCATGGCCTCAAGCACGCCCGCGCGCCAAGTCCCGCCGCCGCCCAGCCTCTGCATCGCGCCGCTGCCTCCCCTGCTTCTCTGTGCGAGCACGCGAGGACGACCAGCCCCAAGTCCTGCTCGCCCGCGTTGACCCCGTCCGCGTGGGCCGGCCTTCCCTCTGCCCAGCGCCAAGAACCGATCGAACCAGTGCAAACCGGTCGGTCTGCCTCGAACAAGACCGGCCCACGCGAACCGCTCCGCCCGCCTAGACCGCATCGTCCCGGATCCGCGTCAACCCTCCATCCAAACGGGCCTCCCCGTTCGCTGCACCGCGCCGTCCTGCTTCCCACCGTCCAGCGCATCTTTGTTATCTTGCGCTCATGCCTATGCAGCCCAGTTCATTCCAGATTCGGCCCGATATATATTTTTTTTACTCTGGACGTATTTCTCTAATTATCCAGGGAATTGCAGATTTACAGAAAACCCCTTGCACTTCATGCATAATAACTAATTAACCGTGCATTGGATTAAAATGATCTATATATGTAAAATGCATAGAATTTTGTGTAGTTTCACAATTTCCAACCTTCATCCATGTTTAAAATGTTTAACTTGATGTTTGCATATAATTTGCATAAATGACATGCTAAAATGATTTATTTCATAACTAAATAACCGTAGCTCCGAATTAAATAAATTATATATGAAACTTGATTAGAAAAATGTGTAGATTAGCCTGGTGAACTTTATTTTGCTGTTTAACAACATTAAAATTGTGTTTTAGGCAGAACAGTACCAAATTCAAAAATTACATATGGGGATTTTTCGGAATTGTTCTTGGTTGTTTCCGGCCTCATTTAAATTGCCTAGCTAGGTAGATTAATTATGTTTCATCTCTTGCCATGTTTAACAACATTTAATATTGATGAGTAGCATAAACAAGAGTGAACTAAATAATTGCATGTGGAGTTTCATCAATATGCAACTCGTTGCATATTGAGCTTCACTTAATGTGTAGTATTTGATTGTTGCACTTTGCCATGCCATGCCATGCATCCTTAGACTTGACATGCATCATACTTGGTTGTGCATAATGCAATGATTATGCTTTTGTGTTTACCCTGTTGTTTGCTTCTTTCCGGTTGTGCTTCTTCTTGATAGTCCGGATACTTTGCGAAGTGTGAAGATTAGTTCGTCTACGCTTGTTCGACTACTTCATGGATTCGGTCTTCTTCCGAGCGGGATTCCAGGCAAGATGACCATTACCCTGGATATCACTACTATCTTTGCTTGCTAGTTGTCTCGATGCTATTGCTATGTCTCGCTACCTACCACTTGTTTGTCAGCCTCCCAAATTGCCATGATACAGCCTCTAACCTTCCACCATCCCAGCAAAACGTTGTTTGGCTATGTTACCGCTTTGCTCAGCCCCTCTTATAGCCTTGCTAGTTGTAGGTGCAGTTTCAGGTTGTTCCATGTTGGGACATGGATATCATGGGATATCACAATATCTCTTATTTAATTAATGCATCTATATACTTGGTTGTGTGTGGAAGGCTCGGCCTTTTGCCTGGTGTTTTGTTCCACTCATGCCACCCTAGTTTCCGTAATACCAGTGTTATGTTTCTTGATGAGCGCTTCTAACACATGTGGGGCATATGGGAACCCCCTTGATCATTCGTTTTAGGATAAACTTCTCCAGCAAGGCCCAACATTGGTTTTACCATTTGCCTAATAACAACTAAAACTTGCATAGGGACTTTCCGGACCCCGATGATAATTAATCAACAACCCCGGGCCAGTGCTCCACATGAGTGTTGGTCCGAAATAGGCAGATTGCGGGGCCACCATGGGGAAACTCGAGGCACTGGTTTTACTCATAGGCTGACCTATCCGATCGTGGCCTGAGATAGGATACGGGCGGCTCCTATCAGGGTGTCGGCACGTCGAGAGGTCTTGCTGGTTTAGTTTTACCTTTTACGAGTGGCTTGTCCACCGGGATTCCTTATCGTAAGCATCGTGTTATCATGGCGTGAGGATGTTCCATCGGATGCGTGTGGTAATTTATAATGGACTACTTGGAGCACCCCTGCAGGGTTAAATCTTTCGGAGAGCCGTGCCCGCACTTATGTGGCGACTTGGAGATTTATAACCTCTGGTTGTAGAGAACTTGACACTAAATCTAATTAAATACACCAACCGCGTGCGTAACCGTGATCGTCTCTTTTCGAGGGAGTTCGGGAAGAGAACACGGTGGGGTTATGTTTGACTCGTAAGTAGGTGTTCAGGATCATTTCTTGATCATGCTAGTTTGCGCCCGATTATGCGTAGTTGCTCTTCTTATTCTTGTACTCATAAGTTAGCCACCATACAAATGCTTAGTGCTTGCTGCAACCTCACCACTTAACCATTCCATACCCATTAAGCTTTGTTAGTCTTGATACCCATGGTTATGGGATTGCTGAGTCCTCGTGGCTCACAGATTACTACAACAATAGGTGCAGGTACAGGTAAAGCGATGATTTGATGTGAGAGCGATGCTTGTTCTATTTGGAGTTCTTCTTCTGCTTCTTCTTCTTCGTCGATCATAGGTTGGGTTCCCGGTTGGCAGCCAGGGATTAGTAGGGTGGATGTCGTTCTTCTTTTTCGTTTGATTTCATCCGTAGTCGGATCTTGCTCTTCTGTATGATGATTGCTATGTATTGATGTATTCATGTATTCATGATGTAGCTTGTGGCGAGTGTAAGCCTTTATCTGGTATTCTCATCTATTCAGTACATGGTATGTTGTAATGATATCTGCTACTTGTAGACTGCGTTGGTATTTCCCCGAAGAGGAGAGGATGATGCAGTATAGTAGAGATAAGTATTTCCCTCAATTAAGAACCAAGGTTATCAATCTAGTAGGAGAACCAAGCCAAATTCCGTTAAGCGCACCTGCACACACAAAAGCAAACACTTGCACCCAACGCAAATAAGAGGGTTGTCAATCCTCTTAGCGGTTATTTTCAAGGATTAAATCTAATAGAGATAAATAGATAAACTAAAATACTAAATAAAATAAAAGTAAATAAAGTGCAGCAAGGCATTTTTGGGTTTTAAATATATGATAAAGTAGACCCGGGGGCCATAGTTTTCACTAGAGGCTTCTCTCTCGAACGCATAGCATACGGTGGGTAAATAAATTATTGTTGGGTAATTGATAGAAAAGCAACTAATTATGACGGATTCATGGCAATGATCATGTATATAGGCATCACGTCCGAGACAAGTAGACCGACTGTCGTGCTTTTGACACGGCAGATGCCCTTGTGAAAGGACTTGGAGATGAGGCCATCGCACAAGTGTGGAAGCTTAACGGGGTTGATCGGGAACGAGAAGACACGGAGTTAGCCAGGTTCAGCCCCTCACAGTGGAGGTAAAAGCCTACGTCCTGCTTGACTATATTGCTGTAGATCTCGATTACAAGGATGCGGATTCGCTAACCTAGCTTTCGAGGGATTGCAACTTAGTCTTTTTCGCCTAGGTGCTCCCCTTTATATATACAGGCGGAACCCTAGATTTACATGAGAGTCCGGGTCGTCATCCTGACCCGTCTCCTACTCTTTCCTACTTGTTCTCCAAGAAGACCTTTAAGCCGTTCATCTTCTTCTTGAGCCGGCCCATAGCCTGAGCCGGCCTTTCTTTCTAGGCCTTCGCCAAGCTGGCCCATCGAGCATCTTCTTGACCCTGCAGTGAGATAACCCGCTGAGCCCCTCAACTCCATGGCCGGGTCATCGTCCTGCCGGGTCTATACTGTTGGGGAACGGAGCATGAATTTCAAAAAAATTCCTACGCTCACGCAAGATCTATCCATGGAGATGTATCGCTACGAGAGGGGAGAGTGTGTCTACGTACCCTCGTAGACCGTTAGCGGAAGCGTCTCACAACGCGGTTGATGTAGTCGAACAATCCTTCGAGCTCCACCGATCAAGTACCGAACGTATGGCACCTCCGAGTTCTACACACGTGCAGCTCGGTGACGTTCCTCGCCTTCTTGATCCAGCAAGACGTCGAGGTAGTAGATGAGTTCCATCAGCACGATGGCGTGGCGACGGTGACGGTGAAGTGATTCCGGCAGGGCTTCGCCTAAGCTCTCCGAAAATATGACCGAGGTGGAAAACGGAGATCGGGGCACCGCACACGGCTATGGGACAATTGTGTACTTTGGGGTGCCCCCTTGCCCCCGTATATAAAGGATGAGAGGGAGGAGGCTGGCCCCCTAGGGGTGCGCCAATTGTGGGGAGTCCTAGTAGGATTCCACCTCCCATACGGAGTAGGAAAGAGGGAAGGGAGAGGGAAAGGAAAGAGGGGGCTGCGCCCCCACCCCTAGTCCAATTCGGTTTGGGCAAGGGGGGGGGCGCGAGCCTCCTCACGTAGCCTGCCTCTCCTTTTCCCGTATGGCTCAATAAGGCACATTACTTCTCCCGGTGAATTCCCGTAACTCCCCGGTACTCCAAAAAATACCCGAATCACTCGGAACCTTTCCGACGTCCGAATATAGCCTTCCAATATATGAATCTTTACCTCTCGACCATTTCGAGACTCCTCGTCATGTCCGTGATCTCATCCGGGACTCCGAACAAACTTCGGCCACCAATCACATAACTCATATAATACTAAATCGTCATCGAACCTTAAGTGTGCGGACCCTACGGGTTCGGGAATGATGTAGACATGACCGAGACGACTCTCCGGTCAATAACCAATAGCGGAACCTGGATGCTCATATTGGTTCCTACATATTCCACGAAGATCTTTATCGGTGAACCTCATATGTCAACATACGTTGTTCCCTTTGTCTGGCAGTATGTTACTTGCCCGAGATTCGATCGTCGGTATCCAATACCTAGTTCAATCTCGTTACCGGCAAGTCTCTTTACTTGTTCCGTAATACGTCATCTTGTAACTAACTCTTTAGTCACGGTGCTTGCAAGGCTTCTGTGATGCTGTATTACCGAGAGGGCCCAGAGATACCTCTCCGATAGTCGGAGTGACAAATTCCAATCTCGATCCATGCCAACTCAACAAACACTTTCGGAGATACCGGTAGTGCACCTTTATAATCACCCAGTTACGTTGTGACGTTTGATACACCCAAAGTATTCCTACGGTATCCGGGAGTTGCATGATCTCATGGTCAGAGGAACGTGTATTTGACATAGTGAAAGCAATAGCAATAAACTGAACGATCATTTGCTATGCTAACGGTTGGGTCAAGTCCATCACATCATTCTCCTAATGATGTGATCCTATTATCAAATGACAACTCATGTCCATGGTCAGGAAATCTTGACCATCTTTTGATCAACGAGCTAGTCTAGTAGAGGCTTACTAGGGACACAGTATTTGTTTATCTATTCACACATGTATTTAGTTTCCGGTCAATACAATTCTAGCATGAATAATAAACTATTATCATGAACGGGGAAATATGATAATAACTAATTTATTATTGCCTCTAGGGCATATTTCCAACAGTCTCCCACTTGCACTAGAGTCAATAATCTAGATTACATCTCCATGTAATTAACACTTAATCAGTTCTAAAGCTGATCATGTTTTGCTTGTGAGAGAGGTTTTAGGCAACGGGTCTGCAATATTCAGATCCGTGTGTTCTTGGCAAATCTCTATGTAGATGCTGCTACCACACTCTGTTTGGAGCTACTCCAAAAAATTTCCCCACTATACTTATCCGGTCTGAGACTCATAGTCTTTCGGATCAGTGTTTAAAGCTTGCATCGACGTAACCCCTTACGACGAACTCTTTATCATCTCTATTCCCGAGAAATTCTTCCTTAGTCATATTAAGGATAATTTGACCGCTGTCCAGTGATCTACTCCTCGATCACTTTGGTACCTCTTTTGCCAGACACATGGCAAGGCACACAGCTTGGCATACTTTATAGAACCTATGGCCGAGGCATAGGGGATAACCTTCATCCATTCTATTTATTTTTCCGTGGTCGAGATTTGAGTCTTACTCAACTTCACACCTTTCACCACAGTCAAAAACTCCTTCTTTGACTGATCCATTTTGAACTTCTTCAAAATCTTGTCAAGGTATATGTTTTGTGAAAGTCATATGAGGCGTCTCAATCTATCTCTATAGATTTTGATGCCTAACATGTAAACAACCTTTACCTAGATCTTCAAGTCTTACTCCACTTCACACCAGCCAAGAACTTATTTCTTTTGACTTGATCCATTTTGAACTTCTTCAAAATCTAATCAAGGTGTGTGAAAATCTTTTATCAGGTGTCTTGATCTATCTCTATAGATCTCGATGCCCAAACCGTGGATAACTCAAAAAATAGGTTTTTATTGAAAAACTCCTTTCAATTAATTCTTTAGTCTTTCCAGAAATTCTACATCATTTCCAATCACATATACTTATTAGAAATGTTATAGAGCTCCCACTCACTTTGTTGTAAATACAAGTTTCTCCATAAACTTGCATAAACCCAAACACTTTGATCACTTCATCAAAGCGAGTATTCCAACTCCGAGATGCTTGCACCAGTCCATAGATGGATCGCTGGAGCTTGCATACTTTGTTAGCACCTTTAGGATCGACAAAACCTTCCGGTTGTTTCATATACAATTCTTCCTTAAGGAATCCATTAAGGAATGCCGTTTTGACGTCCATTTGCCAGATTTCATAATCATAAAACGCGGCAATTGCTAACATAATTCTGACAGACTTTAGCATCGCTACGGGTGAGAAAGTCTCATCGTAGTCAACTCCTTGAACTTGTCGATAACCTTTAGCAACAAGTCGAGCTTTATAGACGGTGACATTACCATCAGCGTCCGTCTTCTTCTTAAAGATCCATTTATTTTTAATAGCTCGCCGTTTCATCGGGCAAGTCTACCAAAGTCCACACTTTGTTCTCATACATGGATCTAATCTCGGATTTCATGGCCTCAAGCCATTTGTCGGAATCCGGGCTCTCCATCACTTCTTCATAGTTCGTAGGTTCACCGTTGTCTAACAACATGACCTCCAAGACAGGATTGCCGTACCAATCTGGTGCGGAGCGTGTCCTGATTGACCTACGAGGTTCTGTAGCAACTTGATCCGAAGCCTCGTGATCATCATCATCAACTTCTTCTCTGGTCTGTGTTGATGTCACAGAAATTTCTTTCTGTGGCGTACTACTATCCAGAGGAGGTACAATTATCTCATCAAGTTCTACTTTCCGCCCACTCACTTCTTTCGAGAGAAACTCCTTCTCTAGAAAGGATCCATTCTTAGCAACGAATACTTTGCCTTCGGATCTGTGGTAGAAGGTGTACCCAACGGTCTCCTTTGGGTATCCTATGAAGACGCACTTATCCGCTTTGGGTTCGAGCTTATCTGGCTGAAGCCTTTTGACATAAGCATTGCATCCCCAAACTTTCAGAAACGACATCTTAGGTTTCTTGCAAACCACAGTTCATACGGTGTCATCTCAACGGATTTAGACGGTGCCCTTGTTTAAAGTGAATGCAGCTGTCTCTAATGCATAACCCCAAAATGATAGTGGCAAATCGGTAAGAGACATCATAGAACGCACCATATCCAATAGAGTACGATTACGACGTTCGGACACACCATTACGCTGTGGTGTTCCATGTGACGTGAGCTGTGAAACAATTCCACATTGTCTTAAGTGATTGCCAAACTCGTAACTCAAATATTCTCCTCCACGATCAGATCGTAAGAACTTTATTTTCTTGTTACGATGGTTCTCTACTTCACTCTGAAATTCTTTGAACTTTTCAAATGTTTCAGATTTATGCTTAATCAAGTAGACATAACCATATCTACTCAAATCATCAGTGAACGTGAGAATATAACGATATCCACCGCGCGCCTCAACACTCATCGGACCGCATACATCGGTATTGTTGGAAATATGCCCTAGAGGCAATTAATAAAGTGTTTGTTATCATATTTCTTCGTTCATGATAATGGTTTATTATTCATGCTAGAATTGTATTGACCGAAAACTTAATACATGTGTGTGGATAATAGACAAATACTGAGTCCCTAGTAAGCCTCTACTAGACTAGCTCGTTGATCAAAAGATGGTCAAGGTTTCCTGACCATGGACATGAGTTGTCATTTGATAACGGGATCACATCATTAGGAGAATGATGTGATGGACATGACCCAACCGTTAGCATAGCAAATGATCGTTTAGTTTATTGCTATTGCTTTCACTATGTCAAATACACGTTCCTCTGACCATGAGATCATGCAACTCCCGGATACCGTAGGAATACTTTGGGTGTATCAAACGTCACAACGTTACTGGGTGGTTATAAAGGTGCACTACAGGTATCTCCGAAAGTGTTTGTTGAGTTGGCATGGATCAAGATTGGGATTTGTCACTCCGACTATCGGAGAGGTATCTCTGGGCCCTCTCGGTAATACAGCATCACAGAAGCCTTGCAAGCACCGTGACTAAAGAGTTAGTTACAAGATGATGTATTACGGAACGAGTAAAGAGACTTGCCGGTAACGAGATTGAACTAGGTATTGGATACCGACGATCGAATCTCGGGCAAGTAACATACCGCCAGACAAAGGGAACAACGTATGTTGACATATGAGGTTCACCGATAAAGATCTTCGTGGAATGTGTAGGAACCAATATGAGAATCCAGGTCCCGCTGTTGGTTATTGACCAGAGAGTCGTCTCGGTCATGTCTACATCATTCCCGAACCCGTAGGGTCCGCACACTTAAGGTTCGATGACGATTTAGTATTATATGAGTTATGTGATTGGTGGCCGAAGTTTGATCGGAGTCCCGGATGAGATCACGGACATGACGAGGAGTCTCGAAATGGTCGAGAGGTAAAGATTCATATATTGGAAGGCTATATTCGGACGTCGGAAAGGTTCCGAGTGATTCGGGTATTTTTTGGAGTACCGGGGAGTTACGGGAATTCACCGGGAGAAGTAATGGGCCTTATTGGGCCATACGGGAAAAGGAGAGGCAGGCCACGTGAGGAGGCGCGCGCCCCCCCTTGCCCAAATCGAATTGGACTAGGGGAGGGGGCGCAGCCCCCTCTTTCCTTTCCCTCTCCCTTCCCCCTTTCCTACTCCGTATGGGAGGTGGAATCCTACTAGGACTAAGGAGTCCTAGTAGGACTCCCCACACTTGACGCACCCGTAGGGGGCCGGCCTCCTCCCCCTCATCCTTTATATACGGGGGCAAGGGGGCACCCCAAAGACACACAATTGTCCCATAGCCATGTGCAGTGCCCTGATCTCCGTTTTCCACCTCGGTCATATTTTCGGAGAGCTTAGGCGAAGCCCTGCCGGAATCACTTCACCGTCACCGTCGCCATGCCGTCGTGCTGATGGAACTCATCTACTACCTCGACGTCTTGCTGGATCAAGAAAGCGAGGAACGTCACCGAGCTGCACGTGCGTAGAACTCGGAGGTGCCGTACGTTCGGTACTCGATCGGTGGAGCTCGAAGGATTGTTCGACTACATCAACTGCGTTATGAGACGCTTCCGCTAAACAGTCTACGAGGGTACGTAGACACACTCTCCCCTCTCGTAGCTACGCATCTCCATGGCTAGATCTTGCGTGAGCGTAGGAATTTTTTTAAATTCATGCTCCGTTCTCCGACAGTGGCATCCGAGCCAGGTCTATGCGTAGATGTGATTTGCACGAGTAGAACACAAGTGAGTTGTGGGCGTGGGTGTATACATGTTGCTTGCCGTTACTAGTTGTTACTTGATTCGGCGGTATTGTGAGATGAAGCGGCCCGGACCGACATTACGCGTACGCTTACGCGAGACAGGTTTCACCGCTACGTGTACTCGTTGCATAAAGGTGACTGGCGGGTGTCTGTCTCTCTCACTTTAGTTGAATCGGTTTCAATGAAGAGGGTTCTTTTAGAAGATCAAAAAGCAATCATTACACCACATTGTGGTTTTGCGTAGGTAAGAACGGTTCTTGCAAACCCGTAGCAGCCACGGAAAACTTGCAACAACAAAGTAGAGGACGTCTAACTTGTTTTTGCAGGGTATGCTGGTGATGTGATATGGCCAAGACATGATGTGATATAAGTTGTTGTATGAGATGATCATGTTTTGTAAATTATCAGGCAACCGGCAGGAGCCTTATGGTTGTCACTTTATTGTATGCAATGCCAACGCTATGTAATTGCTTTACTTTACCGCTATGAGTTAGCAGTAGTAGTAGTAATAGCAATAATCGGCGAGACGACCACGACGCTACGATGGAGATCAAGGTGTCACGATGCTACGATGGTGATCAAGGTGTCAACCCGGTGACGATGGAGATCATGATGGTGCTTTGCTGATAGAGATCAAAAGCACAAGACGATGATGGCCATATCATGTCACATATATATTGAATTGCATGTGATGTTAATCCTTTTATGCATCTTATTTTGCTTAGGACGACGGTAGCATTATAAGATGATCCCTTCACTAAATTTCAAGATAGGTGTTCTCCCCTAGTATGCACCGTTGCGAAGGTTCGACGCTTCTAAGCACCACGTGATGATCGGGTGTGATGGATTCTTTCGTTCGCATACAACGGGTGTAAGCCAGTTTTACACACACAGAATACTTGGGTTAAACTTGACGAGCCTAGCATGTACAGACATGGCCTCGGAACACAAGAGACCGAAAGGTCGAACATGAGTCATATAGTAGATATGATCAACATGAAAGATGTTCACCATTGATAACTAATCCACCTCACGTGATGATCGGACGTGGTTTAGTTGATGTGGATCATGTTACACTTAGACAACTTGAGGGATGTTAATCTAAGTGGGAGTTCTTAAGTAATTTGATTAATTGAACTTCAATTGTCATGAACATAGTCTTACTTGTCTTAGCAAATTTATGTTGTAGATCAATAGACCGCGCTGTAGTTCCCCTGTTTTTATTATGTTCCTAGAGAAAACGAAGTTGAAAGTTGATGGAAGCAACTATGCGGACTAGGTCCGTGATCTGAGGATTGTCCTCACTGCTGCACAGAAGGCTTATGTCCTTAATGCACCGCTCAGTGAAATACCCCTACGGCTTCGTCTGAGGACGTTATGAACGTCTGGCAGGCAAGAAAAGATGACTACTCGATAGTTCAGTGCGCCATACTTTACGGCTTAGAACCGGAGCTCCAAATATGTTTTGAGCAACACGGAGCATATGAGATGTTCCAAGAGCTGGAAATTTGTTTTTCAAGCTCACACCCGGGTCGAGAGGTATGACACCTTCGACAAGTTCTATAGCTACAAGATGGAGGAGAACAACTCCGTTAGTGAGCATGTACTCAGAATGTCTGAGTACTTCAAACACTTGAATCAAGTGGGAGTTAGACTTCCGAATAAAGTGGTGATTGATAGAGTTCTCTAGTCACTATCACTAAGCTACTGGATCTTCGTGATGAACTATAAACATGCAAGGGATAGAAGATCCTTAAGCTATTCGCGATGCTACAATCTGCGGATGTAGAAATAAAAAAAAAAGGGAGCATCAAGTGTTGATGGTTAATAAGACCACTAGTTTCAAGAAGGGCAAGGGAAAGAAAAGGGAACTTCAAGAAGAACGGTAAAACAGTTGCCGCTCACGCGAAGAAACCCAAGGCTGAACCAAACCCGAGACTTAGTGCTCCCATTGCAAAGGGAAATGTCACAGGGAGCGGAACTTCCCCAAAGTAACTGGCAGATAATAAGACTGGCAATGTCAACAAAGATATTTGATATACATGTTATTGATAAGTACCTTACTAGTACTCGTAGGAGCACCTGGGTATTTGATACTTGTTCAGTTGCTTACAACTTGAAACATGGAGCTTCGGAATAAACGAGGGCTAGCTAAGAACGAGGTGACGATGTGCATTGGAATTGTCTCCAAGGTTGATGTGATCACCATCGCCACGCTCTCTCTACCTTCAGGATTAGTGATGAACCTAAATAATTGTTATTTGGTGCTTGCGTTAAGCATGAACATTATATCTGATAGTGTTTATTGCAAGACGGTTATTCAATTTCAGAGAATAATTGTTATTCTATTTATTTGGATAATATCATTGATGATCATGCACTTAAAATGAAAGGTTTATTGAATCTTGATCGTAGTAATACATATGTTCATAACACGAATGCCAAAAGATAATGATAGTACCACATATTTGTGGCACTACCGCTTAGGTCATATCAGTGCTAAACACATGAAGAAACTCCATGCAGATTGGGTTTTTGGAATCTCTTGATTATGAATCATTTGAGACATGTGAACCGTGCCTTATTGGCAAGATGACTAAAACTCCGTTCTCCGGAACAATGGAGCGAGCAACCAACTTATTGGAAATAATACATACCGATGTATGCGGTCCGATGAGTGTTGAGGCGCGCGGTGGATATCGTTATGTTCTCACGTTCACTGATGATTTGAGTAGATATGGTTATGTCTACTTGATGAAGCATAAATCTGAAACATTTGAAAAGTTCAAAGAATTTCAGAGTGAAGTAGAGAACCATCGTAACAAGAAAATAAAGTTCTTACGATCTGATCGTGGAGGAGAATATTTGAGTTACGAGTTTGGCAATCACTTAAGACAATGTGGAATTGTTTCACAGCTCACGCCACATGGAACACCACAGCGTAATGGTGTGTCCGAACGTCGTAATCGTACTCTATTGGATATGGTGCGTTCTATGATGTCTCTTACCGATTTGCCACTATCATTTTGGGGTTATGCATTAGAGACAGCTGCATTCACTTTAAACAAGGGCACCGTCTAAATCCGTTGAGATGACACCGTATGAACTGTGGTTTGCAAGAAACCTAAGATGTCATTTCTGAAAGTTTGGGGATGCGATGCTTATGTCAAAAGGCTTCAGCCAGATAAGCTCGAACACAAAGCGGATAAGTGCGTTTTCATAGGATACCCAAAAGAGACCGTTGGGTACACCTTCTACCACAGATCCGAAGGCAAAGTTTTCGTTGCTAAAGAATGGATCCTTTCTAGAGAAGGAGTTTCTCTCGAAAGAAGTGAGTGGGAGGAAAGTAGAACTTGATGAGGTAATTGTACCTCCTCTGGATAGTAGTACGCCACAGAAAGAAATTTCTGTGACGTCGACACAAACCAGAGAAGAACTTAATGATGATGATCATGAAACTTCGGATCAAGTTGTTACTGAACTTCGAAGGTCAACCAGGACACGTTCCGCACCAGAGTGGTACGGAAATCCAGTCTTGGAGGACATGTTGCTAGACAACGATGAACCTTCGAACTATGAAGAAGCGATGGCAAGCCCGGATTCCGACAAATGGCTTGAGGCCATGAAATCCGAGATTGGATCCATGTATGAGAACAAAGTGTGGACTTTGGTAGACTTGCCCGATGAACGGCGAGCTATTGAAAATAAATGGATCTTTAAGAAGAAGACGGATGCTGATGGTAATATCACCGTCTATAAAGCTCGACTTGTTGCTAAAGGTTATCACCAAGTTCAAGGAGTTGACTACGATGAGACTTTCTCACCCGTAGCGATGCTAAAGTCTGTCAGAATTATGTTAGCAATTGCCGCGTTTTATGATTATGAAATCTGGCAAATGGACGTCAAAACGGCATTCCTTTACAGATTCCTTAAGGAAGAATTGTATATGATACAGCCGGAAGGTTTTGTCGATCCTAAAGGCGCTAACAAAATATGCAAGCTCCAGCGATCCATCTATGGACTGGTGCAAGCATCTCGGAGCTGGAATACTCGCTTTGATGAAGTGATCAAAGCATTTGGGTTTATGCAAGTTTATGGAGAAACTTGTATTTACAACAAAGTGAGTGGGAGCTCTATAACATTTCTAATAAGTATATGTGGATGACATATTGTTGATTGGAAATGATGTAGAATTTCTGGAAAGCATAAAGAATTAATTGAAAGGAGTTTTACAATAAAAACCTGTTTTTGAGTTATCCACGGTTTGGGCATCGAGATCTATAGAGATATATCAAGACACCTGATAAAAGATTTTCACACACCTTGATGAGATTTTGAAGGAGTTCAAAATGGATCAAGTCAAAAGAAATAAGTTCTTGGCTGGTGTGAAGTGGAGTAAGACTTGAAGATCTAGGTAAAGGTTGTTTACATGTTAGGCATCAAAATCTATAGAGATAGATTGAGACGCCTCATAGGACTTTCACGAAGCACATACCTTGACAAGATTTTGAAGAAGTTCAAAATGGATCAGTCAAAGAAAGGGTTCTTGCCTGTATTGCAAGGTGTGAGATCGAGTAAGACTCAAAGCCCGACCACGGCAGAAGACAAAGAGAAGATGAGTGTCATCCCCTATGCCTCAGCCATAGGCTCTATTTTGTATGCCATGCTGTGTACTAGACCTGATGTATGCCTCGCTATTAGCTTGGTGGGAAGGTACCAAAGTGATCCAGGAGTAGATCACTGGACAGCGGTCAAGAATATCCTGAAGTACCTGAAAAGGACTAAGGAAGAATTTCTCGGGAATAGTGGTGATAAAGAGTTCGTCGTAAAGGGTTACGTCGATGCAAGCTTTAAACACCAATCCGGAAGACTATGAGTCTCAGACCGGATACGTAAAGTGGGACAGTCGTTTTTGGAGTAGCTCCAAGCAGAGTGTGGTAGCAGCATCTACATATGACATAGAGATTTGCCAAGAACACACGGATCTGAATATTGCAGACCCGTTGACTAAAACCTCTCTCACAAGCAAAACGAAGATCCAGTAGCTTAGTGATAGTGACTAGAGAACTCTATCAATCACCACTTTATTCGGAAGTCTAACTCCCACTTGATTCAAGTGTTTGAAGTACTCAGACATTCTGAGTACATGCTCACTAACGGAGCTGTTCTCCTCCATCTTGTAGCTATAGAACTTGTCGAAGGTGTCATCCCTCTCGACCCGGGTGTGAGTCTTGAAAAACAAATTTTCAGCTCTTGGAACATCTCATATGCTCCGTGTTGCTCAAAACATATTTGGAGCTCCGATTCTAAGCCGTAAAGTATGGCGCACTGAACTATCGAATAGTCATCTTTTCTTGTCTGCCAGACGTTCATAACGTCCTCAGACGAAGCCGTAGGGGTATTTCACTGAGCGGTGCATTAAGGACATAAGCCTTCTATGCAGCAGTGAGGACAATCCTCAGATCACGGACCTAGTCCGCATAGTTCCTTCCATCAACTTTCAACTTCGTTTTCTCTTGGAACATAATAAAAACAGGGGAACTACAGCGCGGTCTATGGATCTACAACATAAATTTGCTAAGACAAGTAAGACTATGTTCATGACAATTGAAGTTCAATTAATCAAATTACTTAAGAACTCCCACTTAGATTAACATCCCTCAAGTTGTCTAAGTGTAACATGATCCACATCAACTAAACCACGTCCGATCATCACGTGAGGTGGATTAGTTATCAATGGTGAACATCTTTCATGTTGATCATATCTACTATATGACTCATGTTCGACCTTTCGGTCTCTTGTATTCCGAGGCCATGTCTGTACATGCTAGGCTCGTCAAGTTTAACCCAAGTATTCTGCGTGTGTAAAACTGGCTTACACCCGTTGTATGCGAACGAAAGAATCCATCACACCCGATCATCACGTGGTGCTTAGAAGCGTCGAACCTTCGCAACGGTGCATACTAGGGGAGAACACTTATCTTGAAATTTAGTGAAGGGATCATCTTATAATGCTACCGTCGTCCTAAGCAAAATAAGATGCATAAAAGGATTAACATCACATGCAATTCAATATATGTGACATGATATGGCCATCATTGTCTTGTGCTTTTGATCTCCATCAGCAAAGCACCGTCATGATCTCCATCGTCACCGGGTTGACACCTTGATCTCCATCGTAGCATCGTGACACCTTGATCTCCATCGTAGCGTCGTGGTCGTCTCGCCGGCTATTGCTACTACTACTACTGCTAACTAATAGCGGTAAAGTAAAGCAATTACATAGCATTGGCATTGCATACAATAAAGAGACAACCATAAGGCTCCTGCCGGTTGCCTGATAATTTACAAAACATGATCATCTCATACAACAACTTATATCACATCATGTCTTGGCCATATCACATCACCAGCATACCCTGCAAAAACAAGTTAGACGTCCTCTACTTTGTTGTTGCAAGTTTTACGTGGCTGCTACGGGTTTGCAAGAACCGTTCTTACCTACGCAAAACCACAACGTGGTGTAGTGATTGCTTTTTGATCTTCTAAAAGAACCCTCTTCATTGAAACCGATTCAACTAAAGTGAGAGAGACAGACACCCGCCAGTCACCTTTATAGTGCACGTAGCGGTGAAACCTGTCTCGCGTAAGCGTACGCGTAATGTCGGTCCGGGCAGCTTCATCTCACAATACCACCGAATCAAGTAACAACTAGTAACGGCAAGCAATATGTATACACCCGCGCCCACAACTCACTTGTGTTCTACTCGTGCAAATCACATCTACGCATAGACCTGGCTCGGATGCCACTGTTGGGGAACGGAGCATGAATTTCAAAAAAATACCTGCGCTCACGCAAGATCTATCCATGGAGATGTATCGCTACGAGAGGGGAGAGTGTGTCTATGTACCCTCGTAGACCGTTAGCGGAAGCGTCTCACAACGCGGTTGATGTAGTCGAACAATCCTTCGAGCTCCACCGATCAAGTACCGAACGTACGGCACCTCCGAGTTCTACACACGTGCAGCTCGGTGACGTTCCTCGCCTTCTTGATCCAGCAAGACGTCGAGGTAGTAGATGAGTTCCGTCAGCACGACGGCGTGGCGACGGTGACGGTGAAGTGATTCCGGCAGGGCTTCGCCTAAGCTCTCCAAAAATATGACCGAGGTGGAAAACGGAGATCGGGGCACCGCACACGGCTATGGGACAATTGTGTACTTTGGGGTGCCCCCTTGCCCCCGTATATAAAGGATGAGAGGGAGGAGGCCGGCCCCCTAGGGGTGCGCCAAGTGTGGGGAGTCCTACTAGGACTCCTTAGTCCTAGTAGGATTCCACCTCCCATACGGAGTAGGAAAGAGGGAAGGGAGAGGGAAAGGAAAGAGGGGGCTGCGCCCCCTCCCCTAGTCCAATTCGGTTTGGGCAAGGGGGGGGGGGGCGCGAGCCTCCTCACGTGGACTGCCTCTCCTTTTCCCATATGGCCCAATAAGGCCCATTACTTCTCCCGGTGAATTCCCGTAACTCCCCGGTACTCCGAAAAATACCCGAATCACTCGGAACCTTTCCGACGTCCGAATATAGCCTTCCAATATATGAATCTTCACCTCTCGACCATTTCGAGACTCCTCGTCATGTTCGTGATCTCATCCGGGACTCCGAACAAACTTCGGCCACCAATCACATAACTCATATAATACTAAATCGTCATCGAACCTTAAGTGTGCGGACCCTACGGGTTCGGGAATGATGTAGACATGACCGAGACGACTCTCCGGTCAATAACCAACAACGGAATCTGGATGCTCATATTGGTTCCTACATATTCCACGAAGATCTTTATCGTTGAACCTCATATGTCAACATACGTTGTTCCCTTTGTCTGGCGGTATGTTACTTGCCCGAGATTCGATCGTCGGTATCCAATACCTAGTTCAATCTCGTTACCGGCAAGTCTCTTTACTCGTTCCGTAATACGTCATCTTGTAACTAACTCTTTAGTCACGGTGCTTGCAAGGCTTCTGTGATGCTGTATTACCGAGAGGGCCCAGAGATACCTCTCCGATAGTCGGAGTGACAAATTCCAATCTCGATCCATGCCAACTCAACAAAAACTTTCGGAGATACCTGTAGTGCACCTTTATAATCACCCAGTTACGTTGTGACGTTTGATACACCCAAAGTATTCCTACGGTATCCGGGAGTTGCATGATCTCATGGTCAGAGGAACGTGTATTTGACATAGTGAAAGCAATAGCAATAAATTGAACGATCATTTGCTATGCTAATGGTTGGGTCAAGTCCATCACATCATTCTCCTAATGATGTGATCCTATTATCAAATGACAACTCATGTCCATGGTCAGGAAATCTTGACCATCTTTTGATCAACGAGCTAGTCTAGTAGAGGCTTACTAGGGACACAGTATTTGTTTATCTATTCACACATGTATTTAGTTTCCGGTCAATACAATTCTAGCATGAATAATAAACTATTATCATGAACGGGGAAATATGATAATAACTAATTTATTATTGCCTCTAGGGCATATTTCCAACATATACGCCTGGAAATATCCCCAACATTAGCCCTCAGTTTGACTTGGATTTATCCATGTTAAACTCCAACCTGAAAAACAAATAAAATAAATCAAAAAATCTGTGACGGTGCTCTGAATCTGTTTCTCAAGTCGGTTCTTCAGCGTCCTTTATCTGCACTCAAACTTCGCCGGCTCAACCATTTTACCGGGTCATCACCCTCCATAACTTGGTATCCATTCACCATTTTTCCTTGTGACATCATAATCCACTTCCGCAAAATCTGGGATGACATCATATCGAATCTTTGAATGGGTTCGTATTGTCTTGTCAGGCATGAAAATCGAGGAGCCCACGGCCAAAATTTACTGCGCCGCCTGGGGCTCCGCACTTGTCGTTCCAATTCTTACCATGCCTATAAATAGGCCAGTTCACCCCCATTGCTTTCTTTTACCTCTCGCTCTTCCTCTTCCCTTCTGCTCCCAACGCCGCCGCACTGCCTGAGCTCATCGTCGCCGGAGCTAGCTCCAGCCGCGCCTCCTCTTCGTCGCCGGAGCCATTCATCATCACGCGGCCGTATCCACCGCACCTTGAAGATCCCAGACTTGACCTCCAGATCAGTAAGTCCTCTTCTCCATTGTTATTAGTTCGTTGCTGTTCTTCCGAGTTCTTCGCCACAGCAGAAAACGCGTCTGATCCTTCACATTATTAGCTCACATGGTCACATCCGCTTGTACTGCTTTAGATAGATCCCACTGCATTTCATCTCACAGCGCGAAGAACATACCTAGCTTTTATTTTTTCATTTTTATCCATTTTTTAGATCCGTAGAATTTCCTCATCCAGTTAAAACTTGTTCACTGACTCGTAGTCCAAACCATGTTCAACACTTGTAGAAAATTCGTGCTACGTAGTATCCGGCTTATCTTCGTCAAGAACCTTTACCCGGATTTTATTTGCATCTCCTTTCATAACCCAGCCGAGTATATCAATTGCCGGCTCATTTGTTCCATTTGTATTAAATTGGAAAGCTCATGTTTTGCCGGTTTATAACATTTTCTCTTTTTCATAGCAGCTGAAACAATGCCTCCCAAGCCCAAGATTGTCAACTGGACCAAGTCCAGCATGTCTGAACTTAGTCTGCAAGCCTTGGTAGATTCCGGGCTGCTGCCGGCTAAAGAAACAATTTCATGGCGAGCTCCTGAAGAAGAAATTCACCCCAACCTGGCCAGAATGAGATTGTCATATTTGCTGATCATGTTTCAAGGGGCTTCCGTCCTCCAGGCTCTAAATTTTTTCGAGACGTGCTGCACTTCTTCAATATCAGGCCTCAAGATCTGGCCCCTAACTCTATCTTCAACCTGTGCCAATTCCAAGTATTCTGTGAAGTGTATCTGCAGCTCGAGCCGTCCATTAGCTTGTTCCGGGAATTCTTCTATTTGAACCGCCAAACGGAGGACAAGGATGGTCCGAGTATTGAACTTGGTGGAATTTCTATCCAAAGAAGGAAAAACATAGTCTTCCCAAACGCCAAGCCGGCCAGCCACCCCAAAGGGTGGCATAGAACCTGGTTCTACTGTAAAGACACATCCCCCGAAGGACAAAATCCACTCCCGGGTTACAGGTCAAGCCGGCTTGCCATCAATGCAACCTTCTCGGGTCTTGCTTCAAAGGAAGAAAGAGAGAACCTGGAGCCTCTATATCCAAAGATGAATGCGTTGATTGCTCATGGCCTCACCGGTGTCGATCTGACCCGGACTTGGGTCGAGTGGCGAATTCAGCCACTCAGCTCTAGGACCCGACTCATGCACACCTACACCGGCCACCACGAAGACCCACTTCGATTTAGTCGGGTTAATCTCAAGGAGAAGGACGTCCTTAAATTTGCCAAGAAGCTTCTTGGCGAAAAAAAGGACGACATTAAGCTCGTGGGACTCACCCCATTCTATGCCAACTACCCAGCTCCGCAGGTAAGCCGTCTCTGTCATCTTTCACTTTACCACTACTATTTTATCCTTACCATAACTCCATCCACCTGCCATGATACAGGAGAACGATGAATGGTGGCGGGTTGAGGTTCAAGACCCGACTCCTCCTCGGGAGGACGACGAAGAGGACCCGGAGGATGATGATGACAATGAGGTAGAACTTGACTCTCTTGGCCGCCTTTTTAATCAAATTGTTGATGCTAACTCCTCACAGGAAGAAGCTGAAATTAGCCACACCATCGAGCCAGAGGTAACTTTGATCTCTTCAGACTCTGACTCCCCAACACCTGTTCGAAAGAAAACCCGGGCTGTAGTCCGCAAAATCCGAAGAAAACCCCGGGTTACCATCCGTAAAGTCCCTTTTTCCCATCAAGATGCTCACTTGGATCCCCAATTTCTTTTGAAGAAAACACAACACGCCAGAACCTCCAAAAGGAAGACCCGGAGTAGTGAAGGAGAGCTGAGTGGTGGGCTACCATATGAGCCGCCAACACGTAAAGCGTGGACAGAGGTGCTTCTTAGTCCAACTCCCTCTTTTCCTCTAGCTGGTCATTTCAAGGAGCCCTTACATTTAAATGACTCGGCATATCAGACGCCCCCCTCCTCGGACGAGTCAAGCGCTACTCAGGCACCGGCTTTCAACATCAACCCGGGGTAAGCACGTTGATTATTCCTGTATCGCACAACGGCTCTTTACCTTTTAACCTTTAACTGAATAACTCTTTGTTCCTCGCACAGCACCAAGGCCATTAAGAAGAAAGCCGCCGCCGGGTCATCTGACCCGGTAATTCCAATAAGTCCCTCCCAGCAGGAGACAGCGGCGACCCTGGACATCCAGGACGAGCCGGCATGTCAGAACAGCCCGCTGCCCCAAGACACTGCAAGCCCGGCTCGCGCTTCCTCTCCTGTTGCTCAGGAGAGAGAAAATTTAACTGAGGAGCAGCCCGAAGAGCAGTCTGCGGCACCAGCTCAAGATGAAGTAGTGGTGACCAGTGAGTGGCAAACTGCTCCACCGGAAACCTCTACTGCTCTAACCAAGATTCCTGCCAGGGCTGAGCCGCCCCTGAAGAACAAGGGGAAGGCGGCTCTTGACTTCTCTGCCTTTGAAGATCAAGACGCCAATACCCTGCACCAAGTTGTGCTGACCCGGCTGTCTGAAAGCCGGGACACAGAAATTGCCATGATATCTTCATTGAAGCGAAAATATGAGGTAACTTTTGCCCTCTGTTGATATTCATATATATATGTAGCCCCCAATGGCCGGGTCATTATCAGATGATGACCCGTGACTTCAAAAACTTGCATGCGTAAGCTTCAAACGGAGTCTCCATATGTAGTAAGAGAGAGCGAAGTATGCATTAGCCCCCAAGTGCCATGTAGAATGCCGACATCTGCATGGAACTTTGCTTTTTTTTTTTTGCTTTGAGAAGCACTAAAACATGTAGCCCCCATGTGACGAGTCGGCCGAAAGGGCGTCTCGGGATATGCTTATGATGTATAACTGAAACTGCCTTATAGGACATGCTGAACCAAGTGGAGGCGCAGGCTTCCTTCCTCCGAAAGGAAGCAAGGAAGGAGAAAAAACTGCGTAAAGAAGCTAAAGATGCATCTGTAGCGGCCAACAAGTCTCTGCTCCTTGTGAGGAGCACCTTGCAAGAAACTGAAGCAGAAAGAGCCGCCCTAGCTGAGTGTGCTAAGGAAGCCGAGGCCAAACTGGAGCTGGTAACGCAAGAGCTAGCCACTCTAAAGGGCCAGATCACAGCCATGTGCAAGGCCATCTTCGGTAAGTAAAAACACTACCATGAGTCAATTATACCAACTTAACATGCTAAGCCGGCTTTAATGATCGCGTGTACTTATCCTTGAAGGCCGCAAGAACCAAACCCTTGTTCAGCAACCACTGGTGAAATTGAAGGCAGTTCATACCTTTGTGGAGCAGCTGTACATTAGCGGCTCCCGTGGTGTAATGGCCACGAAAAATACTAAGACGCCGCCACAGTTGATTGCTGACATGTTGAAGGAACTGTCAGTGGTGCCCAAGTGGTTTGAAGAATGGAAGAAGGCGGCTTGTCGCGCTGGTGCTCTGACAGTTCTTGCTCGTGCCAAAGCTTATGTGCCAGAGCTGGATCCGGCTCAGATTGTGGGCGGGTATCCAAAGTTCAATGTAGATGACACCCCATTTACTGAAAAGGACTTCAGACGCTGCTTAAAGGAAACCCGAGTTGCCGCCACTGCCATTGCCGAAGAGGCGGACTTGTCCAGGTACCAGGCCGGATATACAGAAGAGAATGAGCAGATTGAGCCGCCAAATTTTCAACCAGTGGCCCTTACTCGCGCGCGTAAGCAATCTTTTGCTCCTGAAGTTGATCCTTCTTCCGTGATTTCCGCCGATGCAATGTTTGAAGCCTTGCGCTCCATTCAGTGGTCGACCAGCGAGTCCACAAGCCAGGAAGGGGCGAAGGATGACGACAATCGTGAAGAGCCGGGTCAAAGCGCTCCTTGATTTTCCAGCGCCAGTAATCTGGCACATACCGGCTCTTCCTTGCTTGCAGTAGGATTTGAATGAATATTATTTAAGTCGGCAGCCCGATGGGCGACTTGTAACAACTTAGTGTCAAACTGTTGCTGATGCCAGTGCCATCGTGCACTTGTGCTGCTATTGCCTGTACAAACACTTTTGTGGATGCCTTTGCCATTATGAATCCTCTGTTCGGCCTCGAGAGCCGGTTTTTGCAATAAGAGTGATTCTGCTGAAACAATTGCATATAACAATAGTTTTGTTTGATGAAATCATATAAATAACTAATAACCTTGTTATTGCTTGTAATGAATCAAGAATATCAAATTTAACTAAGGTAGATGCCATGTATGAATGTATGTATGCATGCAGAGATGAAATGAATGCAGAAACAAGAATATGATTGTAACAAGCCGTTTTTTTTTAAAACACAACTTCAAAGACCGGCTTGTAAAGCTCAAGTCTGAATTGCTTGCATGAATCTGGCACTTTGGCCTGTTGGTTTATCCTCGCTTTCTGAAAGCCGGCTCTCACGCGACCAATCGAGCATTTTAACTCTGATGAATTCAGGGTCACCTTTGAGATTGACTCATCAGGCGTACGCCGGGTCGCCTTTTTGGAGTAGCATCTTGCTAACAGGCAGGTTTAACCAACTTGTGGCATTTCGCCGGGTTAAAGGGTTTTGTAAGCTAAACTCAATTGAGTTGGAAGCCCCCAAATAACCAAGATCAACAAATAAAGACTCAACACACAACTTTGGGGCGAAACGACAAAACTCTCTTATACAGAGCTGCCGGTCTTTATTTTATTTGATCGAAAATAGGTATACACATGATAAAATGTATGTACGAAGATGTAACCCAGTCAATGACTTAAGTGTAGTATGGCCGGAGATGGGCAATGTTCCAGGGCCGGCTTGTCTCCTCTTCAGAGGTTCGTGACTTATCTTCCTCACGTATGTCAACCAGGTAATATGACCCGTTGTTGAGATTCTTGCTGACCACAAAGGGCACTTCCCAAGGTGGTGAAAGCTTATGCATTCCTGTTGGATCTTGTATCAAACGGAGCACTAGGTCACCTTCCTGAAAAGTACGGCTTCGAACTCTACGGCTGTGATAGCGACATAGGTCCTGTCGATAAATTGCTGATCTGGTCGCGGCAAGTTCGCGTTCCTCCTCCAGAGCATCAAGAGCGTCTTGTTGAGCTTGCTCATTATCAGATTCCACATAAGCCGCCACTCGAGGGGAGTCATGACGAATATCGCTTGGTAGTACAGCTTCTGCACCATAGACCAGAAAAAACGGCGTATAGCCTGTTGACCGGTTGGGAGTAGTCCGTATGCTCCAAAGCACCGCAGGTAATTCTTCTTCCCAACAACCCGACATGCGTTGCAAAGGCACCATGAGCCGGGGTTTGATACCGCACAGTAGTTCCTTGTTGGCTCGTTCTGCCTGCCCGTTGGACTGAGGATGCGCAACCGAAGCGAGATCGAGCCGGATGTGCTCTTTTTGACAGAACTGTTTCATGACTCCTTTGGAAAGATTGGTTCCATTATCTGTGATGATACTGTGTGGATAGACGAAGCGAAATATCAACTTTTTCAGAAATTTGACGGCTGTAGCAGCGTCACAACGGCTGACCGGCTCTGCTTCGACCCACTTGGTAAACTTATCCACAGCCACCAATAGGTGTGTATGCTTGTTTTTAGAACGTTTGAAGGGTCCAACCATGTCAAGCCCCCAGACTGCAAAAGGCCAAGTTATCGGTACCATCCTCAATTCTTGAGCCGGCACATGAGCCTGGCGAGCATATTTCTGGCAACCATCGCATTTGCGCACAATATCTTCTACATCGGCGTGAGCTGTTAGCCAGTAAAAACCGTGCCGGAAAGCTTTTGCGAGTAGTGATATTGAGCCGGCATGGTGACCACAGTCGCTAGAATGAATCTCATTGAGAATTGCGCGGCCTTCTTCAGGCGAAGCACAATGCTGAAAAACACCAGTGACGCTTCGTCGGTGCAACTCACCATTGATGATAGTCATAGACTTGGATCATCTGATGATCTGTCAAGCAAGGATTTCCTCTGTTGGAAGTTCTCCCCGGCCTAGATAAGCCAAGTAGGGGACTGTCCAATCAGGTATAGCATGGACAGCAACCACTAGAGCCGCCTCCGGGTCAGGAATAGCCAAGTCCTCCTCTGTTGGTAACTTGACAGACGGGTTGTGCAAAACGTCCAGGAAAACATTGGGTGGCACCGGCTTGCGCTGAGAACCCAAGCAAGAGAGTACATCTGCCGCCTCGTTCTACCGGCGATCAATATGATCAACTTGATAACCCTTGAAGTGTCCAGCAATGTTGGTGACTGCATGCCGATAAGCCGCCATAAGGGGATCCTTGGAATCCCATGTACCAGAAACCTGTTGGGCCACCAAACCTGAGTCGCCCAAACACCTGACCCGGCTCAGGTTCATCTCCTTGGCCATTAGAAGTCCATGAAGCAAAGCCTCATATTCTGTTGCATTGTTAGTACAGGGGAACATAAGTCTTAAAACATAACAGAACTTTTCTCCTCGTGGGGAAGTGATCACAACTCCAGCCCCCGAGCCTTCGAGCTGCCTTGAGCCATCAAAGTGTATGGACCAATATGTTGTGTCAGTCTTCTCTTCAGGAGCCTGTAACTATGTCCAATCATTAATGAAATCCACCAATGCTTGAGATTTGATTGATGTGCGGGGCGCATATTTGAGATGATGTGGACCGAGCTCAATGGCCCATTTAGCAACCAGGCCTGTGGCTTCCTTGTTCGGGATTATATCCCCAAGGGGCGCTTGTCAGGACCGGTTTTCCAGGATATTAATTTCCCAGTAAATGGTCCTTGTGCTCACCAGCCCCAGGATTACTGTTAGCTGATGAGGCACAATCTTGATACAGAAATTCCAAGCAAAATACAAAATATGGAGTACAAGACCATTCTGGTCTATGAGTACAACAAAAGGTTTCTAGTGGTTGATGGCGGAAGCGGTTTGCGGATCATCAGCGTCTATGGGACCCCATTTCCCACAGGAACAGCTGACCTGGATAACTCCTATCTTCACAAGGCTGCTATCTTCGTTGCCTAGGTTCCGGGCTGTCGTCGTTGCGCTCCTCTTCAAACAAGAAATCTGGCCAAGACAATAGCCAGGGACAAGCCAGTGAGTACTTTGAATGTACTCGCAAACATCATGAAAACAGGTATAATACAGCAGGTGATAATCATGCACTGAAACAATCCACGATCACTTAGTTAGTCACAAAATAAAATTCATGATGCACGCAAGCAAGTCATTCATATTAAACAGGAATACGCAATCAGAGAATAAAAATCAGATAAACTGATCGAGGGTCTGAATGCGACGCCTCGAAAGGATAAAAATATAAAGCATGCCTCAGTCGGGCGTCTGGGCGACACCACATAAAGGGCTTATAAGGAAAATAAATAAGAAGCATGCCACAGTCGGGCGTCTGAGCGACACCACATAAAGGGCTTATAAGGAAAATAAATAACAAGCATGCCACAGTCGGGCGTCTGAGCGACACCACATAAAGGGCTTATAAGGAAAAATAAATAACAGGCATGCCACAGTCGGGCGTCTGAGCGACACCACATAAAGGGCTTATAAGGGAAAACTAAATAACAATAAGTATCCAGGAGGTAGAACCGTCCCAAGGATACTCAATAATACAAATATTAAAAATGGTTAGTCCACAATAATAATAGTCAAAATCATCATTATCACATGCCAAGATCAATATTCTGGTTTAGAAGTTTTTCCTCCGAAGACCGACACTAAGACCGACACTTGACCCATCCCAGACTGTAGTCCTTAACCGCGGACACGGCTATTCAAATAGATATAAACTCTGCAGAGGGTGTACTCTTTACCCACGAGTAACGGATTTCTTTAGTCCACCAGGACTAATTCCGTTTATGGTCTTTGACTTGAAAACACACCTGACCCGCACACACCAGCTTAACTTACCGGTGCCTGGAATCACCCACGACACTCGTTAAGCAAAACTCTAAGTGGGGAGGCTCCAACCTCGAATAGCATGGGATCAAATTTATATTCGCGCGCTCTAAGGGGTGCCCCCCTCTCGGTCCAACCGGAAACACCCATGCCCCCGGACCAAGTGACATGCCTACCAGTGGCCACTGGTATCTTTCACTATGGCCTCTCTGTACGGTGTGTGCCAAGAAAGGGGTTGACAACTTACTGGACCATACCCTACCTGCGGCAGGGACAAGTGGTAGTACGGAACAAGTATGGGGGTTACTGGAACAAGACTCGATCTATGGTCGACTCAGGAGGCTTATGTGTTCCCTGCATGGTTAGCACAACAATTATTTTTCACAGTTTCCAAACAGAATCACCACTCATCACACCCCTTCATGTATCACTGACCACTCTCGCTTCAACGAGATGTCAACACCAAGCTCGTGTCTACCCGAGACAGAGACTTCTCCGGATCCCTTCCGGTAGGCATGAGAGGTGTAAGAGTATGAATACTGTCACAAGTATTTAAATTCCAACAGCAGGGAATTTCTATCATGCACTCAGGAGCATGATCACGTCACATAAAATAATGCATGCTTCGAGTCAATATGGTGTTGTAGTTACGTCAAACAACACCAAATAATTATTATGCCCGGGTTCAGAATGCTTGCCTTTAGTGTGTGGAGAGGTAGGGTGCATCACAAAACTTTTGAAAGTTTTTCTCCTCTCTCCAATTCCTATTTGGAAAAATATTTGAATTAACACGCAATACAAAAACAATACAAAAATTTGTCTTGGAAAATTTTCAAATAAATATTAAAATAAACTAGATGAAATTTTAGAGAGGTAGGAAAAAGAATCAAATCAATCGGAGTTTTATTTTAAAAGTTATAGCCAGTCAAAGTTCAGGTCAAAATTCTGTTTTTAAATAAAACAGAAAAAAACGTTTCGGACCGAATACGCTTTAGGGAGAAGGAAACGTACTTCGGGGCAAATACGCGTACCTTAAGCGAAAGCGTATTCTCCGGAGTACGCCTTCCCCGTGGGAACACGCAAGCGAGGGGCTGCGCCACTGGGGCGTCCGGCTGGGTCACCGACAGGTGGTCCCCACCTGTCGGGTTCGTCCGTCACCTCTCGCGCGCGCCTGGGACAGAGGCAGTGCCGGACTCCGGCGACGATTGCCGGCGCTACAGGCCACCATTCGTGGTGCTCTGCATATGGGGATGCTCGGGAGAGAATTCCGCGTCCGTTGGAGACGGCTAGGGGCGCGGTAGAGCTCGAGGGTGAGCAGCCCTTCCTCCATGGCGGAAGAGGCTTCGGCCATGAGAGGGAGCTTTGCACACCGAGACTCTCGGGCGAAATTGGCAGAGGGGATGGGTTCTAGGGGTCATGGTGGAGCTAGCGGTGAAGAGCTTGGAGAAGGGGAGGCCCTAGTTTGGTCGGAATCGGCCGGAGGGCGGCGGCGGTGGTTCGGCCGGAGACGGGGAAGATGGGTTCCCCCGGTCGTCAGGCTGCTTTGGGGGCTTCAATACGGGACCAGGGAGGGCGATGGAGTGGCTAGTCGTGCTCGGGGCTCCTTTTTATAGTGCGACGAGGTCGGTTTCCGCGGCGGCCATGGATAAGAACGACGACGAACCGCCGTTCTGTTGCTAGGGGAGACGTGGCGGCGACGGGCGCTATCGGACGAGCTCGCGGATAAGAACGGCATGGTCCAGGGGGCAGCTGGCGCGCTGGGGAGGCTCGGGCGGCGCCGGCCATGGCAGGGGCTCGCTGCGGCCGCAGGCTTGCCGCCAAGGGGCCACTGTTGCCGCTCTGGGAGGAGTAGGACGCGACGGGCAGAACCAGGGGGCAGGGGGGATGAATGGAACGAGCGGGGGAGGCGGCATCTGGTCGCGGCGGCTCGGGAGCAGCATGAGCAAAACGTGCGCTCTGGCCGCGCTCTGGCCGTGCCCAGAGCACGCACGCCAAGCGCTCGACGAAATGCCAGTGCTAGCTATAGGGCTTGGATGGATCTGCAATTTACCAGGATGGATGGGTGGTTTGCTAAATCTCTAGTGGACATGCCGGTTTGGTCTGGGGAACTAGTTCATAATGCAAACCTAGAAGCATGCCAAATCTGGCCATGCTCCTAACCTGCTTGATGAAATGCCAAAGGCATCTAGGCATCTCTTCTGGTAGCCAAAATCTTCAGGTTAGTGTCTCTTTAGGTGCAGGTGATGAGGGCGAAGTTAGTTTGGCCAAAGCAGAAACTTGTTAATGCAAGTTTTGGTGGAAAACAATTCTGGACAGAAAAAGAAAGGGGCAATTTGGTCAACTTAAAACATGCCTATGGGACTGATCTCTTGGACTTAAGGTTTTGATAGGGTGGACTAAAAGAAGGAAAAATCCCAAGGGCAATAGGGCAAGATAAAATGAGGTTGCAGTACAAACTGCCAAACTGGACCAGAATGCAAATGAGGATGGTTTGCTCAAAATTTTCAAAGAACCAAAATGGATTTTTGCATAAACATGAGTTATATACCTCTACTGACATCCCCAAATTTTTATGGAATTTTTAAAGAGATATTTAAATAGGTTGCAGTGCAAACTACAAACTGAACCAGATTTGAAAGCTTGAAGTGGAGCTTAAAATTTACAAATGGCCAAGCTGGGTTTTTGCATAAAAGTGATCCAAGGACATCCCATGACTTCTAGAAATTTTTGTGGAATTTATAAATAGAGTTATAAAATAGTTGTAGTGCAAATGAGGCTCTTAAAAGGGGTAAAATGCTATTAAATGAATTTAAATCTTGACAAATTTTATTTTGAAATTTTTTCCACTGGTTTTAATGAATGCAATAAAATGATTAAATAAAACACTCAAGCCACACAACGCTATTCAAAAGTTTTCAGATAAGAGGGAAAAATTGAAATCCAGAGAAAAGAAGTGGTTCTGAAATCCATAGAAAAATCCAGAAAGATAGAAAATAAATACTCCTGGCAAAATTTTAATTTATAAAACATGATTAAATTTTTTTGGGGTGTTACAACACTACCCCCCTAAAAAAAATCTCGTCCTCGAGATTTGCTAAAGGACGTACTTTGCAAAAACATCATGCGTACCACACGGCAATCGTAACAAGAAAAACAAATATTCCACATACACACGATAGGACGGGGTCACAGTAAAAATCGCTGACTAATGTGTAGTTGTGGTGTTCTAGCGAGGTAATCGATTAGGTGATAAATGAACGCGCGGTCTTGCATTTAGCGTACGCGTCCTGTGGGTCGTATAACGCGAGGTCATGCAAATTAAATTTTTGTTGGAAAACAATTTTCATCGCAGTGGTCTTTTAAGAAAAATCTTATTATGAAATTGCTATAATGAAATCTATTGATTATCAATCACAAGAAACAACTGCAACCAACACAATAAATTCTGACAGAAAATTTTAAAACACAACACTGATATCACGACAAGCGGTCAGATGATACGTAAACTAATACAACTAAGGTGCTGACGGTTCAGGTAATAAGCTATAGATCGAGAGTAATTATTCGCTGCAGTGGGATATACCTTCGTCTCTTGGGGAGCGGATGGAGGACTCACAAAATGCGTCTCTCTTGGCCTCAGGGGTCTGCTAATGGCGGCTTGGGTTTACCGCAGCAAAGGTGTGGGAAAGTCCCACAATTATTTTAGTAAAATTCCTCGGGGTTGTATCTGGGGTTATTATACGAATCCCAAGGTGTGGTTGTGAAGGCAGTGCACAAGGTGAGGGATGTTTGGTAAGGTCACGGAGTGGCCTGATGTATGGCATCTGGGCTGGGTGACATATTGCGGTGTGTGGGCAATATTAATTGTCGTTTCTGCTACATGGTGGTCGAGGTCAATGCCACAGCTATATACATCGCAAAATGCGACGTATTACTGTGGTTGTCAGTTGGGGCAAACGTCCCCTTTATATAAATAAAACGGAGTCTTCCTTCGCACGCTTGCGAATGGGACAACTCAGGTGTCGATCACGGGCGTGTGATCGATGGGCTAGTCTGATAAGTTGGGCACCGACTGCCAAAAGCTGTCGGGGTCACTGTGTGGGCTATCGGGTAGGATAGGCTTGGCTGTGGTGGGGTTAAGGTCTGGGGGGTGGTTTATCCTAAGTTTTCTTGACCCGGCTAAGATAGGGTTAGCCAATGGTCAGCCTGGCTCTGATACCAAGGTTGTCAGGACCGGTTTTCCAGGATATTAACTTCCCAGTAAATGGTCCTTGTGCTCACCAGCCCCAGGATTACTGTTAGCTGATGAGGCACAATCTTGATACAGAAATTCCAAGCAAAATACAAAATATGGAGTACAAGACCATTCTGGTCTATGAGTACAACAAAAGGTTTCTAGTGGTTGATGGCGGAAGCGGTTTGCGGATCATCAGCGTCTATGGGACCCCATTTCCCACAGGAACAGCAGACCTAGATAACTCCTATCTTCACAAGGCTGATATCTTCGTTGCCTAGGTTCCGGGCTGTCATCGTTGCGCTCCTCTTCAAACAAGAAATCTGGCCAAGACAATAGCCAGGGACAAGCCAGTGAGTACTTTGAATGTACTCGCAAACATCATGAAAACAGGTATAATACAGCAGGTGATAATCATGCACTGAAACAATCCACGATCACTTAGTCAGTCACAAAAAAAAATTCATGATGCACGCAAGCAAGTCATTCATATTAAACAGGAATAAGCAATCAGAGAATAAAAATCAGATAAACTGATCGAGTGTCTGAATGCGACGCCTCGAAAGGATAAAATTATAAAGCATGCCTCAGTCGGGCGTCTGGGCGACACCACATAAAGGGCTTATGAGGAAAATAAATAACAAGCATGCCACAGTCGGGCGTCTGAGCGACACCACATAAAGGGCTTATAAGGAAAATAAATAACAAGCATGCCACAGTCGGGCGTCTGAGCGACACCACATAAAGGGCTTATAAGGAAAAATAAATAACAGGCATGCCACAGTCGGGCGTCTGAGCGACACCACATAAAGGGCTTATAAGGGAAAACTAAATAACAATAAGTATCCAGGAGGTAGAACCGTCCCAAGGATACTCAATAATACAAATATTAAAAATGGTTAGTCCACAATAATAATAGTCAAAATCATCATTATCACATGCCAAGATCAATATTCTAGTTTAGAAGTTTTTCCTCCGAAGACCGACACTAAGACCGACACTTGACCCATCCCAGACTGTAGTCCTTAACCGCGGACATGGCTATTCAAATAGATATAAACTCTGCAGAGGGTGTACTCTTTACCCACGAGTAACGGATTTCTTTAGTCCACCAGGACTAATTCCGTTTACGGTCTTTGAATTGAAAACACACCTGACCCGCACACTCCAGCTTAACTTACCGGTGCCTGGAATCACCCACGACACTCGTTAAGCAAAACTCTAAGTGGGGAGGCTCCAACCTCGAATAGCATGGGATCAAATTTATATTCGCGCGCTCTAAGGGGTGCCCCCCTCTCGGTCCAACCGGAAACACCCATGCCCCCGGACCAAGTGACATGCCTACCAGTGGCCACTGGTATCTTTCACTATGGCCTCTCTGTACGGTGTGTGCCAAGAAAGGGGTTGACAACTTACTGGACCGTACCCTACCTGCGGCAGGGACAAGTGGTAGTACGGAACAATTATGGGGGTTACTGGAACAAGACTCGATCTATGGTCGACTCAGGAGGCTTATGTGTTCCCTGCATGGTTAGCACAACAATTATTTTTCACAGTTTCCAAACAGAATCACCACTCATCACACCCCTTCATGTATCACTGACCACTCTCGCTTCAACGAGATGTCAACACCAAGCTCGTGTCTACCCGAGACAGAGACTTCTCCGGATCCCTTCCGGTAGGCATGAGAGGTGTAAGAGTATGAATACTGTCACAAGTATTTAAATTCCAACAGCAGGGAATTTCTATCATGCACTCAGGAGCATGATCACGTCACATAAAATAATGCATGCTTCGAGTCAATATGGTGTTGTAGTTACGTCAAACAACACCAAACAATTATTATGCCCGGGTTCAGAATGCTTGCCTTTAGTGTGTGGAGAGGTAGGGTGCATCACAAAACTTTTGAAAGTTTTTCTCCTCTCTCCAATTCCTATTTTGAAATATATTTGAATTAACACGCAATACAAAAACAGTACAAAAAGTTGTCTTGGAAAATTTTCAAATAAATATGAAAATAAACTAGATGAAATTTTAGAGAGGTAGGAAAAAGAATCAAATTAATCGGAGTTTTATTTTAAAAGTTATAGCCAGTCAAAGCTCAGGTCAAAATTCTGTTTTTAAATAAAACAGAAAAAAAACGTTTCGGACCGAATACGCTTTAGGGAGAAGGAAACGTACTTCGGGGCAAATACGCGTACCTTAAGCGAAAGCGTATTCTCCGGAGTACGCCTTCCCCGTGGGAACACGCAAGCGAGGGGCTGCGCCACTGGGGCGTCCGGCTGGGTCACCGACAGGTGGTCCCCACCTGTCGGGTTCGTCCCTCACCTCTCGCGCGCGCCTGGGACAGAGGCAGTGCCGGACTCCGGCGACGATTGCCGGCGCTACAGGCCACCATTCGTGGTGCTCTGCATATGGGGATGCTCGGGAGAGAATTCCGCGTCCGTTGGAGACGGCTAGGGGCGCGGTAGAGCTCGAGGGTGAGCAGCCCTTCCTCCATGGCGGAAGAGGCTTCGGCCATGAGAGGGAGCTTTGCACACCGAGACTCTCGGGCGAAATTGGCAGAGGGGATGGGTTCTAGGGGTCATGGTGGAGCTAGCGGTGAAGAGCTTGGAGAAGGGGAGGCCCTAGTTTGGTCGGAATTGATCGGAGGGCGGCGGCGGTGGTTCGGCCGGAGACGGGGAAGATGGGTTCCCCCGGTCGTCAGGCTGCTTTGGGGGCTTCAATACGGGACCAGGGAGGGCGATGGAGTGGCTAGTCGTGCTCGGGGCTCCTTTTTATAGTGCGACGAGGTCGGTTTCCGCGGCGGCCATGGATAAGAACGACGACGAACCGCCGTTCTGTTGCTAGGGGAGACGTGGTGGCGACGGGCGCTATCGGACGAGCTCGCAGATAAGAACGGCATGGTCCAGGGGGCAGCTGGCGCGCTGGGGAGGCTCGGGCGGCGCCGGCCATGGCAGGGGCTCGCTGCGGCCGCAGGCTTGCCGCCAAGGGGCCACTGCTGCCGCTCTGGGAGGAGTAGGACGCGACGGGCAGAACCAGGGGGCAGGGGGGATGAATGGAACGAGCGGGGGAGGCGGCATCTGGTCGCGGCGGCTCGAGAGCAGCACGAGCAAAACGTGCGCTCTGGCCGCGCTCTGGCCGTGCTCAGAGCACGCACGCCAAGCGCTCGATGAAATGCCAGTGCTAGCTATAGGGCTTGGATGGATCTGCAATTTACCAGGATGGATGGGTGGTTTGCTAAATCTCTAGTGGACATGCCGGTTTGGTCTGGGGAACTAGTTCATAATGCAAACCTAGAAGCATGCCAAATCTGGCCATGCTCCTAACCTGCTTGATGAAATACCAAAGGCATCTAGGCATCTCTTCTGGTAGCCAAAATCTCCAGGTTAGTGTCTCTTTAGGTGCAGGTGATGAGGGCGATGTTAGTTTGGCCAAAGTAGATACTTGTTAATGCAAGTTTTGGTGGAAAACAATTCTGGACAGAAAAAGAAAGGGGCAATTTGGTCAACTTAAAACATGCCTATGGGACTGATCTCTTGGACTTAAGGTTTTGATAGGGTGGACTAAAAGAAGGAAAAATCCCAAGGGCAATAGGGCAAGATAAAATGAGGTTGCAGTACAAACTGCCAAACTGGACCAGAATGCAAATGAGGATGGTTTGCTCAAAATTTTCAAAGAACCAAAATGGATTTTTGCATAAACATGAGTTATATACCTCTACTGACATCCCCAAATTTTTATGGAATTTTTAAAGAGATATTTAAATAGGTTGCAGTGCAAACTACAAATTGAACCAGATTTGAAAGCTTGAAGTGGAGCTTAAAATTTACAAATGGCCAAGCTGGGTTTTTGCATAAAAGTGATCCAAGGACATCCCATGACTTCTACAAATTTTTGTAGAATTTAGAAATAGAGTTATAAAATAGTTGTAGTGCAAATGAGGCTCTTAAAAGGGGTAAAATGCTATTAAATGAATTTAAATCTTGACAAATTTTATTTTGAAAATTTTTCCACTGGTTTTAACGAATGCAATAAAATGATTAAATAAAACACTCAAGCCACACAACGCTATTCAAAAGTTTTCAGATAAGAGGGAAAAATTGAAATCCAGAGAAAAGAAGTGGTTCTGAAATCCATAGAAAAATCCAGAAAGATAGAAAATAAATACTCCTGGCAAAATTTTAATTTATAAAACATGGTTAAATTTTTTTGGGGTGTTACAACACTACCCCCCCTAAAAAAAATCTCGTCCTCGAGATTTGCTAAAGGACGTACTTTGCAAAAACATCATTCGTACCACACGGCAATCGTAACAAGAAAAACAAATATTCCACATACACACGATAGGACGGGGTCACAGTAAAAATCGCTGACTAATGTGTAGTTGTGGTGTTCTAGCGAGGTAATCGATTAGGTGATAAATGAACGCGCGGTCTTGCATTTAGCGTACGCGTCCTGTGGGTCGTATAACGCGAGGTCATGCAAATTAAATTTTTGTTGGAAAACAATTTTCATCGCAGTGGTCTTTTAAGAAAATCTTATTATGAAATTGCTATAATGAAATCTATTGATTATCAATCACAAGAAACAACTGCAACCAACACAATAAATTCTGACAGAAAATTTTAAAACACAGCACTGATATCACGACAAGCGGTCAGATGATACGTAAACTAATACAACTAAGGTGCTGACGGTTCAGGTAATAAGCTATAGATCGAGAGTAATTATTCGCTGCAGTGGGATATACCTTCGTCTCTTGGGGAGCGGATGGAGGACTCACAAAATGCGTCTCTGTTGGCCTCAGGGGTCTGCTAATGGCGGCTTGGGTTTACCGCAGCAAAGGTGTGGGAAAGTCCCACAATTATTTTAGTAAAATTCCTCAGGGTTGTATCTGGGGTCATTATATGAATCCCAAGGTGTGGTTGTGAAGGCAGTGCACAAGGTGAGGGATGTTTGGTAAGGTCACGGAGTGGCCTGATGTATGGCATCTGGGCTGGGTGACATATTGCGGTGTGTGGGCAATATTAATTGTCGTTTCTGCTACATGGTGGTCGAGGTCAATGCCACAGCTATATACATCGCAAAATGCGACGTATTACTGTGGTTGTCAGTTGGGGCAAACGTCCCCTTTATATAAATAAAACGGAGTCTTCCTTCGCACGCCTGCGAATGGGACAACTCAGGTGTCGATCACGGGCGTGTGATCGATGGGCTAGTCTGATAAGTTGGGCACCGACTGCCAAAAGCTGTCGGGGTCACTGTGTGGGCTATCGGGTAGGATAGGCTTGGCTGTGGTGGGGTTAAGGTCTGGTGGGTGGTTTATCCTAAGTTTTCTTGACCTGGCTAAGATAGGGTTAGCCAATGGTCAGCCTGGCTCTGATACCAAGGTTGTCAGGACCGGTTTTCCAGGATATTAATTTCCCAGTAAATGGTCCTTGTGCTCACCAGCCCCAGGATTACTGTTAGCTGATGAGGCACAATCTTGATACAGAAATTCCAAGCAAAATACAAAATATGGAGTACAAGACCATTCTGGTCTATGAGTACAACAAAAGGTTTCTAGTGGTTGATGGCGGAAGCGGTTTGCGGATCATCAGTGTCTATGGGACCCCATTTCCCACAGGAACAGCTGACCTAGATAACTCCTATCTTCACAAGGCTGATATCTTCGTTGCCTAGGTTCCGGGCTGTCATCGTTGCGCTCCTCTTCAAACAAGAAATCTGGCCAAGACAATAGCCAGGGACAAGCCAGTGAGTACTTTGAATGTACTCGCAAACATCATGAAAACAGGTATAATATAGCAGGTGATAATCATGCACTGAAACAATCCACGATCACTTAGTCAGTCACAAAAAAAAATTCATGATGCACGCAAGCAAGTCATTCATATTAAACAGGAATAAGCAATCAGAGAATAAAAATCAGATAAACTGATCGAGTGTCTGAATGCGACGCCTCGAAAGGATAAAAATATAAAGCATGCCTCAGTCGGGCGTCTGGGCGACACCACATAAAGGGCTTATAAGGAAAATAAATAACAAGCATGCCACAGTCGGGCGTCTGAGCGACACCACATAAAGGGCTTATAAGGAAAATAAATAACAAGCATGCCACAGTCGGGCGTCTGAGCGACACCACATAAAGGGCTTATAAGGAAAAATAAATAACAGGCATGCCACAGTCGGGCGTCTGAGCGACACCACATAAAGGGCTTATAAGGGAAAACTAAATAACAATAAGTATCCAGGAGGTAGAACCGTCCCAAGGATACTCAATAATACAAATATTAAAAATGGTTAGTCCACAATAATAATAGTCAAAATCATCATTATCACATGCCAAGATCAATATTCTAGTTTAGAAGTTTTTCCTCCGAAGACCGACACTAAGACCGACACTTGACCCATCCCAGACTGTAGTCCTTAACCGCGGACACGGCTATTCAAATAGATATAAACTCTGCAGAGGGTGTACTCTTTACCCACGAGTAACGGATTTCTTTAGTCCACCAGGACTAATTCCGTTTACGGTCTTTGAATTGAAAACACACCTGACCCGCACACACCAGCTTAACTTACCGGTGCCTGGAATCACCCACGACACTCGTTAAGCAAAACTCTAAGTGGGGAGGCTCCAACCTCGAATAGCATGGGATCAAATTTATATTCGCGCGCTCTAAGGGGTGCCCCCCTCTCGGTCCAACCGGAAACACCCATGCCCCCGGACCAAGTGACATGCCTACCAGTGGCCACTGGTATCTTTCACTATGGCCTCTCTGTACGGTGTGTGCCAAGAAAGGGGTTGACAACTTACTGGACCGTACCCTACCTGCGGCAGGGACAAGTGGTAGTACGGAACAAGTATGGGGGTTACTGGAACAAGACTCGATCTATGGTCGACTCAGGAGGCTTATGTGTTCCCTGCATGGTTAGCACAACAATTATTTTTCACAGTTTCCAAACAGAATCACCACTCATCACACCCCTTCATGTATCACTGACCACTCTCGCTTCAACGAGATGTCAACACCAAGCTCGTGTCTACCCGAGACAGAGACTTCTCCGGATCCCTTCCGGTAGGCATGAGAGGTGTAAGAGTATGAATACTGTCACAAGTATTTAAATTCCAACAGCAGGGAATTTCTATCATGCACTCAGGAGCATGATCACGTCACATAAAATAATGCATGCTTCGAGTCAATATGGTGTTGTAGTTACGTCAAACAACACCAAACAATTATTATGCCCGGGTTCAGAATGCTTGCCTTTAGTGTGTGGAGAGGTAGGGTGCATCACAAAACTTTTGAAAGTTTTTCTCCTCTCTCCAATTCCTATTTTGAAATATATTTGAATTAACACGCAATACAAAAACAGTACAAAAAGTTGTCTTGGAAAATTTTCAAATAAATATGAAAATAAACTAGATGAAATTTTAGAGAGGTAGGAAAAAGAATCAAATCAATCGGAGTTTTATTTTAAAAGTTATAGCCAGTCAAAGCTCAGGTCAAAATTCTGTTTTTAAATAAAACAGAAAAAAAACGTTTCGGACCGAATACGCTTTAGGGAGAAGGAAACGTACTTCGGGGCAAATACGCGTACCTTAAGCGAAAGCGTATTCTCCGGAGTACGCCTTCCCCGTGGGAACACGCAAGCGAGGGGCTGCGCCACTGGGGCGTCCGGCTGGGTCACCGACAGGTGGTCCCCACCTGTCGGGTTCGTCCCTCACCTCTCGCGCGCGCCTGGGACAGAGGCAGTGCCGGACTCCGGCGACGATTGCCGGCGCTACAGGCCACCATTCGTGGTGCTCTGCATATGGGGATGCTCGGGAGAGAATTCCGCGTCCGTTGGAGACGGCTAGGGGCGCGGTAGAGCTCGAGGGTGAGCAGCCCTTCCTCCATGGCGGAAGAGGCTTCGGCCATGAGAGGGAGCTTTGCACACCGAGACTCTCGGGCGAAATTGGCAGAGGGGATGGGTTCTAGGGGTCATGGTGGAGCTAGCGGTGAAGAGCTTGGAGAAGGGGAGGCCCTAGTTTGGTCGGAATCGACCGGAGGGCGGCGGCGGTGGTTCGGCCGGAGACGGGGAAGATGGGTTCCCCCGGTCGTCAGGCTGCTTTGGGGGCTTCAATACGGGACCAGGGAGGGCGATGGAGTGGCTAGTCGTGCTCGGGGATCCTTTTTATAGTGCGACAAGGTCGGTTTCCGCGGCGGCCATGGATAAGAACGACGACGAACCGCCGTTCTGTTGCTAGGGGAGACGTGGCGGCGACGGGCGCTATCGGACGAGCTCGCGGATAAGAACGGCATGGTCCAGGGGGCAGCTGGCGCGCTGGGGAGGCTCGGGCGGCGCCGGCCATGGCAGGGGCTCGCTGCGGCCGCAGGCTTGCCGCCAAGGGGCCACTGCTGCCGCTCTGGGAGGAGTAGGACGCGACGGGCAGAACCAGGGGGCAGGGGGGATGAATGGAACGAGCGGGGGAGGCGGCATCTGGTCGCGGCGGCTCGGGAGCAGCACGAGCAAAACGTGCGCTCTGGCCGCGCTCTGGCCGCGCCCAGAGCACGCACGCCAAGCGCTCGACAAAATGCCAGTGCTAGCTATAGGGCTTGGATGGATCTGCAATTTACCAGGATGGATGGGTGGTTTGCTAAATCTCTAGTGGACATGCCGGTTTGGTCTGGGGAACTAGTTCATAATGCAAACCTAGAAGCATGCCAAATCTGGCCATGCTCCTAACCTGCTTGATGAAATGCCAAAGGCATCTAGGCATCTCTTCTGGTAGCCAAAATCTCCAGGTTAGTGTCTCTTTAGGTGCAGGTGATGAGGGCGAAGTTAGTTTGGCCAAAGCAGAAACTTGTTAATGCAAGTTTTGGTGGAAAACAATTCTGGACAGAAAAAGAAAGGGGCAATTTGGTCAACTTAAAACATGCCTATGGGACTGATCTCTTGGACTTAAGGTTTTGATAGGCTGGACTAAAAGAAGGAAAAATCCCAAGGGCAATAGGGCAAGATAAAATGAGGTTGCAGTACAAACTGCCAAACTGGACCAGAATGCAAATGAGGATGGTTTGCTCAAAATTTTCAAAGAACCAAAATGGATTTTTGCATAAACATGAGTTATATACCTCTACTGACATCCCCAAATTTTTATGGAATTTTTAAAGAGATATTTAAATAGGTTGCAGTGCAAACTACAAACTGAACCAGATTTGAAAGCTTGAAGTGGAGCTTAAAATTTACAAATGGCCAAGCTGGGTTTTTGCATAAAAGTGATCCAGGGACATCCCATGACTTCTAGAAATTTTTGTGGAATTTATAAATAGAGTTATAAAATAGTTGTAGTGCAAATGAGGCTCTTAAAAGGGGTAAAATGCTATTAAATGAATTTAAATCTTGACAAAATTTATTTTGAAAATTTTTCCACTGGTTTTAATGAATGCAATAAAATGATTAAATAAAACACTCAAGCCACACAACGCTATTCAAAAGTTTTCAGATAAGAGGGAAAAATTGAAATCCAGAGAAAAGAAGTGGTTCTGAAATCCATAGAAAAATTCAGAAAGATAGAAAATAAATACTCCTGGCAAAATTTTAATTTATAAAACATGATTAAATTTTTTTGGGGTGTTACAGCGCTGAGCTGACCACAGTGATTGGATGCTCGTGGAAGTAATGCTTCAGTTTGCGGCTAGCCATGAACACTCCGTAAACCAGCTTCTGCCAATGCGGATATCGCTGTTTGGACTCTGTTAATACCTCACTGATATAATACACAGGGTGCTGAACTGGATATTTGTTGCCTTCCTCCTTGCGCTCTACCACGACTGCGACACTAACAGCTTTGTTGTTGGCAGCAATATATAACAACATTAGTTCCTTTTCTCGGGGGGCAGCCAGGACCGGTGGCTCAGATAATTGCTTCTTGAGGGCTTCAAAAGCCTTATCCACAGCATCACTCTAAACAAAGTCATCTGATTTCCTAAGCAATTGATACAATGGGATTGCCTTCTCCCCAAGCCGGCTGATGAACCGGCTCAATGACGCAACCCGGCCAGCCAGCTTCTGCACAGCGTTCAGATTTGCCGGCTTAGCCAGGGTCGTGATTGCCTTGATCTTTTCTGAGTTAGCCTTAATGACACGCTCGAAAACAAGAAATCCCAAAAGATTTCCTGCAGGGACACCAAAGACACACTTTTCCGGGTTAAGCTTCATCTGATAGATACGGAGATTGTCAAATGTTTCCTTAAGATCCTCCAACAAGGTTTCCTTTTTGCGGGATGTGGCACCCCGATAGAGGGCCAACACATGCCAGTCCCAGGATAAGACCTGGTGCACGTCTGAGACATGATACAGCAATTCCAGGCACAAAAATGGCTTTATTATATGAAATGGAGTATTACAACATTGTTGATTACAATAATATTACATGGCTCCAAGGCTAACTAAATGGCAGCGGAGGTCTTGGTTCAGCGGCAACGACGTCTCTGGCTGGGCTCCACAACTCACAGCACTGGCTGGGTTACGATCTAGCATGACGGATCTTCTCCTGCAACTGGCCACGTGCAAGGCCAGGTGAGTACTTTGAATGTACTCGCAAGACAACCAAATATATAGCATCCAAACAAGCAGATAACAAAGCAAGCCCTATGCTTATATAAGAGTTTATTCTAAACATGGCATGGAATTAACAGGAAAACATGGATCAAGCATGGCATAACATGGATCAGGCATATCAATAACATAACATGGCATGGCATGACTATTTCTACGAGACATGGTATCCACAATTAAACTGGAACCTACACTATGCTTACCTCCCGTGAAGTATTAAAGTAATATGTGGTGACATCATTCAGTTTTACCGCCCTTCGGGGCTAACTCATGACTCACCAAGATCTCATCTCGTGATCATGTCAGAACAACATGGTGACTACTCACAATCATCCCACTGTCCAAGTTACCACATTTACTTAGTAGCACATTCTTTAACAAGTTTATAACAACAGGTTTGTCCTCCAGATCGACCAAGACCAAATAGTGTGACCTAGTACGAACTGTGTCCAATACCGTGGACGCGGCTATTCGAATAGATTCTTACACTCTGCAGAGGTTGCGCACGTTACCCACACTATGGAGCTCCTGGCCTCGTACTCCCATTCGGGTGGACCGGGGCTGCTCCAACGAAACCTGCCTGACCCGTGACTCCTCTATCGTACCACCGACAATCATTCCCCGTCCGAGTCATGTCTTGGGTGACCCCTGTGTCACTCCTGACACCTGCCACCGTCGTGGCCAAACTAAACTGTCCCAAATGGGGACTCCCGGGTTAAACAAACAACTGGGCTCACAAGGTTATCGCTGCCTACCTGATCAGGGTAGCACGCGCGCATAACCTTCCCTCTTTGGTGATACCGATAAGAGAGCACAAAGTTAGACCAAGTCAAGGCCGTCCCATAACGGCAAATGTGGCTGCACGGGTAAGCTCGGTTCGGTGGCACTATGACTCGATCCCATCGATAACAGAGGAGATTTAGTTTACAAGTTCAATTTAACCTTTCCATCATCGTACCATCACATCATCATTTGTAAGCAGGAACAATCTTGTAACAACAGTATATCAAACTCATAACAGTATTGACAGTCATGGCATGAGATCAAATCATAGTACTAACATGATAATGGTATTAAAAATATTGTTACTAGCATGGGAAAATATGACATAAAAGCAATTCATAATATCACATGATAAATAACACTAGCATCTGGCACAGATGAAATAACAGGGCTATGTAAGTGCCGACTAACAGATGATCTGTAATATATTGCAACACACACACAGGGTGCAAGCAAAGTCATCACGCAAGTCCAGAGCTCATGATAAGAGGTTGGCTTGCCTTGGGGTTGATGGAGTCACCGGGAAGAAGTGCGATGGGCTCGCAGAAAGATTTGCCGGAAAAGTTTCCCTCTCGAAGGGGGCTGATTAAGGGCAAGGGCAAAATGGTCATTTTCACAGTGTGAAAACATTATGAAAATGATGCCATCGGAACGGGCTCGACAAACTGAAAACATGGGCGTTGGATTTACCCCAATCGGAGTTACGGTCGCGAAGTTAGGGCCGTTCGTTCGTTAAGCGATAAAACAGACAGAAAACTGTCCACTTTAGCTCTTAACGGGTGAACGCCCGCTAAATAACCACTTCGGCCGGCGGCTGGAAAAAAAACGAAAGTGTATTTTGAACTTTACGCTTTCACTTAAGCGAAAGTGCCTCTACTGGAGTGCGCCTCCACTTAACCTGACAGCGGGCCCGGCCGGGTCAACGCTGTGGGAATGACGGGCGGGCCCCACCCTATCTCCTTCTCTCTCTCCTCCCTTCTCTCCTTCTTCCCGACCGGAGCAGAGGTAGGGGTTGCGGCCGCTCGGGCCGTCGGCGTGGCCGCCGCCTTGCTGCTCCCCAGGGCCGGCTGACGAGCGCGGGAGCGCGGCCGCTCCACGCCGCGCCAGGGGGTGGCCACGGGGAAGCCCGCGGTGACGCACAGCGCCGTCGCCACAGAGACGGGGCACGGTGGCCGAACCACGGCGGGGAGCCGCGCCGGCCGAACTTCCCCGGAGGAATGGAGGGCTGCGGCGTCCTGCGGGTGCTTAGGGAAGGCCGAGGACATGGATGGAGACGAGGGAAAGGGCCGTGGTGCGGGGTTGGGCTCGAGGGGAACGGCGGCAGAGCCGCGACCATGTACGGGGGGAGAGCTTCCCGAGCTCGAATGGGAGGGGCTGGGCTTGCTGCTGGTCGGGAGAGGCTCGGGGCTCCTTATATAGCTGCGGGGAGGGCTACGCGACAACGACCGGAGCTTCGAGACGGCGATGCCGTGGTGGCGCTCGAGCGGAGCATCGATGTTGGCAGAGGCGGCCACGAGCTAGGGGACGAGGGGGAGAGGGCTCCAGAAGACACACGCATGCGGTGGGCAGCTCGCCGGCGCTCCTGGACAAGCTGGAACCCGCTGGAGGCGTGCTCCCGAAGGCTCTGGCGCACAGGACACGCATTTGGCGTGCTCTGCCCGTGGTCACCGCGTGGCCACGGCGTTGCCACGCCCTACTCGACGCCAAACTATGTCTACCGTGTTCTCCACTCTTCCCTGAGTTGACTTATGCATCTGGATGGCACGGGAGAGCTCTGGTGTGACCGCACCTAGGTCAAATAGTTTCTAGCAGCAAACTGTTGATTGGTGGTGTGGCCACCACAGTGCTGCTCTTGGCCTGATCTTTGGCAGAGGTCAATCATCTACTAAGGTAGTCATCCTGGAAAAAAATTCGGCACAAATGGACAAGTCTAGTTGGTACCTCCTTTGTAACCTTGCAATCTGACCAGAAATGCAAATGATGATGTTGGGGAGAAATGGCTAGATGGATTTGGCTGATTTTTGGTGTAGGGTGATGATATGGTTATGAGAGCTAGCTGGAAAAGTTTCAGCTCAAATTGATCATCTATGAAGGTACTTCCTTCACAGAGATGCAATCTGGACAGAAATTTAGTTAATTTACTAGGGAAAATTGGCTAGATGAAATGGGCTGGTTTTTGGTATCCATGGGTGATTTATCAATGTTAACCACCCTGAAAAATTTCAGCCCAAAAAGATCAAAGGAACAAGCACTTCCATTGCAAACTGGAAATCTGGACAGAATTTGCAAATTGATGTTGTGCTCAAAATTTGAATTGTGGAACTTGAGATTTTGATGGAAATGGTGAGTATATGGATAGGAGAAGCTCCACAAATTATTTGGGATTTTTCCTAGCTACCAAAATGGTAGTTCCTTTCGAAAGGCCCCAAATTGAAATATTGGCTTTAAATAGGAAAATGCATTTTCCCTTATTTAATTGTGGCCAATATTTTTGTGAGAGCTCAATATGATCACAATGAATATCTCCACAAGTTTTCATGAACTTTGGAGATGGATAGATATTTTCCTAGATTTAATTCCTCAGAAAGGCAGAAAAGGAATTAATTCTAGATGAAAAATATTGCATATGACTTGGCAATATTTTTGCACATCTAGGGTTTATGAGTGAAGGAGGATCTCTGGAAATTTTGGGAGTATCAACAGAGCAAGAAAAATGATAGCTCCTTTGTAAACACAAAGGTAGGATTTCCAGTTCCAATATTTTGGAACTAGGGTTTACTGACAGAAGCTTGACTGGCATAGAAGCATGGGAAAGGCATTGAGATGCTAAGGATTGTCTGGATTCACCTGGTCACTCACCAGATTCTAGAGGAAAAATTTGGGAGAGGAAAGCTAGGAAGGAATAACAACACAAAAATCGATAACCCGATTTTTGGGGTGTTACACGGGACTTAACCACAATGTCATCAACATAAGCATGAACATTCCGCCCAATCTGCTTATGGAAACAGCTTTGGACACAGCGCTGATAAGTCGCCTGTGCACACTTTAGACCAAACGGCATGGTCCTATAACAGAAAGCTCCAAAGGGTGTGATGAACGCCGTTTTTTCCTGGTCTTCCAGCTTCATTTTGATCTGATGATAACCAGAGTAAGCATCCATGAAGCATAAACATTCACAACCCGCCGTAGCATCGATGATCTGGTCAATATGGGGCAAGGCAAAGGGGTCACTAGGACAAGCCTTATTGAGGTCTGTGTAATCAACACACATCCGCCAAGTCCCGTTTTTCTTCAGAACAAGTACCGGGTTGGCTAGCCATTCAGGATGGAAGACTTCAATGATGAACCCGGTAGCTAGGAGCCGGGCCACTTCTTCACCAATAGCTTTCTGCCTTTCCTCATTAAAGCGATGAAGATACTGGCGAACCGGTTTAAACTTGGGATCCACATTGAGGGAGTGCTCAGCGAGTTCTCTCGGTACACCCGGCATGTCAGAAGGTTTCCATGCAAAGATGTCCCGGTTCTCACGGATGAACTCGATGAGCGCGCTTTCCTATTTGGGATCCATATTGGCCCCTATGGTGAACTACTCAGAAGAATTGCCCGGGGTGAAATCAACTTGCTTGGTGTCCCTGGCCGACTTAAATTTGAGCAGAGGGTCTGACTCCGTCGTGGGCTTCTTTAGAGGGGTCCGATCCGCCGGGCCAACATTGTCTTTATAATACCGCAATTCTTCCGCAGCGCAAGCCGTTTCGGCATATGCTGCATCTCCTTCCTCGCATTCGAGTGCAATTTTCTGATTTCCTTCAACCGTGATGGTTCCTCTTGGTCCTGGCATCTTCATTTTCAGATAAACGTAGCACGGCCGTGCCATGAACCGTGCATAAGCCGGCCGGCCGAATAAGGCATGGTATGGGGTTTTAAGCTTAACCACCTCAAAGGACAGAAATTCAGAATGGTAGTTATCCTCGGAACCGAAGGCTACTTCCAGGGATATTCTGCCCACGGGATAAGCCGACTTGCCAGGGATGATGCCATGAAACATTGTGGAGGACGGAGTTAACTGCTTATCTGACAGATTCATTCGCCTGAAAGTATCATAATACAGTATGTTGATGCTGCTGCCGCCATCCATGAGTACTTTTGTTAATTTGTACCCGCCGACTTGAGGTGCCACAACCAATGCCAGATGACCAGGGTGATCGAGGAGTACTGGATGATCCGCCCGGCTCCACGTGATCGGCTGCTCTGACCAATTGAGATAGTACGGGGCTGCCGGCTCAACCAAGTTGGCGGCTCGCCGCTGCACCTTCCTATCCTGTTTGCAGGTACTAGTGGTGAAGACATGATATTGCCCACTATTCAACTACTTCGGATTACTCTGGAATCCTGACTGACCAGCCTGGTGCTGATTTCCCTGGCTGTTCCATTGATTACCACCTCCAGTATTGCCAGCCCCCTGAAACCCGGCGTTATGCCCATTGTTCCCTTGGAACCCGGGGCCTGCAAAGGGCCCTTGTGAGCCGGCTTCCTGGAAGCCGGACCCCTGATTGCCGGGTTGTCCGCCATGGCCACCCCCGTTATGATGACTCTGGGAGACCTGTCTAGAAAACTCTTGCATGATATAGCAATTTTCCCAGGAGTGGCTGGACGGCTTACCATTGTAACTATGTTTTGGACATGGACCCTTGAGAGCTTCCTCATAGCTGAGAGGGCGATTACTGGAGGACTGCCTCCTGGAACCGTCGTTCTGACGCTGACTTTTGTTACCTATATTTGTGTTTGCCACCAAATCGGAGCTGCCGTCATAACTTTTGCACTTACCACCGTTGTTGTTTTGCCCATTGCCGTTGCTCTGCTGTGGACCCTTGCCACCGTTTTTCTTGCTCTTACCAGATTTGTCCTCATCAAATGGCGGATCCTTTGTATTATCTGACTCAGCATACCGGGTTAAGACATCCATGAGATCGCCCATGTCTTAGGCCTTTCTCTTGAGCCGCCCTAATTTCTGGACCAGTGGCTGAAACTTGCATGTTCATTCCAGAACGAGCACCGCCTGTGCAGCCGAGATGCTATCTGAACTGTGTATAACTTCCGCAACCCGATGAGCCCAATGATGTGCCGACTCATCCTCCCGCTGAACACAACGCTCAAGATCAACAATTGTGGTTGGCCTTTTGCAGGTTCCCTGGAAATTTTTTATGAAGCGCTCCTTCAGTTCCTGTCATGTGTTGATAGAATTCACCGGTAGGTTTTTCAACCAAGTGCATGCAGGGCCTTCCAGCATGAGAGGTAGATAATGTGCACACACTGCCTTGCTTGCAACCAGCAAGTCCATTGCCAGCTCGTAACTCTCGATCCACTCGGTTGGTTCCAGATTCGCTGTGTAATTAGGAACCTTGCGAGGACCTATGAAATATGGGGGCATGCATGCATCTTGCAGCGCCGGGACTAAACAAGGAGTTCCAATCATGCGGCTTGACATGCTCCCAAGCCGGCCAGCGGTCTGGGTTGCGGCGGGCAGGTCGTGCGCTTTCGGCGGGTTGACGTTCGGCGGCGGGTTATATACTGCACGTGCGTTTTCCTCCAATGCTCGTAGAGCCCGAGCGGTGTCCACAATGTCCTGCGCACTCAGGATTCTGGGCTGGTGCTGATCCGCCAGCGGTTGGGCGGCTCTTCTGCGGTGTGCGCTGCTGCAAACTGCCGGCGACTCTGGACGCTGGCTCCTGGTGCGGCTCTGGTGAGGGGTCGAGTGAAGCCGATGCTGGCTATGGGAATAGTTGGCCTGCTGCACTACTGCTGTCTTGAGCATCTCAATAGCGTTCTTGGCTTCCGCCTGAATCGGACTGTCTCCCTCGATCGGAATAGCCGCCAAGTTGTGGGTTGCTGCCAGCACGTTATCGACCGGGTTGGAATAATGTCCAATTGGGGTCTGGAACCCGTGAGACGGCGGCTGCTGTTGCTGATCTGGCATATGATGCTGGGCCAGCTCTCTCTGCTGAACTAGCTGCTGCAAAAGTGGCCCTCCCGGGGGGACAACTCCAGCCCCCAGGTTCGTCGGAGCCGGCGGTGTGGTGAACAGCTGAGTCGGCTCAATATTAGCCGGAAGCCGGCTTTGATGACGCCTCCGGTGGACGAGTTCTGACTCGGCCTGTCGGCGGCTTAGTTAATGCGTCTCCTCATCTAGGCGTTGTCTCTCCTCGGCAAGCTGGGTCTGCACCTGAGCCATGTGTGTGTTCTCCGCATTGATGTCCTCTTGGATCTTGGCCATCTGCTCACGACACTTCGTGATCTCCGCGTTACGCACCGCTGCATTTTCAACAGTAACCGGCTTGGCCAGCAGGGCTGTCAGTGTATTCATTAAGTCCGCGAGCACTTGCACCCCGGTCCTCTGAGAGCCGACGGCCGACGCGCCGGCTCCTCCTGAGCCGGCAAGGGTGAGGTTCTGTCCCGCCGCTGGATTAGCCGGATCACGCACTGGATCTTGCCTACCCTCCATGTACACCGCCGCAAAACGAGGCGGATCAGGGATTTCTGGAAAGACTTCGTCAGTGTGCCCCAGCCTTCCATCTCATAGAGGATGGATCGACTTGGTTTCTCCCGTCGAGGACTCGCCATCAGATTGAACAAGCGTATCATCTCCAGACAGGGAGTTCTCCGACAAGGCCACCCCTTGGGTGAACCCTATGAAGACGTGGTTCCGGCCAGCTCGAGGCGGGCTGGGTCTTGCATGGCTCAGACTAGCGCGGCGCGCTGATTCGACGCCGGCGATGTTCTCCAACCTGGCGGCCGACTCACCGACCACGCCGATGAAGGTATGGATCTTGCTGAAGGGGACCCGGTAACCGTACTCAACTGAGTCGGTGTCGGGGCCCCAGTATGAATCGTCGACGTAGAACTTCCCGCGGCGGCTCTTTGTCATCAAGCCAATCGCGTACTTCCCGAACCCTGGGGGAGATCCCGCTAAGAACTCAACTCCACCGTGCGTAGGCCCCACGGTGGGCGCCAACTGTCATGGTTTTGACACGGCAGATGCCCTTGTGAAAGGACTTGGAGATGAGGCCATCGCACAAGTGTGGAAGCTTAACGGGGTTGATCGGGAACGAGAAGACACAAAGTTACCCAGGTTCAGCCCCTCACAGTGGAGGTAAAAGCCTACGTCCTGCTTGACTATATTGCTATAGATCTCGATTACAAGGATGCGGATTCGCTAACCTAGCTTTCGAGGGATTGCAACTTAGTCTTTTTCGCCTAGGTGCTCCCCTTTATATATACAGGCGGAACCCTAGATTTACATGAGAGTCCGGGTCGTCATCCTGACCCGTCTCCTACTCTTTACTACTTGTTCTCCAAGACGACCTTTAAGCCATTCATCTTCTTCTTGAGCCGGCCCATAGCCTGAGCCGGCCTTTCTTTCTAGGCCTTCGCCAAGCTGGCCCATCGAGCATCTTCTTGACCCTGCAGTGAGATAACCAGCTGAGCCCCTCAACTCCATGGCCGGGTCATCGTCCTGCCGGGTCTATACGCCGGAAAATATCCCCAACACCGACTCCTGCCTGCATCTACTACTATTACTCCACCCATTGACCGCTATCCAGCATGCATCTAGGGTATTAAGTATGAAACAGAGTAACGCCTTAAGCAAGATGACATGATGTAGACAAAGTAAACTCAAGCAATATGATTAAACCCCATCTTTTTATCCTTAATGGCAACAATACAAATATGTGTCATGTACTCATGTCCCTTTCTGTCACTGGGATTGAGCACCGCAAGATTGAACCCATCACAAAGCACCTCCCCCATTGCAAGATAAATCAATCTAGTAGGCCAAACCAAATCGATAGATCGGAGAGAAATACAAAGCTATAATAATCATGCATAAAAGAGTTCAGAGAAGACTCAAATATTTCTCATGAATAATCTGATCATAAACTCACAATTCATCGGATCCCAACAAACACACTGCAAAAGAAGATTACATCGGATAGAACTCCAAGGACATCAAGGAGAACATGGTATTGAAGATCAAAGATAGAGAAGAAGCCATCTAGCTACTAGCTATGGACCCATAGGTCTATGGTAAACTACTCACACATCATCGGAAGGGCAGCAAGGTTGATGTAGAAGCCCTCCATGATCGATTCCCCCTCCGGCGGAGTACCGGAAAAGGCCTCCCGATGGGATCGTGGAAGAACAGAGGCTTGCGGCGGCGTAAAAGTTATTCGGGGTGGCTCTTTGTTGGTTTCACAAAGCACCTCCCCCACAAGGCAACACGGCGCCCCCCGGGCCGTGCCTTGTTGCCTTGTGAAGCCTCCGTAAGGCTTCTGGCCTCCTACCGAAGCTTCCAAGGTCTCTTTTGTCCAGAAAAAAATCTCCAAAAAGTTTCGTGGCATTTGGACTTCGTTTGGTACTGATTTCCTACAAAACCAATAACAAGCAGAAAAGAGCAACTGGCACTGGGCACTAGGTTAATATGTTAGTCCCAAAAAATGATATATAATTGCACATAATCGCATATAAAAACATCCAAGATTGATACTATAATATCATGGAATAATCACAAATTATAGATACGTTGGAGACGTATCAAGCATCCCCAAGCTTAATTCCTGCTCGTCCTCGAGTAGGTAAATGATAAAAACAGAATTTTTGATGTGGAATGCTACCTAACATGTTTTGTCATGTAATCTTTCTCTTACGACATGAATAATAAGATCCGAATGATTCAAAGCAATAGTCTACAGTTTGACATAAAGACATCAATACTCAAGCATACTAATAAACAATCATGTCTTTCAAAATAAAAATGCTAAAGAACGTTATCCCTACAAAATCATATAATCCTGTCATGCTCCATCTTCTTAACACAAAATATTTATCATGCACTACTGATACGTCTCCAACGTATCTATAATTTATGAAGTATTCAAGCCATGTTTATGACAACTTTATATGGTTTTGGTATGTGTCGGTGTATAAAACATGGGTATTTTATACCCTGACTTATGCACAGACAGTAGCAGCCTCCTTGCCGGCCAAGGCCTTGCCAGGAACTGCCAAGGCCAAGACTCCAAGTCCAGCCAAAGGAGCTACCAGAGAGAAGCTCAAGGCTCGGCACTCAACCAGTACCAAAGGTGAAGACACGCCTTGCCGGCAAGCATAAACCGGCAAGGTGAAGACCCGGCAAGCTCCATGCCGGCAAGCTTATGCCAGCCCTCCAGCGCTCCACCTCGCCGCACAGGTGTTCGCTGATGCGTGAGGTGTCGACCGCGCAGGTTGGTTGATGAGGCTTGTCGGGCACGTGTTAGCTCGCTGGGACAAGATTTGCCTCTAATGACACCCGTCCAGGAGGCGTGTCAAGATAATACGACGTAGGTGGGCAAGCAGTGCAGAAACCTTGCCGGGACTGCCTCTCCACGCGACACCTAAGCGCTGCATTTAATGCCTTTGTCCTAAACTGGCAGAGTTAGGTATGATAGCACTGTTCACTATCTAGTCACGCTGTAATTACTGTTTTGCCACTGTGGTAACCCCTTGGACTATAAAAGGAGGGCCAAGGCAACAGTTTAGAGGATTCGGACCCCTTTTCAAACACAAGCACCTCTCGCGTAGCTGCTCTCTCCGCACCTTGCTGGGAGAAGCGCTCCTTGTACTGTGCTTCCACACCACTAATACACCAAAAGCAGGAGTAGGGTTTTACGCTTCTCAGCGGCCCGAACCTGGGTAAAATCCCTCGCATTCCATTGTTCATGCTCTTTGTGCGCGCCGATCCTCCCCGCCGAACCACAAAGGGGCTGCATGGCCCCATAGATGGTCGTACCCCGACATCTTTGGCGCGCCAGGTAGGGGCGGAGAAGCGTTTGTGCGAACCTTGATCAACGTACTGCGCGTCTTGTTCATCTGCATCATCAACTTCATCACCGTCCTCCTCGTCATCGATGGCGCCCAAGAAGAAGGGCATCACGATAATGGCCACCTTGTACGCGTCCGCGGGCAGCGCGGGCGGCGCGGGCACTGCGGTCGGCACGACCAGCGTGGGCGGCATGGTCATTACGCCCACCGCGACCGGCACAAGGGACGGGCACCACTGAGCCGGTCGACCTCCTCGGTCCTCTGGCGAACGAGGCCACGACAGCGCAGGCGGAGCAGGCGGACCCCTTTCTCCTCCTCCTCCCCGCCGCGACGACGAACGCAGCCACCGGAGCGGCAACGCCTGGGCTGGCGTGAGCTGAGACTCCGCTGCGGCGACGTCCAAGGATGCTGCTTCAGGACGAACGCCGCGCCCCTCACACGACGGGCGCGGTACGACCCCGAGCGGCGCCAACGACTCTGGACAGCGGCGACCTCACGGCAAGACGCCCGTGGACCAAGCCCCAGGTCCTCAGGCACCGCCTCCGCCACGGCGACCCGCTGCTGATCATGGGCCACAGCAGAAGAGCCGCGATGGCGCTCCTACTGGCTCTGCCAGGAGTAGAGCGACGTCGCGCTCTTCGCTCCCAGCCATGCCAGCCACAGCGGCAGAAGCAATGGCGCGGGCTCAGATGTTACTGAACTTCCCTCCGGCAGTAGAGAAGATGGACGAGTGGAGAGCCACCATCCAGAGCTTGATTGGATTTTCCGAAGCCAGAAAATCACAGCAAGCAGAGCCTTCATGGCGTCCGCGACCGGCGCCGGCATCTCCAGCTGGTGGCCGCGCTGACGGAACTACACTAACGGTGCAGTCTCCGCCACAGCAACAGCTACAACAGCAACAACGCCAACAGCCGCGACAAGCCCAGCAATCTTTTGGGCCCAACGAGATGTCGATCGCGTCTTCGGATCCACGAGCGCGGCGAGATCAGCGACAAGTACTGCAAGACAGGCGAGCTGAGGACGCCCGCACCACCATCGAACGGCGCCGCGAGGCACGGCGTCAATCCGACGCGCGTAACTACCCCATCGCTGATGAGCCTGCGCCAGGGGTCGGCGGATACCTACCTTACGAGGTTGGGTGTCCTGCCTTCACTCATGAGCTGCGGCAAGTCCGGTGGCCGTCCGTTCGAGCCTTCAAGCCAGAAGTGCCGGAAAAATACGACGGCAAGCTAAACCCGGTAGAGTTTCTGGGCATCGATACGATTGCCGTACAAGCTGCCGGAGGAAGAGATGAGAAAATCCTCGCCAACTACTTTCCGTTGGCACTGAAACCCAACGTGAGGTCTTGGCTGATGAACTTGCCAGAGAACTCCATCTCTTCGTGGTCAGACCTCTGCAACGAGTTCGTTGGTGCCTTTACCGGAGGCCACAAGACTCCTGGACAGCCCAGCGACCTGCAGGTGATCCCACAAAGAGACGGTGAAACCTTGCGCAAGTACATCCAGAGATTCAGCCGTGTGCACCGCAACATTCCAGATGTGCACCCCGCAGCCGTGATTGCCGCCTTTCACACGAATGTGCGCAATCGGAGGATGCGGGAGAAAATGAACGTCAAATTGCCCAAAACCGTCAACGAGCTCTACACGATGGCGGATAAGTGTGCGCGTGCCGAGGAAGGGAGAAGGCTTCCCGGGGAGGACGCTGGCGCCGAGGTAGATTCTGAGGACGATGATGCTGCCACCCCGGGGAAGAAGGGCCGAAAGCGCAACAGGAAGCGCAAGGGAAAAACTGTGATGGCCGTCGAAGGTTCCGGCAACTTTGAGCCCGCCAAGAAAGCCAAAACAGAGAGTCCCGGCAAGGAGGCAGCTGCATGCGCCGCTTGTCGGGAGGCGGCGGCAAATGAGAAGGCCGGCAGACCCGATGGACCGTACTGCAAGGTCCACCGCACCAAGGGCCATGATCTCCAAGAGTGCCGACAAGCCGAGCACCTTGTAGAGAAGCAAAAGGCTGAATACGAGAAGCGCGACAAAGAAAAGGGTCAAGATGGTGCTGATGGGTCCGGCAAGAAAGGCTGCGGTGGTCGAGGGGGCCGCCGCGGCAAGGCCAAGCAGCAGAAGGAGAAGCCTGCTAGGGGCCGTGAAAAGAAAGAGGGAGATGATGGAAGTGAAGAAGAAGAGGATGACGATGGGACCAGCGAGCAAGAATTCCAGAAGGCGACTGACGCCATGTGCGTTGACGGAGGCGCATCTTTGCACTCATCCCACCGCCAACTTAAGCGGTGGGCTCGTGAAGTTAACGCGGCAGAGCCGGCAATGGGCTCTCAAAAACCACTCAAATGGTCGCACACGCCTATCATCTTTGATGCTGAGGACCACCCTGATCGCATAACCGCGGTCGGGTGCTTGCCATTGTTGGTCTCGCCAACAATTCGCAACCTCCAGGTAACAAAGATGTTAGTTGATGGTGGGGCCAGCCTGAACCTGATCTCTCTGGAAGTTATCAAGAGGCTGCAGATCCCCGATGAGGAACTCGAGAAAATGGGCACGTTTCAGGGAGTAAACCCGGGAAGAAGCCAGCCCAAGGGAAAGATCACGTTGCCGGTGACGTTTGGCGGGGAACTGAATTATAGGACGAAAAAGATTGTCTTTGATGTCGTCAAGACCCCCCTGCCGTATAATGGAATTCTTGGCCACCCAGCCTTGGCAAAATTCATGGCGGCGTCTCACTACGCTTATAACTCACTAAAGATGCCAGGGCCGATGGGTGTCATTTCCATCAACTCCAACAAGAAAGATGCAGTCATTTGCGTCGACAAGATGTACAGGGACGCGGTTGCAGCAGAGGCGGCCAAGGCGCCAGCTCCCGCCAAGAAGAAAGAAAAGAAGAACTCCGGCAAGACTTCTAGCAAGGATTCCGGGAAGCGCACCTCTTCGGAGTGCTATGCACCCGTTGAAGACTTGGCGGAATGCTCTGCCGGTAAGAGATCCAAAGCAACTGCACCGGCAACCAAGAAGGTGCCGGCGAGGGAGGACGGCGCTGACGGTACCTTCACCATCAACGCCACTCTTGACAGCAAATAGGAAAGCGCGCTCGTTGCCTTCCTGTGGGCGAATGTCGATGTGTTCGCGTGGCGACCGTCTGACATCCCCGGCGTTCTCAGGGAGGTAATTGAGCACCACCTTGCCATTTGTCCCCACGCTCGGCCCGTCAAACAGAAAGTCCGGAAGCAAGCTTTGGAGCGACAACAGTTCATTGCCGAAGAAATCAAGAAACTCGAAGCAGCAGGCCTGGTCAGAGGAGTGCTACATCCCACGTGGTTGGCGAATCCAGTGGTGGTGCGCAAGGCAAACGGGAAGTGGAGACTTTGTATAGACTACACTGATATCAACAAAGCTTGTCCAAAAGATCCTTTCCCTTTGCCGCGCATCGATCAAATTGTGGACTCCACCTGTGGCTGTGATCAGCTCTCCTTCCTTGATGCATATTCCGGATACCATCAGATATTCAAGGCCAAGGAGGACGAGACGAAAACCGCATTCATTACTCCATGTGGCACGTACTGCTTCGTGCGTATGCCTTTCGGATTAAAGAGTGCCGGTTCCACGTTTGCAAGAGCAGTCCAGATTGGTTTTGAGCCCCAGCTGCACAGGAATGTAGAAGCCTACATGGATGACATAGTGGTCAAAACCAAGGACAAATCAACCCTCATTCAAGACTTGGAAGAGACGTTTGCAAACCTACGCAAGATTAACCTGAAGCTCAACCCCGAGAAGTGTGTGTTTGGCGTCCCGTCCGGCAAGCTTCTCGGATTCTTTGTATCTCAGCGGGGAATTGAGGCAAATCCCGACAAGATCAAGGCAATTGAGCAGATTCAAGCACCAAAAAGCGTCAAGGATGTGCGGCGTCTTGCCGGTTGTGTTGCTGCTTTGAGTAGGTTCATTTCAAAATCTGCCGAGCGCGCCTTGCCATTCTTCAAAATTTTGAAAAAGGCAGGTCCAATGAAATGGACTCCGGAAGCGGAGGCCGCGCTGCAAGACTTGAAGGGATACCTCTCCTCTGCGCCAACACTAGTTTCGCCTAGACCACAAGAGTCGTTGTTGCTATACATAGCGGCGACGAATCAAGTGGCCAGTGCTGCATTAGTGGCACAGAGGGAAATCAATGACGAAGGAGCAACCGAGGCAAGCCCATCCGGCGACAAGCCGGAATCTCGCCGGCAAGGTCTGACACCGACAAGGCAGATACAACGCAAGTAGATGGAGCTGATCAGCAGGTGGTGCCGAAGAAGAAAACGGTGCAGCGACCGGTGTATTTCGTTAGTTCCCTCCTGCAGGGGGCTAGATCGAGATACTCTGGATTGCAGAAGTTGCTTTTCGGCCTCCTTATGGCCTCAAGGAAGCTGCGTCACTACTTCCAAGCACACGAGATCACCGTTGTCACTCGCTTCCCGCTGCAACGCATCTTGAGAAATCCAGAGGCAACCGGCGGGGTAGTGGAGTGGGCGTTGGAGTTATCAAGCTTTGCACTCAAGTTTGAAAGCACTTCAACAATCCAGAGCAGAGCCTTGGCAGAGTTCATTGCTGAATGGACACCAACGCAAGACGAAGAGATTTAAGAAACGGCTCTCCCCGGCAAGGAAACAACGAAAGAATGGGTTATGTACTTCGATGGTGCCTTTTCGCTGCAAGGCGCCAGTGCCAGAGTGCTGCTTGTCGCACCCACCGGGGAGCACCTCAAGTACGTGGTCCAAACGCACTTTCCCAGGGAGCAAGCTACAAACAACACTGCTGAGTACGAAGGGCTCCTTGCCGGTCTTCGGATCGCAGTGGACCTTGGAATCAAGAAATTGATCATCCGCGATGACTCGCAGCTTGTTGTGAATCAAGTGAATAAGGATTACCAAAGCCCATTGATGAGAGCATATGTGGAAGAAGTGAGGAAATTGGAGGAACACTTTGACGGACTGCTAACAGAACACGTCCCTCGTGCGGAAAATAGCATTGCTGATAGCCTGTCAAAGTGTGCCGCGCGAAAGCTTCCCGTGGAACCGGGAACCTTTGTGCTCCATTTGAATCAACCCACAGTTACTCCATCAACGCAGGCCACTAAGAGAAGAAAGTTGAGTACTGGCAAGTACTTTCCGGCGGAGCTCCCAGAAGCCACCGGCAACGACGCTGCCGGGAACAACGACACGGCTGGTGGTGAGCAGCGGCTTAGCGCGGGACCACAGGTTCTTGCCACGGAAGTAAGCGCTCCCATGACCGAAGAGAAGCCTTTGGCCCTTGTTGTCGAGCCACAGGCTCCGGCATGGGCACAACAGATAGTCTGTTTCCTTCAAACAGGATAATTTCCCGATGAGCAAGAGGAAGCTGAGAAAGTAGCCCGCCAGTCAAGTATGTATCAGTTTGTGGATAGCATACTATACAGAAAATGACCAAACGGTGTGAAATTGAAGTGTATCTGCCGGGAAGACGGGCTAGAACTTTTGGCGGAAATACATGGAGGCATATGTGGCTCTCACATAGGATCAAGGGTACTTGTCAGCAAAGCTTTCCGGCAAGGCTTTTATTGGTCCACCGCCCTCCAGGATGCGACTGAGCTAGTAACCAAGTGTGAAGCGTGCCAGTTCCATTCAAAGAATGTACATCAACCAGCTCAAGCTCTCCAAACGATCCCTCTCTCCTGGCCCTTTTCGGTCTGGGGGCTCGATACCTTGGGCCCTTTCCCCCGCGCTGCCGGGGGCTTCGAGTACTTGTACGTCGCTGCCGACAAGTTCACGAAGTGGCCAAAAGTGGAGCCAGTGAGGAAGGTGACAGCGCAATCAGCCGTCAAGTTCTTCAAAGGATTAGTTTGCCGTTTCGGGGTTCCTAACAGGATCATCACCGACAACGGCACGCAATTCATGAGCCGCACCTTCATGCGGTACATTCAAGACCTTGGCAGCAAAATCTGTTTTGCGTCTGTCGCTCACCCGAGAAGCAACGGCCAAGCAGAAAGAATGAATGCTAAAGTGCTGCGTGGTCTCAAGACAAGAACTTTCGACAAGCTGTGCAAGTGCGGAAAGCGCTAGGTTGATGAGTTGCCGGCGGTTCTTTGGTCAGTCAGGACGACACCAAATCGAGCTACCGGCCAGACAACCTTCTCCTTAATCTATGGTGCAGAGGCGGTGCTTCCCACGGAACTCAAATACGGGTCACCTCGAGTACTCGCTTATGATGAAGCTGAGCAAGGGCAACTGCGGCAAGCCGACGCGTTGCTCCTTGAGGAAGATCGTCTTCGGGCGGCTGTGTGAGCTGCACGCTACCAACAAGCCTTGCGCCGCTACCATAGCCGCAAAGTGCGCGCCCGGAGCCTTGAGGAAGGCGACCTTGTTCTTCGGCGCGCCCAGTCCGCCAAAGGATCAAACAAGTTGACGCCGAAGTGGGAAGGTCCTTACCGGGTAGTACGAGTCACCAGGCCTGGCGCAGTCCGGCTGGAGACCGAAGATGGCACCCCAGTGCAAAACTCATGGAATATTGAGCATCTTCGCAAGTTCTACCCGTGAGGCGCAGTTGTCGGGACATCTCCCGGCAACCCCTTTTGTACAAGCCTTGTCGGCAAGACATGTAACCCTTCGTACAAAGCCAGGCGCAGAACCTGTGCATAATAAAGCTAAGTGCTTCGCGACTCCTCAGACATGTTCATTTACATATCGATGCATATGATGTTGTGATGTACACTTTGGTTTGTATGAGATAGCTAACGAGCCGTCAAGGTTCCCAAAACTCTCTTTTCTCTTCTGCCTTTTTCTTAAAAGGACAAGGGAATCCCTCGCGCGCAAGTTTCCCGGGGGGAGTGGAGATGGGTACCATTTCTAAATGACGTTCAAGTGATCATTTCATGCAACAAGAAAAACGACGCAGAGAAAAGCTAAGTTGGAAGATTTAAAAAAAATTCCTTAGTTACATTCGCATTCTCCCTTGAACGATTTTGCACTTTGTATGAGAAACCTGCACGCGAGAGGAACCTTGTCGCGATCGGTCTGCGCTCTAGCTTGCCTCGAGTCCGTTCGGCAAGCCTAGCAGCTGCGTCCTGTCCCGGCAAGTCGCCTTGCCGGCAGCGGCACTTCCAGCAGGCTGCTAAGGACCCGTTCTTCAAAGCGCTCGCGGCAAGTGTGCGCACCGGCAAGCTTCCAACAAGCATAGGGAACACGATCATGCAAAGACAAATGAAACAAGGGAAAATGACGCACGCTTATTTAAACCTGGCAAACACCCGATGTTCATTAAGAAAGTACTCGATTACATGTTCATCGGCCCTTTGCCAGGGTTTATCTCAAGTGCAATACAAGGGCAAAAGGGGCGCCTAGGCGGATCGCTCCCGAAGAGCCAAATGATGGTGCTGTCGGTGATCAATACAAGAGGAAGGAATCAGAGCCGTCGTCCTCGACCTTCATGCCTAGAGCGCCGCCGTCGTCATCGCCGTCATCGTCATCGTCCTCAGTCTCGCTGGAGGAAGCGGTGTCGGAGTCGCTCGAGCTTTCCATGCAGCACTCCAGACGAGCGCCTGAAGCCCCGAAGAACTTCACGACGAGCGTGTCGGTCCCGTCCAGCCTGAAGTGGAGGAGATGCCCCTGCCCCAGGCAACGAGCACGGACAAAGGACTTCCACCCTCGCGTGAAGTACAAGATGCCGTTGGCGGAAGCTTCGACGGCCACCCGGACCGAGCCATTGCAGCAGCCGTCAACACGCAGCCACAAGCCGCGTGGATCGACGCCCTCCATCTCCTTGGCGAAAGGGCGAGGAAGCCACAGCCGGCTCCATGGCCGGTCGCGCAGCTCCACGACGAACTCGCGCGCCGTGTCCTCCGTGTGGCCTTCTGCCAAGGACTGGTTGGCCGGAGGCGGAGTAACGAGCGCACCGCCACGGCCACCTCGTCCCCGGGCGACGCGTCTTCCACAACCACGGCCCGCGGTTCCACCCCGAGCGCTGGGGCCAGCCTCCGCGGCCGCAGCAGAAGCGCCAGCACGATCCCGAAGAGAAGCCCACGTGGCGGTGGCAGGCCCACGAGCCCGGCCTTTCCCCCTCACCATGGTGCCCACGGAAGCGGGAGGAAGAGGAAGGAGGCGAGGGTAGCAGTCGCCGGAAGGATGGGGCGAAGGAAGTGGATGAGCATCGCATCCCGCAGCCCCCTCTTTATAGGGAGGATGCGGGGGCTGGCTCTTCACCGTCCTCGGGCGGCCGCCCAAACTCCCCAATCCTGCGCCCTGCATTCATGAGCAGGCGCGCTACTCCGGCGACCGTCCAAGTTCGCCAATCCTGCGTTCTGCGCCCATTGGCAGGCGCACCACTCCAACGACCGCCCCCCTTCGCCAATCCACTGCCTTGTATGTATGCAGACACGCGTGATGGAGGGGTGCAGAAAAAGGAGGAGTAAAGACAGATATGGCAGTTACCCCTTGCCACGCGTAGTCGCCCGCCGGTTCACGAATAGCCCAATGGCAAGAGTTGCCGGAAGACGGCCGAGGACGCACCCAAGTCCAGATTAGTGAGGAAGCAAAGAAGATCTCAGAGAATGGAGGCTGTCATGACCAAAATTGTAACAACAGTTTCCCGCGTGTCTGTGCATTACTTGGGCCTAGCCCAACGACGCTTTGGACGCGCGTATGGCCCAGGCCCGGGGGCTCCTGTCGGTGTATAAAACATGGGTATTTTATACCCTGACTTATGCACAGACAGTAGCAGCCTCCTTGCCGGCCAAGGCCTTGCCAGGAATTGCCAAGGCCAAGACTCCAAGTCCAGCCGAAGGAGCTACCAGAGAGAAGCTCAAGGCTCGGCACTCAACCAGTACCAAAGGTGAAGACACTCCTTGTCGGCAAGCATAAACCGGCAAGGTGAAGACCCGGCAAGCTCCATGCGGCAAGCTTATGCCAGCGCTCCACCTCGCCGCACAGGTGTTTGTTGATGCGTGAGGTGTCGACCGCGCAGGTTGGTTGGTGAGGCTTGTCGGGCACGTGTCAGCTCGCTGGGACAAGATTTGCCTCTAATGACACCCGTCCAGAAGGTGTGTCAAGATAATACGAGGTAGCTGGGCAAGCGGTGCAGAAACCATGCCGGGACTGCCTCTCCACGCGACACCTAAGCGCTGCATTTAATGCCTTTGTCCTAAACTGGCAGAGTTAGGTATGATAGCACTGTTCACTATCTAGTCACGCTGTAATTACTGTTTTGCCACTGTGGTAACCCCTTGGACTATAAAAGGAGGGCCAAGGCAACAATTTAGAGGATTCGGACCCCTTTTCAAACACAAGCACCTCTCGCGTAGCTGCTCTCTCCGCACCTTGCCGGGAGAAGCGCTCCTTGTACTGTGCTTCCACACCACTAATACACCAAAAGCAAGAGTAGGGTTTTACGCTTCTCAGCGGCCCGAACCTGGGTAAAATCCCGCGCGTTCCATTGTTCATGCTCTTTGTGCGCGCCGATCCTCCCCGCCGAACCACAGAGGGGCTGCATGGCCCCATAGATGGTCATACCCCGACAGTATGATTTGATTAGAACTAACCCGGACTGACGTTGTTTTCAGCAGAACTACCGTGGTGTTGTTTTTTGTGCAGAAATAAAAGTTCTCGGAATTGGACGAAACTTTTTGACAATTTTTTTGGACCAAAAGAGACCCCCGAAGCTTCTTGGAAGGACCAGAAGCCTCACGAGGAGCCCAGAAGGTATCACGGCGCGGCCTGGGGGGTCGTGTGTTGTTGCCTTGTGGGGCCCTCGTAGCTTCGTTTTGCGTGATTCCAACGCTGAAAAATCCTATAAATAGAGAAACCCCCAGAAATAAACATAGAACTTCGACGACGCCGCCGCAAGCCTCTGTACCGAAGAAATACCATCTGGAGCCCCGTTTCGGCACCCTGCTGGAGGGGGGAATCATCACCGGAGGCCATCTTCATCATCCCGGCGGTCTCCATGATGAGGAGGGAGTAGTTCACCCTCGGGGCTGAGGGTATGTACTAGTAGCTATGTGTTTGATCTCTCTCTCTCTCGTGTTCTTGATTTGGCACGATCTTGATGTATCGCGAGCTTTGTTAATATAGTTGGATCATATGGTGTTTCTTCCCTCTCTATCTTCTTGTGATGAATTGAGTCTTTCCCTTTGAGGTTTCGTTATTGTCGGATTGAATATTTCAGATTTGAGAACAGTTGATATATGTCTTGCATGTGGATACCCGTGGTGACAATGGGGTATTCTATTGGTTCACTTGATGTATGTTTTGGTGATCAACTCCCGGATTCCCGTGACCTTGGGGTGATCTAGGCATAGGGGTTGGTTGCACGTTTTCATTATCTTTTCTCCGATAAGAAACTTTGGGGTACTCTTTGAAGTTCTTTGTGTGGATTGAATATTATGAATCTGAAGTTGTTTGATGCATATCGAATAATCAACTCACGTATACTTGTGGTGACATTGGAGTATCTAGGTGACATTAGGGTTGGTTGATGCGTATCATATGGTGTTATTTTAGTACGAACTCTAGGGCTGTTTGTGACACTTATAGGGATGGCTCAGGATAACTTTGAGGCGGTTTCGCACCCTACAATAATTTCTATCTTATGTTCTTCTCTAATAGAAACTTTGGAGTGATTCTTTATCGCACGTTGAGGGATTTTTATATGATCCAATTATGTTAGCATTGTTGAGAGATTGCACTAGTGAAAGTATGAACCCTAGGCCTTGTTTTCAAGCATTGCAATACCATTTTTGCTCACTTTTGTTACTTGCTACCTTGCTGTTTTTTTGTTTTCAGATTACAAAAACCTATATCTAATATCCATACTACACTTGTATCACCATCTCTTCGCCGAACTAGTGCACCTATACAATTTACCATTGTATTGGGTGTGTTGGGGACACAAGAGATTTCTTGTATTTGATTGCAGGGTTGTTTGAGAGAGACCATCTTCATCCTATGCCTCCCACGGATTGATAAACCTTAGGTCATCCACTCGAGGGAAATTTGCTACTGTCCTACAAAACTCTGCACTTGGAGGCCCAACAACGTCTACAAGAATAAAAGTTGCGTAGTAGACATCAAGCTCTTTTCTGGCACCGTTGCTAGGGAGGTGAGTGCTTGAAGGTATATCTTTAGATCTTGCAATTGAATCTTTTAGTTTCTTGTTTTATTACTAGTTTGGTTTATAAAAGAAAACTACAAAAAAATGGAATTGAGATTGCCTCACATGCTTCATCTTTATAATGTCTTTCTTGAAAATGATGGATCGGAAAATTGTGCCCAAGTGTTAGAAGAAGAATTCAATAAAATGTTTGGCATAAAATCTTTGAATGATTAGCATGATTACAATATTGTTAGTATGAATTCATTGAATATCCAAAATGCTAATAATGATTGCACTAGTCATGATAAAAAAAGGTTTCTTATAAGCATGTCAATTTTTGTGGAGTGAATAAAATTTGTGAAGACATGCCTTATAGGGATGATAGATTTTGTAAGACGCATAAACATGATAAAACCAATTGGTGGCTTAAAGTGATAGATGAGTTTTCTACAAAATTATGCTCTCTTCATCGCATTACTTGTGAACTTTGCAATAAGGTTGGTCATCTTAATTTTCAATGCATACTTTTTCATGATCGAATCATGGATAAATATTGTAATGACTTGACCGCCCTTGAACTATATAATGAGCTTTATCTATTTTTGGGGTGTGAAGAATTGACACATAAAAATAGTTGGTTTGAAGTATTCATTCTCACAAACAACACTGAAACTAATCTAAAGGAAATCTATATGTTTTGTGTGGTAAATTGCAATGAGAATGCTTATATTGCCAACTACAGAAAGATGGGAAAACCAATAGAATATAAAATGAATACTAATGGAAGGGTAAAGATTTCAACTTTCCCTCGTATTGTCTCTCGTGATGAAACAGGTGACGAGGAGGAGCTTCCTATCCAACCAATCTCTTCAATAAGAAGCTCGGAAAAATTGATTGAACCCACACATAATGTGGTGAAGAAGAAGAAAAAGAAAAGAAGGAAAAGTAGAGGTAAAGAGGTATCTCTCCCAAATAATGTTGCTCCTATTATTATTGTGCCTCATGAGAATGAATCAAAAATAATTGTGGAAGATGATACACTTAATGATGATTTTGTTATGCCTATTGCTTGTTGTGATGATTATGATTGGAAAGATAATGGTACTTCTTATGATCTTGAAAATCTTTTTGGCACCTACTTGGGAAATTATGATGATAGTAATTGTTATACTATTGGTGCTATTCATACTATTGATGATAAGAGTGATTATGCTAATGATATGCTAACCCACAAGCTTGGGGATTGACGGTGTCCTGGACTAGGGGGTACTCACCACGTCATCTCTCGACCAGGTGGATCGGGCCGAGGACCCCCATGGCGGTTCACTGATGGGCCACTTCGGGCAGCCCATGACATATACGAGGAAGATTTCACAAGACTTGGTGATCAAGACAAGGACTCCTCTCCACCGACATATCTGACTAGGACTCTTGTTATCCTAGGCCTCCGGTACATTATATAAGCCGAGGCCAGGCTAGTCCATAGATGATTATGACATCCATAGACATAGGCCTCTACATGAGGGTATTCATCATCACCCCTAGGGTTTATACCACAACTTACGATCTCGAGGTAGATCAACTCTGTACTTGATACATCTCCATCAATATAAACAAGAGCAGGACGTAGGGTTTTACCTCCATCAAGAGGGCCCGAACCTGGGTAAACATCGTCTCCCTTCGTTCCTCTTACCACCAATCCGAGATCCATAGCTCGGCACCCCCTACCCCGAGGTCTGCCGGATTTACCTCCAACATTGGTGCTTTCATTGAGAGTCTGGTGTGTGATCGCAAAGGATCGATGGCTATCGGCAGATTGACAGCAGTTTTTTCTGGACAGCAAATTCGTGTTCGCCGTCCCTGTCTCCTCGAGTGTCACTTTGACGATTGCTTCAGTGGAATTGGGTCCATAACTACCCTGTAAAATTTCGTCGCATTCCGATGGAGGAATCTCCGGCGATCTCTGATATACCGGAGCCCTGTCGAATCTGGACGGGGATCTGGATGAGTTTAGGGTGAGGAGTCCAGCATCCAGCTCAAACATCGTTTGGAAGATCCCACCGTTCATTGGCTGCGGAATTCCTATATCGACCACCCCTCAAAATTTCAGCTCGATCCGACCGTCCAAACTCCGGGAAACATCCGATGAGTGCATCAATTTTCGGATCTGTTTTCTACGCAAAAACGAATCCGACCCGAGTTCATCTTTCTTCATGAACGGGGTATTGGACATCCTTTTTGGAGGAATTTTTCTTAGGGTATTGTGTGTTGTTTTCAAACACATGCCACAAATTTTGAATCTTTTCCGAGGTGATCTTCACCATAGCGCCGATATCAAACCGGCCCGACCATGTTGTTCCACGGCTGCCGACCTGCGCCAACATCGACTGCGCCGTCACTCCATCGAGCCGATGACAACCACCTCGGATCTTCACCTCGGCAAGCCGACCAAGAGTTCGGCATCATGGAGGACAAATAATCGTCAGGACAAGATCGTCGCCCCACGGATTGCACGGGTCGAGCGCGCCAGCATCGCCACGTAGTCACTTCTTAAGCCGGCATTGACCGTGTCACAAGTTCTGACCTGCATCGGCATCGCCGCGCCGTTGCTTCTTCAAGCCAATGTCCACCACGCCGACCTGCTTCGACACCTTGGCTGGCATGGGGGCTGCAACATCACCTTATCGACCTGCCCCGTCACCTCGGCTGGACCGGGGGCTTCGCCATCTCTTCATCAACCTACTCCGGGGACTTCGGCGTCACCAGCCGACCAGCTTCGTCAGCTCGGCTGGATCGGGGGCTTCGCCTCAACATATCGGCAATGTTGTACTACCACTTCATCAAGCCGAGCTCTTCGCTCAGGCACCTCGGGACCGGCTTGGGGGCTGGGAGCTCGACCTGCCACAAGCTCGGACCACATCATCAACGCCGAGCATATTAACCAGCTAAGTCGCTTTCAAGCTCAACTTTTTTCAATTTTTAATTTCTATGCGGTTCAACCAAGCATTATATTTGCGTTAAACAAAAAAGTTGTTTGTCAAAAACAACTTATTTTTCCCATGTTAACTGGGGGCTCTTTAGTTTATATGCGTCATTTTATAATAAGTGTTTTCTTCTAAGTCGTTGCAAAGTCTTTTTCTACTACTCCTTTTTTCAACGCGAGTGTGTGGTCAATAGCCGGGTTGCCTGGTTTCTCTCTAAAGCCGTTTGAGTTTAGTTCGCTAAACTGGCCTGAGAAACACTCCGCCTTCGGGATAGGAGGTTGAAGCCGAAGGCTGACCCGCTTGAAGTCTGGAGATCGGACGTATCATGTTAAAGCACGACAGAAGCACAAATTAATTTTAAGACCAATTTTTGGATTGGCACCAAAAAACTTGATTTACTTCGGACGTAAAGTTTTTGAATAAGTTTTTTGGTTCCTCGAGCTTATGGCACTTTTAACCTATTTGTATGTCTCCAGCATAACTCTCGCAGTGCAACGCCAGACGCCTTTACAGCATCGGCAATATCAACAGGGGGCTGCAGCTAAAGCCGAACCCACCAAAAGCCGAGGTACTCCATGGAGTCCTCGGCAAAACGTTCTTGGATATTGCTTTATATGCATCAGTTTCAAATTGTGTCTTTGGTCAATAGTTGGGTTGCCCGGCTCCTGTGCTTACTCCTTACGTTCCCGATTGTTCGGCTAAGGATAAAGGGAGAACCACTGCGATTGTACTTCCGGTTTGATTGGTCAAGTGCCTCAGTGGAGAAAGCCGAAAACTGACTGTCACAATAAGCGTACACTGGTCAGCGATCCGATGATGGTGTCAAACTATAGATCGACAGAGGTTATCCCGTGTTAAACGATGGGCCTTTCATAAAATTGGCCGAAGTGTTAATGGCTTGACCTCGGCTGACGCCGAACACTAACCGTGGGCTAGTAACTGGCCTCCCAACTTTAAACTCCTATGACTAAGTGAAAGTTATAAAGTCTGCATATCTGATTGCCTTGTTTCCGCTAACACAACCGCCTCCGGGCACCGAGACGTCGGTTAAGGGTTGTCTTGTTATTGCGGAAACACCCTGTGTAGCATCTACAAAGGGGTGGAAGCCGACGATGGGCCACTTTCATATTATAAACAGTCGCAACGGAGTTAAAATAACATATAGCATAAAGCTGCAAATACAGCTTAAAAGCTGACTATCACAACATGTGCCGAGGGCTCCTTGAGGCACCTCGGCACAGTTACATCGGGACTCCTAGAAAGCCCAACATATCATCAGCGTTTGTATTCAATATACGAGCACTGCCTTTCGTAATCATCGTTATAAAGCCATAAATATGCATCAATTTGACTTAAGATTTTGGTCAAGCTGGGTTGTGTGGCTCCTGTGCTTACCCCCTACGTTCCTGATTATTCGGCTAGGGGGTAAAGGGAGCACCTCTGTGATTGTTACTACCGGGTTATCCGGGTTAGTACCTCAGACTGGGTGAAGCCAAAAGCTAGCTGTCTTAAAGAATATAATTGGTCGACAACGACGGAAGTGAAAATTTTGGTTCATTAAGACCACAAAGTTCGGGAACTTTCCCCAAACTAAATCCTCAATATTTTCCTCCCACATTGATCAGAGGTGAGGTTTCATGATCATGGTCAACATGACAGCCTGGGAAAAAGAACTTATAAAGGAACTATTTTTCCCAGAAGATGTTTCTTATGTTAAATAGTAATATAACATATCTCTCCGCGTAACTTTGTTTATAAAACCATATGGCCGGATTGCCTTGTTTTCCGTAAATCTTTGCCCTTATAAAGGCTCTATAAAGTAGGAAAACACTCCTTGGCTACTGGCCGAGGAGGTTGAAGCCGATGGTCGGTCAACAAAGTTTTGTACAATGCGGATCCGAGCGTTAATGATGTAAAGTACTTGGATACATAGAATCATTACACACAAATTGTGATTAAAGTCAATTTACTCCGGATATCGATCCTTAATTCAGCCACCCTTGCCCAAATTAAGGCTCGGGGGCTACTGGGTTTCGCGCTTCTCACTTAAAAACCATTAACGGGTTACATCGATCCCCTGATCTGGTGTTAACACCCGACCTGTGGCTCGGCGGCTACTGCATTGACGGTTCAATGCAGACAATTTACAAAGCGCAAAACAGTTTCCGAGGAGATTACGATCCTCGGGTTGGTTGGCCGCACCACACCTGAGTCTCGAGGACTATGCACACCGCGTTTCCATTCCTAAGTATGCTGCCGAGCTAGGATTTGATCCTCAGGCCGATTTCGCGAATCGACTCGACCTGAGTCTTAGGGGCTACTGGGATCAGCGGTTTTATTTCATCCTTCAGGTGCATCTCGGATTTTGGGCGGACACACACCTTGAGGGCTACTGGCTATGCATCTCGGCAGAGAATAAATTGCACAAATTGAAAATATATCCACAAAAAATCAGCCCACGGCCGAGGTGGTGCACCGCCTCGGAAGCAGTCCGGCGTAAAGCTTGGATGCAAGTAGCTGGCTCCATAGAGGGCATTTTCGGCATTAAGCTCGGCTGAACTCCTTCAAAATTTTCAAACCAAGGTAATCTATGACACCTCGGATGCCGATCGGCGTTAGAGCTCGGTTGCAAAAAGACACCTCGGATGCAGTCCGACGTTCGAGCTCGGATGCAAGAGGACACCGCCGCACGGGAAAAACTTCAAACCCGAGGTGTGGCGTAAAAATAACAAGGCATTGATCAAGGCCGAGAACTTAAATGGGCTCCTCGGATACCCGACGTGTGGACTCTTCGGATTCACCTCAGCGATCCTCAAGATCGAAGATGGGAAGATTTGTTGAACCAGCTTTCAAGACCGACGGCCGAAGACGAAGAATAGTTTGGAAGAACCGAGGAGCGTCCCCAACTTGAAGACCAGTTCAGGGGGCTATTGACGGTGTCCTGGACTAGGGGGTACTCACCACGTCATCTCCCGACCAGGTGGATCGGGCCGAGGACCCCCATGGCGGTTCACTGATGGGCCAGTTCAGGCAGCCCATGACATATACAAGGAAGATTTCACAAGACTTGGTGATCAAGACAAGGACTCCTCTCCACCGACGTATCTGACTAGGACTCTTGTTATCCTAGGCCTCCAGTACATTATATAAGCCGAGGAGGCTAGTCCATAGATGATTATGACATCCAGAGACATAGGCCTCTACATGAGGGTATTCATCATCACCCCTAGGGTTTAGACCAGAACTTACGATCTCGAGGTAGATCAACTCTGTACTCGATACATCTCCATCAATATAAACAAGAGCAGGATGTAGGGTTTTACCTCCATCAAGAGGGCCCGAACCTGGGTAAACATCGTCTCCCTTCGTTCCTGTTACCACCGATCCGAGATCCACAGCTCGGGACCCCCTACCCGGAGGTCTGCCGGATTTACCTCCGATAGGGATGCTATGTTTGATTGGAATGACATGTTTGAGAATTTATTTGCTGCAAATAATATTTATCCTAAGCTTGGGGATGCTATGCTTAATGAGGATGATCTTTTTATTTCCCCCACTTTTGATGAACAAATTAATTATGATGATAGCATGCCTCCTATCTATGATGATTACAATAATGATAAAAGTGGATTTGGAGAGGTCATGACTTTATTTAGTGTTGAATCCACTACTTTGGGAGAGGTTTGAATTGATTATGATGAGAACAAAGTTGCTACTTATGATGATTATTGTGATGATACTTATGTTATAAAAAGTAGTGATGATTATTATTATAAAACTTGTCATAATTATGAATACCCTTTTACTGAACATTACTCTTTTAATGTGGAAACAATTTTTAGTATTCAAGTTTCATATGATACTCCCACTATTATGAATGAGAAGAAATTTGCTTATGTGGAGAATAAAAAAAATTATATGCTTGTGGATCATGAAAAGAATGCCTTATGCAATAGCTATATTGTTGAATTCATTCATGATGCTACTGAAAATTATTATGAGAGAGGATCATATGCTTGTAGGTGTTGCAATAATATCAAGTTTCCTCTCTATGTGTTGAAAGTTTTGAAGTCATGCTTGTTTTGCCTTCCTATGCTAGTTGATTCTTGCTCCCATAAATTATTTGCTCACAAAATCCCTACGCATAGGAAGTGGTTTAGGCTTAAATTTGCTTGTCATATGATTCATGATGCTCTCTTTATGTTCCAATTCTTTATTCTTATGCGAGCATCATTGAAATCATCATGCCTAGCTAAAAGGCATTAAAGAAAAGCGCTTGTTGGGAGACAACCGAATATTTATACCTACTGTTTTTGTGTGTCCACATGATTAAGCTACTGTAGTAATCATGTTTTATATGTTTTATTTCAATAATGTGCCAAGTAAAGCCTTTGGGATAGTGTGGATACTTGTTGATTTGATTCTGTGCAAAAACAGAAACTTTTGTGTCCTGTGCTAGAATTTCTATTATGTACTGGAACGTGAGAAAATTCTGAAATTTTTACACAGTATTGGGTTACAAATTTTTACGTTTTCCTAATTTTTTAGAATTTTTGGAGGTACAGAAGTATGGTTTTTAAATCGCTCACTACATGCTATTCTGTTTTTGACAGATTCTGTTTTTAGTGCATAGTTTGCTTATTTTAGTGTTTCCATTGCTTATATTGAGTAATATAAATTGTGGAAATGATAGAATACAGTATTCATTATGTGATAATAATTATGAATCTTGTCTTGACAGTACCTAAGTGGATGATTTATTTTTATCATACTAACCTATCTCACAAGTTCCGTTAAGTTTTGTGTGATTGAAGTTTTCATGTTTTGGGTGAGATATCGATATGTGGACAATAAGGAGTGGCAAGGCCCTAAGCTTGGGGATTCCCAAGGCACCCCAAGGTAATATCTAAGGAAGACTCAAGCGTCTAAGCTTGGGGATGCCCCGGAAGGCATCCCCTCTTTCGTCTTCAACACTATCGGTAACCTCACTTGGAGCTATATTTTTATTCGTCACATAATATGAGTTTTGCTTGGAGCGTTATTTTCTTTTGTTGAGATTTGCTTGCTGTTATCAATAATCATGTTTTGTATCTTTTAGTTCAATAAAATGCCAGTTATAGCCTTTACCATGCTCAGTTTGCAAGTTCATGTGTTGCTGTTTGAAAACAGAAAGTTTTCTGTTATGTCCAGAATATTCCTGAATAGTCAGAACATGATAAAAATCTGAAATTTTTACATAGTAAGCATGCATGATTTCTCTGTCACGTGGTAGTTTCAGAATTTTTGTAGTTAGGGAAGTATGAATTCTTATTCCCCCTTTACAGACTGTTCTGTTTAGACAGATTTCGGTTATAGTTGCATTGTTTGCATATGTTTGCTTGTTTAATGTTTCTATTTGTGGATAGGAGTATTAAATATGTAGAGGCATTTAGTATGCAATGTTTAATTATAATTTTAGTGATTTGCTACAGTAGAGAATGTTAAGGTTTTGAGCTGATTTATACTAACTTATCTCACGAGTTCTTGTTGAGTTTTGTGTGGATGAAGTTTTTAAGATTTAGGAGAAGCCAAGATATGAGAGGAATTAAGGAGACACAAGAAGTCTCAAGCAACTAAGCTTGGGGATGCCCCGGTTGGCATCCCACCTTTCTTCATCAACACCTATCGGTTAGCCTAAGTTTTTACTTGTTCACATGATATGTGCCATTCTTGGAGTGTCCTTTTCTTTTCATTTTGTTTGCTATTTGAATAAAATACTTGGATCTGAAATCTTTATTTGGAAAGAGTCTTCACATAGCTACTTAATTATTTGACTACTCATTAATCTTCAATTTTATCTTTTGGAGTAGTTTGTCATTTACTCTCGTTCTTCACTTATATCCTTAGAGTGAATTGTTGAATAAATTGAATGTCATAAATATGAAATTACATATGCTTCATATGCTTGTCCCATGGGGAGTATTGACTTCACATATAAGAGGTATAAGTGGTAAAATTTATTGAAAGTTAGCAAACATAGCATTGGTCACTTGAACAATTCATGAAAGAATATTGAAGGAAGAGAGATTTCACATATAAATATACTATCTTGGACATCTTCTATGATTGTGAGCCCCCATTAATTATTTTCAAACTTGATCAAGTAGTTGACGTTGGACAAGGAAGACAACGTAATGAGTTATGTTTGTTTATATTCACATAGAAGTTATATTGTCATGGATCCTTTAACATGTGGTGCTTGCTTAGGATCTTTTGCTAGCCAAAAATTTGTACTAAGTAGAAATACTACTTGTGCATCCAAAAACCCTTAAACCCAGTTTGTTGCCATGAGAGTCCACCGTATCTACCTATGGATTGAATAAGATCCTTCAAGTAAGTTGTCATCAGTGCAAAAAGTAATAAAAATTGCTCCTAAATAAGTATGATATTTTATTGGAAGGGAAAATAAGCTTTGTACGAACTTGTGATGGTGAAGAAATAAAAGCGACAGACTGCATAATAAAGTTTGCTATCACAAGGGAGGCAATATAAAGTAAAGTTCCTTTCCATTAAGAGTTTGCACATCCAAAAATAAAAAGCTCATGACAACCTCTGCTTCCCTCTGTGAAGGGCCTATCTTTTACTTTTTTGTATTTACTTTTATGCAAGAGTTAGTAATGTTCATCCCTATTCCACTCTATTTATTCTCTAGTGGGCAAGCATCATGTGGTAGGGAATGATCCAGGCACATATATCCAGTTGAATATAGGTGATCATGAGTTATTATTGTTCACATTATCCCTGAGATAAATAAGTTGGGAGGCGAAACATTAAGCCCCTATCTTCCTATGTGTTTGACTGAAACGTTTTGTTCTAAAAATATGCTTTGAGTGTCAGCAATCATGGAAGACTAAATGACAGTTGAGTATGTGAAATGTGCTAAAACAAAGATCTTACATAGACCCTTCCTGAAAATAAGATGAATTGTAATTGTTTGATGACTGAAAACTTTGTTTGTTAGTTTTCAAGAAAGTTTATGGTCTATACTTTAACATGTGAATAGCTTGCTACTTGATCACGAGAAGTTTTATGAGATGAGCTACTGTTTATGATATATAATTATGCTAGAAAAAGTGTTTGGAATTATCATTGATCAAACTTATGCACTATGCTAGCATTCACATTTCATAAATTATTTCTTTTATCATTTACCTACTCGAGGACGAGCAGGAAATTAAGCTTGGGGATGCTGATACGTATCCAACGTATCTATAATTTATGAAGTATTCATGCCATGTTTATAAAAAAATTATATGGCTTTGGTATGATTTGATTAGAACTAACCAGGACTGACGTTGTTTTCAGCAGAACTACCGTGGTGTTATTTTTTGTGCAGAAATAAAAGTTCTCGGAATTGGACGAAACTTTTTGATGATTTTTTTGGACCAAAAGAGACCATCGAAGCTTCGTGGAAGGACCAGAAGCCTCACGAGGAGCCCATAAGGTATCACGGCGCGGCCTAGGGGGGGTCGTGTGCTGTTGCCTTGTGGGGCCCTCGTAGCTCCGTTTTGCATGATTCCAACGCTGAAAAATCCTATAAATAGAGAAACCCCCAGAAATAAACCTAGAACTTCGACGCCGCCGCTGCAAGCCTTTGTACCGAAGAAATACCATCTAGAGCTCCGTTCTGGCACCCTGCCGAAGGGGGGAATCATCACCGGAGGCCATCTTCATCATCCCGGTGGTCTCCATGACGAGGAGGGAGTAGTTCACCCTCGGGGCTGAGGGTATGTACTAGTAGCTATGTGTTTGATCTCTCTCTCTCTCGTGTTCTTGATTTGGCACGATCTTGATGTATCGCGAGCTTTGTTAATATAGTTGGATCATATGGTGTTTCTTCCCTCTCTATCTTCTTGTGATGAATTGAGTCTTTCCCTTTGAGGTTTCGTTATTGTCGGATTGAATATTTCAGATTTGAGAACACTTGATATATGTCTTGCATGTGGATACCCGTGGTGACAATGGGGTATTCTATTGGTTCACTTGATGTATGTTTTGGTGATCAACCCGCAGATTCCCGTGACCTTGGGGTGATCTAGGCATAGGGGTTGGTTGCACGTTTTCATTATCTTTTCTCCGATAAGAAACTTTGGGGTACTCTTTGAAGTTCTTTGTGTGGATTGAATATTATGAATCTGAAGTTGTTTGATGCATATCGAATAATAAACTCACAGATACTTGTGGTGACATTGGAGTATCTAGGTGACATTAGGTTTGGTTGATGCGTATCATATGGTGTTATTTTAGTACGAACTCTAGGGCTGTTTGTGACACTTATAGGGATGGCTCAATAGATTGATCGGAAAGGATAACTTTGAGGTGGTTTCGTACCCTACAACAATTTCTATCTTATGTTCTCCGCTAATAGGAACTTTGGAGTGATTCTTTATCGCACGCTGAGGGATTGTTATATGATCCAATTATGGTAGCATTGTTGAGAGATTGCACTAGTGAAAGTATGAACCCTAGGCCTTGTTTTCAAGCATTGCAATACCATTTTTGCTCACTTTTGTTACTTGCTACCTTGCTATTTTTTCAGATTACAAAAACCTATATCTACTATCCATACTACACTTGTATCACCATCTCTTCGCCGAACTAGTGCACCTATACAATTTACCATTGTATTGGGTGTGTTGGGGGACACAAGAGATTTCTTGTATTTGATTGCAGGGTTGTTTGAGAGAGACCATCTTCATCCTACGCCTCCCATAGATTGATAAACCTTAGGTCATCCACTTGAGGGAAATTTGCTACTGTCCTACAAAACTCTGCACTTGGAGGCCCAACAACGTCTACAAGAATAAAAATTGCGTAGTAGACATCAACTACCCCGATGACAAGCCGAGCAATTGGTTCATACTTTTTAACGCGCTTCAGCTTTTTCAACCCCCACGCAATACATGAGCGCAAGCCATGGATATAGCACTATGGGTGGAATAGAGTGTGGTGGTAGAGATCGATAAGGAGAAGTCAAAAATAAGAAGATAGTCTCACATCAACGAGGCTAATCAATGGGCTATGGAGGTGCCCATCAATTGATGTCAATGCGAGGAGTAGGGATTGCCATGCAACAGATGCACTATGAGCAATAATTGTATGAAAGCTCAACATGAAAACTAAGTGGGTGTGCATCCAACTTGCTTGCTCATGAAGACCTCGGGCATTTGAGGAAGCCCGTCATCGGAATATACAAGCCAAGTACTATAATGAAAAATTCCCACTAGTATATGAAGGTGAAAAAATAGGAGACTCTCTATATGAAAGAACATGGTGCTACTCTGAAGCACAAGTGTGGAAAAAGGATAGTAACATTGCCCCTTCTCTCTTTTTTTGTGGGCTCTTTTTTGGCCTCTTTTTTTTCGTCCAGAGTCTCATCCCGACTTGTGGGGGAATCATGGTCTCCATCATCCTTTCCTCACTGGGACAATGCTCTAATAATGATGATCATCACACTTTTATTTACTTACAACTCGAAATTACAACTCGATACTAGAACAAATATGACTCTATATGAATGCCTCTGGCAGTGTACCAAGATGTGCAATGATCTAGCGTAACATGTATAAAAATAATGAACGGTGGCTGAGCCATAAATACTATGTCAGCTATATGATCATGCAAAGCAATATGACAATGATGACGGGTGTCATAAAAACGGAATGGTGGAAGTTGCATGGCAATATATCTCGGAATGGCTATGGAAATGCCATGATAGGTACGTATGGTGGCTGTTTTGAGGAAGATATAAAGAGGCTTATGTGTGATAGAGTGTATCATATCACAGGGTTTGGATGCACTGGCGAAGTTTGCACCAACTCTCGATGTGAGAAAGGGCAATGCATGGTACTGAAGAGGCTAGCAAATTGCGGAAAGGTGAGAGTGCGTATAATCCATGGACTCACATTAGTCATAAAGAACTCACATACTTATTGCGAAAGTTTATTAGCCCTCGAAGCAAAGTACTACTACGCATGCCCCTAGGGGGATAGATTGGTAGGACAAGTCCATCGCTCGTCCCTGACCGCCACTCATAAGGTAGACAATCAAGAATAAATCATGCTCCAACTTCCTAGCATAACGACAGATCATACGTGCATGCTTCGGGAATCACAAACCTTAACACCAATATTCTTACTAAACCACAATTATCTACTAGCACCTCCCACATATTACCATCTTAATATCGCAAAACTATTGCAAGGAATCAAATTTATCATATTCAGTGATCTACATGAAAGTTTTTATTATATCCTTCTTGAATACCTATCATATCAGGACCAAATTCATAACCCATGCATATTACCATTGCTATTCATTAGACTCTCAAAAAGATATAAGTGAAGCATGAGAGTGCAACTATTTCTTTAAAATATAACCACCGCCATGCTCTAAAAGATATAAGTGAAGCACTAGAGCAACTGCCTAGCTCAAAAGATATAAGTGAAGCACATAGAGTATTCTAACAAATCATGAATAATGTGTGTCCCTCTCAAAAAGGTGTGTTCAGCAAAGATGATTGTGACAAACTAAAAGCAAATAAACTATATCACAAGACGCTCCAAGTAAAACACATATCATGTGATGAATAAAAATATAGCTCCAAGTGAGTTACCGATAAATTGTAGACGAAAGAGGGGATGCCTTCCGGGGCATCCCCAAGCTTAGATGCTTTAGTCTTCCTTGAATATTACCTTGGGGTGCCTTGGGTATCCCCAAGCTTAGGCTCTTGCTGCTCCTTATTCCTTTATCTAGCATAGTCTCACCCAAAACTTGAAAACTTCAGCACACAAAACTTAACAGAAACCTCGTGAGATCCGTTAGTATAACAAACAAATCTTAAACTTTAGGTACTGTTGTAAATTGATTCATATTTAATATTGGCATAATTCTACTGTACTACAACTTCTCCATGACTCATACCCCCCGATACGATCCATAGATTCATCAAAATAAGCAAACTATGCAACAAAAACAGAATCTGTCTAAAACAGAAGAGTCTGTAAAGATCTATTTAGAAGCTATACTTCTGTAACTTCAAAATTTCTGAAACATTAGGACAACTTAAACAATTCATATACCAATACTGTGTAAAAATTTCAGATTTTTCTGACGCTCCAGTACAGAATTAAAATTTGAGCACTGGACGCAAAACTTTCTGTTTTCCAAATAGCATCAATTATACTATCATCAACATCATCCCAAAGGCATTACTTGGCACAAACACTAATTAAAAGATAAAAACACAATCATAACAGAGGCTATAATTGTGTAAACACACAAGAACAGTAGGTAAAAGCAAAATTTTATTTTATTCATTGGGTTGCCTCCCAACAAGCGCTATTGTTTTATGCCCCTAGCTAGGCATAATTCATAGTTTCAAGTGTTGTCATCCTTCGTTTTGACATCCTTAGGTGTGTGATTTTCAGGAGGTTTTTCAAAAACAATGGGGAACACATCATCAACTAAAATTCTAGGGTCATTAAGGCTACTTTCTTCAAACCCTTGTTGGTTCCCTTTTACGATCCAAGAATACTTTTGATTAATACCATTGAAAACTTGTTGGATGATATGTAGGGGAGGAACTTCCTTTTTAGTATTTTCATCAAAAGCATGGTGATCATGAAAAACATATCTCAACATATATTCCTCATTATATAAAATTTCATCTATCACGGGATTTTCTCGGGTCATATTGTAGAAATCAAAGATCTCTCTAGCTTCTCGTACTATGTAATCAAACTCATTCATAAGGATAGGAGTAGCTATCATTTTGGCCTTAGGGTTGTTTATAATAGGCAACTCATAAAACAATCTTTGCAAGGTAGGATGAGTATGAATAAATCTTCTTTCAAGTTTAAGGATAAGTGCGGAGATAACCTCCCCATGACTGTTGGTTCTTTTAAGAATTGGAGTATCATTGCAAACCAAAGTTCCCGTGCAATTAAAGAATTCTTTGAATAAAGTTTTTCCCTATGACATTTCCACTCCCTACTACAAAAAAATTTGAGTCTAAATTTGAGGGAATTTCTAGCTTAGGGATTTTACCATCCTCACTTTTTTCAATAACAAACTCAGACATGGTGGCAACTTCAAGCAAAACAAGCAAACAAGCAAAGAAAAATATTTTTGTGTTTTTGTAAAAAAAAATAGAAGTGGGGAAGATGAAAACGAGAGGCAAATGCAATCGAGAGATAGTTTGTGCGAAGGTACTTGGTAATTTTGATGATGTCTCCCCGGTAACGGTGCCAGAAATTCTTCCTGCTACTTGTAGACTGCGTTGGTATTTCCCCGAAGAGGAGAGGATGATGCAGTATAGTAGAGATAAGTATTTCCCTCAGTTAAGAACCAAGGTTATCAATCCAATAGGAGAACCAAGAAAATTCCGTTAAGCGCACCTGCACACACAAAAGCAAACACTTGCACCCAACGCAAATAAGAGGGTTGTCAATCCTCTTAGCGGTTATTTGCAAGGATTAAATCTAATAGAGATAAATAGATAAACTAAAATACTAAATAAAATAAAAGTAAATAAAGTGCAGCAAGGTATTTTTGGGTTTTTAATATATGATAAAGTAGACCCGGGGGCCATAGTTTTCACTAGAGGCTTCTCTCTCAGACGCATAGCATACGGTGGGTAAACAAATTACTGTTGGGCAATTGATAGAAAAGCAAATAATTATGACGGATTCATGGCAATGATCATGTATATAGGCATCACATCTGAGTCAAGTAGACCGACTCCTGCCTGCATCTACTACTATTACTCCACCCATCGACCGCTATCCAGCATGCATCTAGGGTATTAAGTATGAAACAGAGTAACGCCTTAAGCAAGATGACATGATGAAAACAAAGTAAACTCAAGCAATATGATTAAAACCCATGTTTTTATCCTTAATGGCAACAATACAAATATGTGTCATGTTCCTTTCTGTCACTGGGATTGAGCACCGCAAGATTGAACCCATCACAAAGCACCACTCCCATTGCAAGATAAATCAATCTAGTAGGCCAAACCAAATTGATAGATGAGAGAGAAATACAAAGCTATAATAATCATGCATAAAAGAGTTCAGAGAAGACTCAAATATTTGTCATGAATAATCTGATCGTAAACTCATAATTCATCGGATCCCAACAAACACACCGCAAAAGAAGATTACATCGGATAGAACTCCAAGAACATTGAGGAGAACATGGTATTGAAGATCAAAGAGAGAGAAGAAGCCATCTAGCTACTAGCTATGGACCCGTAGGTCTGTGGTAAACTACTCACACATCATCGGAAGGGCAGCAAGGTTGATGTAGTAGCCCTCCGTGATCGATTCCCCCTCCGGCGGAGTACCGGAAAAGCCTCCAGATGGGATCGCGGAAGAACAGAGGCTTGCGGCAGCGTAAAAGTTATTCGGGGTGGCTCTCTATTGGTTTCCCAATATTTGAGAATTTATAGAAGTGGAATTAGGTCAAATGGAGTCACGGGGGCCCCATAAGGCAACACGGCGCGCCCCCCAGGTGTAACATCCCAAAATTCTAAATTTTGGAATGTTATATTAGTTAAGTAAATTATGATTGTTTGTTTGATTGCTGTGTGATTGATTATGTGAAACTGAGTGGAATTTGAAACTTTTTGAAAGTTGAATGAGAGGGAATAAAAGGACTTTCCTGAACTTTCATCCTTGCATTTGGATCCATGAATTCAATTTCAACCCATCACAAAAAACCCTAGAGAGAAGATAATATGACTTCTTCCATTTAAAGAAACGAAAAGGGATTTGAAAAGGATTTGAATTCCAAATTCAGAAACTTTATGCAACTCAATGAGTTTCATGAGAGAAGATGAAATGATTTCTTCAAATTGTAGAAAGAGAGTTGGGAGTTTCAAAGAAACATTTTGAAATCCATTTTGAAGTTATTTGAAACTCACTTTCAATTTAAAGTTATTTGAATTTCAAATTCTCTGAAAGTTATTCAAAATGAGAGAAGTAATATGACACTTCAAAATTCAGAGCTATTTGAAATATTTTTGGCCAAGGAAAAACAGAAAAGATTTGCAAGTGGTTTGAAATTCAAATTCAAAACCATTTAGGAGTATTTGGGTTTTTAATCAAATTATTTTTCTCCAAAAATAAAATATATGGAAAATAGGGTAAAATGATTCCCTTCAATACAAAAATGGAGAAAAGTAAATTTGAAATCATTTTGGTATTTTAAAATATATTTTTTATTTGAATTTTAATGCAACAGTAGCATTGGTTGCATTATTTGAATTTGTGTGAATTTTATTTGACTTTGAAAAATAGTCTATGTTTTAGGATTTATTTTCCTGAGCATTTTGATATATTATATGCCTATATAATCTTTTTTTTCATTTTTGTTCTTTTCTTTTTGTTTCTGTCTATTTAAAAAAAAACTTTCGAATAGTGCCAGGCCGAAGCCCAGCACTGTTCTCTCTCTCCCCTCACCCCAGCCGGCCCACTAGCCGAAAATGGCCCACAGCCTCCTCCAGCACCGAAACGGCTAAGCGCCGGTTGACCGCTCCATTCCTTCTCCCTTCCTCTCGCTGACCGGCGGACCCCACCTCGTCTTCTTTCTCCCGCAAGAAACGAGCAGTGCCCTGCCCGAACACGGACGCGCCGCCGCGAGTCCGAGCCGCCTAAAACCCTAGCCCGAGCTTTCCCCTCCTCCAAGATTCCTGTCCTATAAATACCCAGGGTCCCTTTCGACCGATTCCCTTCGAAACCCCTCGCCAAAACCACACCCAATGCTCACCCTCGCCGTTTGGATCTCGCCGGAGCCGTGAGTTTCCGTGGACGAAGTCATCACCGGTAAGCAACCCTGAGATCCCAAAGTTCGTCTATCAACTTCCCTCGCCTTTGCGAACCTCTTTGACATATTTTTGACGCCCAGTAGCCACCGGAGTTGCCGCCTCGATCACGTCCGCCGTCGCCGGAGCTCCCGGTTCACAGAAGCTTCGCCGAGCACGTCCCGCTCGTCACCGACGTCCTCGACCTCCATCTCCACCACCCCCGAGGTCCCCTCGCTCTGCCGCATCCAGCCGACCACTTCACCGCCACCGACGACCACCAGAGTCACCGCCCCATCGACGGCCGATGCCAATGCCGCCGTCTCTCTCGACCCCGACGACCTCTGTAAGTCGTCGTCGATCCCCACCGTTAGATCGTCATCGTGCGGCCGAGATTAGATCGGTTTGTTTTTTTTCGGTCGAACCGTTTTCTTCTAGTTACCGGCCGTCCGCCCGTTAGTTTCAGACGCGCACACCCTCAACCAATGAAACCATGCCACGTGTAGCCTAGCCGACCCGTAGGGTTTTTAGTCTTTTTTTGTTCTGTTTTATTTTCAGATTAGTTTCTGTTTTAGATCTGCTATATCTTTTAGGTTTTAAATCCTTTTTGAGTGATTCTTTTTGCATTAGATTAAGATTTTCATCTAGTTTCTGTAGATGCCAAGTTTTACCATATTTGAAAATTTTAAATTTGAATTTGCATGAATTTGTTTCAAACACTAGATCGCTAATATCTTTTGTTTGAAAATAGGTTTTTAGTTAAATATTTTTGCACTTGGTCACTAGATTAGCTATGTATCCAGTAGCACTTCAAATTTTATTTTTGGTTTATTTTAAATCTATTTATTTGCAGAAACAGTACTGTTTTACATAGTTTAGTGTTATTTTCTTTTCCCTTATTATTTAATTGTTTTTACCAAAACCTTTTGTCTATTTTGAAAAATTTAGTTTTGTTTCTGTTGGATAACAGTAGACAATTTTATTTTATTTAAAAAAAAATTTGTTTAGTTTTGTAGTAAAACTTGCATAGGTGTAAAATAGAGTTTTATAAAAGTTTTTTAATTGTTTCCTTTTTGCTACTAAAAGTTTATGAAAAATACTTTCTGTTAAATTAGTTGTTTTACCTTTTCTTTTCTGTTAATTTATTAGTTTAGTATTTTTATTGTTGTTAAGTTTCACTTAGAACAAAACTATTTTTGTAGTTAAGTCAAAAGGTTTTACTAGTAGGTTCTTTATAGTTTTTACTATTAGTTTTCTTTGAAGTTTTCTCTTTGGACTTTTGTTTGGTTTTTCTTATTGATTTTCTTTATTGATTCTATTTGATGAACTGTTAATTTTGAGTGCTAGAATTGCTTGCTAGAATGTTTGCTTATATGATTGCCATGTCTGTTTAATATAGATTTTCAACGGAGTGACGAATAGTTCTACCAAGTCTTTTTCTGAGAACGTTATAATCTTCATCAACTTACCAGGCAAGTTCACTTTGACCATTTTTTACATACCTATGCTTTTATTGCATTTAGTGTCACCTTTTCATCTTTCCTCCCGTAGTGTTATTGAATCTCGTAGTTGGGTAGAAGCATGAGGTAGGAACCCACACCCCTGTTACCAAGACCCGGGAACGTTGTTTACATTATGCTACGCTATCGTAGACGGGGATTGGTATGAGTGCTCGTGAGTGGTGTGAGAAGGAGGACTCTACGTCAATGACGACAACTTCATGATGGCTTCTGCAAGGACTGCATCTTCAAGGCCTCAATATTTCGAGACTCGAGACAAGATTTCAATACACACTACTGGGTGAAGGATGGATTTGATGGGCACCCTGGAGCAACCAGTGGATGGCCGGGGTGCATGGAGAAGCGCCATGACATCTTGCGGAAAGCTTCACCCAGACTCAAAGAGACGGAAGAATACTTCATGCCCGAAAGCTTACCTGTCCAACCGCAAGTCATTATGGGCTCTGGCTTGGTTGACCTTAGTTGTGACTCTGGCTGGGACGGTGCTAGCAGATGTAGAACTACAGTAGGATTGGATGAGCACCGGACAGTGGTCAGAGGAACTCTTCGGAAGACAATGTTTCGGTCGTCTTGTTCTCAAACACCCTGAAGTGCGAGAACGTAAAAAGAGGGATCAAATCTTGTGGGTAAAGTGCACAACACTCTGCAGAGTTAAAACCTAATCGATTAGCTGTGTCCCCGGTTACGGACAATTTGAGCCTCTGGACTTGGATCTATCTCTGAACTCTCAACACCGGACTGATAACTAATTGTGGGCAACTTATGATACTTGTGGGATATGAGACATCGGTTGGCGGAACCATGTCATAGTAGATAACTCTGTAGGGAAGACTCCTGATTTATTCCTTTGTCGTAGGGAAAATAAAACCAGCTTTTATGCAAAAAACTCAGACACAGAGCCTCAAAGCCTTACTGCATATAGAATAGTTTTATCATCTGCTTCATATTGTGATCTTGCCGGTACATTCAATGTACTGACCTACACGGCTGCAACGTATCATGTTGCGGGTATTTCTACGACGGGTAAGAGTTACGAATATAGGGTTACGGTCTACACTCAACTTGCCGTTGGCGTTGATGGGACTTCACCCGTTTGACTATTTCCACTGAGACTTATGAGGTATATATCAGTTTTACGTTATTTATACATGTGATTGCACTTTGATATATACATTGATGTACTGTGTGTGCCAGCATACTGATCCAGGGATGGTACAGATACACAGAGGCTTGACCGTTTGAGGTCGGGTCGCTACACCTGGGCCGCGCCCTGTTGCCTTGTGAAGCCATATGCCCTGTTGCCTTCGTGAGGCTTCTGGCCTCCTCTCAAAGCTTCCAAAGTCTCTTTTGTCCAGAAAAAAATCTCCAAAAAGTTTCGTGGCATTTGGACTTCGTTTGGTATTGATTTCCTGAAAAACCAAAAACAAGCAGAAAACAGCAACTGGCACTGGGCACTAGGTTAACAGGTTAGTCCCAAAAAATGATATATAATTGCACACAATTGCATATAAAAACATCCAAGATTGATACTATAATAGCATGGAACAATCAAAAATTATAGATACGTTGGAGACGTATCAATATCCACCTTGCGAAGCGTCTTCGATATGCGCTTCTATCCTTAGTGGAACTTCCGAGTTCCTTGGGGATAGGACCGCATATTCGGCGTGACAAGTTGGTATCAGAGCCTCTACCGACCGCAGGAGCCCCCTTGATTGATCGAACTTGGTCGTTGTCGAGTCTAGAAAAAAAACTATTTTGAGTCTAGTTATATATCAGAGAGTAGGAATTCTTTTTTACTCCTCATCTCCTTCGTCGCTCTAGTGAGGAATTGTGACGTATGTGTTTTGATTCTACTACTCTTCTCACTCAATTTTTTTTAGGATCACGCGGGTATTTTTGGAATCATTATGATATCGTTGTGACGGGAACTCTGTTCTTGGTGCCTCCTGACATTTTGGGGTTGTGGCAGTGTCCCGGGGTGTTGAGCTCCAAGGTTTTGGCGTCACATTTGCTATTGTTCTAGTTCCTGAGTACCAGAGGACGCCGACATCAAAAAACACTTCTATATTTGCTAGTGGTGAGATAACCTCGATGCCACCCAGTATTGGGGAGGGAGTTCGGGAGTACTACCATGGCTAGTATAGCGGATGTTTTTTTGAAGGTCTGAGGTACACGAGTTTCTGAGGTTCTTGGTTATGTGTTGAGGAGGTGGTACATTTGGAGCGTAGAATTATGCTAGGAGTTGTGTGATGATATTTTGCTCCTTGTACTTGTTGTACCGGATTACATAACCGAAAATCTCGAGAGTTCTTAGGTGGGAATTCAAGTAGTTATCTAGAATTATCCTTCCAACAAATGCATGAGGGGTTATGTATTTGTTTTCGGCTTATTCTCCAAGCCCAATCATTTGTTTTGTTTTGGTTGTGGTATTCGAGTTGCTTCGAAGTCAAGTGTTGATTCACCTTCCTAAGCGGTGTTCTCATATTTCTATGGGATCATAAAGATTGTCATGTAAATTCTTGTTCAACCTGTATGCTTCTCTTGAAGTTAATTCAATCCTCTTCACAATTTGCAAGATCAATTCTCAGTTTTCTCAACGACGTTCGTTTCACCCGTCCCAAGTTGTCTTTATTTTTCCCACCCTCCCACCCTTTTTCTTCGCGGAGTCAAAATTCTCAAATCAAGTATCCATATTACTCATGAGAAGTCTCTCCATTCTTTTCCTTCAATGTTCTTAGCCGGTGATTTCTCGTGAAGATGCCAGGAGCTACAGTTTATCATTCTTCGCTCTTGTTTTCTTTTCCGGTGGATTCAATGCAAGCTTTCAGTGTTGATCATATCCCTTTCCTCGTTTCTAATGCTTTCCCATGCTGGTGCACCTCTTAATCTTTCACCTCTCATTTCTTCCAGAGTGCCGAAGATATCTCAGAAGATTCATGTTTCCATTCTAAATCCGTTCAATCTATTTTGAGGTTCTTATTTCATTCAAGCCATTTAAATTAACCGGTGCAAAATCTCTCTTTCAAACAATTGTCTCAACGGTGTTTCATTTTCAGTGGGCCCTAACCCATAGGTCTTTTCCTAGGATCTTACCTGAATCTTCTAATTTTACGGAGTTATTCTCAAATTCTTTTCAAAGTTTGACTTAAGAATGAATTCTCATCAGTCAATTGCCTCCTCCAAGATCGCTTTCAAATTCTTTTCATCTTTGGCTCAACCTTTCTATTATTCATTGTTCCGGAGTGTCTCAACAATTTTGGTGGTGTTCCTTGTCGTCATTCTCAGCGTTGAAGACCGAAGAAGAGTTCCTCTTAAATCTTGCTCCGTTCTCTTGAAGATTCATGGTTCAAGCTTGATGCCATCCTCTCAATTGTTTTCATTCGTGAGAAATTCTTTTCATGCCCATCCGAAGCATTTCATGAGTTCTTTCCATTTTTGATCCTCTGAAGGCCATCATTCCACAAGAATTCTTCATTCTCAACGTTCTTCTCTCGTTCTCAAATTCTTCCGGTGCTTCGTTCAAGTATTCTCTATTAAGATCGTGATCTCTTCGTTCTCTTGTATCTAAATTCCCTCAAGTATCTTCATTCATTTTCTAATTCTTCACAGCGATTCATTCTTTTTCCTTCGTTCGTTTTCAATTCTTACGGTGGTCCGTTCAAGATTCATTCATTCTTCCTAAAATCCTACCGGTGGTTCGTTGAAGACCTTCCCAAGTTTGTGCTATATCTCTCTTCAATCTTTTCAAGAAGAATAAGTGGCATGCCAATCCGTTGTTTGTCATCAAGTTAAGTTGATGAAGGGTAAGCATGACATAATTCTTATTCTTATTTCATCGAGGTGATTTAATTCCTTCTTCTGGAGTTCGTTCATGATATCAAGTCTCGATTCAATTCGCTTCATCTTTTCTTTACGAAGTTCCAAGTTTTCTCGGTTATCTCGTCATGAAGCTCCATCTAAATCATCGCAAGGCTTCAATCTTATTCTTTTCAACCTTCATTTCTTTTCTAGCATCCTTTCATGTCTGGAGTCCTTCGAGAGTTTCTTCATGGTGGCTCATTAAGGATTTAATTCATTCTCAAATTGTTCTTCAAAATTCTTGTGGGAGCTCAAGTGTTCTTTGTCTTGCATTTCGAAGTGCAATCCATTCCCCCTTATATTTTGAGGTTGTGTTATATCATTCTTGATTCGTAAGGAGTTTCGAAGAGTGTCAAGATTGAGATCTTTCAACCTATCATTTTTTCTTCATCGAGCTACCTTGGGTTATATTTCACCTAAAGCCTATCCTCGGGATTGTTGCTATTGTGGTGCTTATCAATGATCCAAGTTTCTCCTTCTCTTCTCGGTGAAAGAAGTTTTCACCTCTTTGTTGATCTCAACCAATCGATTGTTTCGTTAGTGGCAAAAATTCACCCCAAGCGTTGAGATGTTTTCCATAAGCCCACAACAAGCTTATTTTTTTCGTTGTCGATTTTCCAACAACTCCGTTCAATCCTTCTTTGTAAGGATGCTTTTCAAATTCAATTGTGGTAGAAGTTGTCATTTGCTTCTCCGTTCTTTCTTTCCAACGATCTAGCTTCTATTCTTTCGTTCCGGAGGCATTGTGAGGTTTCTCTCTTCGACCCATTATCTCGCTTCGCCAAGATCATGTTCTTTCCTTGCTTATCCATTTTACCGGAGTGTTGTATCCTCTTTTCAAGTTCTTTTCATCTTATCAAGCCTTGCTTCTCTTTTTCAACTGGAGTGCTGCCCAAATTCTTTCTTGCCCCTTGTGCCATTTCTTCATGTCTTTCAACCTCTCAAGGTTCTTTGGTTTCACTCGTTTGTCATAGAGGCAACTAAGTTTTACCTCTTCCTCTTTCTCTTCCTCTTCTTATTCTAAGATCTCGGGGCGATATCTCTTGTAAGTGGGGGAATGTTGTGACAGCCCGAGACCGACGCTCCAGATGCCTTTCATGTATTTCCAATTTCGCCGTGTGATTTATTTGGCTTGTTGCATTTCATCATGGCATCATGCGCATCGCGTCCGCATGTTTTCATAAAACTTGCATCTGTTCGTAGTTGCCGGTTCTCCTCGTTGCCTTCATTGACCGTTCCGAGACCAACCACACTTGCACGTGACCGCCTTGTCTCCCTGCATAGTGCACAGACCCCTCGCAGCCTAGTCTGAAACCTTGCCCGAACCCAAACTGCCCAGTCATCATCGGTGGGCCTGGATCAATCCTGAAATACCCCAAACATCATTGGTTTCATTATTGGACTCCCCTAGCCTTTTATCTCGATCGTCCGATCTAAATCAGAGGGTCCAGTTAGCCCCTAACCTAACCCACTTGCTATATATAACTAGACCAACCCTAAAACCTAGGGACTTATCCCATCCACCCCGCCGCCACTATCTCTTTCTCCCTCGGGATCCCGAGCAGACCAACCCACGCCCTCCTCGTTTTCCCCTCGATCCAATCCATCCACCCACCGAACCAGCGTTGCCTCCGCCCTACAGCCGCCTTCAACCGCCTGCTTCGCGCGCCCCTGCGCCCGCGAGCGTCCGAGGCCGCAGCCGCCTCCTCAACCAAGACCACCTCACCTCGCCGGAGCACGCCGCCGCTAGCGCCCTCGATCACCAGGCCGTGCCCCTGCTCCCTTCCCTGTTCTCTTTCTTCGCTGAAGCCCTCTCCCTTCCCTCGCCTCACATCTCTCTCTGTTCTCTGTTCACAGGAGCACCCCCGCGCCATGGCAAACCTCCCGAGCCCTTGCATGGCGCTGCTGCCTCCTCGTCGCCACCAGGACCATCCCCGCCCCACCGTGCCGGATCGGCTTCCCTCCGTCGCCAGTCGCAAACGCCGCCACCTGGTCTCCCCTTGGTTTCAACGCCGGCCAATCCCCACCGAATTCCATCGATCCAACCAGCAGCTCCACCGATTCACTTGCTCCCCCGCGCCCGAGCCTCCGTGCAGCAGCAACCTGCAGACGCACCCCGCGCCGCCGACCACATGAACCAGGCCGACCCCGTCACCCTGCTTTTCCCTTCTCTTCTTCTCCCTTCCATTTCACTCTCTCAAATCCTCTCTCTCTGGTTCACAGGAACAGCAGCGCCATGGCAGCCCCAAGCCCCGTCGAGCGCCACCATTGCCAGGCCCTCTCCAACCTCCTCGGATTCGCCCTCCTGACCATCACCGCCCCCGTGCTTTGCGCCGCAGGAGCACACCGACTGGATCCGCCTCCTCCTTGCTGTCACCAACGACCTCGCCGGTGAGTCTCGCTGCCGCACGTCCCCGTTTTCTCTCTCCTTTGCCTTCTCTGACCTTTCGTGTCCTCCCTCTCGTCTCTCCTTGCAGTCCGCCATGGACCAGAGCAGAAGCATCGCTGCCGTCAAGCTAGCTCCCCCAGCCATCGTCCGGATTCGGCCACCACGCAAGTTCCCTCGCCTCTGTTTGCGTCGCGCCGCCGCCATGGCCTCAAGCACGCCCGCGCGACAAGCCCCACCGCCGCCCAGCCTCGGCATCGCGCCACTGCCTCCCCTGCTTCTCTGTGCGAGGATGCGAGGACGACCAGCCCCAAGTCCCGCTTGCCCGCGTTGACCCCGTCCGCGTGGGCCGGCCTTCCCTCTGCCCAGCGCCAAGAACCGATCGAACCGGTGTAAACCGGTCGGTCTGCCTCGAACCGGACTGGCCCGCGCGAACCGCTCCGCGCGCCTGGACGCATCGTCCCGGATCCGCGTCAACCCTCCATCCAAACGGGCCTCCCTGTTCGCTGCACCGCGCTGTCCTGCTTCCCACCGTCCAATTGGTACACGGGCCCAATGTGAGCGCTCCCAGCTATCCAGCGCCCTGTGCGCATCTTTGTTATCTTGCGCTCATGCCTGTGCAGCCTAGTTCACTCCAGATTCGGCCCGATATTTTTTTTTGCTCTGGACGTATTTCTCTAATTATCCAGGGAATTACAGATTTATAGAAAACCCCTTGCACTTCATGCATATAATAACTAATTAACCGTGCATTGGATTAAAATGATCTATATATGTAAAATGCATAGAATTTTGTGTAGTTTCACAATTTCCAACCTTCATCCATGTTTAAAATGTTTAACTTGCTGTTTGCATATAATTTGCATAAATGACATGCTAAAATGATTTATTTCATAACTAAATAACCGTAGCTCCGAATTAAATAAATTATATATGAAACTTGATTAGAAATAGATTAGCATGGTGAACTTTATTTTGCTGTTTAACAACATTAAAATTGTGTTTTAGGCAGAACAGTACCAAATTCGAAAATTACATATGGGGATTTTCCGGAATTGTTCTTGGTTGTTTCCGGTCTCATTTAAATTGCCTAGCTAGGTAGATTAATTATGTTTCATCTCTTGCCATGTTTAACAATATTTAATATTGATGAGTAGCATAAACGAGAGTGAACTAAATAATTGCATGTGGAGTTTCGTCAATATGCAACTTGTTGCATATTGAGCTTCACTTAATGCGTAGTATTTGATTGTTGCACTTTGTCATGCCATGCCATGCATCCTTAAACTTGACATGCATCATACTTGGTTGTGCATAATGCCATGATTATGCCTGTGTGTTTACCATGTTGTTTGCTTCTTTCCGGTTGTGCTTCTTCTTGATAGTCCGGATACTTTGCGAAGTGTGAGGATTCGTTCGTCTACGCTTGTTCGACTACTTCATGGATTCGGTCTTCTTCCGAGCGGGATTCCAGGCAAGATGACCATTACCCCAGATATCACTACTATCTTTGCTTGCTAGTTGTCTCGATGCTATCGCTATGTCTCGGTACCTACCACTTGTTTGTCAGTCTCCCAAATTGCCATGATACAGCCTCTATCCTTCCACCATCCCAGCAAACCGTTGTTTGGATATGTTACCGCTTTGCTCAGCCCCTCTTATAGTGTTGCTAGTTGCAGGTGCAGTTTCAGGTTGTTCCATGTTGGGACATGGATATCATGGGATATCACAATATCTCTTATTTAATTAATGCATCTATATACTTGGTTGTGTGTGGAAGGCTCAGCCTTTTGCCTGGTGTTTTGTTCCACTCATGCCACCCTAGTTTCCGTAATACCGGTGTTATGTTCGTTGATGAGCGCTTCTAACACATGTGGGGCATATGTGAACCCCCTGATCATTCGTTTTAGGATAAACTTCTCCAGCAAGGCCCAACATTGGTTTTACCATTTGCCTAATCTTTACCTAATAATAAAGCACGGAGTGCTTCTGTCGGCTCACCGTCGTCGCCCAACTATCCCTAAAGTTGAAGTAAATTACCCACCCTGCCACTCGTAAGTGAAAAAAAACTGTTCGTTTTTTTTATCCACGTCTACTTAGGCTGGAATTGGGCCTTCCAGCAGGAATTGGGCATCGCATATATCGGGACTCGACGCCGCCGCACCGGACCGGTTTCCGTTGGCATGCAGTAGCTAGGCGGCTATGGCTAGGCTAGCCAGGCATCGGAACTCGCAAGTTTTGCCGCTAGCTAGCGTTGGTTAATTGCACCTATTGCCCATCGGGCATCTCCGTGTCGTTGCTCCCGTGGGATACTCGATGGATCCAGTGCGCCCAACATGTCATGGAAGATGCATGCATGGCAACGGCAGGGAATTTGATTCGTACTTTCCCGAAAAAGAAAAGAATTTGATTCGTACTTACCACTCCACCGGCTAATTGCTTAGACCCAAGTAATCTATATACCTCTATACCTTTTTTTATTTTTTTTACTAATAAAGTCATTAGTGCTTCTGCCCGTACGTCGTCGCTAATTTTGCAGAAATAAGTCGTTAAATTTCGTACGTCGCTTCGATCCGATTTGTCCGTCCGGAAAAAAAATCGCGTGTGGGAGGCTCGAACGCTGGTTCCCAGCGATGTTCGCTCCCACAGCAGACCAACTCGCCCAGCGCAGATTGTTATCAGGGAACGAAGTTTATTTTTATTGTATATACACCTGGGCTTCGTGTCAGGTTGGGCTTCCCTAAAATTTCGTCTGTCGCCGTTGCGGGCCGCTGGGAATTTCACTTGTCGTCGTCTACTGGGCCGCCACGTAGCTGCTGGGCCTGCTTGATAATCTGGACTACGGGCAGGCTTTTCAAAATGTACGTTTGCTTAAAAATAGCCAAAAATATACGATGCAAATAGACGACGGCATATTGAATTGTCCCACCTTGCTCTGTACACAAAGTACCATCAGTTTATATAGCTTCATAAGCTAGAAATCAACAAGCCGTCACAAGAAACAGCAAACAGAGAGGTTATCCCTAGGGGCAGGAAGTAATTAACTCCCCATGTGCAATGGCCAATGAAAGAAAGAGACGGTGTTGTGGGCTATACTATATACCGAGGCTAATAGATGATCAGGAAGGCTAATTAAACGGAATCTTCCTATCATGCAAGGCCAATCGATGATGAGAAAGAGGACGTGTGGGGGTGGCCTCGCAGCACACATACAACAGGCTGTAGGAAGGATGGATTTTCAGGATTATGAACTCTGCAAGACAGACGTGTGGGCAGAAAATATTCATACATGTAGACGTGCTGCATGACAGCTCAACGGATCATAACTCGATTGCTTGCATTCCATCGGCCGGACGGCGGAGTGCGGCCTCCTCTCGACCCGAGGCTCGACGCCAACACGTCGAGATTGACCCTGGAAGCTAGAGATGTACTTCCTTTTCAAGGAACATATAATCAATCAAGAATCAACTGCTATTACTCCAAGTGTCCGTCCAATCAAGAATCAACTGCTATTAACTAGAAAATACTGTTTTGCTGGATAACTAATGACCGTTAGCTCCTCCGGCAATGTGTGTTCTAGCTATATGTACACATGTTGATTATTTAGTGATGTGACCTAATCATTTTTTTCATGAGATTACCATTGCTTTATGTCCGTGTATTTAAAGTGCTATGTGTCTCTTTCTGAACCATGGAACATTTATTTGCCGTCTGGTGAAGAATAATCCAAAGCTTGGACCACATTTTCACTTCAAACAAATATAATGCTGAAGTACAGGAGGTGTTGTACTTGGCTATTACTTCCAGTGGAGGACTGCAAAATATATGTTGGTAATTCAGTTTCATTGATTCGCAAAAAAAATAAAATCAGTTCTATTGGTTTTTCTTTAAAGCAATGCCTGGACCTCCCAGTTTAGCAGGTTTTTTCTCATCAGCAGCCGTTGTCCCATGACACAGTTTCTCGACTCGGGCAACGTGGTTCATATGCTGGTGTTTTCCCCCATTGCAACACACGGGCATTTGTGCTAGTAACAACTAAAACTTGCATAGGGACTTTCCTGACCCCGATGATAATTAATCAACAACCCCGGGCCAGTGCTCCACATGAGTGTTGGTCCGAAACGGGCAGACTGCGGGGCCACCACGGGGAAACTCGAGGCACTAGTTTTACTCGTAGGCTGACCTATCCGATTGTGGCCCGAGATGAGATACGCGCGGCTCTTATCAGGGTGTCGGTACGTCGGGAGGCCTTGCTGGTTTAGTTTTACCTTTTATGAGTGGCTTGTCCACCAGGATTCCTTAACGTAAGCATCATGTTATCGTGGTGTGAGGATGTTCCATCGGATGCGTGTGGTAATTTATAATGGACTACTTGGAGCACCCCTGCAGGGTTAAATCTTTCGGAGAGCCGTGCCCGCGGTTATGTGGCGACTTGGAGATTTATAACCTCCGGTTGTAGAGAACTTGACACTAAATCTAATTAAAATACACCAACCGTGTGTGTAACCGTGATCGTCTCTTTTCGAGGGAGTTCTGGAAGAGAACACGGTGGGGTTATGTTTGACTCGTAAGTAGGTGTTCAGGATCACTTCTTGATCATGCTAGTTTGCACCCGATTATGCGTAGTTGCTCTTCTTATTCTTGTACTCGTAAGTTAGCCACCATACAAATGCTTAGTGCTTGCTGCAACCTCACCACTTAACCATTCCATACCCATTAAGCTTTGTTAGTCTTGATACCCATGGTTATGGGATTGCTGAGTCCTCGTGGCTCACAGATTACTACAACAACAGGTGCAGGTATAGGTAAAGCGATGATTTGACGTGAGAGCGATGCTTGTTCTATTTGGAGTTCTTCTTCTGCTTCTTCTTCATCGATCATAGGATGGGTTCCCGGTTGGCAGCCTGGGATTAGCAAGGTGGATGTCGTTCTTCTTTTTTCGTTTGATTTCATCCATAGTCGGATCCTGCTCTTCTGCATGATGATTGATATGTATTGATGTATTCATGTATTCATGATGTAGCTTGTGGCGAGTGTAATCCTTTATCTGGTATTCTCATCTATTCAGTACATGGTATGTTGTAATGATATCTGCTACTTGTAGACTGCGTTGGTATTTCCCCGAAGAGGAGAGGATGATGCAGTATAGTAGAGATAAGTATTTCCCTCAATTAAGAAACAAGGTTATCAATCCAGTAGGAGAACCAAGCAAAATTCCGTTAAGCGCACCTGCACACACAAAAGCAAACACTTGCACCCAACGCAAATAAGAGGGTTGTCAATACTCTTAGCGGTTATTTGCAAGGATTAAATCTAATAGAGATAAATAGATAAACTAAAATACTAAATAAAATAAAAGTAAATAAAGTGCAGCAAGGTATTTTTGGGTTTTAAATATATGATAAAGTAGACCCGGGGGCCATAGTTTTCACTAGAGGCTTCTCTCTCGAACGCATAACATACGGTGGGTAAACAAATTACTGTTGGGTAATTGATAGAAAAGCAAATAATTATGACGGATTCATGGCAATGGTCATGTATATAGGCATCACGTCCGAGACAAGTAGACCGACTCCTGCCTGCATCTACTACTATTACTCCACCCATCGACCGCTATCCAACATGCATCTAGGGTATTAAGTATGAAACAGAGTAACGCCTTAAGCAAGATGACATGATGTAGACAAAGTAAATTCAAGCAATATGATTAAACCCCATCTTTTTATCCTTAATGGCAACAATACAAATACGTGTCATGTCCCTTTCTGTCACTGGGATTGAGCACCGCAAGATTGAACCCATCACAAAGCACCACTCCCATTGCAAGATAAATCAATCTAGTAGGCCAAACCAAATCGATAGATCGGAGAGAAATACAAAGCTATAATAATCATGCATAAAAGAGTTCAGAGAAGACTCAAATATTTCTCATGAATAATCTGATCATAAATTCACAATTCATCGGATCCCAACAAACACACCGCAAAAGAAGATTACATCGGATAGAACTCCAAGAACATCGAGGAGAACATGGTATTGAAGATCAAAGAGAGAGAGGAAGCCATCTAGCTACTAGCTATGGACCCGTAGGTCTGTGGCAAACTACTCACACATCATCGGAAGGTCAGCAAGATTGATGAAGAAGCCCTCCGTGATCGATTCCCCCTCGGCAGAGTACCGGAAAAGGCCTCCAGATGGGATCACGGAAGAACAGAGGCTTGCGGCAGCGGAAAGGTTTTCTCTTCTGTCTCCCTGTTGGTTTTAGAATATTTGAGAATTTATAGCGCTGGAATTAGGTCAGGAGGTGCCACGAGGGGCCCACAAGCCTGGGGGCGCGCCCTACCCCCGTAGGTGCGCCCTCCAGGCTTGTTGCCTCCTCGTGACTCTTCTGGTCTTCTCCCGAAGCTTCCTGGGTCTCTTCTGGTCCAGAAAAAATTAATCCAAAGTTTTTTTCTTGTTTGGACACTTTTTGATAATGATTTCCTGGAAAGGCAAAAACAAGCAGAAAACAGCAACTAGCACTGGGCACTGGGTTAATAGGTTAGTCCCAAAAATGATATATAATTGCATATAAAACATCCAAGATTAATACTATAATAGCATGGAACAATCAAAAATTATAGATACGTTGGAGACGTATCAAGCATCCCCAAGCTTAATTCCTGCTCGTCCTCGAGTAGGTAAATGATAAAAACAGAATTTTTGATGTGGAATGCTACCTATCATGTTTCATCATGTAATCTCTCTTTTACGATATGAATAATAAGATCCAAATGATTCAAAGCAATAGTTTACAATTTGATATAAAGACATCAATACTCAGGCATACTAATAAACAATCATGTCTTTCAAAATAAAAATGCTAAAGAATGTTATCCCTACAAAATCATATAATCCTGTCATGCTCCATCTTCTTAACACAAAATATTTATCATGCCCTACCCCGGTTTTAGCCAAGCAATTGGTTCATACTTTTTAACGCGCTTCAGCTTTTTCAACTCCCACGCAATACATGAGCGCAAGCCATGGATATAGCACTATGGGTGGAATAGAGTGTGGGGGTAGAGATCAATAAGGGGAAGTCAAAAATAAGAAGATAGTCTCACATCAACGAGGCTAATCAACGGGCTATGGAGATGCCCATCAATTGATGTCAATGCGAGGAGTAGGGATTGCCATGCAACGGATGCACTAAGAGCTATAAGTGTATGAAAGCTCAACATGAAAACTAAGTGGGTGTGCATCCAACTTGCTTGCTCATGAAGACCTCGGGCATTTGAGGAAGCCCATCATTGGAATATACAAGCCAAGTTCTATAATGAAAAATTCCCACTAGTGTATGAAAGTGACAAAATAGGAGACTCTCTATATGAAAAACATGGTGCTACTCTAAAGCACTAGTGTGGAAAAGGATAGTAACATTGTCCCTTCTCTGGTTTTCTCTCATTTTTTTCATGGCTCTTTTTGGCCTCCCTTTTTTTTCTTTTTTTTTCGTCCAGAGTCTCATCCCGACTTGTGGGGGAATCATGGTCTCCATCATCCTTTCCTCACTAGGACAATGCTCTAATAATGATGATCATCACAGTTTTATTTACTTACAACTCGATACTAGAACAAAAATATGACTCTATATGAATGCCTCTGGCAGTGTACCAGGATGTGCAATGATGCTAGCGTAACATGTATAAAAATGATGAACGGTGGCTGAGCCACAAATACTATGTCAGCTATATGATCATGCAAAGCAATATGACAATGACGATGTGTGTCATAAAAACGGAACGGTGGAAGTTGCATGGCAATATATCTCGGAATGGCTATGGAAATGCCATGATAGGTAGGTATGGTGGCTGTTTTGAGGAAGATATAAGGAGGCTTATGTGTGATAGAGCGTATCATATCACGGGGTTTGTATGCACCGGCGAAGTTTGCACCAACTCTCGATGTGAGAAAGGGCAATGCACGGTACCGAAGAGGCTAGCTAATTGTGGAAGGGTGAGAGTGCGTATAATCCATGGACTCACATTAGTCATAAAGAACTCACATACTTATTGCGAAAGTTTATTAGCCCTCGAAGCAAAGTACTACTACGCATGCCCCTAGGGGGGAGGTTGGTAGGAGTTAATCATCGCGCGCCCCCGACCGCCACACAAAGGAAGACAATCAATAATAAATCATGCTCCAACTTCATAGCATAACGACAGATCATACATGCATGCTTCGGGAATCACAAACTTTAACACCAATATTCTTACTAAACCACAATTATCTACTAATACATCCCACATATTACCATCTTAATATCGCAAAACTATTGCAAGGAATCAAACTTATCATATTCAATGATCTACATGAAAGTTTTTATTATATCCCTCTTGAATACCTATCATATCAGGACCAAATTCATAACCCGTGCATATTACCATTGCTATTCATTAGACTCTCAAAAAGATATAAGTGAAGCATGAGAGTGCAACTATTTCTTTAAAATATAACCACCGCCGTGCTCTAAAAGATATAAGTGAAGCACTAGAGCAACTGCCTAGCTCAAAAGATATAAGTGAAGCACATAGAGTATTCTAACAAATCACGAATAATGTGTGTCCCTCTCAAAAAGGTGTGTTCAGCAAAGATGATTGTGACAAACTAAAAAGCAAACAAAAGCAAACTAACTATACCAGAAGACGCTCCAAGTAAAACACATATCATGTGATGAATAAAAATATAGCTCCAAGTGAGTTACCGATAGATTGTAGACGAAAGAGGGGATGCCTTCCGGGGCATCCCCAAGCTTAGACGCTTGAGTCTTTCTTGAATATTACCTTGGGGTGCCTTGGGCATCCCCAAGCTTAGGCTCTTTCCGCTCCTTATTCCTTTCTCCATCGTAATCTCACCCAAAACTTGAAAACTTCAGCACACAAAACTCAACAGAAACCTCGTGAGATCTGTTAGTATAACAAACAAATCTTAAACTTTAGGTACTATTGTAAATTGATTCATATTTAATATTGGCATAATTCTACTGTACTCCAACTTCTCCATGACTCATACCCCCCGATACGATCCATAGATTCATCAAAATAAGCAAACTATGCAACAAAAACAGAATCTGTCTAAAACAGAACAGTCTGTAAAGATCTATTTAGAATATATACTTCTGTAACTCCAAAAATTCTGAAAACTTAGGACAACGTAAAAAATTCATATACCAATACTGTGTAAAAATTTCAGATTTTTCTTATGCTACAGTACATAATTAAAATTCCAGCACTGGACGCAAAACTTTCTGTTTTCCAAACAACATCAATTATACTATCATCAACATCATCCCAAAGGCATTACTTGGTGCAAACACTAATTAAAACATAAAAATACAATCATAACAGAGGCTATAATTGCGTAAACACTCAAGAACAGAAGATAAAAACAAAAATTTATTTTATTCATTGGGTTGCCTCCCAACAAGCGCTATTGTTTTATGCCCCTAGCTAGGCATAATGCATAGTTTCAAGTGTTGTCATCCTTGGTTTCCAACTCCTCAATTACACATCCATTTTTTCTAGTAGATTTAACATAGGAGTTTCTCATCATAACACTTCTAGGCAATGAACAAAATCAAGAATCTTGCTTTTATGGATAGGTTCCTTTATTATATCAATGAAATTGGGGTGCATGCTAATCATTTTAAGATCCTCGCTCCGTTTACTAGAAGTAGCACCCTTAACCTTAGGAACATATATAAACTTGCAATTTTTATCAGGAGGAGTCCTATCAATGTTTTTAGCGGAGGAAAAAGCGGAACCCAAGTTGTTGATAATTTCTTCCAACTTATCAATTCTAGCGGGGCTTTGTTCTATCCTTTCGTTAATTATTGGTTCCTTTTCCTTTAAAAGTTTCAAAGCAATTCCCACCTTAGAACCAAATTGAGTGATATGATTATGGATCTTTTTATCTAAATTTTCGGGATGTTCAATAGTAGGCATCTTATTTTCAATAGCTTCTAGCCTTTGCATAACATGTTCCAAAGTCAATGCCGTTTCATTAATAATGATAGGGGGTGAACCCACTAAATTTCCCATAGCATTGAAAGCATCCGATGTGGGGCACATCAAGAAATTCCCTCCGGTAATAGTGTCAAGCACAAATCTATACCAAGTAGTAATTCCCACATAAAAATTTCGAAGAAGAACGATAGTGGATTGCTTACGAGTTGATCTATTTTGAGCATCGCAAATCCTATACCAAGCATCTTTTTAAATTCTCTCCTCCCCTTTGTTTAAAATTAAGCACTTCATTTTCTGGGGTAATAGTAACAAGCAAAGAACTAGCCATAATGGTGAAGCAAACAGGCAAACAAACAAATAAAAATATTTTTGTGTTTTTGTAAAAAAAAATTAGAAGTGAGGGAGATGAAAACTAGAGGCAAATGCAAATAAAAGGCGAATAAAATAAATGCAAGTGAATGATAATTTGTGCGAAGGTACTTGGTAATTTTAATGATGTCTCCCCGGCAACAGTGCCAGAAATTCTTCCTACTACTTGTAGTCTGCGTTGGTATTTCCCCGAAGAGGAGAGGATGATGCAGTACAGTAGAGATAAGTATTTCCCTCAGTTAAGAACCAAGGTTATCAATCCAGTAGGAGATCCAAGCAAAATTCCGTTAAGCGCACCTGCACACACAAGAGCAAACACTTGCACCCAACGCAAATAAGAGGGTTGTCAATCCTCTTAGCGGTTATTTGCAAGGATTAAATCTTATAGAGATAAATAGATAAACTAAAATACTAATTAAAATAAAAGTAAATAAATTGCAGCAAGGTATTTTTAGGTTTTTTATATATGATAAAGTAGACCCAGGGGCCATAGTTTTCACTAGAGGCTTCTCTCTCGAACACATAGCATACGGTGGGTAGACAAATTACTGTTGGGCAATTGATAGAAAAGCAAATAATTATGACGGATTCATGGCAATGATCATGTATATAGGCATCACATCTGAGACAAGTAGACCGACTCCTGCCTGCATCTACTACTATTACTCCACCCATCGACCGCTATCCAGCATGCATCTAGGGTATTAAGTATGAAACAGAGTAACGGCTTAAGCAAGATGACATGATGTAGACAAAGTAAATTCAAGCAATATGATTAAACCCCATCTTTTTTATCCTTAATGGCAACAATACAAATATGTGTCATGTCCCCTACTGTCACTGGGATTGAGCACCGCAAGATTGAACCCATCACAAAGCACCTCTCCCATTGCAAGACAAATCAATCTAGTAGGCCAAACCAAATCGATAGATCGGAGAGAAATACAAAGCTATAATAATCATGCATAAAAGAGTTCAGAGAAGACTCAAATATTTCTCATGAATAATCTGATCATAAACTCACAATTCATCGGATAGAACTCCAAGAACATCGAGGAGAACATGGTATTGAAGATCAAAGAGAGAGAAGAAGCCATCTAGCTACTAGCTATGGACCCGTAGGTCTATGGTAAACTACTCACACATCATCGGAAGGGCAGAAAGGTTGATGAAGAAGCCCTCCGTGATCGATTCCCCCTCCGGCAGAGTACCGGAAAAGGCCTCCAGATGGGATCGCGGAAGAACAGAGGTTTGCGGCGGTGGAAAGGTTTTCTTTTCTGTCTCCCTGTTGGTTTTGGAATATTTGGGAATTTATAGCACTGGAATTAGGTCAGGAGGTGCCACGAGGGGCCCACAAGCCTGGGGGGCGCGCCCTACCCCCCCTGGGCGCGCCCTCCAGGCTTGTCGCCTCCTCGTGACTCTTCCGATCTTCTCCCGAAGCTTCCTGGGTCTCTTCTGGTCCAGAAAAAATTAATCCAAAGTTTTTTTCTCGTTTGGACACTTTTTGATAATGATTTTCTGAAAAGGCAAAAACAAGCAGAAAACAGCAACTGGCACTAAGCACTGGGTTAATAGGTTAGTCCCACATAATGATATATAATGGCATATAATTGCATATAAAACATCCAAGATTGATACTATAATAGCATGGAACAATCAAAAATTATAGATACGTTGGAGACGTATCAGACCACATATTGGGCGTGACACAATGCCAAAATGGAACTGGCATGATCAGTGCATCGCGCCAGTGCCCAATTGCATTCATATTTTCCCTAGTGCGATCATGCATGCATATTTTTGTGCTACTATGACCATGCATGCAGCATTGTCCTAGTATGATAATGTACTCCATTCCTAGCATTCTATTCAGATCGAAGACATGCATTATCCTAGTTTCATCATAGCAAGATTGTAAGCAGGCATTCACATAGCAAGAATGTAGCAAGCATCTGTAGTCTGATCATGCATGCACAAAGCAACAACCTAGCAAGTAGTTTGATCATACCAGCAACATAGCAAGCATTTTTTTATAGCAACAACCTAGCAATCATTTTGATCAATGTAACATCCTAGCTACCATTCTGATCATACCAACAACCTAGCAAGCATGGATGAAATAATTTCAATTCAAATCAAACTGCATTAGAACGGACGAAAAAACCCTACGGATGGGAGCACGGGAAACAGATTGCTTACCACCTATGCCGAAGCAGTTGTCGTCGAAGGGACCCGTTGCCGCAGACCAAACCCTGGTAGGAACAAGGGTTCGGCTGATGCGGATGACCCGACCATTGGAGGGCACAATGTGAGGGCCCTTGTCACCGCTGCCTCACTCCTGGTCACATACGCATTGGATGAAAAGGGCACAGTCATCGAGGCTCCAGCCACACTCCTCTCGGCTTGGCCTGGAGCAAGGGGACGAAAGCATCATACGAGAGTAAAAATCCCCCACACGGGCATGACCAATGGGCTTCCCGCCACAAATTGACGTGCTTCCATCTGCCGCCGTAACCGGTGTGCTTCCCACGACCGCATCGATCGGCATGAACGCCGACGGTGGGTCAATGGCCGACGCTCGACCTGCTGCAAATGGGGAACAACGACCGGATAGCCGTCAGCAGGTCAATGCCCTACCTGGTCAGGCCGGCTGCCCACCGCGCATGGATCAGGTTGCTGCCAACGAGGATTGGAGTGGGGCGGTGCGGTTGAGCGCCGGTCATCGGAAAAATTGTAGGGGCGGTGATAGAGCGAGAAAGAGGGAGTGTCGTGTGGAAAGTGGGCGGTGACGGGAGAGAGGGCAGGGAGTTATGAGATGCCCTGTCGTTTCTTGCTCTTACCAACGTGTGCTGGCGAGAGGCACGCGTGGCTCTCGCGAGCATGGCTTTGGAAAAATGGCTAATTCGGCCATTGCCCCCTCAGCCCGGTCCGTGAATACTTTAAGATTCATGCAGCCCTGGAAGCAACCAACCAAACACCCGATTTTTGCACCGTGCGGGCCTGTTGGGCCTCCTGCAGGCTAACAAACGCGCCCATGAAGCTTGTGTTTTCCGGTTTGGGAAGATTCCATCCAGTTTTGGGAAGCCTCCAGATGTTTTTTCTTCTTCTTTGTGTTTCTTTTCCCGGTTTTCTGATTGGTTTTTCTCTTTCTTTTTCTCTTCATTCTCATTTCTTCTTTTTCTTTGCCTCTTTTTAAATTCATGAATATTTTTTTGCATCCTTGAACTTTAATAAATTCATGAAATTTTGTAAATTTGAATTCATGAATATTTTTTGAAATTTGTGAACACTTTCCATTTTCTCGAACATATTTCCAAATTAGTGAACACTTTTCAAATATGGAACATTATCTGAATTGGTAATATTTTTTCAAATCTGCGAATATTTTTTAAAATTCATGACCATTTTCCAATTCCATGAACTTTTTTTTAAATCCATGAACATTTTTAATCCGTGAACTTTATATGAATTGGTGAACATTTTTTCAAATCTGCGAATATTTTTTAAATTCATGAACATTTTTCAAATCCATGAACAAATTTGGAATTCGTGAAGTTTTTTAAATCCATTAACAGTTTTTAATTCATGAACATTTTCTAAATGCGCGATTTTTTTTGAATTCGCGAACATGTTTTGAGTCCACAATTTTTTTAATTCATGAACTTTTTTAAAATTCACGAACATATTTTGTATTTCACTACCATTTTTTCAATTCACAAGAAATCTTGAATTCATGTATTTTTTTCAAAGTCATGGATATTTTTCAAATTCGTAAACATTTTTTGAGTTGGCGAGAGTTTTTGAATTGCAAACACTTTTTCAAATGCATGAACAGTTTTTCAAATTCGTGACTAATTTTTAATTTTTTAACAGTTTCGATTTTGTCTATAATTTGTAAATTTATGCACATTTAATTTATTAAATTAAAAACCATTCGAAATAAAATAGAAAGAACTGAAAAAACGAAAAAAAAGGAAAGAAACTCACCGTACGCTCCCACACTGGGAGACCCATGTCCTGGGCCAGGCCCATGTAGCAGCCGATGCGAGCTGACCACGCGAGCGATGCGAGGGATACAGCAGCACCCCAGTCGATCCCTCCGCCCCTCCCACGCATCTCCCGAGGCCGCGCGACCGTCTCGCCGCCCGCCGCCCACTCCGGTCTCGCTCCCGGCTCCGGCCTCTCGCTGTCCGGCTGCTTCGCGCGCCCGCCTCCGCGCGAGCGCGAGCTCGACCGCGCCTTTCCCCTACTGCGCGCAGCAGTACTCCCTGCCGGCCTCCCCCTGCGGCCTCCACCCAGCCGCCCGGTCGTTGCCGCCCCGCTGCCGGTCTCGCTGACTCGTGCAGGCTCAGCGCATGAGCTGCTGGCTGCTGCCTACTACTCGGATTTGGACAGGGGAAGCCCGCAGCCGTACCCCCACAGGGTAATTTCTAATTTCTAGGTTCTGAACCCACGCATGACATTCTAAATAAACGATGCATAATGCATTGAAAGTTTGAATTGTAGTTATGCATACGCGTTGAATTTACTCAAGTTGATGTATTTTGTTATCAGTTTCATTTCATGTTGCAGAAATGGAAGATGAAAGATTTGATACTCTTTTGTATCTCCATACAGTTTTTTTTTGTCACGTTTTATCTATCTTGTTAGATTGTAACGATTGAGTCTAAATTGTATGTTTATTGTACAATCGAGTCGTATTTTATATGCTTTTAGTTATGGCCCGGCGTTTCTTTAATTCTGGCTCTGCCACTGATCTCCTTTAGTTTTGGTTCCTATGCGAACATGTGAGATATTACGATATTTGTGACTTGAACTTGTAAAATCTCGACTTATTTGTTATTTTTCGTGAGTGGTTGGCAGATGAATACATATGTGGGATTGTGAGTCTGCTTGCAAATAGTTCTTTACATGTCAGAATAGTGGTACCGAGGTCTATTAATTTACGGGTATTTGCTGTTTTGAGTAGAACTGATTATGATTAATAAGAGAGATAGGGCAATTTAATCGTTTGCACATGAAGGAAAGGGTAAAAGATCCATTACATTGAACCAAAGGGCATATCATCAAATCATCCATTCTTCCATCTGATGAGTGTTTGATACCAAATTTGATAAACTAAACTAATCCAGACATTGTTTGATCCGGTTCTTCTTCAGCGCAGGCCGCAGAAGATTAACCTCGGTTGAGCAAATAGGAATTTGTGCCTGAGATTCTGTGGTGCGGGTGCAGTTGCAGAACCTTCTGGGCCCAACTGAACCCCCTATGCCCCACATTTAGTCTGCCCCTGCATGGACCGGTGCAGGATCTGGTGGCCGCGCCAGCAGCATCAGTCTGAATTGGAGTCAGTCTCTGCCAGATATCTCCTGTTTGGATGGCTCTTCCCCCATGCGGGGTCAGTCGACATTGTTGTCGCGGCGTTTGTCTCCGAGGGAGAGATCTTGCGGTCTTTCCCCAACCTCGACACCTTCCAGGTCAGTTATGGCAGCAAATGGTATAAATGGTGCTGTTAAATGTACTTTGCTATCTTATTCCATTTATATGGAGGGTGTCACAGTGACCAGTGTGGTTAATTTTTTATACCTTGTTGTTTTAGGGCGAACTAACCTAAATTAATGTATAATGGGTCACTTAAGAAGGCAAAAATTTGAGATGGTTCTGCCTGTTTATTGTAGCATAATAAACTACGATACAGAGAAGTGTATGGCATGCCACACTTGGCAGAAGTGTAGTAGCCACTAGACCTATTTTGTTTGTTCGTAGTAAAGCATTAATTGATTTTGTTACATGATTGACTTTTAGCTACACTGCTTGTACACTGTTAGAGTCAATGAAATACACACTTAGCTTCTTTATTTGAAGCCCCTTCCCAATTAAAAATAATATACTGGAGCTTTGTGCCGCTTCATGGTCAAGCAGACTGAACCAGTCCCTGAATTACTATTAATTAACTAGTGATGCATACACATGCTTTTATAACAGCTAAGGCTTCGGTTTAGGAGTTTACAGGGTTAAAATCCTCAGGAACCAAAGGGGTACTTTTTGTAGGGATGGCCTTATCCTGGAATCACCTGATCCTGCTGGTTTGTGTTTTGCTAGTTGAAAGCTTGAAATGCTTACCTAATCCAACAAGTTTGTATCTGGTTAGAAAAACGGAATGAGCTCATTCGGGGACCAAATGGACATAATGTTCCTGCATGTGCCAGAGGCAAGATATTAGCGGGACTTGTTGATTGGGGATGCTTCACAAAGATTTTCATATGACCCTCTTCCATCCCTTGAAATCTGTAGATGGTCTCATTATCTGAATCTAGTATATGTGTGTTCCATAAACTGAACAACCCATGAAGAGATAATGATCATATACATGTTATGGTCAGGCGGTTGACTGGGTTTCTTATAACACCTCCATCATCCTGAATGAACTATATATGTCTGAAATACTCTGAATATTTGAACCAAATATTTTTATTATTCAAAACAGCTGACTTGGAAATGTTGAGGACAAATAGGCTGGATGTTTTCTGCACATCCCTACTATATGTATAAAATATGATAGCTTTCCCTTTACAAGTACTGATTAGCCTTTTGTGGTGGGCTATTTTATAATCCTTAATCTTATATTTTACTTAGATTATTATCGCAGCGTTGCATGCTTTGATCTGTTGCTTGATTACTGCAATCTTCCATTCAGATACTATAAAAATTAGAGACATACATTATGAGTATGCATCACGTGCTTGATACCAGGACCATTGCTTGATTATGAATAACTGGTTTTAGTTTTTTTATTGATGCCTGCATTGCTAAAATGTTCTCTCTGTTGGTAGACTGCTATCCTTTCCTCAAATAAAAGGATGCCAACAGTGCTACAAGAGTCTGCAGCATTTACCATCCTAGGGGATTGTGTTGTACATCTTCCAAGAGATTTTGAAGGCTGCTGTGTTAAGCAAAAATATCAGCCGTTGCGGGCTCAAGTTGTTCAGACAGAGCATTCTGACACAAAGCAAGACAGTTCTATTGCATTGAATGGACCATTGGGAAGTGAAGATCAAGACCAAAGTGAGAATAATGGAAAATGGGCATGTGATTGTAGTGTATTAGACGGTTTTCTGGATACTTGCAAGAAGTCAGTAGTGAAAGGTGGCGACTGGGTGCACTTCTGCTGTAAGCCTGAAAAGAGCTTGAAATGCAATCTGAATCAAATTCCAGTGCTTAATCATTTATATCTTGATGACCAGAAGGTTGAAATTAATCATTGCCACGTATGTAAGTCAACTCGCACTTCTGACATCCTTATGGCAATCATAGTTTGGATCATTTTAATTTATTTCCTTCAGTGCTGTTCAATTTTTTTTACTGTGATCAGTTACTTCAATACTGTTCAATTTATGTAGGTCATACTTTATGATATTCCGGTTGCTGGTAGAAACCATTTCTCCCTGGGTGAGGATGCACCTTATAGGATGAAGCCCCCCTTCAAAAAGCCAAATTGGATCAATAATCTGCAAAAGAAACGACCATTTCTTGATTTGGTATGCGCCTTGATGCTTTTACATATTATTACAGTTTAATTTGAACAACTAGATAATGTGACCCAAGTTTATGTTTGAAGGATCCGATTGTGTTGGCGCTTAATTGTTCAAATTCAGCTAGATTGTCAGTTGCTTGGAAAACTGCTAATAACAGTTCTGCGGCTCATTTCTTGTTTGTAACTGTGTAAGCATCATCTTTTCTATATTTTCTCTGATCGACACTGTTTTCTTCTTCTTCCTTTTCCTGACTGCTGGTTGTTTATTCAGGTTTGATGCCTTAGTTCAAGTGGCACAGCATTTCACAGGAATAATTTTGGCTTCAGTATCGACTATTATCTACATCTTCATTCAACTGTTCCAAAAATGTTTGAGCCATGTCTCTGAGCACTTTATATTACAAAAGGTTTTCAGACACTCGTGGAAAAACATGCATCTCCGTTGTTCCCAAATTCTTTATTGGCCGATTTTCCTCCAAGATACCTCCCTAAGGTAAACTTGGGATGCCTATGGTGCTGCTTAATTCTACCATTATAACTTAAGTTACCATTGACTAGTTATCTTGTCTAGAGATGTCAAATGGTGTTGCCAAACTCAGTTGGTTTCCTTGCTTTATGATGTCTGATGACTGTATTTCATTTCATTTCATTTTGTTGGTTCATTTAACCTTGATGTAAGGAACCTTTGTGCTTCCCCAATATTAAAAGTTGAGATTAGATATATTAGCTGTTAATAGTGATGATAAAATAAATTATTGTTAACACTAAGCTTTTATTGAGCTATCCTTGGTACATTATTTGAGTATGTTACTGGTTATACTCTGCAGCTCCTCTGTGAATGTCGAATATGCACACAGAGCTGCAATCCAGAAGCATGCTTTATGGTCAAATATTATCATGGATCTTCTGATGGGTTTCATCCTTGGAGCAGCACTATTGTTGAACATGGAGGTTATTTGCTCTTGGATTTTTGCTCTTCTTCACTACATGACCGATGCTGTCTTGAGATCTGGTTGTGTGTGGCTGATGGGTGTTCCAGCAGGCTTTAAGCTGAATACTGAGTTAGCAGAGCTTCTAGGCATGATTTCTCTGAATGCAATCCAAATTTATTCTACCCTTTGGTTCATGGTGGGAGGCTTCCTTAGGCATATAATTCAAGGCCTTGCATTTTCTGGAATTCTTTTAGGTTTCACAGTTCCTGTTTCAATCTTCATTGACATTATCCAGCTTGCGACGTTGCATGTTACCATGCTTCAGTGGTTAATCTCCTTAATATATTCAAGGCAGATTCAGACAGTGACATCATTGTGGCGTCTTTTCAGGTAAAAATGTTGGTATGTTGATGGGTAAATGCACCTATGATCATATGAAGTTTTTGTGTTTAATTACTTTACAATATAAGAAATCTCGAAAAGAATTCATGGCACTAGAACTACATGTGTTGTGCATGTAAAATTTCTGCAAAAATATGGTCATATATGTGCATTGTCCACAGAAGACAACAAATCACACTTGTAGCACAAAAGATTAGTCATACATTTGTGTATTTTGTACAGTGCAAATATCATCATGTTTTTGTACCAAATTTTACATGTATACGTGCTGAAACTGTTATTTTACCATGGATATTTTGCTTATTTTTAAAAATTGTGCATGTGTACTATTTTAGTGATGGGTTCATGTGGCCATGAATGCACTGCACCGGTTCTGCTTCCTTCATTCATGTGTCATTTTTTAAGTATAAAAATAGCTTGTTTGCAACGCAAACCTGATTGTGGTGTTAAATGACTAGTGTCAGATAATTAGTTAACTAATAATCTGTAATTACCATATTTTGTTGTAAATTATTACAGTAGTTGGATTGTCAGATATCTAATGTTTAGAAGCAAGTTATGGAGCTAGATCCCTTATTGATGGAGAGCAGAAGCTAATAGCAAGTTGATTAGTCTTATGGTGGAAATCTAGCATTTAGAAATATGTTGGGGAGCCAAACTCTTTTAGAGAGATGACACAAAAGCGCTAATTATTATCCCCATAACATCTCAATCATAAACTTTGATGACGTTCGTTTCTCATCTTCTTACTTCATTGCTGTTATTATTTTGATGAAAGTTAATGTTATGAATTAATCAGTTGTGGCAATATAAATGAACGCATGGCAATTGGCAACTAAACTCTCAATTTCTTTTGTTTCTTCATTAGACTTTTTTGCTGTACATTTCTTGTAGAGTTACTGATATGTGCTTGTATTATTAACAGAGGGCGCAAGTGGAATCCTCTTAGGCAGAGATTAGATAGCTATGACTACACGGTTGAACAACATGTGGTTGGTTCACTGTTGTTTACACCAGTCTTGCTTCTTCTACCCACAGCTTCTATATTCTACATATTTTTCTCTATCATGAGCAGCACAATCATCTGTCTGTGTATAGTGTTGGAAACTGCAATTTGTATAATCCACTCTACTCCTTATGCTGCCGTAATTCTATGGGTGACAAGGAGGCAAAGATTTCCTGCTGGATTAATGTTCCTTCCTATGTCATCGTCATCTGTATCTACTGATGATGATGCTCTATCAGTTGAATATCATTCAACCACTTTATCTGGCGAAAGGAAAACAGATGAACTCATCCATGTACATTCAGTACCACTAGTTTCAGAACTTGACTGTAACTATAACACCCTCGGTAAGCTGTCTCTTTACATTTCTATTGTATACATCTTTCTTATGCTCATATCCTACTTATTTGTTGGTGCAGTATTACTATTGAAGTAAGCACTATCTGTTCTATTTTTTGTTCAATCACTTTTTGTAATAATTTCCTTCTGAACATGTGTGGGCGCCAGGCCTGTTGTGTTGTTATTTTTTCTAACACTTGCAATTTCTGTCAGCTGAGTTTTTTAACCTAAATGATGCTAAATGCAGGACAAGTAATCGGGCCACACTACCAGAAAGTTTTCAACGGGATCGCTCTCCCCTTCTGCAAACAACTGGCACATGGAATCCTTAGGGGCACAAGGTTGCTACTTATCTCGTTGTTTAGGTTTATTCCTTATTATGGCATTCGTGACACTATCTTCTTTGTTATGCCAGGATACCTACAACACTGCATCTGCTGTCTTCTCCACTGCCCTGGATGCATATTGGCATTAGAGAATACTGGATGCTTTGCCGTCGCGCAACCAAGTGGGGAAGCAATTAAAAGTTTTCCGCTTATGATTAACTATTAGTCGCTCAGAGAATTTTGCTTAGTTTGCCGCTGTTTTGCAGTGGATGTTTTGCTTTAGTTGCCTAACACAGTAACAAATGTTGCTAGTTGCCAAGATGTTGTGTTGTGGACTGCTTTGTAGCGCTGATACCATTTGTAGTTGAGGAATCGACACGTAGGGAAACTTAATGGGTTTGTTACAAGCATACAAGTTATTCACATGAGCGTAAATGCGTTTCAACGAACATACATGTGCTTGTGCAGATCAGCATGGTGGTGCACTCTCAGCAAGTGGGGTGACATCACTCAATACTTAAGTTTGGTGATTGGTGTTATTGAGAGTTAGTTAGAACCTGTTCATGGTGGTGAAAATCCCAGATCGGCCTGCTAGTAGAACTAAGGGAAATCACAGATCGGAATGTAACTTGAGATTGGAGAAGGGGAAGAACAGAAAAGAAAGGATGGGATACAAGGGTAGGTGAGAGTTCACATAATTATCATTTCTCGCAGGGATGACATCCAGCCTCTTTTAAACCCACGCTCACACACTTACAAGTGGGACCCCTGGTCCATAGACCACACACACCTGCATCCATTGACTTGCGGCTCACTCCATTGGTTCTTAATGTTGACCCCTCTAGATCTCCACCTTTGTCATTGACGCAGTGATGCTCATAGGTGACGAAGGCTTGGCTCACTCCATTGGTTCTTAATGTTGACCCCTCTAGATCTCCACCTTTGTCATTGACGCAGTGATGCTCATAGGTGACGAAGGCTTGACAATCGGGCCATTGGTGGTGGATCTTACCTATCCCAATATGATCCTTGCATGATATATCTTTCCGATGCCTTCCAAACCTAAGTCTACGCATTTTCGCCTCCTCGAAACAAAAAAGGCAACACATCTTCGAAAGTGTCTTTCTCCTCCTGAGCTCGGTGAACGTAAAATCGTAAAAAAATAAAATAAAAATCAAAAAATTCTGAACTTTTTTTGTGACAAACATTGACAAAAGTTTTAAGTGCGTGCAAAAATTCATCATGAAATCACATGTTTGGAAGTCGTGGCAAAAAAAAAACAAAATCAGTGCTCCAAAATGCTTTTGAAAGTAGCATTTTCAGAGTATTGATTTTGTTTTTTTTGCCACGCCTTCCAGAAATGTGATTCCATGACGAATTTTTGCAAGCACTTAAAAAATTTGTCAAAAAAAAATTCAGTTTTTTTTGATTTTTTTAATTATTTTTCGATTTTACTGTTCACCCGAGCTCATTTGAGCTCGGGAGCAGAAACTCCGCGTCCACACATCTTGCCTTATGTGTCGAGCCTAAATTTGTTTTACCCAGCTATAATTCGAATAACTGTTTCTATCATCTACATGGAACTCTTCATTGTATCTTTATCTTTACCTAATATTAAAGTACAGAGCCTTTCATAGTTCTCCTTCCGTCGCGTTTCACTGTGCATATATTTCTTTTGCACAACAAACCTCTTATTTGCAAGGTGGGATTAATAATGCACCCTACGTCAATCCATAGCGTGAAACTGTTTCGTCCATTTGTCCTGGGCCACTGAGCAGCTTTTTATTTTTTGTGGGCCGTGAGCACGTGAGTGGGCTTTTCAGACTCAGGTGTACACGAGCTCCCAACTCACCACCCCCCTTCTGTCCCACCTCGCTCCTTTGGATATAATCCCAGCAGTTCATATACGTAAGCTGTTTGGAGGATCAACAAGGGTACCGAAGGGAATAAAGCGAAGAAGAATTACCCCCAGAAAGGAAGGGAACGAAGGAACAACTGGCCCAGATTTACGGAGAATTGAAAGGAGCAAGAACAGGAGGCGGCGGGCCATGCCGGAGGGAGCTCGGGAAGAGAGGAATGGAAGGGAAGGGGCAAAGAGACGTGGAGGCACGACTGTCCTAGCTGGTGGGTGGAGCAACTCGAGGGTTCGCCGGAGGTGTCCGGCCGGGGCAGAGGCGCGCGAGGCAACAACAACGGGGCGCCATGGCTGCGCGAGCTTGCGTCGGGTGAGAGCAGGGGAGAGGGTGGGCGCGAGGCGGAAGAGATGGAGGGCGGCGGACGGGGGCCGGGCACGGGAACGAATGTGGTGGATATAGATGCAGATCGGGTTGGGGTCTTAAAAGGAGCCAAAAATGGGCCGGTTGCGGGGGTGCAAAGGAAAAAAAAAGAGAGAAAGGAGAGTTGTGTTGGGCCGGCCTGTCTTCAAAAGAAAAGACAGAAAAAGAAAGAGATGTGAAAAAAATACTCCTCATTTGGAGAATAGAGCAAGGATTTAAAATTATTTGAAAACGATTGGCATTAAACTGCAAAGTGTGTTATGAGCAATTCCAAATTAGTGATATTTTTTCCAAGCGCGAGAGCTATGTGCATTTCCCTCATTTGAGGACGTTAAGCCCTTGCGGTTTCTGCTTCAGCGCCGCCCCGTGCCCACCGTGATAACTCCCCCGTGCGCCGATGGAGGGGATGAGAAATCAAGGGCTGGTGACACAGAGGGAGTAGTTGTCCGGTGGAAGGTAGCCTGCTTTCTCTTGTTGAAGAGCTTGGGGCGAAGAGAAGTCTGTGGTGTTAGTCGGGGTCCACCATGGGTCAGGGGCGAAGAGAAGTCGGCGGCGTTTGTCGGGTCCACCATGGCTCGGGGGCGAAGAGAAGTCGAAGGCGTTCGTCGGGGTCCACCATGGGATCCCCTTCTCATCCATCTCCGCCCATCTGCCCATCTGGGCTAGCACGACGTGGGACAGGGTTCTAGGATGCCGATAGGATCCCGCCGGGCACCTAGGATGGAGCCTCGCGATCCACATCGTGCACGACCGTCGTGGCCGTGTGATAACCAGATTCCAATTTGCGTGGCGCCAGCTCGCGGGGCTTGGATGAAGTACCGTCGCGGCGGTGCGGGTCCAGCGCACATGCGGAGCGCTACGAACTCCACACTTCGCCGCCGACGCCAGTCGCCGCCTGATCGACCTCCACGCGAGATGGACATCCCCGTCATCACCTTTGATGTCGATGCCGCACGTGAGGCCAATGGATTCTTTCCTACTGCTATCATCGCCTATGTCATCGACAAAACTTTCTTTATTCCTTGATGAAGTTTTTCTTGATTTATTTCACATCAGGTAATAGGATTTCTGCTCACATTATGTTTTCCCTTCTTGGTCTGTCATCGATGTACCAGTCACTGCTGGCAGTTTTGGGGCATATAGGTGTTTCATCGTTGTAAAACCAGAACTGCATACTACTCTCCCAACTAGACCACTGTTGCTTCAATTCTTTTATCTCGGCAATTGAGTAATTATTCTGCACAACAGCGCAAAAGTTGAATTTACACAGATATGTAAGTTTCAGATGTGGAGCTAAAGATTAGAGTTGCTTATATAGGTGTAGGGAATAACTCACAGACGGAGGCCCTCAAGTCTAGCTCGATGAGATAAGTTTCTTTAACTTCAAAATTTATATATTTTTAAGTTCAATGACATGTGTGTCGTATGGTGGCCGAGCTCACAGTTTTGGGATTGACCACATTCAGAGCATTACGATATGAAAACTGTCTGCCGCTAGCAATGGCGGGAAGGAGGATGAGCGGTGACACAGGTGGGATGGGGTGCTGTCTTAACTTGAAATAGAGTCGAAGAGAGGGGTGAGTCTTAAGCCATGCTTATTTTGTAGCGCTGCCTGGGAGACAATCCGGAAGTTTTAGAGAGCTCCTATACGCCGCCCGTGGGCGTTCGATCGTCGCGGCTTCACTGAAGCGACGCGCACACGGGCCAGCCCAATCATCACGCGGTGAGCGAAACTTCGAAAAAAGAAGAAGCGCATGCGTGGGATCGAACCGTAGACCTCATGCTGGATTCCAGCGAGGCTCGCCAGCAGTGGTGGAGCGAGCGCAGGATGCCGGGGTGGGGGGGGGGGGGGGCGCAGAATAGAAAATATGAAGCTTTGCGGGGGGCCAAATGACTGCACTTTACTGAATTTAGGCCCCTTGCTTCAGTAATTTTTCCTATGGCTGGGGGGGGGGGGGGGGGGGGGGGCAGCAGCCCCCTGAGGTTTGCATGTAGCTCCGCCAGTGCTAGCCAACCGAGGTAGCGACCTCGAACGTTATAAATGCAGCACTATGCTTAAAGCAGAAAGTACAGCGGCAAATCCTTTGTAAAAAAGTTCATCATTTTATAATATACGTTGAACAAATTTTAAAATACCGTGAACTTTTTTTGTAAAAAAATACTAAACAAATTTAAAATACACAAATGAAACATTTTATATTATACGTTGAACAATTTCTTAATATATGTTGATCAAAATTTAAATACACAATGGACATTTTCTAATATACGTTGAACAATTTAATAATATACGATGAACATTTTTGTAATACACGATGAATATTTTTATAGTGCTAGGTGAACTATTTGATAATATACAATGAACATTTTCTTAATACGATGAAGATTTTCATAATATGCGGTGAACTTTTTATATAATACGCAATATAAAGAAGAACAGAAACAAAAAATAAAAAAGGAAACGTAAAATAAAAATTTAAAGGAAAAAAGGAACCATAACAGAAAAAAAAACCCGTAACCAAACAACTGAAAACCGGCCAAAACAGTGAAAAACTGGAAGCAAAAAAACCATAGAAGAAAAACGAAAAAACCCCGCAAGAAACAAGGAAACAGCAGCGAACCAAATCCGTACATGGGCCGGCCCATGTGGTGACTCGCTTCAGCGAAGGCTCGTCCTTTTACCGCCTGCGGGCGTCAAAAAGGATCTGTGAGCTTTTCTATGCGAAAAGATAGGGTTCGTTAAGCAATTAAATAAAATAACTTTTGGGGCTTTTGAATAGGTTGTGTTGTGCATGGTATCATGTTTCTACAAAACATCAAGTTTTTCAATAAAATAACTTTTTGGGCTTTTGGAAAAACGATTTGATTAGAATCGCGTATGGTTCTTACAATCTACTTATTTATAAATAAATGGCTGTGGGCTGGATAGAGCATTTGAATTGGATTTCGTCGGATGTTGCGCTCCATCAAGTGAGGTCCGAAGGAGATTACTCCAGGCAGAGAAAATACGGACCAACGTCGGCTAATACATGTGCAGTTTTGAGCATGTGATATTCATTCCCTCCGGTTACTATCTATCCTGATTGCTCAGATTTATGAGATAGGCCCGACTAACTTGAAGGGAGAGAGTAGGATTATAAACAAAATAAGTGTTCCTTATCACTGGTGTTAAGACTTCTTTCGTGACTTCTTCTAAACCTCGGCGCGCGCCTTTTTGCCGCCGTTGCCGGGTGGCACCATACGGATGCCTCGTGCCGTTCGGGTGGACAACACATCAATATTCTCTCCCGTTGCAACGCACGGGCATTTGTGCTAGTTCTCTTATCATATATACATTGGGTCAAGTGTAGAATTGTATCACATGGAAAGAAGCGAGGATGTGATGGAAGCTGTTATATATAGGGGGTGCCTGTGTATTAGAATGTGTGAGAGGAGAATATATATGTGAAGCAGAATCCATGAAAAGAGATGATCGTGTAGTACACGGATAGTTTAATGCGCAACATTTCACATAATGAGTACCACACTGGAAATAAATTGCATTGAGTGGTGGTTGGTGCTGAGCTCGGCTTAATGGGTGGCTTTGATTTTTTTTTCTTTTTATTACGTTGGTGCTGAGCTTGGCTTAATGGGTGGCTTTGATTTTTCTTTCCTTTTTTATTACGTTCTTTGGGCGGCATCTAAGATTTCCAAAAGAAGGATACTGGAACCTCACGAGTGAGAGATGCAATAGCTCTGCAGCCGTTGCTATGCTCAAATTTTTTGTTAACTTTGTTCATAATTGGAGGTAGCACAGCAGCAGTAGGTACTCTCACCAGGTACCTTTCGTCGTCTTTTTTGTTTTGTCAATAGCTTAGCGTAGTAATCATTCCAGAATCCAGATGTACGATAAGAGAGGGAAACAAATTAATAACATGAACACATGCCTGTTCAACGCCCAAGCTAGATCACTGCAGCTAGCTATTTGGTACATATTGAGAGACATTTTGCTAATTCGCTTATTTGTTCCTTCTCATGTCGTGTCATGGAAAAAAGATCGGGCACATTTACAAAAAATAAATTCCATGTGTAGAGATGCTATATACTCCCTCTGTAAAGAAACATAAACGATCTTATATTTCTTTACGGAGGGAGTACTCAGGAGCCTTTTTTTCCCCTGATTGTAACCGTGCGGGCATATCAGTTTTCAGTTTTTCACATAGAAAGTTCTGCAACAGCAAATGTCGCAAGAAAGACATATTTCATAATGATACATAAATTCAGTTTGCGATTACTCATACTTCAGTTCCTGCTTTTGGAAACGAGGACATACGTGCAATTTCAACACTAAGACATCATGATCAAGATTGCTTGGAAGTTGCTTCTGGCATGTGCATGTTTGAACATTAGCCTTGCTGATCACATGACAAACCGGTGGCCTACTCTTATTTCTTATAGCCGGTTGGTGTTATTTAGTGTTTCTTAGAGCCTGTTCATGGTGGTGCACTCTCAGCAAGTGGGTTGGCATCAGTCAATACTTCAGTTTGGCGGTTGGCGTTATTTAGAGTTTGTTAGAACCTGTTCATGGTGGTGAAAATCCCAGATCGTGTGATGACCCGCTAGTAGAACGGGGAAATCACAGATCGGAAGGTAACTTGGGATTGGAGAAGGGAAGAACAGAGAAGAAAGGATGGGATACAGAGAGGGCAGGTGAGAGCTCAAATAATTCTCATTTCCTCGATATAACTACAGGGACGGAATCCAGCCTCTTGTAATCCCACGCTCACACATTTACAAGCAGGTCCATTGGCCCATAGACCACACAGACCTACACCCATCTCGTGGCCCATTCCATAGGTTCTTCTTCTTGACATGTGGATCCAATCCAGACTTGAGTCACCATAGTCCTGTAAACGTCTTCCTGGACTAGGACCTCATTGTCCGTCATTGTCACTAACATAACAGCTCGCACAGGTAACGGAGGCATCACAATTGGGCCATTGGTGGTGGATCTTACTTTGCTTGAAAAGAATCTTGCTTGATACTCGATGGGCCTTTCCGATGCCTTCCAACCCTAGGTGTACACATCTTCCCCTCCTCGAAAAGAAAAAGGTCGACGTATCTTGCCTTGAATGTGTTGAGCCTAAGCTTGTTTTATCCAGCTATAATTCGAATCACTGTTTTTTGTCCAAAAAAATATATATTTTTTGAATCACTGTTTCTATTATCTACTTGGAACTTTTCATCGTCTTCTCTTATCATATATACACCAGATCTAGTATAGAACTGTATCACAAAGCAAGACGCGATGATGCTGGCCGGGTATTAGAGTGTGTGAGATGATAAGATACATATGAAGGCGGAATCCAAGAAAAGCTCTTCTCCTCCCGTCGGCGCCGCCGTCGGTCCGCCCCATCTCCGATGGCCTCTAGGCCATGGAGGTGCAGAGGATCTCGGCCCCCCGCCGGCGGGAGGGACCCCGTTCTCGTTCTTGTTAGATTCAGCGTGTTGGTTGGGGCTGTGTGGCGGCGGCGATATCCCATAGTAGCAATAATGTCTCCCACGTTCTATCCCCGTCCCGATGGTGTGTCTAGCATCATCGGAGGGCGTGTGGAGGTTTGTCTCCGTCGGATCTCGCGGGATTCGGTCGGTGCTGGTCTTCGGTGGATCTGTTTGGATCCGGTCTTCGTTCGCCTTTGTTTGGGTGTTTACAGGTTTGATTCTTCTGATATACGACTTTCTTCATCGGCGATGGTTGCTACTCTGGTGCGCTGGTCCTATGGGGCCTTAGCACGACGACTTCCCGACTGTCTACTACAACAAGGTTTGCCCGGCTCCGGTGAGGGAGGGGCGATGACGGCGGCGCGCCTTCGGCTCGCTCCAGTGCTTGTAGTCGTCGCTAGGTGGTCCACGGACATGGTTGTAATTTTTATTACTTCTGTTGTTCTTTGTACTGCCATGATTGAAGATGAATAGATTGGAAATTTCTCGCAAAAAAAAAAAAAAAAAAAGGCGGAATCCAAGAAAAGAGATGGTAGTATAGTACACGGACAGTTTAATGGGAAACATTTAACACGATGAGTACTACGTTACAAATAACTTACATCGGGTGGTCGGTGCTGAGCTCGGCTTAATGTGTGGCTGTGTTTTTTTTTATTACATTCGTTGGCTGGCATTAAGATTTTCAAAAGAAGGATACTGGAGCCTCGCAAGCGAGATGTGCAATAGCGTTGCTATGCTTGATTTTTCTTGTTAACGTTGTGAACCCAATTGTATGACCAGGGAAGGAAACAAATAACATGCATGCCTGTTCATCGCCCATCTAGATCATTGCAGCAAGCTATTTGGTCCATCTAGCATAGCGAAAGACATTTTGCTAATTCACTTATTTGTTCCTTCTCATGTCGTGCTGTACTAAAAATATCGGGCACATTTTACAAAAAAGTAAAATCCACGTGTAGAGATAGTACTATATATATACTCAGGAGCAATGTTTTTTTTCTCCTGCGCCTAACTCTAAAGACGTTCTTTTTCCTGATAGTAACCGTGAGGGCATATCGGTTTTCACAGACAAAGTTCTTCAACCGCAAAAATGTAGCAGAAGACATATTTTTCCCCAAATCGAGGAGCTCGTCACTCACAATTTTATTCTCATGAAATCGATACATAAATTCATTTTGGGATTACTCATATTTTCAGTTCATGCTTTTCGAAATGAGGACATAACTATAATTTCTACACCAAGACATCATGATCAAGACTGCTTGGAAGTTCCTTCTGGCATGTGCATGTTTGGACACTGACCTTTCTGATCATATGGCAGGTTGGTGCAGGCGTGCAGTGATCGGCGGCCAACCCCACGCAAAAGAATCCACTAGGAACGTGTGTAGACCAAACAGACGTCCAAGCAAAACCGGTGGCCCACGCTTATATTTCCTATAGCCGGTTAGTTGTCAGCTTGCTCGGTGCTCCAAATCATCTCATCGATTTAGTCTTGCTACTCAGGAAATTGCCGGCTGTGCAGTGCACTTTCTTATCTTCTATCTGGATGGTACTAGTATTGTGATTACATGGAGCTATAACTGCGATATGAATTCCACTTTGCACAAACAATAGTCTCTGAACGGACTTGTGCTGATGCTCCCGTTGCCTGGCATTCCTAAATCCTAACACTCTATACGTCAACGCGCTTTGGCAGTATTCCTCGAGCGTTTGATTTAAACTCCCGAGAAAGAGCTAGCAATGTACAAAAATACTTATATGAGAACTGCTACATAGCAGAAAAGAACATGAGTAGTCTATAAATGTAAGAGGTTGAGCTCTCTCCATGTTTCGAGAGTTGGCCCATGCAATTATGTCATTCATTGTTGGCATGTTTGGTTGAAGACTTGAATTCTCTGTGTAGTAGGAATTGTATGGATGAAGGTTCTTGAAGAAAGATTGGGTGTGTGGAGTCCATTACATACATAGACACATAAACCGTGAGATTTTGAAAGCACAAGCACATGGTTACCACTTTGAATTTGGGTGAAGCGTCTCAGCCTTCAAAGGAGGCACGCGTGTGATATATATTGATAGATCAGGGCGCACATCCCGTGGGAGCATACATCGAACGTGAACCTCAAGTAAGGACAGTTCCACGAGAGAGAGATTACAGGAGATAAGGAAAAGTTAAAACAAATATCCTGTCTAACAACCTATCTAACAACTCCTAATTCTATACGCAATATAATGTTTAACATCCTCCCTTAATCAGAACTTTACCAAGTTCAGATTACGCTTGAATTCTTCAAATGGTCTTGTAGACAATGCTTTGATAAAGCCATCTGCAACTTGATCTTTTGAATGCACAAACCGAATATCTAATTCCTTGTTGGCAACTCTTTCCCTTACAAAATGATAGTCTATTTCAATGTGCTTGGTCCTTGCATGAAAAACACGATTAGCAGATAAATATATTGCACCAAGATTGTCACACCAAAGACATGGAGTTTACGTATCTCAAGTTCCTTTAGTATGAACTTACCCAGATAATTTCTGCTGTTGCATTGGCCAATGCTTTGTATTCTGCTTCTGTGCTTGACCTTGAAACCGTGGCCTGTTTTCTTGCACATCATGAGATTAAGTTAGATCCAAAAAATACTGCAAAGCCAATTGTTGATCGTCTGTCATCTTTTTTCGATAAATGGTGGATTTTATTAACTCAAAATGAAGTATCAAGCGGGTACAAACACAATGAGCACACACCCGGCCTCTGCATAGTAGGATTCACACAGCCAACACTAACACACACAAAAACACGCCGACGAATCGCAAAGTCATACAAGACCAAAGCTTTGCCTAAGCGAGGAAAAAGAAAATGACCCCAAAGCGAATAACTACGATCGACAAAGTACAACAACGACCATATCCGCACCAACCATCTCTTGACACCACAAAGACAACGCGATTCTTCAACAGCAATGCCTTCAGAAAGGAAACACCGCTCAAGCGTCATCGTCACCGGATCCAACCACCAAAGGCCAGATTCTGGGTTTTCACCCTGAAGAACGGGTCCGAGCATATCCAAGCAATGCCTTCAACAAGGTAACGGATAAAAACATCGTCATTGCCAGGTATAACCAACCCTGGCCAGACCTAGGGATTTCACCCCGGAGCTCGAGACCGGAAGCACCGTCAACTCGAAGTCACCACTTTTCCACAATCCCAAAGCAGCGCTGGGGCTAGACTAGTGCCGCCGCTTCACAACCATACCCTCTGCGTGAAGTTGTCATCTGTAGTTTGCATCTTACCGTCAAAAGCAAACTAGTCGGAGCGAGAGCTTTCAAAACCAATCCAGCTGCATCCCGCAACATCCCCAATTCACGCAAGATGCCTCAACAATGGCCTGTACAACATCCTTCACATCAAAGATCCAGCCGTATGGACATCTCCCGGTCCGATCCGGATGCTAGCAGCCAGTAGGACCTGGCCGCCATTAGATCTTGTGGGCTGGCTGCGGCCAGACCATGCGGGGGCACAACCCCTGACCTGGCCCGAGGCACACCAACCTGAGCCCGCTAGGACCGAAGGCACCTGCCCGATCCGTTGGAGCGCTGCCGTTAGCGATCGAGTCGCTGGATCCGAGTCGAACTGGGACGAGCAGGAGCGCTCTGTCGCTGAAGAGACCGAGAGTCACCATGCGATCGAGCGGAGAGGGGATCAAGAGGACGAAGGGGCGCCCCGCCGCCACCGCGGGCCTGCCAGGCGGCCGCCGGCGGCGTCGTCAGAAAAGACATTAACAAGGGTGGATGATGACTTGCTGAAAGTTAGACCAACACTCAAGGTATTTTTCACATATCTAGATTAACGATCCGTTTTCACCGTTGGCTTCCTTGCAGTGAGATCTTCAAAACAAGATCCGACGTTAGCATGTTTCGGCAACATTTTTTTCTGACGGGAAACAATAAGACTTATTAATTTTAAATATAATGTACATAAAAGGAAAGGAAAGAAAGAAAAGAAAAGTACAAAAATGAAAAACTACAAATTACAGGAAACACGAGGCATTGGATTCCAAAGAGTTAGTGGAAGTCACTTACTTGCGAGTACCTGCCAGACAGGCCCGGCCGGGGGGGGGGGGGGGGGGGGGCACCTCGGGTCCCCCAATGTCAAAGGGGGCCCCAGCAGGTGTGTTTTCTATACTAGGTCTGGTTGCCAACGTTGCAAAGTAGTAGAAGCGTGACAGCCCTGAGTAGTGCACAGCAGGCATACCAATGGTTCCCTAGATAAGGTTAAGGCTAATCATAGTGGGAAGTATCATATACTAGTATCATGCATATGATACTAGTGTATGATACTACCTTCATAGTGCAAAGTACCATAGATTAGTATCATATACCATGCAAAAAAAAGTATTATATATGCTCTTATTTATTGCCATGCATGACACAGAGTAGTATAACATTAATTATGTTACGGTATCTACCTATGTTACTCTAACACTTTTTCTCTTCTTTAATTGTCTGCCACATCAGCGTGTTTGCTAGTCCCAAGTGCATGATACTAGCTAAGATACCACCACTATGGCCAGCCTAACGTAGGCAATACGCGTACTGTCGCCACGTCAAGATCCTCTCGTGACGCGCTTAAATTGATCTCCAGGACGGTGGCTCCTATTTGGCGCGGTCGCCCTCCGAGCGGCTCCTACTTGGCGCGCGGGTCGCCGCGGAGCGACCACGCACGCACCACCCTCGCGTGTTGGAGTTTCTACGGGCCGGCCCATTTTCAGGATTCACCCCAACCGGTTTTGGAAAGGTTCTAGAACCTTCCCTGAACTGTTTTTTCTGTTTTCTTTATTCTTTCTTTCGATTTTTCTTTCTTTTTCTTTTTCTTTTTTTGTTCCGTTTTAGGTTTTCTTTTCGTTTTTTCTTTTTTTTTTGTCTTTTTCCTCTTTCATTTTATTATTGGTTTTTCAATTTGCAAAAATCTTTTAAATTCGTGAATAATTTTTGTTTCTTTTTTGTTTTATTTTTCTTTTTCGTTTTCAATTTGCAAACATCTTTCAAATTTGTGATTTTTTTTTTTCAAATCATGAACAATTTTTGAAATCATGAACATTTTTTTTTTGAAATTGCATACTTTTTTACTTTTCCACTTTTTTTGCGAATTATCATTCCAAATTCACGAACATTTTTTGGTTCATCGAATTCAAAAAATATTCATCAATGTAAAAAAAATGTTCAACAATTCCAAAAATGTTCATCGAATTCAAATTTTGTTCATCGGACTTCAAAAATATTCATCAAAATTCAAAATTTGTTCATTGAATTACAAAAATGTTCATCAAATTCCAAATTTGTTCATATATTTTCAGAAAATGTTCATCAGACTCAAAATATGTTCATTGAATTCAAAATTTGTTCATCCATTTTTTTTAAAAAGTTCTTGAATACAAATTTTGTTCATGAAGTTCAAAAAATGTTCATCGAATTCAAAATTTGTTCATCAAATACAAAAAAATGTTCGTTATTATTAGAAAATTATCATAGAAATTTATTCATCAAAATAAAAATTATTCATTAATATTCAAAAAATGTCATTCTTTTGAAATTGCGAACATTTTTTGAATTCAAGAACTGTTTTTGAATTCGGTGAACATTTTTTGAATTCATGAACAGTTCACAATTTGCAACTTTTTTTGAAATCATGAATTGTTTTTAAAAAGGGAAAAAGTTTAAACAGAAAAAAGCAAAAAAAAAAAAAACCCCAAGGTGCTTCCCGCTTTTGCCGCCCCGCACATGGGCTGGCCAACGAGGGGTACGGGGGGAGCCCCGGGGGGGGGGGGGGGGGGGTTCGCTCGCTGGTTCCCTGGCGCTGTAGGGGGTCCCCTCAAGGACCTCCAGTGATGGCGCCAAGATTTGCCATCACTGGCCTCCACCAGGTATGCTTGGCCAACAAAGTTGATCCTATAGGATCTAGACTACAACTCAACCCCAACGTATTCAGTTTAGGAAGATATGCTATTGGGATTATCATGATCTAGTTTGGTGTGAGAAACTGATGATCCGTAAGATTTTAATTGAATCGATCTATACCTTTGTAACATTGCATTGGTTCTCCCATACTGATAAGACGTGTATGCATCCGGCAGCAAGGAAAGGAAAAATGAGACAAAACGAGCAGATGAGTTAATAGAATTATGGAGAGGATCTATTGATGATTTTTAAAGATTAATACGAGCAGCTGAAGAAATCCAGACGACTTGATCATAGTTTTTGTGGAGGAACAACTAATGTTAATCCAAAATACAAGGGCAATTAACAAATGATAACAATACGAGTTATTATGAGAACATATGTAATTCAACTACTACAGAATTTTGCTAGTCTTGACATGGAACCAATTTTACTCTAGATATGTATGATCCTAGAAACTGGAATAATCTTGATAGCAAAGCAAATGACATAAGATTGGAGAAGGGCCCATAAGAGAACTATAAATAGTGTTAGAAGAAATTTTGGAAGTTAATATGTAAAAAATAATATACAAAAGCTTTTGATGCACTTTAAATATTTATTGATAACATTTAACATACATGTATATTATATTTTGATGTTTGTATTAAGGGGCCCCGTGTTCAAATTTCGCCCTGGGCCCCCGAAATCTCAGGAACGGCCCTTCCTGCCAGGGTACTAAAACTTCAATATACACTGTAGAACTTGCTTCGTGGTACTTGTGTGGGTTGATGCCACTCCTCTTTTATTGTTAACACTTCAATACTCAGTTTTTCGCTATGCGTACGTTGCAATATAAAAAAACATACAAAACTATTGACTCTGTTGACATGATGTGACAAACTAGTGGCGATGATTTTTTTGTTGAGTGGTGACAACATGGGATCTTGTTTTGAAGCGCCCTTGAGACGAACTCACTAATAAAGCCGCATCGCTAATCAGATTAACGTTTTGAGATAAATCATTTCAAAAACTTAAACGCGATAATGTCAACATGATGTGGGGGATTCTTGCATGCATGTATATATGTGTTCTCTCTACTTGGGAAGAGAGTCATTGGAAGCAGTTACACGGAATAGCAACTTTGCATGCCGGAAATGCCCAATGGTGGACGGGCACTATGTGGACTTTAACAAAAAACATTTTTCCACAACACAAAAGAAATCGAAAAAAAATCTACATACACAAATACACATATCACACGTTCATGAAAATTTTCATAACAATATACTTTCATACGTGGCGTGGACAAAAAAAAAAACAAATATGTACATGAAAATGGGCCAATCTTTTTTTATTGTGGGCAGGGTTTTGTTTTTTTTGTGCAGCGTGTAAATCATAATATTTTTGAACGAAAATTCACAGATCCATCATGAATATGTTTAAGTTTTCACAGTTTTTTTTTCGAATTTTTTTGAATCTTGGAAATATGATTTTTTATCATTTCAAAAAACGGGAGCCAATGCCCCCGTCCACCAAAAAGTTGCTTCCCTTTGCATGGGCGCAATGTAGATTATTCCCAACACGGGCCTGTGCTACATATTGATCAAATGTTACTTCTGGACTTTGTTGCCAGTCCACAGTTCGGTCTCACATAATAAGCACACGGGCTTTTCCGGATCATCCATATATCCACATAAGCACAAATGTGAATCGGAGCGCTTTCAGTTTGGTGGCTAGGACTTCACTGGTTGGTTCGTGTGACGTTCCTTGCTCTGTCTTCTTGCCGACCTGACCCTGAGTAGATTGTGCCCTCTCGACAGACCTGGAAGATGCTCGAATAGGTTTTCCCGATGCCTTCCAACCCCAAGTCTACGCACCTTCTGCTCCCAGAGAAGGAAAAGTATATATGCATCTTCCCTTGAATATGTGAGCCTAAACTAAAACATGCGTGTATGACCGGCCCAACTGTAATTTGAAGCAGTGCTATACATTGTATTCTTGGAACCTATTCGTTGTCCTCTCTCATCACATATGTACACTAGGTTATTGGGTACTGGACCGCGTGTAGAACCAAGTAACAAAAGAAAGGAGCAAACATGTGAATGAATACACATATGAGTGGCCGGGTTTAGATTGTGTGAGAAGAGAAGATTGATTTATATAAGAAGCGGAATTCATGAGAAGAGATGGTTGGTCGCATGGTATACGTTCACAACTTAACTAATGTTCCAATACTAAAGAAGATATGTACTACTACCTCTGTACACAAATATGAGATGTTTTCTTAGTTTAATTTAAACTACAAAAACGTCCTACATTTATTTACAGAGGGAGTACTACGTTAGAAAGAACTTGCATTGATGAACGATTGTTGCTGAGCTCAGTTTAGTGTGTGGTTGTCAACTTTTTTGTCTGTGGTTTTGGTGAGCTTCAGAGATTTCGAGAAGGACTAGATCCTCTTGAGTGAGAAACAATGGTGCCGCTACACTCAGAGTTCTATTGTTAAGCATATAGACTCAGTCCTATGATGTTAATCTTACACACAGAGTGAAAAAAATAACGGGCATGCCTATCCCAGGGCCCTAGCCAGCTACACACACGCGGCAGCTACAGCTCCGCCATTGATTGATACTCAACAGATTTCACTTTTGGAGATGATTCAAATTTATGTCCTTGATTTGGATCAACATCTTAGTATTCAAATCGATCTAGGCTATGAAATTTTGGAAAAAACATTAACCACCAAATTAGTAGTGGTAAATACCTAACCAATCTATCAATTAAAGAGATGATGGACGAAAATACCCTTTTCAAATACCTAGACAATTCTCAAATTTCTATGTCCTCTTAGGAAAATTTAGAATTATAGGTGATTCATTTTTGTTATGCTCAAACCTGTTGTTTGGTACAAAGTTTTGTTATTGAACAATGTTATATATAGATAAGCTTATAAAACTACTCACGTAGAGACTGCACAGACCTACCGACGAACATATAGTGTTGATGATGAGAGTATCATGTCATTGGTTATCGTCAACGACTATTGAACATTGAGTGGGTTATCTGTCATGTGGTCACACTACATGGATTGTTTGGTGAAATCTCTTTGTGGTAATATAAATTGAACTTGCTGTTCTGTTAGTAGGCCCACAAAACTTTCATAGCTAGTTATTTTTTTTTTTGAAATGGTAGGATCCCCGCATTCATTAAGAAGAAAACCTAGCGCTGCCAGACCCTTGACCGTTCCCCACCCCTTCTCCCCCTCGCCGCCGCCGGAGGGCGCTGCCAGGCAAAGCCCAGTCGTCGGCGGCGGCGGCGGCGGGGCATCTTCTTCCGTCCTCGATGGGCGCACGTAGCGCGAGATGCGGCAGCACGGCGGGGACGCAGCGCTTGTGCGGTGCGGGTCGTTGTGGCTTATGGTCTGGCTCTGGTCGCATGGAGCATGGCACTGGGGGATCACATCCCCATGCACTGCCGCCATGGCCGCCAGCCTCTGCCGCGGTGACAGATCCTTCGGCTGTCTCCGGGCAGCGGAGTCTTGGAACGTGGGCGGCGGCCCATGGGGTTCTAGGTGGCAGCGACTGTCCGTGGCCATGCGGATGGCGTGGTGGTCGGATTTGATGTTGGGCGACCCATCATGGTTGCTCTGATTCAGATCTGGACGGCTTGGTGGTGGTGACCCGGATCCGGTTGGCCGGGCGGTGGTGGCTGCAGTCTGTGTTGCAGCGATCTCCTGCGGCTCCACGATGGCGGTGGTCACCGAAAGATATTTGGGAGGGTTCATCTCGCCAGATCCAGTGGTTGACTTCAGCGGTGAGATGCAAACTATGGACGACGGCTTGTCGACGCAGAGGGATGGTTGTGCAGCGGCGGCGATTACACATCGCATGTAGCTGCTGGGATCGCGAAAAAGTGGTGGCGACAATACATGAGTGACTTTGATGATGGTGCTACTCAAGCACCCGGTCTCGAGCTCCAGGGTGAAAGCCTAGGTCTGGCCCGAGTTGGTTAAACCTGGCAATGACGACTTTTTTTTCGTTGTTACCTTGTTGAAGACATTGCTTCGATATGCTCGAACTAATTTTGCAGGGTGAAAACCTAGATTTTGGCCTTCGCGGGTGGATCCGGTGACGGCGGGGCTTGAGCGTGGCTCCCTTATTGAAGGCGTTGGTGTTGCAGAACCTCGTCGTCCGTGTGGTGTCAATGATATGGTTGGTGCGGATATGGTCATTGACGCAGTTTGCCGATCGTAGCTCTGATCGTTTTTGGGTTATTTTTTCTTTTTCCTCGCCTACATATAGCTTTGGTCTTATATGACGTTGCTAGTTGTTGGCATGTTTGTGTGCGTGTGTAGGTGTTGGCTGTGCATCTTAGCTATGCAGAGGCTGGATGTGTGCTCATCATGTTTGTATCCTCTTAATGCTCCATTTTGAGCCAATAACATTGACCCTTTGTCGAAAAAAATCAAGAAGAAAAGAGTTGCCCGGTTAATTAGGGAAAATCGGGCAGAAACCAAAGAGTTGCCCAGTTAATTACGGAAAACCGGACAAAAACCATCATAACCAGTTAGCGGCTCACACATGATACCACATGCACACCACTCCAAAGAGGGCCTCGTTGAGACAGCATGCAGGCGTCATCGTCATCACTCCTACCCTCGGAGGCGTCATCGCTATCCCTAAACTCTGAGAAAACGGCTCCAACTTCGCCGTAGGCGATCATTGACTCAACCCACATTGTAGAGGCCGTGTGGAGTTCTATAATAAGATGCCTGTGCGATGCAACGGAATATACAAATGTGTTTCCCTAGATAATCATTCGAAAATGTTGTGCATACGACACTGTTATCCCATGTTTGTACGTCATCAATACGGAGCATCCAGACTAAAAAACGAGAGAGATACCGATGAATATTCGGCATAAAAGAATCGTACATGTTTTTGTCGTACGTGTATACCATTGTTCAAGTCATTTTACTTGCAGACATCTATTTCCTTCTTTCCTCTTTCTTTATTCATCCAACCTCCCTTTCATCCCAAAGTACATGTGCATTGCTACAAAATTATATCCCAAACTGCATGTGTATTGCTACAGAACTACACATACTCACCCCATCTTCGATAATAGCTGCGTTTAGATTGCAGTGGTCGGCTTGATTTAGCTTTTCCAGCTGCCCCTTGACATCTTAATGTTTGATGATATGATGCTTGTATGTTGGTGGTGGTGATCGACTTGGCCGACCATCCGCATGTTAGCGAAACACCACCTCTGGCTATGCCTTATGCCTCTAGCTCCACAATTTGGGGAGTCCCATGTTTGATAACACATCTGAAAGGTAATATGCAGAAACAGTTATATGTAGCATCACCTTGACTGTATGTTTTGTTTAGGGAATTTTGACTATGCCTTTCGATAACATTTTTAGATCAGTCTTGCTAAATCTCAGTTGACTGAGACTTAACCAAGTCTCAGTCGATGCTATATCCGTGAGATCTAACATTGAGATCCGTGCAAAATTTTCTTTTTAGTTTTTTCTTTTTCTTTCTTGCATGTTATGTCACTTGAATGAGATTTCGTTAAATCTCAATCGACTGAGACCTAGCCAAACCCCTTTTCAGATTGATTGGTTGTAGTTTACCACAATCAAAGTTGCTAAACACTCTCATGGAGTCATCTTGATCTTTAAATACGCCCACAATCTCTGTAGGATTAAATATAATACCATCAGTACTGCGCATCTACCGTGCTTTCAAGTTTTCATTGCTCTCTGGTTTTGCGGCTTTGCCTGGCATTACGAATTATGTGGAGCTTCCAGTATTTTATATATAGATGAAAAGTCATTGCCAATGGCCCTTTCATGATTGAGTTTTATTTTTTATTTTTGTTGTGCTCATGGATTTGCTTCCCTGATAGTTCTTTTTTTGTTTGAGCGGTTGCTTCCCTTATAGTTGATGCCACGGTTACTCGATTGTTTGCTAGCAAACTTCTTATCAACTTTTGATTAACTTGGTGCAGGGGGGCTAGTAAGTGTTCTGCATCAATTTAAGCAAAGATCTTATTGGTCTAACATACAACTTGACTATGTTCCAACTTACAGTAATTCTTACGATTTAATGCTTCCTTGGCTGACTCTGGTTTTTTAGTGTTTGGCATTTTTTTTAAAAGGAGGATTACCCCGGCCACTGCATCATCATGATGCACACAGCCATCTTTATTAATTATTCATCAAAGTCTGACAAAATGAATACAAGGATCAACCCGAAGCCTCCTTCTAGACGAACAAAGTCGCTACACCTACAAGTATACAAATATGCCCTGTCCGCATAACAGACACAATCTAATCAAGCTATCTAAGCAATCAATGTAGGGCTCCATAGATCTATATATAATCGATATTGTCCATATGAGCAACTCAGACATTATGCCAGAAGCACATTGTGGGAAGCAAATTATGAACAAGGCATGGGTTTATATCAGGATAATCATCCATGTGATTAAAGCAAGTTCTCCATGGGACTAAAGCATACAAACGGGATTAAAGCATACAGACCTTACACAATATCAATTATTTTACCTGCAAAAAATAAAAACAGATACGTATGTGAACCGAAATCTCGAACAACACAGATATAACAACATGAGTATGTAGACGGAACAAAGGTACTATTTTGTTATGAAATTGAAACATCAGAGAGAAACTAACTCACTCATGTGCGATAGAGAGAAGTCACTAGTAGAAAACAGGGCATTGGTTTTTGCCAGATCAGAGCAACAGTCCCGGTCTACTTACGAATTGGGACTAATGCATGCATCAGTCCCGGTTCGAGCGGCCAGGACGCCGGCCGGGCCTCGGCAGGCACCAGTCCCGGTTCGGACCTTTAGTCTCGGTTCCAGCCACCAACCGGGACTAAAGGGCCTCGCTCCTGGCGCAACCCCTTTAGTCCCGGTTGGTGTCTGGAACCGGGACTAAAGGTCAGTCTTCAGTCCCGGTTCTAGACACCAACCGGGACTAAAAAGATGCCTATATATATGCTCGCCCCTGCGCGCTCACTCCTCTATTTTTTGGCCGGCCGGCGTGTGGGAGGTGTGTGCTACTCTGTTCTCACCTCCTATGCACATGAGGTGTTTGATGAAATGCCCGAGCCACACTTAAGCTTTCTCTTCTCTAAGCTTGACCTCCAAGCTACATTTTCCTCAAGATTTGTCTAGGTTTGGCAGTGCACCAACTATCCAAGTGTTCTAAAAAGTTAGCAACTTCATCCTTTCATCTCTCACTGCTAGTTTAGCTCATTTCAAATGCTCTAGAAGTAGAGTGGTTTGTGGGTTTTAGTGGAGGTGTGTATGTGGGAGTTCTTTTGATTTAGATGCATAATTTGAGCTCAAATTAACTTCTTAGAGTTTGCACATGTGTAGGGTGCCGTCCCGTCCCCGTCCCCGTCCTCACCGCCGTCGATCGCCCGCATCGATCTCGTCGCCGGCACCACCGTGGTGAGCCTCTTGTTCTTATCTTCTTTTTAAAAGAAAAAAATTCTTACTTGTATGATTTAGATAGCTACTTGTATAATTTTCTTACTTGTATTATTGTTTGTTATTATATAGTGCCATGGTTTTGGTATCCGCCCCCGCCGGCTCTCGTCCGGTCTATGATTCGGATGTGGTATATTATCTTTATAACTATTTGTTTCATTTAGTGTTTATGACAATTATGTCGACCAACGTGACATAGATGTTTTTATCTAGGAGGTATGTGAACCGGAAATTCCAACCGACCCTCTTGTCGAGAGGTTAAATTTAGTTGAAAAAGAAAACAATTATTTAAAAGAAAAATTGAAAAGAATTGAAGAAGAGAAGATGAAATTGGAGTTGCATGTTGCCGATGTCGTCGATCTACACAAGATCCAGATGGATGCAATGCGCTTGAAGATTAGAAAGATTAGAAAATATGCCATTGATAATGAGGCTTGGTATCATTATGCTGTTGGATCAATTGTTACCTTAGTTGCGATTTTGATCGCATTTGTTGTTGCATTTAAATGTTTTACATAGTTGTATGTTAGTTTCAATGTATGTTTTAATTAGATGCTCTAGAGAGCTGTATGTTGTTCTATGAGAATTATGTATGAACTTTATGTATTTATTTTTTCAGTAATAACATTTGATCACTACTGTACTTTGGTTTTAATGTGATGATGAACTTGTATTAATTTGGTCATTTCTCTATTCATGATGTTCTGTAATGGTTTTTGATACACTTAATTATATAATGCACGCAGATGAACCGGCAATGGATGTACGGTGACCGACGCACATCCGAGTACATTACGGGCCTGCATAATTTTCTCGAAGTGGCTGAGGCAAACAAGCAGAATGGTTTTATGTATTGTCCATGTACTGTCTGTGGGAATACGAAGGATTACTCTTCCTCGAAAACCCTTCACTTCCACCTGCTTGAGAAGGGTTTCATGCCACACTATAATGTTTGGACCAAGCACGGAGAAAGAGGGGTTATGATGGAAGACAACGAAGAAGAAGAGGATGATGACAACTATCCTATGTTTCCTGAATATGGTGATACTGCAACGGGGGAAGCTAAAGATCAAGAGGCACCAGATGTGCCCGATGATGATCTTCGCCGGGTCATTGTTGATGCACAGAGAGGATGCGAAAGTGAAAGGGAGAAGTTGAAGTTCGATCGCATGTTAGAGGATCACAAAAAAGGGTTGTACCCAAATTGTGAAGATGGCAACACAAAGCTCGGTACCGCACTGGAATTGCTGCAATGGAAGGCAGAGAATGGTGTATCTGACAAGGGATTTGGGAAGCTACTGAAAATAGTGAAGAAGAAGATTCCAAAGGATAACGAATTGCTTGACAGTACGTACGAAGCAAAGAAGGTTCTCTGCCCTCTAGGATTAGAGGTGCAGAAGATACATGCATGCCCTAATGACTGCATCCTCTACCGCGGTGAGGAGTACGAGAATTTGAATGCATGCCCGGTATGCGGCGCATTGCGGTATAAGATCAGACGAGATGACCCTGGTGATGTTGAGGGCGAGCGCCCCAGGAAGAGGGTTCCTGCCAAGGTGATGTGGTATGCTCCTATAATACCACGGTTGAAACGTCTGTTCAGAAACAAAGAGCATGCCAAGTTGTTGCGATGGCACAAAGAAGACCGTAAGAAAGACGGGAAGTTGAGAGTACCCGCTGATGGGTCGCAGTGGAGAAAAATTGAGAGAAAGTGGCCGGACTTTGCAGGTGACGCAAGGAACTTATGGTTTGGTTTAAGTGCAGATGGCATTAATCCTTTTGGGGAGCAGAGCAGCAATCATAGCACCTGGCCCGTGACTCTATGTATCTATAACCTTCCTCCTTGGTTGTGCATGAAGCGGAAGTTCATTATGATGCCAGTGCTCATCCAAGGCCCTAAGCAACCCGGCAACGACATTGATGTGTACCTAAGGCCATTAGTTGAAGAACTTTTACAGCTATGGGACATAAAAGGTGTACGTGTGTGGGATGAACACAAACAGCAGGAATTTGACCTACGAGCATTGCTGTTTGTAACCATCAATGATTGGCCTGCTCTTAGTAACCTTTCAGGACAGACAAACAAGGGATACAGCGCATGCACGCACTGTTTAAATGAGACTGAAAGTATATATTTGGACAAATGCAAGAAGAATGTGTACCTGGGACATCGTCGATTTCTTCCGACCAAGCATGCCTTAAGAAAGAAAGGCAAGCATTTCAAAGGTGAGGCAGATCACCGGAAGAAGCCTGTCCTCCATACTGGTGATGATATACTTGATATGGTCAAGGATTTACAAGTAATCTTTGGAAAGGGTCCTGGCGGACAATCTGTTCCGAATGACGCTGACGGACACGGAGCCATGTGGAAGAAGAAATCTATATTTTGGGACCTACCCTATTGGAAAGACCTAGAGGTCCGCTCTGCAATCGATGTGATGCACCTGACGAAGAATCTTTGCGTGAACCTACTAGGCTTCTTGGGCGTGTATGGGAAGACAAAAGATACACCGGAGGCACGGGAGGACCAGCAACGTATGAACGAAAAAGACGGCATGCATACAAAGCAGTATCAAGGTCCTGCCAGCTACGCTCTTACCAAAGCAGAGAAGGAAATATTTTTTGAATGCCTGATCAGTATCAAGGTCCCGTCTGGCTTCTCGTCGAATATAAAGGGAATAATAAATATGGCAGAGAAAAAATTCCAGAACCTAAAGTCTTATGACTGCCACATGATTATGACGCAACTGCTTCCGGTTGCATTGAGGGGGCTTCTACCAGAAAATGTTCGATTAGCCATTGTGAAGCTATGTGCATTCTTCAATGCAATTTCTCAGAAGGTAATCGATCCAGAAATCCTACCAAGGTTACAGAATGATTTGGTCCAATGTCTTGTCAGTTTCGAGTTGGTGTTCCCACCATCCTTCTTCAATATTATGACACACGTCCTAGTTCACCTAGTCGACGAGATTGCAATTATGGGTCCTGTATTTCTACACAATATGTTCCCCTTTGAGAGGTTCATGGGAGTCTTAAAAAAATATGTTCGTAACCGTGCTAGGCCAGAAGGAAGCATCTCCACGGGCCATCAAACAGAGGAGGTCATTGAGTTTTGTGTTGACTTTATTCCTGACCTTAAGCCGATTGGTGTTCCTGAATCGCGGCATGAGGGGAGACTGGGTGGAAAAGGCACGCTAGGACCGAACTCAATAATATGTAGGGACGGGCATTCTTGGGCGCAAGCACACTACACAGTTCTACATAATTCTACCTTGGTGGCCCCGTATATCAATAAACACAAGAATATTCTACGCTTCAAACACCCGGAGCAGTCTGACGACTGGATTACACGTGAACACATGGGGACTTTCGGCGGTTGGTTGCAAACACATCTCATGGGTAACACCACTGTTGGAGATGAGCTGTACTTGTTGGCCAGGACACCATCTTTAACTGTATTGACTTTCCAAGGGTACGAGATAAATGGGAATACATTTTACACGATCACCCAAGATAAAAAGAGCACCAACCAAAACAGTGGTGTCCGCTTTGATGCAGCAAACACCAATAGGGCAAAGGACACATATTATGGTTACATAGAGGGCATATGGGAACTTGACTATGGACGTGATTTTAAGGTCCCTTTGTTTCGGTGCAAATGGGTCAATTTGTCAGGAGGCGGGGTACAGGTAGACCCGCAGTATGGAATGACAACAGTGGATCTCAACAATCTTGGGTACATAGACGAACCATTCGTCCTAGCCAATGATGTGGCGCAGGTTTTCTATGTGAAGGACATGTCTACCAAACCGAGAAAAAGAAAAGATAAGGAAGCGAATACATCATACGATGAGCCAAAGCGCCACATAGGTCTTTCAGGGAAAAGAAACATCGTGGGAGTGGAGGACAAGACAGACATGTCAGAAGATTATGACAAGTTTCATGAAATTTCTCCCTTCAGAGTGAATACTGACCCAAGCATCCTGTTAAATGATGAAGATTATCCATGGTTACGGCGCAATAAGCAAGGGACACACGCGAAGAAATAGTTTTGTACCCCAAGATCCCACTCTGGGATGTGACCGGCTTCACCGCCATCACTTTTTCTCTAGTGTGAGTTTTTGGACTTATAGCTGGAAAGCCACTTCGGTCAAACCAGAGTGAATCTTTGTAAGAGCTAGCTAGGGCATTTTGGCATTTGAAACATGATTTTATAATAATTATTTATTAAGTTATGAAATTTTAATTATTCATATCCTTTTAGTATTTTAATTATACAGAGGAGTTAATCAATGCAATTATGTCCAAACAAAATATGAATGTCTTCTGAGCACCGGTTGGTTGCTCAATATTTTCAAAAACATATTGACAAACCACCACCTGATAATATTTTTCAATAGCAAAAAGAATCAACTACAAAAGCTTTTATAAAACTCTAGTTATGATCAAAATAATATTAACTTCAAATTATATAAAAATGAGGTACATATGCAAAAAATTAAAATTGCCATAACATAAAAAATAACATAAAAAATAAAAAGACATAACATGTGCCATATAATTTATAGTGGTTATGAAAGAATATTAAAATTGACATAACATATGCAAAAAATAACATAAAAAATAAAAAAACATAACATATGCAAAAAATTAAAAGTGCCATAACATAAAAAATAAAAAGACATAACATGTGACATATATTTTATAGTGGTTATGAAAGAATATTTAAATTGACATAACATATGCAAAAAATAACATAAAAAATAAAAAAACATAACATATGCAAAAAATAACATAAAAAATAAAAAAAATACCCGCCTACTAGCAGACACCACGGCCTGCATACGACTAGAAACCCAACTATATATGGGCCAGGATGCAGGCCCACAGGGCTAGTAGGCCCAACAGGGTAGAGGTTAGTCAATTAACTGCCTTCTTTAGAGAGGAGCTTGGGAGAGACATCGCAGCCGCGTATATAAACCGGTGCGATCTCCTCTCGCTTGGCGAGGTGGGACTAAACTTTCACCACCCCACGGCTGTGCCACCCTTTAGTCCCGGTTGGTGGCACCAACCGGGACTAAAGGCCCCCCTTTAGTCCCGGTCCGATCCACAAACCGGGACTAAAGGTGAATTTCACCAGCCCAAAGGGCGCGAAACCCAACCCTTTAGTCCCGGTTGGTGGCTCGGACCGGGACTAAAGGGGGGCCTTTAGTCCCGGTTGGAGCCACCAACCGGGACTAAAGGGTTGGGTATATAAGCAGCACTTCAAATTTTTTCTCCCATTCTCTCCCCCGACGCCGAACCACAGCACGACGCCGCCAGGCTGCTGCGCCGGAGATCGCCGTTGCCTCCGAGCCGTCCCCCCCTCCCCTCGCCGACGCCCTCGCCGCGCCCTAAACGTCGCCGTCGCCGAGCCCTGCCCCGACGCCGTCGCCTCCTCGCTGTGAGCGCCGCCCCAATCCCCTCCTCCTCCTCCTATCCCCCCCGCACTGCTGGCCGACCCCGACGCCGACGCCGACCCCGACGCCGCCCGCGCACGGCGCCGTCTCCCTCTCTCTCTGAATCTTCTGCATTTCTGAATTTTTCGACAGGGTGAACAGTGTGCACACCACATGTATGATGAAATGCCAGAGGGTCCTAGGGATTTTAGGAATTCTTGGGAATTTTTGTGGTGGGGTGTTGAAGCATATAAGAGGGTCTGGCAAAGTTTCAGAATTTTTGGAGCAATTAAAAATAGGTTTTGGTCATGGAGTTTGAATCTGGACCAAATTTGAACTGGATGGAATTTGAAAATTTTGAACTGTGGAACTCAAAGTTTTTGGTGAAATGGGTTGTGGGTACTGCCTAGTTGCTAGGATAATTTTTGTGGGTGCAGAAGAATTATAGAAAATATGGTTCCTTTGTAAATCAAAGAAACTAGGATAAATATAAATTCCAACTTAGTTTCTAAAATAGTTTCTAAAATAGATTCATTAGCTTTTTTTTTCAATTTGAGATGTTTTTAAATAGCTATGTGAGATGTGCTCCAAAATGGAGATATGATGAGTGGTTACTAAAACAAATTGAAGAACAAAATGTTTGCATTAGAGTTCATTTTGTCTTTTTTGTATGTTTTAATGCAAGCATCTTTTGGGAAATCTTTGAACATGAAGTAGGAGCATTTTGATGTCATCTTGCTCGTAGATTTTAGTTCATGCCATGTTAGGACCTGTAGTGAGTGCTACAAGCTTGTAAACTTGCTATCTATTCATTTCTGCCATGACATGCAAATATCACTAAGTCTGAAAATCTGTTAATACTTGTCAACTTGTCATGATGATTGCCATTGATCTAGGGGTCATTTGAATTAGTTCAGTAAGCATGTTTTGCCATGTGTTACATGTACATTCATGTCATGCCATTTGTTGCCATGTAGAAATTCTGTAGCATGTTCAAATCTTGCTTTCAAATTGGTATCTAGCTATAATGGACAGATTTGCATTGCATATTGCTTTGATCACCATTTGAGTTCCGTGCATCCGTTTGCCATGATCTTTATAGGTCCATTTCAACTAAAATCTTCCATTCTATCCAGTGGCATACTTGGGTTTGCCTAATTTTTTTTACTCGGTGGAATTACAGGTTATGGTGTTGCATCTCCGTGGAGTTAGTCCCCGATCGTCCCTCCGCTGTTTGACAAAAGGTGTCCATTTGTCGTATGTTGAGTTTTGTTCATAGGATGATGGTTGGTTCATTTGTTGAGTTAATTGTGTATTCAACTTGTGTATAAATCTTGTATTCATCTTGTATTCATTTTGTATTCATCTTGTGTATAAATCTTGTATTCATCTTGTACAAATATCGTCGTAACTTCGACATGAGAAGGGGGGGGGGTCGTTAGAACATAACCCCGATAACTTTGATTTTGAGGCATATGAAAACCTGATTTGCACGTCGGACAGGCATGAGAGAGGCGGTTCGCAAAGTATCCTCTCCCGAAAGATAGGACGACTCATCAGATATGATTCTAGATAATGTCCAATGCCTCATATCGCGAACATAGTTATATTTGATAATTGATCTTCATATAAATGAAGCATAAAAGTTTAGCAATCACTTACACATTTTCATGTTGTTCATTGACTTTGACATGAGGGGGGGGGGGTCGTGTTAAAACATAACCCCGATAATTTCGGTATAACTTCGACATGAGGGGGAGGGGGTCATTAAAACATAACCCCGATAATCCACTAATCCATTGCTCATATGCATATGATTCCTTGTTGTGATTAGGTCTATGTTTGCCACTAATCCATCTCTCATGGTTGTATATTGCCATGTTGTAATATTTGCAGAAACTATGGAACACGACAGAGACTTAGAAAAAGAAGAGATGTTGGGGGATATAATCCACGACGGAGGTGATGATAGCCCCTCACAGTTTCTCAACAACTCCGATGGTGAGGGAAGAGAAGATGACGGCTCCGCCAGTGTTGGAGCCTTAACTGTTGCAATGTCCGGCGAGGTATATATATTAATTAAGCCTCTGCTGACTAGATGCATTAATTGTTTTGTATGTACATATATTAACACTTCTTTCTTCTTTTAGCCCTCCGGATCGAGCCAAACTTCTATAAGGAGACGAGGCCTGAAGAAAAGGTTGGGCGAGAATGAAAGGTTCACGATCGAACAAGTCGATCCAGATGGCAAACCGACTGTTCCCAAGCGGACCCAAGACCGATTTATACATCAGTGCGAAGTTGTTTTTAGGGACAGCGTCCCGATTAGCATCCAAGAATGGAATAAGAAGAAGGACGATGGAGTTTCTTATGTCGACGATAGATGCAAAGATCAGCTTTGGAACTCGCTCATGATAAATTTCAGCCTACCGCCAGAGGAGGATCCAAATAACCCAGTTATACAGCGAAAAGTCAAAAAATGGGCTCTTAAGAAGATGGCAGAACAATTCAAGAACTGGAAGAAAAGATTGAACGAACAGTTTGTCGAGAAAGACGAGACTCCAGAATTCACCGGTCAATATGTGAAGATAAAAGATCACTGGCCCGCATTTGTGGTGTACAAGAAATCGGAGAAAGCTAAGAACAGGTCACAGACAAATAAGCTAAATGCTGCAAAGAAGCAGTATCACCATGTTACGGGGTCAGGTGGCTACAAGGTTGCCCGGCCTACGTGGGACAAAATCTGAGAACGACCTGCTTGCTAAAGGGATCCAACCAGCGACATCGAACTGGCCCGAACGGGCAAGGACTTGGTTCTTCGGGCATGGGGGAACTTTGGACCCAGAAACAGGGAAGTGTGTTTACACGAAAGAACAACTTGAAACACCCGTCACAAAGATTCAGGAAGCAATCAAGGACATGCATGAAGGGAGGTTCCATCCCGACAGAGAGAAGGACGTGCTGTCATGCGCCCTCGGGAATCCTGAACACCCTGGACAAACACGAGGCACAGCAGGCTCCGTTCCGTGGGTGCATGGGTTTCCCGACAGCACTGGTTATAGAAGCCGAGGGAGAAAGAAGAAAGAGGAAGCAGACCGGATGCAGAATGTAGAACAAAGATTAGCATTGCAGGAGAAGAAACTAGAGGCACTTACCAGTCAGCGAGCTACCGACCCACCATCTCAGCAGCACGAAGATCCTTCATTCGATACTGCCCACGAAGCTACCCCACCATCTCAGCGGAAAAGCAGCGTGGCTTCCACGGAGCTCGTTCGGCCTGATATGACGGCTCCTCGCTACCCCGTGGATTATATCACGGAGAGGGAACATTGTGAGCTAATGGCGAAATGCATCAACCTAACCTTGAAGGTGGCGGTCGGCTATGTCTTACCTCCTAGACCTGATGGAACTTTCCATTGCAATCCGATTCCAGATGGCTTTGCTATTGTCGGGGTGGATGAAGTTACCAAGGGATTCAAGGGTCTGGAGCTTGAGTACCCTACAGGTGAAGGGGAGACTCATCTGGTAGATGCCGTAAGGACTACCATTCTATGGAGAAAGGAAAACATCGTGCTTCCACAATGGACGCCGCGTCAGCAGACTCAGCCGGAGGAGGCCCCTCAGCAGACTCCTCACAGTCCAGCTCTATCTCCGCTGCCTCAGTCGTCTCCGCCGCGTCAGCACACTCCGCCGCCTCAGCTGTCTCCGCCGCGTCAGCGGACTCCGCCTCCTCCGCCGCCTCAGCAACGGCTAAAGAGACCCGCCGCTGCTCCGGCGGCTAGCAGTACAAAAACGAAGAAATCCAGAGCAGGTCCAAGCATCAAGAAGGCTCCTCCCAAGTTACCATATGACATGACTGACGAGGAAATCAACAAGATCGTGGCTGCCGATGTGAAACGCCAGCTTGCACCGAAACGTCCAGATCCAAAGGAGAAAATAGATTCGATAAAAGTGAAGCGCTGTCTGGATGCCCTTCAGCGACCACCATCTCCTCCGCTGCCCTCACACTATGACCGCTGTATTGTAAAGACATTTAATGATGCGAAAAGGTCGGGAAGTACTAGCAGTGCTGCAAGAAGTGGGAAAACAATTCCCAGCTCGGCGAACAGGAAAAACAATCGTGCCCCCCGCTCAAGGTGTTTCCCGATATCGCTAATGATCCGGGGGTAGCGGCCGCTCATCCTGGTTACACTCTTCGTGATTACTTAGGCGATGAGGTACAATTCGAAATGGCTGAGGTAGCCTTTAGATACGAGCACGGGAAGCCTCTCATCAGACCTGAGCAGCTCCCGAAACTATCAACGATGATGCGAACATTGCATGACTGGTACTTGAAAGCCTGCAAGGAAGGGACCGACAGTATCTTAGTGGGAATTAAAGATGAGCACTACTTCAATGGAGTCGAGGTGTTGTACATTGAATTTGAAGAATTCTTTCAGTTATACAATCAAGACGCCCTCGACAAAACTATCGTCAGTTGCTATTGTATGTAAGTATTTTTTCTGTAATTAAGTCTCTAGCTCAGCTCGTTCATTGCATGTATAATTATCCTCACACTATATTATGCAGATTGAAGATCCTCGAATGCAGAGGAAAAATCTATGACATTGGGTTTATTAACCCAAATACCGTAAATGAATATACGGTACAAAAAAACCCCGATGAGACAGAGCAAAACTTGCTAAAGGCGTTACTTGGACAACAAAACAAAAGGGAAATACTATTTCCTTACAACTTCAAGTGAGTGTTACTGTCTTGTGCAAATTCTGTTTCGCTTACTCGAGGTTAAGTGTAATTGATGAGTTATGCGTGCGCAGGTTCCACTATATTCTGCTAGCCATTCAGCTTGACGCGGGAGTAGTAAATGTCTTGGACTTGAGACGTAAAGACCCTAAGGAGTGGGCGGACCAGAGTCAAATTCTCCAGAAATAAATTCAATCATTATCGCACCATATCGGCAACTTTCGTTCATTTCATGATATCAAGTAATTATTTTCTTTGCCGGACAGGGTTTGGAAAAAGTTCACCAACCAGGTTAGGGGTGAATGGAAAAAGGAGGTACGATTTTCACACCCCAAAGTAAGTACTACTAGCTAGTTCCGCGCATCTCTCATTGATTCTAGTTTCAATACCATTATCATGCTTGATTATCATTTTGATTGAACTCTATTCTCGTAAATTTCTTGTGGCAGGAACTCGAGAATAATTTATGTGGATACTACGTTTGCGAGTACATTCGCCACGAGACCTCTGAGCGGGGCAGATCTGAAGAACAATTTGAAGTACGTAAACAATATTCACATTTTTATTTTATTACCATCAATTGTGTTGAGTTTCATTCATATATGTATATATTGACCCCCTTCTTTAAATTAGATCTCGCGGAAGCGGGACGAACTCCTACCAACTGATCGCATACGAGCAATTCAAGAGGAATTGGCGGGATTCTTTGTTGAGCATGTCATACCTACAGACAGAGAATGCCATCGGGATTTGCAATGCGATATTGGTAATTAGATATTAGGGATCGTAAGAGATGTTATATTGTATATATGCATGAACGTGTACTATATGTAGTAGCGTCGAATAGATATACGAAAACTTGTTGTTCGACCAATCACGGAGAAAGAGAGGTCACTTCTCTCTATATATTGATCATGACGATGTTGTGTAATGGTTCCTTCATTGCTATATATATGTAGTAGCTAGCGTCGAGTTGAATGAAAAGCATAAAATAAAAATGAAAACCCTAAATGTAAAGGAATTGAATGGTAAACACAAAAAGAAAAGGGGAAACACAATATGAAACCCCTAAACCCTCCAAAACCCCTAAACCCCTCCTTTAAAAAAAACCCAGCGCCTGGCAGTTGCTGACGCGTGGCTGCCTTCTAGTCCCGGTTGGTGTTACCAACCGGGACTAGAGGTCCTCCTGCCTGGGCGCCCATAGCGGCCACATGGAGCTCCTTTAGTCCCGGTTCGTAATCCAACCGGGACTAAAAGTGGGGGCCTTTAGTCCCGATTGTTTTGTCCCGGTTGCAGAACCGGGACTAAAGGCCCTCTGGAACCGGGACTGATGCCCTGTTTTCTACTAGTGAGTGTTAAGTATATCGGAGTTTGGGAGATGGAAGTTGCGTGTCAAGTCATGAAAATTTATCATCAAAAACTATCTTTAATGGGCAATTATAGCCTACAAAATTCTGACAAGGGACAAGCAACTCAGATTTACAAAGTCAACCGGCATCTCTCTCCGAACACATATCTAGGATCAACTACAGATTTCACCAAGGATTAACTATAAATTTCTGCAAAGATCGAGTAGAAAGGCTAAATTTAGATTCTTTTCATTACATTAACCACAATTGTGTACTTAATTCCACCGTCCATGAGCTACTTTGCAGATCCACAAACAATTTGTATATCCAATTTAGACAGATTCACGTGTTCCAAATTACACAGATTCACGTGTTTACGGAATGACCATAGTGTCAATCACATAAGTTCATAGATCTGGTCCACATCACACACAAAAAACTGGACAAATTTATTGGATATGAATATGATAGGAGAACCTCAGAACTTACATAGGGAATGAGCGTTGCGACTTGAGCGTATCTCTATAGCTGGATTACAGAGGTGAGTTGAGTTGCTCCTCCATTTCTTCAAGATATATCATCCATCCTCCTGCTGAGTTGCTCCATTCCTTCAAATTAGCGATGGCAGCCCTAATGTTGAATCCCTAGGTCTGTTGGAAAGAAGAGGTCAGCTCCCAGTGTAAGCCCTTGATATTCTCCACCCTTTAGATCCGAACTAAGCTTATGGGAACTGATAGAGAAGGGGGATAATCCATCTATAGGAACAGTAGAGGTTGCCGGCGACGGGCAACTGGGCAGCGGCTCGGTGGAGAATAAGAGGGAAGAGAGAGAGAGAGAGAGAGAGAGAGAGGGAGAGAGAGAGAGAGAGAGAGAGGTGTGCGCGGTGCTGTGTTTCGGCTGTCTACTCCAAAATTTTGTACGACATGTGGGGTGTTTTTGCAAAAGGGCGGTTAAGTGGCTCGGCGGCCATCTGACTGGATCTCAGCCTATGATTTAAAATCGGACGGTATAGGTGGCAGGAAGGCAGACGAACCATCACCACCAACTAGCTCTTTTATAGGAGTAAAGATCTGTGCCAGAACTCAGCCAGTTGTGACCAGCCAACGCAGCTCTGACTCTGACAGCGAACTACAAAGGAGGACTAGGCACGGCTGGCACCGCAGAAGATCACCGAATGGGCCACCACGAAAAAAAATCTATTCATCCTCCATCAAATTATCAAACTAGGTATTACTGGGCTGGGATTTGTTGGGAGTGGTAGATCAATGGAGGGGTCTACCCCCATGCTTATCTCCTTTTATCTCAACCTATGTCCATAGAGAACATTGTTACCGGTGCTCCCATTGCCTATCATCATGCACTTTCAGTCAAGGCGCTTGAGCAATATCACTAAAGTGTACAATTAGAATTCGTGAGAAAGAGGGAGCAGCAAAGCCCTACTTTATATGAAGCGTGATATGGTAGAGAAGAATATGAAGAGTGTCTATGTAAGAGGTTGAACTATATCCATGTTTCGAGAGTTGGCACATGTAGTTATATCATTTATTGTGGCATGCTTTGTTGAGAACTTTAATTCTATGTCTAGCAGAAAAGGTATGTACATAAGGTTGGAGAGATAGATAGGATGTATTGATTCCATTTACGTAGATTGACATGTTATTACATACACTGACAGGCAAAATGTGAGATTTCCAAAGCATCACTAGTGGAAAAAGTGCTAGCCACAACTTTCGTTGATGGCGCGCCATTTTCAACCAACGCCAGCACTATTTTTTCCAAATAGTGGTGGCGTTGGCTTATTTGGTACGACATTAGTAGGGGCATAGTGGTGGCGTTGGAAAACAGGTGAGCGTCACAAGTATATGGGATCAACAATTTGTACCAGGCGTAATATAGAGCTGGCGTAGTATAATATGGAACGCCGGCACTATTATGTTTAGTTTCCACGACAACACTATTATGTTCAAATATGTAGTTTGACACTTCCAAATATTTTCCTTTTCATCATTTTAGGTGGCGATCATTTTTATAGTATATTGTAGTTTACTTTTATTAAATTTATATTATTTTAAATGGAAATACTGACATTTTTTAAAATATGTAGTTTGAGACTTCATTTGTACTTTCTTTTTTCTTTTTAGTTTGAGACTTCAAATATGTAGTTTGACACATCAAATTTTTTTATTTTTTATTTTTTTAGGTGGTGATAATTTTTATAGTATATTGTAGTTTACTTTTATTAAAGTTATATTATTTTAAATGGAAATACTGACATTTTTGAAAATATGTAGTTTGAGACTTCATTTTTACTTTCTTTTTTCTTTTTAGTTTGAGACTTCAAATATGTAGTTTGACACTTTAAAATTGTTTCCTTTTTATTTTTTTAGGTTGTGATCATTTTTATAGTATATTGTAGTTTACCTTTATTAAAGTTATATTATTTTAAATGGAAATACTGACATTTTTTAAAATATGTAGTTTGAGACTTCATTTTTACTTTTTTTTTCTTTTTAGTTTGAGACTTGTAATATGTAGTTTGACACTTCAAAATTGTTTCCTTTTTATTTTTTTAGGTGGTGATCATTTTTATAGTATATTGTAGTTTACTTTTATTAAATTTATATTATTTTATATGGAAATACTGAATTTTTTTTAGGTGGTGCTCATTTATATTATTTTAGGTGGTGACCATTTCGTATTGGGTCAAGCCCAAATATTATTAGGAGGAAGTGGGCCGGGGGTCAGTACCAACGGGTCAACGGACACCTCGCCCCACTCCCTCTCTCTCTCTGCCCCGCGCGCGTTCTCGTTCCCCTTTCTCTCCCTCTCTCGCCGCTCGTTGCCGCTCCGATTCCGGCCGGTTCTGGCGGTTAGGTAATCTCCCTCTCTCTCCCTCTCTCGCCGCTCGTTGCCCTCCAATTTGATTGGAGTTAATTTCGTTTTGAGCTAGGGTTTCAGCGACGGCGGCGGCGACGGACTGCTAGGGTTCATCGCCTCCATCTTCATCCACTTGGCTGCATTGAGTACGGTGAGTTCATCCCCTCCACCTTCTTTTATTTGCATCGCTAGGGTTCATCCCCTCCACCAATTTTATTGCATCACCAGGGTTCATCAGATTTGGCAATGTAGTTTAGTCAATTTAGTTTAGTCAATTTAGTCAGTGCCAATGTAGAGGCAATTTAGTCAATTCAATCAGTGCCAATGTAGAGGCAATTTAGTCAATTTAGTCAGTGGCCATATTTTGTCATTTGAGAAAGTTTGGGTGCATGTCATATTTGCATAACTTGCCTTTCTGTCATTTTGTGTGAATTAATGCAAGTGTCATATGATTAAACTTTGAACATGACTTTGGAGCATTAACATGTCATCTGTCTGCTAGTATTTTTCCCATGCCATGAAAACCATGTTAAGGCACTGACACAAGCTTGAAAACATGCCATGATAATATTGCTGATTTGCAATTGCTAGTTTTCACTAAGTCTAAACTGCCTGTTATAAAAACTCTGCATCTTGTCTTGATGGTTCCCACTGATCTGTAGCTCCTATGGATATGCCCATGTTATATGTTTTGATCTACATATTTTGTACTACCTTGCTGTGCCAAGATATTGCCATGATAGCTCCTATAGCATGTCTTAATCTTGCTCTAAATATGTCATGTTAGTATAACAATTTTCCTGTTAACAATAAGTTGAATATGTCATGCCATGATAATATGTCATGCCATGATAATATTGCTGATTTGCCATGATAATATGTCATTTCCTGTTAAAAATATGTCATGCCATGATAATATTGCTGATTTGCACCCAAACTTGCAAAAATGACAAAAAGGCAAGTTATGCAAATATGACATGCACCCAAACTTGCTCAAACTTGCTCAAATGACATGCACCCGCTCCTACTACCACTATCACTATAATGCTTGGTAACTCCCCTTCAATTGCTTTAATTGTCAACTCACACCAACAAAGAAAACCAAAGTAGCTTGACTTTTTATTATTTTGTAGTTGCAGCCATGAGTAGCTTGTATAGCCACTACGAATCATCGAGCAACCTCGCGGCGTATGCCGAACTAGACAAAGGCGAAGCGAGCACCAACAAGGTAAGATTACAAAAACATCCATGAGCATTGCAAACACATGCATATATATAACTAACCAGTAATTATTGATGATTTCAAACTTTTGACTTGCCAGGAGTACGTACGGGACCCGTCTCCAGCACCCGTCGAGCAGCAGCCATGTGACGTGGACATGCTCAACCGCGAGCTGGTCGCGTCACATGAGAGTACAGTGAAAGCCCTCAAGGAGTTGAATGATTCCCTAAGGAAGGAGAAGGATCAGCTTATCGATGATAATTTTGATTATTACGATAAGATACTGAAGCTGAATGTCCAGAAGGATGAACTGGTCGCCGAGACGAAGGAGCTGAAGAGGGACATACAGCTCCTGAAGGCTGAGAGGATTCAGCTCAAGAAGGAGAAAGCCCATTTCAAGAAGGAGGGGGAGAGCAATAGGAATAAGCTTGGTGAGATGAAGTTAATCCTTCAGAGAAATATGTAATGTGTGTAGGCAGTTTAGAAGTACTAATGACCTTTTGTGGAGTATTTGATCACTACATAGTTTACAAGTAACCTTTTGTGGAGTTGACTACGTAGTTTACAAGTACTAACCTTTTGTGAAGTTTAATCTAGGTAAGTTTAAATGGCTGGATATATACTAGGTTTAAATTGCTGCATATAATTTTTTTATTAGCGAAAATTCTAGTTGTTCGCGTTGACACAACCTTAACGCCATAGCTAACACAGTCATATTGCTGACGTTGCACATGTGTCACGCCATCAGTACTCACAATAGTGCTGATGTTTGCGCCAACGCCAACAGTAAAAAATTTCACTGGCGCCATATTGGTGGCGTTGGAGCCCTACACCAGCAAGGGCAATTTTGGCACGCCATAGCTAGGCTTTTATGCACTAGTGCATAGTCCAAATAAAAAAGTACCGAGAGAGTCTTCAGGGGTCTCTCTCCCTTTATTTGATAGTGTCTTTAGTATTCGCGCCACAAAAATGATAAAATGTCATCTCAAGTAAATATGTCCGACGTCATCTTCTTCTCTTTGAAGTAGTATCATGAGAATTTGGGGAAAAGGAATTCGACAACGCATCAGAGAACTATCCCATCAACAAGTTGGTAGAAATAGAGAAATTTATTCTACATTACCATCATTCAGTGCAATCTTCCTCATTGGGTTGTGCGGGAAGCTCCGGAGCACAGGAACTAGAGCGCGATGGTATGAGTCGACTGTTTTCATTCAACGACCGCCATGATTTCAGTGTTGAGCTCTTCCTCGAACTAGTCCACCAAATGCAAGAGCCAAATATGCTCTCTCATGATGTTTGCTTCAACATTCCTGATATTTAACTGATCCTGCAAATAGTCAATTTCCTAATATCAGTTACTCAGCTTAGTTTCCAATTTCTCAATTTATTGCATGTCCTTCTGTCAAGCCCATTTAAAGGATCGATACGGTCGACTAGAGGGGGGGGGGGTGAATAGGAGACTAGCAATTTTAAGATTAATTATCATTTTAAGGGTATGCGGATAAAGTATGTTCTCTAGATATGCAACTAGATGAAAACAACCTATATGGCAAGCAAGCTTAAGGCAAGGTATGCTAGGCAACAATCTATTTAGCAAGTCAACAAGCATACAAAGCAATATAAAGGTGCGGGAAAGGATTAACCACAAGTGAGTTGATACGTCTCCAACGTATCTATAATTTTTGATTGTTCCATGCAATTATAGTATCAATCTTGGATGTTTTATATGCAATTATATGCTATTTTATATCATTTTTTTGGGACTAACCTATTAACCTAGTGCCCAGTGCCAGTTGCTGTTTTCTGCTTGTTTTTGTTTTTTCGGTACCAAACTGAGTCCAAACCCTACGAAACTTTTTGGCGATTTTTTTTGGACAAAAGAGACCCTAGAAGCTTCGGGAGAAGACCATAAGCCTCACGAGGAGGTGACAAGGCAACCCCGCGCGCCCCTGGGGGCGCCAAGATGCCTTGTGGGCCCCTCGTGGCTCCTTTTGACCTAATTCTACTTCTATAAATTCTCAAATATTGGGAAACCAACAGGGAGCCACCTTGAATAACTTTTCCACCGCCACAAGCTTCTGTTCTTTCACAATCCCATCTGGAGGCCTTTTCCGGCACCTTGCCAGAGGGGGAATCGATCACGGAGGGCTTCTACATCAACCTTGCTGCCCTTCCGATGATGTGTGAGTAGTTTACCACAGACCTACGGGTGCGTAGCTAGTAGCTAGATGGCTTCTTCTCTCTCTTTGATGTTCAATACAATGTTCTCCTTGATCTTCTTGGAGTTCTATTCGATGTAATCTTCTTTTGCAGTGTGTTTGTTGGGATCCGATGAATTATGGGTTTATGATCGGATTATTCATGAGAAGTAATTGAGTTTTTTCTGAACTTTATTATGCATGATTTTTATAGCTTAGTTTTTCTCTCTGATCTATCCGTTTGGTTTGGCCAACTAGATTGATTTATCTTCAGCGGGAGAGGTGCTTTGTAATGGGTTCAATCTTGCGGTGCTCTATATCCCAGTGACAGAAAGGGACAAGACACGTATTTGTATTGTTGCCATTAAGGGTAAAATGACGGGGTTTATTCATATTAATTGGGTTTACTTTGTCTATATAATGTCATCTTGCTTAAGGTGTTACTCTGTTTTCATTAACTTAATACCCTAGATGCATGCTGGATAGCAGTCGATGGGTGGAGTAATAGTAGTAGATGCAGGCAGGAGTCGGTCTACTTGTCTCGGACGTGATGCCTATATACATGATCATTGCCATGAATCCGTCATAACTATGCGCTTTTCTATCAATTGCCCAACAGTAATTTGTCTACCCACCGTATGCTATGTGTTCGAGAGAGAAGCCTCTAGTGAAAACTATGGCCCCCGGGTCTACTTTAATCATAAAAAGAAAACTAAAAATACCTTTCCTGCAATTTTCTTTCTTTTATTTTCTTTTGCAATTTATCTATCTATCACTACGAGATTTAATCCTTGCAAGTAACGGGTTCAAGGGGATTGACGACCCTCTTGCCCGTGTTGGGTGCAAGTATTTGGTTTTGTGTGTGCAGGTGCTGTTCACGAGGCTTTGCATGATTCTCCTACTGGATTGATACCTTGGTTCTCACTGGGGGAAATACTTATCTCTACTGTGTTGCATCTCCTCTCCTCTTCGGGGAAAATCCCAACGCAGCTCACAAGTAGCATGAGTCGATGACACGATGTTTATCCTGAATTTCACACTTACTTGGGGAAGGGATAATATCCGTTGGAGCTATGCTGAAACCAAGGCTTCATAACGCCACCGAAGGCTCACCATATTCTCCTCGAGCCACCCCCAATGAACGAGCCTTGAATGACTCGAGGTTGGTCTTGAAGGCGACCACCACACCTTTAAATACGACTCTGGAGCACGCCACAAGCAAGGAAGCTTCCGAAGGAACCTCTAACAGTCTAGGAGGCCAAGGTCCAAGAGTAACATGTTGATGAAGATGAACAAGTTGGGGAAACACAAATCATTTTGGTAGGAATGTAGATCGGGTCAATCTCCTTCTACCCCCAAAGAATCGGAGTGTTTGGGTGGAGGGAGGAGATCTCAAGATTGTAGGGTTTGGGATTGGTGGAGCAACTCTTGGGCGAGATTAGGGAGCAAGGTAGAATAAGGGTTTTTTCATAACAACGCCCCCTCCCCTCGAGGCAAAAGTAACTGTCGCCCATAGGCAACTCAGGGCACCCAAACTACATAGGAGCTATGCACCAGGGAGCACCGGGTACCGGGGGGGGGGGGGGTAGGGACCCCGGGCACCCAGACTGACCAGAGGGAGGAGCCCTTACTCAGGCACCCGAGGGTCTAGGACCCCAGACCACTCAATGATGGTGCAGCTGCTCTCTTGTGACCCCGGGTACCCGGACAATCTGATGTGGCCACTTTCACCTTGGTATAAAACTCTTCCTTGGTAGCATTTTTGGGAAAACAAAATGAATATGATTTGAAAGGATTTTCCCACCACCCTCATCAATGCAACCCCTCTTTATAGTACGGCTATTCCTATGACTCAAATTAAACCGAAAAACCTTATGAACCAATGGAAGAACAAGTCTTTTCTCCGTTCAAATAGGGGGTCGCCGATGTTTGTAGACACACACGAGATTCCAATGTCCTGAGATAAATTTGACAACGAACATTAGATCTCAGTAATCCTATTGTAATCAACACCAAAAGTCACCATGAAGCTACATTTTTGTCAAGTTGTATTTTCTCATGCATGAATGTTGTACAAAACTACATGTACTCTTGTGGTACATGAGCTTCATCATTTTGTTGTACATGAGATTTATGCACCGCCCACTGAGTTCTCTTACTAGATAGTGCTTCGCCTTCATATAACTCTAGATTAAATTTCACATCAACAATAGATGTATTTGTTGCTATTCTAAGAATATTTTGAAAGACCCCATTGTGCTGCTCCAACAGATGTATAATTCCCTCAGGTAATGTATTAGTAGTTTGTGATGGTGTAGTGTCAATAGTAGGGGAGACAAAGCAGAATTGTATCATGTGTGCCACACAACCTTTTTGCTGCCTTATCTTCACTCGCTTGGCCGACACGTACTTGCATTGTGAGGTCACATTTTTCACACAACGAAGAGTAATGTGCTTGCCATTGTGGTTAAAGCACATTTTTGCGGCGCCAGTTGACCCACATGCATCGAAGGTCCTCAAACCATGCTATACCCAAAATGATGTCATAACTGCAGAAAGGTAGGACATGCACATCAGTGGTAAAATAGGTTGTTCTGAACCCACCATTTGAGGTCTAATATTCAGTGTCACTAATCATCTTGTCACCACTTGCCAGTGTGACTTCCACTGGATTGGTGGGGCGACTATCAGAATCCAGTTCAACTGTGAGGGTTGCACTAATAAAAATGCCTGTGACCCCAAAATCAATGAGGATGAGGACTTGTTTGTGACCAGTGAACCCATGCAATCTGATGGTACTGTTCCCTTGAGTTCCTGTGGTAGCACATTTGGACAGGGACATGACCCGTCACATCAACGCCATCCTCAGCAATTGCTGCCTCATGGGAGATATCTCCTAGATCAAGAACATCTAAGATTTCTTCCATTAGAGAAAGATACATATTTTTGGGGCACTTTTGACCCGGATGGTATTTTTTCCCACGGCAAAAACATTCTCCCTTGACCTGCGCAGAGCTTTGAGTATACTGACTTTTTCGGTCCATTTCTGATCGTCTTCCATATTGGACTGGTAGATTGCCTTGTGTTCAATAGGGGTATTGGCAAGGATGCCCTTAGTTGTTTGGTTATGCCATTTGTTTGGATGGTCAAATGTCCTCATAGGCTCCGGTCGTGCATAATTTTTTCCTGTCGTACTCCAATTCAGTTTCCTGTAAACGAGCAAGACAAATCATAACATCAATTGTTGTTGGCTTATGAAGCACAATTGCAGTTCTAATGTCTTCTCTCAAGCCATTCATAAATTTGGTAACAAAGAAAGTGTCGGGGGAGTTACCCGCAGCTAGACCCGGCTCTGAGGATAAGTCATCTCTGGAGTTAAGTCAGTTCTGGAGTTAAGTCGGCCGGTTAATCTTGACCCGGCTACAATCTTGACCCGGCCTGCTACAGGACCTGGACTTAGACGAAATTCCACCAAGGAGTCCAAATACAAGATGGAGACCCCCGACTTAGAAGACATGGAGGATTTAGAGGACTTAGAGTAGGACTCTGACCGCGGGTATAACCCGGAATCTCTTGTAACCCCATGGACTGAACTATTATATAAAGCGAGTCTCTGGGTTAGCAGAAGGACAGGTTTTTAGACAGATAAGTCTCGAGACAGATGTTTTGATAGGTCTCGAGACACATGTTTTGATAGCTCTTGAGACAGAGGTAGCGAAATAGCGCCCATGTAATCGAGACCACCATAATCAATAGCAATCAAGCAGGATGTAGGCTTTTACCTCCACCGTGAGGGGCCGAACCTGGGTAAACTCGCATCTTCTCATTTCCGATCAACCGCATCCAAGCTTCCACCTAGCAGCGATGGCCTCACAACTTAGTCCTTTCACGAGGACAACTATCGTGACAAAACCATGACAGTTGGCGCCCACCGTGGGGCCTGCGCACGGTGGTGTTATGTTCTTGGAGGGAGCCCTCCCAGGGATTGAGAAAGTTCCGGCCGAGTCGCCGAAAAATTCCGAGTCGCCGAAAAATTCCGAGTCGCCGAAAATTCCGAGTCACCGAAAATGCCGAGTCGCAGAAAATTCCGACTCGCCGAAAAGTTTCGGCCGAGTCGCCGAAAATTCCGAGTTGCCTGAAAAAGCCGAGTCGCCAAAATTCTGACTCGCCGAAAAGTTCCGGCCGAGTCGCCAAAAATTCCGACTCGCCGAAAAAGGTCCGGCCGAGTCCCCAAAAATTCCGAGTCACCTAAAAAGTTCCGGCTCCTTCAGAAAAATTCCGGGTTATGACCAAATAAAAAGTCCGGCTTATGACCAAAAAGTCCGACTCTTCAGAAAATTTCCGGCTTATGACCAAAAAGTCCGGCTTATGACCAAAAGTTCTGGCTCCTTCAGAATTTTTTTCGGTTTATGACCAAAAAGTCCGGCTTATGACCAAAGGTTCCGGCTCTTCAGAAAATTTCTGGCTTATGACAAAAAAAAGTCCAGTTTTGACCAAAAGTTCCGGCTCTCCAAAATCCAGAAAAATTCTGGTTCTCTGAGAAGTGCCGGCTTAGCCTTCGAAAAGTGCCGGCTTCCGCCGCCGGCTCGAACCACCAGCCGGGTTACCGACATGCGACTCCTACAGGGTCGTCTACAACCTCAAAGTCTGCGATCATCAAATCTTCGCTGGTTTATACTACGTCATTAAACGCCAACGTTGCCAAAGAGTACTAGCTTCCACGATGCGCAGTTCAAACATGGGTATCATGCCTTATTGGCGAAAAATAAAAGGTTGCCAAAGAGGACTAGCTGCCACGATGCGCAGTTCAAACATGGGTATCCTGCCTTATTGGCGAAAATTAAAAGGTTGCCAAAGAGGACTAGCTGCCACGATGCGTAGTTCAAAAATGGGTATCCTGCCTTATTGGTGAAAAATTAAAGGTTGCCAAAGAGGACTAGCTGCCACGATGCGCAGTTAAAACATGGGTATCCTGCCTTATTGGCGAAAAATTAAAGGTTGCCAAAGAGGACTAGCTGCCACGACGTGCAGTTCAAACATAGGTATCCTGCCTTATTGGTGAAAAGTAAGGTTACCAAAGAAGACTAGTCGCCATGATGCATAGTCTAAACATGGGTATCCTGCTCAATTTTGATCAATGAAATAAAGCCGGCATCTCTGGAACCTGGAGTTTGTCGTTTCACCTCAAAAGGTGTGTGTTGAGTCCTTATTCTTTGATCATTGGTCACTTGGGAGCTTTCAACTCATCGAGTTTAGTTACTAACATCCCTCTTGACCTGACATATGCCATCATTATACTTGGTTATACCTGCCTGTTAGCTTGATGCTACTCCAAAAAGGTGACCCGACTGTACTTTTGCTAAGTCAATCACACTGATGCCTATTATGGACTATGTCGATCCTGAACTTATCAAAGTTAAAATACCGGCTTAAGGCATGTGAGAGCCGACTTTCAGATAGCGAGGAAAAACCAAAAAAGGCTAGAAGGCCTGCTTCCACAGGAAAGCAAAACCCAGACTCGAGCCTCAAAAGCCGGTCTTTGTGTCGTGCCTCGAAAGCCGGCTTTTAAAATTTTCTTTATTATATTTTCTTTATTTTCTTTAATCCTGTTTTATAGCCGAATTTATGTTAAATTTATTATCAGTATCTATTGCTCATCTTTTGTGCAGGAGCCGGCTTATCCTAAGAAAAGACCGGGTTACATAAAAACTCCATATTATAGCGATTGTGACGATATGATTTGCCAGTTTGCATGCAACCAGGGTTCATGGTTTTCTATTCCAAGTGAAGCAAGCTTGTAAAGTCAAAATACAGAGCATAAATTGCCGGGTTGCACTGCAACCACGGCTAAGGATTCATTTCAAAGCACAAAGGCATTACTCCAGGATATTCGCACAAACGATAAATTGTCGGGTTTAGCTGCAATTCCAGTCAAGGATTCATATTGAACAAGAAACATAACAAATTTTGAGGATGATCTTTGGCACAAATATTTCAAAAGTGCATGATGGCACTACCATATAAAGCAACAAGCCCTGCTGCTTCAAACTCAGAAATTTCTGAGCCGACCTGATTCAGCATTGCCTGTATAAATACAGATGGGTTATATTATTCTCACACAGTCCCAAGTCGCTGCAGGCTTGCGACCCAACACTTGGGGGCTACGGACTATCTACTTTTTACTATCAATTAACAATCAAAGATATTCAAAAGAAAAGTCCCATGTTGCTGCAAGCAAGACAACCCGGTACTTGGGGGCTACACTGGCTGAAGTTTTATGATTATAAGACAATTACAGGTCCCAGGTTGCTGTAGGCAAGACAACCCGACACTTGGGGGCTACACAGTCAAGATATTATTTCTATGCAAATCAGCAAGTCATCATGAACTGATAAACTCGGAGCTTGGGGGCTACAGGTAATATGGAGATAAAAAAATAGAAGAACACCTTCAAGCTGTCAATTTTGAGCGAGCCGGGTCTCATTTTCTTGGTGGTGGTTTGCAAAGTTCATCTCCTCCAAGTTATTCATAGAAGGCCCAGAAGCATTGAAAGCCGGCTCAACATCAGACATATTTCTTTTTTGCCAATAATCTTATCAAGCCGAAGCACTGGAAACCGACTCAAAATGTCAGATGGATTATTTTTCTAATATTTTTCTGCGTGGAACCAGCATCAGCAAGTTGATTCTGAAGCCGGCATGTTGATATGACAAAGGGACCCGGATTTTTGAGGAGCCGGTTCATTGAGTAAGCCGGCAAGTTGAGCGAGCCGGTCCCTTAACAAATTAATTATTCTTATTTCAGGAGCTTAGCATGAATAAATTCAAGCTAACCTGGGGGCTAATGTCGGGGGAGTTACCCGCAGCTAGACCCGGCTCTGAGGATAAGTCATCTCTGGAGTTAAGTCAGTTCTGGAGTTAAGTCGGCCGGTTAATCTTGACCCAGCTACAATCTTGACCCGTCTACAATCTTGACCCGGCTACAATCTTGACCCGGCCTGCTACAGGACCTGGACTTAGACGAAATTCTACCAAGGAGTCCAAATACAAGACGGAGACCCCTGACTTTAAAGACACGGAGGATTTAGAGGACTGATACGTCTCCAACGTATCTATAATTTATGAAGTATTCATGCCATGTTTATTATAGTTTTGTATGATTTTGGTGCACTTTTATATGGATTTTATATGATTTTCATGGACTAACATATTGACCTAGTGCCCAGTGCCAGTTGCTGTTTTCTACTTGTTTTTGGTTTTCCAGAAAATCCATATCAAACGAAGTCCAAATGCAGCGAAACTTTTTGACGATTTTTTCTGGAAGGAAATAGACCCAGGAAGCTTCGGAGGAGCAGCAGAAGAGCCACAGGGGCCCCACGAGCCACCTGGGTGCGCCTGCCCCCCAGGCGCGCCCTGGTCCCTCGTGGGCCCCTTGTGGCACCTCTTTGCGTGATTCCAATGCTGAAAAATCCTATATATTCAGAAACCCCTAAAAGTTAACCTAGATGAGTTTTTACGCCACCGCAAGCCTCTGTACCAAAGAGATCTCATCTACAGCCCTTTTCCGGCACCCTGCCGGAGGGGGTAATCATCACCGGAGGCCATCTCCACCATCCCGGCGGTCTCCATGACGAGGAGGGAGTAGTTCACCCTCGGGGCTGAGGGTTTGTACCAGTAGCTACGTGTTTGATCTCTCTCTCTCTCTCTCGTGTTCTTGAGTTGGCACGATCTTGATGTATCGCGAGCTTTGTTAATATAGTTGGATCATATGGTGTTTCTTCCCTCTCTATCCTTGTTGTGATGAATCGAATCTTTTCCCTTTGTGGTTTCGTTATTGTTGGATTGAATATTTCAGATTTGAGAACACTTGATGTATGTCTTGCATATGAATACCCGTGGTGACAATGGGGTATTATATTGATTTACTTGATATATGTTTTGGCACTCAACTCGCGGATTCCCGAGGTGACATTGGGGTAATCTATGCATAGGGGTTGATGCACGTTTTCATTATCTTTTCTCCGATAGAAACTTTGGGGTGCCCCTTGGAGTTCTTTGTGTGGATTGAATATTATGATTATGAAGTTGTTTGATGCATATCGTATAATCAACTCACAGATACTTGTGGTGACATTGGAGTATCTAGGTGACATTAGAGTTGGTTGATGTGTATCATATGGTGTTATTTTAGTACGAACTCTAGGGCTATTTGTGACACTTATAGGAATAGCTCAATAGATTGATCGGAAAGGATAACTTTGAGGTGGTTTTGTACCCTACAAACAATTTCTATCTTATGTTCTCTGCTAATAGGAACTTGGGAGTTATTCTTTATCGCACGTTGAGGGATGGTTATATGATCCAATTATATTAGCATTGTTGAGAGATTGCACTAGCGAAAGTATGAACCCTAGGCCTTGTTTCTAAGCATTGCAATACCGTTTATGCTCACTTTTGTTACTTGCTACCTTGCTGTTTTTTATTGTTCACACTACAAAAACCTATATCTACTATCCATACTACACTTGTATCACCATCTCTTCGCCGAACTAGTGCACCTATACAATTTACCATTGTATTGGGTGTATTGTGGACACAAGAGACTCTTTGTTATTTGGTTGCAGGGTTGTTTGAGAGAGACCATCTTCATCCTACGCCTTCCATGGATTGATAAACTTTAGGTCATCCACTTGAGGGAAAATTGCTACTGTCCTACAAAACTCTGCGCTTGGAGGCCCAACACGAGTCTACAAGAATAAGTTTTGTAGTAGACATCAAGCTCTTTTCTGGCGCCGTTGCCGGGGAGGTGAGTGCTTGAAGGTATATCTTTAGATCTTGCAATTGAATCTTTTAGTTTCTTGTTTTATCACTAGTTTGGTTTTATAAAAAGAAAACTACAAAAAATGGAATTGAGGTTGCCTCATATTATTCGTCTTTATAATGTCTTTCTTGAAAATGATGGAGCGGAAAATTGTGCTCAATTTATAGAAGAAGAATTCAATAAAATGTTTGGCATAAAATCCATGAATGATGAGCATGATTGCAATGTTGCTAGTATGAATTCTTTGAATATCCATGATGCTAATGATATGCAAAACCATAAGCTTGGGGATGCTATGTTTGATGAAGATGATATTTTTAGTCCCCCAAGTTTTGAGGTGCAAATTTATTATGATGATTGCATGCCTCCTATTTATGATGATTATATTGATGAAAGTGGATTTGGAGAGGTCATGAATTTATTTAGTGATGATTCCACTATTTTGGAAGAAGTTTCAATTGATTATGACAACAAAGTTGCTATCTATGATGATTATTTTGATGACATGTATGCTATAAAGAATAATGATAACCATGAAACTTGTCATCATGACTTTTATTTTCAATTGTATTATTCCAATCAAGTATCACATGATAGTTATTTTGTTGAGTTTGCTCCCACTATTATGAATGAGAAGGAATTTGCTTATGTGGAGAGTAATAAAATTTCTATGATTGTGGATCATGAAAAGAATGCTTTATGTGATAGCTATATTGTTGAATTCCTTCATGATGCTACTGAAAATTATTTTGAGAGAGGAATATATGCTTCTACATATTTCAACAACATCAAGTTTCCTCTCTTTATGTTGAAAGTTTTGAAATCATGCTTGTTTTGCCTTCCTATGCTAGTTGATCCTTGCTCCCATAAACTATTTGCTCACAAAATCCCTATGCATAGGAAGTGGGTTAGGCTTAAATGTGCTAGTCATGTGCTTCATGATGCTCTCTTTGTGTTTCAATTCTTATCTTCTATGTGAGCATCATAGAAATCATCATGCCTAGCTAAAAAGGCATTAAAGAAAAGCGCTTGTTGGGAGACAACCCAATATTTACCCTTCCTGTTTTTGTGTGTTAACATGATTAAGCTACTGTATTAATCATGTTTTATAGCTTTCGTTTCAATAAAGTGCCAAGTAAAGCCTTTGGGATAGTGTGGATGCTTGTTGGTTTGATTCTGTGCAAAAATAGAAACTTTTGCGTCCAGTGCAGGAATTTCTATTCTGTACTGGAGAGTGAAAAAATTCTGACATTTTTCCACAGTATTGGGTTACAAATTTTTTACGTTTTCCTTATTTTTCAGAATTTTTGGAGGTACAGAAGTATGGTTTTTAAATCGCTCACTACATACTGTTCTGTTTTTGACAGATTCTGTTTTCGGTGCATAGTTTGCTTGTTTTAGTGTTTCCATAGCTTATATTGAGTAATATAAATTGTGGAAATGATAGAATACAGTAGGAATTATGTGATAACAATTATGAATCTTGTCTTGACAGTACCTAAGTGGATGATTTATTTTTATCATACTAACCTATCTCACAAGTTCCGTTAAGTTTTGTGTGATTGAAGTTTTCAAGTTTTGGGTGAGATATCGATATGAGGAGAATAAGGAGCGGCAAGACCCTAAGCTTGGGGATGCCCAAGGCACCCCAAGGTAATACTCAAGGAAGACTCAAGCGTCTAAGCTTGGGGATGCCCCGGAAGGCATCCCCTCTTTCGTCTTCAACATTATCGGTAACCTTACTTGGTGCTATATTTTTATTCGTCACATAATATGAGTTTTGCTTGGAGTGTCATTTTATTTTGTTGAGATTTTCTTTCTGTTATCAATAATAATGTTTTGTATCTTTTATTTCAATAAAATGCCAAGTATAGCCTTTACCATGCTGAGTTTGCAAGTTTATGTGTTGCTGTTTGAAAACAGAAAGTTTTCTGTTATGACCAGAATATTCCTGAATAGTCAGAACATCATAAAAATCTGAAATTTTTACACAGTAAGCATGAATGAGTTCTCTGTCACGTGGTAATTTTTCAGAATTTTTGGAGTTAGGTAAGTATGGATTCTTATTCCCCTTTTACAGACTGTTCTGTTTTGGCAGATTTCGGTTATAGTTGCATTGTTTGCATATGTTGCTTGTTTAATGTTTCTATTTGTGGATAGGAGTATTAAATATGCAGAGGCATTTAGTATGCAATGTTTAATTATAATTTTTGTGATTTGCCACAGTAGAGAATGTTGAGGTTTTGAGTTGATTTATACTAACTTATCTCACGAGTTCTTGTTGAGTTTTGTGTGGATGAAGTTTTTAAGATTTATAGAAACCGTGATATGAGAGGAATTAAGGAGACACAAAATCTCAAGCTTGGGGATGCCCAAGGCATCCCAATATAATATTTCAAGAAGTCTCAAGCATCTAAGCTTGGGGATGCCCCGGTAGGCATCCCACCTTTCTTCTTCAACAACTATCGGTCAGTTTTGGTTGAGCCTAAGTTTTTGCTTCTTCACATGATATGTGCTATTCTTGGAATGTCATTTTATTTTGTTTTCTTTGCTGTTTGAATAAAATACTGAAGATCTGAAAGTTTTAAATGAGAGAGAGTCCTCACATAGCTACCTATTTACTTAACTACTCATTTGATCTTCACTTATATCTTTTTTGAGTAGTTTGTCATACACTCTCATGCTTCACTTATATTATTTTGAGAGTTGACAATAGTAATGGTAATTTGCACAAGATATGAATTTGGTCCCAAAGTGATGAATATTCAAGAGGGATACAATAAAGAACTTTCATGAAAGACCATTGGATATGATAAGTTTGATTCCTTGCAATAGTTTTGTGATATGGAGATGATAATATGTGAGTCATGTTAGTGAGTAATTATGGTTTAGTAAGAATATTGGTGTTAAGGTTTGTGATTCCCTATGCATGCACGTAAAGTCAATAGTTATGCAACGAAATTATATCCTACTTATGGTGCATTATTCAGTGTTAGTTATGTTCAAGGCATGTTTCTGACCGTTTTCGCTTTTTGGTTGGTTGCTTCTCAATCTATTTGCTAGCCTTCATTTGTACTAAGCGGGAATACTGCTTGTGCATCCAAACTCCTTAAACCCAAGTTGTGCCAAATGAGTCCACCATATCTACCTATATGCGGTATTTCCATGCCTTTCCAAGTAAATTTGCGTGTGCCAACTCTAATTTTCAAAATAATTTTCCGTTTTGTGTGCCCGTACCGCTCATGAAGCGGCAGGGGGTGGCCAATATTTTCTATGCTAGGTGTGTTATTCTCACGATGAGTGTTTATTCACTTGTCATTGCACGAGAGAGTGGCTGGTAATAGGGATGCCTAGTCCCACAATGAATCAAAAATTAATAACAACAAAATTCCTTGGAAAGTGTTGGTATGGAGGGTACCCGTGGATATGGCTAGCCATGGATTGTGAAAGAATGGTGGAAATGAAATAAACTTTATTTTCTGTTTGGGAACCGCCTATGATGTGTCTAGCATGTAAAATATTGGGAATTCTCGTTCGTTTTCGTTGACAGGAAAAGCATGCCTCTCAAAATAATTTTATCTCTCTAATTTAAGCCTTTGAGCTCTGGCACATTTGCAAATCTCTGCTTCCCTCTACGAAGGGCCTACCTTTTATTTTTATGCAATTTTTATTTTTATTTTGAGTCTCCATCTTCTCTTATAAAGCACCAATTGGAGAGCACTATTGTCATGCTTGTGCATTGGATATAGCTAATATTGAGTGTGTTTCATGAACGGATCAATGATTGAGCATAATGGGCTAGGGATAACTTTCTTTAGCGTTGATATTTTGAAAGACATGGTTACTTGTTAGTATGCTTGAGTATTTATGTCTTCATGTCAAATTATAGACTATTGCTTTGAATCATTCAAGTCCAAGTGTCCATGCAATAAAAGAAAAGATTATATGATGATTATGATAGGTAGCATCCCACATCAAAATTTCTGTTTTTAATTGCTACTTTATCATTATGAGTTTTATGAGAAAAAGTTGCTGTTATGATGCTAGAAAAAGTGATTGAAATTATCATTGATCAAACTTATGCACTATGCTAGCATTCACAGTTCATAAATTATTTCTTTTAACATTTACCTGCTCGAGGACGAGCATGAATTAAGCTTGGGGATGCTGATACGTCTCCAACGTATCTATAATTTATGAAGTATTCATGCCGTGTTTATTATAGTTTTGTATGATTTTGGTGCACTTTTATATGGATTTTATATGATTTTCATGGCCTAACATATTGACCTAGTCCGTATCAAACGAAGTCCAAATGCAGCGAAACTTTTCCAGAAAAAACATATCAAACGAAGTCCAAATGCAGCGAAACTTTTTGACGATTTTTTCTGGAAGGAAACAGACCCAGGAAGCTTCGGAGGAGCAGCAGAAGAGCCACAGGGGCCCCACGAGCCACCTGGGCGCACCTGCCCCCCCCCCCCCAGGCGCGCCCTGGTGCCTCGTGGGCCCCCTGTGGCACCTCTTTGCGTGATTCCAATGCTGAAAAATCCTATATATTCAGAAACCCCCGAAAGTTAACCTAGATGAGTTTTTACGCCGCCGCAAGCCTCTGTACCAAAGAGATCTCATCTACAGCCCTTTTCTGGCACCCTGCCGGAGGGGGGAATCATCACTGGAGGCCATCTCCATCATCCCGGCGATCTCCATGACGAGGAGGGAGTAGTTCATCCTCGGGGCTGAGGGTTTGTACCAGTAGCTATGTGTTTGATCTCGCTCTCTCGTGTTCTTGATTTGGCACGATCTTGATGTATCGCGAGCTTTGTTAATATAGTTGGATCATATGGTGTTTCTTTCCTCTCTATCCTTGTTGTGATGAATCGAATCTTTTCCCTTTGAGGTTTCGTTATTGTTGGATTGAATATTTCAGATTTGAGAACACTTGATGTATGCCTTGCATATGAATACCCGTGGTGACAATGGGGTATTATATTGATTCACTTGATATATGTTTTGGCACTCAACTCGTGGATTCTCGAGGTGACATTGGGGTAATCTATGCATAGGGGTTGATGCACGTTTTCATTATCTTTTCTCCGATAGAAACTTTGGGGTGCTCCTTGGAGTTCTTTGTGTGGATTGAATATTATGATTATGAAGTTGTTTGATGCATATCGTATAATCAACTCATAGATACTTGTGGTGACATTGGAGTATCTAGGTGACATTAGAGTTGGTTGATGTGTATCATATGGTGTTATTTTAGTACGAACTCTAGGGCTGTTTGTGACACTTATAGGAATAGCTCAATAGATCGATCGGAAAGGATAACTTTGAGGTGGTTTCGTACCCTACAAACAATTTCTATCTTATGTTTTCCGCAAATAGGAACTTGGGAGTGATTCTTTATCGCACGTTGAGGGATGGTTATATGATCCAATTATATTAGCATTGTTGAGAGATTGCACTAGCGAAAGTATGAACCCTAGGCCTTGTTTCTAAGCATTGCAATACCGTTTATGCTCACTTTTGTTACTTGCTACCTTGCTGTTTTTTCTTGTTCGCACTACAAAAACCTATATCTACTATCCATACTACACTTGTATCACCATCTCTTCGCCGAACTAGTGCACCTATACAATTTACCATTGTATTGGGTGTGTTGGGGACACAAGAGACTCTTTGTTATTTGGTTGCAGGGTTGTTTGAGAGAGACCATCTTCATCCTACGCCTCCCACAGATTGATAAACCTTAGGTCATCCACTTGAGGGAAAATTGCTACTGTCCTACAAAACTCTGCGCTTGGAGGCCCAACACGAGTCTACAAGAATAAGTTGTGTAGTAGACATCAAGGACTTAGAGTAGGACTCCGACCGCGGGTATAACCCGGAATCTCTTGTAACCCCATGGACTCAGCTATTATATAAAGCGAGTCCCTGGGTCCTCAGAAGGACAGTTTTTTAGACAGACAAGTCTCGAGACAGATGTTTTGATAGCTCTTGAGACAGAGGTAGCGAAATAGCGCCTGATACGTCTCCAACGTATCTATAATTTTTGATTGTTCCATGCTGTTATATTAACAATCTTGGATGTTTTTATATGCATTTACAGCAATTATATATCATTTTTGGAGACTAACCTATTAACTTAGTGCCCAGTGTCAGTTGTTGTTTTCTGCCTGTTTTTTGTTTTACAGAAAATCAATACCACGAGGCACCAGGGCGCGCCTGGGGGGGCAGGCCCGCCCTGGTGCCTCGTGGGCCCACCTCACCTCCGTTTGACCTAATCCCACCACTATAAATTCCCAAAAAATCAGAAACCCTCAGGAGAGTCCACGAAATACTTTTTCCGCCGCCGCAAGTTTCTGTTCTCAAGAGATCCCATCTGGAGGCCTTTTCCGATGCTTCGCCGGAGGGGGAATCGATCACGGAGGGGCTCTACATCAACCTTGCTGCCCTTCCGATGATGCGAGAGTAGTTTACCATAGACCTTCGGGTCCATAGTTAGTAGCTAGATGGCTTCTTGTCTCTTTTTGATCTTCAATACAATGTTCTCCTCGATGTTCTTGGAGTTCTATCCGATGTAATCACTTTTTGCGGTGTGTTTGTTGGGATCCGATGAACTATGAGTTTATGATCAGATTATCCATGAATATTATTTGAGTCTTTTCTGATCTCTTTTATGCATGATTATTATAGCTTCATATTTCTTCTCCGATCTATTGATTTGGTTTGGCCAACTAGATTGATTTATCTTGCCATGGGAAGAGGTGCTTTGTAATGGGTTCGATCTTGCGGTGCTCAATCCCTGTGACAGAAAGGGACATGACACGTATGTATCATTGCTATTAAGGGTAAAAAGATGGGGTTTATTCATGCGTGAGTTTACTTTGTCTACATCATGTCATCTTGCTTAAGGCGTTTCTCCATTCTTTATGGACTTAATACACTAGATGCATGGTGGATAGCGGTCGATGTGTGGAGTAATAGTAGTAGATGCAGGCAGGAGTCGGTCTACTTGTCTCGGACGTGATGCCTATATACATGATTATTGCCTTGGATATCATCATGATTATTTGCTTTTCTATCAATTGCCCAACAGTAATTTGTCTACCCACCGTATGATATTTTCTTGAGAGAAGCCTCTAGTGAAAACTATGGCCCCCGGGTCTATCTAAATCATATATAAAAAACCCTAAAAATACTTGCTGCACTTTTTCTTTATTTATTTTATTTTGTATTTTTGTTTCAATCTATCTATCTATCACATACAATTTAATCTTGCAACTTACCGCCGAGGGATTGACAACCCCTCGTTTGCGTTGGGTGCAAGGATTTATTGTTTGTGTGGAGGTACTGCTAACGAGGTGTTGCGTGATTCTCCTACTAGATTGATAACCTTGGTTTCATAACTGAGGGAAATACTTTCCTCTACTGTGCTGCATCATCCCTTCCTCTTCGGGGAAAATACCAACGCAAGCTACAAGTAACAGGAAGAATTTTTGGCGTCGTTGTCGGGGAGATATCATCAACATCTATCAAGTACCTTTGCATAAACTCTCATCTCCTTGCATTTATTTTATTTGCCTCTCGTTTTCATCTCCCCCACTTCTAAAAAGTTTTTACAAAAATACAAAAATATTTTCCGTTTGTCTTTTCTTGTTTGCTCGTCTTATCATTATGGCTAGTTCTTCGCTCGTTACTATTACCCCTGAAAATGAAGTGCTTAATTTTAGACAAAGGGGAGGAGAGAATTTAAAAGATGCTTGGTATAGGATTTGTGATGCTCATAATAGATCAACTCGTAAGCAATCCTCTATCATCCTTCTTCGCAATTTTTATGTGGGCATTACTACTTGGTATAGATTTGTGCTTGATACTATTACTGGAGGGAATTTCTTGATGTGTCCCTCTACGGATGCTTTTAATGCTATGGGAAATTTAGTGGGATCACCACCTATTACTATTAATGAAACAACTTTGACCTTGGAACATGTTATGCAAAGGTTAGATGCTATTGAAAATAAAATGCCTACCGTTGAGCATATTGAAAATTTAGATAAAAAGATTCATAACCATGTTACTCAATTTGGATCAAAGATAGGGATTACTCTTATGATGCTAAAAGAGAAAGAACCAATAATTAATGCAAGGATGGAACAAAGTCCCGCTAGGATCGATAAGTTGGAAGAAATTATTAATAATTTGGGTTCTGCTTTTTCTTCCGCTAAAACTATTGAAAAAACTACTCCTAGCAAGAATTGCAAGTTTATATATGTTCCTAAGACCAATGGTGCTACTTCTAGTAAGGGAAATGAGGATCTTAAAATGATTAGCGTGCACCCCAATTTCATTGATATAATTAAGGAACCTATTCACAAAAGTAAAATTCTTGAATTTGTGCCTAGAAGTGTGATCATGAGAAACACTTATGTTAAATCTATTATAAAAAATAAAAAATAGATGTGTGATTGAGGAGTTGGAAACCAAAGATGACAATACTTGAAACTACGCATTATGCCTAGCTAGGGGCATAAAACAATAGCGCTTGTTGGAAGGCAACCCAATGAATAAAATAAATTTTTACTTTTTGTTTCTGTTATTGTGTGTTTTCAAAATTATGATACTGTTATGATTGTGTTTTTGTGTTTTTAATTAGTGTTTGTGCCAAGTAAAGCCTTTAGATGATTTGGAACATAGTATAATTGATGCTGTTTGGAAAACAAAAAGTTTTGCGTCCAGTGCTGGAATTTTGTTTCTGTACTGGAGAGTAAAAAAAATCTGAAATTTTTACACAATATTGGTATATGAATTTCCCACGTTTTGCTAATTTTTCAGATTTTTTGGAGTTACAGAAGTATGGATTTTAAATAGATAGCTACAGACTGTTCTGTTTTTGACAGATTCTGTTTTTGATGCCTTGCTTGCTTGTTTTGATGAAACTATGGATTGTATCGGGGGGTATAAGCCATGGAGAAGTTAGAATACAGTAGTTATAATGCAAAAATAAAATATGAATGGGTTTGCAACAGTACTTAAAGTAGTGATTTATTTTGTTATACTAACGGATCTCACGAAGGTTTTGTTGAGTTTTGTGTGATTGAAGTTTTCAAGTTTTGGGTGAGATCACGATGGATGAAGGAATAAGGAGTGGCAAGAGCCTAAGCTTGGGGATGCCCGAGGCACCCCAAGGTAATATTCAAGGAAGACTCAAGCGTCTAAGCTTGGGGATGCCCCGGAAGGCATCCCCTCTTTCTTCTAGCAACCATCGGTAATTTTACTTGGAGCTATATTTGTATTCGTCACATGATATGTGTTTTACTTGGAGCATCTTGTATTATATGAGTATTTTCTTTGTTTGCTTTTTAGTTTGTCACAATCATCCTTGCTGAACACACCTATTTTGAGAGAGCCACACGTTCATCATAATTTGTTAAGAATACTCTATGTGCTTCACTTAAATTTTGAGCTAGGCAGTTGTTCTAGTGCTTCACTTAAATCTTTTTGAGCACGGTGGTGGTTAAATTTTGAATAAATAAACTCTCATGCTTCAATTATATTATTTTGAGAGTTGACAAGATTAAAATTTTGAAGAAATAAACTCTCATGCTTCACTTATATTATTTTGAGAGTTGACAAGATTAAAATTTTGAAGAAATAAACTCTCATGCTTCACTTATATTATTTTGAGAGTTGACAAGATTAAAATTTTGAAGAAATAAACTCTCATGCTTCACTTATATTATTTTGAGAGTTGATAAGATTGAAATTTTGAAGAAATATTTGCACTCTCATGCTTCACTTATATCTTTTTTGAGACTTGATGATAGTAATGGTAATTTCCACAAGATATGAATTTGGTCCCAAAGTGATGAATATTCAAGAGGCATATAATAAAAACTTTCATATAGATCATTGGATATGATAAGTGTGATTCCTTGCAATAGTTTTGCAAAATGGAGATGGTGATATGTGAGTAATGTTAGTGAGTAATTGTGATTTAGTAAGAATATCCGTGTTAAGGTTTGTGATTCCCTATGCATGCACATTAAGTCAATACTTATGCAAAGAAATTATATCCTACTTATGGTGCATTATTCGGTGTTAGTTATGTTCAGTGCATGTTTATGACCGTTTTCGCTTTTTGGTTGGTTGCTTCTCAATCTATTTGCTAACCTTCATTTGTACTAAGCGGAAATACTGCTTGTGCATCCAAAATCCTTAAACCCAAGTTGTGCCAATCGAGTCCACTATATCTACCTATATGCGGTATTTCCATGCCGTTCCAAGTAAATTTGCGTGTGCCAACTCTTATTTTCAAAATAATTTTTCCGTTTTGTGTGCCCGTACCGCTCATGAAGCGGCAGGGGGTGGCCAATATTTTCCATGCTAGGTGTGTTATTCTCACGATGAGTGTTTATTCACTTGTCATTGCACGAGAGAGTGGCTGGTAATAGGGATGCCCAGTCCCACAATGAAATCAAAAATTAATAACAACAAAATTCCTTGGAAAGTGTTGGTATGGAGGGCACCCGTGGATACGGCTAGCCATGGATTGTGAAAGAATGGTGAAAAGGAAATAAACTTTACTTTCTGTTTGGGAACCACCTATGATGTGTCTGGCATGGAAGATATCGGGAATTCTCGGTCATTTTCGTTGACAGGAAAAGCATGCCTCTCAAAACATTTTTATCTCTCTAATTTAAGCTTTGAGCTCTAGCACATTAGCAAATCTCTGCTTCCCTCTGCGAACGGACTATCTATTTACTTTTATGCAATTTTTATTTTTATTTGAGTCTCCATCTTCCCTTATAAAGCACCAACTAGAGAGCACTATTGTAATACTTGTGCATTGGATGTAGCTAATATGGAGTGCGCTTCATGAATGGATCAATGATTGAGCATAATGGGCTAGGGATAACTTTCTTTAGCGTTGATATTTTGAAAGACATGGTTGCTTGTTAGCATGCTTGAGTATTTATATCTTCATGTCAAACTATAGACTATTGCTTTGATTCATTCGAGTCCAATGTCCATGCTATAAAAGAAAAGAATATGATGAATATGATAGGCAGCGTTCCACATCAAAAATTCTGTTTTTATGATTTATCTTCTCGAGGACGAGCAGGAATTAAGCTTGGGGATGCTGATACGTCTCCAACGTATCTATAATTTTTGATTGTTCTATGCTGTTATATTATCAATCTTGGATGTTTTTATATGCATTTACAGCAATTATATATCATTTTTGGAGACTAACCTATTAACTTAGTGCCCAGTGCCAGTTGCTGTTTTCTGCCTGTTTTTTGTTTTACAGAAAATCAATACCAAACGAAGTCCAAATGCCACGAAACTTTTTGGAGATTTTTTATTGGACAAGATAAACACTAGAAGCTTCGGGAGAAGACCAGACGCCAGAGGAGGTGGCCACGAACCACCAGGGCGCGCCTGGGGGGGGCAGGCGCGCCCTGGTGCCTCATGGGCCCACCTCAACTCCGTTGGACCTAATTCCACCACTATAAATTCCCAAAAAAATCAGAAACACTCAGGAGAGTCCATGAAATACTTTTTCTGCTGCCGCAAGTTTCTGTTCTCGAGAGATCCCATCTGGAGGCCTTTTCCGGTGCTTCGCCGGAGGGGGAATCGATCACGGAGGGGCGCTACATCAACCCCGCTGCCCTTCCGATGATGAAAGAGTAGTTTACCACAGACCTCCGGGTCCATAGTTAGTAGCTAGATGGCTTCTTCTCTCTTTTTGTTCTTCAATACAATGTTCTCCTCGATGTTCTTGGAGTTCTATCCGATGTAATCACTTTTTGCGGTGTGTTTGTTGGGATCCGATGAATTGTGAGTTTATGATCAGATTATCCATGAATATTATTTGAGTCTTTTCTGATCTCTTTTATGCATGATTATTATAGCTTCGTATTTCTTCTCCGATCTATTGATTTGGTTTGGCCAACTAGATTGATTTATCTTGCCATGGGAAGAGGTGCTTTGTAATGGGTTCGATCTTGCGGTGCTCAATCCCAGTGACAGAAAGGGACATGACACGTATGTATCGTTGCTATTAAGGGTAAAAAGATGGGGTTTATTCATGCGTGAGTTTACTTTGTCTACATCATGTCATCTTGCTTAAGGCGTTACTCCGTTCTTTATGGACTTAATACACTAGATGCATGGTGGATAGCGGTCGATGTGTGGAGTAATAGTAGTAGATGCAGGCAGGAGTCGGTCTACTTGTCTCGGACGTGATGCCTATATACATGATCATTGCCTTGGATATCGTCATGATTATTTGCTTTTCTATCAATTGTCCAACAGTAATTTGTCTACCCACCGTATGCTATTTTCTTGAGAGAAGCCTCTAGTGAAAACTATGGCCCCCGGGTCTATCTAAATCATATATAAAAAAACCCTAAAAATACTTGATGCACTTTTTCTTTATTTATTTTATTTTGTATTTTTGTCTCAATCTATCTATCTATCACATACAATTTAATCTTGCAACTTACCGCCGAGGGATTAACAACCCCTCGTTTGCGTTGGGTGCAAGGATTTGTTGTTTGTGTGCAGGTACTGCTAATGAGGTGTTGCGTGATTCTCCTACTGGATTGATAACCTTGGATTCATAACTGAGGGAAATACTTACCTCTACTGTGCTGCATCATCCCTTCCTCTTCGGGGAAAATACCAACGCAAGCTACAAGTAGCAGCGCCCTTGTAATCGAGACCACCAGAATCAATAGCAATCAAGCAGGATGTAGGCTTTTACCTCCACCGTGAGGGGCCGGACCTGGGTAAACTCGCGTGTTCTCATTTCCGATCAACCCCGTCCAAGCTTCACCTAGCAGCGATGGCCTCACAACTTAGTCCTTTCATGAGGATAACTGCCGTGACAAAACCACGACAGAAAGTATCATCAAGAGTACTGTTATGCATGAGTTGGTGGAATTCTTGGCAATATGCATCAACATTAGAAGTTTGCCTAATTTCTAAGGCTTGGGTCGTATGCTGATAGTATTGATCTTTGCCAAATTTTGGTGGACATCAATACATAAGGAAAACCAACTATGAATATCATGCTGAGCTTCATATGAGTGTAACCAGAGGGCTGCATTGCTAGTGAAATGAAGTGTGGTATCTGGTGCTTTGTAATCATCACGAACATGGAACATGCAAAAATATTTTTCACATTGGACTTCCCAAAATTTTAGCCTTGGCGCAATAGTAAAGCTATTGCCTTGTGACCATGAGGTCACGGGTTCGAGTCATGGAAACAGCCTCATGCAAAAATATAGGGAAAGACTGCATACAATAGACCCAAAGTGGTCGGACCCTTCCCCGAACCCTTCACAAGCGGGAGCTACGTGCACCGGGCTGCCCTCTGTTATTTATTGTTCTTTCTAAATTTTTGGTTGTTCACCACCAAATTTTTGGAGATTTTTCTGAGATTTTGGCCGGTAGATCGGTGGCTCAGAAACCAATTGTTACGATCGATGCCGCTAGCGTCAGGGATTGAGAACATAATTTGGGTACAACAGGGATACAAATCAGAGGGTGACTTCAGGAGGAAGAAGCACAGGGAAGGGAAAGTGGTTTCAGCCACACATTGTCCATCATCGATATCCCTTCCTTCCTCTCGCTAGCTTCCTTATGTAGCGACAGCACTTCAGTGTATTGGGCCATAGGCCAACCCATCAGCCCACCTTGGTCCATGTGGTACCCCAATGCATCTCTACCTAATAATAAATCACGAAACGCTTCTGGTGGTCCGTCGCGTCATTTTGCAGAAAACCCCCTATAGTTACTGGTAATTAAGCCGCGGTACAATTTTAAGTCATAAACAGACAAAAACATTTCGTTTCATAGAAAACCCCGTGTAGTTTTCGATAATTAACCCGCATTACTGATTTAAGTGACACAGAGAAAATGTTTCGCGTTATGCAAAAAGCCCCCTGTAGTTTCCTAAATTCAACCCGTAGTCCATATCATATGTTTAAAAAAAATAGTCATATCTTCTAAACCTAACTCCAATTTTAACACGTTATATATGAAAGTTGATTAAAAAATGTGTAGAATCTGAATATTATGTTATTTTACCTGTTAAACATTTTTTAAATGTTGTTTTTGGTGCAACCTTGATAAATAGTGCATGATCCATCTTTATTTCGTATCGTTGCAGGTCCAGATAGAAAATGAACAACTCAGCAAAACCAGATTGAAGATGAAAGAAACCATCTATAACCACACACACACACATCGGCAAAACTTCGCAGGGGGCAAAGAGAGCAAATTTCTGATCTTATGCCGAGAGAGAGAGATGCATTAGGATTGACACATTCAAACGTGTTGTGATTGTGTGGGCACTAATGTCATGTTCAAATAAAGAACGTAGACCTATTGAGGTCTTGAGTCATGATTATTGGGTTAGGTGCGGGTGTTTTTTTTTCTCCCGTTGCAACGCACGGGCTTTTTTGCTAGTAGTAATAGAAGTCCAGTCCGTGACACAATGGTGGTGATCCCTATTTCACACGTAGGTCGCTGGATAGCGCCAGGGCTATACGTCGCTTATTGCGAGACGTACACCCGGCTTGCCTGAAGGTTTCCCCACTCACCTATTTACTGGGTCGGCCTGTTTCAATGGTTTTTTGCTCTGCTTGCTGCTCGCTCGCTTTCGTTCATCCGTTGGGTTTCATTCGGTCACTCTCGAGTTTAGGTGTTTGTTTTCTTCTGTCTGTCTATTGGTTGCACTATCCGGTTTTATTGGTTTTGTTCATTCCTTTCTTTTCTGTGTTTTTCTTGACGATTTCGTCGATTTTTTTTCCTTTTTTTTCTTTACTATGTGTTTTCTTTACGGTTTCCTTTCATTTCCATTGTTTCTTCTTATCTTTCGTACGGTTTTCTTTCGTATTTAATGGTTTCTATTGGTTTTCTTCGGTTAATTTGTTTTCTCTTTTTTTTCCTTTTTCTTCTTTCTTTGTGTTTTTATGTTTTTCTACTGGTTTATTCATTGTTTCCATTTTTCCAGTTTCTTCCTCTATGGGTTTCATCTATTTTCTATGTTTCTCTACTAGTTTTCTTCTCTTTTATTTGTTGTATATTTTTCTTTTTCCTTCTCCTTTTGGTTTTCATCTGTTTTCTTTGTTTTTCATGTTTCTCTACATGTTTTGATTCTTTGGGTTTTTTTCCTTTAGATTTTCCCTTTTCTTTTTTAAACACTAGTCTTCTTTTTCATGCAAATTGTACACTTTTCTTATACATGAGGAATATTTTCATAAAAGTTTAAGATTTATTAAATATATAATTAACATTTATGAAAATACATGTTTTTCATTTCTAATTTTTTTCATAAAATTGTACATTTTTGTTCACATTCAGATTTTTTTTTTACATGTGTAACATTTTTTAAGTATATAACTAACATTTGTACAAATATATTTTTTGATGTCTATTTTTTCCACACACAATATACATTTTTAATACGCATTGAACGTTCTTTTATTCCTTTTTTCATACACCAGGAACATTTTTTCATACTAATTGTAAATTTTTGTATACATGATGAACATTTTTTATACATATTCAACATTTTACCAATACATGATTAACAATTTTTTTCCAATATATGTTTTGAAGTCTATATTTTTCAACATATTTCTACAATTTTTCATACACATTATTCTTTTTTTTTATACATGGTTAGCATTTTTTAAATAAATGATTAATATTTTTTAAATGTATGTTTTGATGTCTAATTTTTTCATACATAATGTATGTTTTTTGTATACATATGAAACATTTATTATATAGGTTTAACATTTTTATAATACATGATTAACATTTTTTCTGAAACATATGTTTTGATGTCTACTTTTTACATACACATTGTATACTTTTTCTATACGCCTGAAACATTTTTATGCATGTTTAATGTTTTATAAATACATATTTAACATTTTTCTCAAGTACATGTTATCATGATTACTTTTTTCATAAACGTTGCCCATTTTTCGTGTACATAGGGCACTTTTTTCTATGCACGTTCAATGTTTTCAAATACATTATTACAATTTTTTAAATGTGCGATGAATACTTCAAAAAATAAAAGGTAAAACAGAAAATGAGAAAAAATAGAGAAGAAAATAAAAACAAAGTTAAAAAACAGAAAAGGTAAAGCAGAAGAAAATGAAAATAAATGTGAATATATAACCGGAAGAGAAAAAAACAAAGCATTTTTTTTGAGAGAGAAAAAAAGTATTGGTACGCTTGCTCGTGGCAAATGGGCGAGGCGTTCTGAGCCTGGCCCCATGACGGTCGCTACAGACGACGCTCTGCGCGGCGACTATATGTTGCCTTAAGCGAGATGGAACGATCGCCTTGCTGGAGGGTCTACACTAATCGGGCCGGCCCATTCACGCACACCCACAGTAAAAGGAAAAAAGCGAAGCGAAGAAGGAGGACGCCGCATTTGAACACTGACCTCCTGTTTTGGAGCAACGGCGGCTAGCCACTGCGCTTTCCTTCGGTTCGTGACAGAACAGTAGGGCGAAGCAACTTAAGTCCAAAAGAGTCGCGGTTCCATTGATTGTTCTCCGTTTTTTCCAGTTTTTTTGTTTCTTTTTTCACCGGTTTTCCTCCATTTTTTTTGTTTGTTTTTCTTTTCTTTTTCTCCATTTTTTGTTTGGTTTTCGTTTTTCTTCTTCCTTTATTTGTTTGGTTTTTTTTCTTCTCCATTTTTTGTTTTCTTATTTTTGTTTTCGTTTTCACTCTACATTTTTAGTATATGGCAAAAAAAAAATTTAATAAGTGATCAACATTTTTTGTATACATGGTCAACATTGTTCGAACGCTTATTCAACATTTTTCAAATACTTGTTCAACATTTTAATACTTATTCAACATTTTTTAAATAATTGTTCAACATTTTTAATACTTATTCAGCATTTTTCATATACTCGTTCAACATTTATATACTTACTCAACATTTTTCAATACTTGTTTAACATTTTTAATACTTATTCAACATTTTCAAATACTTGTTCAAAAAAATTCAAATTTTTGTTTAATTTTTTTAATACTTATTCAACATTTTTCATATACTTGTTCAACATTTTTCAAATGTATTTTTGAAGAGTTTTTTTTCATATATATATATATGTGTGTGTGTGTGTGTGTGTGTGTGTGTGTGCGCGCGTGTGTTTGTGTGTGTGTGTGTGTGTGTGTGTGTGTGATATTTTAAAGTAGAAAAAGAAAACAAAAACAAAAAAAATAGGCTGTGGCCTCCCACGTGACTGGGCCGGCCCATCTGGGGCTCTCCCTGACGCGAGAGCTTCCCTTTGTCTCGCTACGCCACTGTTGGTATGACGATAAGCGATGTATAGTCACTCCTGCTAGATAGCGACCGACCGCGTTCCCCTACCGCGCGTCTGTCCGTGTTTATGGCCCGGCCTATTATCGTTTTTTCATCATAATAGTATTTGGTAGGTTCTAAAACCTTCCCAGAACTTGTTTTCTTTTTTCCTTTATTTTTTATTTATTGTCCCTTTCTTATTTTCTATTTTTATTTTATGTTTTACCTTATTATTTTTCTTTTTTAAAATCCGTGATTTTTAAACTCATGAACTTTTTCCAAATCTTCAAATGTTTTTAAAAAAAATTATTGAACATGTTTTATAATCATGCACATATTTTCAAATTCATGAATAATATTTAAATTAGTGATTTTTTTTGAAATACTTGAAAATTTTCTAAAATAAGGGAACAATTTTAAAATTCATGAACATTTTCTGAAATTCAAGAACAATTTTTAATTTCATGAACATATTTTGAATTCATGATATTTTATTAAATGGTGAACATTTTTTGAATTCACAATTTTTTAAAATTATAGTTTTTTTTTCAAAACCGCGAATACTTTCTAAATTCGCGAACATTTGTTTAATGAATTCTCTAATTTTTTGGAGTTCACGAACATTTTGTTAATCCACGAAGAATTTGGGAATTTATGGACATATTTTAAATTCGTCAACAACTTTTTATTGGCGAACATTGTTATATTTGGCGAGCATTTTCTGCATTCTTGATCATGTTTTATATTGGGAACAAATTTTAAAAGTTATGAACAAATTGTTTGAAATCTGGGAAGATTTTTCAATTGATGATTTTTTTTCAAATTCATGAATTTTTTTAAAATCCGGAAACATTTGTCAAATTTGTGAATCATTTTTGAAATTCTGATTTTTTTTAAATCCCAAAAAAAAATTAAGAAGGAAAAACAGAAAAGAAAATACAAAAATATGAAAAGAGAAAATGAAAAGAAAACTGATGAGCCTCGCCCTGCATCTGGGCCGGCCAAACCTAGCGCGAGAGGATGGGAGTTGCGCATTTCCTCTCTATTCCCCGCGTAGGTCGGGGAATAGGAAGTCCCCACAATGGTGCCGCTATGCTCAGTTCCTTCGTTAACTTTGTGGACTCAAATGTCTAATCAAAGAGGGAATAACATAACAAGCATGTCATTCCATCGCCCTATCCAGATCACTGTAACTAGTTGTTTGTTCTATCTAGCATATGAAGAGAGAGCTCACAAAGCCACTTATTCTATACCTTTTCATGTCGGGTCATGGAAAGAAGATCGTGCACATTTACATAAAAAATTCATGTGTGGAGATACTCTAAACTATCAAGACATGTCTTTCTATGCAACCAAGTCTGTAGACACTTGTTTCTTTTTCCTGACAGTAACACTGGATGCACGTCAATTGCTCAAAAATAAAATCCGCAACCACAAGAATATCGTACAAAATTGCTTCCTTTTCTGTTGACGAGCTCTCCACTCCAAAATTTTATTTCCATGAAATTGGTACCCACTGATACATAAATTCAGTTTCCAATTACTTGTACAAAAGGGTTTTAATTCCGCTTTTGGAAACGAAGCCATAAATTGTAATTTGTACATCAACATATGATGAGCAAGAATGCTTGGATATTTCATGTGGCATGTGCATGCTTACACGCTAAGCTTCATGGTCATGTGTCAGGCTAGTGCAACAGATGGGCGACAAGCCCTATTGAATAGGAAGCACCGGGAACAACCGCGTGGCTGGTGTATTTTTTTCTACATCCGGTTAGATCTTTTGTGTTCTCAAGGTTAAGAGGTCCTTCACATTCCTTGTGGTTCCACATCTTCTCATCGTTTTTGTCTTCGTTGTCGGACCTGCTGCTGGAACCTGGATGTAACTAGTAGCTTGATTGCGTGGAGACATAACTCCGACATACACTCCACTTTCAACCGAAAAAAAAGACATACACACCACTTTATACACACATAATGCCCACTTCCTTTTGTTGCTGGTAGTCCCGTTGCCTATCATTCCTAACAATCTTTACCATTTTCCCGATCAACATGCTTGAGCAATATTATTAGAGCGTACAATTACAATTCCTGAGGAACATGTAGCACCAAAACCTCTACTTATATAAGACGTGCAACATGGTAGAGAAGTGTAGGGTAACGCAGCAGAAAACAAAAAAAAATCATCCTACACACTAACCCAGGACCATTATGAAGATGCATACAGGGTTTGATCTGATCATTATCAACTCATAGCGCAGCTGAAGAAGAGTTGGTGAAGATCGTCGGGGCAGATTCCTGCAGCTAGGAACAACCACGCAATCGCGAGAATTTTCTCTCGAATAGTTCCTCGGACAGTACCTCGAAAAAAAGATCGAACGTACGATCTCTCTACCGGATTGCACACATACGGTGTCACCTATCCAGCGGTGCTTCGCCGTCCAGAACTAATCGCTACCGGTGACTAGGCAGCCTTTTGGCGCTACAAAAGAGTTTCGTGGATGGAGGGAGAGAGAGAGAGACAGATCATTGCATGCCTTTGTGGTGAGAACTTGAGATGACATGGAGAGCACCTCTCCACCTCTATTTATAGTGGAGGAGGGGTGGAGGATGGCTGCCCAAAAGCATCCCCCCCATCACCAACATTTCCCCACATAAGGGGGGCGGGGGGCTTGCACCCAAGCCCCCCCCCCCTGTCCATGGCGCCCCATGTAGGGGGCTGCCCCAAAGGGGCCTCCCTCCCAACATTTCTCCACCATTTGTGGGGGCTGCCCCCACCATGGGGGACCCCAACAAGCTTCCACTGATTGTGGGCTGCCCCCTAAAAGGGGCCCCACCAAAAATAGCTCCCCACGGAAGGGGGGGATCTTGTCCTCTCCGGAAAATTTCGGAAGGCCCCAGAACATTTCTGGCACCCTCTACAAAATTTTAGACGGGTTCCGAAACTTTTTCGGCTTGATGGTTGCTACTTGTAGCTTGCGTTGGTATTTCCCCGAAGAGGAAGGGATGATGCAGCACAGTAGAGTAAGTATTTCCCTCAGTTATGAAACCAAGGTTATCAATCCAGTAGGAGAATCACGCAACACCTCGTTAGCAGTACCTGCACACAAACAACAAATCCTTGCACCCAACACAATCAAGGGGTTGTCAATCCCTCGGCGGTAAGTTGCAAGATTAAATTGTATGTGATAGATAGATAGATTGAAACAAAAATACAAAATAAAATAAATATAGAAAACGTGCAGCAAATATTTTTAGTGTTTTAGTATATGATTTAGATAGACCCAGGGGCCATAGTTTTCACTAGAGGCTTCTCTCAAGAAAATAGCAAACGACGAGTAGACAAATTACTGTTGGGCAATTGATAGAAAAGCAAATAATCATGACGATATCCAAGGCAATGATCATGTATATAGGCATCACGTTCGAGACAAGTAGACCGACTCCTGCCTGCATCTACTACTATTACTCCACACATCGACCACTATCCACCATGCATCTAGTGTATTAAGTCCATAAAGAATGGAGTAACGCCTTAAGAACGATGACATGATGTAGACAAGATAAACTCACGTATGAATAAACCCCATCTTTTTACCCTTAATAGCAACGATACATACGTGTCATGTCCCTTTCTGTCACTGGGATTGAGCACCACAAGATCGAACCCATTACAAAGCACCTCTTCCCATGGCAAGATAAATCAATCTAGTTGGCCAAACCAAATCAATAGATCGGAGAAGAAATACGAGGCTATAATAATCATGCATAAAAGAGATCAAAGAAGACTCAAATAATATTCATGGATAATCTGATCATAAACTCACAATTCATCGGATCCCAACAAACACACCGCAAAAAGTGATTTCATCGGATAGAACTTCAAGAACATCGAGGAGAACATTGTATTGAAGATCAAAAAGAGAGAAGAAGCCATCTAGCTACTAACTATGGACCCGAAGGTCTGTGGTAAACTACTCACGCATCATCGGAAGGGCAGCAAGGTTGATGTAGAGCCCCTCCGTGATCGATTCCCCCTCTGGCGGAGTGCCGGAAAAGGCCTCCAGATGGGATCTCTCGAGAACAGAAACTTGCGGCGGCGGAAAAAGTATTTCATGGACTCTCCTGGGGGTTTCTGATTTTTTGGGAATTTATAGTGTTGGAATTAGGTCAAAAGGAGCTCTATGGGCCCCATGAGGTATCAGGGCGCGCCTGCCCTCCCCCCCCCAGGCGCGTCATGGTGCCTCGTGGGCCACTCCTTCATCTTCTGGCCCTCTCCCGAAGCTTCCAGTACTTGTTATGTCCAGAAAAAAATCTCCAAAAAGTTTCATGGCATTTGGATTTCGTTTGATATTGATATTCTGTAAAACAAAAAACAGGCAGAAAACAACAACTGGCACTGGGCACTAAGTTAATAGGTTAGTCCCAAAAAATGATATATAATTGCTGTAAATGTATATAAAAACATCCAAGATTGATAATATAACAGCATGGAACAATAAAAAATTATAGATACGTTGGAGACGTATCAGCATCCCCAAGCTTAATTCCTGCTCGTCCTCGAGTAGGTAAATGATAAAAACAGAATTTTTGATGTGGAATGCTGCCTATCATATTCATCATATATTCTTTTCTTTTATAGCATGGACATTGGACTTGAATGATTCAAAGCAATAGTCTATAGTTTGACATGAAGATATAAATACTCAAGCATATTAACAAGCAACCATGCTTTTCAAAATATCAACGCTAAAGAAAGTTATCCCTAGCCCATTATGCTCAACCATTGATCCATTCATGAAACACACTCAAATATTAGCTACACACAATGTACAAGTATGACAATAGTGCTCTCTAGTTGGTGCTTTATAAGAGAAGATGGAGACTCAAAAAAATAAAAATTGCATAAAAGTAAAAAGATAGGCCCTTCGCAGAGGGAAGCAGAGATTTGTCAAATGTGCCAGAGCTCAAGGCTTAAATTAGAGAGATAAAAATATTTTGAGAGGCATGCTTTTCTTGTCAACTAAAACGACCGAGAATTCCTAATATCTTCCATGCTAGACACATCATAGGCGGTTCCCAAACAGAAACTAAAGTTTATTTCCTTTTCACCATTCTTTCACAATCCATGGCTAGCCGTATCCACGGGTACCCTAAATACCAACACTTTCTAAGGAATTTTGTTGTTATTAATTTTTGATTCATTATGGGACTTGGCATCCATATTACCAGCGACTCTCTCGTGCAATGACAAGTGAATAAACACTCATCGTGAGAATAACACACCTAGCATGGAAAATATTGGACACCCCCTGCCGTTTCATGAGCGGTACGGGCACACAAAACAGAAAATTATTTTGAAAATTAGAGTTGGCACACGCAAATTTACTTGGAACGGCATTGAAATACCGCATATAGGTAGATATAGTGGACTCATTTGGCACAACTTGGGTTTAAGGATTTTGGATGCACAAGCAGTATTTCCGCTTAGTACAAATGAAGGCTAGCAAATAGATTGAGAAGCAACCAACCAAAAAACGAAAACGGTCATAAACATGCATTGAACATAACTAACACCGAATAATGCACCATAAGTAGGATATAATTTTGTTGCGTAACTATTGACTTGATGTGCATGCATAGGGAATAACAAACCTTAACACTAATATTCTTACTAAATCACAATTACTCACTAACATGACTCACATATTATCATTTCCATATCACAAAACTATTGCAAGGAATCACACTTATCATATCCAATGATCTATATGAAAGTTTTTATTATATCCCTCTTGAATATTCATCACTTTGGGACCAAATTCATATCTTGTGCAAATTACCGTTACTTTCATCAACTCTCAAAAAGATATAAGTGAAGCATGAGAGTGCAAATATTTCTTCAAAATTTCAATCTTATCAACTCTCAAAATAATATAAGTGAAGCATGAGAGTTCATTTCTTCAAAATATTAATCTTGTCAACTCTCAAAATAATATAAGTGAAGTGTGAGAGTTTATTTCTTCAAAATATAGCCACCACCGCGCTCAAAAAGATTTAAGTGAAGCACTAGAGCAACTGCCTAGCTCAAATTTTTTTAAGTGAATCACATAGAGTATTCTAACAAATTATGATGAACGTGTGGCTCTCTCAAAATAGGTGTGTTCATCAAGGATGATTGTGACAAACTAAAAATCAAACAAAGCAAAGACTCATATAATACACGACGCTCCAAGCAAAACACATATCATGTGACGAATAAAAATATAGCTCCAAGTAAAATTACCGATGGTTAGTAGAAGAAAGAGGGGATGCCTTCCGGGGCATCCCCAAGCTTAGACGCTTGAGTATTCCTTGAATAATACCTTGGGGTGCCTCGGGCATCCCCAAGCTTAGGCTCTTGCCACTCATTATTCCTTCATCCATCGTGATCTCACCCAAAAATTGAAAACTTCAATCACACAAAATTCAACAAAACCTTCGTGAGATCCGTTAGTATAACAAAATAAATCACTACTTTAAGTACTGTTGCAAACTGATACGTCTCCAACGTATCTATAATTTTTGATTGTTCCATGCTGTTATATTATCAATCTTGGATGTTTTTATAATCATTTACAGAAATTATATATCATTTTTGGAGACTAACCTATTAACTTAGTGCCCAGTGCCAGTTGCTGTTTTCTGCCCTATTTTTGTTTTACAGAAAATCAATACCAAACGAAGTCCAAATGCCACGAAACTTTTTGGAGATTTTTTATTGGCCAAGATAAACACTAAAAGCTTCGGGAGGAGGCCAGAAGACCCTGGTGGGGCCCACGAGTCACCAGGGCGAGCCTGGGGGGCAGGCGCGCCCTGGTGCCTCGTGGGGCCCACAGAGCTCCGTTTGACCTAATTCCTCCACTATAAATTAAGAAAAAAATCAGAAACCCTCAGGGGAGTCCACGAAATACTTTTTCCGCCGCCACAAGTTTCTGTTCCAGAGAGATCCCATCTGGGGTCCTTCTCCGGTAATCTGCTGGAGGGGGAATCGATCACGGAGGGGCTCTACATCAACCTTGCTGCCCTTCCGATGATGCGTGAGTAGTTTACCACAGACCTTCGGGTCCATAGTTAGTATCTAGATGGCTTCTTCTCTCTTTTTGATCTTCAATACAACGTTCTCCTCGATGTTCTTGGAGTTCTATCCGATGTAATCCCTTTTTGCGGTGTGTTTGTTGGGATCCGATGAATTGTGAGTTTATGATCAGATTATCCATGAATATTATTTGAGTCTTCTCTGATCTCTTTTATGCATGATTGTTATAGCCTCGTATTTCTTCTCCGATCTATTGATTTGGTTTGGCCAACTGAGTTGATTTATCTTGCCATGGGAAGAGGTGCTTTGTAGTGGGTTCGATCTTGCGGTGCTCAATCCCAGTGACAGAACGGGACATGACACGTATGTATCGTTGCTACTACGGGTAAAAAGATGGGGTTTATTCATACGTGTGTTTATCTTGTCTACATCATGTCATCGTTCTTAAGGCGTTACTCCGTACTTATGGACTTAATACACTAGATGCATGCTGGATAGCGGTCGATGTGTGGAGTAATAGTAGTAGATGCAGGCAGGAGTCGGTCTACTTATCTTGGATGTGATGCCTATATACATGATCATTGCCTTGGATATCGTCATGATTATTTGCTTTTCTATCAATTGCCCAACAGTAATTTGTCTACCCACCGTATGCTATTTCCTTGAGAGAAGCCTCTAGTGAAAACTATGGCCCCCGGGTCTATCTAAATCATATTACTAAAACCCTAAAAATATTGCTGCCATTTCTTTTTATTTATTTTATTTTGAATTTTTGTTTCAATCTATCAATCTATCACATACAATTTAATTTTGCAATTTACCGCCGAGGGATTGACAACCCCTCGTTTGCGTTGGGTGCAAGGGTTTGTTGTTTGTGTGCAGGTACTGCTAACGAGGTGTTGTGTGATTCTCCTACTGGTTCGATAACCTTGGTTTCATAACTGAGGGAAATACTTATCTCTACTGTGCTGCATCATCCCTTCCTCTTCGGGGAAATACGAACGCAAGCTACAAGTAGCAGGAAGAATTTCTGGCGCCGTTGCCGGGGAGACATCATCAACATCTATCAAGTACCTTTGCATAAACTCTCATCTACTTGCATTTACTTTATTTGCCATTTGCCTCTCGTTTTCATCTCCCCCACTTCTAAAACGTTTTTACAAAAATACAAAAATATTTTCCGTTTGCCTTTTTTACCTTTCTCTTGTTTGCTTGCTTGAAGTTGCTATCATGGCTGATTTTGGTATGAAGAGAAGTGAGGATGGTAAGACTCCTAAAATTGAAAGTTCTACCAATCTTGATGCTAAAACTTTTGTGCTGGGACATGGGAATGTTATAGGAAAAAGTGTCATCCAAGAATTCTTTAATTGCATTGGGTCCTTGGCTTCTGATGATGCTCCTATACTTAAAAGAACCAAAAGTTATGCCGAAGCTATTTCTGAACTTGTCCTTAAACTTGAAAGAAGGTTTATTCGCACTCATCCTACTTTGCAAAGATTGTTTTATGAGTTACCAGTTATAAAAAAATCCTAGAACTAAGAAAATAGCTACCCTTGTCCTCATGAATGAATTTGATCACATAATGCGGGAAGCTAGGGAGATCTTTGATTTTTATGGTATGAACCATGAAAAACCGGTAATAGATGAGATCCTTTATGATAGAGATTACTTGTTGAGATATTTGTTCCGCAATGACCACATCTTTGATGTGAATACTAAAAAGGAAGTTCCTCCTTTAAATATAATCCAACAAGTTTTCAATAGTGTTAATAGTCAATACTCTTGGATTGTAGTCGGTAATCAAGAGGGATTTGCAGATGGACAACTTGCTAATGCAAAAATTTCTATGAATGATGTGTTTCATATTACCTTTGAAAAACCTTTTGATGAAAGTACATCTTTGGATAAGAAGAAGAGAGATGATAACACTTGAAACTATGCATTATGCCTAGCTAGGGGCATAAAACAATAGCGCTTGTTGGGAGGCAACCCAATGAATAAAATAAATTTTTATTATAAGTTTCTGTTATTGTGTGTTTTCACTGTCATGCTACTGGTATGATTGTGTTTTTGTGTTTTTAATTAGTGTTTGTGCCAAGTAGAACCTTTGGGATGATTTGGAAGATAATATAATTGATGCTGTTTGGAAAACAGAAAGTTTTGCGTACAGTGCCTGAATTTTGTTTCTATACTGGAGAGTCAAAAAAATATGAAATTTTTAAACAGTATTGGTATATGAATTTTACACGTTGTCCTAATTTTTCAGAATTTTTGGAGTTACAGAAGTATGGCTTTTAAATAGGTTGCTACAGACTGTTCTGTTTTTGACAGATTCTGTTTTTGATGTGTTGCTTGCTTGTTTTGATGGAACTATGGATTGTATCGGGGGGTATAACCCATGGTGAAGTTAGAGTACAGTAGGTATAATGCAAAAATAAAATATGAATGGGTTTGCAACAGTACTTAAAGTAGTGGTTTATTTTGTTATACTAACAGATCTCACGAAGGTTTTGTTGAGTTTTGTGTGATTGAAGTTTTCAAGTTTTGGGTGAGATCACGTTGGATGAAGGAATAAGGAGTAGCAAAAGCCTAAGCTTGGGGATGCCCGAGGCACCCCAAGGTAATATTCAAGGAAGACTCAAGCGTCTAAGCTTGGGGATGCCCCGGAAGGCATCCCCTCTTTCTTCTAACAACCATCGGTAATTTTACTTGGAGCTATATTTTTATTTGTCACATGATATGTGTTTTGCTTGGAGCGTCTTGTATTATATGAGTCTTTTCTTTGTTTGCTTTTTAGTTTGTCACAATCATCTTTGCTGAACACACCTATATTGATAGATCCACACGTTTATCATCATAATTTGTTAGAATACTCTATGTGCTTCACTTAAATTTTTTGAGCTAGGCAGTTGCTCTAGTGCTTCACTTAAATCTTTTTGAGCACGGTGGAGGCTAAATTTTGAAGAAATAAAATTTCATGCTTCACTTATATTATTTCGAGAGTTGATTAAAATTTTGAAGAAATAAACTCTCATGCTTCACTTATATTATTTTGAGAGTTGATTGAAATTTTGAAGAAATGAATTCTCATGCTTCACTTATATTATTTTGAGAATTGACAAGATTAAAATTTTGAAGAAATGAATTCTCATGCTTCACTTATATTATTTTGAGAATTGATAAGATTGAAATTTTTAAGAAATATTTGCACTCTCATGCTTCACTTAAATCTTTTTGAGAGATGATAATAGTAACGGTAATTTGCACAAGATATGAATTTGGTCCCAAAGTGATGAATATTCAAGAGGGATATAATAAAAACTTTCATATAGATCATTGGATATGATAAGTGTGATTCCTTGTAATAGTTTTGCGATATGGAAATGATGATATGTGAGTCATGTTAGTGAGTAATTGTGATTGAGTAAGAATTTTAGTGTTAAGGTTTGTGATTCCCTATGCATGCACGTTAAGTCAATAGTTATGCAAAGAAAGTATATCCTACTTATGGTGCATTATTCGGTGTTAGTTATGTTCAATGCATGTTTATGACCGTTTTTGTTTTTTGGTTGGTTGCTTCTCAATCTTTTGCTAGCCTTCATTTGTACTAAGCGGAAATACTGCTTGTGCATCCAAAATCCTTAAACCCAGTTGTGCCATATGAGTCCACTATATCTACCTATATGCGGTATTTCAATGCCGTTCCAAGTAAATTTGCGTGTGCCAACTCTAATTTTCAAAATAATTTTTCTGTTTTGTGTGCCCGTACCGCTCATGAAACGGTAGGGGGTGGCCAATATTTTCCATGCTAGGTGTGTTATTCTCACGATGAGTGTTTATTCACTTGTCATTGCACGAGAGTATGGTTGGTAATAGGGATGCCCAGTCCCACAATGAAATCAAAATTAATAACAACAAAATTCCTTGGAAAGTGATGGTATGGAGGGCACCCGTGGATACGGCTAGCCATGGATTGTGAAAGAAATGGTGGAAAGGAAATAAACTTTACTTTCTGTTTGGGAACCACCTATGATGTGTCTAGCATGGAAAATATTGGGAATTCTCGGTCGTTTTCGTTGACAGGAAAAGCATGCCTCTCAAAATATTTTTCTCTTTAATTTAAGCTTTGAGCTCTGGCACATTTGACAAATCTCTGCTTCCCTCTGCGAAGGGCCTATCTATTTACTTTTATGCAATTTTTATTTTTCTTGAGTCTCCATCTTCTCTTATAAAGCACCAACTAGAGAGCACTATTGTCATACTTGTGCATTGGATGTAGCTAATATTTGAGTGTGTCTCATGAATGGATCAATGATTGAGCATAATGGGCTAGGGATAACTTTCTTTAGCGTTGATATTTTGAAAGACATGGTTGCTTGTTAGTATGCTTGAGTATCTATATTTTCATGTCAAACTATAGACTATTGCTTTGGATCATACAAGTCCAATGTCCATGCTACAAAAGAAAAGAATATGTGATGAATATGTTAGGCAGCATTCCACATCAAAAATTCTGTTTTTATCATTTACGTACTCGAGGATGAGCAGGAATTAAGCTTGGGGATGCTGATACGTCTCCAATGTATCTATAATTTTTTATTGTTCCATGCTGTTATATTATCAATCTTAGATGTTTTTATAATCATTTACAGCAATTATATATCATTTTTGGAGACTAACCTATTAACTTAGTGCCCAGTGCCAGTTGCTGTTTTCTGCCTTGTTTTTATTTTACAGAAAATCAATACCAAACGAAGTCCAAATGCCATGAAACTTCTGGAAGATTTTTTATTGGCCAAGATAAACACTAGAAGCTTCGGGAGGAGGCCAGAAGACCCTGGTGGGGCCCACGAGGCACCAGGGCGTGCCTGGGGGGGGCATGCGCGCCCTGGTGCCTCGTGGGGCCCACAGCGCTCCGTTTGACCTAATTCCTCCACTATAAATTCAGAAAAAATCAGAAACCCTCAGGGGAGTCCACGAAATACTTTTTCCGCTGCCGCAAGTTTTTGTTCCAGAGAGATCCCATCTGGGGTCCTTCTCCGGTAATCTGCCGGAGGGGGAATCGATCATGGAGGGGCTCTACATCAACCTTGCTACCCTTCCGATGATGCGTGAGTAGTTTACCACAAACCTTCGGGTCCATAGTTAGTAGCTAGATGGCTTCTTCTCTCTTTCTGATCTTCAATACAATGTTCTCCTCGATGTTCTTGGAGTTCTATCCGTTGTAATCCCTTTTTGCGGTGTGTTTGTTGGGATCCGAAGAATTGTGAGTTTATGATCAGATTATCCATGAAATTATTTAAGTCTTTGCTACACTCTTTTATGCATGATTGTTATAGCCTCGTATCTCTTCTCCGATCTATTGATTTGGTTTGGCCAACTGAGTTGATTTATCTTGCCATGGGAAGAGGTGCTTTGTAGTGGGTTCGATCTTGCGGTGCTCAATCCCAGTGACAGAAAGGGACATGACACGTATGTATCGTTGCTACTAAGGGTAAAAAGATGGGGTTTATTCATATGTGAGTTTATCTTGTCTACATCATGTCATCGTTCTTAAGGCGTTACTCCATTCTTTTATGGACTTAATACACTAGATGCATGCTGGATAGCGGTCGATGTGTGGAGTAATAGTAGTAGATGCAGGCAGGAGTCGGTCTACTTATCTTGGACGTGATGCCTATATACATGATCATTGCCTTGGATATCGTCATGATTATTTGCTTTTCTATCAATTGCCCAACAGTAATTTGTCTACCCACCGTATGCTATTTCCTTGAGAGAAGCCTCTAGTGAAAACTATGGCCCCCGGGTCTATCTAAATCATATTGCTAAAACCCTAAAAATATTGCTGCCATTTCTTTTTATTTATTTTATTTTGTATTTTTGTTTCAATCTATCACATACAATTTAATCTTTCAATTTACCGCCGAGGGATTGACAACCCCTCATTTGCGTTGGGTGCAAGGGTTTGTTGTTTGTGTGCAGGTACTGCTAACGAGGTGTTGTGTGATTCTCCTACTGGTTCGATAACCTTGGTTTCATAACTGAGGGAAATACTTATCTCTATTGTGCTGCATCATCCCTTCCTCTTCGGGGAAATACCAACGCAAGCTACAAGTAGCACAAACCCATTCATATTTTATTTTTGCATTATAGCTACTGTATTCTTACTTCTCCATGGCTTATACCCCCGATACAATCCATAGTTTCATCAAAACAAGCAAGCAAAGCATCAAAAACAGAATATGTCAAAAACAGAACAGTCTGTAGCAATCTATTTAAAAGCTATACTTCTGTACCTCCAAAAATTCGGAAACATTAGGAAAACGTGCGCAATTCATATACCAATACTGTGTAAAAAATTCAGATTTTTTTGACGCTCCAGTACAGAAACAAAATTGCAGCACTGGACGCAAAACTTTCTGTTTTCCAAACAGCATCAATTATACTATCTTCCAAATCATCCTAAAGGTTTTACTTGGCACAAACACTAATTAAAAACACAAAAACTCAATCATAACAGTAGCATGAAAGTGAAAACACACAATAAGTTATTTTATTCATTGGGTTGTCTCCCAACAAGCTCTTTCTTTATAGCCATTAAGGTAGGCTTGAGATTTCAATGATGCTCTCATGAGAGATAATAATAAAAACACAAAGAGAGCATCATGACGTGTATGAAAAACACATTTAAGTCTAACATACTTCCTATGCATAGGCGTTTTATAAGCAAATGAATTATCAAGACAAGAAATATCTAGCATATGCAAGGGAGAAGAATAAAACATTGACGATCTCAACATAACGAGAGGTAATTTAGTAATATGAAAAATTTTATAACCATATTTTTCTCTCTCATAATAATTTCATGTAGGATCATATTCAAATTCAACAAAATAGCTATCATATAAAATTTTCTCTTCACGATCCATATGCATGCAAAGTTGACACTCTTCCAAAATAGTGGTATTATCATCAAATAAGGTCACGACCTCTCCAAACCCACTTTTATCAAAAATTTCATAAGATTGATAATTCTCCAAAGTAGTGGGATCATTATTACCTAAAGTTGAAGCTCTTCCAAACCCACTTTTAATAGTATTGCAAATTTTATTATCAATAACATATTCATCATGAGGCTTAAATAAATTTTTAAGATCATAAAAAGCATTATCACCCCAATCATGATCATTGCAATAAGTAGTGGACATAAAAAAATTATCATCCCCAAGCTTATAGTTTTGCATATTATTAGCACAATTCACATTAATAGAATTTATAGTAACATCATTGCAATCATGCTTTTCAATCAAGGAGCTATCATGAATCACTTTATAAATTTCTTCCTCTAACACTTCATCACAATTTTCAGATTCATGATTTTCAAGCAAAACTTCATAGAGAAAATCAAGAGCACTCAAATTACTAGCAATTGGTTCATTATAATTGGATCTTTTGAAAAGATTGGCAAGTGGATGAGGATCCATAGTGATCTTAAATTTTTTACTTTCACTTTCTGTTCTTGTGTGTTTTCATAAATGCAATAAAAGCAAGCAAACAGGAAGCACATGGCAACACAAGCAAACAAACAAGCAAATAAAAATATTTTTGTTTTTTTGTAAAAAAATTAGAAGTGGGGGAGATGAAAACGAGAGGCAAAGGCAAATAAAATAAATGCAAGGAGATGAGAGTTTATGCAAAGGTACTTGATAGATGTTGATGATGTCTCCCAGGCAACGGTGCCAGAAATTCTTCCTGCTACTTGTAGCTTGAGTTGGTACTTCCCCGAAGAGGAAGGGATGATGCAGCACAGTAGAGTAAGTATTTCCCTCAGTTATGAAACAAAGGTTATCAATCCAGTAGGAGAATCACGCAACACCTCGTTAGCAGTACCTGCACACAAACAACAAATCCTTGCACCCAACGCAATCAAGCGGTTGTCAATCCCTCGGCGGTAAGTTGCAAGATTAAATTGTATGTGATAGATAGATAGATTGAAACAAAAATACAAAATAAAATAAATAAAGAAAATGTGCAGCAAATATTTTTAGGGTTTTAGTATATGATTTAGATAGACCCAGGGGCCATAGTTTTTACTAGAGGCTTCTCTCAAGAAAATAGCATATGGTGGGTAGACAAATTACTGTTGGGCAATTGATAGAAAAGCAAATAATCATGATGATATCCAAGGCAATGATCATGTATATAGGCATCACGTCCGAGACAAGTAGACCGACTCCTGCCTGCATCTACTACTATTACTCCACACATCGACCGCTATCCAGCATGCATCTAGTGTATTAAGTCCATAAAGAACGGAGCAACGCCTTAAGAACGATGACATGATGTAGACAAGATAAACTCACGTATGAATAAACCCCATCTTTTTACCCTTAATAGCAACGATACATACATGTCATGTCCCTTTCTGTCACTGGGATTGAGCACCGCAAGATCGAACCCATTACAAAGCACCTCTTCCCATGGCAAGATAAATCAATCTAGTTGGCCAAACCAAATCAAAAGATCGGAGAAGAAATACAAGGCTATAATAATCATGCATAAAAGATATCAGAGAAGACTCAAATAATATTCATGGATAATCTGATCATAAACTCATAATTCATCGGATCCCAACAAACACACCGCAAAAAGTGATTACATCGGATAGAACTCCAAGAACATCGAGGAGAACATTGTATTGAAGATCAAAAACAGAGAAGAAGCCATATAGCTACTAACTATGGACCCGAAGGTCTGTGGTAAACTACTCACGCATCATCGGAAGGGCAGCAAGGTTGATGTAGAGCCCCTCCGTGATCGATTCCCCCTCCGGCGGAGTGCCGGAAAAGGTCTCCAGATGGGATCTCTCGAGAACAGAAACTTGCGGCGGTGGAAAAAGTATTTCGTGGACTCTCCTGAGGGTTTCTGATTTTTTAGAAATTTATAGTGGTGGAATTAGGTCAAAAGGAGCTCTGTGGGCCCCACGAGGTACCAAGGCGCGCCTGCCCCCCCCCCCCCAGGCACGCCGTGGTGCCTCGTGGGCCACTCCTTCATCTTTTGGCCCTCTCCCGAACCTTACAGTACTTGTTATGTCCAGAAAAAAATCTCCAAAAAGTTTCGTGGCATTTGGACTTCGTTTGATATTGATCTTTTGTAAAACAAAAAACAGGCAGAAAACATCAACTGGCACTGGGCACTAACTTAATAGGTTAGTCCCAGAAAAATGATATATAATTGCTGTAAATGTATATAAAAACATTCAAGATTTATAATATAACAGCATGGAACAATAAAAAATTATAGATACGTTGGAGACGTATCAATGGTTTACTTCGAAACAATTTTTGGTTTCTCCGAAACACTTCCAGTTTTCTCTTCAAAACATTTTTAGTGTGTCCGAAACTTTTCCGGTGACTTTCTCTCAGACTCCTTTCCTAGTAGTCAGCAGATAGATGAACCTTAAGCATGTGCTATGTAGGTTTGGTGAAATATAGACATGACCCGAACTCTTTTCGATCAATGATCAATAGCGGAACCGTGAACATCCATATTGACCCCTATACCCACACGAATGGATATTTGAGTGAATCTTTAGTTACCGTGTGCTATTCTTGTTGTTTCGTGATATGTTACAAAAAAACCCAAGGTGAGATTTATCGGCATCTCCGTGAATCTACAACTTGTTCACTATGCCAGTTTCCTTGTTACCGGTTTTGTTCTCTTTTCTCGTTCTCGTGTTCCGGCATCCCTGTGATCAAATCACACTGTGTCTGTCCAGACGATGATCGATACCCTAACACCGAGAGGGCCCTAAGAATATCTCTCCATAGTCGGAGGAGCAAATCCCAATCTTGAGCTATGTAGTCCCTTGCCATACTTTTCCGTGATCCCGTTAGCCGCTGTAACAGCCACCCTATTACAGATGACGTTAAACAAACCCCAAAGTTCATGAAGCAAGTATGAAGGAACTCGATACTCTCATGGTCTGGAATTATGCAAATGTTTAACTTTCTCTGTGTTATAAACTATTAACTTGTGATGAATGTATCTCATAGCATAACAATAATTGAGTCGGTTCAACACAAGTGTTCTTCTAACATTGTGTCCTCAAAGTTGCCGGCATACTCATGCCCATGATCAGGAAAACAAAACCATCATGCAACACTTGATCTAGTCTGAGAGGCTAGACTAGGAATCTATTTTACCGTTTATTATTCCACATGTGCATATGAGTTTTCCTCCGAGCCTCGTGGTTATTGCAGACTCGAGAACCATAGCAGTTATACCACGAAATATAAAACATAATTATGAACATGGAAATAAATGATAATATTTATTATTGCCTCTAGGGCATATTTCCTGCAAGCAGAACATCAAGAGTTTATGTAAGAAGTTGAACTCTGCTCATGTTCCAAGAGTTGGCAGAGGAAGATATTTCATTTATGGTGGGCATGTTAGGTTAAAAACTTGAATTATTTGTCGGGAAGAAAAGGTACGTGTGGAGGTTTTGGAAGAAAGAAAGCACGAGCATATAAGTTGTCTATCACCATACCATGCACAATTCACATGGAAAAGCACTGACATGGTTTGGAAAACTATTTGGGAGTCTAGCTCCCTTTCTTTGACAGTGTCTTCGGTAGTCACTTGATCAAAATATTATCTCAAGATAATATATACTACACGATCTTCTCTTCTCAGGTAGTATAAAGAGATTTTGGGAAAAAGGAATGTCGCAACTCATCAAACAAGTATCCAATTCAGAAGTTGGTACAAATCAAAGCAATTCCTTTTTCCTTACCATCATCCATAAACAACAAAAGGGTAACTGATCACCCCTTCGAGACATACATGTGATGAGTGCCATTATGTGGCCATTTTAACATAATGCTAACAAACAACTATTGGGCGTATACTACAAAGCCAATATAAATTAAATATGGACAAGGGAGCTCGTTGTGGCGCGAAGTGAGACAAGAACACGAGAAGTGAAACTCTTTTTCCTTACCTGTATCACAGTGGAAGGGTGTTTGTAATGAGATCTCAATTGGTTGGCATGTTGTATCCATCAAGATCCTCCAGTATCCAATACTGATTCTGGTGAGGTTTGACTTTCTCGGGTTTCTATATGAGTTCTCGAGCCCTTTCCTCCCACAAAGCAGTTAATTTCCATTAATTGAGCAGCGACTCTGCTAACTTTTCCCTAGCTTGTTCACATGCATCCAAATATGAAATGCATTTATTAGCCTCCTTTTGATACTACAGAGCTAGTATTTAGCCTCGACCAATTTTACATTAGCTTGTTGTTGAGCTTCTGTTGCTCCCCCCTCTTTGCTTTAGCTCCTCTATCAGTAACTTCGTGAAACTCTTCTCCGTTTCTTCACCAGAAGCATGACTCTTGACCAGATAATTGCAAAATATGTCTATGGAATATAAGTACTCTTGGGTGTTTCATCTGACATGTTTAATTGCTTATGATACTGGCATGCATAACAAAGTGCGAATTATTTGATCTGAAGCGGCGGCGGCATGTGCGGCAACAGCAGGGAGAAGCAAGCGCATGGTTGCACCCTGCACTCGGGCGCTGGCTGGTTGAGGCCACACATGGTTGCAGGCGCCCCAAGCGGTGTCGGGCATCGCTGTCACAACTCACCAAAAAATTATCCAATCAACAAGTTGGTAATAATAAGAACAATTCTTTCTTCACTACCATCATTCACAAACAACAACCAAGAAACAAGTCACCCCTAGAAGATTTATGGGTTATGAGTGTCATTCTATGGCCCTTTTAACATAATGGTGACGAACAACTATGGACGTATACTACAAACCCAATATAAATTAATCGTGGACAAGGGAGATTGTCGTGGCGCAAATTGAGACAATGTCACCAGAAGTGAAACCCTTGTTCTTTCATTTATCTCTGTGTTTTGAGAAAGGGTGTTTATAATGATATCTCTATTGCTTGGCATGTTTTATCCATCACCATCCACCCGTGTTCATTACTGATTCCAGTGAGGTTTGACATTCCTAGGTTTTCATCCTAGTTCCAGAACCCTTTCCTCCCACAAAGTAGTTAAATTTCCTTTGACCGAGCAACGACTCTGCTGAATTTTCCCTAGCTTCTTCGCATGTATCCATATTTTAACTGCATTTTTCTGCTTCCTTTCGACACCATGAAGCTAGTTTTTGGGTCTCAAGCAATTTTATATAAGCTTGTTGCCGAGCTTCGGTGCTTCCTCCTCTCTCTATTCTTGTATCAGTAACTCCGTGAATTTTTTTAAGAGAAATTTTAAGATGGTCCCAAAGTAACAAGAGTCGTTAATAATCTTAGATCCAACGGATGGTGTTAGTATTACCCCTTGGAAGGTAGTACTCTATTAGTGAAACCATAGGGTCAATATGGACATAGTACAACATCCAAATATGGATAATATTATTAAAACACAATATTAATTAAGGAAGTAAATGATAACCCTCTATCTGTACCTATACTACTTATAGAAGCTCCCGTTGCAATTCTTCTAAAGCCACCAAATTTAGTGTACTACGATCTAATCCATTTTATTATATCGGACTACTTTTCTGCACTCCTGGGAGTATGTACTCCCATCTTCAATATACCTCATATACACATTGATTATACTTCTTTATCATTCTCAATATACTTCATTAAATATTCTAAGATACCCCAATACAAGTTTTGTGGAAAAAAAATATCATTTGCTACATACTTTTTGTAATATACCTTTTTCACGTACGAACAAATCAGTATATACGTAAAACTTTAAAAATATGTAGACTCACATGATTTTCTTTCATGAAATTCATTTTGGGGTATCTAGTAATTATTAATGAAGTATATTAAAAAATAATAAATAGGTATAAATGATTCATCTATGTGGTATATGAGCAGTGGGAGTACGTACTCCCAGAAGTATATAGCCATTTTCCTTATTATATCTATGAATCTATTTTTCTTCCACGGTCTGCCACCAAATCCAAGGCCTTAGCACCCTGTACTTTCAAATCCCAGTTGTTTTATGCTAAATGCTTGTTTGGCACACCAACAAAAGGATTATCCCGAGCGGGATCATAAACTACTCTCACTGACTATAGGGGCCCACGTGTCATATTCATTTTCCTCCTACTCTCAGTCTCTCTTTCCTCCACCAGATCTAGCCGTCTCCATGTCGTGGTCGCCGACTGCTCCTGTTCTTCTCCTTGTTCCTTTTTTTGGGGGTACATAGACAAATGTTCCTCATGTCTCAAACTTAATCCAATTTCTTCTCTTCCGTAGGTATATGTATATCTGCCACAGATTTAGCTCGAGAAGGAGCACCTCGGTGACGCCCACGGGGTGGGAAAAGAAAGAGAGGAGCATGTCGGCACCAAGCCACCAACCACTACACACGGAAAGGGTTGAATCTGGCAGAGAAGAGGGAGCAGGAGATGAGGATCGGGGCGGAGGTTGTTCGTGTTAGACTATGTATTTATATAGGCTTCCGTATATACCCCTGTACTCTGTATACCCCTTATATATATGAGATAGCCACACCCCATATTGGGTGTCGTGCAGTTTCCCACAACCCTATGTTTTACATGGTATCAGATTAGGTTACGATCGCTTCCGCCTCTGCCCCGATCGCCGCCGCCGCCTCCGCCGCCGCGATCTCTTGCTGCCATGGCCGCCCCGCCCGCGCCTGCTCAGGCAGCTGTCGCCTCTCCGGTCGCCGCTGTCTCCCCGTTCCTGTTATCACGTCCGCTTGCCGCCGTGGCTGGCTCCTCCACGGCTGCTGCTGCTTCTGCACCCGGCGCTTCTCTGCCTGACCCGCCGTCGCCGGGTCTGGTCGATGCCGCTTTCGGCCCCGTGCCTCCGCTCGGCTACCGATCTGCTGTCGCCGGCTCCTGGCCGCGTTACCAGCAGCCCTATTGCCCGCCCGATGTGCCCATGGTCGCCTACGGTGGTCCAGCCGCCTCATCGGCCTCCTACGGTGCGCCGTCCCATGCACCGGCTTCTGGCGCTCCTGCAGGGCATCCATGGCTGTCCTACTCGGCGCCGCATGGTGCCCTAGCTACACAGCCGGCTGCCTATGGTGGCCCTTCTCCATATTGGGCGCCCTACGGGGGTCCCTCCTTGCCGGCCTTGCCGGAGCCGGCCTTGCCGGGGGCGGCCCTGCTGGGGGCGGCCTTTACCTCCGGCCTTTATGCGCCGCCACCGCCTTCGCGGCAGGGGGGTCCCTCCTTGCCGGCCTTGCCGGGGGAGGCCTTGCCAGGGTCTGCCTTGCCGGGGGCGACCTTCACCTCCGGCCTTTATGCGCCGCCACCGCCTTCGGGTCATACTGCCACGGCTGCGCCGTTCTACTTTGCACACCTCATCCCCGTCAAGCTTACGACGGATAACTACCTGTCGTGGCGCGCCCAAGTGTTGCCTCTGCTCCGCAGTCGCTATCTGGAGGGCTATATTGACGGCACCTTGCCGTGTCCTCCGCCGCATCATCCGGCGCGTCCTGCTTGGGTGGCGCAGGATCAAGCCATCCTCTCTGCTCTACAGTCCTCTCTAACGGAGGGCGTATCGTCACTGGTCATCTTCGCCGCTACGTCTCGGGACGCGTGGACGGCCCTTCATACCAGCTTTGCCTCGCAGTCCCAGGCACGTGCTCATGCCATTTGTACTGTGCTCGGGGAGGTGAAGCTCAACTCCCTCACCATCACTGACTACTTCAACAAGGTGACGGGTATGGCGGACACACTTGCCTCCATTGGCAAGGCTTTTGGGCCAGAAGAGTTCACCTCCTATGTGCTCAATGGGCTGCGTGATGACTATGATAATTTGGTGGAGAATATCAATGGTCGGGACACTCCCATCCAGCCGCGCGAGCTCTATGCGCGACTCCTTGCCATGGAACAGCGCGTCCAGGCTCGTCGATCTACGCCAAGCTTCTCCTCCGCCAACGCTGCTATGCGTGGTAAGGGCAAGCCCTACACGCCACCACCACCTGGTGGCAAACAGGGGGCCGCGCCCAACCCACGGAACACCACCACATCTGCTGGTGGTCGCGTCCGTGCCTGCTGCCCTTCTTGTGGAGTTCAGGTCCCCTGCCAGCTTTGTGGTCTGGATGGTCATCTTGCCTCTCGTTGCCACCGTCGCTTCAAGAAGGATTTTCTGGGCATTGGGAACAATGGCAAAGGGAATGAGAAGCAGGTTGCCTTGGCGAGGCATGATCATGGTCACACCTCTTCCTTTTCGGTTGATGCATCCTGGTACATGGATACGGGAGCCACCAACCACTTGACGAGCGATATGGGAAAGCTCTCCACACAGGAGCCGTACCGCGGACATGATCAGGTTCATACTGCAAACGGGGAAGGTATGCACATCTCACATATTGGCCAGGCATCTCTTCTTACTCATCGATCCAAACAATTACGTCTTCTTAATGTCCTTCGAGTTCCCTCTGTTTCACGTAGTTTGTTGTCTGTTCCTAAACTTACTCATGATAATAATGTTCTTGCTGAGTTTCATCCTTTTCATTTCTTTGTAAAGGATCGGGACACGAGGGACGTACTCCTTAGAGGTCGACTGCGCAATAATGGTCTCTATGCACTTGATGTGCCACCTGCTCCCAGTGCTTTCAGCGGCGTTCGTGTGTCTCCATCACATTGGCATGCGCGCCTCGGTCATCCTGCCACTCCCATCGTTCGCCATGTTCTTCATCGTCATGAGCTCCCAGTTGTGTCTAATAAAAATGTTGATGCAGTTTGTGATGCCTGTCAGCAAGGCAAGAGTCATCAGCTTCCTTTTTCTGAGTCGAGTCGTGTAGTCAATAAACCGCTTGAACTTGTGTTTTCGGATGTCTGGGGCCATGCCCAAACCTCCGTTAGTGGTCATAACTACTATGTCAGCTTCATTGATGCTTATAGCCGGTTCACTTGGCTTTATCTTCTTAAGCGCAAGTCAGATGTGTTTAATGTTTTCTTGCAATTCCAAGCGCATGTTGAGCGTCTGCTTAGTCACAAAGTCATTCATGTGCAATCTGATTGGGGTGGTGAGTACCACAACCTCAATGCGTTCTTTAATAAGCTTGGAATCACTCATCGTGTGTCTTGTCCTCATACACATCAACAGAACGGTGTAGCTGAGCGTAAGAATCGTCATATAGTTGAGACTGGTCTTGCTTTGCTTGCTCATGCCTCGGTTCCTTTTCGGTTTTGGAGTGATGCGTTTTCCACCGCATGCTTTCTCATTAATCGATTACCTACCCGACTCCGTCAGATGAAAACACCACTTGAACTTTTGTTGAATGAAATCCCTGATTATACATTCTTTAAAGTGTTTGGGTGTGCGTGTTGGCCACATCTTCGTCCATATAACCAACGCAAGTTGGAGTTTCGATCTAAACAGTGCGTGTTTCTTGGCTATAGTTCTCTTCATAAAGGGTACAAATGTCTTCATGTTGCCTCTAACCGCGTCTACATCTCTCGTGACGTGGTGTTTGACGAGAACGTTTTTCCTTTTGCCGCATCTCCGGTCACCTCCCCCACTCCCCCTACACCCGAGCAACCCGCCGTACCATTGCCTGGTCAATTTGTTGATGCTGCTTATTCTCCCTTGTTGCTACCTAACCATGGTGCAGGTACTGGACGTGGAGCATGCCTTGAGCTTTTGGATGTGGAGCATGCCTTGCCAGGTGCTGCCCTGCCGGAGACGGTCTTGCCGGAGCCGGTCTTGCCGGAGCCGGCCTTGCCGGAGACGCCCTTGCCGGGGGCGGCCTTGCCGGGGTCGGTCTTGCCAGAGACGACCTTGCCGGGGGCGGTCTTGCCGGGGTTGGCCTTGCCGGGGCCCTTGCCAGAGACTGCCCTGCCGGGGGCGGCCTTGCCGGAGATGACCTTGCCGGCGACGGCCCTGCCGGAGACGACCTTGCCGGCGCCCTTGCCGGCGACGGCCCTGCCGGAGACGACCTTGCCGGCGCCCTTGCCGGAGACTGCCCTGCCGGGGGCGGTCTTGCCGGGGTTGGCCTTGCCGGGGCCGGCCTTGCCGGGGGCGGCCCTGCCGGAGTCGTCCTTGCCGGCGACGTCCTTGCCGGGGACGGTCTTGCCGGAGCCGGCCCTGTCGAGGGCGTCCTTGCCGGGATCCTCGCTCTCCTCGCCAGGCATGTCACCTGGGCAGCTGCCTTCACCGCCATCTACTGCTCCTCTGCGTCCTCGTACGCGCAGTCAGAATGGTATTGTTCGGCCAAAGGAACGTACTGATGGCACGGTTGCCTGGATTGCGGCGTGCATGGCACAGACAAATGCTGACCCCACTGCCGAGCCTCGTCATTTTCAGGCGGCTCTTCGGATTCCTCATTGGCGCAATGCCATGGAACAGGAGTTTCAGGCGCTACAGAGGAACGACACTTGGCGACTGGTTCCTCCTGTGTCTGGCGTCAACATCATTGATTCCAAGTGGGTTTTCAAGGTAAAGAAGCATGCTGACGGTTCCATTGAGCGTTACAAGGCGCGGTTGGTAGCAAAAGGTTTTAAACAACGGTATGGTCTTGATTATGAGGATACTTTCAGCCCAGTTGTTAAACCTACCACTATTCGGTTACTCCTGTCCTTGGCTGTTGCCAAAGGGTGGTCTCTGCGCCAGCTTGATGTTCAGAATGCTTTTCTCCATGGGGTCTTGGAGGAAGAAGTTTACATGCGGCAACCTCCGGGTTTTGTTGATCCAGCTCGTCCACATCATTTGTGTCGTCTTGTTAAGGCGCTTTATGGACTCAAGCAGGCTCCCCGTGCATGGCATGCCCGACTGGGTTCGGTCCTTCGACAGCTTGGGTTTACCCCGTCCACTGCTGACACGTCTCTGTTCCTACTTCATCGTCCTGAAGTTACTATGTATCTGCTGGTATATGTTGATGACATTATTCTCATCAGCTCCTCCGTGTCTGCTGCGGATCGTCTGCTGTCTGCTCTGAGTGGTCACTTTGCTGTCAAGGATCTGGGGGCTCTCCATTACTTTCTTGGTCTGGAGGTTTCACGGTCTTCTGCTGGTCTGACTCTTACTCAGCATAAGTACTCTTTGGATCTGCTTCGCCGTGCAGGTATGCTGCGCTGCAAGCATGCTACCACCCCTATGTCTGCGACAGATAGGTTATCAGCTTTGGATGGTGACTTGCTCTCTTCAGATGATGCTACTGAGTATCGCAGTGTCGTTGAAGCCTTGCAGTACTTGACTATTACACGGCCTGATATTTCCTATGCCGTAAACCGTGTGTGCCAGTATCTTCATGCTCCGCGGACTTCCCACTGGTCAGCTGTGAAGCGTATCTTACGTTATCTCTCTCATACTGTCTCCTATGGCTTGCATCTTCGGTCTACCGCTTCGTCTGCCCTCTCAGCCTTCTCTGATGTTGATTGGGCTGGGAGCCCGGATGACCGGCGATCAACGGGGGGCTATGTTGTCTTTTATGGGGATAACTTAATCGCTTGGAGTGCGCGCAAGCAGGCCACAGTATCTCGGAGTAACACTGAAGCAGAGTACAAGGCGGTTGCCAATGCCACAGCTGAGCTCATTTGGGTACAGTCTCTGTTAAGAGAGTTAGGTATCTCTCAACAGCAGCCACCTGTTCTTTGGTGTGATTACATTGGTGCGACGTATCTTTCATCTAATCCAGTTTTTCATGCTCGTACCAAGCACATCGAAGTTGACTATCACTTTGTAAGGGAACGTGTTGCACGGAAGCTTCTTCATATCAAGTTCATCTCTTCCAAGGATCAACTTGCTGACATCTTCACAAAGCCTCTTTCACAACCTCAGTTCGAGGGTTGCAGGCGCAATCTTAACTTGCTGTGTAGTTCAGGACATAGTTAAGATTGAGGGAGGGTGTTAGACTATGTATTTATATAGGCTTCCGTATATACCCCTGTACTCTGTATACCCCTTATATATATGAGATAGCCACACCCCATATTGGGTGTCGTGCAGTTTCCCACAACCCTATGTTTTATAGTTTGATCTTGAGGAGTGAGAAGGAAACGGGCCGGGGCCTGCTGTACCTCGGATCTGTGCATGTAAATAGAAGGGGTAGAGTTGTGGGAGACGTCGTCGATCTGTGGCGGCGGAAAAAAAATTGTGCTTTGCCTACGCGGCGCGATGGCTGTCGTTGAGGCCGTGGCGGCGGCAGCGCCGTGTCAAAATAAAATGTCTTGTGCTCCGCCTGCAGTCCAGCGGCGTGATAGGTGCCGTCAAGGCCGTGGCGCTGCCACCGCGCCCAAATAAAATTTCTTGTGCTCCGCCTCCGGTCCAGTGGCGCAATGACTAATGTAGAGTAGCAGTGGGAAGGGGTTTCACCGGATCTCAGCGAGATCGCAGGCGTGGTGTGGTGGAGGTCGGCCAGTGGTGGCCTCAGCGAGTTTGGTTTTCTTTGCAAGGTTGGTGTCTTCTTCCTCGCTTGCTCCTCCTCTCTTCTCCATGTTCAGGTCTATGGATATGGCGTGCTTGTATTGTTTCTGTACTGTCTATGAGAGTATGAATACAAGCATGCATTTTCTCAAAAAAAGAAAAAAAGAGGAAGATGAGTATAACATGTGGGGCCATATAGTCAGTAAGAGTAGTGTGTGATCCTGCTCGGGATCATCATTTTTCCGGTTCGCCAAACGAACATTTAGCATAAATCAACTGGGATGGACCGGGATTTCAAAGTATAGGGTGTCAATTTCAGGAATTCGAAGGTCGGGGTTTAATTTATACTGTGGTTACGAATTCAAGGTTTATTTAAGACTTTTCTCCCCCAAATTCAATGTTCTGCCACAACAGATAAATCCGCGACGTGTTATCCCTCCCCAAATCCACGTGACAAAGACACATCTAATGATATATTTAAATGTGGCAACAATCAATCCGAGCCTTCGGTTATGGCAAGAAATCAATCCATGCCCGATTTGTAATCCCTTAAAAATCACGACAGACAGACATTGCGTTTGATCCCTCGAATATCTCTTGATGCATGGAAAGAAATCAGCGCATGCATTGGCTTGGCTCATGGGACACAAAAATTGTAGCTGGATGTAGCGCACGCGTGCCCTAGCTAATAAGGGTTGTCTTAGGGCATGTACAATGGTGCTATCTTAGATGTGACACGTAGGATAAATGCTAAGGTAGAAGAGAGAGAAATCATAAGAAAAGACTTGTCTTTTCTTATTTAAGAGATGATCTCTTAACACAATATGTCTCACCATGTTTTTAGGAATATCTAGTTATTGATGATAAGGCTAAGCGATAACCCATTGTAGACATGTTTTTTTGTCATCTCTAAATTACATGCAAGACTTGAGATAAGACTATCTAATCAACCATTGTACATGCCCTTAGGTGATTCAACGTTTGCATAACTGATCTGTTTAACCGAAAATGGAACAATATTTTCATCCTCACATGGGCACACTCCCTCATAGAATGTTGTGCGCAACATTTTTGAATAGAAAAAAATTCACTCACGGTCCCTAAACTTAAGCCGGTGCTCACTTTGGTACCCTAACTTCAATGTACCCGAAATACGGTCCCTCAACTTGTCATGAGGGTTCATATACGGTCTAAAATACGGTTTTATGTATGTATTTCGTTGAGCTGGCATATGGTTGACTGGTCAATCGCCACGTGGCGATGATCATGTGGACAGCATGGCATCGCAGTTTGCAAAAAGATCCCTGCACGCAAGGGCCCACCTGTCAGAGGGGGTGAGAGATGCCCTTATGCTTTAAGAATGAAGAGGAACTAATCAAGCACCACTTCGCTGTTGAAAATGTAACTGAGGAACTTGACTGCTTGAGCCATCGACAATCTCATCTCAGTCGATATGCAAACTCCTGAACTAAATATTGTGGTACCAGCAGCAATTTTGATTCTGCTCTACCCCCTTTGTCTGTGCCTCTATTCCTGGCAAACACTGTCACCTGTGCTCCCATTGCCTATCATTACTAACACTGTACAATATTCCAGTCAACGCACTCAAGTTGCCTATATATCATTCCTATCACTGTACAATTTTCCAGTCAACACACTCGACCAATATTAGTTCTTGAGAAAAAGGCAGCACCAAAAAAACTACTTATATAAGAAGCGTGGTATGCTAGAGGAGAACATGAAGAGATACAGTTATTTCATTTATCCTGGATGTGTTTGGTTGAAAACTTGAATCCTCAAGATCAGATATATGGATTTCATTACATAGACTAACAAGCAACATGATATTTCGAAAGCACAAGCACATAACATTACACTCAACAAGTTGGTAGAAATAAGAGCAGTTCCTTCTTCATTACCATCATTCATAAACAACAAGCGAGTAATTTATCACCCCTTCAAGACCTACAGGTGGTGATGGCCATTTTAACATAATGCTGACAAACAGCTATGGACGTATTACAAAACCAGAAGGAATCACAGGTTGAACTTGAGAATTAAACAACAAATATTGCAATCTTCATATGTGATAGCACCAAGAATCAACCTTTCATTATCATGTCTATCTTGTTCAGTGACCAGTGTAAAGCTACAACCTGAGCCCTTGTTCTGACTTCTAAATAACTGAAATATCTTGGTCTCGCCCCCAAATTTCAAGCATGCTTAAAGTTATAAATCAATCAGTCATGGCAAGGCCAGGCAATGAAAATCTGATGCATAATCATTGAACAAACTTAGCAAGCTAATCTATGCATGCTTGTTACGACATCCAAGTCACTGTTAGAGTGCTCCCCAAAAAAGAACTACAGATCTCCCGGTACTTTTCGCCGATACCTCCCCACGAGTGTGTCGATCTGCACTTCTAGGGAGAACACGTACTGGTCGGTGGCATCGGTTGTGGCACCATCGTAGAGCGGCTTCATCATTCATCAGGAGCATGTTGGTCACGCCTGAAAAATACGAGGCATTGCCATAGTTTGGACTTTGGACCCTATTTTCTTGCGAAAGCAAGTTTGGTGTCCCAAAAGCTAGCACATTTTGGGTGTCGACTTACAATGTTATTCGCTCGTGGCAAGTTCATGTATCGTGGATAGTTGTTTAATATTAGGTTCGACTATGTCACATCTAGATGTGAGATAATATCTCACATCTAACTATGACATTATCCCACATCAGCAGATAAATAAAGCCCCACCACTGTATTGTTTCTTTGTTTTGTTTCTTTTTTTGCTGTTTTTTTTGTTTGTCGCCCACGAAAAAGTCACGTGCCAACTATGTCGCAACTCGGACAAAAAAGGCCAGACCCCAGTTGCGAGTCGAGGGTGGACTTGCAATTGGGATAAAAAAAGTCGGGTCCCAGTTGCGAGTAGATGATGGACTTGCAACTGAGACAAAAAGGTCAGACCCCAGTTGCGAGTCGAGGGTGTGATTGCAACTGAGATAAAAAGGTCGGGCCCCCAGTTGCAAGTCGAGTGGGGACTTGCAACTGGAAAAAAAGGCCAGACCCAGTTGCGAGTCGAGGGTGGACTTGCAACTGGGACAAAAAAAGGTCGGGCCCAGTTGAGAGTCAAGGGTGAACTTGCAACTGAGATAAAAAAAAAGATCAGGCTCCAATTGCGAGTCAAGGGTGGATTTGCAAATAGGACAAAAAAAGGTGAGCCCAGTTGCGAGTCGATGGTAGACTTGCAACTGAGACAAAAAAGGTTGAGCCCAGTAGTGAATCGAGGTTAGACTATCAACAACAACAACAAAGCCTTTAGTCCCAAACAAGTTGGGGTAGGCTAGAGGTGAAACCCATAAGATCTCCCGACCAACTCATAGTTCTGGCACATGGATAGCAAGCTTCCACGCATCCCTGTCCATGGCTAGTTCTTTGGTGATACTTCAATCCTTCAGATATCTCTTTACGGACTCCTCCCATGTCAAATTCGGTCTACCCCGCCCTCTCTTGACATTATCCGCACGCTTTAGCCGTCCGCTATGCACTGGAGCTTCTGGAGGCCTACGCTGAATATGCCCAAACCATCTCAGACGATGTTGGACCAGCTTCTCTTCAATTGGTGCTACCCCAACCCTATCTTGTATGAACTGGACTTGAAAGCGCAGGTTATCTCCCAGAGGGGGGGTGAATGGGAGATTATTAGAAATTCGTCAAACTCTGATGAATTTGACGAAGATCAGAGTGAAGAAATAGAAACGCAAGGGAAACTAAGTCATCATAGAATCAGAGTACATGCGAACATAATACATAAGGGTGAAGACCAAGCAATCATACAATCATACACGCATGAAGAATATGAACTGAGGAAATAAACGATGGCATGATCAAATACTTCAGTTCAAATTCATCAGAGGATAGATCACAAATTCTTCAGCAGCGAAATAAAGTAAGGGAGGGTGAGGAATTTGAAACCAGGTTGGCTCGGTGAAGACAATGGAATTTGGTTGACCAGTTCCAGTTGCTGTATCAACTGTACGTCTAGTTAAGGCAGCTGAGTCACAACTCCGAGAACACTTAGTCCTCACTGTATTCCTCTTGAGCTAAGGTCACTTAGACCTCGCCCAATCACTCGTGGTAAGTCTTCAAGGTAGACTTCCAAAACCTTCACAGACTTGTTCACCGGCACGCCACAATTACTCTTGGGTGCTCAGAACATGACGCCTAACCGTCTGGAGGAATGACAGTCCTCAAAGGTAACAAGCGTCGGATCACACAGATCAATCTCTTTAGTGATGCTCAGTCACTTAGGCTCTGGTTGGGTTTTTCCTCACTTGGGATCTCTCAAAGTCATCGGAGGATGGGTTGCTCTCAAATGACAAGTGTCAAGTTCTCTCGGAGCAGCCAACCAACAAGTGGTTGTGGGGGCGGCTATTTATAGCCAGGGGGCAACCCGACATGAATTGTCATAAATGCCCTTGTCTGATTCGACCGTTGTCAGGATAAGGATCCACTCGACAGCTGGTACGCGGCGCAGCAATGGTCTGAAAATTGAACTCTCAATTTCGTCAGGGCACTCAATTTCCTCACGGTAGGCAGCTCGCATTGGTGAACTCCTAACTCCTCAGCCTGACCAAATTCGTCAGCGACCAGATGAACTTCATCACTGTCGCTAGCAAATGCGTCAGCTGTACTGGAGATTTCCAAAGGCTTCACTCGAAGTGGCTTTTGTGTGTATAGATTTGAGAAGTTTGAGCATCACTTTGGAAATGTGAAATATGTTTCACCTAGACCCCCTTTAACAGTACGGTTTTTCCTATGACTCAAATAAGAAGAAAAGAAACTACGAAAACCAAAGTCTTCAAGCTTCAAAGTCTTCACATCAATTTCTTCAAAGGCCGTACCAAGTTCATCATCAAATTCTTCACTTGAAGAAATCTATTTTTAGGGGTCGTCTTCCATGTGTTAAACCAAATCTTCAGGGACTCTGTTTCCTGTGTATACTCACAAACACATTAGTTCCTCAACCTATTTGTCTTCAATACTCCAAAATCACTAAGGGGACACTTGATGCACTTACAATCTCCCCCTTTTTGGTGATTGATGACAAATTGGTTAGGCTTTCAACGGGAGTAAAAATAATTGGAGTGTAAGTACAGAGTTTGAATAAATTGATTACAAGATATTGAGGAACTCCCCCTGAAGATGTGCATATGAGGAATTTGCTTTGGATTGCAAATGCACATGGCAGGTTGAAATTGTGGAGATCTCCCCCTATATCTTGGAATCCAATCATGCATGATCATAAGATATTTGAAGAATATGAATGCATGATGAAAATTGGTGTCTGACGAATTTGTGCATGCATGAGCAGATATAGTTAAGATCAGAGCACGCATATAAAACATTGCAAAAGAGTCAGACATCCAACAGTTATTTAAGTTACAACTCCTCAAAGAGCGAATCAAATGAAGTTCAAGAGTTGTAACTCAGCAAAAACAACCCATATATAACGACCCGCTTGAAGACTAACTCACTCTTCTCCCCCTTTGTCATCAAATGACCAAAAGAAGACAAGGGTGAGGACTAACGCCCCTGAAGAAAAGCATCGCGGTGAAGACTAGGGAGCGCCAGCGTTGTTGGTGTCGCATGATGCAGAAGGACCAGACACAGTGTCTTCAACAGCTTCATTTTCATCAGTCTTGCGCGATGAAGACTCTGAACTTGGAATGAGAGGAGGAACTTTGGTGTTCTTGAACTTCTTCCTTGGCGGTTTTGCCCAGTCGAAGTTCATCAGGAAGTCCATGTCAGCAAGTTCTTCATCTGTCTTGAGGTGCGATAGGATGGCCCATGATCTGTCAAATATCTCATGAAGATAATAGCGGTTTTTGCGGACTGACTTATGCGTCACAGTCATGTTGGCTTGAATAGCTGCAAACTGATGCTTAACCCATCGGTGATTCCTGTCCACTTTCTGGTGCAGGCTTATTAGCAACTCACGGTCCGTCATGACACGTGGTGCTTCAGGTGCAGAAGTTGGCCTTGAAGCTTTTGCAGCGGTATCCTGGCTGGCAGATTCATCAGCATTGGAGCTGGAGATTGGTTGACGAAATTGCCCATCAAGGGGACGAATGCCTTCATCTACAGCAGCCTTGCCCTTGCCAGGAACAGAGGAGATGGTGCTCTGAAGAACTTCGACTTCAGGCAAATAGCTCAAATGATTTTGACTATCAGCCTTGTAGTGAATTGCAGAACGGGATCTGATGAATCTCATGATCCATGGAGCATATGGCTTCAGATCAAAAGGCGACTGTGCCACTGTGACCAAAGTCCTCAGGAAGAAATCATGAATATCGATGGGAGTACCATGAATGATGTGAAACAGTAGATTCTTCATAATTCCCACAACTTCTTCTGTATTGGAGTTATGACCCTTAATTGGACTGAGGGTTTTGGACAGAATGCGAAAAACGGTCCTTGGCACATATAGCAAATCCTTCACTAGGAAGGTTATCCTTGGAGCTTCTCCTTCAGCGATTGGCTTCATAAGCACTTGCATCAGGTGGTTTGGCAGTTCAGGTTCTTCATAAATTTTCTTTGCTTCTTCATGGGGTGGATCAACTGGGAGAGCACGAAGAAGTTCTTCAATTGGTGCTTTATAGTGAGTGTCTTCAGTCATCCATTCCAGAGCCCATGTAGCAATGTCGTCAGCGTCTCCTGAGAAATGCACTGTGGCGTAGAACTGAAGAATGAGTTCTTCATTTCAATCGCAGACATCAGAGCAGAAGCTGAGTAATCCAGCATCATGAAGAATAGCCAGAACTGGCCGAAAGCACGGTAAAGACTCCATATCCACGTGAGGAATATGGCGATGCGGAAATACTTTGTTCTTGTCGAACAACAGTGATGCATAAAAATTCATCTGTGTCCTTGTCCAGAATCGCAGGCACCTGATCTTGGCTGAGTCATATGGGGACTCACCAATGAAGAAGTTCTTCTCTTCGAAGAATTTGGCATTATCAAACTGAGGCCGCCTGAGGGTTCTGCCAATCTTAGGCATCACAGGAACTGGTTGGAGATTGTGCATCTTCTTGCGTACATCAAACACTGGTCGTGGGGACCCAGTGGAATCATTTGGATCTGTCACAGCAAGGGACTTGGCAATTTCCTCAGTAGTGGCAGTGGGGACAGTATCGGTGTCTGCTGAAGGAATTGAGTCTGCACGAGGAGGGTATGTATTGACAACATCAACCGTGGGCTCATCTTGAGCAGTTTCATCAGCTGCTGCAGCTGGTATTTCTTCAGGAATGCTCTGGAGTGGTGATGGTTGTTTTTCCTCAGAGCCCGTGTGAATTTCTTCAGTGACAGCGGGTGACTGTGGCACTTGCGTCAGAGGTGTGGTGAGGGGCGAATTTGGATGGAAAGCTTCTCAAAATTCGTCAATGATTGGAGGGGTAGTAGCACCATCAATATCCACATCCTCTTCAGTTTCTTCACTACTTCCAGACGAAGCAGTGTCATTCTCTTCAGTCACCGGAACCTGTGAGGGCTTCCGAGACAAGACTTGGTGAAGCGAAGCATCATCTTCAACTTCGATTTCTTCATCCACTTGCTCTGTGGTAGCAGCAGAGTGGGTTTCAGCATCATATTCATCAGCCTGAGGGATTTCATAATCCACCCCATACGGAACAATCTGACGATTATCTGTGGCAGGAGCAGGAGGCGCTGATGAGATTGGAATGGCATCAATTGGAACATCTAAAGACAATGGTGCCGTCTTCACTTTCTTCACTGTTTCAGTGATGGTAGGAGGAGCTGAAGCTTTTCTCTTCTTAGCTTCCTTCTCAGCAGCCTTGGTCTTCTTCACTTCTGAAGCAGAAGGAAGGGTGATAGTTTTCACAGGTGAAGTTGTTGGTGGTGGTGCTGCTGAGGAACTTGATGGTTCAATTTCTTCAGGAACGACTGATGCAGTCGCCCTGGCTGTTTCTTCACACACAACATCGTCAGTTGCCCTGGCTGTTTCTGGTGGAGATAAAGGCGCAGTCTCACTGGTTGTTGGTGGTGAAGCTGAAGAACTTGTGGGTGGCACTGTACCAAACTTGGCGGCCTCACGCTTGTTGTGGTCTTCAACAACCTGGTTGGTTGCAGTGATGAATCTGTCACGCACACCACAGTAGTGACTCGACTGTCGCTCAAACTCTTCAGACAGCTGTTGAATCTCAGTCTGTAAAGCCACAAGCTGCTGAGGAGAAATTGAAAGCATGTTCTTCCGCAGCTCCTTCTCTTTCTGCAGCTGCTGTTTCCTCACCAGTTTTGCTTGAGCAATTTTATGCTTCTCGTTCAAAATGAAAGCAGATAACACGTGACTTGGGCCAGGAGGTAGATTCAAGTCATCAAGAGGCGTATCTGGCTTGGTGCACTAGATGTCAATAAAGTCCAAAAGCTTCTTGGGGTCCAGCAGCATAGGAACTGAAGAATTCTTAGCAATTGCAGCTTGCTCTTGCTTCTTTTTGAGGAACTCCGCGAGCTCATCTTCGTTAGCCAGCCCATGTTCGTCAACCTGAGGCACGACGGCCTTGCTCTTGGGACTTGGCCTAGTTCCACGGCTAGCAGTGACCTTTTTCTTCAGCTTGGGCAGTGAAGACGATGGTTGCCCACAAGCTGAGGCACTTGATGCAGCAATTGGGGCTGTTGGAAAGCCCTCGGTGCGCTGGCAAGATGCGAGCACGACCGGTGTTGAAGCTTTTGCTGCAGCCATTGATGAACTTGTTGCAGGAGGAGGCACTAAAGATTTTGATATCTTAGGTGCTGAAGCCTTTGAAGCTGCCGGCTGGGCCACTGAGGGCTTTGGGACAGACGGCTTTGGCTTGTTGGCAGGCTTCTTTGGCATGGCTTTCTTCGGAGCAATTACACTGCCACTAGCACCAGCTTCAGCTGAGGCCTTTGCGGCCTTGTTGAATTCTTCAACAGCCTTTTTGGCCTGTTTCTGCAACTTAGCTTGTTGCCTTGCCCACTATTTGGGGAATTCTTCACCCCTACGGATTCTTGTAGGATGAGCAGTTTGACCTTCAGCAAGTGGTGGCCTGTTGCACGGAGGCTTCACAGCAAAATCCTTCATGTACTTGGAGGTGACGAAATTGTAATCTCTCCACTGATAGGTCCAGTATCTTTTGATCTTTTGCATGCGCGTTTTGCGCTGCTCCTTGGTTTCTTTTCCATGAGTTTCCTCATCTGGAGTGCAGTATCCATCATACAGATCATCTGGAATCTCGAAAGCTGTATGTTCCTCTTTCCGCTTGCCGCCCTTCTGAGACCTTTTCCCATCAGCCATTTTCTTCAGCTGAGGTTTTTGAACTTTTGAGGACTCTGAAGATGTTTGAAGGTTTTCCTCAAGCAATGCTCCAAATGAATTAATTTGATGAGAACCTAGTGATTCGTCGGCAGACATTGTACCTGTGAATAGAGTATAGTTGCGAGGAAATAGGGAAGAGTCACATGAGTTCTCAGAGATTTTTCAAAATAAACCAGGTGAAGAAATTGACCCTTATCATCTTAACGCATTTCACTAAGTGTTCTTGACAAAGGTTCCAGAGTTGTACAGATTGAAGCAATTGCACAATTGAGGAATCTAGTTGTTAAGTGTAACTTAGATGTAAATACTCAAGACTGGCCAGAAGGAAGTGCTGAAGAATTGGAAGAGTGGTAAAAACAGCACTTGAAAATTTTGTGGCAGTAAAAATATCAAACTTGGGCGGTAAAAATAAATTTTAATTACCCCAAGGATGAACTCGACGAACTGGAGGACGAGGCGAAGGAAATCGTCAGTTCAGATCTTCCGTGCCCTAACTTGGCGACGAAAGACGTCTACGGCGGCGGCGGAGGTGAAGAAATCCGCGGCCGGCGTGAGTACGACGGCGAAGAAGTCGAGGCAGTGAAGCTCTTCCTCTCCGGCGATGATGAGTTCCAGCGGCGGCGCTAGGGTTTGAGAGCGACAGGGGCGCGAGAGTGATATGAGTTAGGGTTGACGAGGTCAAGCCTTTATATAGGCGCGGTAAAAACTGAGAGGTCCGAAGATTTTGGACGGATAAGCCCCTGGCGTTTTGCATCTGGGTGACACGCATCACACATGCATTTTCACCCTTATCCATGCGTGTGAAGCGCGGGATGAAGTTACTGTGGCAACCGCCAAACATTGATTAGAATATTTTCAAAATGTGTTCGCAATTTCTTCAGCTGTCAAGGACACAGTGAAGACTTTGAACAGTGTCAAGTAGAACGCATATGAAGAATTTGTGAACAGAGTGGGTTGAGTTTAGCACAGAGGGGAGCGGGTCCGATCACATCCACATAGATGACGAAAAACACTGTTTGAAAAAATAGCTATATGTGGATGTTGTTGAGGACATGAAATACTCATATATATATATAGGAAAATGGCTATGTACTCTTGGGAGTACGTACTCCCGTTCCTCATATACCACATAGATGAATCTTTTATACCTCATTATTATTTTTAATATACTTCATTAATAATTACTAGATACCTCAAAATGAGTTTCATGAAAAAATTCATGTGAATCTACATATTTTTAAAGGTGTACGTATATACTGATTTGTTTATATATGAAAAAGGTATATTATAAAAAGTACGTCGCAACTGATATTTTTTTCAACAGAACTTGTATTGAGGTATCTTAGAATATTTAATGAAGTATATTGGGAATGATAAAGAGGTATAATCAATGTGTATACGGGGTATATTAAGGATGGGAGTACATACACCCAGGAGTACAGAAAATTAGTCATATATATATATATATATATATATATATATATATATATATATATATATATATATATATATATATATATATATATATATATATATATATATATATATATAAAGCAGTGAAGAATAACCTCAAATGACGAATTTGAAAAGTTTGACGAAAATGCAAATGACGAAAAACTCAGATTTGAAGAATGTCAAAAAGAGATGGTGGCGTTACCCACCGTATAAGAACTATGATGATTTCAGACACCGCGTACAATTGTGGTAGGGTTCTGAGAAACATGTTCTTCATTAATTTCTTCACACTTAGAGGGTTAGTCTTCATTGATTGAAGAAAAACGTTACTTCGTGTGTTGTGCATCAAAGTCATCAAGAATGCATAAGCGTTAGGATGTGTGTCATTTTCATAGGACATTCGAAGATTCTAAGATGTTTAGCTCACACCGCAACATGCAAAACCTTCTCTCATCCAAGGGCTTAGTGAAGATATCTGCAAGCTGGTCTTCAGTCTTCACGTGGTCGATGACGATGTCTCCCTTCAGCACATGATCACGAAGAAAATGGTGACGAATCTCAATATGCTTCGTCCTTGAGTGTTGCACTGGGTTGTGGGCGATCTTGATGGTGTTCTCATTGTCGCAGTAGAGTGGCACTTTCTTCACGTTAACGCCATAGTCCTTGAGGGTTTGCTTCATCCATAGTAACTATGAGCAGCAGGCGCCAGCAGCAATGTACTCAGCCTCGGCAGTGGAAAGTGAAACGCAGTTCTGCTTCTTCGAGGACCAACATACAAGAGATCGTGCGAGGAAATGGCATGTGCCTGATGTTGACTTGTGATCCACACGATCACCAGCATAATTAGAATCAGAATATCCAGCAAGATCAAGTGATGAGCCCTTGGGATACCATAATCCAAGCGTTGGGGTGTGAGCCAAATATCGAAGAATTTGTTTCATAGCCTGGTGGTGTGATTCCTTCGGTGACGCTTGAAAGTGGGCACACATGCAAACGCTAAGCATAATGTCTGGCCTAGATGCACATAGGTAGAGCAGCGAACCAATGATGGAGCGATATACCTTCTGATCGAAATCTTTACCATTTTCGTCAGTGTTGAGTTGGTCATTTGATGGCATTGGTATCTTGAGGCCTTTGCAATCTTGCATTCCGAATTTCTTCAGGCAGTCTCTGAGATATTTCTCCTGAGATATGAAGATGCCATTGGGTTATTGACGAATTTGAAGCCCGAGGAAGAATTTCAACTCCCCCATCATAGACATCTGATATTCTTCTTGCATCATATGAGCAAATTCGTCACTGTATTTCTTGTTAGTGCAACCAAAGATAATATCATCAACATATATTTGGCATATGAACAGTTCACCATCATATGATTTAGTAAAAAGAGTAGGGTCAAGTGAACCGGACTTGAACCCCTTTTTCTTCAGGAATTCCTTTAGTGTATCATACCAAGCTCTAGGGGCCTGCTTGAGTCCATAGAGAGCCTTGTTGAGTCTGAAGACTTTGTCAGGATGCTTTGGGTCCTCAAAACCTGGTGGTTGAGCAACATATACTTCTTCCTCAAGCTTACCATTGAGGAATGCACTTTTCACATCCATTTGATATAAGAGGATATCATGATGGTTAGCATATGCAAGCAATATACGAATGGCTTCAAGCCTAGCAACAGGTGCAAATGTTTCATCGAAATCAATACCCTCAACCTGTGTGTAGCCTTGAGCTAAAAGACGGGCCTTATTCCTCACCACTTGGCCATTTTCGTCTTGTTTGTTGCGATAGATCCACTTAGTGCCGATGATATTGTGCTTGCGTGGATCTGGACGCTTAACAAGCTCCCACACATTGTTGAGCTCGAATTGACGCAATTCATCTTGCATCGCTTGAATCCATTCAAGTTCCAGAAAGGCTTCATCAACTTTGGTGGGCTCTGAAATAGAGACAAACGCGTAATGCCCACAAAAGTTAGCTAAATGTGAAGCTCTTGAGCGAGTGAGGGGACCAGGTGCATTGATGTTGTCGAGGATCTTCTCAATCTGCACTTCATTCGCCACTCGTGGATGTGCTGGACGAGGGCCTTGTTGTTATTGTTGCCGTGCAGAATCCTCAGCATCATTTTCATCAGGATGTTCATTTTCTTCACGACGAGGAACAACCACTTCTTCATCAGCAGCTATTTCTTCACTGGGCACAATTTCACCAGTGCCCATCAGCTTGATAGATTCCTCGGGTGGCATTTTATCTAGCACAGGAGGCAGGTGCTCTCTTTGCGAGCCGTTAGTTTCATCGAACCGCACATCTACAGTTTCAACAACCTTGCGATGGAAGGAGTTGAAAACTCTGTAGGTGTGCGAGTCCTTTCTGTAACAAAGCATAAAACCTTCATGTGCTTTCGATGCAAATTTAGAACTGTGATGAGGATCTCTAATCCAACATTTAGCACCGAAGACTTTGAAATAACTCACATTGGGTTTCTTGTCAGTGAGGAGCTCATATGAGGTCTTCTTGAGGAATTTGTGAAGATATACCCGGTTGATGATGTGGCATGCAGTGTCAATTGCCTCAGGCCAGATGTGACGAGGTGTCTTGTATTCATCAAGCATAGTGTGCGCCATCTCGATGAGGGTTCTGTTCTTGCGCTCCACGACTCCATTCTGCTGAGGCGTGTAGGGAGCAGAGAGCTCATGAGTGATACCAAGTTCATCAAGATAGTCATCGAGGCCAGTGTTCTTGAACTCAGTGTCATTGTCACTCCTGATGTGCTTGATCTTGAGACCATAATTCGTCATGGCCCGATTGGAGAATCGTCTGAAGACATTCTGAACTTCAGTCTTGTAGGTAATGATGTGCACCCAGGTGTAGCGAGAGTAGTCATCAACAATGACGAATCCGTAGAGAGATGCTGCATTGGTTAGTGTAGCATAATGTGTAGGACCAAACAAATCCATGTGAAGTAATTCAAAAGGATGAGTGGTGGTCATGATTGTCTTCGCATGGTGCTTGGCTCTGGTCATCTTTCTAGACTCACAAGCACCACAGAGGTGATCCTTGACGAATTTGACACCCTCGACGCCAATGATATGCTTCTTCTTGACGAGAGTGCTCAAATTCCTCATTCCAGCATGTCCAAGTCATCGATGCCATAGCCAACATTCCGAAGCTTTAGCCATTAGACATGTTGCAGACTGAGGACCTGTAGAGAAATCTACAATGCACAAGTCACCTCTCCTAAAGCCTTCGAAGACTTTGCATTTGTCAGATTCCAACAGCACAATGCATCTATATTTGCCAAAGATGACAATCATATCAAGATCACAAAGCATTGAGATAGACATGAGGTTGAATCCAAGGGACTCGACAAGCATCACCTTTTCCATGTGTCGATCCTTTGAAATGGCAACCTTACCTAGACCCAATACCTTGCTTTTTCCTTTGTCAGCGTATGTGATATGCTTCAGATGAGACGGAGTAAGGGGAGCATCAGTGAGGAGATTCCTATCTCCAGTCATATGATTAGTGCAGCCACTGTCCAAGACCCATTCAGTGGATGAAGGTGTATCATCCTGTAGAAGCATTAGTCTGTCTTACAAATTCATATGCTTCAAAGTGAAGAATATGACAATGATCAATTTCATCAGACAATTTCTTCAAGGAATAATATCTAGCAGCATAAGGAATGTGTGAAATGAAGCATTCATTCCAGCATGCCTACATCCCAACAGGCACTTTGTCAGGTCTTCAGCAAATTCATCAGACATTTAGTTGTCTGAAGACCTGACCCTGCAGAAGAGATTAGTTCTTCTTCTTAACCACCTACATCTGAATGGGTGGCTGAGAAGCAATGTGACGAAGTGCATTGATGGAGAACTTAGGCATTGAAGAATATGCATTTCTCTTCACAGGAGGGTTATAGTAATTGAATGAATAAGCAGAGAAATTCCTCGAGGATTTGTGAACATAGTGGTTCGAGGAGTAGTGCTCATATTCATCAACTCGCTGTCTGTTTCCCTGCGAAACAGAGGCATTAGTGCGACCATAAGTGGGTCTGCGTCCATTTGAAGACTTTGATCCCTGTGAAGAATTTGCCCTGGGAAGTTTCTTCTTCATCGGTGGTGTCATGATGACATTCACCTAAAGATTTTCCAGAAGGCTTTTAGGAACCCAGATTTTCTTCACAGGTGGACCGTTCCTGCAGTTAGTACCAATAAATCTGGCAAAGACCTCACCATTCTGATTCTTGAACAGTTTATAGTTGGAGTCAAATGACTCATCTGAAGAATATGAAGAATCACAGGTATAGCCAGATAAAGTGGATGGGTCTACTGGAGGTCCCTTTGCAGCAACCCAAGTAGTTTTGGGATACTGCTCAGGCTTCCAGTACGAACCATCAGCGTTGAGCTTTCTCTCAAAGGCAATACCCTCTTTCCTTGGGTTCCTGTGAAGAATTTGCTTTTTGAACATGTCACACGGGGTTTGATGCCCTTTGAGGCTTTTGTACATGCCAGTGACATACAATTCCTTCAGCTCTGCATTTTCATCAGTATCACTGGTGGCTTCCTCAGATGAGGGGTTAGTGGCCACCATAGCAGTTGATGCGATTGCAAGTACAGAAGCATTTAAATATTCAGCTGAAGAATTAACATTATCACGTTCAAGGCATTTTAAGCATGGTGCAACAAATTCTTCCTGAGCGGTACTGATCTGTTGAGCGAGGAGTGAATCATTTTCCTTTTGAAGATCATCATGAGACGCTCTCAACTTCTCGAGATCTTGCTTCCTTTGAAGAAATTCATAGGACAGCTTCTCATGTTCAGCTGAGAGGGACACATGACGACTTTCAAGTTCGTCATATTGACACTTAAGCCTTCTGAGATCCTCAGACAAGGCTTGACTACGATCCATTTCCTCGTCCAACAGGTCATCGCTTTTGTCTAGCAGTTTTTGAATCTTTTCCATGGCATGTTGCTGTTCAGATGCAATTTTAGCAAGTTTCTTATAGCTTGGTTTAGATTCACACTCAGAGTCATCATCACTGGAGGTTTCAAAGTAACCTTCTCGTGATGTTACCTTAGCACCTCGAGCCATGAAGCAATAGGTGGGAGTGTAGTCATCAGCACAGTCATCATTGTTGGTGGAGATACCATTATCCTCAGTGTTGAAGATGGACTTGCTGACGTACTCAATAGCAAGTGCAAGGCTTGCCACACCAGTGTCTGACTCCTCCTCAAATTCCTCAGCTTGCTGATCATCAAATTCTTCTTCAGAATCCATTTCCTTCCCAAGGAATGCACGAGCTTTGCTAGAACTAGTTTTCTTGTGAGATGAGGACTTTGATGAAGACTTTGAGGACTTCTTCTTTTTCCCATCAGATTCATCATCATCCCTGCTCTTCTTCTTCTTCTGCCAAAGAGGGCAGTCGGCGATGTAGTGGCCTGGCTTCTTGCATTTGTGACAGGTTCTTTTGTTATAGTCTCGAGCAGACGCTTCTCCAGTGTTCTTCGAGTCATACTTTGAAGATTTTCCAAATCTATTCTTCTTGGAAAACTTCTGGAACTTCTTCACCAGCATAGCCAGCTCTCTGCCAATTTCCTCAGCACCGTCAGAACTCCTCTCATATTCCTCTTCTTCTTCTTCAGATGAAGAAATAGCCTTGGCTTTTGCTTTAGCCTTCAGAGCGCAGGGGCGACCATAGCTGGGTCCATACATATCTCTCTTCTCTGCTTGCTGAAATTCATGTGTGTTGAGCCTCTCAAGAATGTCAGCAGGATCCAGTGACTTGTAATCAGGGCGCTCTTGAATCATCAGTGCCAGAGTGTCAAAGGAACTGTCCAGAGATCTCAGCAATTTCTTCACCACCTCATGATCGGTGATGTCAGCAGCACCAAGAGCTTGAAGCTCATTGGAGATATCAGTGAGGCGGTCAAAGGTTTGCTGCACATTTTCGTTGTCGAGTCTTTTGAAGCGATTGAAGAGATTGCGTAGAACATCAACTCGGGAGTCACGTTGAGTAGAAACACCCTCATTCACTTTTGAAAGTCGGTCCCAGATAAGCTTCGAGGTTTTCAGTGCACTCACTCTGCCATACTGTTCTTTGTTGAGATGACCACAAATGATGTTCTTCGCTTGAGAGTCCAGTTGCTTGAATCGCTTCACGTCAGCAGCATTGATACTTGGTGAAATGGTGGGGATGCCGTTCTCGATGACGAACCAGAGATCGTTGTCAATAGCCTCAAGATGCATTCGCATCTTGGTCTTCCAGTAGGGATAGTCTGTGCCATCGAAGATGGGGCACGCAATAGAGACCTTGATCATACCTGCGGTCGACATAACTAAAACTCCAGGTGGTTAAACCAAAATCACACAGAACAAGGGAGTACCTTGCTCTGATACCAATTGAAAGCGCATGTTATCTCCTAGAGGGGGGTGAATGGGAGATTATTAGAAATTCATCAAACTCTGATGAATTTGACGAAGATCAGAGTGAAGAAATAGAAACGCAAGGGAAACTAAGTCATCACAGAATCAGAGTACATGCGAACATAATACATAAGGGTGAAGAACAAGCAATCATACAATCATACACGCATGAAGAATATGAACTGAGGAAATAAATGATGGCATGATCAAATACTTCAGTTCAAATTCGTCAGAGAATAGATCACAAATTCTTCAGCAGCGGAATAAAGTAAGGGAGGGTGAGGAATTTGAAACCAGGTTGACTCGGTGAAGACAATGGAATTTGGTAGACCAGTTCCAATTGCTGTATCAACTGTACGTCTGGTTGAGGCGGCTGAGTCGCAACTATGAGAACACTTAGTCCTCACCGTATTCCTCTTGAGCTAAGGTCACTTAGACCTCGCCCAATCACTCGTGGTAAGTCTTCAAGGTAGACTTCTAAAACCTTCACAGACTTGTTCACCGGCACGCCACAATTACTCTTGGGTGCTCAGAACATGACGCCTAACCGTCTGGAGGAAGGACAGTCCTCAAAGGTAACAAGCGTCGGATCACACAGATCAATCTCTTCAGTGATGCTCAGTCACTTAGGCTTTGGTTGGGTTTTTCCTCACTTGGGATCTCTCAAAGTCGTCAGAGGATGGGTTGCTCTCAAATGACAAGTGTCAAGTTCTCTCGGAGCAGCCAACCAACAAGTGGTTGTGGGGGTAGCTATTTATAGCCAGGGGGCAACCCGACATGAATTGTCATAAATGCCCTTGTATGATTCGACCGTTGTCAGGATAAGGATCCACTCAACAGCTGGCACGCGGCGCAGCAACGGTCTGAAAATTGAACTCTCAATTTCGTCAGGGCACTCAATTTCCTCACGGTAGGCAGCTCGCACTGGTGAACTCCTAACTCCTCAGCCTGATCAAATTCGTCAGCGACCAAATAAACTTCGTCACTGTCGCTACCAAATGCGTCAGCTGTACTGGAGATTTCCAAAGGCTTCACTCGAAGCGGTTTTTGTGTGTATAGATTTGAGAAGTTTGAGCATCACTTTGAAAATGTGAAATATGTTTCACCTAGACCCCCTTTAACAATACGGTTTTTCCTATGACTCAAATAAGAAGAAAAGAAACTACGAAAACCAAAGTCTTCAAGCTTCAAAGTCTTCACATCAATTTCTTCAAAGGCCGTACCAAGTTCATCATCAAATTCTTCACTTGAAAAAATTTATTTTTAGGGGTCGTCTTCCATGTGTTAAACCAAATCTTCAGGGACTCTGTCTCATGTGTATACTCACAAACACATTAGTTCCTCAACCTATTTATCTTCAATACTCCAAACCACTAAGGGGGCACTTGATGCACTTACAGGACTATCAACTGGGAAAAAAAGGTTGGGTCCCAGTTGTGAGTCGATGGTGGACTTCCAACTGGGACAAAAAAAGTCGGGCCCTAGTTGCGTGTCGAGGGTGGACTTGCAATTGGGACTAAAAAAGATCCGACTCCAGTTGCGAGTCGAGGGTGAACTTGCAACTGGGACAAAAAAAAGTTGGGCCTCAGTTGCGAGTTGAGGGTGGACTTACAAGTGGGACAAATAAAAATTCTGGGCCCCAGTTGCGAGTCGAGGTTGGACTTGCAACTAAGACAAAAAAATGTCGAAACCCAATTGCGAGTCGAGGATGGAATTGTAAACTGTGATAAAGGAAGGTCAGACCCAGTTGCAAGTTGAGGGTAGACTTGTAACTGGCACAAGAAAAAAGACAACCCCTATTTGGTGATGGACAATCAACTAACAGCGATGAAAAAAAATCATGAATTTTAAAAAATGAAAAAAGGAAAAAAGAAAAAGAAAAATATAAAATAAAACAATTCATGAATTTAAAAATTTACGAATTTGAAACAAAAAATGAAAAAAGAAGAAAAAGGAAAAAAGAAACAAAAAAATAAAATCGAAAAATATTCATGTGGTCGTAGCCCACGCTGTGGCAACGCATGAGGGGTCAAGGGATGTGAAAAAAAGAAACAACTGCCACACATACATAACAACACCAAACAACAACAAAAAACCAAAGAATACTAATCTTGATGACTAAATCATGTGGTTAGAAAGTTAGATGTGAGGAAACTATTTCACATCTAGATGTGAAATAGCAAATCTGTTTAATATAATAATGACCTACACCACTGAGTGCGGTTGTATCAGCTTGATATAATGATTGAATAAAAATGTCATTTGTTGAAAAAAAAAAGAGCACGTCAGATTATTAGTCACATAATGCTCATATCATCCTGCTATGTGTGTGTGCCTTTCAAACATGTCGTATCAGCGCTAAACAAACAGGGACCTAAGGGCATCCAAGGGAGACCCACAAAACTCCGGTATATGTTTGACCGGACACATTTGTTCACTTTTGCAATCCAATGGTGACCTGTATCGGTCCGCGAAGCGGTCCGGACGTCCGTTTTCCAGCAAAGTGGAGACAAAAGTAGGGGAGATATACCGGAGTCCGGACATACACTTGACCAACCAAAAGCCTCCGCGTGGTCCTCCACTCTTTTCTCTCTCTTCACATGCATGGTCCCCCTCTCATCTCTCTCCTCCCAACTGGACACCACACCATAAATAGCCACCACATGCATGGTTCTCACATACTTTTTCTCCTCCCAGCCGGATACTTTGTAATTAGCGATGGATGGCTCCCTCCCGTATCATATCCGCGGACCACGTCCGGACACAAAAACGGACATATACCGGAGGAATTTGCAGGACGTCGTTGGAGATGCCCTAAACCACACTCTTGTTTGGTTTCCCTGGTCCAGGTTGGCGCAAAACCAGCTCTGTCATTACAAGTTTCTTTGTGAAACTAGAATGTCAACACGAGTTAATCTAATGTCAATTGGGGATCTTTTTAATTTGGCATCATGTCAGTTGGTCATTAGACCACTTCTCGTGCCGTCTCAACTAGGTTTGGCATGTTTTACGGACTTTACCACCGTCCGGAGGATGTGGTGGAATTTCGGTTGGCATCATGGAACTACTGGCTCATTGGCCATGGAGGCATAAGTTAGGTTACAACGACATACCTTGATCCACGAACCACGATGGGGGTTGTTCAGTTAGTTGCTAGTCTTTTTGTTTTTGTTGAGTGGAATCAGTTAGTTGCTAGTCAATACATATAGGAGTGTAGCTAGTGCAACCGGGAAGCCACTTGGGCAACATTTTACGATGCCACTAGGCCAGTTGGCGTACAGACCATTTCCTATTGAATAGTCAAATCCTCCTCCCCCCCTTTGTCGGCAGCGCCGAGACCAGCCACTTCGATGGCTCGCTCTCATGCCCGGACTACCGAACGAGCAGCTCCGGCTGGGACTGCACCCGGTGCCTCAAGGCCAGCTCGACGGAGTGCGGCTTCTGTGCGTCCGGCGCCGGCAGCAAGCTGCTCCCGGGCGCGTGCCTGTTGTCGAACGCGGCGGTGCGGTCACCGGCGAGGTTATCGGCGAGGCAGGAGGTCACCGCCGTCGACAATGGAGCTTCACGCGAGTCACCGGCCGGCCACAAGGAAGCCTTTGCGTGAAGAAAATTTATCCTCGACCGCCTCGACGGAGTATATTTAGGGATTGGATAGGCGCCGGAGGATAAATTATCCTCCTCTATTCGGTTTAGGGGAGCGGTTAGGTGCGGCATAGAGGAGCAAAATCGAATTTATCCTTCCTTATAGCCGGATAGAGGATCGGTTAGAGGGACCTTTTTCCCTAAGAAGCATATTTGGTTTTCCGGATTACACCATAAGAATTGCCCTGACAGGAGCAACTGGCTAGCGACGAAGGTATAGAGCCTACTAGGATCAGAAAGTGTGAAGAAACCATGGCTGCCAACAACGCGTATTTGGCTCCCAGTGGCTCTCCGCATGCAGAATACATTCTTCAGTTATATATTCACGTCTGAAGTCACAATAACTGCTTTAACAGGTTGTCCAAAGAAAATGAATTATTGAGGATTTTAATTATGAGCTAGAAAAATATGAGACATGTTGCCAGCGTATCATTGGCAAATATATGCAGAAATTCGCAGGGCCACGCAGGCGCGGGGGCACGCACCTGCCAAGACCTGCCCGGCCGCTCGATTGCCTCGCGATTCGTAAAGTAGTTGGATCCCGCAGGAGGGCACAGTAATTTTTAAGTTTATGTAATTGAAACTTATGACTTTTTATTTGAAACTTGCGATTTTCTCACTTGCTTTTACCAAGTTTCATAGATAAAATTTTAAGACTTTTTTTTTTGTCGATCGTAGGCAAAAAAATTGTGATTTTATCGTTTGCGTGTACTAAGTTTCAAGAGTTGAAACTTAACATTTATTTTTAAAATTCATCAAAACATATTTAAAATGAATCTTATTTGAAAGCCCTCGTCACGAGAAACACGAATATAACAAAACTTAATTTGATCTTTTAATGCAAAAGATATAAAAGTTTTGAAATCGAAAGCCAAAAGAAAAGCACGGACGAGGGATCGGTGCCCCCACACTTGCGTGCACAAATCCTCTTCCCAAATATATGAAAGATGCCAACAATACATCTGCTTGGAATTCTGGTATTTATCGGGAACAACTTTTCACGCCAGCACTTCCCAACACAGTATTTTTTTTTTGAGTGGTATCTATGGGAGATAGTCTTTCCTACCACATAGAATGTCCCTTAGCCAAATGTCATGGATTTCTTATTTACGAAACGGGGAATCCCCTAGGCTCAGCACCGAGTAATGCATGTATCATGGTGTAGTGGTTTTTTTTTTTTTTTTGAAAGGTCACAGGGGCAAACTGCCCACCTTTTTTGTTGGAAACAATCTTGCGAAACTTTATTGAACCGTCATAATGTTTACAGGGACGAACAAAAGATCACCAGGTTGACCTAAGCAGACATGACGACCAACCGCTAAGTGTAAAGCATGCTTCGCTAAATTGTGAGCCTCGAAATTTGAGCTCCTAGACTCATGAACGAAATTACGCAAACTGCACACCTGAACATTTCTCTTAGCCAAACGGCAAAAGCAGCAATTTATATTGGGTCACACATGAGGCTCGGGGATTACAGGGCGAAAGCCCAAGCAAACAAGCAAAGCAAGAGGAAAAACGAAAGAGAAAGGGGAGGCTGGCGAGAAGCGAAACGAACCCCTCGAGAGCCGCCAATGCCCCAGGCTCAAGCCGACATTGAAAGTAGGAACCACCAGGACGAAGAATTATACGGGACCAGGCACCAGCCAGTAGAGAAACGTTGCCGGCACAGTCCAAAGTCACCAGACATCCAAGATCATGCAAGGGCACCGGTGTGCCGTCGGCAAGGCCGAAGGACATAGCGCATCCGAGACCCCGTGACACCAATGTGTCACCACCGATCGAAGCTAGCTGGGGATGGTGTAGTGGATCCCTCATCAACTTTTGGGGATCGGATCCCAAAGAGACAACATCCTAGTCTAATCATATATACCTAAGAGAGTCATCCCCACTAACTTATTTATCTCAACATGTAAGCATGTCACCTCACCATACAATTATGAATGGGATAATGCTCACCTCAACATGCATTCATGCTTGGGGAAAACCCACCACACCATTCAACCATGCATGGGAAAATGTTTTCCATTCAATTATTCTACTTATCTTTGATAAATAGTTTACAATCATACATAATCAAACATAGCAAGTCATATGTATTTTTAATTTTGCTTCTCATGTTATCTACCTAAACTTTCATCAACCAATTTCTGCAGCAACGTGTGGGGTATCCTCTAGTATTTGGAGTTTTCAAGACAAAAAAGGTCTAATAGTTGAGCTTGACAACGAAGTAGATTGCAAGCTTGACGTGTTTTGGAGAGGTATGCTCTAGTACTATAATATGTTTTCGATAAAGGGTGTTTTTATTGACTCATAATATAGCATTAAGGGATACAATCATAATGAGTACATGCCCAGTTTTTACATAACCAGGATGCACACCGTCAACATAACACACAAACACAAACGGTCACGCCGGCAAAACATAGGGTCATACAAGACTAAAGCTGTTTCTAGGCAGAGAGAGAAAACAAAAACCCGAAGCAATGAAAACACCCTTTACTGGTACTATGTAAGCATGATGAAGCGTATTATGTAGGTGTGGAATTATCTCTATAGCAACAGGACCAAAAAAATTGTCGCGGTGTAGACTTGACTAACTCAATTCCTAGGAAATAGCAAATAAGATCATTTGCTCTTACCTCAACAAGGGAAGCACCAACCTTTTTTTCTTCTTGTTCCCAATTCACTACTAACCAACTTCTAACAAATTGACTATTTACGTGATAAATTCTATGAGTTAACTTGCTATTTTTTCATGCGAAATAAAATTGACAAGTCAAAGTTGGAGACTATTTTCATCTTGAAGGAGATCATGCGGGAAAAGTGTTGACTCATGGAATCATATCTCTCGATTTGGATAAAGACGGCATAACAAACACAACACGATCTTAACCATTACTACTCTTAATAACAAGCTAGATTATTATCAGACACGGTCGACGCTGGCTAGGCATGGTCATCGTCTATAGTTTCTTGTGCCACACACATTTTTCTGTTACAAATTTTTTGAGCCTCAATGCATACGAGGGCATCGTCTTAGTTTAAAACCTTGATGTACAGGAAGGGTGGTTCAGAAATGGATCGTGTCAAACCCTTTTAGATAAACATTGTCAGCATAGGCTTTGCACCCACTTTTCATGCATCAAGTCATCGTCTGACATGGTAAGGAACATGGTTTCCAGAAGTCTATAGTTTCTTGCGCCACACACACCTTTTTGTTACAATTTTTTTGAGCCTCAATGGATACGAGGGCATCGTCTTAGTTTAAAACCTCATGTACAGGATGGGCGGTTCAGAAATGGATCGTGTCAAACCCTTTTAGACAAACATTGTCAGCATAGGCTTTGCACCCAATTTCATGCGTCAAGTCCTCGTCTGACATGGTAAGCAACATTGTTTCCAGAAGCCTATAGTTTCTTGCGCCACACACATTTTTTGTTACAATTTTTTTTGAGCCTCAGTGGATACGAGGGCATCGTCTTAGTTTAAAACCTCAATGTACAGGACAGGCGGTTCAGAAATGGATCATCTCAAACCCTTTTAGATAAACATTGTCAGCATAGGCTTTGCACCCACTTTTCATGCGTCAAGTCATCGTCTGACATGGTAAGGAACACGTTTTCCAGAAGCCTATAGTTTCTTGCGGCACACACACTTTTTGCTACAATTTTTTTGAGCCTCAATGGATATGAGGGATCGTCTAGTTTAAAACCTCGATGTATAGGACGGCGGTTCAGAAATGGATCGTGTCAAACCCTTTTAGATAAACATTGTCAGCATAGGCTTTGCACCCACTTTTCTTAGACCAACTTCAAAGAGTTCCCCTATCTCTAAATTAACCGTCGTTTACGGGAAGTTGAGGCAAAAATAAAAACCTCTCCAACAGATCCCGTAAACTGGCCTTAACTTTTGAGGATCCCGTAAAAGTGGTCTTTACAGGAATATCACCCTCCCTTATCTTTTTTGCGGGATTGTAACTGTCTGGAACTTCTGCACGCGGCCCGCCGGAACATCGCTGCCCCACCGGAACACCGCCGCGTCGCCGCCACCTGTGCTGGAACGCCGCCACGCCAGGACGCCGACGCGCCATCGGTCGCGCCACCACCCGCCGCTCATGCCATCGCCGCCTGCTGCTCGTGCTGCCCGCAGCTAGATTTTGGCCAATTTGTTCTCCTTCCGCAAAACTTATCGCTTCGACCATTTCTTTTTCCCTACGACACTACCAGGACACTCCTTATAGGTGGGGTCATATTAGTGACAGGTGCACTCTAGCACCTGCCACTGGTAATCTGGCAACTTACCAATCACAAGTATGGCAACTTACCAGTCACAGGTACAAAGCCATGCCCGCCATTGGTATTTACGTACCAGTGGTGGGCGCCACTTTGCGCCCACCACTGGTAACGTCCGCTTAGATTAGCTATGGGTTAAAATTAACAGTGGTGGGCATATATCGCACGTTTGTTGGTGGTAGTTGAGTTACTAGTGGCAGACACATATTTGTGCCCGCCACTGGTATTTTTTGGCTCTATGGTTATTCTGGCCCAAAGTATCAGTGGGTGGGAATATATTTCTACTCACCACTGGTATTGGAGTATGCGCCCGCCATTGGTCGTTTCGGGTTGATATACTCTTGGGCGGTATGTACCAGTGGCGAGTATTTATTAGTGCCCACCACTGGTATTTTATTTTTCTGCCATTTTTTTTATAAAGTTAGTTTTTTAGTGTATTATTTTTATGATTATGGTCCAATTTTTTTCTACATTAAAGGTTCATCATTGAAGTTCCATGTAATAGTTTGGCACTTTTAGGATTAATTTGCCATTTTTTAGACATTAAATGGATTATGCATTTCATGGAGGTAAATGTACTTAATGACTTAAATATAGCAAACGAAGCCGAAAAAATGCCAAGTTTTGACATGTCCAATGTAATGGTGTTTGTTGAGTGTGGAAAAAGTTTCAAGGCCAATCAAGGAAGCAGTGGTCGCTTCGTATGCAGCCCAAGGCACAACCCGGCAGGGCCAGAAGGCCCAGGGCCGGGTCACCCAGGAAGCTGCCTGGGCCGGGTCTCAGTGGGCTAGAAGGCCTGGAAGGAACCCGGCTAGGGGAGCTAGTCCCGCCCGGTGGAGAGCGGACCCGGCAGGCCGCACGGTCCTGATACTAGACGAAGGCCTCATAACTTGGAAGACACGGAAGACCTACAAGACTTGAGTGGGACTCCAACCACGGGCAGAACCCGGAATCTATTGTAACCCCAGGAAACCGGCTATTATATAAAGGGGGTTCCTGGGTCGTCAGAAGGGACAAGTTGAAAAGTTCTCGAGAGATAGGTAGCGAAACATCACCCTGTAATTGAGATCATCATCATCAATAGCAATCTAGCAGGAGTAGGCTTTTACCTCTATCAAGAGGGGCCGAACTTGGGTAAACCCGTGTTTCTCGTTCCCGACCAACCCCATCCAAGGCTTCACCTCGTTGCTATGGCCTCACTACTAAGTTCTTCTACGAGGACACTTACCGTGACAACACCACGACATCGCCCTCAAACCTTAACTTCTTCCGCCTTTTTTTTTCGAGAATGACTTTTTTTTTTTTTGAGTAAAGAATGACTTTTTTTTTAGAATGACTTTGCAGCCACTTGGGCCCTTTTTCTGCCTTATTTTCTTAACGATGTCAGTCCCCCAAGTTGGCCTTTTTAGTAGTACACATGGCAAGTAGGCCTTATTTTAGTGTAGCTAATCAACCATAGCCCGTTTCAATTATGGAGAGACGGGCCGGGGGCTAGTCAAGTCGTCGATCCGCCCATTGCAAAAAAAAAAAAAAAAAAAAGAGTCGTCGATGCCCCGGTAAATGGAATCGCTGGTTCCATTTCTAAAATAATAAAGTCGTCGATCCCCCGCGGTGACAGGCAAGGCCGGGGTTCTAACTAGTGCAGCACGCATCCCTCAGAAAAAAGGAAAAATTAAAAAGCTAGTGCGCAGCTCGCAGCAGCTTCCCTCCTCTTTGCATGCTATAAAACGTAGCACTTCCGAAGATAACGTAGAAAGCAACACTTGCCCCGATAGGAGTAGCAAACTAGCCACATAGCCTACTCTGGAGTCGGGGCCGGAGAGTCGGCAGAAACCATGGCTGCCGCCGATATAAGTCCCTCTCCCTACCCAGCTGCAGCTGATGCTGATCCATGTGTAGAAGTATATGTCTACCGCCGCAAGGATCATGTTCCGCTGATAACTGGTCTCGTCGTGGTGGGCGTGCTCGCCTTGTTCCTCCTGCATGTGCTGGGATCCCTGCGCCGGAGGTCGAGCCACAAGCTCCTCCATGTGGTGGTGTCGGGAACCTACGCGCTCTCCTACACGCTGGTCAGCTACACCCTCGGGCTCATGCAGTCTTCCCGGTACTACGTCGACGAGCAGGGCCGGGCCGGCAAAATCCGGGGCCATGTGCGAAACTAAAAAATGGGGCCCTGTCTCACTAGAAAAAAAATGAACTAACGAGCAATTGTAATGTATATATATGTCAAATAATAATAATAATGTATATGATATAATGTTTTACATAACAATTGGATATATAAAAAATCATACCTATTCAACCCCCGGTTGCGTAATATTTATTTGAACATCATTCTTTTAGTATTCTTTGAAATGAAATCTCCAATGATATCCTCGTAATCAATCTTCTCCAACACTTCGCTCTCAAGTGCTATTGTGGCCAAATCATTGAGTCTTTGTTGTGTCATATTAGTACACATATATGACTTCAATAACTTCAATTTAGAAAAGCTTCGTTCTGCCAATTCAAACATATAGGATTAATGCACAGCGGCAGCCATGTTCCGATTAATCCTGTACGAATAATTAGGAGTACAAGCCAGCGGCAATGGATACATGTGCGAATAAACATCTGAATGACACGACATGAATCTACCAGCAGAAAGAAACGCGGCACCCGGAATTTCCCAAGGACCCCATGTATGCGTCATGATTAATTGGAATATATGATTGCTTTCCTGAAAGGATTGAGGTGATACAAGATCATTTGTATGCCTATCAAACTCAACGCCTGTCTAACATACAATAATCCTAATCTGGCTTCATCGTCGGGTTGACATATCACAGCTGAATCTCATTCTCATATAACATTTCGAACTTGAACTTGTTCAGTTTTGGGATGGAAGTTTGCAAAATGATATGGAAACAGATAGAGCTTTTCTTTGCGGGGGAAACAGATCGAGTTACATATGTAAACCGGGCTGTATATGAGGACTGCTCGAATTCAACTGTTAATTATACATCAGTCTGTTAATTAATCAATCTACTAGTATACATGCACATGTGCAAAAATCAGAAGAGAAAGAAGGACGAAACAAAAAAACCAAAATCATAAGCAATATGGATCCCAGACTAGGGTTGATTCCGTAGGGCAATATACCCGGTGATAGACAGGCTACCTATTTTGACTAGATCACGAGAGGAATCAGACGAATTGCCCCGCCTGTCGCCGTGTCGGCTGTCACCGGATGCGAATTGCGATCGATTTTGCCCTGGATGGATGCGCCGTGTCGCTGCCTGCCAAGTTGCTCTGGATGGGATCGATCCCGTTCAGTTTCCGGTTGAGGCATCGAGCAGGTTTTTTTTTGAGGCATCGAGCAGGTGGCCTGGGAAGCTCGACTCACGTGGAGTCACGGACGCGCCAGCGGCCCAGCGCCATGCGCGGCCCAGCTCCCAGGAAGAAATATGTACACAGGCTTATAAAATTTTTGGGGCCCCTAAAATTTATGGGCCCTGTGCAGGCCGCACAGTCCGCACACTTATGGGCCCGGCCCTGTCGACGAGTTCCCGGTGTGGGCGGTGTGCCTGCTGCTGCTCCTCGGCAGCACCGACAGCCTCACGGTGTGCAGCCTCAACGACATCGACAACTGGAAGAGCTTCTACATGAAGCACCTCATCAAGGGGGCGCTGGTGGTCTACATCTTCGTCTCCGTGGTCTACTTCCGCACCGACTCGGACTCGCGCTACCTGGAGGTCCCGCTCTGGGCCATCTTGTTCGTCATCGTCCTTCAGTCGTACGCGCGGCTGACGTCCATGAGCTACGTTGCATGGATACTTGGATACGTATCGGATACGCGATACGGGGATACGCCCGATACGTCAATTTTCTAAAAACATGGATACGGGGATACGTTTATATGTATATATTACATATATTAATTATTAAAAATATGAAAAAAAAAATAAGGAGCTTCTAGGTCAAAGCATGCCTCAATAGGATTACCCCCTTTCTTTTCTTGCACTTGGTCCACTTCCATTAATTGGCAGTGGGATTTCCCTAGATTTGTTGCTCCAATCAGTACACCGACTCTCTCTTGCTCACATTTCAATTGAACAAGAATATTGATAGTCATGTTTTGACATGAACTCCTGCCCATATTGGGAATCTTCAAAAGGTGCGCCTTTACTATTGAGGGGATTTCACGTCGAACGAGCGGTTTCAGGTATCCAAAACGTATCGCAGCAGTATCCCAGGAGTATCAAACATTATTTTCTTTTATTTAAATCAAAAAATCGAGGGATACTTACGGGATACGTATCGGGTTGTATCGGGGCAGTATCCGAGTATCGGGGCAGTATCCGGCTGGATACGCACGCTTTCTAAAGTATCCGCGTAACGTAGTCCATGAGGATGGCGAGCAAGTCCCACCTGCTGTGCCAGAACGTCAAGCTCATCGCCGACTACATGCAGCACCAGGAGCAGCTGCAACTGCCTCTCAACCCCGACCCCGTCACCATGGAAGGCTACCGGTACGTGGTTAGGGGCGAGCGTAGGCAGAAATACCGACCCGGGAGTACGGGAGGGTACGAGGAGGAGGACTACGCCAAGATCACCACCGTCGAACAGATCTGGCAGTGCAAAGGGAGCCTATTGCGCTCCGACACCAAGAAAGGGTTGCAGCTCAAGGACGTGTGCCTCTCCATGGCCCTGTCCAAGATGCTGAACCGAAGGTTCGCTGGCTTCCCCCTCGCCGAGGCGGGGCTTGCGAAAACCCGTGACTTTGTCTTCCAAGGCCTGCTCGCCGGAGGCAGGCAGTACGAGCGAGCGTTCAGGGTCATTGAGGTAGAGCTTGCTTTCGTCCATGACCTGTACTACACTAGGTACCCTTACCTCTACCACAAGGGTCGCTTCTTGGCGCTCTGCTTGCCTCTGGCCATGGTCATCCTCTGCTCGTGGCTCACCTACGAGCTCTTTGCACATTTCAAGATTCTCAAGCAAAATGAGCACCACTCTGACATATATCTCTACACCACACTTATCTTAATGGCCGGAGTGACATTCTTGGAGGTGTTCCAGCTGTATCTGCACATGGCGTCAGGTTGGCTCAAGGTGGCGTTGATCCGGAGCTACGTCACCAGGCCTCTGCTGCAGAGGAAAGGCTGGTTCTTTCAGATAATCATGAGGATCCTCTTGAGCTTGAAGACGCTCCGGCCATGGGAGGACAAGCTTGGGCGGTACTCTCTCCTGGACGAGTTCGATGGTCGAACTAGCAATTTTATTCACTATGTGACACTGTGCCTGGTTGACAAGGCACAGGAGGGGCGTAGGAAAAAGAAGCCACTCAAGCTGCCCGGACAGGTGAAGCAAGCAGTCGTTGATTTCCTCATCGGAAGTAATGGCCGCCTGACCAACGGGGTAAGATCGCTGGAGAACAATCGCGTCCTTGAGAAGCTATCATTGGCGCGCAAAGCTGGCAATGGCACGGCCACATACACCATGCTGGTCTGGCACATTGCCACAACCTTCTGCAAGCACCAGCTAGATCAACATCCGGAAGACAAGAAGCTGCTGGCGCCCTCCAAAGAGGATACAGGTGCAATCGACACGTACTTGGTGGCCACCAGTTTGTCGGATTACTGTGCTTACCTCATCGCTTTCGCGCCCGACCTCTTGCCCGGGCACAGCTCTGACTCGGCATTGATGCTCAGCGAAACAATCGCCGAAGCGCGCCATTTGCTCCAAGGGGCCAAGAAGATGGAGGGCAAGTGTAAGAAACTGATGAGCCTCGTCGATGATGCTGGTGATGATGCTGATGCCTCACTCGTCGTACTTGGTGGCCGGCTCGCGAGGCAGCTCACCGAGGAAATCGAGGGGCCGGTGCTGCGCTGGAAGGTGCTCTCTGATTTCTGGGAAGAGATGATGCTGTACATCGCACCGTGTGACGACGCCCAGGCCCGCGCTCACCTAGAGGCCCTAGCAAGAGGAGGGGAGTTCATCACCCACCTCTGGGCGCTGCTCATGCACACTGGCATGCTGAAGCGTGACCCGGCTGGGTCACAGGCCGTCTGATCGATCCAATTACTGCCTGTTTGATGCTGCCAATGAACGTCAGTGACGAGAGTTGCAGAACATTGTAGTTTCTCAAAAGTGTACTGTTGATTTTTTATATATATTCTATCTTCAACTTTTACTCTCAGCAATCCTTTATTGATTTTACAAAGTACTCCTAGCGCTTAACCAGATACTCCGTACAACAGTGCATAAAAGCATCTACGGCGGCACCTAGCTAATTTGGTGCCTCAAACGTCCGCAGACCCATCAGGTCAATGTCCGGACGCGTTCGTTTTGATCCCTCATTTTTCCTGCAAAATAACCATGCCCCTACTTTTTAACTTAATTTTTTTCTACATGCAACATTTCATCGAACAGGTTGTGTGCGACACTGTCGAAGCATTTCATCGAACAGGTTGTGTGCGACACTGTCGAAGCACGTGAAGAGCTCGCACAGCAGCTGTTGGGACAAACCCGGACTACCTCGCTCTCACACTCGCTCGGACGTAGGTGGAAGAAGGAGAGGGACACAAATATTTCCGGCGCTTAAACGCCTCGCCGCACAAACAGCGCCACGCCGCACGAACGGCCTCACTTTTCTTTAGACTGGGCACATACCCCGGCTCGGCTCATACCGTCACACCTCGATCAGTACATCAGGGGGCTTTTTATACCCGACTGCACACACATACTATCACAAGCACGCACGCACGCAAGACCCGGCCACCACTAGCAGGTACACACCGGCTCACCCACTAACTAACTAATCAAGTCATACATGCATGCACGTCCAGCAATTGTGCAGCTCCACTAACGGCCACACGACCTGGCTATGCATGTCACTAACTAACTCAGTGCCTCATCCACACACAACCCCGGCTAACTAAACTCATCCAGCTAACAACCTTGCATGTCAAGATTATTAGTAACAGCAGCGACATCACCTCAAGATCACACTGCAGCTCACGCACTTCCGGCCGAAGCACGCACCCAACGGAAGCAGACGCTGCCTGCCCGGAGCGCCCACGCAGCAGCAGCGGAGACGCTGCCCGACTGGAGCGCGTACCCACAGAACACACAGAGCAGCAGCTCCTATGGCCGCACGCACACACGCATGATGCACATAGTGCGCTGCATACAGCAGCAGCGGTCGGAGGGTCGAGCCCGAGAAGCGCGCACGTCCAGCCCGGAGCGCACACGCTGCACACGCCCGGCCAGCCAGCGCAGCCCGCCAGCATGCGGCGGCGGCCAGGACGCGCGAGGCCAGCCAGAACGTGCCCGACCCGCACGCGCGGCGGCCAGCCAGCACGGCGAGGACGAAGACGAGGCCGGTCAGCATGGCATGGGGCGTGCGAGGTCGTCGGCCGCCTCTCCCGCCGTCGTTAGCGGCCTCCTCCGCCTCTGCCCATGCCATCGTCAGCCGCCTCCTCCGCCTCCGTCCATGCCATCGTCAGCCGCCTCCTCCGCCGCGACCCGCGAGGCACCGTCTCCTCGGCCCGTGCCGTTGCCTGGTCCACGTGATAGAGAGATGAGAGAGGAAGGAGCAGTGTGTGGCCACAGGTGGGACAGCCTGGGATGACTATGACGTGGAGCAGGGTGCTCGCGCGCGCGGCTGTGTCCGGTCACGTCCGGTCACCCTCACATGCCCCCAAATTTGATCTGGGTTTGAGGTATACCGGTGAGTACGGACATTTAAGGGGAAAATGAGGGTTTTGATTGAGTAACTTTTTTTGACCAAGCACTGACCGGGTGGGTGTTCCCGACGTTTAGGGATGAAATAGAGAATCCGACTGTAGATGCTATAAGGGTTTGAGGTTTCGTGATCAATTCCCATCTCAACCCAGAACAAACTCCTAACACCAAGAAGTCAAAACTCAGGAGGACCCCCTCCAGACTATTGTTGTTGTGTTTCAGATGTCTTCCCCAAAACTCTGCTCGATACGCGGGGTGTTTTTTGAAAAATTGTGAGCTATGTGACCAAAATGTCATTAGCACGATTTCTTGCATGATCCTTGTGGCATGTGCATACTTAGAGGGCAACCTTCATGATCAAGGCTAGTGCAGTAGATGGCAAAAAAAACATCTTTTCGAAAAGGAGAATGAACCCCGGCCTCTGCATCAGGGCGATGCATGCAGCCATTTTATTAATTATTCATCAAGACCTTACAAAGTAATACATCAATAAGTCTAAAGCCATCATATTGGCAACATCTGTCGCTACTCCTATCACCTTGATGAAGAGTTGCAGATTGTCGGGGCCGCATACCCAGACCTCACACCAAAGCCCAAAATCTAAAGCCAGAGGCCCCAACCAAGCCAAATTGCTGGGTCTAGGTCACACACCGGTCCGGCTCACTCTCAGTGTGCACCGCATGCGCACACTGCAGGGACCGTCGCCACCGTTTTCCACCGATCCATCTTCAGAGCAGGTACTGAGGCATTGACCTTGCCAGGCCTTCCGCCCTACGTCGTCTATGTATCCACGTCCAACACCGGGACCCGCTGCACCATGCCGCTGAGACTCGTTGTCATGGACGAGGTAGATGTACACAGCTCCACCACTTGTCTCCTCCATCCAGCAGCTTCTCCAAAAACGATGCCCCCATGAGGGAGAGCGACGCCTAAACCGTCGCCATCGTCCGATCCGGGAAACCCGGGTCTAGGATCTCACACGGAGTAGCGCAAGTAAGTAGACGGTAGTTATAGTGGCGATGTCTTCAACAAGATAACGGCGCTAAGACGCCGCCATCGTCCGCCATGACCAGAGTCAGAGAACGGTTTTCGCCGGTAGCAGCGCCTCCCCACTCGCCGCCTGGACTGGATGTGTGATCAAGGATCCGCCACAACCAGCCGGCCAACCACCTCCGGCTAAGGAGGAGGCCACCACCGCCACACCCAGGGCCGGAGCCCCCGACGTCCTCGTGTTGTGGGTCTAGCCCAGCAGCCGCGTGCCATCGACGGAGTCAGGGGAGATGCAGGATAGCAACACGTCGCGACCCGTCGAAACCCATCTGGGCCCAGATCGAGCGCCCTCGCCGCCGCCGCTAGCCATCTCGCCGTTCGCCTGCACGCCGACCCTGGCCGCCGCCGCCCCACACCATTGCCGTTAATCCGACCGGAGCGAAACACCACCACTCTGAACCGAACGTCGGCCGAGGAGAAATGCCGCCGCCGCCGCCCCGCGCCACTGCCGTTGATCCGACCGGAGCGAACACCACCACTCTGAACCGAACGTCGGCCGAGGAGAAATGCCGCCGCCGCCGCTGCGGCACACAGGCTTTGCCTGCGACGCCCCTGGCGGCGGCGGCGGGATGGGGGATCTTGCGCTGGGAGGGCTGGAGGCGGCCCGCGGGGGTGCCCCGGTGCGGCGCGCCGCCGCCGCACAAACGGGAAAGTGCTGACAGGTTTGCAGAGGTCTTCGGGAGTCTAGCTCCCTTTCTTTGACAGTGTCTTCGGTAGCCACTTGACTAAAATATCATCTCAAGATAAAGAGGCAAAGCGTCAGGTATACTTCTCCTATAGCTCAATGGACGGATATAGTGGCAGGAGGTTTCGCTCGAGTTGTTGAAAAAAGACTCGGTTTCGGTGACCTGAGACATGAGAGCTCAGAAGCGCATGAGCTGGTCGGAGGGGGGATCACCGGATTCGACGCACGGATGTGTATAGCTCTAGATTAGGATTAAGCTACGTAGCTAGGCTTTCGGGCGTTCGTGGCCTTGCTCCCGCGAGGTTGACGGCGCTGCCGAATAAAGTTTCTCCAGATCCTTCCCCGACGCGGCTTCCTCCACTGGTGTCGGCCATGGATCTGGGTGGTGGGTGTTCCAGGCGAGGTCGGTACGGCGGCGGTGGTGACCTCGAGTTGGATTTTGTTTCTCCTGCTCCACCGACGCAACGACGTGTGCTCCATCGTCGTTACAGAGCTATGGAGATATTCTACTGGAGCTGGTCGCCGTGCATCGGTGGTGGCGGCTATAACCAGAAGATGGCGAGGACAGGGCTTGGATGGAGGGTGCAGGCGTGCAGATCCGGCGGTCGGCGTCCTCGACGGTGTCGAGCAGCCTCGACGGATTTGGGGTCGGAGGGGTCCAGGTGCTCTGCCTGGCCGACGAACCACAGCGACAAGCTCCCCGCCGGCGACGATGGGGCTTTTCGGAGGACCATGAAGCCCATGGATGGCGAGGGTGCTTCTCTGACCTACGGTGGTTCCCGGCTGGTGCTACGGCGGCGGCCGAGACGGGCGGTAAGCGTGGTTGTGCTGTGCAGGAATCTCCAAGAAGCTTGGTGCAATTTTCTTTGTGTTGGGGTGTTCTCTGCAAAAGCTCAGTTCCAGCTGTGTTTCTGGTGCGTTCGCATCGCATGCGTGTCCTGTATTGTTGCCTTTGATCTATGAATGTGATACGCGTGTTCTCGAAAAAAAAGTATTTGGTGTTGAGCTCGACCTTTTGAACCAGTTTGCCAGATGCAAGAGGTGTAGCGTGGGCAGAGTGCATAAATAGAGGGCATTCGTGTTTTCTCCATGGGCTCGACCACCACCAAAAAGCCCTCTAGAGACCATAGATAGGCTACGTCGACTCGCCGGAGGAACAAAGTTGGGATGTGGAAGAAGTACCTGGCATGTGGGTCAGGCCGCCTGCCATGTCAGCCCGACGGCTGCTATACTCTCCGGTCTGACCGTCCACGACGCTCCTGTTGTTCGCAACGTTACCGCTACGACCGCATGGGAATGTTAGAGATATATTTGGTAATTACCGATTGTCCGGGATAGATAGAAATTATTTCCATCTTATGTACGTGTAGGAGGCGTCTTGCCCTCTAAGTCTTGTATTCAATATATACTCGTCCTCGAGGCTCAATAATATTATCCATCGTATTACGGCAATCATCTCCACTCTGTTCTTCTTACATGGTATCAGCCTAAGCCCGATCTAAAACCATAGCCGCCACCGCTTCCACACCTCGCCGCCCCCGGGGCGGTCGATCTCCATGATCGCCACCGGGGACAGCGCCGCCCGTGCCTAGGTTCGTCCGCCGGTCGTGTTGATCGGCTGCTCTAGAGTCTTTTTCCTGATCATTTGATTTGGGTTTTTCTCTCTCTCACCGGTCGTTTTGATCGCGCTTCTTTTTGGTTTTCTAATTTAAGATCGGTTTGCGTCGCCCGCTGCCGCCTGTCGACCCTCACGCGCCTCTACTCCGACTTCGGCATCGACTACACCAGCGTCTTCTCCGACTCGGCGGCCTCGCGCGCCACGCGGCGGCCCGGAACGGCCGCTCGTCCGCGCCTCCGTCTGCCTGTCGTCGCCGCACTACTAGAAAAAGCACTATGTATGTGGTACGCCACTGCTAAATAGCAGTGGCGCACCACACATGGGTGCGCCACTAATGTTTATATTACTAATGGCTCACCTGGTGTGTGGTGCGCCACTGCTAAGTTTCTCCTGGGCACACCCCCCTCCCCAGACTTACCAGTGGCGCACCGTGGGTGAGGTGCGCCATTACTAGTTACAGTGGCGCACCGGGGTGTGGTGCGCCATTACTAGTTTTAACTAGTAATGGCGCACCTCACCCACGGTGCGCCACTACTAACAATTTTTTTTTCAATTTTTTTTTCAAAACTAGTAATGGCGCACCACACACCAGGTGCACCATTAGTAACCCTGGTTACTAGTGGTGCATTCTTAGGAGGTGCGCCATTGGTAACCTGAGAGCAGCTAGATATTTTTGACAGCCACCTACCACACTCACTTTCCCCACTTCATTCTCTCCACCTCTACCAAGCTTGGTCTCGACTGCCTCCTCCTCCTCACCTCATTTGCACCATAGATTCACCCAAATTAAGTGGTTAAATTTCCTTTTTTTATAGGTAAGTAAGGGGAAAGCTTTCTTTATGTTCTAGATCTACTTTTTTGTCCCTCCAACGTACACACTTTTTATGGCCTAGATCTACACTTTTCTCATTGAGCTAGATCTACGTATGTTTGTGGTGTTGCATATGTTTGTGTTTGCAGGTACCGGTATTTGAAATGCGATAGTTGCCAATATTTTGCCGGAATGTTGATTCATTTCCGTTTCGGCGAGAATTTGGCACTATGCATTCTTTTTGGTCCTATTTTTAGGCAAAGTCATGCCAAATTTTTTTCTGGTTCTAAAATATCGTTTTGCTCTACCCCGCAGGCGACCATGGTCCGCACGATGACCGAAGGCATCGTGAATAGGTTTTTGAGCTCCGCGAAGGCCGAGATGCTTCAAAAGAACGAGACGGAGATAAGATGTCCGTGTCGAAGATGCAAGCTGAAGAGCCTTATGGACCCGGATTCCAGACTGGTGTGGGACCACCTGCTCGTGCGTGGTTTCATGGATGGCTATCGGTGGCAAGGTGATGAAGATGATTATGAAGTCGTCCATGGGGGCCGGGCAAGAAATAAGGAAGGGCAGCAAGACAATAGCGGCGAGGGCGGGCGAGAAGACGAAGAATCTCCAGGACATGATCACGAAGTAGATGCAGGGCACAGTCATCATGTAGAAGATGCCGGACATGATGATGAGGAAGATCAAGACGAAGGGCATGATCATGAAGATGAAGATGCCGGAGCAGACGACGATGGACCATCGATGGGCTGGGTGCAGGACCCTCATATTCAAGAGCTGCTTCTCAAGCAGACGGGTAACGCAAGAGCTGCCGCCCGAGAGAAAGCCAAGCTGGATCAACTGGAGATAGACGCGGTTACTCCTTTGTATGAAGGATGCAGGCCCGAGGATACCCGCCTGAAAGTAACGCTCATGGCTCTGGAGATGAAGGTAAAACACAAAATGACCGACGCATGCTTCGACGAGAACATGTCATTCTGGCACGAACGTCTTCCCAAGGGGAACAAGTGCCCGACCAGTTTCGAGGAGGTGAAGAAAATCGTGTGTCCTCTGGATTTACCGCACGTGAAATACCATGTGTGCATGAACGATTGCATCATTTATCGGGACGAGCACGCGGAGTCTACCATATGTCCGGTGTGCGGCGTCACTCGATACAAGAAGAGGAAGAAAGCTCCTCGAAAAGTGGTGTGGTACTTTCCGATCACTCCTCGTCTGCAGCGGTATTTCGCGGACCCTAAGCAAGCAGAGCTCCTGCGTTGGCACGCGGATAGGAAGGATAAGAAGCGAGAAGATGACGGAAATGATCCGGAGATAAATAAAAAAGACAAGATGCTGAGTCACCCTAAGGATGCGAGCCAGTGGCAAGCGTTGAACTTCGAACACCCAGAATTTGGGGACGATCCAAGGAACATCATGCTGGGCGCGAGCACCGATGGAGTCAATCCGTTTGGCAGCCAGAGAAGCACACATAGCACCTGGCCTGTGTTTGGGTGGATGTACAACCTTCCCCCCTGGATGTGCATGAAGAGGAAGTACATTCACATGAGTATGCTAATTGAAGGACCGAAACAACCAGGGAACGACATCAATCTGTATCTGGGCTACTGAAAGAGGAGCTAGACACGCTGTGGAAAACGCTAGCCAATACGTGGGACGCCGCAGCGAAACAATATTTCCCTATGAGAGCCGCACTGCTCACGACGGTGCACGACTATCTCGGTTACGGATATGTCGCGGGGCAGGTGGTCCACGGATTTTGTGCATGCGTCAGGTGCATGGATGACACAACGTATCGCCAGCTAGATAGAGATCCCGGGTCTTCGAAAACCGTGTTCATGGGACATCGAAGGTGGCTTCGCGACGATGACGCATGGAGAAAACGCAAGGATCTGTTCGATGGTGAAACCGAACCCCGAAGACCCCCACGTACGAGGAGCGGCGAGGAAATAGATGAGCTGTTGAAAAATTGGAAAGAGTGCCCATCGCCGGGAAAGAAGCGAAAGGTGCCAGAGCCGCTGCTGAAGGTATGGAAAACGAGGTCTGTTTTCTGGGACTTGCCGTACTAGAAGATCCTCCGTGTGCCTCACAGCCTTGATGTCATGCATATCATGAAGAACGTGTGCGAGAGTCTGCTTGGTACCCTGCTCAACATGCCAGAGAGGACCAAAGATGGGCCGAAAGCAAGGGCAGACTTGCAATCAATGGGCATCAGGGAGGAGCTTCACGCAAAATGCCCTAATGATGATGATGATGAGGCGAAGGACACGGAAAGTCGTCGCAAAGGCAAAAAGGCCAAGAAGATCGAATATGAATGCCCTCCCGCGTGCTTCACTCTAAGTCAGAAGGAGATCGAGCAGTTTTTCACCTGCCTCCTAGGAGTAAAACTTCCTTACGGTTACGCGGGGAAGATAAGCAGATACCTAGACTCAACGAAGCAGAAGTTCAGCGGGATGAAGTCTCACGACTGTCACGTGCTGATGACGCAGATACTTCCAGTTGCAATCCGTGGGATCATGGACGCGCACGTCCATGAAACGCTATTTGGCCTATGCAACTTTTTCGACGTCATCTCTCGGAAGTCGGTTGGCGTGAGGCAACTCAGAAGGCTACAGGAAGAGATCGTGGTGATACTATGCGAGCTTGAGATGTACTTCCCGCCCGCATTCTTCGATGTTATGGTGCATCTGCTGGTCCATATCGTGGAGGATATCATCCAACTCGGGCCGACGTTCCTGCACAACATGATGCCGTTCGAAAGGATGAATGGTGTCATCAAAGGATACGTTCACAACAGGGCACGTCCAGATGGAAGCATAGCCAAGGGCTTTCTGACCGAAGAGTGCATCTCCTTCTGCACGAATTATCTAGGCATCGAGAACCCCGTTGGTCTGCCCGTCAACAGGCACCTCGGCAGGCTCGCTGGATGGGGTCACCGCGAGGGTCGCCGCGAAATGCATGTCGACTTCAATTGTCGACTCGCCGACTTTGAAAGAGCAAACCTAGTCGCGCTACAACACATAGACGTGGTCGATCCTTGGGTGGTAGAGCACAAAACCTTTATTGAGAAGACGTACAATGACCGAGGCCAACAGAGGACGGACGGAGATATAATCAAAGAGCACAACTCATGTTTCACGCGTTGGTTCAAGGACAAGCTTCTGTCGTACCCTTTACATGAGGATTCTTCCGCGGAAGAAAAACTCATATTCGCCTTGTCACAGGGCGCCGAGCACAACCTGATGACCTATCAGGCGTACGATATCAACGGCTACACATTCTACACCGAGGAAAAGGACATGAAGAGCAATTATCAGAACTCCGGGGTAACGATGGAATCCTACACCGGTAACGACAAGGACAGATACTACGGAAGGATAGAGGAGATCTGGGAGCTGAGCTACGCTGGAGAGAAGGTCCCGATGTTCCGTGTCAGATGGGCCAAGAGCGTCCTAAAAGAAGACCGGTATTTCACCACCATGGTTATACCCGAAGCCAAATCCAAGACCGCGGGCGCAAACGTCACCGCGAAAAATGAGCCATGGGTACTGGCTTGCCAAGTGGACCGATGCTTCTTCATTACCGACCCGTCAAAGCCCAATCGTGTTGTCGTGAGGAGAGGCAAAAGGAACATCATCGGAATGGATGGAGTCACCAATGAGCAAGACTTCGACAAGTACGGCGACCCGAAGATGGAAGATGACGACGACGATGAAGTACCATACACCACAAGAAGAAGCAGGACCACCCTACCTAAAGGACGTCCGTTCAAGAGAAGAATTCAAGGGGTTCCGGGGCTAAATTATTCAACCGCGAGAAAGAAGGGCAAGAAGATTGTGAAAAGATAGCTAAGATCGAATCACGACGTGTCGGCCGCGTGTGTGTGTCAGTGTCAAGCTCAATCTTTGATGACTGTTATTTCATCACTTGATTTCAACCATGTCATCTAATTCTAAATCTTTGCACAATGGTTTTATCACTCCATTTGCATTTTCCTTTTCTTTTATCTCAAATCTTAAATTATTACATGCAACTAAAAATAAAATAAAATAAAAAAGTTAGTAATGGCGCACCAGGAGAAGGTGCGCCATTGCTATCACGGTGTTTATGGCGCACCCCTAAAAGGTGCGCCATTGATATACCAATTTTTATGGCGCACCCCTAAAAGGTGCGCCATTGCTATCCTTGTTTATGGCGCACCTCGCAATAGTGCGCCATTGCTATCCTTGTTTATGGCGCACCCCGCCTAGTGCGCCATTGCTAACTCTTCCTCTCGATCTATACACAGGAAACGCACGCAAACACCTCATCCCCTCTCTGCTCGCTCACGCATCAGGAGGAGAGCCGCCGCATCAGCTAGGGTTGGCAGCCGCCGCAGCCCGCCACCGGCGCCCGCTCCGGCGACCCTCCGCCGCAGCCCGTCACCGACGCCGCCCGCTCCGGCGACCCCCCGCCGCCGCCCGCTCAGCCCCCATAGGTACTCTCCTCCCTCCTCCTCACTCCTCCCTGCTCCTCCATTCCCCCCGTCCTCCTCTGTTCTCGATGCATAGGGCCGGCCGGCCGGCGGCGCCGGCGTACCCGGCTCCGTCCTCCTCCTCCCAACTCCCTCCTCCCTCCTCCTCCTCCCCGCCCCCAACTCCCTATTTTGTTCGAGGCTTACCATACATGATTTGCATTGCTCTGCAGCCCCCGCCCGAACTTCTTCATCTCCGACGCCGTCGTTCAACAACATTAGTGCTTTTTCAGTGCATTAGTGCTTGGGCTTAGTGGCTTACTTCGAATTGATCCATCTTTTTTCAGGGTGTAGAGTGTAGACTGAAGCAGCAAGTATAGTTGCTTATTGCTTAGTGGCTTCTTGGATAAGATCAATCACTCATTGGGGCCTCTACCAGGTAATCTACCGAGCTCTCTGTAATCAACCAAGCAGCAGCAGTACTACTTATCTTTATAGTGCTGAAAATTCAGTATATTTGGTCCGGAATTCTGTACCAGATCATGGTTCTTACTGATAAAATGCAAACCAAATTACAGGTTAAAGCTTTTCTTGTTCCTTTTCTGTTAATTATTTGTAAGCTGATATGTGTTACAGGAAATGCAAACCACAAAGGAAAGAATCCCAATCCCAAATTCCTCTTCAGTAACCTGAAACTGTTATGTACCTAACCAAATTTGTGGTTCAGGTGAAGAACCATACAATCAAATAGAGTGTTGGTCCTATGAAATTACCTTCAGCGTCAAAGAGTACCTAACCAAATTTGTATACTGTTGTTCTGGTTGCTGTGGTGATGACAACTCGCTGGGTTCTTCACCCCTACTCCTGCTGGATTGGGCTCCCTTGCTGGGCTGTATCCTTTTGGTTTGGGGTTTATGTGCAGGTACATTGAGTTGCCAATGTTTTGCCGGAACGTTGATTAATTTCCGTCCGGCAAATTTCTGGCACTCCGGCATGACCTTTTTTAGCAAAGGTCATGCCGAATTTTTCCTAGAATTTATGTTGCCAGCTAAATTACCCCTGTCAGTGAAGTTACCCACCCATTACCACTAAAATGACCCATGTTTGTTTAGCTAAGTTATCCATTTTTTCCTATTTAGAGCGAACATGGCCGACAACGATGAGGCCGGCGGTTCGGGCAAGCCATTCTAGGAGCTGTCCCAGGAGATGGAGGAAGAACCTCACCGCTATGAGGACGCCGCGGAAGACACCGATCCCGACTACAGAACCCCTAGTGGCGTCGGGGATGACACCACTGATGGTGCCGCCGGGAATGCCACCACTGATGATGGCAGCGAACGCACAGATGGCAGCCAACCGAAGAGGCAACGGAAGGACCGGCGCCCGAACGTGCTCGGCACCGTCAAGGAGGAATTTACTGAAGTGTCCTCCAGTGGGCATCCAACGGCGCCCAAAGAATTAGTCGGTGGGTATGCGGGACAACTCGGGTGCATTCTCCGGAGCACCGTCTCGATCAACACCGAGAACCTAAGGCATCGTGACCGAGGGAATTTGCGCAACCTCCTCTTCACGAAGCTGCACGAACGATACAAGTTCCCTGGTGACTTCGCAAACACACGCCTCTCAGGGAATAAAGTGAACAGTGCCGCCCTCACGAAGATGAGCACAGCCCTGGCTACTTGGAGAGCCGCGGTGAAGAGAAGGATTCTAAGAGGTGATATTTATGAGAAGATCAAGGAGACAAATCCTTCGATCAGCGAAGCTGACTACCTGGAGTTCAAGATCAAGTGCGAGAGCAACGCATCCGCGGAATCAAGTCAGTGGGGGAAAGATATGCGGAACTTGAACTTAGGGGTCCACAAACTCGGTCCCGGCGGTTACAGAGTGGCGGAACCTAAATGGGACAAGGAGGACGCGGAGCATGCCGAGCAAGGCCTACCGCCCCTCTTCGATAAATACCATGAAAAGCAGGCCAGGAACTATGTCAGGGCCCGGTACAAGGTGGACCCGGTAACAAAGGAGCTTACCACGGATCCGAAGGTGAAGGATCTTGAGCGTGTTCTGGTAAGGAATACACCCCCGCGTAATTAGCTCCATATGGTTGCATTCTAATTAATGAAGCCAAATTTCTAAATGGTTCACGTTCCTTTCGCAGGAAACTGAAAGCAGTAGCGCGGGGTCTCAGAGCTCCCCGTCTGCCCCTTGGGACACCACTTTAAATAGGGCGTTGAACGTAATGAAACACAAGGATAAGTTCAGTAAGCCGTCGTCAGCTGGTCGTGTAGCCGGCGAAGGCTTGTCCACGAAATGGTCGGAATACTATAAGGCTGGGCGAAAGGAGAGAAAGACCAGCTTGGAAAGCCAGGAGCGCGAGGTTAAAGAACTCAAGGCAAAAGTGGCACGGATTCCGGAGATAGTCCAAGAGCAAGTGCGAGACCAACTGGGAGCGACGATCACCGCCATTATGCCTTCCTTGCTTGAGGGGCTGCGGGGGTGGATTGCGGGCGGCCAACAGGGGCCGCCCCCGATTCCCAGCTTCACGGGCAGCAACTCGCACAACGCGCCGGCATTGGTGTCTCCGGCGGAGGCGGCATTGGTGTCTCCGGTGCCGGCGCCAGTATTGGAGCTTAATGCACCCGGGTGTGGGAAGAATACGCCGGCCGGCACCTCGGCAGCAAGCGGCCCCTCCGTCACTTGCACGCCCGCCGTTGGCGGTGCCTCGACATTAGCCGAGCTCGACGCCATCACGGTAACTAAGCCTCGGCCGATGACTTCATCTCCTTGCCTTTGACTGGGCATCCCTGACGCCCTACATGTTTTCGCAGGGCGCCGCCAACGTTCCATGCACTCTCCTGCACTTCGTGGACGGCGAGTTGATCGATGTCGCCAAGGCCAAAATCGTTGAACCGGGCAACCGCGTGTTCCACGGTAATCCGATGCCACCCACCGTGTATAGGGTTCAACTGGTTCGGGTGCTGCAGGGCTGCGACGACGTGTTACCTCCGTATCGACCCCCTGGGGCCGACGACGATGATGTGATGACCCTCAGCGGCTGCTTAAACTGGTCCATGCTTTGGCCGAAGAGCCAGATTCGTTTGGGGGCGGGGGACACCACCCCACAGACAACACCGCCAGTCGTGCCGGCGCCAAGCCATGGCAAGACCGCCGCAACGCTACCGCCGTCAGCTGATCCGGACATGCATATGGCATAGGATCCGGACGACGACGACGATACATTTTCCAACGTCGATAAGTACATCAACGAACATGGGTACGATGACGAATTCTTGGGGCCTCCTTCTCAAGAACCCAACCCTACAAAAGACGATCGCGATCTAGCTGGTACCGCGGAGAAACCCAATTGCAACAGGCGTCGTCTGTTCAGTTCTCAGGAGACGCCTCCAGCTGCCGCCTTCACCGAGACTCAAACAGCCGAGGTGCGAAATATTATCAGCCCCAACACACTCAAGAAGGTGGTCTCTGAGCAGAACTCAATCCCATTACAGCAGCAGAAGCCGAAGGGAAGGAAAAGAAAAACTAACAAGGGTGCGAGCCAGCCGGCACCGAGTACGATCCGTGCTCAGGACGGGCCACCAATACCTAAGGATATCATGAGGAGGTTGCATGTGGCGGGTAGGCCGATGCTACCGACTAATCTGCTCAATGCTGCAACCGGTGCTATGCGGAGTCTGCATGACGGTGTTCTTTGTATGGAGAAGCGGCGTCTCTCCGAGAATGATGTGGCATACCCGGTTTTCGTGGCCAAGGTGCCAGAGGGCAAGGGCTTTGTCGATAGCCCCATCGGGCGTATGATCGTCCTGCGGTTTGATGACATCTTCGCTATGTTTAACCTTTATCCGCTGCACTACACCTTCATTCGGCTATTTTCGCTCAGTATGGAGATGCGGATCATTAGAGACAAGACCCCGGACATCGTGATAGTCGACCCCTTCTACATGTGTGCCAAGATCTTGGGCAGCGCTGGGGACCGGCAAGTCGCGAGTTCATACCTCGAAGGCGTCATTCTGGCGCACAAGGATAAGGATAACTTCCTCGTGCCTTACTTTTCCGAGTAAGTCATCCCCTCACCGCCCCGTAACATATGATTTCTTAGATTTCGATCGTTCTTTTTTTTCTAACATTCCGTGTTTTGTGCAGTGACACACAGTGCACACTCATCTCCTTAAGCCCGAAATATTCCATGGCCACGTATTTCGACTCGGACCGTCAGTCGAACAAAGACTACACAAATATCAAGAAAGTTCTTGATGATGCTCTCCCCGGCTACGCCAAATCTGGAGGCACCTTCAGGAGGCCAATTTGTAGGTACGGCAAGCACGTGTTCACCCACGTAACGACGTTCCCCTGCGTCAAGCAGCCGCCTGGCAGTCAGAAGGATGCCTACTACGCCCTCCATCACATGCGGGCGTTCGTATGGGACCAGCATCAGCTTATGCTACCAAATAATCTCAAAGAATGGGCCGCACGCTTGTCGGCAATCCAGGACACCGACATCAGACAAGAATTCTGTCGCATCCAGTCGGAGTTTGCGGAAATCATCTATCAAGATGTCCTTCGTACCTCGGGGCAGTTCTACCTCAACTATCAACCGTCCAACAGTGAAATAGAAACAACGCTAAAAATGCAGGCTGACAACGACCGCACATTCATGACCATCACGAAAGACGGCGGCTTCATCCACGCTCCGGTCCCTGAGTCGAGTCGAAAGTATTGATGCTATGTAGTTCTGAAATATCGATTAGCTCATGTTGTAATTAAACTTTGATGAACTTGTATGTCTCTTTAGTTTGGACAGTCGTTCAACTTATATGTAATCGATGCTATTTATTAGTAGGACCATGAATCGTGCTATTAATGTGTTGCTTTTCTCTTCCGATCCTTTTGTTGCATACTTATATATTGCTTATATATTATCTGTGAATTGCTACTAACGTTTTGTTTGTCTAGTGCATAGAGATGCCGTCGTATGTCGTGTACAAGGGTAAGGTTCCCGGAGTCTACGACGACTGGGAGGAGTGTTGGAGACAGGTTCACCGTTTCAGCGGTAACAATTACAAAGGGTACACCACTAGGGCGGAGGCGGAAGCTAGATACGCGCGCTATCTAGCGGGAGAGAGGAGGGAGCGGAGGAGGAACTGGATGAAGACCAGTTTCATCGCGATGATGCTCATCGTGACCGCAGCTCTCTTCTATGTGATGGTAGTTTAGATGATCGACTTTGTAATGTGACGACAAACTCGCTGCTCGGTCTCGAGACCTAAACTTGTCTAATATTTGAACTTTGTTCGCTATTTTGAATTCGGAAACTAATGTGATGAATTGTATTATGTCCTGTTTATACTTGACTAATTGTGGTGATGTATTGTATTGTATATTCTGTGCTGTATAATTAATATATTCTGTGCTGTGCAAATATCAGAAAAGCAAAAAATAAAAAAAATCCTATAATTCATAGTAGTGGCGCACCTGACAGCACATTAGTGGCGCACCTTGCAAAATATCAGTGGCGCACCTATAGAGACATCAATGGCGCACCTGTTGGTTACCAGGGCCCCCTCATCTGCATTAGCAGTGGCGCACCAGTAGCCATAGTAATGGCGCACTACAAGGTGCGCCACTGTTATATTGAATACTAATGGCGCACCAGGGGTGCGCCATTATTATTTGTTATTAGTGACGTGGTAATAGTGACGCACCTATGGTGCGCCATTAATACCCAAATGTGGTGCGCCACTAATGTGCTTTTTTCTAGTAGTGCCGGACGTCGTCGCCTTGATCCAATCGAAAATGGTACACCAACCCCGCCTCCATCCGGATGTGTTGCATCCGGTCCATGCAGACTTCATCACCGAGCCAAGCAATTCACAAGTCTCCATGGTGCGCATACAGTACGCCATGCAAATTCATCTGTGTACGCGACGCATCTGCCACATGCATGTACACGGAAGCCTCCCTGGCTTCCTGCATGACAACACGTCATGTGCGTGTGCGGGTGTGGTGAACTCCTCTCTGGCGGCTTTGTGCTGCACTGCGGCTCTGACCGAAGCCTCGTCGACCGACGCGACGTGGACACTCGGTCTCGCTGATTTCTGAGCGTGGACGCCGGGCTACCTGTGCATAACACACGCCCGTGCCGTTGCTCCTGTTGCCTACCATTCCCTATCGCCCTACAATTTTCCACTCAACGCTCTCCAGCAATGTTATTAGAGTGTATGATTACAATTCTAGAGAAAGAGGCAACACCAAAAACTATACTTATGTAAGAAGTGTGGTATGGTAAAGAATAATGTGAAGAGCTATGTAAATAGGCTGAACTCTGCCCATATTCGGAGAGTTGGCACATACAATTATGTTGTTTATTGTGGGCATGTTTGATTGGAAAATTGAATTCTATGTTGAGCAGAAAAGGTACATAAGCCAGTTAAAAAAGGTCCATAAGTAAGCTCTGGAAGGAAGCTGGGAGGAATGAATTCCTACATAGACGAGATGTTGAAAGCACAAGCACATATGATGTCTGACACAATACCATGCACAGTTCAAATGGAAAAGTACTAACATGAGTTGAAGAAGTCTCCAAGGGTCTCTTTTGCTTTTTCTTACAATGTCTTCATGGTCACTTCACTAAAAATATCATTTTCACTAAATATGTACTACACCATCTTATACTAATGGATTCCCGTGTCTGTTTCCTCTCACACTAGGACCACCAGTTTGATTGGAGATGCAACGTTTTCCTTTTAGATAGAGCCAATGCACTTTGGAATACAAGGGGAGAAGAATTCGAGCTCGATTTTATTATCAATCATCCCAAATGGCCAATGGCCATGTGTGTGTCAAAGAAGAAAAGATTTAGATGTCCACCAAATTTCTTTGCTACCTAATCCTTGGGACAGATGACACCCTAGTTGGATTAGCAACTACACACACGTGGCAGCTACAGCTCCGCCGTTGAATGATACTAAATAAATTTTGGTTTGGAAGATGGTTCAAATGTATGTCCTTGATTTGGATCGACATCTTGGTGTACAAATCGATCTAGGCTCTGAAATTTTACAAAAAAAATAACCACCAAATTAGCAAGATTTATACCTAACCAATGTCAATTAAAGAGACAATGGATGAAAATACCCTTTTCAAATACCTAGTGAATTATCAAATTTGCATGTTCTCTTAGGAAAACTTAGATTTATAGATGATTCATTTTTGTTATGCTCGATTACCTATTGTTTGGTTCAAAGTTTTATTATTGAACAATGTTATATGTAGATACACTTATAAAAACTACTCACCCAGAGACTGCACAGACCTGCCGATGACCATATAGTGTTGATGAAGAGAATATCATGTCATTATTTATTGACAACAACTAATGAATATTGAGTGGGTTATCTGTCATGTGGTCATACTACATGGCTTGTTTGGTGAATTCTCTTTGTAGAAATATGAACTGGATTTACTATTTCTGTTAGTAGGCCCACAGAACTTTCATAGCTAGTTATAACGAACAGAAACTATGTGCCCTCCCTCAAATTATCAAACTGGGTATTATTGGGCTGGCGGAGCACACCATGCACATGTATGTTTAAAGGCCATGTTCTGAGGGCCTCTTAGGCAATCAATGTTTTTTTTTTCACTTGGTTTGTTCTGTCGTAGTGTCGTTGGACATGGGAATGTATTGCTAACGAGGAGATCAAGTGTTTTCATTTTTATGTTGTAATATAGACTCGTACTAAGCAGGACTTAGTCCAAACCGGGATTTGTTGGGGGTGGCAGATCAATGGAGGGGTCTATCCCCCGCTTGTCTCCTTTTGTCTCTACCTATATCCCTAGCAAATACTGTTACTGGTGCTCCCATTTCCTATCATTCCTATGATCATACACTTTTTCAGTCAACGCGCTTGAGCAATATCACTAAAGTGTAAAAAATAGAATTCATGAGAAAGAGGGAGCACCAAAACCCTACTTTATATGAAGTGTGATATGGTAGAGAATAACATAAAGGGTCTAGGTAAGAGGTTGAATTCTACCCATGTTCCGAGAGTTGGCACATACAGTTATTTCATTTATTGTGGCATGCTTTGTTGAAAACTTGAATTCTATATGTCTAGTAGAAAAGGTATCTACGTAAGTTTGGAAAGAAAGATCGGATGTATCGATTCCATTTATAGTTTTATACATAGACTGACAGGTTTTTAGATAAACTGACATGCACAATATGAGATTTCGAAAGCACGGTTCAAGTGGAGAAGTACTGACGGAGTCTTCAGGAGTCTCTCTCTTTCTTTGACATTGTTTTCAGTAGTCGCACCACTAAATGATAAAATATCATCTCAAGTAAATATGTCCGACGCAATCTTCCTCTCTTTTGAAGTAATATCATGAGAATTTAAGGAAAAGGAATTTCACAACTCATCAAATAACTATCCCATCAATAAGTTGGTAGAAATAAGTAATTCCTTTTCATTATCATCATTCAATGCAATCTTCCTCATTGCACTGTGTGAGAGATCCGCATCACGGGAATTGGAGCGGAACGGTATGTGCTGATCGATTGCATTCAGCGCCCGCCATGGATTCGGTGTTGAGCTCATCCTCAAACTAGTTCGCCAGATGCAAGAGGCATAGCTCAAGTACACATAGAGCTTCAATCGATGCAGGGGTCGGGGGTTATCCTCCTTTTCGAAAAAAACACATAGGGCTTCAACAAGGGGGTGGTGGGGGGGGGGGGGGGGGGTGGGGTGGGGGGGGGGGGGGGGTTGTGTATACTCTTGATCCCAAGCAGCTTATGCTACTGGATCGAGCAGCTGCGTGCCTTTACAGAGAACATGTATAGTCGACAACACCAACTGTGGCACCATCATAGAGTGGCTTTATTGTGTGTCAGAAACCATGTTGTCCACGCAAGCAAAATATTAGGCACTTACTTAGTTTGGACCATATTTGCTTGCGAAAGCCAGGTTTAGTCCCCAAAGCATATCTTGGGATGTATGTTTACTCTCGAGAAAACTTACGCCATCGTACAATCGGTAACGAGCTAAGTTCAGTTTATGAGTGTGAACCTTTTTTTAAGTGTGAACTATTTGTGTATATGGCTTTTGCCTGGTATCATAGGATGCAAGGGTGCCACTATACTCAATTCCTTTGTTAACCTTGTGTACTCAAACGTCTAATCAAAGAGGGGAACAGAATAATAAGCATGCCATTCCATTTAGCATATCAAGAGACAGTTCGCTAATTCACTTATGTGTTACTTTTCATGCCGGGTCATGGAAAGAAGATCGAGTATATTTACTCACAAAAATTTCACACATGGGGATACTCTAAACTCTCAAGACAAGTCTTTCTTATGCAACCAACTCTGAATACTTTTATTTTTTTCCTGACAGTAACACTAAATGCACATCAGTTTTCTCAAAAATAAAACCCGCAGCCATAAAAAGTATCGTACAAAATAGATTGTTTTTCAATTGAGGAGCTCTCCACTATAAATTTTTATTTCGATGAAGCTGATACACATTGATACATAAATTAAGTTTCCAATACTCGTACAAAAGGGTATAAATTCTACTTTTGGAAACGAAAACATGATTTGTAATTTGTACATCAATACATGATGAGCAAGATTGCTTGGAAATTCCTTGTGGCATGTGCATGCTTACACGCTAACCTTCATGATCATGTGTAAGGCTAGGGCAGCAGATGGGCGACCAACCCTATCCAACAGGAAGCACTGGGAACGACGGCGTAGCCGGCGTTTTTTTCTATATCTGGTTAGATTTTTGTTTGTTCAAGGTTCAGAGGACCCCCACATTCCTTGAGGTTCCACATCTTGTCATCATTTTTGTCTTCATTGTCGAAGATGTTACGTGGAGCTGGATATAACTAGTAGCTTGATTACATGGAGATGTAACTCTGACGTAAACACCACTTTGTACACACAAGGTAATCCGCTGCTTCTATTTCCGGTACTCCCGTTGCCCATCATTTCTAACATTTTTTACCATTTTCCTGATCGACACACTTGAGCAACATTACTAGAGCGTACACTTTCAATTCCCGAGGAACACATAGCACCAAAACTTCTATTTATATAAAACGTGTGACATGGTAGAGAAGAACATGAAGGGTTTATGTAGAAGTTCAAATTCTACTTATATAGGACGTGCAACGTGGTAGAGAAGAACATGAAGAATTTATGTAAGAGATGAACTCTGCCAAGGTTCCAGTAGTAGGCAAAGGTAGATATTTCATTTATTGTGGGCATGTTAGGTTGAAAACTTGAATTCTCTATCGAGCAGGAAAGGAATGTATGAAAGTTCTAGAAGAAAGAAAGCATGAACATATAAGTTGTCTATCACAAGACCATGCACAGTTCAAGTGGAAAAGTACTGACAGGTTTGGAGAAGTCTTTAGGAGTCTAGCTCCCTTTCTTGACAGTGTCTTCGGTAGCCACTTGACCAAAATATCATCTCAAGTTAATCAGCACCATCTTCTCTTCTCAAGTAGTATCATGCGCATTTGGTTAAAAATAAAGGAAGGTCACAGCCCATCAAACAACTATCCAATCAAAAAGTTGGTATAAACAAGAGCAATTCCTTCCTCACTACCATTGTTCATAAACAACAACCAAGAGATTGATCCCCCCTTCAAGACTTGCAAGTGATGAGTGTCATTCCATGGCAATTTAAATGTAACGCTGGCAAACAGCTATGCACGTATACTACAAAACCCAATATAAATTAGCTATGGACAAGGGAGCTTGTCATGGCGCAAAGTGAGATAAGGTCACTAGAACAAAAACTCTTTTTTGTTGCCTCTATCACTGAGGAAGGGTGTAATGAGATCACTATGGTTGGCATGATGTATCCATCACCATCCGCCAGTGTCCATTACTGATTCCGGTGAGGTTTGACATTCCTAGGTTTCCATCTGAGTTCCAGAGCCCTTTCCTCCCACAAAACAGTTAATTTCCTTTGACCGAGCAGTGACTCTGCTGACTTTTCCCTAGCTTCTTCACACACATCCATACCAGAGCTGCATTTGTCAGCCTCCTTTTGACACTGTGAAGCTATTTTTTTTGGCCTCGAGCAATTTTACATTAGCTTGTTGCTGAGCATTAGTTCTTCTCACTACTGCAGGAATGCCTAGCAGTGGCGGGCGGGACAAGCCTAGCAGTGGCGGGCAAGGCTCCCAGGGGCACCCGCCACTGCTATAATGGCATCAGGCGCGCCCGCCACTGGTAGAGTCTCTGCAGTGGCAGGCAAGTCCGCCCGCCACTGGAGTATATTCTTAGTTGGCGGGCAATCTAGGGCACCCGCCACAACTACATGTTCAGCCGCCAACACAAACATGACAATAAATAGTAATAGCAACTAACGTATGCGATCATACACATTACATCATACACATTACGTAAGCGATCATACACATTACATTTAACATAACAATAATCCAAATACAATACAAATAGATGTACGCATTAGAGTACAACAACTCACGTAACATCATTAGTACACATAGCCTTCTCAGCGAAGCCTCCGACATGTTACATACATACAAGACCTCATGATAACAACAACACCATAATGACAATGAAGTGGATAAAGATAATGAAATTCTTTACTCGTCCACTTGTCCACACGGTCTTGCATACTTCATAGTTGATTTTCTCTTTGCAGACGAAGTTGGCGTAATGATCATCTGCTTCTTTTTTAGTCATATATCGTTTATAGCAGTTGTTCTTGTAACCGTCCACTTATTCATTGCATTTCTCCTATGAATCATAAACTCCTGGATTCCTTCCGTTGTACACCACATACCAGTTCCACTGCATCTACGAAGATAAATAAACAAGCTAACAATTCAATTTCATAGTTATCCAATCACATAGAGCAAAGTCATATAACAATCTTCATAGCATCATAGACGATACAAATGATCACGTTGCAGTTCACTAGTAGTTTAGAATCAAAAGTTTAGCTTCATCATAGCAACATAGAAATTAAGTTCACATGCATCGATTATATAGATCACATAAAGGCACTGCACTAGTTGTTCAGAAGTAAAAGTTCAGCTCCATCATGTGCTCTCCTCGCCTTCCATCACCTTCGTGATCTCGGATTGGGCAGTCCTCGCAGCTTCGACGGCTACTCGCACACTCTCGGCGGCTGCTCTAGTGCTCTTAGCGGCTTTTCACGCGCTCTCGGCATATGCTGCAGCGCTCTCGACGTATGCCTGATACGTCTCCAACGTATCTATAATTTTTGATTATTCCATGCTATTATATTATCAATCTTGGATGTTTTTATATACATTTACAGCAATTATATATCATTTTTTGGGACTAACCTATTAATTTAGTGCCCAGTGCCAGTTGCTGTTTTCTGCCCTGTTTTTGTTTTACAGAAAATCAATACCAAACGAAGTCCAAATGCCACGAAACTTTTTGGAGATTTTTTTCTGGACAAGATAAACACTAGAAGCTTCGGGAGGAGGCCAGAAGCCCCAGGGGGTGCCCACGAGGCACCAGGGCGTGCCCTGGTACCTCGTGGGGCCCACAGAGCTCCGTTTGACCTAATTCCACCACTATAAATTCCAGAAAAATCAGAAACCCTCAGGGGAGTCCACGAAATACTTTTTCCGCCGCCGCAAGTTTCTGTTCTCGAGGGATCCCATCTAGAGGCCTTCTCCGGTACTCCGCCGAAGAGGGAATCGATCACGGAAGGGCTCTACATCAACCTTACTGCCCTTTCGATGATGCATGAGCAGTTTACCACAGACCTTCGGGTCCATAGTTAGTAGCTAGATGGCTTCTTCTCTCTTTTTGATCTTCAATACAATGTTCTCCTCGATGTTCTTGGAGTTCTATCCGATGTAATCACTTTTTGCGGTGTGTTTGTTGGGATCCGATGAATTGTGAGTTTATGATCAGATTATCCATGAATATTATTTGAGTCTTCTCTGATCTCTTTTATGCATGATTATTATAGCTTCGTATTTCTTCTCCAATCTATTGATTTGGTTTGGCCAACTAGATTGATTTATCTTGCCATGGGAAGAGGTGCTTTGTAATGGGTTCGATCTTGTGGTGCTCAATCCCAGTGACAGAAAGGGACATGACACGTATGTATCGTTGCTAGTAAGGGTAAAAAGATGGGGTTTATTCATGCGTGAGTTTATCTTGTCTACATCATGTCATCGTTCTTAAGGCGTTACTCCGTTCTTTATGGACTTAATACACTAGATGCATGCTGGATAGCGGTCGATGTGTGGAGTAATAGTAGTAGATGCAGGCAGAAGTCGGTCTACTTGTCTCGGACGTGATGCCTATATACATGATCATTTCCTTGGATATCTTCATGATTATTTGCTTTTCTATCAATTGCCCAACTGTAATTTGTCTACCCACCGTATGCTACTTTCTCGAGAGAAGCCTCTAGTGAAAACTAAGGCCCCCGGGTCTATCTAAATCAAATTACTAAAACCCTAAAAATATTGCTGCACTTTTCTTTTATTTATTTTATTTTGTATTTTTGTTTCAATCTAACTATCTATCACATACAATTTAATCTTGCAATTAACCGCCGAGGGATTGACAACCCCTCGTTTGCGTTGGGTGCAAGGATTTGTTGTTTGTGTGCAGGTACTGCTAATGAGGTGTTGCGTGGTTCTCCTACTGGATTGATAACCTTGGTTTCATAACTGAGGGAAATACTTACCTCTGCTGTGCTGCATCATCCCTTCCTCTTCGGGGATAATACCAACGCAAGCTACAAGTAGCAGGAAGAATTTGTGGCACCGTTGCCAGGGAGATATCATCAACATCTATCAAGTACCTTTGCATAAACTCTCATCTCCTTGCATTTATTTTATTTGCCATTTGCCTCTCGTTTTCATCTCCCCCACTACTAAAACGTTTTTACAAAAATACAAAAATATTTTCCCGTTTGCCTATTTGTGTGTTTTCTTGTTCGCTTGCTTGAAGATTGTTATCATGAGTGATTTTGGCATGGCGGAAACCGACGATGATAAAACTCCTAAAATGGGAAGTTCTACCAATCTTGATGCTAAAACTTTTGTGTTGGGACATGGTAATGTTATAGGAAAAATTGTCATCCAAGAGTTCTTTAATTGCATTGAGACCTTGGCTTTTGATGATGCACCTATACTTAAAGAAACTAAGAATTATGCCGATGCTATTTCCGCACTTGTTCTTAAACTTGAAAGAAGATTTATTCACACCCATCCTACTTTGCAAAGATTATTTTATGAGTTACCGGTTATAAAGGATCCTAGAGCTAAGAAAATAGCTATTCTCATGAATGAATTTGACCATATAGTGCGAGAAGCTAGGGAGATCTTTGATTTCTATGGTATGAACCGTGAAATGCCGGTAATAGATGAGATCCTTTATAATAATGATTACTTGCTGAGATATTTGTTCCGCAATGACCACATCTTTGATGAGAATATTAAAAAGGAAGTTCCTCCTTTGAATATAATCCAACAAGTTTTCAATAGCGTCAATAGACAATACTCTTGGATTGTAGCCGGTAATCAAGAGGGATTTAAAGATGGACAACTTGCTAATGCTAAAATTTCTATGGATGATATATTTCATATTACCTTTGAAAAACTCCTTGATAAAAGTGCACCTTTGGATAAGAATAAGAAAGATGACAATACTTGAAACTATGCAGTATGCCTATCTAGGGGCATAAAACAATAGCGCTGGTTGGGAGGCAACCCAATGAATAAAATAATTTTTTTCTGTTATTGTGTGTTTTCACAATTATGCTACTGCTATGATTGTGTTTTTGTGTTTTTAATTAGTGTTTGTGCCAAGTAATACCTTTAGGATGATTTGGAAGATAATATAATTGATGCTGTTTGGAAAACAGAAAGTTTTGCGTCCAGTGCCCGAATTGTTTTTATGTACTGGAGCGTCCGAAAAATCTGAAATTTTTACACAGTATTGGTATATGAATTTCCCACGTTGTCCTAATTTTTCAGAATTTTTGGAGTTACATAAGTATGGATTTTAAATAGATTTCCACATACTGTTCTGTTTTTGACAGATTCTGTTTTTGATGCACTACTTGCTTGTTTTGATGAATCTATGGATTGTATCGGGGGGTATAAGCCATGGTGAGTTAGAGTACAGTAGGTATAATGAAAAAATAAAATATGAATGGGTTTGCAACAGTACTTAGAGTAGTGATTTATTTTGTTATGCTAACGGATCTCACGAAGGTTTTGTCGTGTTTTGTGTGATTGAAGTTTTCAAGTTTTGGGTGAGATCACGATGGATGAAGGAATAAGGAGTAGTAAGAGCCTAAGCTTGGGGATGCCTGAGGCACCCCATGGTAATATTAAAGGAAGACTCAAGCGTCTAAGCTTGGGGATGCCCCGGAAGGCATCCCCTCTTTCTTCTACCAACCATCGGTAATTTTACTTGGAGCTATATTTTTATTCGTCACATGATATGTGTTTTGCTTGGAGCGTCTTGTATTATATGAGTCTTTGCTTTGTTTGCTTTTTAGTTTGTCACAATCATCTTTGCTGAACACACCTATCTTGAGAGAGCCACACGTTTATCATCATTTGTTAGAATACTCTATGTGCTTCACTTAAATTTTTTTAGCTAGGCAGTTGCTCTAGTGCTTCACTTAAATCTTTTTGAGCACGGTGGTGGCTATATTTTGAAGAAATAAACTCTCATGCTTCACTTATATTATTTTGAGAGTTGATTGAAATTTTGAAGAAATGAATTCTCAAGCTTCACTTATATTATTTTGAGAATTGATAAGATTGAAATTTTGAAGAAATATTTGCACTCTCATACTTCACTTAAATCTTTTTGAGAGTTGATGATGGTAACGGTAATTTGCACAAGATATGAATTTGGTCCCAAAGTGATGAATATTCAAGAGGGATATAATAAAAACTTTCATATAGATCATTGGATATGATAAGTGTGATTCCTTGCAATAGTTTTGCGATATGGAAATGATAATATGTGAGTCATGTTAGTGAGTAATTGTGATTTAGTAAGAATATTAGTGTTAGGGTTTGTGATTCCCTATGCATGCACATCAAGTCAATAGTTATGCAAAGAAATTATATCCTACGTATGGTGCATTATTCGGTGTTAGTTATGTTCAATGCATGTTTATGACCGTTTTCGTTTTTTGGTTGGTTGCTTCTCAATCTATTTGCTAGCATTCATTTGTACTAAGCGGAAATACTGCTTGTGCATCCAAAATTCTTGAACCCAAGTTGTGCCAAATGAGTCCACTATATCTACCTATATGTGGTATTTCAATGCCGTTCCAAGTAAATTTGCGTGTGCCAACTCTAATTTTCAAAATAATTTTTCCGTTTTGTGTGCCCGTACCGTGCATGAAGCGGCAGGGGGTGGCCATTATTTTCCATGCTAGGTGTGTTATTCTCACGATGAGTGTTTATTCACTTGTCATTGCATGAGAGAATGGTTGGTAATAGGGATGCCCAGTCCCACAATGAATCAAAAATTAATAACAACAAAATTCCTTGGAAAGTGTTGGTTTGGAGGGCACCCGTGGATACGGCTAGCCATGGATTGTGAAAGAATGGTGGAAAGGAAATAAACTTTACTTTCTGTTTGGGAACCGCCTATGATGTGTCTAGCATGGAAAATAATGGGAATTCTCGGTCGTTTTCGTTGACAGGAAAAGCATGCCTCTCAAAATATTTTATGTCTTTAATTTCAGCCTTGAGCTCTGGCACATTTGACAAATCTCTGCTTCCCTCTGCGAAGGGCCTATCTATTTACTTTTATGCAATTTTTATTTTTACTTGAGTCTCCATCTTCTCTTATAAAGCACCAACTAGAGAGCACTATTGTCATACTTGTGCATTGGATGTAGCTAATATTTGAGTGTGTTTCATGAATGGATCAATGATTGAGCATAATGGGCTAGGGATAACTTTCTTTAGCGTTGATATTTTGAAAGACATGGTTGCTTGTTAGCATGCTTGAGTATTTATATCTTCATGTCAAATTATAGACTATTGCTTTGAATCATTCAAGTCCAATGTCCATGCTATAAAAGAAAAGAATATGTGATGAATATGATAGGCAGCATTCCACATCAAAAATTCTGTTTTTATCATTTACCTACTCGAGGACGAGCAGGAATTAAGCTTGGGGATGCTGATACGTCTCCAACGTATCTATAATTTGTGATTGTTCCATGCTGTTATATTATCAATCTTGGATGTTTTTATATACATTTACAGCAATTATATATCATTTTTTGGGACTAACCTATTAACTTAGTGCCCAGTGCCAGTTGTTGTTTTCTGCCTTGTTTTTGTTTTACAGAAAATCAATACCAAACGAAGTCCAAATGCCACAAAACTTTTTAGAGATTTTTTTCTGGACAAGATAAACACTAGAAGCTTTGGGAGGAGGCCAGAAGCCCCAGGGGGTGCCCACGAGGCACCAGGGCGCGCCTGGGGGGGCAGGCGCGCCCTGGTACCTCGTGGGGCCCACAGAGCTCCGTTTGACCTAATTCCACCACTATAAATTCCAAAAAAATCAGAAACCCTCAGGGGAGTCCACGAAATACTTTTTCCGCCGCCGCAAGTTTCTGTTCTCGAGAGATCCCATCTGGAGGCCTTCTCCGGTACTCCGTCGGAGGGGGAATCGATCATGGAAGGGCTCTACATCAACCTTGCTGCCCTTCCGATGATGCGTGAGTAGTTTACCACAGACCTTCGGGTCCATAGTTAGTAGCTAGATGGCTTATTATCTCTTTTTGATCTTCAATACAATGTTCTCCTCGATGTTCTTGGAATTCTATCCGATGTAATCACTTTTTGCGGTGTGTTTGTTGGGATCCGATGAATTGTGAGTTTATGATCAGATTATCCATGAATATTATTTGAGTCTTCTCTGATCTCTTTCATGCATGATTATTATAGCTTCGTATTTCTTCTCCGATCTATTGATTTGGTTTGGCCAACTAGATTGATTTATCTTGCCATGGGAAGAGGTGCTTTGTAATGGGTTCGATCTTGCGGTGCTCAATCCCAGTGACAGAAAGGGACATGACACGTATGTATCGTTGCTATTAAGGGTAAAAAGATGGGGTTTATTCATGCATGAGTTTATCTTGTCTATATCATGTCATCGTTCTTAAGGCGTTACTCCGTTCTTTATGGACTTAATACACTAGATGCATGCTTAGCGGTCGATGTGTGGAGTAATAGTAGTAGATGCAGGCAGGAGTCGGTCTACTTGTCTCGGACGTGATGCCTATATACATGATCATTGCCTTGGATATCGTCATGATTATTTGCTTTTCTATCAATTGCCCAACAGTAATTTGTCTACCCACCGTATGCTATTTTCTCAAGAGAAGCCTCTAGTGAAAACTATGGCCCCCGGGTCTATCTAAATCAAATTACTAAAACCCTAAAAATATTGCTGCACTTTTCTTTTATTTATTTTATTTTGTATTTTTGTTTCAATCTATCTATCTATCACATACAGTTTAATCTTGCAATTAACCGCCGAGGGATTGACAACCCCTCGTTTGCGTTGGGTGCAAGGATTTGTTGTTTGTGTGCAGGTACTGCTAACGAGGTGTTGCGTGGTTCTCCTACTGGATTGATAACCTTGGTTTCATAACTGAGGGAAATACTTACCTCTGCTGTGCTGCATCATCCCTTCCTCTTCGGGGATAATACCAACGCAAGCTACAAGTAGCAATGCCTGAGCTCTCTCGGTGGCTGCTCGAGCGCTCCCGACATAGGCGAGCATGATCTCCGTATACTCAGACACCCTCACGATGATGTCTAGAGCAGTAGGAGTCCTAACAAGGCGTCTCGGCTCCTCCATCTAAATCGCATTAAACAAGTTGACATTTAGATAAAAGACAATTTTATGAAGGCAGATTTATGACAATAAAAAAGATAGAACTGTTAGTACAACACTCCATATTTGTCCTCCGGGTGGACATTTCTCGCTTTTATGTTGGCTACTTCTACCGTCGGTGATGGTCATTCTCCCCCCTCTCCTCCTGCTTTACCAAGGTCTTAGAGGAAGAAAAGAGAGAGGAACGACCCCCTACGACAACAGTCGATTCATCTCTCAAGTGGTTGTATATATGGTGTACACTCACTCACTGTATTTACGACTATCGGTTATTGTCGTTCTTCATCTTCTCCTCTTGCTTTACCAAAGTCTAAGAGGAAGAGAAGAAGAAGGACGACCCCTTACGATAACAGTCGGTGTCCTCCTCTCAGAAAAACTCTCATCTCAGTTTGTGGATTAAGAGTGAGTATTGTCCACCCGACGGAAAATAAAATTAAGTAGCTCGTCCATAAAAAGTAATAAATTTACGAAAAAAATCGGTATGACCGTTTTTAGAAATTGGACATATTGAGTGTCAGAAATTAAGCGAAATGGAACTTAATCCACGTTTCATGAAAACATTGGCACTGATTATGAATATCTGCATCATGAATAAAATATGGTACTATATGTTGATCCATATGCAGTACATAGTCCTCTAGCACAAGCAATCAAATTTAAGACGTCTAATTACAAAGATTCAATGGTACATCATATAAAAAAAATTTAACTACACCAACAAAATGTTGCTAATGTACAAGTACAATAATGAGAACAACTAAAATCTCCATTAACACAGAGAGGGGGAGGTGTGCTTACCGGGGCGGAGTCGAATTGCGGGCAGGACGAGGACGATGGCGGAGGCGGAGGTGGACGGCGAGTTCGACGGAGACGCCGACGACGTTGGATGTGGAGGAAGGCACGGGCGATGGTCACGGGGAAGTAGTTTGAGGTAGCGTTGCACGGCGAGGCCGACGAACTTTGAGGCGGCGACGGACAGCGCGGGCGACGGGGAAAATTGGGTCTGCGACACCGTTCGAAGCGGCGGACCGCAACCTCGCCGGTGGCGACGGCGGCGAAGCGAGAGAGTGACAGAGGGAGAAAGAGTTGTGTCTAGATGTGGATGGATAAGATTTGACTGGCTACGGGTGGGGACGCGGTGGATAAGGTCATGTATAGCAGCGATGGGCAGCAGCTAGCATCCGCCACAGCTATATATGTGTCGTAGGTGGCAGGGTGACCAAATATAGCCGTGGCGGGCGCTTAATAGTACCCGCCACTGCAAACTCTGATAAAATTTGATACCGGTGGGCGCGGGTCTCCCAAATATAGCTGTGGCAGTCGCTAGAAAACGCATGCCACTGTTTAGCGAGGCACCAGTGGCGGGCGCCTCTACGTGCCCGCCACTGCTGCTTTTCATCCATGAAGAAATTAGCAAGTGTTTAGCAGTGGCGGGTCCTTACTCGCGCCCGCCACTATTACAGGGATAGCAGTGGCGAGCAGTTTCTAGCTCCCATCGTTGCAAATTTTCCAAAATAGCTGTGGCGGGTGCCTGACCGCGCCCGTCACTCATTAGGGGCCACCTATAAGCATTTTCCCATTAGTGTCTATTTGGGGTAAATAGCTCCTGTGCAACGTTTTTAATGCGAATTGGAAAGGATGCAACGTAGTTGACAGAAATAGCTCGCGTGCGATGTCTTACATGGCAATAATAGCCCCTATACGACCAGGTGGTTAAAACACAGGAACGGTCGTCAACGGGGAGTGCAGTTAAGTTAAAAACAGGGGGTCAAACTGATCAGTGCATTTGGTGGTGGGTCCCACTTGGCAGTGCATCGAGGTTAACGATTCCCGGCCTGATTGAACCCATGCTGCTCCCCTGCTTCTGGTTGCTGCTCCCTTCTTCATTCTCGTCGTCGGCGGCGGCGGAGCTTTCGTTCACGGCCGCGATGGCGTATGTGGTGAGTGTATTCGGCACCCTAGACTTGTTCCCCTCCGTCTTGAGTTAGATCTGACCAAGTGAGTCTCTGTTTTCCACTGGATCCAGATTGTGGAGGTGGGTGGGGTGGGGGAGCGGCGGCGGCGTTGGGCTGAACGAGATGGAGCCGCGAGAGACAACGCCGACCAGGTAATGATCACCCTTTCCAACCTATGTGATGTGTGCCTTGTCTGATTCCGCTGCCTCACAGTGCCCGCCATTGATAAACAGGGGCGATGGTGCTCGGACCTTCGAATTCACTGTTGAATTCTTTCCGTCTAAAGCAAAGCTAGTTGATGGTAGCGTGCGAGACATAGAGAGAGATACAATTGTGAAATGGAAGGTTGAATTTGCAGAGATTGATCCATAGGAAATACAGAGCATGGAAGAGAGGGCCGTGAGGAATGTTGTGGAGAAAATTGGGGAGAGCATTTTTTGGGGTCCAGAGCAAGAGGTAGCATTGTTACGGTTTGATAATTGGAAGGGTGAGTATGTGAGAATTGAGAAAGGTGAAGAGATGGTTGATGAAATCGATCGGCAAGACGGCTGGGCAAGCAAACAGACTACCTTTCATGCAGAGCTCATTGATCTGAATCAGATTCTAGGGTTGGATATGTGCCCTCAAAGTCGGCTTCGCAGATGATAGATGATGATTGGGCTTCACAGAGACAGATAACGCCCATGTGTACGGGTGAAGTGACAGTAATAGAGGGGGCTGATGAAGATGCACAAGAGGGCTATCATGGTGCTGCAAGGGTTTTTTGTGTTGATTGGAATTCAGTACAATTAGAAGACACTACTGATTTGGTCATTGCACCAATGGCTGACACTGAGATGGCCAAAAAAATTGGCATTCCAGTTGATGATCAAGATAAGGAAGAGAGGGGTGAATCGAGTTTGCCTAATGATGCTAACATAGATGCTTGTGAAGATTTGGATGGACAGCTGACGAAAGATGCTGCAGATAATGTAGATGATGCACATGATGATGAGCTTGTAAATGTGTATGACAAAGAAAATCATGTTATTGAAGTAGGGAAGTTGTTCCCAAGCATGAAGGAGTTTAGGATGTGTTTCAAGACTTATGCAGTCAAACATGAGTTTGATGCCAAGACTATGTGGACTGGTAGAAAGAAATTTTTAGCGAGGTGCAGATGTTTTGATGGAAGCGTCAAGCCTTGCAAGTGGTACATATCTACTAGAATTCAACCTGATGGAAGTACCATTGATACGTCTCCAACGTATCTATAATTTATGAAGTATTTATGCCATGTTTATTATAGTTTTGTATGATTTTGGTGCACTTTTATATGATTTTTATGGACTAACATATTGACCTAGTGCCCAGTGCCAGTTGCTGTTTTCTGCTTGTTTTTGGTTTTCCAGAAAATCCATATCAAATGAAGCCCAAATGCAGCGAAACTTTTTGACGATTTTTTCTGGAAGGAAACACACTCAGGAAGCTTCGGAGGAGCAGCAGAAGAGCCACAGGGGCCCCACGAGCCACCTGGGTGCGCCTGCCCCCCCCCCCCCCCAGGCGCGCCCTGGTTCCTCATGGGCCCCCTGTGGCACCTCTTTGCGTGATTCCAACGCTGAAAAATCCTATATATTCAGAAACCCCCGAAAGTTAACCTAGAGGAGTTTTTACGCCGCCGCAAGCCTCTGTACCAAGGAGATCCCATCTAGAGCCCTTTTCTGGCACCCTGCCGGAGGGGGGAATCATCACCGGAGGCCATCGTCATCATCCCGGCGGTCTCCATGACGAGGAGGGAGTAGTTCACCCTCGGGGCTGAGGGTATGTACTAGTAGCTATGTGTTTCATCTCTCTCTCTCTCTCTCTCGTGTTCTTGATTTGGCACGATCTTGATGTACCGCGAGCTTTGTTAATATAGTTGGATCATATGGTGTTTCTCCCTCTCTATCTTGTTGTGATGAATTGAGTTTTTACCTTTGAGGTTTCACTATTATCGAATTGAATATTTTTATGGATTTGAGAACACTTGATGTATGTCTTGCATATGAATACCCGTGGTGACAATGGGGTATTATATTGATTCACTTGATGTATGTTTTGGCACTCAACTCGTGGACTCCCGAGGTGACATTGGGGTAATCTATGCATAGGGGTTGATGCACGTTTTTGTCCTACTTTCTCCGGTAGAAATATTGGCGCACTCTTTGAAGTTCTTTGTGTTGGATTGAATATTATGAATCTGAAGTTGTTTGATGCATATCGAATAATCAACTCACGGATACTTGTGGTGACATTGGAGTATCTAGGTGACATTAGCGTTGGTTGATGCGTATCATATGGTGTTATTTTAGTACGAACTCTAGGGCTATTTGTGACACCTATAGGAATAGCTCAATAGATTAATCGGAAAGAATAACTTTGAGGTGGTTTCGTACCCTACAACAATTTCTTTCTTATGTTCTCCGCTAATAGGAACTTTGGAGTGATTCTTTGTCGCACGCTGAGGCATTGTTATATGATCCAATTATGTTAGCATTGTGGAGAGATTGCACTAGTGAAAGTATGAACCCTAGGCCTTGTTTTCAAGCATTGCAATACCGTTTGTGCTCACTTTTGTTACTTGCTACCTTGTAGTTTTTTTATTTTCAGATTACAAAAACCTATTTCTACTATCCATACTACACTTGTATCACCATCTCTTCGCCGAACTAGTGCACCTATACAATTTACCATTGTATTGGGTGTGTTGGGGACACAAGGGATTTCTTGTATTTGATTGCAGGTTTGTTTGAGAGATACCATCTTCATCCTACGCCTCCCACGGATTGATAAAACTTAGGTCATCCACTTGAGGGAAAATTGCTACTGTCCTACAAAACTCTGCGCTTGGAGGCCCAACACGAGTCTACAAGAATAAGTTCTGTAGTAGACATCAAGCTCTTTTCTGGCGCCGTTGCCGGGGAGGTGAGTGCTTGAAAGTATATCTTTAGATCTTGCAATCGAATCTTTTAGTTTCTTGTTTTATCACTAGTTTGGTTTATAAAAAGAAAACTACAAAAAAATGGAATTGAGGTTGCCTCATATTATTCATCTTTATAATGTCTTTCTTGAAAATGATGGATCGGAAAATTGTGCTCAATTGATAGAAGAAGAATTCAATAAAATGTTTGGCATAAAATCCATGAATTATGAGCATGATTGCAATGTTGCTAGTATGAATTCTCTAAATATCCATGATGCTAATGATATGCAAAACTACAAGCTTGGGGATGCTATGTGTGATGATGATATTTTTAGTCCCCCAAGTTTTGATGAGCAAATTTATTATGATGAAAGCATGCCTCCTATTTATGATGATTATATTGATGAAAGTGGGTTTGGAAGAGTGTCAACTCTAGGTACTAATTATCCTACTATTTTGGAGGGTGTTGAATCTTATGGCAATAATTATGAAAGTGGATTTGGAGTGGTCATGACTTTATTTATTGATGAATCCACTATTTTGGAAGAGGTTTTAATTGATTATGACAACAAAGTTGCTATCGATGATGATTATTGTGATGACATGTACACTATAAAGAATAGTAATAACCATGAAACTTGTCATCATGATTTTAATGTTCAATTTGGTTATGTCAATCAAGAATCTCATGATAGTTATTTTGTTGAGTTTGCTCCCACTATTATGAATGAGAAGAAATTTGCTTATGTGGAGAGTAATAAAAATTCTATGCTTGTGGATCATGAAAAGAATGATTTATGTGATAGTTATATTGTTGAATTTCTTCATGATTCTACTGAAAATTATTTTGAGAGAGGAATATATGCTTCTACATATCTCAATAATATCAAGTTTTCTCTCTATGTGTTGAAAGTTTTGAAGTTATGCTTGTTTTGCCTTCCTATGCTAGTTGATTCTTGCTCCCATAAACTATTTTCTCACAAAATTCCTATGCATAGGAAGTGGGTTAGGCTTAAATGTGCTAGTCATATGCTTCATGATGCTCTCTTTGTGTTTCAATTCTTTACTTTTATGTGAGCATCATTGAAATCATCATTGCCTAGCTAAAAAGGCATTAAAGAAAAGCGCCTGTTGGGAGACAACCCAATATTTATACCTACTGTTTTTTTTGTTCACATGATTAATCTACTGTAGTAATCATGTTTTATATGTTTTCTTTCAATAATGTTCCAAGTAAAGCCTTTGGGATAGTGTGGATACTTGTTGACTTGATTCTGTGCAAAAACAGAAACTTTTGCGTCCAGTGCTGGAATTTCTATTCTGTACTGGAGCGTTAGAAAATTCTGAAATTTTTACACAGTATTGGGATAGAAATTTTTTACGTTTTCTTAATTTTTCAGAATTTTTGGAGGTACATAAGTATGGTTTTTAAATCGCTCACTACATGCTGTTCTGTTTTTGACAGATTCTGTTTTCGATGAATGGTTTGCTTGTTTTAGTGTTTCCATAGCTTATATTGAGTAATATAAATTGTGGAAATGAAATAATACATTATGCATTATCTGAGAACAATTATGAATCTTGTCTTGATAGTACCTAAGTGGATGATTTATTTTTATCATACTAACCTATCTCACAAGTTCCGTTATGTTTTGTGTGATTGAAGTTTTCAAGTTTTGGGTCAGATATCGATATGAGGAGAATAAGGGTTGGCAAGACCCTAAGCTTGGGGATGCCCAAGGCACCCCAAGGTAATACTCAAGGAAGACTCAAGCGTCTAAGCTTGGGGATGCCCCGGAAGACATCCCCACTTTCGTCTTCAACATTATCGGTAACCTTACTTGGAGCTATATTTTTATTCGTCACATGACATGTGTTTTGCTTGGAGCATCATTTTATTTTTTTGAGATTTTCTTGGTGTTATCAATAATCATGTTTGGTATCTTTTAGTTCAATAAAATGCCAATTATAGCCTTTACCATGCTCAGTTTGCAAGCTCATGTGCTGCTGTTTGAAAACAGAAAGTTTTCTGTTATGTCCAGAATATTCCTGAATAGTCAGAACATGATAAAAATCTGAAATTTTTACACAGTAAGCATGTATGAGTTCTCTATCACGTGGTAATTTTTCAGAATTTTTGGAGGTAGGGAAGTATGAATTTTAAATCCCCCTTTACAGATTGTTCTGTTTTGGCAGATTGCTGTTATAGTTGCATTGTTTGCATATGTTTGCTTGTTTAATGTTTCTATTTGAGGATAGGAGTATTAAATATGTAGAGGCATTTAGTATGCAATGTTTAATTATAATTTTAGTGATTTGCTACAGTACAGAATGTTAAGGTTTTGAGTTGATTTATACTAACTTATCTCACGAGTTCTTGTTGAGTTTTGTGTGGATGAAGTTTTTAAGATTTAGGAGAAGCCATGATATGAAAGGAATTAAGGAGACGCAAGAGCTCAAGCTTGGGGATGACCAAGGCACCCCAAGATAACATTCTAAGAAGTCTCAAGCAACTAAACTTGGGGATGCCCCGGTTGGCATCCCACCTTTCTTCATCAACACCTATCGGTTAGCCTAAGTTTTTACTTCTTCACATGATATGTGCTATTCTTGGAGTGTCCTTTTATTTTCATTTTGTTTGCTATTTTAATAAAATTATCAAGATCTGAAATATTTATTTGGAGAGAGTCTTCACATAGCTACTTAATTGTTTAACTACTCATTGATCTTCACTTATATCTTTTGGAGTAGTATGTCATACACTCTCATGCTTCACTTATATTATTTTGAGAGTTGACAATAGTAATGGCAATATGCTTAAGATATGAATTTGGTCCTAATGTGATGGATATTTAAGAAGGATATAATAAAAAAAATTATGTAGACCACTGAATATGATAAGTGTGATCCCTTGCAATAGTTTTGAGATATGGAGATGATAATATGTGAGTCATGTTAGTGAGTAATTATGATTTAGTAAGAATATTGGCGTTAAGGTTTGTGATTCCCTATGCATGCACATTAAGTCAATAGTTATGCAAATAAATTATATCCTACTTATGGTGCATTATTCGGTGTTAGTTATGTTCAATGCATGTTTATGACCGTTTTCGCTTTTTGGTAGGTTGCTTCTCAATCTATTTGCTAGCCTTCATTTGTACTAAGCGGGAATACTGCTTGTGCATCCAAACTCCTTAAATCCAAGTTGTGCCAAATGAGTCCACCATATCTACCTATATGCGGTATTTCAATGCCGTTCCAAGTAAATTTGCATGTGCCAACTCTAATTTTTTCAAAATAATTTTCTGTTTTGTGTGCCCGTACCGCTCATGAAGCGGCAGGGGGTGGCCAATATTTTCCATGCTAGGTGTGTTATTCTCACGATGAGTGTTTATTCACTTGTCATTGCACGAGAGAGTGACAGGTAATAGGGATGCCCAGTCCCACAATGAATCAAAACTTAATAACAACAAAATTCCTTGGAAAGTGTTGGTATGGAGGGCACCCGTAGATGCGGCTAGCCATGGATTGTGAAAGAATGGTGGAAAGGAAATCTTGGCAAATAAACTTTATTTTCTATTTGGGAACCGCCTATGATGTGTCTAGCATGGAAGATATTGGGAATTCTCGGTCGTTTTCGTTGACAGGAAAAACATACTTCTCAAAATAATTTTATCTCTCTAATTTAAGCTTTGAGCTCTGGCACATTTGCAAATCTCTGCTTCCCTCTGCGAAGGGCCTATCTATTTACTTTTATGCAATTTTTATTTTTATTTTGAGTCTCCATCTTCTCTTACAAAGCACCAACTAGAGAGCACTATTGTCATACTTGTGCATTGTGTGTAGCTAATATTGAGTGTGTTTCATGAATGGATCAATGATTGAGCATAATGGGCTAGGGATAACTTTCTTTAGCGTTGATATTTTGAAAGACATGGTTGCTTGTTAGTATGCTTGAGTATTTATGTCTTCAAGTCAAATTATAGACTATTGCTTTGAATCATTCAAGTCCAAGTGTCCATGCAACAAAAGAAAAGATTATATGATGATTATGATAGGTAGCATTCTACATCAAAATTTCTGTTTTTAATTGCTACTTTATCATGATGACTTTTATGAGAAAAAGTTGCTGTTATGATGCTAGGAAAAGTGATTGAAATTATCATTGATCAAACTTATGCACTATGCTAGCATTCACACTTCATAAATTATTACTTTTATCATTTACCTACTCGAGGACAAGCAGGAATTAAGCTTGGGGATGATGATACGTCTCCAACGTATTTATAATTTATGAAGTATTCATGCCATGTTTATTATAGTTTTGTATGATTTTGGTGCACTTTTATATGGTTTTTATATGATTTTTATGGACTAACATATTGACCTAGTCTCAGTGCCAGTTGCTGTTTTCTGCTTGTTTTTGGTTTTCCAGAAAATCCATATCAAATGAAGCCCAAATGCAGCGAAACTTTTTGACGATTTTTTCTGGAAGGAAACAGACCCAGGAAGCTTCGGAGGAGCAGCAGAAGAGCCACAGGGGCCCCACGAGCCACCTGGGCGCGCCTGCCCCCCCTAGGTGCGCCTTGGTGCCTCGTGGGCCCCCTGTGGCACCTCTTTGCGTGATTCCAATGCTGAAAAATCCTATATATTCAGAAACCCCCGAAAGTTAACCTAGAGGAGTTTTTACGCCGCCGCAAGCCTCTGTACCAAGGAGATCCCATCTAGAGCCCTTTTCCGGCACCCTACCGGAGCGGGGAATCATCACCGGAGGCCATCTTCATCATCCCGGCGGTCTCCATGACGAGGAGGGAGTAGTTTACCCTCGGGGCTGAGGGTATGTACTAGTAGCTATGTGTTTGATCTCTCTCTTTCGTGTTCTTGATTTGGCACGATCTTGATGTACCGCGAGCTTTGTTAATATAGTTGGATCATATGGTGTTTCTCCCTCTCTATCTTGTTGTGATGAATTGAGTTTTTACCTTTGAGGTTTCACTATTATCGGATTGAATATTTTTATGAATTTGAGAACGCTTGATGTATGTCTTGCATATGAATACCCGTGGTGACAATGGGGTATTATATTGATTCACTTGATGTATGTTTTGGCACTCAACTCGCGGATTCCCGAGGTGACATTAGGGTAATCTATGCATAGGGGTTGATGCACGTTTTCGTCCTACTTTCTCCGGTAGAAATCTTGGGGCACTCTTTGAAGTTCTTTGTGTTGGATTGAATATTATGAATCCGAAGTTGTTTGATGCATATCGAATAATCAATTCACGGATACTTGTGGTGACATTGGAGTATCTAGGTGACATTAGAGTTGGTTGATGCGTATCATATGTTGTTATTTTAGTACAAACTCTAGGGCTATTTGTGACACCTATAGGAATAGCTCAATAGATTAATTGGAAAGAATAACTTTGAGGTGGTTTCGTACCCTACAACAATTTCTTTTTTATGTTCTCCGCTAATAGGAACTTTGGAGTGATTCTTTGTCGCACGTTGAGGGATTGTTATATGATCCAATTATGTTAGCATTGTGGAGAGATTGCACTAGTGAAAGTATGAACCCTAGGCCTTGTTTTCAAGCATTGCAATACCGTTTGTGCTCACTTTTGTTACTTGCTACCTTGCTGTTTTTTTATTTTCAGATTACAAAAACCTATTTCTACTATCCATACTACACTTGTATCACCATCTCTTCGCCGAACTAGTGCACCTATACAATTTACCATTGTATTGGGTGTGTTGGGGACACAAGGGATTTCTTGTATTTGATTGCAGGGTTGTTTGAGAGATACCATCTTCATCCTACGCCTCCCATGGATTGATAAACCTTAGGTCATCCACTTGAGGGAAAATTGCTACTGTCCTACAAAACTCTGCGCTTGGAGGCCCAACATGAGTCTACAAGAATAAGTTGTGTAGTAGACATCAACCATCAGGGTTAATCAAATCCCACATCCACATACTTGTATTACAAGTTCACAGAGAGTATCAACCATGACATCATAGCTTTGGATTGCAGAAAAGATCACTCCAATTTTAGCCAAGAAACCAAACACTACTGCAAAGAAACTTAAAATATACTTGGAAAAGCAGTACCCCATTAAGGTGAAGTATACCACAGTGTGGAAAGCAAAATAGAGGGCAATGAAAGAATTATATGGTGATTGGGTAAATACTTTTAGGATGCTTTATAACTTCAAAGCAGAGGTGGAGAAGAGGTCACCTGGCAGTGTTGTGGAGATAGATACTGAGGTAACAGAGGATGGTAGAGTTCTTTTCTCCAAGTTCTTTATGGCTTTAAAGCCTTGCATTGATGGCTTCAAAGCAGGGTGCCGTCCATATTTGAGCGTAGACTCATCTTTTTTGACTGGCAAATGGAATGGTCAATTGGCAGCATGCAATGCTTTAGATGGACACAACTGGATGTTCCCTGTTGCTATTGGTTTGTTTCAGTCAGAGACAGAGGTTTCATGGACATGGTTCATGATGTAGTTGAAAAGATGCATAGGGCCAGTGTCACCTTTGGCAGTACACACAGATGCATGTAAAGGGCTAGAAAATGCAGTGAAGAATGTTTTTCCTCATTGTGAACAGAGGGAGTGCTTCGGCCATATGTGGATGAATTTGATCAAAAAATTCAGAGGAGAAGAATTTGGGAGAATGTATCCAGCAGCAAGATCTTACACCAAACAAACACATTCATATCATCTTGATAAGATAAAAGTAGCATGCAGTGAGTTTGGTCCATGGTTGAGCACCTACCATTCTCTATTGTGGTACAGGTAAGGATTTAACACTGCCATCAAGTGTGATCATATCAACAACAACTTGGCAGAAAGTTTTAACAATAAGATAAAGCAGTTAAAGAACTTGCCTGTGCATGACATGGTTGACCAAATCAGGATCATGATCATGCGCATGTGGGAATTGAGAAGAACGATTGGTGATTGTCTGCAAGGGGATAAGCTTCCTGCAGTGGTACAACAGGTGGTCAATAGGAGCAGAAATCTTACACATTTGTCTGTTGAAAAATCTTCATTGTGGGGTGCTGAAGTTAGAGATACCAAGACTGGAAGGAGGCATGTTGTTAACACTGAATTGCATGACTGCACTTGCCTAGAGTGGCAACACACTGGGAAACCATGTGACCATGCCATACTTTTCTTGGCCTCCCAACCAAAGATAAACATGCACCCATATTTGCATGAATATTACTCAGTGGCAAGATTCAGGGCTGCATATGCAACACCAATTCCAACACTTACAGATCAGTCTCAGTGGCCTGAAGTGCAAATTGAATTTTCCATGTGTCCTCCCATGACGAAAAGAAAGGCTGGCAGGCCTAAAGAGAGCAGATTCAAGGCATGGTTTGAGAAAGGTGGGAGTAGTAAGAAGGGAAAGAAAGAGGGTGCAAATCCAAAAAGGTCACAAAAAGGTAACAAAAATAGATGCAAGTTGTGCCAGGAACTTGGGCACCGAAAAGGATCTCCAAAATGTCGTTACACTCCTGAAAGGCCAAATTATGTTTGTGTTTGTGGTTTTTATTTATTTGGATGCTGTTTTTAATTACTAACCAAATTACATGCTTTGTTTGCCAGGAGGAAGCGTGGAGGTCAGCCCCTTGTTGTTGAAGATTGCTGGTCAATCAAAAAAGTAAGAATCAATGGCTGTAGAAAAAAGAGAAGTTTTGGTGAAAGAGTGCACACTGAACCAGACTTGGATGTTGTGGTGCAAGATGAATCAGAGTTGGATGATGTTGGGGTGCAAATTGGGCCAGACTTGGATGATGTTGTGGTGCAAAATGAGCCAAACTTGGATGATGTTGGGGTGCAAACTGAGCAACATTCGGATGAGGTGCAAAATGAGCAAGATTTGGATGTGGTGCAAAATGTGCAAAATGAGCAGAATGTGGTGCAAACTGGTACTGAAGCTGCTGCGGCTGATGTGCAAACTGAGCCTATATTGGAAGTTGTGTTACAAATTGAAGCTGCTTTAGTTGCAAACTAAGCCTCATTTAGATGTTGTCCTAGATGGTCCAGTGAAGAAAACCAAGAGCTTGAGTGAACTGGGTGTCGTACCCATCGTAGGATCAACAAGTGGCAAGAAGAAGAAGAACAAATCGAGTGGTAAGAAGAAATCGAGTGAAATATTGTTCTTGTCTGAATAAAAAAACTTGCCTGGATTTGTGTAAAAAACTTGCCTGAATTTGTGTAATGCTATTTTTACTTTGATGCGTATTTGTGTAACACTATTCAAATTCTGGCTGAATTTCAAATTTGAGCCAAAATTCAAATTTGAAGTTGTTTAGTATGGGTATTGATGTTACAATGCTTTCTCAAATATTATGCATGTTAGGTGATCAATCCGAGCATTTTTTGTTGAGTGAAACACTAGTCATGAAAAAATGAGCTCCAAAGCTAGGATAAACACCCCATTTCTAAGCAAGTTTTTTTCCAACCTTCTCTAAATGAGCCAAAAATCAAAACTTGACTTCCAGTGTGCAAATATAGGGTCCATGCCCAATATGGGATCGTTTGGATAAACTATGACATGCTTAACCCTAAACCCTAACCTGAATCTCGCGCAACCTCGTTCGTGATAGTTAGGTTTTGTGAAGGGTTTTTTCTTGAAAATACCCATAGATCAAGTTTCTTATTTTTTTCAGCAACCTAGTAACATAAAACGATGATGAGTGCAAGTTTCATATTTTTCTGATTTTTTTTGAATTAGTTATGGTCAACCCTAGCCCTTGAAATATCTCAAAACCCTCTCAAAACCCCTCATAACCCCTTCAAAACCCCTCAAACCCTAGCCAAAGCCCTGCACCCTTCCGGGCCGCCGGATATCTGCGAGTGGACGGTGTGGATCAGGCGCTAGGGCAACGTCAGCGATCCGCGTGAGGCGCTCTGATTGGCCGTATTCGAGAACGCTGGATCACTCCCCCCAACCATTCCTAACTGTTGGATTACTGTGCGTCGAACGGTGTGGATTAGCATGCAGTGCTACATCAGCGATCCGCGTGACGCTTGTTCTGCGCTGTGATTGGCTGGATTTGAAAATGCCTGGTTTCATTTTTTTTGCGCTTGGTTTGTTCTGCGCTCGAGGGTGGGCGGCCATGCATGCGCGCAGTTGGGCTGTGGTAAAGAAGCCCACCCGTTGGACCGTTGGACCGAGCCGTGAGCCTACGTTGCATGCATGCGCGCGCGCAGCCGGGTACCCCGCTTCAGCCTACGTTGCATGCGTGCACAGACACGAACGAGCACGCGCCGCAGACCCGTCCCCGCGTGACCCGACCGACGGCACAGAGTGCAGCACTGAAACGTCGCATTATAGCTATTGATTCAAACTATGGTTTCCCACGCGTGTAGACTCCTGATGCCGCGGTGGGTGGGAAAACTTGTTCACATTTGACCCCATTCTGCCACGGTGAAATAACACGTTGCACTACGGCTATTTAAGCAACCTATCATCTTCCTCTTCCTCTCACACCCCTCATCCATCTCCCATCCTCCCCCATCTGCCCTTCTTCTTCACCACAAACAGCCCCGAAGACCAGTAAGCCAAGAACAAGCCCGCCGCAGCCGGAGATGCTCTACCCCGCCGGGGTGTACGTTGAGAGCACCCTCCGTGTGTGGGTGATGTCAAGGTGGAGGGGCGCAAGGGACCTCACCGAGTTCTTCCTTGCGGCCGGGTACCGCCACCTCCCCCGGGGATCTCCAAGGATGTTCCGAGTCGAGGAGGTCATCCACAACGGGGTTGTGGTTTCTATCCTTGCCAACTTCACCAGCCCCTTCGACGCGTTCTACCTCCTCGGCCACGTGTTCTGGTGTGGCTGTGAGTTCATCGCTTTCACCACCCACAACATCTTCACGGACTACACCAACATCTTCCCCACCGCGGAGCACATGCACACTCTGTCGTACCCCATCGACAACACCCCAGAGGAGCAGTGAAGGGCGCCCGGAGGAGGAGCGAGGTGGAGGAGGAGCGAGGAGGAGCATGGTGGAGAAGGCGGCGACTAGGGTTTAGATCTACCCATCTATCTATCTATCTTTTTTTTGGAGCAAAATCTATCTATCTATATTTGTATTCTGTTATCTTAAGTTGTAAGCGTACTATATGTTCATGTTGTGGGCTTGGTTGGCACGAACTATCTATATTTGTTATGTGTCTTTCTATTATTAAGTTCTTCCTACTATATTTGAACTTTTTTTTGAGTTGTTGATTGGTTTTTGAGAGAGCTACCTGATACGTCTCCAACGTATCTATAATTTATGAAGTATTCATGCCATGTTTATTATAGTTTTGTATGATTTTGGTGCACTTTTATATGACTTTTATATGATTTTTATGGACTAACATATTGACCTAGTGCCCAGTGCCAGTTGCTGTTTTATGCTTGTTTTTGGTTTTACAGAAAATCCATATCAAATGAAGTCCAAATGCAGCGAAATTTCTTGACGATTTTTCTGGAAGGAAACAGACCCAGGAAGCTTCGGAGGAGCAGCAGAAGAGCCACAGGGGCCCCACGAGCCACCTGGGCGCGCCTGCCCCCCCCCCCCCCAGGCGCGCCCTGGTGCCTCGTGGACCCCCTGTGGCCCCTCTTCGCGTGATTCCAACGCTGAAAAATCATATATATTTAGAACCCCCTGAAAGTTAACATAGATGAGTTTTTACGCCGCCGCAAGCCTCTGTACCTCCACGACCTAATCTACAGCCCTTTTACGGCACCCTGCTGGAGGGGGGAATCATCCGGAGGCCATCTTCATCATCCCGGCGGTCTCCATGACGAGGAGGGAGTAGTTCACCCTCGGGGCTGAGGGTTTGTACCAATAGCTATGTGTTTTATCTCTCTCTCTTGTGTTCTTGATTTGGCACGATCTTGATGTATCACGAGCTTTGTTAATATAGTTGGATCATATGGTGTTTCTTCCCTCTCTATCCTTGTTGTGATGAATCGAATCTTTTCCCTTTGAGGTTTCGTTATTGTCGAATTGAATATTTCAGATTTGAGAACACTTGATGTATGTCTTGCATATGAATACCCGTGGTGACAATGGGGTATTATATTTATTCACTTGATATATGTTTTGGCATTCAACTCGCGGATTCCCGCGGTGACATTGGGGTAATCTATGCATAGGGGTTGATGCATGTTTTCATTATCTTTTCTCCGATAGAAACTTTGGGGTGCTCCTTGAAGATCTTTGTGTGGATTGAATATTATGATTATGAAGTTGTTTGATGCATATCGTATAATCAACTCACGGATACTTGTGGTGACATTGGAGTATCTAGGTGACATTAGAGTTGGTTGATGTGTATCGTATGGTGTTATTTTAGTACGAACTCTAGGGCTGTTTGTGACAATTATAGGAATGGCTCAATAGATCGATCGGAAAGGATAACTTTGAGGTGGTTTAGTACCCTACAACAATTTCTATCTTATGTTCTCCGCTAATAGGAACTTTGGAGTGATTCGTTATCGCACGTTGAGGGATTGTTATATGATCCAATTATGTTAGCATTGTTGAGAGATTGCACTAGCGAAAGTATGAACCCTAGGCCTTGTTCCTAAGCATTGAAATACCGGTTATGCTCACTTTTGTTACTTGCTACATTTTTGTTTTTTATTGTTCACACTACAAAATCCTATATCTACTATCCATACTATACTTGCATCACCATCTCTTCGCCGAACTAGTGCACCTATACAATTTAACATTGTATTGGGTGTGTTGGAGACACAAGAGACTCTTTGTTATTTGGTTGCAGGGTTGTTTGAGAGAGACCATCTTCATCCTATGCCTCCCACGGATTGATAAACCTTAGGTCATTGACTTGAGGGAAAATTGCTACTGTCCTACAAACCTCTGCGCTTGGAGGCCCAACATGAGTCTACAAGAATAAGTTGTGTAGTAGACATCAAGCTCTTTTCTGGCGTCGTTGCCGGGGAGGTGAGTGCTTGAAGGTATATCTTTAGATCTTGCAATCGAATCTTTTAGTTTCTTGTTTTATCACTAGTTTGGTTTATAAAAGAAAACTACAAAAAAAATATGGAATCGAGGTTGCCTCATATTATTCATCTTTATAATGTGTTTCTTGAAAATGATGGAGCGGAAAATTGTGCTCAATTGATAGAAGAAGAATTCAATAAAATGTTTGGCATAAAATCTTTGAATGATGAGCATGATTGCAACGTTTTTAGTATGAATTCTATTAATATCCATGATGCTAATGATATGCAAAGCCACAAGCTTGGGGATGCTATGTTTGATGAAGATGTTATTTTTAGTCCCCCAAGTTTTGATGAGCAAATTTATTATGATGATCGCATGCCTCCTATTTATGATGATTACATTGATAAAAGTGGACTTGGAGAGGTCATGAATTTATTTAATGATGATTCCACTATTTTGGAAGAAGTTTCAATTGATTATGACAACGAAGTTGCTATCTATGATGATTATTGTGATGACATGTATGCTATAAAGAATAAGGATAACTATGAAACTTTTCATCATGAATTTAATTTTCAATTGGATTATGCCAATCAAGTATCTCATTATAGTTATTTCATTGAGTTTGCTCCCACTATTATGAATGAGAATAATTTTGTTTATGTGGAGAGTAATAAATTTTCTATGCGTGTGGGTCATGAAAAGAATGCTTTATGTGATAGCTATATTGTTTAATTCATTTATGATGCTACTGAAAATTACTATGAGAGAGGAACATATGCTTTTACATATTGCAATAATATCAAGTTTCATCTCTATGTGTTGAAAGTTTTGAAGTCATGCTTGTTTTGCCTTCCTATGCTAGTTGATTCTTGCTCCCATAAATTGTTTGCTCACAAAATCCCTATGCATAGGGAGTGGGTTAGGCTTAAATGTGCTAGTCATATGCTTCATTATGCTCTCTTTGTGTTTCAATTCTTTACTTTTATGTGAGCATCATTGAAATCATCATGCCTAGCTAAAAGGCATTAAAGAAAAGCGCTTGTTAGGAGACAACCCAATACTTACACCTTCTGTTTTTGTGTGTCCACACAATTAAGCTACTGTGGTAATCATTTTTTATATGTTTTCTTTCAATAATGTGCCAAGTAAAACCTTTGGGATAGTGTGGATACTTGTTGATTCGATTCTGTGCAAAAACAGAAACTTTTGCGTCCAGTGCTGGAATTTCTATTCTGTACTGGAGCTTGAGAAAATTCTGAATTTTTTAAAGTGCATTGGGTTACAAATTTTTATGTTGTCCTAATTTTTCAGAATTTTTGGAGGTACATAAGTATGGGTTTTAAATCGCTTACTACATGTTGTTCTGTTTTTGACAGATTCTGTTTTCGGTGCATAGTTTGCTAGTTTTAGTGTTTCCATAGCTTATATTATGAGATATAAATTGTGGAAATGATAGACTACAGTAGGCATTATGTGAGAACAATTATGAATCTTGTCTTGACAGTACCTAAGTGGATGATTTATTTTTATCATACTAACCTATCTCACAAGTTCCGTTAAGTTTTGTGTGATTGAAGTTTTCAAGTTTTGGGTGAGATATCGATATGAGGAGAATAAGGAGTGGCAAGACCCTAAGCTTGGGGATGCCCAAGGCACCCCAAGGTAATATTCAAGGAAGACCCAAGCAACTAAGCTTGGGGATGCCCCAGAAGGCATCCCCTCTTTCGTCTTCAACACTATCGGTAACCTCACTTGGAGCTGTATTTTTATTCGTCACATAATATGAGTTTTGCTTGGAGCATCATTTTTCTTTTGTTGAGATTTGCTTGCTGTTATTTAGAATCATGTTTTTTATCTTTTAGTTCAATAAAATGCCAAATATAGCCTTTACGATGCTCCGTTTACAAGTTCATGTGTTGCTGTTTGAAAACAGAAAGTTTTCTCTTATGTCCAGAATATTCCTGAATAGTCAGAACATGATAAAAATCTGAAGCTTTTACACAGTAAGCATGCAAGAGTTCTATGTCACGTGGTAATTTTTCAGAATGTTTGGAGTTAGGAAGTATGAATTTTAAATCCCCCTTTACAGACTGTTCTGTTTTGGCAGATTGCTGTTATGGTTGCATTGTTTGCATATGTTTGCTTGTTTAATGTTTCTATTTGTGGATAGGAGTTTTAAATATGCAGAGGCATTTAGTATGCAATGTTTAATTATAATTTTGGTGATTTGCTACAGTAGAGAATGTTAAGGTTTTGAGTTGATTTATACTAACTTATCTCACGAGTTCTTGTTGAGTTTTGTGTGGATGAAGTAATTAAGATTTAGGGAAACCGTGATATGAGAGGAATTAAGGAGACACAAGAGCTCAAGCTTGGGGATGCCCAAGGCATCCAAAATTATTATTTCAAGAAGTCTCAAGCATCTAAGCTTGGGGATGCCCCGGTAGGCATCCCACCTTTCTTCATCAACAATTATCGGTCAGTTTTGGTTGAGCCTAAGTTTTTGCTTCTTCACATGATATGTGCTATTCTTGGAATGTCATTTTATTTTGTTTTTCTTGCTGTTTGAATAAAACAATAAGATCTGAAATTTTTAAATGAGAGAGAGTCCTCACATAGCTACCTATTTACTTAACTACTCATTTGATCTTCACTTATATCTTTTTGGAGTAGTTTGTCATTTACTCTTGTTCTTCACTTATATCCTTTGAGTAAATTGTTGAAATAAATTAAATATCATGAAGTTTAAATAATATGAGCTTCATATGCTTGTATCATGTCTAGTAGTAGCTTCACATTGGGTTTAGAAAGTGAAATCTATTGAAGCTTGACAATCACAATATTGGTCATACAAGCAATTCATGAATGATTAGTATAAGGAAGAGAACTTTCACATAGAAATATATTATCTTGGACATCTTTTATGATTGTGAATACCCATTAATTATTTTCAAACTTGAGCAAATTAGTTGAAATTGGACAAGGAAGACAACGTAATGAGTTATGTTTGGGTATATTTGCATAGAAGTTATATTGTTATGGATCCTCCAACATGTGGTGCTTGCTTAGGATCTTTTGCTAGCCAAAAATTCGTACTAAGTAGAGATACTACTTGTGCATCCAAAAACCCTTAAACTCAGTTTCTTCCCATGAGTGTCCACCATATCTACCTATGGATTGAATAAGATCCTTCAAGTAAGTTGTCATCGGTGCAAAAAGCAATAAAAATTGCTCCTAAAATATGTATGATCTTTTATTGTAAGGGAAAATAAGCATTGTACGAACTTGTGGTGGTAAAGAAATAAAAGCGACGGACTGCATAATAAAGGTTGCTATCACAAGGGGCAATATAACGTGACGTTCCTTTGCATTAAGGGCTTGTGCATCCAAATATAAAAAGTGCATGACAACCTCTGCTTCCCTCTGCGACGGGCCTATCTTTTACTTTTATGCATTTACTTTTATGTATTTACTTTTATGCAAGAGTTAATAGTATTACTTCTCATTTCAACCTCAATTATTCTCTAGTTGGTAAGCATCATGTGGTGGGGAAAGATCCAGGCACATATGGCCAGTCAAATATATTTGATCATGAATTATTATTGTTGACAATTATCTCTATGATAAATAAGTTGGTAGGCGAAACACTAAGCCCCTATCTTACTCTGTGTTCGATGGATGCCATTTGTTCTAAAAATATGCTTTGAGTACTAGCAATCATAGAAGACTATATGATAATTGAGTATATGAAGCTCTTACTTAGACTTTGTTGAAATTAAGTTGAATTGCAATTGTTTGGTGACTAAGAACATAGGTTGTTAAGTTTTAAGAGATTGCATTGTTTGAACCATAACATGTGAATTGATTGCTACTTTATCATGATGAGTTTTATGAGAAAAAGTTACTGTTATGATTCTAGAAAAAGTGATTGAAATTATCATTGATCAAACTTATGCACTATGCTAGCATTCACACTTCATATTTTTTTTTTATCATTTACCTAGTCGAGGACGAGCAGGAATTAAGCTTGGGGATGCTGATACGTCTCCAACGTATCTATAATTTATGAAGTATTCATGCCATGTTTATTATAGTTTGTATAATTTTGGTGCACTTTTATATGATTTTTATGGACTAACATATTGACCTAGTGCCCAGTGCAAGTTGTTGTTTTCTGCTTGTTTTTGGTTTTACAGAAAATCCATATCAAATGAAGTCCAAATGTAGCGAAACTTTTTGACGATTTTTTCTGGAAGGAAACAGACCCAGGAAGCTTCGGAGGAGCAGCAGAAGAGCCACAGGGGGACCACGAGCCACCTGGGCGTGCCTGCCCCCCCAGGCGCGCCCTGGTGCCTCGTGGGTCCCCTGTGGCCCCTCTTCGCGTGATTCCAACGCTAAAAAATCATATATATTCAGAAACCCCCGAAAGTTAACCTAGATGAGTTTTTACACCGCCGCAAGCCTCTGTACCTCCACGATCTAATCTACAGCCCTTTTCCGGCACCCTGCCGGAGGGGGGAATCATCACCGGAGGCCATCTTCATCATCCCGGTGGTCTCCATGACGAGGATGGAGTAGTTCACCCTCGGGGCTGAGGGTTTGTACCAGTAGCTATGTGTTTTATCTCTCTCTCTCGTGTTCTTGATTTGGCACGATCTTGATGTATCACGAGCTTTGTTAATATAGTTGGATCATATGGTGTTTCTTCCCTCTTTATCCTTGTTGTGATTAATAGAATATTTTCCCTTTGAGGTTTCGTTACTGTCGGATTGAATATTTCATATTTGAGAACACTTGATGTATGTCTTGCATATGAATACCCGTGGTGACAATGGGGTATTATATTGATTCACTTGGTATATGTTTTGGCATTCAACTCGCGGATTCCCGCGGTGACATTGGGGTAATCTATGCATAGGGGTTGATGCATGTTTTCATTATCTTTTCTCCGATAGAAACTTTGGGGTGCTCCTTGAAGATCTTTGTGTGGATTGAATATTATGATTATGAAAATGTTTGATGCATATCGTATAATCAACTCACGGATACTTGTGGTGACATTGGAGTATCTAGGTGACATTAGAGTTGGTTGATGTGTATCATATGGTGTTATTTTAGTACGAACTCTGGGGCTGTTTGTGACAATTATAGGAATGGCTCAATAGATCGATCGGAAAGGATAACTTTGAGGTGGTTTCGTACCCTACAACAATTTCTATCTTATGTTCTCCGCTAATAGGAACTTTGGAGTGATTCTTTATCGCACGTTGAGGGATTGTTATATGATCCAATTATGTTAGCATTGTTGAGAGATTGCACTAGCGAAAGTATGAACCCTAGGCCTTGTTCCTAAGCATTGCAATACTGTTTATGCTCACTTTTGTTACTTGCTACCTTGCTGTTTTTTATTGTTCACACTATAAAAACCTATATCTACTATCCATACTACACTTGCATCACCATCTCTTCGCCGAACTAGTGCACCTATACAATTTACCATTGTATTGGGTGTGTTGGGGACACAAGAGACTCTTTGTTATTTGGTTGCAGGGTTGTTTGAGAGAGACCATCTTCATCCTACGCCTCCCACGGATTGATAAACCTTAGGTCATCCACTTGAGGGAAAATTGTTACTGTACTACAAACCTCTGCGCTTGGAGGCCCAACACGAGTCTACAAGAATAAGTTGTGTAGTAGACATCACTACCCACTTTGTTCGTGCAATATTGTGCTACTATTTGGACACGGTGTTTTGGCTTGTAGGTCTAGATACACCCATTATAAAAAAAATTAATGCATTTCAAAACGTCAAAAAAAGACATTTTTTGTGGACTGTGTACAAACGACAAAAAAATGACTCGTGAAAATTCATTTTGTAGCAATGAAATTTCTCTTTTTTACACAAGCCACAAAAAGTTTCTTTTTCGTGAATTTTTTTTGTAAACAATACTCTATATTTGAAACTTTTTTTTGCAAACAATACACTATATTTACACAAGCCACAAAGAATCAACATATGGAGCCACCTAGTTCATGCAGCCACAAAGAATAAAAAAAATTGTGCAATATTTTTTTTGTCGTAGCAAAACGGGTGCAGAAGCTGTTTAGTTTTTTTTAGAACAGAAGTTGTTTAGTATGTGGGCTTTATTTTACTTTGGGCCCAAAGTATGTGGGCTTGTATTTTACTTTGGGCCCAATATCTTGTTTTTTTCCTGAGGAATCGCATCCAGTCTAGTTGTAGGCTTAGTTTCTCTCCGGGCCTTTCTCACAGTCATCTCCACACCACAGCCCAACAACTGCAGAAATGATTCTTAAAAAAAACAACTGAAGAACTCTGCTTGCACTCTGTTCTGCACTCTGTCGAACTGAAGCTGTAGAGAGAAATTCATTCGAATCGCTGCCTCCTTTGATTCATTAGGGAAAGCCAGAGAGGAAATTATCCTTGGAATTAAGCTTACATGACATTGCGCACATACAAGCTAACTGAAACACTAATAACAATTTCTAACGACTAATGATCAGCAAGTAAACAAATCCCAAAGAAATTATACAGAAATAAAATCCTGCAGCTAGTAGATTTGCATGCTTCTTCAGATCAATCAACTGCCTTAGGTTATTGTTCACCTTCTTCAATTCCACCTTCAGTTCTGCATCCCTCGCCGTCGGAGCGACACTGTCCGAGCTAAATTTCTCCACTGCCAACGGCAGATCGAGCTCTTGGGTTGCGCCCTGCCTCAAATCAGTTGAAGCCTCTCAATGTATTCATCCAGCCACTCAAAATGCTTGCATTTCTTCAGATTCTAAAAATGGAAGCGAAACCCTAATTCCCAAATCTGAGGAAAAAACAACAAATCTAGGGGCAGAAATCAAAGAAAAAGGGCTGCGGGAGAACATAGATCAAACCTTGCCCGCCTCTGGTTTGCTCTCGCATTTCACAAATTTGCGCCCATAGTTTCCATTGTCCTCCGACTTGGTTGTCAAACGCTTCAATGGCGCGATGCGTGGGCAGTCCGGGCACCTGGTCATCGGCACTGCACCATACCGCAAACACGAGGGGCGAGAGGATGAACTGGACATCGACATCTCTTGTCTCTCGCCGGCGCCAGCGTTGGCATGATTCATCGCCGGAATAGAAGAAGAATGGGGGGCGGCAGGGGGAAGGGAACTGGAGGCAATGGGGGCGGCGGGCTGGCACGGGTGCAACGATGGCTCGGGCTCATGTGATATGTGGTGGGTCCTGCGGTCAGTGGATAAGTTGTGGTTCCAGCGCTGACGTGGATAAGTTGTGGGTCCCGCGGTCAATGGACAAGTTGATCAGTCCAGCGCTGACGTGGATAAGTTGTGGGTCCCGCTGACTCCCATAATCCAAATGGATAACGATCTGTCTTGTGCTTAAGGCCCGTGTCGCGTGCCGGCTATTATTGCCATGTAAAACGTCGCACGCGAGCTATTTTCATCAACTACGTTGCATCATTTCCAATTCACGTCAAAAACGTCGCACAGGAGCTATTCACCCGTCTATTTGGGGCGTGCTCATGCACTGCATGCTAAGGGTCTGCTGGACTGGTGCTCCGGGCTAAGATGATGTGAGTAGGTGTGAGGTTAGGGCAAGCAGCCCTGATCATGGCCAGCCCCATCATCAAGCTTGTTGGTGTAACTACACTTTTCGCCTAGAAGGTGGATTCGGGTGGATCGATGTTTTATCTTGTAAGGCGATTCATGCGGAGTATGGCATTGTCCCCATGGACATGTACATCCATCCTTACTTCCCGGAGGATTTCCTTGTCCTCTGCAGGGACTTGGACACACGCAGCAGATTGGTGACAGGGGGCCGTGCCACGGTGGGTCAGTTCGTGCTCTCGCTGCGGCCATGGTCGCGGTCCTCGCGGGCCACGGGCATTTCGATGCCTTTCCTCGTGCCCATAGCTCTCATGGGAGTTCCGGCCAACGCGTGGACCCGGCGCGCGGCAGAGTCAGTGCTCTGGGGCCTGGGCATCGTTGTTGAGGTGGCCGATTGTACGACGCGGCGGAACGACATGTCTGTTTTTCGCATGTGGTTGTGTACTGATGACCCTGCGAGAATCCCCCCGCGCCGCATCCTTGTAGTTGAGGAGCCAGGACGGCGGGCAGTTCACCATGAGGATGGTATTCCTGATGCATTATGGTACCCGGTGGAGATCATTCAGGACACACCGGCAGTAGCGCCGAGGCTAGAGGGTGCGGGGCCGGGCGGCTCACCGCCGGCGGAGGACGACTCGGATGGGCCGTCGGACCGCCAGGGCAGACGCGGGCGCTCGAGGACGCGCCGTCGTCCTCGCGGTGCTGCCCCAAGCAGGGCGCCGGATCGTGGGCGCTCACAGCCGTCGCCACGCTCTTCCGCGGGCTCGGCCCCTCTCGCAAGGCAGCGGCAGATTCAAACGGTGGCTTTTGACCAGTCGGTCGTGCAGCCTTTGCAAAGCGACGTAGCTGGCATGGATCAGGTCCATAGCCCTCTGGGTGGGCGGCACGTGGAAAGGAACAGAGGGGATGCCAGCCCCCCTACGTCGTCATCTTGTGCTTCCAGGATAGCGGTGGACCACGGACCAGCTTCGGATTCGAGGCGAGACCAGGTGGAATCGCACGCCTCCTCAGGCTCGCCAGCACGCGATTCCCGTCGGACGCTGGGAGTGGGTGGATCGGCACTGCACCCGAGGAATGACCAGGTGGACCCCCCTTCCAGAGTCCTCATTGCCTCATGGGATCTGCTGGTGGGGGATGATGCGGGGCCAGAGGCAGACCCCACACGGCTCCCGCCGAAGGACCAGTTCTTGGACGTCCCTACCGACAGCATCATGAGTCCGCCCTGCGGTGGCCCACTGGATAGCTGTGAGCAGTGGCTCGTACAGGGCTCGGGCGAAGCACGTGCATGCATGCAAGACATGCCTACGTGCAGGGTGGGCCTCTCCGACGCCTCTGCGCTGCGATCGCTTGCGAGGGAGCCAAGGGCTAGGGTGCAGGATTCGTTGGCGCCCGAGCCTAATGATGGGACTCGAAGCCCAGCCCCGCATGTGGAGTCGCTGCTACCAGTGGACCCCGTGTGCACACCAGACCCGATGCAAGGTGAAAGATCGTGAATGTTGCCTAGAGGGGGGGGTGAATAGACGCTTTAAAATAATTACGGTTGAGGCTTGAACAAATGCTAAAAAAACCTAGCGGTTAATTTGTCAAGCACAAAACCTACAACAACTAGGCTCACCTAAGTGCACCAACAACTTATTCTAAGCAAGATAAACAACTAAGTGATAGCAAGATATAACATGAAACACTATGGCTATCACAAAGTAAAGTGCATAAGTAAAGGGCTCGGGTAAGAGATAACTGAGGCACGCAGAGAGGACGATGTATCCCGAAGTTCACACCCTTGCGGATGCTAATCTCCGTTTGGAGCGGTGTGGAGGCACAATGCTCCCCAAGAAGCCACTAGGGCCACCGTAATCTCCTCACGCCCTCGCACAATGCAAGATGCCGTGATTCCACTAAGGGACCCTTGAGGGCGGTCACCGAACCCGTACAAATGGCAACCCTTGGGGGCGATCACCGAACCCGTACACTTTGGCAACCCTTGGGGGCGGTCACCGGTACCCGTCAAATTGCTCGGGGCGATCTCCACAACCTAATTGGAGACCCCGACGCTTGCCCGGAGCTTTACACCACAATGATTGAGCTCCGACAACACCAACCGTCTAGGGCACCAAGGCACCCAAGAGGAACAAGCTCTAGGGTGCCCAAACACCCAAGAGTAACAAGCTTCTCAACTTTCACTCCCACGTATCACCGTGGAGAACTCAAACAGATGCACCAAATGCAATGACAAGGGCACATGGAGTGCCCAAGTCCTTCTCTCCCAAATCCCACCAAAGCAACTAATGCTAGGGAGGAAAATGAGAGGAAGAACGAAGAAGAGAACACGAAGAACTCCAAGATCTAGATCTAAGGGGTTCCCCTCACATAGAGGAGAAAGTGATTGGTGGAAATGTGGATCTAGATCTCCTCTCTCTTTTCCCTCAAGAACTAGCAAGAATCATTGGAGGGATTGAGAGATAGCAAGCTTGAAGAAGGTCAACAATGGGGGAAGAACACGAGATCAAGTCATTAGGACCATTGGGGAAGAAGACCCCCTTATAAAGGCCTCCCCAAATCCAACTGTTATGCCCTTCAGCCCGTGCACAAGCGGTAGTACTGCTCGGGTGAGCGGTACTTCCGCTGGCACGGAAGTTCCGGCTATCTACGTTCAACTGAACAAGTCAGGGATGCGGTAGTGCCGCCGGAGCGGTACTACCGCGTAGTGTTGAGCAAACGGTTAGAACAATAGTAGTAGGGGAGGGCAGCGCGGTAGTGCCTCACGGGGCGGTAATACCGTTGGGAACTACCGCCCTACTTCCGCTCGAAGGGCAGAGCTAGTCTAGAAGCCAAAAACAAGCGGTAGTGCCTGCGGCACTGGAACCGCGGAAGTACCGCACAAGCGGTACTACCGCTGCCCAGGGCGGTACTACCCGCTAGAGAGCTTCAAAATAGCCCAAGCAAACAGATGGAAGCAGGAAAACCAGAACTGCCATAACTTATGCAAATGAGCTCTGAATTGAGCAAACTCAAGCTTGTTGGATAGAAGACGACGAGTACTATCCAAACAGCGAAGTGGTAGTAGAGATATGCCTATGATATAGAGATGTGAAAGCTCTGTCAGTGATGATCCGGCATAAACCCCAACATCGAGAACATACTAGAAGAAGCAAACAAAATCCGTTCTCGATGAACTTGAGCTTGTCAAGAAGGTGACCAAAAGCTCAAAGACACTCAAAGCAAACAGGCCAAACAAGAACCAAGAAAGATGATGGAAGGATGAAATGGTTTGAGCTCTCTACGAATGATACGATCAAGCTACTCATCCGAGAGCCCCCCTTAATAGTACGGCTATCGATCCTATAACCCGGTCTCCCAACTACCACCATGAGACCGGTAAAATAGAAAACCTATCAAGGGCAAACCTTTGCCTTGCGCATAGTCCACTTGAGCTAGATGATGACGATCTTGACCTCCTCAAGTTGGACCACCTTTCTTGATTGCGTTAGCTCGATGAAGACTAGTTGATTGCTCCCCCATACTCCACTATGGGTGAGCCACTCTTCAGCACATCTTCACAAGTACATTGTCACCACAATGGACGGCAAGCTTCAAGCATGATCTCTTCGTGATGCTCCACTTGAACTTGCACACCGCAATCTTGATGACGATCACCACTTGATGTCATCCTCCATGGGTTGTATGATATCTTCCTTTTGATGCACGCCCATGGAAACAAAGCTAACCCCACAAAGAACTCTCGCATAGAACATGGGTTAGTACACAAAGCGTAATGGACAATGCTTACCATACCGTGAGATCACTTGTTCCCACTCGGTACATCTTCTACGCTTTGTGTGTTGATCAACTTGAATCACTCTTCATATTTAGTCTTGATCAACCTTGTATCTTTCCAACTCTCTTCATTAAGATGATGTCTTGAAGGTAAACATGAATGTCCACACAATCTTCTTCTTCAAGACATTCTTGCAATAGGCTCATCTCTTACATGACCAATCTTTGGATAACTCCATGAATAACCCCTTGGTCAACACATATTCTTCTTGAAATAACCTTGAAACCAACAAATGGTCTTCAAGCAATGCCTATGGACAAACCCTTCAAATATAACTCAAGGCAACCATTAGTCCATAGAGATTGTCATCAATTACCGAAACCAAACATGGGGGCATCACATGTTCTTTCACAAGGGCAGGCAGTTCAAGACCAGATCACCGCGGGAGATGGGGCTAGCACACCTATCGCATCGGCACATGAACATCTGCAGGCCTTCTGCTCTCAGATCAGGAAGACCCCTTCTCCGGTCCTTGGCACACCAACTGGACGATGCCCACCGGTAGCCATGCAGAGAAAACCACGGAGGAAAAGAAACTTGGACGTGACGCCGAGGAGGAGCGTGAGGCTCGCGAGGGATCCTGGCAAGGGCTCAGCTGCGTCGAAGCAGCAGCAAGTCATCATCTGCAAGCTATGCCTGGCCAACGAAGGGGAGACCATTGGGGACGACGCGCTCAAGGCTTATGTTGACTTATTCACTCGCCCCCTATCTGATGCCCACATTGCGGCAGTCCTGGCACTCTTTGACTGGGAGCCGTCTATTCTCCCGCTACAGGAGCAGCCGGCGCTTGGGGATGCTGGGGCCTAGTTGGCCTCGGTGGTGCAAATTTTGTGGGTCTTACCGATGGATGCACAACCCAATAAAGTGCTCGTGTGGAATGTTCGGGGCCTGAACACGCCGGCTAGGAGGACGGCCATCTCGCATGTTGTGGCTACGTCCAAACCATCTGTTGTTTGTTTCCAGGAATCCAAATTAGAGAATGTTACTCTAGACATCATTTGTCATTGCATGGGCAATAGATTTGAGAACTTCTTCTACCTGCCGGCAGTTGGAACACGAGGGGTTATTATCTTGGCCTGGGATGCCACGGTGGTGGCCCTGTCAAACCCCCACTATACCGAGAACACCCTAACGGCTCTAGTCAAGACCTTAGACGGGTCACAATGGTGGATTACCGGGGTATACGGCCCCCAACTTGATGTGGACAAGCTTGCTTTCATGGAAGAGCTTTGCGAGATCCGTGATCTTCATGTTGGCCCATGGACGGTAGTGGGAGACTTTAATTTACTCCTGAACCCTGAGGACAAGAGCAATCATGTGGTGAATAGGAGAATGATGTCCAGGTTTCGGTCAACGTTGAATAGGCTTGAATTGAAAGAGGTGTACCTAAATGGGCAGAGATATACTTGGTCTAATGAGCGTCAACATGCCACGTTGGAGAAAATCGATCATGTGCTGTCAACCAACGACTAGGACGATCTGCACCCGTCCTGTTTCCTTGGGGCGATGAGCTCTGCCATTTCAGACCATTGTCCATTACTCCTAGACCTCAATGCAGAATGGAAGGTGGGCCGGCGTTTCCGGTTTGAGGCATTTTGGCCCAAGGTGGAAGGGTTTATGGGAATTGTAGAGGCGGCCTGGGCGTCCGTCCCATTAGTTGGGAACCCGTACGTCGTGTTGCATCACAAGTTGGGGGCAACTGCAAAAGCTTTGCAAAGGTGGAGTGATAAATGGATTGGCAATGTGAGCTTGCAAATCGCAATTGCAATGGAAGTGATTTTCTGCCTGGACGTGGCTTCTGATTCTAGGGCGCTAACATGTGGGGAGGTGGAGCTGCGGTGAACACTTAAGCGCAAGCTTCTAGGCTTGTGTTCATTGCAGCGAACGATTGCTAGACAACATTCCAGGCTGCTGTTTCTGAGAGAAGGAGATGCGAATACGGAGTTCTTTCATCGTCATGCTAGGCACCGCCAAAGGAAGAACATCATGACTCGCGTATCTAAGGATGGGGAAGTTTTCACGGGGCATGACAGCATAGCGGAGATGGTGGATGACTATTATGGTGGAATCATGGGCACGACCACACCGAGAGTGCATACACTCAATCTGGACATCCTCGACATACCATCCTTGGACTTATCTCACCTCGAGCTGCCCTTCACTATTGACGAAGTTGAGAAGACGATAAAAGCCATGCCTTTGGATAGAGCACCTGGACCGGATGAGTTCACTGGGAGGTTCTATGCCTCTTGTTGGGGCATCATCAAGCATGATATCATGCGTGCTTTCGATGCTTTCTATCAGGGAGATATGCGCGGCCTGCCGGCGATCAATAAAGCCCTAATTTCCTTGCTCCCAAAGATTGATGGGGCTATGGACATACGCGATTTCCGTCCGGTAAGCCTGGTCCATGGGGCCATCAAACTCTTCGACAAGGTTCTGGCTACGAGGCTCACGGCTGACCTCCCAAAGTTGGTTGGTGTTCACCAAAGTGCTTTTGTCAAGGGGTGGTCCTTGCATGATAATTTCATGCTGGTACAATGTACGGCGAGGAGGCTACACGCTCTGAAGGACCCCACGGTCATGCTGAGACTTGATATCACCAAAGCTTTTGACACCGTACAATGGCCGTTCTTATTGGAGGTGGTGAGAAGAATGGGCTTCGGACATAGGTGGATATCCTGGATTGCAGGACTCTTGAGTACCTCGGCAACGAGAGTGATGGTGAATGGGGTACCCGGAGAGGATATCTTCAACTGCTGCGGGCTGCGCCAAGGGGACCCAGTTTCGCCGATGCTTTTCATCTTGATCATGGAGCCTCTCCAACGACTATTCGAGTTGGCATCTTCGAGTCAGTTACTTTCACCACTGGCAAGGGTTGGCATGAGACAGAGAGTGTCCATCTTCGCGGACGATGTGATGTTATTCATCAAGCTGAGCCATTCGGACTTGGTGGCCACCGTGGCCATTCTGGAGGATTTCGGAGAGGCGTCGGGCCTGCGGGTGAATCGAGCTAAGAGCGCGGCTATTTTGATACGGTGCTCCAATGATCAGATGCTCTCGGTTGGGCAATTCCTTGGTTTCTCCTTGGGCTACTTTCCCTGCAAGTATCTTGGGCTTCCACTTACCATCCGGAAGCAAACGGCCGCACAACTGCTAGGCCTCGTGGATCAGTTGGCAAACCGACTGCCCACCTGGCGAGGATCTTCTATGCCTAAGAGCGGCCGCCTGCTGCTCATCAAGTCCGTCCTCTGCGCGATACCAATTCACACAATGCTAGCACTGGACCTCCCGCCGAAGAGTATAACTGCCATGAACAAGATTATCAGGGGTTTTCTATGGTGTGGAAAATCGGAAGCAAATGGTGGACAATGTTCTGTGGCTTGGGACAAGGTTTGCTCTCCCAAGTGGGCTGGTGGGCTAGGAATACCAAACCTCAGATGGTTGAATATAGCTATGCAAGCGAGATGGCCGTGGTTGGGTAGATCGGATGAAACCAGGCCTTGGAAGGAGTTTGACATTCAGGTACCGAGAGAATCGCTACAGCTTTTCCGCTCTACTTCTTCAACGACAATTGGAGATGGCTCCAGATCTCTTTTCTGGGAGGACCGATGGCTGGCTGGTGCACGCATTGAGGACCTGACACCGAGGATCTATGCTAGGGTTCCACCGAGGAAGCGTCTCGCCATGACGGTGTGCACGGCTGTCCAGAGCGGTGCCTGGCGAAGGGACATTGGGCCGAACCTGGATGCGGATGAGCTTAGGAAGTACGTTGATCTTTGGCATCGAGTCACGGTAGTTCAACTACAAGCTGGCACCCCGGATATGCTACGATGGGCCTGGGGGAGGAATGGCGAATTCTCGGTGAGTTCCACATATGCGGCCAAGTTTGTGGGAGGAGAGGTCAACCCAACGGCGGACTTTACGTGGAGATCGCGGGCTCCGTTGCAATGCCGTTTCTTCAGTTGGTTGGCTCTGATGAATAGATGTTGGACTTCGGACAGACTCGCGAGGCGAGGCCTACCGCACTAGGATTCGTGCCCGTTCTGCAGCCAGTGCGACGAGACGATCAGTCATATACTCCTGGAGTGCGTGTTCGCTAGATCAGTGTGGCACGAGGTATGTCGAGCACTTGGTAGGCTGGATTGGGCGCCTGCGACATCAGATTCTTTGAACGCTTGGTGTCAAAGCAAGAGCTCTAGGGACGGCAGCCTCAAGGACCTTCGGACTATCTTAATTTTGGTTTTCTGGGAGCTCTGGAAGCATAGGAACGGCATCGTGTTCGACGGTGATTCTCCATCTCTTAACCGAGTTAGGAGTAGGATCCTAGATGAGGGGAGAGCGTGGGCGCAGGCCGGCCTGATAAAAAGGGGATGTGGACAGCTTCTTTGTTGGGTTGTCGAGGTGGGTGCGTCGTGAGTAGTCGACTTGTGTTGTAACTAGGGTGGACTAGGGTTTGCGTTGTACATTCCCATGTAGAGGGGCTCTTTACCCCTTCTCTATCTTTAATATATGATACGCATGCTTGTGTGTATTCGAGAAATAACCAGTTAAAGCGGTCACCAGATAAGTGCAAAATATGGTTATGTACTATTAGTGCCCTTGGGTGCTTCATTTGACATGTGTAATTGGTTATGATACGTACATACATCACAAAGTGCCTATGCTAAAGTCAAGAAGATAATTCTAAAATACTATGGAGTTATTGCAAAGAAAATAAATATGACTTTAGATGTCGAGCCTATGGACTGGTTTTAAAACGATACTGCATATTATGACTTCAGAGGTAGACATGGCAATTTGCCATGTTTATTTGTGTAAGATACTTCAGAGGTACCATAATATCAAAATCAACACTTACTTTAGGTACGGAGAAAATACCTTAGCTTATAGTTTGCTAAACTACTGAAAAGATATAGTATAACATGGATACAAACTAATTAAAAAGTGCAGAGAGAACAATAAACATAAGAAATGATTTCCACGCATAGCAACTAGAGCACTACTGCACTAGACATCTTTTAGACTAAGGACAAAGGAAGCCATCATAGGTTGAACTTGATAATCAAATAAGAAATTTCGAAATGCTCATATGTGATACAACCAAGACAAGATATGCATCAGCCTCTCAGTATCATGTCATGTTATACATTCAACTCTATCTTTTTCAGTGACATATACTACATAATTACTCCCTGGTATAAAGGTACAACCTGGTCCCATGTTCTGACTTATCAATAGCTGACAACATCTTCATCTCCCTCGCAAAAAAAAAAAAAAAAAAAAAAAGACAACATCTTCATCTCACCCCCAAATTTTAGTTAAAGTTGTAATCAATCAGCCATGGTTAGAAAATCCGATGCACAAGCATTGAAGAAACTGAGCAATCTAATCTATGCATGCTTGTTACGACATTCCAGTCACCGGTTATCTCTTGGTAGTTTTCACCGTGACTCCCCACAAGTGGTACGACTAGGTTGCCACCGTGACTCTCTCACACGTAGGCAGCCTCCTCTCTTGTTTTGGCTTTCCACTCCCGAGCTAGGGTTGCCGCCGCCGCCGCCGCCGCCGCCGCCGCCGCTGCCGCCCCATCGCTCCTCCGGCGCTGGCCATCGAAGGAAGGTCATCTTCTCCTCTTGGTGGCTTCCTCATAGCAAGGTGTGGCGCTGCTCCTCCGCACAGCCCCGTCGGCAAGAGCGAGAAGGCGGGCGGCGCCGCGAGCTCTCGTCCCGAGGAAGCCGCAGGAGGACGAGGTTGATGCGGTCGTCCGCGCCTCCTCCACCGGCGAGGCCAGCCTCCTCTTCACCTCTGCTAGACCCGCAGGTCCATCTCTCTCTCTATATATTTGAGTCTCTCTCTCTATATTTGAGCCTCTCTCTCGATTTGGGACTGTTTGGAAGTGAAACATCAAACCCTGGTGATTTGGGTTTGTGTTCAAGGGGAGGCAAATCTAGATTTACATTTGTTTTCTCATGGTGTTCCAGGTGTATAACCATTAGGTGTTGTACTGACTGTAGTAAAATCTTATAAATTTTGACTGGATGGTGAGAAATCTGTGAATGTGTATTGAGAAATCAATACAAAGCTTCCAAGTTTTTATGCAATCTTGAGCGTTTTCCCACTACTAAAAGTGACAGTTACAGTGCGTGATGAATTTCTAAATAAGATAGTTAGGCTTCTATATGATTCAGGCTTTGACAAAATAAAGATTCGCATAGTAGCCATAATTCTTCTCTCTCTTTTTTTTGCCTCCTTTTAGACTCTGTACTAGCCCTTCTCTACCATCATTTATCAAGTGTGTAGCATGTTTCCGTCTCACATGTGTACTGTTTTTTTGAGTTTGTATCTACTGTCACAGAGTACAGCGATGTTTAGGAAATTCTGCTTTTCGTTTTTTTAATAAATGTCGTTCAGTGTAGTTATCCATCTTCCATTGCTCTTTGCTCCTATTGGATGGTGGCGCCCTAGGAGTGGATGATTGAATTTAGTCCTGCTGTCATGTGTGAGGGTGATGTAAAAGGATGAACTAATAACTAGATCTTCAGTAGGATCGCTCAACAGATGGTTTCACAGGTAATTTTCCATAAATATGCAAGTGCGTTGGTTTGCCTGACTGAATCAGCGCCATTTATCTATTTGAAGGCCACGTTTTGTCCTTTTCACTACAGAGTTGCATATCAACAGGCTGGTATAACCGGATGTGAGAAGACAGTTGAGAATCTTCTGTTTGTAGTGAGCACCCACACAAATTTTCCCTGCTACATCTGAGAATTCTTATGCATGTGACTTATGAGGATGCGCTTGCTCGTGAAGGACATAGGTTGCCATTCAATACCCAACCAATGCACTTGTCCATTGTCTTGCTCTTATTAGGTAGTCGTTTCAATGAAAGTATATCTTGCGCCTGTTCATTTTCCTATCCACTTTCAACAGATAGTTTGCATTATCTGTTTTTTCTGGGAGTTGGAGCAAAGAATTAGTTATGTTTCCCTTATGCTGTCAATCTGAAGTATTTCTTGCTATGTCACTTCAGATTAAGAACCCTGCACAGCTAGATGTTGCACTGTCGGTCCTGAATCCCATGACCACACTGCCGGGTCATAAGGCGGTGGTGAACTGCACGCTGTGGCTTCCAACCAAGAAGGGTGCACTCAAGGTCTGCTACCTCCTTTTTACACTTATTTTCTCTGTCTCTCTTAATTCTCTTTCTGTTGCATCTGAACTGAAATGATTAGCTAGAATAATCAGGCTGAAACAAAACCATGTCTTGTACTGTTGTTCATGCGCTGAGCTACATTTTGAGGCAAAATTAGAGTATCATCCTGAGACGATTGTCTTAATGAATAATTGATCGTACTTGAGAGGAGTTAGCTATAGATACATAGCACCAGTATACATCAGGCAAAAGAATGTTTAATCTGATCCGGTAATGAGTACTGAACAGTTGGCTGGTGGTTTGTTAATTTGTTCCTCTGTAGTTCGAAGCAGGGAGACACACTATCTATTGTAGTTCTGATGGGGCTATTATGGCGTGGAAGATTAGTTCTGGAATAGACAAGGTGAATTTCTTCTGTTTCACCCTATATGTGTTTGTTGCCGTTTGAATTCTGTTTGAAGTGCCTTTGCTGCAATTTCTTGACATTAGATTTTTTTTCTTCTTCTCATGTGGTTGCTAGGAAAAAGTTTACCTGTTTATCTTAATCAAGCCGGTGGGCATGGCGCCGCTGCATCATACTTGCATGGCCCGATGGCCCCCGTCATCGTCCATGAGCAGGACAAACAGCTGGTGATGGAGCCGCTCTGGGCTCCAAGATGAGCCGCTCTGGGCGCTCCGCCGTGCCGCCGGTTCCTCCTCCGGCGATATCATGGACACCGAGGAATACGCGCAGATGATTAGCTGGCCCATCAACTCCGGCAAGAAGCAATAGGCTGACGTCGCCTACGCGGCGATGACTGAAGGGAAGCACGACAGTGCCGTCGTCATCATGAACATCATCACGTTGGTCGACGCCTTCCTTGACGCGGTGAGAACAGTTCATCCTAATCAAATTACTTAAATTTCTTCCACTGCGAACGTCAGATTAACTTGAGATCATCTCCTGCATGCAGAACAACTAGATGGAGCTGTTCCCTTCTAATGTGTGCAAGGCAATGGGCATTCAGGTCATACACCATGGTGCTGCTTCTGGCCAACTCGGCAGTGGATCTCTCATATTGGTAATCACTGTTTGATGCTTCAGGTTTCATCCTCTTGCCCTCTTCCACTAGATTTTTCCAATATGGTAAATATCAGCCGGAAAGAAATTCACTGTTGAAGTTAACAGTATATATGTGTACAAATACGTCAATAGAATTTAGGATTAACTACATCTTCAGACTGGAGCTGAGCTACAACTTCACTTGGTGGATCACTGGAGCGTAGGATACTATGAATAGTGACTTGTGTTCAATCTGCAACAATAGGCTAAAGAAAATGTAGTGTAATATGTCCAGAATGTTTAAAAGGGAACGGTTAAGTTTATAAGATTGTGTGCATCTAAAAAGAAGGTTTGGAGTTCAAACAGTTCTCATAAATTTACGCAAATGATATCCACTTCAGAAATGTCAATCCTATGTTGGTAACAAACGTCGTGTCTTGCTTTTACATGGGATATATTGAAGCAGTAAGAGAACTTGACCAGCAAATTCAGTTATCTGGTGATGTTCAGTTTGACGACATTGTTGTTGCCTGCGGCAGGTATTTCATCAGCACCCACTATATCCTTTTCTATGGACGTAGTTATGCGTGCTTGTGTCAGGCCTAGATCCTGAAAGTTGTGACACTGACACTTCACGGCTTGATGATATTGAACTTTTTGCAGTGGTCGAACCACGTCTTTGCTTTAGGATCAAAATTGTGTATCTTAATGGCAAAAGCATGAACTTTCTTTGGCTATTGTCTTACCCTGGTGAAGTTTAAATACTAATTATCTACATGTAGGATAGGTCCATGCTTTCTCTGTTTGCGATGACCCTGAATACTTCTATGATTATGTTCAAGGCCTGATTGATGGACTACAATCTGGCTTGGATTCACATGATATAGTCAGCATTCAAACTGTTAGTATATTTTATCCATAATGTTAGGTAATTAAGTGATGACTGATGAAGAAGATCAAATTGTTCAACTTCTCTTTAAGATACTCCATCCGTTTCTTTTTAATTCGCATATAAGATTTGTTTGAAGTCGAACTACGCAAAGATTGACCAAGATTATATTAAAAAACATCAACATCTGTAATACTAAAGTTATATAATATGAAGATTGTTTTCATGATGTATCTAATGGTATTGATTTCGTATTGTGAATGCTGATATTTTTTCTTATAAAGTTGGTCAAGAAGAGGATTGGGTGTTAAATGCTAATGGGCCAGATCAATTGATTAATTAGGCCAATTAAATGCTAATGGGCCTTATTCCTAGAGGATTTCGGAACAAATAGAAATTGCTAGTGAGCCTAACACACCGGACCAGAGGGAGTAGTTGTTTGGTCCTTCTGGCATATGAAGAGATGGCTCACAAATTCACTTATATGTTCCTTTTCATGTCGTGTGGTGGAAAGAAATCAGGCACATTAACACACAAAAATTCACGCGTGGAGTTACTCTAAACTCACAAGACATGCCTTTCTTATGCAACCAACTCTGAGGACGTTTATTTTTTACCTGATAGTAACACTAAATGCACACCAATCTATATCTTATATAGACAAACCCCACTACATGTTATTAATTGCTATTTTCCTGCACGTGTGCTTTCACATCATCCGAATTGTTGTAGCCATTGGATTTGCTAGCTTGGTCAATTAACATCCGTCCGATTTGAAGATGAGAGTCTCTCTACCTTGCAACATGCATGGTTGGTTTTAAATGCCACCACATTTAATTTATGACATATTCAATTTTTTATATTATTTTGTTACTTTTCTTTCTACATAGCATAGTTTAATCTTAAGGGTAAATTCATATTGTGCACAAGCATATTATTTGTCTATCATAATACCATGCACAGTTCAAATGGTAAAGTACTGACAGGTTTGGAGAAGTCTGTGGGAGTCACTCTCCCTTTCTTTGACAGTCTCTACAGTAGTCACTTGACCAAAATATCATCTCAAATAAATATATACTACACCATCTTCCTCTCTTCTCAGGTAGTACCATGAGAATTTGTGGTTAAAAAAAGGGTCAATTCCATTTTCCCCCTAATATCGGCCCGACCTCATCTTTACCCCTAAAAAACAGTGCTCAACTTTGCCCCTCTTCCGTTAAGTGCGCTTATAGAAATGCCCTTCCGTACATTTTCCGCACACTGTTTTTTTTAGGGGTAAAGATGAGGTCGGGCCAAAATTAGGGAAAAAAAATGTAAATGTTCCTTAAAAAAAGGGATCTCACAACTCATCAAACAACTATCCAATCCACAAGTTTGTAGAAATAAGAGCAATTCCTTCTTCACTACCATCATTCATACACAACAACTAAGAAACTGATCACCCTTTCAAGACTTACAGGTGACGAGTGCCATTCTATGGCCATCTTAACATAATGCTGACAAACAGCTATGGACGTATACTACAAACCCAGTATAAATTAACTATGGACAACAGAGCCCGTCATGGTGCAAAGTGAGACAAGGTCACCAGAATTGGAACCCTCTTTCCTTACCTCTATCCCCATGGAAGGGTGTTTGTAATGAGATCTCTATTGGTTGGCATGCTGTATCCATCACCATCCTCCAGTGTTCATTACTGATTCTGGTGTGGTTTGACATTCCTGGGTTTCCATCCGAGTTCCCGAGCCCTTTCCTCCCACAAAGCAGTTAATTTCCTTTGACCGAGCAGCGACTCTGCTGACTTCTCCCTAGCTTCTTCACATGTATCCATGCCTGAACTGCATTTGTCAGCCTCCTTTTGATACTGCGAAGCTAGTTTTTTAGCCTCGAGCAACTTTACATCGGCTTGTTGCTGAGCTTCTGTTGCTTCCTCCTCTCTCTGCTTTAGCTCTTCTATCAGCATCTCTGTGATACTGTTCTCTGTTTCTTCACCGGAAGCACGACTCTTGACCTCTTTGAATTGCTTGGCACAGTCTGGAAACATCAGAAGCAATAATAACCAGTTAAACCAGTCACAAGATAATTGCAAATATGCTATGGAATATAAGTGACCTTGGGTGCTTCGTTTGACATGTTTAATTGCTTATGATAAGGACATACATAACAAAGTGCCTATGTTTACAGACAAGGCAATGCTTCAGAAATACTATGGAGTTATTGCAAAGAAAATAAGTATGACTTTAGACGTAGATCTTATGGACTGGTTTTGTAATGATACTGCACAGTATGATTATTACTTCAGAGGTAGACTGGCAATTTACCATGTTTATTTGCTTAAGAGTTAATATATTTCAGAGGTAGCATAATATTCAAATCAAGACTAGCTGTAAATATGGATAAAATAACTGAGTTTATTTACTTAAACCACTGACGAAACAGAGTATATCATGGATACAAACTAACAATGGAGTCCGGAGAGAAGAATAAACATAAGAAAATACTCACAGATAGCAACTAGAGCAGTAGACATATTTTAGACTAAGGACAAAGGAAGGCATCGCAGGTTGAACTTGATAATCAAAGAACAAATATTGCCATTCGCCAAAAAAAGAACAAATATTGCAATGCTCATATGTGACAGCACAAAGACAGGATAGGCATAAACTTTTCAGTGCCATGGCATGTTATACATTCAACTCTATCTTGTTCAGTGACCATACATATTTACTCGGCTACAACCTGAACCGATGTTCTGACTTCTGAATAACTGAAGACATCTTGTCCTCACCCCCAAATTTCAAGCATACTTAAATTATAATCAATCAGTCATGGCATGGCCAGGCTCAGAAATCTGATGTATAAGCATTGAACAAGTTGAGCAAGCTAATCTATGGATGCTTGTTAGGACATTCAAGTCACAGGTTAGAGGCCCCCCAAAAAATCTACATATCTCCTAATCATGCAGTGTTCTTAGCCTATCCCCAGTCGTACCGTGTCTCGTCCACATCATAACGCAATAGCCAGCGGCTACAAACGCATTGCTCCCTCTGCACGCAAGATTGCACGGCCAAGGCAGAGAAAGAAGGGCCATGTGGAACGGGCGGAGCAAGGGGATCTGGGCGGGTAAGTTGGGCACCGACAGCAAGAGGGGTACCTTCAGGGAGCTGGAGCAGCGGGAGCGCGTCGCAGTCGCAGGCGCAGGCGGGGCAGGCCCCCGGCGAGCGGCCGAGCGCCTCAGCGACGTGCCAGTAGAGCGGCGGGCCGACGATGTAGGCGGCGATGCCGAGCCCGAGCAGTGCCACCAGCACCGTCACCACCGCGGGGCTCGGGCCCCACGACGACGACGACGATGACCCTCCCGCCATTGCCTCTGCGCCGAGGGTGGATGGTGGTACCGCCGCGCTGCGCTGCGGGGCGAGGTGGGGTGCAGTGCCTTGTCGGCGGCCCGGCGCGGCGGTGTGGGGGCTAAAGAGGGGGAGGAGCGGGAGTGGGAGCAGACCCGACGCGCGGAAGTGGAGACGGACCGACACGGCGCTGGGTGGGTTCGGCGGCGAAACAGTACAACCACTTCAGTTCCATGGTGAGGACGAAACAGTACAACCCGAAGAATCAACGCATGCGTCGCAGCGCGTATGTAACGTACTCCAAAGACAAATCTGGTCGGGGCTGGACAGCAAAGATGCGAGACTAAGTGCAACGTCTGGATAATCATTCAAAGCCTCGACCCTCTCCCCGACCCCCGTGTCCCTCTTCGAGGCGACACGGAGGGAACCCTATTTTTGTGCCGCCGGCCTCCCCTCGTCGCTCCCCTCCACCTCGCCGCCGCCGTGGGCCGCTGCCGGGCAAAGCCCGTGCAGTGCCGGTGGCGGTGGGGACTCTCCTGGCGCGGCTCCCTCCTCCCTGGCCATGGCGTGGAAGCTCCCCCGACGGCGGCGGCTCGGCGCGGTGGCTGCGGTGGAGGTGTGTGCCTCGTCCGGTGATGCGGCCTATGGTCTTGCTCCCGTCCCGATTCGGTCCGTCTTGGATCTGGATCTGGCCGGCCAAGCTTCGGTAGCTGCTGCCTGCAGGCGTGGTGACACCGGGCCTCCATGGCCGTTGGGCACCGCGGTGGTGCAGGCGGTCGGTGCTGGTGCGGCGTGGTGTGCGGCGGTGCACGGCGGGAGGCGTGGTGGGGCGGTGGTCATGGCGAGTGCAGGCAGCGGTGTGGTGGCGCGTGCGTGCGCGGCGGTGTTGTCTGGAGGTGGCGACGCGAGCTACTGACCAGGTCGGCGGTGGCACTGTGATGGCTCGGCCAGGATGGAGTTCCTGGCGAGCAGCGAGTGGCCGGCTACCTCCTGGGCTGTGTAGCGAGTGGCGGTGCTCTCTCGATGATGCCGGTGTGGGAGTTGTCCGTCGAGAGGTGCTGGATCGTCGCAAGGCTGTCCCTTGGTGTGGGTGACAGCCGTTGCAGGTGGTCCTGGCCCTTGCTGGAGTTGTTGGTGGCTGCTGTTCTTCGTCCAGGTTGGAGATGTTGGTTGGGTCGCGTTCCTCTCTGTCGTGCGGTTTGTCGGCGGTCCTTGGCTGGCGGCTACGATGGCGTGGAGCTGCGGTGGTAGCGGTGTGAGGCCACATGGACGGTGCTTGCCAATTCTTTCGTGGTGTGAAGATGTGCGATGCTCGGATGAAAATCTTGCTCGGCTTTGGCCGGGCCGGCGGCGATGGCGCCCGTGGGTGGCATACCCCTCCTTGGAGGCGTTGCCGAGATGGATTCGACATTCTTCTCACCCGGTTGGAGTTGGTGGTTGTCTCCGGGCGAAAGCCTCGATTCGGTTGGATCGGCACGATGGCGGCGTCCTCGACGTCGCTCCTCTGTTGAGAGCATTGTGTTTAGAGGCACGGCTTGGTTCCTCATTGCTCTCCTCCGGTGTTCGCCGTAGTCCTTTCTTGATCCTTGATGGCGCTATGTACGGCCATCGCCGGTGCGTCCAAGACGGTGTCTTTCTCGGATCTGATCAAGTCCTGCCATTCACTTGCCACCTCCTCTTAGGCATTCAGGGTGAAGGGTGCGTCGACAAGCGAAGTTCCTTGGGAGCTGATAGTCTTTGGAGGTGTCCGACGTTGGTCGAGACACGGTGTTGTTCTCAGTTAGGACAAGCTCTTTTGCTTTGTAGTTTTTGTTTGGTCGTGTGGTGGATGTCTTCGGACTTGCCGAGGTGTGGTGTTCGTGCTACGCTCGTTGTTCGCAACGAGTGGTAGTGTTCTTGTAATCAAATTTCTGCCTTCTATAAAGCTATGGTACGTCTAGGCGTACTCTCGGAAAAAAAAAATGTAAGATAAGAATTTTGGGACGGAGGTAATACTATGTAACGACTATGGCCCCTCTGGTTTACATGGATGTATGCACGGATATGTGGATGAACAGGATGATCGTCTTTTACTTCTTCTCCAGAAACAAACACGTATTGGTTGTCATATGAGAAGTTTGTTGAAGTCGCAACCTTGTTTAAGGAAGCTTCGGAAGATGGATATTGCCCTCCTTGGAAACAGGACAGTAGCTCGAAAGGTTGTTCTGATGCCTCCCGATTCTAAGTCTACACTTCACATCTTTCACAGGCATTTTGCTCAAATTTGGTCAAGCTGGAAGATGTGAATGTTACCTAGCCATGATTCGTAAGCATTGTTCCATCGTATTCTTGGAACTCTCCGGTGTCTTCTCTTATCATATATATATATATATATATATAGACACACACACATGGGTATCAAGTGTAGAACTAAATCATAAAGAATTAAGGGAAGCTTCACTGAAATATGTATAGTGGCGCCTGGATATTGGAATGGGTGAAGGAGAGGGGATTTTAAGAGAGAAGAAGAGATGGTTGGTTGTACAGTTCATACATAATCTAGTGTGCAGTGTCCAAAAAGTGAGTACTCTACCGCCCAGATCTTTGGTTCATAGGTAAACTCGATAAAACGCATAATAAGATATATTCATTTCGTGGCACCATTCATCCGTCAGGTTCAAAGGATTAGAGGGGGAAAATGAAGATTATTTTTCATTGGTTCAAATGAAAACTCAATAATTTACAATCCCCACGGGCCTCATTTTCGAATTCTTACAAAAGAAGTACAAGAACGAGATCTTTGGTGTCATACTCACATCCTAATTGTATTTTCTCATTGGAGTTGACTTTAATACGACTATGTGATACCCATGTTTTCTCTATTCATTTGAATCAAACAATCTAATTTTGTAAATTTTTGGTGCCCTCTTTTGCTATGCATTACTATCATAATCATGTGTTCTGCATATTCTTATATTTAAAAATGTTGTGAACCAAGAGGCTTTGCCGTTCACATGTTCAAAATTATGTGAATCATTTCCTAAAAGAAGGAAAATCCTACAAACCAAAGAAGCCCTAAAACTCAACTGTATGATCAAAGAGGTAAACAAAATCACATGCATGCATGTTGCGGCGTAGTTAGGTCAAGATATCTAGTCCATCAAGCATGTCGAGAGACATTTTTGCTAATTCTCTTATTTGTTCATTCTTTTGTCGAGCCAAAAGAATATTGACACATTTATCTTACTTTTCCCATATGTGGAGATACTCTAAACTCGAAGGCAATGTTTCTCTTTTACAGCCAATTCCGGGACATTTTGTTTTTTGCATAAGGCATGTTAGCTTTCACACAAAATAAAGTTTCTCAACATGATGCAAGAATATTGTACATATATAAAACGACTTCCCTTTTTGGTTGGGAAGCTCCATGATCCTAATTTTATTAGCATGAAGCCAATTCACATCGATGCATAAATTTAGTGCACGATTACTCATACTACCTAATTGCCCATGCGTTGGAACGGGGGCATACATATTCTAATGGTTCAACAACAATCGTATTCGACATATACCTGACACCCACCATATTCTATATTTTGGTATGATTTGATTTGATTTGTGTATGTGCAGAGGAGGGCTAGGAAAGTTTTGATTCAGTTGAAGTTTTGATAGGATTTGATTGATTTGTCTATGGGTAGGGGAAGACAAGGAAAGTTTTGATTCAGTTGAGGTTTTGGCAAGATTTGATTTGATTTGATTGAGTTAAGGCATGACATGGTTTTGGTACGATCTGATTGAGTTAATGCAAGACATTGTTTCCGGTAGGATAAGGAAAGAAAAGTACCAATTTTATTTAGGTTATTCCAAACCAAGGAGGGAGGTGTGGAGAGGAAAAAGGGAACATAGGGGGAGGGGGAGGAGGTGAGGAGAAAGTACCAGCTCCACTTTCATACTAAAGAAACCAAGGAGGGAGGCGTGAAGAGGAAAAAATCAATGTAGGGGGAGGGGGAGGAGATGAGGAGAACGTACCAACTCCCCTTTAAAAGTAGAGATAGAAAAATTTAATTCTAGCTTTTGGAAAGGAGGACACTGTAGTAATTTGAACACCAACACATTTTGAGCAAGGTCTTTCTGACTCGTTCCTTTGGCATGTGCATACTTGAACACGAACCTTGTTGATCAAAGTGTTTGGCTATTGGGGCAGATGAGAGGCCAGCCCTAGCCAATATGATGCTCTAGGAGCGACTGTCGAGCAAACAATCTGTCTCGACAGCCAAGAGAACCACAGGTGCGAAATTTTGGTGACGTACGCTTATTTCATTCAGTCCCTTAGTTTTCTTCCCTGCTCACAAGGCTCTAGAGCTTCTCACTAATCTTGTCCTACTATTCTCTGAAGGTTGCATCAGTCATGAAATTTCTTAACCTCGAATGACATGTTGGCAATAGCATGGTTGCATGGAGATATACCTACGATATGCAAGCCACTTCACGCAAACCACATCCATCGAAGTAGTTGTTGCCTGTGCTCGTGTTGCCTACCATTCCTAATACCATTTACTATTTTCCCATCAAATTACACAAGCAATAGTATTCACGTGCAATTATGATTCTTGATAAAAAAAAATGTGGGAATGAAAAGGCTACTATATAAGAAGTAGGGCACGATAGAGGATGATAACTCTACCTATGTTTCGAGAGCTGGGCGCAAGCTGTTATGACATTTATTGCATGTATGTTTGGTTGAATACTTCAATTTTTAATGCCAATCTATCCAAGTGTAATTTCAGAAGAAAAAAAAAATTTGAGCCACTGATCTTTACCCAAGTGTCCCATGATCTCATTGTCCAACTCCCACCACCTCTCCCACCATCTGTGATGTGTGTCCCCATCCAAATTTCAAATCCCAAACCTACTATCTCCATTTTTCATCTCCTTGGCGTTGTCGGCGAGCTCCATGATACGTCTCCAACGTATCTATAATTTATGAAGTATTCATGCCATGTTTACAACAATTTTATATGGTTTTGGTATGATTTGATTAGAACTAACCCGGATTAACGCTGTTTTCAGCAGAACTACCGTGGTGTTTTTTTTTGTGCAGAAATAAAAGTTCTCGGAATTGGACGAAACTTTTTGACGATTTTTTGGGACCAAAAGAGACCCCCGAAGCTTCGTGGAAGGAGCAGAAGCCTTACGAGGTGCTCACAACCCACCACCGCGCGCCAGGGGGGGGGGGGGGGTATGGCGTGGTGATGCCTCGTGGGCCCATCTTAACCCATCTTCGCGTGATTCCAACGCCAAAAATTCTTATAAATAGAGAAACCTCCAGAAACAACCCTAGAACTTCGACTCCGCCGCCGCACGCCTCTGTATCGAAGAAATACCATCTAAAGCCCTTTTGCGGCACCCTGCCGGAGGGGGAAATCATCACCGGAGGCCATCTTCATCATCCTGGCGGTCTCCATGACGAGGAGGGAGTAGTTCACCCTCGGGGCTGAGGGTATGTACCAGTAGTTATGTGTTTGATCTCTCTCTCTCTCTCTCTCGTGTTCTTGATTTGGCACGATCTTGATGTACCGCGAGCTTTGTTAATATAGTTGGATCATATGGTACTAGTGGAAAACGGGGCTTTAATCCCGGTTGGCAACGGCCTTTAGTCCCGGGTCACCAACCGGGACAACGAAATTGGGACTAAAGGCCCCCACCCTTTAGTCCCAGTTGGCCACAACCCGAGACTAAAGTCCCTACACGTGGCCGCGAGCGCGCGCTGGGGGCTGGAGGACCTTTGGTCCCGGTTGGTGACACCAACCGGGACTAAGGTCCCTCCACGTGGCCGCGAGCTAGCGCCGGGGGCTGGAGGACCTTTAGTCCCGGTTGGTGACACCAACCGGGACTAAGGATTTTGTGTTGGGGTTTAGGATTTTAGGGTTTAGGGTTTAGGGTTTATGGTTTATTTTTCCTTTTCATTTTGTGTTTTCCATTCAATTCTTTTTTATTTCAAACATATTTTACGCTACTACATACTGTACACGTTATGCATATATAATATAATTTCTCGTACGACCATACATATATCATATAATTTCTCGTACGACCATACATATATATATATATATATATATATATATATATATATATATATATATATATATATATATATATATATATACAATTTCTCCTACAATTTGGAGATCATTACATGCAGGCATTAGCGGCAATGGTATTCTCCGCTTTCAGATATGACATCCGTAAGAAAAAATCCCGCAATTTCCTCTTGAATTGCTCGTATGCGGTTCTCTGGTAGGAGCTTCTCCCGCATCTCTTCCATCTTTAAAGAAGGAGATCAATATGAATATATTAGTTGTGTGTATATATATTAGATCATCATAAAAAAATTGTGAATAGTGTTTACGTACCTGAAGTTGTCTTACATCTCTGCGCCATTCGGTCATCATGCGAATGTTCTCGCAAACGTAGTATACACATAAATTAGTCCCCACATAAATTAGTCCCCTGTTTCTGCCTCATGCACTTTGCGAGAATAGAATTCAATCAGATAATAATCAAGCATGATAATGGTATTGAAACTAGAATTATCGAGATGCGCGGACCTAGCTAGTACTACTTAATTACCTTGGGCCGTCGCCAACGCAGCTCCGGTTTCCATTCACCGACAACATCATTGATGAACCGTTTCCAAACCCTGCCTGGCAAAGAAAATGAATAAAGGAGTTATGAATTACTTGATATCAGGAAATGAACGAAAGAGGCCGATATAGTGCGATAATGATTGAGTTTACATGTCGAGCATCCTAAACACGCTGGTGTATTCTCGAGGGTCTTTACCTAGTGAGTCCAGGGTTTCAACAGTTCCAGCATCAACTTTAATGATTAGCAGGATCCAGTGGTACCTGCGCACACGTTTATATAAGCAGGCATTCATAACTCATCAACTACACTTAACATCGAGTAAGCAAAATAGAATTTGTAGTACAAGACAGTAACACTCACTTGAAGTTGTAAGGAAATAGTATTTCTGTTCTGGTATTTTGTGCCTTCATAAACCTTAGCAAGTTAGCCTCTGAGTCTTTGGGGTGGTCTTGTATCATTTTTTCATTAATGATATATGGGTCAACGAACCCAATGTCATAGATTCCATCTCTTTTGCATTCGAGAATCTTCATTCTGCATAATAGCGTACAAAAGAATATAGTGAGGATAATTACAGGCAATGAACGAGCTGAGCTAGAGACTTAAATTACAGAAAGAAATCACTTACAGACAATAGCAACTGACGATAGATTTGTCGAGTGAGTCTTGATTGTATAACTGAAAAAATTCTGGAAACTCAATGCATAGCTCGTTTTCATAGAAGTAATGCTCTTCCTTGACTTTCACCATGAGCATCTCTCGCCCGTTCTTTACTTCTTTCATGTACCACTCATGCAATCTTCGCATTTGTGTTGATAGATGCGGGACCTGCTCAGGTCTGACCAGAGTTTTCCCGGGGGCATATTGCCATGCTGCATCAGCCACGGGGACTTCCTCGGTGCCTAGGAGTTGATCAACACTGATACCAATGTCTCTAGCAGCGTCGGTTACCTTATCGGTAATCACCTTGAGCGGGGGGATCGATTGCATTGACTGTTCTCCGAGCTGGGGAACTGTTTTCCCGCTTTTATTACTACTTCTACGTCTCGACTGCTGCATTTGTTCATATGACTTCCTAATAGAGCGGTCATAGTTTGATGGCCTATTCTCCACATGTCCCGGTTGTCACTCAAGAAAGTCGACAAAGTGCTTTACGGTTTTCGTAGGTATTATCTCCTTTGGCGGCGGGGGCGGTTTCGGTGCAAAATGGGACTTCACTTCGGAAACCACGACCATTTTGGTTTCCTCATCAGTCATATCGTAAGCTAACTTCTTTTTGGCAGGAGGCTCGTCGTTGGCTTTCTTCTTAGCTTTCTTCCGCTTTTGGCCCTGCTGGGACATAGGGGGTGGAGTCGGCTGACGCGGCGGACATCAATATGGACTCGCGCTGGGCTCCCTCTCGAGGTGGGGTGGACTTAGAGGTGTATTGCTACTCGGAGGAGTCGGCGGCCTTGGCGCCGAATTTGGAAACACGATGCATTCCTTTCTCCATACAATGACACCATGTATGACTTCTCCCAGTGTCTGCTCCCCTTCACCTCCAGGAATGTCAAGCTCTAGTGAGTCATATCCCGGCAGAACTTCATCCACCCCGACACGAGCATAGCCAGCTGGAATCGGATTGCCATGGATGGTTGCTTCAGGTGCATTCGGTAAAGCAACGCCGACCGCCACCTTCATGGATATGTTCTTCATTTTCTGGTGTAGCTCACAATTTGTCCTCTCTTTGATATCATCCACGGGGTAGCGGGCCAGCAGTGCATCATCGGCCCGGACCCTCGTGGAACCCACGCTGCTTTTCCGCATAGATGGGACGGTACTATCCAATGCTGGATCTGCTTGCTCCTGCCACGGAGATGCCCTTTGCTGGCTAATTGTGTCCAGTTGCTCCTGCTGCCGCTTTAACATGCGTTCCAACTCCTCGTTCTTTGTTTCTATCTTCTGAAGCCGGTCTGCATCTTGCTTTTTTTTTTCTCTGACGGCTTTTATGAGTGTCGTTCCACTCCGAAAACCCCTGAACCCACGGAACAACGCCTTTGCCTCGTGTTCGTCCTCCGTGTTCAGGATTCTTGAGGGCGCGTGTAAGCACGTCGTTCTCTCTCTCGGGCTGGAACATCCCATTTCGAGCATCTTCTATTGCTTGAAGTAAAGCGTCCGAGGCTGTTTTAAGATCTGTCTTTTCAATAATCTGCCCTGTCGCTGGGTCCAACTATCCCCCATGCGCATAAAACCAATGCTTGGACCTCTGGGGCCAATCCGCTGTAGCTGGAATGACCCCTTCAGCAAGCATCTTGGCCTCAGCTGCTTCCCACTTAGGCACGGCTCTCTTGTAGCCACCTGTCCCCAGAACATGGTGATACTCTTTTTTCTCAGCATTTATCTTATTTTTTATCGACCTTTCCAGAGCTTCATCCGATTCCTTGTACTCCACAAATGCGTCCCAGTGATCTTTTATCTTCTCTAGTGCTCCAGTGAATTCTGGAGTCTTTTTTTTGCCTTGATGTAGTCGCTGTATAATCTTTTCTTCCAGGTCTGGAATTGTGTGGCCATCTTCTTAAGAGCAAACTGCTTGAATTTCAACCATTTGCCATCTGTGAGACCCTTTGGTAGGTTGAAATGTGACATGAGCGTATCCCAAAGCAAATTTTTCGATCTTTCGTCGACATAACTAACTCCTTGATGTACCTTTGGCTTATTCCATTCTCGAATGGTGATCGGGATCTTGTCCCTAACAATAACTCCGCGTTGATTTATAAATTTACGGGCATTCTGTTCAGGAGCAATCGGTTCGCCATCTTCTGCGACTTCATCGATGTTGAACTTTATGTCATCGCCCAACTTTTTGGCCCGGCCTCGTACCCTTCTAGGAGATTGGCTCGATCCGGAGGGCTAAAAGAAGAAAGATTCATTAATATATATATACAAATCAATTAATACATCTAATGATCACCAGAGGCCTAATATATATATACCTCGCCGGACTTTGTTAATTGTCTAACATTTTCTTCGCCATCATTGTTTGTTTGCCCTTCGTCTCTTGGTTCTTGCTCAAGTCCCTCACCGGAGTCGTTCAGAAATTGTGAGCCGTCATCTGGTTCATTCTCTTGGTTTTGGGAGGAGCGTATGATGTCGAAGATATCCTCTTCATGGTATCTGCCGCTATCGTCCATAGCTTAACTAATCCAGAAGAAAGATAAAACAATTTAGTATTTAAATTAGAGTGCATTCAATAAGCAAAAACCGAATCATAGTATCGAGAAGAACAATACCGGAGATGCAATCAATACACAGCAATGCAACAATATGATGCATGATCATGACATGGAGATATGATGTGGTTTGAGCTTATGCAACTAACATCAATTTGGATGAAGTCCATTTGAACCGAGAGGGAACAACCACCGGCAAACAAGAGGGAATACAATCAATGCAATGCAACAATATGATGCATGATCATGACATGGCAATATAATATGATTTGGGCTAATGTAGCTAGCAACAATTTAAATGGAGTTGGTTTGAACACAAGATTCAAATTCAAACTCCACATAAGGCATTTCAAATGCCATTTATTCAAATTGTCTTATATAGTAGTTTAAGTTGTTCAAACATGCATGGAAATGCCATAAACAGATTCTTCATATTTTTCTGATAATTTTTCATATATAATTTATTTCCATTGGAGTTATAGATTATTTTCTATGATTTTTAGAAGTTTAGGGATTTTTTCTGAAAATAAACAAATCATTTAAGACTTATTTAAAATCCAGAAATCATTACTGCGTCAGCTGACGTCATCAGTTAACTAGTCAAAGTCAAACCTGACAGTGGGGTTCCACATGTCATAGGCACGAGGTTAACAGAGGGTTATTTAGTTTAAACCGCGCCATTAACGGTGGGGGTCCCACATGTCATACACCGAGGGGTTAGTCAAAGGGGTAATTAGCACTAAGCTAATCACCTGACTAGCCGGGTCCACCGGTCAGTGACCCAGGCCGACGAGGTCATCGCCGGTGACCTCTGGACGCGGCGGAGTCCGCCCTAGGGACCACAGCAGCGGCAGCAGAGGCTACCAACGCATAGCCCGCACCGATGCGCATCCAGGGGAGGCAGCAACGGGTCGCGGGGTGGCCGGAGTCGACGGCAGCGACGACCAGCGCGGCGGCCGGCGTTCGGCCCTCGATGGAAACGTCGCTACGGCGTGCGCGTGAGCGAACTAATGCGCTAGGGATGCTCCACTTGGCGCGGTGAACATAATGGGCACACGCACTGGACCAATCGGTCACCAGAGCTCGCCGGCGAGAAGCTCGTGCGGCGGCGCACTTTCGGTCCTCGATGAATCGACGGCTACGGCGTGCGATAGACGTGGGGAAGAGGGGGATTCAAGGCGGGGGCTCACTGCGAGGTCGAGGCGAGGCTCAGCGGGCTCGGGGAGGGGCCGGAGCGAGCGGGACGGCGTCGGCGATCTCCGGCGGTCGGAGGTTGAAGATGAGCTCGGTGGGGCGTTCAGGGGCGTCCGGCGTCGCACGCGTCGGCGGAGAGAGCGAGGCCGCGGACGTGTCGGAGAGGGAGAAGACCGGCGATGGCGGTGAAATCCGGCAGCCTGGCGGCGCGTGGTTCTGTTCCTTCTCCCGGGCGGTGGCTGGCACCGGGACACCAGTTATATACCCGCGACCTTTAGTCCCGGCTCCAGCCACGAACCGGGACTAAAGGCCAACCTTTTCGGCGGCCAAAATTCCGCGCGGGAGCTGAAACCTTTAGTCCCGTCTGGTGGTTGCAACCGGGACTAAAGTTGTCTTTCAATTAATTTTCATTTTGAAGAAATTATTTGACAGATTCAATTTTATAGATTGAAATTAATTCTTGTAAAATGCATAACAATTTGAAAACTAAACCAAATGAGTTGATTCAAATTTCTGTGGATTCATCTTGAAGATTTCTATCAACTAGTATCATTTTGACAGGAAGTTGCATAATTAATTTTGCACTTATTGATTAAATACAGTAATTGAAGACATTATTTTAAACTTTAAAAATTCATATCTTCAGTTCTGTTATGCCAAATGGAGCAAATAAGATGTCAAATTGTTTGTCTTAACATAACGTACACATTCATATTTTGTTTGGACATAATTGCATTGATTAACTCCTCTGTATAATTAAAATACTAAAAGGACAGGAATAATTGAAAATTCATAACTTAATAAATAATTATTCAAAAATCATGTTTCAAATGCTGAAATGCCCTAGCTTTTTGGTTGGATTCCGACACTCCGGAGTCCACCTAGGAACACCGAAAACACATATATACCCTAACTCTTACAAAGATTCCCTCCGGTTTGTCCGAAGTGGGACTTTCCAGCTATAAGTCTGGAAACTCACTAGAGAGAAAGTGATGACGGTGAAGCCGGTCACATCCCAGAGTGGGATCTTGGGGTATAAAACTTTTTCTTCGCGTATGTCCCTTGCTTATGATTGCGCCGTAACCATGGAGAATCTTCATCATTTTACAGGATGCTTGGGTCAGTCTTCACTGTGAAGGGAGGAATTTCATCAAACTTATTATAATCTTCTGACATGTCTGTCTTGTCCTCCACTCCCACGATGTTTCTTTTCCCTGAAAGAACTATGTGGCGCTTTGGCTCATCGTATGATGTATTCGCTTCCTTATCTTTTCTTTTTCTCGTTTTGGTAGACATGTCCTTCACATAGAAAACCTGAGCCACATCATTGGCTAGGATGAATGGTTCGTGTGTGTACCCAAGATTGTTGAGATCCATTGTTGTCATTCCGTACTGCGGGTCTACCTTTACCCCGCCTCCTGTCAGATTGACCCATTTGCACCGAAACAAAGGGACCTTAAAAGAAGGTCCATAGTCAAGTTCCCATATCTCCTCTATGTAACCATAATATGTGTCCTTTTTCCTATTGTTGTTTGTTGCATCAAAGCGGACACCACTGTTTTGGTTGGTGCTCTTTTTTATCTTGGGCGATCATGTAAAATGTATTCTCATTTATCTCGTACCCTTTGAAAGTGAATATAGTCGAAGATGGTGACTTGGCCAACAAGTACAACTCATCTCCAACAGTGGTGTTATTCATGAGATGTGTTTGCAACCAACCGCCAAAAGTCGCCATGTGTGTACGTTTAATCCAGGAGTCAGACTGCTCCGGGTTCTTGGAGCGTACAATATCCATGTGTTCCTCCATATACGGAGCCACCAAGGTGGAATTTTGTAGAACTGTGTAGTGTGCTTGAGTGAAAGAATGCCCATCCATACTTATTACTGCTTTCTTTCCTAGCGTGCCTTTTCCACTCAGTCTCCCCTCATGCCGCGATTGAGGAACACCAATCGGCTTAAGGTCAGGAATAAAGTCAACACAAAACTCAATAACCTCCTCTGTTCCATAGCCCCTGGAGATGCTTCCTTCTGGCCTAGCACGGTTATGAACATATTTCTTTAAGACTCCCATGAACCTCTCAAAGGGGAACATATTGTGTAGAAATACAGGACCCATAATGGTAATCTCTTCGACTAGGTGAACTAGGATGTGCGTCATAATATTGAAGAAGGATGGTGGGAACACCAACTCGAAACTGACAAGACATTGGACCAAATCATTCTGTAACCTTGGTAGGATTTCTGGATCAATTACCTTCTGAGAAATTGCATTGAGGAATGCACATAGCTTCACAATGGCTAATCGAACATTTTTCGGTAGAAGCCCCCTCAATGCAACCGGAAGTAATTGCGTCATACTCATGTGGCAGTCATGAGACTTTAGGTTTTGGAATTTTTTCTCTGCCATATTTATTATTCCCTTTATATTCGACGAGAAGCCAGGCGGGACCTTCATACTGCTCAGGCATTCAAAAAAGATTTCCTTCTCTGCTTTGGTAAGAGCATAGCTGGCAGGACCTTGATACTGCTTTGGATGCATGCCGTCTTTTTCGTTCATACGTTGCTGGTCCTCCCGTGCCTCCGGTGTATCTTTTGTCTTCCCATACACGCCCAAGAAGCCTAGCAGGTTCACGCAAAGATTCTTCGTCATGTGCATCACGTCGATTGCAGAGCGGACCTCTAGGACTTTCCAATAGGGTAGCTCCCAAAATATAGATTTCTTCTTCCACATGGGTGTGTGTCCGTTAGTGTCATTCAGAACAGATTGTCCGCCAAGACCCTTTCCAAAGATTACTTTTAAATCCTTGACCATATCAAATATATCATCACCAGTATGGTGGCCAGACTTCTTCCGGTGATCTGCCTCACCTTTGAAATGCTTGCCTTTCTTTCTTAAGAGATGCCTGATCGGAAGAAATCGACGATGTCCCAGGTACACATTCTTCTTACATTTATCCAAATATATACTTTCAGTCTCATCTAAACAGTGTGTGCATGCATTGTATCCTTTGTTTGTCTGTCCTGAAAGGTTACTAAGAGCAGGCCAATCATTGATGGTTACAAACAGCAACGCTCGTAGGTCCAATTCCTCCTGTTTGTGCTCATCCCACACACGTACACCTTTTATATCCCACAACTGTAAAAGTTCTTGAACTAATGGCCTTAGGTACACATCAATGTCGTTGCCGGGTTGCTTAGGGCCTTGGATGAGCACTGGCATCATAATGAACTTCTGCTTCATGCACAACCAAGGAGGAAGGTTATAGATACGTAGAGTCACAGGCCAGGTGCTATGACTGCAGCTCTGCTCCCCAAAAGGATTCATGCCATCTGTACTTAGACCAAACCATAAGTTCCTTGCATCATCTGCAAAGTCCGGCCACTATCTCTCAATTGTTCTCCACTGCGACCCATCAGCGGGTTGTCTCAACATCGCGTCTTTCTTACGGTCTTCTTTGTGCCATCGCAACAACTTGGCATGCTCTTTGTTTTGGAACAAACGTTTCAACCATGGTATTATAGGAGCATACCACATCACCTTGGCAGGAACCCTCTTCCTGGGGCGCTCGCCCTCAACATCACCAGGGTCATCGCGGCTGATCTTATAGCGCAATGCACCACATACCGGGCATGCATTCAAATTCTCGTACTCCTCACCGCGGTAGAGGATGCAGTCATTAGGGCATGCATGTATCTTCTGCACCTCTAATCCTAGAGGGCACACAACCTTCTTTGCTTCGTACGTACTGTCGGGCAATTCGTTATCCTTTGGAAGCGTCTTCTTTATCATTTTCAGCAACTTTTCAAATCCCTTGTCAGATACACCATTCTCTGCCTTCCATTGCAGCAATTCCAGTGTGGTACCCAGCTTTTTCTTGTCATCTTCGCAATTTGGGTACAACAATTTTTTGTGATCCTCTAACATGCGCTCCAACTTCAACCTCTCCTTTTCACTTTTGCAGTTTCTCTTTGCATCAACAATGGCCCGACCAAGATCATCAGCGGGCTCATCTGATGCCTCTTCTTCAGCTTCCCCCATTGTAGTACCATCGTATTCAGGGAACCTAGGATAGTTGTCATCATCCTCTTCTTCTTCATTGTCTTCCATTATAACCCCTCTTTCTCCGTGCTTGGTCCAACAGTTATAGCCGAACATGAAACCGGACTGAAGCAGGTTGTTGTGAAGGATTTTTGAGGTAGAGTAATCCTTATTATTCTTACAGACACCACATGGACAACACATAAAACCATTCCGCTTGTTTGCCTCAGCCACACGCATAAAATTATGCAGGCCATTAATGAACTCGGGAGAGCGTCGGTCATCGTACATCCATTGCCGGCTCATCTTCATTACACAACATCGAAGTGACCAAATTAATACAAGTTCATCACATTAAATTCAAAGTAGAGTAGTGACCAAATGTTATTATTGCAAAAATATATACATAAAGTTCATACATACTTCTCATAAAACAACATACAACTATCTAAAGCATTTAAATGCAACAACAAATGCGATCAAAATCGCAACTAAGGTAATAATTGATCCAACAGCATAATGATACCAAGCCTCTTTATTAATGGCATATTTTCTAATCTTTCTAATCTTCAAGCGCATTGCATCCATCTTGATCTTGTGATCATCGACGACATCGGCAACGTACAACTCCAATTTCATCTTCTCTTCTTCAATTCTTGTCAATTTTTCTTTCAAATAATCGTTTTCTTTTTCAACTAAATTTAACTTCTCGACAAGAGGGTCGGTTGCAATTTCCGGTTCACATACCTCCTAGATAAAAATATCTATGTCAACTTGATGGGCATAATTGTCATAAACACGAAATGAAACAAATTGTTATAAAAGATAATATACCACATTCGAATGATAAACCGGACGAGGGCCGACGGGGACGGATATCAAAACCATGGCACTATATATAACAAACAATCATACAAGTAAGAAAATTATACAAGTAACTATCTAAATCATACAAATAAGATTTTTTTTTACAAAAAGGATAAGAACAAGAGGCTCACCAAGGTGGTGCCGGCGACGGGACGGCACGGGCGATCGACGACGGTGAGGACGGGGACGGGAAGGCACTAAGTAAACCACACCTACACATGTGCAAACTAAGAAGTTAATTTGAGCTCAAATTGCATATAAATCAAATAAACTCCCACATAATTACTCCCAAACTAAAACCCACAAATCACTATACTTATAGAGCATGAAACGAGCTAAACTAGCAATGAGAGATGAAAGGATGAAGTTGCTAACCTTTTAGAACCCTTGGATAGATGGGGTGCCTCCAATCTTGACAAATCTTGGAAAAAATGGAGGATGAACTCGAGCTTGGGGAAGGAAACAGAGAGGAGAGAAAGCTTGGACTCGGGCTGGACGAAGCAGCTTTATATAGGGAAGACTTTAGTCCCGGTTGGTGATACTAACCGGGACTAAAGGTCTATCTTTAGTCCCGGTAGGTGATACCAACCGGGACTAAAGGGGCTCGCAGGGGCCCCAGCCTGCCGCAACCCCTTTAGTCTCGGTTGGTATCACCAACCGGGACTAGAGGTCCCATTTGAACTGGGACTAATCCTGGCCGTGCCCCCGTCCGCTCCTAGCCGTTGGAACCGGGACTAATGCTCACATTAGTCCCGGGCCCAAACCAGGCCGGGACTAGTGCTCCGGATGAAAGGTCAGTTTTCTACTAGTGTTTCTCCCTCTCTATCTTGTTGTGATGAATTGAGTTTTTACCTTTGAGGTTTCACTATTATCGGATTGAATACTTTTATGGATTTGAGAACACGTGATGTATGTCTTGCATATGAATACCCGTGGTGACAATGGGGTATTATATTGATTCACTTGATGTATGTTTTGGCACTCAACTCGCGGATTCCCGAGGTGACATTGGGGTAATCTATGGATAGGGGTTGATGCACGTTTTTGTCCTACTTTCTCCGGTAGAAATCTTGGGGTACTCTTTGAAGTTCTTTGGGTTGGATTGAATATTATGAATCTGAAGTTGTTTTGATGCACATCGAATAATCAACTCACGGATACTTGTGGTGACATTGGAGTATCTAGGTGACATTAGAGTTGGTTGATGCGTATCATATGGTGTTATTTTAGTATGAACTCTAGGGCTGTTTGTGACACTTATAGGGATGGCTCAATAGATTGATCGGAAAGGATAACTTTGAGGTGGTTTCGTACCCTACAACAATTTCTTCTTATGTTCTCCGCTAATAGGAACTTTGGAGTGATTCTTTATCGCACGTTGAGGGATTGTTATATGATCCAATTATGTTAGTACTGTTGAGAGATTGCACTAGTGAAAGTATGAACCCTAGGCCTTGTTTTCAGGCATTGCAATACCGTTTGTGCTCCGTTTTATCACTTGCTATCTTGTTGTTTTTTTATTTTCAGATTACAAAAACCTATATCTACTATCCATACTACACTTGTATCACCATCTCTTCGCCGAACTAGTGCACCTATACAATTTACCATTGTATTGGGTGTGTTGGGGACACAAGAGATTTCTTATATTTGATTGCAGGGTTGTTTGAGAGAGACCATCTTCATCCTACGCCTCCCACGGATTGATAAACCTTAGGTCATCCACTTGAGGGAAATTTGCTACTATCCAACAAAATTCTGCACTTGGAGGCCCAACAACGTCTACAAGAATAACACTACAAGAAATATGCTAACTTGCGACCATCAATATTGGTCACTGAATGGTCATTGTTTTCCATTTGTGACCTTTTTGTGACCAAAAACAGTTGGTCAAAAGCTGTCCGTCTTTAATGAAACTTAACGACCTTCTTTGTGATATGGTCGTAGAGGGTTACGACCAAAATAAAAGGTCATAGATTTTACGACCAATTGTTTTGGTCACTGGTTGTCTGCCCAGGCCACGTCGGATCCAACGTGGCAAGCTGACGTGGCAAAATCGCGACCAATTGAATTGGTCGTTGATAAGAATCAGCCCGGTCCAATTCGGTGTCTATATGGGCCAAGCCCATTAATTCAGCCCATTTATATATATATTTTTCCTGCCATTTTTGGTCAACTACACGGGCCACGCCCAACAATTCGGCCTTTTTATTTTCTGGGCCATTCCCTTTTAACAATCCATTTATTTTCTAGTCCAACATTGAAATGGGTCCCAACTGTCAGATTTTTCTAGGCGTGGGTCCCAATTGTTAGGTTTTGATTTATTTCATAGCTTATTGATAAGCAATATATCATATAGAAAGGAGAGAAAAAACATATGAAAATCTTCAAATAACAACCAAAATAGGTTTATTACAATATATTCTATACAGAACAGAACAGGTGAAACTCCATACACTCGTTCACATCACAACAACCAGTTTAACCATCAAATCTTGCATACCCAGGAACTTCAAACTTCACGTAGATAACCATACAATATTCCACACAATCACAAATATTGCGATCTACAAATAAAACACTCTGCTAGTGTAAAGCTAGCTACTCTTGGATACCACGGAACATGCTCTTCAACATGGGAAGAAGTCATCAACGGAGTTCTACCAACAACACAAGTTCCATTCACCTACAAGAACAGAATGGAATATCAAGTACTTGGATCGTTCAAGCAGATTACAACCAACATATATATGTAGAAGCAAGATTGTGTAGAAGTACACCAGGAAAGATGATGGAGCAAATCGGACAACAGATACATTAAGTATACAGCCCAACAAATGGGTGATGACGACAAGCAAAAAATATACTCCCAGGTTTGGACATAAATAGTGTCAGATCAAGCAGAAGATAGTAAGGTAGTAAACATGTGGTCATGTCCTCTTTGACCCTCTTCAGATCAAGTAATCTACATAGCTTCAATTTTCTTTGTGCTTTACAGCAAAGAGCAAAACTAAGGAGAGCAAGCAGAGCAAAGCATAGTTGATGATGGAGTGGTGAATTACCTCGATGGCGTACTTGATGGTAATGTCGGTCCTTCTCGAGGTAGTAGTGGTCGTCCACAGACATAAGCATAGAAAAGAAAACATGATTTCAGCGAAATTAAAACTGCCGATGAAAGTTGAATAACAGTGCAGCAGATTAGCTCTTAGCATGGAGGAACATCACCAAATTAAACAAGATGGTTGTTCAAGTTTCTATACGAGTATTCATGATTACAGTTTGTTATCGTCGTCTAAATTCTCCAACATGTACAATATTAATTAATACAGCTGAATGTGCTACCAATGAAGTAAACTCTAAAAGATATAGGCAGGGCATAATTAACCAACCTTGTCATTCTATAAACACTGAGCAAACTCAACGAGAAGGTGTACAATTATTACCATATAACCTGGGAAACATACCTACTGTCCACACATTTCATAATGTAAACAGTTAAATACTACAGGAAATAGATTGCTAAGCATTTCTGCCCTTCTTTCAAGCCACCACCAGCATAACGCCCTCACTATAACAAGATCCACACAGACCAGCATCTACAACAACCGTACACACAAAACAACCATGGTCGAAGAGAGTGAGATTATGTCACGCCCAATATGCGGTCCTATCCTCAAGGGACAAGAAAATCCCACTAAGGATAGAAGCGCATATCGGAGACACTTCGCAAGGTGGATATCATTACATCATACCATGTACTGAATAGACGGGGATACATACAAATACATACAGTCATCACAGGAATACATCAATACATAGCAAACACCATACAGAAGAGCAGAATCCGACTACGGATGAAACACAAACGAAAAACACGAACGACATTCACCCTGCTAGCCCAGGCTGCCGACCAGGAACCTATCCCCAAATCGACGAAGAAGAAGAAGCAGAAGAAGAACTCCAAAAGCAAACATGCATCGCTCTCACGTCAAAGCATCACTTTACCTCTACCTGCAACTAGTTGTTGTAGTAAACTGTGAGCCACGAGGACTCATCAATCCCATAACCATGGGTAGCAAGACTATCAAAGCTTAATGGGTATGGAAGGGGTAAAGTGGTGAGGTTGCAGCAAGCACTAAGCATTGTATGGTGGCTAACTTACGAGTACAAGAATAAGAAGAGTAACTACGCATAACGGTCGCAAACTATTAATGATCAAGAAGTGATCCTGAAAACCTACTTACGAGTACAAACATAACCCCACCGTGTTCTCTTCCCGAACTTCCTCGAAAAGAGACGATCACGGTTAAGCACGCGGTTGGTGTATTTTAATTAGGATTAGTGTCAAGTTCTCTACAACCGGAGGTTATAAATTTCCAAGTCGCCACATAACCGTGGGCACGGCTTCGCGAAAGATTTAACCCTGCAGGGGTGCTCCAAGTAGTCCATTATAAATTACCACACGCATCCGATGGAACAACCTCACACCATGATAACACGATGCTTACGATAAGGAATCCCGGTGGACAAGCCACTCGTAACAGGTAAAACTAAACCAGCAAGACCGCCCGGTGTGTCGATCCCGCTTCGGAGCTGCGCGCACTCGTCCCCGGACTCCACCGTCTATGCAAAGGCTACGGTTAGCCGAGACCCAAGTTGCCAAGGGGGCGCCGCATGCTACTAGGTAGGTGGACCAACGGTTGTGTTTTGCCGCTGGCCCGAGATATGTTGGAATTAAAAGAGTCCCCGAGGTGGCGACCCTCTATGCATTTAATTATCAGGTTCATGTTGGCAAATGTTAAAACCAATGTTGGGCCTTGCTGGAGAAGTCTTAGCCTAAAACGAATGGACAGGGGGGTTCCCATATGCCTCACATGTGTTAGAAGCGCTCATCAAGGAACATAACACCGGTATTACGGAAACTAGGGCGGCATGAGTGGAACAAAACACTAGGCAAAAGGCCGAGCCTTCCACCCATTACCAAGTATATAGATGCATTAATTAAATAAGAGATATTGTGATATCCCATGATATCCATGTCTCAACATGGAACAACCTGCAACTGCACCTGCAACTAGCAACGCTATAAGAAAGGGGCTGAGCAAAGCGGTAACATAGCCAAACAACGGTTTGCTGGGTAGGGGTGGTTAGAGGCTGTATCATGGCATATGAGAGGCTGACATGTATGTGGTAGGAAGCGCGACATAGCGATAGCAACGAGACAACTAGCAAGCAAAGATAGTAGATATATTCAAGGTCATGATCATCTTGCCTGAAATCCCGCTCGGAAGAAGATCGAGTCCATGAAGAAGACGAACCAACGTAGTCGAACGAGTCCTCACAATCGCAACGAAAGCGGATCTATCGAGAAGAAGCACAACCGGAAAGAAGAAAACAACATGATAAACACGCAAGCATAAACATGGCATGATGCACAACCAAATATGATGCGTGTCAAGTTTAAAGATGCATGGCATGGCAAAGATGCAACAAACAACTACTACACATTAAGTGAAGCTCAACTCCACATTCGAATTATTTAGTTCACTCTCGTTTATGCACATGACAAGATTAAAATGTTGGTTAACATGGCACGAGACGAAGCATAAGCAATCCATACAAGTAGGCAAGTTTAAATGAGGCCGGAAACACAAGTAACAATTCCGGGAAATCCCCATATGCAAATTTCGAAATTGGTACTGATCTGAATTAAACACAATATTAAAGTGGTTAAACAGCAAGTTAACATGCACCATGATGATCTACACATTTTTCTAATCAAGTTACATATGTAGATCATTTAATTCGGAGCTACGGGCTAGAAGATATGAGCTAAACAAGTTTAACATGGCAAGGATACAAAATGCATGCAAACATCAACCATGAACACACAAATCAAGGATGTAACATGACAATGTGATTTTACACACAAATCTAAGCAAGTTTCATATAGGACATGATCAAAACGGAGCAACGGATTAACAATTACAATCAACACAAGTTATAATAGCAATCTGCCCCGAAACAGCAACATAGCACTTTGCCAACATCAAAACAGCAAGCTACAGTAACATGATGGGCACAAACTTGATATGCACTTAAAGTAGACATGACATACTTCAAATCATCTTTAAGGTTCAGGTTCATAGGCATTAAGGTTAAGTCAATATGATCCATGCAAAATGCAATGTTCTGCTACAGATTATGACGGAGCATATACATAAGCAGGGTTAATATGATGGCAACTTGAGAGCAAGAAAGAGACAGGATACATGAACTTAACATGGCAACCAAAGGCATGGCATCAAAGTATACATCACATAGGCCAAATCACATGAAGGAACCATATGCATATGAGCTCTAGATTAGTGGCAACCAACAAGCAAAGTTGGCAAGTTTTATTACAGACAGCTTTTACTTAAAACAGCAACATTGACTAGGCATGTTTACAAGCTCATGGCAGTCACATCATGGCTTATCATGGCATGAAATAAATACTAACAGAAAGAAGACATGAAAATGCTCCAAAGTCATGTTGACAAGATGCTCATATGACATTTGCATTAAATCACACAAAAATGACAAAGTGGCAAGTATTAACAGTTTTCTGCAGTCAACAATATGAGGCACATTTGCAACAGAGATTATGACATGTGGATGAGTCCTAATATGAATGCAACAGCAACCATCATGTAGAGCACGAAGAGTAGATCATTTTACATATATAAATCATCATCATAGGACCAACATGCACAAAGTTACAAGCTCCAGAAAATGTAACATGATGCTGAAAATACTAAGGATTTACTCGTTTTTTCCTCAGAACTGAGCGTCGTATACTAAAACGTGCACAGGGCGCCGGGTAGAGCGGGGCGCTCACCTAGGGCCTAACAGGCCTCGCTGGGCTGGGCCCTGGCAGAATGGTAGGCCGGCGTGGGGGGCGCGGCCCAAGGTGGTTGACGCGAGCGGGAACAGCCATCGTCGCCTCCCTCGTCCGCCATCACGAGGCAGGAGGCCATGGCGCGGTCAACGGCGGCGGTGACGGCAGTCGGCGGGCAGGGAAGGCCGGCAGACGACGGGGATGGACGGATCCGGCCATGGGGGTTCGGACCTGGGCAGTGGCGGCGTCGATCCGACGAGCACGGAGCTCCGGGCGGCGGGCGGCGTGGCGCTCGGGCGCTGCAGGCAGTGAGTAGCGGGCGTCGCGGTGCAGCAGCGGCACGGCGCGGGGACGGGTGGTGGAGGCGCTGGGCGGCCGGAGTTGGTCACCGGCAGGGCGGATCCGGTGGCCGACGAGGTCGCGAGGCAACGGCGCTCGGGCGGACGGGAGGAGCTCGGGGCTCTCCCGATCCAGATCGGAGGAGGCGGCGGTGGATGGGCTTCGCGGTGGAGGAGGTGGCTGGCTGCCATTTGGCGGCGGCGCAGCGAACCAGGCGGCAACAAGTGGTGGCGGGGGATCTGCCGGCGTGGAAAACGAGGCGAGGGTGGCGGCTGGGAGCTGGGAGGAGGCTCGGGGGTAGGTTTAGGCCAGATTTGGAAGGGGAGCCCTTCCTTATATAGCAGGAAGGCTAGGGTTAGGGGATTTTGTCTGTTTTCGGACCGTGCGATCGCGATCGGACGGCGCAGAACGGAGGAGGGTAGCTGGGCTAGGTGGGCTGTGTGGGAGTGGTTTGGGCTGAGAGAAGAGATAGGTTTGGCAGCCCGGCACGAGTTTCGGAACACCGAAACGTCCGACGTTTTGACCGGCTATAGTGCCGCTATAGCTTATCCGTTGGGGCATCAAACGACCTCCGAATGGGACAAAATTTGGCAGGAGGTCTACCTATAATATAATAAGACCGCACATCAACTTTCACTCCATTCCGAGAACATTTTTATCCCACTTATAAAATAATATTTCGGAGGTGCCGCGGGCGCGTGCGAGTGTGTCGGGTCTCGAAACAGACAACGGAAGGGACGCGGAGAAGCCGACAACTACGAACGGATGCAAGTTTTGATGAAAACATGTGGATGAAAATGCACACGATGACATGGCAAGGCACAACAAGCAAACGAATCACATGACAACGACGGAAATAAATGGAAGGAATCTGGAGCATCGGTCTCGGGGCGTCACAACTCTCCCCCACTAACAGAAGATCTCGACCCGAGATCTTAGGAAGGAACCGGAAGATTGAAGAGGAAGATGAAAACAAAGTTGCTTCTTTGACAAATGAGTGAAACTAACGAGCCTTAGAGGTTGCAAAGACATGAGAAAAGGTTTCAAAGACGTAAAGAGTTGACAAACAAGATGAATGAATTGAAACCACTCCGGATGAAACGAGATGGACAAAGAATGAGAACGAAAGAATTTGGGCAGCACTCTGGTAGAAAAAAGAAGCAAAGCTTGATAAGATGAAAAGAACTTGAAAATATGATAATGCTCCGGTAAAATGGATAAGCAAGGAAAGAACATGATCTTGGCGAAAAAAAGATAATGGTTCGAAGAGAGCAACATCACAACGCCTCCGGAACAAAAGAATAGAAGCTAAATCATTGGAAACAAAAGAACGGAGAAGTAAATGACAACTTCTACCACAATTGAATTTGAAAAGCATCCTCGCAAAGAAGGATTGAACGGAGTTGTTGGAAAATCAACAACGAAAAGAAAAATCTTGTCGTGGGCTTATGGAAAACATCTCAAAACTTGAGGTGAAATTCTGCCACTACGGAAAGAATTGATTGCTTGAGAGCAACATAGAGATGAAAAAACTTCTTCCACCGAGAGGATAAAGAGCAAGCTTGGATCATGGATAATCACCACAAATAGCAACAATCCTTCAGAAAGGCTTTAGGTGAAATCTATACCAAGATAACTCCAACGAAGAGGTTGATGGGTTTAAAATATCTCATTCTTGACAACTGTGAATCATGAAACACGAAGACAAATTGTCAAGAAGGACATAATACCACCTCAAAAGATAAGGTAGAAAGAATTAGCACTTGGGAATGCAATATGAAGAATGCTTGAGCTCCTCGAAGAACACTTTGAGAATGAATTAAATCCTCGACAAACCACCATGAAGAACTCCGGTAAACAAAGGGATGATAGAAACGAAGGTTGAAAAGAACAAGATGAAGCCTTGCAATGATTTAGATGGAGCTTCGCGATGAGATAACCGAGAAAACTTGGAACTCCGGAAAAGAAAGATGAACAGCTAGAACCAAGAATTTATTCATCAAGAACAAACTCCGGAAGAAGGAATTAAATCACTTCCATGAAACAAGAATAAGAATTATGATATGTCTATCCTTCATCAAAATAAATTGATGAAAAGCAATGGATTTGCATACTACTTATTCTTCTTGAAAAGATTAAAGAGATATATAGCGCCAACTTGACAAAGTCTACGATGAAACACCGGTAGTATTTTGGAAAGAACAAATGAATTGATACGATAACAAGGAAGAGGAATGTTGAATGAAACCACCGTAAGAATTGAAAAGAACGAATAAAAAGAGAATGAATCGCCGGGAAGAATTAGAAAACGAACGAAGATACTTGCGGGAATTTAGATACAAGAGAACAAAGAGATCACGAGCTGACTAAAGAATACTTGAACGATGCACCGGAAGAATTGGGGAATGAGAGATGAGCGTTGAGAATGAATAATTCTTCCAAATGACGGCCTCCGGAGAATTGAAATTAGAAAGAACTCATGAAATGCTCCGGATGGGTAAAAAAATAATTTCTCACAATCGAAAACAGTTGTGAGGATGGCATGAAGCTAGAACCACGAATCTTGAAGAGAACGGATGAGGGAAATTCTTCTTCGGTCTTCCAATGCTGAGAATGACGACGAGAACCACCAAGAAGAATTTATGGGATACTCCAGAATAATGACGAATAGAAATGTTGAGCCAAATTTGAAAAGAATTTGAAAGAGATCTTGGAGAGAGATATGACTGATGGAATCCATTCTTACGTCAAACTTTGAAATAATTTGAGAATAACTCCGTGAAAACTAGAAGAGTTAGGTAAGATCCTGGGAAAAGACCTGTGGGTTAGGGCCCACTCAAAAGAAACACCGTTGGAACGATTGCTTGAAATAGAGATTGCACCGGTTGATTGAAAGACTTGAATGAGATAACGACCTCAAAATAGCTTGAACAGATCTTTAATGGGAACACGAACCTTCTGAGATAATTTCTTCGCATCGGAAAAGAATAGAGAGAGGTGAATAAACAAGAGAGGCTTGAATAAGAATTTCCAACATGGGAAATATTTGAATCAATGAAAGGAAAAATATCAACACTGAAAGCTTGAATTTAGACCACCGGAGAAGAAAACGAGAACGAAGAATGATGAACTTGTAGGTCCTGAGCATCTTCACGAGAAATCACCGGTTAAGAACATTGAAGGAAAAGAATGGAGAGATTTCACACGAATAAATTGGATACTTGATTTGAGAATTTTGACTCCGCAAAGAAAAGTGTGGGAGGGTGGGCAAAATAAAGACAATTTGGGATGTGTGAAACGAACGCCGTAGAGAAAACTAAGAATTGATCTTGCAAATATTGAAATGATCGGACTAAGTGAGGATAAGCACACCGGGTGAAAAGAATTTACATGAAGGATTAGCAATCCCATAGAAACATGAGAACGCCGTTTAGGAAAGGATATGGAATCAACACTTGACTTCGAAGCAACTCGAATACCACAACTCAAAACAAAACAAAGGATGTGGCTTGCAGAATAAGCCGGAACAAACATATGATAGAGATTTTGTCCGAAATTTTTGTGGTGGGGCCCACACGGGCTCGATCGTACAACGACCATCACGTACAAGGCAGTGTACATGACTTACGAAGCGTCCCCGAACCGTAGCAAAGCTACAAGGGCTCTTTAAGACGCAACGAGCACCGCTGTAAAAACGACTGTGGACAGGCGGACCACTAGACGTCGAACCCCAATCTCATATCATGCATCTGTCGGAAAGATATCCTGGGTAACTACTTGAATTCCCACCTAAGAACTCCTGAAACTTCTTGATTATGCGATCAGGTTGCGGGTCCAGGAACCTACTCAGTAATCAACAACCTAATCAGCTGCAACTGCATCCGCAACCCTTAACACACAATCGAGAAACTTCGCAAATTCGTCTACCTCAGACCTTCGAAAACACAGCGATACTAGTCACGGTGGATCATCCGATCTATCTCCTCCAGTACTGGGGAAAAGTCACGGCACTATTTGCCACCACAAAAAGTATAGAAGTGTTTCGATGTCGGCGTCCTCTGGTATTCAGGAACTGAAACGATAGCGAATGTGACAAGAACCCCTTGGAGCTCAACTCCCCGGGTCCAATCCATACGGTCAGGAGGCACCAAGACAGAATTCCCGTCACAACGATATCATAACGATTCCAAAATACCCGCGTGATCCAAATTTTTTTTTGAGTGAGAAGAGGTAGTAGAATAAAACACCTATGCCACCATTCCTCACCAGAGCGACGAAGGGGATAAGGAGTAAAAAGAATTCCTACTCTCTGATATATAACTAGACCCAAAAAATAGTTTTTCTTCTATACTCGCCAACGGTTTGATCAATCAAGGGGGCTCCTATGGTCGGTCGAGGCTCTGATACAAACTTGTCACGCCCAATATGCGGTCCTATCCTCAAGGGACTAGAAAATCCCACTAAGGATAGAAGCGCATATTGGAGACGCTTCGCAAGGTCTATATCATTACATCATACTATGTACTGAATAGATGGGGATACATACAAATACATACAGTCATCACAGGAATACATCAATACATAGCAAACACCACACAGAAGAGCAGAATCCGACTACGGATGAAACACAAACGAAAAACACGAACGACATCCACCCTGCTAGCCCGGGCTGCCGACCAGGAACCTATCCCCAAATCGACGAAGAAGAAGCATAAGAAGAACTCCAAAAGCAAACATGCATCGCTCTCACGTCAAAGCATCACTTTACCTGTACCTGCAACCTGTTGTTGTAGTAAACTGTGAGCCACGAGGACTCAGCAATCCCATAACCATGGGTAGCAAGACTATCAAAGCTTAATGGGTATGGAAGGGGTAAAGTGGTGAGGTTGCAGCAAGCACTAAGCATTGTATGGTGGCTAACTTACGAGTACAAGAATAAGAAGAGTAACTACGCATAACGGTCGCAAACTATTAATGATCAAGAAGTGATCCTGAACACCTACTTACGAGTACAAATATACCCCCACCGTGTTCTCTTCCCGAACTTCCTCGAAAAGAGACGATCACGGTTACGCACGCGGTTGGTGTATTTTAATTAGGATTAGTGTCAAGTTCTCTACAACCGGAGGTTATAAATTTCCATGTCGCCACATAACCGCGGGCACGGCTTCGCGAAAGATTTAACCCTGCAGGGGTGCTCCAAGTAGTCCATTATAAATTACCACACGCATCCGATGGAACATCCTCACACCATGATAACACGATGCTTACGATAAGGAATCCCGGTGGACAAGCCACTCGTAACAGGTAAAACTAAACCAGCAAGACCACCCGGTGTGTCGATCCCGCTTCGGAGTCGCGCGCACTCGTCCCCGGACACCACCGTCTATGCAAAGGCTACGGTTAGCTGAGACCCAAGTTGCCAAGGGGGCGCCGCAGGCTGCTAGGTAGGTGGACCAACGGTTGTGTTTTGCCGCTGGCCCGAGTTATGTTGGAATTAAAAGAGTCCCCGAGGTGGCGACCCTCTATGCATTTAATTATTAGGTTCATGTTGGCAAATGTTAAAACCAATGTTGGGCCTTGCTGGAGAAGTCTTAGCCTAAAACGAATGGACAGGGGGGGTTCCCATATGCCCCACATGTGTTAGAAGCGCTCATCAAGGAACATAACACTGGTATTACGGAAACTAGGGCGGCATGAGTGGAACAAAACACTAGGCAAAAGGCCGAGCCTTCCACCCATTACCAAGTATATAGATGCATTAATTAAATAAGAGATATTGTGATATCCCATGATATCCATGTCCCAACATGGAACAACCTGCAACTGCTCCTGCAACTAGCAACGCTATAAGAAAGGGGCTGAGCAAAGCGGTAACATAGCCAAACAACGGTTTGCTGGGTAGGGGTAGTTAGAGGCTGTATCATGGCATATTAGAGGCTGACATGTATGTGGTAGGAAGCGCGACATAGTGATAGCAACGAGACAACTAGCAAGCAAAGATAGTAGATATATTCAAGGTCATGATCATCTTGCCTGAAATCCCGCTCGGAAGAAGATCGAGTCCATGAAGAAGACGAACCAACGTAGTCGAACGAGTCCTCACAATCGCAACGAAAGCGGATCTATCGAGAAGAAGCACAACCGGAAAGAAGCAAACAACATGGTAAATACACAAGCATAAACATGACATGATGCACAACCAAATATGATGCGTGTCAAGTTTAAAGATGCATGGCATGGCAAAGATGCAACAAACAACTACTACACATTAAGTGAAGCTCAACTCCACATTCAAATTATTTAGTTCACTCTCGTTTATGCACATGACACGATTAAAATGTTGGTTAAGATGGCACGAGACGAAGCACAAGCAATCCATACAACTAGGCAAGTTTAAATGAGGCCGGAAACACAAGTAACAATTCCGGGAAATCCCCATATGAAATTTCGAAATTGGTACTGATCTGAATTAAACACAATGTTAAAGTGGTTAACCAGCAAGTTAACATGCACCAATATGATCTATATGTTTTTCTAATCAAGTTACATATGTAGATCATTTAATTCAGAGCTACGGGCTAGAAGATATGAGCTAAACAAGTTTAACATGGCAAGGATGCAAAATGCTTGCAAACATCAACCATGAACATACAAATCAAGGAGGCAACATGACAATGTGATTCTACACACAAATCTAAGCAAGTTTCATATAGGACATGATCAAAACGGAGCAACGGATTAACAATTACAATCAACACAAGTTATAATAGCAATCTGCCCCGAAACAGCAACATAGCACTTTGCCAATATCAAAACAGCAAGCTACAGTAACATGATGGCCACAAACTTGATATGCACTTAAAGTAGACATGACATACTTCAAATCATCTTTAAGGTTCAGGTTCATAGGCATCAAGGTTAAGTCAATATGATCCATGCAAAATGCAATGTTCTACTACAGATTATGACAGAGCATATACATGAGCAGGGTTAATACGATGGCAACTTGAGAGCAAGAAAAAGACAGGCTACAGGAACTTAACATGGCAACCAAAGGCATGGTATCAAAGAAGACATCACATAGGCCAAATCACATGAAGGAACCATATGCATATGAGCTCTAGATTAGTGGCAACCAACAAACAAAGTTGGCAAGTTTTATTACAGACAACTTTTACTTAAAACAGCAACATTGACTAGGCATGTTTACAAGCTCATGGCAGTCACATCATGGCTTATCATGGCATGAAATAAATACTAATAGAAAGAAGACATGAAAATGCTCCAAAGTCATGTTGACAAGATGCTCATATGACATTTGCATTAAATCACACAAAAATGACAAAGTGGCAAGTATTAACAGTTTTCTGCAGTCAATAGCATGAGGCACATTTGCAACAGAGATTATGACATGTGGATGAGTCCTAATATGAATGCAACAGCAACCATCATGTAGAGCACGAAGAGTAGATCATTTTACATATATAAATCATCATCATAGGACCAACATGCACAAAGTTACAAGCTCCAGAAAATGCAACATGATGCTGAAAATACTGAGGATTTACTCATTTTTTTCTCAAAACTGAGCGTCGTATACTAAAACGTGCACAGGGCACCGGGTAGAGCGGGGCGGTCACCTAGGGCCTAATAGGCCTCGCTAGGCTGGGCTCTGGCAGAATGGCAGGCCGGCGCGGGGGGCGCGGCCCACGGTGGTTGACGCGAGCGGGCGCAGCCATCGTCGCCTCCCTCGTCCGCCATCATGAGGCAGGAGGCCATGGCGCGGTCAACGGCGGCGGTGACAGCAGTCGGCGGGCGGGGAAGGCCGGCAGACGACGGGGATGGACGGATCCGGCAGTGGGGGTTCGGACCTGGGCAGTGGCGGCGGAGATCCGGCGAGCACGGAGCTCCGGGCGGCGGGCGGCGCGGTGAGGTGGCAACAACGGGTGGCGGCGCGGCGCTCGGGCGCTGGAGGCAGTGAGCAGCGGGCGGCGCGGTGCAGGAGCTGCACGGCGCGGGGACGGGTGGCGGAGGCGCTGGGCGGCCGGAGTTGGTCCCTGGCAGGGCGGATCCGGTGGCCGACGAGGACGTGAGGCGACGGCGCTCGGGCGGACGGGAGGAGCTCGGGGCTCTCCCGATCCAGATCGGAGGAGGCGGCGGCGGATGGGCTTCGCGGTACAGGAGGTGGCTGGCTGCCAGTTGGCGGCGGCGCAGCGAACCAGGCGGCAACAAGTGGCGGCGGGGGATCTGCCGGCACGGAAAACGAGGCGAGGGTGGCGGCTGGGAGCTGGGAGGAGGCTAGGGGGTAGGTTTAGGCCAGATTTGGAAGGGGAGCCCTTCCTTATATAGCAGGAAGGCTAGGGTTAGGGGATTTTGTCTGTTTTCGGACCGTGCGATCGCGATCGGACAACGCAGAACGGAGGAGGGTAGCTGGGCTAGGTAGGCTGTGTGGGAGTGGTTTGGGCTGAGAGAAGAGAGAGGTTTGGCAGCTCGGCACGAGTTTCGGAACACCGAAACGTCCGACGTTTTGACCGGCTATAGTGCCGCTATAGGTTATCCGTTGGGGCATCAAACGACCTCCGAATGGGACAAAATTTGGCAGGCGGTCTACCTATAATATAATAAGACCGCACATCAACTTTCACTCCATTCCGAGAACATTTTTATCCCACTTATAAAATAATATTTCGGAGGTGCGCGGGCGCGTGCTAGTGTGTCGGGTCTCGAAACAGACAACGGAAGGGACGCGGAGAAGCCGGCAACTACGAACGGATGCAAGTTTTTATGAAAACATGTGGATGAAAATGCACACGATGACATGGCAAGGCGCAACAAGCAAACGAATCACATGGCAACGACGGAAATAAATGGAAGGAATCTGGAGCATCGGTCTCGGGGCGTCACAACTCTCCCACACTAACAGAAGAACTCGACCCGAGATCTTAGGAAGGAACCGGAAGATTGAAGAGGAAGATGAAAACAAAGTTGCTTCTTTGACAAACGAGTGAAACCAACGAGCCTTAGAGGTTGCAATGACATGAGAAAAGGTTTCAAAGACGTAAAGAGTTGACAAAGAAGATGAATGAATTGAAACCACTCCGGATGAAACGAGATGGACAAAGAATGAGAACGAAAGAATTTGGGCAGCACTCCGGTAGAAAAAAGAAGCAAAGCTTGATAAGATGAAAAGAACTTGAAAATATGATAATGCTCCGGTAAAATGGATAAGCAAGGAAAGAACATGATCTTGGCGAAAAAAAGATAATGGTTCGAAGAGAGCAACATCACAACGCCTCCGGAACAAAAGAATAGAAGCTAAATCGTTGGAAACAAAAGAACGGAGAAGCAAATGACAACTTCTACCACAATTGAATTTGAAAAGCATCCTCGCAAAGAAGGATTGAACGGAGTTGTTGGAAAATCAACAACGAAAAGAAAAATCTTGTCATGGGCTTATGGAAAACATCTCTAAACTTGAGGTGAAATTCTGCCACTACGGAAAGAATTGATTGCTTGAGAGCAACATAGAGATGAAAAAACTTCTTCCACCGAGAGGATAAAGAGCAAGCTTGGATCATGGATAATCACCACAAATAGCAACAATCCTTCGGAAAGGCTTTAGGTGAAATCTATACCAAGATAACTCCAACGAAGAGGTTGATGGGTTTAAAATATCTCATTCTTGAGAACTGTGAATCATGAAACACGAAGACAAATTGTCAAGAAGGACATAATACCACCTCAAAAGATAAGGTAGAAAGAATTAGCACTTCGGAATGCAATATGAAGAATGCTTGAGCTCCTCGAAGAACACTTTGAGAATGAATTAAATCCTCGACAAACCACCATGAAGAACTCCGGTAAACAAAGGGATGATAGAAACGAAGGTTGAAAAGAACAAGATGAAGCCTTGCAATGATTTAGATGGAGCTTCACGATGAGATAACCAAGAAAACTTGGAACTCCGGAAAAGAAAGATGAACAGTTAGAACCGAGAATTTATTCATCAAGAACAAACTCCGGAAGAAGGAATTAAATCACTTCCATGAAACAAGAATAAGAATTATGATATGTCTATCCTTCATCAAAATAAATTGATGAAAAGCAATGGATTTGCATACTACTTATTCTTCTTGAAAAGATTAAAGAGAGATATAGCGCCAACTTGACAAAGTCTTCGATGAAACACCGGTAGTATTTTGGAAAGAACAAATGAATTGATACGATAACAAGGAAGAGGAATGTTGAATGAAACCACCGTAAGAATTGAAAAGAACGAATAAAAAGAGAATGAATCGCCGGGAAGAATTAGAAAACGAACGAAGATACTTGCGGGAATTTAGATACAAGAGAACAAAGAGATCACGAGCTGACTAAAGAATACTTGAACGATGCACCGGAAGAATTGGGGAATGAGAGATGAGGGTTGAGAATGAATAATTCTTCCGAATGACGGCCTCCGGAGAATCGAAATTAGAAAGAACTCATGAAATGCTCCGGATGGGTAAAAAAATAATTTCTCACAATCGAAAACAATTGTGAGGATGGCATGAAGCTAGAACCACGAATCTTCAAGAGAACGGATGAGGGAAATTCTTCTTCGGTCTTCCAATGCTGAGAATGACGACGAGAACCACCAAGAAGAATTTATGGGATACTCCCGAATAATGACGAATAGAAAGGTTGAGCCAAATTTGAAAAGAATTTGAAAGAGATCTTGGAGAGAGATATGACTGATGGAATCCATTCTTACGTCAAACTTTGAAATAATTTGAGAATAACTCCGTGAAAACTAGAAGAGTTAGGTAAGATCCTGGGAAAAGACCTGTGGGTTAGGGCCCACTCAAAAGAAACACCGTTGGAACGATTGCTTGAAATAGAGATTGCACCGGTTGATTGAAAGACTTGAATGAGATAACGACCTCAAAATAGCTTGAACAGATCTTTAATGGGAACACGAACCTTCTGAGATAATTTATTCGCATCGGAAAAGAATAGAGAGAGGTGAATAAACAAGAGAGGCTTGAATAAGAATTTCCAACATGGGAAATATTTGAATCAATGAAAGGAAAAATATCAACACTGAAAGCTTGAATTTAGACCACCGGAGAAGAAAACGAGAACGAAGAATGATGAACTTGTAGGTCCTGAGCATCTTCACGAGAAATCACCGGTTAAGAACATTGAAGGAAAAGAATGGAGAGATTTCACACGAATAAATTGGATACTTGATTTGAGAATTTTGACTCCGCAAAGAAAAGGGTGGGAGGGTGGGGAAAATAAAGACAACTTGGGATGGGTGAAACGAACGCCGTAGAGAAAACTGAGAATTGATCTTGCAAATATTGAAATGATCGGACTAAGTGAGGAGAAGCACACCGGGTGAAAAGAATTTACATGAAGGATTAGCAATCCCATAGAAACATGAGAACGCCGTTTAGGAAAGGATATGGAATCAACACTTGACTTCGAAGCAACTCGAATACCACAACTCAAAACAAAACAAAGGATGTGGCTTGCAGAATAAGCCGGAACAAACATATGATAGAGATTTTGTCCGAAATTTTTGTGGTGGGGCCCACACGGGCTCGATCGTACAGCGACCATCACGTACAAGGCAGTGTACATGACTTACGAAGCGTCCCCGAACCGTAGCAAAGCTACAAGGGCTCTTTAAGACGCAACGAGCACCGCTGTAAAAACGACTGTGGACAGGCGGACCACTAGACGTCGAACCCCAATCTCATATCATGCATCTGTCGGAAAGATATCCTGGGTAACTACTTGAATTCCCACCTAAGAACTCCTGAAACTTCTTGATTATGCGATCAGGTTGCGGGTCCAGGAACCTACTCAGTAATCAACAACCTAATCAGCTGCAACTGCATCCGCAACCCTTAACACACAATCGAGAAACTTCGCAAATTCGTCTACCTCGGACCTTCGAAAACACAGCGATACTAGTCACGGTGGATCATCCGAGCTATCTCCTCCAGTACTGGGGAAAAGTCACGGCACTATTTGCCACCACAAAAAGTATAGAAGTGTTTCGATGTCGGCGTCCTCTGGTATTCAGGAACTGAAACGATAGCGAATGTGACAAGAACCCCTTGGAGCTCAACTCCCCGGGTCCAATCCATACGGTCAGGAGGCACCAAGACAGAATTCCTGTCACAACGATATCATAACGATTCCAAAATACCCGCGTGATCCAAATTTTTTTTTGAGTGAGAAGAGGTAGTAGAATAAAACACCTACGCCACCATTCCTCACCAGAGCGACGAAGGGGATAAGGAGTAAAAAGAATTCCTACTCTCTGATATATAACTAGACCCAAAAAATAGTTTTTCTTCTATACTCGCCAACGGTTTGATCAATCAAGGGGGCTCCTATGGTCGGTCGAGGCTCTGATACAAACTTGTCACGCCCAATATGCGGTCCTATCCTCAAGGGACTAGAAAATCCCACTAAGGATAGAAGCGCATATTGGAGATGCTTCGCAAGGTCTATATCATTACATCATACTATGTACTGAATAGATGGGGATACATACAAATACATACAGTCATCACAGGAATACATCAATACATAGCAAACACCACACAGAAGAGCAGAATCCGACTACGGATGAAACACAAACGAAAAACACGAACGACATCCACCCTGCTAGCCCGGGCTGCCGACCAGGAACCTATCCCCAAATCGACGAAGAAGAAGCATAAGAAGAACTCCAAAAGCAAACATGCATCGCTCTCACGTCAAAGCATCACTTTACCTGTACCTGCAACCTGTTGTTGTAGTAAACTGTGAGCCACGAGGACTCAGCAATCCCATAACCATGGGTAGCAAGACTATCAAAGCTTAATGGGTATGGAAGGGGTAAAGTGGTGAGGTTGCAGCAAGCACTAAGCATTGTATGGTGGCTAACTTACGAGTACAAGAATAAGAAGAGTAACTACGCATAACGGTCGCAAACTATTAATGATCAAGAAGTGATCCTGAACACCTACTTACGAGTACAAACATAACCCCACCATGTTCTCTTCCCGAACTTCCTCGAAAAGAGACGATCACGGTTACGCACGCGGTTGGTGTATTTTAATTAGGATTAGTGTCAAGTTCTCTACAACCGGAGGTTATAAATTTCCATGTCGCCACATAACCGCGGGCACGGCTTCGCGAAAGATTTAACCCTGCAGGGGTGCTCCAAGTAGTCCATTATAAATTACCACACGCATCCGATGGAACATCCTCACACCATGATAACACGATGCTTACGATAAGGAATCCCGGTGGACAAGCCACTCGTAACAGGTAAAACTAAACCAGCAAGACCACCCGGTGTGTCGATCCCGCTTCGGAGCCGCGCGCACTCGTCCCCGGACTCCACCGTCTATGCAAAGGCTACGGTTAGCTGAGACCCAAGTTGCCAAGGGGGCGCCGCAGGCTGCTAGGTAGGTGGACCAACGGTTGTGTTTTGCCGCTGGCCCGAGTTATGTTGGAATTAAAAGAGTCCCCGAGGTGGCGACCCTCTATGCATTTAATTATTAGGTTCATGTTGGCAAATGTTAAAACCAATGTTGGGCCTTGCTGGAGAAGTCTTAGCCTAAAACGAATGGACAGGGGGGGTTCCCATATGCCCCACATGTGTTAGAAGCGCTCATCAAGGAACATAACACCGGTATTACGGAAACTAGGGCGGCATGAGTGGAACAAAACACTAGGCAAAAGGCCGAGCCTTCCACCCATTACCAAGTATATAGATGCATTAATTAAATAAGAGATATTGTGATATCCCATGATATCCATGTCCCAACATGGAACAACCTGCAACTGCACCTGCAACTAGCAACGCTATAAGAAAGGGGCTGAGCAAAGCGGTAACATAGCCAAACAACGGTTTGCTGGGTAGGGGTAGTTAGAGGCTGTATCATGGCATATGAGAGGCTGACATGTATGTGGTAGGAAGCGCGACATAGCGATAGCAACGAGACAACTAGCAAGCAAAGATAGTAGATATATTCAAGGTCATGATCATCTTGCCTGAAATCCCGCTCGGAAGAAGATCGAGTCCATGAAGAAGACGAACCAACGTAGTCGAACGAGTCCTCACAATCGCAATGAAAGCGGATCTATCGAGAAGAAGCACAACCAGAAAGAAGCAATCAACATGGTAAACACACAAGCATAAACATGACATGATGCACAACCAAATATGATGCGTGTCAAGTTTAAAGATGCATGGCATGGCAAAGATGCAACAAACAACTACTACACATTAAGTGAAGCTCAACTCCACATTCGAATTATTTAGTTCACTCTCGTTTATGCACATGACAAGATTAAAATGTTGGTTAACATGGCACGAGACGAAGCATAAGCAATCCATACAAGTAGGCAAGTTTAAATGAGGCCGGAAACACAAGTAACAATTCCGGGAAATCCCCATATGCAAATTTCGAAATTGGTACTGATCTGAATTAAACACAATATTAAAGTGGTTAAACAGCAAGTTAACATGCACCATGATGATCTACACATTTTTCTAATCAAGTTACATATGTAGATCATTTAATTCGGAGCTACGGGCTAGAAGATATGAGCTAAACAAGTTTAACATGGCAACTTGAGAGCAAGAAAAAGACAGGCTACAGGAACTTAACATGGCAACCAAAGGCATGGCATCAAAGTATACATCACATAGGCCAAATCACATGATGGAACCATATGCATATGAGCTCTAGATTAGTGGCAACCAACAAGCAAAGTTGGCAAGTTTTATTACAGACAGCTTTTACTTAAAACAACAACATTGACTAGGCATGTTTACAAGCTCATGGCAGTCACATCATGGCTTATCATGGCATGAAATAAATAATAACAGAAAGAAGACATGAAAATGCTCCAAAGTCATGTTGACAAGATGCTCATATGACATTTGCATTAAATCACACAAAAATGACAAAGTGGCAAGTATTAACAGTTTTCCGCAGTCAACAATATGAGGCACATTTGCAACAGAGATTATGACATGTGGATGAGTCCTAATATGAATGCAACAGCAACCATCATGTAGAGCACGAAGAGTAGATCATTTTACATATATAAATCATCATCATAGGACCAACATGCACAAAGTTACACGCTCCAGAAAATGCAACATGATGCTGAAAATACTGAGGATTTACTCGTTTTGTCCTCAGAACTGAGCGTCGTATACTAAAATGTGCACAGGGCGCCGGGTAGAGCGGAGCGCTCACCTAGGGCCTAACAGGCCTCGCTGGGCTGGGCCCTGGCAGAATGGCAGGCCGGCGTGGGGGGCGCGGCCCACGGTGGTTGATGCGAGCGGGCGCAGCCATCGTTGCCTTCCTCGTCCGCCATCACGAGGCAGGAGGCCATGGCGCGGTCAACGGCGGCGGTGACGGCAGTCGGCGGGCGGGGAAGGCCGGCAGACGACGGGGATGGACGGATCCGGCCGTGGGGGTTCGGACATGGGCAGTGGCGGTGGAGATCTGGTGAGCACGGAGCTCCGGACGACGGGCGGCGCGGTGAGGCAGCAGCAACGGGTGGCGGCGCGGCGCTCGGGCGCTGGAGGTAGTGAGCAGCGGGCGGCGCGGTGCAGCAGCGGCACGGCGCGGGGACGGGTGGCGGAGGCGCTGGGCGGCCGGAGTTGGTCGCCGGCAGGGCGGATCCGGTGACCGACGAGGTCGCGAGGCGACGGCGCTCGGGCGGACGGGAGGAGCTCGGGGCTCTCCCGATCCAGATTGGAGGAGGCAGCGGCGGGTGGGCTTCGCGGGCGGGCCGCGCTTGGGCCTGACGGGCCCGCTCGGTGGAGGAGGTGGCTGGCTGCCACTTGGCGGCGGCGCAGTGAACCAGGCGGCAACAAGTGGCCGCGGGGGATTCCTTTGGCGCGGAAAACGAGGCGAGGGTGGCGGCTGGGAGCTGGGAGGAGGCTAGGGGGTAGGTTTAGGCCAGATTTGGAAGGGGAGCCCTTCCTTATATAGCAGGTAGGCTAGGGTTAGGGGATTTTGTGTGTTTTCGGACCGTGCGATCGCGATCGGACGGCGCAAAATGGAGGAGGGTAGCTGGGCTAGGTGGGCTGTGTGGGAGTGGTTTGGGCTGAGAGAAGAGAGAGGTTTGGCAGCCCGGCACGAGTTTCGGAACACCGAAACGTCCAACGTTTTGACCGGCTATAGTGCCGCTATAGGTTATCCGTTGGGGCATCAAACGACCTCCGAATGGGACAAAATTTGGCAGGCGGTCTACCTATAATATAATAAGACCGCACGTCAACTTTCACTCCATTCCGAGAACATTTTTATCCCACTTATAAAATAATATTTCGGAGGTGCCACGGGCGCGTGCGAGTCTGTCGGGTCTCAAAATGCACAACGGAAGGGACGCGGAGAAGCCGGCAACTACGAACGGATGCAAGTTTTTATGAAAACATGTGGATGAAAATGCACACGATGACATGGCAAGGCGCAACAAGCAAACGAATCACATGGCAACGACGGAAATAAATGGAAGGAATCTGGAGCATCGGTCTCGGGGCGTCACAGATTACCTTGACGCCGTAAATCTTAGAAGACGCCTCGTGTGCGAGGAAGTCCTTGTCGTCCACGGCCAAGCAGCAGGATGTTGGTGGAGCATCCCTCACCGAGCCTACAGGAAGTTTTGCATATAGTTAGCAAACCTGGAAACATACAACATGGACTACCACAACGTAGCGTTGAAGGAAAAAAACTAAGAGCATGTAACTGAACCTCCTGCAGCTCTAGCCTCTAGCATGCACCCGAGATTCAGTTCAGACGAATCCAGAAGAGCAACCTATGCTTTCTCTGTCTCTTGGTCGTGACTGCAGAAACAAAGCAACAGTTTTACCATCCCGCACTTGCCTCAAGTAGATGGAAAGATCAATATGAATAAGGATAATTTGCCCAACCAAACATTGACAGCATAGCAACAACAATTTTAAGTCAATAGCTTTGTGAGCATGTAGTAGATTGTTCACATCCTAATGAAATACATGGCAAAGAAGCTTTACAAAAAAAACTACTGTAGATTGCAGTGAAATCAAAGTACCACTACTACTGTAGATTGCAAATAATATGAGCAAAGCAAACCAAAATATTATTGCAAAATATATGGATTTATAGCTAGGATCAATAAGCTAAGATCAAATGTCATACTAATATGTTCTAATCCTATTCTTGCTTGCTGCAATCTAAAGAACATCACCGCACAGACTACACATGCTAGGACTAGCATTGGTTAAAAATAACTAATAATCACATGATGAAGTCCTACAATGAATTCCAGAAGTAGTGACCAGATTCGTAGAAAACAGAACAACAAAGTCATGCCATGACCAAATCCTAACCAGAACGCATTTAATAAAATGGATTGCATCTGGCTGCTGTAATAGTGTATATATACATGCAAACGACATGAACGTTCCATCAGGCCATGATCAACTACTCCAAACCATTACGTGCTTTGCAAAAAAATAATAGAAGAAGTAATCAGCAGATGACACAATGAACAAGTGAAGGATTTATATATCTCCCTGTCGAAGAATCAAGTCGATGAAGACATGCAGTAGAAGGAGGAGCAGCCTTGCATCATCGGTTGGCTCAGGTCGACGCTGGAAAGTGTGCCGCTGTACATGGTCAGAACCCGCACGACTTAGCCTCTCTGTCCCCCACCTCAACTCGCCCGTGCGGCTGCTGCAGTTGGATGTAAGTGTGTAAATACAACATACTTTGCATCATGTATCTAGACTATAGCATCTTGCAGTTAGCAGTACATGAATTCAACTCAATAGTATAATAAACATCCGCTGGAAGTTGTCAAATTAATTCATTCTCTGCTAATTGCCAGAGCAAGTGTTGTAGATAGAATGGTGGGTGTCATCCACAATAAGATAATTGCTCCTACTGAAATATCATTCATTTAGTACGAAAACAACAAGCTTAGCTAGTTCATGACCATCAACAACCACACGCATCACTTGTATAGCAGCAGGAGCAAAATTGATATGAATTCAAAGGACAATTGTTCAACTAGTGCAACCATCAACTAGTTCAACTAGCACGTTGTAGGAGATATGCCCTAGAGGCAATAATAAATGTTATTATTTATCTTCATGTTCCTGATTAAGTTTATGTTCCATGCTATAACTGCTATGGTTCTCGAGTCTGCAATAACCACGAGGCTCGGAGGAAGACTCATATGCACGTGTGAAATAATAAACGGTAAAATGTATTCCTAGTCATGCCTCTAGGACTAGCTCAAGTGTTGTATGATGGTCCTGTTTTCCTGATCATGGGCATGTCTATGCCGGCAATTTTGAGGGCACAATGTTAGGAGAACACTTGTGTTGAATCGACCCGAATTGATGTTATGCTATGAGATACATTCGTCACAAGTTAATGGTTAATAACACATAGAAAGTTTACGTTTGCATAATTCCTTAGACCATGAGAGTATCGAGTTTCTTCATGCTTGATTCATGAACTTTGGGGTTTGTTAAACGTCATCCGTAAATGGGTGGCTATTACGGCGGCTTACGGGTTCATGGAAAAGTATGTCAAGTAACTTGATAGCTCAAGATTGGGATTTGCTCCTCCGACGAACGAGAGATATCTCTGGGTCCTCTCGGTGTTACGGTATCCACCATCGTCTGGCCAGACACAAAGTGATTTGATCACAGGGATGCCGGAACACGGGAACGAGAAAAGAGAACAAAACCGGCAACGAGGTAACTGGCATTGTGGACAAGTGTTGATCCACAGGGATGCCGATGATTCTCACCTCGGGTATTTGTAACATATCGTGAAGGAACAGGAATAGCACACGGCAACTGGAGGTTCACTCGAATATTTATTCGTGTGGGTATAGGGGTCAATATGGGTGTCCACGGCTCCGATGTTGATCATTGATCGGAAAGTGTTCCGGTCATGTCTATGCTTCACCGAACCTATAGGGTCACACGCTTAAGGGTCATCTATCTGCTGAATACTAGACAGGGAGTCTGAGAGAAAGTCACCGGAAAAGTTTCGGAAACAGCGGAAAAGTTCCGGAGAGAGAACACTGGAATAGTTTCGGTAAAACTGAAAAGTTATTTCAGGGTATACCATTGAGTCAAATTGGTTTCGGCATACGTCTGGAAATTCTTGGAGGGTGCCAGAATTGTTCTGGAAACTTCTGGGATTTTTCCGGGATAAAAACCGGAAATGTTCCGGAGCTGCCGGAACCGGTTTGGTTGCTTTTCGCAGATGAAAATCACTAGTCCGGAATTGTTTCGGAACGCGTCCAAAATCATTTTAGTGGGTACTGGAATTATTCTAAGACCCACAGAAATATTTTCGGATTTAACGGTCACGGAAAAATGTTTCCGTGAATAGTGAAAGTGCTTTTTGGGTGGCTTCTTGGAGAAGCCACCTTGAGGGCCGTTTGGTATTTTTCCCCTTGGCTTCTTGGAGAAGCCACCCTTGGGCTTGGCCTATAAATATTGGTGGAGAGGGCTGCCTAAAGACACACTCTTTCTCAACATACACAAGCCATGCATGATCTGGCCTTCTCTCTCCCTCCCCGCGAAATAGTTTCGTAGAGCCGAAAGGCTGTCTGGGTTCCGGTGGGAACTAGTTCTGGACGGCGAAGCCCTGCCGGATAGCTGACACCGTATGTGTGCAACCCCGTAGAGAGGTCATAGATTCGATCTTTTGCCTGTGGGGCTGTTCGAGTACCTGCCCGGAGGGCTGTCCGAGTGACCTGCCCGAAGGGCTGTCCGTGAGGCCTCCCGGAGGGTTGTCCGAGGATCCGTCCGGTGGGACTATCCGAGGGACTGTCCAGAGGCCTCCCGAAGGGCTGTCCGAGGATCCGTCGGGTAGGACTATCCGAGGGACTGTCCAGAGGCCTCCCGAAGGGCTATCCGAGGATCCGTCCGGTGGGACTATCTGAGGGACTGTCCCGAGCCCTCCCGAAGGGCTGCCCAGAGATCCGTCCGGTGAGCTGACGAGGGAGTACATCCTTGCGGTTGGGAGGTTGTAAATCCTAGCTGCCGGGATCTGCACCGCCGATTGTCATCGACTCTACTTCTGCTGCGCTACGAGTCGGTAACGAAAAGATCAAACCTTGTATGCAGTCTCCATAGTGGTCCTGGGCTGGTGCGTAGGTCGGAATTTTTTTGTTTTCTGCTGCGTTCCCCTACAGTGGCATCATGAGCCGTGCTATGCGTAGATGCAGGTTACGATCTAGAATACATAGAGATGTATGGGTATTGCACAATATAATTTGTAGTAGATGAGTTCTATTACTGAATTTTTTTTGTGCGGGTAGCAGATGAAATCTGTTACCCGATGTTCTTGTTGCTTCCCTGGAATTTGCATATTTCTGATCTTGATAACAGCATGGTGGAGTTTCAAAGTTCTGGCAATCCGCGATCCTGATTGATCAACGAAGTGCTAACAGTTCTTTGAATTCCACCATAGTTAAAAAGAAAGATGAAATTTCGCAGACGAAAGGGCAATACATATATGATCTGCACGGGGGTCATGCGTATGACGAAGTTCACTATGGGGCTTGAGATTCTATTATCTCGTGTTTCATACACCCCGTAAAGTTAATCTAGCGACTTGAATAATCATACTTGATGATGGACGTAGGTAGCTTCGGTTTGTTTCGAAACCTTAGAAGCCACGTAATATAAAATTTTGCACAAACCGATTAGAGGCGGCTAATTTGGTTTTGCAGGATGACATAAGATGTGCATGTAATCTGGTATAGCAGTTCTCATATTAATTTGATTATGTATGAAATGACTATATAATGTAAATTAACATGACCTGCATGTCATGATTCGGCATGATGGCTGGAGCCATATGATTGTCACTTTAATGACCTGCGTGTCAACCTTATGTAATGCACTTATTTTATTAGCTATATAGATAGCAATATTATCTGGTGCATCGACAAGGTGGTGGCAATCTTCTTGAAGGTGAACACCAACGCTAATGCCGAAGACGAAGAAATTAAAGACTTCTCCGTCATAAAGGGCTATACCATATCATGCTATTATGAATTGCATGAGATGTTTATCCCTTATGATGCACCCTTTTTGATTGCGCGGTAGTCGCTTTTTATTAGGGTGATCTCTCACAAAAATATCAAGTAGTTAGTGTTCACCCAAGTGTAGCACCGTCACGGCACCTATCTTTTCGGGGTGCGCCGTGTCACACGGGTACGAACGATTAGAGAAGTGTGAGGCGGGTGAGTTGAGACCTCGCAGCGAGATCACTTGGTTGTCTTGACGTTCAGGCATGACCGTCATGAGCTTAGAACACGCCCATCGAAAGATGAACAAGAATCACATAGAGATGTGATTGGCAAGTTGGCCTACCGGTTGAAATTTTCGTCATCAGTGGTGTTACACCAATGGCGAACAATTGAAATGCGGGTCTTGTATCACTCACAATCAATTATGAGAGATATTGATTTGAGTGGGAGCGCACTTTAGAATTAATTCTTCTAATTCTTAGTGCAATTAATTATGAACCTTGTCTAAGTGAAAATTGCATAATAGTTATAGAATAATGGCTCGCGTTTCCACCTTCCCTATTAATTTTGAATAGCTGTTAAATATCTGGTTAAAACTTTACAGTTGGTAACGTAATGTGAGGATTGTCCTCAAAAGTGCCGAGAAGGACTTTGTCCTATCGCATGCTTTTGGTATTCTCCCGCTAATGCTATGGATAATGTGACTCTCGTCTTTCGATCCAAAAGCTAGAATTCCGTTACGGTCAAGTGAAATATGTTTGCTTCCATGAGACCCGAACTTCAAAAGTTTTGGGATAGCTATGTGATATTCATGGAGCTGAAAATCATTTTTAGACACAAACAAAGGCTAAAAGATATGTGATATCCAAAGCAATGTTTGTTTTGAAAACTATTAGTAAAAGTGTTTACTATGCATTTGACTAATACGAGAGGAATCCAGAAGAACGCCTATCATATGATGAAGGTGAATAAAACAACAACTTAAAGAGAAAGGAAATATCCAAAGGGTGTTAGTGTGACTTACACACCTAGGAAGTCTGGGGCTAACGCCACTCTTAAGTTGAGTGCTTCTTCTGAGAGTAGGAGAAATACTGAAAGTTAAACTGTTAGAAGTATAAAGGCAAAAAGAGAGAAGACTGAAATATCCAGCTCATGTATGAATGTCATACAAGTTATTGATGTATAGAAGGCTGGTCAAAGATATAATTCTTTGGAATTATGATTAAACATGTTAATCACTGATTCTTGGGTATTGTGAGTTGATCACAGAGATACCCGCTCGATTGCATTCCGTTGCGACTCGATGCAAGGACTACTACGGCCTAAAAGACATGCCGGAGTGAGGTTTAGATACGCGCTGGGAACATAGTAAATGTTACTATACCTTCAATCGACGTATTACCTATGTATTTACTTTCATAATTCATTTTAGAGTTTTACACACTCTAGCCCATTGCATAAGGTATCTTGCAAGAAGGTTGTTCATAAGAGAACTTTTGATGTTCGGTGTTATGAATAACATAAGGGCCATACTTTCATTATGAATGAGATGTATGTTATGAATATTGATAATAATACATTACCTCTGTATTTACTTTCATAATTCATTTTAGAATTTTACACACTCTAGCCCATTTGCATAATGTTTGTTGCAAGAGTGTTGTTCATAAAAGAACAATTGTTGTTCAGTATTATGAATAACATAAAGGCCATACTTCCATCATGGATGGAATGTATGTTATGAATATTGATGGTAATATGATACATCCATAACTCTGACGCTAAATGTCGCAAGACTAAGAGAATACCACACATGTGTGGCACTGCATTTGGTCACATTGGAGAAACCCGCATGGAGAAATTCCATAATGATGGATTTTGAAGTCGTTTGATTATGAATCATCTGACACTTGCAACTTTCCTCCGAAAAATGAAGTGACTGAAATACCATTCACAGGCCATAAGGAACGAGCAACGAACTTATTTTTGATCATACATTTTGATGTATGTAGTCCGATAAATGTTGTTGCTAGCAGTGGATTTATCTATCTTCAGAAATGACTCAAGTAGATATATGGATATTTACTTGATGAGACGTAAGTCTGGATCTTTTGAAATCATTCATAAGGTTTTCAAGATGAAGTAGAAATTATCGTAACAAGAAAATTATGTTTCTGCAATTTGATTGCGGAAAGGAATATTTGAGTTACAAGTTTAGCGAATGTCTGATGAGTTGTGAAAGGAGTTTCATAACTTACACCTCCCGGAACAACACTGTGAGTGGAATGTCCGTGAAGATGTAATCAAACCATTTATGACATGGTAAGATCAAAGATGACATAAATCAATTTGCCATTATCCCTTTTAAAGTAATGCTTTAGAGACTGCGGCTTTTACACTGAAAAGAGCACCATCAGGTCTGTTGAAATGATGCCATGGTATGGTACGCCCAACCATGCTTTGTCTTTTCTTAACATTTGGAATATGGGGCTTGTGTAAAATAGTTACAAACCTATTCCAAATCAGACACGTACTACTTTGTTGGTTATCCCAAGTAATTGGGAATTCCTCCACCACTATACCGAGGCAAAAAGTTTTGCCACAAAAACGGTATGCTTTTGAGGAAAATGGTTCTTGCAAAAAGGTGAGTGGGAGGACAGTGCGACTCGACGAGATAACAATATCTTCGTCATCAGATTAAAGGAAAGAAACCTTGGAAGTAATTCCAGAGTTTCCTACTTCGACTGATACGGAAGCCTCTACATGAGATGTATGGACTTCGGTCGAACTTGCAACTGAACCACGTAGGCAAAACTCATGCAAACCTCTCAGGTGCGCAAGCGAGATATTGTTGTTAGACAACAGTATACCTACGATACACAAGGAAGCATTGATGGGCCCTGACTTCGGAATTGGCTAAATGCCAATATAATCCGAGATAGTTTCCATATAAATGATTCAAGATTATATCTTGATAAACCCTTCGGAAGACTTAGAGTCCAACGAACATTAATGGAACTATAAACTGATGTGGATAAAATGTTTTATCCATAAAGCTCAACTTGTTGCAATAACAAATTCAAGGAGTTGACTACGATGAGATTGTCTCACCGTAGCGATGCTTAAAGTCAGATCGGGTTAAACTAGCAATTAATACATATTTCAATCTTGAGATATGATACATGGATGCCAAAAGGATTTCCATGTGATGGAAATGCAACCTAGGACTTGCATATGATATAGTCCGAAGTATTTTGTCAATCCAGAGGATGCTAGTAAGTATGCAAACTTCAGAGTTCCAGCAATGGACAGAAAAGAGCAAAATGGAGTTGGAATCTTCGTTTTGATGAAATAGTCAAAAGAGTTTGATTTCATCAATGGATAACAAAGATGCTTGTGTTTACAAGAAAGTAAGTGGGAGAATAATAATATTTCTAAAAACTTTATGTGCTTGACACATTGTTGATTGGAAATAATATAAATTTCTTGACACGAATTAGGAATTCATTGAAAATAGTTTTTCGATGAAGTGCTTGGGCTAAATAGCCTAGATATTAGGCATATTTATCTACGAGATAGAATTGCCTAATAGGCTAAGCCAAAAATACATATTGACAAGATGCTAAAATAGTTTAGCATAAGAACGCCAAGGAGTGATTCTTGCCGAAGTCACATGGAAAGAGTTTTTCAAGACTCGGTGTCCCAAAACACTGATGAGCAAAATACATGATGGAGATTCCACACACTCTTGTGTTTGTATTAATCATGTATTCCATGGTATGTAAAACAACCAGATATGTCCGATACTTCCAAAGTTGTTGCGAGTATAGATACCAAACTGATCAAAGTACTGATCAAGGGACAACAGTGAAAGATGTCATTAAGTACTAAAGTAGCACTGATGACATGTTTTCTCGCAAGCAGAGATTATGAAGTGCTCGTTGTAAGTAATTACATCAATACTGTCTTCATCAATGCTCCATGCGATTTTCGATTTAAGTTAAGGGTTTTGTGTAATACACGATATGGTGGCACGATGTTTGGAAATCGTTCCAAACATGTTACTGTGGCGAATTCTATAACAAAGGCTAAGTATGTTGCCGCTTTCAAAGCGACATAGAAGATGTTGAATCGTACAGTTCGTTCATGAACTTAGTATGATTCCAAGATGGCTTTGGTTAATGGAACACTATTGAAGATAGTTGCTCCATAGCTCAGTCTGAGGAATCAAGGTTTGACCTGTGATTCACATATATACAAAGCCAAGTCCACACAAAATTTGAATTTTGTGAAAACGTAAAAACGCGAGGAGATGCAAAGATACACACGGAACTGAAATTGTCTGATCCGTTGGACATCTGGCTATACCACAAGCGAAGCATTTTTACACTGGTATGCCATATGTGTAAAGTGCATTAGCATTGACTAGATTATTGACTCTAGTGCAAGTGGGAGTCTGTAGGAGATATGCCCTAGAGGCAATAATAAATGTTATTATTTATCTTCATGTTCCTGATTAAGTTTATGTTCCATGCTATAACTGCTATGGTTCTCGAGTCTGCAATAACCACGAGGCTCGGAGGAAGACTCATATGCACGTGTGAAATAATAAACGGTAAAATGTATTCCTAGTCATGCCTCTAAGACTAGCTCAAGTGTTGTATGATGGTCCTGTTTTCCTGATCATGGGCATGTCTATGCCGGCAATTTTGAGGGCACAATGTTAGGAGAACACTTGTGTTGAATCGACCCGAATTGATGTTATGCTATGAGATACATTCGTCACAAGTTAATGGTTAATAACATAGAGAAAGTTTACGTTTGCATAATTCCTTAGACCATGAGAGTATCGAGTTTCTTCATGCTTGATTCATGAACTTTGGGGTTTGTTAAACTTCATTCGTAAATGGGTGGCTATTACGGCGGCTTACGGGTTCATGGAAAAGTATGTCAAGTAACTTGATAGCTCAAGATTGGGATTTGCTCCTCCGACGAAGGAGAGATATCTCTGGGCCCTCTCGGTGTTACGGTATCCACCATCGTCTGGCCAGACACAATGTGATTTGATCACAGGGATGCCGGAACACGGGAACGAGAAAAGAGAACAAAATCGGCAACGAGGTAACTGGCATTGTGGACAAGTGTTGATCCACAGGGATGCCGATGATTCTCACCTCGGGTATTTGTAACATATCGCGAACCAATAGGAATAGCACACGGCAACTGGAGGTTCACTCGAATATTTATTTGTGTGGGTATAGGGGTCAATATGGGTGTCCACGGCTCCGATGTTGATCTTTGATCGGAAAGTGTTCCGGTCATGTCTATGCTTTACCGAACCTATAGGGTCACATGGTTAAGGGTCATCTATCTGCTGAATACTAGACAGGGAGTCTGAGAGAAAGTCACCGGAAAAGTTTCAGAGACAGCGAAAAAGTTCCGGAGAGAGAACACCGGAATAGTTTCGGTAAAACTGAAAAGTTGTTTCAGGGTATACCATTGAGTCAAATTGGTTTCGGCACACGTCTGGAAATTCTTGGAGGGTGCCAGAATTGTTCTGGAAACTTCTGGGATTTTTCCGGGATAAAAACGGGAAATGTTCCGGAGCTGCCGGAACCGGTTTGTTTGCTTTTCGCAGATGAAAATCACTAATCCGGAATTGTTTCGGAACGCGTCCAAAATCATTTTAGTGGGTACTGGAATTATTCTAAGACCCACTGAAATATTTTCGGATTTAACGGTCGCGGAAAAATGTTTCTGTGAATAGTGAATGTGCTTTTTGGGTGGCTTCTTGGAGAAGCCACCTTGAGGGCCTTTTGGTATTTCCCCCCTTGGCTTCTTGGAGAAGCCACCCTTGGGCTTGGCCTATAAATAGGGGCGGAGGGGGCTGCCTAAAGACACACTCTTTCTCAACATACACAAGCCATGCATGATCTGGCCTTCTCTCTCCCTCCCTGCGAAATAGTTTCGTAGAGCCGAAAGGCTGTCTGGGTTCCGGTGGGAACTAGTTCTGGACGGCGAAGCCCTGCCGGATAGCTGACACCGTATGTGTGCAACCCCGTAGAGAGGTCGTAGATTCGATCTTTTGCCCGTGGGGTTGTTCGAGTACCTGCCCGGAGGGCTGTCCGAGTGACCCGCCCGAAGGGCTGTCCGTGAGGCCTCCCGGAGGGCTGTCCGAGGATCCGTCCGGTGGGACTGTCCGAGGGACTGTCCAGAGGCCTCCCGAAGGGCTGTCCGAGGATCCGTCCGGTGGGACTGTCCGAGGGACTGTCCAGAGGCCTCCCGAAGGGCTGTCCGAGGATCCGTCCAGTGGGACTATCTGAGGGACTGTCCCGAGCCCTCCCGAAGGGCTGCTCGGAGATCCGTCCGGTGAGCTGACGAGGGAGTACAGCCTCGCGGTTGGGAGGTTGTAAATCCTAGCTGCGGGGATCTGCACCGCCGATCGTCATCGACTCTACTTCTGCTGCGCTACGAGTCGGTAACGAAAAGATCAAACCTTGTATGCAGTCTCCATAGTGGTCCTGGGCTGGTGCGTAGGTCGGAAATTTTTTGTTTTCTGCTGTGTTCCCCTACACATGCTCCTGCTCCAACCAAACAGAACAAACAAATAAAAAATGGGTGACAAACCGAGCTAGCAACCATTTTACAGTGAAGTCTCAAATTTTGTGGCTTCATTCAGTTGACAAATATTCGGTGGATGAATATTCAGTGGCCCATTTGAGACCCAAAAATCTCATATTTGTATGGATGAACTCATGGGTCGCTTAGTTCAGAATTCACCTTGATTTGTATATATCAACTAAAACATACAATAGCTCATATACTCATATATTCATCCCAAACAGCAGGTAATTAAGTTAATCAGCCTTAAAATCAAGGTAATTAACCTCCACCAACACAAAGCACACATCTCACATGGTTCTACTTGACAAACAAGCAGCCAATCCACAAGGAGGCTGAGGTAGGGAATCATACCCTAGGACACCGGGATTTGGAGAGGGTGCTGCACCTCGCTACTGTGTGGCTGTCATGTACCTAGAGAGCGAGCAGAGACGAGATGGGGGTCAGAGGAGAGAGCAGGAAAGAAAGGGGAAGGGGAGGGGAGGAGCAGATCCATGGCGTCCATGGCATCTCCGTGAAGAAGCACTTGACGGCGGCGACCGTGGCGGATAGGGAACTCCCATAGCGTGCTCCACCTGCAGCAGATGATATGAAGAGAAGGCGAGGTGAGGAAGAAAAGATGAGGTGTGGGGGCGGCGGATCCCGGCGAAGAAGAGAGGAGGGACCAACCAGAGGCCGCCGGTGACGCCCCGCCAGAAACCCTAGCCTCGGAGGAGGATTGCGGGTGAGCGATGGTGCGCGGGCGTGGCGAATCTGGCTGGTGGAGTGGAAGCAGCGGAGCGAGGGGAGGCCCTCGCTACCGCGCCGCGGATCCGTCCATGTCGCGTCGCCGGCGACAAGGAGGCCAGAGGAGCCTCGCCGGCGACAAGGAGGCCGAAACCCTAGCCGTCGGAGGGTGGCGCGTGGCCGCTGTAGGATGCGCGCGCTCGATCTGGTCTGAGGGGAGGATGAAGCGGAGGGAGGGGGTCACAGTGGTGTGCTGGGAGCCGCCGATTGCCCCCGAAAGTCGCCGGGATCGGCCGCCGTAGGTGGCGGCGGCGAGGAGTCATGGGGGAGAGAGAGATGGGGCTCGTGAGAAGATAGGGTTTCTTTCTTTCTTTTTTGTTTCTCTCGTTTCTTTTCACTTTGGCAGCCAGCCAATCACACGCGAGGCCACGGATCCCTCCCCTAGAACAAATCCTGGCCATCCACTCCTCCTACATCCAACACTCCAAAACCCTCCCCTCATCCAACACACCTTTGTCTCTTTTTCAATTTTTTTTTCAATTGGTTTAATAATCGCCTCTTTTTTCGAAAAAACATACCCAACATTTGTTCCAAAATTAGACCGCACCAATTTTCAAAGATATTAGACCATATTTTATGTACAACTAGCAAACATGCCCGTGCGTTGCAATGGGAGAAAAAATCACCCTTTATACACACACTGGACGATATCAGCAAAGAGATCGTGCCCGCCGTTATGGCAACATTCATGGCATAGTTTTGTTCAAATGATATCATATTTTGCACAAGTTTGCATCTTGGAATAACAAACAATGTTGTCGAAGGAAGTTTTCAGTTTCTTTGCACAAAAATTTCACTTTCCATTTTTTGAGTGGCCAAAATGAGTTTTTTTGTGAAGGACCTACCAAATATTTGTTGCAAAATTGGACCAAATCATTTTTCTAAAATTTTAAGCCATATTTAATGTACAATTGACCAAATGGTTTGGTGTCAAAAACTTTTGATCCACATCTCATGAAAAAGACAAATTTCCGTCGATTCAGCAGAAAGCGGGTCAAATTTGAACTACAGCTGCCTCATAGTTTTCTCTTTATTTTTTCAAAAAATCATTTATAGGTCCACAAGTATCTATTTAATCAGAGAAACTCCAAAAGTTTTGCAAGATTCAACCCCTAGCTACGAACGGTCATGCCCGCCGTTTTGACCGCATTTTAAAACGGGCATAAGAAATTCAAAAAAAATCAATTTTTTTTTGAAAACCTTCACATTGTGTCATTAGATTTGACCTAGTTTTCAGGAAAAATAACAAACTTGGACTACGGCAAATTTCTTAAAAAAGTGTTCTTAGAAACGGGGTATCATGTATGAAGATTCAAGGCTTTCAAGGCAAATGGCCAATGTTATGGCAACATTCATGGCATTGTTTGTTCAAATGATCTCTTATTGTGCACAAGTTTGCATCTTGGAATGACAAACAATGTTGCCTAAGGAAGTTTTCACTTTCTTTGCGTGAAAAAATCATTTTCCATTTTTTGAGTGCCCAAAATGGCTTTTTTTGTGAAGAACCTAGCAAATATTTGTTTCAAAATTGAACCAAATCTATTTTCTAAAATATTAGGCCATATTTAATGTATAATTGACCAAATGGTTGGGTGTCAAAAGCTTTTGATCCACCTCTCGCGAAAAAGACAAATTTCCGCCGATTTAGTAGGAAGCGGGTCAAATTTGAACTGCAACTGCCTTATAGTTTGCTCTTTATTTTTTCCAAAAATCATTTCTAGGTACATAAGTATCTATTTAATCAAAGAAACACCAAAAGTTTTCCAAGATTCAACCACTAGCTAGGAACGGTCATGCCCGCCGTTTTGACCGCATTTTGAAATGGGCATGAAAAATTCAAAAAAAATCAAAAAATTGGAAAACCTTCGCATTGTGTCATTATATGTGACCAAGTTACCAGGAAAAATAATAAACTTGTAATATGACAATTATTTTAAAAAAGTGTTCTCAGAAATAAGCTATCATGTGTGAAGATTCATGGCTTTCAAGCCAAATGATCAATCTTATGGCCACATTCATGGGATAGTTTGTTCAAATGATCTCATATTGTGTACAAGGGTGCATCTTGGAATGGCAAACAATGTTGCCTAAGAAAGTTTTCATTTTCTTTGGACGAAAATTTCATTTTCCATTTTTCGAGTGCCCAAAATGAGTTTTTTTGTGAAGAACCTACCATATATTTGTTGCAAAATTGGACCAAATCAATTTTCTAAAATATTAGGCCATATGTAATGTACAATTGACCAAATGGTTGCGTGTCAAAATATTTGATCCACCTCTCGTGGAAAAGACAAATTTCCGCCGATTCAGCAGGAAGCGGGTCAAATTTGAACTGCGGCTGCCTTATAGTTTGCTCTTTATTTTTTCCAAAAATCATTTCTAGGTACATAAGTATCTATTTAATCAGAGATACATGGTGTGGTGGCGAGACGTCGAGGTTTGGACGGTGGCCGAGGGCCCCAACTCCAGAGCGCGTAAACTGGCATGTCAGCCGCGTGGTCACCACGTGACCATGGCGTTGCCACACGTTCTGGGTGGCCTAGGCATGTCTAGTGGGTTGGGCACTCCCCCGGTAGGTGTTAGGAAGAAGAATACAACAGAAGAATCTCGCGAGGAGACTGAACTAAGCTCAAACATGAATTAGCAGCCAAGTGTTTGATTAGCGGTGGGGGAAATTCACATGGCCAATGGGCCTAAGTTTTGGCTGAGGATGATCATCTACTAAGGAGACTGTCTTGGAAAATTTGCAGCTCAAATGGAGGAGCCTAGGTGGCACTTGCTTTGCAAAGCACCACACTGGACAGAAATATAGATGTTGAAGCTGGGCTCAAATTAATGAATGGATTGAGCTGAAATTTGGTGGAGGGTGGTCATTTGGGCATAGGAAAGCACTGTAAAAATTTGATACTATTTGGACATGCCAAAGTGGTCACTACAAGAAAATTGAGATACTGTGACGATAATCGTCGTGACGATGGTTGACAACGTCACATAAATACCTAATGTTTGACATTTTGGAGGCCGTGTCGCCGATTACCGCAAATCAGTGACGATTAATGTCACTCAATCAACTGGGGCACTAAGCGCCACCTGGATGCCAATTTCTATGACGTTTTGGTAATTTCCATGATGAACCTGCTAGTGTCACATATTATTATGAATGTGTGATGCTCTTTTTCTTATCATGTAAGGGCTAGCAATAGGAACCGCCATAGTGGCTTCACCAGTTATTGAGCGGTAGGACCCACACATCAGTATTATGTTTATGGGACCCATGCGTCAATGTTGGTAGTGGCAACCCCCATAATTTCACAAGTTATTTTGTGATATAATTATTTCGTTCAATTGGACAAAAAGAGTTTATTGGTGGAGTTCATGTGCTAATGAATATGGCACTGCACTTGTTTCGTTTTATCTAAAAGAGGATATTGGGCGGGGAAAAGTTTGGTAGGAGTTTTTTATGGGACTCATTCGTTAGTATTTTCTGGAGCCCACATGTTAATGTTGGTAGTGGGAGCCGGCATAGTTTCTTCACAAGTTATTAAGCGATGTTGTTATTTTGTTCAATCTAATATAAATAAGTAGTGACCAAAAAAGCATATTGGCTATGTTCGTGAGCTCACGACATTGTAGTATGGTGGTGTACTTGTTTTGTTCTTTCTATCTAAAAAAAGAAAATATGTGATTGGAGGATTTTAAACCCACAACCTCCATGGTCTTTCCTAACTTGGTTGTCATTAGGCTAGAGCTCACGTGTCAATAAATAAATGTGCTAACATATAATGGTCTAACACCTATACGACCTACAATATCAAGTTAGTAGTAATTTCTTTTCGGAGGCGTGCATGACTTGATCTGTTACACGAGCTATATGGAGATTTGGAAATATTGAAAAACAAAAATGTTTTACTAGTAAACCATCTCAAAATAGAAATATACTCCCTCCGTTCCAAAATATAGTGCGCTCGCGCTTCCCGAGGTTCAACTTTGACCGTAAATTTAACCAACGAGACCGACTGCGGCGGGAGCAAAAATTATATAATTGAAAACTTCTTTCGAATACGAATTCACTGGTATAATTTTTGCTCCCGCTGCAGTCGGTCTCGTTGGTTAAATTTATGGTCAAAGTTGAAGCACGGGAACCGATGACGCACTATATTTTGGAACGGAGGGAGTACCATGTTTTTTTGAAGGTATGTGAAAAAACGTAACATGGACTAGAATATACTTTAGTGTTCACGTACCAGGTTGCACTATTTTTGTGTAGCAATGTAAATGCTTCAAAACACCCTGACGAGATCCCTCAAAAGAAAAAGAAAAAAATCACCCTGGCGATCACGATGTCGAACTTCCTTTTTTTCAGCCGCGCGAAACCACCTCCCCTGATTTCTACCTTATCTCCCCACCCCCTCTTCCCCCAGAACCGCATCCAGTGGCGAGGCGAGATTGGAGGATCCTGGCGGCGCACCCTGCCTGTAGCCGCCGCCGCGCTCTCGAGCGCCAGCGCCCTGCGCCCCACGCCTTCTCCCAGATGGCTGCTCGCCCGCGCTCCCTCAAGCCCTGGCCGCCGCGCTCGCTGCCCGCGAGGACCAGCCGCCACGTCTGGCCGGCCGACATCGGAGCTGCCAGCCTCTACAGGCAACATTAATATCTCACCTCATCCTCGCCGGCTATGGTCAGAGACCCCCGCGTCGACCCGATTGTAGTGCCGGCACCGCCACAATTTTCTCCAAGTCCAGCTCTTACGACCATGTGAGGTTCTTCTGGTTGCCAATGGCATTGGGAGGCTATGACTGACGACCCTAAGGACGGTGGCATTGAGTCCTATGTACGCGACTTGTTGTTCGGGCAGCTTGCCGTCGCCGTGGAGGTGGAGCGCGAGGCTCTGGCTAAGGACAGTGGTGGTCGCAGATTCTCTCCTTTCTGCTACGTATAACTTTCCTTTTTTGTACTAGGTATTTTCTGAAAATTCAGTCTGTTGTGGGCAAAACTGATTAGTCCATCTTGATTTCTGGGTGTCATTTTACTCTTTCCCATGTTAATAGCGGAGGTCATCTTTGTAGGTTGCGAGGCATATACTCAGATTTAAACTAGAAGACTAGGTAAGCTAGATCAAAGATGTGATTCATTGCGAGTGAAGAAACAATTCGCATTGCCTTTTTTTAATCCCTTTTCAATGTATTAGTTGCACAATTCTGCGCTGAAGTTTATTTCCAGCTACTCTCTTAGCCTCTGTCAATTATATGCGACGCGACACCCTGTACTAATAACATTGTTATTAATGTATATGTTACTCCTTCACTCTTCCAAACATTTGGTAACTGTACTTTACTAAGCAGATGGTATTGGTCGTGAACAACTCATGCTAAAGAATTTTCTTAGGAGACCTCTATTTTTTTTGTTAGTCTCCTGTTATAACCTGAAATTGGATTTTGGCTCACTGTTTTTACTACTCAGTATTCACATTATAGACCTATTTCTATTTTGCCAATCTGACATCATCACAATTACAGCATTTAGTTGGATAGAAATTTGATCTTTTTTCATCCATATTGTTTGTTATTTATTGAGCCATTATTTATCTGTATGAAAAAAAAACTACATGGAGGCTTGACATTACTATTCTCGTGCAAGAACTCCAAGTAATCACTTCTTGCAAGCTAAAATTCTTAATTCATGATTAAATATATATTTGAGAGACTAAGAAGAGGCTGCTCTTGCTATGTTCAACACAATAATGCTAATATACTGTGCGAACCTACATCTTAAATAATATGTACATCAGTGTCGATTCATTCACTTTAATTCCGTCTTCCTCATAACATGTGTATGTCACTGTGCACTATAAGTATTATAAATATTTGACTAATTACCTGCAGATTGATTCTCAATTTCTGTCCCTCCACTCTTTTAATCGTGCTAATTAATCTAGCTGATGCTTTCTATGCTCTGTACGTGTTCTATACGTTTTTGAACTGGTGCTAACTTGCATAAGGCAATGTTGATTCACTGCCTTCTTTTTCTCTTAACTTATTTGACCCAGGCACATGAAGGTTCTACCATGCCAAAGACACAATGCAAATGACATGTACTTCTATTTTTTTCTCTTTAAGTTCTTGTTATTTCTTATTTTCTGCTTTTGTGTGCACTGTGCACTCATCATAGTGAAAATGAAAGGAACACAATTGGGTTACTGACTTACTTTCTTTTTTATGAAGCTTGTTGCTTTTCAAGATTGATAGGTGGAATCTTGCTCTTCCTTATGCATGTTGTATAACCACTATAACTTATTATTGCATTTTACTGTTTCATTGGCACATCCACATGTTTGTCTATACATTTAATACGACACTTCTCATTTCAGATTCATAATTTAACAGATTGTAAGCTTCTTAGTGGTACTCTTGTACCATGTAGTCTTGTCTGTTTTCATCTAACGAACATGCAGCACTGCTGTGTTTTGTCAATTTATAGGCACCGGGAGGCCGTGCGACTTGAAACACAAGATAGAGCACTTGAAGAGATGGAGTGGAAAAATCAAGAAAATTTGAAGTTATGAAGAAGAGCCAGCAAGACAAGAGTGAAGCCTGGGAAAAGAAGCAACAAGAAATGGAGAACCTGATTGCTTTTCTCTCAAGGGCTTGAGAAACTTAGTAGTCCTAATCCAAACTAATGGTGCATAAGGTTCATCCTTTTGTCATGGAAGATAGTTGATGAATGATACATAACAATCATCTGGACAATACTTTTGTGGTGTTTAGTTATCTAAATATTAGTTTCCAACTTGTATATTGTTGTGATTGTCAAACTTGTGAATCAATGTTGTTTTTATTGTCATTTCTATTTGAGAATGATTTGGCTGAGATGATTGAACTTATAATATGATTTGGTTGTCAAATACATTTTGTAGGCGTGGGATAGTTTGGTTGGTGATGACATGGCATCAAGTCAGTGACGTTGCTTCGTCAGTGAATATGGGAGATTATGCCATACTTGCTCCTAACCTGTGACATTTATTGGGCATCACACAAATGCCAAGTCGATGACGTTCCAGAAAACATCACTGAAGGTCCCATTTTCAGTGACGTTGTCTTCACGCGCCGTCACTAGGAGTAATCTGTGACGGGGATTCTGTGACGATGCTTGTGACGCCGATGAAATGTCACTAGGTAGTAATTTGTGACGTTATTGGCTATTCGATGACATATTTTGGCTCGTCACAGTAGGCCCGATCTCTTGTAGTCGGTACTGCCTTCACAATGCTCTTCTCTGGACAGAAACTTGGGAAAATTATTGAGAGAAATTGGCTAAATGAAATGAGCTCAAATTTGGTGGAGAGAAGTTATATAGGTAGGAACATGCCCTGGTAAAGTTTCAGCAATAATTAAGCAATATAAAATATAGTTGCTTCACAAACTGAAAATATGACTAGAATAAAAGATTGGATGATGAGCTCACATGGATTTCTGGATAGAGCTCAAATTTTGTGGAGAGTGATGATTTGAGTATATGGAAGATTTGGAAATATCTCAGATCATTTGGATAAACCTAGCTAGTACTTCCTTCACAAAGCTTCTCTCTGGATAGAAACTTTGGAAATTTGCCGAGGAAGATTTACTAGGCAAATGGAGCTAAATATTGGCATGTGGAAATTATTTGGATATGGAAGAGTTCCCAAAAAGTTTGAGGGCAATAGGAGGGGTCTAGAAAGCACTTGCTTTGCAATGTGTCAATCTGGCCAGAAAATAGAAATTGAAGCTGGGCTCACATAGATGATTGGATTGAGCTGCAATTTTGGGGAGGATGATAATTTGGCCATATGAAGGCACTGTAAAAATTTCATACCATTTGGATAAATAAAAATGTACTTCCTTCACAATGCTCTCCACTGAACAGAAAATTGGGAAAAATATTGAGGGCAATTGGCTAAATTAAATGAGCTAAAATTTGCTGGAGAGAGGTTCTATGGGCATGGTCATCTCCTGGTAAATTTTCAGAAATTATAAAGCAATATAAAATATAGTTGCTTCACAAACTGAAAATATTACCAGAAACAAAGATTGGATGGTGAGCTCACATGGATTGTTAGATGGGGCTCAAATTTTGTGGAGAGCTATTATTTGGGCAAATAGAATATTTGGCAAAAATTCAACTCATTAGGATATGCCTAGCTAGTACTTCCTTCACAAAGCTTCTAGCTGAGCAGAAACTTTGGAAATTTGCTGAGGAAGATTTACTAGGCAAATGGAGCTGGATTTTGTCATGAGGCAATGATTTGGATAGGAAAGAGTGCCCAAAATTTTTGAGGGCAATCAAGAAAATATAAATAGCACTTCTTTCACAAAGTGTTGTTCTGAACAGAATGAAAATGAATATTCCTGAATTATTTTTGAACTAGGCAAGGAAGGTTTTTGACATATTTGAGGAAGATATGATCCAAAGAATTTATGAGAATTTTTTGGGAATTGTGGGAATGACAGAAATGTAGGCTACTTCACAACCTAGGGCAAAAATTGACACATGAACATGACACATAGGCAAAAAATTGACACATGGACATAACACATAGGCAATACTGATGAGGTGGCGCCTAGTCATAGGAATGCACCACAATTTACAAGGCTATGACCATCTATATTGGTCGTGATCAGCTAGAAATAAGGCAGCGGACCAGTGCTGTCTGCTTTACGACCATTTCGTGTAAGGAAATTACGACCTTTCTGACCAAAATGGTCGTTATGGTTTAGGGTTTGGAGCCCCCCGAACAGCTTTTGATCAATTGGTCTCAAATGGTCGTAGATTTACGACCATTTCTTCCAGGGTCACTGACAGAAGGTCACAAGTTGACATATTTCTTGTAGTCTAAAGTTGCGTAGTAGACATCAAGCTCTTTTTTGGCGCCATTGCCGGGAGGTGAGTGCTTGAAGGTATATCTTTAGATCTTGCAATTGAATCTTTTACTTTTTTGTTTTATCACTACTTTGGTTTATAAAAGAAAACTACAAAAAAATGGAATTGAGGTTGCCTCATATTATTCATCTTTATAATGTCTTTCTTGAAAATGATGGATCGGAAAATTGTGCTCAATTGTTAGAAGAAGAATTCAATAAAATGTTTGGCATAAATTCCGTGAATGATAAGCATGATTGCAATGAAATTAGTATGAATTCTTTGAATATCCATGATGCTAATGATATGCAAAGCCATAAGCTTGGGGATGCTATGTTTTATGAAGATGATATTTTTACTCCCCCGAGTTTTGATGAGAAAATTTATTATGATGATTGCATGCCTCCTATTTATGATGATTATATTGATGAAAGTGGGTTTGGAAAAGTGTCAACTCTAGGAAGTAATGATCCCACTATTTTGGAGGGTGTTGAATCTTATTGTAATAATTATGAAAGCGGATTTGGAGAGGTCATGACTTTATTTAGTGATGAATCCACTATTTTGGAAGAGGTTTCAATTGATTATGACAACAAAGTTGCTATCTATGATGATTATTGTGATGACATGTATGCTATAAGGAATAATGATAACCATAAAACTTGTCATCATGATTTTAATGCTCAAATTGATTATGCCAATCAAGTATCATATGATAGTTATTTCATTGAATTTGCTCCCACTATTATGAATGAGAATAAATTTGCTTATGTGGAGAGTAATAAAAATTCTATGCTTGTGGATCATGAAAGGAATGCTTTATGTGATAGTTATATTGTTGAATTCATTCATGATGCTACTGAAAATTACCATGAGAGAGGAACATATGCTTTTACATATCTCAATAATATCAAGTTTTCTTTCTATGTGTTGAAAGTTTTGAAGTCATGCTCGTTTTGCCTTCCTATGCTAGTTGATTCTTGCTCCCATAAATTGTTTGCTCACAAAATCCCTATGCATAGGAAGTGTGTTAGTATTAAATGTGCTTGTCATGTGATTCATGATGCTCCCGTTATGTTTCAATTCTTTACTTTTATGTGAGCATAATTGAAATCATCATGCCTAGCTAAGAAAACATTAAAGAAAAGCGGTTGTTGGAAGACAACCCAATATTTACCCCTACTATTTTTGTGTGTTCACATGAAGCGCTAGAGCACATAATCAACCCGTACTGACCTGACATGCATCTGTGTGCATTTGTTTGCCCGTTATTTATTTGTTTCTTCCTCCTCTTTCTTCTCCGGTAGACCCTGCGATTACTGCCGAAGCCCCTGTGATCGACTACGTCACCGATGACCCTTCTTCCCTTTCAGCAAAGCTTCCAGGCAAGCAAAACCCACTTGATCATTCCTATATCGCCCATTCTTTCTCTCCCATGCTTGCATTAGATTTTGCTACTGTAATTGATTGCTCCTATTCTGATGCATAGCCTGATTTTGTAACCTGTTGTTGATACTTTACCTGTTGACCTAACTGCTTAGTATAGGCTAGTTAGTGATCCATCAATGGCCCCACACCCTTGTCCTTGTTGCCAGGCTTTACCATCGGTGACTCGATCAGTGTGATCGATGTGCAGAGACCGAACACAGCACCGCACACCCCTTTAGTTGTACGACTCTGCAGGGCTATTATCGAGTGCTGAGGGTGATACCTCCTACCTCACTCCTGATGATATCTCTGTAGCGTAGCTAGTCGGTTGTGGGTTACCGAGGGTGATTCCTCTTTCACCACCTCCGATGAGGCCTCTGTCGTGCAGCCCCTCAAGTGTGAACCCATCGAGGGTGATTCCTCCAAGTTCACCTTGATGGTTATATTGAGTGGGAATCCATCGAGGGTGATTCCTCGGATTCCCCATGATGTTATGGACACACGGGTACTTTGACCTTCACCTACACCATTGTTAAAGACGGGTCGGCTCCAAGAGCACCCGCGAGATAATGTTGAAGTCGGGCCGACCCCGAGGGTACCCGCGAGAGAGTCCTGTGGCGGCTGGCTGTTAGCGGTACCACGCATGATGTGGTGGTAGCTCGGGACTTGTCCCGACAGCCGACACGGAACTTACACTGTAGTCGGAGTGACAGGGCAGGTGGAGACTACCTAAGTGAGAGGTGGGCCTAGTCCCTGGTCGTGGTCCGCGAGATACCTAGTCGGAACGGCCGAAGCACTGATCGTCTCCGCGAGCTCCTAATAATTCACTAACGGATTTGGGTATTTGATCTGAGTTGGCCACTGGCCTATACGCACTATCACCACGCGGGATAATGGTTTAATGGGGCCCTCGGCGCCGTATGTATCAGCCGAAACCTCTGTCAAACGTCCATTTCAGCAGTGGCACGGTCGGATCGTGCCATCCAGGAGAGAGGTGGCGCTGGTATCCACCCTGCGCACAACGACCCGGAGTGCGAAGGGCGATGGGCCCAAGACCCCTGAGCGCTTAGGATGTAGACTGGCGGGGACCTCTCTGCGGAGGCTAGGTAGGACTACGTCGTGTCGATCAGCCGAGGCCGGGCATTACCCGGAAAAGTGTGTCCGGCCAGAGTTAATCAAGCGTGTTGGGTAACAGTAGTGCACCCCTACAGGGAAGTTATCTATTCGAATAGCCGTGTCCACGGTAACAGGACGCTCAGTGTTGTATCCCGATCTACTACAACTAGAACTAGATACTTGTGTTATTTAATAATTTGATAGCTCCGGAATCGCTTTCTTGTAGGGAGTCGAGGAAGGATCTCTGGGCATGGCTAATATATACTTGTTACTATATTATATGTTACTCTACTCTCTTCTGTTGCTGCAAGACGCTGGAAGATGCTAGTCTTCGATAGGCTATGCCTTCCCCTCTATTCTGGCATTTCTGCAGTATAGTCCACAAATACAGCCCCTTCCCTTTGATAACGATGCATACTTAGCATAGATCTGATGTGAGTCTTGCGAGTACTTTGGATGAATACTTACGGTTGCTTTGCTACCTCTTTTTCCCCATACCCGGTTGCTACGACCAGATGATGGAGCCCATGAGCCGGAGATCCCTGATGGTGCCTACTACTATGTGGAGACCGACGACCAGGAGTAGTTTAGGAGGCTCCCAGGCAGGAGGCCTGCGCCTTTTCGATCTAGATGTCGTTGTTTTGCTCAGCCTTCTTAAGGCATCCTTATCTAATTATGTCTGTACTCAGATACTGATGCTTCCGCTGACTCTTGTGTAACTCGAGCTTATGTATTCGAGCCCTCGAGGCCCCTGGCTTGTAATATAAAGCTTGTATTATTTTATTTTGTGTCTAGAGTTGTGTTGTGATATCTTCTGTTGCCTACCATTCTTATCGCTCTACAGTTTTCCAGTCAATGCACTTGAGCAATGTTATTAGAGTGCACAGTTACAATTCTAGCGAAAGAGACATCGCAGACTCTACTTATATAAGAAGAGTAGTATAGTAGAGAAGAATAGAGAGCGAAACTTTGTGCACGCACATATAATGTCTGGATTTACACGCGGGATTTTTTCTCAATTTTTTTTATCTTTTTAAAGTGTGTATTTAGACAATGGGTGCATATACACCTATGAGCCGAAGTGAATTTCTGAGAAGAATACAGAGTCCATGTAAAGAGGTTGAACTTTGCCCATGTTCCGAGAGTTGGCACATGCCGCTATTTCATTTATTGTGGTCATGCTTGGTTGAAAACTTGAATTCTATGGTGAGCAGAGAAGGTACATAAGGAAGTTTCCAAAGAGACATGGGACGGTTGAACTCCATTTACATAGACGATACTTTGAAAACACAAGCACATACCACTTGGCATGAGTGGTAAGCTATATCAAAAATAATGAACAATAGAAAACACAAGCACATAAGATGTCTACAGCAATACCATGCACACTTCAAATGGAAAAATACTAATATGATTTGGAGAAGTCTCCGGGGTCTCTCTCTCTCTCTTTCCTCGATATTGTCTTTGGTAGTCACTTGATTAAAATATGTTCTGAAGTAAATGTGCACTACGCCCGGGATGCTTGACATCCCTACCAGAGCAACAACTTACATGCAGTTGAGCCCTAGACATCCCTACCAGGGCACCCCACCGCACCTACCTCAACCCCCTCGTTCGTCAGCCCTCCTCGCCGCCGCCGGCGGTGGCCTCCCACGCCGGCTTGCCCGTGGCGGCGGGCCTCCCCGCTACGCCTGCCCTCTCTTCCCTTCTCTTCCCCATCTAGTTCCCTCCATGGTCGGCCAGATCGGACAAGCCGCCATGCGGGTGTCAGCGCTACTGCTCACGATCTGCTAGAGGTGGATACGGCCTCGCTGTAGATGAGGCATCGTGCTCCTGCTTCAGCCCGTACAGAACGCCGGGTGCGGCTCCCACGGTCAGACGGAAGTTGTTCCCGGGATCGGATGCTCTGTCTAGTAAATTCGTGGCCTGCCCACTGTTCATGTGGTGCTCCCACAGTGCAACTTCGACCCGGCACGATCGTCATGTGTGTGGCCGGTTGAAAGCAGCGGCGGCCCCGTCAAATTCGGTCCGCCATGATGCTTGGCCAGTTAGCCTGCTGCGGCGGCGAGTGTGACACATGTGCGGCGGACAAAAGGTATGCCATGGTGGTGGATCGACACGAGTATGGCCCATGTATGCTTGCCTCTATGCGTGATGACAGCGGACATGAGCCGTGCGACGGTTGGATGACGTGAGCGTCACATATGGTGGCAGACGACAGGTGATCGGGCCCGAGGCTTCCCTGCTAGTTCCACTACCACTACTAGGAAATACCTTATAGGTAGAGAATTAACAGTAGCGCGGGGATAATGGGTGGCGCTACTGTTATTTATCAGTAGCGCGGGCTTAGCACACGCGCTGCAGGTGGAGATTAGTAGTAGCGCGGGCATGCCAAACCGGCGCTACTACTATGAGGGCCCCGCTGTCCCCCCACGGGCTGGCCATAGCAGTAGCGCCGATCTCGGCCCAACGCTACTGCTAAACCCATTAGCAGTAGCGCCGGGCCATGGCCCGCGCTGCTACTGTGGCCAGCCCGGGCCCAGCTGCCCTTCCCCACTTAGCAGCAGCGCTGGTCTTGAACACGCGCTACAGCTAACTGATTTAGCAGTAGCGCTGGGCCGTCACCCGCGCTGCTGCTAATCCAGCCTTATCCTCCCCGTCCCGCCCGTTCCTCACTCTCCCTGTCTCACTCTCTCACCGTCGCGGCCGTCCTCCTCCTACCGTCGCCGCCGTCGCCGCATTGCCGCTGTCGTCGCCGCCATCCCCCGGCCTCGGTAAGCCTCCTCCTCCCTCCTCCTGCCTTTTCCCTCCTCCATCCCCACTCCTCCTCCCTCCTCCTCCCCCCTGCTCCTCCCTCCTCTAACCGCCCCTCCTCCCTCCTCTAGCCGCCCCTCCTCCCTCCCCCTCCTCCATCCACACAGCCCCTCCTCCCCCCCTCCTCCATGCACAGCCTCTCCTACATTTTGATTAGTTGATATGTGACACTTTGATTTAGTTAATAGTTTTTAGGGTTTAGAGTGAATTAGTAAAAATTTAGACATAGTTGATAGATTTAGTTATTTTGATTAGTTGATATGTAACACTTTGATATAGTTAATATTTTTTAGGGTTAGAGTGAATTAGTAAAAATTTAGACATAATTAATATATTTAGTTGATATGTAACACTTTGATTTAGTATGCTTCTAGGGTTTAGTTGATAGCTTATAGGGTTTCACTAAGTCCTAAAATCAGCATAATAATCTTTTTTTTATATTTTGTTTTCACAGAAATCAAGTGTTTGCCCCTGCATCGTCCCCGCCGTCGTCCCCGTCATCGACCCCCTCCGACCTCGAGGTGAGACCAACCAAATCCCCATGTCGTTGATGTCGATGATGATGTGTTGTGAATGTCAATGATGAACATGCATAGAGGTCCTGTTATATGCTAGTTTTCATAGATGTTTTTATAGATGTAGTAGTAGTAGATGAGTAGCTGTGACAATGCGAAGCTAGTTTTTTTTTGAAATGATAATTGATTCGGATAGCATTTCAAGTTTAAACTTTTCTGTATAAAAAAGAACTTGACTCTGTTCATGCTTAAAAAAGAACATGTGTATGTGTATGGACATGTCGATCTTGAGCTGCTGTGTATATGGTGCCAAAGATGGCCACATTTGACTCTTTGTATCGCAGGGAAAATCCGAGTGGCCTATGTTTTGCCGGAGTGTTGATTCATTTCTGTTCCGGCAAATTTCAGGCGCTCGATATGTCCTATTTTAGCGAAGGTCATGTCGGATTTTGCCGTGAATTTTAGCATGACTTGTGCTAGAATATATAGGAAATATCGAGTGCCCTGGATTTGCCGGAAAGAGAATTAAATTTTAGCATGACTTGTGCTAGAATTTTAACACCACGAGAGATGAGAGTTTTCAAGGAAAGACTCGACAAACCGACAGTCAACCCGTGATGAATAACAATGATCTGTGTGTTGAGTTCCTGTTAGTTGCCGTCGATTTATAATCTTTGAATTTTGAACACAGGAAATGTCCGACGATGATAAGATCCCGGAGTGCGACTACTGCTGCGATGACCGGGGTTTGTGCGACAGGGAGCCTCACCTGCAAAATGATAGGTTCTTCACCGTGAAGTTGGAAGAGACCTTCGATGTTTGTACGGTACGCAACGACAAGTATTTCATCGTAATTAATCATGACTTGTGATTCTTTGCTTCAACGTGTAATTTTCGTTTTTTTTCAATTTGACTAGTACATCCCGTGCCATGCAAGACCGTTTGTCTTGCAGAAGCTCGGTTTCCAAGACCTTGAGAATATGGAGACGAGGAGGGCTCACCTCAGGACTAAACACAGTTATGCTTTTCGGGTTAAGCTCTACAATGCGCTTAATCACTCATATTTCGGCTGCTCTAATTGGGAAGCTTTCTGCAAGGCCTATGGATTTGAGGAGAATATGCAAATAACTTTTGATATTCGTCCCGAAGATGAAGATATTGAAGATAATATCGAAATTTGGGTCGATGTGGATATGCCTCCTGTTTTGCCTAAATGTGAGTTTGTCAAACTAATTTGTTAAGTAATTTATATTTTTTATTTAAAAATATTTGGTGTTCATCGCTACTAATCTTGTTTATTTATAATTATTAGCTTATTTCTTATCTTCAAAAAATACTCGGAAAGCTGTGGACATGACGTACTACAGTTATGGCTCCGAGCTTAATTGTGAGGAGAAAGGATATCTTGTCTCATTAATAGATGATGTTGAGAATTTTAAGACCAATCAGTTTATCAGCCCAAATTATACTGGATACGTGCCACTAGTCCATCAGTTGCTTGATGGTAATCTCATTGTGAAAAAATTGGTATGATTTTGTTAATGATGGTAACTTCGTTGCATACATTCTTCTTAAGTAAACTACATTGCTAACTATATATGTTACTATATTGTTCAACAGAAGCTCCCTAGCGAGGTTGTGCCTCACATGATGCTTACCGAAGGGAGTATGTACATGGTTAGCTTACGACCGTTTCCACCGACGGCTTACCAAAGTGCATACTCTGTTTCTTTGAAAGATGGAAGGCTCAATATCAAAGATTGGAGCAAAGTAATGAAGGCGCGCACGCAACCAATTGGAGACAACATGCGTGTGCGCAAGCCAGAAGTTGGCGACAGGTGGATCTCCATTCTCCATTTTGGAGATGGACCGATTTACCTCTTTTATGCTATTTTACCTAGGAGAGAGGATTAGGTCCTAGGTATTAAGAACAATTAGTTAGTGTTGATTATGACTATGATGATGATGAGAAGTTGTTATTATGTGCTACAATGTGTTAGAATGATGAGTTGTTATATGACTCATGGATGATGATGATGATGAGGAGTTGTTATATGACTATGATGATGATGAGTTGTTAATATTATTATTATTATTATTATGATGATGATGATGAGTTATTATATCATTCGGTGAAAGAACCGCGGATTAGATTCAAGTGGATGGATCCAAAGTGACCAAGTTGGAATTCCAACTTGGTCACTTTGGATCCATCCACTTGAATCTAATCCGCGGTTCTTTCACCGAATGATATAATAACCCATCATGATCATAATGATATAACAATCTCTAAATTGCTACTGTATGAAAACTTGTATAACGGTGTATAAATACGATATAAAATAAAATAGAAATAGAATACGTAATAGTAGTAGTAGCGTGGGGTGCAGGCGCGCTGCTAGTAACTAGCAGTAGCGCGGGCTGTGGAACGCGCTACTGATAACAGACTTAGCAGTAGCGCGGCGAAAATATCTGAGGGCATTTTGGTACTTTTACCATTGTCTCTCACCCTATAAATAGAGGTGGAGGGTGCTCTCAAATAGGACATCCTTGCTCTCATACACATGCCATAGACTTGTCTGGCGTCTCTCTCCCTCCCAGCGAAATAGTTTCGTAGAGCCGAAAGGCTGTCTGGGTTCCGGCAGGAACTAGTTCTGGACGGCGAAGCCCTGCCGGATAGATGACACCGTATGTGTGCAACTCTGTAGAGAGATCGTAGTTTCGGTCTTAGTTCGAGAGGTCCTCCCGAAGGGCTGTCCGAGTGACTGTCCAAGTTTCGATGCTCCTCCCGAAGGGCTGTCCGAGTGACTGTCCGAGTTTCGATGGTCCTCCCGAAGGGCTGTCCGTGACACCGTCCGAGGGACTGTCCGACCGCCTCCCGGAGGGCTGTCCGGGGGCGGATGAGGGTATACATCCTCGCGGTTGGGAGGTTGTAAATCCTAGCTGCGGGGATCTGCACCGCCGATCGTCATCGACTCTACTTCCGCTGCGCTACGAGTCGGTAACGAAAAAGATCAAACCTTGTATGCAGTCTCCATAGTGATCCTGGGCTGGTACGTAGGTCGGAAATTTTTTGTTTTCTGCTGCGTTACCCTACAGTGGCATCAAGAGCCAGGCTATGCGTAGATGCAGGTTGCGATCTAGAATACATAGAGATGTATGGGTGTTGCACAATATAATTAGGTAGTAGATGAGATCTATTACTGAAAATTATTTGTGCGGGTAGCAGATGAAATCTGTTACCCGATGTTCTTGTTGCTTCCCTGGAATTTGCGTAGTCCTGATCTTAACGGCATGGTGGAATCTCACAAAGTTCTGGCAATCCGCGATCCTTTCATGCTGCTCCTGAGTATGCTGATTGACAGATCAACGAAGTGCTAACAGTTCTTTGGGTTCCACCATAGTTGAGAAAGATGGATGTTTCGCAGACAAAAGGGCAATGCAGATATGATCTGCACGGGGGTCACGCGTATGACGAAGTTCAGTATGGGGCTCGAGATTTTATTATCTCGTGTTTCATACACCCCGCAATGTTAAAACTAGCGACTTGGATTATCATGCTTGATGATGGACGTTGGTAGCTTCGGTTTGTTTCGAAACCTTAGAAGCCACGTAAAATAAATTTTTGCATAAACCTATTAGAGGCGTCTAACTTGGTTTTGCAGGATGGTTTGCATGTGCATGTGATGTGGTATAGCAGTGCTCATATAAATTTGATTATGTATGAGATGACGATATGATGTAAATTAACATGACCTGCGTGTCATGATTCGGCATGATGGCTGGAGCCATATGATTGCACTTTAATGACCTGCGTGTCAACCTTATGTAATGCACTTATTTTATTAGCTATAGAGATAGCAATATTATCTGGTGCATCGACAAGGTGGTGGCAATCTTCGCGAAGGTGAACACCGACGCGAATGCCGGAGACGAAGAAATAAAGACTTCTCCGTCAGAAAGGGCTATACCATATCATGCTATTATGAATTGCCTGAGATGTTAATCCCTTATGATGCACCCTTCTTGATTGCACGGTAGTCGCTTTTATTAGGGTGATCTCTCAAAAAAAATATCAAATAGTTAGTGTTCTCCCAAGTGTAGCACCGTCACAGCATCCTTCCTTTCGAGGTGCGCCATGATCTATATGGGTACGAACGATTGTACGGGTGTAAGGCGGGTGAGGTCAGACCTCGCAGCAAGATCACTTGGTTGTCTTGACGTTCATGGCAGGATCGTCCTGAGCTCGGAACACACGCATCGAAAGATGAACAAGAGTCACATAGAGATGTGATCGGCAAGTTTGCCTACCAATTGAAGTTCGCGCCATCGGTGTTCATCTCGAACAATGGCGTTGAATGGAAATGTGGGTCTTGAATCACTCACAATCAATTATGAGAGATATTGATTTGAGTGGGAGCGCACTTTAGAATTAATTCTTTTAATTCTTAGTGCAATTAATTTTGAACATTGTCTAAGTGTGATTTGCATAATAGTTGTAGAATAATGGCTCGCGTTTCCACCTTCCCTGTTAAAAATGAATAGCTGTTAAATATCTGGTTAAATCTTTACGGTTGATAACGTAATGTGAGGATTGTCCTCAAGTGTGCCAAGAAGGACTTTGTCCTATCGCATGCTTTCGGTATTCTCCCGCTAATGCTATGGATCATGTGACTCTCGTCCTTCGATCCAAAAGCTAGAATTCCTTTTCAGTCAAAGTGCAAAATGTTTGCTTCCATGAGACCCGAACTTCGAAAGTTTGGATAGCTATGTGATATTCATGGAATCTGAAAATCATTTTCAGAGACAGACAAAGGCTAAAAGATATGAGATATCCAAAGCAATGTTTGTTTGCAAACTATTAGTAAAGGTGTTCACTATGCGTTTGACTGATAAGAGAGGGATCCAGAAGAATGCCTGTCATATGATGAAAGGTGAATAAAACAAACAACTTAAAGAGAAAGGAAGTGTCCGAAGGGTGTTAGTGAAACTTTCACGCCTAGGAAGTCCGGGGCTAACGCCACTCTTAAGTTGGATGCTTCTTCTGAGAGTAGGAGAAATACTAAAAGTTAAACTGTTAGAAGTATAAAGGCAAAAGGAAAGAAGACTGGAATATCCAGCTCATGTATGAATGTTATACAGGTTTTTGATGTATAGAAGGCTGGTCAAAGATATAGTTCTTGGGAATTATGGTTAAACATGTTAATCACTAATTCTTGGGTATTGTGAATTAATCACAAAGATACCCGCTCGATTGCATTCTGTTGCAACTCGATGTAAGAACTACTATGGCCTGAAAGACTAGCCAGGAATGAGGTTTAGATACACGCAGGGAACATAGTAAATGTTACTATACCTTCCAACGGTGTATTCCCTATGTATTTACTTTCATAATTCATTTTAGAGTTTCACACTCTAGCCCATTGCATAAAGTATCTTGCAAGAAGGTTATTCATAAGAGAACTTCTAATGTTCGGTGTTATGAATAACATAAGGGCCATACTTTCATTATGAATGAGATGTATGTTATGAATATTGATAATAATACATAACCTCTAGGTTTACTTTCATAATTCATTTTAGAGTTTCATACACTCTAGCCCATTGCACAATGTTTGTTGCAAAAGAGTTGTTCATGAAAACAACAATTGTTGTTCAGTATTATGAATAACATGAAGGGCCATGCTTCCATCCTAGATGGGATGTATGTTATGAATATTGATGGAAATATGATACATGTATAACACTGACGCTAAATGTCGCAAGACTAAAAGAATACCACACAAGTGTGGCACTGCATTTAGTCACATTAGAGAAACCCGCATGGAAAATTCCATTATGATGGATTTTGAAGTCATTTGATTTTGAATCATTTGACACTTGCAACTTTCCTCTGAAAGGTGAAGTGACTAAAATACCGTTCACAGGCTGTAAGGAACGAGCAAAGAACATATTGGTGATCATACATTATGATGTGTGTAGTCCAATAAATGTTGTTGCAAGTAGTGGATTTATCTATCTTCAGAAATGACTCAAGTAGATATATGGATATTTACTTGTTGAGACGTAAGTCTGGATCTTTTGAATTCATTCATAAGGTTTTCAAAAATGAAGTACAAGTTCTTGTAACAAGAAAATTATGTTTCTACAATTCGATTGCAGAAAGGAATATTTGAGTTACAAGTTTAGCGAATGTCTGATGAGTTATGAAAGGGGTTTCATAACTTGCAACTCCCGGAACACCACTGCAAGTGGAAAGTCCGTGAAGATGTAATCGAACCATTTATGACATGGTAAGATCAAAGATGACATAAATAGATTTGCCATTATCCCTTTCAAAAAGTAATGCTTTAGAGACTGCGGCTTTTACACTGAAAAGAGCTCCATCAGGTCTGTTGAAATGACGCCATGGTGTGGTACGCCCAACCATGTTATATCTTTTCTTAACATTTGGAATATGGGGCTTGTGTAAAAGGTTACAAACCTATTCCAAATCAGACAAGTGCTACTTTGTAAGGTTATCCCAAGTCATTGGGTATTCCCCCACCACTATACCGAGGCAAAGGGTTTTTCCACAAAACGGTATGCTTTTAAAGAGAATAGTTCTTACAAAAGGTGAGTGGGAGGACAGTGCAACTCGACGAGATAACCAGTATCTTCGTCATCAGGTCAAAGGAAAGGAACCTTGGAAGTGATTCCGGAGTTTCCTACTGCGACTGATACGGAAGTCTCTACAATAAAATGTATGGACTTCGGTCGAACTTGCAGCTAAACCACGTAGGCAAAGCTCGTGCAAACCTATCAGGTGCGCAAACGAGATATTGTTGTTAGACAACAGTATACCTACAATACACAAGGAAGCGTTGATGGGCCCTGACTCCAGAATTGGCTAAATGCCAATACAATCCGAGATAGTTTCCATATAAGTGATTCAAGATTAAAATCTTGATACACCTTTCGGAAGACTTAGAGTCTAACGAATATTTATGGAACTAAAAACTGATACGGATAAAATGTTTTATCCATAAAGCTCGACTTGTTGCAATAACAAGTTCAAGGAGTTGACTACGATGAGATTGTCTCACCGTAGCGATGCTTAAAGTCGGTTCGGGTTGAACTAGCAATTAATACATATTTCAATCATGAGATATGAAACATGGATGACAAAATGATTTCCATCTGATGGAAATGAAACCTAGGACTTGTATATGATACAGTCCAAAGTAATTTGTCGATCCAGAGGATGCTAGTAAGTATGCAAACTTCAGAGTTCCAGCAATGGACAGAAGAGAGCAAAGTGGAGTTGGAATCTTCGTTTTTGATGGAATGGTCAAAAGGGTTTGACTTCATCAAATGGGTATCGAAGATGCTTGTGATTCAAGAAAGTAAGTGGGAGCATAAATAATATTTCTAAAAACCGTGTGTACTTGACACATTGTTAATTGGAAATAAATTTCTTAACACGAATTAGGACTTCATTTGAAAATAGTTTTTCGATGAAGTGCTTAGGCTAAATAGCCTCAATATTAGGCATGATGATCTATGGAGATAGATTTACCTAATGGAGCTAAGCAATGAATACATATTGACAAGATGCTAAAACCTTTTAGCATTTAAAACGCCAAGGAGTGATTCTTGCCGAAGTCACATGGAAAGAGTTTTTGCGAGACTCGGTGTCCCAAAACACTGATGAGTAAAATACATGATGGAGATTCCACACACTCTTGTGTTTGGATTAATCATGTATTCCATGGTATGTAAAAACAACCAGATATGTCCAATACTCCAAAGTTGTTGCGAGTATAGATACCATAGTGATCAAAATACTGATCATGGGACAACGGTGAAAGATGCCATTGAGTACTAGAGCAGTACTGATGACATGTTTTCTCGCAAGCGGAGATCATGAAGAGTTCGTTGTAAAAGGTTACATCGATACAGTCTTCATGAATGCTCCATGCGATTTTCGATTTAAGTTAAGGGTTTTGTGTAATACACAACCTGGTGACACGGTAGTTGGAAATTGTTCCAAACAAGATACTGTGGCGAATTATATAACAAAGGCTAAGTATGTTGACGCTTTAGAAGCGACAAAGAAGATGTTGAATCATATAGTTCATTCATGAACTTAGTATGGTTCCAAGATGGTTTTGGTCTATGGGACACTATTGCAGATAGTTGCTCCATAGCTCAGTCTGAGGAATCAGGTTTCGACCAATGATTCACACATATGCAAAGCCAAGTCCACACAAAATATGAATTTTGTGAAAGCGTGAAAACGCGAGGATATGCAAAGTTACACACGGAGCTGAAGTCGTCAGATCCGTTGGACATCAGGCTATACCACATGCGAAGCATATTTTACACCAGTATGCCATAGGTGTAAAGTGCATTAGCATTGACTAGATTATTGACTTTAGGGCATATCTCCTACACCTGTATGGGTTTTTGGCGGCTCCGACGGCTTTATTTCTGCGGTCTATGTCCAACCATTGTTGAAGACTTGAGGCTGCTTGATGGCCCCTTCAGTGGGTTCTTGGCCCTGTTGATAACCTTGTTGATGCCGGCGGTGTTGCTCTGATCTGCTTTACATATATGTGGTAGAAAGAAGTCCATATTACAACCCTGAACTACCATCAAAGTCTAATATACAACCCCGAACTCCAAAACCGTCTGCTTTACAACCTCAAACTTTCAAAACCAGACAGGAATCAGCCCTAAACCAGTTTTGACCCTATTTTGACTGGTTTTGACTAGTCAACCGCCTAGTCAGCACCCAGTCAGTGACTGGTGCAAAAAAAGTGGGAAAATGGAAGGCCTTTTGCCTCCGGCGGGATTCGAACCCTGGGTTCGCTGGGTAGAGACCGGTTGGGTAGCACCAGAGCAACTCCACGAGTGCGGCACCGCACTCCACGGTCTCTCCCCTGCCCGGCATCAGCGCCGCCACCGACGCCATGGACGCGGAGCACGGTGGCCTCGCGGGCAGCTCGTGCAGGAGCACCCCAACCTCGCTTCTGCCTCCCGCTAGGATCCTAGGCCACCCAATCGACCTCCACGGCGACCGATTCCTGCCTAGCTCGCCTTCTTCCTCGGCTCCGATGGCTCGAGCGTGGCGGTTGACGGGCGGCGGCGTCCATGGCGGCTCGGGCGTGGCAGCCTCGTGAGGTGGAGAGGGAGAGGGAGATGAGGGATGAGAGGCACGGGGTGGACGGTGGGCTCACCGGCCGGCGGTTGCCTGCGGTGGTGCGGCCGTGCGGTGCGGGCGACGCTCGGACGGGGTGCTGGTTTGGCCGTTTGGGTGAGGAGAGAGAGATAGAGATAGGTGAACTTTTTTTTGAAGGGAGATAGGTGACTAGGATGCTGACTAGGATTATGACTGGTCAAAAGCAGTCAAAACAGAGTTGAAACCGGTTTGACTGGGTTCAGGGTTGATTTTTGTCCGGTTTTGAAAGTTCGAGATTGTAAAGCAGACGGTATTGAAGTTCGGGGTTGTAAATTAGACTTTGGTTGTAGTTCGGGGTTGTATATTAGACGGTATTGGAGGGCCGCTCACGAAGGAGTCCGGATCGCGCACCTGCCATTGCTGCTCGGCCAAAACGATGTCTCGCGGTTGCGGTTGCGCTTGCGCCGCGAAGAAGTGCGGTAGCAGGCGAAGAGAATTCTACCACACTAAAAGGTGCGCGCCACATGTGGAGCGAGGAAGCCGCTGCCCTCCAGCCGCAGCAGATTGTGAAGGCGTGTTCGATCCACACTAATAGGTGCTCGGCCTGCAACCGACCAATGAAGATGTGTCTTTCAGCATCGAGCAGATTGTGAAGGCGTGTTGGATCCAGTCGTCGAGAGCTGCCAAGCCTGGTCATCTTCTGATTCATCTTGACCGGCCAATATGCAGCCGACGAAGGATGCAGAAGGGTGTTACTTGCCAGCAGCAAGTCACTGAATCTATGTGCATAGCACAAGCCCATGCTCGTAGTCCCGTTGCCTACCATTCCTATCGCCCTACAATTTTTCTAGTCAATGCCTTGAGCAATGTTATTAAAGTGTACAATTACCATTCTAGAGAAAGAGGCGGCGCCAAAAACTCTATTTATATAAGAGTAGTAATGGTAGAGAAGAATACAGGCTCTATGTAAAGTGGCTGAACTCTGGACCATGTCTGAGAGTTGGCTCATGCAGTTATTTCATTTATTGTGAGCATGTTTGGTTAAAAACTTGAATTTAATGTTGAGCAGAGAATGTACGTAAGAAAGTTCTGGAAGAAAGATGGGATGAATGAATACCATTTACATAGAAGAGATTTTGAAAGCATATGCACATAAGATTTCTAGCACAATACCATGCACAGTTCAAATGGAAAAGTTCTAACATGATTTGGAGAAGTCTTCGGGAGTCTCTATCCCTTTCATTGATAGTGTCATCGGAAGTCACTTCATTGAAATATTGTCTCAAGTAAATAAGCACTACACCATTTTAAAATAATCGATTCCCCATGACTTTCTCCTCCCAGACCAACACCACTAGTTTGACTGAGATACAATGTTTGCCTTTTCGATAGAGCTAATGCATTTGTGAAGACAAGGACGGGAGAATTTAAGCTCATTTTTGTTTTCAATCAATCTGGATGGCCAATGGCCATGTGCATGTCAAACAAGAAACGCCTAGTTCTCCGGCAGTGGCATCCGTGGTTGTATCCCGGTGGTTTGGCTCTCTCCATCTTGGGTGGAAGGGGATAGGGTTCCCCTTCCCGGTGGCTGTGACGTGACGGAGGCCGTGGGGTCTGATTTCTCTTATGCTTTCATTTGGTTTTCGCTCGACTTCCTCAGTTTGTTCCGGTATTTTTTGCAGTTCTCCTCTTCTTCAAGTTTCCCCATTAGCTTTCCCTCTGCACTCGAGTGTCCGTGGGCTGGCCGTGCAATTGGCACGGTGTGCCTCCCACGTCGAGGTGGTCCTGCTCATCGTCGTTTCAATGTTTGCTGCGAGACTGGTATCTTCCTCAACTCTCGGGAGAACCCCTCTACAGCCTGACGGCATGGCGCCTTTCGAAGCAAGGCGAGGGGAAGGGTACCTCTTCGGCGTTAGAGAAGGATGGTTCGTTGTTTCTTTAGGGAAACAATACGACTATTCACGCTTCTAAAAAAAAGGACTATTTCTCGTATATTTTCATTGATTTTCAAATATTCAAATGTACAAGCTTAAAAGAAGAACTAGCAAAAAAAGCCTACAAAGTGGGGCTGAGTAGCCCCAGGGAGTACTGATATTGTTTCTTTCAATCGTGGGCATAGCCTCTCTGCTCCATTTTTCTTGGCTACCTCTGGTGCCGGTGTGTCGTGGGCATCGCCATTAGAACAAGCTTTGTGAACTCTTAAATTATAACATAGCTTACTCATTCATCTTAGCCTTCCAATAGCTATGTGATAGTTATTCTTCACTCCAGAGTCCAGACCAGACAACATTACTTTGGAGGCTAAATAATTGCTAGGGCCACTTGTCAGCCTCAGACTTCTTTCTTTTTCCTCCCTTCTCACGTTTGGCAAGCAATCGAAGGGGGACATGGGAATTTGGAGAAGCAACTAGTGATGGGATTAGACTAGTGAACTTGCTTTTTATTCCCAAACTCTTTGTTACGCACACATGGGAATAACGAGTTGGAATTTGCGTGTTAGAATATGATGTCACTTGTTTATCCATCAGTCTATCTCCTTGCGATCAGCCGCATAGGACAGGGCGCCGTCGTGCCTGGCCGCCAGCATGGTGTTGCGTAGTTCATGGCTAAATGGCGGATCAGGAGGCCTTGAACGTGGCGACATGGAGGAGCTTGAGTTGGTACAAGCGGGGTGGGTGTCGGCAAGCTGGCCGCATTAATATAGCTTATGAAGCTTGAAGCACTACATCGGCGAGCAGGGCGAGCGTGCTGTTGCTGCCGCTGCGCTGGGGGTACACGCGGCATCGACGAGGGGCGAGTTCGGATCGCGCATCTACCGAGAGCGGCCGAAAAGATGTCGCGGGAGTGCGCCGCCATGAGGAGTGTGAGCAGGCAGAGCAAAGGCTGCTGCACTAGAGGTGCTACACGTCCCGTACATCGAGCAATGCTGTGGTCGCCGTCAAGGTGCAGCACTACCAGGTGCTCTGCCTCCCATCGAGCGAGGAAGGTGCCGCGCTGAGCATCAACGTGATGGCGAAGAAGTACTGGATCCGGTTGTCACGAACTGCCAAGCTTGCTTATCTTCTAATTCATCTTGGTCGTCCGGTATGCAATCGACGAATGATGCCGAAGGGTTGGTTACTCTGTGAGGTGCCAGGGGCAAGTCACTGAATCGATGTACAGAGCACACGCCCGTGCTGGTGCTCCTGTTGCCTACCATACCTATCGCCCTACAATTTTCCGGTCAACGCCCTCAAGCAATGTTATTAGAGTGTACAATTACAGTTCTAGAGAAAGTGGCAGCGCCAAAAACTCTACTTATATAAGGAGTGTGGTATAGTAGAGAAGAATATGAAGAGTCTATATAAAGAGATTCAACTCTATCCATGTTCCGGGAGTTGGCACATGTAGTTATTTCATTTACTGTGGTCATGTTTGTTGAAAACTTGAATTCTAAGGTGAGCAGCGGAGGTACTTAAGGAAGTTCTGGAAGAAACATGGGATGGTTGAATTCCATTTACATAGATGATATTTTTGAAAAATGAGCACGTAAGAAGGAGTTGCGAAGCCACACACAGACTGTGGAGTCAATGACCACTACCTTTTTGGTGAAAACATCATATGGCCAAAACACCATATACCCGCCGCCGAAATGATGTTGCGTGACCGGATGTCCCGCGACGAGGAACACGAGCAGGCAGACCAAAGCCTGCTCCTCTAGGAGGTGCGATGACACTTGTTGATCGAGGAAGCCGCCACCCTCCAGCTGCGGCATTTCCAGGTGCTCCGCCTCCATAAAGCAAGGGAGGTGCCTGCCATGCTGAGCATCGATAAGATGATGAAAGCATACTGGATCTAGCAGTCAAGAGCTCCAATGCTTATCTTCTAATTCATCTTGACCATCTAATATGCAGCAGATGAAGGATACGGAAGGCATAGTTACGTTGTGACTTGCCATTGACAAGTCACTGATTTCATGTGCATAGGGCACGCCTGTGTCAATGTTCCTGTTGCCTACGATTCCTACCCCCCTACAATTTTCCAGTCATTGTGCTTGAGCAATGTTATTAGAGTGTACAATTATACTTTTGGAGAAAGAGGCAACACCAAAAACTCTACTTATAGCAGAATTGTGGTACGGTACAGAATAATTTGAAGAGTCCATGTAAAGAGGCTGAACTCTGCCCATGTTTCGAGATTTGGCACATGCAGTTATTTGTGGTCATGTTTGGTTGAAAACTTGAATTTTATTGTGAGCAGAGAAGGTATGTAAGGAAGTTCCGGAAGAAACTTGGGATGATTGAATTCCATTTACATAAACGATAGCTGAAAAAAACGAGGGCATACGATGGGATTCGGTTGTGTGCACCCCTATTTCAGCCCGAGTGGCTTCAAGAGGGTGTGACATGAAGCTTCGGTATCGGTTGACATTATGGGACACGTCGGTATTTCGATTTCCATGGTGAAGACAGTGGCGGAGAACGTCATGGTGGCTGAGGTCTGAGGCCTTGTAATGATGGATCGAGTCTTCGTGACGTTGAGGACTTTGCTTGGTGATTCGTGACTCGTAGCAGCGGCATCGGCAAGTGGGGGCGGCAGCACAGGGCGGAGTACAGAGTCTTAGCTTTCAGGGTGAAAACCCAAGGCCTGGCCTTAATTGGTTGTGCCTGGCAGTGACCTTGTTGAAGGCATTGTTTTGAGAGTGCAGATCTTCTCCAGGGTGAAAACCTAAGATGTAGGATCGGGCGATGACGGTGCTTGTGCACCATTTCCTTCTTGGAGGCGTCGCTTTTGGAGAATTTGAACTTCGGGTGTTGTCTAGGTGGTGGTTCGTGCTGCAGCTACAACGAATTGATCACTGTAGCGGGATCTTTCTTTTTTCTTTTTCTTCTTTTTGTCTTTTGGATGTGTGCATCCGTAATGTCTTTACGACATTGCGTTGTTGCAGAGGCTGGGTGTAATTGGTATCTCCGCGATATTAATATATTCCCCTTGTCGAAAAGAATACCACATACAGTTCAAATGGAAAAGCTCTAACATTATTTAGAGAAGTCTGCGGGAGTCTCTCCCCCTTTCTTTGACAATATCTTCAGTGGTCACTTCACTAAAATATTGTCTCAAGTAAATCTGCACTACACCATCTTAAATTAACAAATTCCCTCTGACCGTCTCCTCCCAGACCATCACCACATGTTTGATTGAGATGCAATGTTTTCTTTTTAGACAGAGCCAATGCATTTTGGAAGACAATAAAGGTAGAATATTTAAACTTGTTTTGTTGTCAACTGATTTGAAAGGCCAATGGCCATGTGTGTGTCAAACGAGGAAGGCTTCAAATGCCAACCAAAGTTCGTTCCCATCTAATCCGTTGGACGGATGACATCCCCGCCGGAGCAACAACTACATACAAGCAAGATCCCACGATCCTTCTAGTGGTATTCTCCGGCGGGTGGCGCCCGTGGTTGTGTCCCGGCGGTTTGACACCCTCGATCCTGGGTGGAAGGGAATAGGGTTCCTCTTCTCGGTGGTTGCAACATGATGGAGGTCATGGATACCCGATTTCTCTTATGTGGTCATTTGGTTTGCGCTCGACATTCCTCATATGTTATGGTACTTTTGTAGTTCTCCTCTTCTCCAATTTTTTCCATTAGCTTTACCTCTGCACTTGAGTGTCCGTGGGCTGGCGGTGCCACTGGCGCGGTGTGCCTCCCGCATCGAGGTGGTCCTGCTCAGCATTGTTTCAGTGTTTGCTGTGAGACTGACATCTTCCTCAACATTCGGGTGAACACCTTTACAGCCTGACTGTGCGGATCCTTTCAAACAAAGGCGAGGGAGCGGGATGTGGGTGGCACGGTTGGACACTGCAACCGGTGGGGCGACAAGCTGCGAACGACAACAACAAATGTTGCAAGCTGTGCTTCTAACAATGACATAAATGCTGCAACCAGTGAGACTATATGTTGCAAGCAGCAACGGCAGATGCTAGGACTAGCAGGATTACGTGATGCGAGCAATCAGGGCAAACGTTGTGGACTATTAAGACGACATGCTGGAACCGGCAACGGCAGCCGCTGCGATCGGTGGGACCGTGGGACAACGTCTTGAGAGCAGTAGGACGACATACTATATATGACGGCCGCCGTGATGAGGGCAGATGTTGTAACCGTTGAGATGACATGCTACAACTGATAACGACGACGCACACTGCGACTACTGGGATGACGTGATGCAAGACTAAGTCTCATCTATTGACTCAATCAAACATACAAAGAAAAAAAGACAAATATTTGTATGAATCTCCTCGTAAAAGAAATGCCATAGGAATTTGATGTGACATATGTAGCTAATTCTCGTCTAGATGAGAATTAGCAAATCCGATTGTCAGATGAGAATTATCAAATCTGATTAAATACTATGACACCGGTAGTATACATCCTGCTCAACCCTCCTTTTGTCTTGGTGAGATTCTACCACTTGTCATGAGAACATATAGCCTACTCATTCATCTTAGCCTTCTAATAGCTATCCGATGGTTGTTCTTCACTCGGGCAACACAACTTCGGAGACTAAATATTTGCTAGGCCCACCTGTCAGCCTCAACTTCTTTCCTTCTTCCTCCCTTCACTCATTTTTGGCAAGCAGCAGAAGGGGGCATGGGAATTTGGAGAAGGAATTAGTGATGGGATTAGTCTAGGGAATTCACCTTTTATTCCCAAGCTCTAGCTTACGCGCGCATGGGAAATTTTTGCATTTTAGATTATGATGATGTCACTCATTTATCCATATCTATCTCGTTGCGATCTGCTGCACAGGACATTTTTAGGAAAGGGGGAGTACCCCCGGCCTCTGCATCATTTGCTGCAAGCCACCTGGACATGGCGCCGTCTTACCGGGCTGGCACCTGGTGTTGCGTGATTTATGGTTAAATAGCAGAGGCCTTGAACACGCGATGTTGAGGAGCTTGAGTAGGAACAAGCAGGGTGAGCATTGGTAAGCTGAGTGCATTAGTGTATTATGAAGCTCTATATCAGCAAGCATGGTGATCATGTTGTTGCTGCCGCTGCGACGGGGTTATACGCCGCATCGACGAGGGCCTCCCATCAAGCGAGGAAGTGTCGTGCTGAGCATCAACAAGATGGCGAAGGTGTACATGATCTATTCGTCGAGACCTTCCAAGCCTGATTATCTCCTGATTCATCTTGACACAGTCCGATATGCAGCTGGCGAGGAATGCAAAAGTGTATGAGTTAAGACATGACTTGCCAGAAGCAAGTAACTGAATCCATTTACAGGGCAAACATTGATGCCGGTGGTCCCGTTGGATATCATTCCTATCTCCCTACAATTTTATAGTCAACAAACTCGAGCAATGTTATTAGAGTGTATAATTACAGTTCTAGAGAAAGAGACATCACCAAAACCTCTACTTATATAAGAATTGTTGTATGGTAGAGAATAATTTGAAGAGTCCATGTAAAGAGGCTGAACTCTGCCCATGTTCTGAGGGTTACCACATGCAGTTATTGTTGTCACGTTTGGTTGAAAACTTGAATTCTATGGTGAGAAGGGAAGGTACGTAAGGAAGTTTCGCAAGAAACATGGCATGATTGAATTCCATTTACATAGACGAAGATCACCGGGGGGGGGGGGGGGGGGGGGGGGGGGGAAGATCCCCACCTGAATATATTACTCAAAGGCCCAGAGGGCAGGTTACATCAGTGGTTACAGCGAGAGGAGAGGTACAGGCGCCAAGACACGGCAGCCTCCCTGCTAACGGGGTCCTTAAATCTGAAGGTCCAAAGTGTGAAGTCCGAAATGATGTTACGGAGAGTATCCATGGGTGAGTGAAGCTCGTTGCGAAAAACACGAGCATTCCTGGAGTCCCACAACTTCCATAGGATGGCGAGGGCGATGGTGGGCCAGATGTTGATGTCGAGGCCCACCGGCGTAGGAGTATCCCAAACGAGGTCGATGGAGAGAGGTGGCGTCAGCCCCAAGAGGGACCATACCTGTGCCGCGCATGGGCATTATTTGGACAAGTCTCTGTGGGTCGCTTTCTCTTTCCTTGGGTAGTCATTTCATTTAAATATCGCCTCAAGTAAATCCGCACCACACCATCTTAAACTAATGGATTCCCCATGACCCTCTCCTCTCAGACCGACATCACCAGTTTGATTGAGATGCAATGGTTTGCCTTTGAGACAGAGCCAATGGATTTTGGAAGACAAAGACTGCAGAATTTATGCTCGTTTTGTTGTTAATCAATCTGAATAGCCATTCACCATGTGCGTGTCAAACAAGAAAGGCTTAGGATCGATGTCGTTAAAATTTCTTTCTCATCTAATCCATTGGACGGCTAACATCCCTGCCGGAGCAACAACTACATATCAGACTAGAGATTCACTTTTTATTCCCAAACTCTTGCTTACGGACGTATGGAGTTTTTTTTTTTTTTTGCATTTTAGAATATGATGTCAGTCATTTATCCATTAGTACATCTCCTTACGATTAGCCACACATTTTTTTTTTCAAGAACAAGCAACGAGCGTTGCCTGTCATTTGTATTAAGGAGTTGAAGAAATTTTACAGGTTACAATGGAGTTCATCCAAAGGCCACTTTGATGATCCAACCATGCCACTTTGATGATCCAACCAGCCCGCACGACCGCCCCTAGAATACTACACTCTTAGCCAGCCGCCCTGTTCTTCTTAGCCAGCCGCCAAAGTTTGTAATCATCTAGTGCTTAACTAGCCACATGATGCACCGATGTTACTTTCCCCTCAAAGACTCGTGCATTTCTCTCTAACCATAGCTTCTGGAGACCCAAGATGATAATCATCGACACGGATTTTGGTCGCCTGCAGCCTGCTAGGAATGGAGTACTACCAATCCCTCGCTAGATCCTCCAGTCCAGTAGCAAGTAGGCCAAGACCAACTGCAGTAAGGAGCAGGAACCAGAATTGACGTGTGAAGGAGCATTGCATCATCAGATGGTTCATGTTCTCATGTGTTTGATCACAAAGCAAGCATCCCGATGGTCTTTGCAGGTTCCTTCTCTGAAGCTGGTCTTCTTTCTTTTCTTTTTTTTGGAAAAGGAGGATATACCCCCGCCTCTGCATCTGGACGATGCATGCAGACATTTTATTAATTATTCATAAAGACCATACAAATTATACATTAGTAAGTCTGAAGCCACCATCTAGGCAACACATGTTGCTACTCCTATCCCATTGATGAAGGGGTGTTGAATATCTGAGCCAAATACCAAACAGACATCGCAAAGAGAGCCTTGGCTCAGTGGTTGGGCATGCGGTTGTGCGCCCTAACGACCCGAGTTCAATTCCTAGAATTGACAGGTGATGCACAGGGGTTTCCCCCCATTTATTGAGGATTAAGTTTGGTGTGTGGTGAAACCACTCGTCAAAAAATATCTTGATACTCATTTAAAAAATTCTGAGGACCATGTTTATCTTGGTACTCATACTAAAATGGCTGTATGCATCCCTAGTTGGTGCAGAGGCCGGGAAGTGAAATTCTCCCCCAATTTTAAATGCCCGCACGTACCCTCCCGAGTCGCCCCCGCAGGCGACAGGAGGAATCCCTAGCCGCCTCCCAGCGCCCCTCCTCCCGCTCCTCCTCTCCCCTGCCGCCACCGGCGTCTGACGGTCAAGGGCGTCGTGATGCGGAGGGTCGCGGCGGCGCGATCCGGCTTCCTAGCGGCTACGTTGGGAGGCGGGTGACGCGGATGTGGCCTCCGGTGGTGGGGCGTGCTGGGTCTTGGCGGCGGCGATCTGGCCCGGATCCATGGTCCCAAGCACCAGGCGGCGCGGGCTGCGGACGGCGACGGCGGCCGGCTGGTGCTGTCTTCTGGGTAGTAGTGGTCGACGGCGATGGTGGATCGAGGCTGCGGTGGCGGTCCTCGGTGTTCCGGCGGCTGCGTGCGTCTACTCGGCGAGGCAACGCGCGGTTCCAGTCAGCTACTGGGTCGGGATGGCGCGACTGCCGGTGAAAATCGCGTCGACTTCGGTCTTGACGGACGATGGCGGCGTCATTGACGTCGTTTCCTTGTTGAGGCATCGTCGTTGCAGGCAACATCATCTCCCTCGGGCTGCTCCGGGGGAAACCCTAGATCCGTGTCTTCCCGGATAGGACGATGACGGCATCGAACCCTCCTGGGGGCATCGTTTTGGAGTAGGTGCTGACTGAAAGGACCCATAGGCGGAGCGGGGTTTAATCTTCCGCATCAATAACGGCGGATCTCGGCGGCGTGGCACAGTGGAGTCTCAGCGTCCGATGCGGGTTGACGGACTCGCACAGGAGGACGGCGCTGTCTGGCGTCGTGGTAACGTCGACGGCAGGCCTGGCAAGGTTGATGCGTCAGTTCCTGTTCTGAAGATGGATATGTGGAAGACGGCGGTGGTCGCCTCTGAGAGTGCGCCGGACCGGTGTGTGCCCCAGACCCGACATTGTTGCTTGGTTGGGGCCTCCGGCTTTAGATGTCGAACATGAATGTCTGCGCTGAAAGCAGAGAACCATAGTTAGGAGGAGGACACATCCATGATGAAATCCGAATGTGGTGCAAATGCACACACTGTTAAAGGCACAGAGAGAGATTGGTGAAATTGTTGATGGATGTTGTATTGAGCCTCACGGGCGAGTATATATAGGAGTACAGACTTGGAGGGCAAGAAGGCTCTCCTAGAGATAAGGTAGGAGACGGATTACAAATCCTAAACTACCAAATACATGTAATCCAAATATATCTCTAACATCCCCCGCAGTCGTAGCGGCAGCGTGCGAACAACAGGAGCGTTGCAGACGGTCAGACTGGAGAGAATAGCAGCCGACCGGATGACACCCCCCCGCAGTCGCAGCGGGAGCGTCGTGGACGGTGTCACGTCGCGGACACGTGGACTGTAGAGGAAGCCGGCGAGTTGCTCAAACAAGGTGATAGCCCTTTGTGCCGTTGCCGAGGTAGCCGAGAGCGTAGGGTGGTGTAGCCGTGCGAGGGACACCGTGGTCGATGTCGAGTCGGGGTGGCCGGTGTCGAGGTAGTCGCCGTGGACCGGGAAGAAGAGCGGCGGCGGCGGCCTGAGGAGGAGGCGGCGGCGGTGTAACATCCCCTTGTAACAGCTACAGTAATCACCTGTTGATAATGCCATGTCATCCTGATTAACTTTGCTTGATCATCATTTGCATCATATTTCATTTCAAACTTCAATTCAAATTCCAATTCAAATTGCAAATTCAAATCCAAAGAGAAAATAAAAGTTGTTCAAATTTGAAAACCAAAATGTCCATAAGGCTGCAAATAATTCAGAGGCATTTATAAAAATATAATCAACATTTATTGAATTAGTTAAGTGACCCTAACGCGCTAAAACAGAACCAAATCAGCAATATTCAATACATTTTTATTTAAATAAAATTCATAGGAAATCATATTGACTCTAAACTATTTTCTGATAGTACATAATATTGCACTGATAATTTTGGGCCAATTCTCATATTTTACAAAACTAAATTTTGGGCTATACATTTTATAAAACCGAGACTAGAAAAAGAAAAAATAGAAAAATTAAAAGCAAAGAGGAAAAATAAAAAGAAAAGCAGCCATTGGGCCTCGGCCCAGCTGGCCACTGCCGGCCCAGTCGGCCGCTACTTAGGCCCCCACCCCCCTCGCTCACCCGAAACCCTAACCACTCCCCTCGTTCCCCTCCCTCTCTCCCCGACGCCGCCGCCTCGCCCGTCGTCGCCGTCCCGCCGTCGACCACCGCCGCCTCGAGCTCCGGCGCCTCCCCGAGCTCGCTATAGCACATCTACAGGGCCCCGTGAGCCCTCTCCCCTTCCCCCTCTCCCTCCAGGGCGGATCTCGCCGCCGCGCCCGTCAGCTCCCCGCTCGCCGCGGCCCCGTGCCCGTCCTCGCCTCGCAGCCCGCGGCTGCGCGCGCCCCTGGCCGTCCTGAACGCGCGCTCTGCCGCCTGACCCCGCCCGCGCGCACCCGTGGCTCCGCCCGCGCTCGCCCGTGTCTGCCGCTGCCTCGCTGCTGCTGCGCCGCGCTCGCCCAGCTCCGCCCCGAGCCGCCCCGCCGCTGCCGTCGCCCGCCCGCGCTCGGCCGCCTCCGCCCACCTCGCCCGCTTCCCCTGCCTGCTCTGGCCTCGTCCCCGTCGCCGTGGCCATCGCCGGCCTCCTCTGTGCGGCCGTGCGTGCGCGCGCGCTACGGACACCGGACGTGTCCTGCCGTCTGTGCCCGCGTGTGCACGCGATGGCTCGGACATGCCCGGCCCCCGAGTGAGCACCGCCCGGACATGTCCGCCTGCCCACTGCCACTGGGCCCCGCCCAGTTTAAAACGAAAAAGAAAAGAATTAAATAAAAAGAAAAAGAAAATAAAAGTAAATAATAATTAATAATTAAAATAAATAAATAAGTAACAGTTAGTTAATTAATTAATTAAATAATTAACTAACTTAATAAATTTTGTTTAATTAAACTAATTACCTAATTAGATTAATTAATCTGTAATTAACTTAATTAAACCCTAATTAATTTAATCAGACACTGACAGGTGGGACCCACTGGTCCTGTTCACTGTTGACGTCATGCTGACGTCAGCGAACACTGTTTCGGATAATGTTAATTTAAATAATTAAATTAATTCAGAAAATTAATAAAACTTTGAAAAATCATATCTTTTAAACCGTAACTCGGATTAAAATAATTTATATATGAAAAACGATCAGAAAAATATGACGAACCCGAATACGATATCCACTTACCTGTCAGATGCCTCCAGCACTGCAAACATGGAACCTTCCCCTCCGGTTCATCTGTCTGACAGATGTCCGAAACCGGGAAACCGTTTCAGTTAATTCCCCGCTTCATCTGCCACGTGTAGCACTGCGTTAGGGCACCCTAGCACAGCCTATTGTCATGCCAAGCATCTGTTTGCATTTGTTGCCGTGTATTTATTGTTTCTTCCCCCTCTTCTCTTCCGTTAGACATCGAGACTGACGCCGCCCTGCAGGACTGCTACTCCGTTGACGACCCCGCCTTTGCCGCAGAGCAACCAGGCAAGCAAAACCCCCTTGATCATTCCTATATCACCTATTCTTTCTCCTTTCTGCTTGCATTAGAATTTGCTACTGCTATTGTTTTATCCTATTCTGATGCATAGCCTGTTTATTGTAACTTCTGTTGATACTTCACCTGATATCCTAAATGCTTAGTATAGGTTGGATGAAATCCATCTGTGGCCCCATCCTTGTCCTAGTTGCCCCGCTTAGCTAGTAGTACCCCGATCGATGTGATCGTCGGGCTGAGACCAGCACAGCACCGCACACCCCTAAGTTGTTCGACTCTACAGAGTTATCCTCGAGTGACGAGGGTGATACCTCTTAACTCACTCACGATGATGCCTTTGTAGTGCAGCTAGTCGGACGCGGATTACCGAGGGTGATTCCTCTTCATCCACCTCCGGTGAAGCTTTTGTCGTGCAACCCCTCAAGTGGGAACCATCGAGGGTGATTCCTCCTGGTTCTCCTTGACGGATTACATCGAGTAGGAACCCATCGAGGGTGATTCCTCGGATTCCCCCTTGATGTGATGAACACACGGATACCCTACTTTTATTACAGACCCCGGGTAAAGTCGGGTCGACCCCGAGGGGTACCCGCGAGAAATGTGAAGTCGGGCTTGCCAGGAGGGCACTCGCGAGAGATTATTATGGCGGAACGACAGGGCAGGCGCAGACCACCCTGTTCGTGATCCGTGTGTTACTAAGTCGGAGCGACAGGTAGTCTGATCGTCTCTGCGAGCTACTAAATACGCCTAACGGATTTGGGTATTGATCTGAGTGGGTCGTTGGCCCTATACGCACTACCACCACGTGGGATAATGGGTATGGGCCCCTCTACGTTGTACGTTTCTTCCGAAAGCTCTGTCAGACGTCCAGTTCAGCATTGTGAGCCGGTCGAGACAAGGCCATCCAGGACTGAGGTGGTGCTTGGACTCCGATCCGCGACACAACGACCCGGAGGGCACAGGGCGATGGCCCAAGACCCCTGAGCTCTTAGGATGTAGACCGGCGGGGACCTCTCTGTTGAGCTTAGGCAGGACGCTTCTTCGTGTCGATTACCCGAGGCCGGGCATGACCCGATGAAAGTGTGTCCGGCCAGATGTAATCGAGCGTGCTGGGTAACAGTAGTGCACCCCTGCAGGGAAGTTATCTATTCGAATAGCCGTGTCCACGGTAACAGGACGCTTATTGTTGTATCCCGATCTATTACTACTTGAACTGGCTACTTGTTAATTAATTGAAGCTCCGGGATTGCTTTCTCACAGGGAGTCGAGAAAGGATCTCTGGGCTTTGCTTCAACATGATTGTTAATTAATAATATGCTAATCTGCACTCTTCTTATGCTGCAAGACCTTGAAGATGCTAGTCTTTGATAGGCTAGGCCTTTCTCTCTATTCTGGCTTTGCTGCTATACAGTCCACATATACAGCCTTTTCACTTGATACCAAGGCATAATTAGTATAGTTCTGATCTCAGTCTTGCGAGTACTTTGGATGAGTACTCACGGTTTCTTTGCTATTCTTTTCCCCCATACCCGAATGTTGCGATCAGACGTTGGAGCCCAGGAGCAGGAGATCCCCGGAGGAGCCTACTACGACGTGGAGATCATCGACGACAAGGAGTAGTTTAGGAGGCTCCCAGGCAGGAGGCCTCGCCTCTTTCGATCAGAGTTGTTGTTCGTTTTCGCCTTCTTAAGGCAGGCTTGTTTAACTTTTTTTGTCTGTACTCAGATACTTTTGTTTCCTCTGACGCTTGTTTGCTCAAGCTTATGTATTCGAGCCCTCGAGGCCCCTGGCTTGTAATATAAGCTTGTATTATTTCATTTTGTGTATAGAGTTGTATTGTGATATCTTTCCGTGAGTCCTTAGGCTTGATCGTGTGCATTTGCGTGTATGATTAGTGCACGATCGAGGGCGTCACAAGTTGGTATCAGAGCCGACTACCTGTAGGAAGCCCCTTTCCAACTCCTTGGCTGAAGTTGAGTCTAGTGTTTGCAAAACAGTTTTACTAACATGGATGTGTGGCTTACGGGCCCACGTCGCCAATGGGTGGTATTAGGATCTTTTATTCCTCTTCTATACTCTGGATTCTGAACTTCTCTTCCTTTCGGGTTAAAGATTTTACTAACTCTAACATTAGGTTCTCGTGATCACATCCACCCGGAGTTCTGAATATATCCCCCCTTTCTTCAAGATGAGGGCCTGGATTTTTGCTGCACAATGTTCACGGCCCGCAGGATCCTTTTATCGAGGGCACCCTGCGTTGCCACTTGCAGATTCCTCGCTCTCGTGGTTTTCTCCGACGTTGGTGTAGCCTTTGCTATGTCTCGTTGTTGTATCTCTCCACCGTCTAGTTTGTCTAGTTGCGAGTGTTTCCGAGCTCGTACTATCCGTTTGAATTTAACTCTGTGCATGGATCTGTCTGTCTTTAATGACTACTTATATGTATCTAAAGCACTTTTTGTTCATTGCCCATGTTACATCATGACTAACTCCATACACCTGCAGTTGTTCTTGCTAAACTGCCCCTGTTGTTTGGGCAGAATGGCTGACGATCCTCCACCTCCACCCTATATTGCCGCAATGATGCAGCAGTTTGAATTGAACCGTCAGCTCAACGAGAGTCTGGTAAATCGATTGGAACGCAACGATGCTCGTCAGGAGCCTGGCCCGATATCACTTCAAGATTTCGTGCGCCTCAACCCGTCTGTTTACCGCAACTCCACCAATCCTATGGATGCTGATGATTGGCTTCGTGACATTCTGTTTGAGATGGAGTCAGCTAGTGTTGCCCCTGACAGTTACGTCACCTTTGCGGCATTTCACTTGAAGGGTCCAGCTGCTCAATGGTGGGAAAGCCACATGCGTATGCTGCCTACTGGAACTGTAACCACTTGGCAGGAATTTCAGTCAGCCTTTCGTGCACGACACATTCCTCAACGTCTGATCGACTAGAAGAAGCAGGAGTTCCGCAAACTCACTCAGGGCAAAATGACTGTGGATGAATATCAGAGGAAATTCCTTGAATTATCCCGCTATGCTGAAGATGACGTCTGCACTAACGCTCGCAAGCAGGAGAAATTCCGTGAAGGACTGCATCCTGATATCGAGCTCGCACTTGCTGTTCATGAAGCTGCAGACTTTGCAATGCTTGTCAGCCAGTCTTTCCGAATTGAAACTGCTTTGAATAAGTACCAGGAGTCGCTCAAGCGCACTCATGACGTTGGCTCGTCTTCGGGTCAGCCTGCTCCGAAACGTCGAGTCTGGATCCCGCACAATGTTTTTCACCGCCCTACTCCAACACCAAGGCCATCTTATGTTGCACCTCGCCTACCTCCACCACCTAGACAACTGAATATTCCAAGTGGACAGCCCAATACTATGGCTCCTCCCCATAATGATGGTTTATGCCGCAAGTGTGGTCAGCCAGGGCACCGTGTTTCCAGCTGCCGCCCGAACCAGAACCGGAATGCGCCAGCTGGTCAACCCCGAAGAGTTAAGTCTAGACCGCCTGCAGTCGGTCGTGTTCGTGTCAATCATGTTAAGATCGAAGAAGCTCGACATGACACAAAAATTGTGATGGGAACCCTTTCTGTCAATACCGTGCCAGCTTCTGTCCTATTTGATTCAGGAGCATCGCATTCTTTTTTGTCTGAAGCATTTGCGCTCAAGCATGATATGCAATTCGAAGGGTTGCATCCTCCCTTATCGGTTCAATCCCCCGGTGGGAGATGGAACCCGGCTATGATAAGTCACCACAACCAGATCGAAATTGGAGGGCTACTATTCTCTGCACCGCTCATCGCCCTCAAGGCTACTAACATAGATGTTATTCTTCGTATGGATTGGCTGGAAGCCCATAATGCTATGATCAACTGTGCAGCCAAGACAGTCCAGCTCACCCACCCTTCTGGCCAGGTGATCAACTACTCAGCCCGGATAATCCAGAATGCCGAGAGCCAGATATATGCTCTGAATGCTTTGAACGCTTCACCTCTTGAGGGAATTGAGAACGTTCCAGTCGTTCGCGATTTTCCGGACGTCTTTCCAGAAGAACTTCCAGGGATACCCCCTGTTAGAGCAGTCGAATTCGTCATCGACTTGAAACCAGGCACCACTCCTATTGCCAAGCGCCCGTACAAGATGCCGCCTCATGAACTCCTTGAACTTAAGGAGGAAATCGACAAGTCACTTAAAAAGGGTTTCATCCGCCCCAGTTCTTCTGCTTGGGGAGCATCTTCGCTCTTTGTTAAGAAGAAGGATGGAACAAATCGGTTAGTTCAAGATTACCGACCTATCAACCAGGCAACAATTCAGAACAAGTATCCGCTTCCCAGAATCAACGATCTGTATGATCAGCTTGCTGGATCCTCTGTGTTCTCGAAACTCGACTTGAGGTTGGGTTATCATCAGATTCGAGTTCGCAAGGAGGATATTCCAAAGACCGCTTTCGTTACTCGCTATGGATCATACGAGTACACCGTTATGTCCTTTGGCTTAACCAATGCTCCAGCAACCTTTTCCCGACTGATGAACTACATCTTCATGGATTACCTCGACAAATTCGTCGTGGTTTATTTGGATGATATCCTTATATTTTCCAAGAATGAAGAAGAACATGCCGAACATCTTCGGCTTGTACTGGAGAAGCTACGTGAACATCAACTGTATGCCAAGTATTCCAAGTGTGAATTCTGGTTATCTGAAGTGACATATCTCGGCCACGTGATTTCTAAAGATGGCATTGCTGTTAACCCAGAGCGAGTTCAGGCTATTCTTGACTGGACCCCTCCAAAGAATGTCAAGCAAGTCAGGAGTTTTCTTGGCCTTGCGAGCTATTGCCGCCGATTCGTCGAGAACTTCTCCAAGATTGCTAAGCCGTTGACTGATCTGCTCCACAAAGGTGTTAAATTTGAGTGGACGGAAGAGTGCCAGGAAAGCTTTCAGACACTCAAAGATAAGTTGACATCTGCCCCAGTGCTAGCACCCCCGGATTCCAAAAAGGACTTCGTGATTTACTGTGATGCGTCTCGTCAAGGACTAGGCTGTGTCCTAATGCAAGAGCGCAAAGTAATTGCTTATGGCTCTCGTCAATTGCGTCCTCACGAGGAAAATTATCCAGTACATGATCTCGAGCTTGCTGCAGTTATTTATGCCTTGAAGCTGTGGCGACATTACCTTCTCGGTAATCGTTGCGAGATATACACGGACCACCAGAGTTTAAAGTACCTGTACACCCAACCAGATATGAACCTCCGTCAACAGAGATGGCTCGAGACAATAGCAGATTATGACATGAATATTTCTTATACCCCTGGCAAGGCTAATGTAATGGCCGATGCCTTGAGTCGTAAGGCTTATTGCAACAACCTCATGGTTCAGGAAGCGCAGCCTATGCTGTATGAAGAACTTCGCAAGTTGAACCTTCACATTGTTCCACCGGGTCATCTCAATACCCTGGTTGTTGAATATAGTCTCGACGATGACATTAAGCATATACAGAAAGCTGACTCTAAGGTCGAGAAAATTAAGCGGCATGTCAAAAGAGGAAAGCCCTCATTCTTCACTATTGCTACTGATGGCGCCTTGTACTTCAAGAACCGTTTAGTGGTTCCTAGAATGGGACACCTGAGTATGACCCCGCGCGTCATGAAAGAAGCTCATGATACGCCTCTTTCAATTCACCCTGGCAGTACCAAGATGTACCAAGACATCCGACAGAGATATTGGTGGCCTGATATGAAGCGAGATATTGCTCAGTATGTCGCTGAGTGTGACGTTTGCCGTCGCATCAAAGTAGAACATCAAAGGCCTGCTGGACTTCTGCAACCACTTGATATTCCTGAATGGAAATGGGACAAGGTCGAAATGGATTTCATTACTGGCTTTCCCAGAACGCAGAAGGGTCGTGATGCTATCTTTGTCGTCATTGACCGATTCTCTAAGGTTGCTCACTTTCTGCCAGTCAAGGAGATAATCACTGCTAGTCAGTTAGCAGATTTATATGTTTCCAGAATCGTGTCACTTCACGGTATTCCGTTGGAGATCAGTTCAGACCGTGGCAGCCTCTTCACCTCCAGATTTTGGAACAGTTTCCAAGAAGCTATGGGAACTCATTTGTCCTTCAGCACCGCATTTCACCCCCAGTCCCAGGGACAAGTTGAACGAGTCAATCAAGTGCTCGAAGATATGCTTCGAGCTTGTGTCATCTCCTTCGGTAAGAAATGTGAAGAATCTCTCTTGTATGCCGAATTCTCGTACAACAATAGCTATCAGGCTAGTCTGAAGATGGCACCCTTTGAAGTGCTCTATGGACGTAAGTGTCGGACCCCTCTGAATTGGTCAGAAACTGGGGAACGATCACTCGTTGGACCGGACATTATTCAGCAAGCTGAAGAGCAAGTCCGCAGTGTCCGGGAACATCTGAAAACTGCTCAGTCTCGTCAGAAGAGCAATTATGACCGCAAACACCAGGTAATGGTCTATCAACCTGGCGAACAAGCTTACCTTCGTGTCACTCCGATGAAGGGTACTCATCGTTTTGGGATCAAGGGCAAGTTAGCTCCTCGCTACATCGGCCCGTTCCGCATTCTCGCCCGTCGTGGAGAGGTGGCATATCAATTGGAATTGCCGCCAAACCTTTCTCAAGTTCATGATGTCTTCCATGTATCGCAACTCCGACGCTACTTCAAGGATCCTATCCGAGCAGTGGATCATGAAGTGCTTGAATTGCAAGAGGATCTTTCTTATCAAGAGTATCCGAACCGCATTCTTGATCAAGCTGAACGATGAACCCGTCAGAAGTCGATCAAGTTCCTTAAAGTTCAGTGGTCGAATCATTCTGAAGGTGAAGCCACATGGGAACGCGAAGATCGTCTTCGTGAAGAGTATCCCGCTCTCTTTCAGCCTGCCTCTTAATTCTCGGGACGAGAATTCTTGTTAGAGGAGGAGAATTGTAACATCCCCTTGTAACAGCTACAGTAATCACCTGTTGATAATGCCATGTCATCCTGATTAACTTTGCTTGATCATCATTTGCATCATATTTCATTTCAAACTTCAATTCAAATTCCAATTCAAATTGCAAATTCAAATGCAAAGAGAAAATAAAAGTTGTTCAAATTTGAAAACCAAAATGTCCATAAGGCTGCAAATAATTCAGAGGCATTTATAAAAATATAATCAACATTTATTGAATTAGTTAAGTGACCCTAACGCGCTAAAACAGAACCAAATCAGCAATATTCAATACATTTTTATTTAAATAAAATTCATAGGAAATCATATTGACTCTAAACTATTTTCTGATAGTACATAATATTGCACTGATAATTTTGGGCCAATTCTCATATTTTACAAAACTAAATTTGGGGCTATACATTTTATAAAACCGAGACTAGAAAAAGAAAAAATAGAAAAATTAAAAGCAAAGAGGAAAAATAAAAAGAAAAGCAGCCACTGGGCCTCGGCCCACCTGGCCACTACCGGCCCAGCCGGCCGCTACTTAGGCCCCCACCCCCCTCGCTCACCCGAAACCCTAACCACTCCCCTCGTTCCCCTCCCTCTCTCCCCGACGCCGCAGCCTCGCCTGTCGTCGCCGTCCCGCCGTCGACCACCGTCGCCTCGAGCTCCGGCGCCTCCCCGAGCTCGCTATAGCACATCTACAGGGCCCCGTGAGCCGTCTCCCCTTCCCCCTCTCCCTCCCTGGCGGATCTCGCTGCCGCGCCCGTCAGCTCCCCGCTCGCCGCGGCCCCGTGCCCGTCCTCGCCTAACAGCCCGCGGCCGCGCGCGCCCCTGGCCGTCCTGGCCGCGCGCTCCGCCGCCTGACCCCGCCCGCGCGCACCCATGTCTCCGCCCGCGCTCGCCTGTGTCTGCCGCTGCTGCGCCACGCTCGCCCTGCTCCGCCCCGAGCCGCCCCGCCGCTGCCGTCGCCCGCCCGCGCTCGGCCGCCTCCGCCCACCTCGCCCGCTTCCCTTGCCTGCTCTGGCCTCGTCCCCGTCGCCGTGGCCATCGTCGGCCTCCTCTGTGCGGCCGTGCGTGCGCGCGCGCGCTACGGACACCGGACGTGTCCGGCCGTCTGTGCCCGCGTGTGCACGCGATGGCTCGGACATGTCCGGCCCCAGAGCGAGCACCGCCCGGACATGTCCGCCTGCCCACTGACCACTGGGCCCCGCCCAGTTTAAAACGAAAAAGAAAAGAATTAAATAAAAGAAAAAGAAAATAAAAGTAAATAATAAATAATAATTAAAATAAATAAATAAGTAACAATTAGTTAATTAATTAATCAATTAACTTAATTAATTTTGCTTAATTAAACTAATTACCTAATTGGATTAATTAATCTGTAATTAACTAAATTAAACCCTAATTAATTTAATCAGACACTGACAGGTGGGACCCACTGGTCCTGTTCACTGCTGACGTCATGCTGACGTCAGCGAACACTGTTTCGGATAATGTTAATTTATATATGAAAAACGATCAGAAAATTCATAAAACTTTGAAAAATCATATCTTTTAAACCGTAACTCGGATTAAAATAATTTATATATGAAATACGATCAGAAAAATATGACGAACCCGAATACGCTATCCACATACGTGTCAGATGCCTCCAACACTGCAAACATGGAACCTTCCCCTCCTGTTCATCTGTCTGACAGATGTCCGAAACCGGGAAACCGTTTCAGTTAATTCCCCGCTTCATCTGCCACGTGTAGCATTGCGTTAGGGCACCCTAGCACAGCCTATTGTCATGCCAAGCATCTGTTTGCATTTGTTGCCGTGTATTTATTGTTTCTTCCCCCTCTTCTCTTCCGTTAGACATCGAGACCGACGCCGCCCTGCAGGACTGCTACTCCGTTGACGACCCCGCCTTTGCCGCAGAGCAACCAGGCAAGCAAAACCCCCTTGATCATTCCTATATCACCTATTCTTTCTCCCTCCTGCTTGCATTAGAATTTGCTACTGCTATTGTTTTATCCTATTATGATGCATAGCCTGTTTATTGTAACTTCTGTTGATACTTCACCTGATATCCTAAATGCTTAGTATAGGTTGGATGAAATCCATCTGTGGCCCCATCCTTGTCCTAGTTGCCCCGCTTAGCTACTAGTACCCCGATCGATGTGATCGTCGGGCTGAGACCAGCACAGCACCGCACACCCCCTAAGTTGTTCGACTCTACAGAGTTATCCTCGAGTGACGAGGGTGATACCTCTTAACTCACTCACAATGATGCCTTTGTAGTGCAGCTAGTCGGACGCGGATTACCGAGGGTGATTCCTCTTCATCCACCTCCGGTGAAGCTTCTGTCGTGCAACCCCTCAAGTGGGAACCATCGAGGGTGATTCCTCCTGGTTCTCCTTGACGGATTACATCGAGTAGGAATCCATCGAGGGTGATTCCTCGGATTCCCCCTTGATGTGATGAACACACGGATACCCTACTTTTATTACAGACCCCGGGTAAAGTCGGGTCGACCTCGAGGGGTACCCGCGAGAAATGTGAAGTCGGGCTTGCCAGGAGGGCACCCGCGAGAGATTATTATAGCGGAACGACAGGGCAGGCGGAGACCACCCTGTTCGTGATCCGTGTGTTACTAAGTCGGAGCGACAGGTAGTCTGGTCGTCTCTGCGAGCTACTAAATACGCCTAACGGATTTGGGTATTGATCTGAGTGGGTCGTTGGTCCTATACGCACTACCACCACGTGGGATAATGGGTATGGGCCCCTCTACGTTGTACGTTTCTCCTGAAAGCTCTGTCAGACGTCCAGTTCAGCATTGTGAGCCGGTCGGGACAAGGCCATCCAGGACTGAGGTGGTGCTTGGACTCCGATCCGCGACACAACGACCCGGAGGGCACAGGGCGATGGCCCAAGACCCCTGAGCTCTTAGGATGTAGACCGGCGGGGACCTCTCTGTTGAGCTTAGGTAGGACGCTGCTTCGTGTCGATTACCCGAGGCCGGGCATGACCCAATGAAAGTGTGTCCGGCCAGATGTAATCGAGCGTGCTGGGTAACAGTAGTGCACCCCTGCAGGGAAGTTATCTATTCGAATAGCCGTGTCCACGGTAACAGGATGCTCAGTGTTGTATCCCGATCTATTACTACTTGAACTGGCTACCTGTTAATTAATTGAAGCTCCGGGATTGCTTTCTCACAGGGAGTCGCGAAAGGATCTCTGGGCTTTGCTTAAACATGATTGTTAATTAATAATATGCTAATCTGCACTCTTCTTATGCTGCAAGACCTTGAAGATGCTAGTCTTCGATAGGCTGGGCATTTCTCTCTATTCTGGCTTTGCTGCTATACAGTCCACAGATACAGCCTTTTCACTTGATACCAAGGCATAATTAGTATAGTTCTAATGTCAGTCTTGCGAGTACTTTGGATGAGTACTCACGGTTGCTTTGATATTCTTTTCCCCCATACACGAATGTTGCGATCAGATGTTGGAGCCCAGGAGCAGGAGATCCCCGGAGGAGCCTACTACGACGTGGAGATCATCGACGACCAGGAGTAGTTTAGGAGGCTCCCAGGCAGGAGGCCTCGCCTCTTTCGATCAGAGTTGTTGTTTGTTTTCGCCTTCTTAAGGCAGACTTGTTTAACTTTTTGTGTCTGTACTCAGATACTTTTGTTTCCGCTGACGCTTGTTTGCTCAAGCTTATGTATTCGAGCCCTCGAGGCCCCTGGCTTGTCATATAAGCTTGTATTATTTTATTTTGTGTCTAGAGTTGTGTTGTGATATCTTTCCGTGAGTCCTTAGGATTGATCGTGTGCATTTGCGTGTATGATTAGTGCACGATTAAGTCGAGGGCGTCACAGGCGGCTAGGTCAGAAGCGTGGCGGCGGTGCTCGAAGTAGGCGAGGAAGAACCCGACAGCGTGACGAAGACCGGCGCGGACGATGGCGTTCCCGCGCCTAGGGAGGCGGCGCAACGCATACCACGTAGAAGTCGACGCGTGGGGACGGCGGAGTGGACCGCGCGCCGCAGCGCTACAGCCCGAAGGGGCGACGCAACGGCAATGCGCGGGGACGGGGTGACGGCGGGGAAGACCTTAGGACGATGGCAGGGACCGCGTGCCACGCTCGCTACGGCCTGATGGGGCGACGTAGCGGCACTGCGAGGGTTGGTGCAACCACGGGGATGGCCTGAAGCGGACGGCCTCGGGGCGGTGGTGGACCGCGGGCCGCGGCACTACGGCCCGAAGGGGCGACGCAGCGGCAGCGCGCAGGTCAGTGCAGCCATGGGGAGAACCACGGAGCGGCGACAGGGACCGCGTGCCACGCTCGCTACGGCCCGATGGGGTGACGCAGCGGCAGCGCGAGGGTCGGTGCAGCCACGGGACGTCCTGGAGCGGACGGCCTCGGGGCGGCGGTGGACCGCGAGCCGCGGCACTACGGCCCGAAGGGGCGACGCAGCGGTAGCGCGAGTCGGTGCAGCTGGGTGAAAACCACGGGGCGGCGGCGTTGCGGCCCGACGGGGCGACGCAGCGGCAGCCCGTTGCTTGACCGGTGGAGGATGCGCTGTACTCGGGGACAGGGCGGCGACAGCCGGCGCACAGCGACTGCCGGGCAGACGCGCGGATGACGGCCGTGACGGGCCGCCGCGTCGCGCGAGGCTGCAGGTTGGAGAAGAGGCCGGGTGGTTGCGCCGGTGTTGGAGTAGAGGTGCACGGGGTCGACGGCGGCGGCGGGCGACGCAAACCGATCTTAGATCGGAAAACCAAAAAGAAACGCCGATCAATGCGACCGGCGCGAGAGAGGAAAACCCAGATCAAAGGACCGGGGAAAAAGACTCTCTAGGGCAGCCGGTCAACACGACCGGTTGATGAACCCTAGGTACGGGCAGCGCGGCCCCCGGTGGCGATCATGAAGATCGACCGCCCCGGGGGCGGCGCGGTGCAGAAGCGGCGGCGGCGGCGGCTAGGGTTTGGATCGAGGTTAGGCTGATACCATGTTAGAAGGGATAGAGAGAGATTGGTGAAATTGTTGATGGTTGTTGTATTGAGTCTCACGGACGAGTATATATAGGAGTACAGACTTGGAGGGCAAGAAGCCTCTCCTAGAGATAAGGTAGAAACGGATTACAAATCCTAAACTATCAAATACATGTAAACCAAATATATCTCTAACACACAAGTTAGTTAAGAAATACCAGAGGAGAGTAGGGTAGAGATAGACACATAGACGATGGGATCGATAACACGTCAAAGATTGTACTTTCTCCTTAGGTTACTAAAGAGTTAGAAGAAAAATGCCGTAAGGTCGTGGATGCTCGGAAGGAGCCTCCTATCATTATTAGTAAATATCTAAGATTTCGAGCAAGATTGTTGTGTCTTTCCTTATGGCATGTGCATATATTTCAGCTACTACAGTGCCACATGGACGTCCAAGCATGACAGGTTAGTGCACAAGATGGGCGACTAACCCTATTAAATAGGATGCACTAGGAAGGACCATGTTTTTTTTTTTTTTTTTTTTTTTTTGCAGCCGGTTAGTTTTTTTGCGTGTGAGTACCTCCATGTTCCTTGAGGCTCCACATCTTCTCATTAATTTTGTCTTCGCCATCGAGCCTGTTGCCTGGATCTGGTTGTTACTAGTAGCTTGGTTACATGGAGATGTAACTCTGACATACACAACACGTTGTGCACACAGAGTGGAGGGCACCTAGTGTTTCCGATAGTCCCGTTGCCTATCATTCCTAACAAGCTTTACCATTTTCCGATCAACACACTTGAGCAATACTGTTCTAGCCTACAATTCCAATTCTTGGGGAAGAGATAGCAACAAATGCTCTACTTATAAGACGTGCCACATGGTAGAGAAGAACATGAAGAGTTTATGTGGTAGAGAAGAACATGAAGAGTTTATGTAAGAGGTTGAACTCTGCCCATGTTCCGAGAGTTGGAAAAGCCAGGCATTTCATTTACTGTGGGAGATATTTCATGTACTGTGAGCATGTTTGGCTGAAAACTTGAATTCTCTGTCGAGCAGAAAAGGTGTACGGAAGTTCTAGAAGAATGCACGAGCACATAAGCTGTCCATATCAAAATGCCATGCACAGTTCAAATGGAAAAGTACAGGGTTTGGACAAGACTTTGGGAGTCGAGCTCCCTTTCTTTGACAGTGTCTTCGGTAGTCACTTGGCCAAAATATTATCTCAAATAACTATCATGAGAATTTGGGGGGAAAAGGGAATGTTACAACTCATCAAACAACTATCGAGTTCACTAGACCGCAGAAATAAGAGCAATTCCTTCTCCAATACCATCATTCATACACAACCAAGAAACTGATCACCCTTTGAAGACTTACAGGAGATGAGTGTCAATCTATGGCCATTTTAACACAATGTTGACAAATAGCTATGGATGTATACTTCAAACCCAATATAAATTAACTATGGACAAGGGAGCTCGTCGTGGCGCAAAGTGAGACAAGGTCACCAGAAGTGAAACCCTTCTTCCTTACCTCTATCACCGAGGAAGGGTGTTTGTAATGAGATCACTATTGGTTGGCATGTTGTATCCATCACCATCCTCCAGTGTTCATTACTGATTCTGGTGTGGCTTGACATTCTCGGGTTTTCATCTGAGTTCCCGAGCCCTTTCCTCCCACAAAGTAGTTAATTTCCTTTGACCGAGCAGCGACTCTGCTTACTTTTCCCTATCTTATTCACATGTATCCGTACCTGAACTGCCTTTGTCAGCCTCCTTTTGATACCGTGTAGCCAGTCGTTTTGCCTCGAGCAATTTTCCATCAGCTCTGAGCTTCTGCGTTGCTTCCTCCTCTCTCTGCTTTAGCTATTCTAGCTCCGTGAAAATCTTCTCTGTTTCTTCACTGGAAGTATGACTCTTGACCTCTTGGAGCTGTTTGGCACAGTCTGGAAACATCAGAAGCAATAATCTGGTGACTGGTTTAACTGGTTATTATTGCTTCCAAACAGGACAATGCTTTTAAAATACTATGGAGTTATTGCAAAATATGGCCATGGAAACATATTAGAGTTCCTATGTTTCCAAACAAGTCAATGCTTCTAAAATACTATGGAGTTATTGCAAAGAAAATAAGTACGATGTTAGATGTGGAAATTATGGACTGGTTCAGTGACCATACATAAATTACTCCCAAGTATAAAGCTACAACCTGAGCCCATTTTCTGACTTGTCAATAGCTGAAAACATCTTCGTCTCACCCCCAAATTTCAAGCATAATTAAAGTTATAATCAATCAGCCATGGCAAGGTCATGTATAGAAAATCTGATGCAGAGGCAGGGGGTCTTCCTCCTTTTCAAACAAAAAGAACAACAACAACAACAACAAAGCCTTTAGTCCCAAACAAGTTGGGGTAGGCTAGAGGTGAAACCCATAAGATCTCGCGACCAACTCATGGTTCTGGCACATGGATAGCAAGCTTCCACGCACCCCTGTCCATGGCTAGTTCTTTTCAAAAAAAAAGAAAAAAAAAGAAAAAGAGGTCATGTATAGAAAATCTGATGCATAATCATTGAACACACACACACACACACACACACACACACACAAACACACACACGCATGCAAAAAGATCTATACATCTCCCGGTAGTTTTCACTGCTGACTGTCGACAAGTGTGATGACGAGGTTGCCATCGGGCTCTAAGTGCCCGCGATTCTCTTGAGCCGAAGCAACTCACGCCACTGGCTCAAGCAGATGTGCGCTTCTAGAGAGAACACATATTGATCGGTGGCACCAGTTGTGACATCATAAGGAGCATTTCATTGGACACGCCTGCAAAATACCAAGCACTGACATAGTTTGGACCGTATTTTTGTGCAAAAGCTAAGTTTGAAGACCCAAAGCTAGAACATTTTGATTGTTTACTTACAAACGTATACTCTTGTGGTAAGTTCATGTATCGTGGATGTTTATTTACTCTAGCTAGAAAAAACTTACACCACGGTATGATTGGTGACGAGCTAAGTTCAATGTATGATTTATTTCTTTTTCCTGACAGTAACACTGGCGCATGTCAATTGCTCAAGAATAAAATCCGCAACCACAAGAATATTGTACAAAATAGCTTCCTTACACCACGGTGATGAAGCTGATACACACTGATATCTAAATTAAGTTTACAATTACTCATATAAAAGGGAATAAATTCCGCGTTTGGAAACGACATGAATTGTAATTTGTACATCCGCATATGATGATCAAGATTGCTTGGATATCCCTTGTGACATGCGCATGCTTACATGCTAACCTTCATGATCATGTGTCAGGCTAGTGCAACAGATGGGCGGCCAACCCTATCCAACAGGAAACACTGGGGAAGATCGCGTAGCCGGTGTTTTTTTTTTTTACATCCGGTTAGATTTTTTTTGCGTGCTCAAGGTTTAGAGGTCCTCCACGTTCCTTGAGGTTCCACATCTTCTCATCATTTTTATCTTCTTTGTTTACCCTGTTTGCTGGACCTGGATATAACTAGTAGCTTGATTACATCGAGATGTTACTCCGACATACACACCACTTTGTGCACACAGGATCCTTTACATCTCCTATTTCCAGTAGTCCCGTTGCCTATCAGTCCTAACAATCTTTACCATTTTCCCGATCAACACGCTTGAGCAATATTATTATATCGTACAACTACAATTCCTGAGGAACACATAGCACCAAAACTCTACTTATATAAGACATGCGACATGGTAGAGAAGAACATGAAGAGTTTATGTAAGCTGGTGAACTCGGCCAAGGTTTCAAGAGTTGGCAAAGGCAGATATTTCATTTATTGTGGGCATGTTAGGTTGACAACCTGAATTCTCTGTCGAGTAGAAGAAAGAAAGCACGAGCATATAAGTTGTCTATCACAATACCATGCACAGTTCAAATGGAAAAGTACTGACAGGTTTGAAGAAGTCTGTGGGACTCTTCCTTTCTTTGACAGTCTCTTCAGTAGCCACTTGATCGAAATATCATCTCAAATAAATACATACTACATCATCTTCATCTCAAAATATCATGAGAATTTGGGAAAAACAGAATGTCACAACTCATCAAACAACTATCCATCCACAAGTCGGTAGAAATAAGAGCAATTCCTTCTTCACTTCCATCATTCATAAAGAACAACCAAGAAATTGATCACCCTTTCAAGACTTACAGGAGATGAGTGTCATTCTATGGCCATTTAACAGCTATGGACGTATACTACAAACCCAATATAAATTAACTATGGACAAGGGAGGTCGTCGTGGCGCAAAGTGAGGCAAGGTCACCGGAAGTGAAACCCTTTTTCCTTGCCTCTATCACCGAGGGAGGGTGTTTGTAATGAGATCTCTATTGGTTGGCATGCTGTATCCATCACCATCCTCCAGTTCGTTACTGATTCCGGTGTGGTTTGACATTCCCTGGTCTCCATCCAAGTTCCCGAGCTCTTTCCTCCCACAAAGCAGTTAATTTCCTTTGACCGAGCAGCGACTCCGCTGACTTCTCCCTAGCTTCTTCACATGTATCCATACCTGAACTGCATTTGTCAGCCTCCTTTTGATACTGCGAAGCTAGTTTTTTAGCCTCGAGCAACTTTACATCGGCTTGTTGCTGAGCTTCTGTTGCTTCCTCCTCTCTCTGCTTTAGCTCTTCTATCAGTAACTCTGTTTCTTCACTGGAAGCACCACTCTTGACCTCTTTGAACTGTTTGGCACAGTCTGGAAACATCAGAAGCAATAATAACCAGTTAAAGCGGTACCAGATAATTGCAAAATATGGCTATGGAATACAAGTGCCCTTGGGTGCTTCATTTGACATGTTTAATTGCTTATGATAAGGACGTACATAACAAAGTGCCTATGTTTACGGACAAGGCAATGCTTCTAAAATACTACTATGGAGTTATTGCAAAGAAATGAGTATGACTTTAGACATAGAGCTTATGGACTGGTTTTATAATGATACTGCATAGTATGATTATCACTTCAGAGGTAGACTGGCAATTTACCATGTTTATATTTATTTAAGAATTTAGATATGTATTACTCCCTCTGTTCCCAAATATAAGTCTTTATAGAGATTTCACTATGGACTACATACGGAGCAAAATGAGTGAATCTACACTCTAAAATGCATCTATATACATCCGCATGTGGTCCATAATGGAATCTCTATAAAGACTTATATTTAGAAACGGAGGGAGTAAGAGGTAGCACAGTATCCAAGGCAAGACTAACTGTAAACATGGAGAAAAATAACTGAGCTACTTAGTTAAACTACTGACAGAACAGAGTATATCATGGATACAAACTACTTACAGAGTGTGGAGAGAAGAATAAACAAATGAAAATATTTCCACAGATAGCAACTAGAGTAGTAGACATCTTTTAGACTAAGGACAAAGGAAGGCATCACAGATTGAACTTGAGAATCAAAGAACTTGCAATGCTCATATGTGATAGCACCAAGACAAGACAGGCATAAACCTTTCAGTACCATGGCATGTTATACATTCAACTCTATCTTTTTTAGTGAAAGACACAATTACTCCCAGTGTAAGGCTACAACCTGAACCAATGTTCTGACTTCTGAATAACTGAAAACATCTTGGCCTCACCCCCAAATTTCAAGCATAGCTAAAGTTATAATCGATCAGCCATGGCAAGGCCAGGCATAGAAAATCTGATGCATGATAAGCATTGAACAAACTGAGCAAGTTAAGCTATGCATGCTTGTTAGAACATTCAGATCACAGGTTAGAATACCCCAATAAAATGAAAATCAACAAATCCCATAATTTACATATCATGCCAAGTTCTTAGCCTATCCACAATACTACCGTGTCCCATCCACAGCCGAATGCAATACTAGTTAAACTACTGACAAGACAGACAGTATCATGGATACAATCTAATTTAAGAGTGCAACGAGAACAATAAACATAAGAAAAGATTTCCATGAATAGCAACTAGAGCACTAGCCATCTTTGAGTAGACTATAAGGATGAAGGATGCTATCCCAGGTGGAGCTTGAGAATCAAATAACAAATATTAAAATGCTCATACGTGATAGCACCGACACAATATTTCAGTAGCATGTCATGTTATACATTCAATTTTATCTTGTTCAGTGACCATACATAATTACTCCTAATATAAAGCTACATCCTGAACCCGTGTTATGACTTCTTAATAAGTGAAAACATCTTGGTCTCACACCCAAATTTCAAGTATGCTTATAGTTATGCATAAGCATTGAACAAACTGAGCAAGCTAAACTGTGCATGATTGTAGGACATTCAAGTCACAGGTTAGAGTCCCTAAAAAAAAAATCCACAGATCCCCTAATTTACATACATATCGTGCCAAGTTCTTAGCCTGTCCACAGTCCTACCGTGTCCCGTCCACAGCATAACGCAATTGTCAGCGGCTACAAACGCATTGCTCGCACAGCACAGAAAAACTGCACCGCGAAGGTACGGAAAGAAGGGCCATGTCGAACGGACGGAGCAAGGAGATCTGGGCGGGTAGGTGGGCACCAACAGCAAGAGGGGTGGGGTACCTTCCGGGAGCTGGAGCAGCGGGAGCGCGTCGCAGTCGCAGGCGCACGCGGGGCAGGCCCCCGCCGAGCGGCCGAGCGCCTCGGCGACGTGCCAGTAGAGCGGCGGGCCGACGATGTATGCCGCGACGCCGAGCCCGAGCAGCGCCACCAGCGCCGTCACCGCCGCGGGGCTCGGGCCCCACGACGACGAGGATGACCCGCCCGCCATCGCCTCCGCGCCGAGGGTGGATGGTGGATTGATGATACGGCCGCGCTGCGATGCGATCCGGCGCGAGGTGGGGTGGGGACTGGGGAGGCGCAAGTGCCTTGTCGGCGGCCCGGCGCGGCGGTGTGGGGAGTACAGAGGGGGAGTGGGAGTGAGTGAGTGAGTGGGGACGGACCGGACGCGCGCAAGTGGAGGCGGACCGGCCCGAAACCCAGATGAGATGACACGGCGGTGAAGAGGTGAACCCGCCCGTGACCGTGAGGGAGGGTGACCAAATCTGGAGATCCGGCGGCGCTGAGACGCCCACGTCCACTTCAGTTCGTCCCACGGCGAAAGATGCACGTACGTATGTGTTAGCTTCAGCACTTCCTTTTGACTCGATTATAAGTTGTAACTCATCCACAAAGAAGAACCAACACGTGGGTATCCCCAGCCCACCAGGTTTCGAGTTTTGATGCTCGCATTTTTCTGAATTTGTTTCAGAATTTCCGACGATGAGGAGACGTTCCCGTCGACTACGAGAAACCTATGATGACTTCGTCAATCTATGCCGGCTCAGTTTTTCGGAGGTGCTTATATGGGTAGGGTGTGCGTGTGCGTGTTCATAAGGGTGGGTGTATGTGTGTATATGAGCGCTTGCGTCTGTACTATGTTAAAGAAAAAACTATTTCTCAAAGAAGCACGCACACGGCACACGTACAGCAGTATATTACGAGTTTCAGAATTGTGCCTTTGCGTCTGCTTGAAGAGGATGAGAGGCTTTTGCTTCTTCTTCAGAATTGTGCCAACCGTATTAGGAGCAGTGACGGAGCGTGACAAGCAACTAAGGGGGGCCAAAAATTTTTTTTTTTTAAAAAGCATGATTAGGAGCAGTGTGAGTTGATCGTTGTTCTTCTCCAACACTTCCTACAAAGTACTCTATGTTTTATTTTCCAACCAGAAGCACTACTAGCTCACAAGTGGAAGAATGACGACCAAGTTGCTTTCAGGTGTAACTCAAAAAGATCAAGACTATAAAAGAGTATTGAACGAGAGCATGCAAAATGAGTAGTACTTCGGAGTCTTGCATTGTTGATCAAGCCACCGAAAATGGCCGACCCGCCGGCAGCGACATCGAGCTCCACGGCCACCACCCGGCGGCCTGGTGTTGCCCGCAGACGCATTGATAGAAGGAGCGAAGGTGACGATTGGTGCGGCGACGACCCGGCCGCCGGCGCGCTCCAGGTCGAGGCAGAACTCGCTATCGTTGCCGAAGAAGGGCCCGGCACGAGTACCACCTGCCCCTGCAGCTTGCTCCATGGGGCTACCCCGGCCATCTCCGACCGTGACAAGGACATCAATCGCCGGGTTGCTACTTCCTATGGCGTGCTGCATGTCATAGTCACGGCCACGGCCACGGCCACTACCTGCCTGCCACTCTACTTCTAAATCAAACGTTTTCTCTTTACTCAGCCAAAATGTTTAGTACTAGTAAAATTTATTTTTCACTTTTGGAAGGGGGAGGGGGGGGGGGGGGGGGGTCCTGACCCCCTTTGGCCTCCAAGAGGCTCCGCCAATGATTAGGATTATGTCGAATTCACGCCTTTCTCCTGTTGAACTACGTCGGCTGAGCATCACACTCCCTGAAAAACGGACACTTACTCGATAGGCCATTCCGATGCCTCCCAATTCTAAGTTGAAACTGCACGTCTTCCCCATGCATCTTCCTTGAACTTACTGTGCTGAAACCTGTCAATGTTACCAGGCTTGATTCGTAAGCATTGTTCCAACATGTACTTGGAACTCTTCATTGTCCTCTCTTGTCATATATATACACACTTGGGTACCCAGTATTTGATCAAGTGTACAACGAAATCATATAGAATCACGGTAGGTTCTGGGGGAATATGTATAGAGGCGGTTGGGTATTGGAACGTGTGAATAAGAGGAGGTTATATAGGAACCAGAATCCTTGAGAAAAGATGGTTGGTCTATACTGCATGTAAAATTTAATGTGCAATGTCTAACATGATGGGTACTAAGTTAGAAAGAACTTACACTGAGCTGTGATTGGTCCCAAGCTCAGCCATTGTGTGCACTAGTAGAAAAACTACTTTACGTGAGATACATTAGTCCCGGTTTGTAAACGGACCGGCACTAATGTGACCATTAATGCCGGTTCCAACGGCTAGGCGAGCGGGCATCATTAGTCCCGGTTCGTGTTGAACCTCTAGTACCGGTTCGTGCCACGAACCGGGACTAAAGAGGTGGTGGCAGGCTGGTGTCAGGCTGGGGCCCCACCAATCCCTTTAGTCCCGGTTCGTGGCACGAACCGGTACTAGAAGCTCACATTTAGTCCCGATTTGTGTCATGAACCGGGACTAAAGAGGTGGTGGCAGGCTGGTGTCAGGCTGGGGCCCACCAATCCCTTTAGTCCCGGTTCGTGGCACAAACCGGTACTAGAAGCTCACATTTAGTCCCGGTTTGTGTCATGAACCGGGACTAAAGGTTTTCCTATATAAACCCTTCGTCCAGCCCGCGATCGAGCTCTCTGTTCTTCCCCTTTTCCTCTCCTCTCTGTTCTTCCCCAAAGCTCGAGCTCATCCTTCATTTTGCCCAAAATTTGTCAAGATTTGAAGGCCCCCCATCCATCCAAGTGATCACAAAGGTTAGCAACTTTGTCCTTTCATCTCTCATTGGTAGATTAGCTCTTGCAATGCTCTATAAGTATAGTGATTTGTGGGTTTTAGTTTGGGAGTAATTATATGTGGTAGTTTATTTGATTTATATGCAATTTGAGCTCAAATTAACTCTTAGTTTGTATATGTAGGTGTGGTTTACTTAGTGCCTTCCCGTCCCCGTCCTAACCACCGTCGATCGCCCGCACCGTCCCGTCGCCGGCACCACCTTGGTGAGCATCTTGTTCTTATCTTTTTTATAAAAAAAAATCATGTTTGTGTGATTTAGATATATAGTTACTTGTATAATTTTCTTACCCGTACGTTGTTTGTTATACATAGCGCCATGACTTTGATATCCGTCCCCGTTGGCCCTCGTCCGGTTTATGATTCGGATGTGGTATATTCTCTTTTATAACTATTTGTTGCATTTCGTGTTTATGACAAATTATGCCCATCAAGTTGACATAGATATTTTTATCTAGGAGGTATGTGAACCGGAAATTGCAACCGACCCTCTTGTCGAGAGGTTAAATTTAGTTGAAAAAGAAAACGAGTATTTGAAAGAAAAATTGAAAAGAATTGAAGAAGAGAAGATGAAACTGGAGTTGTATGTTGCCGATGTCATCGATGATCACAAGATCAAGATGGATGCAATGCGCTTGAAGATTAGAAAATTTAAAAAATATGCCATTGATAGTGAGGCTTGGTATCACTATGCTGTTGGATCAATTGTTACCTTAGTTGCGATCTTGATCGCATTTGTTGTTGCATTTAAATGCTTTAGCTAGAGAGTTTGTATGTTGTTTTATGAGAACAAGTGTGTATGAACTTGCATTAATTTGGTCTTTTCGGTGTTGTGTAATGAAGACGAGCCAGCAATGGATGTACGATGACCGATGCTCTCCCCAGTTCATTAATGGCGTGCGTACTTTTCTGGTTGCGGCTGAGGCAAACAAGCGGGCGGATGGTTTTATGTATTGTCCATCTGCTGGCTGTAAGAATGATCGAAATTACTCTAACTCAAGAACCATTCACGTCCACCTGTTTGAGTCCGGTTTCATGTCTGGCTATAACTGTTGGACCAAGCACGGAGAAAGAGGGGTCCTAATGGAAGAGAATGAAGAAGAAGAGGATGACGACAGCTATCCTGGCCATGGGTTCCCTGAATATGATGGTACAACAATGGGGGAAGAAGCTGAGCCGGCAATGCGGGAAGAAGCTGAAGAAGAGGCATCAGATGAGCCTGCTGATGATCTTGGTCGGGCCATTGCCGATGCAAAGAGAAACTGCGCAAGTGAAAAGGAGAAGCTGAAGTTGCAGCGCATGTTAGAGGATCACAAGAAATTGTTGTACCCAAATTGCGAAGATGACAAGAAAAGGCTGGGTACCACACTGGAATTGCTGCAATGGAAGGCAGAGAATGGTGTATCTGACAAGGGATTTGAAAAGTTGTTGATAATGTTAAAGAAGAAGCTTCCAAAGGACAACGAATTGCCCGACAGTACGTACGAAGCAAAGAAGGATGTCTGCCCTCTAGGATTAGAGGTGCAGAAGATACATGCATGCCCTAATGACTGCATCCTCTACCACGGTGAGTACGAGGATTTGAATGCATGCCCGGTATGCGGTGCATTGCGCTATAAGATCAGCCACGATGACCCTGGTGATGTTGAGGGCGAGTGCCCCAGGAAGAAGATTCCTGCCAAGGTGATGTGGTATGCTCCTATAATACCACGGTTGAAACGTTTGTTCCAAAACAAAGAGCATGCCAAGTTGATGCGATGGCACAAAGAAGACCGTAAGAAAGACGGGAAGTTGAGAGTACCCGCTGACGGATCGCAGTGGAGAAAAATCGAGAGAAAGTGGAAGGACTTTGCAGATGACGCAAGGAACGTATGGTTTGGTTTAAGTGCAGATGGCATTAATCCTTTTGGGGAGCAGAGCAGCAATCATAGCACATGGCCTGTGACTCTATGTATCTATAACCTTCCTCCTTGGTTGTGCATGAAGCGGAAGTTCATTATGATGCCAGTGCTCATCCAAGGCCCCAAGCAACCCGGCAACGACATTGATGTGTACCTAAGGCCATTAGTTGAAGAACTTTTAGAGCTGTGGAGTATAGAAGGTGTACGTGCGTGGGATGAGCACAAACAACAGGAATTTGACCTGCGAGCGTTGCTGTTTGTAACCATCAATGATTGGCCTGCTCTCAGTAACCTTTCAGGACAGACAAACAAGGGATACCACGCATGCACGCACTGTTTAGATGATACCGACAGTATATATTTGGATAAATGTAAGAAGAATGTGTACCTGGGACATCGTCGATTTCTTCCGAGCAGGCATCCCGTAAGAAAGAAAGGCAAGCATTTCAAAGGTGAGGCAGATCACCGGAAGAAGCCTCGCCACCGTACTGGTGATGATATACTTGATATGGTCAAGGATTTAAAAGTAATCTTTGGAAAGGGTCCTGGCGGACAATCTGTTCCGAATGACGCTGACGGACGCGCACCCATGTGGAAGAAGAAATCTATATTTTGGGACCTACCCTATTGGAAAGACCTAGAGGTCCGCTCTGCAATCGACGTGATGCACGTGACGAAGAATCTTTGCGTGAACCTGCTAGGCTTCTTGGGCGTGTATGGGAAGACAAAAGATACACCGGAGGCACGGGAGGACCAGCAACGTATGCACGGAAAAGACGGCATGGATCCAAAGCAGTATCAGGGTCATGCCAGCTACGCTCTTACCAAAGAAGAGAAGGAAATCTTCTTCGAATGCCTGCTCAGTATGAAGATCCCGTCTGGCTTCTCGTCGAATATAAAGGGAATAATAAATATGGCAGAGAAAAAGTTCCAGAACCTAAAGTCTCATGACTGCCACGTGATTATGACGCAACTGCTTCCGGTTGCATTGAGGGGGCTTCTACCGGAAAACGTTCGATTAGCCATTGTGAAGCTATGTGCATTCCTCAATGCAATCTCTCAGAAGGTAATCGATCCAGAAATCATACCAAGGTTAGAGAATGATTTGGTGCAATGTCTTGTCAGTTTCGAGTTGGTGTTCCCACCATCCTCTTCAATATCATGACGCACGTCCTAGTTCACCTAGTCGAAGAGATTGCCATTCTGGGTCCTGTGTTTCTACACAATATGTTCCCCTTTGAGAGGATCATGGGAGTCTTAAAGAAATATGTTCATAACCATGCTAGGCCAGAAGGAAGCATCTCCAAGGGCCATGAAACAGAGGAGGTCATTGAGTTTTGTGTTGACTTTATTCCTGACCTTAAGCTGATTGGTGTTCCTAAATCGCGGCATGAGGGAAGACTGGGTGGAAAAGGCACGCTAGGAAAGAATTCAGTAATATGCCATGACGGGCATTCTTGGGCGCAAGCACACTACACAGTTCTACAAAGTTCCGCCTTGGTGACTCCGTATATCGAGGAACACAAGAATATTCTACGCTCCAAACACCCGGAGCAGTCTGACGACTGGATTACACATGAACAAACGGGGACTTTCGCCGGTTGGTTGCAGACACGTCTCATGCATGACGACACTGTTGCAGATGAGCTGTACTTGCTGTCCAAGTTACCATCTTCGACTATATTGACTTTCAAAGGGTACGAGATAAATGGGAATACATTTTACACGATCGCCCAAGATAAAAAGAGCACCAACCAAAACAGTGGTGTCCGCTTTGATGCAGCAAACACCAATAGGCCAAAGGACACATATTATGGTTACATAGAGGAGATATGGGAACTTGACTATGGACGTGGTTTGAAGGTCCCTTTGTTTCGATGCAAATGGGTCAATCTGACAGGAGGCGGGGTAAAGGAAGACCAGCAGTACAGAATGACAACAGTGGATCTCAACAATCTTGGGTACGCAGACGAACCATTCGTCCTAGCCAATGATGTGGCGCAGGTTTTCTATGTGAAGGACATGTCTACCAAGCCGAGAAAAAGAAAAGATAAGGAAGCGAATACATCATACGATGAGCCAAAGCGCCACATAGTTCTTTCAGGGAAAAGAAACATCGTGGGAGTGGAGGACAAGACAGACATGTCAGAAGATTATGAAAAGTTTCATGAAATTGCTCCCTTCACAGTGAATATTGACCCGAGCATCCAGTTAAACGATGAAGATTGTCCATGGTTACGGCGCAAAGGGACACACGCGAAGAAAAAGTTTGTACCCAAAGATCACACCTGGGATGTGACCGGCTTCACTGTCATCACTTTCTTCTCTAGTGAGTTTCCGGACTTATATATCTGGAAAGTCCCACTTCAGACAAACCAGAGGGAATCTTTGTAATAGTTAGGGTACTTATGTGTTTTGGCATTTGAAACGCGAAGAAATATTATGTCCAAACAAATTATTTCATGCATTTACTGATTTTTTTGAGCTAAATGACCCTGAAATTGAAAAGCACTACAAATGAACTCTGAAAAGGTTGAAAGTTGGCATGGTATCATCATTTCACCCACATAGCATGTGCCAAAAAGTTGAGAGGGTTACGGCAAAACCTGGATGCACTTCGTGTACAAAATGGACAATCTCTTTCGAAGTATATCACGCTTTCGGACGAAAACTCATCTGTTACAAAGGCATTTTATTTTTTTAAATAACCTAAGAATTATCAATTTGAATATAATGATAAAACACACTAATATTAAACAGCGGAAAAAAGAATCACTGAAAAATCTATTTTTAAAGTAAAGTTATTCACAAACTAGTGATTCACACAAAATTCAAATAATTCAAATTTAAACTATCCAAATTTGAAAACTACTGGCACTAACAGAAAGTTTATAATTTTTTTTACCTAAAGAAAAAAGATTCACAAAGAAACTCTAAATAAAGCAAAAAACAACTCAGAAACAAAAGAAAATAAATAAAGCAGAAAAAAATGAAAAATAAATAAATTAAAAAAAAGCCCGCCTACTGGGCCAACACGGCCTGCATACGACTAGAAACCCAACCTCTAGTTGGGCCAGGATGCAGGCCCGCCGGCCAAGTAGGCCCAACAGGGCAGCGAAGGTGCGGTATGCCCGGAAGGCCTGCTTTAGAGAGGAGCTCGTAGGAGCAGCCGCGGCTTGGCTTATAAACCAGTGCGGCTGCCCTTCGCTAGGCGAGGTGGGACTAAACTTCCTGCACCGCGGCTGTGGCAGCACGAGACCTTTAGTCGCGGTTGGTGCCTCCAACCGGGACTAAAGGCCTCCGCATATATATACAACACTTGAAATTTTTTCAGTTTCTATTTGCTTTCGACCACTACACAGAGGAGATCGTCGCCCCCGACGCGCCGCCTGCCCCGACGCCGTCGCCGCCCCCGACGCGCCGCCCACGCCGCACCCGCGCCTGCCTGCCCTGACGCCGTCGCCGCCCCCGACGCGCCGCCCACACCTTCGCCGCCCCCGACGCGCCGCCCACGCCGTGCCCGTGCCCGCCTGCCCCGACACGCCGTCCCGCCGCCCCTCCTCGACCTCGCGCGCCGTCGCCGTCGCTGTCGCAGTCGCCGTCGCCGACGACTCGCCTCGCCGGCCGTCGCCCCGCTGTGAGCCCCTGCCGCCATGGCCGCCCCTCCCATCGAGCCCGCACACACACACACACATGCATGAACACACACACACACACACACACACACACACACATATATTCTTATTTTCTGTTTTTCTGTTTCTTAGTTTTTTATACTTTTAGTTATAGAAATGTTAGATGAAGTGTTAGATATATAAATGTTAGATGAATGTTTTTTAGTTTTTTATACTTTTAGTTATAGCTAGATAAATGTTAGATATAAAAACGTTGAGGAATTTTGACATTTGATCCAATGTATAGCAATTAGTATTTGCAAAAGTTGCATATTTTAATGTTGTATTTGCAAAAGTTTGTTATGTATTTGCAATTAGTATATGTATGTATATAATAGATTCTCTTAGTCCTTTAAGGGATTTATCAAGAATGCCCCCATTATGGATGTGCACAAGTTGATCCAATTTTTTTTCTGATCTCATGCATCTACCCTTCTATATGTCACGTTTTGTCTAGTGTCAAAGTATTGAATAAATTCATGGCTTCATAATTAGCCGGAAGTAACAGGCGCATGATGGTACGAAGTTTTTCAAAGTTGTTTTGGAACGGAGTTCTTGATAGAATAATTAGCTTTTTGGTACGAAGTTCAGCAAAGGCCTTCCAAATAGCGATATTCGGAAGGCTCTTGCTGAACTTCGTACCAAAAAGCTAATTATCCTATCCGGGACTCCGTTCCAAAACAACTTTGGGCAGCTTCGTACCATCATGCGCCTGGTACTTCCAGCTAATGATGAAGCCATGGTTTTCTTGAATCCTTTGACACTAGACAACGTGACATATAGAAGGGTAGATGAGATCAGGAAAAATATGGACCATTTTCTGCACATCCACAATGGCGCCATTTTGTTAAATCCCTTAAAGGTTAAGAGAATCCGTTATGATTCTGAAGGTTCCTCGTATATAAGAAATCATAATCAAGCATTTAAAAAATGTTAAATTTGCATAGAATTTGTTCTCGACGTCAACGATGCCCGGCCCGCATCCTCGTGGTCGACTCGTTCGCGACGACATCCTGCTTCAGAGGCGCCACGTTCGGGACTGGGCTCCGCCGGGCTGGCACTGGGAGGTGCTACCTTCAGGGGCGCACAGCTTGGTGAGGAACCCGGCCCCGGGTCCCGTCGTCGACCCGGAGCTTCTTTGGTGGCGTTCGCGTGGGCCACTTTCAGTGCGGAGGCAGCCGGCCCCGCCGGAGGTGGTACGTCGCCGTGTCAGGGAGGAGGACGAGCACGTCCGTCGCTACATGGATGCGTTGGACGTCAGGTTCTCCAATACCTGGCAGGTTCTTCAGGGATCTCACCCGAGCTATGATCCTTTGATGGTTCCTTCTCTTTGGGTGTCCACCGCCCGCGCCTCAGGAACCGCGAGTGAACTAGATTCTTCGATAATATTCGATCTGTATTAGCTAGTGATGTTATATATATATGATAATATTCGAGATGTATTAGTGATAATACTCGAGATGTATTCAAGATTATATTCGAGACGATGTATTCGAGATTATATTATTCGATAATATTCGATACGATGTATTCGAGATTATATTCGATGATGCATATTATTCGAGATTATATTCTATGATTCAGTTTTTCCTTATTGATTGCATGCATTCTAATTTGAATACTAAATTGTTTTATCTTTCTTCTGGATTAGTTAAATAAAAGCTATGGACAATACCGGCAGAGAAGGAGAAGATGCTCTGTTCGACATCATACGCTCCCCGAGCCCAGATGATTATGATGACGGCTCGCAATATCTGAACCCTTCGGGTGAGGGTATGATGTTTGATGAAGACGAACGAATAGATGAAGGCGACAACAATGATGACGAAGGAAATGTTCTTCAAATAACAAAGACCGGCGAGCTAGAGGTATATTTATTATATAAGCCATCCGGTGATCATTACATGTATTAATTGATTTGTATATATTAACGAATCGATCTTTCTTCTTTTAGCCCTCCAGATCGAGCAAATCTTCTACAAGCGGCAGGGCAGTTCGAGGCCCGGCCAAAAGGTTGCAGGCTGGCGTAAAGTACAACATCGATGCCATCAAATCAAATGGCGAACCGCTTGAACCTAAGAAGAATGCGACCAAGTTCACTCGTCAATGCGGAGTTATTGTCAGGGACCAAATCCCGATCTCCGTTCAAGAATGGAAAAAGCCAGCAAAGGGAGATCCAGGAGTTACTTTTGTCGACGAAAGAGCAAAAGATCTGCTTTGGGAATCGCTCATGTCACATTTCACCCTACCAGATCATTTGACAGATGCAGATCTGGCGAAAGTCAGGAAGAGTGCTCTTAAGAAGATGGCGATAGCATTCAACAACCACAATTAAAATATATGGGCCGCGTACGTCAGAGCAGGAAAGCGGACTCCAGAATTCAATGGAACACTGGAGAAGGCAAAAGATCACTGGGACGATTTCGTGAAGTTCAAGGAATCGGAACTAGCTCAGGAACGGTCGAGACAAAACAAGATTAATGCTGCGAAAAAGAAGTGGCACCATACTCTGGGGCCAGGTGGCTACCAGGTGGCCCTGCCTAAGTGGGATCTCGCTGAGCAAAAGATGATAGATGCAGGGGTCACTCTAGTTACATTGGACTGGCCCCCCAGGTGCAAGACTTGGTTTTATGCGCATGGGGGGAAGTTGGACCCAGAGACAGGGCTGATTATGGAGCGGGCAAGTCTTAAAAAAGCTCAGGACGATTTACTTGTTGCAATAGAAGAAGCTCGAACGGGGGTGTTCACGCCCAACAGAGAGAACGACGAGCTTACGCACGCCCTGAAGAATCCTGAACACCCGGGAAGAACACGAGGCAAAGGCATTGTTCCATGGTTTGAGGGGTTTGCGGATTGGAACGCCGATTACAGAAGCCGTGCGAGAAAGAAGCAGCAGGAGGAGCAGAAGAGGAAGCTGGAGGAGGAGAAGAGGAAGGAGGAAGCACTCTTCCTTCAAGGCCTATACTCTAGTCACTTGGAGTTGGAACGCGCTTTCAAGCGGCAACAGGAGCAGCTCGACTCACTTAGCCAGGAAAGGGCGTCTCAGCGGCAGCAGGAGCAGATCGATCCAGCATTGGATAGCACCGTCCCATCTATGCCGAGAAGCAGCGTGGGTTCCACCCCGGCCGATGATGCACTGCTGGCTAGATACCCTGTGGATGATATCAAAGATAGGACTACTTGTGAGCTACACATAAAAGTGAAGAACCTATCCATGAAGGTGGCGGACGGCTATGCTTTAACAAATCCCCTTGAAGCAACCTTCCATTGCAATCCGATTCCAGCTGGCTATGCTCGTGTCGGGGTTGATGAAGTGATGTCAGGATATTACGAGCTACAGCTTGACATTCCTGGAGGTGACGAGGAGAGCACACTGGGAGAGGCCATACATCGTATCATTCTATGGAAGAAGGATTGCATCGTCTTTCCAAGGCCACCGACTCCTGCTGCAACAAGTCCGCCACCGCGTCAGTCGACTCCTCCTCCTCCAAGTCCGGCACCGCGTCAGCCGACTCCTCCTCCTCCAAGTTCGGCACTGCGTCAGCCGACTCCTCCTCCTCCAAGTCCGGCACCGCGTCAGCCGACTCCTCCGCCTCCAAGTCCGGCACCGCGTCAGCCATCTCCGCCGCCTTAGTGGGCTCCGCCGCCTAGGCAAGAGCGGAAGAGAGGCGCCGCAGCTACGGCGGCTAGCGGTACAACAGGCAAGAAATACAAATATGGTCCAAGCCTCAAGCCTCTTTCGAAATTGCCTTACCACTTGACTGAGGAGGAAAGCAAAGCCGAAGTGGCTGCCCAATTGAAGGCCCATTTTGGACCGAAACCGCCCCCGCCGCCAAAGGAGAAAGTACCTGAGGATGTCATACAACACTTTATTGATAATGCTCAACCGGCTGTCAAGCATACGGACCCAGACTATGAGCGTTGTATCAAGAAGTCATATCAGGCACAACAAAAGAAGGAGTCGAGCTCGAGCTCGAGCCAAGCAGTTGGCAAAAAAAGCGGGAAAACTGTTCCCCAGCTGGGAGAACAGGCAGTGCAATCGATCCCCCCGCTCATTGTACAAACACATGCACTACTGGAATCAGGCACTTTGCCGTCTGCTATAGCAGACGGCAAAGGCATACTTGGCGGACGGCAAAGGCTTTGCCGTCAGCCAGGAGACGGCAAACACTCCGGCTGAACGGCTGCCGGCAAAGGCCGCTTTGCCGTCTGCTGGCAGACGACAAAGAACTTTCCTTCTTTGCCGTCTTCCAGCAGACGGCAAAGAGCGTGGACGGCACAGAAAAGGTTCCATCCCCGTTAGGTGGCTAACGGCGCTCTTTGCCGTCTGCCAGCAGACGGCAAAGAGCTGTAGATGACGTCAGCTGACGTCAGGCTTCAGCTGGGCCCAGGCAGGCTCTTTGCCGTCTGCTGGCAGACGGCAAACAACTTTCCTTCTTTGCCGTCTGCCAGCAGACGGCAAAGAGGCCACATAGGCCAGCCCAGGTTGCACAGGCTGCTGCCACGTGGCCCCTTTGCCGTCTGCCAGCAGACGGCAAAGTGACTATATAGCCCCTGTTTTTTCTATTTTTTGTTATATCAATTCATTTTCACAGAAATTCAAACACACACACACATATATATATATATTCAGAATCACATAGTTTCAAACATCAAACATCATACATCAAACGTAGTTTCAAACATCAAACATAGTTTCACCATCGTCATCAAACATCATACATCCAATTCATATATACATAGTTTCACAAACATCTAATATGTAAACAGTAGCATTCTGCCCTTCCATGAAGTGAATCAAACCTGCAAAAATGGGAGTAAGAAATTAGAAGAAGAAGAAGAAGACTAGAAGAAGAGGAAGAAAAAGAAGAAGAAGAAGAAGAAGAAGAAGACTAGAAGAAGAAGAAGAAAAAGAAGAAAAAGAAGAAGAAGAAGAAGAAGAAGAAGAAGAAGAAGAAGAAGAAGAAGAAGAGGAAGGAGAAGAAGAAGAAGGAGAAGGAGAAGAAGGAGAAGGAGAAGGAGAAGAAGGAGAAGAAGAAGAGGAAGAAGAAGAAGGAGAAGAAGAAGAGGAAGAAGAAGAAGGAGAAGAAGAAGAAGAAGAAGAAGAAGAAGAAGAAGAAGAAGAAGAAAAAGAAGAAGAAATAAGAAGAAGAAGAAGAAGAAGAAGAAGAAGAAGAAGAAGAAGAAGAAGAAGAAGGAATAGAGGAGAAGAAGAAGAAGAAGAAGAAGAAGAAGAAGAAGAAGAAGAAGAAGAAGAAGAAGAAGGAGAAGAAGAAGCAGAAGAAGAAGAAGGAGAAGAAGAAGAAGAAGAAGAAGAAGGAGAAGAGGAGAAGAAGGAGAAGGAGAAGGAGAAGGAGAAGGAGAAGGAGAAGGAGAAGAAGAAGAAGGAGAAGAAGAAGAAGAAGAAGAAGAAGAAGAAGAAGAAGGAATAGAGGAGAAGAAGGAGAAGAAGAAGAAGAAGAAGAAGAAGAAGAAGAAGAAGAAGAAGAAGAAGAAGAAGAAGAAGAAGAAGAAGAAGAAGGAGAAGGAGAAGAAGGAGAAGGAGGAGCAGGAGGAGAAGGAGGAGCAGGAGAAGCAGGAGAAGAAGGAGAAGAAGGAGAAGAAGGAGGAGAAGGAGGAGGAGGAGGAGGAGGAGGAGGAGGAGAAAGAGAAGGAGAAGGAGAAGGAGAAGGAGAAGGAGAAGAAGAAGAAGAAGGAGCTAAATAGGTCATATTAAGTCATTTTGGAGCTAAATAGGTCATTTTGGAGCATATTAAGTCATTTTGGAGCTAAATAGGTCATTTTGGAGCTAATTAAGGTTGTTATGTTCTTTTTGAGCTAGCTAAGCATATTAAGTCATTTTGGAGGAATAAATGCTAAGTATAGGTCATTTTAGAGCTATCCTAGGTTAAATGGGTCATTTGAGAGCTAATTAAGGTTATTATGTCATTTTTGAGCTAGCTAAGCATATAAATCCATTTTTGGAGAAATAAATGCTAAGTATACATCATTTTAGAGCTATCCTAGGTTAAATAGGTCATTTTGGAGCTAATTAATATTGTTATGTCATTTTTTAGCTAGCTAAGCATATTGAGTCATTTTGTTAAGCTAAACACTTGGGAAAACTTACCGTCATCACTTAGATGTAGGTGAAGGACCGGTCGCGCCAGTGGCAGACGGAGAAGCATCGGTCGATGCTTGTCGGGAGTTATGCTGCACCAAAGATCATTTGCAGTGTATCGTTAGCATGATGCAACTCAAATGTGAAGACTAGTAACTAATGACCATTCAAATGAAACTCACCGTGCCCGCCGGAGCAATGACTGGCATCGGCGGAGGGGTCGTGCCATTCTTTTCGCACATGCTCTGCACATTTGGTTTTCTCGATTCAGTCATATTAGTTAGTAATGAAAGGAAGGAACATTACGTGCATGATTTGGCTAATATGCAGAAGAAACTTACCACGAAGAGCTCGTATAGGGCCCGTTGACCCGCCTCGTTCCGGTTCCTCTCCTCCTCCAATAGCTTAGCCGTCCTCTCCTCCGCCTCCCTCTCCCTCGCCGCCGCCTGCCGTCTCTCTTCCTCTAGAAGCGCCTGGGTCCTCGCTTCTGCTTCCTCAAGAGCAGCCTGGGTCTTCGCTCTCTCTGCCTCAATAGAAGCCTGCAACACCACTCGTTAGCATTGTAATCATCGACGGCCGCACACACAATGTAATGGAGGAAAGGTATCTGAGTCCGTATAACTAACCTGGAATTCAAGCTCCATTGGCCGTGCACGAGGCCTTATCTCAGGATCGGAGCTGGTCTGGCGCTTCTTGATCTGCGGGAGAGTGCTAGTACAACGTATCAGTCCATCCCCAATGGCTAACAAGCCATGGTGCCTCCCGCCACCAGATATCATCACCAGCTCTGGATCAAGAGGTTGCTGGCTCGGGTTAAACTCCGGCCCTTTCCTCGCCTTCCCCTCGTCTCTGTACCTCACAAGCTTGTTGTGGGAGGCGCGGTTGCTGAATTTCTCTGGATCATCGAGGTCAGACTCAGAGAATGCCTTGGACTTCTTGTACGAGGCAGTATTGGACATGGCATAGAGGTCGAACAGCTCTGGCACTGGAGCCTTGTTGTGCCGCGCCTAAAAGAGAGGAACAGAGTATTAGTTAAGGGCTCAAGCTAGCATGAAGAATGAATTTGCATGAATCATGAAGCAAACCACATACCCAGTTTTCCCCGAACCCACGTAGGTTGACGCTGCCTAGATGGTGTGGGACACCTTTCATTTGGGCACGCTTCTCCTTTGCACCGTCGTGGACGTTGCGCCATTGGGGAGTGCACCACTCATCCACCAACGCCTCCCAACAGTCCATCCTATCCGTACACCATCTCGGAGGCACCTAAGTTAAGCAAGAGAAATTTGAGCGCTACGCATACGAATCAAATCAAGGAACTAAGTACAAGGCCTTAAGAATAGGTAATTACCTTCATGTACTTCTCCTTACTCAGATAGTTGAGGCGGCACTTCTCTTTTTTCCTCCGAATACCAGTCGAGGCGTAGTAGTCTCGAATAGCCTGCGTCCGAGCCTCGTGCCGAAAGTTTTGAAGTAGGCGCCTGCACTCGTTGCCGATAACCCAAGCCACGGCCTCCTCCTGTCCCTCAGCACACCTGTAGAAGGTCTGCAATCAAACAAGAAAACACGGATTAGTACAATCACTAGGGTTGCCAATCAAAGAAGAAAACACAACGTAGACGGCAAAGGAGAAATTACCCAAAACATCTGGATCACAATGTCGGCGACCGTGTGGCACTCGACATCGCCGATCCTATGCCCCGGCGGGGCCGGGGCAGCCAAGTAGTGCTCCCAGGTCATTCCTAGCTCTGGAACCCAGCCCTGACCGGGCAACGTGACCCACCCCGGGAAGCTTTGGCGACAAATCACGCCAAGGACACTGTTGGGCTTGCGGCAACCAGGCCCGTGTGTCCAAGACCTGCAGTATGACAAGGCCAACGCATTAGATATTCGAAGAAACGTGAAGACAAAAGGTTAAAAAAGAGTAAATGCACTTACTTCTCCCCCTGCGGCGCAATCAACCACCTCTGGTCGGGGGTCGCCGGGGTGGGCGGGAGCTTTGTACCACCACGCTGGTAGACTTTGCGCCCCTCAACCCACTCACTCTCGCTATAGCTATCAGAACTATAGCCACCCTCAGCACGGCCACTCGACGAGCCCGCACCTAGGTTCTGCTGCGACTCAGCGTGATCCCCAGTCTCGTGGGACGAAGGCTCGGCGGCCCGACGCTCGTCGGCCCCAAGCTGGTCGGCCGTAGGCACGTCTGTCGTAGCCTCGCCTGTCGTAGGCTCGTCGGCCTGAGGCTTGTGGACCGGAGTCCGAGACGACTGCACCTCAGGCTGCTCCATCTCAGACGGAGCACTCCTGTGGTCGGGTGAATCAGCTGGGGGTGGCGGCGAGGAAGGCGTAGTAGCAGCCTTCCTACCTCTCCCGCCGCCACGTCCACCTCTACCAACCTTCTTCCCCCCCCCCCGACCTTTCCCGGTCGAAGAAGAAGCGCCCGCCGGTGTCTGCATACTGAGATCCAGCGCTCTCCAGAGGTGGTGGGGTGGGATGGAAGTACCCCTCCCACCACGCGCCGAGGAAGGAGCCTCGGAGCGCTCTCGACCCGCGCCCACCATCTGTCAACACCTGCAATGACATAGAGTAAACGAAGTTAGTACAACATTAAAAAAATGAATACCTGACATGAATATAATTTAAGTGTATCATCATCATGAACATAATAAAAAATTGAATACCTAACATGAACCTATTAATAATATATATGTACATAATAATAATTGAATACCTGACATGAACTATAATATTAATCTTCATCGTCATCATTAATAAATGCATCATCATCGTCTATATATGCTTCGGGGTCAATAAATGCATCATCATCATCACTATCAGTAATGACGTGCTCATCATCATCATCAATAAATGCATCAACATGTGGAAGGCCTCCTGTACGTAATCGGTCAAGCATTGACAGGTCATCCGCAGCAGTAACCTCTTCTTGTTCCGGCTCTTCTTGTTCCGGTTCAGGCTCGGATTCACTGTCGCTGTCTACTTCAATGTTCTGAGGTGAAGTAGAGCGGTTCTTGAAACGTTTTTTGGAAAGACGTGTTTCTTGGAAGAATTCTCCTTCATATGTGTCTGGGTTAATGTGAGGTTCATAATCCTCTTCATTGGGGGGAGGTGGTCTAACATGTGGTGGCACTTCATAAACGACATCCTAACCTTTGAGATTTGGATCACTTTGGCAGGCCCACGGTAGATAGAAAACTTGGGTTGCCTGTTGAGCCGTAATATAGACATCGGGAACATCCAAATGGGTGCTTTGTTTGATTTCGACTAGCCCTAGATGTTCATGAGTCCTTCTAGTCTCCTTCGGCTGGAACCAATAACATTTGAAGACTACGACTTTCGGTGGGTTTGCACCATAGAATAGAAGTTCATAAATTGCTTCAACTCTTCCATAATACTCGGTACCTCCTTCGCCGATAGCAGAGACACAACAATTTGTAGACTTTCGGTCGGCCATAGATAGCTCTTTGCCATAGGTACGAAAGCGATACCCGTTGATGTCGTATTTGTCAAATGAACGGACCTTATAGTCAAAACCATTAGCGACTTGTCTCAATTCGGCGTCCATAGACTCTGAACTAGCCTACAAGTTTAATACGAAAGGATTGTTGCATTAGCCGGAAATTAGACGAAGAAATGAAATGGTCTAATGGAAATTACCGTTTGTTTGAACCAAGAGATGAAACCGAGATAGCTGCCTTCATGCATTGCCAGAAGCTCATACTCTTCGACGGAATCCTTTTGGATCACCGCTCCATACGAGAATTTGGCGACGTATCGACTGTATCAAATATCCGGGAATAAGAGCAGTTCAAAGGAATTAGAGGTTGCGAAACAATGTACCGAGAACTTACTCGATGTACGGCCGCACTTCTGTTAGGTTGTTCAAGATATACAACGTAATGGTCCGCCATTCGTCGACATCCAGCGATAAGGAAGTATAAGCACCGGCTGGTGCGAGCTTCCCTTTGAATAGGCTGAGGTTGGATCCACCCTTTTTAGGGTCGCCAGCATTGTACCGAGGCTTCGGATTATGCAAATGACGATTTTTGGCTTCGTAGTGTGCTGTCACGAAGTTTGCCGCCTCCTCAGTAATGAATGCCTCGGCCATCGATGCTTCAATTCGACGTTTATTTTTACATTTTTCTCGAAGCGTCTTCTGCATCCTCTCAGTTGCGTAGCACCAACGATTCTGCACGGGCCCCCCCAATCGTGCCTCGGTCGGGAGATGCAAAATCAAATGCTGCATTGGATTAAAGAAGCCCGGTGGAAAGATCTTCTCTAACTTGCAGATCAACTCCGGCGCCAACTCTTCCAGTTCTTCTAGCAAGCCAGGCGATAGTTCTTTCGCACAAAGAACACGGAAGAAATAGCTCAGCTCTGCCAGTACTAGCCATTCATCCTCAGGGATAAAGCCACGCAACATCACCGGCATTACCCGCTCAAGCCATATGTGCCAATCATGACTCTTGAGACCAAATATTTTCAATTTTTCAAGGATCGCTCCCCTCTTTAGATTCGCTGCATACCCATCGGGGAACATCAACTCCTTTTTCACCCACAGGATAATTTCCCTCATAGCTGGCCTTCCAAGATTGAACCATGCCTTTGGCTTCGTCCAGTTCTGCTTTCCTTTCAGTTGTCGCATATTTTGTAGCGGTCTATCACATAGAGCCTCCTGATCAACTCTAGCCTTAGGATTATCCTTTGTTTACCCCTCTATGCCGAACAATGTACCAAAGAGGGGCTCGCCGACATTCTTTTCAGTGTGCATCATGTCGATGTTGTGTGGGCAAAGGAGGTCTTTGAAGTAAGGCAGATCCCACAAGCATGTCTTGTGAGTCCAGGCGTGTTCAGAATTATACCCCTTGAAATACCCTGGACGCTCCGGATCCGGCTCGAGAGAGTTGAACTGATCCAGGGTCTGTTGGCCTGTCAACGCAGGTGGTGCAGAGTTTTTGACAACTCTACCTTTGATGAAGTTCTTCTTGTCTTTTCTGAACTTATGGCGAGGATCCAGGAACTGTCTATGCATGTCGAAGCAAGAAAACTTGCCACCCGCCTGTAGCCGACGAAACTCAAGAGCTGCCTTGCATGTGGGGCACGAGAACCTTCCATGCACACCCCAGCCAACGAATAGCGCATACGCCGGCAAGTCATGCATCGAGTACATGTACCACACACGCATTAGGAAGTTTTTTTTTGTAGCGGCGTCGTATGTCTTGATCCCATTATCCCAAGCTTCTTGCAGTTCATCCTTAAGCGGCTGCATGTACACATTCATATTCTTCTCCGGATAGTTGGGCCCCGGAATTATCAACGTCAGGAAAATGTTCTTTCTTTGCATAATCTGTCCGGGGGGGAGATTGAGTGGCATGACAAATACAGGCCAACAACTGTATTGAGCTGCCATCATACCAAACACATTGAACCCATCCGTGCTTATGGCGATTCGAGGATGCCTTGGATCTGCCGCTTTAGCATGATGTATTGCATCGAAGCGCTTCCACGCAAAAGCGTCCGATGTGTGTACCAACATCGGCTCCCCACCTGCATATAGTTCGGTTCTTTTGCCCAATTTGTGCCATGTCATCTGTCTGGCCGTCTCTTCGACCATGAAAAGACGTTGAAGTCTTGGTATGATTGGCATATACCGAAGAACATTAACTGGGATTTTTGTCTGACTCTTCTCACCCATACCGTTGTCTACCTCAACATACCTGGAAGACTGGCAAACGGGACAATACTTCAAGTCCGCATACTCAAGCCTAAATAAGGCACATCCTTTCTCACAGGCATCTATCTTCTCATAGGGCATCTTAAGTGCACGGAGTATTTTGTCCGACTGGTACAGGTTTGCAGGCATTACATGGCCTTTGGGTAGAAAGCGTCCAAATAGTGTCATCATCGCGTCGTAGCATTCTCTGCCCAAGTTGAATTGAGCCTTCAGAGCCATTACTTGTGCGATGGCATCCAGCTGACAAAGCTCAGTGTGCTCGTGGATAGGACGTTTTGAAGACTCCAACATATCATTGAAGGCCTTTGCAGATTCCTCCATCTCATCGTCCGAATCCCGAGCATCATCAAAGTCTTCCACCATGTCTTCCATCCCGGTACCATGCTCGTCGGTGCGACGACGGCCCTCCTCAGCTCTGGCACGTTGGGCAGACTCACCATGAAATGTCCAGACCGTATAATCAGGCGTAAAACCCAACTTTTGCAGGTGTTTGATCATTTCAAACTCGGACTTCTTATGAAAGTTGTCGCAGTCGACACAGGGGCACCAGTTTGTTTCCTGTCCATTTGCAAATGCGGCTCTCACAAACCCCTTGGTTTTTCTTAGCCATTCATGGGTCATGTCTTTCTGACTAGTGTGACCGGTGTACATCCACGCACGATCACTCATCTTGCCTAGCTACTGGACACACAAGAAATATATACATAATTCAGCAAACCATATTCATCAGTTAATAGAGTTTGTCAGTTTTATTACGTCCATGCAACCTAGACGCTAGTAGGTAAAGATAGGTCCTAATCCCACCCGAGTATGTGTAGATTGGGTTCGTTTTCCCATGCTCTGCTCCAGATCCGACGCAAAATTTCAGCAGCACCTCCCCGCTGTTCTCCTGATACACGTCTCGGCAATAAGCAGAGAGGATGTGTACCCGGAGAACAACAGGGAGGCACTGACGAAATTCTGCATCGGATCCGGAGCAGAGCATATGGGAAAACGAACCCAATCTACACATACTCGGGCTGTCCATGGATAACGTTGGACAATTCGAAAGAATCACGGTTATAAATATGCAAATGCATGCATATTTATAGATGTAACCCTTTCGAACGGGAGACGCATAGTGGTCACGCATACTGATGATTGACACCTATAGCTAGCAAGTTTCATCGGCACGAAGACCGGAACAGAGCAAATGAAGGGGGGAGGAGGAGATGTCATTTGTGCTCACCCACGAACGCAGGGGCGGAGCTCGTCGAACGCACGGGGAGGTCGTCGAACACCAGACCCTCGCAGCCCCGAAAGAACTGCACATTTAAATCCACCCGATCAACACAAATATATATGATGTTTTTCTTAACAAAATCGGGAAATATACTTCCTAACTCATAATTCACAAATATATGACCCCGTCGGCCTCTGGAAGGCCGAAGACCACCTTTTCGGTCAACAGGAGGCCGAAGAGGTGTCGGGGGTCAGGGCTGTCGTGTCTGGGTGGCGTGGTGTCGGGGTGTCGTGTTGTCGGGGTGTCGTGTCGGGGTCGGGGTGTCGGGGGGGTGTCGTGTCTGGGTGTCGTGGTGTCGGGGTGTCAGGGGTGTCGGGGTGTCGGGGTCGGGGTGTCGTGTCGGTGTCGGGGTGTCGTGTCTGGGTGTCGTGGTGTCGGGGTGTTAGGGGTGTCGGGGTGTCGGGGTCGGGGTGTCGTGTCGGGGTCGGGGTGCCGTGTCGGTGTCGGGGTGTCGGGTCGGTGTCGGGGTCGGGATCGAGGTCGGGGTGTCGGGGTCGGGGTGTCGGGTCGTTGTCGGGTTGGGGTCGGGGTCGAGGTGCCGTGTCGGGGTCGGGGTTTTTCCTCTTTTTTTCTTTTCTTCTTCTTCCTCTTCTTCCTCTTCTTTCTTTTCTTCCTTTTCTTCCTTTTTTTCCTTCTTCTTCTTCTTCTTCCTCCTTTCCTTTTTCCTCTTCTTCTTCTCCTCCTCTCCTCTTTTTTCTTCTTCTTCTTCCTCTTCTTCTTTTTTCTTCTCCTCCTCCTCCTCTTCTTCCTCTTCCTTTCCTTTTTTCCTCTTCTTCTTCTCCTCCTCTCCTCTTTTTTTCTTCTTCTTCTTCTTCTTCTTTTTTCTTCTCCTCCTCCTCTGCTTCTGTTTCTTCTTCTTATTATTTTTTGTTCTTTTTCTTTTTTATTTTTCCTTTTTTTTCTTCTTCTTTTCTTCTTTTTTTTCTTCTAGGTTTTTTCTTTTCTTCTTTTCTATCTAAGTTTTTTCTACCTAATAAAAACTAACTAATATGAACTAATAACTAACTAATATAAACTAACTAAATGAACTAATAAAAACAAAAAAAAACAGGAAAAAAACAAAAAAGGGGGGGGGAATGGTGGAGCTCACCGGAGGGTGGTCGAGGCGGCGGCGCTGGGGAGGAGGGGGGCGGCGGCGGTCGGCGGGGAGGAGGGTGGCTGCGGCGGTCGGCGGGGAGGAGGGGGTCGGCGGGGAGGGGGCGGCGGCGGCGCTGTGGAGGAGGGAAGGGGGCGGCGGCGGCACTGTGAAGGAGGGGAGGGGGCGGCGGCGGCGCTGTGGAGGAGGGGAGGGGGCGGCGGCGGGGAGGAGGGGGGCGGCGGGGGTCGGCGGGGAGGGGGCGTCGGCGGCGCGCAGAGACAGAGAGAGAGAGATGTGTGAGAGAGAGAGGAGGTTTGGGCGCGGGGGGCGAAAATTAAGCCCCCCTCTTTGCCGTCTGCTGGCAGACGGCAAAGAATTCTTTGCCGTCTGCTGGCAGACGGCAAAGACGGTGACCGTTAGCCCGTCCCCGCCGTTACACTGTGGGCCCCCCCTCACCTCTTTGCCGTCTGCTGGCAGACGGCAAAGAGTTCTTTGCTGTCTGCCAGCAGACGGCAAAGAAGTGGCCCGTGTGACCTAGCCAACACAGTACCCCGTGGGCCCCACTTTGGTCTTTGCCGTCTGCTGGCAGACGGCAAAGAGTTCTTTGCTGTCTGCCAGCAGACGGCAAAGAAGTGCAGATGGCAAAGAGCCTCTTTGCCATCAGCATGTTCTTTGCCGTCTGCTTTGTAAAAGCAGATGGCAAATATCCTCTTTGCCATCTGCCAGCAGACGGCAAAGAGCTGGCAGATGGCAAAGTCCCTGATTCCAGTAGTGATGTGAGTACCGCCCATCAGCTGGTAATAACCGACGACAATAAAAGGCAGGCTAAAGAGGCCGGTCTCACTGTTGAACAAATCCTAGGCACCGAGGAACTCCCCGTGTTTAAAGAGGAGGAACTAAAATGGAAATATGTCCGCGGCCAACCTCTGGTCAAGCCTGAGCAGGTCCCGCTTCTACCAACGAGAATGTACAATTTGCATAAGTGGTACATGCAAGAAGCAGCAAAGACCGATCGAGAGTCCCTCATGGTGAAAGTCAAGGAAAAGCATTATTTCCATGCAAAAGATTTGTTGGTTGAGTTTGAAGAGATGTTTCAGTTATTCAATCAAGACGCACTCGACAAATCTATCGTTAGTTGCTATTGTCTGTAAGTGATTTCTTTCTGTAATTTAAGTCTCTAGCTAGCTGTGCTCATTCATTACCTGTAATTATCCTCACTATATTCTTTTCTGTGGTATTATGCAGAATGAAGATTGATGAAATGGAAAAAGCTGGACGCTATGGCATTGGGTTCATTGACCCAAATATGATTAATCAAAAGACATGGTCAATTGAATGGTCGAGAGAAGACACAGAGATCAGCTTGCTAGAGTTTTTGAAGCGACTAAACACCCAACCAGAAATACTACTTCCTTACAACTTCGGGTGAGTGTTACTATATCTTGTACTACAAATTCTATGTTTGCTTACTAGATGTTAATAAGTGTAGTTGATGAGTTATGCACATGCCCGCTTAATTATACAAACATGTGCGCATGCAGTTTCCACTGGATCTTGTTAATCATTGAAGTTGACAAGGGAAAAGTTCAAGTACTGGACTCACTATATAAAGAGCCATCCGAATACGAAATCGTGAAGGGGATGGTTGACAGGTAATTTCAATCATTATCGCACTATGTCGGCCTCTTTAGTTCATTTCCTGATATCAACTAATTAATAACTCCTTTATTCATTTTCTTTGCCGGCGGGCAGGGCTTGGCAAAAGTTCATCAAAGAGGTCCCCGGCGAATGGAAAGAACGGCTGAAATGGGTGCGACCCAAGGTAATTAAGTAGTACCCCCTCCGTCCGAAAAAGCTTGTCTCTCAAATGGATGTATCTAGCACCAAGTTAGTGCTAGATACATCCATTTGAGGCAGAAGATTGGGACAAGCTTTTTCGGACGGAGGGAGTACTAGCTAGCTTGCTTAATTCTAGTTTCAATACCATTATCATGCTTGATTAATTATTATCTGATTGAATTTTATTCTCGTAAAGTGGCTGAGCCAGGCGCCGGGGAATAATTTATGCGCATACTACGTTTGCGAGACCATTCGCATGATGACGTCCGAAATGGAAAAATCTGAAAGACAATGTTGGGTACGTTTGCCAGAACACTATCCACAATTTTTTTATCATGATCTAATATATATACACACAACTAATATATTCATCTTGATCTCCTTCTTTAAAGCTGTGGGAGATGCGGGGCAAGCTCCTACCAACGGATCGCGTACGAGCAATTCAAGAGAAAATAGCGGGATTTTTGCTCGACCAGGTCATAGATCCCAAAGGAGAATTCCATTACAAGCCGTAATGCCTGCATGTAATGATCCAAAAATTGTAGGAGAAATTGTATATACCAAATTGTATATATATATGTGTATGTGAATGGTCGTACGAGAAATTCGATGATATATATATGATCGGTTCTACGAGAAATTCTATTTATATATATATGCATAACGTGTACAGTATGTAGTAGCGTAAAATATGTTTGAAATGAAAAAGAATTAAATGGAAAACACAAAATTAAAAGGAAAAATAAACCATAAACCCCTATACCTTTTAGTCCCGGTTGGTATTACCAACCGGGACTAAAGGCCACCAAGCCCCCGGCGCGGGCTCGTGCCACGTGGTGCCTTTTAGTCCCGGTTGGTGTTACCAACCGGGACTAAAGGTCCCCCAGCCCCCGGCGCCGCCTCGTGCCACGTGGTGGGCCTTTAGTCCCGGGCCGTGTTGAACCGGGACTAAAGGGGGGGGGGGGCCTTTAGTCCCCACCCTTTAGTGTCGGTTCCTGAACCGGGACTAAAAGCCCTTACGAACCGGCACTATAGGCCGATTCTGCACTAGTGGTGGGTCGGATTGTGGCTTTTATATATTTTGGGGGTCTGTATTTCATATTTCCAAAAGAAAGCTAGTGGTGCCTTGTGAGCCAAATTCAGCCGCTACACTCAATCCTTTGTCATACATGCCTCCTTTGTTCATAGGAAAACTCAATAGAAACACATAATAGGAGATCTTTCGTTCGTGGCCTTATTCATTCGTCCGGTTCCGAGGATTAGAGCAAAAAAACTGTGGTAAATTTTGTTTGATTCAAATGAAACCTCAAGAATTTACAATCCCCACTAACCTATTTTTAGAATTACTACACAAAAAGTACAACAACGAGATATGTAGTGTCATACTGACATCCTAATTATATTTTCTCATGTGGTTGGCTTTATATACTAGTGTAGTTAAGTTCTATGCAAACGGTTTAAACCCCTTTCGCTGGCATAGTTTGGAAGTTTAGCCTTGCCAAGGTGTGCGATAGGGGGCCCATCGCACATGACCCAAGTTAATCGTCTATGATAGGGCTCGAGGATGCAAACGATTTAGCAAAAGCAATCGTATGCGAAGACAAAGCCTATCCCAGACGCGACTCCTGAAGCAAGCGTTTGCAATATATAAAACGTCCCAAACGTTTCTTATGTAAAAGTCGTGTGGGGTGATACATCTATTGCACACACTATTCATTGGCGTCACGTTTGCTATGCGGCCGACATCGAAGATAATTGCTCGACGTAGCGCTTGTGCAAAAAGATGTTTATCACAAACATTTAATCTACCGTGTTGCTTGCGATGCGAACCATATCAAAGAGGTGGATCCACGATGGCGTCCTTGGGAGGAAGGCGACATCCAAGGGCGCCGCCGGCGTCGGCGCCAAAGCACAAATTTTTGCTCAAATCTATACCCACAACAATGAGGCATCTTGAAGCAGAACCACGACAGGGACCAGTCCACCCAATCAAGATTTAGGCAACCCCACCTCCGCTGGAATAGCATGAGCCTGGACCACCCACCGTCACACCCCTTGACGCCCACACGACCAAGACGCACAACCGCCACCGCCACCGCCACCACAAAGCTTGCCGGAGAGCCGCCTGGTAACCGCCATCCGGAGCCGCCGCCCCGACAGCCGATGTCGAGCCTCACATAGACACCACAATGTGCAGACACGACCAATCAGTACGGGAAGCAAGCAGCTCCCCCTGACCCGCGATACCCCACCATGACAATATAACGGAGAGAGAGGCTAAAGCCGACTAATCGGCCGCCCGACAAAAAGCTCCAGGCCACGCACAGGGGGTCCAATCTCAGACAAGGGGGCCACGCCTTACCCATGTACCAGTGACTAGACCCGCGCCACCGGCCAACTACCAACAAGCAACACCGAAGGGGGGCATCGACCGACGCCCCCTCAGATCTGGCCACTTTAGATCTTAACAGGGGGCCGTCCAGTCGCCCCGTGATACGTCCATTTTGCATCATGTTTTCTACTGTTATTTATAATGTTTTTGTCATTATTTCACTTTATGATGCAATTCTAATGCATTTTGTCTCTTAATTTGCAAGATCTACATGAAGAGGGAAATTACCGGCAGCTGGAATTCTGGACCTAAAAGAGTTACAACATAGATAGCTATTCTACGGAGCTCCAAATGGCCTGAAATTTCACGGAGATTTTCTATTGAATAAATAAAAAATACTGGAAAGAAGAACCACCAGAGGGGGTCACCTGCTGCCCACAAGGCAACAGGGCACGCCTACCCCCCAGGGCGCGCCCTGATGTCTTGTGGGACCCACAGCAGCCCTCCGGTGCCCTCCTTCTGCTATATGAGGCCTTTTGCCCTAGAAAAAAAGAAGAGGAAGAAGTTCGGGACGAAGCGCCACCGTCTCGAGGCGGAACCTGGGCAGGAGGACTTTTCTCTACGACGGAGCGATTCCGCCAGGGATACTTCCCTCCGGGAGGGGGAAATCGAAGCCATTGACATCACCAATGTTCCTCTCATCATGGGATGACCAATCTGCATCAACATATTCACCAACACCATCACCTCTCAAACCCTAGTTCATCTCTTGTATTCAATCTTTGTCTCAAAACCTCAGATTGGTACCTGTGGGTTGCTAGTAGTGTTGATTACATCTTGTAGTTGATACTAGTTGGTTTATTTGGTGGAAGATTATATGTTTAGATCCTTAATCATATACAATACCCCTCTGATCTTGAACATGAATATGATTTGTGAGTAGTTACTTTTTTTCTTGAGGACATGAGAGAAGTCTTGTTATAAGTAATCATGTGAAGTTGGTATTCGTTCAATATTTTGATGATATGTATGTTGTTCTTCCTCTAGTGGTGTCATGTGAACGTCGACTACATGACACTTCACCATATTTGGGCCTAGGGGAAGGCATTGGGGAGTAATAAGTAGATGATGGGTTTCGAGAGTGACAGAAGTTTAAACCCTAGTTTATGCGTTATTCCGTAAGGGCCTGATTTGCACAAATTTGTTTTATGCTATGGTTAGATTTATCTTAATTCTTCTTTCGTAGTTGTGAATGCTTGCGAGAGGGGGGTAATCATATATAAGAGGGTTGCTTGTTCAAGTAAGAACAGTACCCTAGCACCGGTCCACCCACATATCAAATTCTCAAAGTAATGAACGCGAATCAACTAAACATGATGAACGTGACTAGACGAGAATTCCCATGTGTCTGATGTCTACTACGTAACTTTTATTCTTGTAGACGTTGTTGGGTCTCCAAGTGCAGAGTTTTGTAGGACAGTAGCAAATTTCCCTCAAGTGGATGACCTAAGGTTTATCAATCTGTGGGAGGCATAGGATGAAGATGGTCTCTCTCAAACAACCCTGATACGTCTCCAACGTATCTATAATATTTGATTGTTCCATGCTGTTATATTATCAATCTTGGATATTTTTATATACATTTACAGCAATTATATATCATTTTTTGGGACTAACCTAATAACTTAGTGCCCAGTGCCAGTTGCTGTTTTTTGCCCTATTTTTGTTTTACAGAAAATCAATACCAAACGAAGTCCAAATGCCACAAAACTTTTTGGAGATTTTTTTCTGGACAAGATAAACACTAGAATCTTCGGGAGGAGGCCAGAAGCCCAGGGGGTGCCCACGAGGCACCAGGGCGCGCCTGGGGGGGGGGGGGCAGGCGCGCCCTGGTACCTCGTGGGGCCCACAGAGCTCCGTTTGACCTAATTCCACCACTATAAATTCCAGAAAAATCAGAAACCCTCAAGGGAGTCCACGAAATACTTTTTCCGCCGCCGCAAGTTTCTGTTCTCAAGAGATCCCATCTGGAGGCCTTTTCCGGTACTCCGCCAGAGGGGGAATCGATCACGGAGGGGCTCTACATCAACCTTGCTGCCCTTCCGATGATGCGTGAGTAGTTTACCACAGACCTTCGGGTCCATAGTTAGTAGCTAGATGGCTTCTTCTCTCTTTTTGATCTTCAATACAATGTTCTCCTCGATGTTCTTGGAGTTCTCTCCGATGTAATCACTTTTTGCGGTGTGTTTGTTGGGATCCGATGAATTGTGAGTTTATGATCAGATTATCCATGAATATTATTTGAGTCTTCTCTGATCTCTTTTATGCATGATTATTATAGTTTCATATTTCTTCTCCGATCTATTGATTTGGTTTGGCTAACTAGATTGATTTATCTTGCCTTGGGAAGAGGTGCTTTGTAATGGGTTCGATCTTGCGGTGCTCAATCCCAGTGACAGAAAGGGATATTGCACATATGTATCGTTGCTATTAAGGGTAAAAAGATGGGGTTTATTCATGCGTGAGTTTATCTTGTCTACATCATGTCATCGTTCTTAAGGCGTTACTCCGTTCTTTATGGACTTAATACACTAGATGCATGCTGGATAGCGGTCGATGTGTGGAGTAATAGTAGTAGATGCAGGCAGGAGTCGGTCTACTTGTCTCGGACGTGATGCCTATATACATGATCATTGCCTTGGATATTGTCATGATTATTTGCTTTTCTATCAATTGGCCAACAGTAATTTGTCTACCCACCGTATGCTATTTTCTCGAGAGAAGCCTCTAGTGAAAACTATGGCCCCCGGGTCTATCTAAATCAAATTACTAAAACCCTAAAAATATGGCTGCACTTTTGTTTTATTTATTTTATTTTGTATTTTTGTTTCAATCAATCTATCTATCACATACAATTTAATCTTGCAATTAACCGCCGAGGGATTGACAACCCCTCGTTTGCGTTGGGTGCAAGGATTTGTTGTTTGTGTGCAAGTACTACTAACGAGGTGTTGCGTGGTTCTCCTACTGGATTGATAACCTTGGTTTCATAACTGAGGGAAATACTTACCTCTGCTGTGCTGCATCATCCCTTCCTCTTCGGGGATAATACCAACGCAAGCTACAAGTAGCAAACCCTGCAATCAAATACAAGCAATCTCTTGTGTCCCAAACACACCCAATACAATGGTAAATTGTATAGGTGCACTAGTTCGGCGAATAGAAGGTGATACAAGTGTAGTATGTTTAGTAGATATAGGTTTTTGTAATCTGAAAATATAAAAACAGCAAGGTAGCAAGTGATAAAAAGGAGCACAAACGGTATTACAATGCTTAGAAACAAGGCCTAGGGTTCATACTTTCACTAGTGCAATCTCTCAATAGTGCTAACATAATTAAATCATATAACAATCCCTCAACGTGCGACAAAGAATCACTCCAAAGTTTCTATCGGAGAACGTAGGACGAAAACGTGTATCAACCTATGTGCTTAGATTACCCCAATGTCACCACGGGAATCCGCAAGTTGAATACCAAAACATACATCAAGTAACTCAATAGAATACCCCATGTCACCACGGGTATCCACATGCAAGACATACATCAAGTGATCTCAAATCCAATATTCAGTCCAACATAACGAAACCTCAAAGAGCAAGACTCAATTCATCACAACAAAATAGAGAGAGGGAAGAAACACCATATGATCCAACTATATTAACAAAGCTCGCGGTACATCAAGATCGTGCCAAATCAAGAACACGAGAGAGAAAGATCAAACACATAGCTACTGGTACATACCCTCAGCACCGAGGGTGAACTACTCCCTCCTCGTCATGGAGACCGCCGGGATGATGAAGATGGCCACCGGTGATGATTCTCCCCTCCGGCAGAGTGCCGAAACAGGGCTCCGGATGAGATCGCTTCGGTATAGAGGCTTGCGGCGGCGGCGTGGGAGTTCTAGGTTTCTTTCTGGGGTTTTCTATATTTACAGGAATATTTGGCGTTGGAATCACGTCAGGGAGGTGCCCGAGGGTCCCACAAGCTCGGGGGCTGCGCCCCCCAGGATTGTGGCACCCTCAGCCACCTCCTGGTCCGGCTCCGGTGCTCCGTGGGTCTCTTTTGGTCCATAAAAAATCACCGTAAATTTTGGGCCCATTCCGAGAACTTTTATTTCTACACAGAAAACAACACAACGGTAGTTCTGCTGAAAGCAGCGTCAGTCCGGGTTAGTTCTAATCAAATCATATCAAAACCATATAAAATTGTTATAAACATGGCATGAATACTTCATAAATTATAGATACGTGATACGTCTCCAACGTATTTATAATTTTTGATTGTTCCATGCTATTATATTATCAATCTTGGATGTTTTTATATACATTTACAGTAATTATATATCATTTTTTGTGACTAACCTATTAACTTAGTGCCCAGTGCCAGTTGCTGTTTTTTTGCCTGATTTTGGTTTTCCAGAATATCAGTACCAAACGAAGTCCAAATGCCACGAAACTTTTTGGAGATTTGCTTCTGGACATAACAAACACTAGAAGCTTCGGGGGGCGCCCTGGTGGCTCGTGGGGCCCACACAGCTCCGTTTGACCTAATTCCTCCAATATAAATTCTCTAAAATCGGGAAACCAACAGAGGAGTCCACGAAATACTTTTTCCGCCGCCGCAAGTTTCTGTTCTCGAGAGATCCCATCTGGAGGCCTTTTCCGGTGCTCCGCCAGAGGGGGAATCGATCACGGAGGGGCTCTCCATCAACCTTGCTGCCCTTTTGATGATGTGTGAGTAGTTTACCACAGACCTTCGGGTCCATAGTTAGTAGTTAGATGGCTTCTTCTCCCTTTTTGATCTTCAATACAATGTTCTCCTCGATGTTCTTGGAGTTCTATCCGATGTAATCACTTTTTGCGTTATGTTTGTTGGGATCCGATGAATTGTGAGTTTATGATCAGATTATCCATGAATATTATTTGAGTTTTCTCTAAACTCTTTTATGCATGATTATTATAGCTTCGTATTTCTCTCCGATCTATTGATTTGGTTTGCCCAACTAGATTGATTTATCTTGCAACGGGAGATGTGCTTTGTAATGGGTTTGATCTTGCGGTGCTCAATCCCAGTGACAGAAAGGGACATGACACATATGTATCGTTGCTATTAAGGGTAAAAAGATGGGGTTTATTCATGCGTGAGTTTACTTTGTCTACATCATGTCATCTTGCTTAAGGCGTTACTCCGTTCTTTATGGACTTAATACACTAGATGCATGCTGGATAGCGGTCGATGTGTGGAGTAATAGTAGTAGATGCAGGCAGGAGTCGGTCTACTTGTCTCGGACGTGATGCCTATATACATGATCATTGCCTTGGATATCGTCATGATTATTTACTTTTCTATCAATTGCCCAACAGTAATTTGTTCACCCACCGTATGCTATTTTCATGAGAGAAGCCTCTAGTGAAAACTATGGCCCCCGGGTCTACTTCTATCATATATTAAAAATCCTAAAAATACCTTGCTGCATTTTTACTTTATTTATTTTATTTTGTATATTTGTTCAATCTATTTATCTATCACCATACAATTTAATCTTGCAATTAACCGCCGAGGGATTGACAACCCCTTGTTTGCGTTGGGTGCAAGGATTTGTTATTTTGTGTGCAGGTACTGTTAACGAGGTGTTGCGTGATTCTCCTACTGGATTGATAACCTTGGTTTCATAACGGAGGGAAATACTTATCTCTACTATACTGCATCATCCCTTCCTCTCCAGGGAAAAACTAACGCAGATCACAAGTAGCAGGAAGAATTTCTGGCGCCGTTGCCGGGGAGACATCATCAACATCTATCAAATACCTACGCATAAACTTTTATCTCCTTGCATTTATTTTATTTGCCTTTGCCTCTCGTTTTCATCTCCCCCACTTCTAAAAAGGTTTTTACAAAAATACAAAAATATTTTCCGTTTGCTTTTTTCTTGTTTGCTTGATTGCTTGCTTGCTCTACCATTATGGCTAGTTCTTCGCTCGTTACTATTACCCCTGAAAATGAAGTGCTTAATTTTAAACAAAGGGGAGGAGAGAATTTAAAAGATGATTGGTATAGGATTTGTGATGCTCATAATAGATCAACCCGTAAGCAATCCACCACCATCCTTCTTCGCAATTTTTATGTGGGCATTACTACTTGGTATAGATTTGTACTTGATACTATTACCGGAGGAAATTTCTTGATGTGTCCCTCTATGGATGCTTTTAATGCTATGAGAAATTTAGTGGGATCACCATCTATCACTGTTAATGAAACAACTTTGACTTTGGAACATGTCATGGAAAGATTAGAAGCTATTGAAAATAAAATACCTACTATTGAACATCTTGAGAATTTAGATAAAAAATTTCATAATAATATTACTCAATTCGGTTCTAAGGTAGGAATCACATTGAAAACCTTAAAGGAAAAGGAACCAGTAATTAATGAAAGAATAGAACAAAGCCCCGCTAGAATCGATAAGTTAGAGGAAACTATTAATAATTTGGGATCGGCTTTCTCCTCCGTTAAGAATATTGATAGAACTCCTCCCAATAAAAATTGCAAGTTTATGTATGTTCCTAAAACCAATGGTGCCACTTCTAGTAAGGGAAATGAGGATCTTAAAATGATTAGCGTGCACCCCAGTTTCATTGATATAATTAAGGAACCTATTCACGAAAGTAAAATTCTTGATTTTGTGCCTAGAAGTGTGATGATGAGAAACACCTATGATAAATCTACTAGAAAAATTGGATGTGTGATTGAGGAGTTGGAAACCAAGGATGACAATACTTGAAACTATGCATTATGCCTAGCTAGGGGCATAAAACAATAGCGCTTGTTGGGAGGCAACCCAATGAATAAAATAAATTTTTACTTTTTGTTTTTGTTCTTGTGTGTTTACACAATTATGCTACTGTTATGATTGTGTTTTTGTGTTTTAAGTAGTGTCTGTGCCAAGTAAAGCCTTTGGGACAATTTGGAAGATAGTATAATTGATGCCGTTTGGAAAACAGAAAGTTTTGCGTCCAGTGCTGGAATTTTAGTTCTGTACTGGAGCGTCAGAAAAATTTGACATTTTTACACAGTATTGGTATATGAATTTATCACGTTGTCCTAATTTTTCAGAATTTTTAGAGTTACGGAAGTATGGCTTTTAAATAGATCTCTGCAGACTGTTCTGTTTTTGACAGATTCTGTTTTTGATGCACTACTTGCTTGTTTTGATGAAACTATGGATTGTATCGGGGGGTATAAGCCATGGAGAAGTTAGAATACAGTAGGTATAATGCAAAAATAAAATATGAATGGGTTTGCAACTGTACTTAAAGTAGTGATTTATTTTGTTATACTAACGGATCTCACGAAGGTTTTGTTGAGTTTCGTGTGATTGAAGTTTTCAAGTTTTGGGTGAGATCACGATGGATGAAGGAATAAGGAGTGGCAAGAGCCTAAGCTTGGGGATGCCCGAGGCACCCCAAGGTAATATTCAAGAAAGACTCAAGCGTCTAAGCTTGGGGATGCCCCGGAAGGCATCCCCTCTTTCTTCTACCAACCATCGGTAATCTTACTTGGAGCTATATTTTTATTCGTCACATGGTATGTGTTTTGCTTGGAGCGTCGTGTATTATATGAGTCTTTGCTTTGTTTGCTTTTTAGTTTGTCACAATCATCTTTACTGGACACACCTATTTGAGAGAGCCACACGTTTATCATGATTTGTTAGAATACTCTATGTGCTTCACTTAAATTTTTTGAGCTAGGCAGTTGCTCTAGTGCTTCACTTAAGTCTTTTTGAGCACGACGGTGGCTAAATTTTGAAGAAATATTTGAACTCTCATGCTTCACTTATATCATTTTGAGAGTTGATAAATTTTGAAAAAATATTTGAACTCTCATGCTTCACTTATATTATTTTGAGAGTTGATAAATTTTGAAGAAATATGTGCACTCTCATGCTTCACTTATATCTTTTTGAGAATTGACAATAGTAATGGTAATTTGCACAAGATATGAATTTGGTCCCAAGGTGATGAATATTCAAGAGGGCTATAATAAAAACTTTCATATAGATCATTGGATATGATAAGTGTGATTCCTTGCACTAGTTTTGCGATATGGAGATGATGATATGTGAGTCATGTTAGTGAGTAATTGTGATTTAGTAAAAATATTGGTGTTAAGGTTTGTGATTCCCTATGCATGCACATTAAGTCAATAGTTATGCAACGAAATTATATCCTACTTATGGTGCATTATTCGGTGTTAGTTATGTTCAATGCATGTTTATGACCGTTTTCGCTTTTTGGTTGATTGCTTCTCAATCTATTTGCTAGCCTTCATTTGTACTAAGCGGGAATACTGCTTGTGCATCCAAACTCCTAAAACCCAAGTTGTGCCAAATGAGTCCACCATACCTACCTATATGCGGTATTTCAATGCCGTTGCAAGTAAATTTGCATGTGCCAACTCTAAATTTTTCAAAATAATTTTCCGTTTTGTGTGCCCGTACCGCTCATGAAGTGGCAGGGGGTGGCAAATATTTTCCATGCTAGGTGTGTTATTCTCACAATGAGTGTTTATTCACTTGTCATTGCACGAGAGAGTGGCTGGTAATAGGGATGCCCAGTCCCACAATGAATCAAAAATTAATAACAACAAAATTCCTTGGAAAGTGTTGGTATGGAGGGCACCCGTGGATACGGCTAGCCATGGATTGTGAAAGAATGGTGGAAAGGAAATAAACTTTATTTTCTGTTTGGGAACCGCCTATGATGTGTCTAGCATGGAAGATATTGGGAATTCTCGGTCGTTTTCGTTGACAGGAAAAGCATGCCTCTCAAAATAATTTTATCTCTCTAATTTAAGCTTTGAGCTCTGGCACATTTGCAAATCTCTGCTTCCCTCTGCGAAGGGCCTATCTATTTACTTTTATGCAATTTTTATTTTTATTTGAGTCTCCATCTTCTCTTACAAAGCACCAACTAGAGAGCACTATTGCCATACTTGTGCATTGGATGTAGCTAATGTGGCACCCCGGCTTAGAGAGACCAGAACACCTCGTATTCCAGCCCAGAGATCAAGTCTTCTGGAATACGGCACTGCTTGGCATAGAACAAATCAGCTCTTCATTACAAATAACACGGGTACAAAGGTTCTGAAGGCACGAAGGTTACAAAGGCACGGCGACACCTTGCCTGCTAAGGTAGCTCTATGCTAGCAGCAGAACATCTCATAGCGGAATAAATTCTAGCAGCGGAACATCGACAACGGTGGTGAACTTCACTCCGCAGGGACTCTGGCTGGGACGCATCCTAGAGCGCAACCTCGGGATCCTCGACAAGCAAACAGTCACGGCATCACCTGCAATCTGGCATGACACGCCAGGTGAGTACTTTGAATGTACTCGCAAGCTCACAGCAACCAAAGCAATCAAGACAAACAACATCATGGCATTTACAGGTTAATTACCAAAGATGAACACGATACTACTAGAACAACATGAGCATGGCAACAACATAAGCATGGCAACAACATGAGCATGGCATGTACATATAGTTCATGATATGAGCAGGATGATACTAGCACTAGCATGCAAGGGGGTCGACGTTTAAGGTCTCATGGACCAACTTACTCTACTCGGAGGTTATCTCGTAACCACGAACTTACCATCGTGATCATCACTCGATCACCTCAGGATCAACCAAGCTCGGTATAAACTATACCATCGTGATCATCACATGACCACACGGAGCTTGATCTCTACCTGTGATCATCGCATGACCACATAAAAGATCAACCAACTTCTTTTCTCATCGAACCGGGGTTGTTATTATTCAGATTATTATTTCTGTTGACCCATAGTGTGACCTACTACAAACTGTGTCCATAACTGAGGACGCGACTATCGATAGATTATACACTCTGCAGAGGTTAGTACACTGTACCCACACCACGGAACTCATGGCCTCGTGCTCCCATTTGGGTGGACCAACGATGTTCCGACAAAACCAATCTATTGCATGACACTCTCCCGGTCACTCCGACAAACTCCCCTTTGGGCTATGTCCTGGGTTACCCCGATGCCAACTCGTGACATCCGCCACCTCTGTGGCTGCCACCGTCATGGCCAAACATAAACATCGTCCCAAACGGGGACCTCGGCGCCATAAAACTCGGGTACTCAAGGCTTATGGCCGCCTACCTGATCAGGGTAGCACGCACCCATAACCTTCCCTAGTAGGAGGCACCGGCCAGAGGCATGACAATAGACTGCATTAGGGCCTCCCCATCCAGGCAAGTGTGGTTGCACTGGTGAGCTCGATTCGGTGGCACCATGACTCTGCCAACAGATTTGTTCAAGTTCGATTATTGTTAGGTTTAACTTGAAGGGTGATGAGCTGAGTCATAAATAACATAATGAAATAACAATGCATATGAGCATGATAATAGTGTAACCATGGATGGGCAACATAACTATTTAACAACATAGCATTAACCATGATAAATCATTTAGGCTACGGGATGCAAATGAGCATGGCACAACGATGATCATGGCTATTGCAAGTATTTTCATAACAAACCCTGACTACTCATATGAGGATATTATTATCACTAGCCTCGGAAAATATTACAAGAATAAAACATGAGAATAAAATCATTAACAATTAATCATGTCACTCACTAGACGAAAATGAACATGGCATAAGCATAGACATGGATTCACGAGCATATCCGAAAAATTAACAAAGTCAGTAAATGAGCAAACAATTATTTAAATATTCAAGTAAAAACCATGGCTACTGCAATGCCATCATGCAAGTGGCTGGTGTGGCTTGCCTGGGGGTGAAAGATTCACCGGGGAGAAGTGCGAGGCACTCGCGGAAAGAATCACCGGAAAAGTTTCCCTCTCGACGGAGCTGTTTTAAGGGCAAGGGCAAAATGGTCATTTTCACAGTGTGCCAACCTCATGAAAATGATACCATCAGAACGGGCTCGACGAACTAAGATCGTGGGCTTTGGAATCACTTGATTCGGAGTCACGGTTGTCGAGATACGGCCGTTCGTTCGTTAGGCAGAAATTTAAATAAAAATATTCATTTCTGTGCTTAACGGGCGAACGTCCGCTATTTAAGAGTTTTGGCGGCGGCGGCTGAAAACAGAAAGCGCCCTTTGAGAAATACGTCTTCACAGTACTGAAAACGTATTTTCAGCCGAAGACGTACCAAAGTACGCTTTCAATAATTGGAAACGTATTTTGCAGAAGTGCGTCTCCACTTAAAACGTGCGCGGGCCCAGGGTCAACGCCTTCCTCTGGCTGACGGGTGGGGTCGCTGGGTGGTGGGGCCTGCCCGGCCACGTCAGCGTCTTCAAGCTCTCGCGCCCGCGCTCGGTCGAGGCAGAGACGGCGCCCGACGACGGCTGCCGGCAGCTCCGGCCACCACTCGGGCCGTGCCACCTACCTGCATGCTCAGGAGAGAGAGCCGCTTCGCCTGAGCCGCCTCGCGTTCGCCGGAGAGCACGGAGAAGTGCAAGACATCTGCCGCAGCGGAGGGCGGCTTCGGTCGGAGTTGGGTAGGGCGATACGGTGGCGGGGAAGGGACGAGGGGATGCGGGAGGGCTTTGCTATGGCCGAGTGGCTTCTCTGGAGAGGAAATGAGGGAGGGAGAAGGTCCGGTTTGCTCGGATTTGAGAGGTGGCCGACGGCGAGGCTACGGCCAGAGGAGGCACCGGAGCACTCCTCGAGCTCGATTGAATGGATGGGAGGGCTACTAGGAGGTAGAGGAGGAGGCTTGTGAGGAGAGAGAGCACCGGGGTGGCTTTATATAGCCGAGGCGGCGATGCCCTCGCCGGAAGCTGACGGGAGCTCGCGGTTGATGCTTCTGGCGCGACCGCGTGCGCGAGCGCACGCGCGGAGGGGGAGAGAGGGCTAGGGGAGGTGCATGCGGCGCTGAGATACTACGGGGAGGGAAGAGGACAAAGGCAAGGCGACGACGGCCGCGGGCATCCGGGGACGGCGTGCTCGCCGGAGAGGAAAGAGGAGAGGGGGAGGGGTCCAGAGAGGTGGCGTGGACGCAAGAGAGTGGGTGCAACGCTGTGGACATGGTGCGGTGGCGGGAGATCAGCGTTTGGGCGGCGGCAGAGGGACCCGAAGTCCAGAGCACACTTTCGGCGTGCCAGGCCGCGTGGTCACCGCGTGCACAGACACACGCGGTGCACTCTGGCCAACCAAACGATGTCTAGCGTGTAGTCCTTCGTAAGTGGGTCCTACATGAGGTGATAGATCGAAGAAAGGCACTGTGGGTGGGTGGGAGTGATCAGAGAAAGTTTCCTGTTGCAAACTTAGGCATGAAACTATGATCAAGTTAGAGGGGATAAGAGCTAACCAAGATGTCACTGAGGTTTACGCTAGGAAGGACTACCATCCTGTGAATTTTGAAGGGATTTGGACCAATATTTGTCATGGTTGCTTTACAACTGCAATAACTGGTCCAGAAACTTGATCAGGAAGTAGCACTCACATGGATGCTTGCATTGAGCTGAAATTTGTTGGAGCATGATCATTTGGACATATGAAAGTACCATAAAAATTTCATCCCATTTGGATAAATAAAAATGGTACTTCCTTCACAATGCTCCACACTGGACAGAAACTTGGGGGAATTTTATGGAGAAAATGGCTTGGCCAAATGATGTGAATTTTGGCATGCTCAAATTATATAGGGATATTTAGGTCCTGGATAAATTTCAGAATTTTTGAAGCAATATAAAATATAGTTGCTTCACAAACTGAAACTGTGACCAGAAACAAGAATTTGAAGGTGTGCACACATAGATTGTTGGATGGAGATGAAATTTGGTGGAGAGTCATTATTTGATCATATGGATGATCTCCCAAAATTTCTACTCATTTGGATAAGCCTAGCTAGTACTTCCTTCACAAAGCTTCTCTGTAGATAGAAACTTTGGAAATTTGCTAAGGAAGATTTACTAGGCAAATGAAGTTGAATTTTGGTATGTGGCAATAATTTCGATATGAGAGAGTGCCCAAAAATTTTGGAGGCAATCAAGAAAAGATAAATAGCACTTCCTTCACAAAGTGCCATACTGGACAGAATAGGAAATGAATATTCCTGAATTATTTTTGAACTAGGCAAGGATGAATTTTGACATATTTGAGGAAGATATAATCCAAAGAATTTATGAGAATTTTGGGGGAATTTTAGGAATGACAGAAATGTAGGTTGCTTCACAACCTAGGGCAAACAGGGTTATTCCTTTAATGGAAAAAGGAATATTCCCAAGAATTAAATATTGGAGTTGGGCTAAGATGGAAATGACATGGTCTTGGGATAGATTTGAGAATGGAAAGTCACTTGGGAGAGGAAGAAGAGATGATCACCCCAGGTTTTAAGACCACATAGCCACGGAAAAAGGAACTCCAAATAAAAAATTCGAAGAAATCCAAAAGAAAAAGAAAGGGCCAAAAATCGGGGTGTTACAGCTAATATGGAGTGTGTTTCATGAATGGATCAATGATTGAGCATAATGGGCTAGGGATAACTTTCTTTAGCGTTGATATTTTGAAAGACATGGTTGCTTGTTAGTATGCTTGAGTATTTATATCTTCATGTCAAACTATAGACTATTGCTTTGAATCATTCAAGTCCAAATGTCCATGCTATAAAGAAAAGAATATATGATAAATAAGATAGGTAGCATTCCACATCAAAAAATTTGTTTTTATCATTTACCTAATCGAGGACGAGCAGGAATTAAGCTTGGGGATGCTGATACGTCTCCAACGTATCTATAATTTTTGATTGTTCCATGCTATTATATTATCAATCTTGGATGTTTTTATATACATTTACAGCAATTATATATCATTTTTTGGGACTAACCTATTAACTTAGTGCCTAGTGCCAGTTGCTGTTTTTTGCCTGTTTTTTGTTTTCCAGAATATCAGTACCAAACGAAGTCCAAATGCCACGAAACTTTTTGGAGATTTTTTCTGGACATAACAAACACTAGAAGCTTTGGGAGGAGACGAGAAGATGAAGCAGTGGCCCACAAGGCACCACGGCGCGCCCCGGGGGCGCGCCCTGGTGGCTCGTGGGGCCCACATAGCTCCGTTTGACCTAATTCCTCCACTATAAATTCTCTAAAATCGGGAAACCAACAGAGGAGTCCACGAAATACTTTTTCCGCCGCCGCAAGTTTCTGTTCTCGAGAGATCCCATCTGGAGGCCTTTTCCGGTGCTCCGCCGGAGGGGGATTCGATCACGGAGGGGCTCTCCATCAACCTTGCTGCCCTTCCGATGATGCGTGAGTAGTTTACCACAGACCTTCGGGTCCATAGTTAGTAGCTAGATGACTTCTTCTCTCTTTTTGATCTTCAATACAATGTTCTCCTCGATGTTCTTGGAGTTCTATCCGATGTAATCACTTTTTATGGTGTGTTTGTTGGGATCCGATGAATTGTGAGTTTATGATCAGATTATCCATGAATATTATTTGAGTTTTCTCTGAACTCTTTTATGCATGATTATTATAGCTTCGTATTTCTCTCCGATCTATTGATTTGGTTTGGCCAACTAGATTGATTTATCTTGCAACGGGAGATGTGCTTTGTAATGGGTTCGATCTTGCGGTGCTCAATCCCAGTGACAGAAAGGGACATGACACGTATGTATCATTGCTATTAAGGGTAAAAAGATGGGGTTTATTCATGCGTGAGTTTACTTTGTCTACATCATGTCATCTTGCTTAAGGCGTTACTCCGTTCTTTATGGACTTAATACACTATATGCATGCTGGATAGCGGCCGATGTGTGGAGTAATAGTAGTAGATGCAGGCAGCAGTCGGGCTACTTGTCTCGGACGTGATGCCTATATACATCATCATTGCCTTGGATATCGTCATGACTATTTGCTTTTCTATCAATTGCCCAACAGTAATTTGTTCACCCACCGTATGTTATTTTCATGAGAGAAGCCTCTAGTGAAAACTATGCCCTCCGGGTCTACTTCTATCATATATTAAAAATCCTAAAAATACGTTGCTGCGTTTTTACTTTATTTATTTTTTTGTATTTTTGTTTGATCTATTTATCTATCACCATACAATTTAATCTTGCAATTAACCGCCAAGGGATTGACAACCCCTTGTTTGCGTTGGGTGCAAGGATTTGTTATTTTGTGTGCAGGTACTATTAACAAGGTGTTGCGTGATTCTCCTACTGGATTGATAACCTTGGTTTCATAACTGAGGGAAATACTTATCTCTACTGTACTGCATCATCCCTTCCTCTTCTGGGAAAAACCAACGCAGATCACAAGTAGCAATTGCCCCTTGTGATAGCAACCTTTATTATGCAGTCCGTGGCTTTTATTTCTTCACCATCACAAGTTCGTACAAAGCTTATTTTCCCTTATAATAAAATATCATACATATTTAGGAGCAATTTTTATTGCTTTTGCACCGATGACAACTTACTTGAGGGATCTTATTCAATCCATAGGTAGATATAGTGGACTCTCATGACATGAAACTGGGTTCAAGGATTTTGGATGCACAAGTAGTATCTCTACTTAGTGCGGATTTTTGGCTAGCAAAGGATAGGGGGCAAGCACCACATGTTAGAGGATCCATGACAATATAACATCTATGTGAATATAAACAAACATAACCCATTATGTTGTCTTCCTTGTCCAACATCAACTACTTGATCAAGTTTGAAAATAATTAATGGGGGCTCACAATCATAGAAGATGTCCAATATAGTATATTGATATGTGAAATCTCTCTTCCTTCAACATTCTTTCATGAATTGTTCAAGTGACCAATGCTATGTTTGCTAACTTTCAATAAATTTTACCACTTATACTTCTTATTTGTGAAGTCACTATTCCCCATGGGACAAGCATATGAAGCACATGTAATTTCAACTTTATGATATTCAATTCATTCAGCAATTTACTCTTAGGATATAAATGAAGCACGAGAGCAAATGACAAACTACTCCAAAAGATATAAGTGAAGAACAAAGAGTAGTTAAGCAATTAAGTAGCTATGTGAAGACTCTCTCCAAATAAAGATTTCAGAACTTGAGATTTTATTAAAACAGCAAACAAAATGAAAATAAAATGACACTCCAATAATAGCACATATCATGTGAACAAGTAAAAACTTAGGCTAACCGATAGGTGTTGATGAAGAAATGTGGGATGCCTACCGGGGCATCCCCAAGCTTAATTGTTTGAGACTTCTTGGAATGTTATCTTGGGGTGCCTTGGGCATACCCAAGTTTGAGCTCTTGTGTCTCCTTAATTCCTCTCATATCATGGCTTATCCTAAATCTTAAAAACTTCATCCACACAAAACTCAACAAGAACTCGTGAGATAAGTTGGTATAAATAAACTCAAAACCTTAACATTCTCTACTGTAACAAATCACTAAAATTATAATTAAACATTGCATACTAAATGCCTCTGCATGTTTAATACTCCTATCCACAAATAGAAACATTAAACAAGCAACATATGCAAACAATGCAACTATAACCGAAATATGTCTAAACAGAACAGTCTGTAAAGGGTGAATAAAAATTCATACTTCCCTATCTCCAAAAATTCTGAAAAATTACCACGTGACAGAGAACTCATGCATGCTTATGGTGTAAAAATTTCAGATATTTATCATGTTCTGACTATTCAGGAATATTGTGGACATAACAGAAAACTTTCTGTTTTCAAACAGCAACACATGAACTTGCAAACTGAGCATGTTAAAGGCTATAATTGGCATTTTATTAAACTAAAAGATACAAAACATGATTATTCACAACAGCAAGCAAATGTCAACAAAAGAAAAGGACGCGCCAAGCAAAACTCATAATATGTGACGAATAAAAATATAGCTCCAAGTGAGGTTACGATAGTGTTGAAGACGAAAGAGGGGATGCCTTCCGGGGCATCCCCAAGCTTAGTTGCTTGGGTCTTCCTTTAATATTAACTTAGGGTGCCATGGGAATCCCCAAGCTTAAGGTCTTGCCGCTCCTTATTCTCCTCATATCGATATCTCACCCAAAACTTGAAAACTTCAATCACACAAAACTTAACGGAACTTTGTGAGATAGGTTAGTATGATAAAAATAAATCATCCACTTAGGTACTGTCAAGACAATATTCATACTTGTTCTCACATAATGCCTACTGTATTCCATCATTTCCATAATTTATATTACTCAATATGAGTTATGGAAACACTAAAACAAGCAAACTATGCATTGAAAACAGAATCTGTCAAAAACAGAATAACATGTAGTGAGGGAATTAGAAACCATACTTCCATACCTCCAAAAATTCTGAAAAATTAGGACAACGTAAAATAATTGTAATCCAATACAGTGTAAAAATTTCAGAATTTTATCACGCTCCAGTGCAGAATAGAAAATTCAGCACTGGACGCAAAAGTTTCTGTTTTTGCACAGAATCAAATCAACAAGCATCCACACTATCCCAAAGGCTTTATTTGGAACATTATTGAAAGAAAACATATAAAACATGAATAATACAGTATCTTAATCATGTGGACAAACAAAAACTGTAGGTATAAATATTGGGTTGTCTCCCAATAAGCGCTTTTCCTTTCTTTAATGCCTTTTAGCTAGGCATGATGATTTCAATGATGCTCGCATAAAAAGTGAAGAATTGAAAAATAATGGGAGCATCATGAAACATATGTCAAGCATATTTAAGCCTAACCCACTTCCTATGCATAGGGATTTTGTGATCAAAGAACTTTTGGGAGCAAGATTCAACTAGCATAGGAAGGCAAAACAAGTATAACTTTAAAACTTTCAACATATAGAGAGCAAACTTGATGTTATTGCAACACCTACAAGCATATGATCCTCTCTCATAATAATTTTCAGTAGCATCATGAATGAATTCAACAATATAGCTATCACATAAAGCATTCTTTTCATGACCTACAAGCATAGGATTTTTATTACTCTCCACATAAGCAATTTTCTTCTCATTCGTAATAGTGGGAGCAAACTCAACAAAATAACTATTATGAGATACTTGATTGGCACAACCAAATTGAAAATTAAAATCATGACGGCAAGTTTCATAGTTATCATTATTCTTTATAGCATACATGTCATCACAATAATCATCATAGATAGCAAATTTCTTATCATAGTCAATTGTAACCTCTTCCAAAATAGCGGAATCATCATTAAATAAAGTCATAACCTCTCCAAATCCACTTTTATCATTATTCCAATAAGATTCAACACCCTCCAAAATAGTGGGATCATTATTACATAGAGTTGACACTTTTCGAAACCCACTTCCATAATTGTAATCATCATAGATAGGAGGTATGCTATCATCATAATAAATTTTCTCATCAAAACTTGGGGGGCTAAAAATATCATCTTCATCAAACATAGCATCCCCAAGCTTATGGCTTTGCATATCATTAGCATCATGGATATACATAGAAAGCATACTAACAACATTGCGGTCATGCTCATCATTCAAAAGACTCACATTAAACATTTTATTAAATTCTTGCTCTAACAATTGAGCACAATTATCGGAATCCTTATTTTCAAGAAAGACATCATATAGATGAAGCATGTGAGGCAACCTCAATTCCATTTTTTTTTGTAATTTTCTTTTATAAACCAAACTAATGATAAAACAAGAAACTAAAAGATTCAATTGCAAGATCTAAAGATATACCTTCAATCACTCACCTCCCCGGCAACGGCGCCAGAAAAGAGTCTGATGTCTACTATGCAACTTTTATTCTTGTAGACGTTGTTGGGCCTCCAAGTGCAGAGTTTTGTAGGACAGTAGCAAATTTCCCTCAAGTGGATGACCTAAGGTTTATCAATCTGTGGGAGGCGTATGATGAAGATGGTCTCTCTCAAACAACCCTGCAATCAAATACAAGCAATCTCTTGTGTCCCCAACACACCCAATACAATGGTAAATTGTATAGGTGCACTAGTTCGGCGAAGAGAAGGTGATACAAGTGTAGTATGGATAGTAGATATAGGTTTTTGTAATCTAAAAATATAAAAACAGCAAGGTAGCAAGTGATAAAAAGGAGCACAAACGGTATTGCAATTCTTAGAAACAAGGCCTAGGTTCATACTTTCACTAGTGCAATCTCTCAACAGTGCTAACATAATTGAATCATATAACAATCCCTCAACGTGCGACAAAGAATCACTCCAAAGTTTCTATCGGAGAACATAGAACGAAAACGTGTATCAACCTATCACTACTAGAAAAACGGCTATAGCTAATATGGACATTAATGGCGCACCATGTATGTGGTGCGCCACTGCTATATAGCAGTGGCGCACCAGATATTGGTGCGCCATTAATGTCCATATTACTAATGGCGCACCTGGTGTGTGGTGCGCCACTGCTAAGTTTCTCCTGGGCACACCCCCCTCCCCAGACTTACCAGTGGTGCACCACACCCACGGTGCGCCACTACTAACAATTTTTTTTTCAAAACTAGTAATGGCGCACCGTGGGTGTGGTGCGCCATTACTAGTTTTCACTAGTAATGGCGCACCACACCCACGGTGCGCCATTACTAGTTTTCGCCTATGCAATTTTTCAATTTTTTTTTTCAAAACTAGTAATGGCGCACCGTGGGTGTGGTGCGCCATTACTAGTTTTCACTAGTAATGGCGCACCACACCCACGGTGCGCCATTACTAGTTTTCGCACATGCCCAGCCCCACCCTGCCACCCACTCCCACCACACACACACAAACAGCCCCCCCCCCCCCCCCCCCGTGGATCGCGCCTTTTCAGTTTAAGAAAAAATAAAAGAAAATGATAAAAGATTCAAAAAAATAGATGCCCATGTGTTATGTGTTCTAGTTGTTAGGAAAATTAACAAACATGAATTTTGAATTTTTTTGCAAAAAGCCGCCGTGTTTCGATAAAATGGCCGTAACTTTTGCATACGACCTCCGATGAAAAAGTTTTTTATATGAAAAAGCATCTACTCGAAAAGTTAAATCCGAATTCAACGGGCTACGCCCGTTATCGATTTTTTAGAATCCTCAAAAACCTAACAGAAAAAAGTTACGACGCTTTTAAGATCTGGAGGCAAAAAAATAAAAAAAATAAAAAAAATTAGCAATGGCGCACCAGTGCATAGTGCGCCACTACTATTTTCCCGCCTTCAAAATTCAAAAAAAATTATAAATACTAATGGCGCACCACACCTAGGTGCGCCACTGCTATGTACCATAGCAATGGCGCACCACACCTAGGTGCGCCATTATTATGGTACATAGCAATGGCGCACCACACCTAGGTGCGCCATTACTATTTTCCCGCCTTCAAAATTCAAAAAAATAAAAAAAAATAAAAAAAAATAAAAAAAGGGTTATCAATGGCGCACCAGTACAAGGTGCGCCACTGCTAAGCCATATATAAACCCGGTCGGCCTCCTTCTCCTCCTTACCTCTTCATTCTTCTCCTCCTCTCCTCCTCTCCTCCACTCCATCTCCTCCTCTCCTCCACCATACTCCCCTCCTCCTCTCCGGCGACCTCCTCTCCGGCGACATCCTCTCCGGCGACCTCCTCACGGTGCTCTCCGGCGACCTCCTCCTCCTCCTCCTCCTCTCCGGTGACCTAGGTGACCTCCTCCTCCTCCTCTCCGGCGACCTAGGCGACCTCCTCTCCGGTCCTCTCCGGCGACCTCCTCCTCCTCTCCGGCGACCTAGGTGACCTCCTCCTCCTCCTCCTCTCCGGCGACCTAGGCGACCTCCTCTCCGGTCCTCTTCGGTCCTCTCCGGCGACCTCCTCCTCCTCTCCGGCGACCTAGGCGAGCTCCTCTCCGGCGACCTCCTCCTCCCTCCTCTCCTCCTCATGGTCTCTCCTCCCTCCTCTTCGGCGACCTCCTCTCCGGCCACATGTGGAGCTCCCCGGCACAAAGAACATAGCAGAACGAAATTTGAAAAAATATCACAAAAAAAATCGCAAAAAAAAATCGTGCCAGATCCGGATCTAGAATTCAAAAAAAAGTTAGCAATGGCGCACCAGTGCATGGTGCGCCACTACTATTTTCCCGCCTTCAAATTTCAAAAAAAAAATTCAAAAAAATTCAATAAAAAAAAAGTTACCAGTGGCGCACCTATAGCAATAGTAATGGCGCACCACATGGTGCGCCACTAGTATTTGGATTACTAATGGCGCACCAGAGGTGCGCCATTACTATTTGTTACTAATGGCGTGATAATAGTGGCGCACCTATAGTGCGCCATTAATAGCCAAAATAGGTGCGCCACTAACAGCCTTTTTTCTAGTAGTGTATGTGCTTAGATTACCCCAATGTCACCACGGGAATCCGCAAGTTGAATACCAAAACATACATCAAGTAACTCAATAAAATACCCCATTGTCACCATGGGTATCCACATGCAAGACATACATCAAGTAACTCAATAGAATACCCCATTGTCACCATGGGTATCCACATGCAAGACATACATCAAGTGATCTCAAATCCAATATTCAATCCAACATAACGAAACCTCAAAGAGCAAGACTCAATTCATGACAACAAGATAGAGAGAGGGAAGAAACACCATATGATCCAACTATATTAACAAAGCTCGCAGTACATCAAGATCGTGCCAAATCAAGAACACGAGAGAGAGAAAGATCAAACACATAGCTACTGGTACATACCCTCAGCCTAGAGGGTGAACTACTCCCTCCTCATCATGGAGACCGCCGGGAGGATGAAGATGGCCTCCGGTGATGATTCCCCCCTCGGGCAGAGTGCCGAAATAGGGCTCCGGATGAGATCGCTTCGGTATAGAGGCTTGCGGCGGCGGCGTGAGAGTTCTAGGTTTCTTTCTGGGGTTTTCCATATTTATAGGAATATTTGGCGTTGGAATCACGTCAGGGGGGGGGGTGCCCGAGGGTCCCACAAGCTCGGGGGGTGCGCCCCCCAGGCTTGTGGTGCCCTCATCCACCTCCTGGTCCAGCTCCGGTGCTCCGTGGGTCTCTTTTGGTCCATAAAAAATCACCGTAAATTTTGGGCCCATTCCGAGAACTTTTATTTCTACACAAAAAAGAACACCACGGTAGTTCTGCTGAAAACAGCGTCAGTCTGGGTTAGTTCTAATCAAATCATACCAAAACCATATAAAATTGTTATAAACATGGCATGAATACTTCATAAATTATAGATACGTTGGAGACGTATCAGTGTCCTCGAGAACGCTTTGATCACTATAAGAAGTACTTTCGGGTTGTCCTTTGCTATAAAAAGGATTGGGCCACCTTGCTGCACTCTTGTTACTATTGTTACTTGTTACCAATCACCTTGCTACAAAACTATCTGTTATCACTACTTACGGCACTTGCAAAAAATACTTTGCTAAAAACCGCTTGTCATTTTCTTCTGCTCCTCATTGGGTTCGACACTCTTACTTATCGAAAAGACTATGATTGATTCCCTATACTTGTGGATCATCACCCCGATAGCCACGGTCGCACCAGTCATCGTCGCCTTCGGCACCCCCATGACACGCCAACCTGCAATGCCACCAACAGTGGGCCGCCACCTAGTCATCGTCCCAAAGACCATACTCCCGTGGGGAGAGCTCGCACCAACCATCCACCGATGCCCGAACCGGCCAAAATGAGGCCAACCGCCAGGCCGCCATTGGACGTGTGCCATCACCATCACGCCACCACCCCACTGGCCAACAATGCTGGTGGAGAAGGCCGCCCGTGACCCAAATTGTCCTCAGCCCATGTCGCCGGTGGGCAGAGCAGCTGCCGCACCAGGTACGTCCCCAATACCCAGCCTGTCGCGTCACCGTCACGCCACTGTGCTGCTGCTCCACCTCGACCTGGGTCAGCGCGACATCCCGATCCAGATGCGTCGGCGCGTGCCAAGGCCGCTGGGAGGGGAGACGAGGAGGCCTCACCGATGCCGGGCAGGCTTTGCCCGGCCGCGCCCTCTCGCGGCGGCGAGGGAGGAGGAGGGGCGAAGAAGGGGGTTTGTGGGGGCGCTATAGGGTTCCTCCGTGTCGCCTCGCGGGAGCGATGCGGAAGGGTAGGCGTCCATGCAGGTAAAGTTGGATTCCTCTTCCAGTTCCCACCACCTCAAGGTTCTAATTCCGCGTTTCAATTTTGATATGAGGAAATGAATCTGATACCAGTAAACCCGTGAAGTGGTGTGAATGACCAAATCTGGAGATCCGGCTGTGCTGGGACGACCATGTCCACTTCAGTTCGTCCCAGTAGGTGAGCGGGGTTGCGTGTTCTCGACGAAATGAAGAAGCAAGCATGTATGTGTGAGCATCAATACTTCAACTCGATTATAATTTGTAAACTACTCCCCTTAGGGGATGTGCATTGGTTTAGAACACTGGGTATACTCAGAGAAGCATGCACATGACACAAGCATAGTGTTCTGGTCTGCACGGATGAACATGTGCATATGTGTCACGACCATATTAAAAGTTTGTTGAAGCCACCACTCTCTGGTCTTGAACTACGTTAGTGGAGTATTGTACTTCCCAAAAAACGGGCACTTACTCGATAGGTTGTTCCGATGCACTAGTACAAAACAGGGCTTTGGTCCAACCCAGAACAGAGCATTAGTCCCGGTTCTGTTACGAACCGGGACTAATGGGTGCATTAGTCCCGGCTCGAACGGCGCAGGCATTAGTCCCGGTTCGAACGGGACCTTTAGTCCCGGTTGGAGAGACCAACCGGGACTAAAGGGTTTGTGATCGGCTTCGAACGGTGCCAGACCCTTTAGTCCCGGTTGGTATCTCCAACCGGGACTAAAGGCCCCCCCTTTAGTCCCAGTTGGAGACACCAACCGGGACTAAAGGGGTTGAGCGGTAGTACCGCTTGTAAGCGGTAGTACCACTTGTATTGCTCCGTCCACTAGTTTCTGTTTTAACTTGCTTATATCTTTTAGGATATTTGATGTTTTTGAGTGATTCTTTTTTGCATTGGATTCAAATTTTTGTCTAGTTTCTGTTTGTGCCATTATTTTTCAAATTTGAATGGTTTAAATTTGAATTTATTCAAATTTGCTTCAAACCCTAGATTGTGAATAACTTGAGTTTACAAATAGTTTTTAATTTAATTCTTTTTGCTCCTAGTCACGTGTTAGATTGTAGTCACAGTAAGATTTATTTGGTTATTTTTAGAATAATTTAAATTAGGATTTTAATTAAAACAATACTGTTTTGCTTATATAGTTGTTTTAGTCATTTAATTGTTGTTTTTTATTATTTTTAGTTAGTTCTTTCTGTAGATTTTAACATGTTGTAGTATGGTGCATAATGAACACACAAAAAGTCTGGAGTTGAAATAAGTTTAAAAAAATGAAATGCCTTTGTAACAGATGGGTTTTCGTCCGAAACCCTGACACTTCGAAATAGATTGTTCATTTTGTACACGAAGTGCATCCAGTTTTTGCCGTAACCCTCTCAACTTTTTAGCACATGCTATGTGGGTGAAATGATGATACCATGCCAAGTTTCAACCTTTTCAGAGTTCATTTGTAGGGCTTTTCAATTTCAGGGTCATTTAGCTCAAAAAAATCAGTAAATGCATGAAAAATAGCAAATGAAGATAGAAAGGGTTGAAAATTGATGGCGTGGCTTTGAATGGTGCATACTGAATGCACAAAAAGTCTGGAGTTGAAATAAGTTTAAAAAAATGAAATGCCTTAGTAACAGACGAGTTTTCGTCTGAAACCCTGACACTTCGAAAGAGATTGTTCATTTTGTACACGAAGTGCATCCAGTTTTTGCCGTAACCCTCTCAACTTTTTAGCACATGCTATGTGGGTGAAATGATGATACCATCCCAAGTTTCAACCTTTCAGAGTTCATTTGTAGGGCTTTTCAATTTCAGGGTCATTTAGCTCAAAAAAATCAGTAAATGCATGAAAAATAGCAAATGAAGTCAGAAAGGGTTGAAAATTGATGGCGTGGCTTCGAATGGTGCATAATGAACACACAAAAAGTCTGGAGTTGAAATAAGTTTAAAAAAATGAAATGCCTTTGTAACAGACGAGTTTTCGTCTGAAACCCTGATACTTCGAAGCCGACGGCCGCATACCTTTCTGACTTGGTTAACCTTACTTGTGACTCTGGCTGGCACGGTGCTAGCAGATGTGTAGTCGACGGTATGATTGGATGGACACCAACCCGGACTAAAGGGGTTCTGAAATTTTCAAACTCTACCCCCCCCTCCCCCCGTGGATCGCCTTTTTTAGTTTTGTAGAAAATGGTGTGGCTTAGAAAATAAACGGCCATAACTTTTGCATACGACGTCGAAAAAAAAGTTTAATATATAAAAAAAAACTAGAGAAAAATTGGGACTCGATTTCACCCGGGTTTACCCGGTGAAGTTTTCTCAGATTCTCAAAAATCCAAAAGTAAAAAAGTTATTTCAAATCAAAAAATAAATTAAAAATTTTAAAAATTAATTTTATTTAAAAATAAGATGTCATATTTGGATTCCTCACATTTTTCTGATAATAATGGATATATTATTGTCGAATTTTCGATTTACAGATTTAAAGATATTAATTATGTCATATTAAATGAATAAATGGCAAAAAAATGAATAAAATAATATAATTACTTATTTTATTTTCATTGAAATTCAATATTATTAGTACTTATTTTGTTTATTTTAATAATTGTTTAGAATTCAAAAAATTAAATCATGTGACATCAAGACCTAAGGGTTAACATGATTGATAGCTTAAGATTGTCAGGAAAACAACAAGTGCAGACTTGGAAACTAGGGGAGATAGAACCTGAAAGTTAAGCGTGCTGGGGCTGGAGTAGTGACAGGATGGGTGACCGGCCGGGAAGTTAGACGATTTGTAATGAGTGCTGATTAGAGACTAGAGATTAAATTCTGAAGCAGTGAGGAGGGGTGATTAGAGATTAAATTGTCAAATAATTCAAAATTGTGAAAATCAGGAAAAAATTAAAAACAAATCAAAAAAAATTGAATTTTTTTTTGAACCACTTGTAAGCGGTAGTCCCGCTTGTAGGACGCGGTAGTACCGCTTGTAAGCGGTAGTACCGCTTGTGCTGCTTTTGTCCCGGTTGGTGTTACCAACTGGGACTAAAGGTGGAGCCTTTAGTCCCGGTTGGTAACACCAACCGGGACTAAAGGTCCTTCCAACCCCGCCCCAGGCAGCGCCACGTGAAGGGCCTTTGGTCCCGGTTCATAAGCAAACCGGGACTAAAGGTTTTGGGCTTTAGTCCCGACCCTTTAGTCCCGGTTCCAGAACCGGGACTAAAGGCCCTTACGAACCGGGACAAATAGCCCTTTTTCTACTAGTGATGCCTCCCAATCCTAAGTCAAAACTACACGTCTTTCCCATGCATTTCGTTGGATTTATTGTGCCAAGATATGTGAATGTTACTTGGACGTGATTAGTAAGCATTGTTCCATCATATTCTTGGAGCTCTTCACTGTCTTTTCTTGTCATATATATATATATATACACACTTGGGTACTAAGTATTTGATCAAGTGTAGAACGAAATCATAAAGAATCACGACAGAATTCTGGGGGAATATGTATAGGGGCGGTCGAGTATTGGAACGTGTGAAGAGGATGAGATTATATAGGAAGCGGAATCCTTGAGAAGAGATGGTTGGTCTACAGTACATGTAAAATTTAATGTGCAATGTCTAACATCATGAGTACTACGTTCGAAAGAACTTACACTGAGGAATTGGTCCCAAGCTCAGCTATTGTGTGGTCGAATTATGACTTTTATATGTTTTTTTGGTGTATAGTTCATATGTCCAAAAGAAAGCTAGTGGAGCCTTGTGAGCCAGATTCAGTTCTGTCCCGATGCCTCGATCCCTGTGTTATATCCCTCCTTTGTTCATAGGAAAACTCGATAGAAACACATAATAGGAGATCTTCAGTTCATGGCACTATTCATTCGTCTGGTTCAAAGGATTAGAGCAAAACAATTGAGGTAATTTTTATTTGATTCAACTGAAAACTCAAGAATTTACAATCCCCACCTATTTCTAGAATTACTACACAAAAAAGTACAATAACGGGATCTTTAGTGTCTTACTAACATAAAATCCTGCGAACCAAGGAAGCCCTAAAACTCAACTATATGATCAAAGAGGTAAAGGAAATCACATGCATGCATGTCCAGCGTCATAGTTAGGTCAATATATCTGGTCCATCTAGCATGTCGAGTTAATTCTCTTATTTGTTCATATTGATGTCGGGTCAAAAGAAGATCAGCACATTTATCTTACTTGCCCCATAAGTGGAGATACTCTAAACTCAAAGCAGTGTATCTCTTTTCCAACCAATTCTAAGATATTTTTTTTCTTGCATAAGGCATGTTAGCTTTCACAAAATAGAGTTTCTCAATTGCATCAAAGAATATCCTTCATAAAACGGCTTCTCTTTATAGAATTGAGAAGTTCTACACTCCTAATTTCATTACCATGAAGCCAATTCACATCGATGCATAAATTTAGTGTGATTACTCATATAAAAAGTTCAATTCTAGCTTTTGGAAACGAGAGCATGGTATTTTGTACACCAATACATCTTGAGCAAGGTTGCTCGGACTCATTCCTTTGGCATGTGCGTACTTAAATACGAACCTTGTTGATCAAAGTGTTAGGCTGTTGTAGTAGATCAGAGGCCAGCCCTGGAAAACATGATGCACTAGGAGCGACACAGATCAAACAAGCCGTCCCAACAACCAAGCGGACCCCAGGTGTCAAATCTTGGTGACGTACGCTCATTTCATCCAGTAGCTTAGTTTTCTCCACTGCTCACAAGGCTCCTCATATTTTCACTAATCTCGTCTTACTACTCTATGAAGGTTGCATCAGTCGTGAAATCTCTTAACCGTGAATCACATGTTTGTAATAGCGTTGTTGCATGGAGATATAACTGTGATATGCATGCCACTCTACACAAACCACATCCATGGAAGTAGTTGTTGCAAGTGCTCCTGTTGCCTACCATTCCTATCACCCTTTATTATTTTCCCATCAAAGCATGCAAGCAATAATGTTCGCGTGCTTGCCTACAGAAGTCTGACAGGAAGCATTCCTCAGACCAGTCGGACACCGTCGATTAGATTTTTATCTCACGGCTGAGAGATGCACTCAAATCATGCGCAGAAGCACTAACCTCCTAATTTTCTGGCCCACCCCAATCTCTCCTTGATTTAATTGCCCGAACCAAATCTCCATGTCTCTCCTGCCCATCCCATAGACATCGCCTAGCTCGCCATGCCCCGCGCCGCCATTGCTCTCTCCCACGACACGAATTCCTGACCCACCTGTCTACGACCTCTGTTCCACCTCGTCAGTGCGTCATCTCGTCCGCGTGGGGACTGATCCACCACCTTCTCACGTACAAGCTTGTAAAATCCCTCGCTGTCGTACATGAATTCCATCAGGATCGGGCCACCTGCAGTTTTGGCCTCCGATCCACCCTGCCGGAGGGCTGTCTCTGTTTGGCAAAAAGGCCAGCGAGGATAGGCTCTCGCGACATGTAGGAGGGTGACTTACCAGGCGATGTTAGACCTCAGCATCACATGCGCACTTGCACAGGTAGGTGATTTGGGTGAAGCACATGTGAGACCCGAATGATGCATTAGCTTGAATCTAGATTTCACGTACTGTTCATTCATCGCGAATGAATGAAGGAATATAGTTTGTATTGTTCTTTTTTTCGATTGGGACATTTTCATTATTTTAAGCATTATAGACTTATTCTCCATCGCTCTTGGATTTGTTCATCGAATTTTGTTAACACCATCGCATGATTATGTCTCGGATTGCAGGAAGCACAGAAAGGTAATTAATGAGATGCAGCATGTCTTTCCACAGTCCATGGCGCGAGAGACAAGGTCTTCGCACTTTTGCTTGAAGTTCGAGTCTCTGCCGTAGATGGTGCAGTGCTTCGAGATCACCATGAAAGCAAATTCTCCGCTAGTTGAGAAAAATCTTTCACCATTGTGGAAGCATATTCCCATACAGTTTAAAATATATTTTGGACGCTGATAACCACCACACGTGTCGTGGGAGCAACGCCCGACCACACGCCCTATAACCACAGATTGCGCCACGTCAACGCATGCATGCATGTGGGAATATTTTTGGATTTCCATTTTTAAAATGTTTTATCTCTTAAATTAAAAATCTGATTGAAGATCCGCTTTCACCATTAAATTCGTCGCAACGAGATCTTCGAAACTAGATCTCATATCGATATGTTTCGATGACTATTTTTTGGTTAAAAGTTGACATGTCTATTGCACATAAATTGTCATGGTGTTTACACTGAAGTTGCCATGATATGTTTCAGCTATTTTTTCTTCTACGTTTAAAGTAAATTTTGACATATTATAAAACGGGGAATTAAGAAACTAGACTTGCCAGGAACCATAAACTAAAATTGCCATGGTTCATAATTAAAAAGAAAATCCGTCGTCAATTACTTTAAAAATACATGATCAATGACTCAAACTTGCCATGAACCATAAACTAAAATTGCCATAGTGAATTACTTAGATTTGCCATGATAAATGCACTAAAATTTGCCATGGTTCATACAAAAAATAACTTTCATGGTCAAAATAATGGAATTGCCATGGTCAAAATACTAAAATTGCCATGACCTATAAACTAAAATTGCCATGATCTATAAACTAAATTTGCCATGATGGATTACTAAAAATTGACATGATCCATGCATTAAATTTGTCGTGGTTAATTACTAAAAATTGCCATGGTCAATTAATAAAAATTGCCGTAAAAAGTAGCTGAAATACAACGGTAGCTTTAAATCTAGAAGAAAAAAAATAGATAAAACATGTCATGGCAACTTTAGTGTAAACACTATGGCAACTACAGTGTAAAGATCATGGCAAGTTTTGGCCAAAAAAAATTCGTCGAAACATATCAACATGGGATCTAGTTTTGAAGATCTCGTCGAGACGGATTTAATGGTGAAACAGATTTTTAATTGAATTTTTTAATTAGGAGATAAAACATTTTTAAGTCTAAAAATCAAAAAGATTCCCACTGATGTCATCTGTTTTGACGTGGCAAAATGGATGGTAATGGAGGCGTTTGTGTCATGTTGCTTCATGCCACACGTGTGGGCGTTAACATTTAGGTATATTTTTTCCCCATTTGATTTAGAAGCAAATCTTTAGAAGCAAACCATTTTTTTTGTATGGAAGCAAATCTTCCTTTTTTTAGGTGCAAGTTCCAAATTCTTTGGAAGCAAATTTCCATTCTTTTAGATGCAAATACCAAATTCATTGGAAGCAAAGTCCCAATTTAATTTGATGGACGCAAATACCAAATTTTGTGGCATTGCCAGCTTGTCCCCTACGTCGCCGTTGCTGTTGTCAACCTACCTTTGTGAACCTATCAAATTCTGAATAGATTGAAGCAATCACTTGTTACAATGGAAGCAATATTTTACAGACGACTGAAATACATACATTCTAACTAGATCAAAGTGATTGCCGGTTGCCATGGAAGCACTTTGTGTGATCGATTGAAGCACAAATTTCAACCAGATGAAAGAAATATCCCGTTGCTTCGGAAGCAAATACTAATCTTTTGAAAGCAGTGTTTAATGGAAACAAATATTAATCTTGTCGAGAGCTCTTTTATATTCTACACTCAAAATAATTTTCTAGTCGCTTGAAATGTATTTTTGTTTGCATACACTGGACACAAATACGATCGAACAAGATCGAAGCAATCGTCAGCTGCCGTGGAAGCAAAAAAAATCAAATGACTGAAGCAAACAAATTCTAACCCGATGCAAGGAATCTCCATTAAGAAGCAAATTCTGACCTGATGGAAGCAAAAAAATTCAACTGACTGAAGCAAACAAATTCTAACCCGATGCAAGGAATCTCCATTAAGAAGCAAATTCTGACCTGATGGAAGCAATCTGTATTTTCCATGGAAACAATTTCATAGGCTGGCCAAAAAAATGTGTACGAGGCAATTAAATTTACATACCAAATAAGTGTTGGAAACAAATCGCATGCATGAAAAACATGGTGCCTAATCAATTTGATATGCCCTGATTTATAGGAGTAGTTGTTAGGAAACAAATTGATGGCAATTAGTGTGGAATGATGCATGCTGCATGCAAACAATGATACAACGTGTGGGGCTGTACTGCTCGATCCGATGGTCATCATGCTTCTTATCCTACGGTCAGTTACTAGTCTGATACAACGCAAGGGATCAGTAGTCTGGTCCCTAGCGGCTCCCATTACAATTCTTGCGAAAATGATGGAAACGAAAAGGGTACTTATATAAGAACTAGAAGGACAATAACTTATCTAAATTCCGAGAGCTGGCGCGAGCAGTTATGACATTTATTGTGTGCATGTTTGATTGAAGACTTAAATTTCTAACACCAGTCATTCCATTGGGTCTTGTTATAACAATTGTCGGTCCTTTTCAAAATTAGTTTTCAGTCAATTTTTGTCGAGCCACTCATCTTTACCTGAGTGTCCCATGATCTAATTTTTTGACAACCACATCCTCTCTCATCATCTTTGATGTGTGTCTCCACCCAAAATTCAAACCCCAACTCTACTATCTCCATTTGCCATATCCTTCCTTGGCATCCAAGGTGACCTCCACCTCGTCACTATAGGGGAGGAGAAGAAGCAATGCAAACTTTTGAAAGAACATGTGCGTCCCCCATGTTTGGTTTTGGTAATTGATGACAATCCCTATGGACTAATGGTTTGCCTTGAGTTACATTTGAAGGGTTTGTCCATAGGCTTTGCTTGAAGATCATTCATTGGTTTCAAGGCTATAAGTAGAAGATTATGTGTTAACCAAGGTGGTATTCAAGGATTTATCCAAAGATTGGTCATGTGAGAGTTGAGCTTATTGCAAGCATGTCTTGAAGAAGAAGATTGTGTGAACTTTCATGTTTACCTTCAAGACATCATCTTAGTGAATCAAGTTGATCAACACACAAAGCGTACAAGATATACCGAGAGGGATCAAGTGATCCCATGATATGGTAAGCATTGTCCATTACGCTTTGTGTACTAACCCATGGTCTACGTGAGAGTTCTATGTGGGGTTAGGTATGTTTCCATGGGCTTGCGTCAAGAGGAAGATCTCATTCAACCCATGGAGGATGACATCAAGTGGTGATCATCATCAAGATTTCGGTGTGCAAGTTCAAGTGGAGCATCACGAAGATATCATGCTTGAAGCTTGCCGTCCATTGTGGTGACAATGGACTTGTGAATATGTGCCGAAGAGTGGCTCACCCATAGTGGAGTATGGGGGAGCAATCAACTAGTCGTCATCGAGAGTGCACAATCAAGAAAGGTGGTCCAACTTGAGGAAGTCAAGATTGTCATCATCTAGCTCAAGTGGACTTTGTGCAAGGCAAAGGTTTTCCCTTGATAGGTTTTCTATTTTACCGGTCTCATGGTGGTAGTTGGGAGACCGGGTTATAGGATCGATTACCGTTCTATCAAGGGGGGCTCTCAAGTAAGTAGCTTGATCGTATCGTTCATAGAGAGCTCAAACCATTGCATCCTTGGCATCATCTTTCTTGGTTCTTATGTCACTCTTCTCTTCGTGAGGTTTTAGAGTTTGTGTTCGTCTTCTTGTCAAACTCAAGCTCATCGAAAACGGAGTTCGCATGCATCTTCTTTGCGTTTTCGATGTTGGAGAGTTTGCCGGTTCATATTGTGGGAAGGTCCTCTTCCTTATCATATTGGCATTTCTTCACCATTGCTAGTTCTTATTATCCCGTCATTGTTGGATAGTACTTGTCGTCTTCTATCCAACAAGCTTGAGTTTGTTGTTTTCGGAGTCCGTTTGCAGGAGTTATAGCAGTTTCAGTTTTGGGGTTTCCTTCTGTTTTGCTTGGGTCGTTTTTCTGCTCGAGCGGTAGTAGAGCGGTAGTGATACGTCACCAACGTATCTATAATTTATGAAGTATTCATGCCATGTTTATTATAGTTTTGTATGATTTTGGTGCACTTTTATATGACTTTTATATGATTTTTATGGACTAACATATTGACCTAGTGCCCAGTGCCAGTTGCTGTTTTCTACTTGTTTTTGGTTTTCTAGAAAATCCATATCAAATGAAGTCCAAATGCAGCGAAACTTTTTGACGATTTTTTCTGGAAGGAAACAGACCGAGGAAGCTTCGGAGGAGCAACAGAAGAGCCACAGGGGCCCCACGAGCCACCTGGGCGCGCCTGCCCCCCCAGGCGCGCCCTGGTGCCTCATGGCCCCCCTGTGGCACCTCTTTGCGTGATTCCAACGCTGAAAAATCATATATATTCAGAAACCCCCGAAAGTTAACCTAGAACTTCGACTCCGCCGCCGCAAGCCTCTGTACCTTCGAAATACCATCTGGAGCCCTGTTTCGGCACCCTGCCGGAGGGGGAAATCATCACCGGAGGCCATCTTCATCATCCCGGCGGTCTCCATGATGAGGAGGGAGTAGTTCACCCTCGAGGCTAGAGGTATGTACTAGTAGCTATGTGTTTGATCTCTCTCTCTCTCGTGTTCTTGATTTGGCACGATCTTGATGTATCGCGAGCTTTGTTAATATAGTTGGATCATATGGTGTTTCTTCCCTCTCTATCCTTGTTGTGATGAATCGAATTTTCCTTTGAGGTTTCACTATTATCGGATTGAATACTTTTATGGATTTGAGAACACTTGATGTATGTCTTGCATATGAATACCCGTGGTGACAATGGGGTATTATATTGATTCACTTGATATATGTTTTGGCACTCAACTCGCGGATTCCCGAGGTGACATTGGGGTAATCTACGCATAGGAGTTGATGCATGTTTTCGTCCTACTTTCTCCGGTAGAAATCTTGGGGCACTCTTTGAAGTTCTTTGTGTTGGATTGAATATTTTGAATCTAAAGTTGTTTGATGCATATCGAATATTCAACTCACGGATACTTGTGGTGACATTGGAGTATCTAGGTGACATTAGAGTTGGTTGATGTGTATCATATGGTGTTATTTTAGTACGAACTCTAGGGCTGTTTGTGACACTTATAGGAATAACTCAATAAATTGATCAGAAAGAATAACTTTGAGGTGGTGTCGTACCCTACAACAATTTCTATCTTATGTTCTCCTCTAATAGGAACTTTGGAGTGATTCTTTGTCGCACGTTGAGGGATTGTTATATGATCCAATTATGTTAACACTGTTGAGAGATTGCACTAGTGAAAGTATGAACCCTAGGCCTTGTTTTCAAGCATTGCAATACCGTTTGTGCTCAATTTTGTTACTTGCTACCTTTCCATTTTTTTTAGATTACAAAAACCTATATCTACTATCCATACTACACTTGTATCACCATCTCTTCGCCGAACTAGTGCACCTATACAATTTACCATTGTATTTGGTGTGTTGGGGACACAAGAGATTTCTTGTATTTGGTTGCAGGGTTGTTTGAGAGAGACCATCTTCATCCTACGCCTCCCACGGATTGATAAACCTTAGGTCATCCACTTGAGGGAAAATTGCTACTGTCCTACAAAACTCTGCGCTTGGAGGCGCAACACGAGTCTACAAGAATAAGTTGTGCAGTAGACATCAAGCTCTTTTCTGGCGCCGTTGCCGGGGAGGTGAGTGCTTGAAGGTATATCTTTAGATCTTGCAATTGAATCTTTTAGTTTCTTGTTTTATCACTAGTTTGGTTTATAAAAGAAAACTACAAAAAAAATGGAATTGAGGTTGCCTCATATTATTCGTCTTTATAATCTCTTTCTTGAAAATTATGGATCGGAAAATTGTGCTCAATTGATAGAAGTAGAATTCAATAAAATGTTTGGTATAATATCTTTGAATGATAAGCATGATTGCAATGTTGCTAGTATGAATTCCTTGAATATCCATGATGCTAATGATATGCAAAGCCATAAGCTTGGGGATGCTATGTTTGATGAAGATGAAATTTTTAGTCCCCCAAGTTTTGATGAGCAAATTTATTATGACGATGGCATGCCTCCTATCTATGATGATTATTGTGATGATACTTATGTTATGAAAATAGTGATGATTATTATTATAATACTTGTCATAATCATGATTACCCTTTTACTGAACATTACTCTTTTAATGTGGAAACAATTTATAGTATTCGAGTTTCATATGATACTCCCACTCCTATTGATGAGAACAAATTTGCTTATGTGGAGAGTAATAAAAATTCTATGCTTGTAGGTCATGAAAAGAATGCTTTATGTGATAGCTATATTGTTGAATTAATTCATGATGCTACTGAAAATTATTATGAGAGAGGAACATATGCTTTTACATATCTCAATAATATCAAGTTCCCTCTCTATGTGTTGAATGTTTTGAAGTCATGCTTGTTTTGCCTTCCTATGCTAGTTGATACTTGTTCATATAAATTGTTTGCTCACAAAATCCCTATGCATAGGAAGTGGGTTAGGCTTAAATATGATAGTCATATGCTTCATAATGCTCTCTTTGTGTTTCAATTCTTTACTTTTATGCGAGCATCATTGAAATCATCATGCCTAGCTAAAAGGCATTAAAGAAAAGCGCTTGTTGGGAGACAACCCAATATTTCTACCTACTGTTTTTGTGTGCTCACATGATTAAGCTACTGTAGTAATCATGTTTTATATGTTTTGTTTCAATATTGTGCCAAGTAAAGCCTTTGGGATAGTGTGGATGATAGTTGACTTGATTCTGTGCAAAAACAGAAACTTTTGCGTCCAGTGCTGGAATTTCTATTCTATACTGGAGAGTGAGAAAATTCTGAAATTTTTACAGAGTATTTTTTTACAAATTTTTTACTTTTTCCTAAGTTTTCAGAATTTTTGGATGTACATAAGTATGGGTTTTAAATCACTCACTACACGCTGTTCTGTTTTTGACAGATTCTGTTTTCGGTGCATAGTTTGCTTGTTTTAGTGTTTCCATAGCTTATATTATGAGATATAAATTGTGGAAATGATAGAATACAGTAGGCATTATGTGAGAACAATTATGAATCTATTCTTTACAGTACCTAAGTGGATGATTTATTTTTATCCTACTAACCTATCTCACAAGTTCCGTTAAGTTTTGTGTGATTGAAGTTTTCAAGTTTTGGGTGAGATATCGATATGAGGAGAATAAGGAGTGGCAAGACCCTAAGCTTGGTGATGCCCAAGGCACCCCAAGGTAATATTCAAGGAATACCCAAGCAACTAAGCTTGGGGATGCCCCGGAAGGCATCCCCTCTTTCGTCTTCAACACTATCGGTATCCTCACTTGGAGCTATATTTTTATTCGTCACACGATATGAGTTTTGCTTGGAGCGTCATTTTCTTTTGTTGAGATTTGCTTGCAGTTATTTAGAATCCTGTTTTTTATCTTTTAGTTCAATAAAATGCCAATTATAGCCTTTACCATGCTCAGTTTGCAAGTTTATGTGTTGTTGTTTAAAAACAGAAAGTTTTCTGTTATGTCCAGAATATTCCTGAATAGTCAGAACATGATCAAAAATCTGAAATTTTTACACAGTAAGAATGCATGAGTTCTCTGTCACGTGGTAATTTTTCAGAATTTTTGGAGTTAGGGAAGTATGGATTCTTATTCCCCTTTTACAGACTGTTCTGTTTTGGCAGATTTCGGTTATAGTTGCATTGTTTTCATATGTTGCTTGTTTAATGTTTCTATTTTTGGATAGGAGTATTAAATATGAAGAGGCATTTAGTATGCAATGTTTAATTATAATTTTTGTGATTTGCTACAGTAGATAATGTTGAGGTTTTGAGTTGATTTATGCTAACTTATCTCACGAGTTCTTGTTGAGTTTTGTGTGGATGAAGTTTTTAAGAGTTAGGAGAAGCCATGATATGAGAGGAATTAAGGAGACACAAAAGCTCAAGCTTGGGGATGCCCAAGGCACCCCAAGAAAACATTCTAAGAAGTCTCAAGCAAATAAGCTTGGGGATGCCCCGTTAGGCATCCCACCTTTCTTCGTCAACACCTATCGGTTAGCCTAAGTTTTTACTTGTTCACATGATATGTGCTATTCTTGGAGTGCCCTTTTATTTTCATTTTTTTTGCTGTTTGAATAAAATTATCAATATCTGAAATCTTTATTGAGAGAGAGTCTTCACATAGCTACTTAATTGTTTGACTACTCATTGTTCTTCACTTATATCTTTTTGGAGTAGTTTGTCATTTACTCTTGTGCTTCACTTATATCCTAAGAGCAAATTATTGAATGAATTGAATATCATAAAGTTGAAATTATATGTGCTTCATATGCTTGTATCATGCCTAGTAGTAGTTTCACATTGGGTTTAGAAAGCAAAATCTATTGAAGCTTGACAATCACAATATTGGTCATACAAGCAATTCATGAATGATTAGTATAAGGAAGAGAACTTTCACATATAAATATATTATCTTGGACATCTTTTATGATTGTGAATACCCATTAATTATTTTCAAACTTGAGCAAATTAGTTGAAGTTGGACAAGGAAGACAACGTAATGAGTTATGTTTGGGTATATTTGCATAGAAGTTATATTGTTATGGATCCTCCAACATGTGGTGCTTGCTTAGGATCTTTTGCTAGCCAAAAATTCGTACTAAGTAGAGATACTACTTGTGCATACAAAAACCCTTAAACCCTGTTTCTTCCTATGAGTGTCCACCATATCTACCTATGGATTGAATAAGATCCTTCAAGTAAGTTGTCATCGGTGCAAAAAGCAATAAAAATTGCTCCTAAAATATGTATGATCTTTTATTGCAAGGGAAAATAAGTGTTGTACGAACTTGTGATGGTAAAGAAATAAAAGCGACGGACTGCATAATAAAGGTTGCTATCACAAGGGGCAATATAACGTGACCTTTGCATTAAGGGCTTGTGCATCCAAAAATAAAAAGCGCATGACAACCTCTGCTTCCCTCTGCGAAGGGTCTATCTTTTACTTTTATGCATTTACTTTTATGTATTTACTTTTATGCAAGAGTCAATAAGTATTCATTCGCATTTCAACCTCAATTATTCTCTAGTTGGCAAGCATCATGTGGTGGGGAAAGATCTAGGCACATATGGCCAGTCAAATATATTTGATCATGAATTATTATTGTTGACAATTATCTCTATGATAAATAAGTTGGGAGGCAAAACACTAAGCCCCTATCTTTCTCTGTGTTCGATGGATGCCATTTGTTCTAAAAATATGCTTTGAGTACTCGCAATCATAGAAGACTATATGATAATTGAGTATGTGGAGCTCTTACTTAGACTTTGTTGAAATTAAGTTGAATTGCAATTGTTTGGTGACTAAGAACATAGGTTGTTAAGTTTCAAGAGAATGCATTGTTTGAACCATAACATGTGAATTGATTGCTACTTTATCATGATGAGTTTTATGAGAAAGAGTTGCTGTTATGATGCTAGGAAAAGTGCTTGAAATTATCATTGATCAAACTTATGTACTATGCTAGCATTCACACTTCATAAATTCTTTATTTTATCATTTACCTACTCGAGGACGAGCAGGAATTAAACTTGGGGATGCTGATACGTCTCCAACGTATCTATAATTTATGAAGTATTCATGCCATGTTTATTATAGTTTTGTATGATTTTGGTGCACTTTTATATGACTTTTATATGATTTTTATGGACTAACATATTGACCTAGTGCCCAGTGTCAGTTGTTGTTTTCTGCTTGTTTTTGGTTTTCCAGAAAATCCATATGAAATGAAGTCCAAATGCAGCGAAACTTTTTGACGATTTTTTCTGGAAGGAAACAGACCGAGGAAGCTTCGGAGGAGCAGCAAAAGAGCCACAGGGGCCCCACGAGCCACCTGGGTGCGCCTGCCCCCCCCCCCCCAGGTGTGCCCTGGTGCCTCATGGGCCCCCTGTGGCACCACTTTGCGTGATTCCAACGCTGAAAAATCCTATATATTCAGAATTCCCCGAAAGTTAACCTAGAACTTCAACTTCGCCGCCGCAAGCCTCTGTACCTTCGAAATACCATCTGGAGCCCTGTTCCGGCACCCTGCCGGAGGGGGAAATCATCACCGAAGGCCATCTTCATCATCCCGGCGGTCTCCATGACGAGGAGGGAGTAGTTCACCCTCGAGGCTAGGGGTATGTACTAGTAGATATGTGTTTGATCTCTCTCTCTCTCGTGTTCTTGATTTGGCACAATCTTGATGTATCGCGAGCTTTGTTAATATAGTTGGATCATATGGTGTTTCTTCCCTCTCTATCCTTGTTGTGATGAATCGAATCTTTTCCCTTTGAGGTTTCACTATTATCGGATTGAATACTTTTATGGATTTGAGAACACTTGATGTATGTCTTGCATATGAATACCCGTGGTGACAATGGGGTATTATATTGATTCACTTGATATATGTTTTGGCACTCAACTCGCGGATTCCCGAGGTGACATTGGGGTAATCTACGCATAGGAGTTGATGCACGTTTTCATCCTACTTTCTCCGGTAGAAATCTTGGGACACTATTTTAAGTTCTTTGTGTTGGATTGAATATTATGAATCTGAAGTTGTTTGATGCATATCGAATAATCAACTCACGGATACTTGTGGTGACATTGGAGTATCTAGGTGACATTAGAGTTGGTTGATGCGTATCATATGGTGTTATTTTAGTACGAACTCTAGGGCTGTTTGTGACACTTATAGGAATAGCTCAATAGATTGATCGGAAAGAATAACTTTGAGGTGGTCTCGTACCCTACAACAATTTTGATCTTATGTTCTCCGCTAATAGGAACTTTGGAGTGATTCTTTGTCGCACGTTGAGGGATTGTTATATGATCCAATTATGTTAACACTGTTGAGAGATTGCACTAGTGAAAGTATGAACCCTAGGCCTTGTTTTCAAGCATTGCAATACCGTTTGTGCTCACTTTTGTTACTTGCTACTTTGCTGTTTTTTTAATTTTTAGATTACAAAAACCTATATCTACTATCCATACTACACTTGTATCACCATCTCTTCGCCGAACTAGTGCACCTATACAATTTACCATTGTATTTGGTGTGTTGGGGACACAAGAGATTTCTTGTATTTGGTTGCAGGGTTGTTTGAGAGAGACCATCTTCATCCTACGCCTCCCACGGATTGATAAACCTTAGGTCATCCACTTGAGGGAAAATTGCTACTATCCTACAAAACTCTGCGCTTGGAGGCCCAACACGAGTCTACAAGAATAAGTTGTGTAGTAGACATCAGGTAGTATAGAGCGGTAGTACTGCTCTAAGCAGTAGTACTACTCCCCCGAGCGGTAGTACCGCTTGCACGGTACTTCCGCTTCCTTCTACCGCAACCACTTCCGCTTATTTTTGTGCTTCTGTTGCCCAATCTGCTCGAGCGGTAGTAGAGCGGTAGTAGAGAGCGGTAGTACTGCTCAAGCGGTAGTACTGCTCCCCTAAGCGGTACTACCTCTCTGGGAGAACTACTGCTCGTGTTTTTCTATCTCGTTGGGTTGTTTTGACCATGCTAAGCGGTAGTACCGCTCCCCCGAGCGGTAGTACCGCTTGAGAACGACTTGTGGGCATAACGGTTGGATTCGGGGGGGGGGGGCTATTTAAGGGGGCCTTCTTCCCCAATGGTTCTTATCCTTCGAGCTCGTGTTCTTCCCCCATTGTTGACCTTCTTCGAGCTTGCTATCTCTCAATCCCTCCAATGATTCTTGCTAGTTTTTGAGGGAAAAGAGAGAGGAGATCTAGATCTACGTTTCCACCAATCACTTTCTCCTCTATGTGAGGGGAACCCCTTGGATCTAGATCTTGGAGGTCTTCGTGTTCTCTTCTTCGTTCTTCCTCTCATTTTCCTCCCTAGCATTAGTTGCTTTGGTGGGATTTGGGAGAGAAGGACTTGGGCACTCCGTGTGCCCTTGCCATTGCATTTGGTGCATCGGTTTGAGTTCTCCACGGTGAAACATGGAAGTGAAGTTGAGAAGCTTGTTACTCTTGGGTGCCTTGGTGCCCTAGATTGTTGGTGTTGTCGGAGCTCAATCATTGTGGTGTAAAGCTCTGGGCAAGCGTCGGGGTCTCCAATTAGGTTGTCGAGATCGCCCCGAGCAATTTGACGGGTACCGGTGACCGCCCCCAAGGGTTGCCAAAGTGTACGGGTTCGGTGACCGCCCCCAAGGGTTGCCATTTGTACAGGTTCGGTGACCGCCCTCAAGGGTCCCTTAGTGGAATCACGACATCTTGCATTGTGCGAGGGCGTGAGGAGATTACGGTGGCCCTAGTGGCTTATTGGGGAGCATTGTGCCTCCACACCGCTCCAAACGGAGATTAGCAGCCGCAAGGGTGTGAACTTCGGGATACATCATCGTCTCCGCGTGCCTCAGTTATCTCTTACCCGAGCCCTTTACTTATGCACTTTACTTTGTGATAGCCATAGTGTTTCATGTTATATATCTTCCTATCACTTAGTTGTTTATCTTGCTTAGCATAAGTTGTTGGTGCACATAGGTGAGCCTAGTTGTTGTAGGTTTTGTGCTTGACAAATTAACCGCTAGGTTTATTCCGCATTTGTTCAAGCCTAAACCATAATTATTTTAAAGCGCCTAATCACCCCCCCTCTAGGCGACATCCACGATCTTTCAATTGGTATCAGAGCCTCGTCTGTCATTATTAGGCTTAACCGCCTAGAGAGTAAAGATGTCAACCAAGGGATTAGGATTCTTTGACACTCTTAGTTTTGATGGCACCAATTTTGATGTTTGGGTAATTCGCATGCTTAATCATTTTCGGGCCATTGACACGTGTTTAGAGCAAATTATAGATATGGGTTTTTCTCCTCCAATGGATCCTCAAAGATTATCTATAGAGGATGAGAAAAACTCTTATCTCAATGCTCAAGCTTCTAATGTGCTTTTCGATGCTTTGAGCAATGAAGTTATATTTTAACTCATGACGTTTCGGGATGCTCATGAGTTGTGGACAAAGCTTCAAGATAAATATGGTGTGTCCAAGATTTGTGGGGATGATTGTTCTCCCTCCACCTCTGGTCGTGGTGTCTTCTCAACTTCTTCTACTTCACCTACATGTGGTTTGCCACAAGGTAATGATATGGTGAGTAGTGTTGGTCATTGCAATGATGATAGTGGGCTTATTATTGATGATCCTTCATCACTATCTTATTGCAATGCTCCTTCTTTGGACTTTAACACTTCGAGCACCCTAGATGGTTCACATGCTTGTGTTGATAGTCCTTGCATATCATGTAGAAATTGCTTGTCTAAATCTCATGATGATATGCTTGCTATGTCTTGTTGCCATGATAAAAATGCTTGTATTTCCTCTAGTTGTTGTGCTAACAATGTAGAGGAAACCCAACACTCCATGGAACAACATGTGGTCTTGAATGGTGCCGCAAGGGATCCTACATCATCATCTATTGTTTTTTGCCTTATGGCTAAGGTTTCAAAGGCATCTCCTACTTTGAACCCCAATATGTCTCTTGATGATGATGTTGATGCTAATGATGATGAGGATAATGATGAACAGAATGATAATTTTGCTTCCTTAAAAATTAAGGGGGAAATTATTTTTAAAGCTCTTCATAAGAATAAAATCGCTCGTTCCAACTTCATGGAAATTATGTCTATTGCCATTGAGGGCAAGAAATACATTGAGGAGTTGGAATCTCATCTCGAGGAGCATGAAGTCACCATTGAGAAAATGGAAGGTTATGAGCGTGATTACGCTAATGAGATTGTGGATCTATCTCAAGCTCTTGAACTTGAACAAACCACCAAGGAATCTCTTGAGGAGACCTTTGCTTTAGAATTATCTAAAGTAAAGGAATCCCGTGATAGAGCCCTTGAGGTGGCCAATGATTTCAAAACTAAAAATGCTAAGCTTGAAGTTGCACATGCTAAACTCCTTGAGGACTTTGAGCACCTCGAAAATGGCTCAAGGATCATTAAGAGTGAGCTCATCGAACTCACCGAGTCACATGCTCAACTTAAAGCTTCTTATTCGAAAGAGCTTGCCAAGTTGCCTTCTCCTCTTGTTGTTAATGTTGATGCTTGTGCTACTAACTCTATTTCTTGTGAAGCATCCATTTTGAAGGAGAATGTTGAGCTAGGGCTCAACTTGAGTTGCTATCTAGCAATTATGGGAAATTGGAATAAAGTCATGTAAAGCTAACAAGCTCTCATGATGATCTTCTAGTATCTCATAATGTGCTAAAGATAGCTCATGAGGCTATGATTACTAAGGTAACATCTAGTGAGCCTCTTGTGGATACTAGCACTACTTCAACTCAAAATATTATTGTGCCATGTGCTAGTCCTTGTAATTCTTCTACTCATAATGTTGCTACATCTTGTGATGAATTACTTTCCTTGCCTTGTTGCTCTAACAATGATGCTTATACTTCCTCTAGTACTTGTGTTGATACTAATCATGTAGAGGAAATCAAAGAGCTCAAGGCCCAAGTCACTTCATTGAAGAAAGACTTGCAAAAGTGTCATGAAGGGAAGTCCACACTCAACAATATCTTGAGTGTGCAAAAATCCCCCAATGACAAAGGTGGACTTGGATTCAACTCCAATAAGAAGAAGAAGAAGTCCAAGATCAACAAGAAGAAGGGCCAATATCAAGTCAAGAATGTGGCCAAAATTATTTGCTTCAAGTGCAAAATTGAAGGGCATCATGTTAGATCTTGCCCATTGAAGAAGAAGCCCATTAGTGACAAGCAACAAGGGAAGAGGCCTGAAGTCCAAACTCAAGTTCAAGAACGACCACTTCCCAAGAAGACTCAAGTTAATGATCTTCGAGTTGAGAAGTCATCTAAGAAGAACGAAAAGAGTAGACGTTGCTACTTATGTCGTGAGAAAGGTCATGTCGCTTCTTCATGCACGAATGGTACCTTATCCAACCCTATTCTAATTGATGATGTCTATTCTCTTGGGAAGGATAAGGTTGGCAATTTGTTTGCCAAGTTTGTTGGTACTCAAAGTGGTGTCAAGAATAGAACCATTTGGGTAGCCAAGCCTATTGTGACTAATCTCTTAGGACCCAACTTGGTTGGGGACCAACAAGCTCAAACTTGATCAATAGGTGTTGTTGGAGGGCATTGGAGACTTGGCTACATCATGAAGAATTAAGGGATTTTCATCATTCATATTGTCTCAAACCAAGTCATTTGGATTATCGAGTTTCTATCTTATATCCAATGTGCCTCCTTGCGTTAACTTGTACTTAAATTGTTTACACTGAAAGTTACTTGCCATTTTGCATGTGTTGGTTTTGTACCTTGCATGTGTGTGTATATGTTGTGCTTCCAACTTGCTTATCTTGAGAAATCAAGTATGTGTATGTTGGCTTGCGCATCATGTACGTGTGAGTCTTGTGTTGAGCCTAGTTTGCATCTTGTTTGTATCTTAGTTGGCTCTTGTGAGAGATTAATGGATCATCCCATTTTAGAGGAGTGATGTGCTTTGTGCACTTCACAATCCTACAAATGTGTATACATGAGGAATACCACCTAGTATTGATATTACAAGATTATCTAGTCTCTATGTGGTATGTCTTCTCATGAGAAATTCAAATTCTAAATAATCCATTAATTATCTCTTGTAGGAACTTATTTGCCTCTTGTTAAGATTTTTGGGGTATCACATTACGGGGGAGTAATATCCTATGTGTATATTACAAGCCTAGAAAATGTGTACATTTGAGGTATTGCCACTTAGGGTTGATATTGTAAATTATCTTGTTTCTAGGTGGTATGTTAGCTCTACAAGAGTCATTTGCTTATGTTGTTTGGTGTGAAGATGATGTTGGATACCTTTACAATCTACCACCAGGAATTCATTCCAAATGCTTCTTGTACTTGTACAATTGGTATTCTTGTATGTTTTAGAAATTATTGAATCATCTTCCACTACTGGAATCTGCTACTTTGCCATCTGCCAGCTCTTTGCCGTCTGCCAGCTGATGGCAAAGAAGGTCTTTGCCGTCTGCTTACAAAAAACAGACGGCAAAGAAATGACATATGGCAAAGAACCTGGTTGCCATCAGCCAACTCTTTGCCATCTGCCAGCAGATGGCAAAGAATCTTTGCCGTCTGCTGGCAGACGGCAAAAAGGTGGGTGGGTCCAGTGGACGCCAGTGCTGTAACGGCCCACCAGCCCCACCTCTTTGCCGTCTGCCAACGGATGGCAAAGAATCTTTGCCGTCTGCCAACGGATGGCAAAGAATATTTGCCGTCTGCTGGCAGACAGCAAAGAGACCGAAAGCAAACGGCAAAGAAAATATCCTAACAAATCTAATGCCCGCCCCCGCCCCGCCCACGGATCGATGACTTGGCACACACCCCGCCCCTCTCCGCTAGGCCCCAGCCCTCTCTCTCTCTCTCCCCTCTCTCTCTCCCGCACCGCACCTCACCCGCGCCCGCACCCGCACCGCCGCCGCCGAGCACCGCCACCGCCCGGACGCTGCCGCCGCCCCACCACCCCGCCGCCCCGGAGCCCTGCGGCCCCGTCGCCACCGCCGCCCGGCGCACGCACCAACCCAATCCCCTCCTCCCGCAAGAACCCTACCAGAGAGAGAGAGAGAGAAGGAAGGAGAGGAGGGAGAAAGCGAGAGGGGAGAGGAGAGGAAGGTCCGGCGGCAGACGGGAGAGGGTGACCGGCCGGCGTTGGCCTACACGAGGGCAAAGGGAGGCAACGGCGGCGGTGGCCGCCGTGGACACCCGCGGCTATGGTGAGCCCCTGCGCCACCGCCCTCTCTCCTCTCCTCCCCTACTCCCTCACCCATCTCTCTCCCCCGCAGACGAACCTCGCCGCCAGGAGGCCGCCATGGAGGCCCGTCCCGAGCTCGCCTCGCCGCTCCTCCGGTGACCCTCGTTGCGCCTGGATCCGGGCGGATCCGATGATTCCCCGACGCGCAGGCGGGTCGGCACGCGGCGCTAGGCGTAGGAGCCCTCCCATGGCGCCGGCGGCTCTGGAGATGAGGGCTGCACAGAGGAAGAGGAGCAGCAGCAGCTCGAGGTCGTTAAGGGTTTGCCTCTACCTCCTCCTCCTGCCCCCCCTATGGTTTTTAGTCTTGATTAGATTTAGAGTGTGAAATTTGTATTGTCTTGCAGTGATGCATGATGTGTTTGATGCTTATGTTAATTGTTTCATTAGAGAGAGCTAGGTGTTAAGCTATTTGGTTAATTAGGGTGACGGATTTGATGCTTATGTTAATTGTTTGCGGTTTATTTACGGGGAAAAATAGTGGTAGTTTATTTATTGGCATTGGTTAGGACTGCTGCTATTAGATCTATATGGTTGTGGTAAATCTTCAACTATTTGCTAAGTTGAGGGCTTAATGTTAGGCTATTAGGTTAATTAGGCTAACAGATTTTGGTACTTATGTTAAGTGGTTGGGGTTTAATAGGGAAAATATACCTTCCTCTTTTTAGTTCTAATTCCTACTCGCTTGTTTATGGGTGGTTGTAGTACAGTTTTGTTGATGGTAGTCATTGTGCAGGTACTTTGGTACCTGAGAGCAAAGAGGAGGGTGAGAGAGGAAGAAGAAGAAAAAGAAGAGCAAGGAGGACGTTGCCGGTGACAATGTGGGAGGTGCTTAGTTCGTCATTTTCAGCTTTTGCCGGCTCGACTGATGCGGGCAACGACGATGCAGTTGAGCGCCTTACCCACAGACGGGAGCTCGAGGAAAGCTGCAAATTTGTGGTGGAGCGCCGGCATTGGTGAGCATCTACCAATTTTGTTCCTCCTTTCCTCACTTGCAATTTGATGGTCTCCTCTCCTCACTTGCAAATTTTCCTTTCGCGTTCTCAGATGCTCTTTCAGGCTCTAGATTGATCGGGTAGTGTACGTGGTATGCTGTGCTCTCCCGTGTTGACCGTTCACCGCCCGTGGAGCAGCCAGTCAAGATCATGGGCGCAGCTTGGTCAAGCTACAGCGAGCTCATCTGATTCAAACTTCCAAACACATAAAGGTGAGATTCACACCTCATTCCCTCTTTTATGCCATGGAAGTATGGAAACATCTATCGCCCCCTGTCTATAATGAAATGATTTATGTGTATGTTATATGTTGTCAAAGATATATGGTTTGGAGTTTCAAACTGATCCATTAAATAGTTTGAGAAAATCATCGGTGTAAAACATATGTTCTGAACAATGCAGTTTCAAAGAAAAAAAACTCCCAAAGGAGATATTGGGTAAGCAAATATATTTTTGTTTAAATCAGTTATTTGCGCCGTTGGCGCAACAGGTCATCAAATTGATGCACAGGTGTTATACATATCATCATTGTAGACATCTTTCTTATTACTTAGTTGATCTTATGATATATGAAATATCCAGGTGCTACCAGAAGTGATCAGAAGCCTGCAGTATGGGTTATTTTTTCTGCTGTTTTCAAGTTGATCAGTCTACCATGGCCATCAGAGAGCGGTTTGGGAAGCTTGATACTGTACTTGAGCCAGGATGCCACTGCTAGCCTTGGATCTTTGGGAAACTTTTAGTTGAGCATCTCACACTCAGGTTGCAGCAGCTGAATGTGCGCTGCGAAACTAAGACAAAGGTTTATCACTTTATCTTAAACACCCAGCTAAATGGATTCTTAGTTGTCTTTTATCTCTGAAGAAAATGGTGCTGCCATTTTTGTCCTGACATAATTTGCAAAGCTTAATATTGCATCTTATAGTAGGTTTTTGTGTATTGTAAATCACATGAATCCCTGTTTCAGGAAACATTGTTTTTTCTATTACTTTCCATGTAAAATGAACGGCACTGGATTGCCAGCATTACAAACCATCGCATTTTCCTTTGCATTTTCATCATCATGATATTCATCTCCTTAGATTGCCATGTGCTTCTCTTAAATGTCAACATGTCTGTATAAGGTGCTAATAAATATAGCTCGCTTAAATGGAACCTGCGATTGCGAGCGCATCAGTACAATCCACATATCTTCGTAGAATGTGGCCATATGAAACATATGAATCTTATGGTGCTCCTCCTTAGATTATTAATGCTCACCCACTGATCCACATCTTAGAAGCAGAAACTTCTCTGTTTCTGCTTGGTTAGTTTTAATGTCCTTCTTTTGTTAGATGTACTATATAATTACGAACATATTTGTGTTGATTTTTTTACATTAATGCATCTGTTTTATGGAGCTGGAACTTGCTTAGGAAGAGCTAGCTTTTATGTAATTAAGAGCTGATTTTTGTAATTCGTTGACTGAATCCAACATATACTAAACTGTAGTTCATATACATGTTATACATACACGTGCAGTAACTAGATAAAGAAGCAAAAATATGACCTTGCACACATGTATTTCCATTCTCATATAATGGAATATATACTAAAGGAAAGAATCATGTTATATGCTACAGATTCATGTTGAAAGTGTGTAACCACTTTGCCGCAATTCCTCCTACAGAATCATGTTATATACTAAAGGAAATACAGATGCCATGATTTAGACTCAAAGAGAATAATTTCAGTGATCCATGTCCTTCATGTTGAAGAGAAAAGATATTTATCATTTATAATGTCCTTGATATATAATAACCATGCATGATTCCATGTTGTATTTTTGGGAATATATGTTCAGCCAAACTAACTAGGTACAAAATCTCATGATCTTGAATATGTATCACTGTTTCTCCTTAATTAATTGAGCATGTGGTCCCTTCTAACTATTCCTTCAAATATTTTGTTTTGAGTTACCAGTTTTATCGTCCCAAAGCGGCCATCTTTTTTTATTCTGAATCCATGACATATAAAGATCAGTTGAGAGATGTTCAAAATTTAATTTCACGTTCTCTAATTGCAATTACATTACCATAGAGTTATGCGATGTTTTAGAAAATGTTGTTTTCCCAAAATCACTAGCCCGTGCGTTCGCACGGGGTTGATGACTAGTAATGTCTAATTGGCAATTTGGCATGCATATTATGCATGTTTGATGTTTACCCTATGCACTATATATGTGGTGGATAAGCATAATGTTTGCCTTATTATGTGATTCTGAATATATATATATATATATGTGTGTGTGTGTGTGTGTGTGTGTGTGTGTGTGTGTGTGTGTGTGTGTGTGTGTGTGTGTGTGTGTGTGTGTGTGTGTGTGTGTGTGTGTGTGTGTGTGTGTGTGTGTGTGTGTGTGTGTGTGTGTGTGTGTGTGTGTGTGTGTGTGTGTGTGTGTGTGTGTGAATTTCTGTGAAAATGAATTGATATAAGAAAAAAAGAAAAAAGGGGCTATATAGCCACTTTGCCGTCTGCTAGCAGACGGCAAAGCTCTTTGCCATCTGCCAGCAGACGGCAAAGTGGCCACGTGGCAGCAGCCTGTGCAACCTGGGCTGACCTATTTGGCCTCTTTGCCGTCTGCTGGCAGACGGCAAAGAAGCAAGGTCTTTCCCGTCTGCTGGCAGACGGCAAAGAAGCAAGGCCTTTCCCGTGTGCTGGCAGACGGCAAAGAAGCAAGGTCTTTGCTGTCTGCTAGCAGACGGCAAAGAACTTTCCTTCTTTGCCGTCCGCCAGCAGACGACAAAGCGGCCTTTACCGGCAGCAGTTCAGCCGGAGTGTTTGCCGTCAAAGGCTTTGCCGTCCGCCAAGCATGCCTTTGCCGTCTGCTATGGCAGACGGCAAAGCAGCTGATTCCAGTAGTGTTCACGTTGGCCTGTTGCTTAATTGCCTTATTACTTGCCAAGGAATGTGTCAACTCCCGTTGTCTTCCGTACCACTTGTGGATCTTATTATTTTCTTGATCTTGCCTAGTGTTTCTCTAGATATAGTGAAAGTGGTGATCCCATTTTGTGCATTTTGTATTCAAATGCAAATTCTCTATAATGCACAACTCTTGGGGGAGATATCCTATTTTCTTTAGAACACTCATCTTGTGATCCATATCAAGTATGCGTTGGTGGAAGACAAGTCGTTTCTTTTTTGGTACTTTGTGCCATCATGAAACTTTATAGAGGGCTTGGTTTGTTTGGGACCTTCCTCTCTTTAGGGAGTTTGATATCGTTCAATTAGCGTGTTTCAATGGATATCTCATTCCTTTGTGTATCTTTTATTTGATATCCTTCATGTAATGATTTCTTCATTGGTATCTCGTTTTCTCTTGGTATCTTATCAACCTTGTGTTGATTTGGTACTTGAAAATCTAGAGTATGCATATTTATCTTTTGTACTCTCTTTCGCATGCTTTCTTTCTTTGACCCAATATATACGGGAAACTCCACCATGTCACATATTGGCTAAGATGTGCATGAAATTCAATTTCATATCTATATGCACATATATATATGGAGTTTGTCCTATGTATTGGTGGGTCCCTAACTCCTTGGTCCCAATGAGTTTGGGTACCATTTTGTTTGTGTTGTTGTTCTAGGAACAATTGGAGATGCATTGGAGGCTCGGCTTACTCACAAGGAAGGTGTTGTCACCATGTGTGCATGAAATTCAATTTCATATCTATATGCACATATCTTTGTGGAGTTTGTCCTATGTATTGGTGGGTCCCTAACTCCTTAGTCCCAATGAGTTTGGGTACCATTTTGTTTGTGTTGTTGTTCTAGGAACAATTGGAGATGCATTGGAGGCTCGGCTTACTCACAAGGAAGGTGTTGTCACCATGTGCTTATTGGAGTCAAGCTAGGATGATCAATGAACTACTATCTACTACATTCAATTGGTATCTACTACATCCTTCCAATGCTATCTCGGTAACAAGTATCTATTCATGCATACATTTCTTGCATTCAACCTTGTGTAGGTTGCATCATTGCATGAATTTCTTGATTAGTTCTTGTGCTACTTGTTTCCTTTCTCAAAGCATCCCAACAATGATCTCTTGTTGCTAGTTGTGATGTGTTTGATGTTCGTGTAGTTGGAGTTCATTGATATACAATGAGATAATATTGAGCCTTGTGCTATGCTTTTCAAGCAAAGATCTTATTGGTATATTTTATGTTTGGATATCCTATTCTTTCCTTGTGTAACCTTTTCGTGTGTACATACTTCTTTGTGGATTGATATCATCATGATTTTCATCTACCTAGAATCTTATACTCTTGAGAGAAGTTCCATCTTTAGTGGATATCCTTATTATTTCACGTCCACCTTTTCATTCCTTTTGTATTTCCTTGGTGGTTCCGTGAAAGGATTTGTCTTGAGTGCGGATCTTATATCCTTGCATCTTGTTGCACTCATTTGTGGTGAAAATTGTTTTCCTCCTACTTGTCTTGACGAGGCTTTTGCCATCTATTGGTATCCCACCTCTTGACAAGGCTAGCATTTTCTATCTTCACCATGGGTTGTCACAAGCTTTGTAGTTAATTCGCATATTAGTGAGCTTGTGAACCCATTTGCTTGTTGTGTGTGGGAAGGACGTGTCTTGCACCTTGTATCTCGTTTATTCAAGACTATGTTGATGCTTAATGCTCATCCTTATATTAGTCTTCTCAAGTGCTTTGCCATGACTCACACACATCGTTTTGGTTGAGCCTATTCCTAAGTTGCCTCTCTTTCATATTGCTCAACCATGTGTTTGTTGCAAGTGCTAGGCTTAGTTTTCTATATGCTCACTTGCACTTGTTGTGAGTTTCTATTGATTTTGGGGGAGTGATGATCCTATTTTGCGCACGTTGTATCCAAATACAAAACTAAATAATGCACAAATCATGGGGAGATTCTCTATGTTCTTTAGAACACTCCTATGCTCATATCATAATATCTTTTATTCGTGTGGCTCGTCGGATCATTTGATTGATTGGTTCAATTGGTATCTTTAGATTGCTTGCTTCTCTCTTGGTATGTCTTTATGCCATATCATCCTTTTGCAATCTTTGGATCCTCAATATAGTTTGTCTTCCTCCTTTTGCGTATCTTTGGATATGTGTATTGTATTCCACTCATATTTTGAGAAATACACACTTTATGGAGGAACACATATTATATTGGCCTTCTAAGCTTGGAGCCCATTTTGGCAATCGATGCCAATGGGGGAGAAGTTTAGAGAGTTTATAGGAGAAGTGAGTTGCTTCTTCGTTTCATGCTTTGGTTTTGTTCCTAAGCATTTGCATCTCATGCTCTTGCATTATTAGTTGTTGCTTTGCATGGTGATGGTTAATTCCTTATATAAACTCTCTTGAAAGTGATTGTCATCAATTACCAAAATGGGGGAGATTGAAAGAACATGTGCGGCCCCCATGTTTGGTTTTGGTAATTGATGACAATCCCTATGGACTAATGGTTTTCCTTGAGTTACATTTGAAGGGTTTGCCCATAGGCTTTGCTTGAAGATCATTCATTGGTTTCAAGGCTATAAGTAGAAGATTATGTGTTGACCAAGGTGGTATTCTAGGATGCTACTTGTGAGCTGCATTGGGATTTCCCCGAAGAGGAGGGGATGATGCAGTATAGTAGAGATAAGTATTTCCCTCAGTTATGAAACCAAGGTTATCAATCCAGTAGGAGAATCACGCAACAACTCGTTAGCAGCACCTGCACACAAAATAACAAATCCTCGCACCCAACGCGAACAAGGGGCTGTCAATCCCTTGGCGGTTAATTGGAAGATTAAATTGTATGGTGATAGATAGATAGATAGATCGAACAAAAATACAAAATAAAATAAATAAAGTAAAATTGCAGCAAGGTATTTTTAGGATTTTCAATATATGATAAAGGTAGACCAGGGGGCCATAGTTTTCACTAGAGGCTTCTCTCTTGAAAATAGCATACGATGGGTGAACAAATTACTCTTGGGCAATTGATAGAAAAGCAAATAATCATGACGATACCCAAGGCAATGATCATGTATATAGGCATCACGTCCAAGACAAGTAGACCGAAACGATTCTGCATCTACTACTATTACTCCACACATCGACCGCTACCCAGCATGCATCTAGAGTATTAAGTTCATAAAGAACGGAGTAATGCCTTAAGCAAGATGACATGATGTAGACAAAGTAAACTCACGCATGAATAAACCCCATATTTTTACCCTTAATAGCAATGATACATACGTGTCATGTCCCTTTCTGTCACTGGGATTGAGCACCGCAAGATCGAACCCATTACAAAGCACCTCTCCCATTGCAAGATAAATCAATCTAGTTGGCCAAACCAAATCAATAGATCGGAGAGAAATACGATGCTATAACAATCATGCATAAAAGAGTTCATAGAAAACTCAAATAATATTCATGGATAATCTGATCATAAACTCACAATTCATCGGATCCCAACAAACACACCGCAAAAAGTGATTACATCGGATAGAACTCCAAGAACATCGAGGAGAACGTTGTATTGAAGATCAAAAAGAGAGAAGAAGCCATCTAGCTACTAACTATGGACCCGAAAGTCTGTGGTAAACTACTCACGCGTCATCGGAAGGGCAGCAAGGTTGATGTAGAGCCCCTCCATGATCGAATCCCCCTCCGGCAGAGTGCCGGAAAAGGCCTCCAGATGGGATCTCTCGAGAACAGGAACTTGCGGTGGCGGAAAAAGTATTTCGTGGACAACCCTATTGGTTTCCCGATTTTAGAGTATTTATAGAGGTGGAATTAGGTCAAACGGAGCAGAGGTGGGCCCACGAGGCACCAGGGCGCGCCACCCCCCTGGGGCGCGCCCTGGTGGCTCGTGGCCACCTCCTCTATCTTCTGGCCCTCTCCCGAAGCTTCTAGTGTCTCTTATGTCCAGAAAAAAATCTCCAAAAAGTTTCGTGGCATTTGGACTTCGTTTGGTACTGATATTCTGAAAAAACAAAAACAGGCAAAAAACAGCAACTGGCACTGGGCACTAAGTTAATAGGTTAGTCCCAAAAAATGATATATAATTGCTTGTAAGTGTATATAAAACATCCAAGATTAATACTATAATAGCATGGAACAATCAAAAATTATAGATACGTTGGAGACGTATCAAGCATCCCCAAGCTTAATTCCTGCTCGTCCTCGAGTAGGTAAATGATAAAAACAGAATTTTTGATGTGGAATGCTACCTATCATATTCATCATATACTCTTTTCTTTGTAGCATGGACATTTGGACTTGAATGATTCAAAGCAATAGTCTCTAATTTGACATGAAGACATAAATACTCAAGCATACTAACAAGCAACTATGTCTTTCAAAATATCAACGCTAAAGAAAGTTATCCCTATCCCATTATGCTCAATCATTGATCCATTCATGAAACACACTCAAGATTAGCTACACACAATGCACAAGTATGACAATAGTGCTCTCTAGTTGGTGTTTTGTAAGAGAAGATGGAGCCTCAAAATAAAAATTGCATAAAAGTAAATAGATAGGCCCTTCACAGAGGGAAGCAGAGATTTGCAGAGGTGCCAGAGCTCAAGGCTTAAATTAGAGAGATAAAATTATTTTGAGAGGCATGCTTTTGCTGTCAACGAAAACGACCAAGAATTCCCAATATCTTCCATGCTAGACACATTATAGGCGGTTCCCAAACAGAAAATAAAGTTTATTTCCTTTCCACCATTCCTTCACAATCCATGGCTAGCCGTATCCACGGGTGCCCTCCATACCAACACTTTCCAAGGAATTTATTATTATCATCATATTAATTTTTTTTCATTTTGGGACTGGGCATCCCTATGACCTGCCACTCTCTCGTGCAATCACAAGTGAATAAACACTCATAGTGAGAATAACACACCTAGCATGGAAAATATTGGCCACCCCCTGCCGCTTCATGAGCGGTACGGGCACACAAAACGGAAAATTATTTTGAAAATTTAGAGTTGGCTGCTACTTGTGAGCTGCGTTGGTAATTCCCTGAAGAGGAAGGGAGATGCAGTAGTGTAGAGATAAGTATTTCCCTCAGTTAAGAACCAAGGTTATCAATCCAGTAGGAGAACCAAGCAAAATACCATTAAAGCGCACCTGCACACACAAGAGCAAACACTTGCACCCAACGCGAATAAGAGGGTTGTCAATCCTCTTAGCGGTTATTTGCAAGGATTAAATCTTATCGAGGTAAATAGATAAACTAAACTACTAATTAAAATAAAAGTAAATAAATTGCAGCAAGGTATTTTTAGGTTTTTTACATGATAAAGCTAGACCCGGGGACCATAGTTTTCACTAGAGGCTTCTCTCTTGAGCACATAAGCATACGGTGGGTAAACAAATTACTGTTGGGCAATTGACAGAATAGCAAATAATTATGACGGATTCATGGCAATGATCATGTATATAGGCATCACGTTCGAGACAAGTAGACCGACTCCTGCCTGCATCTACTACTATTACTCCACCCATCGACCGCTATCCAGCATGCATCTAGGGTATTAAGTATGAAACAGAGTAACGCCTTAAGCAAGATGACATGATGTAGAGAAGCAAATTCGAGCAATATGAATAAACCCCATCTTTTTATCCCTAATGGCAACAATACAAATATGTGTCATGTCCCTTTCTGTCACTAGGATTGAACACCGCAAGATTGAACCCATCACAAAGCACCTCTCCCATTGCAAGATAAATCAATCTAGTGGGCCAAACTAAACCGATAGATCGGAGAGAAATACAAAGATATAACGATCATGCATAAAAGAGTTCAGAGAAGACTCAAATATTTCTCATGAATAATCTGATCATAAACTCACAATTCATCGAATCCCAACAAACACACCGCAAAAGAAGATTACATCGGATAGAACTCCAAGAACATCGAGGAGAACATTGTATTGAAGATCAAAGAGAGAGAAGAAGCCATCTAGCTACTAGCTATGGACCCGTAGGTCTGTGGTAAACTACTCACACATCATCGGAAGGGTAGCAAGGTTGATGTAGAAGCCCTCCGTGATCGATTCCCCCTCCGGCAGAGTACCGAAAAAGGCCTCCAGATGGGATCGTGGAAGAACAGAGGCTTGCGGCGGTGAAAAGGTTTTTTCTTCTGGCTCTCTTGGGGTTTCCGAATATTTGTGAATTTATAGAAGTGGAATTAGGTCAAAAGGAGTCACGTGGGCCCCACAAGGCAGTACGGCACGCCCCCTGGGGCGCGCCCTAGTGCCTTGTGAAGCCCCTCTAGGGCTTCTGGCCTCCTCCCAAAGCTTCCCAGGTTTCTTTTGTCCAGAAAAAAATCTCCAAAAAGTTTCGTGGCATTTGGACTTCATTTGGTACTGTTTCTCTAAAAAGCCAAAAACAAGCAGAAAACAACAACCGGCACTAGGCACTAAGTTAATAGGTTAGTCCCAAAAAATGATATATAATTGCTTGTAAATGTATATAAAACATCCAAGATTGATACTATAACAGCATGGAACAATCAAAAATTATAGATACATTGGAGACGTATCAAGCATCCCCAAGCTTAATTCCTGCTCGTCCTCGAGTAGGTAAATTATAAAAACAGAATTTTTGATGTGGAATGCTGCCTATCATATTCATCATATACTCTTTTCTTTGTAGCATGGACATTTGGACTTGGATGATTCAAAGCAATAGTCTATAGTTTGACGTGAAGACATAAATACTCAAGCACATTAACAAGCAACCATGTCTTTCAAAATATCAATGCTAAAGAAAGTTATCCCTAGCCCATTATGCTCAATCATTGAGATCCATTCATGAAACACACTCAATATTAGCTACACACAATGCACAAGTATGACAATAGTGCTCTCTAGTTGGTGCTTTATAAGAGAAGATGGAGACTTAAAATAAAAATAAAAAGTGCATAAAAGTAAATAGATAGGCCCTTCGCAGAGGGAAGCAGAGATTTGCAGATGTGCCAGAGCTCAAGGCTAAAATTAGAGAGATAAAATTATTTTGAGAGGCATGCTTTTCCTGTCAACGAAAACGACCGAGAATTCCCAATATTTTCCATGCTAGACACATCATAGGCGGTTCCCAAACAGAAAATAAAGTTTATTTCCTTTCCACCATTCTTTCACAATCCATGGCTAGCCGTATCCACGGGTGCCCTCCATACCATCACTTTCCAAGGAATTTGTTATTATTATTTTTGATTCATTGTGGGACTGGGCATCCCTATTACCAGCCACTCTCTCGTGCAATGACAAGTGAATAAACACTCATCGTGAGAATAACACACCTAGCATGGAAAATATTGGCCACCCCCTACTGCTTCATGAGCGGTACGGGCACACAAAACAGAAAATTATTTCGAAAATTTAGAGTTGGCACATGCAAATTTACTTGGAACGGCATGGAAATACCGCTTATAGGTAGATATGGTGGACTCATTTGGCGCAACTTGGGTTTAAGGAGTTGGATGCACAAGCAGTATTCCCGCTTAGTACAAATGAAGGCTAGCAAATAGATTGAGAAGCAACCAACCAAAAACCAAAAACGGTCATAAACATGCATTGAACATAACTAACAACGAATAATGCACCATAAGTAGGGTATAACTTCGTTGCATAACTATTAACTTTATGTGCATGCATAGGGAATCACAAACCTTAACACCAATATTCTTACTAAATCACAATTACTCACTAACATGACTCACATATTATTATCTCCATATCGCAAAACTATTGCAAGGAATCAAACTTATCATATCCAATGATCTTTCATGAAAGTTTTTATTATATCCCTCTTGAATATTCATCACTTTGGGACTAAATTCATATCTTGTGCAAATTACCATTAGTATTACCAACTCTCAAAAAGATATAAGTGAAGCATGAGAGTGCAAATATTTCTTCAAAATTATAGCCACCGCCATGCTCAAAAAGATTTAAGTGAAGCACTAGAGCAACTGCCTAGCTCAAAAGATTTAAGTGAAGCACAAAGAGTATTCTAACAAATCACGAATAATGTGTGTCCCTCTAAAAAAGGTGTGTCCAGCAAAGATGATTGTGACAAACTAAAAAGCAAACAAAGCAAAGACTCATATAATACACGACGCTCCAAGCAAAATACATATCATGTGATGAATCAAAAATATAGCTCCAAGTGAGTTACCGATAGATTGTAGACGAAAGAGGGGATGCCTTCCGGGGCATCCCCAAGCTTAGATGCTTGAGTCTTCCTTGAATATTACCTTGGGGTATATTGGGCATCCGCAAGCTTAGGCTCTTGCCACTCCTTATTCCTTTGTCCATCGCATTCTCACCCAAAACTTGAATACTTCAATCACACAAAACTCAACAAAACCTTCGTGAGATCCGTTAGTATAACAAACAAATCTTAAACTTTACGTACTGTTGTAAATTGATTCATATTTAATATTGGCATAATGCTACTGAACTCCAACTTCTCCATGACTCATACCCCCCGATACGATCCATAGATTCATCAAAATAAGCAAACTATGCAACAAAAACAGAATCTGTCTAAAACAGAACAGTCTGTAAAGATCTATTTAAAAGCCATACTTCTGTCACTCCAAAAATTATGAAAAATAAGGAAAACGTGCGAAATTCATATACCAATACTGTGTAATAATTTCAGATTTTTATGACGCAACAGTACAGAACTAAAATTCCAGTACTGGACGCAAAACTTTCTGTTTTCCAAACAGCATCAATTATACTATCTTCCAAATCATCCCAAAGGCATTACTTGGCGCAAACACTAATTAAAACATAAAAACATAATCATAACAGAAGCTAAAATTGTGTAAACACACAAGAACATAAACAAAAAGCAAAAATTTATTTTATTCATTGGGTTGCCTCCCAACAAGCGCTATTGTTTTATGCCCCTAGCTAGGCAAAATGCATAGTTTCAAGTATTGTCATCCTTCAACTTAATTCCATAGGTGGCCCTCATAATGGATTCATATGGTGATTTAATTCCCTTCCTAGGGAAGTGTTCCATCCCTTTCTTTAGTGGAAATTGAAATCTTATATTACCTTCTTTCATATCAATAATAGCATCAATAGTTCGAAGAAAAGGCCTACCAAGTCTTATGGGGCAAGAAGGATTGCATTCAATGTCAAGAACAATAAAGTCCACGGGCATATAATTTCTATTTGCAAGAATAAGCACATCATTTATTCTACCCAATGGCTTTTTAATAGTAGAATCCGCAAGATGCAAATTAAGGGAACAAGGATCCAAGTCGGTGAGACCTAGCACATCACACAAAGATTTTGGTATAGTGGAAACGCTAGCACCAAGATCACAAAGAGCATTACATTCATAATCTTTAATTTTTACTTTAATAGTAGGTTCCCATTCATCTTGTAATTTTCTAGGAATTTATACTTCTAACTCAAGTTTTTCTTCATGTGCTTTCATCATGGCTTCTACAATATGTTTAGTGAAAGCTTTATTTTGTTCATATGCATTTGGTGAATTAATCATGGATTGCAACAAGGAAATACACCCAATTAAAGAACAACTATCATAATTAAAGTCCTTGTAATCCAAAGTAGTGGGTACATTACTATTTAAAGTTTTAACCTCTCCAAACCCACTTTTTTCATTTCTATGATCAAGATTATCACCCTCCAAGCAAATGTGACTCCTTTCTAAAGTTGACTCTTCTTCAGTCGCTTTTTCATCAAGTTTTATATTATTAAACAAAGATTCAATAGGTGTAACACCAATCATTTTAATATCTTCATCATTACTACGATAAAAATCGGGTGAATCGGTTTTTCTAGAAATTCTCGCTTAGCTCTCAACCTAGCGGTCCTTTCTTTACTTTCATTAATGGAGACATAGATAGCTTTAATAGACTCATTTATATCATGTTTAGATGGCAAAATTTTAGTTGGAACGGCATGGAAATACCGCTTATAGGTAGATATGGTGGACTCATTTGGCGCAACTTGGGTTTAAGGAGTTGGATGCACAAGCAGTATTCCCGCTTAGTACAAATGAAGGCTAGCAAATAGATTGAGAAGCAACCAACCAAAAACCAAAAACGGTCATAAACATGCATTGAACATAACTAACAACGAATAATGCACCATAAGTAGGGTATAACTTCGTTGCATAACTATTAACTTTATGTGCATGCATAGGGAATCACAAACCTTAACACCAATATTCTTACTAAATCACAATTACTCACTGACATGACTCACATATTTTAGTTTTGAGATTTTCCACATCATGAGCAATTTTATCCATGTTCCTAGCCAATTCATCAACTCTATTCATTTTTTCTTCTATCATAGCATTGAAATTCTTTTGCGAATTAATAAATTCTTTAATATTGCTTTCAAGATCAGAGGGCATCCTATTATTATTATTATAAGAATTACCATAAGGATTGCCATAATTATTAGAGGAATTTCCAGGAAACGGTCTAGCATTGAAATTACCCCTATAGGCATTGTTGTTGAAATTATATCTAGAGACAAAATTCACATCAATAACATCCTTATTTTGCTCAATCAAAGTGGAGAATGGCACATCATTAGGATCAATATGAGTATTTTTACTAGCAACCAATTTCAATAAAGCATCCATCTTATCACTCAAAGTATTAATTTCTTCAACAGAATTTACCTTCTTACCAGTTGGAGTTCGCTCAGTGTGCCATTGAGAATAATTTGCCATAATATTATCAAGAAGTTTTGTAGCTTCTCCCAATGTAATTTCCATAAAGGTGCCACCTGCGGCAGAGTCTAGCAAATTTCTAGAGACAAAGTTTAGTCCAGCATAAAAAATTTGTATGATCATCCATAAATTCAAACCATGAGTTGGGCAATTTCTTATCATTAGTTTCATTCTCTCCCAAGATTGGGCAACATGTTCATGCTCAAGTTGCTTAAAATTCATAATTTGATTTCTTAAAGAAATAATCTTAGCGGGAGGAAAATATTTAGTAATAAAAGCGTCCTTACACTTATCCCAAGAATCAATACTATTTCTAGGCAAGGATGAAAACCAAGTTTTAGCACGATCTCATAGTGAGAACGGAAACAATTTTAATTTGACAATGTCATTATCCACATATTTCTTCTTTTGCATATCACAAAGTTCAACGAAAGTATTTAGATGGGATGCAGCATCTTCATTAGGACTACCAGAAAATTGTTCTTTCATAACAAGATTAAGCAAGGCAGCATTAATGTCACATGACTCCGCACTAGTGGCGGGAGGAGCAATAGGAGTACTAATAAAATCATTATTATTGGTGTTGGAAAAGTCACACAATTTTGTATTTTCTTGAGACATCGCGACAAAGCAAGCAAACTAGCAAACAAAATATTTTTGTGTTTTTGTAAAATATTTTAGAAGTGGGGGAGATGAAAATGAGAGGCAAATGTGTCGGGGGGATGATCCCCGGGTAAGCAATGGAGCTCGAACCCCTTCTTAAAAAATCACCGGAGCAAGTCAAGTCCCTCAATCCGGCTTGCCGGCATGCCGGCTCCCCAGCGCGAGTCGGCTCGGCATGGCGACCCGGCCTGGCCAGCTGGCCCATGCCGGCTGGCCACGAGAGGACAAAGCCTACGCGACAAGGCAATCGTGGCTACATCGCTCCTTCCTTTACGCTAACAGAGCAAGCGTGGCTACAGCGTTCCCTGCACACCCGCCCGAGGCGGGTGGTGTCAGAGCGGCGTGGTCCTGTAGCATTGGCGGCGCCGGCCGCCCTCTGACGACGGACGAGACGTGCCACAGTGCCCCGTACCCGGAGTGATGAAAGACAAGACCTGCCACAGTGCCCTGCACCCGGTGGGTGCGGCGCACTAGGCCGACCCGGCGGCCCCCACCACCGGCTCCGGGTCGATGACACCAGGGCCCCGCGCTTTTGTAACCTTACAATTGTAACCCTGGGGGTCGGCCTATAAGACCCCTTGGGAGGCCTCCCTGCAGGGGGGTTGGATCCAGTTCGCTCTCTTCCTGGTTAGCATTCTGGAGGCTGAATCTCTCTCGGTGAGCTTTGTCGAACATCCAGTAGCAACACACACTCTCGCAGGAGAGGCAGAACGGTGGCCTAGCCCCTTCTGCCTCCTCCTCCCAAACAGCTCCAGGAGCGACCTTGTAGCCCTTGTGCTTACCATACTATACTCGACAGGATTAGGGGTGTTACCTCTCCGGAGGGCCCCGAACCTGGGTATGTCTCGTGTCTCGCACCTGCTCGTGCCAACCTCGCCTCCGGAACCCACCGGCGTCCTCAGGTAGCCCCACCTCTTTAGCCATCTTATGGCATCTGCCGTGAGAATACCACGACGGTTGGCGCCCACCGTGGGGCTGCTCGCGGCGCCGGCCGGAGTCAAGTTCCGGACGAGGCCCTTCACCAGCTCCGGCGAGTGCATCGTGCACGGGTTGGTCCGCGCGCTTCGCGCGGCCGACTCGGCCGGCTGTGACGCTGTGCCAAGCGCGGACGCCGCCTGCCCCGCGGGCTGCCTCGTCGTCCCGTTCGGCGCACTGCGCGTCTTCGTCGCGCTCGTCCCCGACGTGTTTCCCGCCGAGGTGCGCGGCTTCGCCGACTCGCCTGTCCCCGTTGGTTGCGCCGTCTCCGACGACATCGCGGCTCTCTGCGCCCGCGCGGAGGTGCTGACCATCGGCACTAGCGCCGGCTCCCCGCGCGGCAAGGAGAAGGCCGCCGCGGCTGCAGCTGCCGCGGCTACGGTCCCGCCACGCCGGGCCGACCCGCTCCACGAGATGATCCAGAGCCTGTGAGCCCCCATCACGCCCGACGCCGACACGGCGGCTGCAGCGGCTCAGCTCAATGAGGACCGTGAGCATCTGCTAGTCGAGGCCACGGAGCTCGCGGCGACGCGGCGCCGGCTGGAGTCCGCCCAGCCAGAGTACGACAGCGCCCACAGCTTCACGCCGGCTGCCGCCGAGCCCAGCCGGGTCGCGGAGGTACGGATCCTTGGGGGCGCGATCGGCCGTGCGTTAGGCGCAGGCCGGCCCGTCTACGACACCCCCGTCAAGAACATGCGCGCAGCGCAGGCGGCCATGGCGGATCTCGAATTCCTAGAGGGCGAGGAGTTGCTGCAGCAGCAGCAGCGCATCGGCGACCTCGTCACCGCGGCGAACGAGTAGCAGCAGCGCTTCGACCCGGCCCAGCCATCCGCCTCCGCTTCAGGAAACACCGCGAACCCGGAGAGGGCCCTCCGGGACGCGCAACGGACATCCTCCCACGCCACAAGCGCGAGCCGCTCTGGCCGGCATCGGTCTGGTCGGAGCCGGCCCAATCGCGCCGCCACCGCTGGAGACGGCATTGCCGACGAGACGGCTGGCGACGGCCGGGTTTAGCAGCCGCCTCCCCCCGTGCGGCCGGCTCGGCGGCTCGAGCCGGCCTCGGAGGCTCCTGCACCCCGCGGTCCCGTGGCTGACAGGCTCGGTCCCCGCGTGCCCCACGACGAGAACGACGCCCGCCACCGCCTCGACAGGCTGGCGCGCTCCACGGCCCTGGAGGAGGAGAGCTCTGTCGGCCCGGTGTGCTTTGGCCCCCGCATTCGCAAGGAGCCCTTCCCCAAAGGTTTCTCGCTGCCCCGCGACTCGCCCAAGTACAACGGCGTCACCAAGCCGGAGGACTGGCTGACTGACTACACCACGGCCGTCGGCATAGCTGGCGGTAACCGGCGCGTGGCCGTACGATACGTCCCCCTCATGCTGCTCGGCTCGGCCCGGACGTGGCTTAACAGCCTGCGAGCCGGCAGCGTGAACTCTTGGCTGGATTTCGAAGACGCGTTCATCCGCAACTTCCCCAGCACCTATAAGCGACCCAGCAAGCCTCGCCAGCTCTCCATGTGCGTCCAGAAGCCGGGCAAGCCCCTTCACGACTTCCTCACGCGGTGGACGGAGCTCCGCAACTCCTGCGAGGGGGTCCACGAGGTCCAGGCCATCCAGTACTTCATCGACGGGTGCCAAGACGGCACTCTGGTCAAGCACCGGCTGGTGTGCAATGAGCCAGAAACCCTGGCGGAGCTCATGGCCGTGGCGGACAAATATGCTACGGCCGACTCCGCGATGAATGTGAAGGTCACGATCGACGCAGACGGCAAGCTCCTCCCGGTCCAGCCAGCGACCCCCAAGCCGGCTGGCGACAACAGCCAGCGCCGGCAAGACAACAACAACGATGGCAAGCGCAGGAACGACCAGCCGGCGCCCCGCTACGACAACCGGCAGGTCGCCGCTGTGGAAGGGGAGCAGCCGGCCGAACAAGGCTCTAGCCAGCGCCCGCGCACCGGCAAGGCCGCCTGGCAGCCCAAGCTGTCATTTGAGCAGATGCTCGACGCCCCCTGCAAGAACCACAGCGGCGCAAAGCCGTCGACGCACACGCTCCGGCAATGCAGCTTCACCCAACGCCTGTTGAAGGGCAACCTTCCACCCCCGCCACCCGGAGCCGGCTCGCAGCAGCCGCCGCTCCCGCCGCCTCCGCTGCCACCCGGCACCCTCGCTGACAACCCTTTCCCGCGCCCGGACGCATCCTACGTCATCTTCACTAGCGAGGGCGATGACAAGCATGCCAAGCGCAAGCACACGGCCGAGGTGAATGCCATCGTCCCTCCGGTTCCCCAGTACATGCATTGGTCCGACCGACCGGTCAGCTGGACCCGGGAGGACCACCCGGCCGTCATGCCTACGCCGGGTGGCTACGCCCTGGTGCTCGACCCCACCTTCGTCTCCGAGTAGCGCACCTGCCGTTTCTCGCGGGTACTGATCGACGGCGGCAGCAGCATCAACATCCTGTACCGCGACACCATGACCAAGCTCAGCATCGAGGCACGACAGCTGGAGCCGACTCGGACGGTGTTCCACGGCATCGTGCCGGGTCTCTCCTGCTCTCCGATCGGCCGGATCCGGCTTGACGTCCTGTTCGGCTCCAGCAGCCATTTCCGCCGCGAGCCGATCTGGTTCGAGGTGGTGGACCTGGCCAGCCCCTACTACGCGCTGCTGGGCCGGCCCGCGATGGCCAAATTCATGGCGGTCCCCCACTACGCCTACCTAAAGTTGAAGATGCCGGGTCCCAAGGGCCTCATCACCGTCGTCGGCGACTACAAGAAGTCCCTCCAGTGCGCCAAAGCCGGCTCCCAGCTGGCCGAGTCACTGGTCATCGCCGAGGAGAGGCGCCAGCTCGACCGGATCGTGGCGCTGGCCAGCGCGCAGCCGGCCGTGCCGACTCCGCCCAAGCCGGCCACCGACGAGGCCTCCTTCAAGCCGGCCAAAGACACGAAGAGGGTCCCGCTCAACCCGGCCAACCCCAGCTCCAGCAAGCACGTCGTCGTGGGCACCGGCCTCGACAGCAAATAGGAAGGCGAGCTCGTCGATTTCCTCCGTGAGAATCAGGATATCTTCGCATGGTCTCCCAAAGACATGCCGGGTGTCCCGAGGGAATTCGCCGAGCACAAACTTCACGTCCGCAAGGACGCCAAGCCTGTCCGGCAGCCGCTACGCCGCTTCTCCGAGGAGAAGCGAAGAACCATCGGTGAAGAAATCGCTCGGCTGCTCGCAGCCGGCTTCATCATGGAAGTCTTTCACCCGGAGTGGCTGGCCAATCCAGTCCTCGTCCTGAAGAAGAACGGCACCTGGTGGATGTGCATCGACTACACCAGCCTGAACAAGGCCTGCCCCAAAGATCCGTTCGCTCTGCCCCGGATCGACCAAGTCATCGACTCCACAGCCGGCTGCGAGCTCCTGTCCTTCCTGGACGCCTACTCCGGCTACCACCAGATCAAGCTGGACCCGGCCGACGCCCTCAAGACGTCCTTCATCATGCCCTTTGGGGCGTATTGCTACATCACCATGTCGTTCGGCTTGAAGAACGCCGGCGCCACCTTCCAGCGCTGCATGCAGAAATGCCTGCTGCCTCAGCTCAGCAGAAATGTGCACGTCTACGTCGACGACATCGTGGTGAAGACCAAGCAGCACCTCACGCTCCTAGCCGACCTCAAGGAGACCTTCGCCAACCTGCTGTAACACCCCAAAATTTTAATTTGGATTTTTCCAGCAAATTCTTTATTTGATCTTTTTGAGGAGGTTATTTGAATTTTTCATTTTCTCAAAAGAAGATTCTTCTGAAAACTGTTGTTGAAAATTATTTTGAGATCTTCCTCAGATAAGGTTCTGGTCTTAAGGATATTCTATTTCTTGGGATTTTTGTCATCAACATTTCTCTGGAGTATTTTTAATATTTTTAAAGAATTCTTTTATTGGTATTATTCTTTTCCCTTCTAAAAAGAGGATTCTTATCTCTCTTATTATAAACCATTTTAAAAAAAATTCTTCCCAAAAACCCCTCTCCTACTTTGGATCTAGTCAATAATCAAATTCCAGTAGGTTTCAACCTCTTATATATTTTCTTTCTATTTATTTCTCCCAAAAATATTTTTCTGTCATTTTCTGGCACTCCTTTGGTTTACAAAGGAAGTACCAGTTTTCTTTGAGATCTGGTCCCAAGAAAATTATCCTAGCTTGTCTTTAGTACCCTCAACCAAGATCTCCAAAAACATCCAGATCCATAGTTCAAAATTTTCAAAATTTGGCCACTGCAAGTTTGGACCAAATTTACTGTTTTGGGTGAAATTCGTATTTAATCTTCTCCAAAAATTCTGAGATAATTCAGGTAGCCTCTAGATGCATCAAGACTCCACCCCTCCAATTCTCAGCTCAAGAAAAATTTCCTACAAACGTGCAGCATTTCATCGAGCACGTGGTGAGCACCCTGATTCAGTCAAATTCAGAGAACTGCATTTGACAGTGTCGTTTTCTTCAGTCGATCGCCAGTTCCTCGCTTGGCCTCTTGCTCACTGCTCCTCCTCCTTATCCACGCGCCGCACGGTCGGTTGGCTGGACGTGGGCGTCGGTGCTGAGCCGTCCCATCGTCTCTGGCGAGTGCAGCAACGACAGAGCCTCCCGCCACGGCCGTCAGACGAGTTCAGTGAAGATCACCGAAATCCAGCACCGCCCAAGCCTCCTCAAGCTTCCGCGTGGCCATCTTATCCTCAGAGCACGCTAAGGGACACTCGCCGTGGCCTGAGACGCGCAGAGCACGCTCCCTGCCGCCGACGAGCCCGTGAGGCCATTCCGTCGCGTTTCCGAGCTCACGGCCAAATTAGACTAAGTTTATGCTTTGAATGGAACCTGGGGTCGAATCCGAAGCTGCCGACATCTGCTAATCGCCTGCTAAGCCACTGCCTCGCCGTAATTGCTCGCTGGACGTATCCCGTTCTTGGGTACCTCTTCGATTCCGGCTATAAATAGAGCCCCAGCCCCTCCTCTCACTCCAGCACATCTCCTCCCACTCCCATAGCTCCCGCAATCACACCAGAGGGACGCGGGGAAGCCTTCTTCTCCAACTCCGGCCACCCCGATCCGCCTCGGGCTTCTGGTCCGAGCCTCCCCACCTCCCAAATCTTGTCAGTACCCCACTTCTCCACCACCCGTTCTGACCCCCACTTCAATTCGGTGTTAGGTGAGCTCCTCGGGGAGATCCATCCTCACCCGACGCCGCCGTCCGCCGGAGAGGAGCTGGTCGTCGCCGTGAAGCTCTCCGTCGACTGCTTCCTCCACTCATCGACGCGGCCCACTCTCCTGAACACGACGGTACTCTCCTTTTCCCCTATCTCGCCGTGGTTCGTCGCCGGCGATCACCGGAAGCTCTCTGGCGCCGGCGACCTGTTTTCAAACCTGACAAGGGGCCCCGCCTGTCAGCCTCTCTGTTATTATTTCGAATCGTTTTCTGTTGGCGTATTCGGGCCGAATGCGTCTTCCCTTCGGGCTGGCGTAAAACGCCCGAAACGTTTTCTGTTTTCTCAGTCTAGCCCCTGGAAAGATTCCTATTCATTACAGATTGGTCCCTAGACACATTTTCTTTATAACTTTTAAACTAAAAATGATTTTTAGTTGATTCCTTTTCTGTCACCTTTATTTTTCTGTCTAGTTTTTTATAGTATTTATTTGAAAAATATTTGGGACAACTTTCTGTCACGCGCGGTATTTACGTTAGAATTCGTACTTGTGAATTTCGTAGATACCGAGGAGGGAGCCGGTGCCGTCAACTTCACCGAGTTAGACTTCGACTATTCCGAACCAGGCAAGCATGTTTGAACCTTTGATATGACGAGTGTTTTGCATGTTTGCTTGCATGATGTTTTGCATTGCATGTTTATGGAAGCATATGAAGTATGTTATATTTCATGCATGATGGGTTGCAAGTGAGCCACAAAAACTTGATGAGATTGAGACAACCTAGTCATGTTGTGGCATGATAGGTTGCACTCCGGTATTGTTGGAGCATGCCGGTATTAACAAGAAACTGTTTTAACTCCAGTATTGACCTAGATCGAGTCTTGTCCCCGTTCACCTTCTTTTCGTGCTGCCACATGTTTTCTGCAAAGAATACGGTTTAGTAGGATGCAAACCTCTTTCCATGTACACACCAAGTAGAGGGGCCGTGATGAAGGTACCATGGCCCTGGATAAAGCCAGTCATCCGGTCAGGGGGCATGGGTGTTTCCGGTCCGGGACCGAGAGGGGGGCACCCCTTAGAGCGCGTGAATATAAATTTGATCCCATGCTAATCGAGGTTGGAGCCTCCCCGTCTTAAGGTTTTTCCTGAACGTTGCCTAGGGTGATTCCTGGCAACAGGAGGTTAAAATGGGTGTGTACTGGTCAGATGTGTTTTCTTCTAAAATACCGTAGACGGAACTAGTCCTTTGTGACTACTGAAATCCGTCGGCAGTGGGTAAAGAGTACAACCTCTGCAGAGTCAAAACTATTCGAGTAGCCGTGTCCACGGTCAAGGACGTTGGTTGACAGGTCAAGTGTCGGTCTCAGTGTCAGTCTCTGGAGAACTAATATGTTAAACAACAGAAGTAAATTGGCTGAATATTATTTCTGTGGATGGACTAACCTGTTTATTTTGCCGGGTATTCCTTGGGATGGTGCTACCTCCTGGATTACTCGTATTTCTGAATGTTACTAATATAAGCCCTCGCTGTGATGTCGCGCAGACGTCCGCTTGTGGCATTGCTGTTATTTACTTTTCATATAAGCCCTCGCTGTGATGTCGCGCAGACGTCCGCCTGTGGCATTGCTGTTATTTACTTTTCATATAAGCCCTCGCTGTGATGTCACGCAGACGTCCGCCTGTGGCATTGTTGTTATTTACTTTTCATATAAGCCCTTTATGTGATGTCGCTCAGACGTCCGACTGTGGCATTCTTGTTACTTTAAATTTTGGCATAAGCCCTTTATGAGGTGTCGCCCAGACGCCCGACTGAGGCATGTCTTTTATTTCTTACCTTTCGAGGCGTCGCTTCAGACACCCGATCGGTCTTCTTCTTATTTTATTGGGACTTCGGGAGGACTACCGCCCGACTTCCTTTTTATTTTCCTGCAGTGCATATTTAATGTTTGTGTGTGCTTTACTAACCTGCTCATGTGCATCATGTTTACATTTGTTATATCTTATGTCCAAACTGTTTGCGAGTACATTCAAAGTACTCACGGGCTTTGCCCCTGGCTATTGTTTTGGCCAGACGTTGACGAAGGCGATCTTATGGATGAAGAGTACGATAGCGAGTCCGACGCCTAGAGGAGTTCCAGTCAGTCTCTTGTGATCCTGGAGTTTTGTCATGCGCTTTATATACGCTTCCGCTACCCCAAATAAATCATCGAGCCTCACTCTGACGCTTGATGAGCTGTAGGATATTCAGAGCTATGTCACTACTCCACCGTGACATATCCACCACTCTTTTATTTCGCGAGTCAGTAGTATGCCACCACCCCCTTTATGTCATATCCGCCCTTATGTGTAATAGGGGCGCGCTTGTAATATATTGTTGAGCAACCTCAGCTCAACCTTGTAATTTATTCAGTACTACTGGACTGTTGTATCAAGGAATTGTCTACCAGTAAGAAGGATTTTCTGTACTGGCCGGACTTTCAGGACGGTTTCTCAATAAATGTTTTTGTTGGAAAACCGGCCCTGACACCTGCGCCGGTTCCAGATCAAGCTCAACCCGGAGAAATGCGTCTTTGGCATGCCGGCTGGCCAGCTCCTTGGTTTCCTCATCTCGGAGCACGGCATTGAGGCCAACCCGGAAAAGGACAAGGCGATCGAGCGCATGCGCAAGCCGGCCCGGCTGCGCGACGTACAGAAGTTCACCGGCTGCTTGGCCTCTCTCAGCCGGTTCGTCAGCCGGCTGGGAGAGAGGGCCCTGCCCCTGTGTTAGCTGATGAAGAAGACGACGGCATTCGAGTGGAGCGACCAGGCGGACGAAGCCTTCCGCGACCTCAAGCGCATGCTATCCACCGCACCCGTCTTGGCCGCGCCGGCTGAGAAAGAGCCACTCCTGCTGTACATCGCCGCCACCTCCCGCACGGTCAGCACGGTGCTGGTGGTCGAGCGCCCTGAGGAGGGCAAGGTACAGCCGGTTCAATGCCCAGTGTATTTCCTGAGTGAGGTGCTCTCCGCCTCCAAGCAGAACTACCCTCACTACCAAAAGATGTGCTACGGCGTGTACTTTGCCGCCAAGAAGCTGAGGTAGTATTTCCAGGAGCACACCATCACCGTGGTGAGCACGGCCCCCATCGGCGAGATCATGGGCTGCCGGGACGCCTCTGGCCGGGTGGCCAAGTGGGCTATTGAGCTAGCCGGCCACACAATCCTCTACGAGCCCCGCACCACCATCAAGTCCCAGGCCCTGGCCGACTTCCTCGTCGACTGGACCAAAACCCAGTACCTGCCGCCGGCTCCCGAGTCGACTCACTGGCGCATGCACTTCGACGGCTCCAAGATGCGCAATGGCTTGGGAGCTGGCATCGTGCTGTCTTCCCCCAAGAACGACCGACTGCGGTACGTGCTCCAGATCCATTTCGCCGCCTCCAACAACGTTGCCGAGTACGAAGCCCTCGTGCACGGCATCCGGCTGGCCAGGGAGATCGGCATCCGGCGCATCCTCTGCTACGGTGACTCGGACCTGGTGGTGCAGCAGGTCTCCGGTGACTTGTTCGCCAAAGACGCCAACATGGCCAGCTACCGCCTCCTGGTCCAGCAGCTCTCTGGCGGGTTCGATGGTTGCGAGTACCTCCACGACCCCGCATGGAGAACGAAGCGGCCGACGCGCTGGCCAAGGTGGGCTCCACCCGGCAAGCCATCCCATCCGGCGTCTCCCTCGAGCACCTGAGGAAGCCGTCCATCAAGCCGTCTCCCAAGTCGGAATCCATCTTCGTCCCGGACGTCCCCGACGCACCCCCGCCCGACACTGGAGCTCCCGGCCCAAGCTCGGGGACTGCCGGTTCCGGCTCGGGGACTGCCGGCTCTGGCTCGGGGACTGCCGGCTCCAGCTCGGGGACTGCCGTCTCCGGCTCGGGGACTGCCGGCTCCGGCTCGGGGGCTGCCGTCTCCAGCTCGGGGGCTGCCGTCACGGACCCCATCCCGGCGGCCGTCTTCACAGTGGTGACGGCTCCGTCCTGGGCTCGGCCGATCCTCGCCTTCTTGGAAGACGGCGACCTTCCCAGCGACGAGTCCGAAGCCCGGCAAGTGCAGTGGCGAGCGTCCGCCTACAGCATCATCAACCACGAGCTCGTCAAGCGCAGCACGATAGGCGTGTTCCAGCGCTGCGTCAAGCAGGACAAAGGAATTGAGATCCTCCTTGACATCCACCAGGGCGAGTGCGGCCACCACGCCGCCTCGCGGTCCCTGGTGGCCAAGGCCTTCCGCCATGGCTTCTACTGGCCCACGGCCCTGCAAGACGCCGAGCAGCTGGTCCTCAAGTGCGAGGGCTGCCGATGCTTCAGCAAACGCAGCCACCAGCCGGCCTCAGCCCTCCAAACCATCCCGATCACCTGGTCTTTTGCCGTCTGGGGGCTCGACATGGTGGGGCCCTTCAAGACCGCCCGAGGAGGCATGACGCATTTGCTGGTTGCCGTCGACAAGTTCACCAAGTGGATCGAGGCTAGGCCAATCAAGAAGCTCGACGGACCCACGGCCGTCCGATTCATCAAGGATATCGCGGTCCGCTACGGCGTTCCCCACAGCATCATCACGGACAACGGCACCAACTTCGCCAAGGGCGTGCTGGCCCACTACTGCTCGGCATCCGGCTCGACTTGGCCTCCGTCGCACACCCCCAGTCGAACGGCCAGGTCGAGCGGGCAAACGGCCTCATCCTAGCCGGCATCAAGCTGCGACTCATCGAGCCACTCGTCCGCTCACCCGGCAGCTGGCTGGATGAGCTATCCTCTGGAGTCTCCGGATGACACCCAACCGCTCCACCGGGTTCACCCCGTTCTTCCTCGTCTACGGAGCCGAAGCAATCATTCCAACCGACGTCGAGTTCGACTCGCCCCGGATAACCATGTACACAGAAGCCGAAGCAAAGGAGGCACAAGAAGACGGCGTTGACCTGCTCGAGGAGGCACGCCTTCTGGCTCTCAGCCGGTCAGCCATCTACCAACAAGGCCTACGCCACTACCACAGCAAAAAGATCAAGCCCCTCGCGTTCCGCGAGGGCGACCTCGTGCTCCGGCTCGTCCAACGGACAGCCGGCCAGCACAAGTTGGCCTCCCCTTGGGAGGGCCCCTTCATCATCAGCAAGGCCCTCTGCGACCGGAACGCGTACTACCTCATCGACGCGCAGAAGCCGAACAAGCGCAAGAGAGATGGAGCCGGCGAGGAGTCCGGCCGGCCCTGGAACGCGGAGCTCCTCCGTCCATTTTACAGTTGAACGCATGCACGTATGTATCACCACCTTTTGAGTTTAATGAAAGCAGCAAGCCCCCCCCCCCCGCACGACAGCGGGCGCCCACCGAGTCGGCCTAGCCGGCTCGGGGGCCCCGGGGCTTCCTTTTCCTTTTTTACTAAGCTCTGTGTCTACACACTTCCCCGTTTTCGTTTCACCCGCCGAGTAGGCCCAGCCGGCTCGGGGGCTCGGGGGCTCTCCGGCTAGACCACGCCTTGCCATTTTCCTTTGTCCACTTCGAAGCGTATGAACCGCCAAAGCCCTCTCTTCCCCAGCCACAGCCGGCTCCCGGCTGTTCGGCCGGTAAGATCCAAAGGCCGGAAGCATCGTCACGCAAGAACGGCTAAGGAGGAGAGCCCGGCTCGGCCAACCCAGCCCTACCCGCCCTCACTTATTCACCGCATGACCGGCTGTGCGCCAGCCGGCTTCGCCGCCCGCCGCCAGCCGGCCCAGTGGGTGTTTCGCTCGCGCTCGACGTCCGGAAAAGCCTAAGTATTGTGCGTCCCCTCTAAAGGCCGAGTTCCCGTCCTAGCCACAGACCGCAACCCGGCTGTCCGGCTAGCGGGAAGGAAGCTCGAAGAAAAGACAAACAAGAAAAAGGCCCAAGGCGAACAGCAAAAAGCGAAAACACGAAAGTTGGCGCCACAAAATTTATAAACAGCACGGGCCCGCGGCCTCAAGTTCATTACATAAACTACACCCCCAGTGGGTGGACCTGCTACCTAACAAAATTCAAGTACCGAGTACAGGAAAGATAAAGAGAAGTCCTAAGCGGCGCCTGCATCGGCTCCGGTCGGCGCTGGCTCGGCGGAGGTAGATGCGGCTCCGGTCGGCGCCGGCTCGGCGGAGGTGGATGCGGCCACCGGGTCGGGCCTGGAGCTCTCCGGCCTCTCGGTCGTCGCGGTGTCGTCCGGGTCGTTTTCGTCGTCGGCGTAGGCTCCCGTCTCGGCCGAGCTGCCGTCCGGATCGTTGAGCTGCAGGCCGAACTCGTCGGCAGGGAGCTCCTCGCCGTCTTCCTTCCACTCCAAGACGAATTCGTCGTACGGGGCGAACGAGGCCAGGTAGCTGGCCCGCTCGGCGATCCGCCGCGCCTGCGCCGCCAAGTGCTCCTCCGCGCCGGCCCGCTGCGCTGCCAGGCGGTCAAGGTCCACGCCTGGATACCATGACGCGACGAATTGCAGCGCCGTCTCCGCGCCGGCGCGGGCCGCAGATGCCCTCCACGCGCCGAGCCGGTCCACGCCGGCCTCCAGCCACCGCGCCAGCCGGGTGACGCTATTCGGCACCACCGCGCTCAGCCAGAGGCTCCGCGCCATGACCAGCCCGGCATCGAACAGCCGGCGCATGTAGCCCTCGACGACGCCAAGACGGGCCTCGCCGGCCAGGACGATCTCCGACAGGGTCCAGGCGGCGTAAACGTCGATGTCCGCCCCTAGCGCGCGCTGGTCCGCTCGGTGGGCGTAGACGGCCGCATCAGCCGCCTCCTGCGTCTCGGGGAAGACTCCTGCCAAGGAGGAAAACAAGTTAGACAGAAGAAAAACAACTTGCTGGGTCAGCCAGCCGGACCGAAGAAAAGACGACACTCATGGGAGAAGGTCTCGTCGAGGTGTTGCGCCTCGCTCAGCATCCCATTCTCCCGTATCGCCGATGCGCGGGCCTGGGCCTCGAGATCCTTCTCGAGCTGGGCGATCCTCCTGCGGCGTCCGCCAGCTCCTCGGCCGCCTTGGCGCGCTCTTCCGCCAGCCGGCCCAGCTCCGTTTGGTGGGCTTCCCCCGCCTTGGCCTTCTCGGCCGCCAGCCGGTCCACCTCGGACTGGATCCGGTCGCGGTCGGCGATGGCAAGATCGCGCTGCTCGCCGGCTTCGGAAAGCCGGCTTCGGAGACCCGGCACCTCGGCCGCATCAGCTGCGCGACAGGGTCCCCGGTCAGGCGCCAGAAGCAAGGACAAGAAGGAAAAAAAGGCAAAGCTATAAGATTCGACCCGGCTGCTCCGCAGTCCGGCCCGAATCTCGGGGGCTACACCCAGTGGGTGCGCTGGCGCGCCCCCACTGAAGGCATGCAAGGAATACCTTCAACCCGGCTCAACTCCTCCTCCTTGTCGTCTAGCTGGGTCTTGACCTCGCGGAACCGCTCCCGAAGCCGGTTGTACGCGCTGGCCCGCAGGTCGTACAGATGCTGCGCACAGACAAGAGTTAGAAAAATGAAAAAGACGAGCTATAAGATTCGACCCGGTTGCTCCGCAACCCGGCCCGAACCTCGGGGGCTACACCCAGTGGGTGCGCTGGCGCGCCCCCACTGATTCGACGACCAAGACAAGAGAAGAGTAAAAACTTACCGCAAACGCCTGCTCTAGCCTCCGCGCCGCCTCCTGCTCCTCCCGGACAAAGGGCTGCAGGCGCTCGCTCCGCCCGCGAAGCTGCAAGCGCAAGGCATCCTCCGCGTCATCCTCCCGTGTGCGCGGCCCGACCACAACCTGGCCAGCGCTCGCCCATGGCCGCTGGATCACGGTCCCGGAGCCGGATCCGCTTCCACTCGGCCGCTCGGAGGTTGTAGCGGCTTGGGGCGGAACGACCACCAGGGCACCGGCGTCTCGAGCCGCGGCCTCCGGGGCCGGCGTCGTCTACGCTTGGCCGGATGGCGCGGAGTCCGCCTCGCGCCTCTCTCCGCCACCCTCGCCTCCTCCGACCGGGTCGGCCCGGGGCGGCATGTCCACGACGATGTCCTCATCAACGTCTGACTCGCCGTCGGCCGGCTTCCTCCGCCCGGCCGGCTCCGTCGCCCCCTCCGGCTGCGGCTCGATGATCGTCACCGCCGGCTCTGTCCCCCTCTCCATCTCCGGCCAGGCTGGGTCCGCGGTGATCCTTGCCCACTTTGCGGAGGCCCTCTCCCACGCCCGGGCCGAGGCCTCCTCCATCTCCTTCTCGGCCTTCGTGCGACCCCGCCAGGCATCGCGTCTCACCGCGTCAAGGTCTTGGCCGGACTGGCGGGCCTCGATGTCCTTCTCCGCGGTCTGGGCCGGCTCGGGGTCGATGGCGCTGCTCCGGGTCTTCCTCCAGCCGCGGCCTCCGCTGCCGCCAACGCCAGGTCAACGGCGGACCTGTGCATAGGAAGTTCATCACCACAAAGGCTTAAGCAAGAAACAAGCAAGAGATCATAAAAGACAAGAGACGCTTACCCGATGACCTTCGGGGCCTCCCGCCTCGGGCCCACGGACGGGGCGAGCCGGCGCTTCTTCGCCACGACGGCCCTCTCGCGCGCCGGCCCCGTCGCCGCCGGGCGCTTTGCGGCCGGTCTCGCCTCGACCGGCTCCTTCCCGTGTGGCCGGCTGCCGGACGCCCCCGCGCGGGCCGGCCCGGCGCCGGCCGCCTTCCGCAGCCGTCTCGGGGGGTCGACGCTGCCGTCCTCCCCAGCCGAGGGCGCTGCACCGTGGGCACCGGTCAGGCCCTCCTCGTCGTCGTCCGGCCAGTCGCGTAGAAGTTCTAAGGGCAGAGACTTACCCGCACTCCGCGACCCGCCAGTCGCGACGTCGGCTAGGCGCGCCTCGACCGCCCCCTCCTCCGCCTCGGCGCCGGCCTCCTCCATGTTCGAGTCGGGCAAGTCGGCCAGCAGGATCTGGGGATTCGACCCGTCATGATTCTGCTGGCTGGCGAATAGCTGCGGCCCTCCCGCGGCGTCAGGGCACATAAATAACGTTGAGGCGGCAAAAAATAAAGACCAGGGACTCACCGCCGGCGCCGGGTTCTCCCGGTGATAGGCCTCCTTCCCGAAGCACCACCCGTCCTCCTTCAGCCCAGCCTTGGAGATGTAGTTCACCTGCTGGGCGATCCCGGCCCGCGTCAGCTCCTTGGTCGACATCCGGGTCGGGTCACGCCGGCCGCTCATGACGCAGATCTGGTGTGCCCGGCGCTGCAGCGGCAGCACCCGGCGGGCGATGAAGGCCGCGATGAGGTCAGCCGGCTTCAGTCCCTCTCGATCCGTCATCTCCCTGACCCGGTGGCAGATGTTCAGGAGCTCCTGTGGCGGCTTCTTGGGGCAGTAGCCCCAATTCGGCTTGGCGAGCGGCGCCATGTTGACAAAGGGTGGAAGATTTATGACGTCCACCGCCAGGTCGGCGTTCCGGACGTAGAAGAACATCGTCTGCCACTTCTTGGCTGAATCCTCAAGCGGCAGCTTGGGAAACGGCCCGTTCACCCGGCCGGTGACCACGGCGGCCCCGCAGTCCGACATTGCACCAGCCGACGCCCCTTGTTGCTTGAGGAAGAACATCTTCGCCCACAGCTCCACGTCCGGCAGCATTCCGAGGTAGCCCTCGCAGAGCGTGGCGAAGCCGGCGATCTGTAGCACGGCGTTGGCGCCGAGGTGATGCGGCTGCAGCCCGAAGAAGTCGAGGAGGCGGCGGAAGAAGAGGCTCGTGGGGAGGCCGAGCCCGCGTTCGAAATGCGAATAGAAGACGACGTGCTCGCCCTCCCGCGGCTGTGGCACCCTCTCCGGGCCGGGCGCGCGCGCGACCAGCGCCTCCGCCGGCGGCAACCGCTTCGTCCGGCGAAGGTACCGGATGTTCTCTTCGGACGTAATCGAGCCCTCCCAAGAGCCTTTCGGCAGCGCCATTGGAGGGCTCTGCGAGCGAAAAGCTGCGGCGATGAAGAAAAGAGGAGGAGGAGACGACTGCGTGCTGCGGGCCTCGGGTCGCGGTGCGCGGCAGCGGGCGTGGACAGGGTGCGCGGCGGCGGCACTTCGTTCGGGCGCAGTGGAGAAGAAGCAAGACGAGAGGAGCAAGGAGCGGAGTGGACACGCGAGAGTGTTTCCGTCGCTCTCCCTCCCCTCTCTTTATAACCGCGAAGAGGACGTGGGGGAGTGGGATCCTTTGCGCCCACGATCCCCAATCCCCGCACTGTGCGCGCACGTTTTCCGCGCTCATTTACTGCACGGGGAAGCGCAACCGCCAAGCGCCGCCATAGTAAATCCCTCGCGCGCGGGCCGAGGGCGTGTCGTGGCGGGCCTGGTCTGCAGTCGTGTCCCGTCGTGCGCGTGGGCTGGCAGGCCTCGCCCGCCGCGGAGCACCACGTGGCGGCCCGTCAAGCAGCGGCGGGCGCGAGGCGTCGTACGAAGCAAGATTCAACCGGCGGACGTTTCCGTTTCCCGCCCAGGCCGGGGTGCCGCGACCCGGCGTCCGGAAGCCGGCGTCCGTGTCCGCCTTGCCGGCAGGCGGACGAACGAGGCCGTCCGGCCGGGCTCCCGCACTTCACCAACAAACCGACTCCTCAGGGGGTAAGCTGCGAAGGCCCCCTTGCTTGGAGTCGGCGAGCCTTCACAGCTTCGGGGACTACTGTCGGGGGGATGATCCCCGGGTAGGCAACGGAGCTCGAACCCCTTCTTAAAAAATCACCGGAGCAGGTCAAGTCCCTCAATCCGGCTTGCCGGCATGCCGGCTCCCCAGCGCGAGCCGGCTCGGCATGGCGACCCGGCCTGGCCGGTTGGCCCATGCCGGCTGGCCACGAGAGGACAAAGCCTTCGTGACAAGGCAATCGTGGCTACAACGCTCCTTCCTTTACGCTGACAGAGCAAGCGTGGCTACAGCGTTCCCTGCACACCTGCCCGAGGCGGGTGGTGTCAGAGCGGCGCGGTCCTGTAGCATTGGCGGCGCCGGCCGCCCTCTGACGACGGACAAGACGTGCCACAGTGCCCCGTACCCGGAGTGACGAAAGACAAGACCTGCCACAGTGCCCTGCACCCGGTGGGTGCGGCGCACCAGGCCGACCCGGCGACCCGGCGGCCCCCACCACCGGCTCCCGGTCAATGACACCAGGGCCCCGCGCTTTTGTAACCTTACCATTGTAACCCTGGGGGTCGGCCTATAAGACCCCCTCGGAGGCCTCCCTGCAGGGGGGTTGGATCCAGTTCGCTCTCTTCCTGGTTAGCATTCTGGAGGCTGAATCTCTCTCGGTGAGCTTTGTCGAACATCCAGTAGCAACACACACTCTCGCAGGAGAGGCAGAACGGTGGCCTAGCCCCTTCTTCCTCCTCCTCCCGAACAGCTCCAGGAGCGACCTTGTAGCCCTTGTGCTTTCCATACTATACTCGGCAGGATTAGGGGTGTTACCTCTCCCGAGGGCCCCGAACCTGGGTACGTCTCGTGTCTCGCACCTGCTCGTGCCAACCTCGCCTCCGGAACCCACCGGCGTCCTCAGGTAGCCCCACCTCTTTAGCCATCTTATGGCATCTGCCATGAGAATACCATGACAAAATGCAAATAAAAGGTAAATAAAGTAAATGCAAGTGAATGATAATTTGTATGAAAGTACTTGGTAATTTTGATGATGTCTTCCCGGCAACGGCGCCAGAAATTCTTAATGTACTTCTGAGCTGCGTTGGTAATTCCCTGAAGAGGAAGGGAGATGCAGTACAGTAGACATAAGTATTTCCCTCAGTTAAGAACCAAGGTTATCAATCCAGTAGGAGAACCAAGCAAAATACCGTTAAAGCGCACCTGCACACACAAGAGCAAACACTTGCACCCAACGCGAATAAGAGGGTTGTCAATCCTCTTAGCGGTTATTTGTAAGGATTAAATCTTATCGAGATAAATAGATAAACTAAACTACTAATTAAAATAAAAGTAAATAAATTGCAGCAAGGTATTTTTAGGTTTTTTATATGATAAATATAGACCCGGGGACCATAGTTTTCACTAGAGGCTTCTCTCTTGAGCACATAAGCATACGGTGGGTAAACAAATTACTGTTGGGCAATTGACAGAATAGCAAATAATTATGACGGATTCATGACAATGATCATGTATATAGGCATCACGTCCGAGACAAGTAGACCGACTCCTCCCTGCATCTACTACTATTACTCCACCCATCGACCGCTATTTAGCATGCATCTAGGGTATTAAGTATGAAACAGAGTAACGCCTTAACCAAGATGACATGATGTAGAGAAACAAATTCAAGCAATATGAATAAACCCCATCTTTTTATCCGTAATGGCAACAATACAAATACGTGTCATGTCCCTTTCTGTCACTGGGATTGAACACCGCAAGATTGAACCCATCACAAAGCACCTCTCCCATTGCAAGATAAATCAATCTAGTGGGCCAAACTAAACCGATAGATCGGAGAGAAATACAAAGCTATAACGATCGTTCATAAAAGAGTTCAGAGAAGACTCAAATATTTCTCATGAATAATCTGATCATAAACTCACAATTCATCGGATCCCAACAAACACACCACAAAAGAAGATTACATCGGATAGAACTCCAAGAACATCGAGGAGAACATTGTATTGAAGATCAAAGAGAGAGAAGAAGCCATCTAGCTACTAGCTATGGACCCGTAGGTCTGTGGTAAACTACTCACACATCATCGGAAGGGCAGCAAGGTTGATGTAGAAGCCCTCCGTGATCGATTCCCCCTCCGGCAGAGTACCGGAAAAGGCCTCCAGATGGGATCGTGGAAGAACAGAGGCTTGCGGCGGCGGAATGGTTTTTTCTTCTGGCTCTCTGGGGGTTTTCGAATATTTGTGAATTTATAGAAGTGGAATTAGGTCAAAAGGAGTCACGTGGGCCCCACAAGGCAGTACGGCGCGCCCCCCGAGGCGCGCCCTAGTGCCTTGTGAAGCCCCTGTAGGGCTTCTGGCCTCCTCCCGAAGCTTCCCAGGTTTCTTTTGTCCAGAAAAAAATCTCCAAAAAGGTTCGTGGCATTTGGACTTCATTTGGTTCTGTTTCTCTGAAAAGCCAAAAACAAGCAGAAAGCAGCAACTGGCACTAGGCACTAAGTTAATAGGTTAGTCCCAAAAAATGATATATAATTGCTTGTAAATGTATATAAAACATCCAAGATTGATACGATAACAGCATGGAACAATCAAAAATTATATATACGTTGGAGACGTATCATTGGCACATGCAAATTTACTTGGAACGGCATGGAAATACCGCATATAGGTAGGTATGGTGGACTCATTTGGCACAACTTGGGTTTAAGGAGTTGGATGCACAAGCAGTATTCCCGCTTAGTACAAATAAAGGCTAGCAAATAGATTGAGAAGCGACCAACCAAAAAGCGAAAACGGTCATAAACATGCATTGAACATAACTAACACTGAATAATGCACCATAAGTAGGATATAATTTTGTTGCATAACTATTGACTTTATGTGCATGCATAGGGAATCACAAACCTTAACACCAATATTCTTACTAAATCACAATTACTCACTAACATGACTCACATATTATCATCTTCATATCGCAAAACTATTGCAAGGAATCAAACTTATCATATCCAATGATCTTTCATGAAAGTTTTTATTATATCCCTCTTGAATATTCATCACTTGGGACCAAATTCATATCTTGTGCAAATTACCATTAGTATTATCAACTCTCAAAAAGATATAAGTGAAGCATGAGAGTGCAAATATTTCTTCAAAATTTAATCTTAACAACTCTCAAAATAATATAAGAGAAGCACGAGAGTTCAAATATTTCTTCAAAATATAGCCACCGCCGTGCTCAAAAAGATTTAAGTGAAGCACTAGAGCAACTGCCTAGCTCAAAAGATTTAAGTGAAGCACATAGAGTGTTCTAACAAATCATGATAAACGTGTGGCTCTCTCAAATAGGTGTGTCCAGTAAAGATGATTGTGACAAACTAAAAAGCGAACAAAGCAAAGACTCATATAATACACGACGCTCCAAGCAAAACTCATGATATGTGACGAATAAAAATATAGCTCCAAGTAAAATTACCGATAGTTGGTAGAAGAAAGAGGGGATGCCTTCCGAGGCATCCCCAAGCTTAGACGCTTGAGTCTTCCTTGAATATTACCTTGGGGTGCCTTGGGCATCCGCAAGCTTAGGCTCTTGCCACTCCTTATTCCTTCATCTATCGTGATCTCACTTAAAACTTGAAAACTTCAATCACACAAAACTCAACAAAACCTTTGTGAAATCCGTTAGTATAACAAATAAATATTTAACTTTAAGTACTGTAGTAAATTGATTCATATTTAATATTGGCATAATGCTACTGTACTCCAACTTCTCCATGACTCATACCCCCCGATACGATCCATAGATTCATCAAAATAAGCAAACTATGCAACAAAAACAGAATCTGTCTAAAACAGAATAGTCTGTCAAGATCTATTTAAAATCTATAATTCTGTAACTCCAAAAATTCTGAAATATTAGGACAACGTGGGCAATTCATATACCAATACTGTGTAAAAATTTCAGATTTTTATGACGCTTCAGTACAGAACTAAAATTCCAGCACTAGATGCAAAACTTTCTGTTTTCCAAACAGCATCAATTATACTATCTTCCAAATCATCCCAAAGGCTTTACTTGGCACAAACACTAATTAAAACATAAAAACACAATCATAACAGTAGCATAATTGTGTAAACACACAAGAACAGAAATAAAAAGCAAAATTTTATTTTATTCATTGGGTTGCCTCACAACAAGCGCTATTGTTTTATGCCCCTAGCTAGGCATAATGGATAGTTTCAAGTATTGGCATCCTTCTTCTTATTATCCAAAGATGTACTTTCATCAGAAGGTTTTTCAAAATTAATATGAAACACATCATCCATAGAAATTTTAGCATTAGCAAGTTGTCCATCTGCAAATCCCTCTTGATTACCGGCTACAATCCAAGAGTATTGTCTATTAACACTATTGAAAACTTGTTGGATTATATTCAAAGGGGAAACTTCTTTTTTAGTATTCTCATCAAAGATGTGGTCATTGCAGAACAAATACCTCAACAAGTAATCACTATTATAAAGGATCTCATCTATTACCGGTTTTTCACGGTTCATACCATAAAAATCAAAGATCTCCCTAGCTTCTCGCACTATGTAATCAAATTCATTCATGAGGACAAGGGTAGCTATTTTCTTAACTCCAGGATTTTTTATAACCGGTAACTCATAAAACAATCTTTGCAAAGTAGGATGGGTGCAAATAAATCTTCTTTCAAGTTTAAGAACAAGTGCGGAAATAGCTTCGGCATAATTTTTGGTTTTTTTAAGTATAGGAGCATCATCACAAGCCAAGGTCCCAATGCAATTAAAGAATTCTTGGATGACACTTTTTCCTATAACATTCCCATGTCCCAACACAAAAGTTTTAGCATCAAGATTGGTAGAACTTCCAATTTTAGGAGTTCTACCATCATCAGTTTCTGCCATGCCAAAATCACTCATGATAACAACTTCAAGCAAGCGAACAAGAAAACACGCAAAAAGGCAAACGGAAAATATTTTTGTATTTTTGTAAAAAATATTAGAAGTGGGGGAGATGAAAATGAGAGGCAAAGGCAAATAAAATAAATGCAAGGAGATGAAAGTTTATGCGTAGGTACTTGATAGATGTTGATGATGTCTCCCAGGCAAGGGCGCCAGAAATTCTTCCTGCTACTTGTGAGCGGCGTTGGGATTTCCCCGAAGAGGAGGGGATGATGCAGTACAGTAGAGATAAGTATTTCCCTCAGTTATGAAACCAAGGTTATCAATCCAGTAGGAGAATCACGCGACAACTCGTTAGCAGCCCCTGCCCACAAAATAACAAATCCTCGCACCCAACGCGAACAAGGGGTTGTCAATCCCTTGGCGGTTAATTGCAAGATTAAATTGTATGGTGATAGATATATAGATAGATCGAACAAAAATACAAAATAAAATAAATAAAGTAAAATTGCAGCAAGGTATTTTTAGGATTTTCAATATATGATAAAGGTAGACCCGGGGGGCATAGTTTTCACTAGAGGCTTCTCTCTTAAAAATAGCATACGGTGGGTGAACAAATTACCGTTGGGTAATTGATAGAAAAGTAAATAATCATGACGATATCCAAGGCAATGATCATGTATATAGGCATCACATCCGAGACAAGTAGACCGAAACGATTCTGCATCTACTACTATTACTCCACACATCGACCGCTATCCAGCATGCATCTAGAGTATTAAGTTCATAAAGAACGGAGTAATGCCTTAAGCAAGATGACATGATGTAGACAAAGTAAACTAACGCATGAATAAACCCCATATTTTTACCCTTAATAGCAATGATACATACGTGTCATGTCCCTTTCTGTCACTGGGATTGAGCACCGCAAGATCGAACCCATTACAAAGCACCTCTTCCATTGCAAGATAAATCAATCTAGTTGGCCAAACCAAATCAATAGATCGGAGAGAAATACGAAGCTATAACAATCATACATAAAAGAGTTCAGAGAAAACTCAAATAATATTCATGGATAATCTGATCATAAACTCACAATTCATCGGATCCCAACAAACACACATCAAAAAGTGATTACATCGGATAGAACTCCAAGAACATCGAGGAGAACATTGTATTGAAGATCAAAAAGAGAGAAGAAGCCATCTAGCTACTAACTATGGACCCGAAGGTCTGTGGTAAACTACTCACGCATCATCGGAAGGGCAGCAAGGTTGATGTAGAGCCCCTCCGTGATCGAATCCCCCTCCGGCAAAGTGCCGGAAAAGGCCTCCAGATGGGATCTCTCGAGAACAGGAACTTGTGGCGGCGGAAAAAGTATTTCGTGGACTCCCCTGTTGGTTTCCCGATTTTAGAGTATTTATAGAGGTGGAATTAGGTCAAACGGAGCAGAGGTGGGCCCATGAGGCACCAGGGCGCGCTCTGGTGGCTCGTAGCCACCTCCTCTGTCTTCTGGCCCTCTCCTGAAGCTTCTAGTGTCTCTTATGTCTAGAAAAAAATCTCCAAAAAGTTTCGTGGCATTTGGACTTCGTTTGGTACTGATATTCTGAAAAACCAAAAACAGGCAAAAAAACAGCAACTGGCACTGGGCACTAAGTTAATAGGTTAGTCCCAAAAATGATATATAATTGCTTGTAAGTGTATATAAAACATCCAAGATTGATACTATAATAGCATGGAACAATCAAAAATTATAGATACGTTGGAGACGTATCAAAGGATTTATCCAAAGATTGGTCATGTGAGAGTTGAACTTATTGCAAGCTTGTCTTGAAGAAGAAGATTGTGTGAACTTTCATGTTTACCTTCAAGACATCATCTTAGTGAATCAAGTTGATCAACACACAAAGCATACAAGATGTACCGAGAGGGATCATGTGATCCCATGGTATGGTAAGCATTGTCCATTACGCTTTGTGTACTAACCCGTGGTCTACGTGAGAGTTCTATGTGGGGTTAGGTATGTTTCCATGGGCTTGCGTCAAGAGGAAGATCTCATTCAACCCATGGAGGATGACATCAAGTGGTGATCGTCATCAAGATTTCGGTGTTCAAGTTCAAGTGGAGCATCACGAAGATATCATGCTTGAAGCTTGCCGTCCATTGTGGTGACAATGGACTTGTGAAGATGTGCCGAAGAGTGGCTCACCCATAGTGGAGTATGGGGGAGCAATCAACTAGTCTTCATCGAGCGTGCACACTCAAGAAAGGTGGTCCAACTTGAGGAAGTCAAGATCGTCATCATCTAGCTCAAGTGGACTTTGTGCAAGGCAAAGGTTTACCCTTGATAGGTTTTCTATTTTACCGGTCTCATGGTGGTAGTTGGGAGACCGGGTTATAGGATCGATTACCGTTCTATCAAGGGGGGCTCTCAAGTAAGTAGCTTGATCGTATCGTTCGTAGAGAGCTCAAACCATTGCATCCTTGGCATCATCTTTCTTGGTTCTTATGTCACTCTTCTCTTTGTGAGGTTTTAGAGTTTGTGTTCGTCTTCTTGTCAAACTCAAGCTCATCGAAAACGGAGTTCGCATGCATCTTCTTTGCGTTTTCGATGTTGGAGAGTTTGCCGGTTCATATTGTGGGAAGGTCCTCTTCCTTATCATATTGGCATTTCTTCACCATTGCTAGTTCTTATTATCCCATCGTTGTTGGATAGTACTTGTCGTCTTCTATCCAACAAGCTTGAGTTTGCTGTTTTCGAAGTCCGTTTGCAGGAGTTATAGCAGTTTCAGTTTTGGGGTTTCCTTCTGTTTTGCTTGGGTAGTTTTTCTGCTCGAGCGGTAGTACTGCTCTAAGCGGTAGTACAACTCCCCCGAGCGGTAGTACCGCTTGCGCGGTACTTCCGCTTCCTTCTACCGCAACCACTTCCGCCTATTTTTATGCTTCTGTTGCCCAATCTACTCGAGCGGTAGTAGAGAGCGGTAGTACTGCTCAAGCGGTAGTACTGCTCACCCAAGCGGTAGTACTGCTCAAGCGGTAGTACTGCTCCCCTGAGCGGTACTACCTCTCTGGCAGAACTACTGCTCGTGTTTTTCTATCTCATTGGGCTGTTTTGACCGTGCTAAGCGGTAGTACCGCTTCCCCGAGCGGTAGTACCGCTTGAGCACGACTTGTGGGCATAACGGTTGGATTCGGGGGGGTGGCTATTTAAGGGGGCTTTCTTCCCCAATGGTTCTTATCCTTCAAGCTCGTGTTCTTCCCCCATTGTTGATCTTCTTCGAGCTTGCTATCTCTCAATCCCTCCAATGATTCTTGCTAGTTCTTGAGGGAAAAGAGAGAGAAGTTCTAGATCTACATTTCTACCAATCACTTTCTCCTCTATGTGAGGGGAACCCCTTGGATCTGGATCTTGGAGGTCTTCGTGTTCTCTTCTTCGCTCTTCCTCTCATTTTCCTCCCTAGCATTACTTGCTTTGGTGGGATTTGGGAGAGAAGGACTTGGGCACTCTGTGTGCCCTTGCCATTGCATTTGGTGCATCGGTTTGAGTTCTCCACGGTGATACGTGGAAGTGAAGTTGAGAAGCTTGTTACTCTTGGGTGTTTGGGCACCCTAGAGCTTGTTCCTCTTGGGTGCCTTGGTGCCCTAGACGGTTGGTGTTGTCGGATCTCAATCATTGTGGTGTAAAGCTCCGGGCAAGCGTCGGGGTCTCAAATTAGGTTGTGGAGATCGCCCCGAGCAATTTGACGGGTACCGGTGACCGCCCCCAAGGGTTGCCAAAGTGTACGGGTTCGGTGACCACCCCCAAGGGTTGCCATTTGTACGGGTTCGGTGACCGCCCTGAAGGGTCCCTTAGTGGAATCACGACATCTTGCATTATGCGAGGGTGTGAGGACATTACGGTGGCCCTAGTGGCTTATTGGGGAGCATTGTGCCTCCACACCGCTCCAAACGGAGATTATCATCCGCAAGGGTGTGAACTTCGGGATACATCGTCGTCTCCGCGTGCCTCGGTTATCTCTTACCCGGGCCTTTTACTTATGCACTTTACTTTGTGATAGACATAGTGTTTCATGTTATATATCTTGGTATCACTTAGTTGTTTATCTTGCTTAGCATAAGTTGTTGGTGTACATAGGTGAGCCTAGTTGTTGTAGGTTTTGTGCTTGACAAATTAACCGCTAGGTTTATTCCGCATTTGTTTAAGCCTAAACCGTAATTATTTTAAAGCGCCTATTCAAACCCCCCTCTAGGCGACATCCACGATCTTTCAACTTTGCTATTGCCCAATCACCATTCGAAGAACTTCCTCAAAACATTCTTGTGGTAAACGCACCTTATGAAACTCGCCAAAAATATTTCGTTTTCAACAATATATATATACACCTTTTAATTGTGTCCATTCAAAAGAAACTTTGGATTGTGAGGTATTTGAGCTTCTAATAGTTGGCAATTCTGTTGTTAACATAATAAGATTGAAATATAATGTTGCCTTATAGAAGCAAGAAAATAGAAAGAAATGACCTCTCACAGATTGGAGGTGTAAGCACTTCTCCGCGGGGCGAGGCGAGATGGAACAAGGGAGGAGTGCCTTGTTGGCATAACTACATAATGCCCTGCGCATAGCTGCAGAATTTTTTAGCAATGAACTTATCAAAAAATGATATTAGAATATATGAGAATGGTACCACACCACATTCAACCTAGAGGTAAATGGAGGGTGGATGCATGTTATATTGTCTTGTGGCACTCAAGTTCAATTATTTATTGTTGAAAAAATAAAAATAAAATAATGGTGTGGAGGGATTTCATGGGCTAGATGATGTGGAGGGCTTGCATGTGGTGGAAAGTGGAAAGTTGAATGGTTGCATGGGGTTTGATGGTGTGGAGGGAGTGCATGTGGTGGAACGTAGAAAGTGAAACATTGATTGGTTGCATGCGCTTGATCATGTGAATGGCTTGCATGCGCATTTAAATGCAAGGTGGCATGTGTGAGGCATATGTGATGAGGTGGATAGGTTGCATGTTAAGATAAATAAGATAGTGGGGATGAACTTCTTATGTATATAGGATGTGGTATTATGCAGGTTAAAGAAGGGAGTGTGCAAGTGGGAGTGAATGGATAGACCGGACGCACAAAAGTGGAGATGGGGCCGAACCTGAAACGGGAGCGACGGGAGCGTAGTGAACTGGTGGGTTCGATGGCACAACATATATGATGAAGTTTTTTTTTCATTTATTAATTTGTTGGAGCACCATTAAGCTAAACAAGGGAAATCACTGATTCGAGGAGGCAGGCCCATGCCGCAGCTGATATGAGGCTGGTACATCTATATGGCGAGCTCGCTGGATCTTTGAGGGAGAGAGGAGCTTGCTGAAATGTTGACAATGATGATGATACAACTGAGAGGGATCATCTCATTAGAGCGGTTAGTGCCACAAGACAACAAATGTGACACAATGATGTCAGACATCGAGAAAACAAATATTAGGGAGGTTGGTGTTTGGGGTGGGGTGGGTAGGGTGGGGACATGCGTGGTGGTGCACAAGCACAACCGCCTTCCAAACCAGACTCCGGTCTTGAGATTGATGAAGTCGGCCAACTACGGTATTTTGGTATTCCTCCCTCTAGAAATCGGGCAATTTCTCGATAGGTTGTTCCGACACCTTTCAATCCTAAGTCTACACCACACATCTTTTCCATGCATCTTTGTTGAATTTACTAAGCTGAAACCTATGAATGTTACCCAACCATGGTAAGCATTGTTTCGTTGTATTCTTGCAACTCTTCATTGTCTTCTCTTGTCATACCTGCACACTTGCGTATTGAGTATTTGATCAAGTGTGGAATGATATCATATAGAAATAAGTAAAGTTCTGGCGGAATATGTATAGGGGTGACTGGGTATTGGAATGTTCAAAGCAGAGGAGTATTTTATAGTAAGCATAATCCATGAGAAGAGATAGATGGTTGTATAATACATTTCTTGAAATAGGCTTTCGCCCCGCTTTATATAGAAAGCAACAACCCATGAACAAAGGACACGGCGGAACGATACAAGGTGATGTGATAGCTCTCATACAATATCGATCCCAGGATAACCGGATCATGCAGGACGCATGCGACTACGCTACCGAAAGAAAGCGCAGGAAGAACTTAGTACAACGCAAGGCTACGCGCTATAACACCTAAGCTCCACGACAACTCCCCCAAGAGGGAGAACAACGCTAAGCGTAGCCACTGCCAAGTCCACACCGGAGAAAGGTTTTCACCCTGAACCCAGACAGGGAGAGGAGCACCCCAACGACGTGTTCATGAAGAAAGAGGCACCCGCGAATGTCACCTTCATGGGTGACAAAATTCAAGGTTCGCTTGACAACTCCCTCATGCCACCACGAGATCTCTAGGACAAGCGCGGCGAGTTCAGAACTCCAGATCCGGATCGAGGCGTCGCCACTAATAGAGACAGACAGTGCACCTGAGCCACCCGCTACTCCACCGCTCGCCGCCCGCACGACCAAGGGGGAAAGCCACCACCACCGCCATGGCGCCCGCCGAAGAGCCAACCATGCGGACCGCCTTCCAGGGCGCTGGCCTGGCATCCAAGGTCTGAAACACCCCCAACAGTCCACTTCACAGCGCACCAACAATGGTAGGAGGAGCAGAGGGACCCGCTGGACCAGGGGAGGGGGATACGATCCAGTGGTTGCCGCCGGCCGCCGCGAAGCAAGGCCTGGCCATAGACCGGGGACCTTGCCCCAGGCAAGCTCGCACGATGCCACGTCTGTGGCCATCGTCACCGATCCATGCCCGCAAGGAAGGAAACCTCGCTACCCGCTGCCCATGATTGTATAATACATGCACAACTTAATGTGCGATGTCTAATAATATGAGTACTATGTTAGAAAGAAACTATAAATAACTACATTGAGGGGCGATTGGCTCCGAGGTCATTTTAGTGTGTGGTTTTGAATTGTGATCTTTTATACATTTTTCAATCGACATCTCATATTCTCACAGGAAACCTTATCGAGCCTTGTGAGCGAGTCGTGGTCGTACAGATACCCTCAATTCCTTTGTTAACCATGTAAGGTCTCTTCGGTTCCAAAACCGGATAATAACTTATGAATAGCAACAAAAATATCATATCATGGCACTATTCATTCATCAAGTTCAAAGAAATGCGGCAAACGAAAAATGGAGGAAGTTTCTCTTGATCTCGATTTGAAATGAAAAAACTCGGGGAATTTAAAATAACATGTACCACTTTATAGAATTCATATGCGCAAAGTACAGAAACGAGATCCTTAATGTCTTTTTATAGAATTCCTTTCTCATGTGGTTTGATTTTAATCTAACTATGTGATATCAAAGTTTTTCTCTATTCACGTGAACCAACATCTAAATTTGCAAAAAAAAAAAAAAAAAAAAAAAAAATGTCATACTCTATGTTGTGCATGTATTTCTTTCCTATTCGGTGTTCTGCATATTTCTAATTTCAGAGTCCTATGAACTAATGAAACCCTGAAATTCAACTGTATATATTTCAAAATGTAAACAAAATAACAGGCATGCCTGTCCAGTGTCCTAACTAGGTTACTAAAGGTAGCTCTTTGGACCATTTAGCATGTCGAGGGAGATTTCTCTAATTGGCTAATTTTTATTCTTCTCATGTCGGGTTGAAAGAAGATCGGTGGTATTTAAATTATTATTTTCACAAGTGGATATACTCTAAACTCCGAAGCCATGTTTTTCTTCTATAATCAAGTTTAAGACACTTTGTTTGCTCCGAAGACATGTTGGTTTCCGCAAAGATATCATATATAAAATGGCTTCTTTTTCAAGATTGAGGATCACTTCACGCAAATTCATTACCACGTAACCATTGCAGAATGATGCATGAATTTAGTGCATGATTATTTTTATATCAAATGATTTAGTTCTAGATTTTACAAAAGAGGACAACGATGTAATTTTGTACAATACGTCTTGAGGATGAATGGACGTTCCTTGTGGCATGTGCATGCTGAAGCACAAACTTTGCTGATCTTGTGTCAGGTTGGTGAAACATACCGGTGGCCAACCCTAAGCAGCAGGATGCACTAGAAACGACCGTAGAGTAACACTTTTGCTTCGGTACACCCCCCCTAAACACATTGACGGCTGAGATCTCTCTATACCCCTTCATAATAAAGGGTAAGATGGTCTTTTCAGCCGCGCCCATACGCGGACTGCGTACATATACGCGCCCCCTTTTTTTTTTCCTCGCGGCGTCTTTTTTTCTCGCGACGCTGTCAGCTGTTTTTCACTTTCTTTTTAAAAGAAAAAAAGAGTGCAGGTAACAAGAATCGAACTCAAGACCTCTTAGTCTAAGGATGACCACACTAACCAACTAGAACATCCTAATGCTTGTGCATATTTACTTCTTTTTTTGTTTTCTTCTACTTCAGTTCGCGGTTGGGCCGACCCAGGGGGAAACCCTTTTTCGTCAATCTATCCTTTCATCACTATTTCTTTTTCATTATTTCTATTCATTTTTTCCTATTTTTCGTTTCTTTTTCTTTTTCAGAAACGGCTCACGCTTATAAATTTTGTTCAAAATTTAAAAAATGTTATCTTTTTAAAATTTTGTTCATAAAGTACAAATATTGGCATTTTAAAAATAATGTACAGATATGTCAAAAAATTCTTCGTTTAAATAGAAAAATGCTGACATCAATATAATTAAATTTCTGAACATCTATTAAATAGAAAAATTGTTCCTTTATTGTTTGATTAAACAAAAATGTTTGTATATTATTCATTTGAAAACCTGTTTTAAAATTTGAAATATTTTTGGAAAACCAAAAAATGTTATTGTTTTCAAATATTTTTTACAAATTATAAAAAATTTCTGGATTTTTTAAAAAATGTTCCCATTTTATAATTTTTGTTCATAAATTTAATAAATTTTGTGTTTAAATATTTTTTATAAGTTTTTAAAAAAATATTTAGTTTGCAATTTGTGTACAACATCAATATTTTGGAATTTATTAACAATTTTGAAAAAAGTGTTCATGTTTATAAAATTTTCATACACAATTTAAAATTACAAAAATTTTGACAAATTTCAAGAAATAATTCAGATATAAAAAAAATGTTCATGTTGATTGATATTGACAGAAATTACAAATAAGAAAAGCCTTGCCCTACCGGCATACCCGAACCCCCACCTTTGAACATGATGTGCTTCTTGACGTGCATGAAATGACACCAAATTTTGGCAGCATGTGGGCATGCTCATGGCAGGCCTTCATGCAAAATTTGAAGGAATTCAGACACCGAACGCACGTTGCGTCACGTTCGGCTAGTGTTTTTGGGTTTTCTCACCGGGAAAATCCTAGAAAATGCATAAAATGTCATAACTCAATGAAATTTATCATTGATGCTTTTGCATGGTGATGCTAGCGTGTGGAAAAAAATTGGGTCCATTTTATTGATGTGAAAAAAGTGCATCCAGACTTGCCCTACCGGCCTACCCGAACCACCACCTTTAAACATGGTGTGCTTCTTGCCATGCATGAAATGACACCAAATTTTGCCAGCATGTGGCCATAATTATGGCAGACCTCCCTGCAAAATTTGGAGCAATTCGGACACCGAACGCACGCTGCGTGACGTTCGGCTAGTGTTTTTGGGTTTTTCCACCGGGAAAACCCTAGAAAATGTATAAAATGTCAGAACTCAATGAATTTTTTATCATGGATGCTTGTCATGGTGATGCTAGTGTGTGGAAAATTTTGGGTCAATTATATTGATGTGAGCATTTTTTTAAAAAAGAACAAAAAAACGAAAAACAACAAGAATGAAAAAGAAACAAAAATCGAACAATAAACCGGTCGCTGATTGATATATTTTCATTATTATTTTTCTATTTAATAGATGTTCAGAAATTTTAGAAGTGTTCGAATTTTTTATTTGAGCATGTTTCTATTTAAACAAACAATAAACGAAGATTTTTGTTTAATTGAACAATAAACGAACAATTTTTCTATTTAATAGATGTTCAGAAATTTAATTATATTGATGTCAGCATTTTTCTATTTAAACGAACAATTTTTTGATATATCTGTACAATTTTTTTAAATGCGAATATTTGTACTTTATGAACAAAATTTTAAAAAGCGAACATTTTTGGAACTTCTAAGAAAAAAAAATATGTGTGAGCATTTTTTTGAAAAAGAAAAAGGAAACAAAAAAAGAAAAAAAACAAATAGAAAAAACGAAAAAGAAATGGTGATAAACGGACTGGTTCAACAATGGGCCGGCCCAACCGCGAACTGAAGTAGAATAAAACAAGAAAAAGAAGTAAATAGGCACAAGCATTAGGGTGTCCTAGTTGGTTAGAGTGATGGTCCTTGGACCAAGAGGTCTTGAGTTCGATTCACATCGCTTGCGCTATTTTTTCAAATTTAATAAAAAGTATGTATGATGCCTCATACGTGTCACATATGCGTATGAGTATACGGTTTGATAAAATGACCATACTGCCCTTATACGGTTTGTGGAGGGGGGGTGTAACTATCCACTCTGCCGGTGAGTTACACATATTTCCCACAACCGCATAGGATTTATTTCCTGCCCAAGGCTCCATATCTTATCACTACTCTCATCTTACTCCCTAGGAGAACAACAGAACAAGTGAGATTTCTTCACTCCAAATTAGATCTTGCTAATAGCGTGATTGCTTGAAGATATCCTCTTGATATGCATACAACCTTGCGCTCACGAAGTTGCCGAATGACACTATTGCCGGTGCTCCTGTTGCCTACCATTCCTAACACTCATTATCATTTTCTCGTCAGTGTGCTTGAGGAAAAATATTCCTGCGTGCAACTACAATTCTTGAGAAAGAGGTAGGAACAGAGAACCTACTTATAACTCTGTCCATGTCCTGAGATTGGCGCACTCAGTTATGTCATTTATTGTGTGCATGTTTGGTTGGACTGGTTATAGCACACGTGTCCGATTTTCTCTTAAACTTCAGTCACTCCTTTTCAAGCCACCGTCATGTTGTGGTGAGATCTCATTTTCTAGGTCACGCGCTGCCATTGCCGTCTCCTTTGCCCGAGGTGGCTAGTGAGCTCCACCTCGTGCAACTAGACGGAGATGAAGAATGAGCAAGCAAATTAGCTGCGCAATAGCAAAAGGGCTTTGCTAGACCTACGAAAATTTTGGTATGAAAGTTACGTAAAGGGTGATGTGGGCTGATTTGATTGGATTGCACCAGGCCCCATCCTGAAAATCAGGGGGGGAGATTAGTGGGATGAGGGAAAGAGACTTCCTTTTCGTAACTAATTTACGTAGTTAGTTCGTAGGTGTAGCATTTTTGATAGCAAAATCATAATTGAGATTCAAAGGGCTTGCTCTAGAATTTCTTGTGGGAAACCTACCTTATTTATGAAACTCCATAAAAATCAATTGTCGAGAACAAGGCATGCATTCCCAGAGTAGGTACAGGCTTTCCTGAGATGGCACGACGCACATAAATCAGACCGCCCGATCACCCAAAAGATCCAAAGGGCGAGAGGGAAAACAGAGCCCCCGACCCGTCTACAAACCACAAGAGATGAAGACTTCGTAGCTCGAGCCATTCCCACCACCGACCCCTCCGCCCGGTCCATCCATGGACGGCCCCCACCGCCGGGCTGCGGCAGCTAGCGCGAGGGGCAGCGTGTCATCCACTGCGACATTGAGTTGGCGCCGCGGGCGTGGCCGGAAATGCAGATGCCGGCCCTCGCCGCCAGCCTCGTGCTCGGGGGCCTCCAGTGCATGCCGGCCACGCCACTGACCACTCATGCACCTGAGTCACCTTCATCTTCTTCTTCTTTTATTTTGTTTGAGGGTACCGCTGCTGCACTTCTTTCGCGGATGGCAAAATTAGATGGATGCAGTCTGGCCTCCATCTCGTGGATGCTTGAAATTTAGAGTATCGGAAGCCCAAATGTGAGATCAAAACAAAAATTGATACTATAGTTCTCGTGGATGTTGCCGCCGTGTTTTCGTTTTTTTAGTACTTGTTGAGTTGTGCCCTCGGCAGAACCCCTCCTTGCACTTTATCTACTTGTTTGCTACCTTTACGTGCGTGTGTGGTGTGAATATTTGTTGGATCTTGTGGCTCTGATGGTTTGCTTTATTTATAAAGCGGGGCAAAAGCCTTTTTCGGTAACGGTTGTATGTGCAGAGCAAATGCTTGACGGCTGATAATTTAGCGAAGAGAGGCCACATCAACCTATGTGCCATTTCTGCAACTTAATTACTTAAGCCCGGAGTCTTCATTTCACCTTTTATCTCAATGTGCGTTTGGTGCTGGTGTTTGGGGTTTTTGCATCACAAGATTCAATTTCCCTTTCAGCATCATACCAAACCTTGCTGCTGAAAGGTTAATTGAATTGTGGCTTAGCTCTTTGCAGGAGGCGCCGGCTAACCGCAAGAAGGCTTTTTCTGTGCTCGTCATGATCGTTTGATGGCATTTTTTTTTATAGAAAAGGAGGATATATCCCCGGCCTCTGCATCTGCGTGATGCATACATCCATTTTATTAATTATTCACAAAGACCTTACAAAGTAATACATCAGTAAGTCTGAAGCCACCTTCTTGGCAACACCTGTCGCTACTCCTATCCCCATGATGAAGGGGTGCCGAATGTCCGAGCCGAATACCAAACAGACATCGCACCAAAGCCTAACATCTAAAGCCGGATGCCCCAGGCAAGACACAATACCGGGACTGGTTCACACACCGGACCGGCGCACTCTCAGAAGCTGCCGCCGCCATCTTCCACCGATTCATCTCCAGAGCAGGTACTGACGCACCAATCTTGCCAGGTCTGCCGTCGACGCCACCACGGTGCCAGACAACGCCACCATCCTGCGCGTATCCATTCACACACGCCGGTCACCAAAACCCCGCAGCGCCATGCCGCCGGGATCCGCCTCCAGCCAGCACTTGCTCCAAAACGATGCCCCCGGGAGGGAGAATGACACCGAAGGCGCCGTCATCATCCGATCCGGTAGACCCAGATCTAGGGTTTCCCCCGGAACATCCCGATCGAGTTGACGCAACCTGCAACAACGATGCCTCGAGAAGGGAACGGCGTCAAAGACGCCACCATCATCCGCCAAGACCGCAGTCAGGCGCGGTTTTCACCAGAAGCCACGTCGTCCCGATCTCGCGGCTGGCTGGAACCGCGCGGAGCTTCGCCATGAATACGTATGCCGCCGCTGGTTCTCCGGCGGAGCCCCCACGTCGCCGGCCGGTACCCTGCATGATCTGCCGTACCGAACCCGGTTGGCGGCCATGGGCCAGTTCGTGGAAGGCGGCGACAGTGCAGGGGCGACCCTCCACGATTGCAGGGGCGGCTAAGCCGCTTCCATAGCCGCAGGAGACCACAAAGTTTGAATATAGCGCCAGTAGGCCAATTGAGAGGAGATCGCTCGATTGCGAGCTTATTACGAATCATCCAAAGAGTCCAGGCTAGTGTCCCAATAACCAGCCACCTAATGTGGCGAGTTCCTGCCGCCAAAGCGCGCAATTCCTGGAAGAGGTCCGGGAAGTTCGAGTGGCACCAGACGCCACCCAAGACCTCAAAGAAACAACTCTAGAGGAATTGTGCGGAGGCACACGAGAAGAAGATGTGGTTAGAATCTTCCTCCGTGTCGCAAAGGGGGCATATGCCATCCCCAGGGCCATTACGTTTGAGTACCTCCACCCCTGAAGGTACTCGACCGCGGATCCATTGTCAAGTGTTGCACTCCCGAAAACACGGACACTTACTCGATAGGTTGTTCTGATGCCTCCTAATCCTAAGTCAAAACTACACATATTTTTGAGACATTTTCATTGAATTTATTGTGCCGAGTCCTATGAATGATATCTGGCCATGACCCATAAGCATTGTCCTGACATATCCTTGGGAACTCTTCATTGTATTCTTTTGTCTTGCATATACACACTTGGGTATTGAGTGTTTCATCGAGTGTAGAACGAAATCATAATGAAATAAGTGAAGTTTCTGGCAGAATATGTATAGGGGAGGTTGGGTATTGGAATATGCGAAAAAGAGGAGATTTTATAGAAAGCGGATTCCGTGAAGAGATGGTTGGTTGTATAATACATACACAATAATGTGCAATGTTAAAAAAGTGAGTACTACGTTAGAAATAACTTACACTGAGGTGTTATTGGTACCGTGCTCTGTTATTGTATGGGTCATTATTATCTTCCATATGTTTATTGTTTGCATTTCATACTTCCAAAAGGAAGCTAGTGGAGCCTTGTGAGCCAGATGCAATGTTCTCGCTAGGTTCAATGCTTTTTTCATACATGCCGCTTTGGTTCATAGGAAAACTTGATAGAAACACTAAATATGGGATCTTCATTTCATGGCACTACTCATTCGTCCAATTCAAAGGATTACAGTTGAAAAATGGACGTAATTTTTAACCAATTTGAATGAAAACTCATGATTTACAATCCGCATGGACCTCTTTTAAGAATTCTTATACAAGATGTACAAAAATTCCCCATATACCTCTTTTTGGAATTCCTACATAAGAAGTACAAGAACCAGATCTTTAGTATCATACTAGCATCCTAATAATATTTTCTCATGTGGTTGACTTCAATATGACTGCGTGATACCCATGTTTTTTCTATTCATCTGAACCGAACATCTAAATTTGTAAAATTTTGGTGTTTCCTAATACTTTGTTTTACTATGCATTCCTATCATATTATTGTGTTCCGCATATTCTTAGATTTCAGAATCCCACGAACCAGAAGGCTTCACAGTTCGTGGGTTTAAGATCATACTCCATCCGTTTCAGAATATAAGGTGTATTGATTTCCGTGCAAGTCAACCATTTGAATGTTTGACCAAAATTACAGAATAAAATAATAACATATACAATATCTAATAGATAAAATATGAAACTACTTTTCATAATTGATCAAATGATATAAATTTTGTATTGTAGATATTGATATATTTTTCTAAAAACTTGGTCAAACATGTACTCGTTTGACTTTTGAAAAAACAAATACACCTTATATAAAGAAACGGAGGGAGCCCTAAAATCTCGTGAACCATTTCCTCGAGGCAAAAAAATCTTGTGAACCAAGGAAGCCCTAAAATTCTTTTTTTTTTGCAGAATCAATACTTGTATTACTCAATCACCACATCATTACAGTCCAGTGCTACTAACTCCAAAACTTGAGGAGGACCCGAGCCAATCCAAGTCATGGTCCTGTTATGAACTCTACCAAAAGTCGCTAAGCTATCACTCGCCTTATTTTGCGACCGCGAAACATGAGTAATACAAGTTTGACGAAGACTTAAGAGATATCTAATCTCATTAACTAGGGAAGCATATGCCGAGCGATCGATACCACCACATGTGATCATGGACACTGCCTCTAAGGAGTCCATCTCGATTGTAATAGGCTGTTCCGTTTGTTGGATCGAAGAAGAAAGCCCCTCCATACAAGCACAAAGCTCAGCCTCCAATGCATCTCTACACGAGAACAACGCTCTACAAGCCGAGAAAATAATCTCTCCAGAAGAATTTCTCAATATCATCCCTGCTCCAGCATCATCGCTCGTTACAAAAGACCCGTCAGTATTTAGTTTGGCCCAGCCTTGTACCGGTCTAGCCCACCACGGCACCACTGCAACTTCTCTCGCGGGGGTTGTAACACGGATCAAAGAGACATAAGCCTTCCCCTTCACAGGATCAGCATGCGAGTTGGATTTGATGGCCATCAAGGACTCCATGTAGCTCTACAAAAATCTGATTGATACATCGATCCATTGGTGGGGCAGGTTTAGCGTGAGTCAACTCGTTTCGTACATACCAGCTCCTCCAGAAAATCATGAGCAACATACCCCGTTCCAGACCACTCAGTGGTGCAAGGGCTTGTAAGAGCCATTCCTTCCCATTATTAATGAACGTCTGGATGTCAGGAAGCCCTAAAATTCAACCGTATGATAAAAGAAGTAAACAAAATCACATGCATACTTGTCCAGCAGCGTAGCTAGGTCAAGGTACCTAGTCCATCTAGCATGTCGAGCGACATTCTCACTAATTATCTTTGGTCTAGATGGATGGATGCATGCATACAAGCATGTAGAGACAGGAAGCTTGTTACCTTCTTCGAAGAAGAAGTTGCATCTCAAAAAAGAAGAGGAAGTTGGACTATTCATATTTTATTAGAAACACAGTATAAACACAGACGCCCACATACACGCATATACACTCACCTATAAATGCAAGCACGCACACCCTACCCCTATGAATGCACGAACACAGTCCCTGCCCCTATGAGCAAATCCGAGAGACCGAGCCAGTGGGTCTTGAGATTGACAGAAGTCTGTGTTGGTGAACTACAGTGATTTGGGATTCCTCTCATTGGAAATTAGGCAATTTATAGATAGGTATTTACGATGCCTTTCAATCCTAAGTCTACACCACACATCTTTTCCATGCGTCTTCGTTGAATTTACCAAGTCAATAACTATGAATGTTAACCAGCCATGGTTCGTAAGCATTGTTCGATGGAACTCTTCATTGTCTTCTCTTGTCATACGTGTACACTTGGGTATCAAGTATTTGATAAAGTTTAGAATGAAATTGTAAAGAAATAAGTAAAGTACCATGTCCAAACAGCCTTGACATATTTGCAGTTTAGAAAACAATGACCTCTGTCTTCATCTAGATGAAATATTGGACATCATGTATCCATTTCCATTCCTCTGTTTTGTAGTTTCGTTCTTACAGGTAGGCTATTATGGGCCAGTCTCCATAGAAAGTGCGGGATTTTGTTGGGCAAGGGTAACATCCATAGTTTTTTTTCTTTCAAAATGTGATCCTACGCTGAACATGCATCCTGACTTGATGACGAAGCTACACCATGTTCCTGGCTTGTTTGCAACTCATAGAAGCATGCACGTGTAAGTTCTCTCTGGCTTATTAGATGGATGGATGGGTGCACATGTGCATGCGTATGCTAGAAACTAGTGCAACTCACGGAAGCAAATACACGTGCAGTCTCTTTGGTCTAGATTGATGGATGCATGCGGACTAGACTAGTCAGATTAGAACTTTGTCAAAGTAACAAGTCTGTTCTGGTGAACTACGACACTATGATATTCCTCTCCCTAGAAATAAGGCAATTTCTCGATAGGTTGTTCCGACGCCTTTCAATCCTAAGTCTACACCACACATCTTTTCCATGCAACTTCGTTGAATTTATTAAGCTAAAACCTGTGAATGATACCCACGCATGATTGGTAAGCATTGTTCCATCGTATTCTTGGAACTCTTCATTGTCTTCTCTGGTCATACGTGTACACTTGGGTATCGAGTATTTGATCAAGTGTAGAATGGAATCATAAAGAAATAGGTAAAGTTCTTGCCGAAAATGTATAGGGGCGGCTGAGTATTGTAATGTGCAAAGGAGAGGAGATTATATAGGATGCATAACACGTGGAAGAGATGGGTGGTTGTAAAATACATGTGCAATTTAGTGTGCACATCTAATAAGATGAGTACTATGCCAAAAAGAAATTAGAAATAACTATATTGGGGGTCTGATTGGTCCCGTGGTCATTTTAATGTGTGGTTATGAATTATGATCTTCTTATACATTTTCCAATCGATATCTCATATTCTCAAAGGAAAGCTTGTTGAGCCTTGCAAGCGAGGCACGGTGGTGCAAATACACTCAATTCCTTTGTTAACCATGTAAGATATCTTTGGTTCGTACCAAAACCAGATGAAAACATATAAATAGGAAAACCAACATCTAAATTTGCAAAATAAATAAATATATTTTTCCAATACTTTGTGTTGCGCATGCATTTCTTTCCTATTTGGTATTCTGCATATTTCTAATTTCAGAATCCTACGAACTAAGGAGATCCTAAAATTCAACTGTAAATATTCCAATAGTTTTTTTAGGGGGATATTCCAAAAGGTAAGCAAAGTAACATGCATGCATGTCCAGTGTCCTAGCTAGGTTACTACAACTAGCTATTTGGCCCATCTGGCATTTTTGAGGGAGATTTCTCTAAATGGTTAATTTATTTCTTCTCGTGCCGGGGTGAATGAAGAACAAACATATTTATATTACTTTCTCCACAAGTGAATATACTCTAAACTCGGAAGCCATGTCTTTCTTCTACAATCAAGTTTGAGACACTTTGTTTGCTCTGAAGGCATATTGGTTTTCGCAAAGATATCATATGTAAGATGGCTTCTTTTTCAAGATTGAGGAGCTCTTCATTGCATTTCAACTACCCATAAATTTAATGCATGATTTTTCATATATAAAATGGTTTAACTCTAGCTTTTGAAAAAGAGGGCATCGATGTAATTTGTACAACACATCTTGAGCAAGATTGATTGGATGCTCCTTGCCGCATGTGCATGCTGAAACACAAACCTTGCTGATCATGTATCAGGCTAGTGAAGCATATCAGAGGCCAATCCTACGCAACACGATGTACTAGGAATGACTGCAGAGTAAACGATCCAGCTCAGTGGGCAAACCCCGTGTGAACATTATTGGTGACCCACATGCATCCTGTGACCACATAGGATTTTTGCCTGCCCAAGGCTCCAGATCTTATTACTACTCTCGTCTTACTCTCAAGGATATTTGTATCATCTAGTGAGATTTCTGAACTCCAATTTGGATGTTGCTAATAGCACGATTGCATGAAAATATCCTTTTGATATGCACACCACTTTGTGCACACGACACTCTTCAATCACACTGTTGCCGGTGCTCCCGTTGCCTACCATTCTTAACACATTACCACTTCCCTGTTGATGTGCCCGAGCGACAACATTCACACATACAACTACAATTCTAGAGAAGAAAATAGCGATGAAGAACCTATTTATAACTCCATCCATGTACTGAGAATTGACACGCACAGTTATGTCATTTACTTTGTGAATGTTTAGTTGAGCTGGTTATAGCACACGTGTCTGGTTTTCCTTAAACTTCAGTCATTCCTTTCAAGTCACCATCACACTATAGCGAGATCTCATTTTCTACCTCACGCGCTGCCATTGCCATCTCCTTGGCCGACTTAGCCGGTGAGCTCCACCTCACACAACTAGAGGGGAGAAGAAGGAGGAGGAGGAGGAGGAGGAAGGGCAAATTGTGATACATAGCAAAACCACAATTCAAATTCAAAGGGCTTGCTCTTAAATTTCTTGTGGGAAACCCACCTTATTTATGAAAGAAAATAAAAATAATTTGTTCATAACAAGGCCTGCATTCCCAGCGTTGGTACATGCTTTCCTGAGATGGCACGGCGCACATAAACCGGACCGCCGGATTGCCCGCAAGATCCAAAAGGCCAGAGGAAAAACAGAGCCCCTGACCCGTCTACAAACAAACCACCGGCGACAAAGACTGCGAAGCTCGAGCCATTCCCATTCCCACCACCGCCCCCTCCGCCAGGTCCTTCCATGGACGGCCTCCAGCGCGGCCCCACAGTGGCGGCCGCCGCAAGCGCGAGAGGCAAGGGGCAGCCTCCGGGCCGGCCCGCTATGCGTCTCTTGCGAGCGCCAGCAGTCCTAACCGGCGCTTCAAGCGCCGAATAGGAGCTCCCCAACAAAAGGTATGTCGCTGCCGGCTAGGGCGACCGAGGCAGCGCGTGCCCGTCAAGGGCGAGCAACGCAAACGCGGGGCAACAAGCAAAAAAGCGCACACGGGCACGCAGAAAGCCACCACATGACGGTGGCACTAGCCGCGCCCTTGGTCCACACGTCATGGACCCTTGAGGCAGGTTGACTGGGTGCACACCGTCCGAGCAGATCAGACGGCGCGGAGAGCTCCAGGAAGGCAGCCATGGGAGGCCAATGCGAATCGGACGCCGCGGAAGGCCTCCTCACCGAGCAGGTGCGCTGCTTAATGACGATAGCCCTGGGCGCACCCTGCGGTCCACCCATCATGGAAGTCCAAGTTGGGCTCGGCTCGGCCGTCGTGTGCGGGAGAGAGAGCACGGCCTCGCTCGCGGGCGCCCCCGAAGCCGCCCAATGATGGTGGCCCCGGGCGGGCATGCGGTCCACCCGTCATGGACCCTCCAGCTAGGTCGCCCCGGTCCAAGCCGTCCAGGCAATTCGGACGGCTTGAAGCACCCCTGAGAGCCCCCCGCAGCAAGCCACCGCGGTGTGGACGGCTCAGAGGCGCTCTCTACCCTCGATGAGCCCCAGGAGGCGGGTAGTCCATCATTCTTTATAGGAGTAATTTGGCCCATTTAGCATGTCGAGGAAGATCTCTCTAACTGGCTAATTTGCTTCTTCTCGTGTCGGGTCAAAAGAAGATCAGAGTATTTATATTACTTTTTCCATAAGTGGATATATACTCTAAACTTAGAAGCCATGTTTTTCTTCTATAGTCAAGTTTTTGAGTCACTTTGTTTGTTCTAAAGGCATGTTGGTTTTCACAAAGATATCATATAAAATGGCTTCACTTTTTTAGATTGAGGAGCTCTGGGGTCCCAAATTGATTACCATGAAGCCAATTCACAGGGGCACACAAATTCAGTGCATGATTATTCATATATAAAATGGTTTGATTATAGATTATAGAAAGAAGGGCATGGATGTAATTTCTACAACACATCTTCAGAAAGATTGACGGGATGCTTCTTGTGGCATGTGCATGTTGAAACACAAACCTTGTTGATCATGTGTCAGGTTGGTGCAGCATATCGATGGCAAAAACTATGCAACGCGATGCACTAGGAATGACTGCAGAGTAAACTGTCCAGCTCAGTGGGCAAAGCCCAGGTGAACAGTAGTGGTGACCTACACGCACTTCTACGACCGCATAGGTTTTTTGCCCGCCCCAGGCTCTAGATCTTATCGCTATTTTGGCCTTACTCTCTAGGACAGCAATAAAATATGTGAGAATTTTGAACTTCAAATTGGGTGTTGCTAATAGCGTGATTGCTTTGGGGTTATCGTTTTGATATGCATACCACTTTGCGTACACGATAACTTTGAAGCATGCTATTGTTGGTGCTCCCGTTGCCTACCATCCCTAACACTCCTTACCACTTTCCCCGTCAGTGCGCTTGAGCAACAATATTCACACAGACAACCACAATTCTTGATAAAAAGGTGGCAACGAAGAACCCACTTATAACTCTACCCATGTCCTAAGAGTTGGCACACATAGTTATGCCATTAATTGTGTGCTATCATAGCACATGTGTCTGATTTTTCTTAAATTCCAGTCATTCCTTTTGAAGCCACCATCACACTGTAGTGAGATCTCATTTTTCTAGCTCACGCGCTGCCATTGCCATCTCCTAGGCCGACTTAGCCGGTGAGCTCCACCTCGCACAACTAGAGGCGAGAAGAAGAAGGTGGAGGAGGAAGGGCAAATTGTGATACATAGCAAAACCACAATTCAAATTCAAAGGGCTTGCTCTAAAATTTATTGTGGGAAACCCACCTTATCTATGAAACTCAATAAAAATCATTTTCACCCAAAAAAAATGATTTGTCGAGAACAAGGCCGTTGGTACAGGCTTTCCTGAGATGGCAGGACGCACATAAACCGGACCGCCCGCAAGATCCAAAAGGCCAGAGCAAAAACAGAGCCCCCGGCCCGTCTACAAACCCCCGGCGACGAAGACTTCGAAGCTCGAGCCGTTTCCACACCCATTCCCACCACCGCCCCCTCCGCCCGGTCCTTCCATGGACGGACTCCAGCGCCGGCCCGCGGCGGCCGCCGCCGCGAGCGCGAGGGGCGAGGGGCAGCCTCCGGGCGGGCAGCGCGTCATCCACTGCGACGTCGAGCCGGCGCCGCGGGCGTGGCCCGGGATGCAGATGCTGGCCCTCGCCGCCATCCTCGTTCTCGTGGGGCTTCAGTTCCTGCCGGCCACCCACGTCCGCCACCCCGCCGACCCCTCCCGCACCTGGGTCCCTGTCGACCACTCGCGCCACCCCCAGGTACTGCTGCCGCCGCCGCCGCCGCGTTTCGCCGTTCCCGTCCGTCTCGCTCCCGGCTCCGGCGCTGCCTGCGATTTGCGCTCTTGGACTTGAGTAGGCGGAGCTATATTCCCTGCCTGCCTATTGATTTCTCCATATTTCACCCCCATTCTACAGTCCAGATCGTGGCATCACTAGCATGCGATTCGTATAATTGGGATTCCCATTTTCATGATTTTTCTAACTGTTTTATTAATGATAAATGCACTTCTTTCACGGATGGGGAAATTGGGTGGATGCGATTTGGCCTCCATCTCGTTGGTGCTTGAAATTTACAGTATAGGAAGTCCAAATGTAGGATTAAAACTACAACTTGGTACTAGTAGTGCAGGGTTAAATTGGAATTCCTGCCTTGGGTGTCTGAGTTGGGATTGATTTCTACTGACAACGGTTTCGTTTACAAGTTAGTCCGAATTACCAAAAATAAGATCTATATTTTATTTTGCCTGCAGGATCTGTCCCATGAGGTTGAAACTGTAGATGTCTTCTCTTCGATAAGCTGTCTGGATCTTCGTACTCTTGCTGTGCTGACAAACTCCACCCTGTCCAGCTCAAGGTTCTGTTTCTTCGTTTTACGTGTTTTTCAGTAATTTTGCTGTGAGGAAATTAACACGATAACAGTGAGCCTTAACTACCAGAACTTTATGTACCTGATGTAGAAAATGTCATTCTGCGCCATAAGATTCATGATTATTTCACATTTCCATGGACAATGGTGACTGCAAAACATAAAGTGATAAACCACCCCTTTGGTATTGGATAGTTTTACCTCTGCTCATTTAAAAACTACGGAATAGAATTAATGACGTAATTGTGGCTTTACGTATTTTTTTTGTGTTTTATGTAACCAACATGTTTCTTTTTCTTTTTTGACAGTGATCCGCATCATGTATCCTTCAGTTTCTTGATACCTGAAGGAGGCAATGATCAAGTGCCCTACTACAAGATAAAAGCAGTACTACCTGATTCAAATATTACTGTTACTAGGTGAGCACACAAATTAAAATGCTCACGTATCGTTGGAATTCTCACGTCCTCATACTTGTTACCTTCAGCCAGAAGCGAATCAAGGATAAGCTAAATCTTGCCACTCCAGAAGGAAACTTTTTTGCGTCGTTCCCCAATGAACTGTCACCAATCATTATTGCAAGGGCTCTCTCACGAAAGAGATATGTTTATATCTCAGCAGACTCAATCATAAAGGTACTATGCATATATCTGATCTATTTACTCAGCTTATTATGGGACTGCCCGAGAGATAACCATTTGTCCCATTAAGATTTTTCTGCCAGAAGATAGTTTTATTATGTTGCTGTTCATATGGCTTGTTTGCTCTCTCAATAATTTAACTTATGATGATAGTTAGCGGTCATATTGCCAGGGTTGTAAGTTCTTTGATAAATTAGGCATAGCTCCATGGAAGATTTTGAGCACAAAAATTCAGTTTGTACACACAAAAGGCATAACCTATCACGTCCAAGTATATAGCAAAGCATGCATTTTTTCAGTATCTTCAGGTTACCTTATGTTAAATGTCACTCCTACGTCCCCAGGGAAAAATTGAAGACCTTGTTCACATTGATTTAGGCAGTTATGCCGTGGGTGCTTCTGAAGATTGTAGCAAGCACCTTGGTGATTACATCAGTATGGATGTTCTGAATGCTGTCCAAAGAACAGCTCCAAGAGGTTTGGCACATTATACTGAATCTTTTGACAAGGATGCGTGCTTACTTGATTTTGATGTGCTTCTGGTGGAGCCACGTAATATAAAGAGGAATCTGATTGACTCTATCGCCTTTTGGACCAAGGCTGTCAACCTAGCTAATCCAAGGTCAGTGACTCGATTCCGTTCGGGGCAAAAATACCCATCTTGAGCTTGTATTATAAAATCATACTTATTCACCTAGGTATATGATAACACCATTCCCGTTCCTGCCAAACATCCATTTTCAGGGACAGCGTTATGTTGGCAATGACTCTGGCCTTCTATGACGATTATCTAAAGCTCCCTACCAACTGGAAGCGCGCAAATGCTAACACAGACATTCTCTACTATGACGGACCCAAGAATATTTGCGCTGAAGATGGCCTCCAGCACCAAGAAAAAGGATCCGGCGAGATCTGGCAGCAGTACCTTGGTCCGAAGTCCGACTCGGTGGTGAGCACCTGAAAGACGGCATTTCATCCTATGTTCTCCATCAGTGGAAGATCAGCATTGAGATAGGGTGTTCAGCCTTTCAGCTATAGCACAAGATATCAGAGGACACAGGTTACCTATTAACCTATGACACATACCAGTGAAAGATAGCATGTTTTTTTGTTACCAAAGGATCACCAATATGTTGTACTCAGTAAACTGATTTCGTTGAGCCAAGTCAAACCCATGTCTTGTTTGTAGAAGAATGTTTTAGAAGCATCTAAGCATATCTTTTGTCTGCATTTCTTTTGATGTCAAAGTGTTGAGATAAGAAGCGACATCCCCAAAGGGAAGGGACCGATGATGCACGCCGTCGGTCCATCATGAACGCACGCGCTGATGAGCTCTAGTTCCAGGATTGAACTGCTGTTGCAGCTCCGCTGGAGTGGATTTAACCTCCTCTGCATCCCATCTTCCTCCACCAAGGCAGTGTGAAGAGGGCAGCAAGGCCAGGGCCTCTCCCTGCAGATCTGAGGACCAACAGGCTTATTCTTGGGGCAGCTGGTGATGAATCCCCCTCCCCCTTCGGCTCCCATCACAGAGAGGAGAAATGCCACCACCAAACGCCAGGCGCGGCCTGCACGCTCCGGCCAAGAACTCCACACAACTGGCATCACTCCATACGCCATCAAGGCAAGTCCTATACTCATATAAGACGTTTTAGATCACTAATTTAGTGATCAAAACGTCTTATAAAAGTTTACAGAGTAGTACTATTGTATCTCTCCTTAGCCGCTGCCGGCCGGCAGAAAAGGCATAGGATTGAGCCAGGTAGCCCTGGGTGTGTGTGTGTGTGAAATGTAGTCTTGAGCAGTGCACCATCGTCAATTGTTGTAGCAGGAACCGTATTTCTATAATCAACAGTAATTCCGTGGAAGATGACATGCTACAGCTATTAGGCCCAGGTGCTGCTGCAACTTGATTGTAACATTGCTATTGGTTGAGTAAAATTGGATTATTATTGTGCTAGCGGATCGTGCTACGCTTAACATTCATTATTAGTTTTGGCCTCAGATTGAGAATAACCTACTAGTTGGCAAGCTCATTTGGGAATTGGGATGACTGTGATCCAGCTAAAAAGCAAAGGAAATATGGTCGCCAATACATGCTGTTGCCAGTCCTCGGGAGTAAAGCACTAAGGATCACACGGGAAGAGCGCAATCATTAGGTAAACCTTAGTAGAACATACAATGGGCTCAAGGACAGCTACAAACCTTCTTCATGGCCGCGCGCCACACCTAAAAGAAAGGCATAAATAGTATACATTTTTGTGATATTTGTACAACAATGATGAAATGACCTGAACTACAAGTTGTGTAGAAGATATGCATACCACTCCGCATAAATTGTATCCATGGAAGATGACGTTCTCTGTGTTCCCATTGCCTATCATTCGTAACACATTATTTTTCCATTTTCTCTGCCAATGTGTTAGAGCAATACTGTTGGCACTAAATTTACAATTCATGTGAAGGTAGCAACGAAGAAACTACTTGTATAAGAACTAGGACACCGTAGAGAACAACAAAAATAGTGTATATGTAAGAGGTTGAACTCTAGTCATATTACAAGAGTTGGCGCTAGTGGTTGTGACATTTATCACTGCATGTTTGGTTGAAGGCTTGAATTTTTACTGCCAGTCGTTCAATTGGCTCTATTTATAGCACAAATATCCGTTTTTCTTAATTTCAGTTTTTTTTTCTGAGTCACTGGACCTTCACCCCTTCATAATTGTTACCTCTTCAATCAAATCAATCACTGGACCTTCACCAACTCATAATTGTTACCTCTTCAGTCAAAAGCAAATCAAGGATAAGCTAAATGTTGCCACTCCAAAAGGATCCTATTTTGATCATTCCACAATGAATTATCACCAACCATATCGCAACCACTCAACTCTCGCGAAAGAGATATATTTATATCTCAGCAGACTTGATCATAAAGGTGTTATGCATATAACATCCCTCGACAACTATGCATGTACCTGATCTATTTACTCATACCAATTACGCACTAAAATTCCCGAGAGATATAACCATTTAGCCCATTAAGATTTTTCTGCCAGAAGATAGTTGTCTCCTGTTGCTGGGATAGGGCTTGTTCGTTCTCTCAATCATCTAACCTGTGATAGTGAGCAGTACTTTATATTGAATGCTCCAAAGTAATTGATAATAATGTTTTATAGAACGTGCTCTCAAGCATTTAACCTGCCATGTCCAACTATGTACACCAAAATAAACATTTTCTCAGTATCTTTGGATTATCTTATGAAAAAATTGTAGACCTTGTTCACATTGATTTAGGAGGTTATGCCATCGGTGCTGCTGAAGATTGTAGCAAGTGCATTGGTAATTACATCAGTATGGATGTTCTGAATGTTGTTCGAAGAACAGCTCCAAAAGGTTTGGTATATAGTATACTGAACCTTATGACATGGACGTGTGCTTACTTAATTTTGATGTGCTTCCGGTGGAGCCAGATAATCTGAAGAAGAATTTGATTGACTCTACCATGTTGTGGCTTAGTGACTCAATTGTGTTTTCTGAGCAGAAATATCCATCATCAGCATATACTGTAAAATCACATTAAATTCATCTACTGTATGTCATAACACCATGTCGTGCCTTGTCAAACATCCATTCTCAGGGATAGCATCAGGTTGCGTTGAGCAAGTATGGGCATTGCCCATCCTCACTTAAGCCCATGCGGCCTAGGCCCATTGCCATGACCTAGAAGAGGTTGTGCCAGCCAGTGTCTGAGGTAGCGCCTGTTGGCATTTCCCGGACGGCAGCTCGACTGGTCGTGTATTGCAATTCGCCTCAGCGTATACGAACTAGCTGTAGCACTCAATGTCTCGCCGAAGCTCACACAAACGTCGAGACCAGAACACACGCACACGAAACCCAGCAACTCGAAATTAGCCAGAGGCACATATCGTGCCTCGTGTTTATACTCTTTATTGCTTTTCATTTTTCTCATAGAAAACTGACGCACCCTTCCCATGTATATATATATAGGTGCAGGACCTGACTCCACGCCACCGACCCAAATCCAACAACACCTAAACCTACACGAACTACTACTCGGACTTGATTACAACTTGCACTGCCTAGGACACACGTACTAGTAGCCGGACTATGACGTCTAGGACCAACTCTGTATCTAATTCAAACTAGCACCATCACGGCAGCTAGCTTACAACTCAACTTTAGTACTACTAGCACCTGGGCATGTTTGGATTACTACAACAGCGCCGCCACACACACGCGAGACAGGAAAGGTTCCATCCCTGTCAACCCCTCTCGATACCACAGGTTGGCGATGACCCTGACCTTCTATGACGATTTTCTAAAGCTTCTCACAAATTGGTAGCGCGCAAATGCTAACACGGTCATTCCCTACTAGTATGACGAACCCAAAAATGTTTACTCTTCCGATGGTTGTCAACATCAAGAAAAAGGCTTCGGCAAGACTTGGCGCAGCAGTACCTTGGTACGAAGTCCAATGCCATACTGAGCACCTGAAAGACGACACTTCATCCTATGTTCTCCATTGCGTGGTAGTAGAATATCAGCATGTGAGATAGGGTCTTCGGCCTTTCAGGTGTAGCACAATATATATGATGCGGGTTACCTATTAACCTATCATACCCACCAAGATAAGTGTGTTTTTTACTTTACCAAATGATCACTAAAATGTTGTACTCAGTAGACTGATTATGTTCATCTATGTGGAATTCCTGTCTTCTTTGTAGAATAATATTTTAGAAGCATTTATTTTGATCTCGAAACGTTGCACTATTATTTTCTTTCCTATCATAACTAGCACTAACCTGCACTGTACGCTGATTTTCGACTAGCCAAAACCTTCCACCCATAGTAGAAAAGGTTCGGTCCAAGTGTTCCAATGCTACATGTTTTCCTTAATTTGAAAAAGGTCAGCAAACAGTAATGGCATCAGAGATGACAAGGTACAAGAGAGGGAGGGAGAGAGAGAGAGAGAGAGAGAGAGAGAGAGAGAGAGAGAGAGAGAGAGAGAGAGAGAGTAAAATTAGGCATATAATCCTCAAGTCAGGTCTCCTGTGAAATATTGACTTGGAGATACTATCAGACTCTCTCTTCTTGTACCATGTCATCTCCTTGTGGCTGCCAACTCATTTTGGAAGACTGTAATCCAGCTCCAAGGAAGAACATGGTCACCAATATACAAGCAACTATCAGACCGCATGAGTTATGCATTGAGGATGACGCCAAAAGAGGGACTCCATTAGGCCAGGGCTAGCTCCAAAACTCCCACGTGGCGGTGCATCACACCTACAAGAAGTAAATTTTATGATATTTGAACAACAATGACCGCATGACCTTAACTATGAGCCACATAGAAGATATTCATACCACTTTGCGCAAATCGCATCCATGGAAGATAAAATTGTCTGTGTTCCCATTGCCTATCCTTCCTAGCACTCTTTGCCATTGTTCTGCCAATGCACTCGAGCAATAATGTTTGATGTATACAATTAAAATTCTTTAGATAAAGGTAGCAAAGAATAAACTACATATATAAGAACTAGGATATGGCCGAGAACAATAGTGTGTATGTAGGAGATTTAACTCTATTCATACACCAAGAGTTGGCGCGGGCAGTTATGACATTTATTACATCACGTTTAGGTTTTAGCGCCAATCATTTAATTGGCTCTGGTTATGGCAAAAAATGACAATTTTTTTATTAGAATTCAGTTTGTTTGAGCTACCCTATTTTCATCCAGCCATTCTTGTTACCTTTTTATTCAAAGAGAAAATCAAGGATCGGCTCAAGGTCACCATTCCAGAAGGAAACTTCTTTTGGACATTCCACAATGAAGTGTCACCAATCATCATCGTAACAACTCAATTCCTGCGAAAGAGACATATTTATATCTCAACAGCCTCAAATCATAAAATTACTATGCATATACTATCCTTCAAAAACAATGCATGTAGTTGATCTGTTTACACCAAACTATTACTAAACTTCCCGAGAGATATAACCATTATCTCCCATTAAGAATTTTTAGCCTGTTTTATTGCTGTTCGTATGGCTTGTTCGCTCTCTCAATCATCTAACTTGTAATAGTGAGCAGTAATTGATAATAATTTAGATAGAATCCTCCAAAGTACTCCCTCCATTTACAAATATACGATGTTCTAACTTTTTTCATAAATAGGATGTATATATATAGACATGTTTTAGTATGTTTGTTCACTCATTTCAGTTCGTATGTAGTCCATATTGAAATATCCAAAACATATTATATTTGTGAACGGAGTGAGTAATTGACACAACACTCTCTCAATCGTCCAACCTGCCATGTCGAAGTATATACACCAAAGTAAGCATTTTCTCAGTATCTTCATATTACCATATGCAAAACATCACCTCTCCCACCCAGGGGAAAATTGAAGACCTTGTTCGCTTAATTTAGGCAGTTATGCCATTGGTGCTGCTGAAGATTGTAGCAAGCGCCTTGGTTGTTCTGAATGCTCTTGAAAGAACAGCTCCAAAAGGTTTGGTTTATAATACCGAAACCTTTGACAAGGATGCGTGCTAACTTGATTTTAATGTGCTTCTGGTGGAGCCACACAATCTAAAGAGGAATCTGATTGGCTCTATCGTGTTTTGGACCAAGGCTGTCAGCCTAGCTAATCCAAGGTTAGTGACTCGATTGTGTTTCGGGGTCCGGGCAAAAATATCCAGATCAACATGTATTATACACTCATATTAATTCATCTACTGTGTATATTGTAACACCATCTCCGTTCCCGACAAACATCCATTTTCAGTGACAACTCTGGTTGGCAATGACTCTGGCCTTCTATGCCTATTATCTGACGCTCCCTACCAATTGGAAGCGCGCAAATGCTAACACAGACATTCTCTACTACGACGGACCCAAGAATGTTTACTCTGAAGATGGCCGTCAGCATCAAGAAAAAGGCTCCCGCAGACCTTGCAGCAGTACTTCGGTCCGAAGTCTGACTCGATGCTGAGCATCTGAAGTACAGGATTACATCCTCTGTTCTCCATTGTGCGGTAGTGAAAGATCAGCGTTTGAGATAGGGTTTTCAGCCTTTGAGGTGTAGCACATGATATAAGAAAGATGTGGGTTACTTACTAACCTATCACATAGCAGTGAAAGATTGTGTTCTAACCCAAATGATCACTAAGATGTTGCACTCAATAGACTGATTTCAAGCATAGCTTTGATCTACATTTATTTTGACATCAAAATGTTGCACTATCATTTTCCTTGCTATCACAGCTAGTGCTAACTGCATTGCTCATGGTTTTTTATGAGCCAAAACCTTTCACCCACAGTAGAAAGGTTCGGTTCAAGTGTTATCAATGGTCTATATTTTCATTGACATAAACAAGGTGAGCAAACAGTAATAGCGTCGGATATGACAAGGTACAAGAAAAAGAGCAGGCGTTCCTCAAGTCCTCTCTCCTGTGAAATGATGACTTGGAGTCGTCAATCGTGTCTGAGAACAAATCATAGGAGTTGTAAAATCAACATTAATTTCGTCGAAGATGACAAGCTATAATTATTGTGCACAGGTGCTCTGCAACTTGATTGTAATGCTGCTATTGGTTGAGCAGAATTGGACAGCTATTGTGTTAGCAAGTCATGCTAGGGTTCACTCTCATTCTTAGTTTCGTCCTCAGATTGAGAATAAGCTAGATTTTTTTCATCTTGAGAAGATTGAGAATAACCCATCCCTAGTTGCCAAGCTTATTTGGGACGATTATAATCTGACTGAAAAACAAAACACGATCACCAATACAAGCTACTATCAGATCCCCTGGAGTTAAGCATTGAGGATCACGCGGAAAGAGGGACGCCAGTAGAGATAATCCAAGTACAGCATGACTGTATGTGTAGCAGGCCAGCCTAAGTACAACATGAAAATTCTCTGAAGGCCTACTCCAAAAAAACCATGTGGCAGTGCACTAGACCTACAAGAAAAGGCACAAAAAGTAAACATCTTATGATATTTGAACAATAATGAAGGAATGACATGAACTACGAGCTATGTAGAAGATATGCATACCAGTTTGCGCAAATAGCAACCATGTAAGATAATGTTGTCGGTGTTCCTGTTGCCTATCATTCCTAACGCTCTTTACCATTTTTCTTGTCAATGCTCTCAAGCAATAGTGTTGGCGCGTACGATTACAATTCTTGAGAAGAAGGTTGCAAAGGGAGAACTACTCCAGAACCTTATGTAATTCCGCAGTGAACACTCCCCAATCAATATCACAACAACTCGACTCTTGCAAAAGAGATATATTTATATCTCTGCAGGTTCAATCATAAAGGAACTATGTATATACACTAGTAGAAAACAGGGCTTTGATCCTGGCCAGATCAGAGCTTTAGACCCGGTCGAGTTACGAACCGGGACTAATGGGTGCATCAGTCCCGGTTCGAGCGGCCAGGGAGCCGGCCGGGCCTCGGCGGGCATCAGTCCCGGTTCGTCTGGGACCTTTAGTCCCGGTTCCAGCTACCAACCGGGACTAAAGGTCCTGGCTCCTGGTGCAACCCCTTTAGTCCCGGTTCGTGTCTAGAACCGGGACTAAAGGTCTGTCTTCAGTCCCGGTTCTAGCCACGAACCGGGACTGATAAAATGCCTATATATACCCCGCCCCCGTCGCTCACTCCTCTGTTTTTTGGCCAGCCAGCGTGTGCAGGGTGTGTGCTCTTTCTGTTCTCACCTACTATGCACATGAGGTGTTCGATGAAATGCCCGAGCAACACTTAAGCTTTCTCTCCTCTCCAAGCTCGACCTCCAAGCTCCATTTTGCCCAAGATTTCTCTAGGTTTGGCGGTGCACCAACTATCCAAGTGTTCTAAAAAGGTTAGCAACTTCATCGTTTCATCTCTCACTGCTAGTTTAGCTCATTTCAAATGCTCTAGAAGTAGAGTGGTTTGTGGGTTTTGGTGGAGGAGTGTATGTGGGAGTTCTTTTGATTTAGATGCACAATTTGAGTTGAAATTAACTTCTTAGAGTCTGCACATGTGCAGGGTGCCGTCCCCGTCCCTGTCCTCACCACCGTCGATCGCCCGCGCCGATCTCGTCGCCGGCACCACCGTGGTGAGCCTCTTGTTCTTATCTTCTTTTTAAAAGAAAAAAAATTCTTACTTGTATGATTTAGATAGATACTTGTATAATTTTCTTACTTTTATTATTGTTTTTATTATATAGTGCCATGACATTGGTATCCGCCCCCGTCGGCCCTCGTCCTGTCTATGATTCGGATGTGGTATATTATCTTTTATTATGATTTGTTTCATTTAGTGTTTATGACAATTATGCCGACCAACGTGACATAGATGTTTTTATCTAGGAGGTATGTGAACCGGAAATTCCAACCGACCCTCTTGTCGAGAGGTTAAATTTAGTTGAAAAAGAAAACAATTACTTGAAGAAAAAATTGAAAAGAATTGAGGAGGAGAAGATGGAATTGGAGTTGCATGTTGCCGATGTCGTCGATGATCACAAGATCAAGATGGATGCAATGCGCTTGAAGATTAGAAAGATTAGAAAATATGCCATTCATAATGAGGCTTGGTATCATTATGCCGTTGGATCAATTGTTACCTTAGTTGCGATTATGGTCGCATTTGTTGTTGTTTTTCATAGTTTCAATGCATGTTTTAATTAGATGCTCTAGAGAGCTATATGTTGTTCTATGAGAACTATATATGTATGAACTTTATGTATTTATTTTTTCAGTAATAACATTTGATCACTACTGTACTTTGGTTTTAATGTGATGATGAACTTGTATTAATTTAGTCACTTCTCTATTCATGATGTTCTGTAATGGTTTTTGATACACTTAATTATATAATGCACGCAGATGAACCGGCAATGGATGTACGGTGACCGACGCACCTCCGAGTATCTTGAGGGCCTGCATAAATTTCTCGAAGTGGCTGAGGCAAACAAGCAGAATGGTTTTATGTATTGTCCATGCTTTGTCTGTGAGAATACGAAGGATTACTCTAACTTGAAAACCCTTCATGTCCACCTGCTTGAGAAGGGTTTCATGCCACACTATAATGTTTGGACCAAGCACGGAGAAAGAGGGGTTATGATGGAAGACAACGAAGAAGAGGAGGATGATGACAACTATCCCCCTGAATACGGTGATACTGCAACGGGGGAAGCTGAAGATCAAGAGGAACCAGACGATGTGCCCGATGATGATCTTCGTCGGGTCATTGTTGATGCAAAGAGACAATGCCAAAGTGAAAGGGAGAAGTTGAAGTTCAATCGCATGTTAGAGGATCACAAAAAAGGGTTGTACCCAAATTGCGAAGATGACAACACAAAGCTCGGTACCACACTGGAATTGCTGAAATGGAAGGCTGACAATGGCGTATCTGACAACGGATTTGGGAAGCTACTGAAAATAATGAAGAAGAAGCTTCCAAAGGATAACGAATTGCCCGACAGTACGTACGAAGCAAAGAAGGTTCTATGCCCTCTAGGATTGGAGGTGCAGAAGATACATGCATGCCCTAATGACTGCATCCTCTACCGCGGTGAGTACGAGGATTTGAACGCATGCCCGGTATGCGGTGCATTGCGGTATAAGATCAGACGAGATGACCCTGGTGATGTTGAGGGCGAGCGCCCCAGGAAGAGGGTTCCTGCCAAGGTGATGTGGTATGCTCCTATAATACCATGGCTGAAACGTCTGTTCAGAAACAAAGAGCATGCCAAGTTGATGCGATGGCACAAAGAAGACTGTAAGAAAGACGAGAAGTTGAGAGCACCCGCTGACGGGTCGCAGTGGAGAAAAATCGAGAGAAGGTGGGGGGACTTTGCAGGTGACGCAAGGAACGTATGGTTTGGTTTAAGTGCAGATGGCATTAATCCTTTTGGGGAGCAGAGCAGCAATCATAGCACCTGGCCCGTGACTCTATGTATCTATAACCTTCCTCCTTGGTTGTGCATGAAGCGGAAGTTCATTATGATGCCAGTGATCATCCAAGGCCCTAAGCAACCCGCAACGACATTGATGTGTACCTAAGGCCATTAGTTGAAGAACTTTTGCAGCTCTGGAATGGAGAAGGTGTACATGTGTGGGATGAGCACAAACAGGAGGAATTTGACCTACATGCGTTGCTGTTTGTAGCCATCAATGATTGGCCTGCTCTTAGTAACCTTTCAGGACAGACAAACAAGGAATACCACGCATGCACGCACTGTTTAGATGACACCGAAAGTATATATTTGGAGAAATGCAGGAAGAATGTGTACCTGGGACATCATCGATTTCTTCCGACCAACCATCAATGTCGAAAGAAAGGCAAGCATTTCAAAGGTGAGGCAGATCACCGGAAGAAGCCCGCCCTCCGTACTGGTGATCACATACTTGATATGGTCAACGATTTACAAGTAATCTTTGGAAAGGGTCCTGGCGGACAATCTGTTCCGAATGACGCTGAGGGACGCGCACCCATGTGGAAGAAGAAATCTATATTTTGGGACCTACCCTATTGGAAAGACCTAGAGGTCCGCTCTGCAATCGACGTGATGCACGTGACGAAGAATCTTTGCGTGAACCTGCTAGGCTTCTTGGGCGTGTATGGGAAGACAAAAGATACACCGGAGGCACGGGAGGACCAGCAACGTGTGCACGAAAAAGACGGCATGCATCCAAAGCAGTATGAAGGTCCTGCCAGCTACGCTCTTACCAAAGAAGAGAAGGAAATCTTCTTTGAATGCCTGCTCAGTATGAAGGTCCCGTCTGGCTTCTCGTCGAATATAAAGGGAATAATAAATATGGCAGAGAAAAAGTTCCAGAACCTAAAGTCTCATGACTGCCACGTGATTATGACGCAACTGCTTCCGGTTGCATTGAGGGGGCTTTTACCGGAAAATGTTCGATTAGCCATTGTGAAGCTATGTGCATTCCTCAATGCAATCTCTCAGAAGGTAATCGATCCAGATATCCTACCAAGGTTAAAGAATGATTTGGTGCAATGTCTTGTCAGTTTCGAGCTGGTGTTCCCACCATCCTTCTTCAATATCATGACGCACGTCCTAGTTCATCTAGTCGACGAGATTGCCATTCTGGGTCTTGTATTTCTACACAATATGTTCCCCTTTGAGAGGTTCATGGGAGTCTTAAAGAAATATGTTCGTAACCGTGCTAGGCCAGAAGGAAGCATCTCCATGGGCCATCAAACAGAGGAGGTCATTGGGTTTTGTGTTGACTTTATTCCTGACCTTAAGCCGATTGGTCTCCCTCAATCGCGGTATGAGGGGAGACTGACTGGAAAAGGCACGCTAGGAGCGGATGCAATAATATGTAGGGACGGGCATTCTTGGGCTCAAGCACACTACACAGTTCTACAGAATTCTACCTTGGTGACCCCGTATGTCAATGAACACAAGAATTTTCTGCGCTCCAAACACCCGGAGCAGTGTGACGACTGGATTACATGTGAACACATCAGGACTTTCGGCAGTTGGTTGCAAACACATCTCATGGGTAACAACATTGTTGGAGATGAGCTGTACTCGTTGGCCAGGACACCATCTTCGACTGTATTGACTTACCAAGGGTACGAGATAAATGGGAATACATTTTACACGATCGCCCAAGATCAAAAGAGCACCAACCAAAACAGTGGTGTCCGCTTTGATGCAGTAACCAACAGGGGAAAGGACACATATTATGGTTACATAGTGGACATATGGAAACTTGACTATGGACATGATTTTAAGGTCCCTTTGTTTCGGTGCAAATGGGTCAATCGGTCAGGAGGCGGGGTACAGGTAGACCCGCAGTACGGAATGACAACAGTGGATCTCAACAATCTTGGGTACACAGACGAACCATTCGTCCTAGCCAATGATGTGGCGCAGGTTTTCTATGTGAAGGACATGTCTACCAAACCGAGAAGAAGAAAAGATAAGGAAGCGAATACATCATACGATGAGCCAAAGCGCCACATAGTTCTTTCAGGGAAAAGAGACATCGTGGGAGTGGAGGGCAAGACAGACATGTCTGAAGATTATGAAAAGTTTCATGAAATTCCTCCCTTCAAAGTGAAGGCTGACCCAAGCACCCTGTTAAACGATGAAGATTATCCATGGTTACGGCGCAATAAGCAAGGGACATGCGCGAAGAAAAAGTGAAGACTTTCTCTCCACAACTATTCTGATGATGGCTTTGATCTAGAATATCACTGCAGTTACATGTCAAGAAATGAAATGCCTTTTGTAACATATGAGTTTTCGTCCGAAACCGTGATACTTCGAAAGAGATTGTCCATTTTGTACACGAAGTGCATCCAGTTTTTGCCGTAACCCTCTCAACTTTTTAGCACATGCTATGTGGGTGAAATGATGATACCATGCCAACTTTCAACCTTTTCAGAGTTCATTTGTACTGCTTTTCAATTTCAGGGTCATTTAGCTCAAAGAATGAATTAATAGCAAAAAGAATGAATCAAAAAGCTTTTATAAAACTCTAATAGCAAAAAGAATGAACTAAAAAGTTTTCATATAATTCTAATAGCAAAAATAATGAACTAAAAAGAATCAATTAAATATAATATTTTTCAATAGCAAAAAGAATCAACTAAAAATAATCAAAATAATATTAACTAAAATTATCAAAGTATTTATTTGTTAAAAACTTTAATAGTAAAAAGTATTTTCATAAAGTATTTTTTGCTACAAACTTTAATAGAAAACTAAAAAGCTTTTATAAAACTCTAATAGCAAAAGGAATCAACTAAAAAGAATCAATAAAAAATATCAATAGCAAAAAGAATCAACTAAAAATAATCAAAATAATATTAACTAAAATTATCAAAGTATTTATTTGTTAAAAACTTTAATAGTAAAAAGAATTTTCATAAAGTATTTTTTGTTACAAACTTTAATAGAAAACTAAAAAGCTTTTATAAAACTCTAATAGCAAAAGGAATCAACTAAAAAGAATCAATAAAAAATATCAATAGCAAAAAGAATCAACTAAAAATAATAAAAAAAATATTAACTTAAATTATCAAAGTATTTATTTGTTAAAAACTTTAATAGTAAAAAGAATTTTCATAAAGTATTTTTTTGTTACAAACTTTAATAGAAAACTAAAAAGCTTTTATAAAACTCTAATAGCAAAAGGAATCAACTAAAAAGAATCAATAAAAAATATCAATAGCAAAGAGAATCAACTAAAAATAATCAAAATAATATTAACTAAAATTATCAAAGTATTTATTTGTTAAAAACTTTAATAGTAAAAAGAATTTTCATAAAGTATTTTTTGTTACAAACTTTAATAGAAAACTAAAAAGCTTTTATAAAACTCTAATAGCAAACTAAAATAACATAAAAATAAAAAAAATGCCGCCTACTAGGCAACCACGGCCTGCATACGACTAGAAACCCATATTTACATGGGCCAGGATGCAGGCCCGCGGGCAGAGCAGGCACAACATGGCAGTGACAAAGGTTAGGCATGTACTGCCTGCAATAGAGAGGAGCTCGACAGCTCGGTCACAGCGGGGCTTATAAACCAGTGCAGGCGCCTCTCGACTAGCGAGGTGGGACTAAACATTTAGCCGCGGCAGCACAGCCCTTTAGTCCCGGTTGGTGGCACCAACCGGGACTAAAGGCCCCCCTTTAGTCCCGGTTGGTGACACCAACCGGGACTAAAGGTCCTTTTCAGCAGCCGAAAGGGCGGGAAGCAAAGGGCTCCAACCGGGACTAAAGGGGAACCTTTAGTCCCGGTTGGAGCCACCAACCGGGACTAAAGGGTTGGGTATATAACCACGCACTTGGAAAAATTTCCAATTCCCCACCCATTTCTTCGATCTCTCCTCCTCTCCCCCGACAGCACCGACGACCACCTCGACGCCGTCAGGCTGCCCGACCTCGCCGTCGCCTCCCCGAGCCCTGTCCTGCCCCGACGCCCTCGCCGCGCCCTACCCCGACGCCCTCGCCGCGCCCTGCCCCGACGTCGTCATCGCCGAGCCCCTGCCCCGACGCCATACGTCCGCCGCGCGCTCCCCTCATCGCCGTCCCCGCGCGCTCCCCTCGTCGCCGGCCATCGCCATCCCTGCCCGGGCTCCCCTCCTCGTCTTGTAAGGTAGTTTTTTCTGTAGTAATTTTTTTTTCTGTAGATGCATGTTAGATGATGATTTTTTTATGCTTTGATGATGATGATAGATGATAGATGATGATGATGATAGATGATTTTCTGTAGTAATTTTTTCTGTAGTAATTTTGTTAGATAATTTTTTCTGTAGTAATTTTGTGTTAGATGATTTGTTGTTAGATGATGATGATGATAGATGATAGATGATGATGATGATGTGATAGATGATTTTCTGTAGTAATTTTTTCTGTAGTAATTTTGTTAGATAATTTTTTCTGTAGTAATTTTGTTAGATGATTTGTTGTTAGATGATGATGATAGATGATTTTGATAGATGGAATGCTAATGCCATGCTAATTTTCACTCGATGGAATTACAGGTTGTGGTGTTTGCATCTCCGTGGTCCTGATCGTCCCTCCGCTGTTCGACAAAAGGTGTCCATTTGTTGAGTTGTGTATTAATCATCTTGTGTATAAATCTTGTATTCATTTTGTATTCATCTTGTGTATAAATATTGTATTCATCAAATATCGTCGTAACTTCGACATGAGGGGGGGTCGTTAAAACATAACCCCGATAATTTTGATTTTGAGGCATATGAAAACATGATTTGCACGTCGGACAGGCATGAGAGAGGCGACCCACAAAGTATCCTCTCCCGAAAGATAGGATGACTCATCAGATAAGATTCTACGCGGCCCGCAAATTTTCATGTTGTTCATTGACTTCGACATGAGGGGGAGGGGGCCGGGGGCCGGGTCGTTAAAACATAACCCTGATAATTTTGGTATAACTTCGACATGAGGGGGGAGGAGTCCTCGACGATCATCTAAGTTTGCCACTAATCCATCTCTCATGGTTGTATATTGCCATGTTGTAATATTTGCAGAAACTATGGACGGCAGAGATATAGAACAAGATAGGACGACTCATTAGATATGATTCTAGATAATGTCCAATGCCTCATATCGCGAATGTTGTTCATTGACTTCGACATGAAGGGGGGGGGGTCGTTAAAACATAACCCCGATAATTTCGGTATAACTTCGACATGAGGGGGGAGGGGGTCGTTAAAACATAACCCCGATAATCCACTAATCCATTGCTCATATGCATATGATTCCTTGTCGTGATTAGGTCTATGTTTGCCACTAATCCATCTCTCATGGTTGTATATTGCCATGTTGTAATATTTGCAGAAACTATGGATAGAGACTTAGAAAAAGAAGAGTTGTTGGGGGATATAATCCGCGACGGAGGTGATCCCTTGTCGTTTCTCAATGATACCGATGGTGAGGAAGGAGATCATGACGGCTCCGGTGACCGAGTGGAGGAGGAAGGAGATCATGACGGCTCCGGTGACCGAACGGAGGAGCAAGGAGGCCATGACGGCTCCGGTGACCGAACGGAGGAGGGAGCCTTAACTGTTGCAAAGTCCGGCGAGGTATATATACATATATTAATTAAGCCTCTGCTGACTTGATGCATTAATTGTTGTGTATGTACATATATTAACGCTTCTTTCTTCTTTTAATTAGCCCTCCGGATCGAGCCAAACTTCCGTAAGGAGACGAGGCCCGAAGAAAAGGTTGCGCCAGGATGAAAGGTTCACGATCGAAGAAGTCGGTCGAGATGGCCAACCGATTGCTCCCAAGCGGAGCAGGGACACATTTATACATCAGTGCGGAGTGGTTGTTAGGGACCGCGTCCCGATCAGCATCCAAGAATGGAATAAGAAGAAGGACCCGGAAGTTTCTTATGTCCAGGATAGACAGAAAGATGATCTTTGGACCTCGTTGATGACAAATTTCAGCCTACCGCCAGAGGCGGGTCCGAATAAGGTCAAGGCGTTTGCTCTTAAGAAGATGGCAGAACTATTCAAGAACTGGAAGAAAGATTTGAACAAAAAGTTTGTCGAGAAAGACAAGACTCTAGAATTCACCGGTGCATATGAGAAGATAAAAGATCAATGGCCCGCATTTGTGGCCTACAAGAAATCGGACAAGGGCAAGCAAAGGTTAGCGACAAATAAGCTAAATGCTGCAAAGAAGAAGTATCACCATGTTACGGGGTCAGGTGGCTACAGCAATGCCCGGCCTACGTGGGACAAAGCTGAGCAAGACCTGCTTGCTAAAGGGGTCCAACCAGCGACATTGCACTGGCCAGATCGGTCAAGGACTTGGTTCTTCGGGGTTGGGGGAACTTTGGACCCAGACACAGGGGAGTGTGTTTGGACGAAAGCTCAACTTGCAATACCCGTCAAGAAGCTTCAGGAAGCAATCCAGGCAGCGCAGGAAGGGAGGTTACATCCCGACAGAGAGAATGACGAGCTGACACATGCCCTCGGGAATCCTGAACACCCTGGACGAACACGAGGCACATCAGGCTCCGTTCCGTGGAAGGATGGGTTTCCTGACAGCGATGGTTATAGAAGCCGACAGAGAAAGAAGAAAGCGGAAGCAAGCGAAATGCAGAAGATGAATGCAAGATTAGCGAAACTAGAGGAACTTGAGAGCCAGCAAGCTACCGGCCAACCATCTCAGCGGCACGAAGATCCTTCCTTCGACACTGCCCCAGAAGCTACCCCACCATCTTAGCGGAGAAGCAGCGTGGCTTCCACGGAGCTCCTTCAGCCTGATATCACGGCTCCTCTCTACCCCGTGGATAGTATCGCGGAGACTGAACATTGTGTGCTAATGGCGAAATGCCAGAACCTGACCTTGAAGGCGGCGGTCGGCTCTGTTTTACCTCCTCGAACTGAGGGAACTTTCCATTGCCGTCCGATTCCACATGGCTATGCTATTGTCATGGTGGATGAGATAATGGCGGGATTTGAGGGGCTGGAGCTTGACTACCCTACAGGTGAAGGGGAGGATCTTCTGGAAAATGCCTTAAGGAGTACATGTCTATGGAGAAAGGAGTACATCAAGCTTCCAAACTGGACGCCGCCTCAGCAGACGCAGCCGGATCCTCAGCAGACTCCTTCTCACAGTCCAGTTGTGCTATCTCTGCTGCCTGAGTCGTCTCCGGCGCGTCATCCGTCTCCGCCGCCTCAGCGGACTCTAACGGAGGAGGCCCCTCAGCAGAATCCTCCTCCGCCTCAGCTGTCTCCGGCGCGTCAGCCGTCTCCGCCGCCGCAGCTGCCTTCGTCGCGTCAACGAACCCCGCCTCGTCAGCAACAGCGGAAGAGAGCCGCCGCCGCTCCGGCGGCTAGCAGTACAAAAGGCGGGAAGAAATTCAAATCTGGTCCAAGCCTCAGGGTTCCTCCAAAGTTACCATATGAGAGGACTGACGAGGAAAACAAGGACATCAGTGCTGCCGAAGTGCAGGCCCATTTTGCACGGAAAGTTCCACCTCCGAAGGAAAAAATAGATCCGGTAAAGGCGAATCGCACTCTGGATGCCCTTACGCGACCACCTCCGCCTCCGCTGCTATCAAACTTTGACCGCATTATTGCAAAGACATATGACAAAGCTAAGAGTCGGTCGAGAAGTAGCAGTACTGGTGCAAGAAGTGGGAAAACAATTCCCCACCTCGGCGAACAGGAAAAACAATCGTGCCCCCCGCTCAAGGTGTTTACCGATACCCCGGGGGTAGCGGCCGTTGCTCCTGGTTTCAATCCTGGTGATTACCTAGGCGATGATGTACATTTTGAAATCGCTAAGCCGGTAGACACCTTTAAATACCAGCACGGGAAGCGTCTCGTCAGAAGTGATGATCTGGAACAAGATCTACCAACGATGATGCGAACATTACATAAATGGTACTTGGAAACCTGCAAGGATGGGACGGGCAGTATCTTGGTGGGAATTAAGGATGAGCACGAGTTTGTTGGAGTCGACTCGATCTTCGTTGAATTTGACGAACTCTTTCAGTTATACAATCAAGCCGCCCTCGACAAAAGTCTCGTGGCTTGTTATTGTCTGTAAGTATTATTTCTGTAATTAAGTCTCTAGCTCAGCTCATTCATTGCATGTATATAATTATCCTCACTATATTATGCAGATTGAAGATCGTCGAATTTAAAAAAGGACAAATCTATGACATTGGGTTCATTAACCCAAATATCGTAAATGAATGGTCGGTACAGAAGATCCCCGAGGAGACTGAGAAAATCTTGCTCAGCTCGTTCCTTCGACACCAAAACAAAAGGGAAATACTCTTTCCTTACAACTTCAAGTGAGTGTTACTGTCTTCTGCATATTCTGTTTCGCTGACTCGAGGTTAAGTGTAATTGATGAGTATTGCGCGCGCAGGTTCCACTTTATTCTGCTAGCCATTCAGCTTGACGAGGGAGCAGTAACTGTCTTGGACTCGAGACGTAAAGAGGCTACGGAGTATGCGGACATGATTGAAATGCTCCAGAAGTAAGTTCAATCATTATCGCACTATATCGGCAACTTTCGTTCATTTCCTGATATCAAGTAATCATTTTCTTTGCCGGGCAGGGTTTGGAAAAAGTTCATCACGCAGGTTCAGGATGAATGGAGACCGGAGCTGCGATTTAAACAACCCAAAGTAAGTAGTACTAGCTAGTTCCGCGCATCTCTCATTGATTCTAGTTTCAATACCATTATCATGGTTGATTATCATTTTGATTGAACTCTATTCTCGTAAAGTGCATGTGGCAGGAACCCGGAACTGAGTTATGTGGATACTACGTTTGCGAGTTCATTCACCAAAAGACCACCGAGAGGGGCTTCAATAAACAACAATTTGAAGTACGTAAACAATATTCATAATTTTATTTTATCACCATCAATTGTGTTGATTTCATTCATATATATATATATATATTGACCCCCCTTCTTTAAATTAGACCTGGCAGAAGTGGAACGTACTCCTACCAGCTGATCGCATACGCGCAATTCAAGAGGAGTTGGCGGGATTCTTTGTTGACCACGTCATTCCTAAAGACGGAAAATGCCATCGGGAATTGCAAACCTGTTGAATAGATATATGCATCAACGTGTACTATCTGTAGTAGCGTCGAATAGATATACGAAAACTTATTGTTCGACCAACAAGCACGGAGAAAGAGAGGTCACTTCTCTCTATATATTGATCATGCATGACGATGTTGTGTAATTAATGGTTCCTTCATTGCTTACTAGCTAGCGTCGAGTTCTCTCTATATGTAGTAGCTAGCGTCGACCAAGCACGGAGAAAGAGAGGTCACTTCTCTCTATTAGCTAGCTAACACAATATGAAACCCCTAAACCCTCCAAAACCCCTAACCCCCCCCCCCTTTCAACAACAAAAAAACCCCAACGCCTGCGAGCTGCTGACGCGTGGCTGCCTTTTGGTCCCGGTTGGTATTACCAACCGGGACTAAAGGTCCTCCTGCCTGAGTGCTGCGCAGCGGCCACGTGGAGACCCTTTAGTCCCGGTTGGTGTTACCAACCGGGACTAAAGGTCCTCCTGCCTGCGCGCCCCACAGCGGCCACGTGGAGCACCTTTGGTCCCGGTTCGTAGGCCAACCGGGACTAATGGTTTTAGGCATTTGTCCCGATCGTTTTGTCCCGGTTCCAGAACCGGGACTAAAGGCCCTCTGGAACCGAGACTAATGCCCTGTTTTGTACCAGTGATACCATCCCTTGAAAACTATGCATATACCTGATCCGTTTATCAAACCTACTGCTCGTTCCAGATGGGTGTGGAAGGTGCAACCATGATGGAAATAACCCTCCCGATAGAAAATTAGCTCCCTAAAATAAGACAACTTGTGCGAAAGAGATACATTTATATCTCAGCAGACTCAATCATAAAGGTCCTGTATATCCCTCTGAAAACTATGCGTATACCTGATCTATTTACCCAAACCTATTACTGAACTTCCTGAGAGAAAACCATTTATCGCATTAAAGGTTTTTCTGCCAGAAGATAGTTGTATTTTTTGCTGGTAATATGGCGTGTTCGATCTCTCAATCATTTAACCTATGATAGTGATTAGTAATTGGTGGTAATTTAGATAGAATGCTTGCACATCAAATGGTTTCTTTAGAGAAGTTTGTATTGACCGTTTGCTTTAGTATTGTCAAATGATTGGATTTTTTCCAGTCTTTACTTTGCATGAAATGAATTTAATTGGAGATAACTGGCCCCACCCCCTTTTACGAGTGTTTTTGAAACAGACAATCAACATAATAGACCAGCTTATTATGAGAGGATCATATTGCCAGGGCTGTAAATTCTTTCATAAATTAGGCACCACCATAGAACATTTTGAGCACGCAAATAAAATTCTAAAATACAAAAGCATGACCTGTCATGTCCAAATATATATACCAAAGTAAGCATTTTCTCACTATGTTCGGTGTACCAATGTGAAACATCACTCTCCCACCAAGGAAAAACCTAAAGACCATGTTCGCACTTTTTTTTGCGGGAACCTTGTTTGCATTGATTTAGGCAATTATGTCATCGTTGCTTCTGAAGGTTTTAGCAAGCGCCTTGGTGACTACATCAGTATGGATGTTCTGAATGTTGTTCAAAGAACAGTTCCAAAAGAATGGGCATGGACAAGGACAACTGAACCATATGACAAGGACGCTTGCTCACTTGATTGTTTTTTTTGCGGGAATTGCTTACTTGATTTTGATGTGCTTCTGGTGGAGCCACGTAATGTAAACAAGAATTTGATTGATTCTCTCGTGTTGTGGCTTAGGGCTGTCAGTGACTCGACTGTTCTGGGCAAAAATATCCATCATTAGCATATATTACAAAATCACATTCATTCACCTACTATATATTATTACTAGTTGGATGCCCGTGCGTTGCCACAGAATACAAAATATGATGTGAAAAGGTGAATAATGTCATAACCCATTATATTTAATTTATAGTACATCTACTATGATCAACACACCATGACAAACCACTTTATGCATCGGCCTTATAATGTTCATATTTATCACTCTAGAAGGATACTTCTCTTGGTCATTTCGCAATGAATTGTCACCAATCATTGTCACAACAGCTCAATACCAACACTGCCTCCTTGATGCTGGCATAGAAGACTCCGGGTATGAGGAATGTGAAGTATGACATACTTCGATTGTGCATTTCCTATTCAGCGTCTTCAACGTCGTTTACTCTGTAAATGGTACACGACACCCACACGCATTTCTACAGGCCAAACCATGTAAACCCTCCGGTTTGGGGAAGCACCGAGACACTTCTAGCCCATTTTTATTGTGTTTTTCTCTGGTTTTCTATGTGTTTGTTTGGCTGTTTTTTCTGTTTCATTTTTTTTCTCTCCCTTTCTTCATTTCAATTTTTATATTTTTTGATTTTTCAAATTTGTAATTGTTTCAAATTCATAAAATTTTAAAATTTCATGAAATTTTTTTAAATGCATGATTTTTTTCAAATTCATCAACCTTTTTTCAAATCTATGAGCTTTTTTGAAATCTATGAAAAAAAATCGAATCCATGAATTGTTTTTCAAATTCGTGAACCTTTTCAAATCCACAAACTTTTTTTCAAATCCATGAAGTTTTTCAAATTGATGAGCTATTTCAAATTGTGAATTTTTTCCAAATTCATGAACTTTTTTTGAATTCACAAAAAATCAAATATGTGATTTTTTTTTTCAAATTCACAAACTTTTTGTCAGATTCATAATTTTGTCATTGAAAACAGTCAACCGGTTCACTGAACTTCTCCCGAGCGAGCGAGCAGGGGAAATTGTGTTTGGTCTGCCGGCCCACAACAAGCGGGGTTGTGTGCGCCAGTTCACTAGCCAGCGCAATAGGGTGTGTTTGGTAGGGTGCATGGAGGGTGCATGAGGGCAAAAGTTCCCAATCCGACCCACTTTTGCTTGTTTGGTAGGGTGCATGAGCTCACTTGGGCTATGCCCATCTGATGCAAAAAAAAGGCCCTCAGCCATGCCCATCTCATGCACCCCAGAGAGGGTGCATGGAGGCAGCCAGGCTGGCCCCGACCCTCGTCCCCACCCACCATATCACGCCCAGATATGTTTAAATTTTCAAAAAATGTTTATAATTTCAAATTTTGTTTAAATTTTCAAAAAATATTCAGAATTTCAAAATTTGTTTGAATTTTCGAAAAAAGTTCAGAATTTCAAAATTTATTTAAATTTTTGAAAATGTTCAGAATTTCAAAATTGTTTAAATTTTCTAAAAATGTTCAGAATTTCAAATTTTGTTTAAATTTTCAAAAAATGTTCAGAATTTCAAAATTGTTTAAATTTTCAAAAAAAATTCAGAATTTCAAATTTTGTTTAAATTTTCAAAAAAATGTTCAGAATTTGAAATTTTGTTTAAATTTTCAAAAAATGTTCATAATTTAAAATTTTGTTTACATTTTTTTAAATTTTTTAAAATTTTGTTTACATTTTCAAAAAAGTTCAGACTTTCAAAATATGTTTAAATTTTCAAAAAATGTTCAGTATTTTAAAATATATTTAAATTTTCAAAAAAATGTTTAGAATTTCAAATTTTGTTTAAATTTTCAATAAAAGTTCAGAATTTCAAAATATGTTTAAATTTTTGTTCACATTTTTTCAATTTTGTTCACCATTTAAAAAAATTATTCGGAATTCGAAATTGTTCAGCATGTCTAAACACATGCAGGCTGCCAAACAAAGTCTCAGCTCAGCATGTCTCAGCGCATACACCGCTGCCAAACAACAGCATATGCATGGACTCAGCATGTCTACACTCAGCATGTATCAGAGGAGAACAACTAGGCTAGGTCCATACATGCTACCAAACACACCCTGGCGCTGACTAGGACCTCTCCTTTGATTGTAAGCGCGTGTAATCCGTGATGGGCTTCATGGGCCGTGTAGTATGAGTTGTCGTTGAGGCCCGTGGCAGGGTAGAGTGGTCCCCATGTAATATGTATCACGTTGTAGGCTCACGAGACAACTGCGTCAGCAAAGAAATAAATAATTAATAAACTTGTGACCCCCATGTAATATGTATCACGTTAGTTTTTTCTATACCATTTATTAGTCGTTAATTTGTCTGTTAGCGGTGCATGAGGCAGCGGGAACTCTGGATTAGTCGTTTTATTTTGTTCTTACACATTTTCTTGTTTTTTCTTTCTGTTATCACCTTTGATAGTTGAACCCGGTCCATTTTTGGGTTCACATCACGGATGTATTTCTTTGCTCCCCGTCCCTTCCTTGCTTTCTTCTCCGATCCTCTCTCTTGCTTTTCCCATTCTCAATTCTCTCTGATTTATCATATACCTGTACGCTACCACTACTGGAATTTTACTGTATGCCGAGTGCTGAGCTCTTCACCGACAACCAAACCGTGGACACTCGACAAACACACCTATGCCGAGAGTAGTTCATGGCAACGATATGTTGTTGCCGAGAATAATACCCGGCGAAGAAGGCAGACTCGACAAACTATATTTTTACCGAGTGCCAAACAGTGAACCCACGGCAAAGTGGTGCCACATGGCACATCCAGCAGTGGCTAACGGCTTGTTGACGGTGGCAATGCTTTGCCGACAGTCTGTGACTTGGCTCTCGGCAAAGGGTTGTTTTGTTGTGGGAGCTTAGTTTAGCCCCACCTCGCCTAAGGATGAGCGTCAGGAGTGGTTTAAATAGTAGGATGGTCCCTCGCATGACACGTCCAGACCCGCACTTCCTTCATGTGGCTTGCATCGTTGGGAGCTCATCGTGGCTGCTAGCTACTACTATCGCCTACCCTAGTACGACGAGCTCTCGCAACGGCGCAACCTACATCATGGCACTGCGGGTCTGGTACGTGGCGTCGTAAAGTGACACATGAAATCATGTCCAACAACGGGTCTGGGTATCGAGAGGGAACGTGTCTGGTTTGTGAAGGAAGTGCGTGTCCTTTTGCTCCATTGGCCTCGAAACTTCTCGTGCTCTCAAAGGAGGCCATCGCATGACACGTGCCAGGCCCCCGCATTTTCCGGACCCGCATGTAATATTTGAGACATTTATTGCACTGCTAGGGTTTCAGCGCCGGAAATTGCAGATCTGCAAGGCGGCACATGAAATCATGCCCAGAAGCTCAATGGAAAATCCTATTTGACGACTTTGCGACATGCGTAGGCCTTGTGAAGACAAGGGAGGGGCAGGCCCCCGCCACGGAGGGGGGGGGGGGGCGAAATTACCTCATCGGCATGCCTGATCCAACCGTTTAAATCCTTGGAAAATCGTACGATGCCGAAAGTCCTCGGGATCTGGCACGACGTCATCACATGGCCCCTGTAGGGTGTGGTAAAATTTTGGGCGCGTTTCGAATAGGCCTCACTTGAGGCTTCTTGTAAACTTCAACATCTCCAAGCTAGTCTCTGGGTATCAAGAGGGAACGTGTCCGGTTTGTGAAGGAAGTGCGGGTCTTTTTGCTCCGTTGGCCTCGAAACTTCTCGTGCTCCGCCAGAAAATTCCAGATCTGCAATATTTGAGATAATTATATTGCTGTTATATATGTTTTGATGCAGGGTTACATGAAAAAGAGGCACAAATGATGCTGACTAATCCTTTTCCGAGAGCTACACTCGGTAAAAGTGAAAACCTAGATCTAGGTTCGAAGACTTTTTCTTAGAGTAAGACTCGGTAGACATGCCTTTTTTGAGAGCTACACTCGGTAAAAGTGAAATCCTAGATCTAGATTTGAAGACCTTTTCCGAGAGCCCCACCGACAAGCGCTCGGGAAAGGTAGCGCGGGACACTTAAGTGAAATTCCGCGCGCTCTCTCTCTCTCTCCTCACTCGCGCACGTGTATGCAGCCCCCCTCCCCGCCGGTGCCCCCCCCCTCCTCAGCCGGCGCGCCACCTCCGACCGGCTCCCTCCCCACCGACGGGCTCCCTCATCAGCCGGCGCCCCGCCTCCAGCCGGCTCCCTCCCCGACCGCGGCGCCCCCCCCCCCCCCCCTCACCGGCCGCCCCATCCCACCGGCGCCCCACCTCCCCCCCATGACTCGTTCAATAGTAGAGAGGAGGCAGAGAATCATTACAATCAGTATGTGCTTGACCAGAAGAGAAACACTGAATTAGGCAATGGTGCAAGCCAGAAACGGCTTATCGGGTTGAGTGGATTGAAGAACTTGATAATTCTCTTTCAGTTCGTCCTAATTGTGGTGTTTCTTTTATCATGTGGTCGCATGTAGACATGCATTGACCACTTTGTTGTTTAGTAAGTAGGCACACTACTTTGTGACTTCATATGAAGCTTGTGTGAACTATATATATATAATGCCTTTGTGAGTTTGTTGTTAAGCTTGGGTGGACCATATATAAGCCCTTTCTGAGTTTGTTGTGAAGAATGTGACTTCATATAAAGCTTGTGTATTGTATATTTGTTTTTGCTGTAGGGTTAGATGAAGTCACTTTACTTTGCCGAGACGCACTGTTTGGCTCTCGGTAAACTGTTTGCCGAGTGCCCGACGTTTGGTTCTCGGCAAAGTTCTGTTTGCCTGAGAGGTGTACGCCGGATGTTCTTTGCCGAGAACAATTCTCGGCAAAGACTTTGCCGATTGTTTTTGGCCCTTTTCCGAGTGTTTCTTGCACTCGGCGTAGGGTGTAATTCCAGTAGTGTACTCTAATCCACGCCATTACACTCAACTTGGTGTAAGAGATATATTTATATAAATTAATCATAAAGGTACTATGCATATCCATCCCTAAAAAAACCTATGCATATACCTGATCTATCTAGAGAGATAACCATTTATCCCATTAAGATGTTTCTGCCAGGAGGTAGTTCTATTTTGTCGCTGGTGATACTGCTTGTTCGCTCTCTCAATCATCTAACATGTGATGGTGACGCAGTTGTATTTAAAACAAGTGTCTTCTTCTGACCAGCATGACAACTGCTGCATTACTCAATGTGATCTTCTCTATTGGTACAAGGCCGGGCCTAACTACCTCTCCCTCGCAAAAAAAAGAAAAGGCCAGGGCTAACTACCTCGATTTTCTATTTTGATCTAGGTCGGTAGTTTATGTTCTTCCCTAACTCCAAGACTTTGTACTATATTTTTCTCCTTCTTCTATCAAGTTTGCATGCAGCTCTTTTGCATGGTTCGGATATAAAAAAGATTGTACAACTCTCAGACAACAACATTCCATTGCTTAAACAGCTAGGCCGGGGGTTTCAACCTCCTTTCGTATTTTATTTTATTTTTGCTTAAACAGCTCATGAAAGAGACCACTGTTCAATCCAAATCTACAGTAGCCAAGCAAAACTACATTGGTCTACATCCCCCGAGTCCCAAGCCATTGAAATGTCTATAGGACAGCAGCAAAGTTAAAGCTCAGGTGCCCAAAAACTTCAGACATAGTTTTATCGCGTTCTTCACGGCAGGAATAGATGGAAGGAAGTTGAGTTTTAAAAGACAACAAAAAATGTCGCTCATTCTACAAATGTTTCTTTTTTCTCATCAATCAATGCAATTTTTTTTTTCTGCCTTGTGTTTGCCGTTTCTGTGTTGCAGGCAGGGATGCAAGCGGTGTGAGCTAGCGAACGATACCATAGGACAAATGTAATTTTAGGAAAATGATGAACATATTATGAACTAATTGATGAGTTTCGCGGGACAAAACCCCTAGTTGCATGATGGCAGTGGGGGATTCCCCAAAAGGACATGAACGACAACCCATACACACACAAGCTTGTGAGTTGTCCACGGACTCGTAGCTTGGAAAAGGACCGAACAGTGTGTGCCTAATGGCCGGCAGCGGTTCGATCTGCGCAGCTAACTCCATTATTCATAATGTCCTAGTCATGGCCGGCCCTAAACAAAGGATGCCGCCGCCGCGTGGAGTTGGTTCGCTCGCCTGTCGCCGTGGACCGCCATGCTGTACAGACCGATAGGACATGAGGTACTCCATTGACCATTCACTACTACTCCTTTGAAAATGCTGGCAATTTTTTTTCCATCGACGACCGTTTGTCGTTTGATCCAACTTACAATGTAACACATAGTCGCCAATGCAAACTACTATCAGCCCTCACGAGTTAAGCATTCAGGATCACGTGAAAAGAGGGATGCCATTAGGTAAGTCTAAGAACAACATGAGAAAACGCTGCTGGCTAGCTCCGAAACTCCCATGTGGCGGTGCTATGTAGAAAATCTTCATATCACTTTGCGCAAACTGCATCCATGGAAGATAACGTTGTCCGTGTTCCCGGTGCCTATCATTCTTAACACCTTCGCTATTTTTCTGTCAATGCGCTCGAGCAATAGTGTTTGCGCATACAATTAGAATTCTTGAGAGGAATGTAGCAACCAAGAGACTAATTATATAACAACTAGTCGAGGACAATAAAAGGGTGTATGTAAGACATTGAACTCTATTCATATTCCAAGAGTTGGTGCGGACACTTAGGAAATTTATTATATGTATATGTTTGTGTAACGCCCTGCGTACACCCTTGGACTACATTTGCAGTATGGGCTGCTATTGGTGGGCCCAGCCCAATGCTCATGGAGCAGGAAGGATAAAGCACAAGGGAGACAGGGGAGCAACTATCTAACTGGTACCACTTCAGGGGTAAACCGAGCTAGCGCTCTCGGAAGCCTCTCCAGGCTCCACGTGGTGTGCCCAACGGCTGTCACGTGTCGTGTGCTGGGTACACCCGCGGGATCTCTTTTTTTTCTGCAGGTGTTCTGGGGTTTTTCTTGGGGTTTATCGGATTTTTAGCTTTTTGGCCTTTTATTGGGTTTTCCTATGTTTTTGGCCGAAAACAGTGTTTTATCACGAGGAGCATAGCCTATGCTTCCGAGAAGCACAATCGTGCTTCCCGAAAAGGAAAATGCACAGCCTGCGCTTCCACGAGAGAAGCACATCCCATGCTTTTGCGACAAGCACAACTGTGCTTCCCGAAAAGAAGCACAGTTATGTTTCCCCTAAAAAAGAGAAAAACACAACATGTCCTTCCACGAGAAGCACAATTATACTTCCCGAAAATAGAAAAGCACAATCTATGCTTTTCGAAAAGGAAAAGCATAATTGTGCTTCCTAAAAATAAAAGTGAAAAAACATAACTGTACTTTCGGGTTCTAGTTTCTTTTTCTTCTGGTTTTTGGGTTTTTTACGGTTTCAGTTTTGTTTTTTTATTTTCATTTTTTCTAGTTTTTTTGTTGTTTCTGGGAAAAATGTTCGTCAAAACCTATTAACATGGGATTTAGTTTCGAAGATCTTGACACGGAAAATCCAACGGTGAAAACAGTTCGTGTTTAGACACACGGTTCAAAAGATGAACCGTTTTGAAAAAAAAACGAATCTACGAACAGGGAAAAACTCATAGGTTGGGACATGTGTGCCACTTGTCATCATCAGAGAGATGAGAGTGACCTTTGGAGGGATACCCCTTAATTAGTGATTTCGAGGAAACAACACGAGATGGCAGGAAAGAAATGAACTGAAGAAACTTTCTCTTCGCTGCTGCTTGCTTCTTCTTCCTTCCGATCATGTCTCCTTCCTCAGGTCGGTTGTTCTCCACAAGCAACCATTGTATCCTCTGCTCACGTCCTTTGAGCGCCGCGGCAACAGGTCATGACAGTTTGGTTGAACACTTGAATTTTTAGTGCCAATAATTTAGTTGGCTCTAGTTATAGCAAATGTCCGTTCTTCTTGAACCTTGCTTTTTTTTTTCAAGCCACCGGATCTTCATCCAATCATACTTGTTACCTCTTCAGTCAAGAGCAAATCAAGGATAAGCAAAATGTTGCCACTCTGGAAGGAACCTAACTTTTCTTGGTAACTCCTCTATGAACTGTTACCAATCAGTATGGCAACAACCCAACTCTCGCAGAAGAGATTTTTTAAGCATCTTAGTAGATATATATACCTAATATTGGCTCAAATATATTACTGAACTTCCCAAGAGTTAACAAGTAATCACATTAAAAAAAATCTGCCATAAGGTAGTTCCATCATGTTGCTGGTCATACGGCTTGTTTATTTTCTCAATCATCTAACTTGTGATAGTGATGCAATTGTCTGTAATACAAGTGTCTTCTACTCTTCTTGTGGCCACCATGGCCAGTGCTGCATTACCCAGAGTAAAATGAAGTCAGTTTGTACAGCTCTCAAACAACAACATTCCATTGCTTAAGCAGCCCATGAAGGAGATCACCATTCAGTTCAAATCTAGAATCGCTAAGAAAAACTCTATTGTTCTACATCCCCGAGGCCATTGAAATGTGTACAGGACTGTAGCAAAGTTAAAGCAGTTTGGGGGAAGGGAGGAGATGCTCTAAACTATCACATTCTGGAATCTCTACTGGCCCAACAAAGCGCCTGACGGTCAGGCAAACTATGCGGTGCGGTGGTGTGGTGTTGCGTGAAGTGTCTTTTGTGCTCCTTCCAGAACATGAGAGGTATTTCTTCGTCGACATTCCCATGCAGTGTTAGTGTATTTGGTGGTTGCGTTTGTTCGTCGTCTTCTGCCACTTCGACGAACGATGGGTCTTGTTTCCTCTGTATCAGGTCTTGTAACAGCGGGCCCCCTAGTTCCTCGGAAAAAGAAGATAATGTTTCCGGTGTTCCCATTGCCTATCATTCCTAACACTCTTTGCCATTTTTCCGTCAATGTGCTTGAGCAGTAGTGTTTGGCTCATACAATTATAATTCTTGAGAAGAAGGTACAGCAACGAAACTAGGACATGGTATAGAACAATAAGTGTAAGAGATTGAAATCCATATTTCAAGAATTGACGTGGGCAGTTATGCCATTTATTATCTGCATGTCTGGTCGAAGCCTTGAATTTTTAGCATCAATCATTCAATTGGCTCTAGTTATAGCATAAATGTCCTTTATTATTATTATTATTATTATTATTAATAAAGTTCCCTACCCAACCGCCGCCACACAGCGAACATACCGCCCGCATAGGACACGCTCGTGTTGCCGCCTCCATGCATGGCCCTGCCATAGGCAGACCGCCGACGAGCACCGCCACTCTGACGAGTTCTTCCCTTTCTTCCTCCCTTCTCTCTTCCCTCAGCAGAGGGAGGGCCGAGCTCAGATGCATCCATGGCCACGGTGGCGCTGCAGTGAGGAGGCGATGGAGGTGAGCGGGGAGCTGGGCAGCACGGAGGAGTGGGGCTCGCCGGAGCCGGACGTGGTGGCGGCTGGGGTCATCCGCCATAGCCTGCAACGATTTTATGAATGAGAAGAGAGGGGGGCATAGGGTTATGTGGGACATAATGACGTGGCAGATGAATGGTATATTGACTGGTCAAAACCAGTCAAAATAGCCAAAAACCATTCAAGATTGTTTTTGTCCGGTTTTGAAAATTGAGTGTTGTAAACTAGACGCTTTCGTAGTTTAGGTTGTGCTTGAGACTTTGGTGGTAGTTCGAGGTTGTAATATAGACTTCTTTCTTTAGATATTGCCCCTATTGCACATCAAAAAGTTTCTTGAGATAAGTTTGTGTTGACCGTTTGCAGTGTCAAATGATTGACAAAATTCCAGTCTTTAATTTGCAGGAAATCAAAAAAAAAAATTTGCGAGAAACTTCCAATCTATTCATCTTCAATCATGGCAGTACAAAGAACAACAGAGGTAATAAAAATTACAACCATGTCCGTGGACCACCTAGCGACGACTACAAGCACTGGAGCGAGCCGAAGGCGCGCCGCCGTCATCGCCCCTCCCTCACCGGAGCCGGGCAAACCTTGTTGTAGTAGACAGTCGGGAAGTCGTCGTGCTAAGGCCCCATAGGACCAGCGCACCAGAGTAGCAACCATCGCCGATGAAGAAAGTCGTAGATCAGAAGAATCAAACCTGTAAACACCCAAACAAAGGCGAACGTTTTTACGAGTGTTTTTGAAACAGACAATCAACCACTACTATAGATCCGAACAACACCGACCGACCAAATTGCATCATCACTGGCACGCTTCTGGCCCGTCAGTGCCTCAGGGTCTGTGATGACTTGTCCATCATAGACGGACTATGTGGCTGGTCAGCAGGGGCGGAGACAGGCCCCAGGCCGGGGGGCCCAGGCCCGGGGCGTGAGGCCCATTCCGTTCGTATACTGTAGCAAAACACTGTAGCGATCGCTACAGTAAACAAAGGGGGCCCGGGGCGCTGGGCTGGGCTGGATCCGCCACTGCTGGTCAGTGATGTGTTGCAGCACTGATCGGCTGTCTGGTTGGTGATAACTATCAACCGGGCATAAGATAAATGGATATTAGTGACCGTCCACTGCTTGGAGGCAGGTATCACAAGTACTGAACAGAAGCACACAAATTATAGAGGCAATACAAAAAAACAAGAAGAACATATAAACATTGCATTTTTATATGTCATCACATACACAAATACATGCACATCGCCTACAATTTCCTTTACCAATACAATTTGATATACACTACTAATACATTCATTCCACCACACTTTCATGTTCACATAACACTATACGTCCGATACATTGAAGTGTAATTTATCACTTTGCGATGTCGTTATCCTCAACAATGTCCTTTTAGAACATTTAACCCTACAGAGCTTCCCTTCTGTTTAGGGCCAAGTCATCAACCACAAACCACCTCGTGGATCCGCATCTCTACTTACAAGGAAAGTTGGTCTACTCAAACCCATAAGATATAAAACTTGAATTCTACCTCAGCTTCATTCTCTACATTATCCTCGTCATACTGAAGTTGATGTATTAACCGAGGCAAGTTATTTGTACTTACGTATGGGTTGATCTTTTTGTTCAGTGCGACAGAAATATAAACACCTATTAAAATATAAAGGACAAATTATGTTAAGTTTAGTGTCACCAATTCCTGCTTAGTATTTTCAAAGAAACTTTAATTTTGCAAGTGTATTTACCCAAGTTTGATTGTTTGCACTCGAAGAGTTTGCCAAAGCCTTATTCTCAGAGATAATCTGTTAGGGCCCCGAAGCCAGGAGGCAGTCCATAGACAACTCCTTTACTCCGAGGCCTTTGAGGCACAGAAACTTCTTCCTTCTCATTCTCAAACTTTTGATTGAGAAGTGAGCCCCACACAGGACAACTCAAATCCATGCAAATCATTTTTTTTGTACAGTGCAACAGAAATGTATCCATGTTTATTAAAAGTTAAATTAAATGAAGCCATGAAAGATAAAAGGTTCAAACTTATAAATATTTCATCGGTAGATAGGCAAATGAAAGACTTTCCAAGTGATATGTTGCCTCAGGTATCAGGTACACATGGTCATGTAATCGCATACAATGTCTGGTGACATATCATGTATTTTATATGTTTTCTTATTGAAATTGGTTTCTGATATGACAGATGGTGGGTTGTATTTGATAGATGCGAGGGAATAAGATAAGATAGAAAATTATTTCATGACCTTGTAAGAAGAAAAAAAATAAGAGGCATACAAGCATGCATAACAGAATATACATTGTCACCTATAAGAATGCATAACAGTATATACATTGTCACCAAAGAATGCATAAGAAAATATACATTGTAACATACAAGCATGCATAATATATGATTTTTTCAAAAATATTCACAAGTACATTGTCACATATACCAATGGTAACATTCATAAAAGCATAATGAACTATAAAATCACAATTGTTACATTCACAACTAAATAATCATGTACAAGAAATTAAACTTACCACCGTGGTTGGTGCCGCGACCGAAGTACAAGGCAGCACTAGCCAGTTCTAGAGCCACGCATGGAGGTGCGAGAGACCAGGCTGCAAGGCATATCAACACCGCCACCATCATAAGAACGACGGGCGGGTCTACGGCCCCGCACCACAGCTGGAAGGAGGCCACACCGTGCAACCATCAAGGAGACACATGACAAGACAACACCGCTTGGGACGACGTGGGTGCGGCCGCGTCGCGGCGGCGCCCCCGCGCCGGCTGGCCGTGGGGGAGATGGCCGCGGGGTCGTCGGCGAGGGCACCGGGGATGTCTGATGGAGGCTGGCGGGATGAAGATGCACGACAGGAGAGAGTGAAACCTAAAGAGGCCGGTGCTTGGCAACGACAGGGAGGGTTTGTAATGTAGACGAGCAGTGAAGGATGGATATAACAACCCAAGTAAACAACAACACTGACGCGTGGGAAGCAAGAAAGGTCAGATTTAATAGGAAAACTCAGACGGGTCAACAACCGGTCAGTGGTAAATATTAGTCGACTTATCACTCAGGATCACCTTATCACAGACGGGCCATTTTTGGAACGGTCTGTGATAAGCATTAGGCCGAGCCCCAAAGTGCTTATCACTAACGCGCCCGAGGTGGCCGGTCAGTGCTAATGCTCATCACTGAAACGTGGTCAGTGACCGATCAATGATGAGGGGTCAGTGATGTTCGGATATGTAGTAGTAAACATAATAGACCAACTTATTATAAGAGGATCATATTGTTGCCAGGGCAGTAAATACTTTTACAAACTAGGCATAGCTCCATAGAACATCTTAAGCATGCAAATAAAAATCTGAAACAGAAAAGCATAACCTGTCATCTCCAAGTGTATGTACCAAAGTAAGCATCTTCTCACTATCTTCGGTTTACCTTATGACAAACATCAAGTCTATATCTATACCTAATATTTATGGGAGGATTGATTCTCCACTTTTTTTCGTCGTCGGGTCCTTTTGTACGTCGTCCTTTTTCTGTTTTTCGTATGTTGTCCGTTTAGGAAGTGTTTCTGTTTCGTAAACAAAAAAGGGGGGAAAAGTGCGGAGGCCTCGAACCATGATGGCGAGGAAGAGCGCATAGAGGTGGAACCAACTAATCCAACTGGTAACCATGCATAAACAAAGGAAACTACTATATTATATTAGAAGAGGGTTTTCTTAAAAAAAATGGGAAGGCATACCGGACCGCTGCTCACTCTAAACGCAAATACTAACCTCCGCACATCCAGAAACGACTGCTCCATGCACCTAAAAATAAGGCTGCATCATGTGTAACGGCTGCCCCATGCACCTAAAAGAAAGGCTGCCCCATGTGTGCCGCTGATGTAGTTGCCTCATGCATTACTATTTTGTTCTGAACTTCTGATGATTTTTTTTGCGGGGTAATGACTTCTGATTATATAAGGGAAGTAAATATAGATGCATATTTTCATCATACTTGCATCCTTTATAACAGAGATTTTATTATGATAAATTTATTTTAGTTGATGGGAACCCTTGCTTCTGTTCTGCAAGTCAGAAAGCTTGAGGAGCTCAGCAATTGGCCCTTGCGTCATCAGAAGGTAGAGATGTGAGGACAATGCGACACGAAGGAGGAATGAATTTTTGATTGATCTATTGTCACCTTCGTGTCTGGTGGAACATACCAACATGCCACACCATTTTTTTCAAGTTGAGACATGATGGATAACTAACATTTGTGTTCATATTTTCATTAGTTTGTGTTATTTATTAGCAAAAAAAAATCGTTACCCTTTATTCATTAGTTTCCCATAATAATTTTTTCACCGGGATGCACAAGAAATGACCCAGTTCGAAATGCGCTTCTGGTCTGATCCATAATGCGCAACGTTTTAATGGATTCATATGGATTTACTTAGAATCAACTCACCTTGCGGAAGTTCCGTCAATGATTAAAAATGGTTGAACTCACTGACCATATTACATCTTACATATGCTTTTTTTTTTTTTTCGTTGCAACGCACGGGCATATTTGCTAGTAAATTACAAAAAAAGATCACCACACTTGCTCAGAAATGCATCCAAAAAATATCATTTTGCTAACAGTTTGCAAGAACACCGATTTTGAGTAATTCGTTTGCTGAAAGTACTAAAATCACGTTTGACTACATTTTGACATGAAAACTGACAGCGGGTCCCATTTGTCAGGGCCACGTGGCACAGGGTAGCGGCTAGGCGAGACGGACGTTAGACCATTTGACTCAACTGTTAGGCTGACACAGGGCTCACCTATCAGCATCTATAGTCCCCTTCCTCTCTCTCATGCATTTCATTGAGCATCTTGTGCGCAGCCAAGACACCATCGCCGGTGACTAGGTGTGAGCGTCTGCTAGCACCAGTGTCCCCGCCCCCTGGCAAATGCGCCACCAACGACCACTCCCTTGTCTCGGGATGGGGAGGATCTGGGCCAGGGACAGCAACGACAATGCTGCTCGCCCCGTCCTCGCTCACCCACCACCACCACCCTGATGGCGACGCTTCTCCCCTCCCAAAATTTGTGTTAGTATATAAAAACTATATCTGTCGTTGAGGCTACAACCATTCTGTGTATGGCTTGGGTTGAGGTGAGTTCGAGCTTATAGCAGTGCTTTCGTACTTCGATCTTCCTTTGTTTTCCTGTTGTTCAATCTTCTTCACTTTTGCCTTTTGCCCAAGTTTATTGTTCGATCTGTTTGCAGGGATTGAGGAGAGTTATTTTGCCATGGGTTATTTCTTTCGAAGCAGCTCTTGGTGAGTGTGTGCGTAGACCTGAAGAGTGACTAATGAATTGCATTGGTACTGGTTTCCCCTTCCCCTTGCTTGGTCCAGTTTGCAAGCAACATTAATTATCACATTGTAAAAATGTCGTGTTACTCAGCACATGCACACATCAACATCTAGATTGAAACTCATAAATAATTTCCTCACTACATTGCAGGTCCCACTGAAAAGAAATTATAATGGTTGTTTCCCATGAGCCCATTTAGTAATATTTGTAGCTTGATGGGCATATACGAACTTCAGATTTCATAGTTACTTTGAAAATAATCCCGCGGAAGATCTTTGCATGGCTTTGATCAGTCTAGATAGAACCAAAGTTGTTATGTGGTTCATTGTTTCGGTACATCCGTTGAAATAAAAAAGTAGTAACCACAACTGATGATTCATATTAGAGAAGATCAGTTGAAAATGAATATGTACAATGGGTCAGCTATATTCATCTTCTCTTTATTATTATTTCACTAAATATTAATTCAAGGATCTTCTTTTTCTGAAAGTTCAATGTTAGGCAAGCCAGCAAAAGTTTAGTACTCCGACCAGATTGACAATTGAACTAGATTGTTCATATTAGACAAGTTCAAACATACTTACTTTACAGGGGTTATGTCATGTGTACTTACATATTTTGCTTTTTTTGGTTTAGAGAAAATTTTAGAGAAGGTTATATATGATGAGTAAAATAATTTTGTTTTCTGGTGCTATATAGGATACTAAAGTCAAAGGTTCTCATTTGTATTAATGATGCTTCTTATCCAAATCACACTAGTAGAAAACAGGGCTTTGGTTCTGGCCAGATCAGAGCAATAGTCACGGTCATGTTACGAACCGGAACTAATGTGAGCATCAGTCCCGGTTCGAGCGGCTAGGACGCCGGCCGGGCCTCGGCAGGCATCAGTCCCGGTTCGCCTGGGACCTTTAGTCCCGGTTCCAGACACCAACCGGGACTAAAGGGCCTCGCTCCCTTTAGTCCCGGTTGGTGTCTCCAACCGGGACTAAAGGTTAGTCTTCAGTCCCGGTTTTAGACACCAATCGGGGCTAAAAAGATGCCTATATATATATCCTCGCCCCTGTCCGCCCTCTCCTCTATTTTTTGGCCGTAGAAGGTAGGAGGTGTGTGTGCTACTCTGTTCTCACTTCTTATGCACATGAGGTGTTCGATGAAATGCCCGAGCCATACTTAAACTTTCTCCTCTGTTCTTCCTCCAAGTTCGACCTTCAAGCTCCATTTTCCCCAAGATTTGTCTAGATTTGGCGGTGCACCAACTATCCAAGTGTTCTAAAAGGTTAGTAACTTCATCCTTTCATCTCTCACTGCTAGTTTAGCTCATTTCATATGCTCTAGAAGTAGAGTGGTGTGTGGGTTTTAGTGGAGGAGTGTATGTGGGAGTTTATTTGATTTAGATGCACAATTTGAGCTCAAATTAACTTTTTAGTTTGCACATGCGTAGGGTGCCGTCCCGTCCCCGTCCCCGTCCTCACCGCCGTCGATCGTCCGCGCCGATCTCGTCGCCGGCACCACCGTGGTGCGCCTATTGTTCTTATCTTTTTTTAAAAGAACAAATTCTTACTTGTATGATTTAGATAGCTACTTGTATAATTTTCTTACTTGTATTATTGTTTGTTATTATATAGTGCCATGGTTTTGGTATCCGCCCCCGTCGGCTCTCGTCCGGTCTATGATTCGGATGTGGTATATTATCTTTTATAACTATTTGTTTCATTTAGTGTTTATGACAATTATGCCGACCAACTTGACATAGATGTTTTTATCTAGGAGGTATGTGAACCGGAAATTCCAACCGACCCTCTTGTCGAGAGGTTAAATTTAGTTGAAAAAGAAAACAATTATTTGAAAGAAAAATTGAAAAGAATTGAAGAAGAGAAGATGAAATTGGAGTTGCATGTTGCCGATGTCGTCGATCTACACAAGATCCAGATGGATGCAATGCGCTTGAAGATTAGAAAGATTAGAAAATATGTCATTGATAAAGAGGCTTGGTATCATTATGCTGTTGTATCAATTGTTACCTTAGTTGCGATTTTGATCGCATTTGTTGTTGCATTTAAATATTTTACATAGTTGTATGTTGTTTTATGAGAACTACGTATGAACTTTATGTATTTATTTTTGCAGTAATAACATTTGATCACTACTGTACTTTGGTTTTAATGTGATGATGAACTTGTATTAATTTAGTCATTTCTCTATTCATGATGTTCTGTAATGGTTTTTTGATATACTTAATTACATAATGCAGATGAACCGGCAATGGATGTACGGTGACCGACGCACTTCCGAGTACATTACGGGCCTGCATAATTTTATCGATGTGGCTGGGGCAAACAAGCAGAATGGTTTTATGTACTGTCCATGTGTTGTCTGTGGGAATACGAAGGATTACTCTTCCTCGAAAACCCTTCACTTCCACCTGCTTGAGAAGGGTTTCATGCCCCACTATAATTGTTGGACCAAGCACGGAGAAAGAGTGGTTATGATGGAAGACAATGAAGAAGAAGAGGATGATGACAACTATCCTATGTTTCTTGAAGACGGTGATACTGCAACGGGGGAAGCTGAAGATCAAGAGGCACCAGATGTGCCCGCTGATGATCTTCGCCGGGTCATTGTTGATGCACAGAGAGAATGCGAAAGTGAAAGGGAGAAGTTGAAGTTCGATCGCATGTTAGAGGATCACAAAAAACGGTTGTACCCAAATTGCAAAGATGGCAACACAAAGCTCGGTACCACACTGGAATTGCTGCAATGGAAGGCAGAGAATGGTTTATCTGACAAAGGATTTGAGAAGTTACTGAAAATAATGAAGAAGAAGCTTCCAATGGATAACGAATTGCCTGACAGTACGTATGAAGCAAAGAAGGTTCTCTGCCCTCTAGGATTAGAGGTGCAGAAGATACATGCATGCCCTAATGACTGCATCCTCTATCGCGGTGAGGAGTACGAGAATTTGAATGCATGCCCGGTATGCGGTGCATTGCGGTATAAGATCAGACGAGATGACCCTGGTGATGTTGTGGGCGTGCGTCCCAGGAAGAGGGTTCCTGCCAAGGTGATGTGGTATGCTCCTATAATACCACGGTTGAAACGTCTGTTCAGAAACAAAGAGCATGCCAAGTTGTTGCGATGGCACAAAGAAGACCGTAAGAAAGACGGGATGTTGAGAGTACCCGCTGATGGGTCGCAGTGGAGAAAAATCGAGAGAAAGTGGCCGGAGTTTGCAGATGACGCAAGAAACTTATGGTTTGGTATAAGTGCAGAGAGCAGAGCAGCAATCATAGCACCTGGCCTATCACTCTATGTATCTATAACATTCCTCCTTGGTTGTGCATGAAGCGGAAGTTCATTATGATGCCAGTGCTCATCCAAGGCTCTAAGCAACCCGGCAACGACATTGATGTGTACCTAAGGCCATTAGTTGAAGAACTTTTACAGCTGTGGGATATCAAAGGTGTACGTGTGTGGGATGAGCACAAACAGCAGGAATTTGACCTATGAGCGTTGCTGTTTGTAACCATCAATGATTGGCCTGCTCTTAGTAACCTTTCAGGACAGACAAACAAGGGATACAATGCATGCACGCACTGTTTAGATGAGACTGAAAGTATATATTTGGACAAATGTAAGAAGAATGTGTACCTGGGACATCGTCGATTTCTTCCGACCATGCATGCCTTAAGAAAGAAAGGCAAGCATTTCAAAGGTGAGGCAGATCACCGGAAAAAGCCTGTCCCCCGTACCGGTGATGATATATTTCATATGGTCAAGGATTTTAAAAGCAATCTTTGGAAAGGGTCCTGGCGGATAATCTGTTCCGAATGACGCTGATGGACACGCACCCATGTGGAAGAAGAAATCTATATTTTGGGAGCTTCCCGATTGGAAAGTCCTAGAGGTCCGCTCTGCAATCGATGTGATGCACGTGGCGAAGAATCTTTGCGTGAACCTGCTAGGCTTTTTGGGCGTGTATGGGAAGACAAAAGATACACCAGAGGCACGGGAGGACCAGCAACGTATGAACAAAAAAGATGGCATGCCTCCAAAGCAGTATCAAGGTCCTGCCAGCTACGCTCTTACCAAAGCAGAGAAGGAAATCTTTTTTGAATGCCTGCTCAGTATCAAGGTCCCGTCTGGCTTCTCATCGAATATAAAGGGAATAATAAATATGGCAGAGAAAAAATTCCAGAACCTAAAGTCTCATGACTGCCACGTGATTATGACGCAATTGCTTCCGGTTGCATTGAGGGGGCTTCTACCAGAAAATGTTCGATTAGCCATTGTGAAGCTATGTGCATTACTCAATGCAATTTCTCAGAAGGTAATCGATCCAGAAATCCTACCAAGGTTACAGAATGATTTGGTCCAAGGTCTTGTCAGTTTCGAGTTGGTGTTCCCACCATCCTTCTTCAATATTATGACGCACGTCCCAGTTCACCTAGTCGACGAGATTGCCATTCTGGGTCCTGTATTTCTACACAATATGTTCCCCTTTGAGAGGTTCATGGGAGTCTTAAAGAAATATGTTCATAACTGTGCCAGGCCAGAAGGAAGCATCTCTAAGGGCCATGAAACAGAGGAGGTTATTGAGTTTTGTGTTGACTTTGTTCCTGACCTTAAGCCGATTGGTGTTCCTCAATCGCGGCATGAGGGGAGACTGAGTGGAAAAGGCACGCTAGCACCGAAAGCAATAATATGTAAGGACGGACATTCTTGGGCGCAAGCACACTACACAGTTCTACAAAATTCTACCTTGGTGGCCCCCTATATCAATGAACATAAGAATATTGTACGCTCCCAACACCCGGGGCAGTTTGACGACTGGATTACATGTGCACACATGTTGACTTTCGGCGGTTGGTTGCAAACACATCTCATGAGTAACAACACTGTTGGAGATGAGCTGTACTTGTTGGCCAGGACACCATCTTCGACTGTATTGACTTTTCAAGGGTACGAGATAAATGGGAATACATTTTACACGATCGCCCAAGATAAAAAGAGCACCAACCAAAACAGTGGTGTCCGCTTTGATGCAGCAAACACCAATAGGGCGAAGGACACATATTATGGTTACATAGAGGAGATATGGGAACTTGACTATGGACGTGATTTTAAGGTCCCTTTGTTTCGGTGCAAATGGGTCAATCTGACAGGAGGCGGGGTACAGGTAGACCCGCAGTACGGAATGACAACAGTGGATCTCAACAATCTTGGGTACACAGACGAACCATTCGTCCTAGCCAATGATGTGGCGCAGGTTTTCTATGTGAAGGACATGTCTACCAAACCGAGAAAAAGAAAAGATAAGAAAGCGAATACATCATATGATGAGCCAAAGCGCCACATAATTCTTTCAGGGAAAAGAAACATCGTGGAAGTGGAGGACAAGACAGACATGTCAGAAGATTATGAAAAGTTTCATGAAATTCCTCCCTTCACAGTGAAGACTGACCCAAGCATCCTGTTAAATGATGAAGATTATCCATTATTACGGCGCAATAAGCAAGGGACACACGCGAAGAAAAAGTGAAGACTTTCTCTCTAGTGAGTTTCCGGACTTACAGCTGGAAAATCCCAAGTTTTGCAAGATTCCACCCCTACTGTGTGGTTTCTCTGATCGGAGGACCCCTTATGCCGAGCCAAGTCCAGATGAGAGGAGTTCTGGTTGCTTTCTGGTGAAACTGGGGACAACATATTAGATGGTAGGATTGTTCAAGTAACTGTTCGGTACATACAAGATAACCGAATAATTTGCACCTTTGATTCTGGGTTAAAAGCCATAGTTATGCTCCACAACTATTCTGATGATGGCTTTGATCTAGAATCACTACAGTTACATGAAGGCGATGTATTAACTGGCAAGACTGGCATCTGTTTTAATTTTTGGTAAATGTATGTTTCTTTCCTTGTACAAATATGCAGGCATATCTCATGAACATCCAGGCACCTTTATATTATCTTACATCAGGAGTACAACCACATCATGAGTATGTTGGGTTATACCCAAAGGGCTTTAGATTCCGGAAGAAAGATTTTGACAGCATTGATCGCCTTGTGTCATATTTTCAAAAACATATTGACAAACCACCACCTGATGCTGCCCCACTACACCACGGTCAATACTTGGTGACACACCAATCTGTTGGCATAGGGTACCTTTGCCGACACATGAGTTGTAGCTAAGACCTATGCCGACAAAAGATAAAACAGTCGGAGGACTTGCTGTGGGCAAAGGTATTGCCGACAGTTGTTTACTTCCCGACACTTTTTCAGTCGGCATACACCCTACCTACGCCGACAGATTTCCTGTGTACATACACCCTACCTATCCCGATAGTTGGTTTGTGCGCATACACCCTATCTACCCCGACAGTTACTTTGTGGGCATACACCCTACTTTTGTCGACACATAGTTTGTCCTTGTTGGTATATGTCTTTGCCAACACTTAATTTGTTTGTCTAGGCATATACCTTGGCCGACATTTAATCTGTCTAGGTAGGTACATACCTTGGCCGGCACTTATTATGTCTGGCTAGTTAGGTACGTCTGCCGACACTTACTCTGTCTAGATAGATATGTACCTTGGCCAACAGTTAACATGCAACATCCATATAAAATGTACAGCCAAACAATAATTTGGTACATATGCAGTGCTCAAATGTCATCCACAAACAGCATCAAAATGAAAATATTGGATATACATATACAATGCTCAAATGTCATCCACAAACAGCATCAAGATGACAACATACATATATATTGACCCAGGTTCACAACAACCAACATAGTTTGACCATCCAGAACACACAAGTTACATTAAAAGGAGCACTATTTGCTGATCTAAAAGAGTTCAAACACTAGTCCAGAACACAAGTCACATCAATGAGCACGAAGTTCTACTCCAAAATACTTGAAGCACCAAATAACACACATAAGATTCATGACATGGTTGAAGTTGGCTGGTCCAAAATACCGCAAACAGCCAAATGTTCCGTGACACTCCAAGTCATCATATCCATGCGCTAGGTGGCTAAGCACCTGAAATCCATACAAATTTCTCAAGAAAGTGAGCATTCAACCCAAAAAAATGTTCAAAGTTCATATGAAGATTGGCAGGAACAGATTATGCATGGTTTTATTCTCCTGAATAAATTACAGATAGGATTTAGAAATTCTTTACATGGAAGTTTTCTAGCAAGCATAGGGCATTAAGAAGAGATCATCAGGGCACATTGAGAATAAAACCATGACAAATCTGTTCCAGGACATTGACATCGAGAATAAAACCATGCAATACTTATTCAAGAGAATAAAACCATGCGTAATCTACTCCCTGTAAGATTATACAATCATGAAGTACAGGAAAGTGGTTCTGGCCGGTCTCTCAGGAGAATAAAACCATGCATAATTCTGCACACTACTCCTGTGTTCGAATGTAATATAGGACGCCTCTAGCTACAAGTGGTTCTGGCCGGTCTCTCACACTCAGCAAAGTGATCCAATAAATTATGAAAACCCAAAATGCAAAGTATTAATATCTCACTCAGGTTTACAATTAAAAAAAGACAGTTAAAAAGAATAGAATGCAAAGAACATAACAATAGCTAGTCTAGTGATAACAGGAATTAGATAGGAGAAAAACATGCTATGGATTTGTCCCAGCAATAAAAAGATGGTTTCTCACATTCAACAAGCATTCCACTATTTCCAATCACAACAATTTCATCACATCACATAATAAGCTGCTGACGGCACAACAATCACAGAATACAAGGAAAAGAATGGATCATAGTAAACTTGAAGTATGGAGTATGTCATAGTACCTGCACCTCGTGGCACATTTGTTCCCTTCTGCGCATCTTTGATCTACAACAATAATCATTACTTAGCATCTCCCATGGCCAATAGGTGACCAATCAGCAGAAAAGAAAAGAAACCAAGTGCTCTAGATTCTTACCATAGCAGATGGCCATGCAATTGATTTCCCCTTAGCATCTGCCATGGTCAGCACATCTCCATACGGACAAGGCAACTGAGTTTCCCTTTTGAACACCGAATGGACGACAATTTCAACAAATTGAGAACCTAGAGGCTCACCCCCCACCACAGCCTTTGGATTAGTTGTTTGAATTGTTCCTTTGGCAACAACGACACTTAAAGGTCTAGTTATGCTATATAGTATCACATCTCTTCTACCCTATGGGGAAAAATTGTAATTCAGAACATAATTTCATTTTAAAGAAGCAAGTTCAAGTGTACAGATACATATTATTGTGTAGAAAAGCATAGGGAATCCCAAGCATAAAAACTTTAAGTTAATAAAGCATCATATTGACAAAATCTAGTTAAATGAATTATCGTTCAGACTTAAGTCAAATGAATTTTCATTCAAATTGAATATCATAGCCAAAAAGAGAGCCACAACAATAAGCAGTTCGAACCATTTGAACCATAAAAGAGGAGCCCAACGGTTGTCTGATTTTTATATACCATTCCAATGAAGTTGAATCATATTCAAATGAAGTTTGGAATCATATTCAAATGAAGTTTGCATAGTAAGCATAACATATTGTATGTAGAAGAGAAAGATTTACCCCTTGTTGCCTGTCATGTTTCTCTACATTAACAACTCTTCTTCCAATAGCATTTGACTCAAGCCACGTCCTCCAAAATAGCATTACTTTCTTCAGTAGGTGTAGCTTCTCTTGTCCTTATGTTCTACATCAAAATCAAGCATTGTAGAGTTTATTAAATATAATAAACTATAAAGAAATCATAGCATTACATGTTCCACTATTGCAGAGGTACAATATAATAGAACTACAGTGTTACCTGTTGTGCTGTTGCAGGTGTGCTATTGGTTTCATCTCGTTGCCCCTGTGAAGACAAAAGAAGTGCCCTCATCTCAGCCATTTGCTTCTTCATGTCATCCATTTGTGCCATTTTCTTCTTCATGTCATCCATTAGTTAACATGATTAATGTTGAGCACAATAGGTCAAGTCATGTCCTACTTACATGTTGTCGAAACCACTCATGAAACTTCTCATGTTGCATAGTATTGATTGCTTTTTCATTGGGAAGACCAATTGAGGATAGGTGCTCGCGGTGCTTCCTATAATTGTGTATCAAATTAACTATTATAAGAAAGATAAGAAAGGCAGAGATAATATTATTATAGTGTGGGTAGCTTACTTCACATAAGGGTCTATTTCATTGTGGTTGAACAAGACATATCTATGTGCTTGGATCCAAGAATTGGTCGATAATGATACAATGCTACCCAAACCTTGCCCCTTGTGGCAGAAGTATGGATTGGTACTGGGCGTTTCATTATTCAGCACCTCAACATTAGTATCTTGCCGAGTGAACCTAGTCTCACACCCTTTTAGATAGCGAGAACAAAGTGTAAGGCTCTCATCAAACAAATAACCCTCAGCGATTGATCCTTCCGGATGGCTTCTAGTGCGAACATGTCCTTTGCAGTACCCCAAATACCTACATACTACAGATTGTAAGCCTATTTGCAAAATTCATTTGCAGAAAAAGAATGTTGCTATTAGATTTTGTTTAGAAGATCACCTTTCTACCGACCACATGCTCCGGAAGTGTACAGGACCACCAATTCTAACTTGGGCAGGCAGATGCACCATCAAGTGGACCATGACATCAAAAAAACTTGGCAGGAATATAGTTTCAAGTATGCTTAAGGTCTCAGCTATTTCAGCCTCTAGAATTTGCATATCACTGATGCGGATAACAGGTGAGCAAATCTTCTTGAAGAAGTTACTAACACGAGTCAATGCAGCACATACTCTTGTTGGCAGTATTTTTCGAATCGCAAGAGGAAGTAGGTGCTGCAATAGAATGTGATTATCATGGCTCTTTAGTCCAAAAATCTTCTTCTCGGCAACATGGATATAACGTCGTATATCAGCTGCAAAGCCTTGTGGAAACTTGACTCCCATCAGGACTTGGAGAAAATGTTTCATCTGCTCAGGTGTCAAAGTATATTGTGCTGGAGGTATATACAATTTACCCTCTTCTACTTCAACAGGATGAAGGTCCCCCATAATACCCAAAGCTTGGATGTCTAAGCGAGAATTTGCGTTATCCTTTGATTTTTCCCTCGAAGGCCCAGAAGTGTGTTAACTATGTTATCACATACGTTTTTTTCTATATGCATAACATCAAAATTATGACGCAACATCAGATCTTTCCAATAGGGCAACTTAAACCACACAGATCTTCTTTTATAAAGGGGAGGTGATTCGCCTTCTTTGCGTTTTCTCTTTGTTGTCTTCCTGGCAGCTGGATCTTTTCCAAAGGATGTTTCAAGATTTGCTGTCAAATCATCAATTTCCTCACCGGTAAGAGGTATAGGTGCTGTCCTATGCTCTGACTTGCCATAAAATAACTTTTCATCTGACCTAAACTTATGGTTGGATGATAAGAACCTACGATGTCCCATGTAACAATATTTGCTGCCCTTTTTTAATTGTAGAGAACAAGTGAATGAATGGCACTCAGGACAAGCTACCTCACCCTGGGTAGCACATCCATGAGTGTAGCCTAAACCTGGAAAGTCGTGTATGGTGCAAAGGATGGCAGCACGAAGATCGAATATTTCAGACTTAGAAGCATCAAATGTCTTTACGCCATGATAATACATATCTACTAGATCGTCTACTAAAGGCTCAAGATAGACATCCATATCGCCACCAGGTGCCTTAGGGCCAGGAATGAGCAAAGAAAGGATGAAATTAGGCCACTTCATGCACATCCAAGGAGGAAGGTTGTATGGAATCAAAAAGACCGGCCAAATACTGTAGGTACTCCTCATTGACCTAAATGGATTAAAGCCATCTGTTGTTGCAGCCAACCTAAAATTGCGACTGTCATTACCAATTAGTGGATGTTTGGAATCAAAATCCTTCCAGAAAATAGCATCCGCTGGGCACCTAATCAAACCATCTTTGGTACGTTGTTCGTCATGCCAACTCACGTCAGTTGCAGTTTTAGAGGACATAAAATACCTTTGAAGCCTTCTTTTAATAGGAAAATAGCGAAGAACCTTTTTAGGAACTCTATGTACCCTTTTCCCATCAGGACTCTTCTTTTCTGATTTCCACCTTGAAGTTTTACACTTTGGACACTGATTCTCCTTATCAAATTCATTTCTGAACAGTACACAATCATTTTCACACGCATGAATATTAACATACCCAAGCCCAATAGATTTAACTATTTTCTTAGCTTCATTGAAATTTTTGGGAAGTACTGAACCTTTGGGGAATGCATCACTAAGTAACTCAAGCACCATGTCAAAACTTTTGTCACTCCATCGCCCAAGAAGTTTGATGTGGAGCAATTTGACAATAAAACGCAATTTTGAGAAGTTTTTACACCCAGGGTATAGCTCTTTGTTGTCATCATCAACCATCTTCAAATAAGCCTTAGTATCAGCATCAACATGCGTCCCAGAGTTGTTACTGTCCTCATTGTTTTCTTCCAACACCCCCCCCCCCCCCCCCCCATCATCTAATCCACAAGCTATGTCTCGCAAGAAATCAGCTAATTCATTATATTTGGGCAAGAGTGGCTAGATTCTCCATGAAACAACCATGTATGATACCCCTCCATGAAACCCTCACATATCAAATGTTCACGTACTTCAGTTGCTGTTTTCCATTTAGAGTTCAAACATATCTTGCAAGGACACAATATTTTGTTTCCATTTGTTGAATTAATAAAAGCAAACTCTATAAACTTGTCTACCCCCTGTACATACTCATTTGTGTGCCTACATGTAATTTTTTTTAGATATCAGAACAGTTCATGACATAATTATAGCGCTTATGAGTTGGGAAAAAAGCAAATTTGATGTACCTAGGCTGAGACAACCACGTTTTGTCCATCATGCACCCTTAATAATATCAAATTTGCCAAGTATCCGAATTTGGCCAGTGCAGCAGTGTTAACTTTGCATCAGTGAAGCTACAATCATTATTCAAGCAATAGAAGTACAAAACAATCATTATTCAAGTAACAGAAACAACTGCATATGATTCAAGTTCAGCAATGCACAAGCAGGCAACAGTACATAGAAGGAAATCACAGGAGGAGCTGATGCTTACCTCACGGAACGAAGGGTGGACGGGGATGACTCTTGTGCGGAGGTCGGCAGCAACGATGGCTCACTTCGGGAGGGGCGCAGCTCGCAGGTCGACCACCGCAAGCAGACAGTGTGCAGAGGCGCAGATCGAAGGTCCGGCAGCAGCAGCGACGGGGATTGAGGATGGAGAACTGGTAGCAGGGACGAGGGGAGGGAGGCACAGACGGCGGCGGTAGGGGACAAGCGGACGAAGACCGACGGCGCCCAGGACGGGGTGAGGTGGCTGGGGGGTGAGCGTCGGCTGGATGTGGGGGACGCGAGGACAAATCGATGTCGGGGTGGAGCTTGGGGGCGGCTGGGCGTCGGGCTGGAGCTCCACGGCGGCTGGGCGAAGGGGTGGAGCGCGAGGACGGTGGCTGGGCGTCGGGGTGGACCTCAACGGCGGCTGGGCGTCGGGGTGGAGCGCGAGGACGGTGGCTGGGCGTCGGGGTGGAGCTCGACGGCGGCTGGGCGTAGGGGTGGAGCGCGAGGACGGCGGCTGGGCGAAGGGCTGGAGCACGAGGACGGCGGCAATGGCGGATCGAGCGTGAGGGCGGCGGCGGCAGGCACGGGTAGGGTTATAGAGTTGGGTTCCTTTTTTTTTATTGAGGGAGGAGTTGGCTCGATTTGGGGATATTTTGCACGGGCAGGCGGTAGAACAGCCGAAAATTTCCCCTCCTCGCGCCTAATCACGCGTCAAGTTTGCAACCTTCGGTGCATTGACACGTGTCCACCTACGCCCACACTTAGTCCGTGTCAATACACCCTACGTACGCCGACACATTTGACGTCGCTAAGTTCTTATCTACGCCGGCTGATGAATTGTCAAGGGCAACACATGTGCCGACACATGACGTGTTGTTAAGAAAACGCTAACACATACGTTGTGGCTTTGTGCTTGCTGACACTTACTGTGTCCACAGTGATGTATTTTCGCCGACACATGATCCGAAGACAAAACTTAAAAGCTATGCTGACAGTTAATTTGTGGACATCGGTGGACCTTTGCCCACAAAATTATGTCACCTAAGCTCTACCGTGGTGTAGTGCCCTTCAATGCGAAATGTTGCGGCAATGGTACCTATGAAAAATAACTTGATAGAACTATTTGTCACTATCTGATGAAAATCTATATAATCAAACATTGCATTCATATAAGCATTCACTCTAGCAATCAAAATACAATCAATGAATAAAGCAATAAAGAAAACAATAAGAAAAAGCAAATAGAAAACAAAACAAAATACTAAACTAATAACTTAACAGAAAAGAAAATATAACATTATTAGGTTAACAAAAAGTATTTCATAATATTCTTCAATAGCAAAAAGAATCAACTAAAAAGCTTTCATAATGTTTGTCCTTCTTATTTGTAAAATCAAATATATGTTTCCAATATTTCTTTTCTGTTTTATATTTGAATTTTTTTAAATGAAATATATTTTTCCTCTTTCCTTTTTTAGTTTTCCAGTTTTACATTTTTCTATTTTTTAAAAAATTTACAGTGCCTTGGTCATTGGCTTACAAACCATGAACCTTCCACCAAGTAGCTCAAATTTGTGAAGAGCTTTTTGGTACATCCTTTGCAAAAAAAAACCTCTATTCAGTACAAATAGCAAAATCACCATTGTTTCCTCAAAATCTGTGGGAAGAGCACATGTGAACATGCATTGACATGCCATGCTGCACCCATGTGCCAAATTTGAGTCCATTTGAACAAAGTATGCCATGGCTATGGTCATGAGCCACCTCATTTGCCTTTTAACACAATTTACCATAAGGAGACAGTGTAAACTTCAAAGTTTTTAATTTTATTTTTCATATTCTTGTTTAGTACATGTATGGCACCATGTACAACAAATTTGGGGTGATTTGAAGATGGTCGAAAAAATCACTTCATTACGGACGGACCGTTTGGTCCCCAGTTTTTCTAACAAGGTCATTTTTTCCACCACCTCCAAATCACCTCAAATTTGGTACACATGACCTCTTTCATAAACATATAGATAATATGAAGGTTTTCCAATTTTTTGATTTTTTTATCTCTACTCCTAATGTCTCAGTTGGTAGTCTCCGTTCCACGGTTAATTTTCGTCCCACCTCCACTGGTTTATTTTTCGTCCTCCCACCCAACCCCCGGGCCATCGAACAAAAAAAAAGGGCTGGCTTAGCTATGCCCCCACGAAGTCAAGGGGCCAAAGCTCCGATCGAAACAGAGAGAACCGGATGAAAAAAAATCTACGAAAAAAGACCTACGAAATTAAACCAGCGAAAAAAACGAATCGCACGCAGGTATACGAGCGATTCCTCCTTCCTTCGAACCACTCGCACGCTCGCTCCTTCCCTTCGCCCCCGCCGCTCGATCCCTTCGCCGCCGCCCTCCCACATCAAAGCCGCCACCGATATGCCCCGCCGGATCTCGCCTCAGCCCCGCCGTCTTGTGATCTGGAGTTCACAGCCTCCGCCGCCGATATCCTCGCACGCGTTAGGGTTCCTGCGCCGCCGCCACACAGGAGCTCGTCGACCAGCCCAGCGTCCTGCTGCTCCGCGCTCGCTTCCCTCGTCGGTCGCCTTTGGACCCCTCGCTTCGGACTCCGCGCCAAGCCGCCGCCTCTTCGCCGAGAAAGAGGGCTCCCGATCTCCGCCGTGGTCGACCATCAGCGCGACGGGCAGAGCACCCAGCCCGTAGGCTCATCCCCTTCTCCGATCCACTCCGGCAGCGGCCATCGTTGGTACGTTCCGCTCGTGATATATTGGTGTAGGCTCATCCCCTTCTCTTTATCTAAAAAGGCTATTCTACATACGCCGAGGAGAAGATGCTCACCTTCTCGCCCCTCCCCCTACCGTGATGTACGTGGATGAATCTGACGGCAACGAGGACGACCTCGTAGGATCCAGCCACGGTTGTGCGGAATTTCGCGGGGACGAATCTACCCGGCCTCTCGTCCTATCCGCCGCCGGTAGAGGCATCCATGTCCGATGGTGTGAATTTTGGCTGGTTCCATGAGCACTTCGTTCCCTGCCGTGTAGTCTTCGTTGATTCGGGAAGATGGTGGTTGTCTGTTTAGCCATTTCAATCTGCTATTGATCATGCTCATTCTTGTTATATTCAGTTATATTGGAAACACCATCTGATTCAGTTATATTCTTGATCATGCTCATGCTCATGCTCATCCTTATTCAAATAAGAATACTTCTGTTTGGAGAGCTCGGGCGTCAGCTGTGTGGAAGCACCAGCTGATGTGTAACTGGTCGGAAGGTGAGCTTCTCATACTCGCTGCCGTCGAAGCACGGCACCTCGCCACCACTTATGTTGCGTGTTGTTGTGCTGTAGGTCCTTGGGGTTGGGTGCGGCAACTCGCGACTCGAAGACATTTCGTGCATGTGGTCCCCTGCGCTTGGTGACCAATACATCTACTCCGTCGTGAACATGTGCTTCGTGTCATACAGGTCGCCGCCAAGGGTGAGCTCGTGCAGCGGTACAGGTATAGATGTGCATCCCATAAGGGCAGCTACAGTTTCTTTCATAAAGCTATTTGTGTGAGTGCCCTGCATATTGAAGTAAACTGGATCGGCTAATCTTGAGTTCCTCCACCAAGTTATATTACTTCGACAAGAAAAAGTGCAGAAAGACCATATAAAGTACTCTGGTGACTCTCTCAATTGAACTAGAATTTTTTTAGATGCGTGAAACATGCACAACGATTTGCTCTATTGAGTCTATGTATGTTGAACTAGCACTCGAATTATAGCTCATGCCGGTATGCTAATTTTCTCTTTCTCATATCAGCTCTCCTTCTTTTTGTCCATTTTTCTTCACTACTACCTGAAGGAAACTGTACTGGATAGCAGCCTATCATATATAGTTACATGTACCGAGTGATTTAGCTTCATTTTAATGATACTGTCAACAACTAACTACTGCTGCGACATATTTGATGCAACCTGTAAAATATTTTTTGTTTAATTTCAGCATATCATTTATATACTGAAGTCTCTTCTGGACATGTTGTCTAATTGCGTCATGTATGTTAGATATTTGTTCTATAATACTTGCCATTGACTATTTTTCTTTTATTTAGGTTATGTGCATTATTGATCAGCCAATCTTGAGAGAGAGATGGGTTGGCGTGAATGGGAAGAAAACTACATTGAATGGACAAGAAGTATGCCCTCAACTTTTTCATGGTATGTCTTACTTATTGTTCTTGTGATTTTTCCATCAGTTTCACTTTACATTTCTTCTTTGCTTTTTCATGGCATCGGGATGCCCACTGCCGACGGCGCTGCGTTGCTACCAAAGGGGCACCCTGCCGCGGCCGGGGACTCGCTGCCGTCGAAGCACGACACCTTGCCGTCACGTATGTTGGGTGTTGTGGTGCTGCAGGTCCTTGGGGTTGGGTGCGGCAACTCGAGACTCGAAGACGATCTTCTGTGGTAGGGCGTCGCCGGCGGCGGCGGCACCTGTATAGACCGTCTCGGTGTGACAGAAGAATTCGGAGTTCACTCCGAGAAAGAATTGCTTTGCATGTACATTTGCTGAAAGACTGATGTGCTGAACTTTCGATGATTTCGATTGGTCTCTAACATAACCTTTCCTCTTTTTGTTGATATGTCCAAAAGAGATCCTTATTTCACCTTTTGTTTATAGGTATTCAACTTGAGGAATTTCATACTTTTGGAGTGGAGCTATCAAATATATGTGTGCTCGATGTTGGTGTTTTAATCCGGATCTCTCGCTGAAGGTGCTCGATGTTGGTGTTTGAATACTGCTACCGTACTTCAAGGTCTGTAGCAGCTCTTACAATGGATTCTTTTTAATGATAGTACAATTTATTTTTGTTTCGATTTGGTATTGTTGTTCTGTTCACTTAACCCAGTCTGTAGCAGCAGCTTTTCATGTCGTTTCCTCGCCAACAAATGTCATAATTTATCACATACGTGTGCAAATGGTTTTTTGGCTATAGTATGAGTATATGGTTCAGAGAAGTTCGGTCAGATGCAAAGCATGCTTAGCATCTCATAGTCGTAGGCTATTCCTTTTAAAATTGAAGCCATCCAGGTTTTCAATTATGGAGATGATTTGGAAACTCAGCATAGAAAATTATTTACTCTAATGCAGATTACACATATTAAGGCCTTTATCTTTTATATTAAGGTCTCCAGTGCAAGCATTAGCCCATCTTTAGCTGCTCATAAGCAGTATCAGTGATATATATATAAGTACACTCTTGCTAAGCCCATCTTTGATGATTTGAATGTTTTTTTGCTCTTTAGTCTATGAAGAATTGCAAGGAGGAGGATAATAGAGCAGCAACCAGAGCTGACAATTGGCCTGTAAATGCAGCAAAGTTCTCCTAGAGGTGTGATGTTGGAAGTGATTTTCTTATCCGGGGATATGGATGTGGCGGGTCTGTGGGCACCATGCTGACGCGGAGAAGGAGGTGCAGGTAGCGGGGCGCTTGAGGTGAGGTGGCTGCAGGGTCGCTCGAGAAGAACAGGCTCATCAGCACCACCTGGATGCCTTCGTCATCAGCAATGTGGACAAGGTGCAAAAGGGATATCTCCCTTACCTCTTATTCAGTCTGGAAAATTATGCAATGTTTGGTTTGGCAGATTTAACAGTCGCTGGTTTGGAAATTTGTTACCTATAGAAGTATAGGAATAACATGACTAATATTTATTGAATTTATAGAGTTATTGTTTTTTTTCTACAAAGTCAGTTGTTAAATTAGGAAGAACATCGTCTAAAATCTTGACAACATAAAGGAGCATAGAGTTAATAGATTATGAAATCCTGTAGTGCATCAGATGCACCCTTCACTAATTTTTGAACACATTTATATTATCCAGGTTCCGACCTCATTCGCTGTGATGTTTGTCTTTTTTATGTGGGCGAGGAAAACATTTTTAGGAGTGATACTCCCAAACTTTGATTTCTTGGTTGTCGAATCATGGTGCTGATTAGATTTTACTTAACCTTAATTAATCTATTTATATTGCGGCTTTGTCTTTTAGCTCATCTTTTAGTTTCTCTTCTCCACTTCACACAAGATTTTATTGTAGGCTACCAAGTACAGTTATACCACTTATACTCTTTCTATCTGATTATGCAAAGCTTGATCTATACTCATTGAACTTTGTTAGATAGTAGGCCCTCCTATTAGTGTGCCTAAATATAATTGTTTCTCTGTGTTTATAGTATCTTAGTCCAGTAGAATGAATGTTCTCGAGTAATTAGAGGTATTTGGATCAAGTGAATGTCTGAATACCACTAAAATCGAAATCATAATTAAAAAATACTGACCTTTTTCTTCAGGGCGTCTGTTCCTCCTCCCATGGTCAGCACCACCACCTACTCTGAATCTCCGATCAGAATAGTATGAACTATTAAATAGGGAACTTAATGCTTATCATTGTTGATGTACATATGTACAACTAACAATGTTTGTGCTGCAACCAGCTTACTTTATTCCTTGCTGAAATTTATCTTGATTTATTTCACATCAGATAGTTCTGAACCTAGATGATCTCAATTAAGGTCATTGAAATTTGTTAAATTATTTTTATCCGCTCTTCTGAACGAGCGTATACTATGATCTGATTTGTATATCATATTACTGAGGCAGCGCTGGGCCATGCTGTGGTGAGAACATACGAGAGATAATTGGGGTGTGTGGCTGATTGCTTCATATGCTGCTAATGATATATGTAGACTGCTGATTGCTCCTGGTATACAGTGTCGATTGCAGCTGATAGTAGGATTGTACTCAATTTGATAGGTAAAGTGGGATGGCGGGATTGTATAGTGCTCATAAGCCAGTCCGGGCATTGTCCTTCCTCGAATGAATCTGAGACTACTCCTCATATGTTAATCAGTTGCTCCTCCCTAGCTTTGGTTTGGTCTGAACTTCAAAGTTTTCATCCACTCAATGTTGATTCAGTCAAAGATCTCTTGGAAAAATTATTTCGACAAGATTCACTCTATAATGTTGTTATCATTGTCCTCTGGAATATATGGAAGCGCAAAAACTCCAAGGTCTCCCGGGATGTTTTTGAGGAATTGCACATTACTGCTAGCAAGATTGCTGATGATTGATACCATGGTCCAACAGGTATTCACATAAAATTAATAAATGGCACCTTACGGATTGGAGTACTCTACTGTATCACCTATCTGGGAGATTTTAATTTTTTCCTTCTATTATTTCTCTTAATCCCTGTGTACTCATTGGACTTTGTATAGTTCTCAGTTTTATGAAGTGGTTCAGGCTGGCGTAAGCCGCCATAGTCCCAGTAAAAAAAGGCTACAAGCTTCGCTTCGGCCTTTCGGAACTGAATATTATGTAGTTTTATTGAGATTATTGATAGTGCTTCTCTACTATCAAAGAAGGTAATAGTCTCTTATGTGTTTCTTTTTGTCCATTTGAATGCACTCCATTTTTTAGTGTATTAATTAACATCAAACCTCCCATTCTTTCTAGAGTGCTGATGTATTATTATTTTCAGCTTAACACATTTAACTTCCTATAGATTTCATGGTTTATGCAGATTAACCGAGCTAAGAATTTTTGTGAAGCTAAAGCTGGTGTTAAGATGAACGCCGCTATGTATATATTTGAAACAGTTAGATACATGCTTGACAGACTATATAGGGGTGATCAAAACCATGCAAAGCATTATGGGACAAGTTTCTCTACCTTAAATAAGTGTTCGTTCTCTCGTGTTTACTATTCGTTTAAGGGTCATCAACCCGTGTATTTATTTTCATTGACCAAGTTTTACATTTTTCTTCAGTAGTGTTCATTGTGCAGTTCTAGATTGTTAAGAGAGTAGAGTTTATTGATTTATTACATGGAGAGACCAGTAGTGTCGTAGTGGTCTTGACATAATTGCTAACATTTTCTACTAGACAAAGTTTAATTGCACTAAATACAAATTAGAACATGCATAGACATTTATCTTCTTTCTACAGAATGGTTAGTGTAAACGTACTTTGAGTTGTACATGATTCTGTATCTGACCATTTTATCTCATATGTTGATGTGGTTGCAGATATGAACTTCAAATTATCCTGCAATGTATTGACTGCTCGGAGCTAACTTGACTACGCCAGTTTTCTTTTATGGCTCAAAGTAGTTAGTGTCCCCCCTTATTATGAGAGAGGTACTACTTCAAACATCTCTTCTTAATGTTTTATGTCATGGCATACAGTATGAGGGAGTGTTAGTTGGCTTGACTTTCGTGGCACTCATTGATAACCTTTCAGTTTAGGAGTTTTTGTGGCCTCTTAATCCATGAGAGTATGCTCATGCTCATGCTCATCCTTATTCAAATAAGAATACTTCTGTTTGGAGAGCTCGGGCGTCAGCTGTGTGGAAGCACCAGCTGATGTGTAACTGGTCGGAAGGTGAGCTTCTCATACTCGCTGCCGTCGAAGCACGGCACCTCGCCACCACTTATGTTGCGTGTTGTTGTGCTGTAGGTCCTTGGGGTTGGGTGCGGCAACTCGCGACTCGAAGACATTTCGTGCATGTGGTCCCCTGCGCTTGGTGACCAATACATCTACTCCGTCGTGAACATGTGCTTCGTGTCATACAGGTCGCCGCCAAGGGTGAGCTCGTGCAGCGGTACAGGTATAGATGTGCATCCCATAAGGGCAGCTACAGTTTCTTTCATAAAGCTATTTGTGTGAGTGCCCTGCATATTGAAGTAAACTGGATCGGCTAATCTTGAGTTCCTCCACCAAGTTATATTACTTCGACAAGAAAAAGTGCAGAAAGACCATATAAAGTACTCTGGTGACTCTCTCAATTGAACTAGAATTTTTTTAGATGCGTGAAACATGCACAACGATTTGCTCTATTGAGTCTATGTATGTTGAACTAGCACTCGAATTATAGCTCATGCCGGTATGCTAATTTTCTCTTTCTCATATCAGCTCTCCTTCTTTTTGTCCATTTTTCTTCACTACTACCTGAAGGAAACTGTACTGGATAGCAGCCTATCATATATAGTTACATGTACCGAGTGATTTAGCTTCATTTTAATGATACTGTCAACAACTAACTACTGCTGCGACATATTTGATGCAACCTGTAAAATATTTTTTGTTTAATTTCAGCATATCATTTATATACTGAAGTCTCTTCTGGACATGTTGTCTAATTGCGTCATGTATGTTAGATATTTGTTCTATAATACTTGCCATTGACTATTTTTCTTTTATTTAGGTTATGTGCATTATTGATCAGCCAATCTTGAGAGAGAGATGGGTTGGCGTGAATGGGAAGAAAACTACATTGAATGGACAAGAAGTATGCCCTCAACTTTTTCATGGTATGTCTTACTTATTGTTCTTGTGATTTTTCCATCAGTTTCACTTTACATTTCTTCTTTGCTTTTTCATGGCATCGGGATGCCCACTGCCGACGGCGCTGCGTTGCTACCAAAGGGGCACCCTGCCGCGGCCGGGGACGCGCTGCCGTCGAAGCACGACACCTTGCCGTCACGTATGTTGGGTGTTGTGGTGCTGCAGGTCCTTGGGGTTGGGTGCGGCAACTCGAGACTCGAAGACGATCTTCTGTGGTAGGGCGTCGCCGGCGGCGGCGGCACCTGTATAGACCGTCTCGGTGTGACAGAAGAATTCGGAGTTCACTCCGAGAAAGAATTGCTTTGCATGTACATTTGCTGAAAGACTGATGTGCTGAACTTTCGATGATTTCGATTGGTCTCTAACATAACCTTTCCTCTTTTTGTTGATATGTCCAAAAGAGATCCTTATTTCACCTTTTGTTTATAGGTATTCAACTTGAGGAATTTCATACTTTTGGAGTGGAGCTATCAAATATATGTGTGCTCGATGTTGGTGTTTTAATCCGGATCTCTCGCTGAAGGTGCTCGATGTTGGTGTTTGAATACTGCTACCGTACTTCAAGGTCTGTAGCAGCTCTTACAATGGATTCTTTTTAATGATAGTACAATTTATTTTTGTTTCGATTTGGTATTGTTGTTCTGTTCACTTAACCCAGTCTGTAGCAGCAGCTTTTCATGTCGTTTCCTCGCCAACAAATGTCATAATTTATCACATACGTGTGCAAATGGTTTTTTGGCTATAGTATGAGTATATGGTTCAGAGAAGTTCGGTCAGATGCAAAGCATGCTTAGCATCTCATAGTCGTAGGCTATTCCTTTTAAAATTGAAGCCATCCAGGTTTTCAATTATGGAGATGATTTGGAAACTCAGCATAGAAAATTATTTACTCTAATGCAGATTACACATATTAAGGCCTTTATCTTTTATATTAAGGTCTCCAGTGCAAGCATTAGCCCATCTTTAGCTGCTCATAAGCAGTATCAGTGATATATATATAAGTACACTCTTGCTAAGCCCATCTTTGATGATTTGAATGTTTTTTTGCTCTTTAGTCTATGAAGAATTGCAAGGAGGAGGATAATAGAGCAGCAACCAGAGCTGACAATTGGCCTGTAAATGCAGCAAAGTTCTCCTAGAGGTGTGATGTTGGAAGTGATTTTCTTATCCGGGGATATGGATGTGGCGGGTCTGTGGGCACCATGCTGACGCGGAGAAGGAGGTGCAGGTAGCGGGGCGCTTGAGGTGAGGTGGCTGCAGGGTCGCTCGAGAAGAACAGGCTCATCAGCACCACCTGGATGCCTTCGTCATCAGCAATGTGGACAAGGTGCAAAAGGGATATCTCCCTTACCTCTTATTCAGTCTGGAAAATTATGCAATGTTTGGTTTGGCAGATTTAACAGTCGCTGGTTTGGAAATTTGTTACCTATAGAAGTATAGGAATAACATGACTAATATTTATTGAATTTATAGAGTTATTGTTTTTTTTCTACAAAGTCAGTTGTTAAATTAGGAAGAACATCGTCTAAAATCTTGACAACATAAAGGAGCATAGAGTTAATAGATTATGAAATCCTGTAGTGCATCAGATGCACCCTTCACTAATTTTTGAACACATTTATATTATCCAGGTTCCGACCTCATTCGCTGTGATGTTTGTCTTTTTTATGTGGGCGAGGAAAACATTTTTAGGAGTGATACTCCCAAACTTTGATTTCTTGGTTGTCGAATCATGGTGCTGATTAGATTTTACTTAACCTTAATTAATCTATTTATATTGCGGCTTTGTCTTTTAGCTCATCTTTTAGTTTCTCTTCTCCACTTCACACAAGATTTTATTGTAGGCTACCAAGTACAGTTATACCACTTATACTCTTTCTATCTGATTATGCAAAGCTTGATCTATACTCATTGAACTTTGTTAGATAGTAGGCCCTCCTATTAGTGTGCCTAAATATAATTGTTTCTCTGTGTTTATAGTATCTTAGTCCAGTAGAATGAATGTTCTCGAGTAATTAGAGGTATTTGGATCAAGTGAATGTCTGAATACCACTAAAATCGAAATCATAATTAAAAAATACTGACCTTTTTCTTCAGGGCGTCTGTTCCTCCTCCCATGGTCAGCACCACCACCTACTCTGAATCTCCGATCAGAATAGTATGAACTATTAAATAGGGAACTTAATGCTTATCATTGTTGATGTACATATGTACAACTAACAATGTTTGTGCTGCAACCAGCTTACTTTATTCCTTGCTGAAATTTATCTTGATTTATTTCACATCAGATAGTTCTGAACCTAGATGATCTCAATTAAGGTCATTGAAATTTGTTAAATTATTTTTATCCGCTCTTCTGAACGAGCGTATACTATGATCTGATTTGTATATCATATTACTGAGGCAGCGCTGGGCCATGCTGTGGTGAGAACATACGAGAGATAATTGGGGTGTGTGGCTGATTGCTTCATATGCTGCTAATGATATATGTAGACTGCTGATTGCTCCTGATATACAGTGTCGATTGCAGCTGATAGTAGGATTGTACTCAATTTGATAGGTAAAGTGGGATGGCGGGATTGTATAGTGCTCATAAGCCAGTCCGGGCATTGTCCTTCCTCGAATGAATCTGAGACTACTCCTCATATGTTAATCAGTTGCTCCTCCCTAGCTTTGGTTTGGTCTGAACTTCAAAGTTTTCATCCACTCAATGTTGATTCAGTCAAAGATCTCTTGGAAAAATTATTTCGACAAGATTCACTCTATAATGTTGTTATCATTGTCCTCTGGAATATATGGAAGCGCAAAAACTCCAAGGTCTCCCGGGATGTTTTTGAGGAATTGCACATTACTGCTAGCAAGATTGCTGATGATTGATACCATGGTCCAACAGGTATTCACATAAAATTAATAAATGGCACCTTACGGATTGGAGTACTCTACTGTATCACCTATCTGGGAGATTTTAATTTTTTCCTTCTATTATTTCTCTTAATCCCTGTGTACTCATTGGACTTTGTATAGTTCTCAGTTTTATGAAGTGGTTCAGGCTGGCGTAAGCCGCCATAGTCCCAGTAAAAAAAGGCTACAAGCTTCGCTTCGGCCTTTCGGAACTGAATATTATGTAGTTTTATTGAGATTATTGATAGTGCTTCTCTACTATCAAAGAAGGTAATAGTCTCTTATGTGTTTCTTTTTGTCCATTTGAATGCACTCCATTTTTTAGTGTATTAATTAACATCAAACCTCCCATTCTTTCTAGAGTGCTGATGTATTATTATTTTCAGCTTAACACATTTAACTTCCTATAGATTTCATGGTTTATGCAGATTAACCGAGCTAAGAATTTTTGTGAAGCTAAAGCTGGTGTTAAGATGAACGCCGCTATGTATATATTTGAAACAGTTAGATACATGCTTGACAGACTATATAGGGGTGATCAAAACCATGCAAAGCATTATGGGACAAGTTTCTCTACCTTAAATAAGTGTTCGTTCTCTCGTGTTTACTATTCGTTTAAGGGTCATCAACCCGTGTATTTATTTTCATTGACCAAGTTTTACATTTTTCTTCAGTAGTGTTCATTGTGCAGTTCTAGATTGTTAAGAGAGTAGAGTTTATTGATTTATTACATGGAGAGACCAGTAGTGTCGTAGTGGTCTTGACATAATTGCTAACATTTTCTACTAGACAAAGTTTAATTGCACTAAATACAAATTAGAACATGCATAGACATTTATCTTCTTTCTACAGAATGGTTAGTGTAAACGTACTTTGAGTTGTACATGATTCTGTATCTGACCATTTTATCTCATATGTTGATGTGGTTGCAGATATGAACTTCAAATTATCCTGCAATGTATTGACTGCTCGGAGCTAACTTGACTACGCCAGTTTTCTTTTATGGCTCAAAGTAGTTAGTGTCCCCCCTTATTATGAGAGAGGTACTACTTCAAACATCTCTTCTTAATGTTTTATGTCATGGCATACAGTATGAGGGAGTGTTAGTTGGCTTGACTTTCGTGGCACTCATTGATAACCTTTCAGTTTAGGAGTTTTTGTGGCCTCTTAATCCATGAGAGTATGCTCATGTTGAAGAAGTTAGTCATAATGAGGGGCACCATAAATGTTTGTTATCTGGCACAAATTCCTAATGAATATCACATATGAACCTTTTACTGTTGTGTTATTCAAATTTCATTGTACTATTCATACAGTAAAATATGAGTGCCATGTCAGAATATGGTTCTCGATCTGAAAGATCATATTCGAAATTGCAGGTTCTATGGCAGTGGAGTAATGTTCGTAAATTATATATTGCTTTCAAGTTTGGAGCTGGAATAATATATGTGCTGCATTTAGTTATAGTCTTATAGATATACATGAACATCCATTGTATATTTCTTGCAAGACATGGTAACTACTATTATTTTGATTGTTTCCGTGAACTATTTTGACCTTGATTAAGAAGTAGACAGTTTTTAGCCTCGTAGGTTGTTTGATCTACTATATCAAGTGGCACTTGGCTTCTCATGGCTCTCCTCGCATTTGCCAAAACAAAGTTAGTACACACTACCTAGAGCTCTGGAAATTAGAACTGAAAAATGGTCCTGCGGTTTATTAGCTGATATAAATCATGCACAATCCTCTACATTTAAAAATAAACCGGACACAAAGCAGTATACTTTTTTCCGAGTACTACCTTGAGAGAGCCAAGGGGTTCTGCATTTTATAAAGAAGAAGAAAGTTGCCCGGTTCCATACATGCTTATCTGAGAAATATATCTTATCTATTTAGTGGAAACCAGGCAAAAACCTACAGATACAAAAGGCACAAAGTCCCCCACCGGTCGTGACCGAACTACTGTTTTTGGAAATATCACATGAGCTAGATTACTAACATTGATGTAATGCTTGTATGGCAACCTATTCCTTTATCGGTTCAATTACAGAGTTTTGTTATTATGTGAATGGAGTAATGGAGAGCTAAGAAAAAAACAAGGTAACAGTTAGTGTTACTCTTGCGAGGTAGTTTCAATCATATCATTGTTTGCTTTCCCTTTTCTCCTGCCTAGGTATGTACAATTATTCCAACCCAGGTTTCTTTCAAGAAGGATATGGGTATGTGTTTGAGGAATGTCTACATGATAAAACACACCTTCAAGTTTGGTGATAGTTATGCTATCAAACTTACAATGGGGGTCTTAATTTGTATTTTTAATAGAGCACTGGGTTCATTGGTGAGACTTGTGAGGATGTGCCTAGGCTAAAGATGGCTGCTATGTCGGTACCAAGTGGCATGTGTTTAAATGGAGTATCCTTGTCAGGAGAGCTGATTTCTGAAATATGGTACTTTATGGGTGCAAGGATTCACCATGTTGCGGTCTTCGTCAGCGGAGTGGACTCCTAGGAATTAGTCAAGGCCGCTATGTTGTTTTAAGCTGATATTCTATCGTACTTGTATATTTTTTTGCTTATCTAGCTGTTTGCCATGCAGTTCTCGTTGTTGGTGGGAACATTTGTTGTCTAAGATCGACCTCAAATATCTGGTGGCACTATAGCATGGCTTTTGATATTCTAATGTATATCTCTTACAAAATATTTCAAGAGCCCGTGGCAACGCACGGGCATTATACTAGTAATTTATAGTGGCTCACTGAAACTCAGGGACATACCTCCAACTTTACCTTAAGGGGACAGTGTAAACTTCATTATTGTTGAAATTTCTTTCATAATCATGTTTATTACATGTAAGTGAGCATGTACAAAAATTTTGGGGTGATTTGGAGATGGTCCAAAAATAAACAGCTGCCATATGCAAAAAAAAAAATTGCCCACCTACTAACACAAAGATTTTCACTCTGCATGGCCTGCATACGACTAGAAACCCAACATATGGGCCAGGATGCATGCCTATACAGCATGAATACCTCATGCTAGTAGGCCCCACAAGGCAGAGAGGTGACCGGATCGGCGCGTTGCTGTCTGGGTGAGGGAGGCTCATGCCTGCTCTCTCTCGCCCGCGTATATAAGCAGGTGCGGGCGCCCCTCGCTTGGCGAGGTGGGACTAAACTCCCACCGCCCATCAGCTTTGCCCGGTGCGGCTCTGCCAGGTTTGTCCCGGTTGGTGGCACAAACCGGGACTAAAGGCCTCCCTTTAGTCCCGGTCCGTGCCACCAACCGGGACTAAAGACCTGGGTTTCGCGCCCTTTGGGCTGCTGAAATTTAGCTTTTGTCCCGGTTGGTGCCTCCAACCGGGACTAAAGGTAGGCCTTTAGTCCCGGTTGGAGCCACCAACCGGGACTAAAGCTCGGGCTATATAAACCAGCGAAATTTTTCCTCGCCCAAACTTCTCCAACGCCTCTCCTCGCCTCGACGCGCTGCCCCGACGCCGTCGCCGACTCCCTGCCCCGACGCCGTCGCCGACGCCTCCTCGCTGTGAGCGCCGCCCCGATCCCCTCCTCCTCCTCCTATTCCCCCCCCTGCTGGGCGCCGACGCCGGCCGCCCGCGCTGCTGGCCGACCCCGACGCCGCCCGCGCCGCTCTGCTGGCCGACACCGGCGTTTTTTTTTAATTAGAGATATTTGTGCAAAGTCATTTCATTTGTGATAGTTTCAGATGTGCAAAAATATCCCCGTAAAAGTCATTTTTGATCAAAGTCATTTTTATAGCATTATTGATGTTCTCAAAGTCATTGATATTATTCATGTGTAATATTTATGCAAATGTTTTATAGCATGATTCATGATCAAAGTCATTTTTTATAGCATTATTCATGATCAAATTCATTTCATTTGTGATATTTTTGTTCCGAGCGTATGTAATGAATTTGTGATATTTTCATGTGTAATATAATTTTTTGTTCATTGAGATGAGATGAGATGGATGAGATGATCGATGGAGATGGATGAGATGAGATGGAGATGGCTGAATTTTTTTGTTTGTTTTGTGTAATTTTACTAGGTTTTTAGATACATATACTCAATGTGATAGATAGAGGCGGTCCGCAAAGTATCCTCTCCCGAAAGATAGGACGACTCATCAGATATGATTCTAGATAATGTCCAATGCCTCATATCGCGAACATAGTTATATTCGATAATTGATCTTCATATAAATGAAGCATAAAAGTTTAGCAAACAGTTTAGCAATCACTTAGAAATTTTCATGTTGTAGGAGTACATGTAAAAAATTTCAGAGTTGTTCATTGACTTAGAAATTTTCATGTTGTTCATTGACTTAGACATGAGGGGGGGGGGTCGTTAAAACATAACCCCGATAACTTCGGTATAACTTTGACATGAGGGGGGGTTGTTAAAACATAACCCTGATAACTTCGGTATAACTTCGACATGAGGGGGGAGGAGTCCTCGACGATCGTTGGAGGAGGCCCCGACGATCGCCGGAGGAGTCGTCCCCGACGATCGCCGGAGGAGTCGTCCCCGACGATTGCCGGAGGAGTCGTCCCCGACGATCGACATGAATAAACTTTGTACATGTGTTTGGTGCATTTTAATGTCTATTTGCTGCTGGTATTTAATGAATAAACTTTGTTTTACACTTGCTGAAAAACTGCTAAGTCTGAAACTGACTGTTATAAAACTTGTCAACTTTGCATGATGTTTGCCACTAATCCATTGCTCATATGCATATGATTCCTTCTTGTGATTTGGTCTATGTAATGTGTACTTTGATGCCATGCCCTTGGTTGCCATGTAAAGTTGCTATAGCATGACTCAATCTTGCTCTCAAGTTGTCATCATAATGTTACTGTTTTGCATTCCCAGATTTCAACAAGTCTGAAAAACAGCTTATCTCTCATGGTTGTATATTGCCATGTTGTAATATTTGCAGAAACTATGGAACACGACAGAGACTTGGAACAAGAAGAGATGTTGGGGGATATAATCCGCGACGGAGGTGATGATATCACCTCACAGTTTCTCAACGACTCCGATGGTGAGGGAAGAGAGGATGACGGCTCCGGTGATCGAATGGAGGGAGAAGATGACGGCTCCGGCGGTGTTGGAGCCTTAACTGTTGCAAAGTCCGGCAAGGTATATTAATTAAGCCTGCTGGCTAGATGCATTAATTGATTTGTATGTACATATATTAACGCTTCTTTCTTCTTTTAGCCCTCCGGATCGAGCCAACCTTCTGTAAAGAGACGAGGCCCGAAGAAAAGGTTGGGCGAGAATGAAAGGTTCACGATCGAAGAAATCGCTGCAGATGGCAAACGACTGCTCCCAAGCGGACTGCAGACCGATTTATAAGTCAGTGCGGAGTTGTTGTTAGGGACAGCATCCCGATCAGCATTCAAGAATGGAATAAGCCAAAGGCGGACGATGGAGTTTCTTATGTCGACGATAGATCCAAAGATGAGCTTTGGAATACGCTCATGACAAATTTCAACCTACCGCCAGAGGTGGATCCAAATAGCAATGTTGTAAAGCAAAAAGTCAAGGCGTGGGCTCTTAAGAAGATGGCCGGACAATTCAAGAACTGGAAGAAAAGATTGCACGAAAAGTTTGTCCTGAAAGAGATTCACCGGTCAATATGAGAAGATGAAAGATCACTGGCCCGCATTTGTGGCGTACAAGACATCGGAGAAAGGTAAGAAAAGGTCACTGATAAATAAGCAAAATGCTGCAAAGAAGGAATATCACCATGTTACGGGGTCAGGTGGATCTTGTTAATTTCTTGATCTTGTCTAGTGTTTTTCTAGATATAGTGAAAGTGGTGATCCCATCTTGTGCATTTTGTATTCAAATGCAAATTCTCTATAATGCACAACGCTTGGGGGAGCTATCCTATTTTCTTTAGAACACTCATCTTGTGATCCTTATCAAGTGTGTGTTGGTGGAAGGCAAGCCATTTCTTTTTGGTACTTTGTGCCATCATGAAACTTTGTAGAGGGCTTGGTTTGTTTGGAACCATCCTCTCTCTCGGGAGTTCGATATCTTTCTTTTTGCGTGTATCAATGGATATCTCATTCCTTGATGTATCTTCATTGATATCTTCCGAGTGATGATGTCTCCATTTGGTATCCTATTTTCACTTGGTTTTTCGTTTTCTATTGGTATCGGTTCTTGAAGGTCTTGAGCATGCATATTTACTTCATGCATTTCGTTGGCATGCTTTCTTTCTTTGACCCAATATATAGGGGAAACTCCATCAAGTCTCAAATTGGATGAGATGTGCATGAAATTCAATTTCATATCCATATGCACATATTTATGTGGAGTTTGTCCTATGTGTTGTTGGTTCTCTAACTCTTTGGTCCCAATGAGTTTGGGCACCATTTTGTTTGTGGTGTTGTTCTAGGAACATTTGGAGATGCATTGGATGCTCGGCTCACTCACAAGGAAGGTGTTGTCACCATGTGCTTATTGGAGTCAAGCTAGGATGATCAATGAACTACAATCTACTACATTCAATTGGTATCTACTACATCATTCCAATGCTATCTCGGTAACAAGTATCAACTTCATGCATACATTTCTTGCATTCAACCTTGTGTAGGTTGCATCATGGCATGAATTTCTTGATTCATTCTTGTGATACTTGCTTCTTTTCTCAAAGCATCCCAACAATGATCTCTTGTTACGAGTTGTGATGTCTTTGATGTTTGTGTGTGTGGAGTTCATTGATATACAATAAGACAATATTAAGCCATGTGCTATGCTTTCAAGCAAAGATCTTATTGGTATATTTATGACTTCCTTTTGGATATCTTGTTCCTTTGTGTTGTAACTATTTCGTGTGTATATCCTTCTTTGTGGATTGATATCATCATGATTTTCATCTACCTAGAACCTTATACACTTGAGAGAAATTACATCTCTAGATGATATCCTTTCTTTCATGACCACCTTGTCTTTCTTGTATTATTTCTTTGGTGGCCTCGTGAAATCGTTTGTCTTGAGTGCGGATCTTATATCCTTGCATCTTGATGCACTCATTTGTGGTGAAGATTGTTTTCCTCATGCTTGTCTTGACGAGGCGTTCGCCATGTCAATTGGTATCCCTCCTCTTGACAAAGCTATCATTTTCTATCTTCACCGTGGGTTGTCAGAAGCTTTGTAGTTAATTCGCATTTTAGTGCGCCTGTGAACCCATTTGCTTGTTGTGTGTGGGAAGGACGTGTCTTGCACCTTGTATCTCCTTTATTCAAGACTATGTTGATGCTTAATGCTCATCCTTATATTAGTCTTCTCAAGTGCTTTGCCATGACTTACACACATCGTTTTGGTTGAGCCCATTCCTATGTTGCCTCTCTTTCATATTGCTCAATCATTTGTTTGTTGCAAGTGCTAGGCTTAGTTTCCTATATGCTCACTTGCACATGTTGTGAGTTTCTATTGATTTTGGGGGAGTGATGATCCTATTTTGTGCACGTTGTATCCAAATACAAAACTAAATAATGCACAAATCATGGGGAGCTTCTCTATGTTCTTTAGAACACTCCTATGCTCATATCATAATATCTTTTATTCGTGTGGCTCGTCGGATCATTTGTTTGATTGGTTCATTTGGTATCCTTAGATTGCTTGCTTCTCTCTTGGTATGTCTTTGTGTCATATCATTCCTTTTGCAATCTTTGGATCCTCAATATAGTTTGTCTTCCTCCTTTTGCGTATCCTTGGATATGTGTATTGTATTCCACTCATATTTTGAGAAATACACAATTTATGGAGGAACACATATTATGTTGGCCTTCTAAGCTTTTCGCCCATTTTGGCAATCGATGCCAATGGGGGAGAAGTTTAGAGAGTTTTGTGGAGAAGTTTAGAGAGTTATTTCTTCATGCTTTGGTTTTGTTCCTAAGCATTTGCATCTCATGCTCTTGCATTATTAGTTGTTGCTTTGCATGGTGATGCTTAATTCCTTATATAAACTCTCTTGAAAGTGATTGTCATCAATTACCAAAATGGGGGAGATTGAAAGAACATGTGCTGCCCCCATGTTTGGTTTTGGTAATTGATGACAATCTCTATGGACTAATGGTTGCCATGAGTTATATTGAAGGGTTTGTCCATAGGCATTTCTTGAAGTCCATTTGTTGGTTTCAAGAAGAATATGTGTTGACCAAGGTGTTATTCATGGAGTTATCCAAAGATTGGTCATGTAAGAGATGAGCCTATTGCAAGCATGTCTTGAAGAAGAAGATTGTGTGAATATTCATGTGTACCTTGAAGACATCATCCTAATGAAGAGAATGGAAAGATTGAAGGTTGATCAAGACTAAATATGAAGAGTGATTCAAGTTGATCAACACACAAAGCGTAGAAGATGTACCGAGTGGGATCAAGTGATCTCACGGTATGGTAAGCATTGTCCATTACGCTTTGTGTACTAACCCATGTTCTATGCGAGAGTTCTATGTGGGGTTAGGTATGTTTTCATGGGCTTGCGTCAAGAGGAAGATCTCATTCAACCCATGGAGGATGACATCAAGTGGTGATCGTCATCAAGATTGCGGTGTGCAAGTTCAAGTGGAGCATCACGAAGAGATCACATGCTTGAAGCTTGCTGTCCATTGTGGTGACAATGGACTTGTGAAGATGTGCCGAAGAGTGGCTCACCCAAAGTTGAGTATGGGGGAGAAATCAACTAGTCATCATCGAGCCAACGCAATCAAGAAAGGTGGTCCAACTTGAGGAAGTCAAGATCGTCATCATCTAGCTCAAGTGGACTATGCACAAGGCAAAGGTTTGCCCTTAATAGGTTTTCTATTTTACCGGTCTCATGGTGGTAGTTGGGAGACCGGGTTATAGGATCGATAGCCGTACTATCAAGGGGGGCTCTCAAGTGAGTAGCTTGATCGTATCGTTCATAGAGAGCTCAAACCATTGCATCCTTGCATCATATTTCTTGGTTCTTGTTTGGTGTTTCTCTTTGTGAGTTTTTGAGCTTACGGTCATCTTCATGACAAGCTCGAGTTCATCGAAAACGGAGTTCATATATGCATCTTCTATGATGTTTTCGATGTTGGAGTTTATGCCGGTTCTTCATTCATAGAGGTTTCTCATCTCTATATCTTAGGAATTTCTCCCCTGTCGCTGTTGGATAGTTTTTGTCGTCATCTATCCAACAAGCTTGAGTTTGCTCAATTCGGAGCTCATTTGCAGAAGTTATGGCAGTTCTGATTTTATTTGTATCCTCTGTTTTCTGTGGATTTTCAGTGGCATGCAAGCGGTAGTACCGCTGGTGCCCACGGTAGTACCGCTTATGCGGTAGTACCGCTGGGTACTTCCGTGGCACTGCCGCTTGGGGTTTCCCCGAGCGTGCAACTCTCTGTTGTCGGTCTGCAATTCACGGTAGTAGCACAGTAGTAGCACGGTAGTACCGCTCCGGAGGTACTACCGCCCTTACTACCGCCGCCACTACCGCTTGCGGGGTTTCCTCAGTGCACGCTTCTGTTTCCATTTTCCCTTAAGCGGTAGTAGAGCGGTACTAGGACGGTAGTACCGCTTCGCACGGTACTGCTGCCCTGGCTGCCTCTACTACTGCTGCCTCTCCTGGTCTAAACCCCCTAAGCGGTAGTACCGCCAGGGGCAGCGGTAGTACCGCTCCGGCGGCACTACCGTGGTACACTTAGTGTGTTTCAGGCTAGTGCGAGGTTGTACCGCCTAAGCGGTAGTATCGCTCCTAGGAGCGGTAGTACCGCTTGGCTGCGGGCGCAGGGCAGATAACGGTTGGATTTTTCCCCTCCTATAAAAGGGGGTCTTCTTCCCCATTGGACCTTATCCTTCTTGCTCGTGTTCTTCCCCCATTGTTGACCTTCTTCGAGCTTGCTATCTCTCAATCCCTCCAATGATTCTTGCTAGTTCTTGAGGGAAAAGAGAGAGGAGATCTAGATCTACGTTTCCACCAATCACTTTCTCTTCTATGTGAGGGGAACCCCTTGGATCTAGATCTTGGAGTTCTTGGTGTTCTCCTTGTTCTTCCTCTCATATTCCTCCATAGCTTTTGTTGCTTTGGTGGGATTTGGGAGTGAGGGACTTGACCACTTCGTGTGTTCTTGCCATTGCATTAGTTGCATCGGTTTGAGTTCTTCACGGTGATACGTGGTGGTGAAAAGTTGAGAAGCTTATTACTCTTGGGTGCTTGGTACCCTAGAGCTTGTTCCTCTTGGGTGCTTGGGCGCCCTAGACGGTTGGTGGTGCCTCGGAGCTCAATCATTGTGGTGTATAGCTCCGGGCAAGCGTCGGGGTCTCCAATTAGGTTGTGGAGATCGCCCCGAGCAATTTGACGGGTACCGGTAACCGCCCCCAAGGGTTGCCAAAGTGTACGGGTTCGGTGACCGCCCCCAAGGGTTGCCATTTGTACGGGTTCGGTGACCGCCCTCAAGGGTCCCTTAGTGGAATCACGGCATCTTGCATTGTGCGAGGGCGTGAGGAGATTACGGTGGCCCTAGTGGCTTCTTGGGGAGCATTGTGCCTCCACACCGCTCCAAACGGAGATTAGCATCCGCAAGGGTGTGAACTTCGGGATACATCGTCGTCTCCGCGTGTCTCGGTTATCTCTTACCCGAGCCCTTTACTTATGCACTTTACTTTGTGATAGCCATATTGTTTCTTGTTATATATCTTGCTATCACTTAGTTGTTTATCTTGGTTAGCATAAGTTGTTGGTGCACATAGGTGAGCCTAGTCGATTTAGGTTTTGTGCTTGACAAATTAACCGCTAGGTTTATTCCGCATTTGTTCAAGCCTAAACCGTAATTATTTTAAAGCGCCTATTCACCCCCCCCCCTCTAGGCGACATCCACGATCTTTCATTTAGGGTTTTCATTTTTATTTTATGCTTTTCATTCAACTCGACGCTAGCTACTACATATAGCAATGAAGGAACCATTACACAACATCGTCATGATCAATATATAGAGAGAGGTGACCTCTCTTTCTCCGTGCTTGGTCGAACAACAAGTTTTCGTATATCTATTCGACGCTACTACATATAGTACACGTTCATGCATATATACAATATAACATCTCTTACGATCCTTAATATCTAATTACCAAAATCGCATTGCAAATCCCGATGGTATTCTCCGTCTGTAGGTATGACATGCTCAACAAAGAATCCCGCCAATTCCTCTTGAATTGCTCGTATGCGATCAGTTGGTAGGAGTTCGTCCCGCTTCCGCCAGATCTAATTTAAAGAAGGGGTTCAATATATATATATATATGAATGAATGAAACTCAACACAATTGATGGTAATAAAATAAAAATGTGAATATTGTTTACGTACTTCAAATTGTTCTGAAGATCTGCCCCGCTCAGAGGTCTTGTGGCGAATGAACTCGCAAACGTAGTATCCACATAAATTACTCCCGGGTGCCTGCGACAAGCACTTTACGAGAATAGAGTTCAATCAAAATGATAATCAAGCATGATAATGGTATTGAAACTAGAATCAATGAGAGATGCGCGGAACTAGCTAGTAGTACTTACTTTGGGGTGTGAAAATCGCAGCTCCTTTTTCCATTCATCCTAACCTGGTTGGTGAAATTTTTCCAAACCCTGCCCGGCAAAGAAAATGATTACTTGATATCAGGAAATGAACAAAAGTTGCCGATATGGTGCGATAATGATTGAACTTACTTCTGGAGCATTTGACTCATGTCCGCCCACTCCTTAGGCTCTTTACGTCTCGAGTCCAAGACAATTACTAGTCCCGCATCAAGCTGAATGGCTAGCAGAATAAAGTGGAACCTGCGCACGCATAACTCATCAATTACACTTAACCTCGAGTAACCGAAACAGAATGTGCACAAGACAGTAACACTCACTGGAAGTTGTAAGGAAATAGTATTTCCCTTTTGTTTTGTTGTCCAAGTAACGCCTTTAGCAAGTTTTTCTCTGTATCATCGGGGGTTTTTTGTACCGTATATTCATTTACGGTATTTGGGTTAATGAACCCAATGTTATAGATTTGTCCTCTGCATTCGAGGATCTTCATTCTGCATAATATAGTGTGAGGATAATTATATATGCAATGAACGAGCTGAGCTGGAGACTTAATTACAGAAAAAATACTTACAGACAATAGCAACTGACGATAGTTTTGTCGAGGGCGTCTTGATTGTATAACTGAAATAATTCTTCAAATTCAATGTACAACGCCTCGACTCCATTGAAGTAGTTCTCATCTTTAATTCCCACGTAGATACTGTCGGTCCCTTCCTTGCAGGCTTTCAAGTACCAGTCATGCAATCTTCGCATCATCGTTGATAGATGCGGGAGCTGCTCAGGTCTGACGAGAGGCTTCCCGTGCTCGTATCTAAAGGCTACCTCAGCCATTTCGAACTGTACCTCATCGCCTAAGTAATCACCAAGAGTGTAACCAGGATGAGCGGCCGCTAACCCCGGATCATTAGCGATATCGGGAAACACCTTGAGCGGGGGGCACGATTGTTTTTCCTGTTCGCCGAGCTAGGGAATTGTTTTCCCACTTCTTGCAGCACTGCTACTTCCCGGCCTTTTCACTTCATAAAATGTCTTTACAATACAGCAGTCATAGTGTGAGAGCGGCGGAGTCGGTGGTGGTCGCTTAAGGGCATCCAGACAGCGCTTCGCTTTTACCGAATCTATTTTCTCCTTTGGATCTGGACGTTTCGGTGCAAGCTGGCGTTTCACATCGGCAGCCATGATCTCGTTGTTTTCCTCCTCAATCATGTCGTATGGTAACTTGGCAGGAGCCTTCTTGATGCTTGGACCTGCTCTGGATTTCTTCGTTGTTGTACTGCTAGCTGCTGGAGCGGCGGCGGGTCTCTTCCACCGTTGCTGAGGCGGCGGAGGAGGCGGAGTCAGCTGACGCGGCGAAGGAGGCGGAGTCCGCTGACGCGGCGGAGACAGCTGAGGCGGTAGAGGATTCTGCTGAGGGGCCTCCTCCGGCGGAGTCCGCTGACGCGGCGGAGACAGCTGAGGCGGCGGAGTGTGCTGACACGGCGGAGACGACTGAGGCAGCGGAGATAGAGCTGGACTGTGAGGAGTCTGCTGAGGGGCCTTTTCCGGCTGAGTCTGCTGATGCGGCGTCCATTGTGGAAGCACGATGTTTTCCTTTCTCCATAGAATGGTAGTCCTTATGGCATCTACCAGATGAGTCTCCCCTTCACCTGTAGGGTACTCAAGGTCCAGCCCCTCGAATCCGTTGGTAACTTCATCCACCCCGACAATAGCATAGCCATCTGGAATCGGATTGCAATGGAAAGTTCCATCAGGTCCAGGAGGTAATAAGACATAGCCGACCGCCACCTTCAAGGTTAGGTTGCTGCATTTCGCCATTAGCTCACAATGTTCCCTCTCCGTGATATCATCCACGAGGTAGCGAGGAGCCGTGATATCAGGCCGAACGAGCTCCGTGGAAGCCACGCTGCTTTTCCGCTGAGATGGTGGGGTAGCTTCGTGGGCAGTATCGAATGAAGGATCTTCGTGCTGCTGAGATGGTGGGCCGGTAGCTCGCTGACTGGTAAGTGCCTCTAGTTTCTTCTCCTGCAATGCTAATCTTTCTTCTACCTTCTGCATCCGGTCTGCATCCTCTTTCTTCTTTCTCCCTCAGCTTCTATAACCAGTGTTGTCGGGAAACCCATGCACCCACGGAACGGAGCCTGATGTGCCTTGTGTTCGTCTAGGGTGTTCAGGATTACCGAGGGCGCGTGACAGCTCGTCCTTCTCTCTGTTGGGATGGAACCACCCTTCCTGCACGTCCTTGATTGCTTCCTGAATCTTTATGACGGGTGTTTCAAGTTGTTCTTTCGTGTAAACACACTTCCCTGTTTCTGGGTCCAAAGTTCCCCCATGCCCGAAGAACCAAGTCCTTGCCCGTTCGGGCCAGTTCAATGTCGCTGGTTGGATCCCTTTAGCAAGTAGGTCGTTCTCAGCTTTGTCCCACGTAGGACGGGCAACCTTGTAGCCACCTGACCCCGTAACATGGTGATACAGCTTCTTTGCAGCATTTAGCTTATTTGTCTGTGACCTGTTCTTAGCTTTCTTCGATTTCTTGTATGCCACAAATGCGGGCCAGTGATCTTTTATCTTCGCATATTGACCAGTGAATTCTGGAGTCTCGTCTTTCTCGACAAACTGTTCGTTCAATCTTTTCTTCCAGTTCTTGAATTGTTCTGCCATCTTCTTAAGAGCCCATTTTTTGACTTTTCGCTGTATAACTGGGTTATTTGGATCCTCCTCTGGCGGTAGGCTGAAATTTATCATGAGCGAGTTCCAAAGCTCATCTTTGCATCTATCGTCGACATAAGAAACTCCATCGTCCTTCTTCTTATTCCATTCTTGGATGTTGATCGGGACGTTGTCCCTAACAACAACTCCGCACTAATGTATAAATCGGTCTTGGGTCCGCTTGGGAACAGTCGGTTTGCCATCTGGATCGACTTCTTCGATCGTGAACCTTTCATTCTCGCCCAACCTTTTCTTCGGGCCTCGTCTCCTTATAGAAGTTTGGCTCGATCCGGAGGGCTAAAAGAAGAAAGAAGCGTTAATATATGTACATACAAAACAATTAATGCATCTAGTCAGCAGATGCTTAATTAATATATATACCTCGCCGGACTTTGCAACAGTTAAGGCTCCAACACCGGCGGAGCCGTCATCTTCTCCCTCCTCCATTCGATCACCGGAGCCGTCATCTTCTCTTCCCTCACCATCGGAGTCGTTGAGAAACTGTGAGGTGATGATATCATCATCTCCGTCGCGGATTATTTCCTCCAACGCCTCTTCTTGTTCTAAGTCTCTGTCGTGTTCCATAGTTTCTGCAAATATTACAACATGGCAATATACAACCATGAGAGGTGGATTGGTGGCAAACATAGACCTAATCACAACAAGGAATCATATGCATATGAGCAATGGATTAGTGGATTATCGGGGTTATGTTTTAACGACCCCCTCCCCCCTCATGTCGAAGTTATACCGAAATTATCGGGGTTATGTTTTAACAACCCCCCCCCCCCCTGAAAGGACCACGATGTCGCCTAGAGGGGGGGGGTGAATAGGCGTTTTAAAATATTTTACGGATTTGGCTATATCCTAATGCGGAAATAAACTAAGCGGATACTTTTCAAGCACAAATCCTAAATATACTAGGCTCACTAAGTGCACCAACAACTTAGGATAAACAACATGAGAACAACGAGGATATGAGTAAGCACAAGTAAGTTACACAAACTTACTCAATGTATATCACAAGATATGGAAATGAACAATACACACAACCACAAGTAAGCAATACAAGCTTACACAAATTGTATCACAATATATGGAATTGAATGATACAAGCAAACTAAAGTAAGCACTACAAGCTTACACAAGTTATGTCACAAGATATGGAAATGAATGATACAAGCTAGCAATTCACACTAAGCACAAGATATATCAATAGTAGAAAGTATGAATTGCAGAATATAAAGTGAAGGCCTAAATAATCTCTACAAGGGAATAGCCAACACAATATAATGAGGACAACAAGATATAGTGAATGCACGGTCAAGTGACCAAAGTAAACCACAAGTAAGGAGATAGGGTTAGGGATAACCGAAGTCACGGAGACGATGATGTATCCCGATGTTCACTTCCTTGGAGGGAAGCTAGTCATCGTTGGAGGGATGGGTGTTACCACGAAGGCACACCAACACCACGAAGGCTCACCCTATTCTCCTTGAGATATCACCACGAAGGCGATTCCCAACCACTAGTGGTAGACCTTGAGGCGGCCTCCAAACCTTCACAAACTTTCCGGGGGACAAATCACAAGTTGATTCCTCACCGGAGCACTCCTACCGCCTAGGAGTCTCCAACCTCCAAGAGTAACAAGACCAAAGGGGAAATGCTCAAGACTTGCTCAAATCACAAATTGCTTTGGTTAAAAGAGAGAGGAGGAGTGGATGTATGCTTGGATGAAATCTCTCTCAAAAACTCTCACAAATCTCTCTGGGATTTAACACAAGAATGCTCAAATCCCTCTCTCTCAAATCCCAACAAAAGCAACTAATGCTATGGAGGGATGGGAGAGGAGAGGAACAATGGAGGAGGTCAACAAATGAACCCTAGATCCATGGGCTAGTTTTCCCTCAAATGTATTGGAGTTTTTAGGCTTGGGGGAGGAGGAGAGAGCTCTCAAGAATGGGGAAATTTCAGATGTGGAACCCTAGCTCGTTGGGGAAGAAGGGTACCTTATATAGTGCCCCCACCAAATCTGCCCGTTATGCACAGAAAAACGCAGCCCGGAACTTCCGGGCATGCCCGGAACTTCCGGACTCCCTTTGGAGAATATCAGCGCAACACTCTGGAAAGCCCGGATCTTACCCCGGAACATACCCCGGAACTTCCGGCCCCCGGAACCTCCGGGCATCCCGGAACTTCCGGACCCCGGAACTTCCGGCCCTCCAGATAGTAAAACATGCACAACTTTTTCATACGAACTCCGATTTTGATGATCTTGGGCTCGTTTTGAAGCTATGGAAAAATCCCAGGTCCTCACATAGAGAACCACCCAAGAACAACCAAAATGGAGGATGCCAAATATGCAAAGGTTTTATCATATATTTGGGAAACCTATTTGGCTTTGGATTTTCTTTGGTGTATAGGATAGGAGTGGAATTGTGTAGAAAAGATGTTGACTTGAGCAAATCTATCACGAACCCCTTTGATCCCCTCTTAATAGTGCAGGATCCCTATAACTCAAGAATCATAAAAGAGCTACACTACATAGCTATCGAGAATCCATTCTTGAGTGTATGTGTTCCTTCGGTGGTCATCACTCCACAACACTAACGTCGAAGGAACTAATACCTTTGACTCGAGCCTTTCACTTGAGCTTGATGTTGATGTTTCTTCTTGGCTCAAGTTGAAGGCAAGACATTGGTGAAGTCTTCAAGTAGCTCCCCCATACACAATGTGGGAAGCTTTGCTTTGTATTCATCTTCACGTGTCCATCACATGATCATCTGCAAGCTTCAAGCATGTAATTCTTCAGAATGCCTATATTGAACTTGCCCTTGTAAACCATGAACATCATCACTTGATGTCATCCTCTCATGTGCACTTGAAATCTTTCTCTTGATGTAAGTTCATGAGAATCATCTAACCCATACAGACATAGAAAACACATAGAATGGGTTAGTACACAAAGCGCAATTGACAAATTCTTACCATACCACAAGATCTCATGTGGCACATGATTTGCGCTTGTGTGTTGATCATCTTTGAATTTAATCTTCGATCTTCATCTTGGTCAACATTTATCTTTGCTACATGATTAATCGTGATGCACAACTATATGTATATGGCATTCATTCCGAATCCATTCAATATCCTTCTTGCATCACCCATGGAACAAACCTTCCTATATAACTTGATATCATTGTTTCTTCATAGGAATTGTCATTCATTATCAAGTCTCAATGCATATATTTATGTTGACGGAATTCATCCATCAATTCATCCAATATTCTTCATGCATTGCAAATGGAACTTTCCTTCAAATATATATCTCAATGCAAACATTAGTCCATTAGGATTGTCATTTAATTACCAAAACCACACATGGGGACTACATGTACTTTCACCCCCCCCCCCCTCATGTCGAAGTCAATGAACAACATGAAAATTTGTAAGTGATTGCTAAACTTTTATGCTTCATTTATATGAAGATCAATTATCCAATATAACTATGTTCGCGATATGAGGCATTGGACATTATCTAGAATCATATCTGATGAGTCGTCCTATCTTTCGGGAGAGGATACTTTGCGGACTGCCTCTCTCATGCCTGCCCGACGTGCAAATCAGGTTTTCATATGCCTCAAAATCAAAGTTATCGGGGTTATGTTTTAACGACCCCCCCTCATGTCAAAGTTACGACGATATTTGTACAAGATGAATACAAGATTTATACACAAGATGAATACAAAATGAATACAAGATTTATACACAAGATGAATACACAACTCAACAAATGAACCAACCATCATCCTATGAACAAAACTCAACATACAACAAATGGACACCTTTTGTCGAACAGCGGAGGGACGATCAGGGACCAACTCCACGGAGATGCAACACCACAACCTGTAATTCCATGGAGATGTAACACATGGCAAAACATGCTTACTGAACTAATTCAAATGACCCCTAGATCAATGGCAATCATCATGATCAAGTTGACAAATATTAACAGATTTTTAGACTTAGTGATATTTGCATAGAGTGGCAGAAAACTGATTCATGATGCAACTTTTGAGGCAAGTAAAATATATGCTACAGCAGTTTTTCAATGCAACAAAGAGCATGGCAAGCATGTACTAATTACCCTCAACAAAACACCCTTACTGATCATGATCCAAAGATGCACAAATTTGTTGCAAACCTCAAGGCAAAATGCAAAGTATTAATACTGCCAGTTTCAGACTTAGAGAAAAATAGCATGGCATATATGGCAGAAATGAATAGATAGCAAGTTTACAAGCTTGTAGCACTCACTACAGGTCCTAACATGGCATGAACTAAAATCTACTAGCAAGATGACATCAAAATGCTCCTACTTCATGTTCAAAGATTGGCCAAAAGATGCTTGCATTAAAACATACAAAAAAGACAAAATGAACTCTAATGCAAAAAATTTGTTCTTCAATTTGTTTATATGCTCACTGGATTTCTATCACCATTTCTATGAACAAAAATTCCACACTAATTTCTATGACCTAGTTTATATGCTCACTGGATTTCTATCACCATTAATTTCACACTAATTTCTATGACAAAAAAGACAAAATGAACACTAATTTCACACTAATTTCTATGAACAAAAAATTCACAAAAATTTCTATGACTAATTTCTATCACCATTAAGATCACTCCTTCTTCAACATTGATAATATGCTCACTGGAAATCACATTAACAAAAATAACAAAAAGAGGGGCGGAGAGGTCGGAGCGCGGGCGGCGGCGGCGTCGGGGCGGGCGGCGGCGTCGGGGCGCGGGGGGGGAGTAGGAGGAGGGGAACGGCGCGGCGGCTCACAGTGTGTTGCAGGGGAGCGGGGGACGGCGTCGGGGCAGGGCTTGGCGACGGCGGCGTCGGGGCAGGGCTCGGCGACGGCGGCGTCGGGGCAGGGCTCGACGAAGGCGACGTCGGGGCAGGGCGCGGCGAGGGCGTCGGCGAGGGGGGGGGGACGGCTCGGAGGCGTCGGCGATCTCCGGCGCAGCAGCCTGGCGGCGTCGTGCTGTGGTTCGGCGTCGGGGGAGAGAATGGGAGAAAAATTCTTAAGTGCTGCTTATATACCCAACCCTTTAGTCCCGGTTGGTGGCTCCAACCGGGACTAAAGGCCCCCCTTTAGTCCCGGTCCGAGCCACCAACCGGGACTAACGGTGAATTTTACCAGCCCAAAGGGCGCGAAACCCAACCCTTTAGTCCCGGTTGGTGGCTCGGACCGGGACTAAAGGGGGCCTTTAGTCCCGGTTGGAGCCACCAACCGGGACTAAAGGGTTGGTCCTGGCACAGCCGAGGGGCAGTGGGAGTTTAGTCCCACCTCGCCAAGCGAGAGGCGCTCGCAGCGGTTTATAAGCCCGCCTGCGGCTACCGTTGCAAGTTCCTCTCAAAGCACAGACAGCTCATCGTCTGACCTGTCCCCTCTCTGCCCTGTGGGTCCTACTGACAGCAGAAATTCGTGCCCCGCGGGCCTGCATCCTGGCCCATATATAGTTGGGTTTCTAGTCGTATGCAGGCCGTGTTGTGTGAATTCTCCTGCTAGTAGGCGGGCATTTTTTTTTTTTTTTTTGCATATGTTATGTCAATTTTTTGACCTTCTTCAAATCACATCCTAATTTTTATACATACTCACTTATGTGTAATACACATGATTATCAAATAATTTCAACAAAATATATGAAATTCTAAAAAATGCAAAACTTTCATATTCTTTCTGTGTTAATGAAAGAGATCATGCCTATTTTTGGTTTTAATTCTAAAGTTTTCTTTTAAACAGATGCATACATGCCTAGTTTTCATTTAATTCTTTTTGCTATTAAAGTTTTTAACAAAAAATACTTTATAAAAATTTAGTTGCATAAATTTTATATAATTTTAAGTTAATATTATTTTGATCATAACTAGAGTTTTATAAAAGCTTTTTAGTTGATTCTTTTTGCTATTGAAGAATATTATAGTTTTGTTTTAGTTGATCACAACTAGAATTTTATATAACTTTATTTCATGATATAGATTTTCATCAGATAGTGACAAAATAGCTAGTTCTATCAAGTTATTTTCATATGTACCATTGCCACAACATATTCACCATAAATTCCGATACTTTTTGTTAACCTAATTTATTTTGATGCATAGACACATAGTGATTCAAAAAAAGCCGACACCAATGTTCCCTATGTGAAGGAGATAGACCCTTACTATGAATCTTCTAGAAGATTCATAGTATTTTCTGTTAACCTAATAATGTTATATTTTCTTTATGTCATACAACGTTTCTCTCTTATCATCTCCGATCAGAGAAACCACATAGTACCTCCAACTTTATGTCATACAACGTTTCTCTCTTATCATCTCCGATGCTTCTGCTGTATTCATCTATGTCAAGACGTTTAAGCCATGTATATATTAACCTTGTTATTTTATATGGAGCCACCAACCGGGACTAACCGCGTATGATCAACCTTGCAAAACATGGGACTGAAAGGATAGGAATAATTTAAATTTCATAACTTAATAAATAATTATTCTAAAATCATGTTTCAAATGGCAAAATGCCCTAGCTAGCTCTTACAAAGATTCCCTCCGGTTTGTCCGAAGTGGCACTTTCCAGCTATAAGTCCGAAAACTCACACTAGAGAGAAAGTGATGGCGGTGAAGCCGGTCACATCCCAGAGTGGGATCTTGGGGTATAAAACTATTTCTTCGCGTGTGTCCCTTGCTTATTGCGCCGTAACCATGGATAATCTTCATCATTTAACAGGATGCTTGGGTCAGTCTTCACTCTGAAGGGAGAAATTTCATGAAACTTTTCATATTCTTCTGACATGTCTGTCTTGTCCTCCACTCCCATGATGTTTCTTTTCCCTGAAAGAACTATGTGGCGCTTTGGCTCATCGTATGATGTATTCGCTTCCTTATCTTTTCTTTTTCTTGGTTTGGTAGACATGTCCTTCACATAGAAAACCTGCGCCACATCATTGGCTAGGACGAATGGTTCGTCTGTGTACCCAAGATTGTTGAGATCCACTGTTGTCATTCCGTACTGCGGGTCTACCTGTACCCCGCCTCCTGACAGATTGACCCATTTACACCGAAACAAAGGGACCTTAAAATCACGTCCATAGTCAAGTTCCCATATGTCCTCTATGTAACCATAATATGTGTCCTTTGCCCTATTGGTGTTTGCTGCATCAAAGCGGACACCACTGTTTTGGTTGGTGCTCTTTTTATCTTTGGCGATCGTGTAAAATGTATTCCCATTTATCTCGTACCCTTGGAAAGTCAATACAGTCAAAGATGGTGTCCTGGCCAACAAGTACAGCTCATCTCCAATAGTGGTGTTACCCATGAGATGTGTTTGCAACCAACCGCCGAAAGTCCCCATGTGTTCACGTGTAATCCAGTCGTCAGACTGCTCCGGGTGTTTGGAGCGTAGAATATTCTTGTGTTCATTGATATACGGGGCCACCAGGGTAGAATTCTGTAGAACTGTGTAGTGTGCTTGCGCCCAAGAATGCCCGTCCCTACATATTATTGAGTTCGGTCCTAGCGTGCCTTTTCCACCCAGTCTCCCCTCATGCCGCGATTCAGGAACACCAATCGGCTTAAGGTCAGGAATAAAGTCAACACAAAACTCAATGACCTCCTCTGTTTGATGGCCCGTGCAGATGCTTCCTTCTGGCCTAGCACGGTTACGAACATATTTCTTTAAGACTCCCATGAACCTCTCAAAGGGGAACAAATTGTGTAGAAATACAGGACCCAGAATTGCAATCTCGTCGACTAGGTGAACTAGGACGTGCGTCATAATATTGAAGAAGGATGGTGGGAACACCAACTCGAAACTGACAAGACATTGGACCAAATCATTCTGTAACCTTGGTAGGATTTCTGGATCGATTACCTTCTGAGAAATTGCATTGAGGAATGCACATAGCTTCACAATGGCTAATCGAACATTTTCTGGTAGAAGCCCCCTCGATGCAACCGGAAGCAGTTGCGTCATAATCACGTGGCAGTCATGAGACTTTAGGTTCTAGAATTTTTTCTCTGCCATATTTATTATTCCCTTTATATTCGACGAGAAGCCAGACGGGACCTTGATACTGAGCAGGCATTCAAAAAAGATTTCCTTCTCTGCTTTGGTAAGAGCGTAGCTGGCAGTACCTTGATACTGCTTTGGATGCATGCCGTCTTTTTCGTTCATACATTGCTGCTCCTCCCGTGCCTCCGGTGTATCTTTTGTCTTCCCATACACGCCCAAGAAGCCTAGCAGGTTCACGCAAAGATTATTCGTCAAGTGCATCACGTCGATTGCAGAGCGGACCTCTAGGTCTTTCCAATAGGGTAGGTCCCAATATATAGATTTCTTCTTCCACATGGGTGCGTGTCCGTCAGCGTCATTCGGAACAGATTGTCCGCCAGGACCCTTTCCAAAGATTACTTGTAAATCCTTGACCATATCAAGTATATCATCACCAGTACGGAGGACAGGCTTCTTCCGGTGATCTGCCTCACCTTGAAATGCTTGCCTTTCTTTCTTAAGACATGCTTGGTCGGAAGAAATCGACGATGTCCCAGGTACACATTCTTCTTGCATTTGTCCAAATATATACTTTCAGTCTCATGTAAACAGTGCGTGCATGCGTTGTATCCCTTGTTTGTCTGTCCTGAAAGGTTGCTAAGAGCAGGCCAATCATTGATGGTTACAAACAGCAACGCTCGTAAGTCAAATTCCTGCTGTTTGTGCTCATCCCACACACGTACACCTTTTTTATCCCACAACTGTAAAAGTTCTTCAACTAATGGCCTTAGGTACACATCAATGTCGTTGCCGGGTTGCTTAGGGCCTTGGATGAGCACTGGCATCATAATGAACTTCCGCTTCATGCACAACCAAGGAGGAAGGTTATAGATACATAGAGTCACGGGCCAGGTGCTATGATTGCTGCTCTGCTCCCCAAAAGGATTAATGCCATCTTTACTTAAACCAAACCATAAGTTCCTTGCGTCACCTGCAAAGTCCGGCCACTTTCTCTCGATTTTTCTCCACTGCGACCCATCAGCGGGTACTCTCAACTTCCCGTCTTTCTTACGGTCTTCTTTGTGCCATCGCAACAACTTGGCATGCTCTTTGTTTCTGAACAGACGTTTCAACCGTGGTATTATAGGAGCATACCACATCACCTTGGCAGGAACCCTCTTCCTGGGGCACTCGCCCTCAACATCACCAGGGTCATCTCGTCTGATCTTATACCGCAATGCACCGCATACCGGGCATGCATTCAAATTCTCGTACTCCTCACCGCGGTAGAGGATGCAGTCACTAGGGCATGCATGTATCTTTTGCACCTCTAATCCTAGAGGGCAGAGAACCTTCTTTGCTTCGTACGTACTGTCAGGCAATTCGTTATCCTTTGGAAGCTTCTTCTTCATTATTTTTAGTAGCTTCCCAAATCCCTTGTCAGATACACTATTCTCTGCCTTCGATTGCAGCAATTCCAGTGCGGTACCGAGCTTTGTGTTGCCATCTTCGCAATTTGGGTACAACCCTTTTTTGTGATCCTCTAACATGCGATCGAACTTCAGCTTCTCCCTTTAACTTTCGCATCCTCTCTGTGCATCAACAATGACCCGGAGAAGATCATCATCGGGCACATCTGGTGCCTCTTGATCTTCAGCTTCCCTCGTTGCAGTATCACCGTATTCAGGGAACATAGGATAGTTGTCATCATCCTCTTCTTCTTCGTGGTCTTCCATCATAACCCCTCTTTCTCCGTGCTTGGTCCAAACATTATAGTGTGTCATGAAACCCTTCTCAAGCAGGTGGAAGTGAAGGGTTTTTGAGTCAGAGTAATCCTTAGTATTCTCACAGACAGTACATGGACAATACATAAAACCATTCTGCTTGTTTGCCTCAGCCACATCGAGAAAATTATGCAGGCCCGTAATGTAGTCGGAGGTGCGTCGGTCACCGTACAACCATTGCCGGTTCATCTGCGTGCATTATATAATTAAGTATATCAAAAACCATTACAGAACATCATGAATAGAGAAATGACCAAATTAATACAAGTTCATCAACACATTAAAACCAAAGTACAGTAGTGATCAAATGTTGTTACTGAAAAAATAAATACATAAAGTTCATACATAGTTCTCATAGAACAACATACAGCTCTCTAGAGCATCTAATTAAAACATACATTGAAACTAACATACAACTATGTAAAACATTTAAATGCAACAACAAATGCGATCAGAATCGCAACTAAGGTAACAATTGATCCAACAGCATAATGATACCAAGCCTCATTATCAATGGCATATTTTCTAATCTTTCTAATCTTCAAGCGCATTGCATCCATCTGGATCTTGTGTAGATCGACGACATCGGCAACATGCAACTCCAATTTCATCTTCTCTTCTTCAACTCTTTTCAATTTTTCTTTCAAATAATTGTTTTCTTTTTCAACTAAATTTAACCTCTCGACAAGAGGGTCGGTTGGAATTTGCGGTTCACATACCTCCTAGATAAAGACATCTATGTCAAGTTGGTCGGCATAATTGTCATAAACACTAAATGAAACAAATAGTTATAAAAGATAATATACCACATCCGAATCATAGACCGGATGAGAGCCGACGAGGGCAGATACCAAAACCATGGCACTATATAATAACAAACAATAATACAAGTAAGAAAATTATACAAGTAGCTATATAAATCATACAAGTAAGAATTTTTTCTTTAAAAAAAAGATAAGAACAAGAGGCTCACCACGGTGGTGCCGGCGACGAGATCGGCGCGGGCGATCGACGGCGGTAAGGACGGGGACGGGGACAGGACGACACCCTACACATGTGCAAACTAAGAAGTTAATTTGAGCTCAAATTGTGCATCTAAATCAAATAAACTCACACATACACTCCTCCACTAAAACCCACAAACCACACTACTTCTAGAGCATTTGAAATGAGCTAAACTAGCAGTGAGAGATGAAAGGATGAAGTTGCTAACCTTTTTAGAACACTTGGATAGTTGGTGCACCGCCAAACCTAGACAAATCTTGTGGAAAATGGAGCTTGGAGGAAGAACAGAGGAGAAAGCTTAAGTGTGGCTCCGGCATTTCATCGAACACCTCATGTGCATATATAGGCAAAAAATAGAGTAGCCCACAACTCCACCCTTCCACGGCCAAAAAACAGGGGCGTGGATATATATAGGCAAAACTTTAGTCCCGGTTTGTGTCTAAAACCGGGACTAATGGCCTACCCTTTAGTCCCGGTTCTAGACACCAACCGGGACTAAAGGGCAGCAACCCCTTTAGTCCTGGTTGGTGGATGGAACCGGGACTAAAGGTCCCAGCCGAACCGGGACTGATGCCTGCCGAGGCCCGTCCGGCGTCCTAGCCTCTCGAACCGGGACTGATGCTCCCATTAGTCCCGGTTCGTAACACGACCAGGACTAATGCTCTGATCTGGCCAGGACCAAAGCCCTGTATTCTACTAGTGGGAGGCCCCTCAACAGAATCCGCCGCGTCAGCTGACTCTGCCTCCTCTGCCGCCTCAGCAACAGCGGAAGAGATCCACCGCCGCTCCGGCGGCTAGTAGTACAACAACGAAGAAATCCAGAGCAGGTAGCGTCAAGAAGGCTCCTGCCAAGTTACCATATGACATGACTGAGGAGGAAACCAAGAAGATCTGTCTGCCGACGTGAAACGCCAGCTTGCACCGACCCGTCCAGATCCAACGGAGAAAATAGATCCGGTAAAAGTGAGGCGCTTGCTGGAAAACCTTACAAAACCACTGCCGCCTCCCCTACTATCAAACTATGACCGCTCTATTGTAAAGTCGTATAGAGATCCACAGCAGCGGTCGGGAAGTAGCAGTAGTGCAAGGGGGAAAACAATTCCCCAGCTCGGCGAACAGAAAAACCAATTGTGCCCCCCGCTCAAGGTGTTTACCGATATCGCTAATGATCCGGGGGTAGCGGCCGCTGATCCTGGTTTCACTCTTGGTGATTACTTAGGCGATGAGGTACAATTTGAAATGGCTGAGTTAGCCTTTAAATTCGAGCACGGGAAGCCTCTCGTCAGACCTGAGGAGCTCCCGCATCTACCAATGATGATGCGAAGATTGCATGACTGGTATTTGGAAGCCTCAAAGCAAGGGAGCAACTATATCATTGCGGGAATTAAAGATGAGCATTACTTCAATGGAGACGAGGAGATTTTCATTGAATTTGAAGAATTATTTTAGTTATACAATCAAGACGCCATCGACAAATCTATCGTCAGTCGCTATTGTTTGTAAGTATCATTTCTGTAATTAAGTCTCTAGCTCAGCTCGTTCATTGCATGTATAATTATCCTCACTATATATATTATGCAGAAAGAAGATCCTCGAATGCAGAAGAGGACAAATCTATGACATTGGGTTCATTAACCCAAATACTATTCATGAAGCTACGGTAAAATGGAGCCCCAAGGATACAGAGAAGATCTTGCTAAGGGCGTTAATTGAACAACAAAACAAAAGGGAAATACTACTTCCTTACAACTTCCAGTGAGTGTTATATTGTCTTGTACACATCATTCTGTTTCGCTTACTCGATGTTAAGTGTAATTGATGAGCTATGCGTGCGCAGGTTCCACTTTATTCTGCTAGTCATTCAATTTGATGCAGGAAAAGTACTTGTCATGGACTCGCTACGTAAAGACCCTAAGATGTGGGCGGACCTGCGTGATATGCTCCAGAGGTAATTTCAATCATTATCGCACTATATCGGCAACTATCGTTCATTTCCTAATATCAAGTAATTAATAACTCCTTTATTCATTTTCTTTGTCAGGCAGGGTTTGGAAAGAGTTCACCAAGCAGGTTAGGGGTGAATGGAGAGAGGAGCTGCGATTTGAACAACTCAGTGTAAGTAGTACTAGCTAGGTCCACGCATCTCTTTGATTCTTGTTTCAATACCACTATCATGCTTGATTATTATTTTGATTGAACTCTATTCTCGTAAAATGCTCGAGGCAGGGATCCGGGAATAACTTATGTGGATACTACGTTTGCGAGTTCATTCGCCAGACGACCTCTGAGACGGGTAGATTTTTGGAAAAACTTGAAGTACGTAAACAATATTCACAAATTTATTTTATTACCATCAATTGTGTTGAGTTTCATTCATATATATATATATATATATATATATATATATATATATATATATATATATATATATATATATATATATATATATATATATATTGACCCCCTTCTTTAAATTAGATCAATCGGAAGCGGGACGAACTCCTACCAAAGGCTCGCGTACGAACAATTTAAGAGGAATTGGCGGGATTCTTCCTTCAAGAGATCATAGCTAAAACCGGAGAATACCATCGAGAATTGGTAGTGAATGTTGGTAATTAGATATTAGGGATCGTAAGAGATGTTACATTGTATATATGCATGAACGTGTACTATACATAGTAGCGTCGAATAGATATACGAAAACTTGTTTTTCGACCAAGCACGGAGAAAGAGAGGTCACTTCTCTCTATATTCATGACGATTCGTGTAATGGTTCCTTCATTGATATATGTAGTAGCTAGCTTCGAGTTGAATGGAAAACGTAAAATAAAAACGAAAACCCTAAATGTAAAAGAATTGAATGGTAAACACAAAAGGAAAAGGAGGAAACACAATATGAAACCCCTAAACCCTCCAAAACCCTAAACCCCTCATTTCAAAAAAAAAAACCAGCGCTTGGCAGGTGCTGACGCGTGGCTGCCTTTTAGTCCCGGACGGTGTTACCAACCGGGACTAAAGGCCCTCCTGCCTGGGCGCCCCACAGCGGCCACGTGGAGCTCCTTTAGTCCCGGTTCGTAACTCAATCGAGACTAAAAGTGAGGGCCTTTAGTCCCGATTGCGTAGTCCCGGTTGCAGAACCGGGACTAAAGGCCCTTAGGAACCGGGACTAATGCCCTGTTTTCTACTTGTGTCAGTGGATGTGAGTGCTTCTACTTCAGATTTGATGCTCCGCGTCATCCATCTTATAGTAGATGATACAATGGTGTGCTCCCTATATTTTGCCCCCATAGTCCTTGCTAATTATGGTCGTATGTATCTCCATTTATATAGCATCTCCACCATTTGGTAATATTTCACGGAATTCCTCATTTTGCAGTTTGAATAACAATATATGTACTAAATAATTTGAATAAAATATAGATGCATTGATAGACACACATTATGGTTTACGATGTTGCATGGTTTGAGCATTCCACCTTCTTTTCATACTTTCAGTATTTCCTGCCCCAGTTATACGTTCTTTTCATTGGCATGTCCTTTAGATAACTTGGTGTTAGCTGGCTTATAACAGCTTATGCCTTGCAGGTTTCACGAGAAGATGGCATGGAGTATCTCATGAGTTAACAAGAGACCATAGTGAAGTAAAGGATGCCAGCACAACAGGTCTTGGCCTCTCAGCCTTTTCTGTTATTTTCACGGATATGTTAATTTTTTTGGTCCACATGACAAATTTGGATGTGTAAATATGATACCTTAGCTTATATGTTTGTAGCAAGTGGATATATTTTAGCTAACTGTATTGTAGTAGACATGTCTTCTAAGATAATCTTTTTATGTTTTGGCACTGTGGTCTCTTGATCCATGAGAGTACTTTCTATTATAGAAAGTACAGTTATAAACTTGAGTGAAGGGGCAAAATAGTTTTTTCCTTAGTCAGGTGCTTTTTTTTGCCATTCCAATATATAGTTCTCTAGCATCGTCTTCAAGGATTTTCCATTGGTCTACCAAAATTGCATTGTGTTAATTAATTTACGATGTTGGTATTTGATTTCGTTATGTTGGTTGGTTATTGTTGAGTATATTAGCAATTTTTTGATTAATCCAGAAATAGATCATGAACATGGCATGCACAAAATTAATCACATATTGATTTCTAACCAGTAGAGCATGTACGTATATAGTAGAAACATCTACACATATAGCTAGTACTGCTAAAACAGAAATAAAATGGAGCGGGATAAACGTGTTACACCCTCCGGTAGGCCAGGACGAAGCCGCGGCAGCGGTCTCCTTGGCAGCCTTCTCGGCAGCGAGTCAGCCGGCTTTGGCGGCGGTGGACATGGTGATGATGAAGGCGGTGCGGACATAGGCGAAGTAGTGGACGTACACGAACGGCGGCAAGCAGTCGCGTAGGAGACGCTCCCAAAAATTCTAATCGCCCCTCTCCCGTACAGGATCTCAAGGGGCGGGGTTTCGGAGGTCTGCTCTTGTGTACAACCGTGCACGCGGTGGTTGGGATGGGATCGGCGGTGACAGTAGCAGGGAGTGGAACGATGATAGGTAGTGCACGTGGAGGCAGAGCAAATGTGATCTGTTCTTTGTGGCGGCTAAGGTTGGCCGACACCTCCAATATATAGGTGCGGCTGGCTAGAGAGACGTGGGTTGGACCCATGTCTGAGTCGGAATAGCCCACGATCTGACATCTCAGATCGTGGCTCATCTGTTAAGGACTTCTCCATTCCTGACCGACAAAAATTAAGTTCAAGCGCATGAGTGACATAGGTCTAAGCTCGGTGAGGCGGGCAGCGGAGGAAGAGCGTGCGGGAACCACTTCTCTTCTTAAGCTCCAATAGCATGTGCAAGAGAATCTGTTATAATTAAGGAGGTCCAACTCTTTCTCCACTAGCAGGGTGGTACTAAACTTCCCACCACATCCCTTGTCATGACACCTACATGGCCCTTAGAGATTTTTCTGAATTTGTTGGATGGACCTAAAGCCCACCCAATATTTCAATAGTTATTAAATTTTGATTCCTGAATTCAGTGAATTAGGTTAATCTTGTATTGGTTCAGATTTTTATCTTCCCTTTCAAAATTTCATTTGATTTTGTATAGGTGAATGTTATAAAGTCCTTGGAAAATTAAGTTCATTGCAGTAATTAGAAGCACTAATCTGTGGGCTTTGTGTTGGCATTGCAGGAACAGCTGTTCATGCCATTTTTATCAAGTATTAGTGTATGTCGATGTTGAAAAAAAGCAAAAAAAAATATCGTGTTAAAGTTTAGAGTTTATTCAGAATTGTGCATGTTGCACGGATTAAACTTTGTTTATTCACAAAGTTCACTTGCCTATTACTATTCCCCAGTAAGAGCTAACAATAGCTAGCCATAGTTTGTTTCACTGAGCTGCCTAATTAAAGATGGGTTAATTGCATAAATGCCACTTGAATTCTGGCGATTCCGAGAAATGCCACTGCAATTTCCAAACTTTGAAAAATGCCACTGCAAATTTTGCAAACTTTGAAAAACGCCACTGCAGACTTTGAAAAATGCCACTAGAAATGGCATTTTTTAAAGTTTGGAAATTGCAGTGGCGTTTCTCGGAATCGCCAGAATTCGAGTGGCATTTATCAAATTAAGATTGGGCTTATGTAGGCATCGAGAATATCTCTGTTGCAATCATTTGTCATTTTAATTGATTTTTGGATGTTTTCCATCTTTTTCTGTGTGTAGTGAATCTGTTCTTAAAGGGTAGCAACTAATTTAGACAAAATATTTTGTTTTTGAAAACTATCAACTGATTCAGTTCATCTTTGAGTACAGGGCAGCTTATGAAGTTCATGCCAGCGGGCTTTAGTTTTCCACTTAAGTTTTTTTTTTGAAAAGGAGGATATACCCCCGGCCTCTGCATCTGGACGATGCATGCAGCCATTTTATTAATTATTCACAAAGACCATACAAAGTAATACATCAGTAAGCCTGAAGCAACCATCTAGGCAACACCTGTTGCTACTCCTATCCCCTTGATGAAGGGGTGCCGAATGTCCCAGCCAAATACCAAACAGACATCGCACCAAAGCCTAACATCTAAAGCCGGATGCCCCAGCCCAGCCACATGCTGGGACTGGGTCACACACTGGACCGGCGCACTCTCAGAGGCTGCCGCCGCCATCTTCCACCGGTCCATCTCCAGAGTAGGACTTGACGCATCGACCTTGCCTGACCTGCCGTCGATGCCACCACGACGCCAGACAACGCCACCATCCTGCACGTATCCGTCCACACGCGCCCGTCGCCGAACCTCCGCAGCGCCATGCCGCCGGGATCCGCCGTCAGCATTGTGGTAGATGTAACACCGCTCCTCCTCTTGTCCCCTCCAGCCAGCACTTGCTCCAAAATGATGCCCCCAGGAGGGACAACGGCATCGAAGGTGCCATCATCGTCCGATCCGGTAGACCCAGATCTAGGGTTTCCCCTGAAGCATCACGAGTGGGGTGCCACGACCTGCAACAACGATGCCTCGAGAAGGGAACGACGTCACAGACGCCGCCATCGTCCGCCATGAACGTAGTCGGTGCGATTTTCACCGGAAGTCGCGGCCCCCCGATCTCGCAGCTGACTGGAACCATACGGAGCCTCGCCGTGAAGACGAAAGCCGCTGTCGGCACGCCGGCAGGGAGCCTCCAGCCACCCCTCACCGGTCCCTCCACGCGCCACCAGTTGGAAAAACCATGCCGGGGTGGACCTGGACGGGATGCCAGATCCGCGGCTTCCGTCGCCACCCATCTCCAGGAACAGACTCCACCGAGGGAAAGAGCACCATGCCGACCAAGGATCTGGCCGCCGCCGCACAGGCAAGGGGCACCGCCCTACCTGCTGCTCGCGGATCCAATGCCGGAGTCGTCCCTGCCGCCACCGGGAGATCCCGCAGCACACTACCCACCCTAGCGCTTTGGCATCGGGCCCGCCGCCACCGCGGACTAGGCCGGTAGCAGCGGCGGCAGGAGAGGAGACGGGAGGGTCCTGGCGGCGCTAGGGTTTGGGTCCCCTGGCGTCGCCCAGGGGAGGCGACGCGACGGGGTGCGGCGGCGCTCAGTTTTCCACTTAAGTACTTGCTGAGTGATGCAAATTACCTTTTTTGGCTTATGGTCTGTGCACAAGGATATGGATTCCAGAGAATCAACTTCGCAACATTTACCTTCGCCATACTAAAATGTTGGATTTTTTTTTACAAATGTGATGTTTTTCATAACAAATTCGATAAATGTATGCCTTAATCTATAAATTTCAAAACTATGACCCCGTCGGCCTGGGGTTGGCCGAAGAGGAGCTTTTCAGCCAAGCGTTGGCCGAAGACTAGTCTTCGGTTTACTGGTGGCCGAAGAGGTCCAGGGACGGGCCGAAGTGGTGTCTTCGGTTTTCTGTTGGCCGAAGATCAGTCTTCGGTTAACTATAGGCCAAAGAGTGAACTCTTCGCGTCAACACTACACCGAAGTTGCATGGCGGCACTCTTCGGTTTTTAGTTGGCCGAATAGTTCATTGTTTTTTGCAAATTGGTTTATAAATCCTATACAACCATTCCCGTCTTATACATGAAAAAAATGTACTTTCCCGCAACCTTTTTCCCTCCATATATTCCCGCCAACTCATTTCCGCCGTTCTTTCCCTCCATTTTCTCCCGCCAACTCTTTCCCGCCGTTCTTTCCCTCCATTTTCTCCCTCCATTTTCTCCCGCCATATATTCCCGCCAAATCTTTCCCGCCATTCTTTCCCTCCATTTTCTCCCGCCATTTTCTTTCCCGCCATTCTCTCCCGCCATCTTCTTTCCCGCCATCTTCTGTTCTCACCCTATAAAACCCCCTCCACACTAAGGAGGGTAAGCAAGCTACTGTAGTCTTGTCAAGATGTCCGGTTAACCTTTCGATCATAGTTTTCACCCTAGTATGTCCAAATGTCTTCTGAGGTTAGCCACCGATTTCAAGATAGACAATAGGATAGTTCCATGGGACGAACTCCTCATCAGTGACACCTTACTGAATGAGTTGGCTCACGCATTAAGTAGGTGCGGGTGGCCTGCAAGGACCTTTGAGGAGATACGAAAAGAACTTCTCAGGTTGCATGGAAGGTGGAAGAAGCAACAACATAAGGGTGAAGCATTCCTAAAGGCTGCAGCAGAAGATACTTATTTATGGACCCAAGACAGCAAGGACGAAGACGATATTTTCATGCGGAGCACCAAGGCCAAGACACCCTCATCGTCGAATTCCAAGACTACTGCATTGTCGAAGGGCAAGAGTGCTGCATCGACGGATGATGATGATGATGTCTTCATGTAGTTTGTAAGCTGTATTTTTTAAGTTCAGTCGTACCGTTTAATTTAGATGTACTTGTATCTTAAATATTTGTTGCAGTCTCTTTGGAAATGTAACTGGAATAACAATGCGAATTAATATTAATATGTCTCTCGCATACATAGAACGATATATGTCTCCTGATCAGATAGAAGCAACACATACATGAAGCATGTCTCATACATAGATAATGTCTCATACATAGATAATGACTCATACATAGATAACCATATCACTGCTGGGGACGACGACGAATCTGGGTCTTCCTCGGGCGAGGACCGGAAGGCGATAAGCGCTGAGGCGGTGGGCGAGGCTCACGGTAACCACGACCATAGATAACATCATCTGTCACTGTCTGTGTCTCCTGCGTCAGTGGTGGTGGTGGAGTGTGAAACACTGTCTGAGAGAAGTCATAAGTGTTTGCAGCTTGGTCATCGTCATCGCCGTAGCCCTCTAATCCACATCCAGCACCACTAAGTATCGGTGACTGCACTGAATGCATGAACTGTTGCGACTGGTTGCCGCCTGCAGTATAGTAAAACATGTAAAATTGATGTGCGAACCTACAATGTTTAAAAGAATGTACAAAGTAGTGTTACCTAGTTCCATTTGATGATACCAGGAAGAGCTCCCTGGTTGTGAAGGAGGTGGCTGTGAACGCTGCATGGAGTGGCGTGGTTCTGAACACTGCACAGAGTGTCGTGGTTCTGAATGCTGCACAGTGGGACGTGGGGGACGATGTGCTGGACGAGGAACTGCAACATCCGAAGATCGTCTACATGTAACAGCTGCATAAATCCCTCGTAGCTTCTCATCCAAACCTGTCAACCATGAGAGGTTCTCTCGCTGTGGGATAGTATCCCCCCTCTCAACCCGCTGCATTAAAGCGGAAACCTCCTCTCGCGCCTCGACTGTCAAATCACTCTGTACATGAAGAGTTAATCAATTGTATATGTTCAGGTTATGATAAAACTACACATATGAGAACCATGGCACGTACCGCTTGGTGTCTGGTTCCCACAACAGAGGCAGTTGGGTACATATCGCTGGTGAGAGGGGCGTCCATCTGATCAGGAGCAGCTGATGGAACCAAGTAGATTCTCGTTGTATGCCGGTAACGTCGCAGATACAACCCGAACTTGTCCCAGTCAAAGGGCCCAACCTCATCCTAGATATTCGTCGGCGCGTTAGCCCATTCCTGAACATAAGGGCTAATGCTCTGAAGCCAAACAACCATGGACTTGTTTCCTCCTACGCGGCTGTACCTGAGATTGACATGCGTGTTACATGGTTAGCTATGTTCAGAATGCAGTGTTGAGAACTAAATTACAATTACTTACTTGTGCACGTGTTCTGGTATGTGTGGAATAACTGGAATTTCAGGCTCTTGACATAGACCGAACTGTCTCATCACCCTATGAAGAGCCATTTCCTCAACCGTCACGTCGAACACCACTCTGGCCTTGGTCATCCAATAGTGCTGATCCCTAGTGCACATTCCAGATATCCCAACTGGATACCTGGATGATATAGCCTGATGCGAGTATGGCTCCCAGATAACTTGATCCTCGTGCAAACTATCAAACTGCGCCGTGAAGGACGGGTAGCAGCCCCTAACCTGGGTATGCGCAAACTGTCTCTGTACATGACAACAAATAAACATTAGTAATACTTTTGCATGGAAATAATTAATCGAATAAATTGTTACGTAATATAGAAGTACCTCGCTTCGTGCCCAAACAGATCCCACTGTAGGCAAATCGCCAATAGCAGGCACGTAAGCCCCTGCTATGTCCTCCATCCCAAAAGGTCTATCAACGTATACATAGGGTCGTCCAATAGGGAATCTCTCGTATGACCAGAGCTGCAACAGTAGTGGACATCCAACCAGAGCTGATTTTCTGGACTTCAACGAGCAAGCTTTGCACAGGCCTCTGTACGTAGCTGCTAACACAGCAGAACCAAAACTCCTCTGCACAATGTCCCCAGGGCAACGTGCGTCAGCTATCTCTCGTGCAATACCGATGAGTCGCGCATCGACAGTAGTCACGTGGTTCTCCGTGAAGATCGTCTTGCCGAACAACCAAAGAATATATGCCTCTAGGGATCGATCAATCTGTGCCTCTGACAACTCAACTCCGGGGTATCCTAACGAGACAATCTGTATAGAAACCATACGATTGTGTAAACTATCTAGTAAGGGCAACTAGGAAAACAAAATATGTTTAGCTCACTGAGAAGGTTACCTGAAACTGGCTCAACCACCTAAAGCGAGGCCCGTGAGGATCGTCGTCTAAGGCCAGAGCAGTTGGCAACGCAGCTAGAAAACGTGCTTGCATCAGTGCTAGCCAGCCAGGTTCTGCCTCTAAAGGACCTATGGCAGCACCGGCCAAAGGTAATCCCAACAAGAAAGACACATCCTGTAGAGTAGGAGCCATCTCTCCCCAGAGAAAGTGAAACGTATGTGTCTCTGGTCTCCATCTATCTACTAAGCAGGTAAGCAGTGACCTGTCGTAAGAGAAACATTTCACTTGCCTCTTGCGTAACTGCATTGGTTCACCTTCCTCATGCAAGTCCGGATGTTCAACCCACTCATCCAATGTACCCTCAACCAGCCGTGCCAAGGGTAGAAGTCCTGCCCAACTTAACCTACAAAATAAATAGAATGTAGCATACAGTTAGTGGGTATCAAAAGTATGTCAAACATGTAAGTCATTATATGTACACATACCTATTAACCCATAAAGGGTGTATCATCTAGTTAGTCCTTGGTGTGCGAGTGACCAACACGTCAAAGTTCTTGCCTCCTTGCATAAGTGTAGCCCGGTGAACTCTATCAATCTTACCATCAAGCAACGGATACAAAGACATATCTGCAATTAAAACAACAAATCTAACATGCAATTAAAACATAGTCCAGACATATTACAAATTAAAACATAGTCCAGACATATTACAAATTAAAACATAGTCCAGACATATGACAAATTAAAACATAGTTCAGACATATTACAAATTAAAACATAGTTCAGACATATTACAAATTAAAACATAGTCCGACATTTTCTCGTAGTCCGACACATAATAATAAGTATCACCTAGTCCTCACAAATTATATAGCTTGTGAGTTATTTCTTCCTCGTCCTCCCCTTCGTCCTCGACTGCCTCGACCACGTCCGCCTCTTGCTCCTGTTGTTGCACTCGTCGATGTGGAAGCACTCGTCGATGTGGAAGCACCGTCTTTCTTCAGGTCGGGACAATATTTCATCCTATGCCCATAAGCCGCGCATAGCAAACATTGTCTGGTTGCTCCACCAGCTTCAGATTGGTCCATATCGTTTCGGATGCGACAGACCTTACGTCTACCCCTACTTGTTCGCCGAAGATCTGGATCCGGGATGTATACTCTCTCATCGTCGTTTACCTTGTTGAAATTGCCGACGACTCTAAACCCTGTCATCTCACCGGTCTATGTGTTGAGTACTGCCTCTTTTAAATAGTATGGGGACACGAAGGAGATGGCATCCAACTCAATCTGGCCACAGGCAGCCAACACATGTGAGCAAGGCAGGTGCAACAACTTCGGTTTGTTGCATGTACACTCACACGTTGGATAAAATTCCGTTCCAATTGTTACCTCGTGCGTCTTCACCTCATTTGCAGAACCAAAACCATCGGTAGGTAGCTGAACCTTATACCTCCTTTCCTGATTACCTATGAGTCTGACAGTGTGCTTCTTTGCTTTCTCTATCTTCTTTGCCATGTACTCCATGACACGGCTACAATAAGGTGTGTTGGGATTATTTGCAATATGCTTCTTTGCTAACTCGTGCCTTTCTCTGAAATATCTCAAAGTGCCATGGAATACAGCCTCCATAATAGCTGTGAGTGGCAATGCTCTATTCCCTCTGAGTACAAAGTTATACACCTCTGCAAGGTTGGTTGTCACACTAGTAGAAAACAGGGCTTTGGTCCAGGGCCAGATAAGGGCATTAATCCCGGTTCCCTTACGAACCGGGACCAATGGGTGCATCAGTCCCGGTTCGTGAGGCTAGGGCGCCGTCCGGGCCTCGGGGGCCATTGGTCCCGGTTCGTCTGACCCCTTTGGTCCCGGTTCCACACACGAACCGGGACCAATGGGCCTCGCTCCTGGCGCAGCACCTTTAGTCCCGGTTGGTGGATGGAACCGGGACTAAAGGTCAGTCTTCTGTCCCAGTTCTAGCCACCAACTGGGACTAAAGAGATGCCTATATATACCCTCGCCCCTGCCCACCCTCTCCTCTGTTTTTTTGGCCGTGTGGGAGGTCTGCATGCGCTGCTCTGTTCTCCCTTCTATGCATGCACATGAGGTGTTCGATGAAATGCCCGAGCCACACTTAAGCTTTCTCCTCTCCAAGCTCGACCTCCAAGCTCCATTTTCCTCAAGATTTGTCTAGGTTTGGTGGTCCGTCCCGTCCCGTCCCCGTCCTCACCGCCGTCGATCGCCCACGTCGATCTCGTCGCCGGCACCACCGTGGTGAGCCTCTTGTTCTTATCTTCTTTCTAAAAGAAAAAATTCTTACTTGTATGATTTAGATAGATACTTGCATAATTTTCTTACTTTTATTATTGTTTGTTATTATATAGTGCCATGGTTTTGGTATCCGCCCCCGTCGGCCTCGTCCTGTCTCTGATTCGGATGTGGTATATTATCTTTCATTATGATTTGTTTCATTTAGTGTTTATGACAATTATGCCGACCAACGTGTCATAGATGTTTTTATCTAGGAGGTATGTGAACCGGAAATTCCAACCGACCCTCTTGTCGAGAGGTTAAATTTAGTTGAAAAAGAAAACAATTACTTGAAGAAAAAATTGAAAAGAATTGAGGAGGACAAGATGGAATTGGAGTTGCATGTTGCCGATGTCGTCGATGATCACAAGATCAAGATGGATGCAATGCGCTTGAAGATTAGAAAGATTAGAAAATATGCCATTCATAATGAGGCTTGGTATCATTATGCCGTTGGATCAATTGTTACCTTAGTTGTGATTATGATCGCATTTGTTGTTGCATTTAAATGTTTTTCATAGTTTCAATGTATGTTTTAATTAGATGCTCTAGAGAGCTATATGTTGTTCTATGAGAACTATATATGTATGAACTTTATGTATTTATTTTTTCAGTAATAACATTTGATCACTACTGTACTTTTGTTTTAATGTGATGATGAACTTGTATTAATTTGGTCACTTCTCTATTCATGATGTTCTGTAATGGTTTTTGATACACTTAATTATATAATGCACGCAGATGAACCGGCAATGGATGTACGGTGACCGACGCACCTCCGAGTATCTTGAGGGCCTGCATAAATGTCTCGAAGTGGCTGAGGCAAACAAGCAGAATGGTTTTATGTATTGTACATTCCCTGTCTGTGAGAATACGAAGGATTACTCTAACTTGAAAACCCTTCACATCCACCTGCTTGAGAAGGGTTTCATGCCACATTATAATGTTTGGACCAAGCACGGAGAAAGAGGGGTTATGATGGAAGACAACGAAGAAGAAGAGGATGATGACAACTATCCCCCTGAATACGGTGATACTGCAACGAGGGAAGCTGAAGATCAAGAGGAACCAGATGATGTGCCCGATGATGATCTTTGCCGGGTCATTGTTGATGCAAAGAGACAATGCCAAAGTGAAAGGAAGAAGTTGAAGTTCGATCGCATGTTAGAGGATCACAAAAAAGGGTTGTACCCAAATTGCGAAGATGACAACACAAAGCTCGGTACCACACTGGAATTGTTGCACTGGAAGGCAGACAATGGTGTAGCTGACAACGGATTTGGGAAGCTACTGAAAATAATGAAGAAGAAGCTTCCAAAGGATAACGAATTGCCCGACAGTACATACGAAGCAAAGAAGGTTCTATGCCCTCTAGGATTGGAGGTGCAGAAGATACATGCATGCCCTAATGACTGCATCCTCTACCGCGGTGAGTACGAGGATTTGAACGCATGCCCGGTATGCGGTGCATTGCGGTATAAGATCAGACGAGATGACCCTGGTGATGTTGAGGGCGAGCACCCCAGGAAGAGGGTTCCTGCCAAGGTGATGTGGTATGCTCCTATAATACCACGGTTGAAACGTCTGTTCAGAAACAAAGAGCATGCCAAGTTGATGCGATGGCACAAACAAGAACGTAAGAAAGACGGGAAGTTGAGAGCACCCGCTGACGGGTCGCAGTGGAGAAAAATCGAGAGAAGGTGGGGGGACTTTGCAGGCGACGCAAGGAACGTATGGTTTGGGTTAAGTGCAGATGGCATTAATCCTTTTGGGGAGCAGAGCAGCAATCATAGCACCTGGCCCGTGACTCTATGTATCTATAACCTTCCTCCTTGGTTGTGCATGAAGCGGAAGTTCATTATGATGCCTGTGCTCATCCAAGGCCCTAAGCAACCTGGCAACGACATTGATGTGTACCTAAGGCCATTAGTTGAAGAACTTTTACAGCTGTGGAATGGAAAAGGTGTACGTGTGTGGGATGAGCACAAACAGCAGGAATTTGACCTACATGCGTTGCTGTTTGTAACCATCAATGATTGGCCTGCTCTCAGTAACCTTTCAGGACAGACAAACAAGGGATACCACGCATGCACGCACTGTTTAGATGACACCGAAAGTATATATTTGGAGAAATGCAGGAAGAATGTGTACCCGGGACATCGTCGATTTCTTCCGACCAACCATCAATGTCGAAAGAAAGGCAAGCATTTCAAAGGTGAGGCAGATCACCGGAAGAAGCCCGCCCTCCGTACTGGTGATCACATACTTGATATGGTCAAGGATTTACAAGTAATCTTTGGAAAGGGTCCTAGCGGACAATCTGTTTCGAATGACGCTGAGGGACGCGCACCCATGTGGAAAAACAAATCTATATTTTGGGACCTACCCTATTGGAAAGACCTTGAGGTCCGCTCTGCAATCGACGTGACGCACGTGACGAAGAATCTTTGCGTGAACCTGCTAGGCTTCTTGGGCGTGTATGGGAAGACAAAAGATACACCGGAGGCATGGGAGGACCAGCAACGTGTGCACGAAAAAGATGGCATGCTTCCAAAGCAGTATGAAGGTCCTGCCAGCTACGCTCTTACCAAAGAAGAGAAGGAAATCTTCTTTGAATGCCTACTCAGTATGAAGGTCCCGTCTGTCTTCTCGTCCAATATAAAGGGAATAATAAATATCCCAGAGAAAAAGTTCCAGAACCTAAAGTCTCATGACTGCCACGTGATTATGACGCAACTTCTTCCGGTTGCATTGAGGGGGCTTCTACCGGAAAACGTTCGATTAGCCATTGTGAAGCTATGTGCATTCCTCAATGCAATCTCTCAGAAGGTAATCGATCCAGAAATCCTACCAAGGTTAAAGAATGATTTGGTGCAATGTCTTGTCAGTTTCGAGCTGGTGTTCCCACCATCCTTCTTCAATATCATGACGCACGTCCTAGTTCATCTAGTCGACGAGATTGCCATTCTGGGCCCTGTATTTCTACACAATATGTTCCCCTTTGAGAGGTTCATGGGAGTCTTAAAGAAATATGTTCGTAACCGTTCCATCAAACAGAGGAGGTCATTGGGTTTTGTGTTGACTTCATTCCTGACCTTAAGAAGATTGGTATCCCTCAATCGCGGTATGAGGGGAGACTGGCTGGAAAAGGCACGCTAGGAGCGGACTCAATAATATGTAGGGACGGGCATTCTTGGGCTCAAGCACACTACACAGTTCTACAGAATTCTACCTTGGTGACCCCGTATGTCAATGAACACAAGAATATTCTGCGCTCCAAACACCCGGAGCAGTGTGATGACTGGATTACATGTGAACACATCAGGACTTTCGGCAGTTGGTTGCAAACACATCTCATGGGTAACACCACTGTTGGAGATGAGCTTTACTTGTTGACCAGGACACCATCTTCGACTGTATTGACTTACAAAGGGTACGAGATAAATGGGAATACATTTTACACGATCGCCCAAGATCAAAAGAGCACCAACCAAAACAGTGGTGTCCACTTTGATGCAGCAACCAACAGGGGAAAGGACACATATTATGGTTACATAGTGGACATATGGGAACTTGACTATGGACATGATTTTAAGGTCCCTTTTGTTTCGGTCCAAATGGGTCAATCTGTCAGGAGGCGGGGTACAGGTAGACCCACAGTACAGAATGACAACAGTGGATCTGAACAATCTTGGGTACACAGACGAACCATTCGTCCAAGCCAATGATGTGGCGCAGGTTTTCTATGTGAAGGACATGTCTACCAAACCGATAAAAAGAAAAGATAAGGAAGAGAATACATCATACGATGAGCCACAGCGCCACATAGTTCTTTCAGGGAAAAGAAACATCATGGGAGTGGAGGGCAAGACAGACATGTCTGAAGATTATGAAAAGTTTCATGAAGTTCCTCCCTTCAAAGTGAAGGCTGACCCAAGCACCCTGTTAAATAATGAAGATTATCCATGGTTACGGCGCAATAAACAAGGGAAACACACGAAGAAAAAGTGAAGGAGGATACGATGATGGCTCTGATTACGCGAAGAAAAAATGAAATGCCTTTTTGTAACAGATGAGTTTTCGTCTGAAACCCTGATACTTCGAAAGAGATTGTCCATTTTGTACACGAAGTGCATCCAGCTTTTGCCGTAACCCTCTCAACTTTTTAGCACATGCTATTTGGGTGAAATGATGATACCATGCCAACTTTCAACCTTTTCAGAGTTCATTTGTAGTGCTTTTCAATTTCAGGGTCATTTAGCTAAAAAAAACTCTAATAGCAAAAGGAAAGAACTAAAAAGCTTTTATAAAATTCTAATAGCAAAAAGAATGAACTAAAAAGAATCAATTAAAATATTTTGTTATGATCAACTAAAACAAAACTATAATATTCTTCAATAGCAAAAAGAATCAACTAAAAAGCTTTTATAAACCTCTAGTTATTATCAAAATAATATTAACTTAAAATTATATAAAATTTATGCAACTAAAATTATCAAAGTATTTTTTGTTAAAAACTTTAATTGCAAAAAGAATTTTCATAAAGAATTTTATGTTAAAAACTTTAATAGCAAACTAAAATGACATAAAAAATAAAAAATATTATCAAAATAATATTAACTTAAAATTATATAAAATTTATGCAACTAAAATTATCAAAGTATTTTTTGTTAAAAACTTTAATAGCAAAAAGAATTTTCATAAAGTATTTTATGTAAAAAACTTTAATAGCAAACTAAAATGACATAAAAAATAAAAAAATGCCACCTACTGGGCCACCACGGCCTGCATACGACTAGAAACCCATCTGTACATGGTCCAGGATGCAGGCCCGCGGGCCCAACAGGCCCAACATGGCACTGGCAAAGCTTAGGCAAGTACTGCCTGCATTAGAGAGGAGCTCGAAAGCTCAGCCGCAGCGCGCCTTATAAAACAGTGCCACCCTCTCTCAACTAGCGAGGTGGGACTAAACTCCCACCACACCGCTGTGCCAGGCTATTGGTCCCGGTTGGTGGCTCGAACCGGGACGAAAGGGTGCCTTTGGTCCCGGTTCGAGCCACCAACCGGGACCAATGCCCCCCTTTCGTCCTGGTTGGAGCCACCAACCTGGACTAAAGATCTCTGCTTCCCGCCCTTTGGGCTGTTGAAATTGACCTTTAGTCCCGGTTGGTGGCTCCAACCGGGACGAAAGGGGGCCTTTCGTCCCGGTTGGTGTCACCAACCGGGACTAAAGGTTGGGGTATATAAGCCCACACTTAGGAAATTTTCATAGTTCATCCGCAGTTTCCCCCGACGACGCCGAGCACATCGACGCCGCCAGGCTGCCCCGACGCCGTCCGCCGCCCCCGCCGTCGCCGTCGCCGCGCCCCTGCCCCGTCGTCGCCGTCGTCGCCCCTGAGCCCGCGCCCCTGTCCCGCCCCTGAGCCCGCGCCCCTGCCCCGCACCCAAGCCTGCGCCCCTGCCCCGCCCCGCCCCCGCTGTCGTCGTCGCCGTCGCCGCGCCCCTGCCCCGTCGTCGCCGTCGCCGTCGTCTCCCTCCTCCCCGAGCCCTCGCCGCCCCCGCTGTGAGCCGCCGCCGCCCCGGCCCGCTGTGCATTTTTTGTATGATGAATTTTTTTTGTTCATATATAATGTATATGTAGATGCTTAGTGTTTATTAATCATGTGTATGTATGTATGTATGTGTATGTATATGTAAATATTGATATGATGAATTTTTTTTGTTCATATATAATGTATATGTAGATGCTTAGTGTTTATTAATCATGTGTATGTATGTATGTGTATGTATATGTAAATATTGATATGATGAAAAAAAAATTGTTCATATATAATGTAGATGTATATGTATGTATGGATGGATATCGATGGATGTATGTATATAGAAAATTCATAGAAAATTAACCGTAACTCCGATGAAAATAATTTATATATGAAAATCGATCAGAAAAATATGACGAATCCGAATATGCCCTCCGTTCGTCTGTCACAAGCAGCTAGCATAGCGAACCTGGAACCGTCCCCCTCCGGTTCATCTGTCCAAAATTAATGCAGACTTCGGGAAAACATTCCCGGATGTTATCCCCCTTCACCTATATCGTGTAGTGCCGCGTTAGAACACCCCTAACTCTCTCGGGAATTCAACATATCCCCGATAACTTTGACATGAGGGGGGGGGTCCGCAAGTATCCTCGACGACCATGAGAGAGGCGGTCCGCAAAGTATCCTCTCTTGAAAGATAGGACGACTCATCAGACATGAGGGGGGAGTAGTCCTCGACGATCGTCTGAAACTGACCGTTATAAAACTTGCCAACTTTGCATGATGTTTGCCACTAATCCATTGCTCATATGCATATGATTCCTTGTTGTGATATTAAGTCCATGTTTGCCACTAATCCATCTCTCATGGTTGTATATTGCCATGTTGTAATGTTTGCAGAAACTATGGACAGAGACTTAGAAAAAGAAGAGTTGTTGGGGGATATAATCCTTCAAGGAGGTGATATCACCTTGTTGTTTCTCAACGACACCGATGGCGAGGAAGGAGATCATGACGGCTCCGATGATCCAACAATGGAGGAGGAAGGAGATCATGACGGCTCCGGTGATCCAACAATGGAGGAGGAAGGAGATCATGACGGCTCCGGTGACCGAACGGAGGAGGGAGCCTTAACTATTGCAAAGTCAGGCGAGGTATATATATATATATTAATTAAGCCGGTGCTGACTTGATGCATTAATTGTTTTGTATGTACATATATTAACGCTTCTTTCTTCTTTTAGCCCTCCGGATCGAGCCAAACTTCCGTAAGGAGACGAGGCCCGAAGAAAAGGTTGCGCCAGGATGAAAGGTTCACGATCACAGAAGTCGCTCGAGATGGCCAACCGATTGCTCCCAAGCGGACCAAGGACGCATTTGTACATCAGTGCGGAGTTGTTGTTAGGGACAGCGTCCCGATCAACATCCAAGAATGGAATAAGAAGAAGGACCCTGAAGTTTCTTATGTCAAGGATAGACTGAAAGATGATCTTTGGACCTCGCTGATGACAAATTTCAGCCTACCGCCAGAGGAGAATCCGAATAACCCAGTTATAGAGCGAAAGGTCAAGGTGTTTGCTCTTAAGAAGATGGCGGAACTATTCAGGAACTGGAAGAAAGATTTGAACAAAAAGTTTGTCGAGAAAGACGAGACTCCAGAATTCATCGGTCAATATGAGAAGATAAGAGATCACTGGCCCGCATTTGTGGCCTACAAGAAATCGGACATGGGTAAGCAAAGGTCACTGACAAACAAACAAAATGTTGCAAAGAAGAAATATCACCATACCACGGGGTCAGGTGGCTACAGCAAAGCTCGGCCGTTGTGGGACAAAGCTGAGCAAGACCTGCTTGCTAAAGGGGTCCAACCAGCGACATTGCACTGGCCAGATCGGGCAAGGACATGGTTCTTCGGGGTTGGGGGAACTTTGGACCCAGAAACAGGGAAGTGTGTTTGGACGAACGAGCAACTTGCAATACCCATCCTGAAGCTTGAGGCAGCAATCAAGGCAGCGCAGGAAGGGACGTTCATTCCCGACAGAGAGAAGGACGAGCTGACAGAAGCCTTCGGGAATCCTGAACACCCTGGACGAACACGAGGCACATCAGGCTCCGTTCCGTGGGTGCATGGGTTTCCCGACAGCGGTGGTTATAGAAGCCGAGAGAGAAAGAAGAAAGAGGAAGCAAGCGAAATGCAGAAGCTCAGTGCAAGATTAGCGAAACTAGAGGACCTTGAGAGCCAGCGAGCTACCGGCCAACCATCTCAGCGGCACGAAGATCCTTCCTTCAACACTGCCCCAGAAGCTACCCCACCATCTCAGCGGAGAAGCAGCGTGGCTTCCACGGAGCTCGTTCAGCCTGATTTCACGGCTCCTCGCTACCCCGTGGATAGTATCACGGAGGCTGAACATTGTGTGCTAATGGCAAAATGCCAGAACCTGACCTTGAAGGCGGCGGTCGGCTCTGTTTTACCTCCTCGAGCTGAGGGAACTTTCCATTGCCGTCCGATTCCACATGGCTATGCTATTGTCACGGTGGATGAAATAATGGAGGGATTTGAGGGGCTGGAGCTTGACTACCCTACAGGTGAAGGGGATAATCTTCTGGAAAATGCCTTAAGGAGTACCTGTCTATGGAGAAAGGAGAACATCAAGCTTCCAAACTGGACGCCGCCTCAGCAGACGCAGCCGGATGAGGCCCCTCAGCAGACTCCTCACAGTCCAGCTCAGCCGGATGAGGCCCCTCAGCAGACTCAGCCGGATGAGGCCCCTCAGCAGAGTCCTCTTCCGCCTCAGCTGTCTCCGGCGCGTCAGCGGACTCCGCCTCCTCCTCCGCCTCCTCCAGCGCGTCAGCGGACTCCGCCTCCTCCTCCGCCTCCTTCGGCACGTCAGCGGACTCCGCCGCCTCAGCAACAGCGGAAGAGAGCCGCCGCCGCTCCGGCGGCTAGCAGTACAAAAGGCGGGAAGAAATTCAAATTTGGTCCAAGCCTCAGGGTTCCTCCAAAGTTACCATATGAGAGGACTGACAAGGAAACCGATGACATCGTGAAAGCCGAACTGCAGGCCCATTTTGAACGGAAACGTCCACCTCCGAAGGAAACAATAGATCCGGTGAAAGCGAAGCGCGCTCTAGATGCCCTTAAGCGACCACCACCGCCTCCGCCGCAATCCAACTATGACCGCCGTATTGAAAAGACATATGATGAAGCGCGGCGGTCGGGAAGTACTGCCAGTGCTTCAAGACAAAGAAGTGGGAAAGCAATTCCCCAGCTCGGCGAACAGGAGAAGCAATCGTGCCCCCCGCTCAAGGTGTCTAGCGATATCGCTAATCATCCGGGGCTACTGCCCGGTACCACTCTTGGTGATTACGTGGGCGATGATGTACAGATTGAAACGGCTGAGGTAGTAGAGATCTTTAGATACGAGCACGGGAAGCCTCTCGTCAAACCTGATCATCCTCATCTAACAACGATGATGCGAAGATTGCATGAGTGGTACTTGGAAAGCTGCAGGAAGAATGGGTCCGATAGTTTGATGGTGAGAATTAAAGATGAGCACGACCTCATTGGAGTCGACCTGATGCCTGTTGAATTTGTGGAGTTATTTCAGTTATTCAATCAAGAGGCCCTCGACAAACAAATCATGACTTGCTACTGTCTGTAAGTATTACTTCTATAATTAAGTCTCTAGCTCAGCTCGTTCATTGCATGTATATATAATTATCCTCACTATATTATGCAGATTGAAGATCGTCGAATGCAAAAAAAGACAAATCTATGACATTGGGTTGATTAGCCCAAATACCGTAAATGAATGGGCGGTACAAAACAGAGTTAAAGATACCGAGGAAAACTTGCTAAAAGCGTTCCTTCGACATCAAAACAAAAGGGAAATACTCTTTCCTTACAACTTCAAGTGAGTGTTACTGTCTTGTGCATATTCGGTTTCGCTTACTCGAGGTTAAGTACTGTAATTGATGAGTTATGCGTGCGCAGGTTCCACTTTATTCTGCTATCCATTAAGCTTGACGGGGGAGTAGTAACTGTCTTAGACTCGAGACGTAAAGATCCCAAGGATTATGCGGACATGACTACAATGCTCCAGAAGTAAGTTCAATCAATACCGGGACCATATCGGCAACTTTCGTTCATTTCCTGATATCAAGTAATCATTTTCTTTGCCTGGTAGGGTTTGGAAACAGTTCACCGGAATGGTTCCGGGTCTGAAGAACGAGCTGCGATTTACACACCCCAAAGTAAGTAGTACTAGCTAGTTCCGCGCATCTCTCATTGATTCTATTTTCATCAATACCATTATCATGCTTGATTATCAGTTTGATTGAACTCTATTCTCGTAAAGTGCTTGTGGCAGGCAGGCGGGAATAATTTATGTGGATACTACGTTTGCGAGTTCATTCGCCACTCGACCACTGAGCGGGGCTTCTTGTCTGACAAACAATTTGAAGTACGTAAACAATATTCACAATTTTATTTTATTACCATCAATTGTGTTGAGTTTCATTCATATATATGTATTGACCCCCTTCTTTAAATTAGATCTGGCAGATGCGGGATGAACTCCTACCACATGATCGCATACGAGCAATTCAAGAGGAATTGGCGGGATTCTTTCTTGACCACGTCATACATGAAAAGGGAGAATACCATACGAAAATTCAATGGGAGTTTGGCGCTTGATGATGTCAAGGATGTTATATTGTATATATGTAGTAGCGTCGGATAGATATACGAAAACTTGTTGTTCGACCAAGCACGGAGAAAGAGAGGTCACTTCTCTCTATATATGTTCATGACGATTTTGTGTAATTAATGGTTTCCTTCATTTGCTTACTAGCTAGCGTCGAGTTCTCTCTATATGTAGTAGCTAGCGTCGACCAAGCACGGAGAAAGAGAGGTCACTTCTCTCTATTAGCTAGGTAACACAATATGAAACCCCTAAACCCTCCAAAACCCCTAAACCCCCCCCCCTTTCAAAAAAAAACCACAGCGCCTGCGAGCTGCTGACGCGTGGCTGCCTTTTGGTCCCGGTTGGTGTTACCAACCGGCACTAAAGGTCCTCCTGCCTGAGCGCTGCACAGCGGCCACGTGGAGACCCTTTAGTCCCGGTCGGTGTTACCAACCGGGACTAAAGGTCCTCCTGCCTGGGAGCCCCACAGCGGCCACGTGGAGCTCCTTTGGTCCCGGTTCGTAGGCCAACCGGGACTAAAGGTTTTGGGTATTAGTCCCGTTTGTTTTGTCCCGGTTTCAGAACCGGGACTAAAGGCCCTCTGGAACCGGGACCATAGCCCTGTTTTCCACTAGTGTCATGTGGCCATACCTAGCTCCATGGGTGTCATGCATCAAAGACCAATTCACGGGAGGCACTTTCTCTATCCACTGAGAAAAACTCTTTATTGCCCTCCCCTTCTTTCTCTTAGTACCAAGAGGGTCAATTGCTGGCAAGTCACAAAGATCTACTGGCTCCTCTAGCTCCGCCATGAGTGTTGCTAATTTAACCTGATCTTCTTCCATTTTCTTCTTGGCACCGACCTGCTTCTTAGTAAACTCATCAAGTTTTGACCAAATAAAATGGTATTTACGCTGCTGGTTCTGCTTGCATAATTTTTTGAACAAGTTCATCAACCGCTTGTTCTTGAACTGTGAGAAAAAATTAGCCCCAAGATGGCGCATGCACCACCGGCTCTGCAAGTCCTTCCAAGGTGTTCGTTCGTCTTCTGTTGGATTCCTTAGTGTCTTCACGGCCTTCAATATACCAGCATGTCTGTCATGAATGACACACACGTTTGCTCGGTCCTTCACGATGGCAATTTTCACTTGCCGGAAGAACCATACCCAGCTCGGAAATTCTCACCCTCCACAAATGCCATGGCAAGTGGGATGATTTGATTGTTCCCGTCCACACCAATAGCAGTCAGGATTTGCCCTTTGTACTGACCAGTCAGGAATGTACCATCCACAAACATCACAGGAGGACAATGCCGGAAAGCTTCGATGCACATAGCGAAAGAGAAGAATACTCGTTTCAACACCTTGAAATCTGGTATACTCTGCAACCTCGTGTGTTGTACGTTAACATAAGTGCCGGGATTCCTCTCCTTCAGTATGTCAAGGAGACGGACAACATTATCATATGAGTCGATGAACGTCCCAAACCTTTCCTCCATAGCCTTCTGCTTAGCCCTCCAAGCCTTCCCATAAGGAATGTCATAATTCCATCTGACCTTCACTGCTGTCTGGATGTGTTTTGCTTCCATATCTTTCTTCTGCACTATCTCAGTATACATGAGTTGCGCAATGAGAGTTGAAGTCAGGTTTGGATGATTCACCAGAAGGTTTTTCCTCACACAATTATGTGGGACGACATCGGTCACAACCCAGTGGATGTTATACTTCGGCACGTGCCCGTGCACCTTCCCAGGACAACCTGTTTCAACACATTTCACGGTATAGTTTGTTGGACTTGAAATGTGTGTCCGGAAAACCCTCTGCATAGACATAGCCCACTTGATCACCGCATACTTCATTTTTTTTTCTTTGTATCAAACATAGCCCCTACCTGGACTTGGTTCAGATTATACTGCCATGGAACCTCATGGCCATCGTTGACCGTAAGGCCGGTGGATATGTCCTGATCCCATGCAGAAGGAATCGGTACCTCCACTTCATCCTCGGAATTTTCAGAATCCAGTTCCTCCGCCAATCCATCCTCGTCCTATTCCTCCATCACTCTCTGCATTTCCTCCTCTTCCTCATCCCCATCAGAATCCAGATCCTCCGCCAATATTATCGACTGACTACTCTGCCCAGTATCATGACCACACACATTGTGTGGCACGTACTCTGACTGTTTCTCAGGTTGGTTACCATCCACATCCAGTGGCTGTGACCTGGATAAACAAATCTCGTTAGCCACTTCACTGCCCTGGCCGGGTTCATACCCCACGTGGAGTTGTACGGTATTCTCCTCCTTCGCCACAGGTTGCACTAGAGCATATGGGTGGATTCTTCGGTCTCGGCAACGACTTAACAGCGTCAACCAATGCTGGCTCCTATCTATCGGCATCAACTCCTACTTGACATTTTTACAGGATTTGGTCCACAACGCATGAATACTGATGGAACATACTTCAGGATCCAGCCCAAAACTAGTAGTCAACTAGTACTTCAACTGTCTAATGTCCAGTCTGTCCGGGTCTGGAAGTGTCATGACGCCATTTTTATACTCGCTAAGATCAACCTCCAACTCATTGTATCAAACATTACCAGGGCCATAGTAAACAGTCAAATTTACTGATTCGAACATTTTCACCTGTAAGACATTTTCATCTTCTCATTAATCACAACGAACAAAATTATTACCTGCTACACTAACTAACCGCTAAAATGCCAGCACAGACAAATTTACTCGTTCAGACATTTTCACCTGTCAGACATTTCCATCTTCTCAATAATCACGACGAACAAAATTATTACCCGCTACACTAACTAACCGCTAAAATGCCGGCACAGACAAATTTACTGATTCAGACTTTTCACCTGTCAGACATTTCCATCTTCTCATTAATCACGAAGAACAAAAATATTACCCGCTACACTAACAAACCGCTAAAATGCCAGCACAGACAAATTTACTCATTCAGACATTTTCACCTGTCAGACATTTCCATCTTCTCAATAATCACGACGAACAAAATTATTATCCGCTACACTAACTAACCGCTAAAATGCCGGCACAGACAAATTTACTGATTCAGACATTTTCACCTGTCAGACATTTCCATCTTCTCATTAATCACGAAGAACAAAAATATTACCCACTACACTAACTAACCGCTAAAATGCCAGCACAGACAAATTAACACTCGAAGTACGGAATATGACTTATCTACACTAACTAAACTCTACAACTCAGAGAAAATTTGTGACGACATGGTTATACCTTCGACGCATGTGTCCCCTGCTTCTTGCTCCTCTCTTCAACTCAGCGGCACCGGCCACCTCGCGTAGTACTTGCACCACCGGACAACACCACCGCCGCCCCCTCGGCTACCGGAGGTTGGACTCCGGCTACCCCCCAAGCCGCACCTCCTCCTCCTCACCACCTCTTCCTCCCCAGTAGCACCTCCTCCTCACCACCACCTCCACCATGGCCGAACCACCTCCACCATGGCTCCTCCTCACCTCACTTGTACGAGCAAAAAAAACTATCCCATTGAAAAAAAAATGACTGTAGGCCGCCGGGGATGGCTACGATCTACTCTTTCTGCGGCTTGGATGCGAAAATGGACGGAACAGCGAGGAGATCGGCGCGGGGTGGCGAGAGAAAGAGAGAGAAACGAGAGAGAGAGAGAGAGAGAGAACAGAGAGGAAGAAGATGGCCGTTCGGGCTTATCCCGACCTCTTCGGTCGCGGGTAAGCCGAAGACCCCTTTTCGGCCACTGGTTGGCCGAAGAGAGCCCCTTCGGTCGGCAGCCCACCGACAGCCAGCTCTTCGGCCCACTCCCCCCCTCTTCGGCCAATAGCCGACCGAAGAGCTCATTTCGGCCTTCGATTGACCGAAAACTACCTCTTCGGCCTTCTAGAAGCCGACGGGGTCATAGTTCTGAAAAAATTGGTTTAGGTCATATATTTTCCGAATTGGCTATAAAAATCATCATAGTTTCAAAAAAAATTCAAAATGTTGATCCCGCAAGTATATATAGTGTTGTCTTCGCAAGTTCACGTGTTCTGACTAGCTCGCCCAACATACATTATTCTATATTTGTAGCTCCTGGTTTATTCTGTTGTACTGTCTAAGCACAAGCTAGCAGATGTTGTAGTTCGCATCTAAGTCTAAGTTGGTATTGGATATTGCCTTATGTACCATGTTCGTCCAGAAACATGTTATCAGTGAATGCATACCATACTCACTTTGGTTATAGTCGCTATTAACTGTTTTCTTAATGTTGCCTTCTGATTAGGTGTGCATAAGTACTTTGTATTACCGGGCTGGATATGAAGGTACCAAGTGGTGGGCGGCAAGCCGATTTTCTCAAATCCCAATCTATCAAATTCTGTTACTTTTGGTCTATTCCTTTTTGCCGAACTTGATGCGTCTCAATTCTACTAGGCAATACTTAATTTATCTGTACAATTCATGGGGTCAAATATTTGGCGCATTGCTTTAACGATCTAAAAAGTCTTATACTCCCTCCGTCCCAAAATAAGTGCAAATTTGTACTAACTTTGAGGGAGTATTAGTTTAGAGAGAGAGTAGCTAGTTTCTATGGGACAGCAGCAAAGTTAAAGCAATTTGGAGGAAGGGAGGAGATTCTCCACGTACGGTCCAACAAAGCGTCTGAAGGTCAGGTGGTCAGGTGCCAGACAGACACCCTGCCCAAAGACTTTACCTATATATAGTTTCATCATGTTGTTCACGGCAGGAGTAGATGGAAGCTAAACGAGTTTAAAGACCCCCAAAAAAATGTTGCCCAGTCTGCAAAAAGAATAATCTTTTTTCTCATCAATAAGTGCGATTTTTCTTTTTCTGCATTGCGTTTCCCATTCTTGCGTTGCATGATTGAAGTGGAGGCTGCCTGAAAGGGACAGGAACGGCTAGTGCGGGCTTTTGGCGGGCGACCTCCATGGAGGTGGATTTTTTGAAAAATTCAATAATTACATTTTGGAGTTTCAAAAAATTCTGAAAAAAATTCTACACATTCATATGGATGTATTCTACAAGTGTGTAAAATCTTACAATGAAATACATTATGGTGAGAGCTACACAAAAAAGAGAAAAACCTGCATTTCGAATAGTGAACAGTATTTGCACTGTTCATCAGTTTGAAAAACGTGATTTGTCTTTTTTGTGTAGCTCTCACCATAATGTATTTCATCTTCAAAATTTACATACATGTAGAATACATCCACGTTAATTAACATGTATGATTTTTTTCATAATTTTTCGAAACTTTAAAATATGTTGTTCGACTTTTTCAGAATATCCACCTCGATGGAGGTCGCCCTCCATTGGCATACAGTACACACGCTTGTGAGTTGTCCATCGACTCGTAGCTTTGGAAAAGGAGCGAACAGAGCGTGCCTAATGGCCGGGAGCTGTTCGATCTGCGCAGCCAACTCCAAACTCCGTTATTTGCAATGTCCTAGTCATGGCCGGCGCTAACTAAACAAAGGAAGTCGCCGCCGCGTGGAGTTGGTTCGCCCGCCTGTCGCCGCCGACCGCCGTGCAGTGCAGACCGATAGGACATGACAAACAAACTCCATTGACCAATCACCACCACTGCTTTGAGAAACGCCGGTCAAAAATTATACATCGGTGACCATTTGTCGTTGGATTCTTATGACTACTTGTATAGCAGCTGGTGGAGTGGTTCCTTGTGCCGCCCACAAAAGGTTTTCCATTCCTTGGTTGTACGTTCCTGCTTCCTAGTCCCGGGGGGAACCGAGGTACGGGCCGGCACCAAGAACAAGGAGGAGAAAGGACGACGAATTCTTGTGGCCACCATCGCCAAGACTTCCGCTGAAGCTTTCTTGTGTTGGGCGGGGGCTCAGAGTCAGATATCTGTTGCTGGCTGGTTGATATCGTAGAGGGGTGGAGATGCCGTCGCCGTCAACCTCGGTCCAACGCGCGACGAGCGACGCGCTCATCGGTCCCGACTGGGCGACGAACCTCGAGATCTGCGACACCCTCAACCGTGATCCAGGGTGAGCACGCACGACGATTGCCGTCTGCTTTGTATTTTCCATAATATATACTGTTGTATTGGCTAACTCTGTTAAGCAAACGCTACATTTCTGCGGCTTAATTTGGTCAATGTTCATTGATCTATGTGAGTTTAATTAAAATCTTCATTTTTAGCCAGTTAAGAAGATATAGTTGACAGGCTAGTTTTGTTTAAGGTGATAAGAATGGCCAACCTGACATCTTACTAGAAACATTTCGTTGAACTTTATTGCCGGAGCTGTATTTTATTGCTAGAAATATGTATGCGTATTCCTGTTGAAGATTGTTAGAATTTTATGTCTTTGCGCTAGTCAATGCCAGGATGTGTTGATGAGCTTTTGGTTTAATGCAGTCATTCGTTTCTGTTGATCAAGTCATAAACCAGACTTCTCATGTAGCTCAATTCCATTAACCGTTTTACTTACCAAATTGCACTGTTGTACTCTTGGTCAGCTCAGCAAAGAACTACCAAGTACTTTTTGATATGCTGTCATTTGCAGTTTGTCGTAAATATCTTCATACTGTTATATTCGTAGGCAAACAAAAGATGTTGTGAAGTCTCTCAAGAAACGCATTGCACACAAGAACTCAAAGGTCCAGCTTCTCGCTCTCACGGTAAGTATGGTTTAAAACTGAATATATCGGTGTATGAATTTGTTCTCAAGAAATTTTGCGGTGTTCTGCATTTGGAATACCCTAATAATGCAATTTGGAATGTTTGAGTAATCGTTTACTCAACTACTAATCAGTGCATTAGTTTACTTATTTTAGTTGCTGGAGACAATGATTAAAAATTGCGGGGACATTGTCCATATGCATGTTGCTGAGAGAGACATACTTCATGAAATGGTGAAGATAGCAAAGAAAAGGGTATGTATGGGCAGCTCAAACTTTAATGTACTGGTTTCAAATAATAAGTCTTAATGTCTTTATGTGCATGGTGTTTTTAGCCTGATTATCACGTAAAAGAGAAGATTCTCACGTTGATCGACACTTGGCAAGAAGTTTTTGGAGGTGCACGTTCAAAATATCCGCAATACTATGCATCATACCAGGAACTTTTGGTAAGGTTACACAAATTGAATATGTAGTGATCATTAAACAGTCTCAGATATTTTGCAAGCTCATTTTATCCCACAAAGGTTGACATCTTCCCATATGGCTGTAGCAGAAATAAGCTATATTTATCTTTGATTTTGAGCTTACAATTGTTTTCTGATCATGCAAAAATGTACTTATGTGGTTTAAAAAAAAGAATGTATTATGTTGTTTTGAAAATTATCAAAATCTGTGAACTAATTAAACTCCAATCTCCACTCAGCGTGCCGGAGCTGTATTTCCTCAAAGATCAAGTGGATCTGTGCCAATATTTACTCCTCCGCAGACTCAGCCTCTACAAAACTATCCTCCTGCTCTACGCGATGCGGACCACGAGGCTCCTGAATCGTCAGCGCATGATTTTCCTGCCACAAGGTATACCAACTTATGAAACTTTTATCATACAATGGACATGTTTAATACATCTGAAACAATTGAAATCTGAACCTCTGCTTCAATTTTGGAAATGTTCTTTGTCGGTTTCGCAGCCTGGCAGATATTCAGAATGCACGGGGTATCGTGGACGTTCTTTCAGAGATGTTGAATGCTTTAGGTCCGAGTAAAAGAGAGGTACTTTCCTGATGCACTTGAAATACCGATCTATTCCGTTGAAGATGTTGCTGGAGCAAAAATCTAACAAGTTCAGTGTTGAGGATCTGGAAAATCTCTGTAGTTTTTCAATTGCTGTAATCAGTCTACTATCAGGTCAAATGTTAAGTTACACTGAATATGCAGGATCTTCATCAGGAGGTCATCGTTGACCTCGTGGATCAGTGCCGTAGATATAAGCAGAGAGTGGTACAACTTGTCAACACTACCTCGTATGTCTCTTGCCACTTCTCAGGCGCTTTTAAGTGTCCATTTATCCTCACAAAAAAAAAGTTTCCATTTATCATATGACCTGCTGAATTTTTTATCATTTGCTAGTTTCGTATCAGTATAAATCTTATTTCAGATGTATTGAATTGATACAGGGACGAGGAGCTGCTCAGCCAGGGTCTTTGTTTGAATGATGATTTGCAGCGTGTTCTAGCAAAACATGACGCTATTGCCGCAGGCATAGCGGTTCCGGTGGAGAAGCAGAGATCGCTCCATTCCGCGCCAGCAATGCCAGATACCACAAAAGAAGCAGTGCAAAGGTTAGCGCCATGTGTCAATCATTTTGTTCAAGATATTGAACTAGAAACATACACTAGTAAGACTTTTTTTTTATATTCCCTTAATTTTTCAGGTCTTCAGCAACTACTACAAGTGCAAGCAAGCAGTCACCCTTTGAACAATTAGCACTTCCTGCACCTCCATCATCTAGCAGTCCAAAAGCTGTAGTTGCAGTACCAGCTCCTAGTTTCGACCTCCTTAGTGGAGATGACTACATCAAACCTGAACCTGAAAATTCTCTGGCGCTTGTTCCTGTCAGTGAATACTCAGCTTCAGACCAGAATGTATTGGCCCTTGCAGACATGTTCCAACAAAATAGTTCTGCCGCCGACAGTAGAAACCATAACCAGCTTACAAACTCTTTTATTTCCCCTGCATCTCGAGCATATCCTGCTCCAGTGCACCCTACCCTGCCTCAGCAACCCACTACTTATTCAAATGGGGACATCGTACCTTACGGTCAACAATCTCAACTGAACGCCACAAGGTCATGGAATGGGCAGCCTGCTTATGGAGTGGATTCTCAACGGGAAGCACTAACTTATGGTACACCACTTTCTCACTACAATAGCATTATGTGTCTATTTATCAGAAATTATAGGAAAATCGCTTGCCGTATCTTCAATCGATGGATTATACAATATTTTTGAAATAGGGCCTATAAATATGCACTAGGCGTAAAAATTTCTCACACTGAACATGAACGTGTGGTTTTGTCTTCTTGTAGATGTAGTTCAGTATGTAAATAGATATACTACAGTACTAGGGCTAATGCATTGTTAACCACCTTGGTCCAGAAAGCATGTGCACTTTTTTTTTTCATCTCAAATAGCTCATGAGCATTTGACAATCTCCTATTCACAGGTGTAGAGGATCAGAACAGAGGTCTTCCACCAGCACCCTGGGAAATTCAGCACTTAACGGGTAACCAACCCCATTCAGCACAAATTGGTCAAGGATTCATGTCGACACAACAAATGACGGGAGGAATGCGCTTGCCACCGATGCTCGGCACGCAGAAACCACCACAGTTTGTGCCGAACATGCAATACGGGGGCATGCACCCGAATTCGGTGCAAAGAAACAAAGGAATGGGCATGAACTCCCAACCGATTGTTGGTGGACAGTTTTATGGGATGAACCATCAACAGTTATATGCTGTTCAAATGGCCGGTTATGGGTATGGGCAGCAATCTGGAGGATACTATATCCCCAACGCAGCATACGCGTATACCAGTGCAAATGAACTGTCTCAGAGAATGAATGGAGCAACGCCATCATTTTCCCTTAAGCAGCAGAACAAAGCAAGCAGACCAGAAGACTCGCTCTTTGGCGATCTTCTTAGCATCGCCAAAATGAAGCAGAGCAAACCTGCAGCTGGTAAGGTCGGCAGCGTGTAAGAAGAATGATTAGGTAGAGGCATGTTTTCGCTGCATTCACCACCAGCAAAGGCTTTGCCGCCTGGTGCATAATTCTATTTGCCACTTTTTGTACAATGTTGGATGGCTTTATTGATGTAAATTCCATTTTTAGGTAGGGATACATATTGGAAAGTAATAGACCGTATGATTCAAGTATGTTATAGTGTGATTAATATAATACAGTTACAAATTTTCTAGTATCATCAACATCCATGTGTACAAATATTAGGCAAAGACTTTTGTCGTGTACCTCTTTTATTGACATTAACATGACCAGAAAGTGAGCTTTTTTCCATATTGTACTTGGTATGTTCAAGTATCGAAGCACGTAAAAAAATCAAAGTTCGAATTCTCAACTAACTAAACGACGTTGAAACTAGACACATAGCTCACAAATCTAAAATGAAATTCCCCTGCAGACAAACATACAGTTTTCAGCAGCAGAGCAATGCAATTATCTGTAAAATAAGTGTCAGTCTGACGCACAGTTCGTACAGCTATGGTGTCCTCAGTAGGCCGATTCCTTTTAGCTAAGTCAAAAGCATATCTTCTTTCTACAAGAATGTTTTTAGAAAATGCATTTTTTTGGAAACACAAAATCTGACGTCGGATTTTTAGGCATGGCAAATCTGACGTTTTTCATGGCAATTTATATTGGCATCATGATGGCAAATTTAGTTTGCAAGCACAGGAATTTTCTGACAGAAAAATGAACTAAGACGAATTTGGCATGCTCGCCAACTAAACTTTCCATCCTCGAAGAACATAATTTGCCATGAAAACGTTCGATTTGTCATGGTAAAAAATCTGACGTCAGATTTGTAGTGGAGTCCTCTCTTTTGATATCAAAGTGTTGCACTAACACTTCCCTTCCTATCAGAAGTTTCAGAACTTGTACATGATTGCAATTGCTCGTGGTTTTTGACGACCCAAAAACTTACACCCATGGTATATAGAAAGTTTTGGTCAAAATGTCACCAGTGCTCTACATTTTCATCAATACAAACAAGGTGAGCAAACAATAATGGCGTCGGAGATGACAAAGTACAAGAGAAAGAAAAGGCATATAATACTCAAGTCATGTCTCCTGTGAAATGCTGACCTGGGGCCGCGTACCATCGTCAATTGCTGGAGTAGAAAGCAAGGAGCTGTAAACTCAACACCAGTGTAGTCGAAGATGGCAAGCTACAGCTACTATGCAGAGGTGCTCTGCAACTAGATTATTTGGCGCTGCAATTCATGGAGCAGTACAAGCTACTAGCAGACCTAGGGAGTTAAGCGTTGAGAATCACGCGGCAAGAGAGACGCCGTTAGGCAAGCCTAAGTACAGCATGACATTGAGGTCGAAGCTAGCTCCAAAATTGTTCTGTTGCAGTGCACTGCACCTACAAGAAAGGAACAAAATGTGTACATTATATGATATTCTGACAACAGTGACAGAATGACCGGGATAAAAAAACAGTGACAGAATAACTTGAAATACAAGCTATAGAAGATATGCATACCACACTGCACAAATCGCATTCATGGAGAACAACATTGTTAGTGTTCCCGTTGCCTATCATTCCTAACCGTCTTTGCCATTTTTCTGTCAATGCGCGGGAGCAATAGTGTTTGGCTCACAATTGCAACTCTTGAGAAGAAGGTAGCAACCAAGAAACTACTTATATAAGAACTAGGACATGGTCGAGAACAATATAAAGAGTGTATGTAAGAGGTTGAACTCTATTCATATTCCAAGAGTTGCCGCGGGCAGTTATAACATTTATTACTGCACATTTGGTTGAGGACTTGAATTTTTTAAGACCAACCATTCAATTGGCTCTGGTTATAGCAGAAATGCCCTTTTTTTCTCCCTAAACTTCCGCTTTTTTTTCTGGCCATTGGATCTTTATCCAGTCATACTTGTTACCTCTTCAGTTAAAAGCAAATCAAGGAACAATACAATTTCAACATTTCTAGAAGGAAACTTCTTTTGGTTATTCCACGATGAACTGTCACCAATCACTAACGCAACAACTCACCTCTCGCAAAAGAGATATATTTTAATCTCATCAGACTCATCATAAAGGTGCTATGCATATACCATCCTCAACTATGCATATAACTGATATATTTACTCAAGCCTATTACTAAACTACCCGGGAGATAAGCATGTAGGGCCTCTTCACCCCAACGCCGCATACGCGTATACCAGTGCAACTGAACTTTCTCAGAGAATGAATGGAGCAACACCATCATTTTCCCTGAAGCAGCAGAAATAAACCAACCAGACCATGAGACTCGCTCTTTCGCGATCATCTTAGTATCGCCAAAATGAAGCACAGCAAACCTGCAGCTGGTAAGGGCATCGGCTCGCAAGGAGAATGGTTGAGTAGATGCACGGTTTCGCTACGTTTGCCAGCAGCAAAAGAGTGGGTGTTATTGATGCATGGTTGATGTAAATTCTTTTGCCACTTATTGTACAATGTCAGATGGCTTATTGATGTAAATTCCATTTTTTTAGATAGGGATACATATTGTAAAGTAATGGATATTATGATTCATGTATGATATAGTGTGATTATACAATACAGTTACAATTTTTGTAGTGTCACCATGTGTACAAATATTTGGCAAGTGACCAAGACTTTTCAGTATCTCTTGGTCTGTTGTCCCTATGTTATTTAAGAAGAGGGATACTAGCAGTTTATATGTTCTATTGATATTCTTGCTCTTATACCTACATTTTTTTCTTCCAAATTGTACTTGATCTGTACAAGTATCGAAGCATGTAGAAATGTCACAGTTTGAAATCCTAACTAACTAAAAGACGCTCAAACCACACATAGCTAATTTGAAACTAAGGTTCCTCCATTAACAAACTTACGGTTTTCAGCAGCAGAGTAGTGCAACTGTGTGAAAAACAAGTGCTAGTATAACGCACAATTTGTACAGCTATGTTGTACTCAGTACTCCAGCGCAGCTCTGAAGCTTCTACATGTCATCGCACCGCACCTAAAGAAAGGAACAAAATGTATACATTTTATGATATTTGGAAAACAGTGATATAATGACTTGGACTACGAGCTATGTAGAAAACATGCATACCACGTTGTGCAAATCGCATTCATGGAAGATAACGTTGTCGACGTTCCCGTTGCATATCATTCCTAACACTGTTTACCGTTTTTTTGTCAATGCGCTTGAGTGATAGTGTCGGCGTATACAAGATACAATAACAATTCTTGAGAAGCTAGCAACAAACTACTTATATAAGAACTAGAACATGGTCGAGAACAATAAAAAGAGTGTATGTAAAAGGGAGGTTGAACTCTATGTGTATCCCAAGAGTTGGCGTGGGTATGACATTTATTGTAAGCACGTTTGGTTGAAGGCTTGAATTTTTAGCGTCAACCATTTAATTTGCTCTGGTTATAGCACAATAACCGCATTTTTTTAAGGTTTTGTTTCCAAGCCATTCAATCTTCATGCAGTCATAGTTGTTACATCTTGAGTTCAAAGCAAATCAAGGATAAGCTAAATGTTACCACTGCAGAAGGAAACGTCTGTTGGTCACTCTGCAATGATCTGTCACCAATCATTGTCACAACAACTCAACTTTCATGAGAGAGAGAGAGATATTTATATCTCAGAAGACGGTAATAAAGGTACTATGCATATGCCATTCCTAAAGAACTATGCATATTAGATCTATTTACTCAAGGCAAATTTTAACATGCTCCCAAGCAAATCAAGGATAAGCTAAATGTTACCACTGCAGAAGGAAACGTCTTTTGGTCACTCTGCAATGATCTGTCACCAATCATTGTCACAACAACTCAACTTTCGTGAGAAAGAGATATATATTTATATCTATATCTCAGAAGACGGTAATAAAGGTACTATGCATATGCCATTCCTAAAGAACTATGCATATTAGATCTATTTACTCAAGGCAAATTTTAGCATGCTCCCTCTCACCCCCTCTTTTTAGATGTGAGGTAAGAAGGTAAGAGTTAATCTGGCCACTAATTAATGAGATCACACTACAAGAAATATGGCAACTTGCGACCATCAATATTGGTCACTGAATGGTCGTTGTTTTTCACTTGTGACCTTTTTGTGACCAGAAACAGTTGGTCAAAAGCTGGCCGTCTTTAATGAAACTTAACGACCTTCTTTGTGATATGGTCGTAGAAGGTTACGACCAAAACAAAAGGTCGTAGCTTTTACAACCAATTGTTTTGGTCACTGGCAGTCTACCCACACCACGTCAGATCCAACGTGGCAAGCTGACGTGGCAAAATTGCGACCAAATGAATTGGTCGTAGATTAGAATCAGCCCGGTCCATTTGAGCCGTCTTTATGGGCCGAGCCCATTTATTATTATTATTTTGTCAATTTTTGTCAGCTACATGGGCCAAGCCCAAGAATTCAGCCTTTTTATTTTCTAGGACGTGGCCTTCTACAGTCCATTTCTTTTTTTGGGCCTCAGCCATTTTATAGTCCATTTCTATTTTGGGCCTCCATAACAAACTTTCAGAAACTTGGCCTCGCAGGACAGAGGGTTATTCCAGCGACAGTGAAATAGAGAGGGAATTCAAACAAGCATGTATCAAGACCATTTTATTTCTTTCAACAGCCACGAGCACGATATGTACATTCAACAGAGACTGAATTAACATAGAAATGAAGCAACTAAGGGCAGTCCAAGCACATGAACTACATGGGACTATAGCTACCATTTCTACCAGTAGCAGCAGCCGCCTGAAAGAGAGGGAGGGACTACCAAGGAGCTAAACTAACAGCGACCATCCATCATAAATTGGTGATACTAGCAATGAGCGGCAGCGGCGACATTCCAGAGACCCCCTTCCCCTACTGCTGCTTGGCATGCCACATCACTAGTCACCCTGCACACAGCAAGTTTCAGATGTTCAGAACAGTCAACATGTTGAGCGGTTAGGGAATCACTAGAAGGAAGTGGGAGGGTGGATCAGGATGGTCTCACCTCGTTGCCGTCGTCCTCGTCGCTCACCTCGGACTTGGACTTGTCAGATTTGCTGGACGCCTCTCCTGCCTGAAACGGGGATGGGCTCAAAAGAGCGTGGATCAGTACCACAATGTTGTGTTAATCTCGCGGGGCTATGATTCTGATGGAGGTGTTTGGCGTGAATGTTATACCTATGGGTTGTTGTAGGCATCGATCTTCTTGGTGTACTCGCCCTTGAGCATCTCGGCCTTGGCAACGTAGGGAGACTTCTCCTGCTATTCATGCAAACAGAGGAAATGTTAGTGTGGTGCAAGGCGATAGATTCCTGGATAACAATTAACAGAAGAATAGTTGAACAAATCGAGCAAAATGGGCATGGCGGATTTGGAAACTAACATTCGAGCAACAGTTTGAATCGATGAGCACAGACTGTACAAATTCTAACGAGGCTACAGGCATTTGAACACTGCAAACCATAAATTTGAACAACCAAATTGAGAATAGGCAGTAGATCAACAATTGCATAGCGACTGAATTCTAAATATCACTGACCAACTGGGTAGAACAATACCCAAATGACATGGTGCAGCGAGAAAGAAACATGTAAACCAACACACGGTCGGCCAAAATTACATCGCATCACCGAGCAAACACTGAGATCAAGCGGAAGAGACCAGCACCGAATAGAGCGGTAACAGCGAGGGTATGAGGAGCGGGTAACTTACAGCATCACTCAAGATACTTCCACTTCTCACCACCGGCCTTGCCAACCTACGATTTGAACACAAATCAGGACACAGGATTCTGAAGGAAAACTATCACAGCACCAGTTTGAACGAGAACAAGGAGACAGGGGCGGGAGCAAAGGGAACCGAGATGCTTACCATGGAGACCTGCTTGATGTTGGAGTCCTTCCTGAAGCTGTCCCTGCGAATACAGAACCAAAACGGGCCCATGTCAGGACGCGTCACCACGCCACAGAAACAACGCGAATCGAACCACAACAAAGAATCAAATCCAGGGCTTACATGAAGACTAAGAAAGCGCTCAGGGGGCACTTGGGCTTGTTGGAGTCCTTCTCGGCCTTGCTCTTCTTCACCGCGAGTCTGCATCGCCACAAAAACAATAGCAACAAAGCGAATCAGAACCCAACGCGAAACAACAACAACAGGAAAACCTAGATAGAAAGTAATAAACCTAGATAGAAAGTAATAAACTTGTACCCCTAATGCAGACCAGGAATCAGCCCAAACAATCAGTACATTCTAACATGTTAAGTGGCTACCATTCCAATCATAATCGTACCATGCCATAGAAAAAAATCAGTGACCTCACTGCTACAAATTAAACGGATGCTCTTCTACTACTAGACCATTCAAGCTCATGGTCGGGATCAACAATACTAATAACCTATAGGTACCATGGTACAGCAGCAAGCAAATAGTGCAATAATCCCACCACAGCGCCTGAAGAAAAACACTATCCTACTGCCACTCTCATCCATTCAACTGACAACATCTATTTCATGGAGGGAGAGAAGGGAATAGATAGGCTAGTACCAGTTAATGATGGCGTCAACAATGATCTGGATGGGGTTGGCGTCGGTGAGCAAGGATCCACCTCCCGTCAGTTCCATCCACGTTCCGGTGAGGCATTTTCCTCATAACCAAGTTATACCACCACCAAAACAGAACAGAGTCAGCGAACAGTAAGAACCTCCTCACAATCGACCAGAACAAGAACATAATAAATCTGGTCAAATGCATGACTTTTGTTCACCTCACATACACGATCAGGTACACAAGGATCAGACTAAATGGGTGTTGTTTTTTAGACTGCATGGTCAACAACAACAGCAGATGTACAGAATGTTTAGGTACAGAAGCATGTGTAGCAAGCACTAAAAGTTTGATTTGTTTGGAGGAGGCCAGCATCGATCGAGTTCTCGCAAGCATACTTACACGCACGCACACAGTTTTAATTAATTAAATGAGTAGGCAGCGAATGCAATTGGAAATCTAGGAGTTGACTTGGATCGTGAACAAGCATATCGCACCGCAAGCTAATTTGACCTCATGGAATCGAATTGAAACGAATCTGGCAGGATCCCAATCTTGAATCAAATTGGGCTGCAAGCAAAAAATAAATCTAAAAGGAGAGGGGGTGATACGGGGGTAGCTACCAGGATGGGGTCGAAGAGGGCGGCCTGGTCGACCTTGAAGAACTCGGTGTCACAGTTCTTGTGGTCCTCGACAGGGGTTGCCGCCGATGAGCCGCTACCAGGATGAGGTCGAAGAGGGCGGCCAGGAGGAGATCCATGGCGTCACGCAGGAGGAGAGGGAAGAGGCCGTCGATGGGGGACGCCGGCCTACCCAAGCCCCGCCGGTGGAGAGCGCCTGCTCGATCTAGATCGAGGTCCAGATTGGCGTGGGATTGGCTGCGAATCCCCACTGCGTCCATCGCGAGTCTGGGCATGGGCTCGATCTTGGGTCAGCCTCGACCTCGTCTACGGTACGAGTGGGGGCGGCGGCGGCGAATCGAGATCAGAGGGAGGGAGAGGGTTGGGGGTGGCGGTTGTGGGTGCGTGGGAGAGAAGGGACGAGAGGAGGAGTGCGGCTGTGTTAGGGCTGCGTGGGTGAGAGGGTGAGGGGTGAGGGCTGCCGTTGGATCCGGCACCATCCAACGGTGTTTGATGCACGATCCGTGTGAGATGCCCATGGACCAATCAGAACGTAGTACACAGTTTGATGACTTTATAACCATCTAAATTGGTCGTAATCGATTAAATAAGGTAACAAATCATGTCAGCTATTTTATCACATGATAGAATTAGAAAAAAATAAGAACAATATAAAATCTTCGCATTGTGCCACCAAATGAGACCTATTTTTCAGAAAAATAACAAACTTGGAATAATACAAATATCTTTAAAAATTGTTCTAAAAATGAATCATTTTCTATTTTCGGAGTGTCAAAAATGGTATTTTTTGTGTGAAGAACCTACCAATATTTGTTGCAAAATGGCACCACTCCATTTTTCAATAATAGTAGACCACATTATATGTACAATTAATCAAATGGGTGCATGTGAAAAGCTTTCCATCCACATCTCGTGAAAAGACAAATTTCGCCCGATTCAGCGGGAAGCGGGTCAAATTTGAACTACAGCTACCTCATAGTTTGCTCTTTAATTTTTTTTCAAAAATTATTTCTAGGTACACAAGTATCTATTTAATTAGAGATACTCCAAAAGTTTTGCATGATTCACCCCCTAGCTACGAACGTTCATGCCCGCCGTTTTGATCACATTTTGAAACGGGCATAAGAAATTCAAAAAAAATCAAAAAAATTGAAAACCTTCGCATTGTGTCATTATATGTGACCTGGTTTACAGGAAAAATAACAAACTTGGACTACGGCAAATGTCTTAAAAAAATGTCCTAAAAAACGAGCTATCATGTATGAAGATCCATGGCTTCCAAGGCAAATGGCCAATGTTATGGCAACATTCATGGCATAGTTTGTTCAAATGATATCATATTTGGCACAAGTTTGCATCTTGGAATGGCAAACAATGTTGCCTAATGAAGTTTTCATTTTCTTTGCACGGAAAATTCATTTTCCATTTTTCGAGTGCCCAAAATGGATTTTTTTTGTGAAGAACCTAGCAAATATTTGTTGCAAAATTGCACCAAATCAATTTTCTAAAATATTAGGCCATATTTAATGTACAATTGACCAAATGGTTGGGTGTCAAAAGCTTTTGATGCACCTCTCGTGAAAAAGACAAATTTCCGCCGATTCAGCAGGAAGCGGGTCAAATTTGAACTACAGCTGCCTCATAGTTTGCTCTTTATTTTTTCCAAAAATTATTTCTAGGTACATAAGTATCTATTTAATTAGAGAAACTCCATAAGTTTTGCAAGATTCAACCCCTAACTACGAACGGTCATGCCCGCCGTTTTGACCGCATTTAGAAACGGGCATAAGAAATTAAAAAAAATCAAAAAAATTGAAAACCTTCGCATTGTGTCATTATATGTGACCTAGTTTCCAGGAAAAATAACAAACTTGGACTACAGCAAATGTCTTAAAAAAGTGTTCTCGGAAACGAGATATCATGTATGAAGATCCATGGTTTCCAAGGCAAATGGCCAATGTTATGGCAACATTTATGGCATAGTTTGTTCAAATGATCTCTTATTGTGCACAAGGGTGCATATTGGAATGAAAAACAACGTTGCTGTCGGGGGGATGATCCCTGGGTAGGCCACGGAGCCCGGATCCCCTTTCTTTTCAAAACATCGGGGCAGGGCAAGCCCCTCAATCCGGCTGGACTGCGCGGCGGCTCCCCAGCGCGAGCCGGCCCGGCATGGCAACCCGGCCTGGCCGGCTGGCCCATGCCGGCTGGCCGCTAGGGGGCAAGCCCTCACGACGAGACAGGCATGGCGACAGCACTCCCGCCTTTACCCTGGCCCCGGCGGGCGTGGCGACAGCATCCCCTGCACCCCCGCCCGGGGCGGGCGGTGTCCGGGCGGCACGATCCTGTTGCTAGGCGGCACCGACCGACCTATGACGAACGACAAGACCTGCCACAGTGCCGCGCTGCCGACCGAACCCGTGCCCGGCGGACCCAGCGGGCCCGGCGCACCCGGCGCACCTGGCGGACCCGGTGGACCCGGTGACCCGGCGGCCCCCACCGTCGGCTACTAGACGATGACACCAGGGCCCCGCGCCCATGTATCTTTATCCATGTAACCCTGGGGGTCAGCCTATAAGATCCCCCGGGAGGCGTCCATGCAGAGGGGTTGATCTCAGTTGATAGCCCACACACACACCCACAGGAGAGGAAGAATGGAGGTCTAGCTCCTTCCTCCTCCTCCGCTCAAACAGCTCCAGGAGTAACCTTGTAGCCCTTGCGCTTTCCATACACCATTCGGCAGGACTAGGGGTTTACCTCTCCGGAGGGCCCCGAACCTGGGTACGTCTCGTGTCTCGCACTCGCGGGTGCCAACCTCGCCTCCGGGATCCCCCGGCGTCCTCTCGTAACCCCACCTTTTTAGCCATCTTATGGCATCTGCCGTGAGAATACCACGACAGTTGCCTAAGGAAGTTTTCACTTTCTTTGCACGAAAAATTCATTTTCCATTTTTTGAGTGCCCAAAATTAGTTTTTTTGTGAAGGACCTACCAAATATTTGTTGCAAAATTGGACCAAATCAATTTTCTAAAATATTAGGCCATATTTAATGTACAATTGACCAAATGGTTGGGTGTCAAAAGCTTTTGATCCACCTCTCGTGAAAAAGACAAATTTCCGCCGATTTAGGAGGAAGCGGGTCAAATTTGAATTGCAGCTGCATCATAGTTTGCTCTTTATTTTTTTCCAAAAATCATTTCTAGGTACATAACTATCTATTTAATCAGAGAAACTCCAAAAGTTTTGCAAGATTCAACCCCTAGCTACGAACGGTCATGCCCGTCATTTTGACCGCATTTTGAAACGGGCATAAGAATTCAAAAAAAATCAAAAAAATTGAAAACCTTCGCATTGTGTCATTATATGTGACCTAGTTTTCAGGAAAAATAACAAACTTGAACTACAGCAAATGTCTTAAAAAAGTGTTTTCAGAAACGAGCTATCATGTATGAAGATCCATGGCTTCCAAGGCAAATGGCCAATGTTATGACAACATTCATGGCATAGTTTGTTCAAATGATCTCTTATTGTGCACAAGGGTGCATATTGGAATGACAAACAATGTTGCCTAAGGAAGTTTTCACTTTCTTTGCACGAAAAATTCATTTTCCATTTTTTGAGTGCCCAAAATGAGTTTTTTTGTGAAGGACCTACCAAATATTTGTTACAAAATTGGACCAAATCAATTTTCTAAAATATTAGGCCATATTTAATGTATAATTGACCAAATGGTTGGGTGTCAAAACCATTTGATCCACCTCTCATGAAAAAGACAAATTATTTCTTACCTTTATTATTGTCAACTCTTGTTTCCTAAAGTTAACATGATTGTAGTTGTTTGCAATTTTTTTATTTTTTTATTAGACTAATTACATTATTTTGTAATTACTGAACATTTTTAATTGATTTTTAGACTCTGTAGATATTTCGTAAATTATTATATTAAGTCTAAAAATTAAGTAATTAGTTTGATTAAATAAGAAATATTATTCTTATAATATTTGTTATTTTTACATGATTTTAGGAATTACCTAACTATTTTTAGTTTTCTGTTAATCTTATTTTTATTTTTTAATTAAACGGAAAAGTGACTGGGCCGATTTACTTAAGTTGCTGGGCCGGCCTGGCCCGTTTGGCCCACTGCCTCGCTGGCTGGGGAGACAACTCCCAGCCATGCCCCCCCTCTCTCTCTCTCTCATTCTCTCTCTCTCGCCCGAGCTCTCTCTCTCTCGATCCCCATCTGACCTGTCGGCGCCGCCGTCGATTCCGACGTGCTCCGGCGGCTTCCGCCGTCACGCTGGCTATCCATCTGCTCCCCTCGCTCCGCTCTACCCTTCTGTCCGACTAGTTCCTCCGATTACTTCCTCTACTCATGAATCCCGTGGGGTTTTGGTGTCTAGGGTTTCGGTGGTGGCTTCGCCGGCGTGCTCTGGCACTCCCGCTCGGTTTCCCTCATCGTCCGTGGCATCGCCGTGGTGCAGGGTGCCCCTGGGATGGCACTCCGACGTGGTCGTGCCCCCTGGACGGCGCCCTGTGCCCACGGTGCTCACGGTGCACGGTGAGGCATCGTGGTGGTGCTTCTGGTGCTCCTGCATCGGCTCCAACCTCCTCGGTGAGCTCATCTCCATCTCCTCTATCTTTCTGTTTTAGTGATGGCAGCCATGGTTACTTTGGTGCTGCTCTGGTTGATGTTCTGTGATCATACTCATGCTCTAGTTCATGTTGTAGTTCTGTAGTTGTTGATCTCATGCTATCTAGGGTTTGTAGGCTTTTGTTTAGATATGGTTAGTGCTCTGGTTAGGTTATACACCTCCTGGATTTGCTAAATTGGCCTGGATTGTCTCTCTGACTTGTTTAGTTGTAGTGGTGGCTCTGTTATGCATATACTTGAAGATTTCTTCAAGTGCTAAATGCTGTTGTTGCTGTTATAATCTAGTGGCTCATGTGGTGGTTATATATGCTATGTTCTTAGTATATGATGCTCCTGTTAGTGAGTTTCTTGTGGTTTGGTCCATCTGCTACTCCTCTTACTCTATGGTGCTACTGGACATGTTGCTATTCAGTTTACTGAACTTGTTACAGTTCAGTTGATGCTGTTGTTGTTCAGTTCTGTTATTGATTCATTTTCCTTTCCATTGCTCTGTTTAACTTTGTTATACAGGTATTATTTCTCTGGTTTGTGTGTATGCTCACATACAGATATGGTGTGTATGTATATACATATATATGCTGTTGCTACTATATATATAAGCAGTATTAAATCTCTAGCCCATGTGCTGGTGGGTGCACGTGTTCCTACTTGCAGGAATTTTACCAAGTGCAGTGTTGTGCAATGTTCTGCATCTAGCAGATCATTGTTTATGTGCTACATGTGGTCTAGTTCTCTACTGTTAGCTAGTTCTCTCCTCACTGCTTTCCTCTCTTTCTTTTTACTGGTATGAACAGATACCACTTGGTTTTGCCCCACTCTTCTACTTCTTGTCTATCTTTCTATCCTCTGATAAGAACAGATGCCCCTTGAGCTAGCCTAGCCTAGGATACTGGTCTGAGGCATACTCACTGGGTGTAATACAGATGCTATTGTGGCTCCTAAAATCCAATGATGCAGGGCATATCACTTCTATGCAATCCTAAGGATTCTATTCTACCAATTCTACCTTGCTTGTCTTCCTGAAGCTTTGTCTTGTGGGTTCTGTTGTGCCTGCTTCTTGTGGCAATCCTGCTCCTCCTTGCTGCTTGAGTTGTAACCAGTTTGGTGGTCTCCTGTGTTGGTACAATAGTACCAGGTGTTGCTAAAGGTTGGATGTGCGGCTGTGCTTGCTTATTTATAGGCTGGGCTCTCTCCTAGTCACTTGCCACTTGAGCATGTGACTCAGCTGCTTGCTGCTGAGCTGCCTGTGTGGGTTGGCCGGCTGTGGTGCTCTAGTGGTTGTGGTTGAGGCAGCATCTGCTTAGTGCTGGCAGCCTCTCCTTGATGCTAATCCACTCAAGCTGCTGGGTGGCTAAATGACTGGGTACTTGTACCCTGGCTGGCTGGGTTGATGCATATATCCTGGTTTGAGTTTTATGTGATGCTGAACTTTGGCTTTACCTATTGTCATTTGACAACAGACTTGATACAATGTTTGTTGATCTTATATGATACTAAACACTGATTTGAGGGCTTTTAGGAATTATGGAGCTGATGCTAGTAGCTGGTCTTTGGTTTAAACTTTTATCTCTCTTGTGGCTTTTGCTAACCTTCCTGGAACTTGATCATTGGCTTTGGTTGCTACTGTTTCTTTAGTCTTTACTGGCTATCTGGTTCTCCATTGACTTGCTGGTTTGGGTTTTGTTCAGCCTGAATTTATTTAATTGGGAGTTGACTAATATTGTCAATTATCCAAAGTATTAGCTCCTAAAACAAATATGCATTTCCAGAAATGGAAATGCTACATTTTAATCATAACAAAATTCTTTTGTCTTTGAGGTTTCTTTTGTAGGTTTTGGAGATAAGAAGATCTAGAAGATTTTGAAGAGTAGTTAGGTTTACATAATTAGAAATCAAATAGATTTTGTATAGGTTTATTCCTTTTCAATGCTTGTAAGAATTGTAATCAAGAATTGTATTTGTATTCTTTTTAATAAAGCTTCTTTTATTCATTTGTAAGGTCACTTTGTATTATTATTATCATTATTTAATAAAGTTTGGATTTCCATTATTCATTATCATTTATTTATAAATGCATTTCCAATTCATATAGAATTGTACTTTAGCACTTAAGGCCCCACACGTCAGTTTAGCCAACAAGTCAATCTGTGGGTGTTCAAACCAACTGGTAGAAGTGACACATAAGCAAAAATGACAACTAGACAGGACATGTAGGCGAAATTGATGATGTGGTTGTCTAGTCATGTCAATGTATGCACGTTATGACAACGTAAGGAAATGCAGCCTATGGTGGTGTTGTTCCCATGCGTAAGATCAACGGGTCCCACCTGTCAGTAGGAAAAAAAATAAGTGCTAAATAGTGACATGTAAGTGAGAATGACACCTAAACACGCCATGTAGGCGAGATTGCTGAGGTGTCTGCCAAGTCATGCCAAATCAAATCATCGTAGAAACTACGACTATCTAAATTAGTCATAATCGACAAGAAATAATATTGTAAATCATGTTCACAAATTTACGACCATTTCGTGTAAGGAAATAACGACCTTTCTGACCAAAATGGTCGTTATGGTTTAGGGTTTGGACCCTCCCAAACAGCTTACGACCAATTGGTTCGAAATGGTCGTAGATTTACGACCAATTCACCCACGGTCACTGAGAGAAGGTCACAAGTTGACATATTTCTTGTAGTGTCAACGGCTCAGATCTATTATATACTCTTACCTCTCATGTGAAAAGTGGGGGTAAGAGGAAGCATGTTAAAACTGCTCTTTACTCAAACCTATTACTGAACTTCCCGAGAGATAACCTTTTATCCCATTAAGATATTTCTGTCACTGAATCTTCATCAAAAAGTTTCTTGAGAGAACTTGTATCGACCTTTTGCATTAGTGAGTACGGTCAAAACGATTGAAGAAATTCCATGTCTATACTTTGCATGAAACGAATTTAATTGGAGATCACCAGTGTCACGTCAGTACTTCAGATGATGTTTTCAGCCTTTCAGGTTTAGCACAAGATATATGATGCGTGTTACCTATTAACCTACCACAAATACCAGTGAAAGACTGGGCACTTCCTTTTTCTTTTTACCAAATGGTCACTCTTTCAGCAAAGTCAAAAGCATGTCTTCTTTGTACAATATTTTAGAACCATAAGGGCATCTCCAACGCTGACCTGTAAATTTCTTCGGTATATGTCCGTTTTTATGCCCGGAAGTGGTCCACGGACATGATACGGGAGGGAGCAATCCAACGCTAATTACAAAGTATCCGGCTGGGAGGAGAAAAAGTAGGTGGGGACCATGCATGTGGTGGGATATTTGTGGTTTAGTCTCCGGTTGAGAGGAGAGAGAGAAGAGGGGGACCATGCATGTGCGGTTGGGAGGAGAAAGAGAAGAGAGGGGCATGCATGTGATTGGTCAAGTGCATGTCCGGACTCCAGCAAAGCTCCCCCACATTTGTCTCCAGAATACCAGAATTTGGACGTCCGGACAGCTTCGCGGACGGATATAGGTCCTCATTGGATATCAAAAGTAAACAAAAGTTGTCCGGACACCACATACGTGAGTTTTGCGGGTCTCCATTGGAGATGCCCTAAGCACAGTTTGTACGGCTATATTGTCCTCAATAGACTGATTCCTTTAGGCTAAGTCACAAGCATGTCTTTGTATTTGTAGAATAATATTTTTAGAAAGATAAATATAGATTTGATTTGCATTTCTTTGAGTAAAATACATCATAAGTCCTAAAACTATTGAAGGTGGGTCAAGTTAGTCCTAAATCTACAGAAGTGCATATTTGAGTCCTAAAATTATCTAAGAGGAGGTCCTATACATCCCTGGTCAACTTTGACCTGCACGCGTGGCAGGTTAACCATACGCAATATTTTTCATAAAATCCCCTTCAAAAGTTCTCTCCTCTAATTATGTGGTTCGTCTGTCTGTAATTGGCCTAAGCGATCTTGTCGGGTTTTGGAAAGATGCTCACGAATCTGTTTAGGGGCCACAAAATTAGAAGATACCAATTTTAGGAGGTTATGTACGAAATATTGCCCATGTGACGGTGATCAACTCGCCACAAGTGCAGATCAAGGCTGATCATGAATGTATAGGACCTCCGGTGAATGACTTAAATAGTTTTAATTAGGACTCAAATATGCAGTTTTATAGATTTGGGACTAAACTTGACACACCTTCAATAGTTTTAGGACTCAAATATGCGTGTTACCTATTAACCTATCACGCCAGTACTAACTAAATTGTTCATGGTTTTCGACGATCCAAAACCTCCCATCCATAGTAGAAAGGTTTGGTCCAAATGTTACCCGTGCTCCATATTTCACTAATATAAACAGGGAGAGCAAATAGTAATGGCGTCAGATATGACAAGGTACAAGAGAAAGAGTATGCATATAATCCTCAAGTCATGTCTCCTGTGAAACGATGACCTGTTGCCACAAACCATCTCCAATTTTTGGAGCACGGATGAGAAGATCTATAAAATAAACAGTAATGTCGTCGAAGATGACAATCTACAGCTACTAGGCAGAGGTGCTCCGCAACTTGATTGTAACACACGCTACTAGGCAGAGGTGCCCCATAATTTGGTCAATGAACTGATTTCAATCCAAAAAATTGTCCTCTCATTTTAATTCAAAAAAATGAAAATTGGGCAGAACCTCCCCTGTAATTTGATCCCATATCTCACACAATTCTCATATATATATACATATATACACACAATATGCATCACAACATGAGCAACTACCAGAAACATCCATGTTCACACATACATCACATTTAGGTTCACATTCACCACATACATCAGTACTAGTTCACATGCATCACATATTGTTTCACACATGAGGTCAGGTCCACAAGTACATCACATGAGCAGAACAAAAGAACCTCCAAAAGTAACCATGACATTAAAGGAAAACATATGAGAATCACAAGCTAAGCCTTCTTTTGCTTCTTGTGCTCATTGAAGGGCTTGCAGGGTTAAATTTTTTGCTTCTTGTGCACATTGCTGGGCTGTCTTGTGGCACCGTAGGAATCTTTTCAACGCACTCCTTCTTCTTACTCTTGCCCCTAACCTTCACAGGAACATTTGTTTCATCGCCGGGCATAGGAAACTCGATGGAAATTGGCTCCGGTTGTTTTGAGACGGTTCTTGATCTGCACTTATGCATGTAAGGCAGCATTAGTTTTTAGCAATTGAAAACAAAAATTATTCATAACATGTGAACTAAAAAGAGAAACAATACCTCTTGGATCGAACCGATTCAGATTTGCCCACTTTTCCCTTTTTGTTTGTATTCTCCAAGCTTTTGCTATGGTGAGAAGAAAGCAATCAGAATACAGAACAAGTTTTAGTTTAATCAAATCTAAAAATCTGAACTAGTTGTAATCACCTTTTTGATGCTCCAGCACTAGAGTTAACATGTTTCCCCTTTTTTTTGGTTGTAGTTTCCAAGCTTTTGCTATGGTGAGCAGAAAGGTACTTAGAATTCAAACATTGTTTTCATGTATTTATGAGCATAAGTGTAAAATTACGAACCTTGGGGGAAAACACATTCTTGTTGGTGCCTCATCCTCGCAAGGCACAATGGATAACTCAGCTGTTTTGGTTGTCTTTGTCCTTTTCTTTGGTGGTTCTCTACACAAGCAATAGGAAAGTAGTGAACATCACTAGTAGAAAAAGGACATATAGTCCCTGTTGGGAACCCCCTTTAGTCCCGGTTTTCCCAACCGGGACTATGGAATCGGGACTAAAGGCATAATCCTTTAGTCCCGGTTGTGTCTCAACCGGGACTAAATGTCATCCGGGCTAAAAATAATAATGCCTCCCGTGGGATTCGAACCCAAGACCTCATGTATTGCCTCGCGCGCAGCTTACCACCCCACCTACACAGCACATGTGACTTTGGATGGGATGCTTTCCTTTTGAACTAGCCTATGGAGGACCTTTAGTCCGGGTTGGTGTTATCAACTGGGACTAAAGGGTCCTTTAGTCTGGGTTGGTAATACGAACCGGGACTAAAGGTAGACCCTTTAGTCCGGGTTAGTGTAATCAACCGGGACTAAACACTACTGGAATCAGCTTCTTTGCCGTCTGCCATAGCAGACGACAAAGGCCTGCCTGGCGGACGGCAAAGCCATTGCCATCCGCTAGCAGACGGCGAACAGTCCGGCCGAACGGGTGCCGGTAAAGGCCACTTTGCCATCTGCTGGCAGACGGAAAAGAAGCCAAGCTCTTTGCCGTCTGCTGGCAGACGGCAAAGCCCCTGGACGGCAGACAAAAGGTGCCAGCCCCGTTAGGGGGCTAACGGCGCTCTTTGCCGTCTGCCAGCAGACGGCAAAGAGCTGCAGCTGACGTCAGGCGTCAGCTGGGCAAGCGCGGGCTCTTTGCCGTCTGCCAGCAGACGGCAAAGAAGAAAGCTCTTTGCCGTCTGCTCGCAGACAGCAAACAGGCCAAATAGGCCAGCCCAGCTTGCACAGGCTGCTGCCACGTGGCCTATTTGCCGTCTGCTAGCAGACGGCAAACCTCTTTGCCGTCTGCTAGCAGACGGCAAAGTGGCTATATAGCCCCTGTTTTTACTGTTTTCTCTTATATCAATTCATTTGCACATAAATTCACACACACATATATATATATATATATTCAGAATCACATAATAAGGCAAACATTATGTCTAGTCCATCACATAAAATGTCTCATCCACCACATAATAAACAACACATATGCAAATAATATGCAAGCCATATGGATATGATCATCCAACACATACCAAATCAAAACATATGCAAGTCTCATCCATACATATGCAAGTTTCATTCATCTATACATACATATGCCAGTGTCAATTGTTGATCCTACAAAATCAAAACAAAATGGAAGGACAAGGACTCCATGAACGCAAGCTTCCGTGAAGTGAATCAAATCTGCAAAATGGGAAAGAAGGAAGTTAGAAGAAGAAGAAGACTAGAAGAAGAAGAAAAAGAAGAAGAAGAAGACTAGAAGAAGAAGAAGAAGAAGAAGAAGAAGAATTTTTCTTCTCTTTCTTTTTCTTCTTCTTATTGCTTACTTGTGTCATTTTAGAGCTAACCTAGTTAAATAGGCCATTTTTTACCTAAATATACTAAGTATGTCATAAATGAACTAAATAAGCTAAGTATAGGTCATTTTAGAGCTAACCTAAGTAATTATGCCATTTTTGAGCTAATTAAGCATATTAAGTCATTTTGGAGCTAAATAGGTCATTTCTTAAGCATATTATGTCATTTTTGAGCTAGCTAAGCATATTGAGTCATTTTGGAGGAATAAATGCTAAGTATAGGTAACTTTAGAGCTATCCTAGGTTAAATAGGTCATTTTTGAGCTAATTAAGGTTATTATGTCATTTTTGAGCTAGCTAACCATATAAATTCATTTTTGGAGGAATAAATGCTAAGTATATGTCATTTTAGAGCTTTCCTAGGTTAAATAGGTCATTTTGGACCTAAATAGGTGATTTCTTAAGCTAAGCTAAGTATAGGTCATTTGAGAGCTATCCGTGGTAAAATTGGTCATTTTGGAGCTAATTAAGGTTATTATGTCATTTTGGAGGAAATAATGCTAAGTACAGGTCATTTTAGAGCTAAATATGTCATTTCTTAAGCTAAGCTAAGTATAGGTCATTTGAGAGCTATCCATGGTAAAATTGGTCATTTTGGAGCTAAGTAAGGTTATAATGTCATTTTCGAGGAAACTAAGCTAAGTATACGGCATTTTGGAGATAAATAGGTCATTTCTTAAGCTAAGTACGCATTTGTTATGCTAAACACTTGCGAAAACTTACCGTCATCACGGAGGTGTAGTTGTAGGTGTAGTTGTAGGACCGGTCGTGCCAGTGGCTGACGGAGGAGGATCGGTCGATGCTTGTCGGGAGTTATGCTACACCAAAGATCATTTCCAATGTATCGTTAGCATGATGCAACTCAAATGTGAAGACTAGTAACTAATGACCATTCAAATGAAACTCACCGTGCCCGCCGGAGCAATGACTGGCATCGGCGGAGGGGTCGTGCCGCTCTTCTCGCACAGGGTCTGCACATTTGGTTTTGACGAGTCAGTCATATTAGATACTACTGTAAGGAACATTACGTGCATGACTTGGCTAATATGCAGAAGAAACTTACCGCGAACATCTCGTATAGGGCCCGGTTAGCCATCATGTTCCGGTTCCTCTCCTCCTCCAACGCATTAGCCGTCCTGTCCTCAAGCTCCCTCTCCCTCTCCGCCGCCTGCCGGTCCCTCTCCTCTAGAATCGCCTGGGTCTTCGCTCTCTCTTCCTCAATAGCAGCCTGGGTCTTCGCTCTCTCTGCCTCAACAGCAGCCTGCAACACCACTCGTTAGCATTGTAATCATCGACGGCCGCACACACAATGTAATGAAGGAAAGGTATCTGAGTCCGTATAACTAACCTTGAATTCGAGCTCCACTGGCCGTGCACGAGGCAATATCTCAGGATCGGAGCCGGTCTGGCGCTTCTTGATCTGCGGGAGAGTGCTACTACAACGTATCAGTCCATCCACAATGGCTAACGAGCCATGGGGCCTCCCGCCACCAGATATCATCACCAGCTCTGGATCAAGAGGTTGCTTGCTCGGGTTAAAGTCCGGCCCTTTCCTCGCCTTCCCCTCGTCTCTGTACCTCACAAGCTTGTGGTGGGAGGCGCGGTTGGTGAATTTCTTTGGATCATCGAGGTCAGACTCAGAGAATGCCTTGGCCTTCTTGTACGAGGCAGTATTGTACATGGCATAGAGGTCGAACAGCTGTGGCACTGGAGCCTTGTTCTCTCGCGCCTAAAAGAGAGGAACAGAGTATTAGTTGAGGGCTCAAGCTAGCATGAAGAATAAATTTGCATGAATCATGAAGCAAACCACATACCCAGTTTTCCCCGTACTGATGTAGGTTGACGCTGCCTAGATGGTGTGGGACACCTTTCATTTTGCCACGCTTGTCCTTTGCAGTGTCGTGGGTGGAGCGCCATTGGGGAGAGCACCACTCATCCACCAACGCCTCCCAACAGTCCATCCTATCCGCACACCATCTCGGGGGCACCTAAGTTAAGAAAGAGAAATTTGAGCGCTACGCCTACGAATCAAATCAAGGAAACTAAGTACAAGGCCTTAAGAATAGGTAATTACCTTCATGTACTTCTCCTTACTCAGAAACTTCTCGCGGCACTTCTCTCTTTTCCTCCTAATACCAGCCGAGGCGAAGTAGTCTCGAATAGCCTGCGTCCGAGCCTCATGCCGAAAGTTTTGAAGTAGGCGCCTGCACTCGTTGTCGATAACCAGAGCCACGGCCTCCTCCTGTCCCTCAGCACACCTGTAGAAGGTCTGCAATAAAACAAGAAAACACGAATTAGTACAATCACTAGGGTTGCCAATCAAAGAAGGAAACACAACGTAGACGGCAAAGGAGAAATTACCCAAAACGTCTGGATCACAATGTCGGCCACCTTGTGGCACTCGACATCGCCGATCCTATGCCCCGGCGGGACCGGGGCAGCCAAGTAGTGCTCCCAGGTCATTCCTAACTCGGGAACCCGGCCCTCACCGGGCAACGTGACCCACCCCGGGAAGCTCTGGCGACAAATCACACCAAGGACACTGTTGGGCCTGCGGACATGAGGCTCGTGTGTCCAAGACCTGCAGTATGACAAGGCCAACGCATTAGATATTCGAAGAAACGTGAAGGCAAAAGGTTAAAAAAGAGTAAATGCACTTACTTGGCCCCGTTAGGCGCAATCAACCACCTCTGGTCGGGGGTCGCCGGGGTGGGCGGGAGCTTTGTACCACCACGCTGGTAGACTTTGCGCCCCTCAACCCACTCACCCTCGCTATAGCTATCAGAACTATAGCCACCCTCAGCACGGCCACTCGACTCCGTCGAGTTCCGCTGCGACTCAGCATGATCCCTGCTGAGCTCCGGAGTCTCGTGGGACGGAGTCTCGTGGGACGAAGGCTCGTCGGCCCGACGCTCGTCGGCCCGACGCTCGTCGGCCGTAGGCGCGTCTGCCATAGGCTCGTCGGCCCGAGGCTCGTGGACCGGAGTCCGAGACGGGTCCATCTCAGACGGAGCACTCCTGTGGTCGGGTGAATCAGCTGGGGGTGGCGGCGAGGAAGGCGTAGTAGCAGCCTTCCTACCTCTCCCGCCGCCACGTCCACCTCTACCAACCTTCTTCCCCCCCCGACCTCTCCCGGCATACTGAGATCCAGCGCTCTCCGGAGGCTATGGGGTGGAATGGAACTACCCCTCCCACCACGCGCCGAGGTAGGAGCCTCGGAGCGCTCTCGACCCGCGCCCACCATCTGTCAACACCTGCAATGACAAAGAGTAAACGAAATTAGTACAACATATAAAGAATGAATACCTGACATGAATAATATGTATATAATTTAAGTGTATCATCATCATGAACATAATAAAAAATTGAATACCTAAAAAATTGAATATATACCTAATTTAAGTGTCGGGGTGTCGTGTCGGGGTCGGGGTGTCGGGGTGTCGTGTCGGGGTCGGGGTGTCGTGTCGGGGTCGGGGTGTCGGGGTGTCGGGGGTGTCGTGTCTGGGTGTCGTGGTGTCGGGGTGTCAGGGGTGTCGGGGTGTCAGGGTCGGGGTGCCGTGTCGGTGTCGGGGTGTCGGGTCAGGGTCGGGGTCGGGGTGCCGTGTCGGGGTCGGGGTGTCGGGTCGGGGTCGGGGTGTCGGGGTCGGGGTGTCGGGGTCGGGGTGTCGGGTCGGGGTCGGGGTCGGGGTGTCGGGTCGGGGTCGGGGTCGGGGTTTTTCCTCTTTTTTTTCTTTTCTTCTTCTTCCTCTTCTTCCTTTTCTTCATTTTCTTCCTTTTTTTTCCTTCTTCTTCTTCTTCTTCCTCCTTTCCTTTTTCCTCTTCTTCTTCTCCTCCTCTCCTCTTTTTTATTCTTCTCCTCCTCCTAACCTAATTAACCTAATTGATGTCGAAACCAATAGCATCTAACTAATTAACCTACTCAAAAAACCTAATTAACAACATCTAACTAATTAACCTAATTGATGCATCTACTATCTACTAACAGTAGCATCTATATATATCTATAATCATGATATTAAAAAAAAGGAAAAAAACAGAAAAACAGAAGAAGAAAAAGGGCAGAGGTGGGGGAGCTCACCGGAGGGGGTGCCGCCGGGGGGCTCGTCGGGGGGGTGCCGTCGGGGGGGCTCGCCGGGGGGTGCCGCCGGGGAGGGCTCGCCGGGGGGGCTCGACGGGGCGGCGGCGCGTGGCCGCTGCGGCAGACTGCGGGGCGGCGGCACGGGGCAGCGGAGGTGCAGGGCGGCGGCGCAGGGCGGCGGCGCGGGGCAGGGCGGGGCGGCGGCGCGGGGCAGGGCGGGGCGGCGGCGGGGGCAGGGCAGGGCAGGGCGGGGCGGCGGCGGGGGCGGCGGGGGCAGGGCGGGGCGGCGGCGCTGAGACAGAGAGGGAGAGAGAGATGTGTGAGAGAGAGAGAGAGGCTTTGGGCGCGGGGGCGAAAATTAAGCCCCCCTCTTTGCCGTCTGCTGGTGAACCAGCAGACGGCAAAGACGGTGACCGTTAGCCTGCCCCCGCCGTGACATTGTGGGCCCCACCCTCACCTCGTTGCCGTCTGCTGGCAGACGGCAAAGAAATTTTTGCCATCTGCCAGCAGACGGCAAAGAAGTGGCAGATGGAAAAGAGCTTGACCTAGCCAGTGTCGTGCCCCGTGGGGCCCACTTTGGTATTTGCCGTCTGCTGGCAGACGGCAAAGAAGTGCAGATGGCAAAGACCCTCTTTGCCATCAGCTGGTTCTTTGCCGTCTGCTTTGGCAAGACAGACGGCAAACAGCCTCTTTGCCATCAGCTGGCAGACGGCAAAGAGCTGGCAGATGGCAAATAACTGAATTCCAGTAGTGAAAGGTCAAGGCCTTTAGTCCCAGTTGGTAACACCAACCGGAACTAATGTAGGACCTTTAGTCCGGGTTGGTGTTACCAACCGGGACTAAAGGTCCTCTGACGGCCATGAAATTTGGAACCGGGACTAATGCTCATATTAGTCCCAGTTCCAACTCTAGCCGAGACTAATGTGCTAAACAAAAGGTCCTTTTTCTACTAGTGCATGTATAGTTGGAAGAATAATGCAAGAATGAGTAAATCTATATTACCTCACAGCCATCATTGCAGCAATGTCCTCTAGATTGCCCTTCTTACATTTGTGCCAATGATGCCCATATTCCTTACAAATAGGGCATAGGTGTTGACCATTTTTCCTTTTCTTCTCACCGCAGCCTTTGTACCTCTCAGTTTTACGCCTACCAGCCGTGGCCTTCAATAGTGGTGGATGCATGAAGAATCCATGGTCAGATTTAGGCCATTGGGTCTTGTCTGGCATAGCAGGGATTAGTTGGGCATAAGCTGCTCTATATTTGTCAATGGAGAAATACAAGTCCACATAGTGTCATATGTGTGCATTGCTAAGTGACGTGATGAATGCAAGAGCATGTTTGCAAGGAAGGCCGGAAACTTGCCATTGTCGACAAGAACATCACTACTGGAATCAGCTTCTTTGCCGTCTGCCATAACAGACGGCAAAGGCCTGCCTGGCGGACGGCAAAGCCATTGCCGTCCGCCAGCAGACGGCAAACAGTCCGGCCGAACGGGTGCCGGTAAAGGCCACTTTGCCGTCTGCTGGCAGACGGCAAAGAAGCCAAGCTCTTTGCCGTCTGCTGGCAGACGGCAAAGCCCCTGGACGGCAGACAAAAGGTGCCAGCCCCGTTAGGGGGCTAACGGCGCTCTTTGCCGTCTGCCAGCAGACGGCAAAGAGCTGCAGCTGACATCAGGCGTCAGCTGGGCCAGCGCAGGCTCTTTGCCGTCTGCCAGCAGACGGCAAAGAAGAAAGCTCTTTGCCGTCTGCTCGCAGACGGCAAACAGGCCAAATAGGCCAGCCCAGATTGCACAGGCTGCTGCCACGTGGCCTATTTGCCGTCTGCTAGCAGACGGCAAAGTTTGCCGTCTGCTAGCAAACGGCAAAGTGGCTATATAGCCCCTGTTTTTCTGTTTTTTGTTATATCAATTCATTTTCATAGAAATTCAAACACACATATATATATATTTAGAATCACATAGTTTCAAACATCATACATCAAACATAGTTTCAAACATCAAACATAGTTTCACCATCGTCATCAAACATCATACATCCAATTCATATATACATAGTTTCACAAACATCCAATAGTTTCACAAACATCCAATACATCAAACATCTAACATGTAAACAGTAGCATTCTGCCCTTCCATGAAGTGAATCAAACCTGCAAAAATGGGAGTAAGAAATTAGAAGAAGAAGAAGAAGACTAGAAGAAGAAGAAGAAGAAGAAGAAGAAGAAGAAGAAGAAGATGAAGAAGAAGAAGAAGATGAAGAAGAAGAAGAAGAAGAAGAAGAGGAGGTCTTCTTCTTCTTCTTCCAATTCCTTCTTTTCCTCCTCTTCCTTGTTTTTCTTCATCTTATTCACTATTTGTGTCATTTTAGAGTTAACCTATCTAAGTATGCCATTTTTGTCCTAACCTAGGAAAATTATGTAAGTATAGGTCATTTGTGTGCTTACCTTGGTAATTATGCCATTTTTGAGCTAAATTAGGTAAGTATATGTCATTTTAGAGCTAACTTAGGTAATTATGTCATTTTGGAGGATAATAAGCTAAGTATATGACATTTATTAGGTAACCAAGGTTATTATGCCATTTTTGCAACGAATAAGCTAATTATGTCATTTTAGAGCTATCCTAGGTTAAATAGGTCATTTTTGAGCTAATTAAGGTTATTATGTCATTTTTGAGCTAGCTAAGCATATTAAGTCATTTTGGAGGAATAAATGCTAAGTATAGGTCATTTTAGAGCTATCCTAGGTTAAATAGGTCATTTTGGAGCTAATTAAGGTTGTTATGTGATTTTTTAGCTAGCTAAGCATATTAAGTCATTTTGGAGGAATAAATGCTAAGTATAGGTCATTTTAGAGCTATCCTAGGTTAAATAGGTTATTTTTGAGCTAATTAAGGTTATTATGTCATTTTTGAGCTAGCTAAGCATATTAAGTGATTTTGGAGGAATAAATGCTAAGAAGAAGAAGAAGAAGAAGAAGATGATGAAGAAGATGAAGAAGAAGAAGAAGAGAAGAAGATGATGAAGAAGATGAAGAAGAAGAAGAAGAAGAAGAAGAAGAAGAGGAGCTCTTCTTCTTCTTCTTCTTCTTTTATTCTTTCTTTTTCTTCTCTTTCTTCCTCTATTCTTTCTTTTTCTCCTCTTCCTTGTTTTTCTTCTTCTTATTCCTTATTTGTGTCATTTTAGAGCTTACATAGGTAATTATGCCATTTTTGAGCTAACTAAGCTTATTATGTCAATTTGGAGGAAAATAAGGTAAGTAAAGGTCGTTTTTGTGCTAACATAAGTAATTATGCCATTTATGAGCTAATTAAGCATATTAAGTCATTTTGGAGCTAAATAGGTCATTTCTTAAGCATATTATGTCTTTTTTGAGCTAGCTAAGCATATTAAGTCATTTTGGAGGAATAAATGGTAAGTATAGTTCATTTTACAGCTATCCTAGGTTAAATAGGTCCATTTTTTAGCTAGCTAAGCTTATAAATTCATTTTGGAGGAATAAATGCTAAGTATAGGTCATTTTAGAGCTATCCTAGGTTAAATAGGTCATTTTGGAGCTAATTAAGGTTATTATGTCATTTTTGAGCTACCTAAGCATATTAAGTCATTTTGGAGGAATAAATGCTAAGTATAGGTCATTTTAGAGCTATCCTAGGTTAAATAGGTCCTTTTAGAGCTATCCTAGGTTAAATAGGTCATTTTGGAGCTAATTAAGGTTGTTATGTAATTTTTGAGCTAGCTAAGCATATAAATTCATTTTGGAGGAATAAATGCTAAGTATAGGTCATTTTAGAGATATCCTAGGTTAAATAGGTCCTTTTAGAGCTAAATATGTCATTTCTTAAGCTAAGCTAAGTATAGGTCATTTGAGAGCTATCCGTGGTAAAATTGGTCATTTTGGAGCTAAGTAAGGTTATAATGTCATTTTCGAGGAAACTAAGCTAAGTATACGGCATTTTGGAGATAAATAGGTCATTTCTTAAGCTAAGTACGCATTTGTTATGCTAAACACTTGCGAAAACTTACCGTCATCACGGAGGTGTAGTTGTAGGACCGGTCGCGCCAGTGGCTGACGGAGGAGGATCGGTCGATGCTTGTCGGGAGTTATGCTGCACCAAAGATCATTTCCAATGTATCGTTAGCATGATGCAACTCAAATGTGAAGACTAGTAACTAATGAACATTCAAATGAAACTCACCGTGCCCGCCGGAGCAATGACTGGCATCGGCGGAGGGGTCGTGCCGCTCTTCTCGCACAGGGTCTGCACATTTGGTTTTGACGAGTCAGTCATATTAGATACTACTGTAAGGAACATTACGTGCATGATTTGGCTAATATGCAGAAGAAACTTACCGCGAACATCTCGTATAGGGCCCGGTTAGCCATCATGTTCCGGTTCCTCTCCTCCTCCAACGCATTAGCCGTCCTGTCCTCAAGCTCCCTCTCCCTCTCCGCCGCCTGCCGGTCCCTCTCCTCTAGAATCGCCTGGGTCTTCGCTCTCTCTTCCTCAATAGCAGCCTGGGTCTTCGCTCTCTCTGCCTCAATAGCAGCCTGCAACAACACTCGTTAGCATTGTAATCATCGACGGCCGCACACACAATGTAATGAAGGAAAGGTATCTGAGTCCGTATAACTAACCTTGAATTCGAGCTCCACTGGCCGTGCACGAGGCAATATCTCAGGATCGGAGCCGGTCTGGCGCTTCTTGATCTGCGGGAGAGTGCTACTACAACGTATCAGTCCATCCCCAATGGCTAACGAGCCATGGGGCCTCCCGCCACCAGATATCATCACCAGCTCTGGATCAAGAGGTTGCTGGCTCGGGTTAAAGTCCGGCCCTTTCCTCGCCTTCCCCTCGTCTCTGTACCTCACAAGCTTGTGGTGGGAGGCGCGGTTGGTGAATTTCTTTGGATCATCGAGGTCAGACTCAGAGAATGCCTTGGCCTTCTTGTACGAGGCAGTATTGGACATGGCATAGAGGTCGAACAGCTGTGGCACTGGAGCCTTGTTCTCTCGCGCCTAAAAGAGAGGAACAGAGTATTAGTTGAGGGCTCAAGCTAGCATGAAGAATAAATTTGCATGAATCATGAAGCAAACCACATACCCAGTTTTCCCCGTACTGATGTAGGTTGACGCTGCTTAGATGGTGTGGGACACCTTTCATTTTGCCACGCTTGTCCTTTGCAGTGTCGTGGGTGGAGCGCCATTGGGGAGAGCACCACTCATCCACCAACGCCTCCCAACAGTCCATCCTATCCGCACACCATCTCGGGGGCACCTAAGTTAAGCAAGAGAAATTTGAGCGCTACGCCTACGAATCAAATCAAGGAAACTAAGTACAAGGCCTTAAGAATAGGTAATTACCTTCATGTACTTCTCCTTACTCAAAAACTTCTCGCGGCACTTCTCTCTTTTCCTCCTAATACCAGCCGAGGCGAAGTAGTCTCGAATAGCCTGCGTCCGAGCCTCGTGCCGAAAGTTTTGAAGTAGGCGCCTGCACTCGTTGTCGATAACCAGAGCCGCGGCCTCCTCCTGTCCCTCAGCACACCTGTAGAAGGTCTGCAATAAAACAAGAAAACACGGATTAGTACAATCACTAGGGTTGCCAATCAAAGAAGGAAACACAACGTAGACGGCAAAGGAGAAATTACCCAAAACGTCTGGATCACAATGTCGGCCACCTTGTGGCACTCGACATCGCCGATCCTATGCCCCGGCGGGGCCGGGGCAGCCAAGTAGTGCTCCCAGGTCATTCCTAACTCTGGAACCCGGCCCTCACCGGGCAACGTGACCCACCCCGAGAAGCTCTGGCGACAAATCACACCAAGGACACTGTTGGGCCTGCGGACATGAGGCTCGTGTGTCCAAGACCTGCAGTATGACAAGGCCAACGCATTAGATATTCGAAGAAACGTGAAGGCAAAAGGTTAAAAAAGAGTAAATGCACTTACTTGGCCCCGTTAGGCGCAATCAACCACCTCTGGTCGGGGGTCGCCGGGGTGGGCGGGAGCTTTGTACCACCACGCTGGTAGACTTTGCGCCCCTCAACCCACTCACCCTCGCTATAGCTATCAGAACTATAGCCACCCTCAGCACGGCCACTCGACTCCGTCGAGTTCCGCTGCGACTCAGCGTGATCCCTGCTGAGCTCCGGAGTCTCGTGGGACGGAGTCTCGTGGGACGAAGGCTCGTCGGCCCGACGCTCATCGGCCGTAGGCGCGTCTGCCATAGGCTCGTCGGCCCGAGGCTCATGGACCGGAGTCCGAGACGGGTCCACCTCAGGCGGCACCATCTCAGACGGAGCACTCCTGTGGTCGGGTGAATCAGCTGGGGGTGGCGGCGAGGAAGGCATAGTAGCAGCCTTCCTACCTCTCCCGCCGCCACGTCCACCTCTACCAGCCTTCTTCCCCCCCCCCCCCCCGACCTCTCCCGGCCGAAGAAGAAGCGACCGCCGGTGGTGTCTGCATACTGAGATCCAGCGCTCTCCGGAGGCTATGGGGTGGAATGGAACTACCCCTCCCACCACGCGCCGAGGTAGGAGCCTCGGAGCGCTCTCGACCCGCGCCCACCATCTGTCAACACCTGCAATGACAAAGAGTAAACGAAATTAGTACAACATAAAAAGAATGAATACCTGACATGAATAATATGTATATAATTTAAGTGTATCATCATCATGAGCATAATAAAAAATTGAATACCTAAAAAATTGAATATATACCTAATTTAAGTGTCGGGGTGTCGTGTCGGGGTCGGGGTGTCGGGGTGTCGTGTCGGTGTCGGGGTGTCGGGGGTGTCGTGTCTGGGTGTCGTGGTGTCGGGGTGTCAGGGGTGTCGAGGTGTCGGGGTCGGGGTGCCGTGTCGGTGTCAGGGTGTCGGGTCGGGGTCGGGGTGTCGGGGTCGGGGTGTCGGGGTCGGGGTGTCGGGTCGCGGTCGGGGTCAGGGTTTTTCCTCTTTTTTTCTTTTCTTCTTCTTCCTCTTCTTCCTTTTCTTCATTTTCTTCTTTTTTTTCCTTCTTCTTCTTCCTCCTTTCCTTTTTCCTCTTCTTCTTCTCCTCCTCTCCTCTTTTTTCTTCTTCTCCTCCTCCTAACCTAATTAACCTAATTGATGTCGAAACCAGTAGCATCTAACTAATTAACCTACTCAAAAAACCTAATTAACAACATCTAACTAATTAACCTAATTGATGCATCTACTATCTACTAACAGTAGCATCTATATATATATCTATAATCATGATATTAAAAAAAAGGAAAAAAACAGAAAAACAGAAGAAAAAAAAAGGGCAGAGGTGGGGGAGCTCACCGGAGGGGGTGCCGCCGGGGGGCTCGTCGAGGGGGTGCCGTCGGGGGGGCTCGCCGGGGGTGCCGCCGGGGAGGGCTCGCCAGGGGGGGCTCGACGGGGCGGCGGCGCGTGGCCGCTGCGGCAGACTGCGGGGCGGCGGCGCGGGGCAGCGGAGGTGCGGGGCGGCGGCGTGGGGCGGCGACGCGGGGCAGGGCGGGGCGGCGGCGGGGGCGACGGGGGCAGGGCAGGGCAGGGCGGGGCGGCGGCGCTGAGACAGAGAGGGAGAGAGAGATGTGTGTGTGAGAGAGAGAGGCTTTGGGCGCGGGGGCGAAAATTAAGCCCCCCTCTTTGCCGTCTGCTGGCAGACGGCAAAGAATTCTTTGCCGTCTGCCAGCAGACGGCAAAGACGGTGACCATTAGCCCGCCCCCGCCGTGACATTGTGGGCCCCACCCTCACCTCATTGCCGTCTGCTGGCAAACGGCAAAGAAATTTTTGCCATCTGCCAGCAGACGGCAAAGAAGTGGCAGATGGAAAAGAGCTTGACCTAGCCAGTGCCGTGCCCCGTGGGGCCCACTTTGGTCTTTGCCGTCTGCTGGCAGACGGCAAAGAACTCTTTGCCATCTGCCAGCAGACGGCAAAGAAGTGCAGATGGCAAACAGCCTCTTTGCCATCAGCTTGCAGACGGCAAAGAGCTGGCAGATGGCAAATAACTGAATTCCAGTAGTGCATGTCCCCTCTTGCAAGTTGACCACAAACCTAAAGCCACTACCACCTAATGCAGTTACTTCAGCCACTTCTTCTGAGCTTTCTACCACCTCCAAGTTTAATTCCCTGGTCATTGCATTCAGCTTCTTAATTATGTGGGGCAGAATCAAACCATCTAACTCCTTTGCTACTTTTCTCCTTCGGTTCCACAATATCATAATCAATTGTCTCGCCTTATCAAAGAGGTCATCCAAGTTCAAGGACTTGTGGTGCTTAATCCAATTGTTAAAGCTCTCAGCCAGGTTGTTGGTTACATAGTCCACCTTGCATATAGTTGAGAATTGACTCCTAGACCACAACTTATTGTGCCACTTCCTTATATATGCAGTTGCAGTTGGCTTTGTTGTCTCCATAGCAACCCAATGTTTGTCAAATAAATATGGGTTCCATGAGTAAGCAACAGCCCAAAGGTGGTCATCAAACACCTTCCCATGGAACTTCTTCTTGAAGTTGGTCACCAAGTGAAACATGCATTCCCTATGTTCCGCCTCTGGGAACACTTCTTTCACCCCTGTCATTACTGCTTGACCAGCATCGGTGCATATGGCCAAACCATTTGGTGATCCTATGGCCTGTCTTAGCAATTGCATGAACCAGATCCAATTCTCATTAGTTTCAGAATCAAAGACTCCAAAACTAACTGGATACATCCAATTATGGCCATCAACGGCGGTAGCACTAGCCAGCTGCCCCTTGAACCTGCCCGTCAAGAATGTGCTATCTATTGCCAAATACGGTCTGCAACCACTAAGGAACCCCTCTATGCAAGGTTTCAGAGCAACAAAAATTCTTCTAAACCTGATTTTACCATTTATTGTGTGATGATCAATCTGCACTATGCTACCGGGGCAACAACTTTCAACTTGTGCCTTAAACCTATACAAATTGTCAAAGCTGCTATCCCAATCACCATATAGTTGCTTCAAGGCTAGCAACTTACCCATATATACTCTCTTGTAGTTGATTTTGACCTTGTGGTGTTCTTTAAGCTTCTTTCGTAATTCCTTTGCTCCTAGAGTTGCATCTTCAATGAGCCAGTCCTTCACCTTCTCACATATCCAGTGCTTAGTTGCATTCTTCACCTTCTTTTTCCTTCTTGCACTAGAGCAATCATGACCAAAAGGTTTTTTTTTCACCTACAAAAGAATAATATAATTAGTTAGCTAAAAACTCTCAAACAATTATGCAAGAAATGTTTACAAACGAGCAAAGTTAGACAATTACCACTACGGTACACAAATCATCCGTTGTAGAAGCATGTATCCTCCATGGACAATTATCTTCATCTCTTCTTTTACAATAGCCCCTGAACCTACATGGTGCACTCTTCTCCGTGTTATACTCAAATTCATGTTTGATTGCATGCTGAGAAAGGGCCAACTTAAACTCCTTCATATTGGGATATATGAAACCTTCGGTCATAGGAGGGTCATCCTTATCATACTCTATATTTGGGGCATGATTTACCTCATGCAACTCCTCATCCTCCTCTACTTCAGTCTCGTCCTTGCTCTCATCCTCACTCTCATCCTCAGCAACATAGTCTTGGTCCTTTTCTTTATCAGGAAAAAGAACCACATTTAGAGCTTTAGGTTCTTCCTTCAAATACATATTCTCTTCATCAATACCAACATGTTCATTCTCCGGTATTGGGTTGCGAAGATAACTATCATCATCTTGTTCTGCGTTGTTGTTAGGTTGGATATGCACATCACTATAATACTCAGTGATAGGCTCATATGGTTCAGAGGGATCCCAATATACAATGAACATCTGCACCATCTTTGTCTTAGCGTGTTTCTCAAACATATACATCAACTCTTGGTCTGATTTTATTTCTGGAAACTTTTTCAGAACTTCATCATAGTAGTGAACATGCGCAACTTCCAAATAACGTGGCTGGTACTACACTAGAATTGATTCAACCAAATCTTTATAATTTGTCAAGTCGGCATCAATAGCCTTCTCAAAATAAAAACACTTGATCTCTTTTCTAGCTTTTTTTGGGTTGCCAAGCAATCTAATTTTCAGCACATAACTAGAATTTGGATCCATCCTGTATATAGAAGAGAAACTTATGCATGAGTATTGCTACTGGATCTAATTTTTAGAAGAGAAACTTATCCTGTAAATAGAATAGAAACCTTGCATCCGAGCTCGCAGCATCGCCATGGCCTGCGCCCGCACCTGAGCTCACCCACGAGTGCTCCACAGCCGCGCCATGGCCTGCGCCCGCAGCTGAGCTCACCAACGAGCCATCCCCAGCCCCGCCTTGGCCGCCCTCCGCCGTGCCTGGGTCGCCGTCCGCCGCCGTGCTTGCTCCGGCGCCCGCAGCTGTGCTTGAGCCTCCACCCGCAGCCACCCCTTGGTCCATGGCCCCTCAGCTCACGCCGCCGCCGGTACGAGCCAGCACTCCGCCGCCGCCGCAGCCGGTACGAGCCAGCTCCGCCGCCGCCGCCGCTAGGGTTCGGGTGGGGAATCGAGACAGAGACGAGAGGGACGAGAGGTTCGGGTCGGGATTGTTTTTTTTTTGGTTCGATGTACGATAGCGACTAGCAGAGGGGTATTTTGGTCCACCCGATTTTTTTTTTGACAGATCGGTCTAACGGAACCAACGGCGGTGTCACATAAGGAAAGAAATTAAGACTAGCAGATGACAAATAGGGAAGAAAATTTTCTCCAGGGTCAAATAAGGAACCACATTTTAAGGTAGTGTCAAATAAGGAATTTTCTCATATAGAACAATATAGAACTAGGACATCGTAGAGAACAATATAAAGATTAAAGTGTGGATATATAAGACATTGAACTCTATTCATATTCCAAGAGTTGGCGCGCGCAGTTATAACATCTATTATATGCATGTTTGGTTCAAGACTTGAATTTTAAGCGCCAAACATTCAATTGGCTCTGGTTATAGCACAATGTCCTTTTTTAAAAACTTTGGTTTATATTTTTTTCCAGAGCCTCACCAACCATTATCGCAACAACTCAATTCTCGTGAAAGAGATATATGTCTATATCTCAGCAGACTCAATCATAAAGGTACCATGCATATACCATCCCTCGAAAACTATAATACCAGATCTATTTACTCAAACCTATTACTGAACTTGTCCAGAGATAACCATTTATCCCATTAAGATTTATCTGGCAGTAGATAGTTCTATTTTGGTCTTTTGGCTTATTCGCTCTCTCAATCATTTAACCTATATGATAGTGAGTAATTAATAATAATTTAGATAGAGTGCCCCACTTGCACACCAGAAAGTTTCTTGACAGAAGCTTGTATTGACAGTTTGCATTAGTACTGTCAATTGATTGATGAAAAAATTCCTGTGCTTACTTCACATGAGTCGAATTTAATTGGAGATCACTGCCCCCCACCCCATTGCCACGTCAGCATTTGAGATAGGGTTTTCAGCGTTTAAGGTTTAGCACAAGATATAAGACGCTGGCTACCTAATAACCTATCACATATACCAGTGAAAGATTGTGTTTTTTCTCTTCTTACCAAATGATCGCTAAAATGTTGCACTCAGTAGACTGGTTCCTTTCTCAAAAGCATGTCTTCTTTGCAGAAGAACATTTAGCTATGGTCCGTGTTTCTTTCGATCTCGAAACGTCAAAACTAATGTGCATTCCACACGTCGAAACTAATGCGCATTCCACACGGACAATGACATTTTCCTGTCACAACTAGTACCAACTGCATTCTTCATGGCTTTCGACGCGACGTAAACTTCCATCCATGCTAGAAAGGATTGGTCCAAGTTTTATCAAAGCACCATATTTTCATTAATATAAACAAGGTGAGCCAGGGAGGATAGCTCAGCTTCTACATTATTTTGATTACATAATTTACAGCTAAAGGTGGGCCAGGGAGGATAGCTCAGCTTCTACATTATTTTGGTTACATAATTTACAGCTAGGACAGTTGAGTTTCTACATTCTGGGATAAACACATGCTACATCACAAGAAATCCCATACGGGGATGGTGTACTGGCCTTGATCCGTGGTCTGGTGGCCCAGCTGAGGATTGCTACTAAGAAACTGCAATGACTGGATATCTGGAGGGGGCGCCTGCATCAAAACACGGCACGAAAAAAACTAGTTATTATCAGTTTGCCTCTTTAACAAAATTTAGCCAACGAGAAAGTTATCAAATGGAGTTCATGCGATATAATGTTGATTACAGTTACGTGATTGATTGTAACACCGATATGAATATCTCACATGGACAGAACTTATTCTAGAGAGGTATGTAAGGATATGAACTCAATGCTCACTTAAAGTCCTAGCCTAGCAACTGTTGAAGAAATAAGTGGAGTAAAATCCCTTGGGAAGGACAACACAGGTGTAACCAACCATAGAGTAATTCATAAATGTAGAATCACCTGGTGCATTTGAGGACCGCCATGAAAGGGTGGCTGTTGTAGATGAGGTTGCTGAAGATGAACAGGTGATTGTTCCTGCATCTATCGACACAACGATTTGCAGTGAGAGCAAAGTACAGATTGTATTAATTTTTTTAAGAAATAAAAAAAATGTCCATTACCTGCCCAAACGGTGACATGCCAGAAAATCCTTGAAGAGAATTAAGACCAAACTGCTGTGTAACATATGGTGCCTGTTTTGGTAAAGCTATAATGTATCAGACTTAACTAGAAACTACAAAATTCATCATCTTCTCTGTTCATCAAAACAGGGGTGTATGGAAAGAGAAGTAGAAGGAAAGATAAGTTTTACCTGCATTATATGATTTGGGGCAAGGAACTGGTTGGTTGGAGTACTCATGTGATTCGGGATGTCATTCGATATTGTGGGAGCAAGAACCCTAAGTGGAAGTTCAGCCTCCTCAGGCTCCACTAGACCTGCAACAATTTAATAAGATCAGACACTGATCATGTATTCAAGAGGACTTTGGTGATGAACATACCTTGTCTACCTTTTTTCTTTTTACTTGATTCAAGAGGACTTTGCTGCCGGCGACGATTCTCTACATTTTTATTTTTCTTACTACTTGCTCTGCGAGGTTCACTGTTGCTGGTATCATTCTGAAGCAAATTTGGCTGTTGACTTCTCATGGTAGTGCTTAAGGAAGGCTTGTCATGCAACTTTGCTTGCAAAAGAAGCTCAACTTGCTCCAGGAGCTGATCATATTGGCTCTCCATAAATCTCTGACCTTCAATGTTTTCTGCAGCCTTTGCTGCCACTTTATATAAAGTTCGATACAGCGAATTGTGCCGTTTAGACACCGTGAACTTGGGATCTTCATCCACAGCAGCAAAACCGAAGTTCTCCTTTGGAGATTCACTCTGAGCATCCTTTCGCCATCTTTTCAAAATATATTGTGGTGGAAGTTCTTTAATATTTTTTATCTCAAGAACTTTCAGTACATGGCAACATGGAAGGCCTACAAATTCAAACTTCTTGCAACTACAAACGACCATATATTCTGATGAGTCAAATCTAACAAAATGAACTTGAGGTCTGTTTTTGACAGTTACCTCATACTCGGATATTGGTCCAATTTCACCACAGCAATAAACCATGCAGGCCAAGACCAGTTCAAATTCTAACCTGAACATCTCAAACAGTGCAGGAGTATATGTATTAGCAGCTTGCCAAAGTAACCGCAGAGGTGGTACCCTCTGTGTCATTTGAACTCCAAGGTAGTCAGCTTGTTGTTCAGCTAGACGTTTCTCCTCCAAAAATTTATCATATCTGTTAAAGAAGTATGGAAGATCTATATCTGTTTTAAGAACACCTGTCAGGATGGCATGCATGTTATCACTTCGGAGTGTGGCTGCAATATCTGCACAGAATATATCACGCCCATAAGGCAAAGCCCATCTTTCTCTATCCTCATACAATTTACTTAGCCACTCGTTGTCTTTCAGATTGTACTTCGCCAAGAGGATTTCCCAGCTAGCCAAGAAGCCCCCCTCCTCCTCATAGTCATACAAAGACCGACTAAAATCATGGGCAAAAGTTTCCGACCCTTGAAATGTATCGCTTAGTACCTTGGTGGCATTTTGATATAAATGCAACAGTGAGAAGCGATGGGCAGTCCCTGGCCAAGCAGAAGCAACTGCATCGCTTATTGCTGTAGAGCGATCAGTCAAAACTGTTCTTGGCTGCTTTCCGCTCATAGCAGACTTGAAAGTTTCAAACAACCACTTGAAGGATTCGACTGATTCATCATAAATAAATGCTGTACCAAATATGGTTGGCTGCTTATGATGGTTAACTCCAATGAACAACAACAGAGGCCTACAATAATCACTTGTCCTATACCTTGTGTCAACGCATACTACATCACCAAAGTAGTTAAAGTCCATCACTGATTTAACATCTGCCCAGAATACATTTCTGAATTGGTCGTCTTCATCCACTTGAATGGAACAAAAGAATGGAGGATTCTCGCCTTTCATCCTCTGCAAATATTCAGAAATTGCTTGAGCATCGCCTGACTGCATATCCTTCGTGTGACTTGTCCTTATGTAATTTTTATAATCATTTGGTATCAAAACAACTTTTGGTGGATCCGGAGGCTGCTGTAACTTTGCTAATAACTTCTGTGATCTCAGAATCTGAATGTCCACCAAGGGAGCTTCAAGATCATGATTATGATCAGCCACATACTCGGTCACAACATATTTGCCGCTAGTAGTGATTTTAACAGTCATGTGTGCTTCGCAGCCAGTTCTTATTTCTGCTCGTTGTTTCTTTGGCTCAGCAGTAACACCTTCAGGACGGAATCCCTCTTTAGAACATACATAAGACCGAGACCTCGTAACATTATTTGCTGTTTTCTCAGAGCATCCTTTTCGGACATTGAATCCTGCAGTTACAGCATAGCTGACATAAAACTCGTAGGCCTTGTCTTCATTCAGGAAAACCATACCAACTTTTGGCTCTCCTCCAGGCCCAGCTACTACTTCAGTTTCTGGATCCTGTTCCACTTCAACTATTTCATCTTCTTTACTCTCAGGCTGGACAAAGAGCAAACAATCATACATGTTATAGCAAATGGGAGATTCAAATATGCAAACGTAGTATGGAAGAAATGGTGTACACTCACAGAATTCATTATTCCCTTTTTATGTTACATAATCAAAGAAAAATATTATATCAAAAGATTCATACAGAAAACTTAAAGAATTATCTTCTATGCAACACTTGCAGAGAAAAAGTCAAACATATCATTACAATTGAACATTTTGCACACAAGCTTACCTTCTTTTCATTTTTATGATTTTGCTTCTCAAGACGTTTCGAACGCCTTTCTGATGGCTGCCAAGAATAAGAATAAGAAAGCATAAAAATAATGGGATAAATGTCACAGAAATGCTTCACATTTACTCTGAAAAAACGAATACATGGAAGCAAGTTAATGCTTGTTGATTCGAATAATTTGCACATTCATGAGACAAGATACAGCAGGTCAGATAAATTAGAACTGTGTTAGCATACAAGAGTTGCAAAGTGGAGGTAAGTACAAATCACCCACAGATCACATAAAGTTAGTTCAGCGAAGGCCAACAAGAAGAGCTACAGGTAGTCTGTTGAAACAATCCCCATAGAAGTCAAGAGTTATACATCGATGAAATGTGGAATACAAGTACATAGTGAAAATTTTCTTCTATAACTTTAAGTTTAGTAGCAATGGAAAGTGGCTACGCAAATGAAGTAACAGTGCATATCTGTCATGTGGGGCAGAATGTATGGCACAGGCACAATGATAAGGACAAGCAGCCTGCTGCTTGATCCTCACGATAGCCTAGGGGATCTCCATATCAATTAGTTTCCAAGTTTGTTAGTGCTTGCCTTATGTCATAAGCCTTCCTTTTACCACAGCCCTCTATATACTAGTTATGTAAAGCTATCAATAAACAGAAAACCAGATTAGGCTCCAACTCTAAGAACATGACAATATCTTCCATAGAAAAGGTGCCAATTTATTTGCCAGTATGTATGAGAATGCAGTCGGCTGTAACTTGTGAGACCTGACAGTGAGACAACAATTAGACACCCAACTGAGTTCTACTATCATTCTTCTTTCATTGGCTAACTAACCACCCACTTAATGGGAACTGCTAACAGCGATAGAGCACAATAATGCAGCGCATTCGCAAATACAAATATAGCTGATATGTAAGCAAAGTTACCAGTGGTCCGTCGCTTGCCAGAAATCTACCTCCATCACCACGCTTACGCCTTTCCGCCAAAGCTTGGCGTGAGACAATCTAAAATGGACAAGAACACATATTTACCAAATAAGCAAAGGATCATACAATATTATATGTACGATTGCTTTCAGTTGATATAAGGCCGATTACCCAGACACTTCAACATTCTAACATATGTTTATGTCCTGATATACGCAACACACGTTGGTAAGTTCCCATAAATATTGATGTGCCAGGTGTATAACTTTTTTTCTGAAATGAGCAAGTATGTGAGCCTCATTGTAGCAATGATGCCTACTTACATTGTATTCTACAGTCCACAATCCACATAATACAGTATTGCAAATTATGATATATTCTATATCTCCATCACAACTAACAGCGAGGTGGAAGTGATTTACCTTGGCAGGCCTGCCCGAGGCAGGTCTGCTCTGTCGCTTCGAGAGATACTTATTAAGTATCTTCTTTCTCTCATCAATAGCACACTGCGACCCCGTCACACCAAGGTCCGTCGACACACATGCCTGCAGGGCATTGCCCTCTGTAACAGCCTTTCTCGGCCTCCCCCTCCCTCTCTTTTCCTTGACCTCCACCTCCTTTTCCATTTCATCCTCATCAGCGTCAGAATTAGCATCGTCGCCGTCACCGGGGTCATGGGCACCATCCTGTGCAGCATCCTCCACCTCATCATTTTCTTCCAGTTCAACGACAGACTCGACATTCTTCTCCGCAACATCCTTCCTATCCCCACCTGTCCCTAAATTCTTCGTACTAGGCACTGCTTGCCCATTCTCTGTGCCTGCAATTGCAACACCCTTCTCCACTGAGTTCTCCACCTCAATCACCAGCGCGCTCTTCTTCCCGGGCTTGCGGCCCCTCTTCTTATGGGCCCCAACCTTCCCTTCCCCTTCCCCCGCAGCGCCCTCCTCCACCTCCTTGGCCGCATCCGAATCCTTGGCTTTATTACCCTTCCTGTACGCGTAATTGCCTCTGCAGCAGAGGAACCGCTGCATGATCATGGCCCCCGTGCCGGCCGAGCGGCGGTTCGAGCCGGTGCGCGCCTTGAACCCGGCCTTCTCGCCGTACCCGTAGTAGAAGCCCTTGGCGTCGTGGACGGAGTCGAACTCCATCCCCAGCTCCGGCGCGGCGGCCGCGGTCGCCTCCCCCGTCGGCGCCGCGGCCAGCCCGTGGTTGTGCTCCACCACCAGCTTGGACACCTTCCACTTGCCCCCCTCCAGCCCGCCGCCTACTCCCATCCCGTTGTCCTTCCTCACCACCTCCATCATCGCCCTGCACCTGTCGTCGGCTGGTGCGGGCGCGGGGGAAGCCTCCTCCTCGCTGGCGGGGCCGGCCTGGCGGAGCGAGAGGTACCCGAGGGAGAGCGGCTCGTCGGGCACCGCCGGCGGGGGCGGATCGGAGGAGCTCGCGGGCGGCCCCGGCGGCGGCGGAGCGTCGGCCATGCTCGGGGTGGGGGTTTGGGCGGGGTTTGAAATGGCGCGGGTTTGGGCGGGGAGGGGGGGGGGGAGATCGGGTGTGGGGAGGAAGCGTCTTGCCTTGGCTGCGGCGGCCGGCGGGAGTGGGGGACGGATGGGTGGATGCGGAGAAGGGTGTGGGTGTCAAAGGCTGCGCGCACGGGCGTCGGCTCTCTGGCACGTGGGCCTAGGTGGCGGTGTGGCCCAGGTGTCATCGGGAGCGAGCTGTGATGTGAGTGTGACTCTAGGGGGCGCCGACGGGGCTCGCGGTCGGCGACCTGAGGAGGGAGACACGATGTGTGGTGCCTGTGCGCGCGCGACGCGTGGCAAAGGCGAGTAGGAAGTAGTATGCGGAAGGTGGGGCCGCGATGTCAGTGCGCACATGTTTTATCACGATGTTAGGAAGAGAGTTCAAAACAAATTAAGAATCGTGGTTACAAGCTTGTGGAATGGGAGAGAAAATACGAGTTCCTCGTGCAACCTATTTCACTTTTGTGGAATTATCATTGCTAGAGGATTGAGATACAAGTCAAAAAAAGAGGGTTGAGATACTAGGGGCATGCGTGCCCTCGAGCCCCCCAAAACAAAGAAATTTACATTCAGAATTCTTGAAGCCTCTGGATTGAACAGTCTGATAGATCATCGTCGGACTCTGTTGTCATCGAAGCATCAAAGGGGGGTGAAGATGACGTTCCTGTTCTACATGTTTTTCATATGTTGAAACAAACTACCTTACTATGCAGCTGGAGGAATCAAACTATTCTACATGTTTTCAAGTGTGCCATAAGTAATTTCCTCGCTAGGCAAGTTGAGAAAGTGTTACGGTCAACATGTTTCTTAATGACACTCATTCCGAAGAAGCGAAATTTAGCCCCTGCATGCAGTGGCGGAGCTACAGCAAGGCCGAGTGGGTCGTGGCACTCCCAGTACATGCATTTTTTTCTATTGTATACCTACTGTTGGGCCATGCAAAATAAGCCCAGATACTTATTTTGTTCAGCCGACCCGCCCAACTAATTGGGCCAAGTTCCACCACTGCCTGCATGGGCATCTAAGACGATTACACGCTCTTGCCAAGAGGATCTCTACTCCTAATGTCTCAGTTGGTAGCGTAGCATCCACGGTTTTTTTTCGTCCCCCACTTTTGTCTGGGTTTTTTCGTCCTCCTCCCACCTCCCCATAGCAATCCCCTCCCACCTCCCCGGTAACGAAAAAAACGGACGACAATGAAAGAAAAACGGACGACAGGCCCCTCGAACGAAAAAAACCGGACGAAACGTGGGAGCCTGGGAGCGACGATCCCTCCCACTGGTTTTTTCCTTCGTCTCCGCTACCCACACCCGGTCGAACCCTACCCTCTTCGCCGCCACACCTCTCGCACCTCTCCCTCTCTGGATCTGAGCCACCGCCGGTTGTCCCTCGCCCTCTCTCTCATTTCACCAACCGCTCACCCCAATCCTGGGTGTAGTGGTCGCGGTGGCTCGAATCCTACACGGTGGCGGTGCGATTTCCTGGCTGCGCGGCGAAAAGCGACAAGCTGCGGCGACCAACGGGCAGTGGGCGTCATCGGCGGCGTGAGCACACCTGTGGGACCGGAGACGGCGCAGTGGACGTCGCGAGCGCAAGGGCGCCGTGCACGACGTCCGTGATTAGGCGGATTATTGAAGCGTGCGCAGCATCGGCGATTCGACGGACTACGGGAGCACGAGCCAACGGATTTTTCAGCTGTCGGGTCTGGTGCTCGATCCACTGATTTGGGGCAATTCGATTCTGTCCCAGAAACACATCGTGGGCACGGATGTATTCACGAATGCAGAGATTTCACACCAAGAAGGCTGATGTGGAGGATGGGCGGGAGTGTCGGGCGATCTAGTTCGTGGTAGGGTGGTCCGAGGGGTGCGTGTGTGTGCTCGCTCCGCTACGAGAAGTGCACCGTCGCAGACGCTGTTGCGCGTCGTGGTGGGGACGCCCGTGTGGCGGCTGTGTGTCCGCTGCTCGAGCTGGGCGCTGATGTGGAGTTCCCCGACGGGAACGGACGCCGCTGGAGCTGCTACGGGAGATGCTAGCGGCGCGTTGCTGGAGCTGGGAGGAGACGTGGAGGCCCCGGACCCGAGTCCTCTTCGTAGTGGCGCTAACATGGTTGTGCATGATGGGGAGGCGGAAGGACCGGCGCCTGGCAGCCAGGGCTGCTTCGTGCCGCAGGCTCGGGCTCGATCTCTTCCTCAATCCTTTCCCCGGTGAGCTTTCATTCCTTCTTGGCTTTGGTTGTGTGTGGCTGCGATTTGTGGAACTCCAATCAGATTAATTTCAAATTTCCAAGCTGGAGGACAAGGTTTGTATGGAACTCAATTAGTATGAAATTTGAACATTCGAAGGTTATTGTGATATATAGTTGCACGTTAATGATTTTTTGGTGGTTAGAAACTTGGAATCCGACTGTCCTGAATGAGTACATGCAGTTCGAATCACCACCCCGAGCTGAATATAGTGATTTAGACTATGTTGTCTGATTTATGTGTCGGTGGCTTTGGGTAGGCTGGTTTGAATCTGAATTCAGTAGCTGATGAGTGGAGCAATGAAGCTAAATCCTATAACAAAAAGCAAAGAAGTTTATGAGAGAGTATATATTTTTCATTCAACACCCACTTCCAACATTGCAAGGGTAAAAGCTAGAAATCCTGATAGGAATGTTTAGTCATTGATGTTTTCCCTGATATGTCAATGCCCGCACGCTCTCTAAAAAATAATGTTCTCAGATTACCTGTTGTGTTTTGTTCCCTCACTATACTGAGGCGTTAAATCAGTTGTGTTGGTCTCATCGTTTTATCAGATAATAGAATTATGTTCTTCAGTATTCATTCGGGTTAAGGCTGGACAATGAAAAACATATCTTTATAGACTTATGTTATTTGTGGGTGATGAGATACACAAGTACTAATACGTTACATGCGAGAAGGTATAATTTGTTGCTTTAATTTTCTCTTTATGTTCAATTGTTTTCTCTTTTGTTGATCCCAATGCATTTGTACCGATATGTTGTGGTAGCTGATCGCGAGAGGAAGGGTGAAAATTTCACTTCAAAGTGATGCTTAGTGAGAAGAAGAGCGAGGGGTAACGACAAAAATGGCGGAGAAAAAGACTGCTCTATTTGGTCATGAAAGCATATTTTCTCACTAGATAAGCTATTTTTGGTAGGAGGAACGTGATGACACAACAACGATGGAGGGGGATGAGGCAATAGAGGAAGAAGACACGAGGAGCAAAGCAGAGACAAAATAAATGAAGAAACATGCCTTTCATTTTATGATTGTGTTAACATACCTTCTATTTACGTATATTTATTCATGTTTATTTTTTGATCTATTATGGATTTTTTTAATAAGGATCACTATGTACTTCCACCAGGTGATAGAGGAATAGGAAGAAGCAAGTTGCAGGTGCATACTATTAGGGCATGAATTGGTTCTTTGGTAAAATGTTCATGGATCAAAATTGGTGGGGGTTATTTAGTTCAGTTTAGAGAACATTTTCCATTGCCATATTTTTATGTCACCTTTGGTTTTCTATACTGGGCCTCATCTATGAATATTTATCGCAGTATGCAAGCTTCTAAGCGCCGGATCGAGGTCCTACTAATTAATTAAGGTGGTTGATTGCTTACCTTTTTTTATCTCAGTAATGCAAGCTTTACGTGGGATTGCTAGGTTGTGAATTAAAAGGAATTGAGTTCTTTTGCGCACGATTTAGTTATTGGTGAACAGAAGGCCATGTAAAGAGTAAATGGCAATGGAGCAGAATAGAACAAATACATGGCGTTGTGTGCTGCAGAGTTGCAGCGTGTTCATACATTTTGAAATAAAATGGAATAGAACAGATACATTAGGTATGATATGCTAGATATAAAGCTTCGGTTTAGAATTCTGCAGTGTAGTTTGGTTTACTCTCAATATCATTTCAAGTATAGGGTTTTACGACGAAGGGGGTCGAGCCATCGGGCTGCGGTGCCGACGGGCGAGCTTAACTGAGTGCAGCGAGACGAGAGAAGAAGAGGAGTACTCGAAGAAGAGAGTGAGCAGTAAGTAAATTCTTATCTGGTCTAGCAATTGTCTTTTTTTTCTTTTTTCTTTTAGATTGACGGAATAGCTTTCTGCTGAAGATTAGGAGGAAGAGAAATTAGATTTCTGGTCAATTTAGGGAATTAGATGGCTGATGCACATCCATTTGAAAAAAAATAAGTACAAATAGTACATGTGCATGGTTGAGTGTTATTGTCAATTAATTGATCCAAGGAATAAAATGTGGGCACTATATTGATGCATTAGTATGTCATACTGTATCAAGAATCTAGAGAGCTTAGCATGAACTGTTGATGGAAAAGAATATGACTATTTGGTATTTGCATGCTGGGTGTCGCTCTTATCTGAACTCCCGTGAGTGCTTTCTTTCGATAAATTTGAACATGTAATTTTGCATTACGATTTCTTAGCACATTCCAAACAAGAAGAACATGTAATTTTGCATTACTGATCATAGGCTGCAACAGTTGCGGGTTCAATATTGCCGGATAATTGTGCAACTTTTGTAACATGTTCTTCGGTGTATGCTCTTATTTGCGTAATTTTGTTTTGTCCCTGCTCTTATATTTGCTGAGCGTCCCTGCTCCTCAATCTATTGTACAAAAGGTTATTTGTGAGAGTTCATTCATATTACAAATATACATATTTATAGGGATTGGATTCTTCATAAACATGAGAAAAACACTTCAGGTTCTTCCAGATAAAACATTTTGAGTATACTAAGGTTGCACTTACCATGGTAAGTCATAGTATTTGTCATGGTTAGGAACCTCTAATTATTTTTGTGACCTACGCATCCTTTTACCCAATACCATAATTTATGATTGGAAGTTTATCAACATGTTGAGAATGTCCTGGAAAAACACTTTGAAAGTGGACCAGCATGGCATTCTAATTCATAAATGATGCACTTTGTTATTCTCATTTTGAATGCACTCTGGTGATATTTTGAGATGTTTAGTTATACTCTACAATCACTTCTCGGTTTTGTTTTCTTTGACGTCCATCATAAAACGGATCCATATAGTCATACTGAATTCCTAATCCACAACTACTCGGACTACAGAGTATATTTTGCTTATTACATTCTACACAGCGGAGGGAGCAGTATGTTTAATTTCAGTTCTCTCTCCTTTTTCCCTCTTCCTTTCAATTACAAAATCCTTTGTCGACACTTTCCCCCCATTTCTGTTGTATAAAGCAGATGTAAATGTTTCACATTTAGTTCGAGAAACAGATTTGGTATGTTGAGTTTACTTATGCTCCTTTTAGATTGTTAAAGTATATCTTTATGTGTCGTCATTGATATAGTGCTTGGCTGATTTGACCAAAAAGGATGACTCCAATGCATGCCGCTTCTTTGCTTCCAAATGTAGCATGTATGTTAAGTTTCACTAATTTGCATAACTGTGTTTTTGTTTATACATTGCAGACTCTCAAAAGAAAAGTATTACATTTTCCATAGCTTTGACTCTCAGGCAACTTAACGGTTGGAGTAGCAGGTCCAGTTCAAATTGTTTTTGTTTTTCTGTACTTTTTAGTGTGTTGCAAAATTCATTTGCATAACATTGTGGTACACGTAATATAGCTAATAGTGTAAGCTCATGTTATTTAGACACTATATTTTTTCTGAATTGTTTTCCATCTGCAATTAGACATCTTAAAGTAAGTTTATTCATCTAGATACAATGTTGCTTCTTCGTGGCAAACTTCAAACGTCCCTGCCCACAAAGAGAATTGGCCCATCCCGTCCCCCCCCCCCCCCCCCCCCCCCCCCCCCCCCCCCCCAAAAAAAAATCACTTTGATATTGACATGACTTTTGAAAAGGACAAAATTTCACATATTAAAATCGAAGACTGAAAACTGTCTATTTCCATTAAGCAAAATTACAATATTATATCTACAACTCTTATGTTGACGCAAAAATTGCTTTTGGAGCTCGGCCTCCATGGACGGTTTTTGAAAAATTCAAAATTTAACAAATTCATATTTTTAAATTTCAAAAAATTCTGAAAAAAAATACAGACATACATGGAGGCATAACACACCTGTGTGTAAATTTTTAGGACGAAATATGTTGAAATGAGGGCTGTGCAAAAAAGACAAATCCATGGCTTTTCAGCACATGATACCATTCATCCCGAGAGTCCAGGAATTTGTTCTTTTTGCACAGATTGCATCTCAAGGTATTTCATTTTGAAACTTTACACACATACACATCACATCCTTGTGTACTTGTATAATTTTTTCAGATTTATTTTGAACCAAAAAGTATGAATTTTGGATTTTTCAAAAAATCCGGCCTCCATGGAGGCCGAGCTCCAAAATGTCGTTCTCTGTAACTAGATTATATATATGAAAATAGTGTCTAGAGGAAAAGAAGTGATCTACAACGCTTATATTCGTATTAGTTGATCATGGATAAAATTAATCTAGCAACCTTTTTTGCTCAACTAGAACTCAAACTTCGAATCAGATTTTAATTAAAGTAACAATTTGATTTCTTGAAATAGCAGACGAGACGATGTAGCAAGAAGGAACGTATGTGAACGGAACATGACTTAGATGTATCCGACATACTTTGAGTGTTTCTGTCAATGCATAAATAAAAAACAGTTGTACCAATATGAGTGTTGGACAGTAGAAGTGCGTGTCGACCTGAGTTGAATACCAGCGAGCATCTTATAAGAGCAACAAACACCAAGCGGAAATGCTTGGAAGCGACCAATCATGCCAAATACGGATGAATGACATCCGAATATTTTCATTAACACAGTATAGACGCTTATACATACGTTCATACATTCACCCTTATGAACGCATGCATGCACATCCTACCCCTACAAGGACCCCCGAGAGACTAAGCTGGCACATCATCTTTAGAGTGACGAAGTCTCCACAGACGCCTTCGTAGTCTACGGGAACGTCGATCTTCTCCCACTGAACGCACATCGCCGAAAAGCCTGAAATAAATCGAAAAAAATGCAAGCAGCAGTGGGATATCATTATCCTCCTAACCATCCAACTACAGGTTATTGTCCTCCTAACCATCCAACCACACGTTGGTTCACACGTGCGAACATGTATTAGAGCATATGGATGGATGGCATCACAATAACTGAGTAACGTATAATAGCAATACCATAATTATGAGATAGGTGGAGAAAAGGAGATATGTCTAGATTTAACCCATGGATATTTAATTTATGTTTTCATAAAATTTCTCTAAAAAGATGTTTAAAAATAATTATACCAAGGTGTCTAAAAATTTGCACGCGTCCTGAGAATTCGTCAATGTTTGTTCCCTAGAAATTTCAGATTTATATTTTTTTTATTTTTTTTTCGATTTTACTGTTCACAAGGGTGCATATGAGCTCGCGAGCAGAAGGGTGCTTTGGGTATTTACTAGCAAAAAAGCCCGTGCGTTGCAACGGGAGAAAAATAACACACGCTGTTAACGCAATAATCATGACTTAAGACCCTAACAGGTTCATGTCCTTTATTTTCACATGTACAGAATTACAATCATCATTTCAATCCTTATTTCTTTTCTTTAGTTACGCATCGGAGCCTTGTATCACTCACCTCTTTGGATAAAAATGACATCTTGCTATACATTTGCAAAAATAAATTAAATCCAAGCGGGCATATACCTTTTTTTTCATATTGGTCCCACCATACCAAAGCATCACCCCCTTGGGTTGTAATTAACCATGGTGGTTGGGTACACATATATATACTTAATATACTGTAACAATCAGCCACACAAAATCGGGTTTTACAACCATTTGTCTATGTTCTGCGTAGTGAATACATTTTGTTAAGCACCTTTTTTCAAAATTATAGTTTTCTTTGACCTTTTACTACAAAGTGATTACAAACCTTTTCATGATTTACAAGATTTGATGATGCTCAACCTTGCGAATATCATCTTTTAACACCAAGAACTCCTGGGTGGACTAAGTTGCAGAACACACTATATACGTCATAATGCCCTTCCTGCAATAAACCAATAAACATAGCTCAGATAATATATGCTTGGACTATGCATGAAACTGGAAGGATGAAACATAGCTTCAAAATTTTATATAAAAAGAATGAAGAAAGCCAACTGGATCTTTTGTTATGAATGAAAAAGATACGATGGTACAAATGCTAACCAAATCACCAAACCACAAATCTTGGGCAAGCCCAGTCGGTTCCTTGAAAAGAAATCACTAATCCTTCTTATGTTACTGTTTCTTTTTCTCTCTGTTTCAGTTAACCAGTGATCGAGCAAGTGGTAAAAAAAATCTGAAAATATTAACTGTTGGGGTCTAACATGCATGCATATATGTCCAAACCATGAGTGCCCAGTGCAGCTAAATCACCCCCTTTAAATATTAGATACTTAGCAATCCCCGGCCAGGAGCTGGACTGAATGAATTGTTGCATACCTTCTTCACATAACAATTGTCAGCGTATGTCCTTCCGTTCAGGGGCTCCTTTCCGTTCAGGAACTGCACCGTGCAGAACAAACACTTCATGTTCTGCGCCGGACACATCCTTTCTCTGTCTGATGAACCAGCATGCTTCTTTGCCTGTATTTCAGGAGAAGCAGCACCGGCGTAGATGGCCGGAGGGCATAATGATGGGGCAGTTCGTCACTGCCGTCCAACTTTTGGTTCCTGCAAGGAATGCTAACTGCAATTAACCATGAAAACAATCAAAGCGCACACATCAGTTCCTGGTGTGATGGATATAAACATTGTATGTTTGGCACTTCATCATATGAGCGTTATGCATTGTAATTGCCAAATAAACACTTTGAGTCTGCCACAAAGGGGAAAGACTTTTGGTGCCGATGTGGCATTTCTCGAGCGGAAGAACAAAACAAATTCACCTACCCGCCCCAAGACCAGGTCGACAGCAACTCTCCCGGTTCCCACTATGCTGTGGCCGCTACGTTTAGCCCGCCCGCCGACATGTGTTCTAGCAGAGTAAGCTAAATCAAAGTGTCATAGCTAAGAAAGCATGTTGCAAACTTATCTTACATTTTTTCTGTTAACACCATTACAATACGTGTTTCTAGACTTGATTTTGCTGCTTCAAGCCAGCAACAACAGCCAGAAGCATTGGCATTATTGATGATATAACTGAACTTCTGTAGCAAGAGTTTCAGAGATTTATATTCACAACAACTATAATTCTGTGTGAGAGAACTTGCTGATTCTGGTGTGAACTTAAAAGTAGAGGGAGAAATCAAGACTTGAGTCACACGGTCAGAACTATGATATGATGAGATTGGAAAAATCAGCTTACCCTTTCTGTGATATTTCATATATCATTGGAAAGTGACCGCTTGATATTTCACAGTTTCATCATCGTCACGAACACGGCCGCGCCCCCAGCAACGGCGATTCTCATGCTTTGCACAACCACGAGGACGCGATCCCTACACAACGCAATCATTAATCGCTCGATCTTAATCGGTGGCAACCTGTAGGCGGAGAAGCACTGGTCACGCTGTGTACAAGGGGAGAACTTGATTCCTGCAAGGAATGCCAGTTGTAAACCTTGCTGTTCAATTCAAGGAACAATCAACACTTGACAGTATCAACAAAATTGACATCAAACAATAGCCTATTGAGCCCAAACAATGGTAAATCTTAACCAAGAGCAATGCCTCAATGGCCACACAAGAGCAGAGAGAGGAGGGGGCGAACTCACTTGAAGACAGAAAGGAGGAAGCTCCATGGGTGGTGCATCCCGAGCTGCAGCAAGGCAAGGTCGACTCCTGCTTCCTCAAGCATCCAATCCTTGCCATGCACATCTACCATGGAGATCAAACCAGATATTAGAGAGAGAAAGGGGGGAGAGATAGGGAAGGGGATGAACTCACCCCATGGCCACCGGGCGGAGGAGCAACATCCTGGAGACGGAGCCGCGTGTGGGGGCGCGTTGGGCGTCGGAGAGGAGCCGCCGGAGGCGCCAGAGCCACGCCAGCGTGGAGGTGCCCGAAACCCTAGCCATGGTGAGGGCTTAAGGTCATCGCTGGTGGCCGGGAGCGGCGAATCCTGCTGGGGGAAAACACCCAGCGGAGCGAGGCGAGCTCGGGCAGGTGCTGCGCGGTGGCGGAAGTCGCCGGAGAACGCCGGAATCGCCGGCATCTGTGGCGGCGGAGATGTGTCCAGGGAGAGAGAGGGGTCGCGGGAGAGAGAGAGGGGGCCGCGGGAGAGAGAGAGAGGGGGGGGGGTCGCGGGAGAGAGGCCGCGCGCGGCGGCGGCGGCGGCAGATGGCCGGAGAGGCCGCGCGCGGCGGCGGTGGCGGCGTACCCGTACGCATCCAACGCGAGCCCTCATGCTCTCGTGCACAACTCCGCTCGTTCGAGTGTATTTCTTCTCGCCAGTAAGGCCCAAAGCCCATACACGAAACGTTTTCTCTGTTTACAGATACAGACTTAATATAGGACTGCGGGTTGAATACCAAAAAACACAGGGGCTTTTTTGCAAAAACGACACGACCCTCCAGTTGTCCACCTCTCGCACCTAGATAGGAAAACCAACCCTCCAGTTGAAGACTGCGACAGGTAAATTTGGTGCAGTTTATGGGAACTAAGTTAACAAAAATTATAACCATGTGTAATATACAAATCATTCTCGATAGATGTCGTAGTATATGTGAACCTTAACACCGAAAGTACTATTCTGCTCCCGAGCTCAAATGAGCTCGGTGAACAGTAAAATCAAAAGAAATTCAAAAAAATCCAAATTTTTTTGGGAGAAACATTGACAAAAGTTCTAAGTGCTTGCAAAAATTCGTCATGGAATCACATCCCTGTAAGGCGTGGAAAAAAAAAATCGGTGCTCCAAAATGCTTTTGAAAGTAGCATTTTCAGAGTACCAATTTTATTTTATTTTTGCCACGCCTTCTAGGAATGTGATTTCATGACGAATTTTTGCAAGCACTTAAAACTTTTGTCAATGTTTCTCCCAAAAAAAATTGGATTTTTTTTGAAATTTTTTCAATTTTTTTTTCGATTTTACTGTTCACCCGAGCTCATTTGAGCTCGGGAGCAGAAAGTCTGCGTCCCCTTAACACATGATTGTTGGTCAAATTTTCTCAAACGAGAGAGACACAAAAAAAATTAATGATGAACTTACATGAAACTATTGAGTTGTGTCCACCGGCACCGACATATATTGCATGATCAAAGAGCGCAACAAAGAATAAGTAGCATGCAACAGACCGTGATGTAGCACCAACTAACATGTCTAAGAGGACAAACAAGAGAAGCTCTCATTTCCAAACATGTGCATGCGCCAGTCAATGAATCATGTCCGTTGGTCAATGATTCACTATGAAAAGTGTGTCTTTGGAAGCTGAAATTTCTATGGTGGTGTCCTTCTTCACCACTTCAATCATCCCCCTACACCTGCCATCCGGAGGCGGTGCGGGGAGCCTCCTCCTCGCTAGCAGGGCGGCCTGGCGGTGCGAGAGGTAGCCGCGGGAGAGTGGCTCGTCGGCTTCCGCTGGTGGGGGTGGATCAGAGGAACTTGCGGGCGGCGGCCATGCTCAGGGTATGGGTTTGAGCGGGGGCTGAAAAGGCGCGGGTTTGGGGATGAAGGAAGGGGGGGGAGACGAGATCGGGTGTGGGGAGGAGGCATCTTGCCTTGGCTGTGGCGGGAATGGGGGGGGCGGTGGATGCAGAGAAGGGTGTGGGGGAGAACTGTGTCAAAGGCTACAAGCACGAGTGTCGGCTCCCTGGCATGTGGGCCCAGAGTGGTGATGAGTGATAATTTTGCGCTCATTTCACCATTGTTTAAATCGGATAATTATGGAATTTCTGATAGAATAGTAATGACTAATTAATGCAAGAAATTATGAAATCCTTTGTTTCATGTGTTTTCATAGGAAATGGGCTCAAACATGAAAGAATATCATCGCATAGAAAGAAATCACTAGTAGAAAAAGGGCCTTTAGTCCCTGTTCGTAAGGGCCTTTAGTCCTGGTTGAGCAACCGGGACTAAGGAGTCGGGACTAAAGGCCCCCCTTTTTAGTCCCGGTTGTGTTACGAACCGGGACTAAAGGGGCTCCACGTGGCCGTTCGTGGGCGCTCAGGCAGGAGGACCTTTAGTCTCGGTTCGTAACATCAACCGGGACTAAAGGCCGCCATGCGTCAGGCGCTGCCAAGCGCTGGGGTTTAGGGTTTTGGAGGGTTTTGGAGGGGTTTAGGGTTTTGGAGGGTTTAGGGGTTTCATTTTGTGTTTCTCTTTTCTTTTTGTGTTTACCATTCAATTCTTTTTCATTTAGGGTTTTCATTTTTATTTTATGTTTTCCATTCAACTCGACGCTACTACATATAGCAATGAAGGAACCATTACACAATATCGTCATGAATATAGAGAAGTGACCTCTTTTTCCGTACTTGGTCGAACAACAAGTTTTCGTATATATATTCGACGCTACTACATATAGTACACGTTCATGCATATATACAATATAATATCTCTTACGATCCCTAATATCTAATTACCAAAATTCCCTTCCAATTCCCGATGGTATTCTCCGGTTTTAGATATAACCTCTTCAAGTAAGAATCCCGCCAATTTCTCTTGAATTGCCTTTACGCGATCCTTTGGTAGGAGATCGTCCCGCATCCGTTCGATCTAATTTAAAGAAGGGGGTCAATATATATGAATGAAACTCAACACAATTAATGGTAATAAAATAAAATTGTGAATATTGTTTACGTACTTCAAGTTTTTCTAAAATTCTGCCCTTCTCACAGGTCGTCTGATGAATGAACTCGCAAACGTAATATCCACATAAATTATTCCCGTCTCCCTGCCTCAAGCACTTTACGAGAATATAGTTCAATCAAAATAATAATCAAGCATGATAATGGTATTGAAACTAGAATCAAAGAGATGCGTGGACCTAGCTATTACTACTTACATTGAGTTGTCGAAATTGCAGCTCCTTTTTCCATTCACCCCTAACCTTCTTGGTGAACCGTTTCAAACCCTGCCCGGCAAAGAAAATGAATAAAGGAGTTATTAATTACTTGATATCAGGAAATGAACGAAAGTTGCCGATATAGTGCGATAATAATTGAAATTACCTCTGGAGCAGTTCACTCAGGTCCGCCCACATCTTAGGGTCTTTACGTTTCGAGTCCATGACAAGTACTACTCCTGCGTTAACCTGAATGACTAGCAGAATAAAGTGGAACCTGCGCACGCATAACTCATCAATTACACTTAACATCGAGTAAGCGAAACAGAATGTGTACAAGACAGTAATACTCACTTGAAGTTGTAAGGAAATAGTATTTCCCTTCTGATTTGTTGTTCAATTAACGCCCTTAGCAAGTTATCCTCTGTTTCCTTGGCGTTGTGTTGTATCGTATATTCATGTATGTTATTTGGGTTAATGAACCCAATGTCATAGATTTGTCCTGTTTTGCATTCGAGAATCTTCATTCTGTATAATATAGTGAGGATAATTATACATGCATTGAACGAGCTGAGATAGAGACTTAATTACAGAAATAATACTTACAGACAATAGCAACTGATGATAGATTTGTCGATGACGTCTTGATAATATAACTGAAATAATTCCTCAAATTCAATGTACATCTCCTCGTCTCCATTGAAGTAATGCTCATCTCTAATTCCCACCATGAGATAGTTGATCCCTTCCTTTGAGGCTTTCATGTACCACTCATGCAATCTTCGCATTTATGTTGGTAGAAGTCGGACCTCCTCAGGTCTGACGAGAGGCTTCCCGTGCTGGTATCTGTATGCTAAATCAGCCGTGGGGAACTCTTCCTGGCCTAAGTATTAAGCAAGAGTGAAACCAAGATCACGGGCCGCTACCTCCGGATCATAATTGCTATCGGAAAACACTTTGAGTGGGGGGCACGATTGGTTTTTCTGTTCTCCGAGCTGGGGAATTGTTTTCCCCCTTGCACTACTACTTCCCGACCGTTGCCGATGTTCTTTATGTGACTTCATAATAGAGTGGTAATAGTTTGATGACAGCGAAGGCGGTGGTCGCGTAAGGTTTTCCAGAAACTGCTTCGTTTTTGTCGGATCTATTTTCTCCTTTGGCTCTTGCCGTTTCGGTGCAAGCTGGCGTTTCACATCGGCATCCACGACCTTCTTGGTTTCCTCATCAGTCAGTTCGTATGGTAACTTGGCAGGAGCCTCCTTGACGCTGTTCCTTGTACATGCTCTGGATTTCTTCGCAGTTGTAGTACTAGCCGCCGGAGCGGCGGTTCTCTTCCGTATATCCACCCGGGGCTGAGGCGGCGGAGGCGGCGGAGTCTGCTGAGGCGGCGGAGACGGCTGAGGCGGCGGAGATAGAGCTGGATTACTACTCTGAGGAGTCAATAGCCTTGGCGTCCAATGTGGAAGCACGATGTGTTCCTTTTTCCATAGAATGGTACTTTTTCTGGCATCTCCCAGTTCAGTCTCCCCTTCGCCTGTAGGGAAGTCAAGCTCCAGCTGCTCAAATCCATTGATAACTTCATCCACCCCGACAACAACATAGCCATCTGGAATCGGAGAGCAATGGTAAGTTCCATTACGTACAGGTGGTAAGGCAAAGCCGACCGCCACCTTCACGGATATGTTCATGCATTTCACATGTAGCTCACAATTTTCCCTCTGCGTGATATCATCCACGGGGTAGCGAGGAGCCGTGATATCATCTATGGGCCGAATGAGCTCCGTGGAAGCCACGCTGCTTTTCCGCTGAGATGATGGGCCGGCAGTATCGAATGTAGGATCTTCGTGCCGCTGAGATGGGCCGGTAGCTTGCTGGCTGGTAAGTGCCTCTATTTGCTTCTCCTGCCACTCTAATTTTTCTTCTATCTTCTTCAGCCGGTCTGCATCCTGTTTTTTTTCTCCCTCGGCTTCAATAAGTGTCACTGCAATCGGGAAACCCAACCTTCCACGGAACGGAGCCTGATGTGCCTCGTGTTCGTCCACTGTGTTCAGCATTCCCGAGGGCGCGTGTCAGCTCGTCGTTCTCTCTGTCAGGATTGAACTTCCCGTCCTGCACGTCCTTCATTGCAGCTTGAAGGGCTTTGAGGGGTGTTGCAAGTTGATCTTTTGTATAAATACACTTCCCTGTTTCTGGGTCCAACTTTCCCCCATGCCCGTAGAACCAAGCCTTTGCCCGTTAGGTCCACTCCAATGTCTCTGGATCGATCCCTTTATCAATCAGGTCGTTCTCAGTTTTCTCCCACTTAGGCCTGGCAACCTTGTAGCCACCTGACCCCATAACATGGTGATATTCCTTCTTTGCAGCATTTTGCTTATTTATTTTTGACCTTTTCTTAGCTTCATCCGATGTCTTGTACTTCACAAATGCGGGCCAGTGATCTTTTATCTTCTCATTTGCTCCTGTGAATGTTGGAGTCTTGTTTTTCAGGACATAGTCTTGGTGCAATCTTTTCTTCCAGTTCCAGAATTGTGCGGCCATCTTCTTAAGAGTCAACGCCTTGACTTTTCGCTCTATAACTTTGTTATTTGGATCCACCTCTGGCGGTAGGGTGAAATTTGTCATGAGCGTATTCCAAAGCATTTCTTTGGATCTATCGTCGAAATAAGTAACTCCATCCGCCTTTGGCTTATTCCATTCTTGAATGCTGATCGGGATGCTATCCCTAACAATAACTCCGCATTGACTTATAAATCGGTTTGCGTTCTGCGTGGGACGAATCGGTTTGCCATCTGCAGCGACTTCTTCGATCTTGAACCTTTCATTATTGCCCAGCCTTTTTTTCGGGCCTCGTTTCTTTATAGAAGATTGTCTCGATCCGGAGGGCTAAAAGAAGAAAGAAGCGTTAATATATGTATATACAAATCAATTAATGCATCTAGTCAGCAGAGGCTTAATTAATATACCTCGCCGGACTTTGTAATAACTAAGGTTCCAACACCGGAGCCGTCATCTTCTCCCTCCATTGCCTCACTGGAGCCGTCATCTTCTCCCTCAATTCCCTCACCGGAGTCGTTCAGAAACTGTGAGGTGATATCATCTCCGTCGCGGATTATTTCCCCCAACATGTCTTCTTGTTCTTCGTCTCTGCCGTGTTCCATAGTTTCTGCAAAGATTTGCAAGTTATTTCAATGCTATAAACAAATTATTAAAACAAATTCACATTTCCTCGCGGACTCTTCACCGGCGATCGTCGGGGACTCCTCACCGGCGATCGTCGGGGACTCCTCCGGCGATTGTCGGGGACACCTCCAGCGATCGTCGGGGCCTCCTCACCGGCGATCGTCGGGGACTCCTCCGGCGATCGTCGGGGACTCCTCACCGGCGATCGTCGGGGACTCCTCCGGCGATCGTCGGGGAATCCTCACCGGCGATCGTCGGGGACTCCTCATCGGCGATCGTCGGGGACTCCTCCGGCGATCGTCGGGGACTCCTCACCGGCGATCGTCGGGGACTCCTCCGGCGATCGTCGGGGACTCCTCACCGGCGATCGTCGGGGACTCCTCCGGCGATCGTCGGGGCCTCCTCACCGGCGATCGTCGGGGACTCCTCCGGCGATCGTCGGGGCCTCCTCACCGGCGATCGTCGGGGACTCCTCACCGGCGATCGTCGGGGACTCCTCCGGCGATCGTCGGGGCCTCCTCACCGGCGATTCATACACATTGTATATTTTTGTATACATCTAAATTAAACATTTTATACACATCCAATTTTATTCATACACATTTTGTACATGCTTGCAGAAGGAAAGGGGCCGGAGCTCACCGCGGGGAGGGGGCTCGGTCGTCGGGGAGGGGGGCCGGGCGTGGAGGAGCGTCGGCGTCGGGGATGGGCTCGTCGGGGCGGGGGGGACTTGGGGCGCCGGCGCGGGCTCGGAGGAGGTACGGGCGACGGCACGCGCGTGGAGGAGCGCCGGCGTGGTGGAGCGGCGCGGGCTCGGGCGGCGCACGTGGAGGAGAGCGGCGCCGGCAGGGGCACGCAGGGGCACGACGTCGACGCGGGCGCGTGAAGGAGAGCGGCGCCGGCAGGGGCGCGCAGGGGCATGACGTCGAGGCGGGCGCGCGCGCGTGGAGGAACGGCGGCGAGAGCGGACGCGTCTACGGCGCGGTCGGGCAGCCTGACGGCGTTGCGAGAGGGAAATGGAGGAAGATTGGGGGAGGGAGAAGGGGGCCTTAAATACCGCGAGCCCTTTAGTCCCGGTTGCGTTCACCAACCGGGACGAAAGGTTCTTTAGTCCCGGTTGGTGACTCCAACCGGGACTAAAGGCCTACATTTAGTCCCGGTTGGAGCCACCAACCGGGACTAAATCTATTTTTGGCCGCAGCCAAAAGGGCGCGAAAGGCTAGGCCTTTAGTCCCGGTTGGAGCCACCAACCGGGACTAACCTAATTTATAAAATTATTTTAGTTTTGTTTTAAACAGATTCAAAAACAGTAGCATACATGCCAAGTTTTGATTTAATTCTTTTTGCTATTAAAGTTTTTAACAAAAAGTACTTTATGAAAATTTTAGTTGGATAAATTTTACTTTCTATTAACTTTACTTTAGATCAGAAACAATTTGTATTATTAGTTAAATTTTTTTTAATTAATTCTAAGTTAATATTATTTTGATCATAACTAGAGTTTTATAAAAGCTTTTTAGTTGATTCTTTTTGCTATTGAAGAATATTATAAAATACTTTTTGTTAACCTAATAATGTTATATTTTCTTTTCTGTTAAGTTATTAGTTTAGTATTTTTCTTTGCTGCTAAGTTTTATTTAGGACAAATACTATTTTTGTTATTTGTAGTTAAGTCCTACAGTTCTCTTAGGAGTTATTATTTGGATTTTCTTGAAGTTTTGTTTTGCTTTCTATTTGCTTGTTCAATATGTTTATAAAATTATTTTAGTTTTTGTCAATATGTTTTTGAAAATATGACACAAGGTGATCAATGCTGTCAAAATCTTTCTTCCGGAATCTAACGCCCTTTGGGTATAACCCAAAATACTCATGATGTGGGTTTGTACTCCTGATGTAAGATAATATAAAGGTGCGTGGATGTTCATGAGATATGCCAAAAGAATAGACTATTCTTATAGGATTCTCTGATTTCTCAGCCCTCAACATATCATCAACTTCCCCTTTTAACCCTTTCCTGAATTTGCGATAAGAGAGCATGCTCTTCAGGTGGCCTACCAATGGATCCACATATCTATCTATTACCTGCATATTTGTACAAGGAAAGAAACATACATTTACCAAAAATTAAAACAAATGCCAATCTTGCCAGTTAATACATCGCCTTCATGTAAGTGCAGTGATTCTAGATCAAAGCCATCATCAGAATAGTTGTGGAGCATAACTATGGCTTTCAACCCAGAATCAAAGGTGCAAATTATTCGGTTATCTTGTATATGCCAAACAGTTACTTGAACAATCCTACCATCTGATATGTTGTCCTCAGTTTCACCAGAAAGCAACCAGAACTCCTCTCATCTGGACTTGGCTCGGCATAAGGGGTCCTCCGATCAGAGAAACCACACAGTAGGGGTGGAATCTTGCAAAACATGGGAGTGAAATCACTACAACTGGTGAGAGTGTATGGCCTATGCCTGTCAACCTCAAGCGGCTTATCTGGAATGCTCAGAAGACATTCATATTTTGTTTGGACATAATTGCATTGATTAACTCCTCTGTATAATTAAAATACTAAAAGGACAGGAATAATTGAAAATTCATAACTTAATAAATAATTATTCAAAAATAATGTTGCAAATGCCAAAATGCCCTAACTCTTACAAAGATTCCCTCCGATTTGTCCGAAGTGGGACTTTCCAGCTATAAGTCCGGAAACTCACCAGAGAGAAAGTGATGACGGTGAAGCCGGTCACATCCCAGAGTTGGATCTTGGGGTATAAAACTTTTTCTTCGCGTGTGTCCCTTGCTTATGATTGCGCCGTAACCATGGAGAATCTTCATCATTTAACAGGATGCTTGGGTCAGTCTTCACTGTGAAGGGAGGAATTTCATCAAACTTTTCATAATCTTCTGACATGTCTGTCTTGTCCTCCACTCCCACGATGTTTCTTTTCTCTGAAAGAACTATGTGGCGCTTTGGCTCATCGTATGATGTATTCGCTTCCTTATCTTTTCTTTTTCTCGGTTTGGTAGACATGTCCTTCACATAGAAAACATGCGCCACATCATTGGCTAGGACGAATGGTTCATTTGTGTACCCAAGATTGTTGAGATCCACTGTTTTCATTCCGTACTGCGGGTCTACCTTTACCCCGCCTCCTGTCAGATTGACCCATTTGCACCGAAACAAAGGGACCTTAAAAGAAGGTCCATAGTCAAGTTCCCATATCTCCTCTATGTAACCATAATATGTGTCCTTTTTCCTATTGGTGTTTGTTGCATCAAAGCGGACACCACTGTTTTGGTTGGTGCTCTTTTTATCTTGGGCGATCGTGTAAAATGTATTCCCATTTATCTCGTACCCTTGGAAAGTCAATACAGTCGAAGATGGTGTCCTGGCCAACAAGTACATCTGATCTCCAACAGTGGTGTTATTCGTGAGATGTGTTTGCAACCAACCGCCGAAAGTCACCATGTGTGCACATGTAATCCAGTCGTCAGACTGCCCCGGGTGTTGGGAGCGTACAATATTCTTGTGTTCATTGATATACGGGGCCACCGAGGTAGAATTTTGTAGAACTGTGTAGTGTGCTTGAGTGAAAGAATGCCCGTCCCTACATATTATTGCTTTCGGTCCTAGCGTGCCTTTTCCACTCAGTCTCCCCTCATGCCGCGATTGAGTAACACCAATCGGCTTAAGGTTGGGAATAAAGTCAACACAAAACCCAATAACCTCCTCTGTTCCATAGCCCTTGGAGATGCTTCCTTCTGGCCTAGCACGGTTATGAACATATTTCTTTAAGACTCCCATGAACCTCTCAAAGGGGAACATATTGTGTAGAAATACAGGACCCAGAATGGCAATCTCTTCGATTAGGTGAATTAGGATGTGCGTCATAATATTGAAGAAGGATGGTGGGAACACCAACTTGAAACTGACAAGACATTGGACCAAATCATTCTGTAACCTTGGTAGGATTTCTGGATCGATTACCTTCTGAGAAATTGCATTGAGGAATGCACATAGCTTCACAATGGCTAATCGAACATTTTCCGGTAGAAGCCCCCTCAATGCAACCGGAAGCAATTGTGCCATAATCACGTGGCAGTCATGAGACTTTAGGTTCTGGAACTTTTTCTCTGCCATATTTATTATTCCCTTTATATTCGACGAGAAGCCAGACGGGACCTTCATACTGAGCAGGCATTCAAAGAAGATTTCCTTCTCTTCTTTGGTAAGAGCGTAGCTGGCAGGACCTTCATACTGCTTTGGATGCATGCCGTCTTTTTCGTGCACACGTTGCTGGTCCTCCCGTGCCTCCGGTGTATATTTTGTCTTCCCATACATGCCCAAGAAGCCTAGCAGGTTCACGCAAAGATTCTTCGTCACGTGCATCACGTCGATTGCAGAGCGGACCTCTAAGTCTTTCCAATAGGGTAGGTCCCAAAATATAGATTTCTTCTTCCACATGGGTGCGCGTCCCTCAGCGTCATTCGGAACAGATTGTCCGCCAGGACCCTTTCCAAAGATTACTTGTAAATCCTTGACCATATCAAGTATGTGATCACCAGTACGGAGGGCGGGCTTCTTCCGGTGATCTGCCTCACCTTTGAAATGCTTGCCTTTCTTTCGACATTGATGGTTGGTCGGAAGAAATCGACGATGTCCCAGATACACATTCTTCCTGCATTTCTCCAAATATATACTTTTGGTGTCATCTAAACAGTGCGTGCATGCGTGGTATCCCTTGTTTATCTGTCCTGAAAGGTTACTGAGAGCAGGCCAATCATTGATGGTTACAAACAGCAACGCATGTAGGTCAAATTCCTGCTGTTTGTGCTCATCCCACACACGTACAGCTTTTCCATTCCACAGCTGTAAAAGTTCTTCAACTAATGGCCTTAGGTACACATCAATGTCGTTGCCGGGTTGCTTAGGGCCTTGGATGAGCACTGGCATCATAATGAACTTCCGCTTCATGCACAACCAAGGAGGAAGGTTATAGATACATAGAGTCACAGGCCAGGTGCTATGATTGCTGCTCTGCTCCCCAAAAGGATTAATGCCATCTGCATTTAACCCAAACCATACGTTCCTTGCGTCACCTGCAAAGTCCCCCCACCTTCTCTCGATTTTTCTCCACTGCGACCCGTCAGCGGGTGCTCTCAACTTCCCGTCTTTCTTACGGTCTTCTTTGTGCCATCGCATCAACTTGGCATGCTCTTTGTTTCTGAACAAACGTTTCAGCCGTGGTATTATAGGAGCATACCACATCACCTTGGCAGGAACCCTCTTCCTGGAGCGCTCGCCCTCAACATCACCAGGGTCATCTCGTCTGATCTTATACCGCAATGCACCGCATACCGGGCATGCGTTCAAATCCTCGTACTCACCGCGGTAGAGGATGCAGTCATTAGGGCATGCATGTATCTTCTGCACCTACAATCCTAGAGGGCATAGAACCTTCTTTGCTTCGTACGTACTGTCGGGCAATTCGTTATCCTTTGTAAGCTTCTTCTTCATTATTTTCAGTAGCTTCCCAAATCCGTTGTCAGATACACCATTGTCTGCCTTCCATTGCAGCAATTCCAGTGTGGTACCGAGCTTTGTGTTGTCATCTTCGCAATTTGGGTACAACCCTTTTTTGTGATCCTCTAACATGCGATCGAACTTCAACTTCTCCCTTTCACTTTGGCATTGTCTCTTTGCATCAACAATGACCCGGCGAAGATCATCATCGGGCACATCGTCTGGTTCCTCTTGATCTTCAGCTTCCCCCGTTGCAGTATCACCGTATTCAGGGGGATAGTTGTCATCATTCTCTTCTTCTTCGTTGTCTTCCATCATAACCCCTCTTTCTCCGTGCTTGGTCCAAACATTATAGTGTGGCATGAAACCCTTCTCAAGCAGGTGGACGTGAAGGGTTTTCAAGTTAGAGTAATCCTTCGTATTCTCACAGACAGGGCATGGACAATACATAAAACCATCTGCTTGTTTGCCTCAGCCACTTCAAGAAATTTATGCAGGCCCTCAAGATACTCGGAGGTGCGTCGGTCACCGTACATCCATTGCCGGTTCATCTGCGTGCATTATATAATTAAGTGTATCAAAAACCATTACAGAACATCATGAATAGAGAAGTGACCAAATTAATACAAGTTCATCATCACATTAAAACCAAAGTACAGTAGTGATCAAATGTTATTACTGAAAAAATAAATACATAAAGTTCATAGATATATAGTTCTCATAGAACAACATATAGCTCTCTAGAGCATCTAATTAAAACATACATTGAAACTATGAAAAACATTTAAATGCGATCATAATCGCAACTAAGGTAACAATTGATCCAACGGCATAATGATACCAAGCCTCATTATGAATGGCATATTTTCTAATCTTTCTAATCTTCAAGCGCATTGCATCCATCTTGATCTTGTGATCATCGACGACATAGGCAACATGCAACTCCAATTCCATCTTCTCCTCCTCAATTCTTTTCAATTTTTTCTTCAAGTAATTGTTTTCTTTTTCAACTAAATTTAACCTCTCGACAAGAGGGTCGGTTGGAATTTCCGGTTCACATACCTCCTAGATAAAAACATCTATGTCACGTTGGTCGGCATAATTGTCATAAACACTACATGAAACAAATCATAATAAAAGATAATATACCACATCCGAATCATAGACAGGACGAGGGCCGACGAGGGCGGATACCAAAGTCATGGTACTATATAATAACAAACAATAATAAAAGTAAGAAAATTATACAAGTATCTATCTAAATCATACAAGTAAGAATTTTTTTCTTTTAAAAAGAAGATAAGAACAAGAGGCTCACCACGGTGGTGCCGGTGACGAGATCGGCGCGGGCGATCGACGGCGGTGAGGACGGGGACGGGGACGGCACCCTACACATGTGCAGACTCTAAGAAGTTAATTTCAGCTCAAATTGTGCATCTAAATCAAAAGAACTCCCACATACACTCCTCCACTAAAACCCACAAACCACTCTACTTCTACAACATTTGAAATGAGCTAAACTTGCAGTGAGAGATGAAACGATGAAGTTGCTAACCTTTTAGAACACTTGTGTAGTTGGTGGACCACCAAACCTAGACAAATCTTGGGGAAAATGGAGCTTGGAAAGGAGAAAGCTTAAGTGTGACTCAGGCATTTCATCGAACACCTCATGTGCATAGGAGGTGAGAGCAGAGCAGCACACACCTCCCACACCGGCCGGCCAAAAAACAGAGGAGTGAGCGGGCAGGGGAGAGCATATATATAGACATCTCTTTAGTCCCGGTTCGTGTTTAGAACCGGGACAGAAGACTGACCTTTAGTCCCGGTTCCAGTCACCAACCGGGACTAAAGGGGTTGCGCCAGGAGCGAGGCCCTTTAGTCCCTGTTGGTGGCTGGAACCGGGACTAAAGGTCCCAGCCGAACCGGGACTGGTTCCTGCCGAGGCCCGGCCTGCGTCCTGGCCGCTCGAACCGGGACTGATGCACGCATTAGTCCTGGTTCGTAACAGAACCGGGACTGTTGCTCTGATCTGGCCTGGACCAATGCCCTGTTTTGTACTAGTGCTTGTCCCCCACCACCCTGCCGCCAATCCCGTTCTTCTTCCTCACCACCTCCATCATTGCCATGCACCTTCCGTTTGGGGGGGGGGGGGGCTGCGCGGCCGAGGCCTCCTCCTCGCTGGCGGCTCCGGCCTGGAGGAGCGAGAGGTAACCGCGGAAGAGGGAGAGGGGCTCGTCATGCTGCGCCGACGGGGGTGGATCAGAGGAGCTCACGGGCGGTGGCCATGCTCGGGCTAGGGGTTTGGGCGTGGTTTGAAATGGCACGGGTTTTTGCGGGGATGGGGAGATGAGATTGGGTTTGGGGAAGAGGTGTCCTGCCTTGGCTACTGCGGCCCACGGGAGTGGGGGATAGGTGGATGGATGCGAAGAGTGTGGGGGGAGGGGAGAGCCGTGTCAAAGGTTGCGCGCACGAGCGTCGTCTCCCTAGTATGTGAGCCTAGGGACGGCGTGGCCCAGGTGTCATCGAGTGTGAGCGATGAAGTTAGTGTGATGCCAGGGGGGATACCGATCGGGCATGTGGTCGGTGACCTGAGGAGGGAGACGACATGGCGCTTGTGAGCGTGTGACGCGTGTGCCACCGCAGGTAGGGAACTGGTATGCGAAAAGTCGGGCAACCGTGTCAGTGCACACATGGAGTATCATATCTACAAAAATAGAATTTCAAAAAGAGAAGTTCAAAACGAATTATAAGTTGTTATTACATACAATACAAACTGTTCAACTTTACAATTATTATTAACTAGTAGAATGCCCATGCGTTGCCATGGGCTACAATGCATATAAACGAATCAAAAATGATTAAGATTGTCTTCAATGCGAAGCTCATTTCTCCCGCATATGTCCGGGCGTGTTCGGAGATCAAATAGGGGCCCAAGGGGCTCCCCAAAATCCAACCATGTAGACACTCCTGGCTCCTCCAAATCCAGTCCTTATGTGCGGGAGAAATGTGGTTGTCCGGACTATCCACCAAGTTATCTCCAACACGGGGTCCAACAAAAAACCACCTCACGACGCACCCTTCTCTCCTTTGAAACTGGATGACGCACATCTCATATTCGCCATGACGCCCCATAGACCGCAAAGGAGGAGTCCCCCGCTCTCCGCCCTCGTCCCCAACCCCGTGTTCGTGCCGATCCGCCACCGTCATCAAGGGAGACGAGGCGTGCGACGCCCACAATCCCCCCCCTGAGCCAAGAAGACAGATCCGATGTCTCCTGAGCCATTGCCACGTTGTAAGATACAATTGGATGTCGTGCATTACCACAAAACAAAAATATAATGTCCGTTGTTGGGCATGCAATTGATACGCCACTGTGTCTGTTATTAACTCTTGAAGCAACCAACCAATGCATTTACCCTTCTATCCTAACCAAAAAATTGTACGATTTGATGAAAAAAAATGAACCGCTCACTCATGTAATTTGCTACAAAGCCATTCACATACTAAAATAAAATGTTAAAAGAACGATTTGCTAAGGATAACCTTTCACATACTGAAACATAGCTGAACAATAGGTAATTTCAGAACACGCTACCCCCGTACCAGGAAAGAACTTTAGCTCACAGGCAATTTGATGCATGGAACTTCAAGCTTCACCAGCCAGACGACGTGTTCTTTAGTTCTGCGCCGCTTCATTGCCTCAGAATGGTAGCTTCCATCATATTCGCTGCCACGCAGACCCAGAATTGGTCCTGCGCTAGAGTGATTCGTGTTGGTTACAACAGCCGTGAAAAACGAAGCAATCAATATACCTTTTGCTAGATGACCTGCAGAAAAAAGACATGCATTGGTGGTCACCATACTTGCCTTGTGTGCTCACTTTTGTCAATGTACGCAAGAATTCGGTCATTACAGCCACTATATACACGTTTCAGTGATTATACGGCCACTAGCACACCGTAGGCTCTGTATTGTGTTTTACATTGACCGGTCAAACTGCCTACATCTAAGGCCCACGTGTCAGGGAGCAAGAAAGAAATCAATACGAGAAACAAAACTTTGTGCCTCGAGGGCTCGAACCCAAGACATCGAACCAGCCAGTCCATGCACTGTAATCATCCAGCCCGAGGATACTACATGCTTAATACAAGGAGGTGGTGTATCCACTAGTGGAAAACGGGGCTTTAGTGCCGGTTCGTAAGGGCCTTTAGTGCCGGTTCAGCAACCGGCACTAAAGGGTGGGGACTAAAGCCCCCCCCCCTTTAGTCCCGGTTCAACACGGCCCGAGACTAAAGGCCCTCCACGTGGCTGCGCTCGTGCGCCGGGGCTAGAGGACTAAAGGAATTTTTTCGAATTTTTTTTAAATTTTTTTGATTTGTTTTTAAGTTTTTTTCCGATTTTCAAATCTTTGAATTATTTAACAATTTAATCTCTAATCTCCCCTCCTCACTGCTCCAGCGTGGAGCACTCATTCCAAATCGTCTAACTTCCCGGCCGGTCACCCATCCTCTCACTGCTCCAGCCCCAGCACGCTTAACTTTCAGGTTCTATCGCCCCTAGTTTCCAAGTCTGCACTTGTTGTTTTCCTGACAATAGTAAGCTATCAATCCTATTAACCCTTAGGTCTTGATGTCACATGATTTAATTTTTTGAATTCCAAACAATTATTAAAATAAACAAAATAAGTAATAATAATATTGAATTTCAATGAAAATAAAATAAGTAATAATATTATTTTATTCATTTTTTGCCATTTATTTATTTAATATGGCATAATTAATATCTTTAAATCTGTAAATCAAAATTCGACAAATAATATATCCATTATTATCAGAAAAAATGTGAGAAATCCAAATATGACATCATTTATTTTTTTAAATTTTTTTAAAATTCGAAAAAATTTAAATTTGATGATAACTTTTTTTCCTTTCGGAATTTGAGGATTCTAAAAATTGCAAAACGGCCAAAGGCCGTTGAAATCGAAACCGACTTCTCGTGCTGAACATTTTGATATATTATACGTGTTTTTTCGACATCGTATGCAAAAGTTATAGCCGTTTTACTTTTTCATAACACTTTTTTGCAAAACATGTCGAAATTTATGTTTTTTAATTTTCCTAACTAGTAGATGTAGTAACATAACTACATCTCGAAGGATTTTAATTTTTGAAGTTTTTATCATTTTCATACCATCTCCTTCGAAGTATCAAGATTTCGGATGAAAACTCATCTGTTACAAAGGCATTTCATTGTTTTAAACTTATTTCAACTCTAGACTTTTTGTGCATTCAATATGCACCATTCAAAGCCACATTCTCAAATTTCAACCCTTTCTAACTTCATTTGCTATTTTTCATGCATTTAATGATTTTTTTGAGCTAAATGACCCTGAAATTGCAAAGCACCACAAATGAACGGTGAAAAGGTTGAAACTTGGCATGGTATCATCATTTCACCCACATAGCATGTGCTAAAAAGTTGAGAGGGTTACAGCAAAAAATGGATGCACTTCGTGTACAAACTGGACCATCTCCTTCGAAGTATCAAGGTTTCGAACGAAAACTCATCTGTTACAAAGGCATTTTATTTTTTTTAAACTTATTTCAACTCTAGACTTTTTGTGCATTCAATATGCACCATACTACATCATGTTAAAATATATAGAAAGAACTAACTAAAAATAATAGAAAACAACAATTAAATGACTAAAACAACTATATAAGCAAAACAATACTGTTTTAATTAAAATCCTAATTTAAATTGTTCTAAAAATAACCAAATAAATCTTATTGTGACAATAATCTAACATGTGACTAGGAGCAAAAAGATTTAAATTAAAAACTATTTTTAAACTCAAGTTATTCACAATCTAGGGTTTGAAGCACATTTGAACAAATTCATATTTAAACCATTCAAATTTGAAAACTAATGGCACAAACAGAAACTAGACAAAATGTTGAATCTAATGCAAAAAGAATCACTCAAAAACATCAAATATCCTAAAAGATATAAGCAATTTAAAATAGAAACTAAAAACAGAAACTTTAAAACCCTTTAGTCCGGGTTGGTATCTCCAACCGGGACTAAAGGTCTAACCTTTAGTCCCGGTTGGAGACACCAACTGGGACTAAAGCCTCAACCCTTTAGTCCAGGTTGGTGTCTCCAACCGGGACTAAAGGTCTAACCTTTAGTCCCGGTTGGAGACACCAACCGGGACTAAATGTGACGCAACCTTTAGTCCCGGTTGGTATCTCCAACCGGGACTAAAGGTCCTGTTTGAACCGGGACTAAAGGTGGCTGTGCCCGTGCGGCCGCCCTAGCCGTTGGAACCGGGACTAATGGTCACATTAGTACCGGTCCGTTTCCAAACCGGGACTAATGGGGCTCACGTTGAGTCCTTTTTCTACTAGTGATCGCTCCTCCAATACGCGGACGACACCATCCTCATGGTGGAAGGGACCTCTGAGGATATTTCCAACCTCAAGTTCCTCCTACTCTGTTTCCAAGAGATGTCGGGTTTGGCGATCAACTTTGCGAAGAGCCAAGTGATGGTGATGGGTTACAATGACACAGAGAAGGAGTCCATTGCGAACCGCCTTAATTGTCAATTGGGCACCTTCAGTGGCGGGCCTAGAATCGTACCATTGGGGGTGCCAAGTAGTGTAATTTGATTTATATATCATCATAATCCTAGCAAATACTCCTTAAACAACATTAAGTTGTCAAACAATTAGTGTCTAGTGTATATAATAAATTAGATTGCAATTTTTGAGGGGGTGCCATGGCACCCACGACACCCCCACTAGATCCGCCACTGGGCACCTTCCCGGTTACTTACTTAGGCCTTCCGGTTAGTGATGGCAGGATTGGTCGGAGGGAGCTACGGCCTGTGGTGGACAAGGTTGAGCATCGGGTAGAGCCGTGGCAGGGGAGGCTGACGTCCAAGGCTGGAAAGTCTGTGCTCATCACCTCGTCCCTGGCCAGCTTGCCGTTATTCGCTATGGGCTTATTCCTCTTTCCAGAGGGGGCCCATGCGGACCTTGACAAGTTCCAGTCCAGATTCTTTTGGATGGGCGAGGCTGGCAGACAAAAGTACCACATGGTTAAGTGGAGTGATATCTGTATGCCTAAGGACCAGGGAGGTTTAGGCATCACGTCTGCCAGACGGATGAACATTTGCTTGATGACCAAGTGGATCTGGCGTATGGTCCAGTGGGATGGAGGCCTTTGGCTTGACCTAATTAAGGACAAATATCTGAGAGGCCAATCTTTTGCCATGTGCTCTCACACTAGAGGCTCTCAGTTTTGGCAGGCTATTCAATCGCTCAAGCCTTGCTTTCGATTGGGTGCGGCTGTGTCCATAGGGAGGGGTACTGACACGCTGTTTTGGCTTGACTATTGGGTCGGTGAGGGCCCCCTTGGGGCTCAGCTCCCTTCCCTGTTCGCGATCACTAATCAGCCGGCGATCTCAGTTGCTCTAGCGGTTCAGAACGGGGGCAGCGTGCTCACCTTCAGGCATACTTTTGACCAAGACGAGTCAGAGGAATGGCACCAGCTGATGTCGATCATCTCCAATACAGCCCTGTCGGGCATGCCTGACTCCACCTACTGGGGTCTAGGCCCCTCCGGCAGTTTCTCCACCAAGTCCTTATATGACCGGTTGGCGGCGGGTCAGGGACCGGAGGAGCTTGTAGAGATTTGGAAGACTAGACTTCCACCTAAAATCAAAATTTTTCTTTGGCAGTTGGTGAGGAGAAGACTTCCTTCAGGGGACCAGGTGCGCAAGCGCAATGGCCTGGGCGATGAGATGTGCCCGCTGTGCGAGGTCGAAGAAGACCTTAATCATATATTCTTCTATTGTGTGTCCGCCCAATTCGCTTGGAGCTATCTTAGGGAAATTTGGGGCAACGGGTGGTGCCCCTAGAGTTTTCCTAAGTTCTATCAGTTGTTGTCGATGTGTACAGGGCAGGTCCGTAGAGCGATGTGGATGAACTTTGGGGCCTGGGCTTGGACCCTGTGGTCTGTTAGGAACAAACTTGTGATTGAACATATTTTCCCGATCAGACCGACTGACGCCATCTTCAAATTTTGCGGCTTCCTGCAGCTTTGGAAGCACCTTTGCAAGCGGAGGGATAGGGTGGTGATCGACGAACTGACGCGGAGATACAAGGAGCTGGCCTCGCGTCTTCTTATGGCTACCTACCCGCCTTGAGCCGCTGTATCGTACTGTTTTCGGGCTTGTTGTGCTGGTTGCCCACCAGCTGAACATATTTCTTTCCCTTGTTTTTCCCCTGTAACTTCTTCTGTTGGACCTCCGTTTCGGTGGTTTGTTTGTGGTTGTTGGCTTTATCTATAAAGTGGGGCGTGGAGCCTTTTTCGGCATTACAGAAATCCTATTCTTACATATACTTTTACAAAAACTTGTACGTGCCTTGAGAGGGATAATAACCACCTCGAGCTAAACATGGGAATAATAAGTAAAATTAATGGTATGCCCAACAGCCCTCCTCTCGTGTCGCTCCTCAGGGCGACACCTCGCGCCGCCAGCCTCCTTCCCAATCTCCGGCTCCCCTCGCCGCCGCTGCCGCCGGCCCTCGCCGCGGCGGCACCAGGCCCAGCTGCCGAAGGTAGTCTGGGGCGGGTGAGCGACGGAGGCGACCGCGGGAGCTGCTGGGACGGCGACGACGGATCGTAAATGCGTGGCGACCAGGGCGGCGCCCCTGCATTGGGGTGGTGGCGGTGATCTTTGCGAGTGGCGAGGATCTGGCGGAGAAGGTGTTGTTTTGGCTTCGGGGGATCCTCAGGAAAAACCTAGGTCGTGGGCGAACCTCTCCGCTGCCTTTGGTTGCCTCCGGGAGGTCGAGGTGCAAGATGTCGCGGCCCTAGTGGCCGGGGCCATGGCGCGAGCCGGTGAGGCGAGGCAAAGGCGTGCAGCTTGACGTCTGTGCAGTGACGCTCTGGCGGCGGCGGGTCCTATCTGGGCCTCTGGGCCCGATCTGGGCCTTCTGGGTCTGTGCGGGCGTGGGGCGCCGCGGCCGCCATCTCCTCCGCTAATCTGACCAGCGGCGTGGGGGCCGGCTGGATATGCTTGAATAAGGAGGCGGTCCTAGGGTTCTTATCGCGCCAAGGCGGTGATCTGCTTGATGCCTGTCCTCCTTGATCTCGCCGTTGACGAGTTCCGGAATGCTCCGCTAGAGATATCCTTTGGGTGCGTGACACCTCTAGATTGCTAGATCGGATGGGATCCGGTCGTGTGCGTCCTTATTTCAGCCCGGGCGACTTCGGGAGGGCGTGGCGCGAAGCTCCGTTGACTGGTGACATTATGGGACATGTTGTTCTTTTGATTTCCATGGTGTCGGCAGTGGCTGAGAATGTCATGGCTGCTGAGGTTTGAGAATTAGTAATGGCGGACCGTGTCTTCGAGGCAATGAAGAATTTGCTCAGTGTATCGTGACTTGTAGCAGCGGCATCAGCAAGTGGGGGCGGCAACACTGGAGGATACAAAGTCTTATCTTTCAGGGTGAAAATCCAAGGTCTAACCTTAATTGGTTGTGCCTCGCAATGGCCTTGGTTGAAGGCATTGTTTCGAGAGCGCAGACTTTCTCCAGGGTAAAAACCTAAGATCTTTGATCGGGCAACGACGGCGCTTGTGCACTGTTTCCTTCTTGAAGATGTCGCTTTTGAAGAATATGGACTCCGGGTGTTATCCTTGGTTGTGGTTTGTGGTGCAGCTGCAAGGAATTGATCACTATAGCGGGACTTTTCTTTTTCTTGTTCTTCTTCTTCTTCTTTTTGTTTTTTGGCTGTGTGCATCCATAATGTCTTTTGGACATTTGGTTGGTGCAGAGACTGGGTGTAATTGGTATCTCCGCGATATTAATAAATTCCCTTTGTCAAAAAAAACACGTGAATAACCTTCATTGGATTGTACTAGCGCGTAAGATGACGAAAAAGGGTTTCCCCCCGCTTTATATATAAAGCAACCATCACAACATCGAGCCAGAAGATACAAATGCACACCACCACCGCACTCAATGCACACACCCAAGGCGAGATACAAAGGTGCCGAGCACCGAAAACACCACCCCAACGACGACTAAGCACCCTAATGATAAGCCGAAGACCACCATGAGGATGAGCAATCCACCGAGGGGTGATGAGACGGACACAGCCGGAGCGAGGACTCCAAGACGATGCCTTCAGGAGGGATACGACCGTAGGAAGCCGTCATCGTCTGATCCCGAAGATCAAGTTTTCACCCGGAGTGACACGAAGGTAGTGGGAGCACCACGACAGAGCCTGCAAGAAGGAGAACGACATCCGCGGACGCCGTCTCCGTCGGCCAGTACCAGGACTGGGCGAGTGGTGAACCCCGGTGCTCTTACCCCTCCGTCGCAACCTCGCTCCGCCAACCACCTGCATCCATGCCGCCCAAGCGACCATGGCTGCCCGCCCGCACCCGAGCCGCGCGGTCAGCCCACGACCAACGCGTCTCCCACCGCCAGAGCCACCACCCTGCATCCAGACCGCCCCGAGAACCACCAAAGGTCGAGGCTTTGAACAAATCCGCATCCCAACCGCCTCCGAGACCGCCAGCAAACCTGCCGAGCAACGCCAGAACCGATAACAAACACGGATGGGGAAGGGGGGAGGGGGAGGAGTGGCCCATGGCCACGACCGGCGACAACTCAGTGCCGGCGACGGGCAGCTCGGCAGCGGAGCCCCCGTCCCTCCAACCAGCTTCCCCCCCGAAACAACTAGTTTTGCCCCACCCTACCACAGGCCCGGCCCCGTGTGCGGCCACGGCAGAAGCCCGTCGCCGGAGAGGAGGAAGCAGAGCCCGCCGCCGCGTCCATGGATGGCCACCAGGGGAGTCTCCCGCGCCGTGCGTCGTCGACCGGCCGCAAGGGCCCGGCCGGGCAGCGGCGCACGCATCCACCCGCTGCCGCGCCGCCCCCCTCCCCCCCCCCCCGCCCACGAGCCATGGCAGGGAAGGCCGACCGCGACCTGCGGCGCCAGAGGCGGATCTGGGCGCGCCGCCGCCACCACCAGCCTCCAGCCCGCACCACCACCGCGCCGCCCGTCGCATCGCCGTCACGCGCCATCGCCGGCCCACTCCGGCGCGCCGCCGAGCTGCCGCGCCCAGTGCCGAGCGCCGCATCCGGCCCGAGGCAGCTGGCCCGCGCCGAATCCCCCACACGGGGAGACGAGAAGGCCCCACCGCCGCCAGTGACGAGCGGGCTTCGCCCGTTCACGCCCCCCGGCGGCGGCGAGGGAGGAGGGAAAGGAGGGGGGGACCGGCGGCAGCGCTAGGGTTACCCCCCCGGACGCCCGCGGGAGCGTCGCGGGAGGGTGTGGTACTCGTCAGGGACCACTAGCGCGTAAGATTTTTGTAGATGTGTTACGTTAGAATAGCATTGCTCAGTTTATTATACGATCGCGCGGGATCTAGCTGGCCTACAGTGCGCTCGACACGGGCACTACGAGGTCGACACCCACGATAGTCAAGAGAAAGAAAGATGGTCGGCCACCGACCCGAAGGGATGGTAACGACGAGTGGGGCCGGCTAAGATGGATGAGCAGCGCTCAAGGGAAAGTGTATCACCCCAGGCACGTACAGTTGGTCGGGGAGGCCCGAGAAGCTCGACCGTGACGGCTTCGTCGTCCATGGTGGACGGCGCAGCGGCCGCTCGCGGAGACTAAGACTCGGTGAGGATTGGATGGAGGAGGATGCATCTGGTAGCTTCACGAGGTTGATGTGGAGATGAGAAAGGCAAGAGGGCGCCCGAGTGAAGCAGTGGAGGAGAAGGGGAGTAGGGGACGACATGGTCGCTTCATGGTGTCTGTCAAGAACTCAAGACCCCAATTGCAGCGCCGGGCCAAAACGCTACCATGGCAGCTAAAAACGCTGCCATGGGCCACAAGGGAGGAGGCGCGCGTCACCACCCGTCCAGCGAGGCTGCTGCAACCCAACCGCAATTACATCGACAAGGACTGGATCAACCACATGAAGCTTCGACCAACGCACATGCCACTGCTACTTAAGGGCCAGAGAAGGACAGGGCAAAGCATTCTACGGAAGGCATGACAGCTTTATTTTCCTTTGTTCTTTCGCAAGGATTAGCTACCTACCAAAACTTGTATGAACTGTGATCTGTTAGTGGAGAATTAGATCGATCCGGCCCTTAACATCGTGGTATTAGAGACCACCCGCTACCCTTCCCCTCTGCTGATTCCACCTTGGATACCCGCCGCCGCGTCCACGCTTGCCAAGTCCTGGTCGACGCCATGGATCCGGCGTTGAAGGATTACCTGAACAAGCTCCACCAGGACTCCAAGGCCGACACTGCCATCGTGATGCAGCGCCTTGACGCACAAGCTTAACAGCTTCGCACCCAGACGCAGCATATCCATGATCTGTTGCACTGGAAGCTGGAGACCACGGTTGCGACGCTCAAAGCTACAAACCCGGGCGCGATACCGCCCTCATCGAGTGGAACGACGCTGCCACCGCAGTCGCCAATCACCATGTGCGAGCCATTCCACATGCAGTCAAGCCACGTCGACGAACATCTTACCGTGGGATTCCCGTCGGTGACTTTGTTGTCATTGTTGGAGATATGCCCTAGAGGCAATCATGTGATAATGATATTTCCCTATGTATTCATGAGTCTTTTGTATTGTCCTCGAACATCATCAATGATATGTATCAATAAGTATGTGACTTGTTTGTGGAACTATGTATTGTATGATGATCGTTCTAATGGTCCCTAGTTGATAAGGTTATGCGGACACATATCCTTGACTAGAATACGACTCGGTTGATGACTATGTTTCACAAGTCATGTGCATGGAGATGCTAAACCGATAGTATGGACTCGGGGATGGAGATCACCGAGTCGGACAGACCCACTTTGAGACGCAGCGAGATATTGTCATCTATTAGTCTCAAGTACAATGTCTATGCCGTGTCCTAGACCTGAGGTCCTCGCATGTTCTCGGGATGAGGATCGACTCACTTAGGGTCTATCAAACGCTACTCCGTAACTGGGTAGTTATAAAGCTAGCTTTCGGGTGAGTTGTGAGACATGCCGCGAGACATGGCTGACCAAGATGGGATTTGCCCCTCCTATATGGAGAGATATTCTCTGGGCCATCTCGAGTGATCAGATTCGGAAAGTATGGCCATGCGACTTGGGTTAAGTGTTAACCCGGTTCGGGAATCTGTATCACGGTTTCGAGAAGAGAGGTCGAGCTACCACAAGGGTGAAAAGTACTCGCCTTAAGCTCGACAACATATATCGTGAGGCAAAAGGAATGTTGCATATGACACATTGTCGAGGTTCATCAAACGACTTTACGCACACATGGGAGTTGGCACGTTCTGCTAGGAGCCGCTACCAACTATCGACTTCGGTCGTGTTCATATGTACGTGAACCTATAGGGTCGCACACTTAAGGGGCTGCAGCCCATTCGGATTGGATCCGAGTGGAAAATGGATGTAGACTCCTAGTGGACTTGAGCCCACCTCGGAGGTCTATATAAAGGGGAGTGGACGCACCACTTAGGGTTGATCTTTTTCCACCCGTGACGGCCGCCGCCGCAACTCCCCACGCCCATGCCGCGCGACCGGACCTAGTAGTCCGCCGCCCGATGCTGCTCCCCGCACGTGTGGATACCTTGGAGGCATCGCATCTGTGGTGCTCGGACGAACCGTTCGAGGGATTCGCGAGGTACCGTTCGCGGGAGATCACCGTTCGCGGGTCTTCGCTATTCGCGGGAGATCGGCGACGCGAGGAGGAGACGTCTCGGGAGATCGACCACACGCATCACCAACTCTACTTCCGCTATGGTGACTGCGCGTCTAGTGGTAAACCCGATCCCGTGATCTATTTCCAGCAGCATGATCTTGGGTGCGTGGTAGAAAATTTTATTTGGTGCTAGCATAGCGTACCGCGTGTTCCAACAGTGGCATCAGAGCCTATGTTGTGTGGTATTAGATTCGGGGTAGAATTTGCATATGATGATATGTAGATTGGTTTATGTACTGGCCGATGAGATCGGTTGTCAATATGATTGACTGTACATGGTGTCAGGCGTTCGGAATTGTGATCTGTTTTTCCGCGATTGTGTTGTGGAGGTCGTGACACAAATTACCCCTACCGATCGGTTTCCGCCATCGGGGTAGATAGTGGAACGTAAAGCCGGTCACAACACGCGAAGACCAATGAGATTGGTCGAATCGGAAAGATGGTCAAAATTTGGTAAATATGATTTCCCGATGAAAATTCCAGTGTAAAAAATTTATAGATATCGCGAGGGGCCAGCCCCCTCAACCCCCGCAGGGGCGCTGCCCCTTGACCCCACGGGGGGAAAAGCCCCCTCGACCCCCATTGCGTTAATCCCTTAGGGCGGTGCATAACTTGTTTTTGCAGGGAATGCTTGTGATTCGGTATAGCCCGTGTATGTTGCATGTATGTAATTATATCATGACCTGCGCGTCGTGAGTACGTCAACCGGCTGGAGCCATATGGTTGTCTTATTATTGTTTTATGACCTGCGTGTCAACATGAGCCATGTAATGTAATTTACTTTCATAGCTATTAGTTTGTAATAGCGTAGTATCTTATGTAACACTTGGCGGTTGACATGGGTGGCATGGAGATGGAGATCATCACGAGGACAACCATGCATGGAGATGGAGATCACTATGGGCAGACCACGCACGTGGAGATGGAGATCACCATGCGCTGTGAAAAGGGGCTATACCATATCACACTTGTATAAACTGCATGTGAAAGTTTATCCCTTTTATGCACCCTTCTTTTGCATGGTAGATGTTTTAAGTAGGGTGATCCCTCAAAGAATGTCAAGTATAAATGCCTCCCATATTGCTGCACCTTCACATATCAAGTATATTTAGTGGTGGGCCTATAAAATTAGGGTGCCACTAGATCTCCTTGAAGTGATGGATTTGTGTCGGACACTTACATGCGAAGCATTGGTTGACTTGTCGTGGCTATCAAAACAGTTTTGGGCCACGAGGCATAGGAGTTGGCGCGGCATGAGATGTCCCCAACAACAAGAGTCGTATGGAGATACGATTAGCAAGAGTTGCTTACTGAGTGATCTCGTCTTCTAGCAGTGATGCAAAAGCTCACTAGTTGACATGTTGATCTTGGATCTTAAATCACTAAGTATCAATGGAGGGATGTTGATTTTAGTGGGAGTAATGATCTTATTAAAATGTTTAATATGAATTACTCTTCATGAATACATGTCTTAGTGTTTTGCATATTTCTGTTGTAGATCAATGGCACCACCTGCTCAAGTTACTCCTTTTGCGTTGAAATCAATCCTAGAAAAAGATAAATTGAATGGAACAAACTTTACCACCTGGTATAGAAACCTGATAATTGTTCTTAGGCATGAGAAAAAGGAACAAGTTCTAGAGAATCCGCTTCCAGAGGAACCTGCCGATAATGCTAATGCCACAACCAGAAATGCCTACTAGAAACTCATTGATGAATCAAACGAGATCAGCTGTCTCATGCTGGCTTCTGTGGAGCCTGATCTGAAGTAGCAGTTCAAAAATATTGAGGCTTTCGATATGATCGAGAACCTCAAAAGCATGTTTCAAATGCAGGTTAGGACCGAAAGGTTCAACGTCTGGCGATCCTTGATGGATTGTAAGCTGAAAGAAGGTGATCCACTGAGCCCGCATGTGATCAAGATGATCGGGTACAAGCAAGCTTTGGATCGGTTGGGCTTCCCACTTGGGGACGAGTTGTCCACAGATACAATTTTTGGTTCTCTTCCAGATAGCTATGGAACGTTCATCTCGAACTACCATATGCATGGGATGGAAAAGAAGCTCACTGAATTGCATGGGATGCTCAAGGTGGCAGAGCAGGATATCAAGAAAGGTACACATCGTCAAGTGTTGATGGTGCAGAACTCGGCTAAGTTCAAGAAGAGCTGGTCTAAGAAAAAGGCTAAGGCAAAGGGCAAGGAGAAGGAGGCAACTTCAACTACCACCGCTGCGCCTAAGTCAGGGCCGGCCTCGGGGACCGTTTGCTTTCACTGCAAGGAACCCGGACACTGGAAAAGGAACTGCAGCAAGTGGCTTGCCGAGAAGGGCAAGAAGACTGGAAGTGTGACTTCTTCTTCAGGTACACTTGTCGTATATTTTATAGACATTTATCTTCCTGATGTTTCTAGTAGCTCTTGGGTATATGATACCGGATCGGTTGTTCACATATGCAACTCGATGCAGGAACTAAGCAGAACTAGGAATGTTGCAAGAGGAGAAGTTGACATACGCGTCGGGAATAAAGCAAGAGTTGCTGCATTGGCCATCGGCACTATGCAACTTAATTTACCTTCAGGATTTGTAATGGAACTTGATAATTGTTATTATGTTCCTACTTTGAGTCGAAACATTATTTCTGCCTCATGTTTGATGAGACAAGGTTATGAATTCAGTATTAAGGACAATGGTTGTTCTATTTACTTGAATAATATGTTTCATGGCTTTGCACCCATTGTGAACGGATTATTTATCCTAGATCTTGAAGGTGAGTCAGTCTATAACATAAATGTCAAGAGGCATAAGCCTAACGAAATAAATCCGACTTACATCTGGCATTGTCGTCTAGGACACATTAGTCAAAAGCGCATGAAGAAGCTCCATGATGACGGAATTCTAACTTCGTTTGATTTTGAATCATTCAAGACATGCGAGTCTTGCCTACTCGGCAAGATGGCTAAGACTCCTTTTGCAAAGAGTTGCGAGAGAGCGTCCGAGCTGTTGGAACTTATACATAGTGATGTATGTGGACCAATGAGCACGACAGCCACAGGTGGTTTTCAATACTCCGTGACTTTTACCGACGACTTGAGTAGATATGGATATGTCTACTTGATGAGGCACAAGTCAGAAACTTTTGAAAAGTTCAAAGAGCTTCAGAACGAAATGGAAAATCAACTCGGCAAGAGAATCAAACTTGTACGATCTGATCGTGGCGGTGAGTATATGAGCCAGGAGTTTGATGATCATCTGAAGAGTCATGGAATAGTTCTACAACAGACTCCTCCGGGTACGCCACAGAGAAATGGCGTGTCCGAACGGAGGAATCAGACTCTGTTGGACATGGTCCGATCAATGATGAGTCAGTGATACGCCTCCAACGTATCTATAATTTTTTATTGTTCCATGCTATTATAATATCAATCTTGGATGTTTTATATGCAATTATATGCCATTATGTATAATTTTTTGGGACTAACCTATTAACCCAGTGCCCAGTGCCAGTTGCTGTTTTTAGCTTGTTTTAGCCTTTTCAGAAAATCATTATCAAAATGTGTCCAAATGAGAAAAAAAATATTTGGATTAATTTTTTCTGGACCAGAAGAGACCCAGGAAGCTTTGGGAGAAGACCAGAAGAGCCACGAGGAGGCGACAAGCCTGGAGGGCGTGCCCAAGGGGGTAGGGCGCGCCCCCCAGGCTTGTGGGCCCCTCGTGGCACATCTTGACCTAACTCCAACGCTATAAATTCCCAAATATTCCAAAACCAACAGAGAGCCAGAAGAGAAAACCTTTCCACCGCCGCAAGCCTCTGTTCTTCCGCGATCCCATCTGGAGGCCTTTTCCGGTACTCTACCAGAGGGGGAATCGATCACGGAGGGCTTCTTCATCAACATTGCTGCCCTTCCGATGATGTGTGGGTAGTTTACCACAGACCTACGGGTCCATAGCTATTAGCTATATGGCTTCTTCTCTCTCTTTGATATTCAATACCATGTTCTCCTCGATGTTCTTGGAGTTCTATCCGATGTAATCTTCTTTTGCGGTGTGTTTGTTGGGATCTGATGAATTGTGAGTTTATGATCAGATTATTCATGAGAAATATTTGAGTCTTCTCTGAACTCTTTTATGCATGATTATTATAGCTTTGTATTTCTCTCCGATCTATCGATTTGGTTTGGCCTACTAGATTGATTTGTCTTGCAATGGGAGAGGTGCTTTGTGATGGGTTCAATCTTGCGGTGCTCAATCCCAGTGATAGAAGGGGACATGACACGTATTTGTATTGTTGCCATTAAGTATAAAAAGATGGGGTTTAATCATATTGCTTGAGTTTACTTTGTCTACATCATGTCATCTTGCTTAAGGCGTTACTCTGTTCCATACTTAATACCCTAGATGCATGCTGGATAGCAATCGATGGGTGGAGTAATAGTAGTAGATGCAGGCAGGAGTCGGTCTACTTGTCTCGGACGTGATGCCTATATACATGATCATTGCCATGAATCCATCATAATTATTTGGTTTTCTATCAATTGCCCAACAGTAATTTGTTTACCCACCGTATGCTATGTGTTCGAGAGAGAAGCCTCTAGTGAAAACTATGGCCCCCGGGTCTACTTTATCATATATAAAAAACCTAAAAATACCTTGCTGAAATTTATTTACTTTTATTTTAATTAGTATTTTAGTTTATCTATTTATCTCTATAAGATTTAATCCTTGCAAATAATCGCTAAGAGGATTGACAACCCTCTTATTTGCGTTGGGTGCAAGTGTTTGCTCTTGTGTGTGTAGGTGCGCTTAACGGAATTTTGCTTGGTTCTCCTACTGGATTGATAACCTTGGTTCTTAACTGAGAGAAATACTTATCTCTACTGTACTGCATCATTCTCTCCTCTTCGGGGAAATACCAACGCAGACTACAAGTAGCAGGAAGAATTTCTGGCACCGTTGTCGGGGAGACATCATCAAAATTACCAAGTACCTTCGCACAAACTATCATCCACTTGCATTTATTTTATTTGCCTTTTATTTGCATTTGCCTCTCGTTTTCATCTCCCCCACTTATAACACAATTTTACAAAAAAAAATACAAAAATATTTTGTGTGTTATCTTTGCTTGTGTTGCCATGTGCCTTCTATTTGCTTGCATCTTCGCTTGCTAAAAATCTATTGATGTGGATCCTCATCCACTTGCTAATCTTTTCAAAAAATCCAATTATGATGAACCAATTGCTAGTGAGTTTGGTGCTCTAGATTATATTTACGAAGTTTTCTTGAAAATCATGAATCTGAAAATTGTGATGAAGTGTGAAAAGAAGAAATTTATAAAGTGATTCATGATAGCTATTTGAATGAAAAGCATGATTGCAATGATTTTATTATAAATTCTATTAATGTCAATTGTGTTAATTATATGCAAAACCACAAGCTTGGGAATGATGATTTTGTTACGTCCACTACTTATTGCAATGATCATGATTGGGGTGATAATGCTTCTTATGATCTCGAAAATTTATTTAAGCCTCATGATGAATATGGTATTGATAATAATGATTGCAATACTATTAAAAGTGGGTTTGGAAGAGTGTCAACTTTAGGAAAAAAGAATCCCACATATTTGGAGAGTGTTCAATCTTATGAAATTTTGGATAAAAGTGGGTTTGGAGAGGTCATGACTTTAGCTAATATTAATCCCACTATTTTGGAATATTATAAAACTTTTATGCATGTGGATCATGTAGAGAATATTGTTTATGATAGATATATTGTTGAGTTTGATTATGATCCTACATGTAATTATTATGAGAGAGGGAAATATGGTTGTAGACATCTTCATGTTACTAAATTGCCTCTCGTTATGTTGAAATTATTAATGCTTCATTCTTCCTATTTGCATATGCTAGATATTGCTTTTCTTGATAATTTGTTTGCTTATAAAATTCCTATGCATAGGAAGTATGTTAGACTTAAATGTGTTTGTCACATGTTTTATGATGCTCCTTTTGTGTTTCAATTGTTATCTTTCATGAGAGCATCATTGAATTCTCAAGCCTATCTTAATGGCTATAAAGAAAGAGCTTGTTGGGAGACAACCCAATAATCTTTGCTTTCTGTTCTTGAATGTTTACACAATTATAGCCTCTGTTGTGATTGCATTTTTATGTTTTAATTAGTGTTTGTGCCAAGTAATGCCTTTGGGATGATGTTGATGATAGTATAATTGATGCTGTTTGGAAAACAGAAAGTTTTGCGTCCAGTGCTGGAATTTTAATTCTGTACTGGAGCGTTAGAAAAATCTGAAATTTTTACACAGTATTGGTATATGAATTTTTTAGGTTTCCTAATTTTTCAGAAGTTTTGGAGTTACAGAAGTATGACTTTTAAATAGATATTTACGAACTGTTCTGTTTTAGACAGATTCTGTTTTTGTTGCATAGTTTGCTTATTTTGATGAATCTATGGATCGTATCGGGGGGTATGAGTCATGGACAAGTTGGAGAACAGTAGAATTATTTCAATATTAAATATAAATCAATTTACAACAGTACCTAAAGTTTAAGATTTGTTTGTTATACTAACGGATCTCACGAGGTTTCTGTTGAGTTTTGTGTGCTGAAGTTTTCAAGTTTTGGGTGAGACTACGATGGATAAAGGAATAAGGAGCGGCAAGAGCCTAAGCTTGGGGATGCCCAAGGCACCCCGAGGTAATATTCAAGGAAGACTCAAGCGTCTAAGCTTGGGGATGCCCCGGAAGGCATCCCCTCTTTCCTCTACAATCTATCGGTAACTCACTTGGAGCTATATTTTTATTCATCACATGATATGTGTTTTACTTGGAGCGTCTTGTGATATAGTGTTGGGGAACGTTGCATGGAAAACAAAAAAATTTCTACGCACACGCAAGATCTATCCATGGAGATGCATAGCTACGAGAGGGGGAGTGTGTCTACGTACCCTCGTAGACCGTAAGCGGAAGCGTTAGAACAACGCGGTTGCTGTCGTCGAACAACTTCACGATCCAACCGACCGAGTACCGAACGTACGGCACCTCCGCGTTCAGCACACGTTCAACTCAGTGACGTCCTCGACTTCTTGATCCAGCAAGACGGCGAGGTAGTGGATGAGTTCCGGCAGCACGACGGCGTGGTGACAGTGATGGTGATGCTATCTCCGCAGGGCTTCGCCCAAGCACTGCGAAAATATGACCGAGGGACGGAACTGTGGAGGGGGGCGCCGCACACGGCTAAGACAATGTTGTGTCTCCTTTGGGGCTTGGAGTAGAAGGAATAGTGCCACGTGAACAGTACCACGTGAATAGAACCATGTGAACAGTACCACGTGAATAGTACACACGTGGACTTGGACTCCAAAGTCCAATCCTATTCCTACTAGGATTCTCCTTTTTTTCCTTCCCTAGCTGCGTGGGCTTTTGAAGACTTGGTGCGCCTGGCCCAATAAGGCCAGGGCGCCTCCCCTTAGCCCATGCCAGCCCTTGGGACGTGGTGGACCCACTTGTGGACTTCCGGACCCCTCCGGAATGCTCCGGAACCTTCTGGAAGCTTCCCGGTACAATACCGAAAAAACTGCACCTTTTTCCGGAACCCAAAATATGACTTCCCATATATAAATCTTTCCCTCTCGACCATTCTGAGACTCCTCGTGACGTCCGGGATCTCATCCGGGACTCCGAACAACATTCGGTTACCAATTCACATAACTCATATAACACTATATCGTCAACGAACGTTAAGCGTGCGGACCCTACGGGTTCGGGAATGATTTAGACATGACTGAGACGCCTCTCCGGTCAATAACCAATAGCGGAACCTGGATGCTCATATTGGTTCCTACATATTCCACGAAGATCTTATCGGTCGAACCGCAATGACAACATACGTAATTCCCTTTGTCCGTCGGTATGTTACTTGCCCAAGATTCGATCGTCGGTATCTCCATACCTAGTTCAATATCGTTACCGGCAAGTCTCTTTACTCGTTCCGTAATACATCATCCCATAACTAACTCCTTAGTCACTTTGCTTGCAAGCTTCTTATGATGTGCATTACCGAGAGGGCCCAGAGATACCTTTCCGAAACACGGAGTGACAAATCCCAGTCTCGATCCATGCCAACTCAACAGACACCTTCAGAGATACTTGTAGAGCATCTTTATGATCACACAGTTACGTTGTGATGTTTGATAGCACACAAGGTATTCCTCCAGTATCTGGGAGTTGCATGATCTCATGGTCGGAGGAACATGTATTTGACATTCAAGAAAGCAGTAGCAATAAACAGAACGATCATATGCTAAGCTAACGGATGGGTCTTGTCCATCACATCATTCTCCTAATGATGTGATCCCGTTATCAAATGGCAACTCATGTATATGGTTAGGAAACCTTAACCATCTTTGATCAACGAGCTAGTCTAGTAGAGGCTCACTAGGGACACGGTATTTGTTTATGTATTCACACATGTATTTAAGTTTCCGGTCAATACAATTCTAGCATGAATAATAAACCATTATCATGAACAAGGAAATATAAAATAATAACCACTTTATTATTGCCTTTAGGGCATATTTCCATCAGTCTCCCACTTGCACTAGAGTCAATAATCTAGTTCACATCGCCATGTGATTAACACCCAAGAGTTTACTAGAGTCAATAATCTAGTTCACATCACCATGTGATTAACACTCAAAGAGTTCTAAGGTGTGATCATGTTTTGCTCGTGAGAGAGAATTTTAGTCAATGGGTCTGCAATATTCAGACCCATGTGTACTTTGCAAATCCTTATGTCATACTGTAGATGCTGCTATCACGCTTTACTTGGAGCTATTCCAAATGACTGCTCCATTATACGTATCCGGTTTGCTACTCAGAGATATCCAGATTGGTGTCAAAGCTTGCATCGACGTAACCCTTTACGACGAACTCTTTATCACCTCCATAATCGAGAAACATTTCCTTAGTCCTTTAGTTACTAAGGATAATTTTGACCGTTGTCCAATGATCCACTCCTGGATCACTCTTGTACCCCCTTTGCCAGACACGTGGCAAGGCACACATTAGGTGTGGTACACAGCATGGCATACATTATAGAACCTATGGCTGAGGCAAAGGGAATGACTTTCATTCTCTCTATATCTTCTGCCGTGGTCGAGCTTTGAGTCTTACTCAACTTTAGACCTTACAATACAGGCAAGAACTCCTTCTTTGACTGATCCATTTTGAACTCCTTCAAAATCTTGTCAAGGTATGTACTCATTGAAAGTCTTATCAAGCGTCTTGATCTATCTCTATAGATCTTGATGCCCAATATATAAGCAGCTTCACCGAGGTCTTTCATTCAAGTATCCTTTTATGCCATCCAGAAATTCTATATCATTTCCAATCAACAATATGTCATCCACATATAATATTAGAAATGCTACAGAGCTCCCACTCACTTTCTTGTAAATACAGGCTTCACCGTAAGTCTGTACAAAACCATATGCTTTGATCACCTCATCAAAGCGTATATTCCAACTCCGAGATGCTTGCACCAGTCCATAGATGGATCGCTGGAGCTTGCACACTTTGTTAGCACCCTTAGGATCGACAAAACCTTCTGGTTGCATCATATACAACTCTTCTTTGAGAAAACCATTAAGGAATGCAGTTTTGACATCCATTTGCCAGATTTCATAATCATAAAATGCGGCAATTGCTAACATGATTCGGACAGACTTAAGCATCGCTACGGGTGAGAAAGTCTCATCGTAGTCAACCCCTTGAACTTGTCGAAAACCTTTCGTGACAAGTCAAGCTTTGTAGACAGTGATATTACCATCAGCATTCGTCTTCCTCTTAAAATCCATTTATTCTCAATGGCTTGCCGATCATCGGCAAGTCCACCAAAGTCCACACTTTGTTCTCATACATGGATCCTATCTCAGATTTCATGGCCTCAAGCCATTTGTCCGAATCCGGGCTTATCATAGCTTCTTCATAGTTCGTAGGTTCGCCGTTGTCTAACAACATAACTTTCAGAACAGGATTACCGTACCACTCTGGTGCGGAACGTACTCTGGTCGACCTACGAAGTTCAGTAGTAACTTGATCTGAAGTTTCATGATCTTTATCATTATCTTCCTCTCTTATTGGTGTAGGCATCACGGGAACGGTTTTCTCTGATGAGCTACTTTCCAATTCGAGAGAAGGTACAATTATCTCATCAAGTTCTACTTTCCTCCCACTCACTTCTTTCGAGAGAAACTCCTTCTCTAGAAAGGACCCATTCTTGGCAACAAAGACCTTGCCTTCGGATCTGTGGTAGAAGGTGTACCCAATTGTTTCTTTAGGGTATCCTATGAAGACGCACTTCTCCGCTTTGGGTTCGAGCTTATCAGGTTGAAGCTTTTTCACATAAGCATCGCATCCCCAAACTTTAAGAAACGACAACTTAGGTTTCTTGCCAAACCATAGTTCATACGGTGTCGTCTCAACGGATTTAGACGGTGCCCTATTTAACGTGAATGCAGCTGTCTCTAATGCATAACCCCAAAACGATAGAGACATCATAGAACGCACCATATCCAATAAAGTACGGTTACGACGTTCGGACACACCATTATGCTGTGGTGTTCCAGGTGGCGTGAGTTGTGAAACAATTCCACATTTTCTTAAATGAAGGCCAAACTCGTAACTCAAATATTCGCCTCCGCGATCAGATCGTAGAAACTTTATTTTCTTGTTACGATGATTCTCTACTTCACTCTGAAATTCTTTGAACTTTTCAAATGTTTCAGACTTGTGTTTCATCAAGTAGATATACCCATATCTACTCAAATCATCTGTGAAGGTTAGAATATAATGATACCCGCCGCGTGCTTCAACATTCATCGGACCGCATACATCGGTATGTATTATTTCCAACAAATCAGTAGCTCACTCCATTGTTCCGGAGAACGGAGTTTTAGTCATCTTGCCCATGGGGCATGGTTCGCAAGTATCAAATGATTCATAATCAAGAGATTTCCAAAAGTCCATCCGCATGGAGTTTCTTCATGTGCTTTACACCAATATGACCTAAACGGCAGTGCCACAAGTATGTTGCACTATCATTATCAACTTTGCATCTTTTGGCATCAATATTATGAATATGTGTATCACTACGATCGAGATTCAACAAGAATAAACCATTCACAAGGGTGCATGATCACGAGGGATATTATTCATATAAACAGAATAACCGTTATTCTCTGACTTAAATGAATAACCGTCTTGCAATAAACAATATCCAGATATAATGTTTTATGCTCAACGCAAGCACCAAATAACCATTATTTAGGTTTAATACTAATCCCGAAGGTATTACGAGCGTGTCGATATTGATCATATCAATCTTGGAGACACTTCCAACACATATCGTCACCTCGCCCTCAGCTAGTCTCCGTTACTCTGCAGCTCCTGCTTCAAGTTACTAATATTAGCAACTGAATCGGTATCAAATACCCAGACGCTGCTACGAGCACTAGTGAGGTACATATCAATAACATGTATATCAAATATACCTTTGTTCACTTTGCCATCCTTCTTATCCGCCAAATACTTGGGGCAGTTCCGCTTCCAGTGACCAGTTCCTTTGCAGTAGAAGCACTCAGTTTCAGGCTTGGGTCCAACTTTGGGTTTCTTCGTGGGAGCGGCAGCTTGCTTTCCGTTCTTCTTGAAGTTCCCCTTCTTTCCCTTGCCCTTTTTCTTGAAACTAGTGATCTTGTTAACCATCAACACTTGATGCTCCTTCTTGATTTCTACCTCCGCCGATTTCAGCTTCGCGAAGAGCTCGGGAATCGTCTTCTCCATCCCTTGCATATTATAGTTCATCACGAAGCCTTTATAGCTTGGTGGCAGTGACTGAAGAACTCTGTCAATAACACTCTCAACCGGAAGATCAATTCCCAGCTGAGTCAAGTGGTTGTGGTACCCAGACATTCTGAGTAAGTGTTCACGGATAGAACTGTTCTCCTCCATCTTACAGCTAAAGAACTTGTTGGAGACTTCATATCTCTCAACCCGGGCATTAGCTTGAAATATCAATTTCAGCTCTTGGAACATCTCATATGCTCCGTGGCGTTCAAAACGCTTTTGCAGTCCCGGTTCTAAGCCGTAGAGCATGGCACATTGAACTATCGAGTAGTCATCAGATCGAGCCTGCCAGGCGTTCACAACGTCTGCAGCAGCTCCTGCAGCAAGTCCATCACCTAGCGGTGCATCAAGGACATAATTCTTCTGTGCAGCAATGAGGATAATCCTCAAGTTACGGACCCAGTCCGTGTAGTTGCTACCATCATCTTTCAACTTAGCTTTCTCTAGGAACGTATCAAAAACAGGGGAGCTACAACGTGAGCTATTGATCTACAACATAATTTGCAAAGACTATCAGGACTAAGTTCATGATAAATTAAGTTCAATTAATCAAATTACTAATGAACTCCCACTTAAATTAACATCCCCCAAGTTAACTAAGTGATACATGATCCAAATCAACTAGCCCATGTCCGATCATCACGTGAGATGGGATAGTCATCAATGGTGAACATCTCCATGTTGATCATATCTACTATATGACTCATGTTCGACCTTTCGGTCTCCAGTGTTCCGAGACCATGTCTGTACATGCTAGGCTCGTCAAGTTTAACCCAAGTATTCTGCTTATGTAAAACTGGCTTACACCCGTTGTATGTGAACGTAGAATCTATCACACCCGATCATCACGAGGTGCTTCAAAACGACGAACTTTAGCAATGGTGCATACTCGGGGAGAACACTTTTATCTTGAAATTTAGTGAAGGGATCATCTTATAATGCTACCGTCGTTCTAAGCAAAATAAGATGCATAAAAGATAAACATCACATGCAATCAAAATATGTGACATGATATGGCCATCATCTTGTGCTTTTGATCTCCATCTCCAAAGCATCGTCATGATCTCCATCGTCACCGGCTCGACACCTTGATCTCCATCATTGCGTCGTGGTCGTCTCGCCAACTATTGCTTCTACAACTATTGCTAACGTATAGCGATAAAGTAAAGCAATTACATGGCGCTTGCATTTCATACAATAAAGAGACAACCATAAAGCTCCTGCCGGTTGCCGATAAATTACAAAACATGATCATCTCATACAATAACGTATATCACATCATGTCTTGACCATATCACATCATAGCATACCCTGCAAAAACAAGTTAGACGTCCTCTACTTTGTTGTTGCAAGTTTTACGTGGTTGCTACGGGCTTCTAGCAAGAACCGTTCTTACCTACGGCACAAAACCACAACGGTGATTTATCAAGTTTGCTGTTTTAACCTTCAACAAGGACCGGCCGCAGTCAAATTCGATTCAACTAAAGTAGGAGAAACAGACACCCGCCAGCCACCTTTATGCAAAACAAGGTGCATGTCTGTTGGTGGAACCGGTCTCATGTACGTGGACATGTAAGGTTGGTCCGGGCCACTTCATCTTACAATACCGCCGAATCAAAATAAGACGTTGGTCATAAGAAGTATGACGATCACCGCCCATAACTCTTTGTGTTCTACTCGTGCATATCATCTACGCATAGACCTGGCTCTGATACCACTGTTGGGGAACGTTGCATGGAAAACAAAAAAAATTCTACGCACACGCAAGATCTATCCATGGAGATGCATAGCTACGAGAGGGGGAGTGTGTCTACGTACCCTCGTAGACCGTAAGCGGAAGCGTTAGAACAACGCGGTTGATGTCGTCGAACAACTTCACGATCCAACCGACCGAGTACCGAACGTACGGCACCTCCGCGTTCAGCACACGTTCAGCTCGGTGACGTCCTCGACTTCTTGATCCAGCAAGACGGCGAGGTAGTGGATGAGTTCCGGCAGCACGACGGCGTGGTGACGGTGATGGTGATGCTATCTCCGCAGGGCTTCGCCCAAGCACTGCGAAAATATGACCGAGGGACGGAACTGTGGAGGGGGCGCCGCACACGGCTAAGACAATGTTGTGTCTCCTTTGGGGCTCCCCCTCTCCTCTATTTATATATGTGTAGGGGCTTGGAGTAGAAGGAATAGTGCCACATGAACAGTACCACATGAATAGTACCACGTGAATAGTACACACGTGGACTTGGACTCCAAAGTCCAATCCTATTCCTACTAGGACTCTCCTTTTTTTCCTTCCCTAGCTGCGTGGGCTTTTGAAGACTTGGTGCGCCTGGCCCAATAAGGCCAGGACGCCTCCCCTTAGCCCATGCCAGCCCTTGGGACGTGGTGGACCCACTTGTGGACTTCCGGACCCCTCCGGAATCCTCCGGAACCTTCTGGAAGCTTCCCGGTACAATACCGAAAGAACTGCACCTTTTTCCGGAACCCAAAATATGACTTCCCATATATAAATCTTTACCTCTCGACCATTCCGAGACTCCTCGTGATGTCCGGGATCTCATCCGGGACTCCGAACAACATTCGGTTACCAATTCACAAAACTCATATAACACTATATCGTCAACGAACGTTAAGCGTGCGGACCCTACGGGTTCGGGAATGATGTAGACATGACTGAGACGCCTCTCCGGTCAATAACCAATAGCGGAACCTGGATGCTCATATTGGTTCCTACATATTCCACGAAGATCTTATCGGTCGAACCGCAGTGACAACATACGTAATTCCCTTTGTCCGTCGGGATGTTACTTGCCCAAGATTCGATCGTCGGTATCTCCATACCTAGTTCAATCTCGTTACCGGCAAGTATCTTTACTCGTTCCATAATACATCATCCCGTAACTAACTCCTTAGTCACTTTGCTTGCAAGCTTCTTATGATGAGCATTACCGAGAGGGCCCAGAGATACCTCTCCGAAACACGGAGTGACAAATCCCAGTCTCGATCCATGCCAACTCAACATACACCTTCGGAGATACCTGTAGAGCATCTTTATGATCACCCAGTTACGTTGTGACTTTTGATAGCACACAAGGTATTCCTCCGGTATTCGAGAGTTGCATGATCTCATGGTCGGAGGAACATGTATTTGACATTCAAGAAAGTAGTAGCAATAAACAGAACGATCATATGCTAAGCTAACGGATGGGTCTTGTCCATCACATCATTCTCCTAATGATGTGATCCCGTTATCAAATGACAACTCATGTCTATGGTTAGGAAACCTTAACCATCTTTGATCAACGAGCTAGTCTAGTAGAGGCTCACTAGGGACACGGTATTTGTTTATGTATTCACACATGTATTTAAGTTTCCGGTCAATACAATTCTAGCATGAATAATAAACCATTATCATGAACAAGGAAATATAAAATAATAACAACTTTATTATTGCCTCTAGGGCATATTTCCATCATATAGTTTGTTTGCTTTTTAGTTTGTCACAATCATCTTTGCTGAACACACCTTTTTGAGAGGGACACACATTATTCATGATTTTTTAGAATACTCTATGTGCTTCACTTATATCTTTTGAGCTAGGCAGTTGCTCTAGTGCTTCACTTATATCTTTTAGAGCACGGCGGTGGTTATATTTTAAATAAATAGTTGCACTCTCATGCTTCACTTATATCTTTTTGAGAGTCTAATGAATAGCAATGGTAATATGCACGGGTTATGAATTTGGTCCTGATATGATAGGTATTCAAGAGGGATATAAGAAAAACTTTCATGTAGATAATTGAATATGAAAAGTGTGATTCCTTGCAATAGTTTTGCGATATTAAGATGGTAAAATGTGGGAGGTATTAGTAGATAATTGTGGTTTAGTAAGAATATTGGTGTTAAGGTTTGTGATTGCCGAAGCATGCACGTATGATCTATCGTTATGCTAAGAAGTTGGAGCATGATTTATTGTTGATTGTCTACCTTATGAGTGGCGGTCGGGGACAAGCGATAGACTTGTCCTACCAATCTACCCCTCTAGGGGCATGCGTAGTAGTACTTTGCTTCGAGGGCTAATAAACTTTCGCAATAAGTATGTGAGTTCTTTATGACTAATGTGAGTCCATGGATTATACACACTCTCACCCTTCCGCAATTTGCTAGCCTCTTCGGTACCGTGCATTACCCTTTCTCACATCAAGAGTTGGTGCAAACTTCGCCGGTGCATTCAAACCCCGTGATATGATATATTCTATCACACATAAACCTCCTTATATCTTCCTCAAAACAGCCACCATACCTACCTATCATGGCATTTCCATAACCATTCCGAGATATATTGCCATGCAACTTCCACCGTTCCGTTTTTATGACACGCATCGTCATTGTCATATTGCTTTGCATGATCATATAGCTGACATAGTATTTGTGGCTCAACCACCGTTCATCATTTTTATACATGTTACGCTAGCATCATTGCACATCCTGGTACACTACCAGAGGCATTCATATAGAGTCATATTTTTTTTCTAGTATCGAGTTGTAATATTGAGTTGTAAGTAAATAAAAGTGTGATGATCATCATTATTAGAGCATTGTCCCAGTGAGGAAAGGATGATGGAGACAATGATTCCCCCACAAGTCGGGATGAAACTCCGGACAAAAAAAAAAGAGGCCAAAAAGAGCCATGAAAAAAAATGAGAGAAAAAGAGAGAAGGGGCAATGTTATTATCCTTTTTCCACACTTGTGCTTCAGTGTAGCATCATGTTTTTCATATAGAGAGTCTCCTATTTTGTCACTTTCATATACTAGTGGGAATTTTTCATTATAGAACTTGGCTTGTATATTCCGATGATGGGCTTCCTCAAATGCCCGAGGTCTTCATGAGCAAGCAAGTTGGATGCACACCCACTTAGTTTTCATTTTGAGCTTTCATACACTTATAGCTCTTAGTGCATCCGTTGCATGGCAATTCCTACTCCTCGCATTGACATCAATTGATGGACATCTCCATAGCCCGTTGATTAGCCTCGTCGATGTGAGACTATCTTCTTATTTTTGACTTCTCTTATTTATCTCTACCACCACACTCTATTCCACCCATAGTGCTATATCCATGGCTTGCGCTCATGTATTGCGTGGGAGTTGAAAAGGCTGAAGCGCGTTAAAAAGTATGAACCAATTGCCCAGCTTGTCATCGGGTTAGTGCATGATAAATACTTTGTGTTAAGAAGATGGAGCATGACAGGATTATATGATTTTGTTGGGATAATGTTCTTTACCATTTTTATTTTCAAAGACATGATTGTTTATTAGTATGCCTGAGTATTGATGTCTTTATATCAAATTATAGACTATTGCTTTGAATCATTCGGATCTTATTGTTCATACCGTAAGAGAGATTACATGATGAAACATGATAGGTAGCATTCCACGTCAAAAATTCTGTTTTTATCATTTACCTACTCGAGGACGAGCAGGAATTAAGCTTGGGGATGCTTGATACGTCTCCAACGTATCTATAATTTTTGATTGTTCCATGCTATTATAGTATCAATCTTGGATGTTTTAAATGCAATTATATGCCATTATGTATCATTTTTTGGGACTAACCTATTAACCCAGTGCCAAGTGCCAGTTGTTGTTTTCTACTTGTTTTTGCCTTCTCAGAAAATCATTATCAAAAAGTGTCCAAACGAGAAAAAAACTTTGGATTAATTTTTTCTGGACCAAAATAGACCCAGGATGCTTCAGGAGAAGACCAGAAGAGCCACGAGGAGGCGGCAAGCCTGGAGGGCGCGCCCAGGGGGGTAGGGTGCGCCCCCCAGGCTTGTGGGCCCTTCGTGGCTCCTCTTGACCTAATTCCAATGCTATAAATTCCCAAATATTCCAAAACCAATAGAGAGCCAGAAGAGAAAACCTTTCCGCCGCCGCAAGCCTCTGTTCTTCCACGATCCCATCTGGAGGCCTTTTCCGGCACTCTGCCGGAGGGGGAATCAATCACGAAGGGCTTCTTCACCAACCTTGCTGCCCTTCCGATGATGTCTGAGTAGTTTACCACAGACCCACGGGTCCATAGATAGTAGCTAGATGGCTTCTTATCTCTCTTTGATCTTCAATACCATGTTCTCCTCGATGTTCTTGGAGTTCTATCTGATGTAATCTTCTTTTGCGGTGTGTTTGTTGGGATCCGATGAATTGTGAGTTTATGATCAGATTATTCATGAGAAATATTTGAGTCTTCTCTGAACTCTTTTATGCATGATTATTATAGCTTTGTATTTCTCTCCGATCTATCGATTTGGTTTGGCCTACTAGATTGATTTGTCTTGCAATGGGAGAGGTGCTTTGTGATGGGTTCAATCTTGCGGTGCTCAATCCCAGTGACAGAAGGGGACATGGAACGTATTTGTATTGTTGCCATTAAGGATAAAAAGATGGGGTTTAATCATATTGCTTGAGTTTACTTTGTCTACATCATGTAATCTTGCTTAAGGCGTTACTCTGTTCGATACTTAATACCCTAGATGCATGCTGGATAGCGATCGATGGGTGGAGTAATAGTAGTAGATGCAGGCAGGAGTCGGTCTACTTGTCTCAGACGTGATGCCTATATACATGATCATTGCCATGAATCCGTCATAATTATTTGCTTTTCTATCAATTGCCCAACAATAATTTGTTTACCCACCGTATGCTATGTGTTCGAGAGAGAAGCCTCTAGTGAAAACTATGGCCCCCGGGTCAACTTTATCATATATAAAAAACCTCAAAATACCTTGCTGCAATTTATTTACTTTTATTTTAATTAGTATTTTAGTTTATCTATTTATGTCTATAAGATTTAATCCTTGCAAATAACCGCTAAGAGGATTGACAACCCTCTTATTTGCGTTGGGTGCAAGTGTTTGCTCTTGTGTGTGCAGGTGCGCTTAACGGAATTTTGCTTGGTTCTCCTATTGGATTGATAACCTTGGTTTTTAACTGAGGGAAATACTTATCTCTACTGTACTACATCATCCTCTCCTCTTCAGGGAAATACCAATGCAGACTACAATTAGCAGTCAGTCGGATTTACCCTTGTCATTTTGGGGATACGCTCTAGAAACTGCAGCTTTCACACTAAATAGGGTACCATCAAAGTCCGTAGATAAGACACCATATGATATATGGACTACGAAGAGTCATAGTTTGTCTTTTCTAAAAGTTTGGGGATGTGAAGCATATGTCAAGCGAATCCAGTCGGACAAGCTCACACCCAAATCGGACAAGTGCATATTCGTGGGATATCCAAGGGAAACCTTGGGATATTACTTCTACAACCATGAAGAGGGCAAAGTGTTTGTCGCTCGACATGGAGTTTTCCTTGAGAAAGTGTTTCTCAATCGGAAGGCTAGTGGGAGGACCGTCCGACTCGAAGAAATTCGAGAACCACACGGGGACGTTCCGGTAGGTGATTCTGTCACACCGGAGTTAGTCAGGGAACCCGTAGTGGAGTCGACGCCAGTTCCACGGAGGTCATAAAGGTTGTGCAATATGCACGACTGCAATGTGTTGTTCTTGGAGAACAACGAGCCGACTACATATGCCGAAGCGATGGTGAGCCCTGATTCCGAGTTATGGCTTGAGGCCATGTGATCTGAATTAAAGTCCATGGATGATAATCAAGTTTGGAACTTGGTTGATCTGCCAGATGGTGTTCAAGCCATTGAGTGCAAATGGATCTTTAAGAAGAAAACTGATATGGACGGAAATTTCACGGTCCATAAGGCTCGACTTGTCGCTAAAGGTTATCGACAAGTTCGAGGAGTTGACTACGATGAGACTTACTCACCGGTAGCGATGCCTAAATCAATTCGGATCATTCTTGCTATAGCTACATATTTTGACTATGAGATATGGCAGATGGATGTCAAAATGGTTTTCCTTAATGGAAATTTAACTGAGGATGTGTATATGACATAGCCTGAGGGTTTTGTCGATCCAAAGAATTCTAGCATGGTATGCAAGCTTCAGAGATCCATTTATGGATTAAGGCAAGCATCTCAGAAATGGAACATTCGTTTTAATGAAGTGGTCAAAGAGTTTGGCTTCATCAAGAACGATTGTGATCATTGTGTATTCAAGAAGGTTAGTGGGAGCTCAGTAGCATTTCTGATCTTATATGTGGATGACATATTGTTGATTGGAAATGATGTTCAGATGCTTGAATCTATCAAGGGCTCATTGAAAAATAGTTTTTCGATGAAGGACTTGGGAGAAGCAGCTTATATTTTGGGAATCAAGATCTATAGAGATAGATCGAGAAAGCTTATTGGATTAAGCCAGAGTGCGTATATTGACATGTTGTTTAAGCGGTTCAACATGCAAGATGCCAAGAAGGGTTTCTTGCCCATGTCACATGGCATTAGTCTTAGCAAGACTCAGAGTCCTTCGACTCCTGATGAACAAAGACGCATGGATGGGATTCCGTATGCTTCGGCTGTTGGGTCCATCATGCATGCTATGGTATGTACTCGTCCCGATGTTAGCTTTGCTCTCAGCGTGGTGGGCAGATACCAGTCTGATCCAGGTGAGAGTCACTGGACAGCAGTTAAGAATATCCTTAAGTACTTGAGAAGGACTAAGGATATGTTCCTGGTTTATGGAGGTGAGGATGAGCTTGTTGTAAAGAGTTACACCGATGCTAGTTTCCAAACCGATAGGGATGATAGTCGATCGCAATCTGGGTTTTTGTTCATTCTGAACGGAGGAGCAGTGAGCTGGAGGAGTTCCAAGCAAGATACGGTAGCTGATTCTACAACAGAGGCCGAGTACATTGCGGCTTCTGAAGCTGGAAAAGAAGCTGTTTGGGTGAAGAATTTTATTTTTGATCTTGGTGTGGTTCAGAGCGCGTCCAATCGATTGGACCTCTATTGTGATAATAGTGGTGCTATCGCGCAAGTCAAGGAACCACGGAACCATCATAAAACCCAACACATACTCTGGCGTTTTAACCTTATTCGCGACATTGACGAGAGAGGTGATGTAAACATATGCAAGGTACACACGGATGCAAATGTTGTTGATCCATTTACGATGCCTCTCCCACGGCCGAAGCATGAGGTACACATGAGTTCCATGGGCAAGTGGGAGACTGTTGGAGATATGCCCTAGAGGCAATCATGTGATGATGATATTTCCCTATGTATTCAATAGTATTTTGTATTGTCCTCAAACATCATCAATGATATGTATCAATAGGTATGTGACTTGTTTGTGGAACTATGTATTGTATGATGATCGTTCTAATGGTCCCTAGTTGATAAGGTTATGCGGACACATATCCTTGACTAGAATATGACTCGGTTGATTACTATGTTTCACAAGTCATGTCACTACTGCAGGAATGCCTAGCAGTGGCGGGTGCAAAATGGGCAATAGTGGTGGGCTAGGGGCCCAAGCAAGCCCGCCACTGACCTCCCACCACTGCTAAAAGGCCACCAGTGGCGGGCGGGCCGCCCACCACTGCTAACCAATTAACAGTGGCGGGCATGAAGTAGCACCCGCCACTACTAAATGGGTGCACCATAGCAAGGATGCACCATAGCAGATGCACCACTGGCGAGCACAGTGCTCTACCCGCCACTGCTAGTAATTTTCAAATTTTAAAAAAAATGCACGTACTGTACTGATATATACACAGTACTGTTCACATACATCATCATCAATTTACAAATTTGCATAGGCTCACACAGATCATCGATGTTCTAAATCGATGACAACCCACAAGTATAGGGGATCAATTGTAGCTTTTCCGATAAATAAGAGTGTCGAACCCAACGAGGAGCTAAAGGTAGAATCAATATTCCCTTCAAGTTCTATCGACCACCAATACAACTCTACGCGCACTTAACGTTCGCTTTACCTAGAACAAGTATAAAACTATTTTGTAGGTGATAGGATAGGTTTGCAAGAATAAAACTAGAAGTACTTTGCGAGAATAAAACTACGAGTAATTTGCAAGATAATAAAAGTTAGTTGTTTAGTAGAAAGCTTTTGTAACACAAGAGAATGATTTGTCCCTAGGCAATCGATAACTAGACCGGTAATCATTGTTGCAATTTTATATGAGGGAGAGGCATGAGCTAACGTACTTTCCATACTTGGATCATATGCACTTATGATTGGAACTCTAGCAAGCATCCGCAACTACCAAAGATCATTAAGGTAAAACCCAACCATAGCATTAAGTATCAAGTCCTCTTTACTCCCATACGCAACAACCCCCTTACTCCGGTGTAAGCTTCTGTCACTCTAGCCGCCCACCATAAGAGAATTATGAACATATTGCAAACCCTACAGCGGGAATCCCTCACGCTTGCGCGACACGGAGGGCACCATAGGACAGCACCAAAATAAAATGTACAAGTCAAACCAATCATGACCATCAATCAACCCATAGGACAAAACGAATCTACTCAAACATCATAGGATGGCCACAAATCATTGGATAATAATATGTAGCATTAAGCACCATGTTTAAGTAGAGAATTACAGTGGGAAAAGAGAGGTTACACCGCTGCATAGAGGGGGAGAGAGTTGGTGTTGACGGCGGCGAAGTTGTTGGTGTACATCGACGCCATGATGATTGCCCTGGCGGCGTTCCGGCGCCACCGGGAGAGAGGGGGAGAGAGCCCCCCTCCTTCTTCTTCTTCCTTGATCTCCCCCCTAGATGGGAGGAGAGTTTCCCCTCTGGTTCTTGGCCTCCATGGCACCCGGAGGGCCGAGAGCCCCTCCGAGATTGGATCTCTCTCTCTGTTCTCTTCTGTTTCGCTCTCCTGTTTTCTGGCCCTTCACCGTTTCTTAAATTCCCGGAGATCCGTAACTCCGATTGGGCTGAAATTTTAACACGATTTTCTTCTGGATATTATCTTTCTTGTGGCGAAAGAAGGTGGTCAACTGACTTACGAGGTGCTCACGAGCCACCAGGGCGCGTTTGCCCCCCCCCCCCAGGCGCGCCCTGGTGCCTCGTGGCCACCTCGGACACCGTCTTGCATTGATTCTTCTTCCCAAAAATCACATATATTCCAAAATGAATCTCCGTAAATTTTTATCGCGTTTGCACTTCGTTTGATATGGATATTTTGTGAAACAAAAAACATGCAGCAAACAGGAGCTGGCACTGGGCACTGGATCAATATGTTAGTCCCAAAAATAATATAAAATGTTGCCAAAAATATGTGAAAGTTGTAGAATATTGGCATGAAACAATCAAAAATTATAGATACGACGGAGACGTATCAGCATCCCCAAGGTTAATTCCTGCTCGTCCTCGAGTAGGTAAATGATAAAAAAGATTATTTTTGATGTGGAATGCCACCTAGCATAATCTTGATCATATAATCTAATCATGGCATGAATATTAAGACACGAGTGATTCAAAGCAATAGTCTATAATTTGATATAAAGACATCAATACTCAGGCATCCCAACAAACAATCATGCTTTTTAGAATAAAAATGCTAAAGAACGCTATCCCTACAAAATCATATAGCCTTGTCATGCTCTATCTTCTTAACACAAAATATAATTCATGTACTACCCCGGTGTCAGCCAAGCAATTGGTTCATACTTTTTAACGCGCTTCAGTTTTTTCAACCCCCACGCAATACATGAGCGCAAGTGTAACACCCCCAAATCTTAACCCTGTCATTAAGCTAATTAATTAGCCATGTCATCATATTCATCCTAAATAAGTTGCATTTAGAAAATAATCCAACTTTAAGTTCAAATTGAAAATTCAAATACAAGTCAAATTATTACTTCTTCAAATAATTAAACAAAATAGTTCATAATATTGCAAAAATTCCCAAAGCTATTATAAAAATAAAATAAACATTTTTATAATTCCCAAATTGACTCTAACATCATGAAAACAGAGCCAAAACAGCACCCTTTAACCATTGCTATTTAATTAAAATTCAAATGAATTCATTTAAATCCCAAACCCATTGTGGCAGTGTAGAATATTGCAGGGTATTTAATTTGGCAAGTTTCCCATTTTTCTAAACTCATTTGCAATTAAAAGAAAATGCCAAACAGTAAAGAAAATAGAAAACAGAAAAGAATAAAAGAAAAAGCCCTAAAGCTATTGTGCAACTGGGCCCTAGTGGCCACAGTGCACCGCGGCCCAGCCCAGCCGCGTCGTCTCCCTCCTCGCGATGCTGTCGCCCGCACAGCCCCCCCCCCTCTCGCGCGCTTGACAGCGCGCGGCTGCAGCCGCGGGCGCCTGCAAGAACCCCCTCGTCCCCCCTGCAACCCTAGCCGCCCCCATACTCCCCCTCGTTCGCCCTCTCCCTCTCTGCATCGCTCCTCCCCGAGCGCAGCCGTCACCGCCGCTGCTCTTCCGCGCGGCCACCGTACCCTCCTCGCCGCCCCAGCATGTCCAGGAGCTTCCCCGGCCTCGGCTTCGTCTACGGCGCCAATAGATCGTCACCGAGGAGCTCCACCGCCGTCGCCCGTGTCGCCTTATTCACCCACGGCCGCCGAGATCGCCGTCGCCGTTCCGGCCGCTCCGCGCCTCCCCGAGCCCGCTACCACCCCCTACGACCCCCGCAGTGAGCAGCCGCACCGGATCCCCTCCTTCCTTCCCTTCTTTTCACGCCATATCCGCCGCATTTAGCTAGGCCGTACCCGCCACCGCCGTTGCGCTCGTCGCCGTGGCCATCGACGCCGCAGCTCACGTCCGAGCGCGTAGTCGTGCTCGGCGCGCTCGCACGAACCCAACGCCGCCAACCACAGCTCCTGCCGTGCTCCCTACCCCCGTATCCAAACTCGCCCGAACTCCGGCGCCGCTTACGGGCTCGCCGCCGTTGATGTAGTGCCTCCCCGGCCACGGCACCACCGCAGAACGACGCGGCGCAGGCCCAGCTTTCGAACGCGCCATCGCACGGACCCGAAGACCCTCTGTAGGCGTTTTGCGACGCAGCCCCGCCGCTCGCCGCCGCGGATTTGGTCGCCGGAGTAACTCCGGCGACGCCGTTGACCTGTCCGCCGACGTGGCCTCCCCCTGTGTCGATGACAAGTGGGCCCGGTGGGTCCAGTTGACTGGGTTGACCCAGTCAACTGTGCTGACTGGGCAACCCAGTCACTGACATGCGGGCCCCCCTCGCTAATTAAAATGATTTTATAAATAATTAATCTATTAATTAATCTAATTACTAATTAGCCACTGACAGATGGGGCCCACCCCCTAATTAATCTTTAATTAGTTTAATTAATCCCTAATTAGTTCACTGTGTATGACATGTGGGTCCCACTGGTCAGGTTTGACCCTGGCCAGCTGGGTTTGACCGATGATGTCACCCAGACGTCATGCTGACGTCACAAGTTACTGTTTTGGATAATTCGAATTTAATAATTTAATTTAATTCCAGAAATTTCAGAAAATGATTAAAAACTTTGAAAATCATATAAAATAAACCGTAACTCGGATGAAAATAATTTATATATGAAAAATGATCAGAAAAATCCAACGAATCCGAATATGTCATCTGCATGCATGTTAGAATCCTCTAAGTAGGTGAACATGGAACTTTTTGCCTGTATCCGATAAATGAATAGTGTCTGACTTTGGTAAAATAATTCCAAATAAATTCCTAAAACATCTAAAATATTTAGTGATGCAATATATCACCCCTGCATATCATTTAGGCATGTCATGCATAGTGATTGCATTTGAATGCTTGTATTTATCTGTTTCCTCCCCCTCTTCTCTCCGATAGACCCCGAGACCGACGCTGCCCCCCGAGTACGACTACACCCCTGACGTCCAGCCACTTGCAGCAAAGCTTCCAGGCAAGCAAAACCCCCTTGATCATTCCTATATCACCTATTCCTTCTTCCCCATGCTTGCATTTGATTTTGCTACTGTAATTGATTGCTCCTATTCTGATGCATACCCTGATTTTGTAACTGCTGTTGATACTTTACCTGCTATCCTAAATGCTTAGCATAGGTTGCTTAACGATCCTTCAGTGGCCCTACACCCTTGTCCGTATTGCCTTGGTTTATTATCAATGACTCGATCAGAGTGATCGATGTTCAGAGACCGACACAGCACCTCACACCCCCTTAGTTGTACGACTCTGCAGAGCTACTATCGAGTGCCGAGGGTGATACCTCCTATCTCACTCCTGATGATATCTCTGTAGCGTAGCTAGTCGGTAGTGGGTTATCGAGGGTGATTCCTCTTTCACCACCTCCGATGATGCCTCTGTCGTACAACCCCTCAAGTGTGAACCCATCGAGGGTGATTCCTCCTAGTTCACCTTGACGACAAGAACACACTGTTGCCTTAAACTGTTGTCCCTTCTAACTGTTACTGCGGGACTGAAGGGACATGCGGTACCACCCCGGTAGAGGTGGACCTGAGTTCCCGACAGTCTCTTGAGAGTCGGGTTGACCTGGAGGGTACCCGCGAGATAATTACGAGGCGCGGCCGGGCAGGCGGAGACCGCCCTAGAAAGGGATGGGCCTGACCCTTGTTGCACTTCCTCGAGAAGGGGCGACAGGAGTACTGATCGTCTCCTCAAGCTCCTAATAATTCACTAACGGATTTGGGTATTTGATCAGAGTTGGCCACTGGCCTATACGCACTACCACCACGTGGGATAATGGTTTAATGGGGCCCTCGGCGTCGTATGTATCAGCCGTAAGCTCTATCAGATGTCCAGTTCAGCATTGTGGCCGGGTCGGATCGTGCCATCCAGGAGAGGGGTGGCGCTGGATCCACCTTGCGCACAACGACCCGGAGTGCAACGGGCGATGGGCCCAAGATCCCTGAGCACTTAGGATGTAGGCCGGCGGGGACCTCTCTGCTGAGCCTAGGTAGGACTACGTCGTGTCGATCAGCCGAGGCCGGGCATGACCCGGAAAAGTGTGTCTGGCCAGAGTTAATCGAGCGTGTTGGATAACAGTAGCAGTGGCGGAGGCAAGGGGGGGCGAGCAGGGGCCTGCCCCCCCCCCCCTAACGATCAAGCAAAAGCTGAACGTGTAGTACGTAATTAGGATAACACAGGTGATTATGTGTGTACTTGCCCCCCCCCTATCTCTAACGTAAAGCAGAAAAAGAAAGGGAAATCCCATGAGAGGAAGCCCACTCGTCAGTCGTGACAAGGTGTTTCCGTCGGTTGCTAGCTTGGCGTCAATTGCGGCAGCTCTCCGGTGATTAATCTGTGATTGCGGTAGCCCTAAAAATTCTGTGATTGCGATCGTTGCGCCGCAGCCGTCCTTTACCCCTGCTGCCTCCTGCCCTCCTGCCCTCTTGCTAGCAATCAACAATTTGAATCATACACCGGCGCCGCGACGATGATCTGCCGATGTCCTATGGCTGCACTTGATCTCGTTCTCTAGCCACTAATTAGGCAGCTAGCCAAGGTTAGCACTATCTATATACTTCCTACTACTACGAAACATATCTCAAATTTGATCTTGCGTGTCGAAAATACTACTACTAACATTTCTCAGTTTTGATCTTGCGTGTCAGAATACTAATCTCAGATTTTAATTTTTTCGGTTTTCTGACATGTGATGCTAATTGGGGGACTTGTAGTTTAGCATCTATGAGCAAAGAAAGCGCCGCCAAACAGCATAAAGATGCATTCATTTTTGAAGCATGTTGCTTTGAGTTCTCAAACTAAAATGATAGATGACAACACTGCATGATAATCTACTCCGAAATAAAATTAGCAGCTAAGATCTCTTTTGATAAAATAAAAATCAACATATTGGGCAGTCATGGAGGCAAATTTATGCTAATACATTTTTTGGAACAAGCTAATACAAATTTAATGGTTTTCTCTTCATATGAAGCGGAATGTTATGATAGTTATTTTTTGCACTGGATTTTTTGTACTAGCTTTGCTTGCCCCCCCCCCCCCCCCTATAACCAAATCCTGGCTCCGCCCCTGAACAGTAGTGCACCCCTGCAGGGAAGTTATCTATTCGAATAGCCGTGTCCACGGTAACAGGACGCTCAGTGTTGTATCCCGATCTATTACAACTTGAACTGAATACATGTTACTTTAATTGTAAGCTCCGGGATCGCTTTCTCGCAGGGAGTCGAGGAAGGATCTCTAGGCTTTACTACTACATGCTTGTTACTTTATGTTATGCTTCTAATCTGCACTCTTCTAATGCTGCAAGACGCTGCAAGATGCTAGTCTTCGATAGGCTCGACTTTCCCATCTATTCTAGCATTTCTGCAGTCTAGTCCACAATTACAGCCATTCCCTTTGATACCGATGCATACTTTGCATAGTTCTGATGTAAGTCTTGCGAGTACTTTGGATGAGTACTCACGGTTGCTTTGCTACCTCTTTTCCCCATACCCGTTTGCTGCGACCAGATGACGGAGCCCCGGAGCCAGCTGCCCCAGTCGACGACTACTGCTACCCCGACGGAGCTTATTACTATGTGGAGACCGACGGCCAGGAGTAGTTTAGGAGGCTCCCAGACAGGAGACCTTGCCTCTTTCGATCAGAGCCATTGTTTGTTTTCGCCTTCTTAAGGCAACCTTGTTTAACTTTGTGTCTGTACTCAGAGACTGTTGTTGCTTCCCCTGACTCTTGTGTAACTCTAGCTTATGTATTCGAGCCCTCGAGGCCCCTGGCTTGTAATATAAAGCTTGTATTATTTTATTTTGTGTCTAGAGTTGTGTTGTGATATCTTCCCGTGAGTCCCTGGGCTTGATCGTGTGCATTGGCGTGTATGATTTGCGCACGGTCGGGCCTGGGGCGTCACAGCAAGCCATGGATATAGCACTATGGGTGGAATAGAATGTGGTGGTAGAGGTTAGTATGGAGAAGACAAAAAAGGAGGAAAGTCTCACATCGACGTGGCTAATCAACGGGCTATGGAGATGCCCATCAATGGATGTCAATGCGAGGAGTAGGGATTGCCATGCAACAGATGCACTAAGAGCTATAAGTGTATGAAAGCTCAAACTGAAAACTAAGTGGGTGTGCATCCAACTTGCTTTCTCTTTTTTCCCCTTTTTTTCTTTTTTTTCTTGGGCTAGGGCAATTGAGGAAGCCCATCATCGGAATATACAAGCCAAGTTCTATAAGGAAAAATTCCCACTACTATATGAAAGTGACAACATAGGAGACTCTCTATATGAAAAACATGGTGCTACTTTGAAGCACAAGTGTGGAAAGGATAGTAACATTGCCCCTTCTCTCTTTTTCTCTCATTTCATTTTTTTTGTTTTCTCTTTTTTCCCCTTTTTTTCTTTTTTTTTCTTGGGCTCTTTTTGGCCTCACTTTTTTTTTCTTTTTTTTTGTCCGAAGTCTCATCCCGACTTGTGGGGGAATCATAGTCTCCATCATCCTTTCCTCACTGGGACAATGCTCTAATAATGAATAACGATGATCATCACACTTCTATTTACTTACAACTCAAAAAATTATAACTCGATACTAGAACAAAGTATGAGTCTATATGAATGCCTCTGGCAGTGTACCAGGATGTGCAATGATCCAGCGTAGCAAACATATCTAAAAATGGACAAGCCATGAAAATATCATGCTAGCTATCTTACGATCATGCAAAGCAATATGACTCAAGTCATGTATATGATGATGATGGAAGTTGCATGGCAATATATCTCGGAATGGCTATGGAAATGCCATAATAGGTAGGTATGGTGGCTGTTTTGAGGAAGATATAAGGAGGCTTATGTGTGATAGAGCGTATCATATCACGGGGTTTGGATGCACCGGCGAAGTTTGCACCGACTCTCGAGGTGAGAAAAGGGCAATGCACGGTACCGAAGAGGCTAGCAAATTGCGAAAGGGTGAGAGTGCGTATAATCCATGGACTCACATTAGTCATAAAGAACTCACATACTTATTGCGAAAGTTTATTAGCCCTCGAAGAAAAGTACTACTACGCATGCCCCTAGGGGGGAGGTTGGTAGGAGTTAACCATCGCGCGCCCCCGACCTCCACGCAAAGGACGACAATCAATAATAAACCATGCTCCAACTTCTTAGCATAACGAGAGACTATAAGTGCATGCTTCGGGAATCACAAACCTTAACACCAATATTCCTACTAAACCACAATCATTCACTAGTACCTCCCACATATTATCATCTCAATATCGCAAAACTATTGCAAGGAATCAAACATATCATATTCAGTGATCTACAAGTTTTATGTAGGATTTTATGACTAACCATGTGAATGACCAGTTCTTGTTGACTCTCTAAATAGATACAAGTGAAGCAAGAGAGTTTAATTCTTTCTACAAAAGACCACAGTCTAATAAATATAAGTGAAGCAAAAGAACATTATTCAAATAACGGTTTTCTATATGAAGAGAAACATGCATCCAAACTTCAAATGATATAAGCGAAGCACATGAAGCATTCTATAAAGCCATACTCAAAAGATATAAGTGAAGTGCAAAGAGCATTCTATAATCAACCAAGGACTATCTCATACCAGCATGGTGCATTTATTAAAAGAAAAAATAAAAGGCACACGACGCTCCAAGAATTTACGCATATCATGTGAACAAAACAAAAACCGAAACATACCGATAGTTGTTGAATAAAGATGGGATGCCTTCCGGGGCATCCCTAAGCATAGACGCTTGAGTCTCCTTGAATATTTACTTGGGGTGCCTTGGGCATCCCCAAGCTTGAGCTCTTGCCTCTCCTCATTCTTCTCATATCAATACCTCCTCGATCTTCGAACACTTCATCCACACAAAACTTAACAAAACCTTCGTGAGATCCGTTAGTATAATAAAGCAAATCACTACTTTAAGTACTATTGCAAACCCATTCATATTTTATTTTTGCATTATACCTACTGTATTCTAACTTCTCCATGGCTTATACCTTCCGATACAATCCATAGTTTCATCAAAACAAGCAAAACAATGCATCAAAAAGATAATCTATCAAAAACAGAACAATCTGTAGTAATCTGAACATTGACCATACTTCTGTAACTCTAAAAATTCTGAAAAATTAGGAAAAAATAAAAAATTTGCATAGCAGTACTGTGTAAACATTTCAGAATTTTTTCACGTTCCAGTAAAAAATGTTAATTCACGCACTACAGCAAAAGTTTCTATTTTTGCACCGCACACACCAAACAAGCAATTTAAACATCCTAACAGTAAATCTTGGCACATTATTTTTATAATACAATGGATTTGTACAAGGGGATAATTATTTTTGTTGAAAAGTTTCTGTAAAGATTTGCAAAGTTTCCATGGGCATGAACAAAGTTCAAGGAGCCCCCCCACTTCAACGGTGCTCGTCTTTCTTACTTTCACTTTTCTTTTTGAAAAAGTTTTAGGTTCCCCTCTATATTTTTTGTTTTTGAACTTTTTAAAAGCACGCAACAGAAATAAATGACTCTCTAAAACTTCCGGGTTGTCTCCCTAGCAGCGCTTTCTTTAAAGCCATTAAGCTAGGCATAAAGTGCTCAAGTAATCGATCCACCCGGATCCCAAGGTATATCAAAGCCTATTTTAATTAACAATGGTTTGTAATTTAGTAGTGAGCACAAAGCAACATATATCATGCAATGACGAAGTCTAACTCTCTTCCTATGCTTCGACATGTCATAAAAGAACAATTCATGCACATCAAGTAAAGGCCAATGCATAGTATAAACAGTTTCTTGCAATTTTATCGCATTGGAAACATAGAGAGGTGGAGATGTAGTTCCTCTCTCATAATAATTGCAATTAGGAGCAGCAAGCACATGCATATTATATCCATTAAAATTATCATGTGCAATAGTAAAACGCAACCCATCAATATAATCCTTAATAACAGCAAACTTTTCCGATATAGTGTAGTTGGGAGAATTCAAAAAGATAATAGGACTATCATGTGTGGGTGCAATAGCAACAATTTCATTCTTAACATAAGGAACTATAGCAAGTTCATGTCCATAAGCATCATTCAAATTGGCATCATGGCCACAAGCATAGCAAGCATCAATTTCATCAAAAAGGGATATTTCAAATGAATCCAAGGGATAATAGCAATCATCATAGCATTCATCCTTCGTTAAGCACGAAGGGAAATTAAAAAATGTATGAGTTGAAGAGTTACTCTCATTAGAAGGTGGGCACGGGTAGCTAATCCGCTCTTCCTCCCTTTATTCTTCGCTCTCCTCGTCATCTTTTTCATCTAATGAGCTCACAGTGTCATCATTTTCTTCTTCCATAGGAGCCTGCAAAATATTAGTCTCTTCTTGGACAGCAGAGACTGTCTCAATAAACTCATTAATATCGGCATTGTATTCATAATTCCCATAGAAATATTTAAGTATAGCAAAATTATCAGATCTGTAGACAGCATCATCACAATCTTCATACTTTTCAAACAAAGATTCAATTTCATCAGCACACTTAAAAGCAACAAATTCTTCTATTCGTTCCACATCATAGTAATCATATATACCATTAGCATAAGAAGTCAAGGTTTCATTATCATTAAATTTACATGAAAAGGGAAGGTGTGGAGCCTTCATCCTAGACCAACAAGTATAATCATACCTCAAGCATAAATTCCAAGCATACCATTGCAAATAATCAATTTGATCCCATAAGAGTTTCCCTTTTTGAGACAAGCGACAATCCCTAAAGTATTCACGTTGATCCAACGTGTCTCCCATTATCAAGTTGAATGGGGTTTTCTCAGGATTATCAAAGTAGTGTTTAATATTTTTCACATAACGAGCATCGAGGGTTTTAGGAGGTTCCCCATCTCCATGAGTAGCAAGTACAACTAATTTTTTTTGGTGTTTCGTGTTCCATATCCATAACTAAAGATATAAAACAACTTAGAACAGAAAATAAAATCTATGTAGTGATAAAGCAAACAAGCACACACGAGCATATCAACCCCATGCTATTGCTCCCTGGCAACGGCGCCAGAAAAAGGTCTTGATAACCCACAAGTATAGGGGATCAATTGTAGCTTTTTCGATAAATAAGAGTGTCGAACCCAACGAGGAGCTAAAGGTAGAATCAATATTCCCTTCAAGTTCTATCGACCATCGATACAACTCTACGCGCACTTAACGTTCGCTTTACCTAGAACAAGTATAAAACTATTTTGTAGGTGATAGGATAGGTTTGCAAGAATAAAACTAGAAGTACTTTGCGATAATAAAACTACGAGTAATTTGAAAGATAATAAAAGTTAGTTGTTTAGTAGAAAGCTTTTGTAACACAAGAGAATGATTTGTCCCTAGGCAATCGATAACTAGACTGGTAATCATTGTTGCAATTTTATATGAGGGAGAGGCATGAGCTAACATACTTTCCGTACTTGGACCATATGCACTTATGATTGGAACTCTAGCAAGCATCCGCAACTACCAAAGATCATTAAGGTAAAACCCAACCATAGCATTAAGTATCAAGTCCTCTTTACTCCCATACGCAACAACCCCCTTACTCGGGTGTAAGCTTCTGTCACTCTAGCCGCCCATCATAAGAGAATTATGAACGTATTGCAAACCCTACAGCGGGAGTCCCTCACGCTTGCGTGACACGGAGGGCACCATAGGACAACACCAAAATAAAAGGTACAACTCAAACCAATCACGATCATCAATCAACCCATAGGACAAAACGAATCTACTCAAACATCATAGGATGGCCACAAATCATTGCATAATAATATGTAGCATTAAGCACCATGTTTAAGTGGAGAATTACAGCGGGAAAAGAGAGGTTACACCGCTGCATAGAGGGGGAGAGAGTTGGTGTTGACGGCGGCAAAGTTGTTGGTGTAGATCGCCGTCACGATGATTGCCCCGGCGGCATTCCGGCGCCACCGGGAGAGAGGGGGAGAGAGAGCCCCCCGCCTTATTCTTCTTCCTTGATCTCCCCCTAGATGGGAGGAGAGTTTCCTCTCTGGTTCTTGGCCTCCATGGCACCCGAAGGGGCGAGAGCCCCTCCGAGATTGGATCTCTCTCTCTTTGTTCTCTTCTGTTTCGCGCTCCTGTTTTCTGGCCCTTCACCGTTTCTTATATTCCCGGAGATCCGTAACTCCGATTGGGCTGAAATTTTAACATGATTTTCTTCTGAATATTATCTTTCTTGCGGTGAAAGAAGGGGGTCAACCGACTTACGAGGTGCTCACGAGCCACCAGGGCGCGTTTGCCCCCCCCAGGCGCGCCCTGGTGCCTCGTGGCCACCGCGGACACCGTCTTGCGTTGATTCTTCTTCCCAAAAATCACATATATTCCAAAATAAATCTCCTTAAATTTTTATCGCGTTTGGACTTCGTTTGATATGGATATTCTACGAAACAAAAAACATGCAATAAATAGGAACTGACACTGGGCACTGGATCAATATGTTAGTCCCAAAAATAATATAAAATGTTGCCAAAAATATGTGAAAGTTGTAGAATATTGGCATGAAACAATAAAAAATTATAGATACGATGGAGACGTATCAATCAACAAGAAAGAATATAGGAAGAATGAAATGGCTGAATAGGGTAGACATTGCTCCTCCCAGTAGCCTTCTACTCAACCATTCTTTCCTGATTGGATCTCACCTGCAAAAGAAAAAGAATAAGAAGCCATGAAGCCACTAACGACCATGATCACTAACTAATTAGGATCATTTTAAGGCAAGAAAAGGACATGGTATTTATATATAGCTATTAATTACCCAAATCATTGACACATACACATTCAGTTATGGACTTGCCTATACTAGAATAGCAGCAGCATATGTGTATTGCAAGAAGATGCTTGCAAATGGTTAAATTTTGAGGCGGATCGAAGCATGACCTGGGTGAGGTGGTTATGGTTCATCTCTCTATGGCCTTGGCAGTGAGCTCCCTTTCCCTTGTTCTGCTCCTTCTCCTTCCTCACCTCCTTCTTTTTCTGGACACAGGGGAAGCAACAAAAATTTAAGATGAGAAACTGCACAGGGGAAAAAAGAAGAAATAGAGAAGGGGAGGAAGGACCCTTAAAATGTTGTGCAGTAACATTCCAGCAAGTACCAAAACAAAGTCTATGGAGAGTATTACAAAGAAGGTGGAAATTACTTGAAGTGAGGGTATTCGCCAGAAAGAAGGACTCGAACCAATGCATCAGCTCACGGCACCACTGCCTTACATATTATCCTTGTAGTCTTTGAAATTCCGCTGATACGATGTCATTCGTCATCGCGTCTGTCGTAGCAAATAAACAAACAAGCAACAAATGAGTGTGTATAGCAGTGTGTATATTTGATCTAGAAGTGCTCTGAGAATTAACATATGTACTATAATTCTAAGATTGGTTAGTACAGCATAGAAAAAAAAATAGTCTGTACAACATAGAGTAGTCACATATCTGAACCCCTTTCCTCACGATCTGAAATAAAATAAAAGTGCAACACCTTCAGAGCGAATGATTGCTAGTTATTGTCTGAACTTGGAATCAACTCATGTGGAATTTGTGATAAGAGGCAGTACAAGCCTGTAGTACAGTTAAAAACAAACGAGCTTGTCTCAAATAAGCTAAGTAATTGGACTGCAAGATGAAGGTGCATACAACATCCAATTCTGGTAAAGAGAAATCTGGAAGAAGCATACACATGTTTAGTTGGCATTCATGCTCTGATCAAACTACTATCATTCAAATTCTGGCTTCCGGTATTTATCTTATGAACTTTGCAAAATAGCTAGTCCGTGCAGTAGCACGGGTCGATGCCTAGTGCTTACCTAAACAGAATCAATCACAAGGTTTTTGTGGTTATTGCTAGCACTGCTAGGCTGCTAGCTGTATGTGCTCATCCATCCATCCATCCATCCATGGACCTAATGTTGTTGTATCTAAAGACTAGAGTGCAGCAACACAAGAGGAAGACCTCAAACTGCAGGGCACTTGTATATATACACTCATCCATGGCAAACATTACCAAAACATCCATCGATGGCAATATTGCAGTGGAACAGAGAGCAAGAGGCAGAGATGGGGAGGGGACGAGCTCACCATGCCATGGCAGAGAGCCCTTGGTCGCCTTGGAAGAAGAGGGAGGTGCGCCCCTCCTGCTCCACCTCCTTGAGTCGGCGCCCTCCTGCCATCGTCGCTGTCAACGCGCCATTGTGACCTGCAACAAAGGGAAGGAAAGGAGGAGAAGGTGAGGTGAGGTGGGGAAGTTGGATCCCGGCGAGAAAGGAGGGGAAGGACCTACCAGTGCCATGCCGGTGGCGGATCCGATGAAATCTGGCCTGGCCGTCGCCGGTTGCGGCGGATTCTGGCGAACAAGATGGGGAGGCGAAACCCTAGCCATGAACATAAATAGTTGTTTGCACGTCTTGTTTGATGAGGCATGAACATAAATAAAACAGATCATGAACAGATCAGAGCTTGTTTGATGAGGCATGAACATAAATAAAACCATGGAAGTCGGTACTAGCATGGCTTGTAGATAGGAAAAGATAAACCATACAACTAGGCTGCGCGTGGCATCGGCCAACGTAGACAAACAAATGAAAACTATTCTTTGCTTCTCGACGGCTAATACTTTAGGCTATCAACCACTGCCCCTTTCCTTAATAGAAAAGACAACATTCATGGAGATACTATTTATACAACTGCAGGTTGTTCACCTAATAATTAATTAACAGAACATTTTCCTATGGTCCAACTAGCATGACTCAATGATAACATGAGGAAGGAGAGGATCCGGGGTAGCTCACCATGGCGATTTTGTGGCCGACACCAAACAGCAAGCACGACCTCTACTGTACCAAATCCATCCTGCTGCTGCTCAATGACAAGAGAGTTTAGCACAAGGCAATCATCCATAAGCAGCCGACAGTTTAGCACAAGGCAATCATCCAAACAGTAGGAGAACCGAAATGGTTGTTGCAAATATATTGTAATTTTACAAACAAAGATAGACATGGTCCGTTGAACTGATTTCACAAACAAAGACATGCACGATCTTCGGCCATCCATGTTCTCTACAAAACACCTAATGAACCTAAACACTACAGAATCAGCTAGTTTGCCGTATGTGAAGCACTTTGCCATCAGCATTTCATTGGGGCAGACGGCAAAGACCAATTTTGCCGACAGCTGCTGACGGCAAAGAACGGCAGATGGCAAAACATACTTTGCCGTCTGCGTTTTTTATTACAGACGGCAAAGTATGCACTTTGCCGTCTGTAATAAAAAACGCAGACGGCAAAAAAGAAGCACATCACGCGGATAGATCCCACGGATCGATGACATGGCACAATCCGGGGCGCCCACGCCAGCCTCTCTCTCTCTCTCACCACGCGCGCCCCACCCACCCAGCCCCTGGCCCACCACCCACTCCCCCTGTGCATTATCCTCTCCTCTGCCCACCCCTCTCTCTCTCTCGCTCGACGCACCACCGCTCGCGCCGCCCGCGCCGTCCGCCCACCCTCGTCCTCGCCACCGCCAGCGCCGTCCGCCTGCCGCCGCCACCGCCCGCCGTCCGCACGCTGCACCCGCCGTCGCAGGGAGCAGTGCCCGACGCGGAGGGCCACTGCCGCGCGCCCCTGCGTCCGCGCGCCGCTCGCGCCGTCCACCCGCCGGAGCCCGCTCTCGTCCTCGCCACCGGTCATCGCACGGAGCAGCGCCCGACGCGGGGCCACTGCATCCGCCCTCGTCCGCACGCCGCCCGCCTGTGCCCGCGCCGTCCGCTCGCCGGAGCCTGCCTCCACCCGCGCCACCGGCCGCTCGCGCCACCGGCCGTTGCAGGGAACAGCCCCCGAGCCAACGCCCCGAGCCCGACGCCCCCGAGCCAGCGCCCCCGACGGCCCTTTTTTTACCTGAATTTTGTAGATAATTCTGAAAAATGTTGATGTTCATATCTGTAAATTTGTTGTGTAAATTGATCTATAAAGAATGTTATGGAAAATGTTTAGTCCGGCTCCGGCGAGCTCCGCCTCGATCCGATTTGGATCGACTATGGCTGTTGGGCGAGATGCTCTGCCCCGACGTCATTTAAAAAAATAAACATTCTTTGCCGTCTTTAGTTTAGTCCGGCTGACGGCAAAGAACACGTTTTGACTGACGCCAAGGACCATGTTCTTTGCCGTCTGTTATTTTTTTGGCAGACGGCAAAGCAGTAGTGGCTGATGGCAAAATCTTTGCCGTCTGCCCGACAAAAAGCTGACGGCAAAATACTCTTTGCTGACTTCGGCTTTGTCGTCACACTTTGCCGTCAGCTGGCTGACGGCAAACTCTTTGCCATCTGTATATCAGCCTTTGCCGTCTGTTATTGCCTGACAGCAAACTGCCTGATTGCCATAGTGAAACATTTCCTCTCTTTTTTCTTTTTGTGCATATAAGACTGACTGAAGCCCAATGCTTCAGTTCTAGTCAAATCATCAAAGTTGAAAGAGTGTAATTTGGAAATCCAAACAGTGCTGCTGCATACTTATATGAACTGAAAAGTGGAGCTCATGCTAGCGCTTGAAACAAACAGTGGTGCTACATAGAGATATGAGATGCTCCGGTTACATACATACATAGGGTTGTATCTATCTATCAAGCAGAAAGCCTGTTCAAGCTCCGGTTACATACATACATAGGGTTACATACATACATAGGGTTGTATTTATACATACAATGTATAAATTTTCAGTCAAAGTTGTTGCTGCTGTTGTTGTTTTCGCAGCAGCAACATATACAAATCTAACCCCCTGTTATTAGTGATTACAGATAAGTGGAATCTGAAGCAAGCACTTAACCTGAGGAAATTACAATACACTACTCCATTCTATACAAACCAACAAGTAAGATTCATCCACGACCATCTACAATTCAGTGAAGTACTGCAATACTATTTCTTTTAGGTCACGCGTGTGTGGCTGGAAGCGTGTGTTTTGCTGAGGCTTCTTAGGTCACGCATATGTCATACATAAATTAGTTTTGTAAGTAAATAAAGATCAAGGACAAACAAAAAACAGACAATCCAAAGTGTGGCACAAACTAATAAAGCTATCATAGAAAAACAAAAAGAATCAACAGGTTTATTATGTAAATTGAAATTTTGAAATAGAGAACCACAGAACTGTGTTCAATCATGGCTATACATAATATCTTTATCTAATTTGCAAGGCAGTTAGGAATAGATGTTTACAAAAAATTCATTAAATCTGCAGTATTCTGTATCAACGCTACATCTCTTCCAAATCTGCATACTACAAATAAATTCTACTCACTAACACTATTTTATTAAGCCATTCCTTTGCTTGTGGATGATGATCTGCGGAGGGAGAGGGGGAGGGAGAGCTACCTGTTGCGGTGTGTGTCGCGGTAGCCGTGCTTGAGCTCCTCCTCCTTGTGCTGCTCACTAACCTGTTCCGTCCGCGCCATGGATCTGCAACAAAGGAAATCACATGAAGAGAAACTGAGGAGAGGTGGGGAGGAGAGGGTGGGGCGAACAAGGAGGAGAGGGACCAACCTGGGCCACGCCGGTGCCGGATCCGGTGCCCTCTGACCTCACCGTCGCCGGTTGTGACGAATCCCGACAAAGAATAGGGGAGGCGCTCAAAACCCTAGCCATGGGGGTGGGGAGAGGCCTTGAGCGCCGGATATGGCCAGAGGGGAGTGAGGGGCGGAGCTTGGAGGGCACGAGAGTGTGCTTCCCGCAGCCGGAGCTCGCCGAAACCGGGCGGCCTGGGTGGTGGCGGCAGCGAGGAGTTCGTGGGGGAGAGGGAGAGGAAGCGACGAGCGAGAGAGAGAGAGGGGGGATTTGTTTCTGTCTCGTTTCTTTTTTCTTTTTTTCCTTCTTTTCTTTAGATGGATGGATGTGGGATGGATAGATAGATGGATGGATGGATGTGGGACACGTCATCAATCCATGGCACAATTGCTTAAGTGGGCTGAGCCTGTGACGGGTGATTTTTGAGGCCCGCCACTGCTATTTGAGTTAGCAGTGGCGGGTACTGATTGCAGCCAGCCAATGCTATATTTGGACAGATTTGGCGTGAAATCAAAAAATAGTTGCGGCGGGCATTTATCGTCTCCCGCCACAGTTAACTCAGCTACCAGTGGCGGGTGCAATTTTGTGCCTGCCACAGGTAACATTTGCCCCATCACAAATCTAGAAAGCTGTGACCAGTGACGGCGCAAACTGACGCCCGCCACTGGTAAGCCAATAGCAGTGGCGGGCGGATTTTTGAGCCCACCACTGCTAATAGCAGTGGCGGGTGCTAGACTACGCCCGCCACTGATTTGAGGTCACCTATAAGCCCTTTCCCAGTAGTGTGTGCATGGAGATGGTAAACCGATAGTATGGACTCGGGGATGGAGATTGATGACCCACAAGTATAGGGGATCAATCGTAGTCCTTTCGATAAGTAAGAGTGTAGAACTTAACGAGGAGCAGAAGGAAATGACAAGCGGTTTTCAGCAAGGTATTCTCTGCAAGCACTGAAATTGTAGGTAACAGATAGTTTGGTAGCAAGATAATTCATAACAAGTAACAAGTAGTAACGGTAACAAAAGTGCAGCATGGTGGCCCAATCCTTTTATAGCAAAGGACAAGCCGGAACGAACTCTTATAATAAGCAAAGCGTTCTCGAGGACACATGGGACTTTCATCCAGTCACTTTCATCTTGTTTGTTTGATTCGTGTTCGCTACTTTGATAATTTGATATGTGGGTGGACCGGTGCTTGGGTGCTGTTCTTACTTGAACAAGCCTCCCACTTATGATTACCCCCTCTCGCAAGCATCCGCAACTACAAAAGAAGAATTAAGATAACTCTAACCATAGCATGAAACATATGGATCCAAATCAGCCCCTTACGGAATAGCGCATAAACTAGGGTTTAAGCTTCTGTCACTCTAGCAACCCATCATCTAATTACTACTCCACAATGCCTTCCCTTAGGCCCAAAGATGGTGAAGTGTCATGTAGTCGACGTTCACACGACACCACTAAAGGAAGCACAACATACATAGCATCAAAATATCGAACGAATACCAAATTCACATGATTACTTATATGACAAGACTTCTCCCATGTCCTCAAGAACAAAAGTAACTACTCACAAATCATATTCATGTTCAAGATCAGAGGGGTATTGAATAGCATTAAGGATCTGAACATATAATCTTCCACCAAATATACCAACTAGCATCAACTACAAGATGTAATCAACACTACTAGCAACCCACAGGTACCAATCTGAGGTTTTGAGACAAAGATTGAATACAAGAGATGAACTAGGGTTTGAGATGAGATGGTGCTGGTGAAGATGTTGATGAAGATTGGTCCTCCCACGATGAGAGGATCGTTGGTGATGTCGATGGCTTCGATTTCCCCCTCCTTGAGGGAAGTATCCCTCGCGGAATTGCTCCGCCGGAGAGCAAAATAGCTTATGCCGAGGTTTCGCCTCGAGACGGCGGTGCTTCGTCCCGAAAGTCTTCTCCTGATTTTTTCTTGGGCAAATGGCTTCATATAGCAGAAGGAGGGGGCCAGAGGCCTGCCAGGGGCCCCACAAGCCAGGGGGCGCGCCCAAGGGGGTAGGGTGCGCCCCCCAGGCTTGTGGCTTCCTGGTGTGCCCCCTTGACTTGATTCTTTTGCCGGTATTTTTTATATATTCCAAAATAATTCTCCATAAATTTTCAGGTCATTTGGACTTGTGCAGAATAGCCACCTCTGTTTCACCCCTTTCAGGTCCAGAATTCCAGCTGCCGGCATTCTCCCTCTTCATATGAGTCTTGCAAAATAAGAGAGAAAAGGCATAAGAATTGTACCATAAAGTGAAATAATGATCAGAAACATAATAATTATTAGTAAGAAATCATGATGCAAATTGGACGTATCAGAGATCACCGAGTCGGACAGACCCACTTTGAGACGCAGCGAGATATTGTCATCTGTTAGTCTCAAGTACAATGTCTATGCCGTGTCCTAGACCTCAGGTCCTCGCATGTTCTCGGGATGAGGATCGACTCACTTAGGGTCTATCAAACGCTACTCCGTAACTGGGTAGTTATAAAGGTAGCTTTCGGGTGAGTTGTGAGACATGCCGCAAGACATGGGTGACCAAGATGGGATTTGCCCCTCCTATATGGAGAGATATTCTCTGGGCCATCTCAAGTGATCAGATTCGGAAAGCATGGCCATGCGACTTGGGTTAAGTGTTAACCCGGTTCGGGAATCTGTATCACGGTTTCGAGAAGAGAGGTCGAGCTACCACAAGGGTGAAAAGTACTCACCTTAAGCTCGACAACATATATCGTGAGGCAAAAGGAATGTTGCATATGACACATTGTCGAGGTTCGTCAAACGACTTTATGCACACATGGGAGTTTGCATGTTCTGCTAGGAGCCGCTACCAACTCTCGACTTCGGACGTGTCCATGTGTACGTGAACCTATAGGGTCGCACACTTAAGGGGCTGCAGCCCATTCGGATTGGATCCGAGTGGAAAATGGATGTAGACTCCTAGTGGGCTCAAGTGTTGAGCCCACCTCGGAGGTCTATATAAAGGGGAGTGGGCGCACCACTTAGGGTTGATCTTTTTCCACCCGTGACGGCCGCCGCCGCAACTCCCCACGCCCATGACGCGCGATCGGACCTAGCAGACCGCCGCCCGACGCTGCTCCCCGCACGTGTGGATACATTGGAGGCATCACATCTGCGGTGCTCGGACGAACCGTTCTAGGGATTCGCGAGGTACCGTTCGCGGGTCTTCGCTATTCGTGGGAGATCGACGACACGAGGAGGAGACGCCTCGGGAGATCGACAACACGCATCACCTACTCTACTTCCGCTGCGGTGACTGCGCGTCTAGTGGTAAACCTGATCTCGTGATCTATTTCCAGCAGCATGATCTTGGGTGCGCGGTAGAAAATTTTATTTGGCGCTAGCGTAGCGTACCGCGTGTTCCAACAGTCATCGGCATCGCTCCCGGTCACGGGTACACTTGATTTATCTCTCCCTTCTTCCATGCTCAACCATTGGCCACACACCACCATCCATGAATTTCCCTCCCTTCACCGGCAACAACCCCCAACTCTGGCGAACTCTGTGCGAACAATATTTTTGCATGTTTTTTGTCCACGAGTCCTAGTGGGTTCCTATGGCCGTTCTGAATTTTTCTTTAATTGCCCAATAAGCTTTATGTTCTAATTCAAGAGGTAAATGACATGCTTTTCCATAAACCATTTTATACGGAGACATACCCATAGGATTTTTATATGCAGTTCTGTAAGCCCATAATGCATCATCAAGTTTCTTAGACCAATTCTTTCTGGATCTATTAACGGTCTTTTGCAAAATCAATTTTATTTCCCTATTAGTCAATTCAACTTGACCACTGGACTGGGGATGGTAAGGGGATGCAATTCTATGGTTAACATCATATTTAGCAAGCAACTTACGGAAAGCACCATGAATAAAATGTGACCCACCATCAGTCATTAAATATCTAGGGACTCCAAACCTCGGGAAAATGACTTCTTTAAGCATTTTAATAGAAGTGTTGTGATCAGCACTACTAGTCAGAATAACTTCTACCCACTTAGTAACGTAGTCAACAGCAACTAAAATATGAGTATACCCATTGGATTTAGGAAAAGGTCCCACATAATCAAAACCCCAAACATCAAATGGTTCAATAACAAGTGAATAATTCATAGGCATTTCCTGACGTCTACCAACATTACCAATTCTTTGACATTTATCACAAGAAAGGACAAACTTACGTGCATCCTTGAAAAGAGTAGGCCAATAAAAACCAGATTGTAATACCTTGTGTGCAGTTCGGTCTCCCGCATGATGTCCTCCATATGCCTCGGAGTGACACTTACGTAGGATTTGTTCCTGTTCATGCTCAGGTACACAATGTCTAATAATACCATCTACTCCTTCTTTATATAGATGTGGGTCATCCCAAAAGTAATGTCTTAAATCAAAGAAAAACTTTTTCTTTTGTTGATATGTAAAGCTAGGTGGTATGTATTTAGCAACAATGTAATTAGCATAGTCTGCGTACCAAGGAGTATTATGAGAAGCATTTATCACAGCTAATTATTCATCAGGAAAATCATCATTAATAGGAAGTGGATCATCAAGAACATTTTCCATTCTAGACAAATTATCTGCTACGGGATTCTCAGCTCCCTTCCTATCAACAATATGCAAATCAAATTCTTGTAGCAGAATAACCCATCTAATAAGTCTAGGCTTAGCATCTTTCTTTTCCATAAGGTATTTAATAGCAGCATGATCAGTGTGAACAGTAACCTTGGAATTAACAATATAAGATCTAAATTTATCACATGCAAACACAACTGTTAAAAACTCTTTCTCGGTAGTAGCATAATTTCTTTGAGGGCTGTCTAGAGTTTTACTAGCATAATGGATAACATTTAATTTCTTATCAACTCTTTGTCCTAGAACAGCACCAACAGCGTAATCACTAGCATCACACATAATTTCAAAAGGTAGGTTCCAATCAGGTGGTTGAACAATAGGTGCAGAAATTAAGGCTTTCTAAAGTATTTCAAAGGCTTCTACACAATTATCATCAAAAACAAATGGAACATCTTTTTGCAAGAGATTGGTAAGAGGTCTAAAAAATTTAGATAAGTCTTTTATAAACCTTCTATAGAAACCAGCATGACCAAGGAAACTTCTTATACCTTTGATATCTTTAGGACATGGCATTTTCTCGATAGCATCAACCTTAGCTTTATCAACTTCAATACCTCTTTCAAAAAATTTATGCCCAAGGACTATACCTTCATTAACCATAAAGTGGCACTTCTCCCAATTCAAGACAAGATTAGTTTCTTCACATCTCTGCAAAACTCGATCAAGGTTGCTTAAGCAATCATCAAAAGAAGTTCCGTAAACGGAGAAATCATCCATGAAAACCTCAACAATCTTTTCACAAAAGTCAGAAAATATAGTAGTCATACATCTTTGAAAGGTAGCAGGTGCATTACATAAACCAAAAGGCATACGACATTAAACATAAGTTCCAAAAGGACAAGTAAAGGTGGTTTTCTCTTGATCTTCAGGTGATACAGGTATTTGAGAGAAACCAGAATAACCATCTAGGAAACAGAAGTGTGTATGCTTAGACAATATTTCTAACATTTGATCAATAAAAGGCAAGGGGTAATGATCTTTTCTAGTGGCTTTATTTAATTTCCTGAAGTCAATTACCATCCTATAACCAGTTACAATTCTTTGTGGGATGAGTTCATTTTTATCATTAGGAACAACGGTAATACCTCCCTTTTTAGGAACACAATGAACATGACTTACCCATCTACTATCAGCTATGGGATAAATTATACCTGCTTCCAGAAGTTTTAATATTTCAGTTCTTACCACATCCTTCATTCTAGGATTCAGCCGTCTTTGATGATCAACAACAGGCTTAGCATCTGGCTCCATATGAATTTTATGCTGACATAAAGTGGGACTAATGCCCTTAAAATCATCAAGAGTATATCCAATAGCGGCATGGTGCTTCCTAAGAATTTTAAGCAATCTCTTTTCTTCATGCTCTGAAAGGTTAGCACTAGACTGTTCAAGATATCGGCCGACTCAGCGATTTATCGGCCGATTTATCGCTTATCGTGTGGTGACCGCTAAGATAAGGCCTTATCTTTGATATTTATCATTCGGACCGATTTATCGCTCTGACAGGCGATAAATCGTTAGATTCCCGATTAATCGGGCTGGGCCCCTAACGTCAGAAAGCCCAAAAGGCTAAATTTTGGCTCCCCTAAGGCATATTCGGTGGCCTTCCCGCACAGCCGCAACACACAATTGGGATTTCCCCCGCTCAGTTAGGGTTTCAGCCTCCCCACCGCGCCACGATGCAAGATCCACCACGCCGCCGCACCCTGCTAGCCTCCGGCGGCCCTAGCTAGCACCACCCGAGCTAGGCGCCCTCTGGATCCCCCTCTCCTCTTCCACGGGACCTCAACCAGCATCGCGGCAGCACCATCTCCAACTCCTGCATCACCATCGTGACTCCTCTGCAGCTCCCATCGCCGACGGCTGGACCTGCTCCCCGTCGCCATACCTTGCTACAGCAGCACCAGACCTGCGCCCCTCTTCCTCTACCAGCACCGGAGCTGTGCCACTCTTCCTCTCACAGCACTGGAGCCATCTCCATCACCGACGGGTGGTGTTGCTCGCCGCCGCCACCCTTCCCCCAGCAGCAGCAGAGCGGCTCCATCCTCTGCTTCCTACTCCGACGAACGGCAGTAGCTAGACACGCCATCCCTTCTCCAGCAGCACGATGAACGGCTCCATCCACTCCTGGTATTGTTTCTTTGTCACGCCGCTCTCCTCTTTTAAGCTTTCAAACTACATCTACTGTCATTTCTTCTGTTGATAAAAATGAGTGCCAGCTACTGTCATTTCGTCAGTCAATTACTGTGGTTGTAAGCAAGTCTTATTGTCAATAACTGTAGTTGTAAGCAAATTGTCATTTCTTCAGTTAAAATTGCCTACTAGTAGTGATAAAAATCAGTCATTTTTTGAGTTTAACTGCAGCTACTGACTACTAGTTGTTGTTGCCCTTCAGTCATTCAGTCACTAGTGATAAAATTCAGTCAGTTTTGAGTTTAACAGAATCAACTACATAATCACAATAGTGCAGAATCATGTACATAATAAGTTGCCCTTGTATGTTGTTGCTCTTTTCTTTCATGTACAGAATAAGAATCATCAATCATATACAGAATAAGTTGCCTTTTATTAGTCTGATTCTCATACATGTTGTTGCCCTTTTTTTAGATGGCTGCTTCCGGTGCTTCTTAGGTTACAAGTTCCAGACTTAAGAGAAACTCGGATGACATGGCATGGGAGTTTGCTATGCTGATCCAGATGATCTGCAAAGAGTCAAGTGCAAGCTTTGTGGAAAAGTGATGTCGGGAGGGGTGACTAGGATGAAGCAACACATTGCTCAGATCAAAGGGTCGGTGACAAGTTGTATGCAAGCCACATTAGAACAACAAGCTCGGTGTAAGGATGCATATGAGGCGCCAAAGAAGAAGAAGAAGCAAAAGCTACAGGAAGAAAATGAAGTAAGAGCCTTGGTGACCATAGAGGCCAATGAGGAAGATCAAGCAGAGCTTAATGAAGTTGGCAACGGTGACCCGAAGAAGGGGCCTATGGATCAGTATCTTGCTCCAATCGACCCGTCGATCCCGTTGAACATGAAAAAGTTTCAACGGAATATAAATGATAGTGTTGAAAAGGAGAGAAGCTATAGAGTAGGGCAATATTTGGCCAGATGGTTGTACAAGAAAAATGTACCCTTCAATGCTATCAACAATGATGGCTTCAAACAATTTTGTGAGGCTCTTGGTCGTTATGGTCCAAATTGGAGGCAACCTTCGCAATATATGATTCGAGAGAAGATGTTGTTGCAGGAGGTTGAAAGGACTAAGGATTTGTTGAAGCCACATGATGTTGAGAGGGCAGATACGGGGTGCTCTATCATGACCGATGCTTGGACAGACAAGAAAAGGAGGAGCATCATGAACTTGTGTGTGCATTGCAAGTTAGGAACAATCTTTCTTGGATCAAAGGAGGCGTCGGCTGATGCACACACAAGTCAATACATCTTCGATTATGTAGATGAGTGCATTGAGAAAATTGGTACTAATCTCAACTTTTTACTTTGCTCTCATTCATTGCTTTTCAAGTTTTCATCATGTGGTTGTATGCTGAATGTTGTGATTTCATTATTGTGTTTTGCAATAGTGTTTTGTAGGGGCTGATAATGTTGTTCAAGTAGTCACGGATAATGCATCAAACAACATGGGAGCTAAGGGGATGTTGAAAATTAAAAGGCCCAAGATATTTTGGACCTCATGTGCAACTCCTACAATTAACTTGATGGTCGAAGCAATTGGCAAGTTGAAGCATTTTGGTCCTGCAATAACCAAAGCCAAGGAGATGACAATTTTCCTTTATGCACATCATGCCACATTGGCATTGATGAGATCTTATACAAAGAAGAGGGACATTGTTAGGCCGGGAGTGACCAGATTTGCTTCGGCATTTCTTACATTGCAAAGTCTCGCTGCTAAGAGGAAGCAACTAACGGAGATGTGTTGTAGTGACACTTGGGAAGAATGCAAGCACACCAGAACAAAGAAAGGAAAGGTGGCTCATGCCACAATAATGAGTAGGGCATTCTGGAAAAATGTGTCTCTTTGCATCAAGGTATTGTTAGATGAACTACAAATTGTGTCTTGTACTCTTGTTTAATTGTGTTTTACACTTATGCTAATATGCATCATTGCTCATATGTTAAATAGTAACTAATGTAGTGCTTGTGTATGTTTGATGCAAGGTTTTTGAGCCATTGGTGAAGTTACTTCGGTTGGCTGATAGTGATGGGCAGTCCATGGCCTCTATGTATGGACAAATAATAGAGACAAAGAAGGCAATAATGCTTGCGGTTGAAGGTTCGGAGAAGGACTACAAGGTGATCACAACAGCCATGGAGAGCAAGATGGATGGGAGGCTAGATACCAAGTTGCACATGGCAGCATATGCCTTGAATCCCTATTATAGTTATACTACCCCAAGCATCTTCACCGATTTAGAAGTCATGTCCGGGTTGATGGATGTTATTGAACAATTTTATCATGATGATGATGACGCACAAAATAATGCCCTTAACATAGACTTGCCCAAGTTTAAAAAGAAGGAAGGCATGTTTGGGAAGGTGGCTGCCACAAAAGCAATTACCAATGGCAATTACAATGCCGGTAAGCTTGTTCTCAAAGATAACTTTGCCATATTGCATTTCTAATATTTTAGGCCTGATGCATAGTACTTTCTATTTCCTATGAATGAAGGGGAGTGGTGGGCAACTTATGGGCTGCAAACTCCTACATTGATGCACATGGCTTTGAGGATACTCAACTTAACCACAAGTTCATCTGGGTGTGAAAGAAATTGGAGCGTTTTTGAACAAGTAAGTCTCAACTTGCAAATATTCAAATCTGATCCTTTTTTCATTTATGAAAAGATGTGAATCACTAACCTTCACTATGCAATTTGTAGGTTGATGCAAAGAGGAGAAATAAATTAGATGTGCGTCGTAGGGACGATCTAGTTTATATTCAATTCAATGGAAGATTTCTAGACAAGAGAAAGAAATACTCCTCATCTTGTGATGTTCTCCTTGGTGAAGATGCTTCCACAGCCCAAGATTGGATATGTGAAGATGCTTACGATGATGAAGAGATGGGAGCTACCGGAGTTGACAATACAACAGAGCCTCGTAGAAGTCAAAGGGTGAGAGAACTCCATGAAGTGGAAGACTTTGTTTCCGATGATGAAGATGACACTGTGCCTATCAATGAAGATGAGATAGAGTTTGAGTCTGATGATGACATGGTTGGGGTGATAGATGAAAATGATGAGGAAGACCTGATGCAGCCTTGAACCCTTAGGCCTTTTAACAATCTCATTCCTAGTACTGCCTTATTTTGGTTGTGACTTGTGACTTGTGAGAGAATCAGAGAGCTAGCTAAGAACTACCTTATTTTGGTTGATTGTTGTTTGGCTGTTTGCTAGCAAAGTAGTAACTAGTAAGACTAAGAAGTAGAAGTAGAACTGTAGAACTAAGCTTATTTATGTATTCTGGACCTGTTTATGTACTGCTATGCTGCCTATCCAGTATCCACTATGATACTATCTCAGTTTATTTGTGGACTGAGACATTATATATGTACTGCAGCCTATCTACTCTCTCAGTTTACTTGTGCACTCATATATGTAGTTATGTACTGCTGTTCTGCCTATTGTTGCTTGTTATGTAAATGAATAAATCTATGCAGTGCTATCCTATTTGAAAATGCCCAAATAGAATATGTGTTGTTGAAGTGATGTCCAATTTTTGTTATGTAATATTGTAGCATCTATGTACTCCTGTCCTATTTGAATTTCAAACATGCAAAAACATGACATGTGCTGTTGTTATATATTGATGTAGTGTTAAAGGCTTAGAGAACGTCACTACTAGGAAAAGGGCTATAGCTAATATGGACATTAATGGCGCACCACATATGTGGTGCGCCACTGCTATATAGCAGTGGCGCACCATGTGTAGGTACGCCATTAGTGTGCATATCACTAATGGCGCACCACACCAACGGTGCGCCACTACTAACAATTTTTTTTCCAAAACTAGTAATGGCGCACCATACACTCTGTGCGCCACTACTGACAAATTTTTTTTTTACTTTTTTTTTCAAAACTAGTAATGGCGCACCAGGGTATAGTGCGCCATTACTAGTTCAAACTAGTAATGGCGCACACCAACCACGGTGCGCCACTACTAACAATTATTATTTTATTTTATTTCAAAACTAGTAATGGCGCACCACATGACAGGTGCGCCATTAGTAACCAGGGTTACTAATGGCGCATTTTAAGGTGGTGCGCCATTGGTAACCTGAGAGCAGCTAGATATTTTGGACAGCCACCTACCACACTCACTTTCCCCACTTCATTCTCTCCACCTCCTCCTCCAAGCTTGTCTCGGGTGCCTCCTCCTCCTCACCTCATTTGCACCATAGATTCACCCAAATTAAGTGGTTAAATTTCCTTTTTTTGATAGGTAAGTAAGGGGAAAGCTTTCTTTATGTTGTAGATCTACTTTTTTCTCCCTCCAACAACGTGCACATGCACTTGTTATGGCCTAGATCTACGTATGTTTGTGGTTTTGCATATGTTTGTGGTGTTGCATATGTTTGTGTTTGCAGGTACCGGTATTTGAAATGCGATAGTTGCCAATATTTTGCCGGAATGTTGATTCATTTCCGTTTCGGCGAGAATTTGGCACTATGCATTTTTTTTGGTCCTATTTTTAGGCAAAGTCATGCCAGATTTTTTTTTGGTTCTAGAATATCGTTTTGCTCTACCCCGCAGGCGACCATGGTCCGCACGATGACCGAAGGCATCGTGAATAGGTTTTTGAGCTCCGCGAAGGCCGAGATGCTTCAAAAGAACGAGACGGAGATAAGATGTCCGTGTCGAAGATGCAAGCTGAAGAGCCTTATGGACCCGGATTCCGTACAGGTGCGGGACCACCTGCTCTTGCGTGGTTTCATGGATGGCTATCGGTGGCAAGGTGATGAAGATGATTATGAAGTCGTCCATGGGGGCCGGGCAAGAAATGAGGAAGGGCAGCAAGACAACCGCGGCGAGGGCGGGCGAGAAGACGAAGAATCTCCAGGACATGATCACGAAGTAGATGCAGTAGTACACAGTCATCATGTAGAAGATGCCGGACATGATGATGAGGAAGATGCCGGAGCAGACGAAGGGCATGATCATGAAGATGAAGATGCCGGAGCAGACGACGATGGACCATCGATGGGCTGGGTGCAGGACCCTCATATTCAAGAGCTGCTTCTCAAGCAGACGGATAACGCAAGAGCTGCCGCCCGAGAGAAAGCCAAGCTGGATCAACTGGAGATAGACGCGGTTACTCCATTGTATGAAGGATGCAGGCCCGAGGATACCCGCCTGAAAGTAACGCTCATGGCTCTGGAGATGAAGGTAAAACACAAAATGACCGACGCATGCTTCGACGAGAACATGTCATTCTGGCACGAACGTCTTCCCAAGGGGAACAAGTGCCCGACCAGTTTCGAGGAGGCGAAGAAAATCGTGTGTCCTCTGGATTTACCGCACGTGAAATACCATGTGTGCATGAACAATTGCATCATTTATCGGGACGAGCACGCGGAGTCTACCATATGTCCGGTGTGCGGCGTCACTCGATACAAGTAGAGGAAGAAAGCTCCTCGAAAAGTGGTGTGGTACTTTCCGATCACTCCTCGTCTGCAGCGGTATTTCGCGGACCCTAAGGTAGCAAAGCTCCTACGTTGGCACGCGGATAGGGAGGAGAAGAAGCGAGAAGATGACGGAAATGATCCGGAGATAAATAAAAAAGACAAGATGCTGAGTCACCCTAAGGATGCGAGCCAGTGGCAAGCGTTGAACTTCGAACACCCAGAATTTGGGGACGATCCAAGGAACATCGTGCTGGGCGTGAGCACCGATGGAGTCAATCCGTTTGGCAGCCAGAGAAGCACACATAGCACCTGGCCTGTGTTTGTGTGGATGTACAACCTTCCCCCCTGGTTGTGCATGAAGAGGAAGTACATTCACATGAGTATGCTAATTGAAGGGCCGAAACAACTAGGGAACGACATCAATCTGTATCTGGGGCTGCTGAAAGAGGAGCTAGACACGCTGTGGAAAACGCCAGCCAATACGTGGGACGCCGCAGAGAAAGAATATTTCCCTATGAGAGCCGCACTGCTCACGACGGTGCATGGCTATCTCGGTTACGGATATGTCGCGGGGCAGGTGGTCCACGGATTTTCTGGATGCGTCAGGTGCATGGATGGCACAACGTATCGCCAGCTAGATAGAGATCCCGGGTCTTCGAAAACCGTGTTCATGGGACATCGAAGGTGGCTTCGCGACGATGACTCATGGAGAAAACGCAAGGATCTGTTCGGTGGTGAAACCGAACCCCGAAGACGCCCGCGTACGAGGAGCGGTGAGGAAATAGACGAGCTATTGAAAAATTGGAAAGAGTGCCCACCGCCAGGAAAGGCGCCAGAGCCGGGAAAGGCGCCAGAGCCGGGAAAGAAGCGAAAGGCGCCAGAGCCGCTGCTGAAGGTATGGAAAACGAGGTCTGTTTTCTGGGACTTGCCGTACCGGAAGATCCTCCGTGTGCCTCACAACCTTGATGTCATGCATATCACGAGGAACATGTGCGAGAGTCTGCTTGGTACCCTGCTCAACATGCCAGAGAGGAACAAAGATGGGCCGAAAGCAAGGGCGGACTTGAAATCAATGGGCATCAGGGAGGAGCTTCACGCTAATGATGATGATGATGATGATGATGATGAGGCGAAGGACACGGAAAGTCGTCGCAAAGGCAAAAAGGCCAAGAAGATCGGAAATGACTTCCCTCCTGCGTGCTTCACTCTAAGTCAGGAGGAGATCGAGCAGTTTTTCACCTGCCTCGTAGGAGTAAAACTTCCTTACGGTTACGCGGGGAAGATAAGCAGATACCTAGACTCAGCGAAGCAGAAGTTCAGCGGGATGAAGTCTCACGACTGTCACATGCTGATGACGCAGATACTTCCAGTTGCAATCCGTGGGATCATGGACGCGCACGTCCGTGAAACGCTATTTGGCCTATGCAACTTTTTCGACGTCATCTCCTGAAAGTCGGTTGGCGTGAGGCAACTCAGAAGGCTACAGGAAGAGATCGTGGTGATACTATGCGAGCTTGAGATGTACTTCCCGCCCGCATTCTTCGACGTTATGGTGCATCTGCTGGTCCATATCGTGGAGGATATCATCCAACTCGGGCCGACGTTCCTGCACAGCATGATGCCGTTCGAAAGGATGAATGGTGTCATCAAAGGATACGTTCGCAACATGTCACGTCCAGAGGGAAGCATAGCCAGGGGCTTTCTGACCGAAGAGTGCATCTCCTACTGCACGAATTATCTAGGCATCGAGAACCCTGTTGGTCTGCCCGTCAACAGGCACCTCGGCAGGCTCGCTGGATGGGGTCACCGCGACGGTCGCCGTGAAATGCATGTCGACTTCGAGGGTCGACTCGCCGACTTTGAAAGAGCAAACCTAGTCGCGCTACAACACATAGACGTGGTCGATCCTTGGGTGGTAGAGCACAAAACTTTTATTGAGAAGACGTACAATGACCGAGGCCAACAGAGGACGGACGGAGATATAATCAAAGAGCACAACTCATGTTTCACGCGTTGGTTCAAGGAGCAGCTTCTGTCGTACCCTTTACATGAGGATTCTTCCGCGGAAGAACAACTCATATTCGCCTTGTCACAGGGCGCCGAGCACAACCTGATGACGTATGAGGCGTACGATATCAACGGCTACACATTCTACACCGAGGGAAAGGACATGAAGAGCGATGGTTATCAGAACTCCGGGGTAACGATGGAATCCTACACCGGTAACGACAAGGACAGATACTACGGAAGGATCGAGGAGATCTGGGAGCTGAGCTACGCTGGAGAGAAGGTCCCGATGTTCCGTGTCAGATGGGCCAAGAGCGTCCTAAAAGAAGACCGGTATTTCACCACCATGGTTATACCCGAAGCCAAATCCAAGACCGCGGGCGCAAATGGCACCGCGAAAAATGAGCCATGGGTACTGGCTTCCCAAGTGGACCAATGCTTCTTCATTACCGACCCGTCAAAGCCCAGTCGTGTTGTCGTGAGGAGAGGCAAAAGGAAGATCATCGGAACGGATGGAGTCGCCAATGAGCAAGACTTCGACAAGTACGGCGACCCGGAGATGGAACATGACGACGACGATGAAGTGTCATACACCACAAGAAGAAGCAGGACCACCCTACCTAAAGGACGTCCGTTCAAGAGAAGAACTCCATTTGCGAAAAAGAAGGGCAAGAAGATTGTGAAAAGATAGCTAGCTAAGATCGATTGTATTTAAATTGTAGTCTTCATTTCTCGATTGTATTTCGACATATGGAAATGACATTTCTTCTGTTCTAGTCCTCATGAATATTTATTTATGTTTATTCTGATATTTATGTTTATTCTGGTATTTATGTTTATTCTGGTATACCAATTTTTATTTATGTTTATTCTGGTATTGAATTTCTAACTCACAAAAAGTATTGAATTTGTTAATATTTCTTGAACTCATGAATATTTTAAAATTTCATGGGCACTTTTTGAATTCATGAATATTTTTTCAAATTTGATGATATTTTTTCATATTCATAAATGTTTTACCAATTCACAAATGAATGCAACCAAAAATCCAAAAAAAAAGTTACTAATGGCGCACCAGGAGAAGGTGCGCCATTGCTATCAAGGTACTTATGGCGCACCAGGGGTGGGTGCGCCATTGCTATCACTGTATTTATGGCGCACCCCTAGGAGGTGCGCCATTGCTAACCTTCCCCCTTCTATGTAGGTGTGTTCTGTCCATCTCGCCGTCCCTCCCTCGCCAGATCCCCCTCGCCCCCCGCGCCCGCTCCACCGCCGCCGACGACCCCCCGCACCCAACGACCCCCGCACCCGACGACCCCCGCGCCCGCTCCACCGCCGCCGCCGACCCCCCGCACCCGGCGAAGATGGAGTCGCCGCCGGAGCACTAGGAGGAGGAGGCCCGCGTCCACCAGGAGAGGAGGCCCGAGCACCTCGCGACCTCCCCGCCGTCTATCCCCGCCTCCCCCAAGCTCGCCGTCTCCGCCCTCCGTCGTCTCCGCTCCGACCACCACCTCATCGTGGTCAGGTAATCTTCATTGCCCTCCTCCCTCTGCCTCTCTTCTTCTCTCTTCCTCCTCTCCTCCCTCCCGGCCATGCCCTCTTCTTCTCTCTTTTGCTAGGTTTAGGTCAAATCCCTCTCGAATTTAGGTCAAATTAGGTTCAAAAAATTGCTAATTTTGGTCAAATTAGCAAGTGTCCAACTTCTTGCTCTGTAGCAAGTGTCCATCTTCCTGTGTATTTCATATATATTGGAGTTTATATCATATATATTGCTGGCATGTATTTCATATGTTCTGTAGCATTAAGGCTACATAGCATGCCATTTTTGTGCCATCGTGTCGTGATGATATTGGGGAGTTTTCTCTCCGACCATCGTGTCGTGATGATATTGTGGGGTGTTGTGGGGTTGCAGCGGCGCGGGGGTGGGATAATGATTTTGCAGGTACCCCGAGAGGCCCTTGAGTTTGCCGGAATGTCGATTAACTTCCGTTCCGGCAAATTCGGGTACTCCATATGTCCTATTTTCAGCAAAGGTCATGCTGAAATTTTCCGTGAATTTTAGCATGACTTTGCTAAAAATAGGACATATGGGGTACTTGCGACTAATGCATGGGCCGGGGTATCTTAGTACTTAATTAAGTAGGAAACCAAAGCCCAATCGGAGTACAGGGATTTGTCCATGTCATTTTCCATGGCATCGGCCTCTGATACAACACCCTGCCGTTCATACCTCCCAACAGAAAATGAACTTGAGCAGGACTGTAAAACTGTGATGTTCCAGTTTTTGTACTTACTATCCCTCTTCATCCTTGGAACATTTGACAAGAGTAGACCAGGGAGTGCTTCTGCACCAGTTTACTTGTCGTTTTACCTGCAGTCCAGCAAAATAAACGCCACCTAAAATCTGTTCTCAAGTTTGCTATGTATCAACACCTTGTACTACCATAGCCCGTTGATGGCTTCTTTAATTTGAAGTCGGGTTGTTATGCCTTCCTCGAGAATTAGGTTATTTGGTCAACTTAGAGATCTTGTTCCTTGACAATAACCAACTTTTTGACCAAACTTTTTTCCTATTTAGAGCGAACATGGCCCACAATGATGCCGGCGGTTCGGGCAAGCAATTCTGGGAGCTGTCCCAGGAGATGGAGGAAGAACCTCACCGCTATGAGGACGCCGCGGAAGACACCGATCCCGACTACAACCCCTAGTGGCGTCGGGGATGACACCACTGATGGTGCCGCCGAGGATGCCACCACTGATGATGGCAGCGCACGCACAGGTGGCATCCAACCGAAGAGGCAACGGAAGGACCGGCGCCCGAACGTGCTCGGCACCGTCAAGCAGGAATTTACTGAAGTGTCCTCCAGTGGGCATCCAACGGCGCCCAAAGAATTAGTCAGTGGGTACTCGGCACAACTCGGGTGCATTCTCCGGAGCACCGTCTCGATCAACACCGAGAACCTAAGGCATCGTGACCGAGGGAATTTGCGCAACCTCCTCTTCACGAAGCTGCACGAACGATACAAGTTCCCCGGTGACGTCGCAAACACACGCCTCTCAGGGAATAAAGTGAACAGTGCCGCCCTCACGAAGATGAGCACGGCCCTGGCTACTTGGAGAGCCGCGGTGAGGAGAAGGATTCTAAGAGGTGATAGTTATGAGAAGATCAAGGAGACAAATCCTTCGATCAACGAAGCTGACTACTGGGAGTTCAAGGCCAAGTGCGAGTCCCCGGGGTCCGCGGAATCAAGTCAGTGGGGGAAAGATATGCGGGACTTGAACTTAGGGGTCCACAAACTCGGTCCCGGCGGTTACAGAGTGGCGGAACCTATATGGGACAAGGAGGACGCGGAGCGTGCCGAGCAAGGCCTACCGCTCCTCTTCGATAAATACCGTGACAAGCAGACCAGGAACTATGGCAGGGCCCGATACAAGGTGGACCCGGTAACAAAGGAGCTTACCACGGATCCGAAGACCAAGGCGCTTGATCTTGTTCTGGTAAGGAATACACCCCCGCGTAATTAGCTCCATATGGTTGCATTCTAATTAATGAAGCCAAATTTCTAAATGGTTCACGTTCCTTCCGCAGGACACTGAAAGCAGTAGCGCGGGGTCGTCTCAGAGCTCCCCTTGGGACACCACTTTAAATAGGGCGTTGAACGTAATGAAAAACAAGGATATGTTCAGTAAGCCGTCGTCAGCTGGTCGTGTGGCCGGCAAAGGCTTGTCCACGAAATGGTCGGAATACTATACCGCTGGGCGAAAGGAGAGAAAGACCAGCTCGGAAAGCCAGCAGCGCGAGGTTCAAGAACTCAAGGCAAAAGTGGCGCGGATTCCGGAGATGGTCCAAGAGCAAGTGCGAGACCAACTGGGAGCGACGATCACCGCCATTGTGCCTACCTTGATTGAGGGGCTGCAGGCGTGGATTGCGGGCGGCCAACAGGGGCCGCCCCCGATTCCCAGCTTCACGGGCAGCAACTCACACAACGCGCCGGCGGCGCCATTGGTGTCTCCGGCGGAGGCGGTATTGGTGTCTCCGGCGCCGGCGCGGGCATTGGAGCTTAATGCACCCGGGTGTGGGAAGAATACGCCGGCCGGCACCTCGGCAGCAAGCGGCCCCTCCGTCACTTGCGCGCCCGCCGTTGGCGGTGCCTCGACATTAGCCGAGCTCGACGCCATCACGGTAACTTAGCCTCTCGGCCGATGACTTCATCTCCTTGCCTTTGACTGGGCATCCCTGACGCCGTACATGTTTTCGCAGGGCGCCGCCGACGTTCCATGCACTCTCCTGCACTTCGTGGGCGGCGAGTTGATCGATGTCGCCAAGGCCAGAATCGTTCAACCGGGCAACCCCGTGTTCCACGGTAATCCGATGCCACCCACCGTGTATAGGGTTCAACTGGTTCGGGTGCTGCCGGGCTGCGACGACTTGTTACCTCCGTTTCGACCCGCTGGGGCCGACGAAGATGATGTGATGACCCTTAGCGCCTGCTTAAGCTGGCCCCTGCTTTGGCCAAAGAGCCAGATTCGTTTGGGGGCGGGGGACACCACCCCACACACAACACCGCCAGTCGTGCCGGCGCCAAGCCATGGCAAGACCGCCGCAACACTACCGGACATGCCGGACATGCATATGGCACAGGATCCGGATGACGACGACGACGACAATGGTACATTTACCAAAGTCGATAAGTACTTCAACGAACATGGGTACGGTGACGAATTCTTGGGGCCTCCTTCTCAAGAACCCAACCCTGCAAAAGACGATCGCGATCTACCTGGTACCGCGGAGAAACCCAATTGCAACAGGCGTCGTCTGGCGTTCAGTTCTCAGGAGACGCCTCCAGCTGCCGCCTTCACCGAGCCTCAGATAGCCGAGGTGCGAAATATTATCAGCCCCAACACACTCCAGAAGGCGGTCTCTGAGCAGAACTCGATCCCATTACAGCAGAAGAAGAAGGGACGGAAAAGAAAGATTAAGGGTGCGATCCAGCCGGCACCGAGTACGATCCGTGCTCAGGACGGGCCACCTTCACCTAAGGATATCTCGAGGAGGGTGCATGTGGCGGGTAGGCCGATGCTATCGACTAATATGCTCAATGCTGCAACCGGTGCTATGCGGAGTCTGCATGACAGTGTTCTTTCTTTGGAGAAGCGGCGTCTCTTCGAGAATGATGTGGCATACCCGGTTTTCGTGGCCAAGGTGCCAGAGGGCAAGGGCTTTGTCGATAGCACCATCGGGGGTATGATCGTCCTGCGGTTTGATGACATCTTCGCTATGTTTAACCTTCATCCGCTGCACTACACCTTCATTCGGCTATTTTCGCTCAGTATGGAGATGCGGATCATTAGAGACAAGACCCCGGACATCGTGATAGTCGACCCCTTCTACATGCGTGCCAAGATCTTGGGCAGCGCTGGGGACCGGCAAGTCGCGAGTTCATACCTCGAAGGCGTCATTCTGGCGAACCCAGATAAGGATAACTTCCTCGTGCCTTACTTTCCCGAGTAAGTCATCCCCTCACCGCCCCGTAACATATGATTTCTTAGATTTCGATCGTTCTTTTTTTTTCTAACATTCCGTGTTTTGTGCAGTGACACACATTGCACAGTCATCCTCTTAAGCCCGAAATATTCCATGGCCACGTATTTCGACTCGGACCATCAGTCGAAGAAAGCCTACACAAATATCAAGAAAGTTCTTGATGAAGCTCTCCCCGGCTACGCCAGATCTGGAGGCCAATTTGTAGGTACGGCAAGCACGTGTTCACCCACAATACGACGTTCCCCTGCGTCAAGCAGCCGCCTGGCGGTCAGAAGGATGCCTACTACGCCCTCCATCACATGCGGGCGATCGTGCGGGACCATAATCACCTTCTGCTACCAAATAATCTCAAAGATTGGGCCGCACGCTTGTCGGCAATCCAGGACGCGGACATCAGACAAGAATTCTTTCGCATCCAGTCGGAGTTTGCAGAAATCATCCATCAAGATGTCCTTCGTACCTCGGGGCAGTTCTACCTTAGATATCAACCGTCCAACAGTGAGATAGAAACAACGCTACAAATGCAGGCTGACAACGACCGCGATTTCATGACCATCACGATAGACGGCGGCTTCATCCACGCTCCGGTCCCTGAGTCGAGTCGAAAGTAGTGATGCTATGTAGTTCTGAAATATCGATTAGCTCATGTTGTAATTAAACTTTAATGAACTTGTATGTCTCTTTAGTTTGGACAGTCGTTCAACTTATATGTAATCGATGCTATTTATTAGTAGGACCATGAATCGTGCTATTAATGTGTTGCTTTTCTCTTCCGATCCTTTTGTTGCATACTTATGTATTGTCTGTGAATTGCTACTAACGTTTTGTTTGTCTAGTGCATAGAGATGTCGTGGTATGTCGTGTACAAGGGTAAGGTTCCCGGAGTCTACGACGACTGGGAGGAGTGTTGGACACAGGTTCACCGTTTCAGCGGTAACAGTTACAAAGGGTACACCACTAGGGCGGAGGCGGAAGCTAGATACGCGCGCTATCTAGCGGGAGAGAGGAGGGAGCGTTGGAGGAACCGGATGAAGACCAGTTTCATCGCGATGATGCTCATCGTGATGACCGCAGCTCTCTTCTATGTGATGGTAGTTTAGATGATCGATATCGACTTGTAATGTGAAGACAAACTCGCTACTCGCGGTCTCGAGACTTGTAATGTTCAAACTTTGTTCGGTATTTTGAATTCAAAGACTAATATGATGAATTGTATTCGGAGACTAATCTTCTATTGTATTCGATAAATCTGTTGTTTATATGTTGTGCTGTCTATATTTTGTGCAGTAATATATTTTGTAACCTGTGCAAATATCAGAAAAGAAAAAAAAATTCCTAATATTCATACTAGTGGCGCATCACACTGCACTTTAGTGGCGCACTGCAATAAACACACTAGTGGCGCATTATCTAGAAGTGCGCCATTAGTAACCCAGAGCACAAGGTAAATATGGCCCCCTGGGAGGCATAGTAATGGCGCACCAGGGGACATAGTAATGGCGCACTGCCAGGTGCGCCACTATTGTCTGGTATACTAATGGCGCACCAGGGGTGCGCCATTAGTACTTGTTACTAGTGGCGTGATGATAGTGGCGCACCTATAGTGCGCCATTAATGGCCAAAACAGGTGCGCCACTAACAGGCCTTTTCCTAGTAAACACACTTGTTGATTTTTCCAATTTTGCCTTAATAGTGCTTGAAAACGTAGGTCTTGCGAAAAAAACTTGCCGATTAATAGTCGACCGATAAAATCGATTAATCGGCCGATTTCCGATTAATCTCTAATCCCCAGCCGACCGAGACGATAACGATAAGCGATATCCCAAACATTGATAATAACAGAATATATCTTCTTTTCATCGAGATAAGCATATTTAAGAGTATCAGGTAATTACTTCAATTCAAACACAGGATCACCCTTGGGTGGAGGTGGATCTCCCAAGGTTTCAACAGGCAGATTATGTTTAAGGATAGGTGCTTGTTTAAAGAATAATTCATCTATTTCATTTCTTTCACTCATATGCATGGCATTCTCATGCTTAAGCAAATATTGTTCTAGTGGATCAGTAGGAGGCACAACAATAGAGGCAAGGCCAATAATTTCATCTTTACTAGGCAATTCCTTATCATGAGGTTGTCTACAAAACTTAGAGAAATTAAACTCATGAGACATCTCACCAAAACTAACATGAACAACTTCTTTAGTGCAATCAATCTTAGCATTAACCGTATTAAAGAAGGGTCTACCAAATATAATGGGACAAAAATCATCTTGTGGTGATCCAAGAACAAGAAAATCAGTAGGGTATTTGATCTTACCACACAAGACTTCAACATCTCTAACAATCCCAAGCGGTGAAATAGTGTCTCTATTTGCAAGCTTAATAGTAACATCAATATCTTCAATCTCAACGGGTGCAATATCATTCATGACTTCTTGATAGAGAGTAAACGGAATAGCACTCACACTAGCACCAATATCACATAAACCATGATAGCAATGATCTCCAATTTTAACAGAAATAACAGGCATGCCAACTACAGGTTTATTTTTATCTTTAGGGTCTGGCTTAGCAATTCTAGTTGCTTCATCACAGAAATATATGACATGTCCATCAATGTTATCAACCAAAAGATCTTTAACCATTGCAACACTAGGTTCAACTTTAATTTGCTTAGAAGGTCTAGGTTCTCTAATTTTACTCTTATTGACTACAGTTGAAGTTTTAGCATGTTCCTTAATCCTAATAGGGAAAGGAGGTTTCTCAATATAAGCAGTAGGCACAACTAGATCAACATGGTAAACAATTGTTTCTTCTTTAACACTAACAGGTTCTTCTTTCAATTCAATAGGTGGATGATATTTAAACCATTTCTCCTTAGGGAGATCAACATGAGCAGCAAAAGATTCACAAAAGGTTGCTACTATCTCAGAGTCAAGTCCATATTTAGTACAAAACTTACGAAAAGCATCAGTTTCCATAAAAGATTTAACACAATCAAACTCAAGATTTATACCTGACTCATTACCTTTGTCGATTTCCCAATCTTCATAATTGCGTTTAATTCTTTCAAGGAGGTCCCATCTGGATTCGATAGTTTTCTTCATAAAGGAACCAGCAGAAGAAGTATCGAGCATGGATTGATCATTATGAGAAAGCCGAGCATAAAAGTTTTGAAGGAGTATTTCTCTTGAGAGCTCATGATTGGGGCATGTGTGCAACATATACTTAAGCCTCCCCCAAGCTCGAGCAATACTTTCTCCTTCACGAGGCCAAAAATTATATATATAATTCCGATCACGATGAACCAAATGCATAGGATAAAATTTCTGATGGAATTCCAGCTTCAACCAGTTCCAGTCCCATGTGTCAGTATCATCACACATAGCCTATACCATGTCAATGCCTTTCCCTCCAAAGATAAAGGGAATACTTTCTTCTTAACTCCATCTCCGGATAAACCTGCAAGCTTAAACAATCCACGAATTTCATCCACATAGATCAAATCCATCTCCTGCATAAGGATTAGCTAGCAATTTCTCTATCATACCCGAAGGAATTTCATAATAAATATTTTCAGTAGATTCAATAGGTGGAGGAGCAACTCTTAATGCTTCCGGTCGAGGTGAAGATACCCCGAACAAGCCCCTCAAAGGATTACTTTCCATAGTGACAAGTGACAATAAATTTCAGCACGTAATATAAATGTTTCCTTACCAAATTCCACTCACCAAAGGCGCTTCACTCCCCGGCAACGGCGCCAGAAAAGAGTCTTGATGACCCACAAGTATAGGGGATCAATCGTAGTCCTTTCGATAAGTAAGAGTGTCGAACCCAACGAGGAGTAGAAGGAAATGACAAGCGGTTTTCAGCAAGGTAATCTCTGCAAGTACTAAAAGTAGCAGTAACAGATAGTTTTGATAGCAAGATAATTCGTAACGAGTAAGTAACAAGTATAATAAAGTGCAGCAAGGTGGCCCAATCCTTTTTATAGCAAAGGACAAGACGGAACGAACTCGTATAATAAGCAAAGCGTTCTCGAGGACACATGGGAATTTCATCTAGCCACTTTCATCATGTTTGTTTGATTCGCGTTCGCTACTTTGATAATTTGATATGTGGGTGGACCGGTGCTTGGGTGCTATTCTTACTTGAACAAGCCTCCCACTTATGATTACCCCCTCTCGCAAGCATCCGCAACTACGAAAGAAGAATTAAGATAACTCTAACCATAGCATGAAACGTATGGATCCAAATCAGCCCCTTACGGAATAGCGCATAAACTAGGGTTTAAGCTTCTGTCACTCTAGCAACCCATCATCTAATTACTACTCCACAATGCCTTCCCTTAGGCCCAAAGATGGTGAAGTGTCATGTAGTCGACGTTCACACGACACCACTAAAGGAAGCAACAACATACATATCATCAAAATATCGAACGCATACCAAATTCACATGATTACTTATGACAAGACTTCTCCCATGTCCTCAAGAACAAAAGTAACTACTCACAAATCATGTTCATGTTCAAGATCAGAGGGGTATTGAATAGCATTAAGGATCTGAACATTTAGTCTTCCACCAAATAAACCAACTAGCATCAACTACAAGATGTAATCAACACTACTAGCAACCAACAGGTACCAATCTGAGGTTTTGAGACAAAGATTGAATACAAGAGATGAACTAGGGTTTGAGATGAGATGGTGCTGGTGAAGATGTTGATGAAGATTGGTCCTCCCACGATGAGAGGATCGTTAGTGATGTCGATGGCTTCGATTTCCCCCTCCCGGAGGGAAGTATCCCCGGCGGAATCGCTCCGCCGGAGAGCAAAATAGCTCCTGCCCAGTTTCCGCCTCGAGACGGCGGCGCTTCGTCCCGAAAGCCCCTCCTCTGATTTTTTCTAGGGAAAATGGCTTCATATAGCAGAAGGAGGGGGCCAGACGCCAGCAGTGGGCCCCACAAGGCACTAGGGCGCGCCCAGGGGGCCGCGCCCTGCTGCCTGGGTCCCCTCTGGTATTTCTTCTCTCCAGTATTTTTTATATATTCAATAAAAAATCTCCGTGAAATTTCAGTTCAATTGGAGCTTTGTAGATTAGGTGAAAGATCGTGGATGTCGCCTAGAGGGGGGGTGAATAGGCGCTTTAAAATAATTACGGTTTAGGCTTGAACAAATGCGGAATAAACCTAGCGGTTAATTTGACAAGCACAAAACCTACAACAACTAGGCTCACCTATGTGCACCAACAACTCATGCTAAGCAAGATAAACAACTAAGTGATAGCAAGATATATAACATGAAACGCTATCCCAAAGTAAAGTGCATAAGTAAAGGGCTTGGGTAAGAGATAACCGAGGCACGCGGAGACGACGATGTATCCCAAAGTTCACACCCTTGCGGATGCTAATCTCCGTTTGGAGCGGTGTGGAGGCACAATGCTCCCCGAGAAGCCACTAGGGCCACCATAATCTCCTCACGCCCTCGCACAATGCAAGATGCCGTGATTCCACTAAGGGACCCTTGAGGGCGGTCACCGAACCCGTACAAATGGCAACCCTCGGGGGCGGTCACCAAACCCGTACACTTTGGCAACCCTTGGGGGCGGTCACCGGTACCCGTCAAATTGCTCGGGGCAATCTCCACAACCTAATTGGAGACCCCGATGCTTACCCGGAGCTTTACACCACAATGATTGAGCTCCGACAACACCAACCGTCTAGGGCGCCAAAGCACCCAAGAGGAACAAGCTCTAGGGTGCCCAAACACCCAAGAGTAACAAGCTTCTCGACTTCACTTCCACGTATCACCGTGGAGAACTCAAACCGATGCACCAAATGCAATGGCAAGGGCACACGGAGTGCCCAAGTCCTTCTCTCCCAAATCCCACCAAAGCAACTAATGCTAGGGAAGAAAATGAGAGGAAGAACGAAGAAGAGAACACGAAGAACTCTAAGATCTAGATCCAAGGGGTTCCCCTCACATAGAGGAGAAAGTGATAGGTGGAAATGTAGATCTAGATCTCCTCTCTCTTTTCCCTCAAGAACTAGCAAGAATCATTGGAGGGATTGAGAGATAGCAAGCTCGAAGAAGGTCAACAATGGGGGAAGAACACGAGCTCAAAGGATAAGATGCAATGGGGAAGAAGACCCCCTTTTATAGGCACCCCCAAATCCAACCGTTATGCCCACAGCCCGCACATAAGCGGTACTACCGCTCCGGAGAGCGGTACTACCGCTTGGACGGTAGTGCCCGCAGAGCAGTGCAATGGCGTGGAGCCACGAGGTGGTAGTGCCGCCGGAGCGGTTCTACCTCACGCCCCAGCGGTATTACCGCTGGGGTTGCAACTCAGGAGCTCACGGAGGCAGAGTAGGAACAGAGGAGGGAGACAGTAGCGCAACAGCGGTACTACTGCTCAAGAGAGCGGTACTACGGCTTATAAGCCATAGTGCCGCGCACCCACTGCCACCCTACCACCGCTGCAAGCGCAACGGATCCAGAAGGAAGCGGAAGTGGAGCGGTAGTGGGAGGGCGGTACTACCACTTATAAGCGGTACTACCGCTCGTACTACTGTTCCACGGCCGTGCAAACCCGACACGAAAAGTTGAGTCCCCAGAAGCAGCGGTAGTACGCACGGAACTGGACAACGGTACTACCGCTTATAAGCGGTACTACCGCTGCCCAGAGCGGTACTGCCGCTTGAGGCCTTCAGGACACAAGCAAAGAAAACAGAGGATACAAAAAAGCCTAAACTGCCACAACTTCGGCAAATGAGCTCTGAATTGAGCAAACTCAAGCTTGTTGGATAGAGGACGACACGTACAATCCAATAGCAACTGGTTATATTAAGAGGTGGCAGGGGAGATATGCCTAAGATATAGAGATGAGAAACCTCTATGAATGAAGAACCGGCATAAACTCCAACATCGAAAACATCATAGAAGATGCATATATGAACTCCGTTTTCGATGAACTCGAGCTTGTCATGAAGATGACCATAAGCTCAAAAACTCACAAAGAGAAACACCAAACAAGAACCAAGAAAGATGATGCAAGAATGCAATGGTTTGAGCTCTCTATGAACGATATGATCAAGCTACTTACTTGAGAGCCCCCCTTGATAGTACGGCAATCGATCCTATAACCCGGTCCCCCAACTACCACCATGAGATCGACCGGTAAAATAGAAACCCTATCAAGGGCAAACCTTTGCCTTGCACATAGTCCACTTGAGCTAGATGATGACGATCTTGACTTCCTCAAGTTGGACCACCTTTCTTGATTGAGTTGGCTCGATGAAGACAAGTTGATTGCTCCCTCATACTCCACTATGGGTGAGCCACTCTTCGGCACATCTTCACAAGTCCATTGTCACCACAATGGACGGCAAGCTTCAAGCATGATCTCTTTGTGATGCTCCACTTGAACTTGCACATCGCAAACTTGATGACGATCACCACTTGATGTCATCCTCCATGTGTTGTATGAGATCTTCCTTTTGATGCACACCCATGGAAACATACCTAACCTCACAAGGAACTCTCACAAAGAACATGGGTTAGTACACAAAGAGTAATGGACAATACTTACCATACCATGAGATCACATGATCCCACTCGGTACAACTTCTACGCTTTGTGTGTTGATCAACTTGATTCACTCTTTGTACTTAGTCTTGATCAACCTTGAATCTTTCCAACACTCTCTATTAAGATGATGTCTTGAAGATAAACATGAATGTTCACACAATCTTCTTCTTCAAGACATGCTTGCAGTAGGCTCAATCAAAATCTTCTCTCTTCATAAAGATGATGTCTTGAAGGTAAACATGAATGTTCACACAATCTTCTTCTTCAAGACATACTTGCAATACACTCAACTCTCATATGACCAATCTTTGGATAACTCCTTGAATAGCACCTTGGTCAACACATATTCTTCCTCTAACAACCTTGAAACCAACAAACGGTCTTCAAGCAATGCCTATGGACAAACCCTTCAAATATAACTCAAGGCAACCATTAGTCCATAGAGATTGTCATCAATTACCAAAACCAAACATGGGGGCACCACATGTTCTTACATTAGGTATCTCTGATGTGGCTATTTCAGGTCCAGAATTCCAGCTGCCGGCATTCTCCCTCTTCATGTAAATCTTGCAAATTAAGAGGGAAAAGGCATAAGAATTGTATCATAAGGTGAAATAATGATCAAAAACATAACAAATAACAGTAGGAAATCATGATGCAAATTGGACGTATCACTCAGTCAGGTCAGAAAAAAAATCACGGCCATGGGTTGGGATTCATTCACATCTCTTGTGTGCACTCGTTTCGGGAGAGATAAACATCAGATGTTAATCCGCACGTTTTACTCCATCAAGCAAACTACCATTGTCTCAGATTTTATCCAGCGCTATGAAACACTGATGAATCACTTAGTTTCATATTCAGAGAATACTCACCCATATTTCTTTCTTAACCAATTTGTGGAGGGTCGGTGCTCTTGTGCAATGACTACAAGATCTCGACACGGCGTGTTCGATGGCCCTACTTTAGGAGCAAGTGACCAACGGCGAGCCAACGCATACACCATTCTCTGTACACCGGCGATATGGCGCATGCTCGTCGGCAAGAAGCAGTACACCAAGTTTCTTCCCACGCCAAGCAACACCTGTATCACTCGCTGAAGATTGCCGCGGAACAGACGCAGCTCGCGCAAGCACTAAAAACAACAGCAAACAAGCTGCCCTTCGAGCATTCCGGCAAGCCAAGGGCTTGTGTTTCAAGTGCGGCTAGCGTTGGGGCAAGGATCACATCTGCCCGGTAACAGTTCAGATGCACATTGTCGATGAGTTTTGTCCATGTTCGGAGCTGAAGATCCAGTTATAGAGACACCGCCAGCGTCCCCGTCTACTGATGAAGAAAATTTGTGCACGAATGTCGCCAGGCTGTGGATGGCACTTCTGATCCAGGCGTTCTTCAACTTCATGCGGATTCAAGGACAAGAAGTACTTATGTTGGTGGACTCAGGTAGTTCAACCTCATTTGTGGACAACAAGTTGGCTACTAAACTACAGGGCGTCTCAAAGTTGCCCAATGCATGTTGCATGAAGATAGCAGATGAAGTAATTCTTCAGTGCACATCTTACGTACCAGGATGCTCTTGGCTCACACAACAGCATGAGTTTATCACCGATTTCGAAATCATATCACTAGGGGCATACGATGCTATACTTGGGATGGATTGGTTGCGCCAACATAGCCCTATGCACATCGATTGTGATGCTCATGCTCTGACAGTAGCGACAGACAAAAGTCACATAACACTGCAGGGCAGCTCTTCAGAACAACAGCTCTGTTCTGCAATTTCTGCACATGAGCTGGTTAACGCCTGTAAACAAGGCTCAGTAGCTCACATCATACATCTCAATGCTCTCAATGAGACACCTTCTTTAGATGCTCCAATACCAACAGAAATCCTCCGCATTCTGGAGTAGTTTCAAGGTGTGTTTGAAGAGCAAAAAGCCCTGCCCCCAAAAAGAGACTGTGACCACTGAATTCCTTTGATGTCAGGTGCTCAACCAGCCACTATCAGACCATATAGGCACAAACCCGAGCTAAAAACATAGATAGAGAGGTAGGTCCAAGAAATGTTAGATGCTAGAATCATACAACAAAGCTCCAGTCCTTTTTCATCCCCTGCCCTACTCATCAAGAAGAATGATGGCACTTGGCGCCTCTGCATTGACTATAGATGTGTGAACTCGATGACAATGGTCAGTAAATACCCAGTTCCGGTCATTGACGAACTGTTAGACGAATTGAGAGGAGCCCGATGGTTTTCTAAATTGGACCTCATAGCAGGGTTCCATCCGATAAGGTTGGCAGAGGGCGAAGAATTAAAGACAGCATTTTAGGCACACTCTGGGCATTGGGAGTACAGGGTTTTACTATTTGGACTAGCTGTAGGTCCAGCTACCTTCTTAGGAGTGATGAACACAACCCTCAGCCCATTGCTACATGTCTGTGTCGTTGTGTTCTTTGATGATATGTTGGTTTTCAGTCAGACACTGAAAGACCATATACTGCATATGCGCCAAGTTTTGCACAACTTCTTCAAGATCACTAGCAAGTGAAGCAGTCGAAGTGCTCTTTCGGCCAATGATATGTCTCCATCGTATCTATATTTTTTGATTGTTTCATGCCATTATACTACAATTTCCACATACTTTTGGCAACAATTTATATGATTTTTGGACTAACATATTGATCTAGTGCCCAGTGCCACTTCCTGTTTGTTGCATGTTTTTTGTTTTGCAGAAAATCCATATCAAACGAAGTCCAAACGCGATAAAATTTTATGGAGATTTTTTTGGAATATATGGGATTTTTGGGAAAAATAATCAACGCAAGGCGGTGCCCGAGGACCCCACAAGGCAACAGGGCGCGCCCTGGGGGGTAGGGCGCGCCCTGTTGCCTTGTGGCCACCTCGTAGGTCGATTGGAGCCCTTCTTTCGCCGCAAGAAAGATAATTTCCGGAGAAAATCCCCTCAAAATTTCAGCCCAATCGGAGTTAAGGATCTCCGGGAATATAAGAAACGGTGAAGTGCTCCGAAAACAGGCAGAAACATAAGAGAAACAAAGAGAGAGATCCAATCTAGAGGGGCTCCCGCCCCTCGGGGGCCGGGGAGACCAAGGACCAGAGGAAGAAACCCTTCTCCCATCAAGGGAGAAAGCCAAGGAGGAATAAGAAGGAGGGGGCCTCTCTCCCCCTCTCTCATGGTGGCGCCGGAGTGCCGCAAGGGGCACCATCATGACGGCGATCTTCATCAACAACTTCGTTGCCGTCAACAACAACTCTTTCCCCTCTATGCAGCGGTGTAACCTCTCTCTCCCCGTTGTAATCTCTACTTGAACATGGTGCTTTACGCTATATATTATTACCCAATGATGTGTTGCCATCCTATGATGTTCGAGTAGATTCTTTTGTCCTACGGGTTAATTGTGATATGGTGTGATCGATATGAGTTGTATGTTAATATGGTGATGTCCTATGGTGCCCTCCGTGCTGCGCACACGTGTGGGAATTCCCGCTGTAGCGTGTTGCATTACTTTCATGATTCGCTTATAGTGGGTTGCGAGAGTGACAGAAGTTTAAACCCGAGTAAGGGGGTTGTTGCGTATGGGAGCAAAGGGGACTTTATACTTAATGCTATGGTTGGGTTCTACCTTATTGATCTTTAGTATAGTTGCGGATGCTTGCTAGAGTTCCAATCATAAGTGCATGTGATCCAAGTACAAAAAGTATGTTAGTGTATGCCTCTCCCTCATTGCATATAATAAGTATCACGCGTATCATATTCAATTGCCTATGGACAATCTTTCTCATTGTTCTACAAACACTCTCTATTAAAACAACTAACTTTTATTATCTTGCAAAGTACTCCTAGTTTATTTCTTGCAAAGTACTTATAGATTTATTCTCGCAAAACTAGTTTTATTCTTGTTCTAGGTAAAGCAAATGTTGGTGTGCGTAGAGTTGTATCGGTGGTCGATAGAACTTGAAGAGAATATAAATTCCATCTTTAGCTCCTCGTTGGGTTCGACACTCTTACTTATCGAAAAATGCTACAAAGGATCCCATATACTTGTGGGTTATCAGCCAACGACAGATTGCATAACTCGGTCATGTCATAAATGCTGATGGTGTATCAACGAACCCAGGAAAAAATCAGTCTATCAAGCAGTGGCTAACTCCATCGACAGCAAAAGAAGTTTGCGGTTTTCTGGGGCTCGCTGGTTATTACAGAAAATTTGTCTAGCACTTTGGCATAATTGCTCGGCCCCTTTTCAACCTTCTGGAGAAAAATCAGCCTTTCGTATGGACTTCTGGCACAGATCAAGCGTTCGAGCTGCTCAAACAGAAGTTGATCTCTGCACCAGTATTACAGTTGACTGACTTTTCCAAGCCCTTCACCATCGACAGTGACGCTTGTGAATATGGCGTCGGTGTTGTGCTGCAACAAGGAGGGGCACCCCATAGCTTATATGAGCAAAGCATTGGGACCTAAAATCCAGGGTTTGTCCACCTACGAGAAGGAATACATGGCCATTCTCATGGCCGTAGAGCAATGGCGCCCCCACATGCACTCTGAAGAGTTTACCATATAGACATATCAAAGAAGCTTGATTCACTTGGATGCTCAAAGACTGACAATCCCATGGCAACAAAAAGCATTTACCAAAATGCTAGGCCTATGCAACAAAATCTACTATCCCCCAGGGACAACAAACGGTGTCGCAGACGCACTGTCGCGCCGCGCACCAACAGAAGAAAGCTTGTCAGCCAACATGGCTTGAGGATGTACCCAATAGCTACTCAACCAATCCACAAGTTACCAAAATCTTGTCGCAATTAGCCAGAAGACCTGATCCAAAACAACGATTCAAAGTCTCCAATGGAATTCTACACTTTCATGGAAGAATCTGGTTAGGCGGGGCTCGAGAATTGCAACAGAAAATTATCGCTGCTTTTCGTGACAGTACTGTGGGCGGTCACTCGGGATTTCTTGTCATGTATCATCGCATCAGGCAATCGTTTGTGTGGCCAAAAATGAAGAAGCAAGTGCGACCGTATGTACAAGCATGTCAGACTTGCCAACAAGCAAAGCCCAAACAAGTGCGATACCCAGGACTACTGGAGCCACTGCGATTACCTGACGGTGCATGAAAGACCGTGACCATGGATTTCATCGACGACCTCCCTCAATCAAGCAAGTACAATTGCATATTTGTCATCGTTGACAAATTCACTCGCTATGCTTATTTCCTCCCTCCGAGCCACCCGTTCACTACTGCGAAAGTGGTGCAGTCTTATCTGGACAACGTTTACAAGCTGCATGGTCTCCTAGCAAATCACGATCTAGTGTTTACCAGTAAGTTCTGGCAAGAACTATTCAAGACAATTGGCACAGAATTGAACATGAGTACCCCGTATCACCGTCAGACGGACGGGCAAACTGAACGGGTTAATCAGTGCCTTGAAATTTACCTAGGTTGCTTCATACATGCTTGTCCAAGTAGATGGAGTCAATACATGTGGCTTGCTGAATTTTGGTACAACTCCATCTTTCATTCTGCCCTCACCTCGCCGTTTGTCGCTCTCTATGGCCATGCGCCGTTTGTCGCTCTCTATGGCCATGAGCCCAGGCACTGGGGCACTGAAGCAGCATCCAGATGTACCATACCAGACCTGAAAGAGTGGGTGGAAGAGCACAAGTCTCTACAACAAGTTCTGAAAGTTAATCTGCACAGAGCTTGCAACATCATGAAAATTCAGGCGGACAAGAAGAGATCTGAGCGCACCTTCACAGTGGGAGATTGCATCTTCGTCAAGCTCCAACCTTATGTACAAACTTCCATTCGATCACCTACGCCGATTCCTGACGCCAGGCACCAACACTGCCACGTATCTACCGGAACCCACTACACCAACACTGAAGCCCATGGAGCTCCTTGACAAAAGATGGCGCCGCACACCCTCAGGTTGTCGCGAACAATTCCTCGTGCGATGGTCTGACCCGTCGGTCCTCGACGCCACCTAGGAGGATGTCGCAAGTCTGATCGAGCGATTCCCGGAGCTCCTGACTTAGGGACAAGTCAGTTCTCAAGGACCAGGGGTTGTCAGGACCCCAATTGCAGTGCTAGGCCAAAACGCTGGCAGCTAAAAACACTTCCATGACAGCCAAGTCAGAAGACAGCACGGCAGAAAACGCTGGCATGGTAGCTAAAAACGCTGCCATGGCAGCCACAAGGGAGGAGGCACGCGTCACCACCCGTCCAGCGAGGCAATCCAACCATAGTTACATCGGCAAGGACTGGATCAACCACATGACGGCTTCAACCAGCGCACCTACCATTATGTGACACGCTGGTTTTTGGCAACTTTTTCTTTTCAAAATCTTTCTGTCTTTATTTGCAATTTGGATGGATTTTGAATCTTTTCAGTTGACTTTGGACTTATGAATTTCTTTGAGTGATCCCAAGCCCTCATCATCTTGCCAAAATCTTGTCACACACCTTCTGGATCCATTTTCAATTCTCAATCTTTCCCAAATATTCATTTCCTTCCTTTGGGAAAATCTGTCATCACTATGGGTTATGAAGCAACCTATAGTTCTGATGGTCAGAAAAATCCCAAATTATTACCACACCTTCTTGTCATCATCTACTCCCATAATCTTCAAAAACATTTCATGGTCCAGTACAAAATTTGGCCCAGAAAACTCAATTTATCTTCTGGACAGTACTGGCCATTTGTGAAGCAACTCATATTTTCCCAACTCAGAAAACTCTCAGAAAATTCCCTGAGATATTAGGGAACCTATCTTGCCACAATATCCAAAAATATCATCTTGTCCAGTACAAATTTTCAGCAGCAATATTCTGCCAAGTTTCTTCTCATTTTGAACCTCTGTGAAGGAAGTACCATCTAGAGGTATCCAATTGAGCTGAAATTTTTATGACAGCATCTATCCACCAAACAACCCTCCCACACCAAAATCCAGCTCTCGCAGATCAACCAGATGAGTGCTACAAGCTCATCTTTCCTCTGGACCAGTAACAGCAGTTGTACAGGAACCCCATTCAAATCTTGATGAAAATTTCTCAAACTCTGCCAGCTTGTAGTCCTTCCAAAGTAGATCATCCCAGACATCTCCATTGTCTCCATCTCCAGCTCACCTCTCCTCCAGATCCCTCTCAAAGTTTCTGTCAGAAACTGTAGCTGACGCTACACTTCGAACCAGAGTGCATCTAGTCGAGCCAGTGGCACAGAGAGACTAAGTGGTCAAGGGTCGACATGTTGGACAAGTTTTGCCAGACTTGCGTGGCCTCTAGATGCCAATGCCCGTGGTGAGCACGGCAATGGCATGCCAAAACACGCGCTCTGCACCACGCCCGCGACGGATGTGATGCGTCCGGCTGCCCCGCGTGACCCTAGCTTGTCTCAGCTCGCCGACATCTTTTCCTTCCCCCACCTGGCCATTCTGGAACTTGCCCCTCGCCGGAATCGTCCCCGGCGGCCGCCACGCACGCGGGCACTGTGGCACCCGTGCGGCCACAGTGGCTCTGCCGCCCGTCGTCTTCCTCCGCAAGCCGCCACTGCACGCCATAACTCCTCCTGCCCTCTCCTATCCTGTCGCCCGCGTCGAGCAAGCCAGCGTGGCGTCCTTGCGTCGGCGACGTGGCCGCGGCGCATCCGAGTCCAGAAGCTCCGCATCCTCCTATATATAGGCCTCCCTGGCCTCTCTTCGGTCCTCACCCCACTCCCTCCGCCTCATAGAGACCCCCTAAGCACCGAGCCACGGTCGAGAGGCCCTCTGGCCTCGCAGCTCGCCGGCATTCCGCCGCCGATCCCCACTCCGCCATAGCCAGATTCGCTCCACCCCAGCTCTGCCCGACTCCACATTCGAGCTCACCGCACTCCCACGACTCCGCCCGACCTCTTTCCGAGCCAAATCGCTGCCGGAATCGCCGTCGCCGACGACCCCCTAACCAGCCGCCGCCGGAGAAGAAGAGAGCGACGCCGTCAGGCTGTCTCCGGAGACGCCACTGGTACAGGGAGGTCCGCCGTCGAGTGGCCGATCCATCCCCGCAGTCGCCCGAGCTCGCCGCCGTCGCTAACTCCGGCTATCGCCGTCGGTGAGCCGCCCATGCACTGTTATCCTCTTTTCTTTTTAATTATGACAGCTGCGGCCCGCTCGTTAGTGGCTCAGCCGCGTCCGAATCGGTACGTTAGCGTAGGCGTATTCGGAAAGTACGCCTTCGACGTGGCCTGTCCAGAGAATTTAGAATTTCTGTTTAAATCCAGATTTGACCAGTAACTTTGACCATCCATAACTTTTTATCCATAAGTCCAAATCAATTGATTCTTTTTGCCCTGGGTTTGTCTTGAGCTCCTCTATTTTCTGGTAAAATTTGGTATTTTTCCCATGCTCACAGAATTTCTGGTGAACAAAACAGTGTTATGTGACATTTTCCTTTGTATTTTAAAAATATTTTCAGAAGGAAAAACTTTTGGATTTGAAGCCCAAGAGTTTGTGGACAACCCAACAGAGCAAGGCAAGCCATGTCATCCATTGCATGAAGCATTTCAATAGTGTTGGTTATTTAATTGAATTACTTGCAATATTTTAATATGTGATAATTTAGGGTAATTTACTTTGATGCTTAGCTACTGCCATGTTAAGTTATTCTGGATGAATAACCTTGCTTGCTAAGTACTTGACAACACTAAACTTACTTGGTTGATCAAGTGCCACCTATCCGGACTTATCCGTGCAGCCACCTTTGCCGGTATGGGACGGCCTTGACTTGGTCTGGCTTTGTGCTCTTTTATTGGTACCACCATATTAGGGAGGGTTATGCGTGCGTGCTGCCCTGATCGGGTAGACGACGATAATCCTGTGAGCCCAGTGGAGTTATTTTGCCGGCGTCCCCGTTTGGGACAGTTTAGTTTGGCCACGACGGTGGCAGGTGTCACGGGGTGACACAGGGGCCACCCAGGACATGACCCTGGAAGGGTATGATTGTCGGTGGTATGATAGAGGAGTCACGGGTCAGGCAGGTTTTGTTGGAGCAGCCCCGGTCCACCCGAATGGGAGCAGGAGGCCAGGAGCTCCATAGTGTGGGTAAAGTGCGCAACCTCTGCAGAGTGTAAGAATCTATTCGAATAGCCGCATCCACGGTATTGGATAGTCCATACTAGGCCACTGATTGGTCAACCACAATAATGATAATAATGATGGAAGAACTTGTCTTATGTTCGGAAGTGCTCAGTGGATTATGAGCATTCCGGGGGTTGTGGGACAACCCAGAAGAGAGTAAGTTGATATTCGATAACAGTGAGTAAGCAACTTAAATACTTAATATGATCATTGCCATGCTATTGTTTCCTGCATTGTTTTGGTTGCCGTGAGCCTGCGAGTACATTCCAAGTACTCACCTGGCGTATCATGCCAGATGCAGGAGAAGCCGAGGACGGAGGTCCCGATGGTTCGTGCTACACTAACTAGGCTGTGTCCCCAGCAGTGTCCCTGTGGATGGAGTTTTCCGCGCTATGTTCCGCTACGCCGTAGTTCTACCTAGTAGTATCGAGGCCCTGCTATGTTCTATAAATAATGTAGATATTGTCATAGCACCTGATGTGCTTCTGGCCTCACTACCGATGTAAATTATGAGCTTGTACTCGAGATATATCAATAAAGTTCAGTTCAGTTCTGTTCCAAGTTGTTGTGTGTTTCCAGAAGACATGATCTCTGGGTTGGAAACACTGGGTAAACCGGTCCTCTGAGCCGGGGTGCCACAACGCTTGGTATCAGAGCCGCGCTGACTGTAGGACACCCTAGTTAACCCTACGCTAGAGCCGCGATTAGTTTAGAGTATTGGGGTGTGTCTTGCTTGTTGCATCTGATTGCTGCATGGCATGCATATAGCTTTTATTGTGCTAACCGCTGGTTTGATGAGTGTAGATGGCACCAGTTCCGTACCACTACCACCATGAGCCGGCACCGTTCACTTTTCCAGTACTGCTTCGTAATGTCTGGCTTCGGCTGTATCCCAATGGCGAAGACCCAGTGTACCAGGTGTTCCGAGAGAAGCTTGCTGGTTCAGTGTACGAGTCTCACGCGGAGGCCTTTCTTACTGTGAGTTCAGATATTGGCAGCTACTCCCGTTCTTCCAAGGGCGGAACTGCTTCTACTCCGGAGTTGGCGATCCAGTTTGCTGCGATGGAGGCTCTTACTGACTTGCGCTTCCACGAGGTCGAGATGCAGACTCATCCAGGTTTCTTTCACTACCCCACCCTGTCGCCTGCGACAGGGCGATTCCTTTTCGCACCCGTTGACCCGGCGAGTGATCGTGCTACTGGTGTTTTATCCCGTTATCTGAACGCCAGTTACCGTATGATCACTTCACTAGCTGAGGAGCTGACTCATGCCTGAGGGGCACTTGCAGCTGTTGCGACGGCACAGTCTCCTCCTCCACCTCCGTTTTCACCTGTGTATACTCCACCCGTTCCACCTTTTGAGACTCCTTCTAGCTCGTTCGGACCGCCAGGCTTTTCGTCTGGTAGCCGACGTGAGACCCCGGCAGAGTGGGCCTCACTCCTAGCTACTCCAGCTGCTCCGATGCTGCGGCGTCGTGCTTCTTCTCCTTCAGAGGGAGAACCTTCCCGTCAGCGCCGTCGTGTTACCTTTGATCCGGAGGCCGAGATTCACATCATCAGCTCAAACTCCGAGACAGGATCAGACGACGAGGAGTCTTCAGTTTGCTAGTGTCAGTGCCACCCGCGCTACTAGAGTGCAGGCTTGAGTTTCAGTGCATGCATCATAGCATCCCTGCATATGTCAACTGCCGTATGAGCAGTCCAGTCATGATAATCCCCCTACTAGCTTGTCATGTATGATGTTGGGTTGCCTTGTATAATTATGTTGTTCTCTTTATCTTCTCTTTTTATTTGGTTTCTTTTCTGGTGTCACACTACCATGCTTTCCCTTATGGGTGTTGCTCATCGATTCGGTATTTTGCAATGGGAACAAATTTAGGATGAAGAGGTGTAGTACTCAAGGCGGCGATGGAACTCCCATTCGTCGATCCGCCAGACAAGCAGGACAGTCACCAGAAGACTTACCACCTCCACCACCACAGTCACCGACCACTGATCAGATCATGAGAATGTTTGAGGAGAAAAGAAATCAAGATCTCATGGAATTTCTGAAAAGTATGCAGACTATGGTGGGCCAGAATAACAATAATGGGACACACTCTAAATTGTCTGATTTTCAGCGGACCAAGCCACCCAGTTTTGGTCAGGCTGTGGATCCTATGGAAGCTGATGACTGGCTGAGGACCATGGAAAAGAAGTTGGACATAGCCCGTTGTGATGAGTCAGACAAGGTTCCTTTTGTTACTCACTACCTGGAAGGACCGGCAGCTATATGGTGGGACAATACAAAAATAATGTGGCCTTTTGGAGAAGATATTTCTTGGGAGAAGTTCAAAGAGGTATTCCGCAAGTATCATATTCCTACCGGCATAATGAAGGTGAAGCAGAGGGAATTCTTGGCCCTTACTCAAGGGAATATGTCAGTGGAGGAGTATCTGAACAAGTTTAATAATCTGGCATGGTACTCTACCCATGACGTGTCCACCGAAGAAAGGAAAATTGACCGATTCCTAGGAGGGTTGAATCATACCCTCCGTTGTCAGCTCTGTATGCTTGACTTCCCTGACTTCCAGACTTTGGTGAACAAGGCCTTCATAGCTGAACGAGAGCATAAGTCAGGATATGATGATCGCAAGCGGAAGTTTGAACCCAAGAAGGACAACCGTGAGCAGTTTGCGCAGAAGCCACGCATTTGGCAACCAGGGCCGTCTGAATACAAGCCTGCCTGGAACAATGGCAATAACAACAATAAGCATGTCAGCCAGGACAAGACCTTCGGCAAACAGCCAGTGATGGAGGATTGCCGTCGCAACAACACATGCTTTACTTGTGGCCAAAGCGGGCATTACTCCAAGCAGTGCCCCACAAGAAATGGGAAGCCATCATCCGACTACAAGCCACAAGTCAACAATGTTGGACGCCGCCCCAATACGAACTTCTATCGCGGCCAAGTCCATCATATCTCCGCTGAGGAAGCCCGCGAAGCACCGGATGTGGTCCTTGGTACGTTTTCTGTTAACAACATACCTGCAATAATTTTATTTGATTCTGGGGCTTCTCATTCATTTATTTCGCGGAGTTTTGCCACCTTGCACAAATTTTCTCCTTCTCTTTTGGACAAAATCATGGTGGTACAATCCCCTGGCTCCATGCTCAGAACAAATGTGATATACAAGGATCTGGAAATTTTGATACATGGCGTCAAGTTTCTAGCTACTCTTGTTGCCATTGAATCCCCCGAACTGGATGTAATATTGGGAATGGATTGGTTGATACCACATCAGGTGTGTATCAACTGTGCCACCAGGAAGGTGACACTGGTTAACCCGGCCGGCCAAACAGTGCAATTCACTGCTAGCAGAATGATGTCAAAGAAAGGAATGGCATTCAAAGCCACAGCTACATACATAAGTCTGATTCCAGTAGTCAGTGAATTTCCGGACGTATTTCCAGAAGAGTTGCCAGGAATGCCACCGGATCGGGAACTAGAGTTCGCTATTAATGTTGTTCCCGGAACAGCTCCAATTTACAAGAAGTACTACCGCATGCCGTCACCAGAGCTGGTGGAAGTAAAGAAACAGTTGGATGAATTATTGCAAAAAGGGTACATTCGTCCAAGCACTTCACCTTGGGGATCACCAGTGCTGTTTGTTAAGAAGAAGGATGGCAGCCTACGAATGTGCGTGGACTACCGCCAACTGAATGAGGTCACCATCAAAAATAAATATCCGCTTCCCTGCATTGATGATCTATTTGACCAGTTGAACGGGGACCGGGTATTCTCCAAGATTGACCTTCGAACGGGGTATCATCAGTTAAAAATCAAAAAAGAGGATATCCCCAAGACAGCCTTCACTACAAGATATGGCCTGTATGAATTTACAGTCATGTCATTTGGGCTGACAAATGCTCCAGCCTATTTCATGAGCATGATGAATAAGGTCTTCATGGACTTCTTGGACAAATTTGTGGTAGTCTTCATCGATGATATTCTTATCTACTCCAAAGATGAAGAGGAGCACACGCAACATCTCCGTACTGTCCTGGAAAGACTAAGGACCCATCGCTTGTATGCCAAATTCAGTAAATGCGAATTTTGGCTAAGAGAGGTGGGATTTCTGGGACATGTTCTGTCAGAACAAGGTGTGGCCGTCGACCCCAGCAAAGTGACTGTTGTATTAAACTGGAGGACACCAGCCACAGTAACTGAAGTCCGTAGCTTTCTGGGATTGGCAGGCTACTACCGTCGCTTCATTGAAGGCTTCTCAAAAATAGCCAAGCCATTGACAGAACTGTTGAAAAAGAACCACAAATTTGCCTGGACGGAAGAATGCGATAGCAGTTTCATGGAATTAAAGACGAGGCTAACTACCGCCCCTGTCTTAGTTCTTCCAGACATCCACAAGAGCTTTGATATATACTGCGATGCTTCCAGGCGTGGAATCGGCTGCGTTCTAATGCAAGAAGGAAAGGCTGTAGCATATGCATCCAGACAGCTACGACCTCATGAAGAGAACTATCCCACTCATGATTTGGAATTGGCAGCTGTGATTCATGCATTAGAAATTTGGAGGCACTATCTCATTGGGCAGCGATGTGAAATATACACAGACCATAAGAGTCTCAAGTATATTTTCACTCAACCCGACCTTAATCTCAGGCAAAGAAGATGGCTTGAATTGGTTAAGGACTATGACATTGGCATAAATTATCACCCGGGAAAAGCCAATGTGGTCGCAGATGCTCTCAGCAGAAAACAAGGCACCATAAATGCAATAATGGAGGGTATCCATCCAAGGCTACAAGAAGAGCTTGCCAAGCTGAATATGGTGCTATGCAGCCCAATTAGCCCGGATACCTTGGAAATTACTCCGACACTTATGGAAGAAATTAAGGCAGCTCAGAAATCAGATGAAGGCATACAAGAGATCAAGGAGCGCATTCCGCAAGGAAAGGCCAAGTCCTTCCATATTGATGATCAAGGTACCCTATGGTTTGAAAACCGAATATGTGTGCCTGATCAAGACAGCTTGAGACAGCAAATACTCAGAGAGGCACATGAATCCGCATACTCTATCCATCCGGGAGGAACAAAAATGTACCAGGACTTGCGAGAAACCTTTTGGTGGCCAGGAATGCGAAGGGACATTGCATACTATGTCGCCTGTTGTGACATCTGCAACAGAGTCAAGGCGGAACACCAGAAACCCGCTGGGCTACTGCAACCTTTACCAGTTCCCCAGTGAAAATGGGATGACATATGCATGGACTTCATTGTTGGACTACCCAAGTCAACAAGAGGCCATGATGCTATCTGGGTCATCATGGATATACTTACGAAAGTGGCTCACTTCATTCCGGTAAAGACCACTTTCAACGCTTACCAGCTTGCACAGCTCTACATGTCCTGGATAGTCAGCCTTCACGGAGTACCCAAGTCTATCACATCAGACAGAGGCTCCTTGTTCACTTCAGCATTCTGGCTGCGATTGCATCAAGCCCTGGGAACCGTGCTAAAACATAGTACGGCAAATCATCCACAAACAGATGGACAGACCGAACGCATGAACCAGATATTGGAAGATATGCTTCGGTCCTGTGCTCTCACCTATGGACCCAAATGGGAGGATAGTCTACCCTATGCAGAATTCTCTTACAATAACAGCTATCAGTCGAGTCTCAAGATGTCACCATTCGAAGCCCTGTATGGACGGAAATGCCGCACTCCTTTAAATTGGTCTTAGACAGGAGACAGCCGTATCTTCGGCACAGATCTGATGCTCGAGGCTGAGAAGCAAGTCAAGGATATTCAGGAAGGTCTTCGAGCAGCCAAGTCCCGTCAAAAGAGTTATTATGATCCGAAGCATCGAGAAGTAACTTTTGAGCCCGGAGAATATGCCTATCTCCGAGTTACCCCCATGAAAGGAATAAAGAGGTTTCACACTCGAGGAAAGCTTGCACCAAGATATATCGGTCCCTTTCCGGTAATGGCTAGAAGAGGCAGAGTGGCATATCAGCTAGAGTTACCACCGGAGTTGTCTGACGTTCACGACGTCTTCCACATATCATAGTTGAGAAAGTGCATTGCACCTCCGATCAAGCAGGCAGATATGAGTGAGCTAGAGTTGACTAAGGATTTGACCTACGAGGAAAGACCTGTCAGAATCTTAGATGAGATGGAAAGAACTACTAGGAGCAAGACAATTAAATTTTACAAGGTGTTGTGGGACCATCATACCGAGGAAGAGGCTACCTGGGAAAGAGAAGATTTTCTGAGATCAGCATATCCACACTCGTTCCCTGAGCAACCGAATCTCGAGGACGAGATTCATTCTAAGGGGGGTAGGTTTGTGACACCCTGGTTTTTGGCAACTTTTTCTTTTCAAAATCTTTCTGTCTTTATTTGCAATTTGGATGGATTTTGAATCTTTTCAGTTAACTTTGGACTTATGAATTTCTCTGAGTGATCCCAAGCCCTCATCATCTTGCCAAAATCTTGTCACACACCTTCTAGATCCATTTCCAATTCTCAATCTTTCCCAAATATTCATTTCCTTCCTTTGGGAAAATCTGTCATCACTATGGGTTATGAAGCAACCTATAGTTCTGATGGTCAGAAAAATCCCAAATTATTACCACACCTTCTTGTCATCATCTACTCCCACAATTTTCAAAAACATTTCATGGTCCAGTACAAAATTTGGCCCAGAAAACTCAATTTATCTTCTGGACAGTACTGGCCATTTGTGAAGCAACTCATATTTTCCCAACTCAGAAAACTCTCAGAAAATTCCCTGAGATATTAGGGAACCTATCTTGCCACAATATCCAAAAATATCATCTTGTCCAGTACAAATTTTCAGCAGCAATATTCTGCCAAGTTTCTTCTCATTTTGAACCTCTGTGAAGGAAGTACCATCTAGAGGTATCCAATTGAGCTGAAATTTTATGACAGCATCTATCCACCAAACAACCCTCCCACACCAAAATCCAGCTCTCGCAGATCAATCAGATGAGTGCTACAAGCTCATCTTTCCTCTGGACCAGTAACAGCAGTTGTACAGGAACACCATTCAAATCTTGATGAAAATTTCTCAAACTCTGCCAGCTTGTAGTCCTTCCAAAGTAGATCATCCCAGACATCTCCATTGGCTCCATCTCCAGCTCACCTCTCCTCCAGATCCCTCTCAAAGTTTCTGTCAGAAACTGTAGCTGACGCTACACTTCGAACCAGAGTGCATCTAGTCGAGCCAGTGGCACAGAGAGACTAAGTGGTCAAGGGTCGACGTGTTGGACAAGTTTTGCCAGACTTGCGTGGCCTCTAGATGCCAATGCCCGTGGTGAGCACGGCAATGGCATGCCAAAACACGCGCTCTGCACCACGCCCGCGACGGATGTGATGCGTCCGGCTGCCCCGCGTGACCCTAGCTTGTCTCAGCTCGCCGACATCTTCTCCTTCCCCCACCTGGCCGTTCTAGAACTTGCCCCACGCCGGAATCGTCCCCGGCGGCCGCCACGCACGCGGGCACTGTGGCACCCGTGCGACCACAGTGGCTCTGCCACCCGTCGTCTTCCTCCGCAAGCCGCCACTGCACGCCATAACTCCTCTTGCCCTCTCCTATCCCGTCGCCCGCGTCGAGCCAGCCAGCACGGCGTCCTTGCGCCGGCGACGTGGCCGCGGCGCATCCGAGTCTAGAAGCTCCGCCTCCTCCTATATATAGGCCTCCCCGGCCTCTCTTCTCTCCTCACCCCACTCCCTCCGCCTCATAGAGACCCCCTAAGCACCGAGCCACGGCCGAGAGGCCCTCTGGCCTCGCCGCTCGCCGGCATTCCGCCGCTGATCCCCACTCCGCCATAGCCCGATTCGCTCCACCCCAGCTCTGCCCGACTCCACATTCGAGCTCACCACACTCCCACGACTCCGCCCGACCTCTTTCCGAGCCAAATCGCTGCCGGAATCGCCGTCGCCGACGACCCCCGAACCAGCCACCGCCGGAGAAGAAGAGAGCGACGTCGTCAGGCTGTCTCTGGAGACACCACTGGTACAAGGAGGACCACCATCGAGTGGCCGATCCATCCCCGCAGTCGCCCGAGCTCGCCGCCGTCGCTAACTCCGGCTATCGCCGTCGGTGAGCCGCCCATGCACTGTTCTCCTCTTTTCTTTTTAATTATGACAGCTGAGGCCCGCTCGTCAGTGGCTCAGCCGCGTCCGAATCGGTACGTTAGCGTAGGCGTATTCGGAAAGTACGCCTTCGACGTGGCCTGTCCAGAGAATTTAGAATTTCTGTTTAAATCCAGATTTGACCAGTAACTTTGACCATCCATAACTTTTTATCCATAAGTCCAAATCAATTGATTCTTTTTGCCCTGGGTTTGTCTTGAGCTCCTCTATTTTCTGGTAAAATTTGGTATTTTTCCCATGCTCACAGAATTTTTGGTGAACAGAACAGTGTTATGTGACATTTTCCTTTGTATTTTAAAAATATTTTCAGAAGGAAATACTTTTGGATTTGAAGCCCAGGAGTTTATGGACAACCCAACAGAGCAAGGCAAGCCATGTCATCCATTGCATGAAGCATTTCAATAGTGTTGGTTATTTAATTGAATTACTTGCAATATTTTAATATGTGATAATTTAGGGTAATTTACTTTGATGCTTAGCTACTGCCATGTTAAGTTATTCTGGATGAATAACCTTGCTTGCTAAGTACTTGACAACACTAAACTTAATTGGTTGATCAAGTGCCACCTATCCGGACTTATCCGTGCAGCCACATTTGCCGGTATGGGACGGCCTTGACTTGGTCTGGCTTTGTGCTCTTTTATCGGTACCACCACATAAGGGAGGGTTATGCGTGCGTGTTGTCCTGATCAGGTAGACGACGATAATCCTGTGAGCCTAGTGGAGTTATTTTGCCGGCGTCCCCGTTTGGGACAGTTTAGTTTGGCCACGACGATGGCAGGTGTCACGGGGTGACACAGGGGCCACCCAGGACAAGACCCTGGGAGGGTATGATTGTCGGTGGTACGATAGAGGAGTCACGGGTCAGGCAGGTTTCGTTGGAGCAGCCCCGGTCCACCCGAATGGGAGCAGGAGGCCAGGAGCTCCATAGTGTGGGTAAAGTGCGCAGCCTCTGCAGAGTGTAAGAATCTATTCGAATAGCCGCGTCCACGGTATTGGACAGTCCGTACTAGGCCACTGATTGGTCAACCACAATAATGATAATAATGATGGAAGAACTTGTCTTATGTTCGAAAGTGCTCAGTGGATTATGAGCATTCCGGGGGTTGTGGGACAACCCAGAAGAGAGTAAGTTGATATTCGATAACAGTGAGTAAGCAACTTAAATACTTAATATGATCATTGCCATGCTATTGTTTGCTGCATTGTTTTGGTTGCCGTGAGCCTGCGAGTACATTCCAAGTACTCACCTGGCGTATCATGCCAGATGCAGGAGAAGTCGAGGACGGAGGTCCCGATGGTTCGTGCTATGCTAACTAGGCCGTGTCCCCAGCAGTGTCCCTGTGGATGGAGTTTTCCGCGCTATGTTCCGCTACGCCGTAGTTCTACCTAGTAGTATCGAGGCCCTGCTATGTTCTATAAATAATGTAGATATTGTCATAGCACCTGATGTGCTTCTGGCCTCGCTACCGATGTAAATTATGAGCTTGTACTCGAGATATATCAATAAAGTTCAGTTCTGTTCTGTTTTAAGTTGTTGTGTGTTTTCAGAAGACATGATCTCTGAGTTAGAAACACTGGGTAAACCGGTCCTGTGAGCCGGGTGCCACGCATTACTACTTAAGGGCTAGAGAAGGACAGAGCAAAGCATCCGGTGGATCACGGAAGGCAGGACGGCTTTATTTTCCTTTTTCTTTCGCAAGGATTAGCTACCTACCATAACTTGTATGAATTCTGATCTGTGGGTGGGGAATTAGATCGATCCAGCCCTTAACAGTGTTCCTGTCGTATTCCTTCTGTGTGGTAGCTCAGTGGAAAATTTTGAAACATCAAATCGATGGCAAAGCTCAGCGTTGTCATTGTCCGTGCAGACAAGAAACTCTGATGGCCGCGGCGTGAGCTAGGTGCTACTAGCGCGAACTGTCTAGGCAAAGGCGTTGTATGCCCTGGAGCCCTTGGCGTCGCACGTGCGCCCAAGCAAAAGCACAGATCATTGTGCTAGCACTCCGTATGTGCACGCGCCCGACGCAACCGCCCCGCCATGCTCTTTGTCTACGTGACGTGGCCACATGGCCGACAGAGGCGACACCCACGCCGAGTCGCCCTCCTCTTTTTTTTTTTTTTTGAGGGTCCCGAGTCGCCTTCCTCGCGGTGCATGCACATGGTGTGGCGTCGCGGTCATGCTCGGCAAAAACGACAAAACTGACTCGAGCACGAAAAGAATTCACAAACTGATCTGTATTTGAAATTTTTTCACCCAGCTGACCCTTTTGTGCAGCGCCCGACAGTCAGGCGTTGCACTTCACTATGCAGCGCCTATCTCTCAGGCGCTACACATCTGGCCAGCGTGGCACCCCGGGGTCCCACCCCTGGTTGTGCAGCGCCTAGACGAATGGCGCTATACTACCATGTGCAGCATCTAGACGAAAGGCACTATACTACCATGTGCAGCGTCTAGACGAAAGGCACTATACATAAGAGTAACATAGGGTTTCTGTTGTCTGAAAATTGCTAAGGCAGTATGCAGCTCCTGACGTTTAGGCGCTACGGCCGTTGCCGTTTATTTTGACCGGATTCATCAATGGGTAGCTGCTGCCACTCCCGCCGTCAAGTCCCATCCAACCACTGAACCGAAGCACCAAAGACGAAGAGATAAGTCGTGTACTACTACACACTGACGAAGCTGACGAGAAAGTGACTGCCCAAATATAATATTCAGTCACTTACGTCAAGCCGGTCCCTTACTTTTTTTGACAGAAAAAAGAACCGAGGCTAGCTTGTCAGTTGCATCCATGTAAACCAAAACCATTAAGACCACGACACGCGCCTTGCTTTGCATAATTGCATTAAGCTTTCTAGTTAAAGCCTGAGAACGTGTACTTACTACTTTAGTACGAAGAAAACCTCCATTCCCCATTGATGTAAAATTGACATGATGTATACAAGATAGTCCCCCACTACTATTATTGATGTAAAATTGAAAATATTTGATGAACGTATTTTGCCACAATTCACGTTAACATCAATATCAAATATTTTCAATTTTACATCAATAATAGTAGTGGGGGACTATCTTGTATACATCATGTCAATTTTACATCAATGGGGAATGGAGGTTTTCTTCGTACTAAAGTAGTAAGTACACGTTCTCAGGCTTTAACTAGAAAGCTTAATGCAATTATGCAAAGCAAGGCGCGTGTCGTGGTCTTAATGGTTTTGGTTTACATGGATGCAACTGACAAGCTAGCCTCGGTTCTTTTTTCTGTCAAAAAAAGTAAGGGACCGGCTTGACGTAAGTGACTGAATATTATATTTGGGCAGTCACTTTCTCGTCAGCTTCGTCAGTGTGTAGTGGTACACGACTTATCTCTTCGTCTTGGGTGCTTCGGTTCAGTGGTTGGATGGGACTTGACGGCGGGAGTAGCAGCAACTACCCATTGATGAATCCGGTCAAAATAAACGGCAACGGCCACTAGGGTAGCGCCTAGACGTCAGGCGCTACACTACATAGTGTAGCGTCTAGTTCTCAGGCGTTGCATATTGACTTAGCAATTTTCAGGCAGCAGAAACTCTCTGTTGCTCTTATGTGTAGCGCCTTTCGTCTAGGCGCTGCACATGGTAGTATAGCGCCTTTCGTCTAGGCGCTGCACAATCAGGGGTGGGACCCCGGGTGCCACGCTGGCCAGATGTGTAGCGCCTGAGAGATAGGCGTTGCACAGTGGAGTGCAGCGCCTGACTGTCGGGCGCTGCACAAAAGGGTCAGCTAGGTGAAAAAATTTCAAACACAGTTCAGTTTGTGAATTTTTTTCGTCCTCAAGTCAATTTTGTCGTTTTGGCCGTCATGCTCAGCACGTGAGCATGTGGCCTGTTTTTTTTCGAGAGTGTCGGCGTCAATAAAACTGGGGTATTACTAGCCTGGTAAGAAGAGCATTGGAGACGAAGACATGGACTTTTCTCCACCGGGGGGCGCTTGACGTTTGCCTCGATGCGCCCGCCGAACTAAAGCACCGTCTCTGCGAAGGATGACACGTGAGGACGCAACACCCGTGGGAGGTCTTCGCGGGGCCTTCCCGGGAAGCCGCCCAGGGTTGCCTAAGCCTGATCGAGAAGTTTACGTCTGGGCTTCGAAGACTTTGAGAGGAAACGTACCGAGGAGACCCATCGCCAGGGTCGGAAGGAGGACGGGGGACGAATGACTAGTCTCTACGCGAGGCCTCCGGAAGGACCCATGTGACCCAAGCCATCTACGGTGACTACAGCAAAGATTCGCCTACCACCCACGCTACTACAATGATGGTACCTCGTCACCGCCCAACGAATGCCAAAGAAGGAAGCAAGATATCCAGGGGTTAATACGCTGCCCTGGAAGGATGTCATCATCACGGGTACAAGCGTGCAATGGGCAGCCATGCCTCCGAAGTACAGGCTACCTTAGCCTACCGCAATGTTTATTCAACCTGCCGAGCCCCGGCAAGGTCTCTCTAGACGCTATAAATAGGGAAGGTCGAAGCCTCACCAGTGAGGACTCTTCATCTTGTAATAGACACATTGTAGCTCTCTCCATTGAAATACAGACAAGGCAGGAGTAGGATATTACACCAAGAAGGTGGCCCGAACCTGGGTAGCTCTTTGTGTTCTTCGGTAGTTTATCCACTTCTCTCACTCATGACTTAGGATTGCTGGACGTGTTCAGCCATGGCCGAATCTCAAAGAGTTGTTACTCCACGACTTATATGTAGGTTGTTAGAAACCGACAGAGAGTACGTCAGAGACGTACCAAATTTTTATAGAAGACAGTTACAAAAGACCATCACTTGTTCAGTACAGACTCCACATCCAATCTAATAGAAAAAAGCCACCACACACACACACGTGGCCTGCTCTCACTGCAGCGGCGACCACGTGTGGCCCGGGAGTCGCCCGCAGACGCGCCACGGCCGGAGCAACCGGACCTCGTTGCTGCTGTTGTGCATCGACGAGCGAAGCCGGATGAACAACTACCCCTGTATACGTAGCTTTGTGTAACAGGGGGAACGACTGTTGAGTCAAAAAGCTGAGTGAGAAGGAAGCAAAGGATCGGTTGTGGCGGGATACGAAGTGCTCTGCTAAGCCAATACGAATGTCTTTTCTACTTAGTTGGACATATCACTTCAGAAAATCGTATGTTATCCACGAGTGTATAATAAAAATTTGCTCCCTTTGCTTGACAAAAAGTCCTTCCAGGTCAAGTGGCTATGGCTGATGGGTACCATCGGAAACGTCTAGCGCAGGGAGCCGGTGTCCCTAAAATCTGAGACGTGTACTGCGTAATAACGTATTATTGAGAACACGAGACAAGTACAGTGTCTTTTATCGGAAATGCAATTCGGCTCCCGGGAGCACGTGCTCCTGCCTATGGAAAATGAATTTTGAAATGTCAAAAAAATTGGGACAAATTTTTTTCGTGATCTTTGTCACATACAAATGCTACATGTAAATTTTGAGGCAAAAAGGTTAAGCATTTTGGCCTGCGCAAAAAAAAAACAAATCGAAGACAAAATGTCACCACAAAATGACAACCCAAATTTGTTTTTTTCACCGACGAAACACCGCTGCTCCGTTTCGCATGAAAATTGTCAAGCATGCTTGCGACACCAACACGATCATCTACAAAAAAATTCAGAATTTTTTGAAAACATTTTCTATTTTTTTTTGCGGTTACTGTTCGTCCGGGTGCAAATGCACCCGGGAGCCAAAACGCCGCCCCGTCTTTTATTTGTTTCTTCCACTCACTAACAGGTGGGTCAGAGACGCCTTAGGATTGAACACATTCAAACGCGCTGTGATTGTGTGAGTACTGAGGCCACCGTCGGCGAGGATGGGAGGAGGATAAGCGGCAAAACATATATGATGCCGTGTTCAAATAAATAACATGGACCTGTTGGGGTCTTGTATCACGGTTACTGGGTTAGGGCATCTCCAACGGCAACCCGAAAAAAGCTCCCGCATCCGTCCGCGGACAGGGGGGACCAGTCCGCGGACACAGATGCGGGAGGACGCCATCCAACGCTAGCCGCATACATTTCAAACTCTTTTTCAACAAACCAGACGAAATTCGTACAAACACGGCCGGATTTCATACAAACCAGACGAAAACGATTACATTTTGGAGATACTTTAACTAAAAAGGTAAAACTATGTGCACGTACGGTCGCACGGAGCTCCACTCCCACGACACGGATACACTAGTCTACGGTTGGTCGTGGTGGATCCCTTTGTCTTCCCCATATCCGGCAGCCCGCTAACCGGACTGCCGGGAGTCCCGGAGGCATGTTCTTCCCCCGTATCTTCCCTATGTCCGGCTGCGCCGCTCGTCGGAGTGGCAAAGAGGGTGCTTCAGCCGGAGGGGAAGGGTGCTTCTCCGGAGCCCAGGTTGGGGTCGACGATGGTCTAAGATAAAGAACCAGACAGATCACCGGCTGTACAAGCCGGCAACGCGCCGGTGGTGGCCTTCCTTAGACCTAAGCTGCAGCGGCCTCCTGTGTTCTACTTTCCCTCGTGGTTGGCGGCGGACGCGGACGCGCTGGCCGCCGCCTCTTCGATCTCCGCGCAACCGGCGTCTTTCTCTGCTGCCAGAGCGCGGCTATGCACGCGTTGACGGCGGATGCCGCGCTCGCCGGCACGAGAGGCGCGGTATGACGAGTCATCGTCCACGGCAACGACGATGCCCGTGCCGCCGTGCTCCCCCCTCCCCCGCGACGGCCTGGAGTGGCCAGTTGCAGGCGCCGGTTTGGGTCGGCAACTGGCTCCGTCGGGCTAGGCGAGGGAGGTGGCGCCATGAGCTGCCTCGCTCGTATCCGGCGGGCCACCCAGCCGGCTTGTATGCCGGAGAACTGCTCTTCGGAAGCCATCGAAAGAGTGGAGAAAATGGTGGAGGAGAAGATGGGGGAGGGGGGAGGGGTGCTATTCTTGCCCGACGCCTGGCCTCGTTTAAATAGAGGTCGGAGGGGAGGAGCTCGGCCAGTGTTGCGTTTAATGCCGGCCCACTGATGAACGGACGTGTGGCCGGAGTAGGTTTCTCGGCTTCTACGCGGGTTTAATGGAGTCGTTTGAATGCGGCGAGGTGGCGTGTTCAGCCGGGCGTGCAGCGGGCGGCGCCCTTGGCCGGCGCGGCGCTTCAATGGCGGAGGAAGTGAGAGGTCGCGTTCGCTCTGAGCCGCCTTCAATGCGGAGCGGCGCGTTCTACAACGGCATGAATGCGGGCAGATGGCGTCGGGCGGGAACGCGCGTGGGCAAGGGAGGAGGGGTTTCTATGGGCCAGTGCGGTCATAAGCGGGCTTGGGATCGGTCCGGACTCCGGCAAACCTCGCGCACTTTTGTCTTCGGTTTGCGAGAAAAATCGCGTCCGAACCGCTCTGCGAACCGATACAGGTCGGCGTTGGATGGCTCATATGGTCCGGACAGCACGGTCCGGATGAATACGGGCGGTTTGCGGGTCGGCCTTGAGATGCCCTCAGTGGCGTGTGTTATTTTTCCTTCCGTTACGACGCATGGTTTTTCTCTACTAGTACAAATACATTGACCGATGCTACTCAAAAAGGAGAGATAAGCAGCATCGTGCTGCGGGAAGCAAAAGCCGTACCGCTTTCCTCTATTGCTCTGCTCGTCTCCAGTCCACCCTGCTCGCACCGACCGATTCGATGGACCGCACCGATCCCGCGCGGGGCCGCCTCGCGGTGCTCTCTTCCCACCTCCTCGGCGCCGGCGTGGAGGGCGCGGACCCCGCGGCTGCACTGGAGATGTCACCGGTGTCGGCCGCGCCCCAGGGGACCCGCGCCGGCATGCTCGCCGTGGTGGACACGAGGACCGGGAAACGGTACGAGGTCAAGGTTTCGGAGGAAGGCACCGTCCGCGCCACAGACTTCAAGAAGGTAACCGGCAGTCCAGTCTCATATTAGCTTGTGTTCTCCGGCGGTGGGGTGTGGCGTGATCTATGCTGTGCTGTGTCCATAGAGAGCTTGTGTTCTGCAGTTCGGTCAGCAGTAGGCTGGTCTTATGGATTCGGGATTGGATTAGGATTGTAGTAAAAGAGCTTAATTTTTGGTTGGAAGTTGCCGTTCCAGTCCAGTAATTAGGAGCAACTGTTGAACCTGCATCAGATCAGATGATCCAGCAATTGATGATGTATTCTTTTGTAGAAATTGTAATTAAGGATGATAGATAGATAGATAGATAGATAGATAGATAAAATATTTAATTCGATCGAGCTCGTGAAATTGAATTCAGTGGAGCCAACAATCTATATGGTTCTTGTGCCGTGTGAGGTTGAAGCTGAGCTGGTAATCAGTTCAAGCTTGAAATTTGTTCTGACGGGTAATTGTTGCAAGTAACAATGTTATGGCATGGTCTAGGAAAACTTGTCTAATTGACCGACATGTATAGCTTGGGAAGCTGGTAGCCGTAACTACTGATTTCGTTTGTTATTTCAGTAGACATTGTCTATAAATTTCTATGATTTTGCAGCACCAAATTTGAACGAAACGCACTGTAAGCATTTTACTTTCAGTGACACCTTTTTCGAGAAACTGGCAGGAGCACTGCCTCAATGCTGCTTCATTTGTGTCATGAAAACAGAGCGAAGAGAACAGAACTTATTTGCATTGTGTTATGTTGTAGATTACCACTGGAAAAGATGACAAGGGTCTTAAGACTTACGATCCTGGTTATCTCAACACTGCCCCTGTGCGTTCTTCCATCTGCTACATTGATGGGGATGAGGGAATTCTTCGCTACAGGGGTTATCCAATTGAGGAGGTGGCTGAAAGCAGTTCGTTTGTTGAGGTCGCCTACCTCCTAAGTAAGTGTTTTGGAACTTTTATTTCTATTGAATTCCAGAGTATATTTGCTTTTTTGTAATTGTTGGTTAATGACTTCTGCTTCCACAGTGTATGGGAATTTGCCTACTCAGAGTCAACTGGCAGGCTGGGAGTTTGCAATTTCACAGCACTCTGCTGTTCCTCAAGGACTCTTGGTATGCTTTGTCCCTTACCTTTTCTTTTACAGTCTTGATATTGCAATATATTAAGAATATCATGTAGATTTTGCGCTTCCCTCAGATTACAAAGTGATGTATAGTGCTTTCTAATTTTGGCAGGATATCATACAATCAATGCCTCATGATGCCCACCCCATGGGTGTCCTTGCCAGTGCAATGAGCACACTTTCTGTCTTCCACCCAGATGCAAACCCTGCTCTTAGAGTAAGCACATTCTAAATGCACCAATACCAATTTAGGCAGATGATTATTCACATAGTTCTTACACAATGTGATATTACCCGTCAAACCCTTGAACTTTCACTGTTATAATTTGAATTTGTTTGGTAGTTTATTGTATATGCATACTTAATTTATTTTTTATCTTTTATGTCTAACAGTTTGAAATTGATCTTTGACATATTCTACCCATGCAGGGGCAAGATCTATACAAGTCAAAGCAAGTTAGGGATAAGCAAATTGTACGAGTTCTTGGGAAGGTATGACTAATAATCTGATTATCTTCAGTTAGTGCAGTTCTTCAGGATACTCATCCAACTGATTAAATTATGTTTGCCATGCTAAAAATATCCACGGATTCTGCACATAACCTCGTGATGAAAGTTGCAACAACAGTAGTTTCTGTTTTTAGTCATGTACATGGCTTAACTTTCTATGTCTGACCATTTGTTTAGGCACCAGCAATAGCAGCTGCAGCCTACCTGAGACTAGCAGGAAGGCCTGCCGTCCTTCCTTCAAATAATCTTTCTTATTCAGAAAATTTCTTGTATATGCTAGACTCTTTGTAAGTTATGTTACTTGATAATTCTTATTTGGTTTTCCCACATATATTGGCTTAAGAATTCATTTGGTACATATTTTTCTACTTCTGATGTGTTGCAGGGGTAACAAAGAATATAAGCCAAATCCCCGACTTGCACAGGTTCTAGATATCCTTTTTATTCTCCATGCTGAACACGAAATGAACTGCTCAACAGCTGCTGTTAGGCACCTTGCTTCAAGGTATCATGTCCTTCATTCTCCTCTCAAGTGGGAGTAGTAAATTGATGTCTAATTAGCTATGATATCTGTATAGTGGTGTCGATGTCTTCACTGCTCTTTCTGGTGCTGTTGGAGCTCTATATGGTCCACTGCATGGTGGCGCAAATGAGGTAAATTATATCGAGCTCTGCCTCCTCCTTGTTCATGAATTCAAGCTTATAATGTTTCTACATATTTAACAATCCTCATCATTAGTAATTCATTAATTAATCTAAGAAACAGCAGGACCTTGCCTCAGTAGCTTTACATGAAAAACCTTCTGAATCTTGCATCCACTTGTAAGGAAGTTCATACTTTAAATGATGATTAACCTACACTTAAATCAGTTTTAGGCCGTGTGTTACACCTCTGGCCCATCCAGGCCCATTCAAAACCAAGATTGAAACCTAACATAACTGAAAGTATGTTACTAGCAATCTCATGCAGTTCTAGTTCATCCTATGTACCCTAAGTTTGTTGGTAGCAGGAGCTTGGAACCGTTCCATGACGACCAATGCTCCAATTTCTTTTATGTAGAGTCTGATATCCATATCTCCCTGACCTCATCTACATTGCTCAATATCTCCTTAATTTGGAACAATCAAAACTAGTGCACAAAGTATAACAAAGATTATTAGACCACGAGGAACAACATATTGACTCGTGTGTGGATTTTATTAGATTTGGTACCTGTAAAGAGTTTATGCATACTGGCAGGCTGTCATTTTCTCCATGTAAAGCAGACTCCATTATTATTTATAATTTTGAAGGTGATTAATCTTTGCCTGATTCACATTGAAACTCACGAAAATGAATTTCTGAAGCAAGGCCCACCAACACATTTTCTAAGTATGTATTTTTGTTTTTCATCGTGGCGTCATGCAAGTAGATCCATCCCCTCTCAAGAATTTCCTTCCAGCCCCATACCACCTAATTTTTTGGGGGAATGTATGTGTCATGAAGTCTTTTAATTTCAGAAACCTGGATCTTGGCTAATAGAGATCAAAGGGTTGGCATCTTACTATGGGACTTAGTGTTATGTTCTGTATGTCAGGCGGTACTTAAAATGTTGAACGAGATTGGAGCTGTGGAGAATATTCCAGATTTCATTGAGGGAGTGAAGAACAGGTGATACACAACTCCTGCTTGATTGATCTTTTTCTTGTCTCCATGATAGTCTTTTCAATAGAATTTGTACTAGATACCTTTTTGATGTACCATTGGACTTGTTTTACAAACGATGTCTGTCCTTTTTCAGGAAACGGAAAATGTCAGGTTTTGGGCATCGTGTGTATAAGAATTACGATCCTCGTGCTAAAGTCATCCGGAAGTTAGCAGAGGAGGTTTTCTCGATTGTTGGGCGGGATCCTCTTATCGAGGTCAGCTATTCCCGATCTGTTTAACTGTAGAGAGGAAGATTTTCTTAGAACTTAACCAAACCTCCATTTACGTAGCGAGAGTTTGATCAGTGCTCTCATGTGATGAAACAGAGTTGCTCTGTTTATGCTGTGGGTGCTAAGTGTCACTAACTTTGTCTATGAAACATTATGTTTCGCAAATAATAGAGTAAAAGAATCGAACCATGCAAGATAGAAAATACAGTAAAAATATCTTTTCTACTGGGTGAAAATTGACTGAAAACGGGGAGGTAGATGAAGTGCAATTCAGATTATTTCCACTTTGGATCTGATGACTGTTGAAAGGAACAAAAATAGTGGAGAACATCAAAGCTGTGTGTTTTATGCCACTCTCAGATCTAAGACTATAAAACAAATATATGCATAAAACTCTGATTCGTGGTGTCAGGCAGTTTCTGTACATTGTGTATGCTATACTAGTATGATTGTACATGATCTTCAAGGCTTCAGTGCAAAGAGACGTTGAAGTCAACCAGCTGTGATGGGACATTAATCATCTGCATAAACTTGCAATGCAACAAGTGCACTGTGGGCATTGCTAGTTTTCCTATGTTCTCATGGAATATTGCTAACTTTCATCCTTTGGCCCATCTTACTAGAGTTATCCAAGAAGAAGAATACTGTTGTGCTTGATCCTTTCCTCAAAGCCACTATACGATGTGCCCAATATTGATTGGTCAGTCTAGAAAGAGTTATTTGCCAATATCACAGAGGACTAACACTCTTCAGGGTTTGATAATCGTTTATTTTGCTAATTAACTTCTTTTTTTGGTAAACACATTAGAGTTATGCTATCAACAAGGGCCTAAGAATTTTCTTGTGTTCTTTAAATGAGGATCCTAAACAGCTTGGTTATTTGTGTGCAACTGTAATCATGCGTTGTGTGCAACTGTAATCATGCGTTGCAAATCAAACACATCCTTTTATGATATTTTCTGATGCCATGCCAGGTTGCTGTTGCTCTGGAGAAGGCAGCACTGTCAGACGATTATTTTATCAAGAGGAAGCTGTATCCAAATGTGGATTTTTACTCTGGCCTGATATATAGGTGTATCAGTTGTTTCTTCCAAATTGAGTCTACTTTCTATCCCACATCTTTCCATCCTATTTTTGTTACTGAATACTTAAATTGTGACTTGTTGATTTTCAGAGCAATGGGATTCCCTACAGAATTTTTCCCCGTGTTATTTGCGATTCCTCGCATGGCTGGTTGGTTAGCGCATTGGAAGGAGTCACTTGATGACCCCGACAATAAAATTATGAGGCCTCAACAGGTCAGTAGCTGTCAACAGATTTATGTAGAGCACTCCTTTTTGCTTGTTCTGAATTCAGGGACAGCCATAGTTTTTTCTTTGTCGGTCTATACTGAGCGCCAGCTTAGAGTTGTTATTCTTCTCATACTTGTGCAATGATTGCTTTGTTTGCTATTTTTTCAGGTATATACGGGTGTTTGGCTGAGGCATTACACCCCTGTGAGAGAACGGGTGACATCTAACCAGGGCGAGGAGCTTGGTCAGATCGCTACATCAAACGCAACGAGGCGTCGCCGTGCCGGTTCTTCCCTGTAGAAGAACAGTAGGCATGGATGCCTGGTGACTAGTGCAGCACCCAGCCTACACAAATAAACCAAGCTGTCCGTCCTTGCCACTCACAACGTCGCAGCGGCTTGAGAGTCTGGGAACTGCTATCCTTCTGTTGTCAAGTATACACAGGTTATAATGTCACCAGGACACTTAGCGGCTGTCATGTAAAGTTGTAGTGGAAGGCAAGTGTCGTTATCCTACACTGTGGACAATATTTATGCACACACTTCCAATTTCCATCTTCATCTCTGCATGCATACAGTGTGAGCTCAGGATTTTGCTTAAAAAAAGGGAAAAAATCATAGTTGATGGCGTGTCAGTCCTTGTAAGAGTGCACACATTAGTGCGGTGCGTAGGATTCGATCCCTGGCCAGCAATGAAGCTCGCCCTGGTAGCCAACACTACTCTATCCGTTATTTGTAAAATTAGGTTCATGCTATCTTACCATTACTTAGTACTCCCTCTGTCTCAAAATATAAGACCTTTTTTGACAGGCATTTTCTCCTTGTCGCTCGAGTTTTTCTTTGTGTAATACTTTGATTAGCCTGTTGCTTTGTCTGTTTTCTTGTTGCCTAAAATTGCTGAGGGACTAGGGGATACAAGAACTTGCAACCTTGTGGTGTCCATGAAAAAAAAAATCTAATGATTTTATTGCCCGGTTGGTTGAAATCCTAATTTTGGATGTTTGCATAAGAAATTGAAACCTTACTAGAATGGCCCAGCTGGATTATTTGTTATCTTCCAGCATGGGATTACTCAAGGTAAAAGATGGTTCTGATGCTCGCTTAGTTGACCGAACATTACATTTCATTTTCCGACCATGTCATATATAATAGAAGTGCTAGCTTATTCTCAAGATCTTCACAACTTCAGTTGTATGAGATCCAAATACAGCCTATTTCTTGTTTTTTAGGGGTGAAATAAGGACATGAATAGCTATCAACCAAGTATGGTACTGAATGTTCTACAAAATTCTGGGTGCGGCTGGTGCCATGAACGACCACATTGGTCATATTGCCGATGAGATAAGCTGTCAAGCCCAGATTAAAGAGCATATAGAAAATATCAAAGAACATCCCCCTTGGGTTCTCAGCATGAAAATTCTCCATTGGCGATTTTTAGTTGGTTCATTAGGTGAATGAATGAAGTAGGTGTAATGGTCAACAAGATCTTCTGAAATTCCGGCTCTGGTGATAAGATGGACGGCCATAGTCATTTGGCTGGACAAGCAAATTACAGCTGCTGACCTGCTGTTGAGGACAAGCTGAAATGAAGGAGCGTGCTTTGTTCGACTTCTCCAGGAAGAAAGAAAGCACACTACATACTTTCAGTAACTAGAAAACTTAGAGTTTGGGTGGATTATAGTAAGAGTATTGCTAGCCCTTTGTTTAGAGCACAGGTGGTTGACTAGTTAGTCAAATTTTACAAGATATAAAGAACCATGAGCTGGGGGATTTGATTACTCAATATATATTCGGTCACTTTGGATTCACAATAATTAATAATGTCTAAATCAATCTGATTTTTCATTACGCAATCATTCCCAGTTTTTTTTCCCAAAAGGACGAGAGAGAAGAGAGAACACATGTCATTATATGCGCTTATGGTTTTCCATGATTAGCCTTTGACTTAGTTCTCTGAACCTTCTATCGCCTTTGGGTTATCTTCCATGATCCTCCTCATTGCCTGGTCCATCTAGACTCATCGCAATGCCTGTGTTTTCGATAGGAAGCAGCCTTCTGTCGCTCGCCTTTCCAACACAATTAGGGACGAGGGTAGAGCTTGGGCTAAGGCGGGCGCCAAAGGACTCACCAACGTTCTGACGTAGCTAGTATAGTGTTTAGTTTGGGCTGAGCAACCGAAAGCTCTTTCTGCTCGCGTTGATGCTGGCGCCATCCCTGTGCACGCCTTGCACCAACGCCCCTCCCCCCTCACTCTCTCATGTACTCTTGTACCACAATCTTCTATCTTTCAATGAATGATACGGAAACCATTGTGTATTCGTGAAAAAAAAAGTTCTCTGAACCTTATTTCTCTGATTTGCCGGTGGCATAACTTTGCTTTTGTGAGATGGGACAACTAATTCTTCCAGCTGCATCTTCTTGATTTTTTACTAGTGAAAAGGAAAGTCACGTATTACAATACATCTGCCCACTCTAGTGAAGAAAAGTCTCAAATATTTAAAAAAAGCTGAAAACCGCGTTCAGCTTTTTCAGCAAGACGCCGGCCGATCGGTGTTCCCCCGTCTAAGGATCTCGAGATTCTAGGCAATGTCAGTGAAATGCAGAAGCCCCACTACCGTCGAAGGCATGGCCAAAAATGCCTGCAAGATACCCTGAAAACTGATGGAAAAATGGTTGGTAAAGGAACGGAAACTTCCCGTCCCCTTGCATGTTTGGCAATATTTGGAAAGGGGAATGGGAGTCTAGAGTAGGGAGTTGAATTGAGACTAGACATGGGATGAGTCATTTTATTCCTAATCCTTCATTTGGCACATGATAGAAATTGTGTATGAGAATTTGAGGAGAAACTGTATTCCCTTGTTTGGTTTGTGGGAATTGACGAGAAATTAGGCAAGGAAAGCTAACATAAGTTATAATGAACGGTTAAGATTGACTCACTAAAATAATTCCCTTCCAACTCCCATCCCCTCACCTGTTAATAAAACTGTGGGAGTTGGAGTCTCAAGTCCCATGACTATTCCCATATGAATTCCCAATCCTCCCAACCAAACAATAAATGTGTATCTCGTTTTGTCTTCTCATCTTCTCCACGTTCCCGCGCGTTGCTTACACGTTGTAGCATCTCCCTCGTTTTGTCTTCCATCATTGTTGTTTGTTCCGGGAGGGATGACGGCAAGTTGGGTCCGGTGTCAATCATCGTCTTCTGTAGGCAACATCTTTTAAGAATTATGCATCCCGTACTACTTATACTAGTTAATGATCTCTGCATTTTCTCGATGCAGGAGCAGTGGGTTAGCTAGGACCTACGAGAGTAATGTCCAGATGTCCGTATGGCAGTCTATCTCAGACACCTCCGGGGACTCACAGACTGTTAACATACTTCCAGATGCCTCTCGTTCTGAAGAATCAAAGCAAAACAATTTTCCGCCTCCGCTGCATCTAAGACACTCATGTGTTCTCACCAAGAGAGGATTGAGCTTGTGTCTCACATGACTAAAGAAAGATAAGCGTGTATGCATACATTTATAGATGCATTATAGATGCAGAATAAGAAGGAAGAGTAAAGAGAGGTGGAAACATTTAAGAACCTAGGTGCACACAAATATGAGGAAGTACTGCTCCGTAAAACTATTGATCAGGCATGTCAGATGCAAGCTATATATAGATGTTTGGTTGTCTGTATGCGCCCACCAGATATTCACATGAGTTGTTTGATTGCTTGCATGACTACTCCTTCCGTCCTTAAAAGAGTGTACTTCCAACTTTGTTAGAAAGTCAAACATTTTTACGTTTGACCGTATTTATACAATAATACACCAACATTTATGACATCAAATTAGTAGCATTAGATTCATGATGAAATATATTTTCATCATATATTTATTTGGTTTCACAAACATTGATATATTTTTGCACAAACTCAGTCAAACTTTGAGATAGTTTGACCCTCCAACAAAGTTGGAAGGACACTCTTTGAAGGACCGAGGGAGTACTCTAGACCAGGCCAACCAACATGAATCTTAAAGCATCCTTGCGCACCTACTGTAAATATAGAGATATCTGATTTGCCGGCGTTTCTTATTATCTAAGATCCTTTTTGTTATCTGGGATTGCTAACTCAATGGTAGAATCCGAGATAGGCACAACTTTGCTTTTGTGAGATGGGACAACTAATTCATTCAGCTGCATCTTCTTGACATTTTTACTAGTGAAAAGAAAAGTCACGCATAACAATATATCTGCAGGCTAGTGAAGAAAGGTCTCAAATGTAAAAAAAAAAAAAGAGTCAATTACATCACCGGTGCTTAAACTTGGCTAGAAAAATCACTTTAGTGCTAAAACTTGCGGTGTACATTGAACCAGTGCAACAACTTGGCTTCCTTGTGCAAATACGGTGCAAATCACAGTTGAATACGCCTGCGGGGCTGACTAGGCATGCCAGCGTGGCATGGGGCCCGCTGTCAGCGACTGGACGGGAGAGGCAGGGTGTGTGGCCTGTTAATTTGCAAAAATAACCTCGAATTTTGTTTGTTACGAGAAAGCCCCAGCAAGACGGATCCCGCCTGTCAGTACAGTGTAAATAATCATGAAAATAAGTCCGGCTCGGTCTCGAACCTGAGATCTGCAGAGTGCATGCTCACGGTACTAGCGAGTGCAGCCCCAACATTTCTCATGTCCATATTGGATAGCTATTGTATTTTTTTTTTGAGAAATATTGGATAGCTATTGTAAATATCTTATAACAAAGACGCTCACTGGGCATGGACTGCACTTAGTGCGGCCCATTTTGTACACGTTAATTTTTTGAAGATATTTGCAAAGCGCATGTAGAAAGTAGTAAAATAATGTCCAAACATTAGTGTGCTATAAATATTATACACAAAAACCTATGATCAGTAAATAAAAGCATTCAAAATGTTTAATGAATACGAACATTTTTGTACACTCGTGGCTCATATTTAAATTATACAAGATATTGAATACAAACATTTACTAAATGTTTATGGCCATTAACTTGTGTATAATTTTCACTTGTGACCTATATTCATTTTTTATAAATAAAATTTTAGTATTACCACTATTGAATATTCATATCAACATTTTATTTTCTACATTATGATTTTTTTTATTATACAGACATTTTTTAAACAACATACTTATGAGTTATAAAATTATGTGTATAATTATTTAAACGTTTCTATAATTAAAAATATTTATGAATTATAATTTAAGAAATATTTGTATTCTTTAATTATACAAACATTTTTTATAATTCACAAACTAAGTACATGAATATTTCAAAATAATACGTGACCATGTTTTAAGTAAGTTATTTCATTGGTATGTATAATATTTATAACACATGAATATAACACACTAGTATAATTTTTTTTCTATTCGTGTGTTATAATACATATTTTTTCAAAAACACACAAAATTTATTAAAACAACTTCTTGAAGGAACATATTTTTTTCTAAAGGATGACTATTTTATTAAAATTGTGGATTTTTAACTTATATGAGCATTTATTTGAATATATACGAACTTGTTTAAAAGACTTATACAAATATTTTTATATTTATTAATTTAATTATATGTATATTTATAAAAATAATAAGTGAATATTTTATGAAATTACATGAAAATTTTCTAAATGTTTTTTCTTTTACGTCTATGTATATTATTTGTAACACATGATTATAATTTACATGCATAATGTATACTTCCTCCATTCCACAATTTAGTGCACCCGCGCTTTCCGAGATCTAAGTTTGACCATAAATTTAACCAACGAGACCGACTGTGGCGGGAGTAAAAATTATACCACTGAATTCGCGAAGCGCGGGTGCACTACATTGTGAAATGTAGGGAGTACTTGTTATTTGGAGGCAACAATTGTCTTCGGTTGGAGTGGCAGGATCGGTTGCAGGCCTTTGTGTGGTCGCTAGTTCGAGTCCCTAGCAGGTCCTCGGGTCGCTACCCAATGGACCGTTTTTTTTTTCTCATGTAATATAGGATGCTGAGAGTCTAGGTCAAGTTTTTTCTCATGGACCGATTTTGTTTTTTCTCGGGTCGCTAGTTCGAGTCCCTAGCAGGGAGTATGTAGGATGCTGAGACAACTAATTATTTTTACCCACGTCAGGGGCTTTTTTGTGAGGAAAAAAATGTTGAGCGTGTTTACACAAAAAACCGGGCCACACGTCCTCGCCTCCAACTTTGGGTCGCTGACAGCGGACCCCACGCCACATTGTCATGCCTAGTCAGCCCTGTGGGCGTATTCAGCCACATTTTACACCGTATTTGCACGCCCAAGCTAAGTTGTTGCACCGGTTTAATGTACACCACAAGTTCTAGCACTAAAGTGACTTTTCGCGTCAAGTTCAAGCACCGGTGGTGTAATTGACTAAAAAAACCCGCTGGAAACTGCGTTCAGGTTTCCAGGAAACGTCGGCTGATCAGTGTTCCCACGTCTTAGGATCTGGAGATTCTAGGTAATTACAAGCCCTCCGACCCTCGAAGGCATGGCCAAAAATGCCTGGAAGATTCCCTGAAAAATGATGGAAAATCGACGGCAAAGGAACATAAACTCCCCGTCCCCATGCGGTTCGCTTTAATTTCCGTGGACTGCTTTTATATTTATGGTTTCGTGGATGGAAGCGTCTGATCCTCATGCAGGCGGCGCAACGTCTCAACGATTTACACATGACTTCTTCAACTTTTGACGGCTTGTCCTATCTATATCTCGCCTCCCGCCATCTCCTGTTCGTCAGACTGTTAATATGCTTCTCGATGCTACTCGTTCCGAAGAAGCAAAGCAAAACAAATTTCTGCCTCCGCTTGGGCATCTAACACTCTCACGCTTTCTCGCCAGGAGAGGATTGATCTTGTGTGTCACATGACTAAAAAGAGATCCGGCGCCGTCCATTGCTCGTTTGAATCAAACGGCCGCCCTGGGCGTTTGCCCCATCGTAGCGCACTGTGCACGTATGTATACGCCCACTATCTGAATTTTCCCTGCCCAAGGGCTGTCACCTCACAACCCATTTCCCGAATTCCCATACAACAATCAAGGAACAGGATATCAGATGCATATGAGCCTGGGCACCGAAACGCTGCATTCGATTCATATGCCATATTGAGCATAACTGCTACTGAGATCATTCCATTTTGGCAAGTCTATCAGATGGTATACGGCCGGTCATTTTCTTTAACATTTTTTCCAAAATTGGCCAAGTTTTTAACTAAAAACCCCACAGTTAACTAACTATACAGCCCACTATACGACTGTACACTTTTATGTTAAATTCTAGATGAAGAAAATGGTGTAGGAGTCCTCAGATATCTCTATATTTATTGTGTGTGTGTGCCAAAAGATGCTTTAAGGTTCATGTTGGTCTAGAGTAGTCATGCAAGCAGTGAAACAACTCCTATCAACATATGGTGGAGGCATACAAACAATCAAACAGCCATAGATGCAGCCTACCTATCATGCCCAAAGTCTCTCGTGAAGTTTTGACGGAGCAGTACCTCCAATTATTTATGTGCAGCTAGGCTCTTAAATGTTTCCACCTCTTATGATTCTTCCTTGCATTCTTTTGCGAATCTTCCGTGCTATTCTACATCTATAAATATCTGCATACATGCTTCTCTTTTTTAGTCATGTGACACACAAGCTCAATTCTCTCTCGATGAGAACATATGAGTGTCTTAGATGCGCAAGCGGAGGCATAAATTTGTTCTTAGAACGCATGAGTGTCTTAGATGCCCAAGTGGGGGCAGAAATTAGTTTTGCTTTGCTTCTTCGGAACGGGTGACATCGAGAAGCATGTGAGGGGAAAGAAAATGAGACAAGCGTGGTTCTTCATTGTTGTCTCCCTGTCTTTCATGCTTCAAACAGAATATAGGAGATGAGGAGAAGGCAATGGTGAATAGATTAGAGTCGTAATAGGTGAATACAGTTCTTGATAAGAATATTGATAAAGTGGATCAGGGCATGTCTCGAGGGTAGGTACAATACAAAGGTATCCTTCGTGTTACAATACATTTTGTCCCCAAGAATGGAAGTTTTTATTCACTTGAAAAGTCATATTGAGCCGATACAACGGACGAGAGTTCACGCCCGGTCTCTACATAGTAAAATGCACACATTGCTCGATGCCGGCTGTTTTTGGGCCATGCCCCTATTTGTTCTTCCCTGTATTTACACTAATCTAGTGATTCTTTTTCATGGCATTACTTGTCCAACTATTGTATTCTCTCTTGTAATGCTATCCCTCCTAATTATGCAATGAAAAACATAGAGGACCGATTCGATGATTACAACATCACCTATGAGATGATGGGTAAAAACCTTTTTAGCTGCCTACTCGACTTGAGTGTATAGAATTTCTTTGCAAGCTTTTTGGATGGAGTTCCTTGGGTGGTAAAAAGGAGCCAATGTCTAGGACCAGATGACCAACATGAGGGGTAAGAAATGATAGCCCTGGGGAACCATGGAGCATCGCGGCCGAGCCGCTATCAACACCACCGAGGAAGAGTGCAAGTAATGGCAAGGATATGGAGTCCTATGTGATGCCATATGGTAGGGGAATGCCACCCAGGGGTACCATGCATGAGCCTTCGCCCATAATCACACCCCTCACCTTGAGCAAAGCAGGGCAAACACAAATAACCGTGACATGTTTTTTTCTTTTCTTTTTTGATGAAACGGGGCCAAAAGATTTGTCTTATTTATTAATTAAAGAGAGTATAGAGTTTGTTACAAATGTCCCTCATACAACACATGAATGATTATTCTCGCAACAGTCGACCCTTGTTTCTTTGCCCCCGTGGATCCAAAGATTTGCCTTTCACATGACGATGTTGAGACATGTTGCGACTTGACTAACCGGCTTACATTGTAGAAAGTAGAGTTATTTTCCCCAAGCATTCACATCCCCCCTGACTTTATCGGCTAGCTCGGCCACAGCGATACCCATGGGCAATGTCGCCGCCGGAGCCAGCTCTAGCCTTCGCCACAACAGCTCCCCATCCTCCAGATCCGAGCACAACATAAGTAGACGGGCATCGCCGCTCCCTTGCAAACCGTGGCCACCACACATCGCCACGAGCCACACACCTTACCGCCGAGTAATGCTCCACTTACGGGTAGATTTGGTTACAGGAAAGGGTACACATTCAAGTGAAAAAAAAATCAACCAGGAGGTTATTCAAAATCAAACGAGGGAATTAATACATAGATCCTCTAGTCGTATTATCGGAAACGTAATTCCACTAGATTCTGTGAGGATACATGGTTAGGGGAGACGCCTTTAGCCATTCAATATCCGTCTCTTTATAATATTGTACAGCTCAGGGACGCCTATGTTGCTACAGTATTACAGTCTGTCCCTCTAAACATCCAATTCAGGAGATCTTTAGTAGGAGACCGTTGGGTCGCGTGGTTGCATCTCGTGCGGAGATTGATGGAAATCCACCTCTCTGATGAGCCAGATGCGATTCACTGGAGACTATCTGTCAATGGTATTTTCTCAGTGAAATCTATGTATTTAGATTTAATTGATTCTGGCCCAATCCCGAAATCGTTACATATTTGGAAGGCTAAAGTACCTTTAAGAATCAAAGTCTTCGTGTGGTTTGTTAACAAGGAGGTGATTCTGACTAAGGATAACTTAGCTTAACACGATATTTGGGACGTGGCTAAATGGAGTGGAGCCAAACACTGCGAGACATATTCAGATAGGAGTATGCGCATTACTATGGGCTATATGGAACTGCAGAAATGACATGGTTTTGAATAGACAAACTCGTATAATTTTTTTTGCAGATTATTTACAGGGCCACAACATGGATCTGTACGTGGTCGTTACTCACTACTCCGGAAGCCAGGGAGCTTTTGGATATTGGGTGTACCCGGTGAGAGATGGTAGCTCGGGATATTTACAATCGGTTTGGATGGCGGTCCAATAATAGGCTAGATGTTTAGTCATCTCGTCCTGTTTTCGCCGGTTGCGGTGAATTTTTTCTTCTTTTATTTTTAAGCTTCGAGTAACTTGTACTTCATCGGAGACCTTTTGGATATTTCGTTTAATAATATGGCTGCATGCATCATTCTATGCAGAGGCCGGGGTAATCCTCCTTTTAAAAAAAAAGCTCATTTTTTAAGATGTACATCCATAGGCATACATTACTTGTATTCATAGTAGTAACGATACATAGATGCTCTAAAAAAAAACGATACATGGATGAAATGCATACAAGCAACAGAAAACAAGGGAAATACAAGCGATTGTACTGCTGCATACCGCCTTCGCCGCAACTACCAGGCAACTACCAAGCACCCACAAGGGAAATGCGGTACATCGATTGAAGAAAATTTCCCCAAAGGGAAAATGTTGCAATGACCTTGCAGGGAAAAAGATCACTACGGTGAAGCATTCGTTGCGTCATTTTCATAAATATAAATCTTGTCTCCAAAAGGTAAATATGCAGTTGTAATGATATTTATGCAGCCTTCAGTGTTTCAAATTACCTGCAATAGATATTAGTTGATCACTGTCCTGGATCGGAGGAAGAAAGTCAGCACCTCCTAGGATTTATTTGGAGTGCATGTAATGCGAAATGTTCATGTGCACTATAATATCTGCTAGCACATCATTAATTGCTAAGAGAACTCTTAATTTATGGCAATTAGCTTATTGGCATGAAGAAGGAAGATTGGAGTACCATGATAAAACATGCCACCACGTGTGATCCTAGGGATGAGATCTATTCTTACATAGTTGCAGGGGAAAATTGGGAACTCTTCTTCAATGATTTCTATGATCTTGTTGCCTTGTTGGTGTGCTGACCAATGGAGTCTATGTTCTCCTGTTAGTATACATTTCACATTCTTCAATTTCCATCGCAATTTGGTTGTTGCTTGTACAATGTGATGGTGGTGATATAAATGAAATATTCTGTTATAGCTTAAAATGAACAGCTGGAAAATGTTTGCGTACAAGAAATTTGAGGAATGGGAGAACTCAGGTGAACTTATTCCTGAATATTTGTTAAGCAATGGCCGCCTTGTCTGCGCAGTGCCTCTGAACAATGATGCAGGTCCTTCTGTACAACCTACAACGACATGGCACTATCCTATTGACATTGCTGCACAAGATGGTGATTTTCAGTATTGTGTTCCCATCGCTGATCTTGGTTGTTACATGTTTCTCAAGATTCTACTTATTGCAGAATTAGGTGACCGACATTCAAATGGGTTCTTCTCACGGTCTGAAGTCCTGTCAAACAATGATGCTGGTCCTTTGAAGCAAGAAACACTAACATTTTCACAAGACACTTATAAACAGACTCTGCATCATGGTCTCAATATTAAATACGTGCATAATTTTGTATCCTCCATATTATAATTGTTGCTTCATCCCAAGAAAATTATTATTATTATTGCTTTCTCATAGTTTTGGGGATCATCATCCAAGGATGTTGGTCCATCTGGGGGCAAAGAAATGGAAATTTTTCCAGAAAAGAAGTACCAAGTGTCAACTGCTGGAAATTCAAGCTAAAAGAGGATCTTAAACTTCTGGAGCACAGGATCAAGGCAAAGTACTTGGGTGCTTTGCAAGGGTGGATCAGTGATCATCTAGGATGAACACTGCATAAGATTGCTTGCTATTCGACCATGTTAGAAAAGGCTGGAATTGGATAGCTTCTCCCTTTTTTTTTTTTTTCTTCTTCTTTTTGTTTGTATATATGTACTTTAATTGTTTTTATTAATAGAAAATACCGTAGAACAATTGTTCTACGGTTTGAGCCTAAAAAAAAAAACTTGTTGTAGGATTTGGTCAGCATGGTCCTTCTATACCACAGAATGGAAATCCTTGCTATCTACCCCAGGGAATAATCTTAAATGACCAGGCATTATTTTCAGCACAACCAACTATTTTGTCCCACAATTTTTTACCGGTAAGTAAAGTCACCTATGACACAGTCAACAATTCCATCCGTTTATTTTTCATTGACAACCTAAACTGTTTCCTGGATGCTAGGTTCCACAGGATGGCATGATCCCAGGTGCAAGCCTAGCCGGCCAACATAACGAATACTTAAGCTTCTCGACAACTGATGCTGCTGGTACTTCTTGTCTTGTAACAGGTGTGCTTGCTACACCCAGTTTTTCTAATTTCATAGTATGTGCAGTGTGCTTGATCATCAATACTCAAATCACTTCTCCATTATGCATTGTTGGGTGCTGATATGTTAGTGTTTGGACTTCCTCAGATGGAGTTAGTCAAGGAACCTTTTCATTTAACCATGTTCTGGGTGACATCTCTAATGGGCTATTTTCAGTTGAAGTAAGTGTTTTAGTTTGAATAAGTTGGATATTGTCATGGGAATTACTCTTTAGAAAATATTTTTTTTGTAGAGGCTGAAGTATATCGGTCATATGGCACGTGCCCTGATGTTGTGTTTCTTTCATTTCAGCAGAACTGTCGAATTTCAACAACTCATTTGACATGATGGTGGCAGCCAGTGACTAAACTTGAGACCACTACAACAGGCTTTCCTCTGCCAGCCTAAACATGATGTTGACAACCGGTGATTAAAGTCTTCAGTGTGACTAAACATATAGTTGTAGATACCAATGTACACTAAATTTCGTAGTAGACATTTGGCTTGTATCATTAAAAACAATCTTTCAGAAGAAAGAGATGTGGCTTGTATTGAATACGGAGAGCAAATATTGGTATTGTTGAACTCTGTATAATATTCACATTGTTGAACATCGTGTAATCCTGTTAATCAATCTTTTTTTTTAAAGTTGAATTCCCCATTCATGTTCACACATTATTCGCTCATAGTATGTTGCACATCATAAAATCATTCTAGATTATCAAAACCTAGCCGCCGCCGGTAGGTCACTCCTCTAGTGCCCCCTCCCCTCCGCCGCTGCCGTCGGCCTAGCCGCGGTGGCGGCGCCCCCTGCTTCCAAAGGAGGCTCGGGGAGAGCTCGCGGTGGACGCGTGTGCTGGTCGGGCGGCGGTGGTCCGTTGGACGGCGGCGGCCATCGCGCTTGGTGGTGCTTTGCTTGTGCTCCAGCTGCTGGGCTGGGTCGCTGCTGTCGCCTGCCCCGTTCGCCATGGCTGCTCCCCGCGCATGGGTGGCTCCCCGCGGCGGCGGATCTGGCCACCGCGCCTGGATCCGGGCTGGTGCACGGGCTGCGCGGTCCTCTGTCTCCTGGCGCCCGCGCGCTGCCCATGTAAGCTGGAGGCGGTGGTCTGCATCGGTCCCGGTGGTGCTGTGTTGACCAGTGGCGGGGTCCTGCTGCTCGATCTGCTGTTGGCTCCAGATCGGGCCGGGCCTGGTTCGTGGCGTCTGTGGATGCCGGTGCGGCGGCTCCGGGCAGTGGTGGATGGCATGCAGTGCTCTGGTCGTGTGGACGTACGGAGGGGCACTGGCTGGTGGTCGGTGGTGGGTGGTGGATGCGGTGGGCCGGCTGGTTGGTACGTGGCGTGGAAAACGATGCTAGGCAAAAGTCTGTCTCCGCCTATGGTCGGAGCCAGCAGCGGCGGCGTCCGCGGGCGTCACTGCCTTCTTGAAGGTGCTGCTGTGGTGATGTGCTTCCTTCCTTACCATCCCTTACTACGGGGGAAACCTTAGATTCGTGCTCTCTCGGATTGGATGATGGCGGTGCATTGCGTCGTTCCTCTCTTGTGGGCATCTTATTTGGAGTAGGGACCAGTTGAGGGTGTCCCGGACTAAGGGTACTCGGGCTGCCGGCCTATCTCTAATAGGCCGGACTAATGGGCCGATCTTTGCTCGTCAAGAAGACCGGATGGTAGGCGACCCCGTACACCAGAAGGAAACCTCCGAAGACTTGGCGTCTCCTCCAAGGAATAATTAGTGTAACCGGCATGTTTATCCCCTGATGGCAACCGACCATATGTAACCCGTGGTCCCTCTGGTGTCTATATAAGCCAGAGGGTTTAGTCCGTAGAGACACAGAACCATCATAACCATTTAGGGTTTGGCCCATCCGATCTCGGGGTAGATCAACTCTGTAGCCTTCATACAATCACATCAATACAATCCAGCAGGACGTAGAGTTTTACCTCTTCGAGAGGGCCCGAACCTCGGTAAATCGCTGTCTCTACGTTCCCTGTTACTCATTGGTTCCTAGACCCACAGTTCGGATCCCCTACCCGAGATCTGTCGGTTTTGGTACCGACATTGGTGCTTTCATTGAGAGTTCCGCCATGGGTCACCAAGGATCAATGACTCGCCTTCTCATCAGTGATGGCATCCGCAGCGGGGACATCTTCGTCCCCGGACAGCTCTTCGCGTTCGGCAGCATTGTGCTGCACGCCGATCCGACTGGTCACCTTGACCAGGTCGACAGCTTCGCCCCTGAGCAAGAAATCAGATTCGGCAACCTAGAGTACGTCGCCGATTCTCGGGGCGATCTGGTCCTTACTAGGTCTCAGCTTTACCTGAGGAGCCTAATAACCCAGAGGCCTTAACCTCGGATCCTCTCCTCGGCCCCGTTTCCGGGCCGATCCCCAGTTCGGATCTGGCCGTGAGTTCGGATCCAACTCCGGCGCCAGAAAACCAAGGGCCACCCTTGGCCGAGCACACTTCCGACGCCGGCACACCAGAGTTCGACTCCGAAGTATGCCCAAGGATGGGTCCGGTGGACCTCTCGCTTTTAAGCAAGATGTTAGATCGGATCCAGACGATGAGTATCGCGGATGGCCCGTCCTCAGACCAGGAGCAGGCCGGACAGGAGGCCAACCGCGGGGAATTTTGCGTCCCACCCACCACCCACTTGGTAGCCACTGTCGAGGATTTAACCAACATGCTGGATTACGCCTCCGAGGAGGCTGACGACATGGACAAGGATATCGACGTCCCGCCTTATACGGCTCCCTCCCTTGCCACCTCCAACACCGGAAAGTGGACCGCCACCTCCACCTACGACGTTTACATGGTCGACACCCCCAAGAAGGACGGCGACACGACCATGAAGGACAGCGATGGCCCCGCCGAAGAACCGCCCAAACGCCGATGACGGCGAGCCAGAGGGCGAGGAAAGGGCAAAGAAAATAACACAGACACAAACGACACCGGAGATAACGACACTCCGGATAATATGGGAGAGCTCGGCGACAACACCCCCGAACAACACCATGACGCCCCTGAAGGGCACGAGGACGAGGGCAGCCCTGAGGACCCCGAGGACTCCGAGGACAGCAATTACCTCCCTCCGTCCGAAGAGGAGGATAGCCTCGGACCCGAGGACTTCATCGTCCCAGAGGATCCCCTGGAGCAAGAGAGATTCAAGCGGCAACTCATCGCCACTGCCCGAGGCTTGAAGAGGAAGAAACATCAGCTAAAAGCCGAACAGGATACGCTCAACGACAGATGGATGATGGTCTTAGCTGCTGAAGAAGGCCTTGACGATCAATGTCAGGGTCAATACAAGAGTTACCCATGGCGGCACCTGCTCCCAGAATTTGAGGATGAGGCCCTTGAGCCCATGCCTCCCAGACAAACTTACGCAAGCCAGCCCGACCACCCCCCTCGAGGACGGGATAGGATGGCTGGGGAAACCGAACTCCCACCCGCGCCCCCTCGAGGACGGGATAGGGCGGCCGGAGAAACCGAATACCCATCCGCGCCTCCTCGTCGAGCAGGCAAAGACCCGGTTCAACCGGATGACCAATATAATCTGCGCCGCGACCTGAACGCCAGAGGAATCTAGTCAAGATCCATCTATGGATCCATAGGACACGCGCCCGTTGGACGGGACGGATACCAAGCCTGGCGCGACAGGAACGACAGAGCTCGGGAGCAGCACCGTGCCCGGATGACAACCGATCTCCGTCGCGACGTGGCCCGGGTCAGGGGCGCCGCACACCCAATGTGCTTCACTGACGAGGTGATGCAGCATCAGTTCCCCGAAGGGTTTAAACCCGTGAATATAGAACCGTACGATGGGACAACTGACCCAGCCATGTGGATCGAAGATTTTCTTCTCCACATTCATATGGCCCGAGGAGATGATCTCCACGCCATTAAATATTTACCGTTGAAACTCAAAGGACCAGCAAGGCATTGGTTGAATAGCCTACCCGAAAACTCCATCGGGAGCTGGGAGGAGCTCGAGGATGCATTCCGAGCTAACTTTCAGGGCACCTATGTTCGGCCCCCGGACGCCGACGACCTGAGCCACGTGGTCTAACAGCCCGGGGAGTCAGCTCGGCAATTCTGGAACCGGTTCCTGACCAAAAAGAACCAAATTGTCTACTATCCGGACGCCGAAGCAATCGTCGCATTTAAGCACAGTATTCGGGACGAGTGGCTCGCCCGCCAGCTCGGCCAGGATAAGCCGAGAACAATGTGGGCTCTCACCTCCCTAATGACCCGCTTTTGCGCGGGTGAAGATAGTTGGTTAGCTCATCGAAGCAACCATCCCGAAGACCCCGGCACTTTAGAAGCCCGGGACGGGAACGGGAAGCCCCGGCGCAACAAGAATAATAAGCGCCGGCACACTAAAAACGGCAATGAAGCCGATGATGCAGCGGTAAACGCCGGGTTCAGCGGCTCGAAGTCAAGACCGCGGAAGAAACCTTCTAAAGGAAACCGGGACGGTCCGACCGCATTAGACAGAATCTTGGACAGGCCCTGCCAGATCCACGGTACCTCGGATAAGCCCGCCAACCACACCAACCGCAACTGTTGGGTAATCAAACAGGCCGGCAAGATCACAGCCGAGGAGCAGAGCAAGGGTCCCCGCAGCGAGGATGACGATGAACCTTGCGGGCCGAACAATGGAGGCCAAAAGCAGTTCCCTCCAGAGGTAAAAACCGTGAACATGATTTACGTCACGCACATACCGAAGAAGGAGCGGAAACGCGCACTCGAAATTCAACCCGTGGTCGGCTTGCCCGATCACTTTCGACCGTCGAGACCATCCGACCAGTATCCGTCATGGAGGAACAGCGGCTCTGGTGCTCGACCCCATCGTGGACGGATTTCACCTCACCAGAGTCCTTATGGACGGAAGCAGTAGCCTCAATCTGATTTACTCAGACAAAGTGAGGAAAATGGGGATCGACCGGTCAAGGATTAAACCCAGTAACACCACCTTTAAAGGTGTAATCCCAGGCGTCGAAGCATGCTGCTCGGGATGCATAACATTGGAAGTAGTCTTCGGTTTGCCCGATAACTTCCGCAGCGAGGACTTGATCTTCGATATTGTCCCTTTCCGCAGTGGTTATCACGCACTCCTCGGCCGGACAGCGTTCGCCCGCTTTAACGCCGTCCCACACTACGCGTACTTGAAGCTCAAGATGCCAGGACCAAGGGGCGTTATTACCATCAATGGCAATACCGAACGCTCGCTCCGAACAAAGGAACACACGGTGGCTCTAGCCGCCGAATTCCAAGCCGCCGAAGAAGCGTCGCAGGCCCAATCTACCCCCAAGGCACTGGACGCACGCAAACGCGCCCAAGCTACGGCCTCGGCCCCGGAGCACTCCCGTGTTCACCCTAAATAGGGATACGCGCCCCACAGCATGACCTACCCAGCCGCGAAATACGTACCTCGAGTGCACAACTTCGCGCTCAAGATCCCATGGGCAGCTGTGGGGACACGTGACTCAAAGGCCAAGAGCTCAGTTCGACCGAGCCATGGCCGATAGTTTTCTTGGATTAACATCAACTTCAGGTACCATCAAGGGCCTGATCAGCGTTAAGCTGACACAGTGCGGCGATTCCTCAAAACCCTTTCTCAAGGGCTCGTCTGCCGAACATTACTACTTCCGCCGAGCACACAGACGACAACTTCACTCATACGGAAGCTTCATAAAGAGCGAAGGCGCAGACGTGCAGCAGGGCGTAGTAGGGACGTCAAACCATTCATGAAGGCCCTGTGTAAACCTTTCCTCTTATATATTATTCTTTAAAGTATCTGTAAAAGTTACTTCGGCAGTTTAGATTGTACGGATAGACGTTACAAATTCAAAGGAAATAAATACCAAGCTCTTCTACGGTAATTGTGCACTCGTTCGTGCTGCATATTCCTTTCCGCTTTCTGGGCCAAAGTAAACTATTTGCGATATGTTCCTTTTTTTAGTGACCGGCTAATAGACCGGGGGCTCGAACATAAATCTTGCCTCAAACTTTATTCCGGCACCAACTTTATTATATGTGCTCAGCGTCACGGATATTGCATTATATGAATCAGTTCCGAATTGTGTCTTTGGTCAATAGTTGGGTTGCCCGGCTCCTGTGTTTGCCCTCTTACGTTCTGCATTGTTCGGCTAGGAGGGTAAAGGGAGAACCACTGCGATTGTGCTTCTAGCTAGCCTGGTTAAGTGCCTCAGTGGAGAAAGCCGAAAACTAACTGTCATAATATGCGAGAACTGGTCGGCGATCCGATGACTAGTGTCAAACCTAAAATCGTTGGAGGTTAGCCCCTGTTAAATGAAGGGTTCTCTGTCACAGGAACCATGTGATAATGGTATCGACCTCGGTCTACCCGGATATCACATACACTGGGGGCTAGTCACCAGCCCCCGCCGTCAAGCTCCTATGGCTAAGTGAAAGCACTAAAACCGCATAGTCTGATTGCCTTGTTTTCCGTACATACAACCGCCTCCGGGCACCGAGACGTCGGCTAAGGGTTAAGGTATGACGAGGAAACACCCCATGCAGTATCTGCACAGGGGGCTGAAGCCAACGACTGGTAACTTTCAGTTCAGAAACGGCCACACATGAGTCAAAATTAACAATGGCAAACATTATATGTACAGCCAACACATTGCATTCCAATCAAAGCAAAAGGTTTCAAACTCCTCGGATACAAGGAAATTAATCTACTCATAAATTACATCTTTCGAGCATTGGGCCTCTACTGCCCGAGCACCATCCATCACGATGGGGAAATATGTTCGTGGTCTGCGGGAGGTTGTCTCTTGTAGGTAGGGCTATAGGGCGTCCATGCCGTGCGGCATTGTGGCTCGCGTGCGAGCGGTGGTTGTCGGAGCGGCAGCTCCGGACTCGGGGGTGTGTGTTGGTGCGACTGTAGCCTTGTGTCATGTGGACGATGAGGCTTCGTTGCTTGGGTGGTTTTTGGTCTGGTTTTCCTTATAAACTGGTCAGCCATGTTTGGTTTTCGATCTGGTTTTTCTTATAAACTGGATCAATTTCTTTTTGAAATATATTCAGGTGGGGAGTCTTTCCCCCCGGTGACCATTTCAAAAAAAAATTCATTATAAACAATTTGAACATGATAAAATACACACAAGAGAAAGAGAGAGCATCATTGTTATACAAGATTTCGGATTCTTAAATACAACAGAGCTTGCATATCTCCATACCTTCTACAACACACTATAGGATTCAGGCAGTATGCCTACGGTTAAAACCGTCGGCATAGGCGATTTTGGATTCTTAAATACAACAGAGCTTGCATATCTCCATACCTTCTACAACACACTATAGGATTCAGGCAGTATGCCTACGGTTAAAACCGTCGGCATAGCCTATGCCGACGGTATATCCCCGTCGGCAACGATAGCGTCGGTATACCACCCCTACCCGTCGGCATAGAGAATATGTGCCGATGGTGACTGTCGGCGTATTTAACCGTCGGCAAAAATATTTGACGGCACGTCCGTCAAGTGCCGTACACCCACGTGCACCGTACCTACCAGATTTCGACACGTGTCCTACCTATGCCGACGGTTTAACAGTAGCTGTAGATGCTATTGATACGTCTCCAACGTATCTATAATTTTTGATTGTTTCATGCTATTATAGTATCAATCTTGGATGTTTTTATATGCAATTATATATCATTTTTTGGGACTAACCTATTAACCTAGTGCCTAGTGCCAGTTGCTGTTTTCTGCTTGTTTTTGGTTTTTCAGGAAATCAGTACCAAACGAAGTCCAAATGCCACAAAAATTTTTGAAGATTTTTTTCTGGACAAAAAAGACCCTGGAGACTTGGAGAGGAGGCCAGAAGGTTCACAAAGCCCCGGGGCCGCGCCCTGTTGCCTTTGTGGGGCCCTCGTGGCTCCGTTTGAAATAATTCCACTTCTATAAATTCTCAAATATTGGGAAACCAACAGAGAGCCACCCTGAATAACTTTTACGCCGCCGCAAGCCTCTGTTCTTCCGCGATTCCATCTGGAGGCCTTTTCCGGTACTCTGTCGGAGGGGGAATCGATCACGGAGGGCTTCTACATCAACCTTGCTGCCCTTCCGATGATGTGTGAGTAGTTTACCACAGACCTACGGGTCCATAGCTAGTAGCTAGATGACTTCTTCTCTCTCTTTGATCTTCAATACCACGTTCTCCTCGATGTTCTTGGAGTTCTATCCGATGTAATCTTCTTTTGCGGTGTGTTTGTTGGGATCCGATGAATTGTGAGTTTATGATCAGATTATTCATGAGAAATATTTGAGTCTTCTCTGAACTCTTTTATGCATGATTGTTATAACTTTGTATTTCTCTCCGATCTATCGATTTGGTTTGGCCAACTAGATTGGTTTATCTTGCATTGGGAGAGGTGCATTGTGATGGGTTCAATCTTGCGGTGCTCAATCCCAGTGACAGAAAGGGACATGACACGTATTTGTATTATTGCCATTAAGGATAAAAAGATGGGGTTTAATCATATTTCTTGAGTTTGCTTTGTCTACATCATGTCATCTTGCTTAAGGCGTTACTCTGTTTCATACTTAATATCCTAGATGCATGCTGGATAGCGGTCGATGGGTGGAGTAATAGTAGTAGATGCAGGCAGGAGTCGGTCTACCTGTCTCGGACATGATGCCTGTATACATGATCATTGCCATGAATTCGTCATAATTATTTGTTTTTCTATCAATTGCCCAACAGTAATTTGTTTACCCACCGTATGTTCTGCGCTCAAGAGAGAAGCCTCTAGCGATAGTTTCTATAACAGAAGATTGTCTGAAATTGAAAATGTCACTAAGAGTTTTATGACTTCACAATTTGAGCAAAATAAATTCTTTTTCCGAAGAGCTTAAGGAGCACTCTATCTTGTTGGATGCTATTAATGAACAACTTGAAGATATCAATCTAGAAGTATCCAACCTTCAGGTTCAACTTGCTAATACTGAAAATTTGCTAGGAAAGATTTCAGATAAACAAACGACTCTAGTGAATAAGATGGCTGCTAAACCTGAGTCACAATCTAGTAATGATGAAGATATTAAAATGATTGGTGTCACTCCTATTGAATCATTATTTAGTAATATAAAACTTGATGAAAAAGGGACTGAAGAAGAGTCAACTTTAGGTAGAAGGACTCCCAATTGCTTGGAGGGTGATAATCTTAATGATAAAAATGAAAAAAATGGGTTTGGAGAGGTCAAAACTTTAAATAGTAATGCACCCACTACTATGGATTACAAGGACTTTAATTATGATAGTTGTTCTTTAATTGAGTGCATTTCCTTGTTGCAATCCATGATTAATTCACCAAATGCATACGAACAAAATAAAGCTTTCACTAAACATATTGTAGATGCTATGATGAAAGCGCATGAAGAAAAACTTGAGTTGGAAGTTTCAATTCCTAGAAAATTACAAGATGAATGGGAACCTACTATTAAAGTCAAAATTAAAGATTATGAATGTAATGCTCTATGTGATCTTGGTGCTAGCGTTTCCACTATACCAAAATCTTTGTGTGATGTGCTAGGTCTCACCGATATGGATCCTTGTTCCCTTAATTTGCATCTTGCGGATTCCACTATTAAAAAGCCATTGGGTAGAATAAATGATGTGCTTATTCTTGCAAATAGAAATTTTTTGCCCGTGGATTTTATTGTTCTTGATATTGAATGCAATCCTTCTTGCCCTATAATACTTGGTAGGCCTTTCCTACGAACAATAGGTGCTATTATTGACATGAAAGAAGGTAATATAAGATTTCAATTTCCATTAAAGAAAGGGATGGAGCACTTCCCTAGAAAGAGAATTAAGGCACCTTATGAATCTATTATGAGGGCCACCTATGGAATTAACTTGAAGGATGACAACACCTGAAACTATGCATTATGCCTAGCTAGGGGCATAAAACAATAGCGCTTGTTGGGAGGCAAACCCAATGAATAAAATAATTTTTTTTGTTTTACTTTCTGTTCTTGAGTGTTTAAAAAATTATAGCCTCTGTTATGATTGTGTTTTTAGCTTTTAATTAGTGTTTGTGCCAAGTAATGCCTTTGGGATGATTTGGATGATAGTATAATTGATGCTGTTTGAAAACAGAAACTTTTGCGTCCAATGCTATAAGTTTAATTTTTTGCTCGAATGTCAGAACCTTCTGAATTTTTTACACAATATTGATATATGAATTTCCCACGTTTTCCTAATTTTTCAGAATTTTTGGAGTTACAGAAGTATGACGTTAATTCAGATCTTTACAGACTGTTCTGTTTTGGACAAATTCTGTTTTTGTTGCATAGTTTGCTTATTTTGATGAATCTATGGATCGTATCGGGGGGTATGAGTCATGGAGAAGTTGGAGTACAGTAGAATTATGCCAATATTAAATATGAATCAATTTATAACAGTACCTAAAGTTTAAGATTTGTTTGTTATACTAACGGATCTCACGAGGTTTCTGTTGAGTTTTGTGTGCTGAAGTTTTGAAGTTTTGGGTGAGACTACGATGGATAAAGGAATAAGGAGTGGCAAGAGCCTAAGCTTGGAGATGCCCAAGGCACCCCAAGGTAATATTCAAGGAAGACTCAAGCGTCTAAGCTTCGGGATGACCCGGAAGGCATCCCCTCTTTCGTCTACAATCTATCGGTAACTCACTTGGAGCTATATTTTTATTCATCACATGATATGTGTTTTACTTGGAGCGTCTTGTGATATAGTTTGTTTGCTTTTTAGTTTGTCACAATCATCTTTTCTGAACACACCTTTTTGAGAGGGACACACATTATTCGTGATTTGTTAGAATATTCTATGTGCTTCACTTATATCTTTTGAGCTAGGCAGTTGCTCTAGTGTTTCACTTATATCTTTTAGAGCACGGCGGTGGTTACATTTTAAAGAAATAGTTGCACTCTCATGCTTCACTTATATATTTTTGAGAGTTTAATGAATAGCAATGGTAATATGCATGGGTTATGAATTTAGTCCTAATATGATAGGTATTCAAGAGGGATATAATAAAATCTTTCATGTAGATCACTGAATATGATAAGTTTGATTCCTTGCAATAGTTTTGTGATATTAAGATGGTAATATGTGGGAGGTGCTAGTAGATAATTGTGGTTTAGTAAGAATATTGGTGTTAAGGTTTGTGATTCCCGAAGCATGCACATATGATCTGTCGTTATGCTAAGAAGTTGGAGCATGATTTATTCTTGATTGTCTACCTTATGAGTGGCGGTCGGGGACGAGCGATGGTCTTTTCCTACCAATCTATCCCCCTAGGGGCATGCATAGTAGTACTTTCCTTCGAGGGCTAATAAACTTTCGCAATAAGTATGCGAGTTCTTTATGACTAATGTGAGTCCATGGATTATACGCACTCTCACCTTTCCGCAATTTGCTAGCCTCTTCGGTACCATGCATTGCCCTTTCTCACATCGAGAGTTGGTGCAAAATTCACCGGTGCATCCAAACCCCGTGATATGATACGCTCTATCACACATAAGCCTCCTTATATCTTCCTCAAAACAGCCACCATACCTACCTCTCATGGCACTTCCATAGCCATTCCGAGATATATTTCCATGCAACTTCCACCGTTCCGTTTTTATGACACACATCGTCATTGTTATATTGCTTTGCATGATCATATAGCTGACATAGTATTTGTGGCTCAGCCACCATTCATCATTTTTTATACATGTTATTCTAGTATCATTGCACATCCCGGTACACCGTCAGAGGCATTCATATATAGTCATATTTTTGTTCTAGTTTCGAGTTGTAATTTTTTGAGTTGTAAGTAAATAGAAGTATGATGATCATCATTATTAGAGCATTCTCCCAGTGAGGAAATTCAAAAAAAAAAGAGGCCAAAAAGAGCCCATGAAAAAATATGAGAGAAAAAGAGAGAAGGGGCAGTGTTACTATCCTTTTCCATACTTGTGCTTCAAAGTAGCACCATGTTTTTCATATAGAGAGTCTCCTGTTTAGTCACTTTCATATACTAGTGGGAATTTTTCATTATAAAATTTGGCTTGTATATTCTGATGATGGGCTTCCTCAAATGCCCGAGGTCTTCATGAGTGATACGTCTCCATCGTATCTATAATTTTTGATTGTTTCATGCCAATATTTTACAACTTTCACATATTTTTGGCAACATTTTATATTATTTTTGGGACTAACATATTGATCCAGTGCCCAGTGCCAGTTCCCGTTTTCTGCTTGTTTTTTGTTTCACAGAAAATCCATATCAAACGAAGTCCAAATGCAATAAAATTTTATGGAGAATTATTTTGGAATATATGTGATTTTTGGGAGGTGGAATCAACGCAAATGGAGGCCCACAGCCTCCACAAGCCACATGGGCGCCCCCCCAAGGCGCGGTGTGGTGCCTCGTGGGCACACCATAAGTCGGTTGGGGCTCTTCTTCGGCTGCAAGGAAGCTAATATCCAGAAACAAATCGTGTTAAAATTTCAGCGCAATCAGAGTTATGGATCTCCGGGAATTTAAGAAACAGTGAAGGCCAGAAAACAGGAACGAGAAACAGAAGAGAACAGAGAGAGAGATCCAGTCTCGGAGGGGCTCCTGCCCCTCCACCGCCATGGCAGCCATGGACCAGAGGGGAAACTCTCCTCCCATCTAGGGGGAGGCCAAGGAATAAGAAGAAGGAGGGGGGCTCTCTCCCCCTCTCTTCCGGTGGCGCCGGAGCGCCATCGGGGGAAACATCGTGATGGCGATCTACACCAACAACTTCGCCACTATCAACACCAACTCTCTCCCCCTCTATGCAGCGGTGTAACACCTCTTCTACCCAATGTAATCTCTACTTAAACATGGTTCTTAATGCTACATATTATTATCCAATGATTTGTGGCCATCCTATGATGTTTGAGTAGATTCGTTTTGTCCTATGGGTTGATTGATGATCGTGATTGGTTTGAGTTGTATGTTTTATTTTGGTACTGTCCTATGGTGCCCTCCATGTCGCGCAAGCATGAGGGATCCCCGCTGTAGGGTTTGCAATATGTTCATAATTCTCTTATAGTGGGCGGCTAGAGTGATAGAAGCTTACACCCGAGTAAGGGGTTGTTGCGTATGGGAGTAAAGGAGACTTGATACTTAATGCTATGGTTGGGTTTTACCTTAATGATCTTTGGTAGTTGCGGATGCTTGCTAGAGTTCCAATCATAAGTGCATATGATCCAAGTACGGAAAGTATGTTAGCTCATGCCTCTCCCTCATATAAAATTGCAATAATGATTACCGGTCTAGTTATCGATTGCCTATGGACAAATCATTCTCTTGTGTTACAAAAACTTTCTACTAAACAACTAACTTTTATTATCTCACAAATTACTCCTAATTTATTCTCGTTAAGTACTTCTCGTCTTATCCTTACATCCGCAAAATAGTTTCATACTTGTTCTAGGTAAAGCAAACGTTAAGTGCGCGTAGAGTTGTATCGGTGGTCGATAGAACTTGAAGGGAATATTAATTCTACCTTTAGCTCCTCGTTGGGTTTGACACTCTTATTTATCAAAAAAGCTACAATTGATCCCCTATACTTGTGGGTTATCAAGACCTTTTTCTGGCGCCGTTGCCGGGGAGCAATAGCGTGGGGTTGATATTCTCGTGTGTGCTTGTTTGCTTTATCACTAAGTAGTTTTTATTTTCTGTTCTAAGTTGTTTTCTATCTTTAGTTATGGGTAGGAAACGCAAAATACCAAAAAAATTAGTTGTACCTGCTAAACCAATGGTTGAAGAACCACCCAAAATCTATCATACTGCTGAAGCTTTATACTTGGATCATCTTCGATCCCTTTATGCTCGTGCTGAAAACCCAACTAGCTTAGTTGAGGGAAAATCATTAGATGAGCATGCCTATTTTGTGCGACACCGCTTGTCTCAAAAACGGAAACTCTTATGGCATCATATTAATACTTTGAATTGCTATGCTTGGAATTTATGTGAAATACATGATTTTACTTGTTGTTCTGAAGACCCTAAAAAACACCTTCAGTACCAATGTGAGTTTAAGGATAATGGAATCTTATCTTCTTATGCTAGAGGTGTTTATAGTTACTATGATATTGAACAAATAGAAGAATTTGTTGCTTTTAAGGGTGCATATGAAATTGCTTCTTTGATTGAAAAGTGTGATGCTACTCTTTACAAATCTGAAAATTTTGCCATACTTAAATATTGCTATGAAAACTATGCTTCTAATGCTTATGTTAAAGAATATATTGAGGACACCTCCGCTGTCCAAGAAGAGACTAATATTTTGCAGGCTCCTATGGAAGAAGAAATTGATGACACTGTGAGCTCATTAGATGAAAAAATTGAGGAGGAGAGCGAAGAACAAAAGGAGGAAGAGCGGATTGATCACCCGTGCCCACCTTCTGATGAGAGTAACTCTTTATCCCATACATTGTTTAATTTCCCTTCATGTTTACCGAAGGATGAATGCTATGATCCCTTGGATTCGTTTGAAATATCCCTTTTTGATGAAATTGATGCTTGCTATGCTTGTGGCCATGATGCCAATATGAATTATGCTTATGGAGATGAACTTGCTATAGTTCCTTATGTTAAACATGAAATTTTTGCTATTGCACCCACACATGATAGTCCTATTATCTTTTTGAATTCTCCCAACTACACTGTATCGGAGAAGTTTGTGCTTATTAAGGATTATATTGATGGGTTGCGTTTTACCGTTGCACATGATGATTTTGATGAATATAATATGCATGTGCTTGCTTCTCCTACTTGCAATTACTATGAGAGAGGAACTACATCTCCGCCTCTCTATGTTTCCAATACGATAAAATTGCAAGAAACTGTTTATACTATGCATTGGCCTTTACTTGATGTGCATGAATTGTTCTTTTATGACATGCCGATGCATAGGAAGAGAGTTAGACTTCGTCATTGCATGATATATGTTGCTTTGTGCTCACTACTAAATTACAAATCATTGTTAATTAAAATTGGCTTTGATATACCTTGGGATCCGGGTGGATCGGTTACATGAGCACTTTATGCCTAGCTTATTGGCTTTAAAGAAAGCGCTGCCAGGGAGACAACCCGGAAGTTTTAGAGAGTCATTTATTTCTGTTGAGTGCTTTTATAAAGTTTAAAAACAAAAACAAAAATATAGAGGGGAACCTAAAACTTTTTCAAAAGGAAAAGTGAAAGTAAGAAAGACGAGCACCGTTGAAGTGGGGGAGCTCCTTGAACTTTGTTCGTGCCAATGGAAACTTTGTGAATCTTGAATTACAGAAACTTTTCAACAAAAATAATTATCCCCTTGTACAAATTCATTGTATTATAAAAATAATGTGCCAAGATTTACCATTAGGATGTTTAAATTGCTTGTTTGGTATGTGCGGTGCAAAAACAGAAACTTTTGCTGTAGTGCGTGAATTTACGTTTTTGACAGGAACGTGAAAAAATTCTGAAATTTTTACACAGTACTGCTATAATTTTTACACAGTACTACTATAATTTTTTTTATTTTGTCCTAAGTTTTAAGAATTTTTGGAGTTACAGAAGTATGGTCAATGTTCAGATTACTACAGACTGTTCTGTTTTTGACAGATTCTGTTTTTGATGCATTGTTTTGCTTGTTTTGATGAAACTATGGATTGTATCGGAAGGTATAAGCCATGGAGAAGTTAGAATACAGTAGTTATAATGCAAAAATAAAATATGAATGGGTTTGCAACAGTACTTAAAGTAGTGATTTGCTTTATTATACTAACGGATCTCACGAAGGTTTTGTTAAGTTTTGTGTGGATGAAGTGTTCAAAGATCGAGGAGGTATTGATATGAGAAGAATGAGGAGAGGCAAGAGCTCAAGCTTGGGGATGCCCAAGGAAACCCAAGTAAATATTCAAGGAGACTCAAGCGTCTAAGCTTGGGGATGCCCCGGAAGGCATCCCATCTTTATTCAACAATTATCGGTATGTTTCGGTTTTTGTTTTGTTCACATGATATGCGTAAATTCTTGGAGCGTCGTGTGCCTTTTATTTTTCTTTTAATAATGCACCATGCTGGTATGAGATAGTCCTTGGTTGATTTATAGAATGCTTCATGCACTTCACTTATATCTTTTGAGTATGGCTTTATAGAATGCTTCATGTGCTTCGCTTATATAATTTGAAGTTTGGATGCCTATTTCTCTTCATATAGAAAACCGTTATTTGTAGAATGCTCTTTTGCTTCACTTATATTTGTTAGAGCATGGTCTTTTGTAGAAAGAATTAAACTCTCTTGCTTCACTTATATCTATTTAGAGAGTCAACAAGAATTGGTCATTCACATGGTTAGTCAGAAAATCCTACATAAACCTTGAAGATCACTGAATATGATATGTTTGATTCCTTGCAATAGTTTTGCGATATGGAGATGATAATATGTGAGTTATGCTAGTGAGTAATTGTGATTTAGTAAGAGTATTGGTGTTAAGGTTTGTGATTCCCTATGCATGCACGCAGAGTCAATAGTTATGCAACGAAGTTATATCCTACTTATGGTGCATTATTCAGTGTTAGTTATTCTCAATGCATGCTTATGACCATTTTCGTTTTCTGGTTGGTTGCTTCTCAATCTATTTGCTAGCCTTCATTTGTACTAAGCGGGAATGCTGCTTGTGCATCCAACTCCTTAAAACCAAAGTTGTGCCAAATGAGTCCACCATACCTACCTATATGCGGTAGTTCCATGCCGTTCCAAGTATATTTGCATGTGCCAACTCTAATTTTTCAAAATAATTTTCCGTTTTGTGTGCCCGTACCGCTCATGAAGCGGCAGGGGGTGGCCAATATTTTCCATGCTAGGTGTGTTATTCTCACGATGAGTGTTTATTCACTTGTCATTGCACGAGAGAGTGGCAGGTAATAGGGATGCCCAGTCTCACAATGAATCAAAAATAATAATAATAAAATTCCTTGGAAAGTGTTGGTATGGAAGGCACCCGTGGATACGGCTAGCCATGGATTGTGAAAGAATGGTGGAAAGGAAATGAACTTTATTTTCTGTTTGGGAACCGCCTATAATGTGTCTAGCATGGAAGATGTTGGGAACTCTCGGCCGTTTTCGTTGACAGGAAAAGCATGCCTCTCAAAATAATTTTATCTCTCTGTTTTAAGCTTTGAGCTCTGGCACCTCTGCAAATCTCTGCTTCCCTCTGCGAAGGGCCTATCTATTTTTACTTCTATGCATTTTTATTTTTATTGAGTCTCCATCTTCTCTTATAAAGCACCAACTGGAGAGCACTATTGTCATACTTGTGCATTGGGTGTAGTTAATGTTGAGTGTGTTTCATGAATGGATCAATGACTGAGCATAATGGGCTAGGGATAACTTTCTTTAGCGTTGATATTTTGAAAGACATGGTTGTTTGTTAGTATGCTTGAGTATTGATGTCTTTATATTAAATTATAGACTATTGCTTTGAATCACTCGTGTCTTAATATTCGTGCCATGATTAGATTATATGATCAAGATTATGCTAGGTAGCATTCCACATCAAAAATTATTTTTTTATCATTTACCTACTCGAGGACGAGCAGGAATTAAGCTTGGGGATGCTGATACGTCTCCGTCGTATCTATAATTTTTGATTGTTTCATGCCAATATTTTACAACTTTCACATATTTTTGGCAACATTTTATATTATTTTTGGGACTAACATATTGATCCAGTGCCCAGTGCCAGTTCCTGTTTTCTGCATGTTTTTTGTTTCACAGAAAATCCATATCAAATGAAGTCCAAATGCAATAAAATTTTACGGAGAATTATTTTGGAATATATGTGATTTTTGGGAGGTGGAATCAACGCAAATGGAGGCCCACAGCCTCCACAAGCCACATGGGCGCAGGCCCCCCCCCCCCAGGCGCGGTGTGGTGCCTCGTGGGCACACCGTAATTCGGTTGGGGCTCTTCTTCGGCCGCAAGGAAGCTAATATCCAGAAAAAAATCATGTTAAAATTTCAGTGCAATCGGAGTTATGGATCTCCGGGAATTTAAGAAACGGTGAAGAGCCAGAAAACAGGAACGCGAAACAGAAGAGAACAGAGAGAGAGATCCAATCTCGGAGGGGCTCCTGCCCCTCCGCCGCCATGGCAGCCATGGACCAGAGTGGAAACTCTCCTCCCATCTAGGGGGGAGGCCAAGGAAGAACAATAAGGAGGGGGGCTCTCTCCCCCTCTCTTCCGGTGGCGCCGGAGCGCCGCCGGGGGAAACATCGTGATGGCGATCTACACCAACAACTTTGCCGCCGTCAACACCAACTCTCTCCCCCTCTATGCAGCAGTTAACACCTCTTCTCCCCGCTGTAATCTCTACTTAAACATGGTGCTTAATGCTACATATTATTATCCAATGATTTGTGGCCATCCTATGATGTTTGAGTAATTTTTTTTGTCCTATGGGTTGATTGATGATCGTGATTGGTATGAGTTGTATGTTTTATTTTGGTGCTGTCCTATGGTTCCCTCCGTGTCGCTCAAGCGTGAGGGATACCCGCTGTAGGGTTTGCAATACGTTCATAATTCTCTTATAGTGGGCGGCTAGAGTGACAGAAGCTTACACCCGAGTAATGGGGTTGTTGCGTATGGGAGTAAAGGGGACTTGATACTTAATGCTATGGTTGGGTTTTACCTTAATGATCTTTGGTAGTTGCGGATGCTTGCTAGAGTTCCAATCATAAGTGCATATGATCCAAGTACGGAAAGTATGTTAGTTCATGCCTCTCCCTCATATAAAATTGCAATAATTATTACCGGTCTAGTTATCGATTGCCTATGGACAAATCATTCTCTTGTGTTACAAAAACTTTCAAACAAATAGCTTTTATTATCTCGCAAATTACTCCTAGTTTTATTCTCATTAAGTACTTCTAGTCTTATCCTTACACCCGCAAAATAGTTTCATACTTGTTCTAGGTAAAGCGAACGTTAAGTGCGCGTAGAGTTGTATCGGTGGTCGATAGAACTTGAAGGGAATATTAATTCTACCTTTAGCTCCTCGTTGGGTTCGACACTCTTATTTATCGAAAAAGCTACAATTGATCCCCTATACTTGTGGGTTATCAATGAGCAAGCAAGTTGGATGCACACCCACTTAGTTTTCTTGTTGAGCTTTCATACACTTATAGCTCTTAGTGCATCCGTTGCATGGTAATCCCTACTCCTCGCATTGACATCAATTAATGGGCATCTCCATAGCCCATTGATTAGCCTCATTGATATGAGACTATCTTCTTATTTTTGACTTCCCCTTATTTATCTCTACCACCACACTCTATTCCACCCATAGTGCTATATCCATAGCTTGCGCTCATGTATTGCGTGGGGGTTGAAAAAGCTGAAGCGCGTTAAAAAGTATGAACCAATTGCCCGGCTTGTCATCGGGGTAGTGCATGATAAATATTTTGTGTTAAGAAGATGGAGCATGACAGGATTATATGATTTTTTAGGGATAACTTTTTTAGCATTTTTATTTTGAAAGACATGATTGTTTATTAGTATGCCTGAGTATTGATGTCTTTATATCAAACTATAGACTATTGCTTTGAATCATTCGGATCTTATTATTCATACCGTAAGAGAAAGATTACATGATGAGACATGTTAGGTAGCATTCCACATCAAAAATTCTGTTTTTATCATTTACCTACTCGAGGACGAGCAGGAATTAAGCTTGGGGATGCTTGATACGTCTCCAACGTATCTATAATTTTTGATTGTTCCATGTTATTATAGTATCAATCTTGGATGTTTTTATATGCAAATATATATCATTTTTTAGGACTAACCTATTAACCTAGTGCCCAGTGTCAGTTGCTATTTTCTGCTTGTTTTTGGTTTTTCAGGAAATCAGTACCAAACGAAGTCCAAATGCCACGAAACTTTTTGGAGATTTTTTTCTGAACAAAAGAGACCCTGGAGACTTGGAGAGGAGGCCAGAAGGTTCACGAAGCCTCCACAAGGCAACAGGGCGTGGCCCCGGGGGGGGGGGGCGCCCTGATGCCTTGTGGGGCCCTCGTGGCTCCGTTTGACCTAATTCCACTTCTATAAATTCTCAAATATTGGGACACCAACAGAGAGCCACCCCAAATAACTTTTACGCTGCCGCAAGCCTCTGTTCTTCCGCGATCCCATCTGGAGGCCTTTTTTGGTACTCTGCCGGAGGGGGAGTCGATCACGGAGGGCTTCTACATCAACCTTGCTGCCCTTCCGATGATGTGTGAGTAGTTTACCATAGACCTACGGGTCCATAGCTAGTAGCTATATGGCTTCTTCTCTCTCTTTGATCTTCAATACCACGTTCTCCTCGATGTTCTTGGAGTTCTATCCAATGTAATCTTCTTTTGCGGTGTGTTTGTTGGGATCCGATGAATTGTGAGTTTATGATCAGATTATTCATGAGAAATATTTGAGTCTTCTCTGAACTCTTTTATGCATGATTGTTATAGCTTTGTATTTCTCTCCGATCTATCGATTTGGTTTGGCCAACTAGATTGGTTTATCTTGCAATGGGAGAGGTGCTTTGTGATGGGTTCAATCTTGTGGTGCTCAATCCCAGTGACAGAAAGGGACATGACACGTATTTGTATTGTTGCCATTAAGGATAAAAAGATGGCGTTTAATCATATTTCTTGAGTTTACTTTGTCTACATCATGTCATCTTGCTTAAGACGTTACTCTGTTTCATACTTAATACCCTACATGCATGCTGGATAGCGGTCGATGGGTGGAGTAATAGTAGTAGATGCAGGCAGGAGTCGGTCTACTTTTCTCGGACGTGATGCCTATATACATGATCATTGCCATGAATCCGTCATAATTATTTGCTTTTCTATCAATTGCCTAACAATAATTTGTTTACCCACCGTATGTTCTGCGCTCAAGAGAGAAGCCTCTAGTGAAAACTATGGCCCCCGGGTCTACTTTTATCATATATTAAAAACCAAAAATACCTTGCTGCAATTTATTTACTTTTATTTTATTTAGTATTTTAGTTTATCTATCTATCACTATCAGAATTAATCCTTACAAATAACCGCTAAGTGGATTAACAACCCTCTTATTTGCGTTGGGTGCAAGTGTTTGCTTTTGTGTGTGCAGTTGCGTTTAACGGGATTTTGCTTGGTTCTCCTACTGGATTGATAACCTTGGTTCTTAACTGAGGGAAATACTTATCTCTACTATACTGCATCATCCTCTCCTCTTCAGGGAAATACCAACGCAGTCTACAAGTAGCAGCTATCTACGCTGATGATTAAACCATCGGCATAGGTAGGACACATGTCGAAATCTGGTACCTCCTAGCGCCTACCTATGCCGACGGTTCATGTGCCGCCTCGCAGATCTGCAATTTCCGACGCTGAAACCCTAGCAGTGCAATTAATGTGTCAAATATTGCATGCGGGTCTGAAAAATGTGGGGGCCTGGCATGTGTCACACGATGGCCTCCTTTGAGAGCTCGAGAAGTTTTGAGCCCAACGGAGCAACAGGACTCGCACTTGCTTCACAAACCGAACATGTTACCTCTCGATACCAAGAGACTAGCTTGGAGATGGTGCAGTTTACAAGCGGCCTCAGGTGAGGCTTTTTCAAAACACGTCCAAACTTTTGCCACACCCTACAGGGGCCATGTGATGATGCCTTGCCAGATCCCGAGGATTTCCGGCATCGTACAATTTTTTGAGAATTTATACAGTTGGATTTCATGAATTGATCATGCTATTACTATTCAGAACAATTCATACTACAACAAAAGTGTTGAAAACTACTTAGGTGTTACCGCCGTCCGTGAAGGGGGCCACTCTCAGACATGCAATAGGACACAATGCAAGCTATGGTGGCATTGCTAATCTCCGAAGGCCCCCCGAGCGGCCTAACCGTGGCCAGTTTGACCACGCGATCTAGCCCTTTGACTTTCACCGGACAACCTTTCACCAATGTACTTTTCCACTTGGTTGTGCTAGGATAGCCCATAGGAACATTCTAAAACATAGTTTTAGCTCAACCTATCACAAGATTCCCTCCGGGTCGAACCTCCGTCGCAGTTTCCCCCTCTAAGTGCTGGTGGCAGTGCCGTCCGTGAAGAGGGTCACACTCCGGATTAGTGTGTTGGGTGTTTAAACCTACCACCACACTTTCACACATGTATGAGGACCCAATGCATGTTTTGGTGGCATTGCTAACCTCCGAAGGCACCGGAGCGGCGTAATCGTGACCAGTGTGACCCAGAAATCTAGGGGGGGGGGTAGATTTCTCTATTACAGCAAAGCATCAACGTAATATTTAAACATTCCAAACTAAACACCTGATTTTTGAAATCCTTGAAACTTTTTGATGCAAATAGATATAAAGTTTGCCTCATTTGGTTAAGGAATGAAAAATATACAAACAAATCAAAACAAGAGGGTGTTATCTGAATTTTTTGAAATAAACATGATTTTAATTTTTTCAAATTTCAAAACATAGTATACTAACAAAATCCTTTCCATATTCTGATAGAAACACATATAAAGTTGTTGGGGAACGTTGCATGGAAAACAAAAATTGTTCTACGCACACGCAAGATCTATCCATGAAGATGCATAGCTACGAGAGGGGGAGTGTGTCTACGTACCCTCGTAGACCGTAAGCGGAAGCGTTAGAACAACGCGGTTGATGTCGTCGAACAACTTCACGATCCAACCGACCGAGTACCGAACGTACGGCACCTTCGCGTTCAGCACACGTTCATCTCGGTGACGTCCTCGACTTCTTGATCCAGCAAGACGACGAGGTAGTGGATGAGTTCCGGCAGCACGACGGCGTGGTGACGGTGATGGTGATGCTATCTCCGCAGGGCTTCACCCAAGTACTGCGAAAATATGACCGAGGGACGAAACTGTGGAGGGGGGCGCCGCACACGGCTAAGACAATGTTGTGTCTTATTTGGGGCGCCCCCTCTCCTCTATTTATATATGTGTAGGGGCTTGGAGTAGAAGGAATAGTGCCACGTGAACAGTACCACGTGAATAGTACCACATGAACAGTACCATGTGAATAGTACATACGTGGACTTGGACTCCAAAGTCCAATCCTATTCCTACTAGGACTCTCCGTTTTTCTTTCCCTAGCTGCGTGGGCTTTTGAGGACTTGGTGCGCCTGGCCCAATAAGGCCAGGGCGCCTCCCCTTAGCCCATGCCAACCATTGGGACGTGGTGGACCCACTTGTGGACTTCCGGACCCCTCCGGAATCCTCCGGAACCTTCTGGAAGCTTCCCGGTACAATACCGAAAAAACTGCACCTTTTTCCGGAACCCAAAATATGACTTCCCATATATAAATCTTGACCTCTCGACCATTCCGAGACTCCTCGTGACGTCCGGGATCTCATCCGGGACTCCGAACAACATTCGGTTACCAATTCACATAACTCATATAACACTATATCGTCAACGAACGTTAAGCGTGCGGACCCTACGGGTTCGGGAATGATGTAGACATGACCGAGATGCCTCTCCGGTCAATAATCAATAGCGGAACCTGGATGCCCATATTGATTCCTACATATTCGACGAAGATCTTATCGGTCGAACCGCAATAACAACATACGTAATTCCCTTTGTCCGTCAGTATGTTACTTGCCCGAGATTCGATCGTCGGTATCTCCATACCTAGTTCAATCTCGTTACCGGCAAGTCTCTTTACTCGTTCTGTAATACATCATCCCATAACTAACTCCTTAGTCACTTTGCTTGCAAGCTTCTTATGATGTGCATTACCGAGAGGGCCCAGAGATACCTCTCCGAAACACGGAGTGACAAATCCCAGTCTCGATCCATGCCAACTCAACGGACACCTTCGGAGATACCTATAGAGCATCTTTATCATCACCCAGTTACGTTGTGACGTTTGATAGCACACAAGGTATTCCTCCGGTATCCGGGAGTTGCATGATCTCATGGTCTGAGGAACATGTATTTGACATTCAAGAAAGCAGTAGCAATAAACAGAACGATCATATGCTAAGCTAACGGATGGGTCTTGTCCAGAACATCATTCTCCTAATGATGTGATCCCGTTATCAAATGATAACTCATGTCTATGGTTAGGAAACCTTAACCATCTTTGATTAACGAGCTAGTCTAGTAGAGGCTCACTAGGGACACGGTATTTGTTTATGTATTCACACATGTATTTAAGTTTCCGGTCAATACAATTCTAGCATGAATAATAAACCTTTATCATGAACAAGGAAATATAAAATAATAACAACTTTATTATTGCCTCTAGGGCATATTTCCATCAGTCTCCCACTTGCACTAGAGTCAATAATCTAGTTCACATCGCCATGTGATTAACACCCAAGAGTTCACTAGAGTCAATAATCTAGTTCACATCACCATGTGATTAACACTCAAAGAGTTCTAAGGTGTGATCATGTTTTGCTCGTGAGAGAGAAGTTTAGTCAATGGGTCTGCAATATTCAGACCCATGTGTACTTTGCAAATCCTTATGTCATACTGTAGATGCTGCTATCACGCTTTACTTGGAGCTATTCCAAATGACTGCTCCATTATACGTATCCGGTTTGCTACTCAGAGATATCCAGATTGGTGTCAAAGCTTGCATCGACGTAACCCTTTACGACGAACTCTTTATCACCTCCATAATCGAGAAACATTTCCTTAGTCCTTTAGTTACTAAGGATAATTTTGACCGCTGTCCAGTGATCCACTCCTGGATCACTCTTGTACCCCCTTTGCCAGACACGTGGCAAGGCACACATTAGGTGTGGTACACAGCATGGCATACATTATAGAACCTATGGCTGAGGCATAGGGAATGACTTTCATTCTCTCTCTATCTTCTGCCGTGGTCGAGCTTTGAGTCTTACTCAACTTTACACCTTACAATACAGGCAAGAACTCCTTCTTTGACTGATCCATTTTGAACTCCTTCAAAATCTTGTCAAGGTATGTACTCATTGAAAGTCTTATCATGCGTCTTGATCTATCTCTATAGATCTTGATGCCCAATATATAAGCAGCTTCACCGAGGTCTTTCATTCAAGTATCCTTTTATGCCATCCAGAAATTCTATATCATTTCCAATCAACAATATGTCATCCACATATAATATTAGAAATGCTACAGAGCTCCCACTCACTTTCTTATAAATACAGGCTTCACCGTAAGTCTGTACAAAACCATATGCTTTGATCACCTCATCAAAGCGTATATTCCAACTCCGAGATGCTTGCACCAGTCCATAGATGGATCGCTGGAGCTTGCACACTTTGTTAGCACCCTTAGGATCGACAAAACCTTCTGGTTGCATCATATACAACTCTTCTTTGAGAAAACCATTAAGGAATGCAGTTTTGACATCCATTTGCTAGATTTCATAATCATAAAATGCGGCAATTGCTAACATGATTCGGACAGACTTAAGCATCGCTACGGGTGAGAAAGTCTCATCGTAGTCAACCCCTTGAACTTGTCGAAAACCTTTCGCGACAAGTCGAGCTTTGTAGACAGTGATATTACCATCAGCATCCGTCTTCCTCTTAAAATCCATTTATTCTCAATGGCTTGCCGATCATCGGGCAAGTCCCCCAAAGTCCACACTTTGTTCTCATACATGGATCCTATCTCAGATTTCATGGCCTCAAGCCATTTGTCGGAATCCGGGCTTATCATAGCTTCTTCATAGTTCGTAGGTTCGCCGTTGTCTAACAACATAACTTCCAGAACAAGATTACCGTACCACTCTGGTGCGGAACGTACTCTGGTCGACCTACGAAGTTCAGTAGTAACTTGATCTGAAGTTTCATGATCTTTATCATTATCTTCCTCTCTTATTGGTGTAGGCATCACGGGAACGGTTTTCTCTGATGAGCTACTTTCCAATTCGAGAGAAGGTACAATTACCTCATCAAGTTCTACTTTCCTCCCACTCACTTCTTTCGAGAGAAACTCCTTCTCTAGAAAGGACCCATTCTTGGCAACAAAGACCTTGCCTTCGGATCTGTGGTAGAAGGTGTACCCAATTGTTTCTTTAGGGTATCCTATGAAGACGCACTTCTCCGCTTTGGGTTCGAGCTTATCAGGTTGAAGCTTTTTGACATAAGCATCGCATCCCCAAACTTTAAGAAACGACAGCTTAGGTTTCTTGCCAAACCATAGTTCATACGGTGTCGTCTCAACGGATTTAGACGGTGCCCTATTTAACGTGAATGCATCTGTCTCTAATGCATAACCCCAAAACGATAGTGGCAAATCGGTAAGAGACATCATAGAACGCACCATATCCAATAAAGTACGGTTACGACGTTCGGACACACCATTACGCTGTGGTGTTCCAGGTGGCATGAGTTGTGAAACAATTCCACATTTTCTTAAATGAAGGCCAAACTCGTAACTCAAATATTCGCCTCCGCGATCGGATCGTAGAAACTTTATTTTCTTGTTACGGTGATTCTCTACTTCACTCTGAAATTCTTTGAACTTTTCGAATGTTTCAGACTTGTGTTTCATCAAGTAGATATACCCATACCTACTCAAATCATCTGTGAAGGTTAGAAAATAATGATACCCGCCGCGTGCTTCAACATTCATCGGCCCGCATACATCGGTATGTATTATTTCTAACAAATCAGTAGCTCGCTCCATTGTTCCGGAGAACGGAGTTTTAGTCATCTTGCCCATGAGGCATGGTTCGCAAGTATCAAATGATTCATAATCAAGAGATTCCAAAAGTCCATCCGCATGGAGTTTCTTCATGCGCTTTACACCAATATGACCTAAACGGCAGTGCCACAAGTATGTTGCACTATCATTATCAACTTTGCATCTTTTGGCATCAATATTATGAATATGTGTATCACTACGATCGAGATTCAACAAGAATAAACCATTCACAAGGGTGCATGATCACGAGAGATATTACTCATATAAACAGAATAACCATTATTCTCTGACTTAAATGAATAACCGTCTTGCAATAAACAATATCCAGATATAATGTTTTATGCTCAACGCAAGCACCAAATAACCATTATTTAGGTTTAATACTAATCCCGAAGGTATTACGAGCGTGCCGATGGTGATCATATCAATCTTGGAGACACTTCCAACACACATCGTCACCTCGTCCTCAGCTAGTCTCTGTTACTCCGCAGCTCTTGCTTCAAGTTACTAATATTAGCAACTGAACCGGTATCAAATACCCAGACGCTGCTACGAGCACTAGTGAGGTACACATCAATAACATGTATATCAAATATACCTTTGTTCACTTTGCCATCCTTCTTATCCGCCAAATATTTGGGGCAGTACCGCTTCCAGTGACCATTTCCTTTGCACTCAAAGCACTCAGTCTCAGGCTTGGGTCCAGTTTTGGGCTTCTTCATGGGAGCGACAACTTGCTTGCCGTTCTTCTTGAAGTTCCCTTTCTTTCCCTTGCCCTTTTTCTTGAAACTGGTGGTCTTATTAGCCATCAACACTTGATGCTCTTTCTTGATTTCTACCTCCGCCGATTTCAGCATCGCGAAGAGCTTGGGAATCGTTTTCGTCGTCCCTTGCATATTATAGTTTCATCATGAAGCTCTAGTAGCTTGGTGATAGTGACTGGAGAAATCTGTCAATCACTTTCTTATCTGGAAGATTAACTCCCACTTGATTCAAGCGATTGTAGCACCCAGACATTCTGAGCACATGCTCACTGGTTGAGCTATTCTCCACCATCTTGTAGGCAAAGTACTTGTCAGAGGTCTCATAAATCTCAACACGGGCGTGAGCATGAAATATCAATTTCAGCTCTTGGAACATCTCTTATGTTCCATGGCATTCAAAATGTCTTTGAAGCCCCGATTCTAAGCCGTACAGCATGGTGCACTAAACTATCAAGTAGTCATCAGATCGAGTATGACAAACGTTCATAACGTCTGCATCAGCTCCTGCAACAGGTCTGTCACCTAGCGGTGCATCAAGGACATAATTCTTCTGTGCAGCAATGAGGATAATCCTCAAGTTACGGACCCAGTCCGTGTGATTGCTACCATCATCTTTCAACTAAGCTTTCTCTAGGAACGTATCAAAAACAGGGGAGCTACAACGCGAGCTATTGATCTACAACATAATTTGCAAATACTATCAGGACTAAGTTCATGATAAATTTAAGTTCAATTAATCAAATTACTAATGAACTCCCACTTAAATTAACATCCCTCAAGTTAACTAAGTGATACATGATCCAAATCAACTAACCCATGTCCGATCATCACGTGAGATGGGATAGTCATCAATGGTGAACATCTCCATGTTGATCATATCTACTATATGACTCATGTTTGACCTTTCGGTCTCCAGTGTTCCGAGACCATGTCTGTACATGCTAGGCTCGTCAAGTTTAACCCAAGTATTCTGCTTGTGTAGAACTGGCTTACACCCGTTGTATGTGAACGTAGAATCTATCACACCCGATCATCACGAGGTGCTTCGAAACGACAAACTTTAGAAACGGTGCATACTCGGGGAGAACACTTTTATCTTGAAATTTAGTGAAGGGATCATCTTATAATGCTACCGTCACTCTAAGCAAAATAAGATGCATAAAGGATAGACATCACATGCAATCAAAATATGTGACATGATATGGCCATCATCATCTTGTGCTTTTGATCTCCATCTCCAAAGCATCTTCATGATCTCCATCGTCACCGGCTCGACACCTTGATCTCCATCGTTGCGTCGTGGTCGTCTCGCCAACTATTGCTTCTACAACTATTGCTAACGCATAGCGATAAAGTAAAGCAATTACATGGCGCTTGCATTTCATAAAATAAAGAGACAACCATAAGGCTCCCGCCGGTTGCCGATAAATTACAAAACATGATCATCTCATACAATAACGTATATCACATCATGTCTTGACCATATCACATCACAGCATACCCTGCAAAAACAAGTTAGACGTCCTCTACTTTGTTGTTGCAAGTTTTACGTGGCTGCTACGGGCTTCTAGCAAGAACCGTTCTTACCTACGGCACAAAACCACAACGGTGATTTATCAAGTTTGCTGTTGTAACCTTCAACAAGGACCGGCTGCAGTCAAATTCGATTCAACTAAAGTAGGAGGAACAGACACCCGCCAGCCACCTTTATGCAAAACAAGTTGCATGTCTGTCGGTGGAACCGGTCTCATGTACGTGGACATGTAAGGTTGGTCCGGGCCGCTTCATCTTACAATACCGCCGAATCAAAATAAGACGTTGGTGGTAAGCAGTATGACGATCACCACCCACAACTCTTTGTGTTCTACTCGTGCATATCATCTACGCATAGACCTGGCTCATGATGCCATTGTTGGGGAACGTTGCATGGAAAACAAAAATTGTTCTACGCACACTCAAGATCTATCCATGGAGATGCATAGCTACGAGAGGGGGAGTGTGTCTACGTACCCTCGTAGACCGTAAGCGGAAGCGTTAGAACAACGCGGTTGATGTCGTCGAACAACTTCACGATCCAACCAACCGAGTACCGAACGTACGGCACCTCCGCGTTCAGCACACGTTTAGCTCGGTGACGTCCTCGACTTCTTGATCCAGCAAGACGGCGAGGTAGTGGATGAGTTCCGGCAGCACGACGGCATGGTGACGGTGATGGTGATGCTATCTCCACAGGGCTTCGCCCAAGTACTGTGAAAATATGACCGAGGGACGGAATTGTGGAGGGGGGCGCCGCACACGGCTAAGAAAATGTTGTGTCTTGTTTGGGGCGCCCCCTCTCCTCTATTTATATATGTGTAGGGGCTTGGAGTAGAAGGAACAGTACCACGTGAATAGTACCACGTGAATAGTATACACGTGGACTTGGACTCCAAAGTCCAATCCTATTCCTACTAGGACTCTCCTCTTTTCTTTCCCTAGCTGCGTGGGCTTTTGAGGACTTGGTGTGCCTGGCCCAATAAGGCCAGGGCGCCTCCCCTTAGACCATGCCAGCCCTTGGGACGTGGTGGACCCACTTGTGGACTTCCGGACCCCTCCGGAATCCTCCGGAACCTTCTGGAAGCTTCCCGGTACAATGCCGAAAAAACTGCACATTTTTCCGGAACCCAAAATATGACTTCCCATATATAAATATTTACCTCTCAACCATTCCGAGACTCCTCGTGACGTCCGGGATCTCATCCGGGACTCCGAACAACATTCGGTTACCAATTCACATAACTCATATAACACTATATCGTCAACGAACGTTAAGCGTGCGGACCCTATGGGTTCGGGAATGATGTAGACATGACCGAGACGCCTCTCCGGTCAATAATCAATAGCGGAACCTGGATGCCCATATTGGTTCCTACATATTCCACGAAGATCTTATCGGTCGAACTGCAATGACAACATACGTAATTCCCTTTGTCCGTCGGTATGTTACTTGCCCGAGATTCGATCGTCGGTATCTCCATACCTAGTTCAATCTCGTTACCGGCAAGTCTCTTTACTCGTTCCGTAATACATCATCCCGTAACTAACTCCTTAGTCACTTTGCTTGCAAGCTTCTTATGATGTGCATTACCGAGAGGGCCCAGAGATACCTCTCCGAAACACGGAGTGACAAATCGCAGTCTCGATCCATGCCAACTCAACGGACACCTTCGGAGATACCTGTAGAGCATCTTTATGATCACCCAGTTACGTTGTGACGTTTGATAGCACACAAGGTATTCCTCCGGTATCCGGGAGTTGCATGATCTCATGGTCTGAGGAACATGTATTTAACATTCAAGAAAGCAGTAGCAATAAACAGAATGATCATATGCTAAGATAACGGATGGGTCATGTCCATCACATCATTCTCCTAATGATGTGATCCCGTTATCAAATGACAACTCATGTCTATGGTTAGGAAACCTTAACCATCTTTGATCAACGAGCTAGTCTAGTAGAGGCTCACTAGGGACACGGTATTTGTTTATGTATTCACACATGTATTTAAGTTTCCGGTCAATACAATTCTGACATGAATAATAAACCTTTATCATGAACAAGGAAATATAAAATAATAACAACTTTATTATTGCCTCTAGAGCATATTTCCATCAAAAGTTTGTCAAAATCGATGCAAGTATGAATTAGTTATGATTTTTATAAAGTATAAGGACATATTTGCAAAAGTACATGAGGTCACATTTTATACATTTTGAAAAACATAAACAAAGTGTATATTCATACTCTATGAAAAATTCCACCCCGAATTGATATATAATTTGTATATGTTTAAGTTTAGCTAACTCACATTCAACCCTTTTTAAAAAAAACATAAAAGAAATAAAAAAATATCTATGCCGACAGCCGCCGTTAGGGCCGTCGGCATAGCTTTGACGGCGGTAGCCTCCCGTCAGTCAAAAGCCCGTATGCCGACGGTTAATCTGTGCCGACAGTGACCGTCAACGTATATTGGAGATATGCCGACGACATATGTATGCCGACGGGCCCCGTCGTTATAGCTTTGAATTTGCCGACGGCCCTTGTATACCGACGGTTTCAGTTTGGCCGTCGGCTTATCTCGATGTATGCCAACGGGGCCTGTCGGCATATTACATGTTTCCTGTAGTGAAAAGCCCACACAGGCACCACAAGGCCTCGTTCTCCGCTGCCCATATGTGAAAGCAAACAACAACACAAGATACATTAATTAGTGGAGCCATGGTGCAATAAATTAAGACGCAAAGCACATGAGCCATGGATGCAGAGTTTACCTGACTAGCCAACCACGCACACACGCAGGGCCGCTAGTTAGTAACGGGTGTCGATGAGGTCGCCGTTGACCCTGGGGATATCGATCACGCGGTGTTCTTGTCCGAAGTTGTTTGAGTGCTTCAACCTGGCGAGAGGATGACAGTCTGTTATGACCTAATCTATGATTTGGTTTGATGTGACAGTGAATTGGGGATTTCAACAAGAACAGAGGCAAGAGAACTTGGGGAAGAAGAAGAAGAAGAACAAAGGGGATGGATTCAGATATACATTTCTTCTTTGATGAACCGTGACAATACACGGCTATGGCTTACTTACCCGCTAACCACTGGGGTCCATAAGCAACAATTCTAGACCACGTCAACCACTCGCTGGTGTCAACTGGTCTCCGGCCTCTCTCTTTACCTGGCTTCGAACATCTTCAGGTTCGTCAGACATTGGCCGAACAACATCCTCTGCTTCGTGCTTCCCCATTGATCCTTCCTTGGTTACCTTTCGACTGCCATATGTCTTGCGCCATGATCGCACTGCTAGTTCCATTTGGTGTGTGACACTATCTAGGCGTCCATCAACTGTCTCCAGGCCAGGCGCAAAGGGACAAAGACGTCAATGAAACAAGTCTTGTATAGAGCTCATAGATAACAACGGGGCAGCTATGGTTTGAGAGAGGAGGATGGTTGTTGGAGATTTACCAAGTCTCCTTGCCTACAACTGCTATCTTGGCATTGTGATGTGAGGGGACTTGAGATTTGATAATTTTGCGGTCTTCGTCATCGTTTTCAAGGAGCCTGCGCTTGGACTGCTACAAGAGGCCCTTAAAGATGAACGAGCATTGGATCTCTCATACCTCTTGATCCTCCTCTAACGGAAGACGTGGTATCTTCTCATTGGATTGAGTTTTTCACATCAATCTCTTGTGCGATAGTGTGTGAGCTTTGCGATTTTATCGAGGTTGTCGATGATAGCAGTAAGGTATTGCTTTTCTTTTTTGTATATCCTGCTGATATGTTCTTCCCTCCAGTTAGAGCTTGTCACGTGACATGAATTTTTGAATTCCATCTCTGAATCGGTGTTCAACCAACGGAGGGCCTTTCGCAAACATTCTTGATAATACCCTCAAAGGTATCCTGTTGTAACCATCCCAACTCGAATTTTGTATGAAGTCAAAAACTATGAGTTGAGGGATTACATTACTCAATATTTCGTTGCAATGGATTGGTAATAATATTTGATGATGTGAATTTTCATTACCCAATCATTCCAAGTTTTATTCCAAAAGGACAATAAAGAATCTTACACTATTATATGTGCTCATGGGCATCTGTGATTAACCGTTGACGTTCACAAAATTTCACCAAGTTGCTGATGTTCAATTTGTTGTAGAGTTCATTTTTTTACTGGCCAGTTTTAGTTCTCTGAACATTCTTTCTCTTCTTTGGTTCAGATATTGCTCACACTTATTACCTTTTTTTTTGTGAAGAGACAACTACCTCATCAAACCGAATCAACCTTCTTAATTTGGACTAGTGAAGGAAACTCGGATCTTATAGCCTAGCAACAGTAGCTTAATTATAAAAGTCTCTAGTGTTAAAATAAAACGATTGAAATAGATTTCCAGGAAGAATGCATATCTACAAGACGTCGACTGACTGCATTTATAGGATTGTGAGATTCGCTAATAGTATAGTTCCTTCGAGGTGCAGTCTCCAAGCTGGCCATGGCACAGCACAGGGCCGTAACCCAACTAATGATCTTCATAGTGATGCTGGACATACGATCGATTTCCTATTCTGGGGTCATAATTGTGTGGTTCTTCTTTGTACGGCATAGTATCCTATCCGTTCAACTACATACGGGGAACCTGGTTGGTGTCACATGACACGTTGGTGTGGTAAGGGCGTGCACCATGTATCTCTTCCTGATGCCACTCATTATCAATGTAAGAAATCGAGAATGCATGGCATGGTCTAGGCCTTAGTGTAAGGCATAATTGATTGGTTGGAAAGTGATCTATTTTCACTCCTTCCTACATGCTCTTCTATCATATAGATATGGTAGCTGAGTAAATTAGTAACTAAGAGATAGGATGGGGATGCAGCAAGAGCAAGAGTCTCGTATATAAGAGATGGATGCATAGAAAGGGAGAAGACAACGTTGATGTGTCACGAGGTGGAGTTGGCACCTGGAATTAATATCACGGATTACACACAGTGGTGCAGGTGGCCATTGATTGATGGTCGTGTCCCACACGATGAAAGACAATTATGTATATATATGATGTACCTCTATGAAGATGCATGTACTCTCTTGCAAAGTTGCATTCAAGTCATAAGATAATACATGAAACTCTAACACCTAGTCAGCTACATATATAGACAGCCCATTGTTACAAAGTTTGAGAGGTCACTGAAAATAATAAAACAAAACAAAAGCAACAAGGAACTAACACACTCACCACCCATGCTGGGACATAATTATTCCAGTAACTTGCTCCAGCGGGGCACTCCCTGCAACCATGTCTGTGGTGCTCTGATGCAAGCAACATGATCCAAGACCACAACCAAACCATCGAAAAGAATGTAACCTACAAAGGATTAGAAGTTTTCTTTTTTAATAAAACCACAACATCATTATGATGTACACAAAGTTACCAACATAATGTGCTAACTCCAACAAAAATTCCATGTAACTAATTACCAAACATATGCGAGATTGACTTCGGAGAAAAGCTGAATTTCTACAGTGGTTAGGTGGTGTGCAGATTCCAGCAGATGCTGATTGGCTACTCTTATGTGATTTTAATCTCATCAGAAGTATTGCTGATAGAAATAAACCTGGGTCTAATCTCCAGGAAATTTTGGGATTCAATGATGTTATTAGTGATCTTGGACTAATTGAAATACCACTCAAAGGTAGAAAATATACCTAGAGCAATATGCAAGATCAGCCTCTCTTGGAAAAGCTTGAATGGTTTTTTTACATCCCCTTCATGGACTGAGTCTTATCCCAACACAGTTGCCTATCCACTGGCTAGAACTACATATGATCACATTCCCTGTGTCATTAATATTCAAACTTCTATGCCCAAAAGTAATATTTTCATATTTGAGAGTGGATGGAGCATGACAATTTTACCTCCATGGTGGAGTCAGTTTGGTTGAACTCCATCCACTATGCAGATGCTGCTAAAAGGATCAATGCCAAGTTTAAAATTCTAAGAAAGCATATCAAGGCTTGGGCCAAGACTCTCTCTCCCATCAAAGAGGAAATAGCTAATGCCAATAATTTTATTTCCTTTCTAGATGCAATTGAAAATTTCAGGGCTTTATCCAATATAGAGATGACACTCGGGGCTGATCTAAAATGTCTTTTAACATCCCTGTTACAAAAGCAGAAGTTATACTGGCAACAAAGAGGTAAAATCAAGTGGGTAACTCTGGGCAGTGAAAATTCAAAATTCTCCATGCCTGTGCCACTATTCAACATAGAAACAACAGCATTGGATAGCTCATCTCTCCCACTAGGGATATTTTGCAAGAACATAAGGAGAAGGCTGATCTGCTACTAGATTCATTTAAGCAAAGACTTGGTATTTCTGAACATACTATGATCCCACCTGGCCTTTTAAGTCTTATTACTCCTCACCCACACTTATTTGTTTTGGAGGAGCCCTTTACTGAAGCTGAAATAGATGCAGTAGTGACAGAATTTCCTTCAAACAAATCAGTAGGGCCTGATGGATTTAATACAGACTTCATCAAGAAATGTTGGAACATTATTAGAAAAAAAATCTATGAGCTCTGCCATAATTTCATTCTGGCACTCTATGTTTGCAGAGCATAAAGAGTTCTTTCATTTAATTGATTCCAAAAAAGGATGGAGCTACTACAGTCAATGATTGTAGTCCCATCTCTCTACTCAGCTGCACCATTAAATTGTTGACTAAACTGTTGGCAAATAGACTACAGAGAATCATTCTTCAGTTGGTGCATGTGAACCAATATGGTTTCCTTAAACACAAACAATTCAAGACTGTGTGGCATGGGCGTATGAATATATTTTTCAATGCCATAGATCAAAAGATCCTTGTTTTGTACTAAAGCTTGACTTTGAAAAGGCTTTCAATAAAATTGAGCACCAGATGATATTGAACATATTAGAAGCCAAGGGTTTTGGAGTGAGATGGTGCTCCAGGGTCAAGCAAATTCTGTCTTCTGCCACTTCATCTGCACTACTTAATGGTATGCATGGAGCTCAGTTCAAATGCAGAGGGGGGAGGGTAAGGCAAGGGACCCACTATCTCCTCTGCTATTTGTTCTAGCTGCAGATTTCTTGCAAACAATACTCAACAATGCTATGCAGCTAGGGAGGTTACAGGCACCAATTATCAGACAGTCTTGTCCAGATTTTCCTATACTACAATATGCAGATGACACACTTATTGTGGTAAAAGCTTGTCCTGCTCAACTTACACATCTGAAAGAGCTTGTATAAATCTTTGCTACATCATCAGGGCTGAAAGATAATTTCCAAAAATCAACTATTGTGCCTATCAATTTGAACAATGAAGATGTTCAGCATATGGCTGCAATTCTTCAATGTCAAGTAGGCTCTTTTCTATCCACATACCTAGGAATGCCTCTGAGCATCTCCAAGCCTAGGATGGAATTCTTTATGCCTTTGATTGAAAGAATTCTCAAGAGGCTCAGCTATTGTTCACAGTTCCTCAGCTATGATGGTAAATTACTAATGGTCAATGCTGTACTATCATCCCTACCCACTTTTCTCATGAGCTGTATTAAACTATATAAAGGAACCATTGGAGAAGCTGATAAATATCGCAGACATTGCTTTTCGAGAGGGAAGGATTTGGATAAAAAGAATTCACCTCTGGCTGCTTGGAAATTATTATGCAAGCCAAAACTCCAGGGGGGCCCTGGGAATTATTGATCTGGAAATTCAGAATGACAATCTTCTTCTCAAATGGTCCACAAGTTTTATAATTCAATGGATATTCCCTGGGTCAAATTGGTTTGGGAATCTTACTATCATCAAGCTTTACCACCAGATCAGGTTGCTCACTGTTCATTTTGGTGGAGGGATTGTTTGAAGTTGATTCCCAAATAAAAAGAATTTGCCTCCTGTCTTCCAGCTTCTGGAAAATCAATCCTTTTTTGGGAAGACAGTTGGAATCATCATCCCATGGAAACCATTTGGCCACATTTATTCTCTTTCAGTAGGAGCCCTGCCAGTTCTATGCAAACTATTGTGAACACTCAGGGCCTCACATCCTTATTCCATCTGCCTTTGTCAGTTGAAGCCTTTGATCAATACCAGCAAATGCAAGATATCATAAATTCCTTTGATGTCAACCCTCAAAATGATATTTGGCAATTCCCAAAAGGAGCTACCAAGTTTACTGTGAAATCTGCATATCTGCTACTCATTGGCTCTCAACAAGTCATGCCTGCTACCAGCTGGCTTTGGAAAGCCTGTAGCCAACTCAAGCACAAGATTTCCTTCTGGCTGCTTCTTATGAACAGGCTAAACACAAGAGAACTTCTACTCAGAAAATCTTTTTTCATCGATTGCACTTGCCCTATGTGTAATTATTTCACTTTGGAAACTAGAGATCACCTCTTCTTTCATTGCAGGTTTGCACAACTTTGTTGGCAATATATTTGTCCACAATGGAGCCCGGTTCATTCGGATATTCAAGCACAGGAGACCAGGCTATGCCACACCTTGAAGATGCCTTTTGCAATGGACATCATCATCCATGTTGCATGGGCCATATGGAACACAAGAAATGATTTCATCTTCAATAATGTGCGGCCAAGCCTCTATGCCTACAGGGGCAGGCTCAAGGATGAGCTAAAGATGCTTACACATCGAGCCAAGGGGTAGTCTTTTTGCTTCCCTACCTCAATGGGTGGAATCATTCAGATGACAAGTTTGGGCGTCGTTGTCATGTATAGTGGACCTCTGTACTGGCTTCTGCTAGTACTGTTGTTGTTGTTGTTGTTGTTGTTGTTGTTGTTGTTGTTGTTGTTGTTGTTGTTGTTGTTGTAATTTCCTTTATTCTCTTTTTGTTCTTTTTACTTGTTTACTTTATGGACCTTGTATTATTTACTTAAAATTAATAAAAAAATACGCAGCAGAGTCCTGTTGTTTCCCTCAAAAAATTAAATGCTATTTGTACCATAAAACCGGCCATAGCGCAGCAGTAATCAAGGAAACGATGTTGAATTATCTCCTCTTGATTGCAGAATGTATAAAGTTTACTATCATTCCAATTGCATTAACTGACTTATCCCTAGTCAAAAGGACACCTCCATAGATGGACTAAAATTGTTTGTACACAAAGAGTTAATCATAAGGGACAACTATCTTCTGTTAAAAGGGGAAATGGAAGATAAGTAGCTAAAAATTGTAGTTATCATTTAGTTTTGGCATGACGTAAACATATATTTTTCATAGAATATATAGAAACTTTTTCCTGAATATCCAACTATTAATTAGTCCAGTTTTATAAGAATTCAGAAAAATATGAGGAGGGATTTCCTTATTCAACATTTGGCTGCACTGCATTCGTAATAATATCTGAAATACAATTTTTTGTTAAAAAAGCATTCCTAATTTTATTCCAAAAAGGAAATAAAAAACCTACACTATTATATGCGCTTATGGTCTTCTCTATGGTTAGCCGTGGACATTCAAAAAAAAAAAAACTGAGGCCCAAATGTTGTTGTTCAATTTGTTTTAGAGTCTATAATCTTTTCGATTGGTCAGTTTAGCCCATGGACATTCTTCCTCTGCTTCGGTTCTTGTATTGGTACAAAATTATAATTTTTGTTTTGTTTTTGCAAAAGGGACAACTACTTCATCCAGATGCATTCTTAATTAATTTGATTCAGTGAAGGAAACTCATATCCTGCAATCTAGTAAGGCTAGTGAATCTTTAGCAAAAAAGCCAGACTGGTGAATAAAAGTCTCAAGTGTACAAAAACGCTTGAAGCTGATTTCCAGGAAGAACGCATATCTAAAAGACGCCGGCGGGTGAGTGTTCCTGCATTATATAGGATTTTGAAACTTGCTCGCAGTAGGATGCTGATGAGATGCAGTCCACACAGCCGCAAAGTCAGACCAGAGTGTCGAACCTGGTCAACATTGATGGCAGTGACCAAAGTTGTCGGAATCACGATTTTGAATTGGATCGGAGCTCTGATTGTAGGATCGCAAATCATAGAATCTAAACTATCAGGATCATAGAAACTTAGATTCTATGATCACGCATGGTTGATTTCCTATCTTGAGTTTATAATTGTGTACCTCATTCTTATACTGCGCTGCATCTCCTATGTCCGACAACATGTAGAGGATCTAGGTGATGCCTCACGACACATTGATGCGGTAAGGGCGTGCACCAAGGCTTAACTAAGGCTGGAAAGTGATCTATTTTAACTCCTTCGTACACGCTCTTCCCTCATAGAGATATGGCAGACGAGTAAATGAGTAATCGAATAAGAGATGGAGGGGGGGCACCAGGAGCAAGAGTCTCATATATAAGAGATGGAGGCATACAACGGAGGAAGACGCGATGCTAATTTGTCATGAGATGGAGTCGGCACTGCAGTTAATGTCATGTAATTGGGTGATTGCCAAGATAGCCATTGATTGATGGATGGCTGTGTCCCTCATAGTGGAAGACAGTTATACACATATATATAATCCATGTCTTTAAAGATTTTTTAGAAAGGAGGCTTTTGCCTGGCCTTAAACTAAGGACTTTAACAGTTTACAATAAATAAAAGTTCAAAACGGAAACGAAATAGGTTGGACCGCGACACCAACTCCTTCTCTTCCCCTCCTTCATCGCCAGACCCCTCGCCGAGCAACCAAAACCGGCCTCCTACTGGCGCCGGGCGCCGAGCGGCACACCCCGGCCTCAGGCGCCATGCCTAGAGACCCCATGGTGGAGCCGACAATGGCGAGCGTGAACGCCAACCCGGAAAATCACCCTTTCCGGGGCCGTCGACAGCGGAGTGCCCAAGACGCAGAAGAGAGCCAGCAAAACGGCCATTTCCCCAACCCCCACGTGACGTAACTTTTTAGTTTCTATGTCTATGAAGATGCACGTACTCTTGCAAAGTTACATGCAAGTCAGTAAGATAAACATGGAACTGTAACGCCCTCTTTAGCACTAACACCAAGTCAGCTCCATAGTTTTCTTTCAATTTTACTAAATTTCAGTCAACTTAAATTCATTTGGCTCTTGGTCAAATTCATGTTTGTCCAATACTCCGATATTGGCACGAATCTCACCGTGAACTGACATGTGTTCCCCAGTCGAGAGAGGTGGCTGAGCGTTTTGCAGGTTTTGGGGCGGGGTTTTTTTTGGTGTGAATCTTAACATGAATTGACGTGTATTCCAATTTTAACATGGTTCTTTTTACCTTCTCTTTTCATATAAAAGGTCTGAGTATATAATACACCCTTCCGTAACTTAATATTACCTTCGTCCCAAAATTCTTGTCTTAGATTTGTCTAGATACGGATGTATCTAACACTAAAACGTGATTAGATACATCCATATTTAGACAAATCTAAGACAAGATTTTTGGGACGGAGGGAGTATAAGACATTTTTTGACACTGTCATATTGTCAAAAAACATCTTATATTAAGTTACAGAGATAGTAGACGTGAGCCTCCTATGTAAGAAGAGGAGGTTGCTTTTTTTTTACCGGGTCAGGAAACCGAACCCAGTTTTAAGTGGGCATACTTCATTTTTTATTTTTGTTTTTCTTAGGAAGCCGCCTGTCAATTTGTCGTTGTGCATCCCTGATCAAGATCACCGTGCCCTGGGAACCCGGCTCCTCCCGCGACGCTCCCGCGGGCGTCCAGGGAGGCCAACCCTAGCGCCGCCGCCGGGCCCCCCTTCCTCCACTTCCTCCTACCTCGCCGCCGCCAAGGGGCGCGAGCGGGCGAAGCCCGGTCGTCGCCGGCGGCGGCGGGGCGCTCTCGTCTCCTCGTGCGGGGGATGCGGCGCGGGCCGGATGCCTTGGGCCAGGATGCTGCGTTCGGTGCTGGGCGCGGCAGCACGGCGGCGCTCCGGAGTGGGCCGGCGATGGTGGCGTGGCGGCGGTGTGACGAGCGGCACGGAGGTGGTGCGGGCGGGAGGTGGTGGTGGCGGCAGTTGCTTTCGCGGCGGCGCACCCAGATCCGCCTTTTGGCGCCGCGGGTTGCGGGCGACCTGGGTCGCGGGCGGCCTCCCTGGCCATGGCTCGTTGGCAGGGGGCGGCGCGGCAGCGGGTGGATGCGTGCGCCTCTGCCCGGTCGGGCCCTTGCGGCTGGTCGGAGACGCACGGCGCGGGGGGCCCTCCTGGTGGCCATCCATGGCAGCGGCGGCGAGGGCTCTGCCCCCTCTTCTTCGGTGACGGGCAGCTGCCGGTGGCCTCGCGCTGGTCCGACCCAGCGGCCAGGTCGGGGCGAAACATGTGGTTTCGGGGTTGGGGAGGCTGGTTGGAGGGACGGGAGCTCCGCGGTCGAGCTGCCCGTCGCCGGCATAGGCGGTTGTCGCCGGTCGTGGCCGTGGGCCGTGTTGGGGAACGTTGCATGGGAAACAAAAAATTTTCTACGCACCCACAAGATCTATCCATGGTGATGAGCATCTACGAGAGGGAGAGTGAATCTACATACCCTTGTAGATCGCTAAGCGGAAGCGTTTAAGAAACGCGGTTGATGTAGTCGAACGTCTCCGCGATCCAAATCGCAAGTCGTCCCTCGATCCGATCACGAACTAGCGCCGAACGGACGGCACCTCCGCGTTCAACACACGTACGGCTTGATGACGCCTTCACCTCCTCGATCCAGCGAGCGAAGATGAAGTAGTGGTTGAGTTCCAGCAGCACGACGGCGTGGTGATGGTGATGAGGAACAATCTCTGCAGGGCTTCGCCAAGCACTACGGAGATTATGATGGAGGAACTAGAGGGTTAGGGTTGCCGCACACGGCTTGGGGAAATCTTGATGTATCCCGTGTGCTAGCCCTGCCCCTCTATTTATATGTTGAGCCTTGGGGTCTAAACTTGGAGCAAAAGCCTCCTCCAGGTCGGTTTTGCCCGCACAAGGTCGGTTTGGCCCGCAGGGAAAGAGTCCAACTCGGATCCCTGCCGAACCGTGCACAGCCGCGCACAAGCGGTAGTACCGCTTCACACAAGCGGTAGTACCGCTTGGGCGGTAGTACCGCTTCATACAAGCGGTAGTACCGCTCGGGCGGTAGTACCGCTTCACCAAGCGGTAGTACCGCTTACGCGGCAGCAAAACTACTTTTGCACTTTCCAATACCTCGTGGGCTTTTATCCCTTGGCCCATATAAAGTGTTCTCGCACCCGAACACTTCGGTAAACATCCGGAACCCCTTCCGGTGAACTCCGTAACTCTTCCGGAGATCAAAACACTATTATCACATATATCAATCTTTACCTCCAGACTATTCCGGAGATCCTCGTCATGTCCGGGATCTTATCCGAGACTCCGAACAACTTTCGGTCACCAACATAATAACTCAACTATACTAATCGTCACCAAACGTTAAGTGTGTAGACCCTGCGGGTTCGAGAACTATGTAGACATGACCGAGACACTTCTACGATCAATAACCAATAGCGGGACCTGGATGCCCATATTGGCTCCTACATATTCTACGAAGATCTTTTATCGGTCGAACCTCTATGTCAAGGATTCAGTTAATCCCGTATGTTGTTCCCTTTGTTCTTCGGTATGTTACTTGCCCGAGATTCGATCGTCGGTATCACTATACCTAGTTCAATCTCGTTACCGGCAAGTCTCTTTACTCGTTCCGTAATACAAGATCCTGTGGCTAACTCTTTAGTCACTTTGCTTGCAAGGCTCATTGTGATGTTGTATTACCGAGTGGGCCCTGAGATACCTCTCCGTCACACAGAGTAACAAATCCCAGTCTTGATCCATGCCAACCCAACAGACACCCTCGGAGATACCTGTAGAGCACCTTTATAGTCACCCAGTTACGTTGCGACGTTTGATACACACAAGGTATTCCTCCGGTGTCAGTGAGTTGCATGATCTCATGGTCAAAGGAACAGATACTTGACATGCAGAAAACAATAGCAATAAACTGACACGATCATATGCTACGTTTATAGTTTGGGTCTTGTCCATCACATCATTCTCCTAATGATGTGATCCCGTTATCAAATGACATCTCATGTCCATGGCTAGGAAACCTTAACCATCTTTGATCAACGAGCTAGTCAACTAGAGGCTTACTAGGGACACAGTATTGTCTATGTACCCACACATGTATTTGAGTTTCCAATCAATACAATTATAGCATGGATAATAAACGATTATCATGAACAAGGAAATATAATAATAACCAATTTATTATTGCCTCTAGGGCATATTTCCAACAGTCTTCCACTTGCACTAGAGTCAATAATCTAGTTCACATCACTATGTGATTTACATTGTAATGAATCGAACACCCATGCAGTTCTGGTGTTGTTCATGTTTAGCCCTTGGAAGAGGTTTAGTCATCGGATCTGCAACATTTAGATCCGTGTGTACTTTGCAAATATTTATGTCGTCCTCCTTGATGTAATCGCGGATGGAATTGAAACGTCGCTTTATGTGTCTGGTCCTCTTGTGAAATCTTGGTTCCTTGGCTAGAGCAATGGCACCAGTGTTATCACAAAACAGAGTCATTGGGTTAAGCGCACTAGGCACTACTCCAAGATCTGTCATGAACTCCTTCATCCAGACACCTTCCTTCGCCGCCTCCGAGGCTGCGATGTACTCCGCTTCGCATGTAGAATCAGCTACCACGCTTTGCTTGGAACTGCACCAGCTAATCGCACCCTCATTAAGAATAAATACGTATCCGGTTTGAGACTTAGAGTCATCCGGATCAGTGTCAAAGCTTGCATCGACGTAACCCTTTACGACGAGCTCTTGATCACCTCCATAAACGAGAAACATGTCCTTAGTCCTTTTCAGGTACTTCAGGATATTCTTGACCGCCGTCCAGTGTTCCATTCCTGGATCACTTTGAAACCTTCCGACCATACTTATGGCAAGGCTGACATCGGGTCTTGTGCACAGCATTGCATACATAATAGAGCCTATGGCTGAAGCATAGGGGATGACACTCATCTTTTCTCTATCTTCTGCAGTCACTGGGCATTGAGTCTTACTCAACTTCACACCTTGCAAAACAGGCAAGAACCCCTTCTTGGACTGATCCATTTTGAACTTCTTCAAAATCTTATCAAGGTATGTGCTTTGTGAAAGTCCTATTAAGCGTCTTGATCTATCTCTATAGATCTTGATGCCTAATATGAAAGCAGCTTCTCCTAGGTCCTTCATTGAAAAACTCTTGTTCAAATATTCCTTCACGCTTTCCAACATTTCTATATTGTTTCCAATCAGCAATATGTCATCCACATATAATATTAGAAACGCTATAGAGCTCCCACTCACTTTCTTGTAAATACAAGCTTCTCCGTAAACTTGTATAAACTCGAACGCTTTGATCACCTCATCAAAACGAAGATTCCAACTCCGAGATGCTTGCACCAGTCCATAAATGGATCGCTGGAGTTTGCAAACTTTGTCAGCATTTTCTTGATCGACAAAACCTTCTGGTTGCATCATATACAACTCTTCCTTAAGGAAACCGTTAAGGAACGCTGTTTTGACATCCATCTGCCAAATTTCATAATCGAAAAAGGCAGCTATTGCTAACATGATTCTGACGGACTTAAGCATCGCTACGGGTGAGAAGGTCTCATCGTAGTCAACTCCTTGAACTTGTGAAAAACCCTTTGCCACAAGTCGAGCTTTATAGACGGTGACATTACCGTCCGCGTCCGTCTTCCTCTTAAAGATCCATTTGTTCTGAATGGCCTTACGCCCTTCAGGTAATACTTCCAAAGTCCACACTTTGTTTTCATACATGGATCCCATCTCGGATTTCATGGCCTCTAACCACTTCTCGGAATCCGGGCCCATCATCGCTTCTCCATAGCTCGTAGGTTCATCGCTGTCTAACAACATGACCTCTAAGACAGGGTTGCCGTACCACTCAGGAGTAGTACGCGTCCTTGTCGACCTACGAGGTTCAATAGCAACTTGATCCAAAGCTTCATGATCATCATCATTAACTTCCTCTTCAGCTAATGTAGGCTCCACAGAAACAATTTTCTGCGCTGCGCTACTCTCAGGTTGAAGTAAAGGTTCAACAACCTCATCAAGTTCTATCTTCCTCCCACTCAATTCTTTCGAGAGAAACTCTTTCTCAAGAAATGTTCCGTTTTTAGCGACAAACACTTTGCCTTCGGATCTGAGATAGAAGGTATACCCAACTGTCTCTTTTGGGTATCCTATGAAGACGCATTTCTCCGCTTTGGGTTCCAGCTTTTCAGGCTGAAGCTTTTTGACATAAGCATCACATCCCCAAACTTTAAGAAACGACAGCTTTGGCTTCTTGTCAAACCAAAGTTCATATGGCGTCGTCTCAACGGATTTCGATGGTGCCCTATTTAAAGTGAATGCTGCTGTCTCTAATGCATAACCCCAAAACGATAGTGGCAAATCGGCAAGAGACATCATAGATCGCACCATATCTAATAAGGTTCGATTACGACGTTCGGACACACCATTACGCTGTGGTGTTCCAGGCGGTGTTAGTTGTGAAACAATTCCACATTGTCTTAAGTGACTGCCAAACTCATAACTCAGATATTCTCCTCCTCGATCAGATCGTAGGAATTTAATCTTCTTGTTACGATGATTCTCAACTTCACTCTGAAATTGTTTGAACTTTTCAAATGTTTCAGACTTGTGTTTCATTAAGTAAATATACCCATATCTACTTAAGTCATCAGTGAAGGTGAGAAAGTAACGATAACCACCGCGCGCCTCAATGCTCATCGGACCGCACACATCAGTATGTATGATTTCCAATAAGTCACTTGCCCGTTCCATTGTTCCAGAGAACGGCGTTTTAGTCATCTTGCCCATGAGGCATGGCTCACATGTGTCAAGTGATTCAAAATCAAGTGACTCCAAAAGTCCATCAGCATGGAGCTTCCTCATGCGTTTTACGCCAATATGACCTAAACGGCAGTGCCACAAGAAAGTGGTATTATCATTATCAATTCTACATCTTTTGGCATCAATGTTATGAACATGTGTATCATTACTATCGAGATTCAATAAGAATAAACCCCTCACATTGGGTGCATGACCATAAAAGATATTACTCATGTAAATAGAACAACCATTATTCTCTGATTTAAATGAGTAACCGTCTCGCAATAAACAAAATCCAGATATAATGTTCATGCTTAACGCAGGCACTAAATAACACTTATTTAGGTTCATCACTAATCCCGACGGTAATCGAAGAGCGAGCGTGCCGACGGCGATCACATCAACCTTGGAACCATTTCCCACGCGCATCGTCACTTCGTCCTTTGCCAGCCTCCGTCTATTCCGCAGTTCCTGTTTTGAGTTGCAAATATGAGCAACCGCACCGGTATCAAATACCCAGGCACTACAACGAGAGTTGGTAAGGTACACATCAATAACATGTATATCATATATACCTTGTTTGTTGTTGGCCGCCTTCTTGTCAGCCAAATACTTGGGGCAATTCCGCTTCCAGTGTCCAGTTCCCTTGCAATGAAAACACACAGTTTCTGGTTTGGGTCCAGCCTTGGGTTTCTTCACGAGAGGAGCAACTGCTTTGCCACTCTTCTTGGAGTTACCCTTCTTACCCTTGCCATTTTTCTTGAAACTAGTGGTTTTATTGACCATCAACACTTGATGCTCCTTCTGAATTTCAGACTCAGCGGTTTTCAGCATCGCAAACAGCTCGGCGACTGACTTGTTCATCCCGTGCATGTTATAGTTCAACACGAAGCTCTTGTAGCTAGGTGGCAATGATTGAAGAACTCTGTCAGTGATAGCCTCTGGCGGAAGGGGCATCCCTAACTCAGCCAGACGGGTGGAGTACCCAGACATTCTGAGCACGTGATCACTGATAGACCCGTTCTCCTCCATCTTGCAAGCATAGAACTTATCGGAGATCTCATATCTCTCGATCCGGGCATTCTTCTGAAAGATAAACTTCAACTCCTGGAACATCTCATATGCTCCATGACGTTCAAAACGTCTTTGAAGTCCCGGTTCTAAGCCATACAACATTGCACATTGAACTATTGAGTAATCATCAGAACGAGCCTGCCAGGCGTTCGCAACGTCTAGAGACTCAACTGGAGCGGGTGGATCACCAAGCGGTGCATCAAGGACATAAGCCTTCTGGGAAGCCGTAAGGATAATCCTTAGATTACGGGCCCAGTCCACAAAGTTACTTCCATCATCTTTCAACTTAGCTTTCTCTAGGAACGCATTAAAATTCAGGGGTGCTACTGTGCGAGCCATGATCTACAACATAAATACAGCAAAGACAACTTAGACTATTGTTCTAGATAATGAGTTTAGTTAATCATATTACTTAAAAACTCCCACTCAAATTGACATCCCTCCGATCATTCGAGTGTAACATGATCCAAATCCACCAACTCAAGTCCGATCATCACGTGAGTTGAGGTGGTTTCAATGGTGAACATCTTCATGTTGATCATATCTACTATATGACTCATGTTCGACCTTTCGGTCTCTTGTGTTCCGAGGCCATGTCTGTACATGCTAGGCTCGTCAAGTTTAACCCGAGTGTTTCCGCACGTGCAACATGGCTTGCACCCGTTGTATGTGAACGTAGAGTCTATCACACCCGATCATCACGGCGTGTCTCGAAACGACGAACTTTCCCAACGGTGCACACTTGGGGAGAACACAATTTATCTTGAAATTTAAGTGAGGGATCACCTTATAATGCTACCGTCGTCCTAAGCAAAATAAGATGCATAAAAGGATTAACATCACATGCAAATCATAAGTGACATGATATGGCCATGAACTTGTGCTTTTGATCTCCATCTCCAAAGCACCGGCATGATCTCCATCGTCACCGGCATGACACCATGATCTCCATCATCTTGATCTCCATTAACGTGTCGCCATAAGGTTGTCGCGCCGACTGTTGCTTCCACGACTATTGCTAACGTTTAGCGATAAAGTAAAGCATTACATAGCGCTTAATGATTGACACGCAGGTCATACAATAATTAAAGACAACTCTATGGCTCCTGCCAGTTGCCGTACTCATCGACATGCAAGTCGCGATATTCTATACAAAACATGATCATCTCATACATCACATATATCTCATCATGTAATTGGCCATATCACATCACAACATACCCTGCAAAAACAAGTTAGACGTCCTCTAATTGTTGTTGCAAATTTTACGTGGCTGCTACGGGTTTGCAAGAACCGTTCTTACCTACGCAAAACCACAACGTGGTGTAGTGATTGCTTTTTGATCTTCTAAAAGAACCCTCTTCATTGAAATCGATTCAACTAAAGTGAGAGAGACAGACACCCGCTAGCCATCTTTATGCAACGAAGTTACATGTTAGTTGAAGGAACCTGTCTCGCGTAAGTGTACGCGTAATGTCGGTCCGGGCCGCTTCATCTCATAGTACTGCCGAATCAAATATCAACTAGTAACGGCAAGCAATATGTATACACCCACGCCCACAACTCGTTTGTGTTCTACTCGAGATCTCATCTACGCATAGACCTGGCTCATGATGCCACTGTTGGGGAACGTTGCATGGGAAACAAAAATTTTCCTACGCACACACAAGATCTATCCATGGTGATGAGCATCTATGAGAGGGAGAGTGAATCTACATACCCTTGTAGATCGCTAAGCGGAAGCGTTTAAGAAACGCGGTTGATGTAGTCGAACGTCTCCGCGATCCAAATCGCAAGTCGTCCCTCGATCCGATCACGAACTAGCGCCGAACGGACGGCACCTCCGCGTTCAACACACGTACGGCTTGATGACGCCTTCACCTCCTCGATCCAGCGAGCGAAGATGAAGTAGTGGTTGAGTTCCAGCAGCACGACGGCGTGGTGATGGTGATGAGGAACAATCTCTGCAGGGCTTCGCCAAGCACTACGGAGATTATGATGGAGGAACTAGAGGGTTAGGGTTGCCGCACACGGCTTGGGGAAATCTTGATGTATCCCGTGTGCTAGCCCTGCCCCTCTATTTATATGTTGAGCCTTGGGGTCTAAACTTGGAGCAAAAGCCTCCTCCAGGTCGGTTTTGCCCGCACAAGGTCGGTTTGGCCCGCAGGGAAAGAGTCCAACTCGGATCCCTGCCGAACCGTGCACAGCCGCGCACAAGCGGTAGTACCGCTTCACACAAGCGGTAGTACCGCTTGGGCGGTAGTACCGCTTCATACAAGCGGTAGTACCGCTCGGGCGGTAGTACCGCTTCACCAAGCGGTAGTACCGCTTACGCGGCAGCAAAACTACTTTTGCACTTTCCAATACCTCGTGGGCTTTTATCCCTTGGCCCATATAAAGTGTTCTCGCACCCGAACACTTCGGTAAACATCCGGAACCCCTTCCGGTGAACTCCGTAACTCTTCCGGAGATCAAAACACTATTATCACATATATCAATCTTTACCTCCAGACTATTCCGGAGATCCTCGTCATGTCCGGGATCTTATCCGAGACTCCGAACAACTTTCGGTCACCAACATAATAACTCAACTATACTAATCGTCACCAAACGTTAAGTGTGTAGACCCTGCGGGTTCGAGAACTATGTAGACATGACCGAGACACTTCTACGATCAATAACCAATAGCGGGACCTGGATGCCCATATTGGCTCCTACATATTCTACGAAGATCTTTTATCGGTCGAACCTCTATGTCAAGGATTCAGTTAATCCCGTATGTTGTTCCCTTTGTTCTTCGGTATGTTACTTGCCCGAGATTCGATCGTCGGTATCACTATACCTAGTTCAATCTCGTTACCGGCAAGTCTCTTTACTCGTTCCGTAATACAAGATCCTGTGGCTAACTCTTTAGTCACTTTGCTTGCAAGGCTCATTGTGATGTTGTATTACCGAGTGGGCCCTGAGATACCTCTCCGTCACACAGAGTAACAAATCCCAGTCTTGATCCATGCCAACCCAACAGACACCCTCGGAGATACCTGTAGAGCACCTTTATAGTCACCCAGTTACGTTGCGACGTTTGATACACACAAGGTATTCCTCCGGTGTCAGTGAGTTGCATGATCTCATGGTCAAAGGAACAGATACTTGACATGCAGAAAACAATAGCAATAAACTGACACGATCATATGCTACGTTTATAGTTTGGGTCTTGTCCATCACATCATTCTCCTAATGATGTGATCCCGTTATCAAATGACATCTCATGTCCATGGCTAGGAAACCTTAACCATCTTTGATCAACGAGCTAGTCAACTAGAGGCTTACTAGGGACACAGTATTGTCTATGTACCCACACATGTATTTGAGTTTCCAATCAATACAATTATAGCATGGATAATAAACGATTATCATGAACAAGGAAATATAATAATAACCAATTTATTATTGCCTCTAGGTCATATTTCCAACAGGCCGCTCCGCCCCCTCCCCCCTTTCCCCGGCCTGGTTATTCTGCTCACTGTTCCGGCGTCGCTCGAGGCGGGGTGGTTTGTCGGCGGTCCCGACGACGGTTGGGGTGCAGATTGGTTCAAAGTTGCGGCCTTTGGTGGTTCACGGGGCGGTCTGGGTGCAGGGCGGCGGCCCTGGCGGTGGGAGGCGCGTTGGTCATGGGCGGACCGCGCGGCTCGGGTGCGGGCGGGTAACCATGGTCGCTTGGGCGGCATGGCTGCGGGTGGTTGGCAAAGCGGGGATGCAACGGAGGGGTAGGAGCATCGGGGTACACCACCTGCCGAGTCCCTGTACTGGCCGACGGAGGTGGCGTCCGTGGACGTCGTTCCCCTCCTTGCAGGCTCCGTCGTGGTGCTCCCACTCCTTTCGTGTTTCTCCGGGTGAAAACCTGATCTTCGATCAGACGGTGGCGGCTACCCACGGCCGTTTCCTTCCTGAAGGCATCGTCTTGGAGTCCCCGCTCCGGCCGTGTCCGTCTCACCGCTCCTCGGTGGATTGCTCATCTTGGTGGTGGTCTCCGTCGGTCCAAGCGGTTCTTCTTTGCTCATCCTTAGGTTGCTTGGTCGTTGTTGGGGTGGTGTTTCGGTGCCCAGCACCCTTGTATCTAGCCTTGGGTGTGTGTTGTGTGCGGTGGTGGAGTGCGTTTGTATCTCTTGCTCGGATGTTGGTGATGGTTGCTTTATATATAAAGCGGGGGGAAACCCTTTTTCGTCGTCAATTTGTCGTTGTTCACTGCACAACGAGAGGAGGGAGTGGGAGAGGCTGTGGCGGAAGGCGACCTGCTGGGTTTGCGTCGCAGAGCTGGACTGCGTCTCGTCCTGCCCCCTCCATCCTCGGCAACCCCGCGCCAGTTGATTTCCATGGTTGTACCTCCGCCTAGTGCTCGCAGATAGGTTTCCCTTGCCCCGGTTGCCATGTTGATTCGGTTCAGTTTGCTAAATAGGTTTGCCTCATTTGGTCCCGGGGCGGTCTGCTTGATTCGGTTCATGCTGTGGTACGATAGTGTTAAAAGTCAATCTGGGTTCATTAGCTCATTATTATTGTTTTGACGGCTGAACTAGGTATACTAGGGATTTGACTATGTGAGTGTTCTCAGTAGTTTCAGTGAACAGAGGATTACATACATTTTTTGGTGTGGTTATTCAGTCTAGCGATCAGAGGTTGTTTGGTAGTCCATTTTTTTTTCTGCAGTGGGTATGGTTTTTTAGAGTAAATTTTGAGAAGTAGTGGTGGGGTTTTCGAAAACTGATCGCTCGTTACTTCTGTTTGTGATGTTAGTTATCACGATTTTTACAAACTAATTTCAGTTTAGTGTTCTACAGACAGTTGGTAGTTTCCAGTGTTTTTGCAGTATTTTTGCAGTTGTGTTTCTAGTGTTCACTAGCTTATTTAGATTAGCTATGATTTATAAAATCCAGTATCCATTTTTTCTGTTTTTGAATCGACATTTCGACTACTGCCATCTTGTTGCCACGATCTTTTACATCTGCGTCTGGAAACACATTCCGTAATTGCAGGCGTTTTTTCATTTCTCGGCTACGATAGTGTTGACGGAGGGAGTAGGATTTTGAGACTAGCTACCTGCAGGACGACGACAAGATGCAGTCCACCACAGATGGTTGCAACTCGGCAAACGATCGTCACAGTGACATTGGACACACGATCGATTTCCTATACTGGGTCCATAACTGTGCGGCTCGACTTTGTACTGCTGAGAATCATGTCTGTTCAACCACAGACAGGGAACGTGGTTTTTTTTTTTTTTTGCGAAAAAGACAGGGAACGTGGTTGATGCCACATGACACATTGGTGCGGTAAGGGAATGCACCATGTATCTGTTCCTGAGGCCACTCATTCCCAAGGGGAATCAATGTAAGAAATTAAGGACGTATGCCATGGTCTAGGCCTTAGTTTCAAGGCTTAATTAATTGGCTGGAAAGCGTTATATTTAACTCCTTCCTACACGCTCTTCTCTCATCGAGATATGGCAGGCGAGTAAAAAAGTAACTGAATAAGAAATGGATGGGGATGCAGCATGGACACCGGTCTCATATATAAGAGATGGAGGCATACAAAGGACGAAGACGACGCTAATTTGTCACGAGATGGAGTTGGCACCTGGAATTAATATGCCATGTGATTACAAGGGGCGCATGTGGCCATTGACTGACGGAATGATGATTGTGTCCCTCACGGTGGAAGACAGACATCATAACATGATGTACCTCTATGAAGATGCACGCACTATCTTGCAAAGTTGGATGCAAGTCATAAGGGCATCTCCAAGGCGGTACCTCAAAGCTTCCATAAAGATCCGGACCATGCGGTCCATACACTTAAAACCATCCAACACGTTTCTCTAAACGTTCACAGACCAGTCCGCATGTCCATTTTTCTGCAAACCAAAAGCAAATTTAGAGAAGCTTTGTGGAAAACCGGACACCATGTGGGAGTCCGCTTAGCCCACTGTCATTTGGACCACATGTCCTCACAACCTATGTGCTTTGACCTCTAGGTCCGCCTGACCCACCTATGTTGTTCAGATTTGATGTCTATTTAAGGGACAAGGTTGGATGGCCGGCTCCTGTATCATGTGGACACGTGTCCGGGGACGGATAGTGTGTCTGTTTTAGGAGATAGCGTTGAAGATGCCATAAGATAGTACATAAAACACAGACACCTAGTAACCTATATATGAGGACAGCCCATTGTAAAAAAGTTGAGGTCATTTAAAATAATAAAATATAAGAAAGCAACAAGCAACTATGTAACACACTAAATCACCACCCATATTGGACGTAATTATCCCAATAACTCGCTCCAGCAGGGCACTCCCTGCAACCATGTTCTTGTGGTGCTATGAGGATCAAGACCACAGCCAACCCATGGACCAAAATGTAACTACAAAGGATTAGAAGTTCTCTTTTTATTAAACCAAAACAACACCGTTACCGACGTACACAATGTTACCAACATAATGTGCTAACCCCAACAAACATTCCCTGCAACTAATTACCAAACATATGCGAGATTGACAGCAGAGGGGTTAAATTAAATGCTATTTGTACCATAAAACAAGCCATAGCGCAGCAGTAATCAAGGAAAAGATGTTTTCTTAACACAGTTCAAACACAGATGCCCACATATACGCACATACACTCATTCTTTTGAATGGACACATGCACACCCCACATCTACGAGCACCTCCGAGATATTGAGTCGACACAACATGTTGATATTGACAAATAAACCATATGCGTCTTCGTAGTCGAGGGGAATGTCTCTTACCACTGAACGAACATCGCCGGAAAGCCTGAAATAAATCCAGAAAAATATGAGCATCAGTGCCAAGTCTAGAACTTGAATTCTAGTGGGTTGGTTCCACCAGAAGGAACCTAACCATTCGAGCTATGTATCCAGGGAAAGATGTTGAATAATATCCTCCTGATTGCAGAATGTACAAAGTTTACTAACATTCCAATTGGGTTAGCTAAATTATCCCTAGTCAAAAGGACACCTCTATAGAGGGCCTAAGGTTGTATGTACACAAAGAGTTAATCATAAGGGACAACTATCTTTTTTTGTTAAAAAGGGAAATGGAAGCTAAGTAGCTAAAATTTGTAGTTATCGTTTAATTTTGGCTCGATGCAAACATATATTTTTCTTAGAATATATATAATTTTTTCCTGAATATCACCCTATTAATTAGTCCAGTTTTATAAGAAGTCAGAAGACTGTGAGGAGGGATTTCATTACTCACATTTGGCAGCACTGGATTCGCAATAATATCTGAAATGCAAATTTTTGTTACAAAACCATTCCTAATTTTATTCCAAAAAGGCCAATAAAAAACCTACACTATTATATGCGCCTATGGTCTTCTCTATGGTTAGCCATGGACATTAAAAAAAATTGAGGTCCAAATGTTGTTGTTCAATTTTGTTTTAGAGTTTAATCTTTCCGATTGGCCAGTTTACTCCATGGACAATCTTCCACTGCTTCGGTTCTGGTATTGTTACAGATGCCTCTAGCGTCTTCGGAGGGTGTGTGGAGGTTTGATCCTTCCAATCTACGCTTCTCTTTATCAGCGGCGGATGTTGTTCTTGTCGCTAGTCCTGTGGGACCTTAGCACGACAACTTCTCGACTGTCTACTACAACAACGTTTGCTCTGCTTCAGCGAGGAAGGGGCGATGACGGCGGCGCGCCTTCGGCTCGCTCCAGTGCTTGTAGTCGTCGCTAGGTGGTCCACGAACCTAGTTGTAATTTTTGTTACTTCTGGTATTTCTCTGTACTACCATGACAGATGATGAATATGTTGGCAGTTTCTTCCAATAAATAAATAAATATTTTTTGTAAAGGGACAACTACATCCAGACGCATCTTCTTAATTTGAACTAGTGAAGAAAACTCATATCTTGCAACCTAGTAAGGCTAGTGAGTCTTTATCTAAAAAGCCAGGCTAGTGAATAAAAGTCTCAAGTGTACAAAAACGCTTGAAGCTGATTTCCAGGAAGAACGCATATCTAAAAGATGTCGATCGGTCAGTGTTCCTGCACTATATAGGATTTTGAGACTTGCTAGCAAGAGGATGCCGACGAGATGCACTCTACAAAGCCGCAAAGTCAGACCAGAGTGTCGCAACCCGACGAACATAACTGGCAGTGATGCTGGACGCATGGTTGATTTCCTATCTTGAGTTTATAATTGTGTACCTCATCGTTGTACAGAGTAGTATCTTCTTTGTTCGACTACATGCAGAGGGTCTAGATGATGCCTCACAACACATTGGTGCGGTAAGGGCATGCACCATGTATCCCTTCCTGATGCCACTCATTTCAAAGGGGAATCAATGTAAGGAAACGGTGACTCATGGCATGGTGTAGGCCTCAGTGTCAAAGCTTAACTAATTGGTTGGAAAGTGATCTATTTAACTCCTTCCTACACACTCTTCCCTCATAGAGATATGGTAGACGAGTAAATGATTAATCGAATAAGAGATGGATGGGGATGCAGCAGGAGCAGGAGTCTCGTGTATATATAAGAGATGGAGGCATTGGCGGAGCTCCCCGTAGGGCAAGCTAGGGCAACGGCCCTACCTTGATTTTGTGGAGAAATTTTTACACAGGTTCATGTACCATCGCTGGTTCGTTGCATAGGTCTACCTATATACTAGTGGTCGGGGCACGCCCATGGCGCGCCGCCTGAGTCGGTACTGTGCGGTGCTAGTTTTGCGGCCGCCCATTGAGCTGGCTTGTTTGTGACTCTCTGCTAGCTAGGTGCTACAAATTGAGTTTTCACACACAAACAAACAACACCGTATAAGGTGCCATTTGCTCATCCTCGCAAGAACAGCAGCAGTCAAACAAGTAAAATGAACAGACCAAGTAGGGATCAGCCACATTGGTACGCGATACATTGGCAACCATTGCCATTGACAGAATCAATCAAAGCCTGGCAACCATTGCCATTGACAGAATCAATCAAAGCCTGGCAACCATTGCCATTGACAGAATCAATCAAAGCCCAACCAAGGTCCAACCTTTGATCACTGTTAGTTCACACCAAATCACCGGTGTCTAGCTATATATATATATATATATGTACTCCCTCCGTCCCATAATATAAGAGCGTTTTTGACACTATACATTAGATTAGATAAAGAACCGGAGCTGACCAGCTACTCGTCAACCCCGGGAGCGGGGGTTCGTCCTCGCCTTGACCTGCTTGTCGATGGGAGACGGAGGTTGCTGAGACGGAGGGCGATCCCTCCTTCCTGCGGCAGCACGTCGGCCGGCACTGGCAGGTACCTGCCGCCCACGTCCATAGCCGCCTCCACGATGGGGACGGCGCAGCTCCTCACCTTGGCGTCCATCAGGACGTCCATCTGGTACCTTGCACCTGTACCATGCCGATCCCGGGCCTTCCTCCTCCGCGGCGGCGCTCACGCGCACCAGCAGGAACAGCCGCTCCCGGTCCTCCGCGGCCAGCAGCCACCGTCCTCGCTCTGCCAGCTGCATCTGGATCTCCAGCATGGACCCATAGGCGACGTCGGTCACGGGCCACTGGTGGCGCTCGGCAAGCTGGGCGGCGGACCGAGGAAGGCACAGCCAGGCTCAGGGCAGCGGCACCACACGTGCGGGCACACCAGATGGTGGTCGCCGACCATGAAGTACACCATGGAGCTCCCGCAGACAGGCTTAGGGCACCCTCGTCGCCATGAGGTAGCGGTCAGCCCCCTCGTCGCGCTTGTGCAAGCCATCGCCGTCCGGGCACGCTGAGCACTTGTTGGCGTGTGGTTCGCGGCGCACAGGCTGCATGCCGCGTGCTTCACCCGGCGCTGCACAAAAACCAATTTTTTTTGTGTGTGAGAAGTAACCAGTGCATCAAGCAAGGTAGTAAAGTAAAGATGATCCATTTATACATGGAAGACGGGAGGCTTGACAAGGAGCAGAGTGGGCAGTCCAGCAGGGACTTGTCGAACACGACACATAAGCAGCTGATAAATTATTAGTTCAGATCAATTACACTGATATATTAACCATGAGCCAGATCCAGGATTCTAAGAAAAAGTGCCCAGGAGTAAGAAAGCAAGATACAGAACCCATATCACTTCCAAGACAGAACAAAATAAACTGTCAAAATCAAGTTTTGGCCATCATAATCAATGCAGCAGAGTAGCACAATCAAAAGGAAGCAACATTACCTCATTGCTGATAGTCACATTCTTTGTGGATGCAATCAGTTCAGAAAGGGCTACAGGTGCTAATTTAATTTCTATTCTTAAGATATGCAACAATGTCACCCATGATCCGATTGACAACCAGCTTCGCAAAACATATCATCAGATACTATACTCCAAGAAAACATTGGGAAGACTTCTAAAGAAATAAAAAATGTAGAAGTGTATCCAACCTGCATCCTGATTGACTGATGCGTTCGCAGTGCAGACGGCGACAGAGGGAGCAACTGCAGCGTAATAGGAGAGCCAAGAGTCAATGCATATTTTCTGTGTAATCATTGGATAACACAATAAAATGTTATCGTTGGAGAACCTACTGCACTGAATTGTATTTCCAATAGTAGATAAATAGTTTACCAATGGTCTAGGCAAATCGAACAGTAAAGAAGCAAAAATAAGTGAACGGCACTCAAAATCAAAGTCAATGCAATTTCACTGACCACAATCTTTCCTAAGAATGCAACACAAGCCTTGACACGTCAATAGGTCATATTATGATTTGCTCATTGACAAAAAAGGAAATATAGATCAACCTGATACATGTAATTAGTATCATCTAGCACAAACAACCCTATTAGGATTTATTTAAACCTGCTCTACTTGCATTGCACATATGAGACAATTAACTGTGTACAAACCTGATCATAGGCCATTATGCTGCAAACAATGGGCTTGATAAGATATTTCAGCCTAGAAAGTGCCAATGTTGCATAGGTAGTGAAGAATGATAGCCCCCGCAGATCAACAATGCCATGTTGAAAGATCTTAAACAAAATAAACATGAGAAATATAGCTTATCAAACGGAATTACATTGAGTAATAGAAAATAGTGAAGGTTCCAAACCCGAGAGTTCACTTGGCGACATTAAGCAAAGATAGAAGGCCTTTTTACAGATTAGCAATAGAGTAAAAATTAGCATGCATGTAATTAGTTGACATTAGTAAAAATTAGCATGCATGTAATTCAGTTGTGACAAGATATAATGGAGCATGCATGTTGTACTTCACTTGAGACCGGACCATATACCTCCATTAACCACAAACTCAAGGAACTGGATATATTAATGTTGTCCATCCATATTTCATCATGCCAACTTGGATCTGCATATATATCACATAGTTACTAATATCAATTTTTCTTCAATGGATAAATCTGTTCATCGAACTGTAAGGATTGATAGTCCACCACATGTATAAACCCTACTATCTAGTAAGATATTTCAGTGTCTCAAAAGGAACCAAGCCATTTGCAGTTGACAGCTTATACAAATACATACCCATGATTAAGATGCTATGTACACATTCTTATCATATATGTTGTTTATCCAACAAGGCAATCAACTCTCATTTAAGGACAAATCCACATCAACACTACAAGTAGTTGGGTTCAAAGGCAAGCCTACTCGATCCTCGTCCTCCCATCCCCCCCCAGGAAAATTTCGCCCAGATTAAACGATGCTGCCAACTTAGACAAATAGACTAAGACTAAGATCAGTTTTTAACCCCATAGAATAGATCGTTCGCTGTATTCTTGGTTGCAATTTTGAGGGGCAATCCCATTGGTATACGATTTTCAGCACCTGCAACATCCCAAGGGATCAAATTTTTAGTTTGTGTAAATCATGTTATAACACTAAACATCAATGTTGAATTTACACAACAACACCGTCAGCAACAAAGGCACGAGTGAACCAAAAAGAATGTGGCCTATCTAACAAAAGTAGGAAGAGCAAAATAAATTCATTTTCTCCTTGAAATGTGATCTATCTAATAAAAGTACGAATAGAGAAATAAATCTATCTTCTCCCTACATTCTGTGGTGCGTGTTTTGCCCTGTTTTACCAGCAGAAGAATATGCAAGCAACTGCGGGAGTTAAGCTATGCCTAACAATCAATATTCCAAGTTTGAGATAGGATACAAAGGAAGAACCCCAAACCTGAATTCACATAGGATGGTCACTCGTACGAAGAACCAAGAAAATATTGATTTTGTATATAAATGAAATGTTGCGCTGATCTGATTTCCCGGACATATGTTGTGTGAATGCTCTTATCAATTATGAGATTATTTCGGCACACAAGATTCTGCACAAGTCCATTAAATGGTAAATACTTTATACAAGAAGAATGTAGTTTCAAATGGTACAGGACAAGAAGATGAAAAAATTAAGACGCTCATATATCAAAGATCGTATCTCCCCAAGTTCCATGAACGAAAGAGCCCCTTTCTATATGCAACAGCCACATGCCCATATCATTAAAAAAAAGTGCCATGTAAAAGTACCCAACAATTAAATGGTTACGAACATTAGCTGAGCAAAGTTTTGTCCACAAGGAAAGTAGCATGACTGTGCTCATGACATCAACGTGATAAATCAAAATAGTTGGTCCAGTGCAAATCATGTCAAGATTGTCTTGCATTAGTCCTTTCGCGCCTGCTTGCACCAAGAGAATACATATGATGACGTAAAGATCAAACCTCAATGGGATTAATTAATGTGGTGCAAGATAAGTACTGACAGTACCGAGTACAGCATGCAACAAAGGACATCACAATAGATTGCTTCTTCGACGCTATCTTGGACTTGCCATAGATACCTCCTTGCCAAATGATCACAAGTCAGCGTCAGCTACGAGTCAGTGGTCAAGAATCTTTCCACCCAAACAAACCAAACGCAGTAGACTGACCAGTCCATCTCACTTCACTTCCCTCCCTCCATCCATCCACCACAAACTAACTGAGATACTACATACTGGATGCTGCTGCTTCTTTAGAGTATTTCTGATGTGTGGGTAACCTCCCTCCCTCCATCCATCCATCCATTCAAGTTGTGCCATTTGGGATCTCTGCACAGGTTTCCCACTGCTCCCTGCATATCACACACACACACACACATACACACACACACGCGCGCGCGCGCGCGGCATAATTCCCACGGAGTGTAACTGGGAAAACAGAAAAACAGATTATGCAGTAAGAAGGTATTGTCCTAAAATTTCTTTTTGTCATATAAAAAGCATAGTATTGGAGTTAGTAGAAGGTATTGCTTCGTTTGGAGCATCTTACATCTATGTCTATAGTCAAACGAAGCAAACGAACAGCAGAACGCTGGAGACCAATTCCTTGTTGTGGATATATGCATTGCTTGCTTGCCTTTTATTTTTTGCGTACAGCGGTGCTTGCTTGCCTATCTAAAATGAAGATCAGACCGACAGACCCATTCGTGATGTACAGGTATTAGCTAAATTAAACTGCACTAATTACAAAATCAGCAACTGATATACACATGACCATTCGCAACTAAATATAGCTCAAATTTCAGTAGTATGGAGACGTACGTGCAGGAGTTTGTGTCCCAAGAACTCCATCGCTTACCTGTACAACAGTAAAAGGCACAAAGGAGTGGGGAGGCCGTCCATTACGAGGGTCGCTGGTGACGCTTGCTCCAGAGGGCGATTAAAAGCCAGCGGGTGTAGATGGAGCGTCGTGGCCGGTGTGGACTCGTCGTGAACTCCGATGGAGGGTGCGTCATGCCCAGCGGCACAGATTGAAGACGAAGCGATCAACCTGAAAGTGCCGCGGACTTTTCTGATTGCCACAACAAATGCATATAAGAAAATCTACAGCTACAAAGAAAGAGAAGCATCACTAGTTAAACTAAGTTGCCTGAAAATGACACTACTTACCTTTTTTCAGCTCTGACAAGAGCAAGCAACTTGTTGCAATCATCTGGAACCAAGCATCGGACGCCTTGGGACTGAAGGACCGCAGACTTCAAGTTCCTCAAGCTTTGATTTCAGGGAGAAATTTCATCAGATTGTAGCTCTTGCCAGTTGTGTTGGCAACCTGATGCGAGAAACTAACAAAATCAATTCACTAGCCAGACAAATAAAAAAGCTCGTTCGCGAAGAACACCAGCCGTTCCGCGTCTCCACCCTGGCGACGCTTTGGCGACAAAACGCACCACAAGAAAGAAACAAATCGCGAATCAACGGTGAGATCCACCGTGCGAGAACCGACATCCGCCGTGAGCACGGACAGATCGGGTCACGGGCTCAACAAATTAGAGAGGGGGCATGGAGGTGAGGAACAGCACGAACCGCGGGGAACCAGGAGCCCGGCTTCTTCCTCATCTTTGTCGCACCACGGAAAACCAAAAATTGAGAGGCTGGCCCTTCCACCGGCCGGCCGCCTCTCCCACTGGCGACGCTCTATCTATCGATCCATTGGTTGGCATGGCGTGAGCTTGGCCTTGAGGATGAGCCTCACAGCTTCTTGAGGTCGCTGTCCGGCAGTCCGGTTGCAGGTAGAGCCCCAGCGGCGTCGTGTAGCGCTCGTCCACTGCCGGGTGCCACCGCCGCCGAGAAGATGCCCGGGGAAGGGGGCGGCGCGGTCTCCATGGGATTTGGGGAGGCGGAGATGGAGTTGGGGGCGGCGTTGCGTGTGCTGGGAGGAAAAGAAGGAAAGGACACGTTAGATAGTGGCCGGCTGCTCCCTAGCGCTTCGGAGCGGCTGGCCAAAAATAGAAAATTTTGGTCTTTAAACTATAAAAGAAAATAATTTGTCCTTTCTAATCTATATTAGGAAAATTTTATCCATATTACGCAAAAGTGCCTGTGCAAACAGAAAAGAAAAAAGAAATTAAAAACACATCCATGTGAATAGGTCTGAACGCATTTAATTTGGGTGTCAATTTTTTTTAAAAGCAATAACTTTTAAACCACGCGTCGGAATTAAGATTCGTTTTCACCGTTGGAACCACCGCGGCGTGCTCTTCGAAATTAGATTCCGCATGGGTATGTTTCGATGATTTTTTTTTGTGCAATTTAGTCCTTGTTTAGTGCAACTGCGTAGTCGTCAATGTGCAACTATCTCACGGTGGATGTGCAATTTCGCCCTACTAGTGGATATACAATTTTCACTGATGCGAACAGATGTGAACGCATTTAATGCGGGTTACATTTATTTAAAAATGTCATAACTTTTGAACCGAACATCGAAATTATGATCCGCTTTCACCGTTGGAATCCTCACGGCGTGCCCTTCGAAACTATATCCCACTTGGGTATGTTCAGACGAACTTTTTTATGTGCAAATTACTCCCCATTTGGTGCAACTACCTAGCAGTCGATGTGCAACTACCTGATTTTCATTGATGACGCCTCCAACCCAAACTATCCCATACTAGTGAGATGTGCAACTTCGTCTGCTGCCCTGGCCAACTGCCTAGCACTCAATGTGCAATTACTTTCCCTCTGCCCGCGGATGTGCAGTTTTCATTGTTCGCTACCTTGGCCAACTGCCTAGGAGTGCATGTGCAACTTCGTCTGTTTCTCCGGCCAACTATGCCAACGAGAGCGTGCAACTCCGCGGTTGTGCGTGTGTGACTATGACACCGCACGTGTGCAACTCCGACAACTGTGATTGTGCGACTATGCCGCCGCGCATGTGCAACTCCCACAACCGTGCGTGAACTACTATCTAACGGGAGTGTACAATCCTGTAGTCTGTGTGTAAACAACTATGTCAACGACAGCGTGCAATTCCATGGTCGTGCGTGTGCGACTAAGCCACCGTGCGTGTGCAACACCCGCGTCCGCGCGTGAGCTACTATGTCAATGAGAGTGTGCAACTCTGCAGCCACGTGTGAGAAACCATCGGACGAGAGTGTGCAACTCCGCAGTACATGCGTGAGCACTATGTTGACCAGGGTGTGCAACTCCGTAATCGCGCGTGAGCAACTACTCCACCGCGCTTGTGCAACTCCCGCAACAAACGAGAGTGGGCACCTATGCCGACGAGAGTGTGCAATTCCGCGGCCGTGCGTGTGTGACTATGCAGACGTGAGTGTGCAATTTCGCTGCCACGCGTGTGCGACTATGCGGACGAGAGTGTGCATCTCCACGGCCGTGCGTGAGTTATTACGCAGACGAGGGTGTGCAGCTCCGTAGTCATGCATGTGCAACTATGCCGGTGCGCGTGTGCAACTCTCACAATCGCGCGTGAGCTACTATGCCGATGAGAGTGTGCACCTCCGCAGTCGCGCGCGTGCGGCTATGCCAGCGAGAGTGTGCGACTATGCGGACAAGAGTGTGCAACTCCGCGGCCGCGCGTGTGCGACTATGGCGACAAGATTGTGCAACTCCGCGGCCGTGCGTGAGTTACTACGCCGACGAGAGTGGGCAACTCCGTGGTCCTGTGTGCGACTAACCACCCCGCGTGTGTAACTCTAGTAGTCGTGCTTGTGCGACTATGCCGACAAGAGTGTGCACCTCCACGACCGCGCTTGTGCGACTATGCTGATGAGAGTGTGCAACTCCATGGCAAAGCGCGTGCGACTATGCAGACGAGAGTGTTCAACCTTGCGGCCACGCATGTGCGACTACGCCGGTGGGAGTGTGCACCGTCGCCGTGCGTGAACTACTATGCCGACAGGAGTGTGCAGCTCCCCGTGGTCATGTGTGTGCGACTATGCCTCCACACGTGTGCAACTTTCACAGTCGTGCATGAGCTACTATGCCGACGAGAGTATGCACCTCCGCGGTCGCGCGTGTGCGACTCCTTCCACTACTAGGAGAAAGCTTATAGATAGAACCTTAGCAGTAGCGTGGGATTGGGCTGTGGCGCTACTGCTATTTAGCAGTAGCGCGTGGAGTAAGCCAGCGCTACAGGTATACCTGTAGCAGTAGCGCTGGGCAGCCGACCAACGCTGCTGCTAAGTGGACCCATCCTCACCCACCGGGGCCGACCGTAGTAGTAGCGGTGGTCAAAAATCGGCGCTGCTACTAATCGATTAGCAGTAGCGCTTGTCGGAGGCCCACCGCTACCGCTATTTGTGCATGGTGCCTTCAGGTGGGCCGCACTTAGCAGCAGTGCCGTCGACAGGCCAGCGCTACTGCTACAGAATTTAGCAGTAGCTTCGTTTCCTATCCCGCGCTGCTGCTAATCCAACTTATCTTCATCCTGCGGCCCTCACTCTCCCTCTTCACTCTCTCCATCTCCATCTCCCCCATCGCTGCCGCCCCCGCATTGCTGCCCCCGCCGCCCGCCGCTGCCGCCCGCTACTGTCGTCGCCCGCTGCCGCCGTCGCCCCCCCCCAGTATGTCTCCCTCCCTCCATCCCTCCCTCCCTCCCTCCGACCCTCTCCCTCCTCCCTCCCTCCCTCCCACCCTCTCTCTCGGACCCTCAACCTCCATCCCTCCCTCCCTCCCTCCTGCATTGCATAAATGGATGGATGAAATTAGGTTTTTTTCGGTAATGCTTGGATAGATAGATGGATAGACAAATGGATTGAACTAGGTTCTTTTTAGTAATGCTTGGATAGATAGATGGATAGATAGATGGATGGATGGATAGATGTTAGGGTTAGAACTAGGGTATTTTTGGTAATATAAATTTTTAGTAAAAAAAACTAGTAATACAAATTTTTAGTAAATGTAGGTATTTTGAATCAGCATAATAATGTTTAGTTGATAGTTTAGTAAATTAGTTTATAGTTTCTACTTTATACTTTTTAGTTTACTTAATTAGTTAAAAATTTAGTTGGTAGAAACATGTATTGGACACTTGGTAGAGATTATTACTAGTAATAGAATAGAAAATTTAGTAATAGAAATGTATTGGAATGCTATATGAGAAATTTTTAGGTATCACATTTAGTAATAGTAGTTTGTAGTAAGAAAATTTAGGTATAGCAATTATAGTAATAGAAATTTTTAGTAAGTGTTGAATTCTAGAACTAGGGTATTTAGTTATGTCAATCTCACATTGCCAAATTTAGAGAGAGAGAGAGACCTATTTAGTTATGCTTCTTGTCCCAATGAAATGTTCGGATTATAAGATATATATTGAAATGTTTTTGTTAATATTTTGAACCATTGAAATGCAATGAGCACCAAGTTTGAATGCTCATGTGTGAATGCTCATGTGACGCAGGGGTAGATCACCGACGAGCCGGTCGACGACGCCCAGAAGATCACCGACGACACCCGCGCCCGGTCGACAACCATCGTCTATAGTGAGTAAACATGATGTTTTTATAGATGTAGTAGATGAGTAGCTGTAACAATGTGAAGCTAGTTTTTTTTAAATGATAATTGATCCGGATAGAATTTCAAGTTTAAACATCTCTGTATGTGTATGAATATCTTTGTATCGCATGGAAAATCCGAGTGGCCTATGTTTTGCCGGAGTGTTGATTCATTTCCGTTCCGGTAAATTTCAGGCGCTCGATATGTCCTATTTTAGCAAAGGTCATGCCGGATTTTTCCATGAATTTTAGCATGACTTGTGCTAGTATGTAGGAAATATCGAGTGCCTTGAATTTCGGGTTGACTTTAACTCTGTCGGGGCTCAATACATGACAGTCAGAAAATTAGTGAGGGAGAGTGTCCACCATATATGAGAGAAGAAGAATGCCGACTGTTGTCGTGGGGGTCGCTTCTCCTTCTTCTCCTTGTGCTAGACCTTTGTTATGCACTAGGGGGAGGAGGAGTAGCGACCATCACCGTCGGTCGAATATATCAGAGAGGGAGTGTCCACCATATATCAGAGAGGACTCGACAGACCGAAAGTCAACCCGTGATGAGTAATAATGATCTGTGTGTTGAGTTCCTGTTATTTGCCGTCGATTTTTAATCTTTGACTTATGAACACAGAAAATGTCTGATGACGATATGATTCCTGAGTGCGACTACTGTGAAGACGACCGGGGTTTGTGCGACAGGATGCCTTATCTGCAAAATGGTAGGTACTTCACCATCGTGCTGAAGGAGACTTTCGACGTTTTTACGTTACGTAAGGACGACAAGTATTTTTCCGTAATTATGCATGACTTGTGAATTTTGGCTTCAACGTGTAATTTTCCATTTTTTTAATTGAAATAGTTCATCCCATGTCATGCAAGACCGTATGTCTTGGAAAAGCTCGGTTTTGAAGATAGGGAGAGAACAGAGACGAAGAGTGCTCACCTTAGGACGAAGCATGGTTTCACTTTTTTGGGCAAGCTATTTAATGCACCAAATAGCTCACATTTCGGTTGCTCAACTTGGAGAGGATTTTGCAAGGCCTATGAATTTAAGGAGGATATGCAAATCACCTTCGATCTTGGGCCCGAAGATGAAATTGACGATAATATCGACATTTGGGTGGATGTCGAGACGCTTCCAGTTCTACCTCTTTGTGAGTTTGTCAAATAAATTTGTTAAGTAATTTATATTGTTTATTTAAAAATCATTGACGGCTTATTTCCATTGACAGCTTATTTCCATTCTTCAAAAAATGTACGAAAGATAGTAGACATAACCTACTACACTGATGGCTCTGAACTAAGTTACCAGGAGAAAGATCATCTTTTTTTTGCGGGGGGAAAGAGTTGTATATTAATTAACCTGGATCGCGGCAATCCAGTTCACACAAGTTTACAACCCTCTCAGTGCCTGACCGTAACCATACGGCTGTCTTTATCTCACATCTACCCATCTGAGCCAAATGGTGGCTGACATGATTACACCCTCTTTTAATAGCTTTTACCACTACCTCTCTACCTCCTCTCATCATGGCGGCGATCTCCTGGATGATGGCGGCATGTCGTGATCTATTCCCTGACGGGTTTGAAATCATCGCAGCAGCTTCGGTACTGTCCGTCTCTTGGATAAATGGAAGTGTGATCCACTCCAAAGCTAGCGCGATTCCTTCTCTACAAGCTTCAAGTTCCGCAGCAAGAGCATTATCACATGTGAATAAATGACGGCAGGAAGTGAAAATGATGCTGCCTAAGTTGTCCCGGAGCACCATGCCGGAGCCGCCGTTTCCTGCCTGCGCTAGAAAAGCACCGTCAACATTGAGCTTGAGCCAACCTTGAGGTGGCGTACTCCATCTCTCAGCCGGTGGGTGGCCTGGGCTAGCATTTGGTGCATCATCCCTGCTGGAATCTGGCGGGCCGGTGCTACTGCATGCACATGCACCTCCGTGTGTATTGCTGCATGAACAAACACTTTCGTGTGTGCTGCTGCTGCATGCACGTACACCTCCGTGCGTATTGCTGTATGTCCGTACACCAGCGTGTGTGCTTCTGCTATAGGCACGTACACCTCCGAGTGTGCTGCTGCTGCTACCCTGTGCGCAGCCAGTGCTGCTGCCGGGCGATCGGCTGGTACTAATCCCAGGCCCAGCTCGGATCACCGGGTCCATGAGCACCATTTTACCCTTGCACATATCTTTCCTGGGGAACTTCTGGATGCATAAAAGAGATGTCAGATAGCTGTGCAGAAATCGACGAGATGCTTCGGTTGGTGGAGGAGCTTTGTCGTGAGTGATCTCATTGCGGACATGCCACGAACGCCACATTGTCATCAGGAGAGCCATGCGGGACGATTCCGATAGCGGCTCAAGCACATCGAAAAGCCACTCCTGTCCTGTGTGACGAACAGACTGGATGCCCGGGAGCATCCAATCCTTAGCCATCGCTCTCCATAGCTCCACTGCACGGGGACACCTACACATCGCGTGGAATCCATCCTCGCATTCCAAACCACACAAGGGACATATGTCAGTGGTTTCCAAGTGACGGGAAAATTTATTCACCCATGTAGCAAGGGAATTTGTCACAAGCCGCCAAGCAAACACGCGTACCTTTGGGGGGGCAGGGCACCCCCATATGGTCTTCCAGATGGCGCGATGACCATCCGGTGCCCTGCTAGATGCGCTCGCCGATGGACGCTCGCGCTCGTCCATCGCGAAGCGGTACGCGGACCGAACGGTGAAGATACACTAGTAGAAAACAGGGCTTTGGTCCAGCCCTGAAAAGCCCATTAATCCCGGTTCACTCACGAACCGGGACCAATGGGGGCATTGGTCCCGGTTCGTGAGGCCAGGGCGCCGGCCGGGCCTCGTGGGCCATTGGTCCCGGTTCGTCTGACCCCTTTGGTCCCGGTTCCAGACACGAACCGGGACCAATGGGCCTCGCTCCTGGCCCACAACGATTGGTCCCGGTTTGTGGCTGGAACCGAGACCAAATGATGTCCTTTAGTCCCGGTTCCAGCCACAAACCGGGACCAATGGTCGGCCTATATATACCCCCCTGCCCGCGAGGAGATGCTCTGTTTTTTTGGCCGGCCGTGGGAGAGCTTTGTGGTGCTCTAGCTCACCTCCTATGCACATGAGGTGTTCGATGAAATGCCCGAGCCACACTTAAGCTTTCTCCTCTGGAAGCTCCTTGTCCAAGCTCCATTTTCCTCAAGATTTGTCTAGGTTTGGCGGTCCGTCCTGTCCCGTCCCCGTCCTCACCGCCGTCGATCGCCCGCGCCCATCTCGGCGCCGGCACCACCGTGGTTAGCCTCTTCTTCTTATCTTCTTTCTAAAAGAAAAAAGTTCTTACTTGTATGATTTAGATAGATACTTGTGTAACTTTCTTACTTTTATTATTGTTTGTTATTATATAGTGCGATGGTTTTGGTTATATGTTGTTCTAGATAGTTCTTACTTGTATGATTTAATTAGATGCTCTAGAGAGTTATATGTTGTTCAATAATGAGAACTATATAACGCACGCAGATGAACCGGCAATGGATGTACGGTGATCGACGCACCTCCGAGTATATTAAGGGCCTGCATAATTTTCTCGAAGCGGCTGAGGCAAACAAGCAGAATGGTTTTATGCATTGTCCATGTACTGTCTGTGAGAATACGAAGGCTTTCTCCAACTCTAAAACCCTTCACTTCCACCTGCTTGAGAAGGGTTTTATGCCACGCTATAATGTTTGGACCAAGCACGGAGAAAGAGGGGTTATGATGGAAGACAACGAAGAAGAAGAGGATGATGACAACTACCCGCCCCCTGAATACGGTGATGCTGCAATGGGGGAAGCTGAAGATCAAGAGGAACCAGACGATGTGCCCGATGATGATCTTCGCTGGGTCATTGTTGATGCAAAGAGAGAATGCGAAAGTGAAAGGGAGAAGTTGAAGTTCGATCGCATATTAGAGGATCACAAAAAAGGGTTGTACCCAAATTGCGAAGATGACAACAGAAAGCTCGGTACCACACTAGAATTGCTGCAATGGAAGGCAGATAATGGTGTATCTGACAAGGGATTTAGTTCGCTACTTAAAATAATGAAGAAGAAGCTTCCAAAGTATAACGAATTGCCCGGCAGTACGTACGAAGCAAAGAAGGTTCTATGCCCTCTAGGATTGGAGGTGCAGAAGATACATGCATGCCCTAATGACTGCATCCTCTACCGCGGTGCGTACGAGGATTTGAACGCATGCCCGGTATGCGGTGCATTGCGGTATAAGATCAGAAGAGATGACCCTTGTGATGTTGAGGGCCAGCGCACCGGGAAGAGGGTTCCTGCCAAGGTGATGTGGTATGCTCCTATAATACCACGGTTGAAACATCTGTTCAGAAACAAAAAGCATGCCGACTTGATGCAATGGCACATAAAAGACCGTAAGAAAGACGGGAAGTTGAGAGCACCCGCTGACGGGTCGCAGTGGAGAAAGATCGAGAGAAAGTGGAGCGACTTTACAGGTGACCCGAGGAACGTATGGTTTGGTTTAAGTGCAGATGGCGTTAATCCTTTTGGGGAGCAGAGCAGCAAGCATAGCACATGGCCTGTGACTCTATGTATGTATAACCTTCCTCCTTGGTTGTGCATGAAGAGGAAGTTCATTATGATGCCAGTGCTCATCCAAGGCCCTAAGCAACCCGGAAATGACATTGATGTGTACCTAAGGCCATTAGTTGATGAACTTTTACAGGTATGGAATGGAAGAGGTGTACGTGTGTGGGATGAGAACGAACAGGAGGAATTTGACCTACATGCGTTGCTGTTTGTAACCATCAACGATTGGCCTGCTCTCAATAACCTTTCAGGACAGACAAACAAGGGATACCACGCATGCACACACTATTTAGATGACACCGACAGTATATATTTGGACAAATGCGGGAAGAATGTGTACCTGGGGCATCGTCGATTTCTTCCGACCAACCATCAATGTCGAAAGAAAGGAAAGCATTTGAAAGGTGAGGCAGATTACCGGAAGAAGCCTGCCCTCCGTACTGGTGATCACATACTTGATATGGTCAATTATTTACAAGTAATCTTTGGAAAGGGTCCTGGCGGACTATCTGTTCCGACTGACGATGCGGGACGCGCACCCATGTGGAAGAAGAAATCTATATTTTGGGACCTACCCTATTGGAAAGACCTGGAGGTCCGCTCTGCAATCGACGTGATGCGCGTGACGAAGAATCTTTGCGTGAACCTGCTAGGCTTCTTGGGAGTGTATGGGAAGACAAAAGATACACCGGAGGCACGGGAGGAACAGCAACGTGTGCATGAAAAAGACGGCATGCATCCAAAGCAGTATGAATGTCCTGCCAGCTACGCTCTTACCAAAGAAGAGAAGGAAATCTTCTTTGAATGCCTGCTCAGTATGAAGGTCCCGTCTGGCTTCTCGTCGAATATAAAGGGAATAATAAATATGGCAGAGAAAAAGTTCCAGAACCTAAAGTCTCATGACTGCCACGTGATTATGACGCAACCGCATCCGGTTGCATTGAGGGGGCTTCTACCGGAAAACGTTCGATTAGCCATTCTGAAGCTATGTGCATTCCTCAATGCAATCTCTCAGAAGGTGATCGATCCAGAAATCCTGCAAGGGTTAAGGAGTGATTTGGTGCAATGTCTTGTTAGTTTCGAGCTGGTGTTCCCACCGTCCTTCTTCAATATCATGACGCACGTCCTAGTTCATCTAGTCGACGAGATTATCGTTCTGGGCCCTGTATTTCTACACAATATGTTCCCCTTTGAGAGGTTCATGGGAGTCTTAAAGAAATATGTTCGTAACCGCGCTAGGCCAGAAGGAAGCATCTCCATGGGCCATCAAACAGAGGATGTCATTGGGTTTTGTGTTGACCTCATTCCTGACCTTAAGAATATTGGTCTCCCTCAATCACGGTATGAGGGGAGACTGACTGGAAAAGGCACGCTAGGAGCGGACTCAATAATATGTAGGGACGGGCATTCTTGGTCTCAAGCACACTACACAGTTCTACAGAATTCTACCTTGGTGACCCCGTATGTCGATGAACACAAGAATATTCTGCGCTCCAAACACCCGGAGCAGTGTGACGACTGGATTACATATGAACACATCAGGACTTTCGGCAGTTGGTTGCAAACACGTCTCATGGGTGACAACACTGTTTCTGATGAGTTGTACTCGTTGGCCAGGGGACCATCTTCGACTGTATTGACTTACAAAGGGTATGAGATAACTGGGAATACATTTTACATGATCGCCCAAGATCAAAAGAGCACCAACCAAAACAGCGGTGTTCGCTTTGATGCAGCAACCAATAGGGGAAAGGACACATATTATGGTTACATAGTGGACATATGGGAACTTGACTATGGACATGATTTCAAGGTCCCTTTGTTTCAGTGCAAATGGGTCAATCTGTCAGGAGGCGGGGTACAGGAAGACCCACAGTACGGAATGACAACAGTGGATCTGAACAATCTTGGGTACACAGACGAACCATTCGTCCTAGCCAATGATGTGGCGCAAGTTTTCTATGTGAAGGACATGTCTACCAAACCAAGAAAAAGAAAAGATAAGGAAGCGAATACATCATACGATGAGCCAAAGCGCCACATAGTTCTTTCAGGAAAAAGAGCCATCGTGGGATTGGAGGGCAAGACAGACATGTCCGAAGATTATGAAAAGTTTCATGAAATTCCTCCCTTCAAAGTCAAGGCTGACCCAAGCACCCTGTTAAACGATGAAGATTATCCATGGTTACGGCGCAATAAGCAAAGGACACAAGCGAAGAAAAAGTGAAGACTTTCTCTCCACAACTATATCATTGCAGTTACATGTGAAGAAATGAAATGCCTTTTGTAATAGATGAGTTTTCGTCCGAAACCCTGATACTTCGAAAGAGATTGTCCGTTTTGTACACGAAGTGCATCCAGTTTTTGCCGTAACCCTCTCAACTTTTTATAACATGCTATGTGGGTGAAATGATGATACCATGCCAACTTTCAACCTTTTCAGAGTTCATTTGTAGTGCTTTTCAATTTCAGGGTCATTTAGCTCAAAAAATCAGTAAATGCATGAAAAATACCAAATGAAGTCAGAAAGGGTTGAAAATTGATGATGTGGCTTTGAATGGTGCATTTTGAACACACAAAAAGTCTGGAGTTCAAATAAGTTCAAAAAAATGAAATCCCTTTGTAACAGATGAGTTTTCGTCCGAAACCCTAATACTTCGAAAGAGATTGTCCATTTTGTACACGAAGTGCATCCAGTTTTTGCCGTAACCCTCTCAACTTTTTAGCACATGCTATGTGGGTGAAATGATGATACCATGCCAACTTTCAACCTTTTCAGAGTTCATTTGTAGTGCTTTTCAATTTCAAGGCCATTTAGCTCAAAAAAAATCAGTAAATGCATGAAAAATACCAAATGAAGTCAGAAAGGGTTGAAAATTGATGATGTGGCTTTGAATGGTGCATTTTGAACAGACAAAAAGTCTGGAGTTCAAATAAGTTCAAAAAAAATGAAATCCCTTTGTAACAGATGAGTTTTCGTCCGAAACCTTGATACTTCGAAAGAGATTGTCCATTTTGTACACGAAGTGCATCCAGTTTTCGCCGTAACCCTCTCAACTTTTTAGCACATGCTATGTGGGTGAAATGATGATACCATGCCAACTTTCAACCTTTTCAGAGTTCATTTGTAGTGCTTTTCAATTTCAGGGTCATTTAGCTCAAAGAATGAACTAATAGCAAAAAGAATGAACAAGAAAACTTTTCTGAAACTCTAATAGCAAAAAGAATGAACTAAAAATAATCAATTAAAATATTTTTGAAACTAAAATTATATAAAATTTATGCAACTAAAATTATCAAAGTATTTTTTGTTCAAAACATTAATAGCGAAAAGAATTTTCATAACGATTTTTTTTGTTAGAAACTTTAATAGCAAACTAAAATAACCAAATCTGTTTTTGATTAAAACAGAAATTTAAAATAACCTAAAACTTACCAAATTGAATATAATGATAAAATAACCTTCAAAAATCTATTTTTTAGTAAAGTTATTCACAAACTAGTGATTCACACAAATTTCAAAAAATTCAAATTTAAACTATTCAAATTTGAAAACTAATGGCACTAACAGAAAGTTTATAATTTTTGTGACCTGAAAGCAAAAAAGAATCACTGAAAAACAGTAAGTAGGAACAAAATAAAATAAATAAAGCAAAAAACAAAACAAAAAAACTGGATTTTTTAAAAAAAAAATGCCACCTACTGGGCCACCACGGCCTGAATACGACTAGAAACCCAACCAGCTTGTTGGGCCAGGATTCAGGCCCGCAGAAGGCCCAATAGGCCCACTGGCAGTGACAGATTAGGCCCGGAAGCCTGCAGTTGAGAGGAGCTCGAGAGGGTGTGCACAGCAGCGCTTATAAACCACTCTCGAGCTCTCTGAGCTAGCGAGGTGGGACTAAAAATTTGGCCCCGGGCAGCACCACCCTTTGGTCCCGGTTCGTGGCACCAACTGGGACCAATGCGCCCCTTTAGTCCCGGTTGGTACCACCAACCGGGACCAAAGGTCCCTGTTTCCCGCCCTTTGGGCTGCTGAAAACTGACCTTTGGTCCCGGTTGGTGGCACCAACCGGGACCAATGCACCCCTTTAGTCCCGGTTGGTGCCACCAACCGGGACCAATGCTCTGTGTATATAAGCCCACACTTAGCAGTTTCTCGAAATCACTTGTTCTTCTCCGCCCGACGCCCCCAGGCTGCTCCTCGTCGCCGTCGCCGCCAAGCCTTGCCCCGACGCCGTCAGGCTGCCCCACCTCGCCGTCGTCGCCGTCGCCGAGCTGCCCCGACGCCGTCCCCGCTCCCACTGTGAGCCGCCGCGCCGTTCCCCTCCTCTCCTCTCCCCCTCCCCCGCGCCCTGATGCCGCCGCCCGCCGCGATGCCGACGCCGCCCGCACTCCGGCCGCCCGCGCTCCGGCCACCCGCCGCGACGCCGCCGCCCCCCGCGCCCCGACGCCGCCGCCGCCGCCCCGGCCGCGCTCTGCTTGCCGCGCCGCCGCCGCCGCCTCTCCCTTTTTTTGTTCATATGTATGCATTGATGTATATGTATGCAGATGTATATGGATGATCCATGGATATGTATGCATTGATGTATAATTTTTTTGTTCATATAACTTTTTTTTGTTCATAGAATTGTTTTTTGTTTATAGAACTTTTTTTTGTTCATAGAAAGTTTTTATATGTGATCCATGGATATATGAGCAATGATGATGTTGTTGATGATATGAGTTCTTTGATGAGGGGTGAGCGTCGTTGTTGTCTACCCCCTCCCCGATAACTTCGACATGAGGGGGGACGTCGGACATGACATGAGGGGTGAGCATCGTTGTCGTCTACCCCCTCCCCGATAACTTCGACATGAGGGGGGACGTCGGACATGACATGAGGGGTGAGCGTCGTTGTCGTCTACCCCCTCCCCGATAACTTCGACATGAGGGGGGACGTCGGACATGTCATGTGGATTTTTTTTGTTCATATAGAAAACTCCGGTAAGATAGATTTATCAAGAATGCCCCCATTATGGATTTGCACAAGTTGATCCATTTTTTTTCTGATCTCATCTATATATATATTCTTCTATATGTCACGTTGTCTGTCAAAGTATTCAAGAAATCCATGGCTTCATCATTAGCCGGAAGTAACAGGCGTATGATGCTACGAAGCTCTTCAAAGTTGTTTTGGAACGGAGTTCTGGATATAATAATTCGCTTTTTGGTACGAATTTCAGCAAAGGCCTTCCAAATAGCGATATTCGGAAGGCTCTTGCTGAACTTCGTACCAAAAAGCTAATTAATTATCCTATCCGGGACTCCGTTCCAAAACAATTTTGGAGAGCTTCGTACCATTATGCGCCTGTTACTTCCAGCTAATGATGAAGCCATGGTTTTCTTGAATCCTTTGACACTAGACAACGTGACATATAGAAGGGTAGATGAGATCAGGAAAAATATGGACCATTTTCTGCACATCCAGAATGGCGCCATTTTGTTAATTAAATCCCTTAAAGGTTAAGAGAATCCCTTGTTTGACATTCATGAGAGAGGCGGTCCGGACGTCGGACATTCATGTTTGTATATTAATTGCCATGTTGTAATATTTGCAGAAACTATGGCTCAAAGAGACTTGGAACAAGAACAGTTGTTGGGGGACATAATCCTTGGCGGACGTGATGTCTTGTCGTATCTCAACGACACCGATGGTCTGGAAGGAGAGGATGACGGCTCCGGTGATCGAACAATGGAGGAGGAAGGACATGATCATGATGGCTCCGGTGACCGAATGCCGGAGGAAGAAGGAGACCATGATGACGGCTCCGGTGACCGAACGGAGGAGGGAGCTGTTGCAAAGTCCGGCGAGCTATATATATTAATTAAGCCTGTGCTGACTAGCTAATTGATGCATTAATTGTTTTGGTATGTACATATATTAACTCTTCTTTCTTCTTTTATAGCCCTCCGGATCGAGCCAAACTTCGGTAACGAGATGAGGCCCGAAGAAGAGGTTGCGCAAGGATGAAAGGTTCACGATCACAGCACTCGCGGACGATGGCCATCCGATTGAACCCAAGCGGACCAAGGACGCATTTTCTGCTCAGTGCGGAGATATTGTTAGGGACAACATCCCGATCAGCATCAAGCAATGGAATAAGCCTAAGGACGACGCCCCTGAAGGTGATTATGTCACCGATAGACAGAAATATGATCTTTGGACCGCGCTGAAGGCAAATTTCACCCTACCGCCAGAGGAGGATCCGAATAAGCCAGTTATAGAGCCACTGGTCAAGGCGTGTGCTCTTAAGAAGATGGCAGATCTATTCAGGAGGTGGAAGAATGAGTTGAAATCAAAGTTTGTCGACAAAGGGAAGACTCCAGAATTCACCGGCCGATTTGAGAAGATAAGAGATCACTGGCCCGCATTTGTGGCCTACAAGACATCGGACAAGAGTAAGAAAATGTCAGAGACAAACAAGAACAACGCTGCAAAGAAGCAGTATCACCATCACACGAGGTCAGGTGGCTAGCTCAAAGCCCGGCCGTTGTGGGACAAAGCTGAGAATGACCTGATTGCTAAAGGGGTCGTACCACAGACATTGAACTGGCCAGACCGTTCAAGGACTTGGTTCTTCGGGGTTGGGGGAACTTTGGACCCTGAAACAGGGAAGTGCCGTTGGACGGACGAGCAACTTGCAATACCCATCACGAAGCTTCAGAAGTATATCACCGAAGCGCAGGAAGGGACGTTCATTCCCGACAGAGAGAAGGACGAGCTGACTGAGGCCCTAGGGAATGTTGAGCACCCTGGACGAACACGAGGCACACCAGGCTCCGTTCCGTGGAAGGTTGGGTTTCCCGACACAGGCGGTTACAGAAGCCGGGAGATAAAGAGGAAAGCGGAGCTGAGCGACATGCAGAAGCTCATTGCAAGACTACAAAATCTAGAGGAAGCTGAGAGCCAGCGAGCTGCCGGCCAACCATCTCAGCGGCACGAAGCTACCCCGCCATCTCAGCGGAGAAGCAGCGTCGCTTCCACGGAGCCCGTTCAGCCTGACTTCACGTCTCCTAGCTACCCCGTGGATACTATCACGGAGGCTCAACATTGCGAGCTTATGACGAAATGCCGGAACCTCACTTTCAAGGCGGCTGTCGGCTCTGTTGCACCTCCTCAACCCAACGGAACTTTTCACTGCCGTCCGATTCCACATGGCTATGCTGTTGTGATGGTGGATGAAGTAATGGAGGGATTTGAGGAGCTCGAGCTTGACCACTCTACAGGTGAAGGGGAGAATCAGCTGGTTCGTGCTCTGAGGAGTACATGTCTATGGCAGAAGGAGTACATCAAGCTTCCAAACTGGACGCCTCCGCCTCCTCCTCCTCCTCCGGCGAGTCAGGGCACTCCGCCTCCTCCTCCTCCTCCTCCTCCGGCGAGTGATCAGGGCACTCCGCCTCCTTCTCCGGCTCCTCCGACGCGTCAGGGCACTCCGCCTCCTCCTTCGCCTACTCCGGCGCGTCGGAGCAGTCCGCCTCCTCCTCAGCCTCGTCGGCAACGGCGGAAGACAGACGCCGCCGCTCCGGCGCGTCGGATTTCTCCGCCTCGTCAGCAACGATGGAAGAGAGACGCCGCCGCTCCGGCGGCTAGCAGTACAAGTAGAGGCGGGAGCCAATTCAGATACGGTCCATCTCTCAAGCCTCTGGAAAAGTTACCATATGAGAGGACCGAGCAGGAAAACGAGGACATATGTCGTGCCCAACTGAGGGACCATTTTGCAAAGAAAACTCCACCTCCGAAGGAGAAGGTAGATCCGGTGAAAGTGAAGCGCACTATCAATGCCCTGAAGCGACCACCACCGCCTCCGCCGGATTCCAACTATGACCGCATAATTACTAAGACACATGCTGAAGCGCAACAGTCGGGAAGTACTTCCAGTGCTGCAAGAGCGAAAAAACGAAGAAGTGGGAAAACAATTCCCCAGCTCGGCGAACAGGAGAAGCAATCGTGCCCCCCGCTCAAGGTGTCTAGCGATATCGCTAATCATCCGGTGCTACTGCCCGGTACCACTCTTGATGATTACCTGCCCGATGATGTACAGTTTGAAACGGCTGAGGTAGTAGACGCTTTAGATACGAGCACGGGAAGCCTCTCGTCAAACCTGATCATCCTCATCTAACAACGATGATGCAAAAATTGCATGACTGGTACATGGAAACCTGCAGGAAGTCTGGGAAAGACAGTTTGTTAGTCGGAATTAAAAAAGAGCATGACTTCCCTGGAGTCGACCTGCTGCCTGTTGAATTTGTGGAGTTATTTCAATTATACAATCAAAAGGCCCTCGACAAACAACTCATGACTTGCTACTGTCTGTAAGTATTACTTCTATAATTAAGTCTCTAGCTCAGCTCATTCATTGCATGTATATATAATTATCCTCACTATATTATGCAGATTGAAGATGGTCGAATGCAAAAAAACAGGAATCTTCGACGTTGGGTTCATTAGCCCAAATACCGTAAATGAATGGTCGGTACGAAAGGCGGCTGAAGATACCGAGAACAACTTGCTAGAAACGTTCCTTACACATCAAAACAAAAGGGAAATACTCTTTCCTTACAACTTCAAGTGAGTGTTACTGTCTTCTGCATATTCGGTTCCGCTTACTCGTGTTTAAGTAATGTAATTGATGAGTTATGCATGCGCAACTTCCACTATATTCTGCTATCCATTAACCTTGACGGGGCATTAGTAACTGTCTTAGACTCGCTCCGTAAAGATCCCAAGTATTATGCGGACATGACTGCAATGCTCCAGAAGTAAGTTCAATCAATACCGGGACCATATCGGCAACTTTCGTTCATTTCCTGATATCAAGTAATCATTTTCTTTGCCTGCTAGAGTTTGGAAAACGTTCACCGCTAAGGTTCCGGGTCTGAAGAAGGAGCTGCGATTTACACACCCCAAAGTAAGTAGTACTAGCTAGTTCCGCGCATCTCTCATTGATTCTAGTTTCATCAATACCATTATCATGCTTGCTTATCAGTTTGATTGAACTCTATTCTCCTAAAGTGCTTGTTGCAGGCACCCAACACTCATTTATGTGGATACTACGTATGCGAGTTCATTCGCTACTATACCTCTGAACGGGCCTCCTCTGAGAAACAATTTGAAGTACGTAAACAATATTCACAATTTTATTTTATATATTACCATCAATTGTGTTGAGTTTCATTCATATATATGTATTGACCCCCTTCTTTAAATTAGATCTCGCAGATGCGGGATGAACTCCTACCACATGATCGCATACGAGCAATTCAAGAGGAATTGGTGGGATTCTTTCTTGACCACGTCATACCTGAACATGGAGAATACCATGTGAAATTGAAATGGTTGTAAGGGATGTTATATATTGTACATATGTAGCAGCGTCGGATAGATATACGAAAACTTGTTGTTCGACCAAGCACGAAGAAAGAGATGTCACTTCTCTCTATATATGTTCATGACGATCTTGTGTAATTAATGGTTTTCTTTATTTGCTTACTAGCTAGCGTCGAGTTCTCTCTATATGTGTAGTAGCTAGCGTCGACCAAGCACGGAAAAAGAGAGGTCACTTCTCTCTATTAGCTCGCTAACACAATATGAAACCCCTAAATTAACCCTCCAAAACCCCAACCCCCCCCCCCCCCTTCCAAAAAAAACAAAACCCCCAGCGACTGCGAGCTGCTGACGCGTGGCCGCCTTTTGGTCCCGGTTGGTGTTACCAACTGGGACTAAAGGTCCTCCTGCCTGGGCTCCCACAGCGGCCACGTGGAGCCCCTTTGTCCCGGTTCGTAAGAGAACCGGGGCTAAAGGTTTTGGGCTTTAGTCCCGACCCTTTAGTCCCGGTTCCAGAACCGGGACAAATGGGCCTCTGGAACCGGGACAAATGGGCCCTTTTCTACTAGTGATACCGTTCCTCTCAGGAGCCCACGCTAGGATGTCCTCGGCGAGGCGCGGCGACGTCCGGATTTTGGTGATGACGTCGATATCTGCTGGGTGGAAGAAGCGGTGAAGGAGGTCTGTGCACCATGCACCTCGGTGGTCGAGCAGCTCCGCCACCTGTCGGAGGCGGCAAGTCCCTCGTGCCGATATGAGCTCACCAGTCGGGGGGCGGGGCAGCCACCTATCGCGCCAGATGCGAATGCTTTTGCCGTTCCCCATGCGCCACACTAGCCCCTTCTTAAGAAGCTCAAGCCCATACTGGATGGCCTGCCAGGTGGAAGACGCGTTCCCAGAGAACACCGTGTCCTCGAGGCGACCCTCGGGGTAGTAGCGAGCTCTAAGGACCTGCGCACACAAACTATTAGGTTTTGTTAGAAGTCTCCACGCTTGGCGAGCCAGGAGCGCCTGATTAAAGACCCTGAAGTCTCGGAATCCTAGTCCTCCCTTCATCTTATGTGGCAAAATGCGTGGCCAAGAAATCCAATGAGTTTTCCGCTTCCCATCCTTCGCGCCCCACCAGAAATTACGCACCATTCTGTTTAGGTCATCGCACACTGACATTGGTAGTTTGAAAACTCCCATCATATAAGTTGGAATAGCCTGGGCGACAGCCTTAATCATGGTCTCCTTCCCTGCCAAGGACAAGGTGTCGCCCCACGCGATGATGCGTTTAGTGAGGCGAGCTTGCAAATTCTGAAATTTTCCTTTGGACATTCTACCTTCCGGAGTTGGCAGCCCCAAATATTTCTCCTCAAAGGTTGCCAGCTGAACCTGCAACGCTGCACGAACTTGCTCCTGTTCTGCCTGCAGACAAGAATTGCCAAACAAAATACTACACTTTGCTGGGTTTATCAGTTGTCCTGTTGCATTCTCATAAGTGTTAATAATTTTCTTAACCTCTCTGGCTTGCTCCTCATCTGCTTTGAAGAATAGTAGTGTATCATCCGCGAAAAGCAAGTGAGAAATACCAGGTGCACGATGACACACTTTAATTGGTGAAAATTTTCCTTGTACCTCGCCATCCTTCAACAGAGCGGATAAACCGTCAGCCACAAACAGGAATAAAAACAGGGATAGGGGGTCACCTTGCCGAAGCCCACGCGTCGGTGCGAACGAATCCAAGAGGGTCCCATTAAATTTAACAGAATATCTCACAGAGGTGACACACGACATTATCCAGTCAAGCCATCTGTGAGCAAAACCCATCTTTTGCATCGTACGCTTCAAGAAACTCCAGTCTACCCTGTCATACGCCTTAGACAGATCCAGTTTATATGCACAATAACTCCTCCTTGGATCCTTCTCCTGATGTATGTGGTGGATACATTCAAAAGCAATCAGAACATTATCAGTAATCATTCTACCTGGGACGAAAGCACTCTGCTCAGGCGATATGATCTCCTCCAGGATGGGGCGCAGTCTGTTGACAAGACACTTTGCCACAACCTTATAGATGACATTACATAAACTGATAGGACGATACTCGGACAACTTAACTGGGTTGTCCACCTTCGGTATCAAAACGATGGAGGTGTCGTTCACCCCCTCCGGCATATGTCCTGTCCTGAAAAATTCCAACACCCCTGCAATTACCTGGACTTTCATCACAACCCAGTTTCGCTGAAAAACTCTCGCAGGGAACCCGTCAGGTCCAGGTGCCTTTAGGGGTCCTATCTGAAACAAAGCATCAGAAACCTCCTTCTCCGTGAATTCTGCACATAGACCTTCATTCATGGTGTCAGTAACTCGAGCATGAATAAGATTAGTAACCGGATCAACACATAACGAGGGGTCTGCTGTAAACAAATTGGCAAAATAAGTAGTAGTCATATCCGCCATAACCTTGCTGTCCGTGTGCGCCACCCCGTGCTCATCTAGCAGGGACTTGATCCGGTTTTTCCTAGCTCTCCAAACAGCCTTACGGTGAAAGAATTTCGTATTGCGGTCTCCCTCTTTCAACCAGTCAACTCTATATCGCTACATCCAGAGCATCTCCTCTCTGTATAACAACTCATTCAAGCGGTCAGTAGCCTCCCTGATAGTACATTGATCTGCATTCATAGCCATTAGCTCTTCAAGGCGGGAACGAGATTTATTGATATCTTTAATTACATTACCGAATTTTTTCCTGCTCCACAACTGGAGGGTGTGCATGAGGGTGTCAAGGGCAGCGAACACATCACCCAAATTTACCATGTTTCCCGCAGCCACCCATGCCTCAGAAATGATGTCAGGGAGAGCGAGGTCACGCTCCCACATCACCTCATAAAATCGGCATTTCCTACCGACATCCACCCGTGGCTCCTCCAGCTCGCACCTTAGCAAGATGGGGGCATGGTCTGAAGATGGCGCCACTAGATGCTTAACCGAAGCATCCAGGAACAAATCTCTCCAAGCATTATTCGCCACCACCCGGTCCAGCCGGACCTTGACGTTAGCACGACCAGCTCGGCGATTATCATAAGTGTATGGAACACCTGAAAAACCAAGATCACTAAGGCCACAAACTTCCAAAACATCACGGAAATCAATCATATGACCGGCTGCCCTCGGAGTTTCGGAGAAGTGTTCGAAGCCCCACATGGCCTCGTTGAAGTCGCCCATCACCACCCATGGCATATCCACGCGGTGGTGTAGGTCGCGGAGAAGGGTCCACATGCGATGACGGTCCTCCGTGCGAGGCTCACCGTAGACACAGGTAAGCCTCCATGGTGGTTCTCCCGCCGCAGCCGTCACGTAAGCATCAATATATCGTTCATTTAACTCCTTTACATCAAGCTGCACGGATTCGTGCCAATATAGAGCAAGACCACCACTAAGACCATTACTGTCTATAGCATCAAAGCCACTTAATCCTAGACGGGATCGATTCCTCTTCATCCTAACTTTCGACTGCCTAGTTTCACATAAAAAAACGATACAGGGGGAATGAGCTTGCACCAAGCTTGCAAGATCACGAACTGTCTGGGAGTTCCCCGCCCCCCGGCAGTTCCAGCTGAGTAAATTCATTGCTCCTGACGGGGCGCCGCCTGCGTCCCCGTCAGTTGACCGGCGCCCCCATGGCCGGTTGGCTCCAGAATGGTTTGTCCCGACTCCTCCTCCATATGATCATGCACCTTGTCCTCACCATCTTGCCCAGTTTTCTGCTTTTTTGGTGTACTCGTCAGCGTCCTGCCCTCCTCTGGCTGGGTAGCCGCAGCGGTACTGTCGACCGGCAGCGAGGGCGAGTTATCCTTCTCGCGAGTCATCCTCTCGCCTCCTGAGATGTTCTGCATCATCGTGGCAATGTATTCCATCATGGCTGGATTTCCCTTCTCTTTCACCTCTGTAGACATGTCAGGTTGGGGTTGTTGTGTCACACGTGGTTGTAGTTTACTTCTGTTGCCGTTGCTCCTACTCGTACTAGAATTAGCATCAGATGCAAAGCTGAGTCCTTTAAAGACAGCCGGGTTTCCCTTAGCACGCACTGTACCAGACTGTTGCGTATACCGCCTAAGTGGTGAGCAACGCAGCCGGCCGTCGTAGTTCCCGTCGGGTGTGATCACCGGCCGTCCCGCGTCCGGCCTAGGTCCACCGATCGCCGGCGCACCTCTGTTCTGGATACCCACTGGGACAGCAGCAGCCGCGGCGAAGCTCTCTGTGAGGCCAGTCTCGGATCCACCAGTGTCCGGCTTCGGGCGGGCAGCGTCCGCAAAGGGAGCCCCTTGATCGCCCCCACCGTCGACTAGTTTCCCCTCCTCCGCACCAAGCAGGATCGCTACAGCTTGCGACTTTAACGCCATCCCGGCCGGTGGACTACCCCCTTGAAGACGATCTGGCGGCTTGGTTCGATCTGGTGGTAAGCGAAGATTGATGGCTTGGTGTTCCTTCCTCTCGCCGCCTTCTGGATGCATAGTCATATCGGGGGGAGAAAGCTTGTGTTCGGGGTTAGGGATTGTGACATCGCCAGACTCCAACTCCTGAGACTCCTGATCGATTGGGGCTCTGAAAACCTGATGGGACTTAGCGGACAGGGCCGCCACGGGGTCGTAGTGCGACTTAGCGGACAGGGCCGCCACGGGGTCGTAGTGCGGGAGGACCTCGCACACGACACGGGGATTGGCAGAGGCCAGGGCCTCGCCGGACTGGGGGGGGGGGCGGCATGGCCGCCGCCGCCGCTTGGTGATCGCCAGGGTCACGAAACCCTAACATCGCCGCTTGAGTATAACGACTCAGGAGAAAGATCATCTTATCTCATTTATTATTGATGTTGAGAATTTCAATATCAATTATGAAACTCCTCCACATTATGGTCAATACGTGCCACTAGTGCACGTGTTGAACTACGGTAACATCCATGGAGATGGCATGGTAAGATTTTTTACTATTACGACATCAGTGCATCTTTTGCATACATTCTTCTAAAGCTAAACTACATTGCTAACTAAGTTATTATTATGTTCTTCAACAGAAAATCCCGAAGGATTGTGTGCCTCATCTGATGTTTACGAAAGGTCGCATTGATGTTATTAGATTACGGCCAAGTCCGCCTCGGGTTCACCATTGTTCATACAAGATTTCTCAAACCGATGAAGACATCACAATCAAAGAATGGAAAAAGTTATGAATAATGAAAGAGAGCTACTTGGAAGCAACATTGTGCGAAGCGCACGAATTGGAGATAGGATAATCTCCATTCTTCATAATGGAGAGTCAGGGGCTATGTTGTTTTATGCTATTTTACCTTAGAGAGCGTAGCAGGTCCTAGCTAATACTCATGATCATGTGCTAAGAACAATTAACTAGGGTTGGTTATGACTACGATGATGATGAGTATGACTTGTTATTATGATAACGAGTAGAAGTTGTTAGATGACTATATATGATGATGATGATGAGTATGACTTGTTATTATGATAACGATGATGAGTTATTATTATGCTGATGATGCTGAGTTGTTATATGAGCATGATGAGTTATTATATATATCAGTGGGTGAAATAAACGTGCATTAGATTCAAGTGGAGGCAACATGGTGCATATCAAAAGTAATACTAATCCAAACTTGATCACTTTAGTTTGGATTAGTAGTACTTTCGATCTGCACCATGTTGCCTCCACTTGAATCTAATCCACTTGAATCTAATCCATGTTGCCTCCACTTGAATCTCCTTATCTAGAATGAGCTATTTTAGGTCTTCAGATCTGCACCATGTTGCCTCCACTTAATAGCAGCAGCGCCTCTTTTCAGAGCCTATGAAATAGCTCATTCTAGATAAGGAGATAAATATATTAGGACAATCTGAAGACCTAAAATAGAACAAAATTTTGAAGTGCGTTGGAGATTGTTGAGTTGCTACTAATAATTGCTACAAGAAAAAGAGGGAACTTATCAAACTGTGGGTGAAAGGTAAGAGCCTGAATCATGACCTCTCTATGATCATTTTCATCAAAATATTCATAACTTCATGCTATCTGAATCATCCAACGACTAGTAAACGAAGTTGAGCGGATGCTAATCAGGTAAAGATCCACGTCACAGGCTACACTCAATTGAGGTGCGTTTCATAACTAATCATTAACCATATCAAGTCTAGAAGTAGGTTTTGGAGACACGCTCCTTTGTGTAGCAACAATCATATGTAGCCATAGGTGGAGCAGAAGCACCGGTCTTGGTAGCCGGTGGAGTTTTGATGTACATGTAGATGGGTTTGTCCGCGTCCTCGTACTGAACGTAGAGAAACTCCTCAAGCATGATCTCCGTCACCGACGGCACAAGGCACATCCCCAGGTACATGATACTGTTCTTGTAAAGGAACGAGGCCAAATCCGGCGACGGCTGCTCAAAAGCTGTTTCCTTTGGGAACGGGATAACCTGCGAAGCAAGAAGACGGCAATCAATTTACCCAGCTAGATGAGCCAGGGTGCAGATTCGGCCAGGGAGCAGTGATCCAAGTTTAGCTCCTCGTACCATCGCGACGACATCCCTAGCGCCGCGGCCAGCGGCGGGATCCGAGTGGAGGGGTCATGAAGCGCTGCTTGGGGATGGCGGCGACGAAGGTGTGGGACGCGGCGAGCGCGCGGGCGGGCAGAGAGGTGGAGGCGCGAGGAGTTAGAGGAGGGGAGGGCAGAGGGAGGGGAGAAGAGGGCGTCGGCGTAGATGACGGCGACCGCCTCCATGGCATGGCGGTTAGGGAGGAGCGGGCTGAGTTGGGGACGAAGACGTGGGTGGATAGCGACAAACCTCAGCGATTGAAATCGCCCGACCAGATAGAACCTGCCCCATGCGCGCGGCCGTTCGGGCGATATCGTGCGGCCAGCGTGCGGCCGCTCGCGAACGCCAGATAGTGCGCGTGCGCTTTCTAGTATTTAGGGGAAAAGAAAAGGGGAAAGCCAACCAATCACCGCACCACCCTCTCATGGCGCAGAAACCAATCACCGCACTACCCTGTGACGACACGGACAAGAGAACAACGCCAATACGCAACGAGTTTTTCCACTGAGCACTGTTCCCAGTCCGACGTGGCGGTGATGACGTGGACAGGCCGAGCGGGCGCTCCTTCTTCGTAGCTTATTGTGTTTGATGTCGTGATCACTCGAAAAAAGGGACGAGAAAAAAACGTTTTTTTAGGGGGACGAGAAAAAAACGTGAGGCCTAGTCGCTGGTGCAGGCTGTCAGGGATAGTTCTCTGGGCCCGTGGGCTCCTGCTGGGCACCACACCTTTACCGGGAATTTCCTACCCCGATCCTATCCCGCGCGCTGGTTATATGTGGGAGCTCCTATGTGACGCTCCTTGTGTCGAAGAGTCGACGTTTCGCACCAGGGTGGCACATCTGGGCCGGCCCATTTTGCTTTCAGGAGATTAAAAAAAGCGAAAAAAGGAGGCTGCAAGTGTTGGGATTCGAACCGTGACTTAACGGTGTTGTGCGCGCTGTGCTAGCCGCTGTGGCCAACTAGCTCTTGTGACTGATGCGCAACGCTACACTAAAAGAAAGAAACGACAGCGATAAAACTTGACATCTGCTAAAAAATCCCAAAAACAAAAATTCCTAGTGAGCGATCGAAGCGAGCACCTCCTGCTAGGGAACCAGGTCGCTAGCGACTATAATTCCTGCGAATTTGTGTCTAAAATTGCAACCCGGTGTATATGAACTATAAATCTGCAGCAGATTCAAGCATTTTTAAAATTTTGAACATGATTCCTTTTTGAAAAATTAAATATTTTGTGAAACGAGAACATTTTCAAAATTGTGTAAAAAAATTAAAACCTCGAACATTTCATGAAAACACGAACATTATTTGGGATTCTCAAACATTTTCTTGCAAAAAAAAGGAAAGAAATTGCAAACAAGACCATTTTTCGAAATTAGGAACAATTTTCTAAAAAAGACAGACATTTTTTGAGAAACAGGAACAAAAATTGAAAAACAAGAACATTTCTCAAAATTAGGAACAACTATTTCAAAACTCAAACATTTTTCGAAATTCCCCGAACATTTTTTCAAATTTGCAAAAAAATTTGAAAACTTAAACATTTTTGAATTTGTGAACAAATTTGGAAAGCTAGAACATTATTTGAAATTCCCAAACATTTTTTAAATTTGTGAACAAATAAAATTCCCATAACTTTTCTTGAATTTCGGAACAAATTTTCAAAACATGAACAGTTTTCTAATTCATGAACAAAATTAGAATTTGGGAAATTTTCTGAAGTTCCCAATCATTTTTTGAATTTGAGAACAAATTTTCATAACGTGAACAGTTTTCTAATTCGTGAACAAAATTAGAAATTGGGAACATTTTCTGAAGTTCCCGAACATTTTTTGAATTTGCCGACAAATTTTTGAAACATGAACACTTTTAAAATTTGCGAGCAAAATTTTGAAAATACAAACATTTTTTGAAATTCCCAAAAATTGTCGAATTTGTGAACAAAAATTTTAAACGCTAATTTTTAAAAAATATCTGAGAATTTGTTGAAAAAGAAAAATAAAGTTGAAAAAGTAAATAAAAAAGAAAGACAAGAAAAAGAGAAACAGAAAAAGGAATAAAAAAGAAAAAGAAAAGAAAAGTGAAAAACGCAAAAGAAAAAGGATAGAAAAGAAAAAAAACAAAAAAACAAAAAAGAAACAGAAAAAACCAGTTCAGGAACCTTCTAAAAGGTTCCAAAACCGGCTGGAACCTTCCAGAAGGTTATGCGTCAAATAGGAAAAACCCCGGTTATAGGTTATTTCGCCAACCTGTGAACACCCCCCTCCGCCCTGGGCCCGCGGCCCATTTATTTTTCTTTTCTTTTTTCGTAACCTTAAAAATATGGGTATGTGACGTGATTCGAACTCCACACCTCATGCTTTAGTTCAAACTGCACTAACCAAGTGGCATACCTTACATGTTGTGGCTATTTTACTTCTTTTTCTTGTTCATTCAAATGTAACGCTAAAAAAACGCAACGATTTCCCTGTTCGGTTTTTTCTGTTTTGTTTGGCCGGTTTTTTCTCTTTCTTTTTTCATTTTATTTTTCCATTCTTAAAATTCGCGAAGTTTTTTAAAATCATGAATTTTTTTTAAATTCGTGAAGTTTTCAAATTCATGCCCATTTTCATAAATTGACAAACATTTTTCAAATTCATGAAAAAAAATTCAAAACCCGCGAACTTTTTTCAAATTCATGATTTTTTTCTTTTTAAAAATGAAGAACTTTTTCCAAATCCGCGATCAGGAGACCGACCGCCCCGGGGGCGGCGCGGAGCGGAAGCGGCGGGCGGCGGCTAGGGTTTGGATCGGTTAGGCTGATACCATGTTAGAAGGGATAGAGAAGGAATTGGTGTAATCGTTGATGTATCGCTTGAGCCTCGTGGGCATATATATAGGAGTACATGATCTTCTTGGAGTACAAGACAAGATAGAATACTTCCTAGTCTATCCTATATTTCCAATCTAATCACGATACTCAACAATACTGAACGCCTGCTAGCAATATGACAGGGAGATTGTATACATGATTGATCATGACAAGTTGATGCTAGCACTACATCTTTCTCTCAAGCAAGAGACTGCCTTCTCCACAGAGGGCGGATTGCTGAGATGACGACTGACGAGTCTGCTATGGAAAACTGTTCAACAATCTGGAATTGGCCGCGAATAACAGATCTAATAACCAGACATACCTGCTGATTTGGACCTTTAACTTTGTTGAGATTGCCCTTTGACTTGAAATTCCAAACGGCACTCATGGCACTTCATCAATGGTGAACTTACATGTGGCTTCAAAGCGGAGGAAGATGCTCGCAAGCTATCAATCATGGTGGAGGGTGGGAATAGAGGCCCAAGAAAGAAAAAGAAAATGGTTGCTAAAAAAACCATTTTAAGGCCTTGTATACATTCTATGGGATGCAAATTATCTAACAGATAAGGGTGGGAAGGATTCGCGCCAATAACCAAAATCTGATACCTAGTTCCATGTGCACTAAAAAAAACTGCATGTGTACTCTGGTCCAGATATTACGTTTCAAAGTGCCAACAACCTAAATGTAGCCTCACTAGAGTATTTACAGGCGGGCTACACAAACACCCCATATACGTCGTGACCCAAGCAGGCTCCTCAAACAGGCATTATATATACGTCTGGACTGACCATCACCCCTCATATCCAACCAAAATGTGGGTTGGATATGGGGAGGCCTGGACAGACCCGGGCGCATCCGCCGCGTCAGATCCAACAGGCAGGACCCACCACAATTTGCACCAAATCCCCCCGGCCTTGCCGGACGAGTCATTTGCATCTCCTCTCTTTTCCCTCCCCCGCCCCGGCACCTCAAGTATTACTTCCTCGAGTGAAATTCCGCATCATTTATTCCCCGTCACAAATATTAATAATATGAATAATTCCAGATTAAGTTAAATAAATAATAACCATGTTGAATAAATGTTGAAAGCCACTTAAATATCCAACAGTGCGTTGTTCGTCCAGCCGATCAACTCGCCGGAATAAGCTAGCCTAGCTAGTACGTGCTAGCTAGCTAGACACAACGAGGAAGGATCAATCCAGCTCCCTGTGTGCCTGTTTCAGTGAACGTACGTGTTGTCGTATACGCTCGGTCGGCCGGAAGGAATCGGCCGCGCTAGCTTGTACGAGCATATTGTCGGAAAGTACTCCACGGTTGCGTCGTCTAAGATCGGGCCTGTGCCAACAAGCTCCTCCTCGATCCACATCGAAGAGTTCTGGCGGCGGTCTTGCGCTAAGATGGAGGCCGCTATATATGCCCCGTCTTCCCTTCTTCGTGTCCGCGTGCACGCGGGCGGGCTCACTAGCTCGATTAAACTTCCGCGGTTTTGCCCTGCACCAGTGCTGTTCGTTCCGGCAGAGCCACGACCCACGAAGCTCCAAGCTACTGGCAAAACTCCAAATCATCTTCTTTGCCAGTGAAAGGTCCGTTTGTGTAATGCATTTCTTTATATACTAATGGTAGCTCGAGATATCTACAATCGGTTTGGATGACGGTCCAGTAATAGGTTAGGTGTTTAGTCATCTAGTCCTGTTTTCGTCGGTTGTGGCAAATTTTATCTTTATTTATTTTTGAGCTTCGAGTGAGCTTGTATCTCGTCGCAGACCTTTTGGACTTTTCGTTTAATAATATGGCTGCATGCATGCAGAGGCCGGGATAATCCTCCTTTTCAAAAAAAAAAAAATCTATAATTTTTTCTTGGCACATGCAGTTGGTTAGGAGGACAGGGACGAAGATGGCCAGCGATGGTGGTGAGTACGAGCCTTCAACAGATGTGACGTCGATGCTATCGGGTGGATAGATTAAGTATAGGATTGATCCTAACCTGTGCTCACAGATAAGCGAGACAACAAATAGCTTTACACATACGCGGCCGAAGGCTGAGTTAAGGAAAATGGAAGAAAACAGAACGATCGAGATGGAGGGGAGAAGAAAATGAGACGAGTGTGTGTGTGTTGGTTCTTCAATTCACTCTCTCATGCTTCAAACGGAATGTAGGAGACGATGAGAAGGCAATGGCGAAGAGATAAGAGTCATAGGGTGTGTTTGTTTGGACTCCTGGAGCAGCTTCTACAGCTTCTAGCCCAAAAGAGCCGGAGCCCAAACAAACAGGTTGTTTTAGCGCTGGCTCCACGCAGCCCTCTCGTGGAGCGCTCCTGAGAAAACATGTAGAAGCCGCAGCCCAAAATTCGAGATTCTGCTCCTCGCAGCCGGCTCCAAAGTGGCCAATGACTGATTAGCCCTCCCGCAAAATCACATAATACAGACGACACTAGTAGAAAAAGGGACATTAGTCCCGGTTCGTAAGGGCCTTTAGTCCCGGTTGGGCAACCGGGACTAAAGGCCCCCGTTTTTAGTTCCGGTTGTGTTACGAACCGGGACTAAAGGGGCTCCACGTGGCCGCTATGGAGCGCTCAGGCAAGAGGACCTTTAGCCCCGGTTGGTAACACCAACCGGGACTAAAGGCCTCCACGCGTCAGGCGCTGCCAAGCGCTGGGGTTTAGGGTTTTGGAGGGTTTAGGGGTTTCATTTTGTGTTTCCCTTTTCTTTTTGTGTTTACCATTCAATTCTTTTTCATTTAGGGTTTTCATTTTTATTTTATGTTTTCCATTCAACTCGACGCTACCACATATAGCAATGAAGGAACCATTACACAACATCGTCATGAATATAGAGAAGTGACCTCTTTCTTCGTGCTTGGTCGAACAACAAGTTTTCGTATATATATTCGACGCTACTATATATAGTACACGTTCATGCATATATACAATATAATATCTCTTACGATCCCTAATATCTAATTACCAAAATTTCCTACCAATTCCCGATGGTATTCTCCGGTTTTAGATATGACCTCTTCAAGTAAGAATCCCGCCAATTCCTCTTGAATTGCCTTTACGCGATCCTTTGGTAGGAGATCGTCCCGCATCCGTTCGATCTAATTTAAAAAAGGGGGTCAATATATATGAATGAAACTCAACACAATTGATGGTAATAAAATAAAATTGTGAATATTGTTTACGTACTTCAAGTTTTTCTAAAATTCTGCCCTTCTCACAGGTCATCTGGCGAATGAACTAGCAAACGTAGTATCCACATAAATTATTCCCGTCTCCCTGCCTCAAGCACTTTACGAGAATAGAGTTCAATCAAAATAATAATCAAGCATGATAATGGTATTGAAACTAGAATCAAAGAGATGCGCGGACCTAGCTAGTACTACTTACATTGAGTTGTCGAAATTGCAGCTCCTTTTTCCATTCACCCCTAACCTTCTTGGTGAACCGTTTCCAAACCCTGCCCAGCAAAGAAAATAAATAAATGAGTTATTAATTACTTGATATCAAGAAATGAACGAAAGTTGCCGATATAGTGCGATAATGATTGAAATTACCTCTGGAGCAGTTCACTCAGGTCCGCCCACATCTTAGGGTCTTTACGTTTCGAGTCCATGACAAGTACTACTCCTGCGTCAACCTGAATGACTAGCAGAATAAAGTGGAATCTGCGCACGCATAACTCATCAATTACACTTAACATCGAGTAAGCGAAACATAATGTGTACAAGACAGTAACACTCACCTGAAGTTGTAAGGAAATAGTATTTCCCTTCTAGTTTGTTGTTTAATTAACGCCGTTAGCAAGTTATCCTCTGTGTCCTTGGCGTGATTTTTTACCGTATATTCATGTATGTTATTTGGGTTATGAACCCAATGTCATAGATTTGTTCTCTTTTGCATTCGAGAATCTTCAGTCTGCATAATATAGTGAGGATAATTATAAATGCAATGAACGAACTGAGCTAGAGACTTAATTACAGAAATAATACTTACAGACAATAGCAACTGACGATAGATTTGTCGATGACATCTTGATTGTATAACTGAAATAATTCTTCAAATTCAATGTTTATCTCCTCGTTTCCACTGAAGTAATGCTCATCTCTAATTCCCACCATGAGCCAGTTGCTCCCTTCCTTTGAGGCTTCCATGTACCACTCATGTAATCTTCGCATTTGTGTTGGTAGAAGCCGGACCTCCTCAGGTCTGAAGAGAGGCTTCCCGTGCTGGTATCTGTATGCTAAATCAGCCGTGGGGAACTCTACGTCGCCTAAGTATTGACCAAGAGTGAAACCAAGATCATGGGCCGCTACCTCCGGAACATAATCGATATCGGAAAACACTTTGAGCAAGGGGGCACGATTGGTTTTTCTGTTCTCCGAGCTGGGGAATTGTTTCCCCCTTGCACTACTACTTCCTGACCGCTGCCGATGTTCTTTATGTGACTTCATAATAGAGCGGTCATAGTTTGATGGCAGCGAAGACGGTGGTCGCGTAAGGTTTCCAAGAAACTGCTTCGCTTTTGTCGGATCTATTTTCTCCTTTGGCTCGGGCCGTTTCGGTGCAAGCTGGCGTTTCACATCGGCATCCACGACCTTCTTGGTTTCCTCATCAGTCAGTTCGTATGGTGACTTGGCAGGAGCCTCCTTGACGCTGTTCCTTGTACCTGCTCTGGATTTCTTCGCAGTTGTAGTACTAGCTGCCGGAGCGGCGGTTCTCTTCCGTATATCCACCCGGGGCTGAGGCGGCGGAGGCGGCGGAGTCTGCTGAGGCGGCAGAGACGGCTGAGGCGGCGGAGGCGGCGGAGTCTGCTGACGCGGCGGAGACGGCTGAGGCGGCGGAGGCTGCGAAGGCGGCTGATGCGGCGGAGATAGAGCTGGATTGCTACTCTGAGGAGTCGATAGCCTTGGCGTCCAATGTGGAAGCACGATGTGTTCCTTTTTCCATAGAACGTGCTTTTCCTCCTCCCTGACACAGCGACGTACCACCTCCTCGGGGGCCGGCTCCCTCTGCACCGATAGTGGCCCACGCGACCGCCACCAAAGAAGCTCCGGGTCGACGACGAGACCCCGATTCCTCACCAAGCTGCGCGCCCCGGAAGGTAGCACCTCCCAGTGCCAGCCCGGCGGAGCCCAGTCCCGGACATGGCGCCTCTCAAACTGGTTGTCGCCGCCAATTCGACGACGAGGATGCGGGCCGGGCATCGTCGCCGAGAACAAATTCCTATGAAAACAAATCAGGTCTATTTCTCGTTCATTGTGAGACGTTGCTCCGGCTCGCCTTTATTTCATTGTTTGCATCAGATTTCTTTAATTTTTCTTTTTTTTCTCTCACCACATGTCTATATTTTTTATACACCTATCAAATACACGATTCACATTTTTGATGGTAGTTCCACATTCAAAGTATTAGAAATGTTAAATCCTAATGAACAAGTTACCATTTTTTCTCAAATATCTATTTTTTAGCAAGACCATCAAGTGTCAAAAAATATTTCATCATTATTTTTGTAGCAAGACCATCATGAACAAAAAACCACTCATCATGATCTTAATTTGACACTATTTTCATCTCATCAAGTTGACACTATTAAATCATCAACAAAACAATCTATCTAACTATCATCTATCTATCAATCATCTATCTAACTATCATCTATCTAACTATCATCTATCTATCTAACTATCAAATTAAGCACACTACTATCCTCTGCAAAATCATGAAAAAAAACAGAAAAAATATGCCTAGGGAGGGGAAGGAGGGAGGAGGCCGTACCGAACGGGGAGCGGCCGGAGAGGAAGCGGCCGGTGACGGAGAGGCCGGCGACGGAGGCAGCCGACGCCAGAGGGGCCGCGCGGGAGGCGGAGCGCGGCCGCCGCTGCTGGCCTTGCTACGGCGGGACGAAGAGGGTGGCGGCGGTGAGAGGGTGGTGACGGCGGAGGGTGGCCTCGAGCCGAAGCGGGCGTGGGCGGCCGTGGCGGTGGTGGTGGCGACGGCGGCGGGATCTGTTTCGCGTGAAAATGGAGGAAGATTGGGGGAGGGAGATTAAATACAGCGAGGCCTTTAGTCCCGGTTGGAGCCACCAACCGGGACGAAAGGGTGTTTACTCCCGGTTGGTGGCTTCAACCGGGACTAAAGGTAGGCCTTTAGTCCCGGTTGGAGCCACCAACCGGGGCTAAAGCTATTTTTGGCCGCGGCCGAAAGGGCGCGAAGGTTAGGCCTTTAGTCCCGGTTGGAGCCACCAACCGGGACTAAAGCTATTTTTAGATTAAAAAACAGTAGCATACATGCCTAGTTTTGATTTTATTCTTTTTACTATTAAAGTTTTACAAAAAATAATTTATGAAAATTTTAGTTGGATTAACTTTACTTTAGATCAGAAACAATTTGTATTATTAGTTGATTTTTTTTATTTAATTCTAAGTTAATATTATTTTGATCATAACTAGAGTTTTATAAAAGCTTTTTAGTTGATTCTTTTTGCTATTGAAGAATATTATAAAATACTTTTTGTTAACCTAATAATGTTATATTTTCTTTTCTGTTAAGTTATTAGTTTAGTATTTTTCTTTGCTGCTAAGTTTTATTTAGGACAAAAACTATTTTTGTTATTTGTAGTTAAGTCTTACAGTTCCCTTAGGAGTTTTTATTTGGATTTCCTTGAAGTTTTGTTTTGCTTTCTATTTGCCTTTTCTTATTTTTTTTCTTTATTGCTTTATTCATTGATTGTATTTTGATTGCTAGAATGCTTGCTAGAGTGAATGCTTATATGAATGCAATGTTTGATTATATAGATTTTCATCAGAGAGTGATAAATAGTTCTATCAAGTTATTTCTGAGAGCGATATAAATCTTCAGCAACTAATACCAGTCAAGTTCATTTTGACCATATGTTCAGACCAGTGATTCTAGATCAAAGCCATCATCAGAATAGTTGTCTACCATAACTATGGCTTGCAACCCAGAATCAAAGATGCAAATTATTCGGTTATCTTGTATATGCCGAACAGTTACTTGAACAATCCTACCATCTGATATGTTGTCCTCAGTTTCACCAGAAAGCAACCAGAACTCCTCATATGGACTTGGCTCGGCATAAGGGGTCCTCCGATCAGAGAAACCACACAGTAGCTCCAACTTTATGTCATACAACGTTTCTCTCTTATCATCTCCGATGCTTCTGTTGTATTCATCTATGTCAAGACGTTTAAGCCATGTCTATATTAACCTTGTTATTTTCTATGGAGCCACCAACCGGGACTAACCGCGTATAATCAACCTTGCAAAATACATTGTGAAATAATTACAAATCAGAAAAATACGTGACTGTTTTTTGATTTTTTTTTGAATTGTTTATGCCGATTTCAAAATGCGGTCAAAACGGGGGGCATGACCGGTGATAGCTAGGGGTGGAATCTTGCAAAACTTGGTACTGAAATCACTACAACTGGTGAGGGTGTATGGCCTATGCCTGTCAACCTCAAGCGGCTTATTTGGAATGCTCAGAAGACAATCATATTTTGTTTGGACATAATTGCATTGATTAACTCCTCTACATAATTAAAATACTAAAATGATAGGAATAATTGAAAATTCATAACTTAATAAATAATTATTCAAAAATCATGTTTCAAATGCCAAAACACATATATACCCTAACTCTTACAAAGATTCCCTCCGGTTTGTCCGAAGTGGGACTTTCCAGCTATAAGTCCGGAAACTCACTAGAGAGAAAGTGATGACGGTGAAGCCGGTCACATCCCAGAGTGGGATCTAGGGGTATAAAACTTTTTCTTCGCGTGTGTCCCTTGCTTATGATTGAGCCGTAACCATGAAGAATCTTCATCATTTAACATGATGCTTGGGTCAGTCTTCACTGTGAAGGGAGGAATTTCATCAAACTTTTCATAATCTTCTGACATGTCTGTCTTGTCCTCCACTCCCACGATGTTTCTTTTCCCTGAAAGAACTATGTGGCGCTTTGGCTCATCGTATGATGTATTCGCTTTCTTATCTTTTCTTTTTCTCGGTTTGGTAGACATGTCCTTCACATAGAAAACCTGCGCCACATCATTGGCTAGGACGAATGGTTCGTCTGTGTACCCAAGATTGTTGAGATCCACTGTTGTCATTTCGTACTGCGGGTCTATCTTTACCCCGCCTCCTGTCAGATTGACCCATTTGCACCGAAACAAAGGGACCTTAAAAGAAGGTCCATAGTCAAGTTCCCATATCTCCTCTATGTAACCATAATATGTGTCCTTTTCCCTATTGGTGTTTGTTGCATCAAAGCGGACGCCACTGTTTTGGTTGGTGCTCTTTTTATCTTGGGCGATCGTGTAAAATGTATTCCCATTTATCTCGTACCCTTGGAAAGTCAATACAGTCGAAGATGGTGTCCTGGCCAACAAGTACAACTGATCTCCAACAGTGGTGTTATTCGTGAGATGTGTTTGCAACCAACCGCCGAAAGTCGCCATGTGTGCATGTGTAATCCAGTCGTCAGACTGCCCCGGGTTCTTGGAGTGTACAATATCCATGTGTTCCTCGATATACGGGGCCACCAAGGTAGAACTTTGTAGAACTGCGTAGTGTGCTTGAGTGAAAGAATGCCCGTCCCTACATATTACTGAATTCTTTCCTAGCGTGCCTTTTTCACTCAGTCTCCCCTCATGCCGCGATTGAGGAACACCAATCGGCTTAAGGTCAGGAATAAAGTCAAAACAAAACTCAATAACCTCCTCTGTTTCATGGCCCTTGGAGATGCTTCCTTCTGGCCTAGCACGGTTATGAACATATTTCTTTAAGACTCCCATGAACCTCTCAAAGGGGAACATATTGTGTAGAAATACAGGACCCAGAATGACAATCTCTTCGACTAGGTGAACTAGGACGTGCGTCATAATATTGAAGAAGGATGGTGGGAACACCAACTCGAAACTGACAAGACATTGGACCAAATCATTCTGTAACCTTGGTACGATTTCTGGATCGATTACCTTCTGAGAAATTGCATTGAGGAATGCACATAGCTTCACAATGGCTAATCGAACATTTTCTGGTAGAAGCCCCCTCAATGCAACCGGAAGCAATTGCGTCATAATCACGTGGTAGTCATGAGACTTTAGGTTTTGGAATTTTTTCTTTGCCATATTTATTATTCCCTTTATATTCGACGAGAAGCCAGACGTGACCTTGATACTGCTCAGACATTCAAAAAAGATTTCCTTCTGTGCTTTGGTAAGAGCGTAGCTAGCAGGACCTTGATACTAATTTGGATGCATGCCATCTTTTTCGTTCATACGTTGCTGGTCCTCCCGTGCCTCCGGTGTATCTTTTGTCTTCCCATACACGCCCAAGAAGCCTAGCAGGTTCACGCAAAGATTCTTCGTCACGTGCATCACGTCGATTGCAGTGCGGACCTCTAGGACTTTCCAATAGGGTAGCTCCCAAAATATAGATTTCTTCCACATGGGTGCGTGTCCGTTAGCGTCATTCGGAACAGATTGTCCGCCAGGACCCTTTCCAAAGATTACTTTTAAATCCTTGACCATATCAAATATATCATCACCAGTACGGTGGGCAGGCTTCTTACGGTGATCTGCCTCACCTTTGAAATGCTTGCCTTTCTTTCTTAAGGGATGCCTGATCGGAAGAAATCGACAATGTCCCGGGTACACATTCTTCTTACATTTATCCAAATATATACTTTCAGTCTCATCTAAACAGTGCGTGCATGCATTGTATCCCTTGTTTGTCTGTCCTGAAAGGTTACTAAGAGCAGACCAATCATTGATGGTTACAAACAGCAACACTCGTAGATCAAATTCCTCCTATTTGTGCTCATCCCACACACGTACACCTTTTATATCCCACAACTGTAAAAGTTCTTCAACTAATGGCCTTAGGTACACATCAATGTCGTTGCCGGATTGCTTAGGGCCTTGGATGAGCACTGGCATCATAATGAACTTCCGCTTCATGCACAACCAAGGAGGAAGGTTATAAATACATAGAGTCACAGACCAGGTGCTATGACTGCTGCTCTGCTCCCCAAAAGGATTCATGCCATCTGTACTTATATCAAACCATAAGTTCCTTGCGTCATCTGCAAACTCCGGCCACTCTCTCTCGATTTTTCTTCACTGCGACCCATCAGCGGGTACTCTCAACATCGCATCTTTCTTATGTTCTTCTTTGTGCCATCGCAACAACTTGGCATGCTCTTTGTTTCTGAACAGACGTTTCAACCGTGGTATTATAGGAGCATACCACATCACCTTGGCAGGAACCCTCTTCCTGGGGCCCTCGCCCTCAACATCACCAGGGTCATCTCGTCTGATCTTATACCGCAATGCACCGCATATCGGACATGTATTCAAATTCTCGTACTCCTCACCGCAGTAGAGGATGCAGTCATTAGGGCATGCATGTATCTTCTGCACCTCTAATCCTAGAGGGCAGATAACCTTCTTTGCTTCGTACGTACTGTCACACAATTCGTTATCCTTTGGAATCTTCTTCTTCATTATTTTCAGTAACTTCTCAAATCCCTTGTCAGATAAACCATTCTCTGCCTTCCATTGCAGCAATTTCAGTGTGGTACCGAGCTTTGTGTTGCCATCTTCGCAATTTGGGTACAACAATTTTTTGTGATCCTCTAACATGCGCTCCAACTTCAACTTCTCCCTTTCACTTTCGCATTCTCTCTGTGCATCAACAATGGCCCGGCGAAGATCATCAGCGGGCACATCTGGTGCCTCTTGATCTTCAGCTTCCCCCGTTGCAGTATCACCGTATTCAGGGAACATAGGATAGTTGTCATCATCCTCTTCTTCTTCATTGTCTTCCATCATAACCCCTCTTTCTCCGTGCTTGGTCCAACAATTATAGCTGGGCATGAAACCGGACTGAAGCAGGTGGGTGTGAAGGATTTTTGAGGAAGAGTAATCCTTCTTATTCCGACAAACAACACATGGATAACACATAAAACCATTCAGACTGTTTGCCTGAGCCACACCGATAAAATTATGCAGGCCCGTAATGTACTTGGCAGTGCGTCGGTCATCGTATATCCATTGCCGGTTCATCTACATTATATAATTAAGTATATCAAAAACCATTACAGAACATCATGAATAGAGAAATGACCAAATTAATACAAGTTCATCACATTAAAACCAAAGTACAGTAGTGATCAAATGTTATTACTGCAAAAATAAATACATAAAGTTCATACATAGTTCTCATAAAACAACATACAACTATCTAGAGCATCTAAAACATACATTGAAACTAACATACAACTATGTAAAACATTTAAATGCAACAACAAATGCTATCAAAATCGCAACTAAGGTAACAATTGATCCAACAGCATAATGATACCAAGCCTCTTTATCAATGGCATATTTTCTAATCTTCAAGCGCATTGCATCCATCTGGATCTTGTGTAAATCGACGACATCGGCAACATGCAACTCCAATTTCATCTTCTCTTCTTCAATTCTTTTTAATTTTTCTTTCAAATAATTGTTTTCTTTTTCAACTAAATTTAACCTCTCGACAAGAGGGTCAGTTGGAATTTCCGGTTCACATACCTCCTAGATAAAAATATCTATGTCAAGTTGGTCGGCATAATTGTCATAAACACTAAATGAAACAAATAGTTATAAAAGATAATATACCACATCCAAATCATAGACCGGACGAGAGCCGACGGGGGCGGATATCAAAACCATGGCACTATATAATAACAAACAATAATACAAGTAAGAAAATTATACAAGTAACTATCTAAATCATACAAGTAACAATTTTTTTTAAAAGATAAGAACAAGAGGCTCACCACGGTGGTGCCGGCGATGAGATCGGCGCGGGCGATCGACGACGGTGAGGACGGGGACGGGGACGGGACGGCACCCTACACATGTGCAAACTAAGTTAATTTGAGCTCAAATTGCATCTAAATCAAATAAACTCCCACATACACTCCTCCACCAAAACCCACAAATCACTCTACTTCTAGAGCATGAAATGAACTAAACTAGCAATGAGAGATGAAAGGATGAAGTTGCTAGCCTTTTAGAACACTTGGATAGTTGGTGCACCGCCAAATCTAGACAAATCTTGGGGAAAATGGAGCTTGGAGGTCGAGCTTGGAGGAAGAACAGAGGAGAAGAATGGATTGTGTGGCTCGGGCAAGAAATAGGAGAAAGCTTAAGTGTGGCTCGGGCACCTCATATCATGTTTGTTTTGTGTGAACTCAAGTGGCATCATGCTCGCAGGCATTTTATCGAACACCTCTTGTGCATAGGAAGGGAAAACAAACTAGCACACACCTCCCACCTTCTATGAGGAAAAAATAGAGGAGAGAACGGGCAGGGGCGAGGATATATATAGGCAAATTTTTAGTCCCGGTTGGGGTCTAAAACCGGGACTGAAGACAGACCTTTAGTCCCGGTTGGAGACACCAATCGGGACGAAAGGGTATCGCGCCTGTCCCGGTTGGTGTCTGCAACCGGGACTAAAGGTTCCATTCGAACCGGGAATGATGCCTGCCGAGCCCCGTCCGGCGTCCTAGCCGCTCGAACCGGGACTAATGCTCACATTAGTCCCGGTTCGTAACGCGACCGGGACTATTGCTCCGATCCGGCTAGAAAGAAAGCCCCCGTTTTCTACTAGTGCGAATTGCCCTTACCGGTTCGGTTATCCACCCTCCCTCCCCGTGCGACATAATCCCCATCTCCCTGAGCTAGGTTTCCTCCCTTTGCCGCCGCCCACGGCCGAGCTCCGGCTGGCGCTGTCCCCCTACCCCTGAGCTTCCCTTTCTCCTCCATGCCCAACGCTTGAGGTCACCTACGCCGCCGCCCACGGCCGAGCTCCGGCTGCCGCTGTCCCCTCACCCCTGAGATTCCCTTTCTCCTCCATGCCCAACGCTCGAGGCCACCTACGCCGCCACCCCGAGCAGAGTGCGTGTGCTCTGTGCCCCTCCCGACGACGTGCTCGCGATGGTGGTCTTCAAGACCAGTGTCGCGGACCCGCTCCTGGCCGTGCGTCGGCTTGCCGCGTGTGTGTGCGTGTGCGTGTGAGGCGGCGTCTGTCCAGCTGCATGATGCGTGTCCCGCCACCGATCCTGGTTTTGACCTTGTGCTATGCGTGTTAATGGCTGATGCTATGCGTACGTGGACACGTGGTGACGACGATGCACGCGTGTGATGCTTGTGCCACGCGTTGCTGCTAGCCGATTCCCGCGTGTGCTGCTATGTTGTGCTGGTGCGCGCTGTAAGTCCGTGCAAATTGCAAACTGCCCATCTTACTACTATGGATTTGGATGAAAGTTTTCTTAAAAAAAGTTTTTTTTGTAATATACAATTAGTAATCTATGATATGATGAGTTCAAATGTAGTGTCATGTCTAAATACACTATCTACACCATCAAACAAGGGCAAGTTCAGTTAAAATCGGTCAAAATGGTCGTCCGAAATGAAAACATCTCTTAAAAAAAGTCATTTGCAGCTACAGCAGTACATTTAACACTTTAACCCAATTTACGTAACAACTCAGGGTATTCTGGTCATTTCAGCATGTTTCTGCATAGCCGCAGCTGCTACAGCACAACTGCCAAACAACTGCATCTTAGCTTCAACCTTTCAGCCGCAGCTAGCAGCTACAGCTGTTTCTTCCAGCCGGAGCCGTTGCAGCTACAGCTGGAAAAGTTGGAGCCCAAACAAACACACCCATAATATGTGAAATACTCCCTCCGTCCCATAATGTAAGACGCTTTTTACATTATGGGACGGAGGAAGTACAATTCTTGATAAGAATATTGATAAAGCGGATTAGGGCCTGTCTTGACGGCAGGTACAATACAAAGGTAGTGAAGGAAACTAGGGTCTTACAATCTAGCCACACTAGCTTAATTATAAAACTCTCGAGTAAACACAAAACGACAGAAATAGATTTCCAGGAAGAATGCATATCTAAAAGGCGTCGGCCGACCAGTGTTCCTACATTAATTGTAGGATTGTAAGACTAGCTAGTAGTAGAGTTCCTCCTAGGTGCAGTCTCCACGCCGGCCAAGGCACTATAGAAGGCCGCAACCCAACTAACGATCTTCATACTGACGCTAGACACATGATATATTTCCTATACCGGGTTCATAATTGTGTGGTTCGTCTTTGTACTGCGGAGTATCTTATCTCTTGAACTACACACAGGGAACCTAGGTTGATGCCACATAACACGTTGGTGCAGTAAGGGCGTACAACATGTATCTCTTCCTGATGCCTCTCATTCCCAAGGGGAATCAATGTAAGAAATCGAGGACCCATGGCATGGTGTAGGCCTTAGTGTAAGGCTTAATTGATTGGTTGGAAAGTGATCTATTTTACTCTCATAGAGATATGGCAGCTGAGTAAATTAGTAACTAAGAGATGGATGGGGATGCAGCACGAGCAAGAGTCTCGTATATAAGAGATGGATTTCAGATGTAGAGGCCGGGGGCAATCCTTCTTTTCGAAAAAAATAAGAGATGGATGCATAGAAAGGGAGAAGACAATGTTAATTTGTCATGAGGTGGAGTTGTCACCTGGAATTAATATCACGAGATTACCCAGTGGTGCAGGTGGATTGATGGTTGTGTGGGACAGTTATACATATATATGATGCACCACTATGAAGATGCATGTACTCTCTTGCAAAGATGCATGCAAGTCATAAGATAGTACATGAAATTCTAACACCTAGTCAACTACATATGTAGACAACCCATTGTTACAAAGTTTGAGAGGTCATTGAAAATAATAAAACAAAACAAAAGCAACGAGGAATAACACACTGACCACCAAAAGTTAATCACTAAATATTACAAGTCTCTGTTCGGGGCGCCGGATGAAGGGAATTTTACCCTCGACGAGACCCATACAGATAATATTCCACAAGTCTCGGCAGAAGAGAACAAATATCCTCAGTTCCTGACGACACCATTCTCGGAAGAGGAGGTGAAAGCTGCAGTGTTCCAAATGGAACATAACAAAGCTCCAGGCCCTGATTGCTTCCTCGCAGAATTCTATCAGAATTTCTGGGAAGTCATCAAGACTGACCTTTTGGAGTTCTTTAACTGTTTTCATGCCGGCCAACTTGAGTTATTTAGGCTTAATTTTGGCGAGATGATGTTGTTGCTGAAAATTAAGGAGGCTGGGCGGATCTAGCAATTTAGACCCATATGTCTCCTTAATGTCAGCTTCAAGATATTCACCAAAGTGGCCACTAATCGACTCAATATGGTTGCATACCATGTCGTCCGACCATCTCAAACGGGTTTTATGCAAGGAAGAAATATACTCGATGGAGGAGTGATCCTTCATGAGACCGTTCATGAGATGCACCGAAAAAACATGAGTGGAGTAGTTTTCAAGATTGATTTTGTAAAGGCATATGATAAGGTCAAATGGTGCTTCCTTCAAAAGGCCCTAAGAATGAAAGGGTTCTCCGATAAATGGTGCCAGTGGATCCAAAATTTTGTTACTGGAGGTAGTCAATGATGATGTAAGCCATTACTTTCAAACGAAAAAAGGATTACGTCAGGGTGACCCCATGTCTCCAATGTTATTTAACATTGTTGGTGATATGTTGGCTATTCTGATTGAGCGCGCCAAGCAGGACGGTCAGATTGCAGGAGTAGTGCCACACCTCGGGGATGGTGGCCTCTCCATTTTGCAATATGACGATGTTACGATTCTTTTTATGGAACATGACGTAGACAAGGCTCAAAACCTGAAACTCTTGCTTTCGGTGTTTGAGCAAATGTCGGGCCTTAAAATTAACTTCCATAAAAGCGAATTCTTCTACTTTGGAGAAGCCTATGAGGCGGCGGCTGATTATGATGACCTGTTTGGTTGTGCTCAAAGTCAATTCCCGATTAAATATTTGGGAATTCCGATTCATTATCGCCGTCTCACTAATGCGGAGTGGAAACATGTAGAGGAGCGTTTGGAGAAACGATTGAGCAGTTGGAAAGGCAAGTTGCTCTCTGTTGGAGGATGGCTGGTCTTGATCAATTTAGTCCTCACAAATATGGTTCTCTGTATGCTTTCTTTTTTTCAACTCCCAAGAGGGGTCTTGCAAAGGATGAATTATTTCAGATGTAAATTCTTTTGGCAAGAAGATAATGAAAAGAAAAAATACGGGCTGACAAAATGGAGCGTGGTTTGTAGGCCGAAACACCAAGGTGGTCTTGGCATTCATGACCTTCAGGTCAAGAATGACGCCTTACTTAGTAAATGGTTGTTCAGACTTCTTACTGAGGATGGTGTTTGGCAAACCTTGCTGCCCAACAAGTATCTATGCCAAAAAGCCGTGTCTCAGGCCTACTTGAAACCTGGTGATTCACACTTTTGCGCAGGTCTAATGGTGGCAAAAAATTATCTTTTCCGATTTGGACTTGGTGATTAATGACGGGTCTGAGATTTGTTTCTGGGAGGACAACTGGCTCGCTAATGCCAGCCTCCGAGAACAATAGCCAGCTCTGTACCGGATTGTTCGCAATAAGAATGAAACTCTTGCGCAGGTGCTCAGTTCTTTCCCACCAGATATTTCTTTCAGACGGGATTTGATTGCCCCCTGTCTTGTGTCATGGCAAAATCTTTTGTCCCGATTGGATACGATTAACCTGGCACAAGGACGAGATGTGTTTCGCTTGAACCTCACTACATCTGGGTCCTTCACAGTCGACTCTATGTACCGTGCGCTCATGCATTCGGAGGTCCCAATGGATAATAACAAGAAAATTTTGAAAGTCGAAGATTCCACTAAAATTTAAGATCTTCATGTGGTATCTTCGGAAGGGAGTGATGCTAACCAAAGATAACATCACCTTTCGCAATTGGCAGAAGCAAGAGGTGTAGCTGTTGTACTCATGACGAGACAATCAGACACCTCTTTTTCCGGTGCAAGTTTGCGCATTCTACGTGGTCAATCATTCAAATATCGTCTAATATGTATCCCGTCCACATATATTGCCAATATTTTTGGTCACTGGTTGGACCGTATTCCTTATAGGTTCAAAATGCTATTAAGGGTGGGAGCGTATGCCTTATTATGGTTGATTTGGCTATGTGGAAATGATTTAGTCTTTAATGACAAACCTCTTCTCCTTTGCAGGTTATTTTCCGCTATACGCACTCGCTTCGTACGTGATCTATGCTTCACCGTACGGAGTTCCAATTGCTGTTCAGGGCGATGTGTACGCGATTGGAGTGGGTGGCCATGGAGGTTTTTTTTTCCTAACATGGGTAGCAGTATAACCTTCGTATTGGTCCATCACCCCTTTTGACATAGGCATAGTGACGGTCCTATTTGACTCAACTCGTGCCTAAATGTGTGCTTTTTATCTTTCTTCAGACTATTTGTGTTTGACTGTGTGCATCCTAACTATGCAGAGGCCGGATGTGGCTCATCATGATTTGTAACCACTTGATGCTACATTTTGAGTTAGTAAATAAAAAAAACCTTTATCAGAATAAAAAAAACACACCACCCATGCTGGGACATAATTATCCTCCCAGCAACCATGTTCATGGCGCTCTGATGCACGCAACACGGACCAAGACCACAACCTGCATAGAAAAGAATGTAAACTACAAAGGATTAGAAGTTGTCTTTTTTAATAAAACCACAACATCATTACGACGTACACAAAGTTACCAACATACTGTGCTAACCGCAATAAAAATTCTGTGTAACTAATTACCAAACATATGCGAGATTTACTGCAGAGGGGTTAAATTAAATGCTATCTGTACCACAAAACCGGCGATAGCGCAGCGGTAATCAAGGAAAAGATGTTGAATAATCTCCTCATGATTGCAGAATGTACAAAGTTTAGTACCATTCCAATTCCGTTAGCTGAATTATCCCTAGTGGAAAGGACACTAATATAGAGGGACCAAAATTGTTTGTACACAAAGAGTTAATCATAAGGGACAACTATCTTCTTTTGTTAAAAAGGGAAATGGAAGCTAAGTAGCTAAAATTAGTAGTTATCATTTAATTTTGGCTCGATGCAAACATATATTTTTCTTAGAATATATAGAATTTTTTTCATGAATATCGCCCTATTAATTAGTCCAGTTATATAAGAATTCAGAAAACTACGAGGAGGCATTTTCTTATTCAACATTTGGCTGCACTAGATTCGAAATAATATCTGAAGTACAAATTTTTGTTAAGAAATCGTTCCTAATTTTATTACAAAATGGACAATAAAAAACCTACACTATTACATGTGCTTATGGAGTTATGGTCCTCTATGAATAGCCGTGGACATTAAAAAAAACTGAGGACCAAATGTTGTTGTTCAATTTGCTTTAGAGTTTACTTTTCTATTGGTCAGTTCAGCACGTGGACATTCTTCCTCTGTTTCGGTTCTTGTATTGTTACAAAAAAATTGCAACTTTTTTTATTTTTTGTAAAAAGGGACTACTTCATCCAGACGCATCTTCTTAATTTGATGTAGTGAAGGAAACTCATATCCTGCAATCTAGTAAGGCTAGTGAATCTTTATCGAAAAAGCCAGGCTAGTGAATAAAAGTCTCAAGTGTACAGAAACGCTTGAAGCTGATTTCCAGGAAGAACGCATATCTAAAAGACGTCGGCGGGTGAGTGTTCCTGCACTATATAGGATTTTGAGACATGCTAGCAGTAGGATGCCGACGAGATTCAGTCCACAAAGCCGCAAGTCAGACCAGAGTGTTGCAACCTGGCCAATACTGGCGGTAGTGACCAAGGTCGTCAGAATCACGATTTTGAATCGGATCGGTGTTCTGATGGAAGGATCGCAAATCATAGAATCTAAACTATCAAGATTGTAGAAACATATATTCTATTATCTAAAATCGTAATTAAAGGGGTTAGTTTGGATCGTAAAGTCATAGAATCGTACAGCAAAATCGCGATTCTGACAAACTTGGCAGTTACGCGGGACCATCGTTAATTTCCTATCTTGAGTTTATAATTGTGTACCTCATCCTTATACTGCGCTGCATCTCCTATGTCCGATAACATGTAGAGGATCTAGATGATGCCTCACGACACATTGGTGCAGTAAGGGTGTGCACCATATATCTCTTCCTGATTCCACTCATTCCAAATGGGAATCAATGTAAAAAATCAAGGACGCGTGACATGGTTTAGGCCTTAGTGCCAAGGCTTAACTAAGGCTGGAAAGTGATATATTTTAACTCCTTTGTACACGCTCTTCCCTCGTAGAGATATGGCAGACGAGTAAATGAGTAATCGAATAAGAGATGAAGGGGGTGCAGCAGGAGCAAGAGTCTCGTATATAAGAGATGGAGGCATACAATGGAGGAAGACGATGCTAATTTGTCATGAGATTGAGTCTTTTTTTTTTTTTTTGCGGGATCATGAGATGGAGTCGGCACTGTAATTAATGTCCTGTGATTGGGTGATTGCCAAGGTAGCCATTGATTGATGGCTGTGTCCCTCATAGTGGAAGACAGTTATACACACATACATAATCCATGTCTTCACAGACTTTTTAGAAAGAAGGCTTTTGCCTGGCCTTAAACTAATGACCTTTTTTTTTGCGAATGCTTAAACTAAGGACTTTAACAGTTTACAATTAAAAGTTCAAAACGGAAACGAAAAAGGTTTGATAAAAGGCCGTAAACGGCCGAACATAGCAACGCAGTGCATATCTCTACTATTAAAGGAGGATCTGACGTCGTCGTCGACTCGTCACTCATACGAAAAAAAGAAAGAAAAAACACGAAAAAACTAGGAAAGGGGGGACAACCACCGGTCCGCCACGCCCGCACCCACACATCATGCCCCATCTCCCCCAACCCCCTCTCATCCACTTCTGTCTCTCCACCGAGAACAATCGTCTCCCCGCCCCGCCCTCCACGCTCTCTGCCACGACGAGCCACCCTTCTCGGCAGCCGTCAGCTGCTCGTCTTCGTCGCTACCTCGTGCCTTTCCCTTGCTGTTGCTGTTGGGGTCACCGGTGTGGGAGGAGCCGCAGCCCGCGGCAACAATAGATGCCGCCCCCATCGGACAACGCGCTGGCGAACCCGCCGGCGAATAACACAGTGGTCCCGAGCGCGGTAAACCCGCCGGTGAATAACACTGTGGTCCCAAGCGCGGCGGCACCGACTCGGACGCATGCATCGGCAATCCGGCGAAGAACACAGGGGTCCCGAGCGCGGCGGCACCGACTCGGATGCAGGCATCGGCAACGCCGCCGCCTTCACTCCAAAGCTGCGACGCGACAGCCGGCGGCTTCCCCTTCCCTCCCAGGCCGCCTCTCCTTCCTCTGACCGCACTCTGCTCAACGCGTGAAAGCGTCAATCTACTCTCATGGACATGACGGCCTGAACCCCCTCTCTCCCATGCCTTCTTTCCCTGACTTTATTTTCCTTTCTTAACTGCAGCATGAAGAAGACCAGGACTGAGTGCAGGCCTGCGACTAGAATCAACAGCGGGAGACAGAGTCACATTGTGGCTTCGGTTTCTTGGCTGTAATGAATACAAATTTGGCCAAAAGATTTCTTGTTTGGCAGATGGGGGGCTTGTTCACCATTAAACTACCCATAATAGGAGTAACATAGATGACACCTAAGAAAAAAATGATGTGACAGCTAATTAATGAGGAGAGAGACAAATTGAGTAACATAGCTAATTACTCATACTATGAGTAACATCACACGTACCAAGACAAGATGAGTCTACAACCTAATAAATGAAGTGTTGCATGATACCACACATATGTTACTCCCCACTATGGGTAGTCTTATTGTAGCACGGAGACATCTTCCAGATATTTTACATGTCTTTTTATGGTTCCTTTGTTTGTTCTGATTTTGGATGTAGATCAAGTTGTTATGGAGGACAAAAAAAGCGTTGCATTGAAATCTATATTTGACTATTAAATGTGTGGCACAATCTGTTGAGAAATACATTTAGGTATGTGGAGTATGCTTCAGGTAATTAATCAGTGCATCTTTTTCATCAATTATTTCCTTTCATTCAGGGAATTAACTAATATAGTGTTGTAACTGTACTTTGGTTAAAAAGCGTGAGTCGAGTGTCTAAGTACAGAAAAAAGCTCTCCCATGGGGATGCCACTGGAACGAAACGAGCTTGTAAATCTCTACTATTAAAGGGGGATCGAACGTCCTGATGGTTCGAGCTCGTTCGATGGTTCGACCTCCTTCGATCCCCACCTCCCTTCGTACGACAACCAACGCGCGAGGGCCACGCTACCATCCCGCACGAAACAAAATCTGGAAAACAACCACCCGCATGCGCTGCGATCTCTCGTAGAGCCTCTTCCCACGATCCCACTCCGCCTTCCCCATCACGATCCCCCTCTCACGGACGAGAACCACCTTCCCTCAGCGACTCAGCCGCCCCCACATCTTTGCAACCGGATCCCATCCCTTACCTTTGCTCTTCGGCCACTCTGTTACACCGCCAGATCGGACGGCGCGAGGCAGTGGCAACAGCCCCAGGCGCACGCGCGCAGCAGAATAAGAGAGGCTCGACCAGGAATTTTCTCCCGCATCTCCTCTCACTCATGTCCTCCAGCGCAGAGGTTTTTTTTTACGAGAATAGCAGGAGCTCTGCCTTTGCATTATAGAATGAAAAGAAGTCTTACAGCATACATCATCTATAGCCAGTAGGGAGAACTGGCTGAAAACCACACACTCCAGCACTCAAGCAAGAAACAACCAAGGAAGGAAACCGAGAGACAGATTACATCTCAGGCATTGGTGGAGTATCTCTCGCGGCATGGAACAGAGCCACATCCTCCTTGATCATAGCCGCTAACACGACAGCAGTTGCCCCTTTTGCTCAAAGACCCGCCGATTCCGTTCCTTCCACAAATGCCAGGCGACGTACGCCGCCAACGTGATCACCTCGTGGACCCTGTCCCGCCGCCCAGGAGCAGAGCAAAGTCTCCTCCACCAATCCCCAATAGAGGAGGCTGCTGAAGCCGCGGCGCACATTTCGGCGTGGGTTCCATGGAATTGGAACCAAGTTTCCTTCGCGAAACAGCACGGCAGAGTTAGATGCTCAGCTGTTTCGTCATCCTGATCGCAAAAACTGCACTTATCGTTGTGTGGCCAGCCTCTTGCGTGCAAACGATCCGCGGTCCAGTTTCTGTTTTGCAGGAGCAGCCATAGATAGAACTTGACCTTCCCTTCCATTCTGCACTTCCAAACCTTCGCCAAACCCGGCTGCTCAATCCTGGCCGCGAACTGAATTGCATACGCCGAGGATGCAGAGTATTTTGCATTTGCAGAGAGAGACCAGCTGATCTGATCCTTAGATACAGTTAACACCACACAAAAAAAATCTGTACCGCGTTCCATAGCCTAACAAAGTCCGACAGCTGGGCCTCAGTGCTCATCCTGTGAAGCCCTTGCATCCATCGGCCATCAGAGAGCGCCTCCCTGACAGAGAGCTTCTTGAACCGAGCTATCTTGAAAGTCTCCGGGGCGATAAAACGGGGGGGCCTCACCGTGTAACCAGCTATCCGTCCAGAAGAAAGCGAGACGGCCATCACCTAGCTGAATAGAGGAGCAGCTCGAGAAAAGTTGTTTATCCGTTGCGTCAGACGGCGTTGGAGAGCCCTTCCAAGGCCGATCAACATCGTCCCAACGAAACCACTCCCAACGCAGCCGGAGTGCCCTACTGAAGCATTCGATGTTTTTCACCCCAAGGCCACCAAATCTCTTGGGAGAGCAAACCTGCACCCAATTAACAAGACTTTTTCCTCCGGCAGATGCATCCTCCGCCTCCCAAAGGAAGTTCCTTCGAAGCTTGTACACTCTCTTGATGAACCACTTATCGGGCTGAAAAGCCGTCAAGAAAAAAGTTGCTGTGGCAGTGACAACAGAGTTGATGTAGACCAACCGGCCCATCCGATTCATGAGACAACCCTTTCGGGGAGAGAGCTTCCCAGCAATTTTGTCAAGCACCGGCTAAACCTCGACCCTTCTCGGCTTCCTAACTCCAAGTGGCAGTCCTAGGTACTTACAAGGGAAAGATCCCATCAACACACCAAACTGTGCTAGCAATGGAGTGAGATCCAAGTTCGTGCAAGCAATGGGGTATGCTACAGTTTTTGCAATGTTTGTTGTGAGGCCCGAAGCGTCACAAAAGAGCTTGAGAATATGTTGAACAGCCATAAAATCCTCCTGGGACGGATTGATGAACAGCGCCGCGTCATCGGCGTAAAAACTTGACCGGAACCGCGCAACACGAGATCTCAAAGGTGACAAAATTCTTCCCTCAGTGGCTAGCCAGAATAGATGTTGCAAAGGCTCCATAGCGATGATGAAGAGCAACGGGGACAGGGAGTCTCCCTGTCGCAGTCCTCTCCGATGATGAAAAGGAGATCCAGGTGATCCATTCAACAGAACTCTCGAAGATGAAGATGACAGAATCAGCGACACCATATCACGCCACCTCTGCCCAAACCCCATTGCTTCCATCACCTCAAGCAGATACCCCCACCCTACCGAGTCAAAGGCCTTGGCCATATCACTCTTCAGAAACACCAGGGGGGACTTGGCAGAGTGAGCGGCCTTGATAACGTTCTTGACATAAAGGAAGTTGTCTTGAATGGCTCGTCCTCGTATGAACGCACTCTGGTTATTCGTGACAAGCCAGTGCATCTCTAGGGCCAATCTGGAAGCCAACATCTTGCTCACAAGCTTAGGAACCGAGTGCATTAAGCTGATGGGTCTAAAGTCACTAGCCTCCTGAGCATCATCTCTCTTTGGTAACAGAACGATGTTAGCCGTGTTGAGTAAGTGCCAATTGTGCCCACGCAGTGAGTGCACACAGTTTACCGCGGCCAACAGGTCATCTTTGATCACCATCCAACACCTCTTGAAAAAGGCCCATGTGAAACCGTCAGGCCCCGACGCCTTCTCTCCGTGCACCTCATTGATAGCCGCCTTCAGCTCTAGCTCGGTGAAAGGGGCGTCCAGGTGCCGCAGGTCCCTTCTCGGCAAACCAAGGAAATCCCAATTTAGCTTCGCAGCGCTGGAAAAAGGAGCGCCCATGAGCCCCTGAAACCGATCAAGGAGGATCTTTGCTTTTCCATCATGATCAGTAACCATCCCATTGGTCCCCTTGAGCGCTGGTATGTGATTCTTGCGCCGCCTCCCGCTAGCCCGTTGATGAAACAATCTTGTGCTTGCGTCACCCTCCTTGATTTCCGTCAGCCTTGACTTCTGTCGCCACCTCGCTCTATCGATTGCCGCCAGCCCCAACAACCTAGCTTTGAGCAGACCACGCAGACGCCTCTCCGCGTCAGAGAGAGATCTCTCCTCTTGGGCCAAGTCAAGTCTGAAAATGATTTCACTAGCCACTTTGGACATGAAAACAGCCCACCTCATCTTCTGCTTATTCCACAACCGCAAGGCTCTCGCCGTCCTGGAGAGCTTGGTATGCAGCACTCTCACTGGGTCAGCAGAATGGACAACCTTATTCCAGGCCTGGCTGACAGCAGCATCGAAACCATGGGCATTGAGCCAATGGTTTTCAAATCTGAAAGCTTTATAGTGCGGGCAGTCCATCTTTCTCAGGATAATTGGGCAGTGGTCAGAAATGTTTGTTGATGCCGGGGACAAATGATACTGCGGAAAAGAAGCCTCCCAATCACTAGTCACCAGAATTCTATCAATTTTGGTGTGCGTGACGTTTTCCCGCTCGTTTGACCAGGTAAATCGCCTTCCAAGGAGCGGAAGGTCAATCAGCTCCATGTCCTCAATGGCGGCCCGGAAGCGACCCATCAAACGCAGGTTCATGCTGTTATTGCTCTTATCGTTGGCTCTGTATATCATGTTGAAATCTCCTAGGATCATCCACCGCGGCAACATTATCTGGCTTAATCCCTTCATCTCATCAATGAACATAATTTTCCCGACTTCCAGCTGCGGCCCATAAACCCCAGAGATCGACCAAGCTATCCCATCCGCTCTACATCTGACAGTTCCTGAAACAGAGTGAACGCCGACAGCCGAGGGGGCGGTAACAATTTCAAAATCATCTGAGCAAGCAATAAGAACTCCCCCTCTTGAGCCAACCGCCGGCAGAAAAATGAAGTTGTCTCTGAATCTCGGCCCTAGAGTCTCCATTACCAGCCCATTCGTTAGGTCACTAATCTTCGTCTCTTGCAAACAAACAATGTTACATTTCAGATCAGACACGAACAATTGCACAGCCTTCCTTTTCGCGGGGTTGTTCAGCCCCCGCACATTCCAACTTAGGATGGATAAATCCATAAAGCAGAGTTAACACACTCGAACAATGACCATCTGGCAACACCCACAATCTGGATTTTTTTTTCAAAAGTACCACCTATTTTGTACCAAATTCGAAAAGCATATGTCGAAATTGAAAAAAAATCAAAAATAGCACCCCGTCGGCCTCTGGTGGGCCGAAGAGGGGCCCGTCGGCCTCCGGGCGGCCGAAGAGGGCCCGTCGGCCTCCAGGCGGCCGAAGAGGGGCCCGTCGGCCTCCAGGCGGCCGAAGAGGGGCCTGTCGGCCTCCCATTGGCCGACGGGTGTCAGGGGCACAAAACGTAATTAAGATGGCCTCAAATGAAAAAGTTGTCAACATGAAAAATCTTCGTCTCGTCGAAACGGTTGATTTTGATATAAAAATCGTCTTAATCCGAGGTCGTATGCAACCTGTAGAGCCAAAACAAAGTCAGGGGCAGAAGCTGCAGAGTTACTTCGGACAGACCGAATGGATGTCAGAAAATTTGTCACGGGACACCCGGTGCACTCGGTGAGACCGTGTGGAATACAAAAGAGTACACAAGTTTGGTCACGTTCACTCGGTGAGACCGAACCAAACCACTCGGAGGCTCCGAATGGATCCAAAAAATAAACTCCTTCGAAAACCCCCTCCGGCAGACCGAAACGGTGTTGGTTGCACATGGTCTACGTGACCGCATGCATGCAACTGCACCAAACCATGCAGACATGTGGGCACGGCCAAGCTAGGCCCCCACGCAAGGTTGGAACGAAACCGGACACCGAATGAACGTTGCGTCACGTCCGACCAGTGTTTTAGGGTTTTTTTCACCGGGAAAATCCTAGGAAATGCATCGAGCGTCGGAAATAGATGCAAACTGGCATGCGTGCTCTCGATGGTGATGCCAACGTGTGGAAAAAGTTTTGGGCCATTTGGCGGAGTCGTAAAAAAAAACTCCTTCGGAAACCCCCTCCGGCAGACCGAAACGATGCTGGTTGCACATGGTCTACGTGACCGCATGCATGCAACTGCACCAAACCATGCAGACGTGTGGGCACGGCCAAGCTAGGTCCCCACGCAAGGTTGGAACGAAACCGGACACCGAACGAACGTTGCGTCACGTCCGACCAGTGTTTTTGGGTTTTTTTCACCGGAAAAATCCTAGGAAATGCATCGAGCGTCGGAAATAGATGCAAACTGGCATGCGTGCTCTCGATGGTGATGGCAGACCGCACGCGAAGAGGTTGGCATGGTGGATGGGCTAGGGGTTGCTTCGCTCTTAATATCATGCTAGTTTTCGGGGACGAGAAGTTATCGCTATACGCATTGTATTGTATTAAGCATAGTTAATTTTATACAAGAGCCACGGACCACATGGACCTAACCTACTGCTAGGTGGACCTAGTCGACATTCATGACAAATATTAAAAGATAATACATACTAAGAATACACAGCATGATGCAAAACTCTTTAGTTCTTGCAATCACATTCGTTGATTTTACTTCTGCGTAGTCTTGCTGAATAGACGTTGCCTTTTGGCGGACGACCTGCAGCCAAAACAATTTGCAATGACCAGAACACGATATTATTTATGGCTGCTTGCATAACAACCAGAACAACAACATTAGTGCAAAACTCATTCACACAAGATAAACTAGAGGTAAAGCCAGTGGAGTGAACCTGAACTACAACATGCAAGTTGAGGTCTCGAATCTCCTTGTACAACTTATCACGGAAAAGAGAAGAACAGCGACATAAATTTATAGCTCCAAATCCATGCATGCTTATGTACATAGGAGCATTGCACATGCATAACTTGCAATCTAAGAAGGTTTGAAAATGTATTTGTACATATGCAAAATTTGAGTCTTCAGAAATGCACTACAAAATTAAAAGCAATATTGTGGGATGACAATGGCAATAATATACACGTATAGAGGAAGCTTCAAACAGCAAAGCAACAATTCTTGCACACACAAAAATGTTGCACGCCACATCGTATAGATGTCCCGTGACAAATTTTCTGACATCCATTCGGTCTGTCCGAAGTAACTCTGCAGCTTCTGCCCCTGACTTTGTTTTGGCTCTACAGGTTGCATACGACCTCGGATTAAGACGATTTTTATACCAAAATCAACCGTTTCGACGAGACGAAGATTTTTCATGTTGACAACTTTTTCATTTGAGGCCATCTTAATTACGTTTTGTGCCCCTGACACCCGTCGGCCAACGGGAGGCCGACAGGCCCCTCTTTGGCCGCTGACGGGCCCTCTTCGGCCTCCTGGAGGCCGACGGGCCCCTCTTCGGCCGCCTGGAGGCCGACGGGCCCCTCTTCGGCCCGCCAGAGGCCGACGGGGTGCTATTTTTGATTTTTTTCAATTTCGACATATGCTTTTCGAATTTGGTACAAAATAGGTAGTACTTTTGAAAAAAAATCCACAATCTGCCTACAACCACAGACCACACACAAATGCTCCCCGGGGGCCAGCACCAAAGAGCCCACAAACCTCGAAGAGGCGATCATCACGCCTCCAGGATTGACCGACAACACACACCCAGCACTAACACAACATAGCTGCACTAACATCTGGAAACAAGGAGGAACACCAGCACAACAAACTGACAGACAGAGAGCATATCAGGCAGGAACCGCCTGCACCTGTCCCTGGTCGCCTCCCCCACCTTTCTTCCCCTTGCCCGTGGCCTCAAGCATGGACTCAATTGCCCCGATGAAGTTGTCCGGCAGCGGCTGCTTGAAAAGAGCTCTGTATTTCTCCAGGGCCGCCGGCGCTTCGACGGTTGGCGGTGCATCCCCGCCGATGATGCCGGCCTTCTTTAGCAGGACAAGCTGAACCTTGTCCACGGTGGACCAGCCCGCCGTCGGCTTGGCTGCCAGCCTTCCGCTGCTCCTCTTGACGAGGTCCCCTGCCGGCGCACCCCCTTTGCCTGGATCTGAAGCTGGCGTGGGCAGCAGAGCGGTGGAGACAGGGGAGGAGCAGGCGATGAGGAAACGACGGAGGGGATCAGAAAGATCCCCATCCCCTTCGCCAGCGTGAGTAGCAGCAGGTTCAGCAAAGGGGGCCCGGCCCACGAAGCACCGTGTCGCCCCCCGTCCCCTCCAAACCAGGCGGGCTAGGCCTGGGCCCCTGTGGGCCGCCACGTGGGGAGTGCGGCCCATAAGTTCCTCCGTCCTCCATCGTGTCGTCGACTTGACCGGGCTGCGTAGTGGCTTGGTCAGCGTCCAGGTCCCCCGGCTCCGGTCCCACGACAGCACCAATGGGCGTGCATGCAAGAGAGAACGCATGCACGTCGCCCACAGCCCCGCAGCCCGTCGTCCCCCCTTCCTCTTCTCGCCCTGCCTCCGAGGCCTTTCTCTGCACAGCAGCAGTCCCCGTACCGTGCCGCCAGACTCGGGCAGACAGAGACTTGCATGAGAAAGGGGAGGCAGGTCTCCTGATTGCCCGACTGCACCGCCCTCCCCATTCCCTTCCTGGAGCGCAGACTGCGCCGGTCCATGAGCCGCGCCGCAGAGCAGGCCAGCGATGACAGGAGCGCCGTCAGAGCCCGTGAACGGGTCCTCCCCCGCGACAGGACAGGCCAGCAGCCCGGCGTCAATGAGCTGCGGCTCCGTGCCCGCCGCCGACCCCTCGTGCCGCCGACCGCCGGCGTCACCCCGGCCGTCACGTCGCCCTCCCTCGTCGCTCTGCCGACTTGCTCCAGCCTGCTGCATCCCAATGCTGGCTTGCCGAAACCCTGCGCCGCTTCCGAACGCGCGTCTACCCCCTCCACCACCACCGCCTCCCTGCTCCGGGTAGCGAAGCCGTGAGAGAGCCGACTGCCGTGGCGCCGGCGGCGGGAAGTCGCCGTCCTCGTAGCTCAGGTACCACCGGTATCCCCAGCGCGCCGGCCAGGCCGCCACCGAGCCGTCATCCGATGGCAGACCGCTCATCCTGCTGCTACTGTTGGCCCCGCTCTCCGGGCTGGAAGCCGGCGGACGTGTGAAATCCACGACGTGGTCGAGGTGGATGAGCACTGGATGCCCAAGCATGCCCACCTGCCCCCATCTCGGCGGCACCTCATGGAAGACCCGACGTGCGACAGTATGGCGGCCGGCTGCACCAGAGACGACAGAGCAGGGAGCACCGCCAGCCGCATCTGAACCAGACGAGCTGTGGACGAGCTCCGCGAGAAGGTCGACGGCCACGCTGACGTGTTCGGTGAGTACATGCCTCCTTGTGGATGTCAGGAATCCTCTCTGGCGGCTACTCTGGTGTGAAAAAAAATGTCCCGCCATTCCATGGACATGCCCAAGCGCACCGTGGCCGTCGTCTTCCTCGTCGTTGATGTTCCACTCAAAGCAGAGCACACCGATGTTGCCCCTGCTACCTATCAGCAAGGTGAGCACGTATGCAACCCACTCAATCTTTTTTTTTGAACAATCAAATTACTCGATCTAATTCCACATCATGACTTGGTTTCATGTTTATTTGTGAAAATTGATGGATGGAAGCTAGGAAGGAGCAGACTCAGAAGAGGCCAGATGTACTTGTGGAGTGTGGACAGACCATGCTTTTCATATCCTTGGTTTCAAATTGGATATCCATGTGTTGCATCGTTCAAACTTTGTTTAGCCTATTTCTGGATCATCCATATTTCTTTTTGGGACCTCAAAATTAAGCAAAGAAATGGCAACCAATGGGCAAGGGAAATAAATATATGTAGTTTATTTTTAATTGCTACAGTTTTAGTCTATAGACTATCTGACAACTCTGTTAAAAAGCATAAAATATGAGCATCTCTTATTTCCAAGCCATGGTTATTCCTGTTTGCAAGCATTTACCTGACCCAAAGTGCTCAAATTAGCAAGTTCCAAACTTCAGTTATAGCATGTTCCCAGATCATTTGGCTACTCAATTTCATTGTTTTCTGGTTTCATTTTATTATGGAAAGTTTTCAATCTAGATACTGATAGATATAGCAATGGTCATGCTCTCTTTACTCCCTCACCATCTCCATTTTCAGCCTAGGAGACCATGAAGTGCCCTCAGGAGCTACCTAGGGCAAGCCGCGAAGGCAGGATAAAAGAAGAAGAAAAGTGGATACTGACTCTCGTTTATGATGGTGACCTCAAGCTTTAGCAATGGCAGCCGTGCCGGATCTGAAGGTTGAATGGGAGGTTGATGCATTCAGGGTCAGAAGACGGCGCTGTGGCAGCTACGCCTTCCGCCGCCATTGCCACATGAAGAGTAGCCCTCAGATTCATAGCCAAAGAGGTGATGTCTCCGCTGCTCCTCCCTACCGCCGCATTGCTTCCATTCCGTGCCTCCTTGCTTCAGATCAATTGTCAGATGTGAAGGGGTAAAGTCGTAAAGATGAACTTTTAAGTTTTTAGTTCATTTCTTTGTTTTTTAATACAAATCATATTTTCAATTTTATGCAAGACTTGGTGACATAAGAACGATAAAATTCTAAACTATAAGCTTCAAAGCAGGAAAACAGCAGATCTGTGTGATTGCAAGTACATCCTTTGCTTCTTCATTAAATTCCAAAAAAAGCTGCACATTTCTGGTCTTCTGTAAGTAACATAGTAGGTATGTACTCCTTGCCAATGATCCTGTTGCCAAATTGTTATATTTTTAGGGGCAAATTAATCTGGAACATTACCTTGCATACACCACATGTATTTGAATTTCGGTACAGAACTGTATGTGCTTTCTTCTTCACTTACAAGCTAAAATAACTTCCAAATTAGTGGCTCGTCACTTTTCAGTAATTAACATAGTTTCAAACATGATTCATACAGTGAGTTTTGTAATATCCGAACTCCATCCAGACTTGTAGGAAGCTTTTGTTGCTTCAACGTTTTGTGTGTAGGTACTTCTCCATCCAGAACCTGACGACTCTCTTCAGCTTTCTGATGTAGTGCAACAATTCAATATCTAATATTAGCTTATCCTTTTTGTTTTAATTTTTTGGGAGGCAACAACTTTATATGAGTACCTCCAGATTGAGACTGAAAAGCTTGTAGCTCAGTTAGTTGAGACGAGTATAAATCAACAAGCGTTTTGTAAGCATATGTTGCAGTCATTTCTAGGAAGCTGGTCTAATACCTATGAATTATAAATTTACTTGTATAGTAAGCACCACCGTGTGCATATTGCTTATTGCCTTATTTAGGAGGAAAGCACTTACAAAGGAGAAGTTCAATGCAATTTGCCAATTTTGTGGCTATGAAGATTGACATTAAAGTTTGACTGCCATTGCGACTATGTAGGTTCGACCTCGCTTGTCTATACCATGTGACATCTGGTCATTTTGCTTAATGAGTGGCCTAATGTCATGTTTATTATTTGGTTCCATGTCCTCGGTCATGTATGATATCACGTATTAGTTGTTGGTCTGAATGGCTACACGGTCACTGTAAAAAAAAGAAGTCACGTGGACAAGTGGAAATGTGGTGCTCCTCCTATTACAACGATCATACTGGATTACTATTTTTCTATGTTTTTAAGATAATGTTCCTTCAAGATTGTAGGGCGAGATAGCCTTTTGATGTCGCAATAATGCTAAAGGAAGGGCAGAGAAGAGAATGGAGGTGGAGGGGAAGGATGGATGGGGACAAATATGCCACATTGTCTTCTTGCAAGAGAGTGGTTAAAAAAGACACGGCGATCGCTGAGGAAAAAGCCAAAGAGAGAATCAATATTCGTCGATGTATGAATGGAAAGATGTTATGTTTAAGACCTACATATTACTGAATTAGAACAATTGTATGATAATTTTTTTTATTCAGTAGCAATGCGGTATTCTGCTATCTTACATGGGGTGGTTGTGGTACTCCGTCAGCAAAGCAACTCTGGTCCTTCCAACTCTCAGGTTTTTTATTCCTCTACTCAATAATGCATGGGTGCGTACTTGGCTGGTTGGACTATGTGGTTAATTAGATAGATTTCCTAGAATCCCCGTAGATACATTGTTCACTATACAGAGGTAAGATAGAAAGCTTTCAGATGTTGTCCAGATTGCACAGCACATGCATGGCAGCATGTATGGTTCTGCATATAATAACTTTCTTCATGCAAGTGTATTAAAACAGAGAATAAAAATAATCTTCAAGCTTCAATGCTTGATGTTTCTTCCCTAGGTAGAATATTAGTTTTGATTATTGCAGTATCGCAGATGCATTTTACCCAATTGTTTGTGCCGATTTGGAGGTGCAGATAGTTTGTTCGGTGATTTGGCATGTAAATTCAGAGATTAGATCCGAGTGATACATGCAAATTGTTCAAATTGCGTTGCAATTTCATGAATCTATCATATGTGCTAGATTCTATATATATGTCAAGAAGAGATGCACGATGCCCCAAGTTTGTTGTGGCTTCGAATTAGTGGTGCCACAGTTATGTATATCTGCATGGTGTATATTCTAGGATCATAAAAGTCCCTGAATTGGTTTAATTGTTTTTTCGTTCTTTGGTTATATATATAAAATTCCAGGACAATATATTGTTTTGCATCAAATTGAAACGTGAACCTTGCTCCTTTTCAGGTAGGAAAGATAGAAGTCTGAAGATGAGAAGCATGATATTTTCTTTGTCGTGTTGCTCTACCTCTGTAATGTCAGCACTACGGGAAAAAAAATATAAGCCGTGTGTCTAAAACACTCGGCTTATGCCGAATTGCACTCGGCTTATATATAAGCCGAGTAAAACTCCCGGCTTATAGGACACAGCTTACAAGGGACCGGCTTATCAGGTATAAGCCGGGTGCCGTCCTAAAAAAACACGGTTTATATATAAGCCGAGTGCTGCCGCGACACACGGTTTATATATAAGCCGAGTGCCGCCGCTCGGCTTACATTTGGCACGGCCACCGCCTCTCATGCCTATAAGCCGGGTGCCTGCATCTGCTACACACGGTTTATATATAAGCCGAGTGCCGCCGCTCGGCTTACGTTTGACACGGCCGCCACCCATACGGCCTATAAGCCGGGTGCCGCCCGCTGCGATACACGGCTTATATCCCTCCTGCAGCTTATATGGCATATAAGCCGGGTGCCTAATGGCTGAGGTACACGGCTTATAGTCCATATAGCATTTTTTTAAGATTTGCTTCAGGGAGCAGCAGCAGCAACATCCATACATATCCAATATACATACATGTCCAGCAATATATATCCAACAAGCAAGCAATACATATCCAATGAAGGTTCACAACAACAATATGAGCTTTTAAACATACATATGCGAAGGACCGTGAGTTCCAAGTCCAAACATGCATACATATCCAACGAAGGTTCACAACAACATACGTTCCAAGTTCACGGTTCACAAATGAAAGTACCATGAAAGTTCACGGTTCACATACATATGCATACAAGAGTTCACAAATGAAAGTACCATGAGTTCCAAGTTCACACCAAGCATGAACCTAAAAGATGCAATGAGCTCCACCGCAACATTATGCCCACCGTCAACGGCATCCACGATGCAAACCTATAAGTCCATTATCACAAGCATGAGTAGCTAGCAACCAAATATGAATCATTGGTACTCCCTCTGTCCGGATTTATTAGGCCCCCTCGTATATTGGATCAAACTTTGACCATTTATTTGACTAACAAAATATAAAGTATATGCAAGTGTAAAAGCACAAGACAAGGGCTGACACTGGTGTATTGTTTGTTAAGGAGAACAAATCTGTACTGACTAAAATATCATTTTGAAGAACCTGAGAACGAAAGTTATTTGTATGCATTTATCATCAGTTTAAAAAGCATTCTAGATGAATTCTGGTTCAAGCCAGTGGCGCTATTATTGGAAATGGTGCTAAAAACACGTCTCTATGGGACGTCCATGATGTGTTTCAGAACTATATACAATTCTTAGTTATTTCTATTTGGGATTTTGATTATCTGATTAGGAACTTAAAACCTTTGAGCCATGGTTAGCAGGCAGCTTTAATGTGAAGAGAGTATTTTTTTTTAATCTGGCATGAAGATTTGACCATAGGCTTCGCAATTAGATGTGCACTGAGTAATTCCAGCTAAAAGGAAATACGTAAATATGCTAGGTGAGGGGCAGTAAGAGGAACGCACAGAAAAGAACATACTTTTTAGATCTCTTATCTCCAGCAATAACATAAGAGGAAATGCTAGAATTAGGACGAAACGAAATTTCCATATCGAGGAGAAAAACATGAGGCGAAAGAACAACAACAATGCGCTAACTGACAGTTGTTCTGCTCTTCTTTCAGAACATACTAATCTATCTATCGCAGAAAGATACAACCTCCGTCCCTAGCCTACCAAAAACGTCTTATAATTTGGGACAGAGGAAGTATTAATTAATCAGCTAATTATGTATTCTTTGTTTAGGTCATAAAGCAGAGAGTAGAAACTGTATACACTAATGTATACCTTTAATTAACCATTATATTTTACTTTCTACCTCTGAAAAGATACAAAAAAATCTCTGTTACTGAAATTGTGATAAATTTGTTAAGAGATACTACAATGAACTCTGAATTTGATATGCTCAACTTACATTGTTGAGACCTTTGGATGGTGTGAGAACATGTCGGTCAATTGTCCACTTAAGTGATTATTACCGACATTTTCCGTGGTGGTACCATAGACAAAAGGTTGAACTCCATCTATGGAAACAAAAAAAAAGATTCAAATAAACATCAGGAAAACAGGCTAGAAGACACTATATCTATTGATGACAGAGGATAGACAATGCACAATGGAAATCTTATCATCATATATCTCCGTACTGGATATATTTATTGTAGAATAAGCATTCTCCGAAGTGCAGAAGTATCATAAAGTAGTTTCTTCATACATCAAGAGAGAGAATGGACCACATCACATATATGTGCAGAAGAATAGCAATAAGATTCAGTTGCCAAAGAGAAAAGAAAGAAGGAAATTATGCATCCGAGTATATATCATTAAAGATAATACGAGCAAAGGCGTAGGCTACTACTAATTATTATAGGGTCATGTCAATAAACTTCAAAAAGGACCAGCTGAGGCATAAACCTCACGGTAGACGACATTCTGAGTCTCCAATGTACATTTTCCATCTTTATCTTTGATAAGTAATTTTAGGGATTTTTTTGACATGACCCGCAACACATACAACATACAACCGTCCATGGGTAAACACAAGGAAAAGAACATGATAGAACATGCAATATACCTGCCAAGCTGGACTCTTCCTGAAACAATGCAAGAATTAATGAGCAATGATTTGGCGCAGCGTCACACGGTAGTAAAGGTTCTAGAAATGAAACATATCAATTAGCAAATGAGGGAAGCAGGGTGAATAGACGACGTAAATACCTAGGAAAAGGTCCTACTTCTTCATGCCCTTCTTGCCCAAATTGGTTGGGGCAACATTTGGCACAGATGGTTCAGGTCTGCAAAATAGTGGATACGAAAGAAAGATATATCATGAGGAGTAAAAGAGATGTTGACAGGCAAAAGAACATTGGCAACTCTTACCCGCGAGCATGTTGCCTAGGCCTCTTGCGAGCCACCACCATCCCTTTCCTTCAAGCCTGTCTGAAAAAGAAAGATTATGATGAAAATTATTACCCAACCCGTAGCTATTGGATAGATTTTTTTTGGGGAGAACAGTGTTATACCATTTCTGTTTCAGTAAGCTATACAAAGTAGACGACATGGATAACAAAGGGCAAATATTTTTGGATAATAGACATTCTTTGCATACCAAACATATAGATTTGGTAGAGTTATATTTATTTTCCCAAATCCGCATGGTCAATTTTTTTTTAAAAACCCTATATATAATGGACAAAATCAATGATTAGATACAGTTACTGCATATAATTAAAATATTGGCTGTGACAAAGAGAAATGTGTATAATAGGTCTCCTCACATATGGCGATTTCATGAAAAATCATGAACATTCAGTGACATAGCAAGTCAACAATCCAAATTACCTCTGCAATGCCTTCTAAGTGATGTCCAGTAGTTGAATAACATTTATTGAAGGAGCTCTCCCATTTTAGAAAAATCTGAAACATTTCTGAGTGATCTTGTCTCACCATGACCTACGGTAACACAGACCAAGAGGAATACACCCCGGTCTAACCCCTCTAGCTGCCGGTCAATGGGTTAGACCGCCCGGGCCCACGGATGGCCGCGTAGTCGAAAATCGCGCGAGGGGGGTCGCGAAGACCGCCATTCACCTGCATGTGGCCCAGACATATGTATGAAAGGGTGGTGCGATGTTCAAATACACAATGCACAACCCCTCTAGCTGCCGGTCAAAGGGTTGGACCGCCCGGGCCCACGGATGGCCGGGTAGTCGGAAACCGTCCGAGGGGACTCCCGAAGACTGCCAGCACCTGCATGTGGCCCAGACATATGTATGAATGGGTGGTGCGATGTTTAAATACCCCATAGTCAAACCCCTCTCGATGCGGTTAACGCCCTAGATCGCCCGAGCCCATAGATCGCCCGCGCACCAGCACTATAGGTGTTGAATCTTCCCGCGAGGCTCTCCCGTTTGTGAGGCAAGTGCCACCAAGAAATAGCATGAATAAGGGTCGCAACAACTTATCCTTTTGCATGTGATCCAAATATGGGTACACTAGGGGGTCGGAAGAGTACAAGGCCATCAAAATATTAAAGTGCCGGTAAATAGAGAGAGATGGGGAAATTGAGGGCATAAAAAATAAGACCCATGAAAAATAGTCGGGAGAAAATGGGTAAGAAAGAAGGGAAATCATTTTAAAAAAATCATTAAAAAATAGGCTTGCAAAAAAATCTGTGAACTGAGAAAGCCGAGTGCTATAGCAGGGCACTCGGCTTATAGGCCATATAAGCCGAGCGCTATCGCAGGGCACACGGCTTATAGGCTGCTCCGTGACGGCGCCGTCAACCACCTCGGTTTTGGACACGTGGCAGCTATCTTTGCCGTGTGTGCTCTATAAGCCGAGTGCTTTTTCGTGTATATGCCGTGTACTTAGTATAAGCCGAGTGCTTTTCGGCACCACTCGGCTTATAGACTGCCATAAGCCGAGTCTTTTTTATTTGCCGGGTGTTTTTTCCCGTGGACTCGGCTTAGAGTGACAGAAGCCGAGTACCCGAAAAAAAGAACTCGGCTTATACGATTTTACACGGCAAAACGTGATTTTCCTGTAGTGCAGATCGTAACTTTCTCCACATATGTTCATGCGCAGTATGCCAATTTCTCCTTGATGACATGGTACAATATTCATTCAGTGGAAGGGGAAAAGGGGGGGGGGGTGGACTCACATTATGGAGGCGAGACATGAGAGATCGTGGCGGCCGTGTGTGGGCATAGAGAACTTTTGGTGTTTTACGCTAATTACTTCTATGTCGATATTATTGTTTGACGATTCTGAAAGGAGAAGAATACGGCAAAATAATGCCTAGAAATTCAATGCGGATGAGGAAGGCTGGAGGATTTTGAGCCGGATGCGTCACTAACGGTGGCGGTGAGCTTAGATTGGGGAGGCAGTAGTGGCTGAAGAGAGCGAGGGGGAGAACGATGACGAAAAAGATCGATAGAGAAAAAAAAATCAACAAATGTTGCTTATGTGCATGAGGATCTTAAGATAGATGTTTCATACGATTGAGGATGGACCACTAGCATATTTATACCCCGTGGCAACGCACGGGCAATTAACTAGTAACTGTTAAGGGTAGTCTATTCTTGTTATTGAAAGGCAATGTTTCTGCTGGTCTCTTGAAAGAACTAAAAGAAATGCAGCCTTGATAATTGAATGTCTGCGTTCACTTATTTTTTGAGAGACGTCTACATTCATTTTTGGAAATTACAGAGCTATATATATTAATGCCTTATTATGTTGATGCACACTAGATTCAGTTTACTGAACTTGTTTTTCTGACCGGATTCAGTGGTAATGTAATTTGGTGGTGAAGAAAACCAGCAAGTTGCATAGGAGTAATTCATAGGTGCACCCAAGTGGAATAATATAATTTTCCAGATGGGATGTCAATTTTTTTTCCAAATGTCAAACAGTTTTTGAAAAACTGTACACATAAATATCCGAGTCATCTGTGCGCTTGTAAAATTTCGTAGAAAAATGATTTGGGAGGAAGAGGTTAGGAGGTAGTATGCTCGGGAATGGAGAGAGGAAGAGGCGATTTAGTCTTGGCCGCGAAGTGCTTTGGTAGCACTGTTAAATTATGATCCAAATTCTAGTATCGTATTGGACTAGACGTAGTACAAACGGTGTGGGCCTTTGCGTTGGTATCGACGTGTACGAGTACAACTCGTTTACTTGTCCTCCAAAGACTCTTATGTATTGCCCTCATATATACCCCATGTAGTCGCACCTAAAGACGGTCTGTCGTCTCGTGCTTGTAATACTCCTCCATCATAGTGATTGCGCCTTCGTGCGTCCGTGGTTTTCTCCCGCAAGGGTTTCCACGTAAAAATCCGTATCTCTCGTGTCTCGTTTATTCGTGCGTCCGTAGTTTTTCCCCACAAGGGTTTCCACGTAAAAATCCATATCTCTCGTGTCTCGTTTATTCTCGTTTTATCTAACAAGTGGTATCAGAGCCAAGTTTGAGATACGAGATTGATCTGAGTTCGAACGAGAGGCTAGGTTTGCGTGCGCTGCCGCACGCGTCCTGCCGATCCGTCGAATCCGACAGCAAGTTGAATTCCGCTGCTGCACCGCCTACGAAGTCGAGACCGACAGAAGCTCTGTTCGTACGCACGCGTACAAATCGCTCCAAGTTGCAGCCGTCCTTGTCCGATCCACCGAGCCGCGCGTTGCTGCAGGTGCAAGCTTCAAGTCCCGAGGCGGCTCCATAAATCAATCGTAGCTGCTGCTGCAGTTTCCTCCAACGTGAAGACCGAAGCCAATTCAGTTTACCCAAGTACTAATTGACTACTACTCACGTGGAGGCTAGAAGGCTATTTCTTTTTCTTCAATTGCTACAGCCACCCAAGAGTTCCAGGTGCTATCTATCTTAGTTCTTTGTTCCGTGTAATTTAAATTCTACCAAGAATTTTTCTACCGGCTTGTACTACTTTGTGTACACATATTTAATTGACTCATGGCATCCATGAAGTACGATCTTCCGCTGCTGGACCATGACACAAGATTTATCCTATGGCAAGTCAAGATGCGGGCGTTGTTGGCACAAGTCGATTATGATGATGCACTGGATAGTTTTGGAAGCAAAGGATTCAGGACTGGACTGATGATGAGAAAAGAAGAGATCGTAAGGCTTTATCACAAATTCAACTCCATTTGCATAATAATATTTTGCAGGAAGTTTTGAGCGAGAAAACTGCCGCCGCTCTATGGTTAAAGCTGGAAGGGATTTGCATGACAAAAGATCTCACCAGCAAGATGCATCTGAAGCAAAAATTATTCCTGCACAGGTTACCCGAGGGAGGTAATGTTTTGAATCATATTTCAGAATTTAAAGAGATCATATCCGATCTAGCTGCAATGGATGTTGAGTATGAAGAGGAAGATACTGTTTTAATGTTACTATGTTCACTGCCAAGTTCTTATACCAATTTTAGAGACACCATATTATACAGTCGTGATACTCTCACACTTACTGAAGTTTATGAAGCTTTGAACTCTAAGGAGAAGATGAAATTAATGGTGCCTCATGATGGTTCAAGTTCATCCCAAGACGAGGGATTATCTGTTCGTGGCAGGACAAAGGAAAAGAACTCGCATAATGAAAACAGAGGCAAGAGTAAGAACGGCTACAGGGGCCGGTCGTAATCCAAAGACAAGAAACAGTATTGCAAGAGAGACGGGCATGACATCTCAGAGTGTTTCAAGTTGCAGAACAAAGAAAAGAGGAAAGGTAACAAACATGGTGAAAATTCTGCTAATGTTGCTCGTGATGATAGTTCCGATGATGCTCTTGTTGTTATTGCTGGATGTGCTGAGACCAATGATGAGTGGGTACTTGACACTGCATGTACTTTTCATATGTGCCCGCATAGAGATTGGTTTACTACTTTTGATTCTACTACTGTTGTTGGTTCCGTTTTGGGTTTTGATAATTCACCATGCAAGATTGAAGGCATAGGCTCCGTTCGAATCAAGATGTTTGATGGCACAATCAGAACTTTGACAAATGTTCGGTATATTCCGAAGATGAAGAGAAATCTTATCTCTATGAGTGCCCTTGATGCAAAGGGATACAAGTATTCAGGTGGAGATAGTGTTTTGAAGGTCACCAAAGGTTCTCTTATTGTGATGAAAGGTGACTTAAGTTCGACCAATGGTCTTTATTACCTTCGAGGTTCTACCGTTTCAGGTAACGCTACTCCGGCTATTTCAAAGAATTCTGATTGTGATGCTGCTAACCTTTGGCATATGCGTCTTGGACATATGAGTGAACTTGGTTTGGCAGAGTTAAATAAGAGAGGTCTTCTTGATGGATATGAAACTGGCAAATTGAAATTTTGTGAGCATTGTATCTTCGGCAAGCACAAGAGGGTGAAGTTCAACACTTCGACTCATACAACTGAAGGTATTCTTGATTATGTGCATTCTGATTTATGGGGACCATCTCGCAGAAAGTCACTAGGTGGTGCTAGTTATATGCTGACTATTATTGATGATTATTCGAGAAAAGTTTGGCCTTATTTCTTGAAGCAGAAATATCAAGCATTCTCAGCATTTAAGGAGTGGAAGATTATGACTGAGAGGCAAACTGAAAAGAAGGTAAAAATACTTCGCACTAATAATGGTATGGAATTCTGTTCTAAACAATTTGCGAATTATTGCAAGTCTGAAGGCATTGTCAGACATTACACCGTTCCTTATACTCCTCAACAAAATGGTGTTGCTGAGCATATGAACAGGACCATTATTTCCAGAGCCCGTTGCATGTTGTCCAATGCAGGTTTGCATAGGCGTTTTTGGGCTGAGGCCGCTTCCACTGCTTGTTATCTCATTAATCGTTCACCATCTATTGCTCTTAATAAGAAAACTCCAATTGAGGTATGGTCTGGTTCACCTACTGATTATTCACAGTTGAGAGTTTTTGGTTGCACTGCTTATGCTCATGTTGATAATGGAAAGTTGGAGCCTAGGGCTGTTAAGTGCATCTTTCTTGGTTATAAATCTGGTGTTAAAGGTTTTAAAATTGTGGAATCCTGAAACCCAGAAGGTTGTTATTAGCAGAAATGTTATCTTTAATGAATCTGCTATGTTATATGATGTTCCATCTACTAATATTCCTGTTGAGAGTGAACAGCAGCCTACTATCCCGCAACCTACTGTTCAGGTGGAGCATGTTATTGATTCAGGTGATACATCCAGTAAGGAGAATGTTGATGCACATGATGAACCCGTCGTTGATGATGAACATGTCACTCCAAATCAGCCTATTGTTCCACCCAGTTGGAATCTCGCACGTGACAGAGTTAGGCGGGGTATTGAGAAACCTAAAAGGTTAATTGAAGAGTGCAATATGGTTTCTTTTGCTTTATCTGTTGCAGAGGAAATTGAAGGTAATGCTGAGCCTTCTTCATATTCCGAGGCTATTATTTCTGGTGATAGTAATAAGTGGATGACCGCTATGCATGATGAGATGGAATCACTTGAAAAGAATGGCACTTGGGATTTAGTAAGATTACCTAGACAGAAGAAACCTATTCGTTGCAAGTGGGTTTTCAAAAGAAAAGAAGGTGTTTCTCTTAATGATGAGACAAGATATAAAGCAAGGTTAGTTGCTAAAGGTTATAGCCAGATTCCAGGTATTGACTATAATGAAGTTTTTTCTCCTGTTGTGAAGCATAGCTCTATTCGCACTTTACTCAGTATTGTTGCCATGCATGATTTTGAGCTTGAACAATTGGATGTTAAAACTGCATTCTTACATGGAGAATTAGAAGAGGATATTTATATTGAACAACCTGAAGGTTTTGTTATTCCTGGAAAAGAAAAGCTTGTCTGTAAGTTAAAGAAATCTCTTTATGGATTGAAGCAATCTCCTAGACAGTGGTACAAGAGATTTGACACCTTTATGCTCTCTCAAGGTTTCAAAATGTCTAGTTATGATAGCTGTGTTTATTTGAAAACTGTCAATGGTTCAGCTATTTATTTGCTCCTTTATGTTGATGATATGCTAATTGTTGCAAAGAGTATGTCAGAGATTAATGAACTAAAGAAGCAATTGAGTAATGAATTTGAGATGAAGGATTTGGGTGCAGCAAAGAAAATACTTGGCATGGAAATATCCAGAGATAGACCGTCTGGAAAAGTATATCTAAGTCAGAAGGGATATATTGATAAAGTTCTTCATCGTTTTAATATGCATAATGCCAAGCCGGTGAGTACACCGTTAGCTGCACACTTCAAATTATCATCAGCTTTATGTCCTAAGTCAGATGCAGATATTGAGTACATGTCTAGAGTTCCCTATTCGAGTGCAGTTGGTTCACTTATGTATGCCATGGTTTGTTCTCGTCCCGATTTATCATATGCACTGAGTGCTGTTAGTAGATACATGGCTAATCCTGGAAAAGAGCATTGGAAAGCAGTTCAGTGGATTTTCAGATACCTGCGAGGTACTTCTAATGCTTATTTACAGTTTGGGAAAACTGGAGATGGACTTGTTGGTTTTGTTGATTCTGATTTTGCTGGTGATTTGGATAAGACAAGATCACTCACAGGTTATGTTTTCACCATTGGTGGTTGTGCTGTGAGTTGGAGAGCAACTTTGCAGTCTATTGTGGCATGTTCCACTACTGATGTCGAGTATATGGCTATTTCTGAGGCATGCAAAGAAGCTATCTGGTTGAGAGGTTTGTATGCTGAGCTTTGTGGAGATTCATCTTGCCCTACCATATTTTCTGACAGTCAAAGTGCCATATGTCTTACAAAGAATCCAATGTACCATGAGAGAACAAAGCACATTGATGTCAAATTTCACTATATTCGAGATGTTATTGCTGAAGGCGATTTGAAGGTATGCAAGATAAGTACGCATGATAATCCTGCTGATATGATGACAAAGCCAGTTCCTACCAATAAGTTTGAGCTTTGCTCAGGCTTAGTTGGTATTTCTCACTAGTCCTATGGACTTTGACGCACAAGATGTTTATGCTGATTTGGATGGAGTTATTTACTTTCTTCGACTACTGGAGGGAATTTGGCTCAAGGTGGAGATTGTTAAATTATGATCCAAATTCTAGTATCGTATTGGACTAGACGTAGTACAAACGGTGTGGGCCTTTGCGTTGGTACCGACGCGTACGAGTACAACTCGTTTACTTGTCCTCCAAGGACTCTTATGTATTACCCTCATATATACCCCATGTAGTCGCACCTAAAGACGGTCTGTCGTCTCGTGCTTGTAATACTCCTCCATCATAGTGATTGCGCCTTCGTGCGTCTGTGGTTTTCTCCCGCAAGGGTTTCCACGTAAAAATCCGTGTCTCTCGTGTCTCGTTTATTCTCGTTTTATCTAACAAGCGCCGTAGGGCCGGCCAGCCACTCCCGCTCCAAATCCTGGAGCTGCGCATGGGTCCGACGGACACACACAAGGGCTTAGACCTGCGGGCTCCATGATTAGCACGGCTGCCTCATGGGATCACCGCTTGCGGTCACCGAACACTCACTGGGATTCACCCTACAACCGACCATCGCCCCGGTCTCATTACTACAGTCGTCTTCGCCCTCCGATACGTTAGTTGTCAATTATATTCTACACCACATTCAAACCTAACAGTTAGTTATGCTATAATAGGTGTCTTCTTTCTGCAAATACATCTCTTTTTATGTGAGCATGACGATTCTCCTTATGCATAAATATGGCTGTTCATTTTCCTTTGTCCTTGTGAACTAATAAATGGTTGCATAGTATCTTCTTATATGTTGCATGGTATTTTCTTGTATTTGATGTACATGATGCAAAGAGAACAACTAAAAGTAAATAATGGATTTCTTTTTTTACGCTCGAGAGGAATGCATTAGGAAGTAAAGATTCGTGATTTGAGTAACAATCATGGGAAGAACCTGAGCACGATTTCCATCTTTAGTTTATCATGGCCACTGCTACCAACCACGTAATAGCAGATGTTGCCGCCGGATGTCTAACCCTGATTATCCATGTTAATGTGAGGTTCTTAGTACATGACCATATTGTTGGTCTCCTACCTTAATACTCGACTGAGAGCAGAGTTTAAGAAGAAATGACACATGATGCATGTAGCCGGAGATACATTGAGCATTTACTGTTGTTGTAATTTGATCGCTTATGCCTTTATAAATGTTTCTGTCCCATGGCAGTGTTGGAAATATGAGCAATTTACCATATGATTTTATTAACAGAAATAGTAGATAAAACATGACTATCATAGCAGAGATAAGACAAGTCATGCAATCCGACTGAGAGTATGCAAATATCATCTGAAGTAGCGAATATGAACATAACATATCTAGGACATAAGCTAGAACAAGAAACTGTGGCAGGATCTCAAACAGAAAGAACACGAACACGTACTGAGCTACGGCAGTAGCAGTGGGGTTGACCTTGACGTTGTCACCCATGTCGTCGAAGAGATTGTCGACGTCGGGGAAGAAGTCATCATTGGGGAAGTGGTCGTCAGCGTCCAGGGCGTCTGTGATGACGAAGTCAGTAGTCGCGCAGAGAGCTCCCCAAACACCTTATCACCCTTCTCTCGTACAGGACTCAAAGAGGTGGGGTTTCGGAGGCCTACTGTCCAACCTTGCAGTAGCGTAGTGCTATGGAACTCGGTGGCGGAAGGCGCTATCTGATGTGTCTCTCTGGAGAGGAGCGACCTCTCTTTTATAGGCACATGAGAAGGAGTCGAATAGGCAGCGACAGGAGGTGAAGCAAAAGAGGGAGACGAAACGAACAGGTAGCAGTCGAAGAGTGCAGCGTTCATATTCAATCTCCACTACAGCAAAACTTTTCAGCTCCCGTGTGACCTTTCGTATACCAGTCGTGCATGGCAAAAATTTAGACAACGGCTCGGCTCATTCCCGCAACCCGCGGCGCGTCGTGACGAGGCGTGGCGTGGCGAGGCAGGCGGCGGAGGAGGAGCGTGCGTGAATGTCTCTCTTGTTCTCATCCTCATACATGTGGAGAAACAACCTCCCTTATAAGGAGGTCTAACTCCTACTAGGTGAGCAGTATGGGACTACACTTTTGTCCCACCTCTTGGCTTGCATGAATGGGCTAAGTGGGCCTCTAGGATTTATTAGGAATTCTAAAAATGCTATTGGGCTGGCCCAAAATAGACTAAATTCCAGAAATCCCCCACCAGATCCTAGAGGCACACAAAGTTTGCCTTTGGTTTCAAAACAATGTTTATATATCGGTACTGCAGTGGAGATTGTTAAGTTGAACTTCCACCTTGAACTCTATGCTACACTAGTAAGTAACTTGAACAGTGGACTAGGCCTTGAACTACAAGTTTTCTGCGAATCTAGCTTCACACAAAGCCTTGACCGATACTGGACTACTGTGGAATTTCCCCGCAGGTGGAGCTTATGCGTCATACTCCGAGGCCTTTCATGAGTTTACTAGAGAGCACCCTACTCTCATATATTGCGACGTTTAACAATCAGACTCATATACGTGTGTTCTTCAAAAGATATTTTAACACCCCCATGTATTAAGCTACAGTAATCCATCATGATTATGCTAAGTCACTTTGGTTTGCTTAATCATATTGGATTCATATCTCATTTCAAAATCCACCTCTGAAATCAATTCAAATTGCAAGTGAAATTTAAAGTTTCACAAACATGGTTGCAAAATAGTTCATCATTTAGCAAATATTCCATAACAATTATTTGTTAAGGAAAACAACATGACTTATTTGCTTAAATGGGCTATAGCAATTAAAACAGTGCCAAATCAGCATATTTAAATGCTTTTCCATTTATGCAAAATTCAAACAAATTCAAATGCCTCCCAAACTTTTTGTGGCAGTGCCAAATATTGCAATGCATTTAAATGGCCCAGTTCCATATTTTTCAAAAGCCATTTGATGGCTTAATTAAATGCAAAACTGTTTCTGAAAAAGAAAAAGCAGAAAAACAGAAAAGGAAAAGCCTAAAAACTACTGTGTACTGGGCCTAAGTGCACAGTGGCACCGGCCCAGCCCACCTCTCTCTCTCCTTCAACCTCCCGCCTCTCTCTCCCTGCGTGTCACCACGCGCGCGCCCCGGGCCGGCCAGGCGCACGCGTCGGCTGCCCGCCGTTGCTGCCGGCGCCCTGGGTGGATAAGGACTCCACCGCAGACGCCCTGTCCACGCCAGATCTTTTCCTCCCCCTCTCTCCCTCGCTCTCCCATCTCTCCCGAGCATAGCCATGGACGAGCCCCACTGAATCTCGTGGCCACTGGCGTCCACTCGTTCCCGCGACGTGCCAGAATGCTCCGCCGTCGCCGGCTACCCCGCCTGGTGCCACCATCTCGAGCTCCCCGCCTCTGCATCGAGCCCCACGACTTCGCCTTCCTCCACGGACGCCGGAGATCACCGTCGCCGCTCCGTCCACCCCAGGCCCTCCCCGAGCACGCTATGCACCTCTGCAGGCTCCCAGTGAGCTCCTCCCCATTTCCCCTCTCCTCTCACTGTCGATTTCGAGCCCTAGCATGTGACCCCGAGTCGACCGAACGCGCCGCTGCCTCGTTTGGTCGCCGGAGTTGCTCCGGCGACCATTATGGTCACCTGCGTGTGCCCAACGATTTCGCTGCAACGCGTGGCCCCTGCTTAGCATCTTCTGCCGCCCGTTTGCACGCCGCTCCGTCGTTTCTGACCTCACCCGAACGTCGGCGTCCGCCCAGCTCGTCGCCGGCGACGCTACGGTCCACCTCTGGCCATGTCACCGCCACCATTCGACGCGCCGTCGAGTGGCCATTTGAACGCGACCAACCGCGCCCCTTTTGGTGGCCTGTAGATGAATCCCGACGAGATCCCGAACGCGCCCCCACGGAAATGGTCGCCGGAGCTAGTTCCGGCGCCGCCGCTGACGTGGCCGGCCATGGGGCCCACCCTGGGTCACTACAATTGGGTCCCATAGGCCCCGTTGACCGTGTTGACTAAGTCAACTTGCTGACTGGGCAACCCCCTGTCACTGACATGTAGGCCCCACGTGCTAATTAACTATTTTTCTAATTAAAGTTAATCTGTTAATTAATGTGTCACTGACAAGTGAGTCCCGCTAGCTAATTAACTTAATTAGTTTAATTTAAGCCTCTGTTAACTGTTCTGTCACTTACATGTGGGTCCCCTGGTCAGTTTGACCAGTCAACAGTTGACTGTTGACTGCTGACTGCTGACTCAGCAGTCAACTGGGCCCACTGTCAGTCACTGTGGCATTTGGCTGGGTACACTTCTGGGTGTATCTAGCATTCGGCCATTTATTTTTGAATTAAATTAAATTCCAAAAAATGATTAAAACTTTGTAAAATCATATAAATTCAACCGTAGCTCAGATGAAAATGTTTTATATATGAAAATTATCAGAAAAATAAGACGAATCCGAATATGCCATCCACATACCTGTCACATGACTCCAACACTGCAAACATGGAACCTTCCCCTCCGGATCGTTTGTTCAATAATTGCCTAAAGCCGGGAAATATTCCCAGATATTTTCCCGCTCCGTCTGTAACGTGTAGCACTATGTTAGGTCACCCCTAGCACAACATATTGCCATGTCATGCCTTGTGATGCATTTGTTTGCTTTGTATTTATTGTTTCTTCCCCCTCTTCTTCTCCGGTAGACCCCGAGACTGCTGTTGACCCCGAGTACGACTACGTCGTCGACGACCCGTCCTTCTCAGCAGAGCTTCTAGGCAAGCAAAACCCCCTTGATCATTCCTATATCGCCCATTCTTTCTCTCTCGTGCTTGCATTAGATTTTGCTACTGTGTTCGATAGCTCCTATTCTGATGCATAGCATGTTTTTGTAACTGCTGTTGATACCTAACCTGCTATCCTATATTGCTTAGTATAGATTGGTTAGTGATCCATCAGTGGCCCCGCACCCTTGTCCGTGTTGCCATGCTTTGTTTCCGGATGTTTCGATCAACGTGATCGATGTGCAGAGACGGACACAGCACCACACACCCCCTTAGTTGTATGACTCTGCAGAGCTACTATCGAGTGCCGAGGGTGATACCTCTTACCTCACTTCTGATGATATCTCTGTAGTGTAGTTAATCGACTGTGGATTACCCCTGCAGGGAAGTTACCGACCAGAGTTAATCAAGCGTGTTGGGTAAGTTGGTGCACCCCTACAGGGAAGTTATCTATTCGAATAGCCGTGTCCATGGCAACAGGACGCTCGGAGTTGTATCCCGATCTACTACAACTAGAACTGGATACTTGTGATACTAAACTGATATTATGGCTCCGGGATCGTTTTCTCGCGGGGTAGACGAGGAAGGATCTCTGGGCATTACTAATATATATTTGTTACTACATGTTATGTTATTCTACTCTCTTCTGTTGCTGCAAGACGCTGCAAGATGCTAGTCTTCGATAGGCTAGGCCTTTCCTCTATTCTGGCATTTCTGCAGTTTAGTCCACAGATACAGCCCCTTCCCCTTGATACCGATGCATACTTAGCATAGATCTGATGTAAGTCTTGTGAGTACTTTGGATGAGTACTCACGGTTGCTTTGCTACCCTTTTTCCCCCTACCCGATTGCTGCGATCAGATGACGGAGCCCCGGAGTCAGCTGGTCCCGCCGACGACTACTACTTCCCCGACGGAGCGTACTACTACGTGGAGACCGACGACCAGGAGTAGTTCGGAGGCTCCCAGGCAGGAGGCCTGCGCCTTTTAGATCTAGATGTCGTTGTTTTGCTCAGCCTTCTTAAGGCAAACTTGTTTAGTTATGTCTGTACTCAGATATTATTGCATCTGATGCAAGAATAGATCATCCCTAGGAAGGTGGCTCGTGAATTACATTTGGAGCCAAGCACGAGGAATAACTTTGGAAACAATGATGTACAGGAGAGTCAGGTTTCGATCCTATGGAACTGTGGTTAGTGTGGATTAAGAGTAGGAAGGGCGGTGACATTATGCATGGTCACGATAGCAAGACATGTCAGAGGATAGTTTGTCAGCTATGTTGGCAACAACGTCGGTACCAAGGGCGGGGGAACGAATAGAACTATTTTCCTGCTCGTTAGTACGAGGCGGACCAATAGGCAAAGTTCTCGTCCATCGGTGGTTACCGGAATGTTAACCACGATAGTGACAGGATTTTTTTTTGACAGAGTTGTACACTGGGGTGTATACATAAGCAGGGGATTATTAATGCTTAGATCATATAGATCACAAGAAAGGTTAAACAAACCAATGGAAAGGAAAATGTGATAATACACAAGAATCAAGAGTATATCTCTCCCAAGGAAAGCAGAGCATGATATCCATGACAGGATAGCAAGTGGATCACCATGTAGGTAAAAGGAAGTATTACGAATTAAATTCATAACTTGGGATAAGTCAAAGATGTTGACAATGATCACAACACAATTTATCGAAAGGTTTCAGGAAGACATAATTGATCAATAACATGATCAAGCAGAAGAAATGGGGAAGCAGAAGGTCAATGTGTTATAGGGTGGATTTGATTCACTTATCAGTGTCCTCGGTTGACAACAAACCAGAACCCGTGGAATTACTATGATGGGGGAAAGGTATCACCTTATCAAAGATTCATAAGATGTAGTGCAATGGTACGATATCCTCGAGATACCAGAGGGTAATACTCGAAGGTAGAACAGAATAGAAGCTGAACTAGATCGCTGATCTACGGATGGCAGGTGCTTTAACCTTGTTGAAAAATAAACGAGGCACGGGAATGGAGTTATCAAATGAGGTCATCATGGTTAGAACCATTACTGCATGGAACCAAGTTAAGGAAACTGGAAGAATTATACAAATGAATAAATATTTTGCAAGAAGCTTCCGTGACGGTCTACATCGTTTCCATGGGCATGAACACAAAGTTCAAGGTCGACTCCCACTTCTTCAATGCATAACCTTTCATTCACTTCTCGCATTCGATGAAGTTGTGGTGTTGAAATTTTATCTGGAGTAACACTAGTAGAGTAAGACCCGTAGGAGTTTCCGGGTTCACTCAGATGGCAGAAGCATAGGTACCACCCATCGGGGCATTTTAAGAACCTATACCACAAATTCCAGGAGTAAATAACACAAGCTCGAAAGCAGAGGATGGTTGGCAAGGCATAAGATACAATTTACCAAAGGCATTATGTATCAGGGGAAGAACTCACGAGATCTTTGAATGTGAAGGACACTATCGGATATTAATCCAACCAAGGGTTTGGCGGTCCACAAGGGATTTGATGTGAGTATCGGTATTCAACCAAAAGAAGAAAGAATGCAAAGGCATCGGATTATAGAAACAACTGAATAATTCGACATTTAAATACAAAAGAATTATGATTTCCGAAACGAAGGATCAGAAGCAGACGCTCTGATCAAGGATGGATAAGTTGAATAGACTTAGAGGCACAACCGATCAAGACTTAATTGGACAAGAACCAGCTCATATCCGGAATGACGTCTGAGCCGAAAGGATGAATTCTAGGATTCGACTAATGATTGCGAGCATTCGCAGCATATTGAATCAAGGGACTCAAAATGGCAATGGCAAAGGATGTCAATGGGGATTACTAGACATATGGAATTAACCATAACGCAGACAGGCAAGACTTTCCAAAGCAATAGGTTGTAGAGGATTCTCGGGAGATCAGATAGTAATTCAAAGTATTTTGGGAAATACATGAACAACTGGGGATGAACGGATCCCCGGTAAGTGTGAGGAATTACCCGCAGTGCGAAAAGAAACTGCAAGGCAGTAGCACAAGGATTTCTGGAATACCGGAGAGTATTTCGGGGTATGTTGTAATAACAAGAGCAACTGGGAATGAATGTGTGAACGACAAGTGTATTTATTAATCCATAGGGATCTATCGGTGGTATGGAACTGCAAAGACGGTGGGCACAAGGGTCTCGGGAATGCATCGAACAGTATCTTCAAAATCTTCTGGTGAAGCAGGCGATCATCTGGAGTGAAGGGGCTCTCTGGGACGAAGCGGTTACGAGAACCTAATGTTAGAGTTAGCAAAATCTTTAACCCGAATAGAAGAGAGATCCGAGTCCTAGAGTAAAGATGAGGAATAAAAGATCCTAAACCCATCCATTGGCGACGTGGGCCCGTAAGCCACACAGCCATGTTAGTAAAATAGTTTTTCAAAGACTAGACTCAACTTCGGCCAAGGAGTTGGTAAGGGGGTTCCTACAGGCAGTCGGCTCTGATACCAACTTGTGGCGCCCCCGACTCAATCGTGCACTAATCATACACGCAAATGCGCACGATCAAGCCCAGGGACACACGGGAAGATATCACAACACAACTATAGACACAAAATAAAATAATACAAGCTTTATATTACAAGCCAGGGGCCTCGAGGGCTCGAATACATAAGCTTGTGTTACACAAGAGTCAGCGAAAGCATCAGTATCTGAGTACAGACATAAGTAGAGAAGGTTGCCTTAAGAAGGCTGAGCAAAACAACGACATCTAGATCGAAAAGGCGTAGGCCTCCTGCCTGGGAGCCTCCTAAACTACTCCTAGTCATCGGTCTCCACATAGTAGTAAGCTCCGTCGGGGTAGTAGTAGTCGTCGACGGGGTCAGCTGGCTCCGGGGCTCCGTCATCTGATCGCAGCAATCGGGTATGGGGAAAAAGCGGTAGCAAAGCAACCGTGAGTACTCATCCAAAGTACTCAGCAAGACTTACATAAGATCTATGCTAAGTATGCATCGGTATCAAAGGGAAAGGTCTGTATCTGTGGACTGGATTGAAGAATTGCCAGAATAGAGGGGAAGGCCTAGCCTATCGAAGACTAGCATCTTCAGTGTCTTGCAGCATTAGAAGAGTGCAGATTAGTATCATATAATAAAGCAATAAGTATGTAGTAGCAAAGCCCAGAGATCCTTCCTCGACTCCCTGCGAGAAAGCGATCCCGGAGCTAACATATTAATTAAAGTAACATGTATCAGTTCAAGTTGTAGTAGATCGGGATACAACACTGAGCGTCCTGTTATCGTGGACACGACTAGTCGAATAGATAACTTCCCTGCAGGGGTGCACTACTGTTACCCAACACGCTCGATTAACTCTGGCCGGACACACTTTTCTCGATCATGCCCGGCCTCGGCTGATCGACACGACGTAGTCCTACCTAGGCTCCGCAGAGAGGTCCCCGCCGGTCTACATCCTAAGTGCTCAGGGGTCTTGGGCCCATCGCCCTTTGCACTCCGGGTGATTGTGAGGACGGTGGATACCAGCGCCATCCCTCTCCTGGAAGGCATGATCCGACCATGCCACAATGCTGAACTGGACATCTGACAGAGCTTTCGGCTGATACATACGGTGCCGAGGGCCCCATTATACCATTATCCCGCGTGGTGGTAGTGCGTATAGGCTAGTGGCCAACTCAGATCAAATACCTAAATCCGTTAAGCGTGTTATTAGAATCTCGTGGACACGAGTAGGGTTCAAGGCTCACCTCCGACACCCTATCGCACCGACTTGGTAACCCGCGTGAACGGTACCAGCCTCAGCAACCTCCTGTGGATATCTGCTGGGTTCACGTTCCGCCTCAGAACAAAAACATAATTTAACATAACATAATGTAGTTACTGTCTTCGTCTTCGTCTTCGTCGGCATCCGGTTGCAGTCCATCTCGCTCCATGTCGATGGCCGTCGAAGTCCGATGTCCTCCGTAGTATCACGTTTATATAACTGTATAATGTATGCCCGTGATCACCGTCGAGAGGGATCACGGGCCGGTAATATAGCATGGCACACGGATAGGGGGGATAGGTCCAATAGATGGAATGTAAGCATATTAAATTAGGCATGCTAGGACAATAGGTAGGGCAACAATAATGGCGACAAAAATAGGCTATGCATCAGAATAGGATCAATCAGCTGCAGTAGCAAAATCTAATGCAAGCATGGGGGAGAAGGAATGGGTGATATAGGAATGATCGAGGGGGTTTGCTTGCCTGGAAGCTCTGTGGTAAAAGAGGGGTCTTCGGTGGAGTAGCAGTCCTCGGGGGCAATGTCGGTCTCGGGGTCTACCGAAGAGAAGAGGGGGAGGAAACAGATAAGTACAAGCATTCAAATGCAATCACTATGCATGACATGCCTAAATGATATGCATGGGTGATATATTGTATCTCTAAACATTCTAGATGTTTAAGGAATTTATTTGGAATTATTTACCGGAGGTCATGCACTATTCATCTGCTAGAAACAGGCCTAAAGTTATAGGTTCACCTACTTAGAGGATTCTATCATGCATGGAGATGACATATTCGGATTCATTATAATTTTCTGATCATCTTTCATATATAAATTATTTTCATCCGAGTTACGAATTATTTTCTATGATTTTTCAAAGTTTTTAAACATTTTTTGGAATTTATTTAATTTTGAAATTAATTAGCAAAAATGCTACGTGCACCCAGTGGAGTGTACACAGAAGTGCACACATTGGCTGACAGGTGGGGTCAGTTAACTAAGTCGACTGCCCAGTCAGCACCCAGTCAGCAGAGGCTGACATGTGGGTCCAGCCTGCTGAGTTAGCAGCTGACTGGGTCAACCCTATCCACTGTAACAGTGCAAGGGGCCCCACATGTCATACTCAGCAGGATTAAACAGAGTTAACTTAATCCTAATTAGTTTAGTTAGCGGGTGGGGCCGGCCTGTCAGTGAGACATTAGGCTAGTTAATTAGGCTTTTAATTAAACCCGATGTTAATTATGGTGCGGGACCCGCGTGTCAGCGTCACTAGGTTAATTAGCAGGGGGTTAATTAGCGCTAATGACGTCCACGTCAGCCGCGTCGGCGTTTAGCCGCCGGCAGCCACAGTACGCGGCGAAGGCTCGCCGGAGTTGCATTCCGGCGACCATTTGGTCATTTGCGACCACCCACAGAACCAGCGCGGCGTGGCGCGTGCGGTGGTGCGAGCCGTTCGTGCGGAAACGGCCGGAGCGCGAGCTCACGCGGCCTCGGCAGGAACGGGCCTACGGTGCACGGGGAGGAACGGGAGGAGGTCGAGGAGGAGCGCGAGCTCACAGTGAGGGCGACGGCGAGGTCAGATGGCTCGGGGAGGCTCGAACGACGCAGATCGAAGCGGTGGCGCCCGATGGCCGTAGTTGGAGAAGAAGGACGAGGGCGGCGACGGTGTTGCTCCCCGAGCTCGATCCAGTGCACCAGGCGATGGAGACGACGATTGCGGAGCCCAGGGACAGGGTGCGTCGACGGGGGACGGCCAGTCGCCACGGTGGTGAGGCAGCGCGGTGACGGCAGTGCTCGGGCGAGCAAGAACAGAGAGGGAGAGGGCTTGCGATGGGGGTTCTGGCTTGCTAGGGTTTGCAGCGGGAGAGGTAGGGCGGCCTTATCCACCTGGGGAGCCGCGGGATGAGCAACGCATGGCCATCGGCGTCACGGACGCGGCGCGCGCGTCTAGCGCGCCTCGGGCGAGCAGGAGGTAGAGGACGAGGGGGAAGTTGGGCTGGGCCTTGACTGTGCACTCGAAGCCCAGGTAAGCAGTAGTCCTTTTCCATTTTCCTTTTCTTTTTCTGTTTTAATTTCCAGAGTCTGGTTTCTATTTCATTTTCATATCAATTGATTTTTGTTGAACTAGAAATTTGACACTCAAATAGCAGGCAACATTTTTAGTTAGCACAATTTATTTCAATTTATTCTGGAATGTTTAACTATTTTTTAGAAATTGATTTGGTCAATTATACTGCTGCTGGTCCACTGTTTTAGTTGCTAGGGTCAATTTGGGCATTCAAATAATGTTGGCTTTATTTTTATAATTGATTTGGAATTATTTGAAATATTATGAACATTTTTATTCAATTAATTGAAGAAGTAATAATTTGACTTGCATTTGAATTTGTGTTATTACCTAAATGCAATTTAATTAGGATGATCATGATGGCATGGCAAGTTAATTAACTTAATGACAGGGTTAAGATTTTGGGATGTTACAGCCTGGCTTGTAATATAAAGCTGTATGACTTTAATTTGTGTCTAGAGTTGTGTTGTGATATCTTCCCGTGAGTCTCTGGTCTTGATCGTGCATGTTTGCGTGTATGATTAGTGCACGGTCGAGTTAGGGGTGTCACAAGTTGGTATCAGAGCCGACTGCCTATAGGAAGCCCCTTTCCAACTCCTTGACCGAGGTTGAGTCTAGTATTTGAAAAACTATTTTTACTAACTGTGTTGTGTGGCTTACGGGCCCACGACACCAATGGATGGTTTAGGATCTTTTATTCCTCTTCCTTACTCTGGGACTCTGATCTCTGTTCTATTCGGGTTAAAGATTTTGCTAACTCTAACATTAGGTTCTCGTGTTCACATCCACCCGGAGAGCTGGATTACCTGCAACTATTTCATTAAATGTCTGACACATCATACACATACTGTCTTTTGACATCTTTGAACTCCTTGAGCTTAAGGAGGAAATCGATAAATCACTCTGTAAGGTTTCATTCGTCCAAATTCCTCTGCTTGGGGAGCACCTTCTCTCTTTGTCAAGAAGAAAGATGGTACGAATCGGTTGGTCCAAGATTACCGGCCCATTAACCAGGCAACAATTCAGAACAAGTATCCGCTTCCTTGGATTAATGATCTGTATGATCAACTTGTTGGTTCTGCAGTATTCTCTAAACTTGACTTGAGGTTGGGTGACCATTAGATCTGAGTCCACGAAAAGGATATTCCGAAGACCGCTTTCGTTACTCGCTATGGTTCATACGAGTACACCGTCATGTCCTTTGGCTTTACCAATGCTCCAACAACGTTCTCCCGATTGATGAATTATATTTTCATGGATTACCTTGATAAGTTCGCCGTGGTTTATCTGGATGATATCCTACTATATTCCAAGAATAAGGAAGAACATGCTGAACATCTTCGTCTTGTGCTGGAAAAGCTTCGGGAGCATCAGCTATATACCAAATATTCCAAGTGTGAATTCTGGTTGTCTGAAGTGACTTACCTTGGTCATGTGGTTTCCAAGGATGGTATTGCTGTCAACCCAGAGCGAGTTCAGGCTATTCTTGACTAGACTCCTCTGAAGAATGTTAAGCAAGTGAGAAGTTTTCTCGGACTTGCCAGCTATTGCCGCCGTTTTGTCGAGAACTTTTCCAAGATTGCCAAGCCCTTGACCAATCTGCTTTACAAAGGCATTAAGTTTGAATGGATAGAAAAATGCCAGGAAAGTTTCCAGACACTCAAAGATAAGTTGACATCTGCCCCAGTGCTTGCTCCTCCAGATTCTCGCAAGGACTTCGTGATTTATTGTGACGCATCCCGTCAAGGATTAGCTAGGCTGTGTCCTAATGCAAGAGCGCAAAGTGATTGCTTATGGCTCTCGACAGTTGCGTCCTCATGAAGAGAACTATCTAGTTCATGATCTCGAACTTGCTATAGTTATATATGCACTGAAGTTGTGGCGACATTACCTTCTCAGTAATCGTTGCGAGATCTACACTGATCATCAAAGTCTGAAATATCTGTTTACTCAGCCAGACTTGAATCTCTGTCAACAAAGATGGATGGAAACTATTACAGACTATGACTGTAGAATTACATATACCCCTGGGAAGGCTAATGTTATGGCCGATGCTTTGAGCCGCAAGTCTTATTGCAACAACCTCATGGTTCAGGAAGCTCAACCCCTTCTTTATGAGGAACTTCGCAAAATGAACCTCCATATTGTTCCACAGGGTTCTCTCAATACCCTTGTCCTGGAACCAACTCTCGAGAAAGCTATCAAGTCTGCGCAAGCAAAAGACATTGAAGTTGATCAGATGAAAAATGATCTTGCCTTTGAAAAGGCCAGAGATTTCTCGCTTGCTAAAGATGGAACCTTGTACTTCAGAGATCGCCTTGTGGTACCCTGGTTCGAACTAATGACAGATAAAGTTATGAAGGAAGCACATGATACACCTCTGTCTATTCATTCGGGTAGTACCAAGATGTATCACGACATCCGTCAAAGGTACTGGTGGTCTAAAACGAAGCAAGACATTGCTAGATATGTTGCTGAGTGTGACGTTTGCCATTGCATCAAAGCAGAACATCAAAAACCTGTTGGACATCTGCAACCGCTTCCTATCCCTGAACGGAAATGGGATAAGGTTCAAATGGATCTCATTACCGGCCTTCCCAAATCACAAAAGGGTCACGATGCTATTCTTGTTGTTGTCGACCAATTGTCCAAAGTTGCAGACTTTCTGCCAGTCAAGGAGACGATCACTGCTAGTCAGTAAGAAGATTTGTATATCTCCAGAATTGTATGACTCCATGATATTCCGAAGGAGATCAGTTCAGACCATGGCAGCCTCTTCACCTCATAGTTCTGGGAAAGCTTCCTAGAAGCTATGGGAACTCGTATAACCTGGAGCACAGCTTATCACCCCCAGTCCCAAGGTGAAGTTGAACGAGTTAACCAAGTGCTTGAAGATATGCTACGTGCTTGTGTCATCTCATTTGGCAAGAAGTGGGAAGAATCTCTCCCGTATGCTGAATTCTCATACAACAACAGCTACCAAGCTAGTTTGAAGATGGCACCCTACGAAGTACCATATGGACGTAAGTGTCAAATCCCTCTCAATTGGTCAGAAACTGGGAAACGGCCGCTCATTGGTCCGGATATTATCCAACAAGCTGAAGAGCAAGTCCGTATTGTCCGGGAAAATCTCAAGGCGGCCCAGTACCACCAGAAGACCAGCTATGACCGTAAACACTGGGGATCGATCTATCAACCTGGTGAACAAGCTTATCTGCGTGTCACTCCTATGAAGGGCACTCATCGTTTTGGAATCAAGGGAAAGTTAGCTCCTCGCTACATTGGACCCTTCCGCATTCTCGCCAGACGTGGATATGTGGCTTATAAATTGGAATTGCCACCGCAGTTCTCTCACATCCATGATGTCTTCCGTGTGTCACAACTTCGCCGTTGCTTCAAGGATCCACACCGTACCGTGGATCATGAAATGCTCGAATTGCAAGATGATCTCTCTTATAAAGAGCATCTGATCCGCATTATTGATCAAGCCAAACGTCGAACCCGTCAGAAGGTAATCAAGTTCCTTAAAGTGTCGTGGTCGAATCATACTGAAGATGAAGCCACTTGGGAACACGAGGATCACCTTCATGAAGAATACCCTGATCTTTTCCCTTCTACCTCTTAATTCTCGGGACAAGAATTTCTTTTAGAGGAGGAGAGTTGTAACACCCCCATGTATTAAGCTACAGTAATCCATCATGATTATGCTAAGGCACTTTGGTTTGCAGTGCTTGATCATATTGGATTCATATCTCATTTCAAAATCCACCCCTGAAATCAATTCAAATTGCAAGTGAAATTTAAAGTTTCACAAACATGGTTGCAAAATAGTTCATCATTTAGCAAATATTCCATAACAATTATTTCTTATGGAAAGCAACATCACTTATTTGCTTAAATGGGCTATAGCAATTAAAACAGTGCCAAATCAGCATATTTAAATGCTTTTCCATTTACGCAAAATTCAAAAAAATTCAAATGCCTCCCAAACTTTTTGTGGCAGTGCCAAATATTGCAATGCATATAAATGGAAAAGTTTCATATTTTTCAAAAGTCATTTGATGTCTTAATTAAATGCAAAACTGTTTCTAAAAAAGAAAAACAGAAAAATAGAAAAGGCAAAGCCTGAAAACTACTGTGTACTGGGCCTCAGTGCACAGTGGCACCGGTCCAGCCCACTGCTACTTGTGAGCTGCGTTGGGATTTCCCCGAAGAGGAGGGGATGATGCAGTACAATAGAGATAAGTATTTCCCTCAGTTATGAAACCAAGGTTATCAATCCAGTCGGAGAATCACGCTACAACTCGTTAGCAGTACCTGCACACAAAACAACAAATCCTCGCACCCAACGCGAACAAGGGGTTGTCAATCCCTTGGCGGTTAATTGCAAAATTAAATTGTATGGTGATAGATAGATAGATCGAACAAAAATACAAAATAAAATAAATTAAATTAAATTGCAGCAAGGTATTTTTAGGATTTTCAATATATGTTAAAGATAGACCCGGGGGCCATAGTTTTCACTAGAGGCTTCTCTCTTGAAAATAGCATACGGTGGGTGAACAAATTACTGTTGGGCAATTGATAGAAACGCAAATAATCATGACGATATCCAAGGCAATGATCATGTATATAGGCATCACGTCCAAGACAAGTAGACCGAAACGATTCTGCATCTACTACTATTACTCCACACATCGACCGCTATCCAGCATGCAGCTAGTGTATTAAGTTCATAAAGAACGGAGTAATGCCTTAAGCAAGATGACATGATGTAGACAAAGTAAACTCACGCATGAATAAACCCCATCTTTTTACCCTTAATAGCAATGATACATACGTGTCATGTCCCTTTCTGTCACTGGGATTGAGCACCGCAAGATTGAACCCATTACAAAGTACCTCTCCCATTGCAAGATAAATCAATCCAATTGGCCAAACCAAATCAATAGATCGGAGAGAAATACAAAGCTATAATAATCATGCATAAAAGAGTTCAGAGAAAACTCAAATAATATTCATGGATAATCTGATCATAAACTCACAATTCATCGGATCCCAACAAACACACCGCAAAAAGTGATTACATTGGATAGAACTCCAAGAACATCGAGGAAAACATTGTATTGAAGATCAAAAAGAGAGAAGAAGCCATCTAGCTACTAACTATGGACCCGAAGGTCTGTGGTAAACTACTCATGCATCATCGGAAGGGAAGCAAGGTTGATGTAGAGCCCCTCCGTGATCGATTCCCCCTCCGGCAGAGTGCCGGAAAAGGCCTCCAGATGGGATCTCAAGAGAACAGGAACTTGCGGTGGCGGAAAAAGTATTTCGTGGACTGCTCTGTTGGTTTCCCGATTTTAGAGAATTTATAGAGGTGGAATTATGTCAAACGGAGCAGAGGTGGGCCCACGAGGCACCAGGGCGTGCCACCCCCCTTGGGGCGCGCCCTGGTGGCTCGTGGCCACCTCCTCTGTCTTCTGGCCCTCTCCCGAAGCTTCTAGTGTCTCTTATGTCCAGAAAAAGTTCTCCAAAAAGTTTCGTGGCATTTGGACTTCGTTTGGTACTGATATTCTGGAAAACCAAAAACAGGCAAAAACAGCAACTGGCACTGGGCACTAAGTTAATAGGTTAGTCCCAAAAAATGATATATAATTGCTTGTAAATGTATATAAAACATCCAAGATTGATACTATAATAGCATGGAACAATAAAAAATTATAGATACGTTGGAGACGTATCAAGCATCCCCAAGCTTAATTCCTGCTCGTCCTCGAGTAGGTAAATGATAAAAACAGAATTTTTGATGTGGAATGCTACCTATCATATTCATCATATATTCTTTCCTTTGTAGCATGGACATTTGGACTTGAATGATTCAAAGCAATAGTCTATAGTTTGACATGAAGACATAAATACTCAATCATACTAACTAGCAACCATGTCTTTCAAAATATCAACGCTAAAGAAAGTTATCCCTAGCCCATTATGCTCAATCATTGATCCATTCATGAAACACACTCAATATTAGCTACACACAATGCACAAGTATGACAATAGAGCTCTCTAGTTGGTGCTTTGTAAGAGAAGATGGAGACTCGAAAATAAAAATAAAAATTGCATAAAAGTAAATAGATTTGCTAATGTGACAGAGCTCAAGGCTTAAATTAGAGAGATAAAATTATTTTGAGAGGCATGCTTTTCCTGTCAACGAAAACGACCGAGAATTCCCAATATCCTCCATGCTAGACACATTATAGGCGGTTCCCAAACAGAAAATAAAGTTTATTTCCTTTCCACCATTCTTTCACAATCCATGGCTAGCCGTATCCACGGGTGCTCTCCATACCAACACTTTCTAAGGAATTTATTATTATCATCATATTAATTTTTTTTCATTTCAGGACTAGGCATCCCTATTACCTCCCACTCTCTCGTGCAATGACAAGTGAATAAACACTCATCGTGAGAATAACCTGTACACATCCACCCGGAAGATCCCAATGCTGCACCCACCAACATCTCAACTACACTCAACAGCAAATAGGAAGAAGTGCTCATCAAGTTCCTCCGTGAGAACTGGGACATCTTCGCATGGAAGCCATCCGACATGCTGGGTGTACCCAGGGAGCTGGCTGAGCACCATTTGCGAGTCGACCCGAAAGCAAAACCTGTGAAAGAGCATCTTCGTCGCTCTGCTACACAGAAGAGGAAGGCCATTGGCCAAGAAGTTGCTCGGCTCCTGGCAGCCGAGTTCATCCGTGAGGTGTGCCACTCCGAGTGGCTCGCCAACATCGTCATGGTTCCTAAGAAGGATAAGTCTCTCCGAATGTGCATCGATTTCAAGCACATCAATCGGGTCTACCCCAAGGATCATTTCCCGCTCCCCCGCATAGATCAAATCGTAGATTCCACCGCGGGTTGTGAGCGATTGTCTTTTCTGGACGCGTACTCCGGGTACCACCAGATTCGACTGTATGGGCCAGATGAAATAAAAACAGCTTTTATCACCCCATTCGGGTGTTTCTGCTATATCACCATGACATTCGGTCTTAAAAATGCTGGCGCCACTTTCATGCGCATGGTGCAGAAGTGTTTGCAAAAACAGATCAGTCGGAACATTGAGGCATACATGGATGACATCGTGGTCAAGTCCAGAAAAGGTTCCGACCTGCTGGCTGACCTAGCTGAAACTTTCGCAAATCTGTGGAAGTATGATATCAAGCTGAATCCAGCAAAGTGCACTTTCAGGGTGCCCGGGGGCAAGTTACTCGGATTCCTTGTTTCCGAACGAGGGATAGATGCCAACCCCAAGAAGATCAGTGCGATTGTACGAATGAAACGTCCAGAACGGCTTCATGATGTGCAAAAGCTCATGGGTTGTCTTGCGGCTCTAAGCCGATTTATCTCCCGCCTCGGTGAGAAGGCACTGCCCCTTTACCGATTGATGAAGAAGTCTGATTCGTTCGAGTGAACTACTGAAGCACAAGCAGCGTTTGTTGAGCTCAAAGCCCTGCTTTTCACCCAGCCGGTGCTCGCCGCTCCGAACAACAACGAGCCGTTGCTCCTGTACATTGCAGCCACTGGTCAGGTGGTCAGTACCGTCCTCACCGTCGAGCGAGAAGAACAGGGCAAAACTTACAAAGTTCAGCGCCTAGTCTATTACATTTCTGAAGTCCTGACTCCGTCCAAGCAGAGATATCCTCATTATCAGAAGCTCGTCTATGGCATCTATTTGACTGCGAAGAAAGTAGCCCATTACTTCCAAGAGCACGTCGTGTCAGTCGCCAGCGACTTCCCGCTGTCTGAGATCATGAACAATTGGGACGCGACTGGTCGAGTGGCGAAGTGGGCTATCGAGCTCTTGCCCTTGGACGTCAAGTTCGAGGCGAAAAAAGCGATCAAGTCCCAAGCATAACCGATTTCTTAGCCGAGTGGATAGAACAGCAACAACCGACTCAGAGACACCCGGAACACTGGACCATGTTCTTTGACGGTTCCAAGATGCTGAATGGTTCAGGACCTGGAGTTGTGTTAGTGTCTCCGAAGGGTGATCGTCTCAGATATGTTCTGCAGATTCACTTTGATTCCTCCAACAATGAGGCCGAGTACGAAGCGCTCCTTTATGGTCTACGTATGGCCATCTCACTCGGCGTCCGACGCCTGATGGTCTACGGGGTCTCGGATCTAGTTGTGACTCAAGTGATGAAGGAGTGGGATTTCAGAAGCCCTGCTATGACAGGATATTGCCACACGGTGAGAAAGTTGGAAAAGAAATTTGAGGGTCTGGAACTGCATCACATCCCCCGAGCCAAGAATCAAGAGGCAGACGATCTGGCAAAGATCGGGTCCACTCGGAAATCCATACCCAGCAATGTGTTCCTGGAGCATTTACGTTCCCCGACGGTGAAAGAAGATCACACTAGTAGAAAACCTACCTTTGATCCAGAGTATTAGTCCCGGCCGGGTTTGGGCCCGGGACTAATGTGAGCATTAGTCCTGGTTCCAATGGCTAGGAGCGAACGGGGGAACGGCCCCCTTTAGTCCCGGTTCAAATGGGACCTCTAGTCCCGGTTGGTGATACCAACCAGGACTAAAGGGGTTGCGGCAGGCTGGGGCCCCTGCGAGCCTCTTTAGTCCCTGTTGGCATCACCCACCGGGACTAAAGATAGACCTTTAGTCCCGGTTGGTATCACCAACCGGGACTAAAGATATCCCTATATAAAGTTGCTTCATCCAGCCCGAGTCCAAGTTTCTCCTTTCTCTCCTCTCTGTTTCCTTCCCCTAGCTCGAGCTCATCCTCCATTTTTGCCAAGATTTGTCAAGATTGGAGGCACCCCATCTATCCAAGGGTTCTAAAAGGTTAGCAACTTCATCCTTTCATCTCTCATTGCTAGTTTAGCTCGTTTCATGCTCTATAAGTATAGTGATTTGTGGGTTTTAGTTTGGGAGTAGTTATGTGGGAGTTTATTTGATTTATATGCAATTTGAGCTCAAATTAACATCTTAGTTTGCATATGTGTAGGTGTGGTTTACTTAGTGCCTTCCCGTCCCCGTCCTCACCGCCGTCGATCGCCCGCGCCGTCCCGTCGCCGGCACCACCTTGGTGAGCCTCTTGTTCTTATCCTTTTTGTAAAAAAAATCTTATTTGTATGATTTAGATTGTTACTTTATAAGTTTCTTACTTGTATGATTGTTTGTTATATATAGAGCCATGGTTTTGATATCCGTCCCCGTCGGCCCTCGTCCGGTTTATGATTCGGATGTGGTATATTATCTTTTATAACTATTTGTTTCATTTCGTGTTTATGATAATTATGCCCATCAAGTTGACATAGATATTTTTATCTAGGAGGTATGTGAACCGGAAATTGCAACCGACCCTCTTGTCGAGAAGTTAAATTTAGTTGAAAAAGAAAACGATTATTTGAAAGAAAAATTGAAAAGAATTGAAGAAGAGAAGATGAAATTGGAGTTGTATGTTGCCGATGTCGTCGATGATCACAAGATCAAGATGGATGCAATGCGCTTGAAGATTAGAAAGATTAGAAAATATGCCATTAATAAAGAGGCTTGGTATCATTATGCCGTTGGATCAATTATTACCTTAGTTGCGATTTTGATCGCATTTGTTGTTGCATTTAAATGCTTTAGCTAGATAGTTGTATGTTGTTTTATGAGAAGTATGTATGAACTTTATGTATGAACTTGTATTAATTTGGTCACTTTGATGTTGTGTAATGAAGATGAGCCGGCAATGGATGTATGATGACCGATGCTCTCCCGAGTTTATTAATGGCGTGCATAGTTTTCTGTGTGTGGCTGAGGCAAACAAGCGGAATGGCTTTATGTGTTGTCCATGTGGTGTCTGTAAGAATGATAGGGATTACTCTACCTCAAAAATCCTTCACAGCCACCTGCTTCAGTCCGGTTTCATGTCCGGCTATAACTGTTGGACCAAGCACGGAGAAAGAGGGGTTATAATGGAAGACAATGAAGAAGAAGAGGATGATGACAACTATCCTAGGTTCCCTGAATACGATGGTACTACAATGGGGGAAGCTGAAGAAGAGGCATCAGATGAGCCCGCTGATGATCTTGGTCGGGCCATTGCTGATGCAAAGAGAAACTGCGAAAGTGAAAAGGAGAGGTTGAAGTTGGAGCGCATGTTAGAGGATCATAAAAAATTGTTGTACCCAAATTGCGAAGATGACAAGAAAAAGCTGGGTACCACACTGGAATTGCTGCAATGTAAGGCAGAGAATGGTGTATCTGACAAGGGATTTGAAAAGTTGCTGAAACTGATAAAGAAGACGCTTCCAAAGGATAACGAATTGCCCGACAGTACGTACGAAGCAAAGAAGGCTGTCTGCCCTGTAGGATTAGAGGTGCAGAAGATACATGCATGCCCTAATGACTGCATCCTCTACCGCGGTGAGGAGTACGAGAATTTGAATGCATGCCCGGTATGCGGTGCATTGCGCTATAAGATCAGCCGCGATGACCCTGGTGATGTTGAGGGCGAGCGCCCCAGGAAGAGGGTTCCTGCCAAGGTGATGTGGTATGCTCCTATAATACCACGGTTGAAACGTTTGTTCCAAAACAAAGAGCATGCCAAGTTGTTGCGATGGCACAAAGAAGACCGTAAGAAAGACGGGATGTTGAGAGTACCCGCTGATGGTTCGCAGTGGAGAAAAATCGAGAGAAAGTGGCCGGAGTTTGCAGATGACGCAAGGAACTTATGGTTTGGTATAAGTACAGATGGCATGAATCCTTTTGGGGAGCAGAGCAGCAGTCATAGCACGTGGCCTGTGACTCTATGTATCTATAACCTTCCTCCTTGGTTGTGCATGAAGCGGATGTTCATTATGATGCCAGTGCTCATGCAAGGCCTTAAGCAACCCGGCAACGACATTGATGTGTACCTAAGGCCATTAGTTTAAGAACTTTTATAGTTGTGGGATATAAAAGGTGTACGTGTGTGGGATGAGCACAAACAGCAGGAATTTGACCTACGATCGTTGCTGTTTGTAACCATCAATGATTGGCCTGCTCTTAGTAACCTTTCAGGATAGACAAACAAGTGATACAATGCATGGACACACTGTTTAGATGAGACTGAAAGTATATATTTGGATAAATGTAAGAAGAATGTGTACCCGGGACATCGTCGATTTCTTCCGATCAGGCATCCCTTAAGAAAGAAAGGAAAGCATTTCAAAGGTGAGGCAGATCACCGGAAGAAGCCTGGCCACCGTACTGGTGATGATATATTTGATATGGTCAAGTATTTAAAAGTAATCTTTGGAAAGGGTCCAGGAGGACAATCTGTTCCGAATGACGCTAACGTACACGCACCCATGTGGAAGAAGAAATCTATATTTTGGGAGCTACCCTATTGGAAAGTCCTAGAGGTCCGCTCTGCAATCGACGTGATGCATGTGATGAAGAATCTTTGCGTGAACCTGCTAGGCTTCTTGGGCGTGTATGGGAAAACAAAAGATACATCGGAGGCACAGGAGGACCAGCAACATATGAACGAAAAAGACGGCATGCATCCAAAGCAGTATCAAGGTCCTGCCAGCTACGCTCTTACCAAAACAGAGAAGGAAATCTTTTTTGAATGCCTGAGCAGTATCAAGGTCACGTCTGGCTTCTCGTCGAATATAAAGGGAATAATAAATATAGCAGAGAAAAAAAATTCCAAAACCTAAAGTCTCATGACTGCCACGTGATTATGACGCAATTGCTTCCGGTTGCATTGAGGGGGCTTCTACCAGAAAATGTTCGATTAGCCATTGTGAAGCTATGTGCATTCCTCAATGCAATTTCTCAGAAGGTAATCAATCTAGAAATCCTACCAAGGTTACAGAATGATTGGGTCCAATGTCTTGTCAGTTTCGAGTTGGTGTTCCCACCATCCTTCTTCAATATTATGACGCACGTCCTAGTTCACCTAGTCGAAGAGATTGCCATTCTGGGTCCTGTATTTCTACACAATATGTTCCCCTTTGAGAGGTTCATGGGAGTCTTAAAGAAATATGTTCATAACCGTGCTAGGCCAGAAGGAAGCATCTCCAAGGGCCATGAAACAGAGGAGGTTATTGAGTTTTGTGTTGACTTTATTCCAAGGGCGACTTTCGGCGGTTGGTTGCAAACACATCTCATGAATAACACCACTATTGGAGATGAGCTGTACTTGTTGGCCAAGTCACCATCTTCGACTATATTGACTTTCAAAGGGTACGAGATAAATGGGAATACATTTTACATGATCGCCCAAGATAAAAAGAGCACCAACCAAAATAGTGGTGTCCGCTTTGATGCAACAAACAACAATAGGAAAAAGGACACATATTATGGTTACATAGAGGAGACATGGGAACTTGACTATGGACCTTCTTTTAAGGTCCCTTTGTTTCGGTGCAAATGGGTCAATCTGACAGGAGGCGGGGTAAAGGTAGACCCGCAGTACGGAATGACAAAAGTGGATCTCAACAATCTTGGGTACACAGACGAACCATTCGTCCTAGCCAATGATGTGGCGCAAGTTTTCTATGTGAAGGACATGTCTACCAAACCGAGAAAAAGAAAAGATAAGGAAGCGAATACATCATACGATGAGCCAAAGCGCCACATAGTTCTTTCAGAGAAAAGAAACATCGCTGGAGTGGAGGACAAGACAGACATGTCAGAAGATTATGAAAAGTTTGATGAAATTCCTCCCTTCATAGTGAAGACTGACCCAAGCATCATGTTAAATGATGAAGATTCTCCATGGTTACGGTGCAATCATAAGCAAGGGACACACGCGAAGAAAAAGTTTTATACCCCAAGATCCCACTCTGGGATGTGACCGGCTTCACCGTCATCACTTTCTCTCTAGTGAGTTTCCGGACTTATAGCTGGAAAGTCCCACTTCGGACAAACCGGAGGGAATCTTTGTAAGAGTTAGGGTATATATGTGTTTTGGGTGTTCCTCGGTGGACTCCGGAGCGTCGGAATCCAACCAAAAAGCTAGGGCATTTTGGCATTTGAAACATGATTTTTGAATAATTATTTATTAAGTTATGAATTTTCAATTATTCCTGTCCTTTTAGTATTTTAATTATAGTGGCTGTCCAGAGTGGTAAAGTGAGGGTTTTCACCCCTCAATTATTAAGCTATGGAAGAGAGAGAGTTACTGGAGGTAGAATATGACTAGGGTGAGCTCTGGTAAAAATTTGAGCTAAAGGAGAATCCATTTGGTACCCCAATCATTGACCACAAGATTTTGGCAGAAGGTGTTTGATGATGAATAGAGGTACTTAGAGGAATCCAATGGCTTCGGAATTTAACAGGAATGAGCTTGGTATCAATTTGAGCTAGGGTGCAAATTTGTAGCTCATTTGACGAAACTTGGCAATGTAAATATTTCAAACCCTAGAAATGGGCAGAAATGGTTTTGACAAGCTTTGATTAATTTAACTTGTTCTCCAACTTGTGCCACTTGATGGGGGTGATGCTCATGACCATCTGGCAATGTGGTAAAAATTTGAGATCAATGGGAGAAAGTTGCCAATGTAACTTTGTCGAACCCTAGAAATGGGCAGAATTGGTTTTGGCATACTTTGACCAAGCTAATTTGTTCTCCTTGATGCACTACTTGGCCTACATGAATATTTAGACCATTTTAGCAGGTGTACCAAGTTTGAGCTCATTTGGACATGTTTAGCAATGTAAAGTTGCTCAAACTAGAAAATGGATAGAGATGGTTTTGAGGGAATTTGATGATGTTATCTTGTTCTCCAAGACATAAGACTTGGCAAGATCATAAAATATGGCATTTGTGACATGCTAGAATTTTCTTGGAATTTATGGTGAATATTTCCTTTGTAAATATTTCAAAAGCTTGAAATATCCAGAAAGGGTAATTGAGGGGTTTGACCAATATTTTGAACATGACCATGTGTTGAAACTCTTATATATGGACAAATTGAATCTGTCAAATAATTTCTTCAAAATGAAAATTAAAACTCCTCATGTTGACTAACAGAAACATAATATAATTTTGCAAAAGAATAACAAGAAAACATAAACTAAAATAATTAAAACAAAGGAAAAAGGTTAAAACTAAAAGAGCTAAACAAAATCTGTTTTTGATTAAAACACCTATTTAAAATATCCTAAAAATTCCCAAATTAAACATACTAATAAAACACACTAATATTAAACAGCAGGAAAAAGAATCACTCAATAATCAATTTTTAAACTAAAGTTATTCACACAAATTTCAAAGAATTCAAATTTAAACTATTCAAATTTGAAAACTACTGGCACTAACAGAAAGTTCATAATTTTTGTGACCTAAAGCAAAAAGATTCACTCAAAAACTCTAAATATTCTAGAGTTTTACCTAAAGTTTTCTACACAAAAAGAATCACTTTAAAAAGACACCTTTAGTCCCGGTTGCAACCACCAGCCGGGACTAAAGGTTCCTTCTCCCGCGCGGAATTTGGGCCGCCGAAAAGAGACCTTTAGTCCCGGTTCGTAGCTGGCGCCGGTACTAAAGGACCTTTAGTCCCGGTTCGTGGCTGGAGCCGGGACTAAAGGTCTTGTGTATGTAACCGCCCGGTGTCCCGGTGCCAGCCACCGCCCGGGAGAAGGAAACAGAACCACGCCGCCAGGCCGCTCGTGTTCAACCTCCGACCGCCGAGATCGCCTCCGCCGCCCCATTCACTCCGGTCCTCCTCCGAGCTCGTCGTCCGCACCGTTGGAATCGCCGTGAGCCTCTCCCTCGAACCCCCCTCTCTGTTTCCTCTGTCACCCACCGTAGCCGTTGCACCACCTACGCCCGAACCAACCGCCGCCTGCGCTCGCCGCCGCCGACGCTCTGGTGACCATTTGGTCCCGGGCGTGCGTCCACCGTGTTCACCGCGCCGCATAGACGCCGTAGGTGCCAGCCCCGAATCGCCTAGGCCATCGCAGCCATGTTCCCACGCATGCCCGAATGCCAGCCGCCGCTACCGAGCTCGCGGCCGTCGTCTCCGGCCACCACTGGCCCGGCCACCACCCCCATCCGATGCGCGCCGGCGAGAGCTCTCCAACGAGCCCAGCCGCGCCTCGAATGGTGGCCCGTAGGCCAAACGCACAGCTCGCGGCCGCATCTTCCCCCGCTGGCGGCTTAACTCCGGTGGGTTTGACCCCATTTGACCGGGGGTTTGACCTCCCCGAGTCAATGACATGCGGGCCAGCCCCCCTGTTTATTAGTTAGTTTAGGTTTAATTAAATTGGTTTAGTCACTGTGAGACTGACACGCGGGTCCCACTGGTCAGTTTGACCTGGGCCGCTCCGTTGACCTGCTGATGTCAGCATGATGTCATGCTGTCGCAGTAAATCATTTACTGGATTTTGTTTATTTCTAAATAACCAGAAAAATCCAGAAAATGGTTTAAACTTCAAAAATTCATAGTAATTCAACCATAGCTCAGATGGAAAAGATTTATATATGAAAATGATTAGAGAAATCCAATCTATCCATTGGTGCTGGTTTCATGCATGACAAAGTAACTTAACCTTGCTGTTTAGCTCAAAACAACTAAATGCACTTTGAAAATTCACATGTTAGGTTTGAACTTTAAAAATTCATAGAAAATTAACCGTAGCTCAGAATTAAATAATTTATATATGAAAAATTATCAGAAAAATTCAAGGAATCCATCTGTAAAATTTTCATGCATGAAAAACCAACTTATACTTGCTGTATAAGTGAAAACATCTAAATGGCATTTAAAATGCTTAAATTGGAGTTTGCATTTGAACCCTTGGTTCAAATGGACTTCATTGCACTTGTTGCTTGTTGCATTAGCACAATCCACATCATCATATTGTTGCATTGCTGTGTATTGATTGCATCTCCGGTAGTGTTCTTCTTGATACTATGATTCAGTTTTTGCTTATTGAATGCATTCTAATTGTTTTATCTTTCTTCTGGATTAGTTAAGCTATGGACGATAGCGGCAGAGACCATGAAGAGGATATCATCTTCGACATGATACGCTCCTCCCAAAACCAAGAGAATGAACCAGATGATGGCTCACAATTTCTGAACGACTCCGGTGAGGGACTTGAGGAAGAACCAAGAGACGAAGGGCAAACAAACAATGATGGCGAAGAAAATGTTAGACAATTAACAAATTCCGGCGAGGTATATATATATTAGGCCTCTGGTGATCATTAGATGTATTAATTGATTTATATATATATTAATGAATCTTTCTTCTTTTAGCCCTCCGGATCGAGCAAATCTTCTAGAAGGGTACGAGGCCGGGCCAAAAAGTTGGGCGATGGCATAAAGTACAACATCGATGAACTCGCAGAAGATGGCGAACCGATTGCTCCTGTACAGAATGCCCGTAAATTTATAAATCAATGCAGAGTTATTGTTAGGGACAACATCCTGATCACCATTCGAGAATGGAATAAGCCAAAGGAAGATCGAGGAGTTAGTTATGTCGACGAAAGATCGAAAAATTTGCTTTGGGATACGCTCATGTCACATTTCAACATACCAGAGGGTTTCACAGATGGCCAATGGTTGAAAGTCAAGCAGTTTGCTCTTAAAAAGATGGCCACACAATTCCAGACCTGGAAGAAAAGGTTATACAGCGACTACCTCAAGGCAGAAAGGAAGACTCCAGAATTCACTGGAGCACTAGAGAAGATAAAAGATCACTGGGACGTATTTGTGAAGTGCAAGGAATTGGATGATGCTAAGGAAAGGTCGAGAAAAAATAAGATAAATGCTGCGAAAAAAGAGTATCACCATGTTCTGGGGACAGGTGGCTACAAGAGAGGCGTGCCTAAGTGGGAAGCAGCTGAGGCCAAGATGCTTGCTGAAGGGGTCATTCCAGAAACAGCGGATTGGCCCGAGAGGTCCAGGAATTGGTTTTATGCGTATGGGGGAAAGTTGGACCCAGCGACAGGGGAGATTATTGAAAAGGCAGATCTTAAAACAGCCTCGGACGCTTTACTTCAAGCAATAGAAGATGCTCGAAAGGGGTTGTTCCAGCCCGAGAGAGAGAACGACGAGCTTACACGTGCCCTCGGGAATCCTGAACACGGTGGATGAACACGAGGCAAAAGCATTGTTCCGTGGGTTCAGGGGTTTTCGGAGTGGAACGACACTTATAGAAGCCGTCAGAGAAAAAAGAAGCAGGATGCAGACCGGCTTCAGAAGGTAGAAACAAAGAACGCGGAGTTGGAACGCATGTTAATGCGACAGCAGGAGCAGATCGACACAATTAGCCAGCAAAGGGCGTCTCCACGGTAGGAACAAGCAGATCCAGCATTGGATAGTACCATCCCATCTATGCGGAAAACCAGCATGGGTTGCACAGGGGTCTGGGCCGATGATGCACTCCTGGCTCGTTACCCCGTGGATGATATCAAAGAGAGGACAAGTTGTGAGCTACACATGAAAATGAAGAACATATCCATGAAGGTGGCGGTCAGCTTTGCTTTACCGAATGCACCTGAAGCAACCATCCATGGCAATCCGATTCCAGCTGGCTATGCTCGTGTCGGGGTGGATGAAGTTCTGTCGGAATATGACTCACTAGAGCTTGACATTCCTGCAGGTGAAGGGGAGCAGACACTGGGAGAAGTCATACGTGGTGTCATTGTATGGAGAAAGGAATGCATCGTGTTTCCAAACTCGGCACCAAGGCCACCGACTCCTCCGAGTAGCAATACACCTCTATGTCCGCCGCGTCAGCCGACTCCACCCCACCTCGAGACGGAGCCCAGCGCGAGTCTGCCATATCGATGTCCGCCGAATCAGCCGACTCCACCCCCTATGTCCCAGTAGCAGGGCCAAAAGCGGAAGAGAGCACCAAAGAAGAAAGCCAACGACGAGCCTGCTGCCAAAAAGAAGTTTGCTTACGAGATGACTGATGAGGAAACCAGAGCGGTCATGGCTTCCGAAGTGAAGTCCCATTTTGCACCAAAACCGCCCCCGCCGCCAAAGGAGATAATACCTGCGAAAACCGTAGAGCACTTTGTGGAACTTCTAGAGCGAGCCCCGGCACATGTGCAGAATAGGCCATCAGACTATGAACGCTCTATTAGGAAGTCATATCAGGAACAAATGCAGCAGTCGAGACGTACAAGTAGTAATAAAAGTGGGAAAACAGTTCCCCAGCTCGGAGAACAGGCAATGCAATCGATCCCCTGGCTCAAGGTGATTACCGATAAGGTAACCGACGCTGCTAAAGACTTTGGTATCAGTGTTGATCAACTCCTAGGCACCGAGGAACTCCCCATGGCTGAATTAGCATGGAAATATGTCCCCGGGAACCCTCTGGTCAGACCTGAGCAGGTCCCGCATCTATCAACACAAATGCGAAGATTGCATGAGTGGTACATGAAAGAAGTAAAGAACGGGCGAGAGATGCTCATTGTGAAAGTCAAGGAAGAGCATTACTTCTATGATAACAAGATAATGATTGAGTTTCCAGAATTTTTTCAGTTATACAATCAAGACGCACTCGACAAATCTATCGTCAGTTGCTATTGTCTGTAAGTGATTTCTTTCAGTAATTTAAGTCTCTAGCTCAGCTCGTTCATTGCATGTAATTATCCTCACTATATTCTTTTGTACGCTATTATGCAGAATGAAGATTTTCGAATGCAAAAGGGATGTAATCTATGACATTGGGTTCGTTGACCCATATATCATTAATGAAATTATGATACAAAACCACGCCAAAGACTCAAAGGAGAACTTGCTAAGGTTTATGAAGGAACTAAATACCAGAACAGAAATACTTTTTCCTTACAACTTCAAGTGAGTGTTACTGTCATGTACTACAAATTCTATTTTGCTTACTCGATGTTAAGTGTAGTTGATGAGTTATGCATGCCTGCTTATATAAACGTGTGCGCAGGTTCCACTGGATCCCGCTAATCATTAGAGTTGACGCTGGAACTGTTGAAACCCTGGACTCACTAGGTAAAGACCCTCGAGAATACATCAGCTTGGTTTTGATGCTCGACAGATAATTTCAATCATTATCGCACTATATTGGCCTCTTTCGTTCATTTCCTGATATCAAGTAATTAATAACTCCTTTATTCATTTTCTTTGCCGGGCAGGGTTTGGAAACGGTTCATCAAAGAGGTTGTCGGTGAATGCAAACCGAAGCTAAAATGGCTACAGACCAAGGTAATTAAGTAGTACTAGCTAGGTCCGCGGATCTCTTTAATTCTAGTTTCAATACCATTATCATGCTTGATTATTATCTGATTGAATTCTATTCTCGCAAAGTGCATGAGGCAGCAACAGGGGACTAATTTATGTGCATACTACGTTTGCGAGAACATTCGCATTTCGACCGAATGGCGCAGAGATGTAAGACAACTTCAGGTACGTAAACACTATTCACAATTTTTTTATGATGATCTAATATATATACACACAATTAATATATTCATATTGATCTCCTTCTTTAAAGATTGACGAGATGCGGGACAAGCTCCTACCAGAGAACCGCATACGAGCAATTCAAGAGGAAATTGCGGGATTTTTGCTTACGGAGGTCATATCTGAAAGCGGAGAATACCATTGCACCTAATGCCTACATGTAATGATCTGCAAATTGTAGGAGAAATTGTATATACCAAATTGTATATATATATATATATGTTTGGTCGTACGAGAAATTATATGATATATGTATGGTCGTACGAGAAATTATATTATATATGCATAACGTGTACAGTATGTAGTAGCATAAAATATGTTTGAAATGAAAAAGAATTGAATGGAAAACACAAAATTAAAAGGAAAAATAAACCATAAACCCTAAACCCTAAAACCCTAAACCCCAACACAGATTCATTAGTCCCGGTTGGTGTCACCAACCGGGACTACATGTCCTTCAGCCCCCGACGCTAGCTCGCGACCACGTGGAGGGGCCTTAGTCCCGGTTGGTGTCACCAACCGGGACTAAAGGTCCTCCAGCCCCCGGCGCGCGCTCGCGGCCATGTGGAGGGACTTTAGTCCTGGGTTGTGGCCAACCGGGACTAAAGGGTGGGGGCCTTTAGCCCCGATTTAGTTGTCCCGGTTGGTGACCCGGGACTAAAGGCCTATTCCAACCGGGACTAAATCCCGTTTTTCCACTAGTGTCCCTTCACGGAAGAGCCCCCGCAAGTGGTCGGTCCGTCCGATCCGACTGAAGTCGAGGTCCCGGCAGTCATTGACTTGGTCCTGGAGATCCTAGCAATCACGCACGAGTGGACAATGCCTTACATCGCATACCTGCTCAGACAGGAACTTCCAGAAGATGAAGCCTAGGCCCGCCAGATTGTTCGCAGGTCCAAGGCTTTTACAGTGATTGGCGATCAGTTATACAGAAAGAGCGTCACCGGTGTGACTCAGCACTGCATCTCTCCGGAGGAAGGTCGATTGATCCTGGAGGAGACTCACTCGGGAACTTGTGGACACCACGCGTCCTCTCAGACAATCGTGGCTAAAGCTTACCGAGCCGGCTTCTTCTGGCCACGTGCCAATGAAGCTGCGCAGGAGATAGTCCAACACTGCGCCGGGTGCCAGTTCTATGCCAACTTATCGCACAAGCCTGCGTCTGCTCTGAAGATGATTCCACTCGTCTGGCCGTTTGCAGTCTGGGGACTTGACATGGTGGGACCCCTCCGGACAGGGGCGAGTGGATTGACCCACTTGCTGGTTGCAGTCGATAAGTTCACTAAGTGGATCGAAGCCAAACCTATCAAGAAGCTAGACTCTCATACAGCGATCAAGTTTATGAAGGAGATAGTCTTCAGATATGGCGTGCCCCACAACATTATCACTGATAACGGCTCAAACTTTGACTCGGAAGAGTTCAGGGCGTTCTGTACTGCCCAAGGCACCCGAGTCGACTATGCATCTGTGGTGCACCCGCAGTCGAATGGACAAGCTGAGAGGGCAAATGGACTGATCTTTCAGGGATTAAAGCCACAACTCATGCGCGATTTGGAGCACACAGCTAGAGCCTGGGTCACCGAGTTACCATTAGTTCTTTGGGGCTTGAGGACGACCCCCAATCGGTCTACCAATCGTACTCCCTTCTTCATGGTGTACGGAGCTGAAGCTGTCTTGCCGAGTGACCTGCTCCACAATTCGCCCCGAGTGGAACTATACTCCGAAGCTGAAGCTGAGCAGGCGCGGCAAGATGCAGTGGATCTCCTGGAGGAGGAGAGAGAGATGGCTCTTATCCGTTTGGCCACCTATCAGCAAGATCTACGACGTTTTCACAGCAAACACGTCAGAAGTCGGACTTTTCAGGAAGGAGATCTTGTGCTCCGAGTGGATCAGCAGTGACCTCACAAGCTTGCTCCTGCGTGGGAATGTTCTTTTGTTGTTTCAAAGGTTTTGCACAACGAAGCATATCACCTGTACAACCTTCTGAAGCAAGCAGACAAGCCCCGTGCTTGGAATGCAGACTTGCTTCGGCGTTTTTATACTTGATGTTGAGATGTAATAAAAGCACTCGAGTGATGTTTGATGAATAAAAGCATGACTTTTCCAGTTCCACATCGAGTTCATGCGTACGCAGTCTCTAGCTTACAACCCCCAGTGGGTGTACGCCCTTCAACTTAGCTGCAAACTAGTTTTTGCCTAAGTTAAAAACACTACCCCGAGTGAAAAGTGTCCCTCTCACTCGGGGAGCTTAGCTGCGAACCACCTTTCGCCTAAGTTAAAACCCACTCGAAAGACTCGAAGGAAAGCATTCGGATAACTCCAGAAGTTCAAAAGCAAATACGAGTACGCAGGCCCGAAGCCCGAAAGAGTTTAACGAATACAGTTCCACTCGGCATGCCGAGGCTAATGGGTGGAGCTTAAAGTTTTCTCACGCCCCCGAGGGGCTGGCTGGCTCGACGAAGGAGTCCAGGTCGATGCCGTCTGCGATCCGAGTGGCTGCCTCTATGAATGTCTCCATGAAGTCTTCAAACTTGAGCTTCTTCGTGTTGGTGACTTGAAGAGACTTCAGTTTCTCCTCCTTGGCGTCCTTGCAATGCACTCGGACTAGAGAGAGGGCCACGTCGGCTCCGCATCGAGCAGCTGAGTTCTTCCACGCCTACACTCGGCTGGGAATCTCATTGAGTCGAGTCATCATTGCCTCCAGATCGGTGTCGAGCGTGTCTTCCGGCCACAGCTCCTTGTCGATCCTTCCGAGTGCATCCCGCAGATGGATGATGTACCCCTGAACATCTTCAATGCGAGATTCAAGCCGCAAGATGCCTAGGGCAGCTTTATCGCCGACGAGTGACCTGGAGGGATCCAGATCCCTCTCGATCCTGTCAGTCTCAAGCTCGAAGTCCCGGCAGTACTCTGTGAACAAGAAAAGAGGAGGGTTGAAGATCAGCATGCATGAAATTCACTCGGAGATAAGTTAAAACTCACTCGGGTGTTACAGGTTACCTGCAAGCTTGGTGTACATCTCCTCCGTGAACTCTTCAATGTACTTTTCCAGAGCATTCTTCTTTTCAGTAAGCTGGGCGATCTTCTCGCCCAGAGACTTCTTCTCCTGCTCGTGAGCATTCGCTTGAGCCTTGAGCTTGCCGTCCCACTCGGCCTTCTGCTTCTTGAGCTCAGCCACTTCCTTCTTTGCTTCCGTGACGGCGGCTTTCAGCGACTTGTTCTCTCCTTCAAGCTTCTCGAGTGAGGCCAATTTCTCTTCGGCGGCCTTGGTTTTCTCTCTCGCCACCTTCTGTGCCCCCGCCAGCTCATTGTCCTTATTCTCGAGTGCCTGCTTCATAGTTTCTAAAGAAACAGAGGTTCTGAGCCGCACTTGGAGTCGATGGTTTTCACTATGCACATCTGTTCGAGTGAAGTCACTCGGTTCAAAGAATGGAGAGAGATGAAAGCGGAGCACTCAGTAATTAAAGCTTACCTCCCATGGTCTTGAGCTCCGCTTGAGCGCGCGCTGTGTTCCTCTTCTCCACCTCCAAGTCCAGTCGGAGCTGGGCCGTCTCCTTCTCCAGTGCCACGTACTGAGTCCCAAGCTCGCAAGTTTTCTGAAACACAAGAGAGATCAGATCAGTTAATGTTAAGGAATATTCCGAGTGCTCAGAGATCAGCACTCCTGGGAGGAACAAGCTTGACCAATACTAGATTCCGAAGTACCCTTGGTAAGGGAGGAACAAGCTTGACCAGTACCAGATCCCGAAGTACCCTCTAAAGCAAGTTCTAAGTTCTAAGACTCCCGCCGACTGCCTGTAGTCGACAGCAGTCTCGGGGACTACACCCAGTGGGTGCACTCAGCGTGCCCCCACTGGATTGGTATCCACTCGGAACGGTCCGCCCGATCCGAGTGACGGCCAAGCAAAAAAAAAAGAGCAAGTTCTAAGTTCTAAGACTCCCGCCGACTGCCCGCAGTCGACGGCAGTCTCGGGGACTACACCCAGTGGGTGCACTCAGCATGCCCCCACTGGAACGGTATCCACTCGGAACGGTCCGCCCGATCCGAGTGACGGCCAAGCAAAAAAAAGAGCAAGTTCTAAGTTCTAAGACTCCCGCCGACTGCCCGCAGTCGACGACAGTCTCGGGGACTACACCCAGTGGGTGCACTCAGCGTGCCCCCACTGGAACGATATCCACTCGGAACAGTCCGCCCGATCCGAGTGATGGCCAAGCAAAAAAAAACAACAACAACAACGACAGAACATAGTCTAAGCTCTAAGACTCCCGCCGACTGCCTGCAGTCGACGGCAGTCTCGGGGACTACACCCAGTTGGTGCAATCAGCGTGCCCCCACTGGAATGGTATCCACTCGGAACGGTCCGCCCGATCCGAGTGACGGCCAAGAAAAAAAAACACACCCAGTGGGTGTACCGAATATTTTGCGACAAGAAATTCCTACAGAGGAAAAATGACTTGGAGATCAACTTACAAGAGCACTTACTCGAACATTTTCCTGAAGGGCAGTGCTGGCATCGTATGCTAGCTTGCCAGCTGCGCACATCTCCTTCAGCCGCTGGGTCATCAGCTCCGCCTGGATCATTCCTTCCTTGCTGGCTCCAGTCTGGTCCTCTGGCACCTTGTACAGACTGAAGATGTTGACGGGAGAAGTTGGAGCCGAGGTCAAAGTTGTCGACAGCGCTGTGACCGGGCCAGCACTGGCCTGAGAGGAACCTTGCGCCAGGGGTACGATCACGGGCTACGCAGGAGGAACTGGAGGCGCTTGGCTTGGAGGTGCCTTCGGTGTGGTGGTCTGGGAAGTAGTCGGAGCTGCGGTCCCCTTCTCAGCGTCCTTCCGTGGCGGCCCCTCATCGTCGTCAACATGGATGATCTCTGCAAGTGCTGCATTCAATCGACACGATCAGCCTTAGTATGCAAATCAGTCGGATGAGGACAATTCAATCGGATCATAGATCAAAGAAAAAATGAAATCATTGTTACCTTTCTGAGAAGTGGCCGCGTCTGCCGACTCGGCTTCGATACGATCTCCGTTGATCTGCATGGGTGACATCGTCGAGGTTGCAGCTCTGGTTCATAAGATTCACTCGGTCAGAAGAGTCCAAAAGTTGACAAACACAGAAAAGAAAAGCTGACAAAGACACTCATGTTGAGGCGACAGGCACAGTGACCTTGATCCTGGGCAGAGCCTTCCGAGGCTTGGGGGAAGCGACCTTAGGCTGCTTGGCGGTCCTCTCAGTCAGCTCCGACGTCGATGTCCGAGCGCGCTTCGGAGCCTTGGCACTCGGAACCACCGCCTTCTCCGGGCCAGCACTAAGATCATGAGTTTGCTTAGAGCGGCGCTCAGAGCGCAACTCCGGAGACTGGGAAGACTCGATCTCGTCGCTCTCTCCCGAGTCGTCGCTTTCCTTCTCACTGTCCTCCACGTAGCTGCCCTCGACGCTGCCATGTTCGCTCTCCACGTCTCCGACAAGTTGTTCTCCATTCGGCACAGGCGAGAGCATCTTCTAGAACTCCTGCAAGCATGAAGATCAAGGACAGATAGTTCAGTCAGTTCACTCGGATCATTCATTTCACTCGGATAATTTGTGCATGAGTAATTCACTCAAAAATGCGTGTCATACCTCCAATGGTTGGTTATTGGCATCGTAGGGCGGGATCCGTCTCGACCCTCGCGGATTGTCGCGTGCACCGGTGATACCCTTGAGCCACTCTTTCACGGTCTTCTCGTCTGTGTCCTCTGGGTGCACTCAAGTTGAGTCGTCAGCGCCAGTATACTGCCACATCGGGTGAGCTCGCTCCTGCAGCGGCTGGATTCGCCGACTGAGGAAGACCTCCAGCAAATCCAGACCCGTCAACCCGCCATGGACCAGGCTGGCTACCGCAGTTACCAAGATCCCCACGTCGGTCTTCTCCTCCTTGTCCACCATCAGCGATGGAGGCACATTGACCCTCTCGGATGTATAAGGGGGAAGACCAGTCGACGAGCCAACACAGGGAACGTCGTTGTAGTAAAACCAAGTCGACGGCCAGCCCCTAACCGAATCGGGAAAGGTCATCGCTGGAAAAGCGCTCCTACCCCGCATCTGAATGCCCAAGCCGCCACACAGCTGGGTCACATGGGTTCTCTCCCCCTCGGGGTTGGCCTTTTTGACCAACTGAGAACGGCACGTGAAGATGTGCTTGAATAACCCCCAATGCGGCGAACAACCCAAGAAATTTTCACACAAGGAAACAAATGCGGCGAGATATGCTACAACATTCGGGGGGAGGTGGTGTAGCTGGATGCTGAAAAAGTTTAGAAAACCGCGGAGAAAGGGATGGGGCGGCATGGAGAAACCTCTTTCCACATGGGTGACGAGGAGCACGCTACCCCCGGCCGCGGCGCAGGCTCGATTTCCCCCTCCTCCGGCAGCCTCTAGCTACCCTCCCGCACCAGTCCGTCGATGACGAGCCCGCCGATGTCTTCGGCGGTGGTGGTCGGCGGGAGCCAATCTCCCTGGATCCATCCCCGTGGCGGAGCGACGCGAGAGCTCGACGCTTTCTTCGCCTTCTTCGCTCGCTCCAGCTTCGCCGTCTTGTCCTTCGCCATCGCCGCGGAGTGCTCCGGCGCCGGGGTAGATTCGTGCAGAGTGGGAAGCGGGAGAGAAGATTGGAGGACTGGAAGAGGCGGGGAAGAGGGGATCTGGCTCTCTCTCTCTCTCCCTCTCCGATGCAGCGGCTTCTTATATCGCTGCCCGCTCCACTCCCCAATCCATGCCACTGATTCGCGGGCCCGCAGATCCCCTCAAATCTCGCTGGCGGAGTTGTAGCTGTACGTGGCAAAAAGTGGGGCGAAAATCGAGGCGTCACGCCCCACTTTCCCCACTCACCGCGCCGCGGTCGTTCGCGCGCGCTCTTATCCGATTTCAAATCACGCATGATCCGGATCCCAGCGATCCGATTGCTCGCCTTTAAAGACATTCCATAAACGCTCGGATCTATTTCGTCACTCAGATGGAGACTACTCGTTTCACTCGGATGGAGATTACTCATTTCATTCGGATGGAGACTTTCACTCGGACGTCATATGGTCCGGATTTCGTCAAGGTGCCGCGCGAAGACAAGGCCGTCTAAAGACCAGTAAGAGTTCTTCAGCGCCCCCGTAGCACTCAACTCACCTGGGAATTCGCCTTGACTCGACCCGCTTAACCTCGACCGATTCGGGGGCTAATGACGAGGACATGCACTAGGGATAGGGTAACAGGCCTGTCCTACAGACCCTACCCTAGGATTCCACATGCCTTATACTGGGCCCCAGGGCCAGATCGGCAGTCAAGAGTTCTGCAACCTGGCGTTCACTCGGAGCTCAACAAACCACTCGGGAGGCAGGAGTTCACTTGACCGTCTTGTTTCACTCGGAGCATCCGACAGTCACTCGACCAGAGAAGACCAGGAGACTCCAGGAACGCAACGGTTAGGACGTGCGCTCGCCTGTATTAATTGTAATCAATGTGCCCGTTACCTGGTGCCCTTAAACCCCATCTTTAACCCCTGGTAATGGCGGCATTCATGGGGGCTGGGCAGACCCTATATAAGCCACCCCACAGCTCCATTCCAAGGGTTCGCATTCTTTGTAACCTATACACTCAATCGACAGCTCCAGAGCACCGAGACGTAGGGCTATTACCTCCACCGTTGAGGAGCCTGAACTCGTAAATCCGAGTGTAACAACTGCGCCGTAGCTAGGCTCTGCCCTCTCATCCGTACCCCAACACACTACTGTTAGACTTGCACCCACGACAAGCCCCGAGGGTGAACTACTCCCTCCTCGTCATGGAGACCGCTGGGATGATGAAGATGGCCTCTAGGGATGATTTCCCCCTTCGGCAAGGTGCCGGAACGGAGCTCTAGATGGGATTGCTTCAGAACAGCGGCTTGCGGCAGCGTAAAAACTCATCTAGGTTAACTTTCGGGGGGTTCTGAATATATAGGATTTTTCAGCGTTGGAATCACGCGAAGAAGGGCCACAGGGGGCCCACGAGGCACCAGGGCGCGCCTGGGGGGGGGGGGGGGTGGCGCACCCAGGTTGCTTGTGGGGCCCCTATGGGTCTTCTGCTGCTCCCCCGAAGCTTCCTGGGTCTGTTTCCTTCCAGAAAAAATCGTCAAAAAGTTTCGCTGCATTTGGACTTCATTTGATATGGATTTTCTGGAAAACCAAAAACAAGCAGAAAACAGCAACTGGCACTGGGCACTAGGTCAATATGTTAGTCCATCAAAATCATATAAAATCCATATAAAAGTGCACCAAAATCATACAAAACTATAATAATCATGGCATGAATACTTCATAAATTATAGATACGTTGGAGACGTATCAGCATCCCCAAGCTTAATTCCTTATCGTCCTCGAGTAGGTAAATGATAAAAGAAATAATTTATGAAGTATGAATGCTAGCATAGTGCGCTAGCAGACGGCAAAGAAAAGATCTCATAACGGGCGTTACCCCCTCCTCTCTATCTTCTCTCTCTCCCTCTCTCTCTCTCTTCTCTCTCCCATTTTAATTTTCGTTCCCGTCGCCGCCGCCCTCCGCTCCACCGCCCCTCCCCCTCCGCCGCCCCGCGCCGCCCCGCACCGCCCCCCCCGCCCCCCCGGCGCCCGCCCCGTCGCCGGCCGCCCCGCATCGCCCCCCGCCCCCCAGAGCTCGCCCCGTGGACCGCCCCCCCGCCCCCCCGCCCCCGACCGCACCCCGCCGCCGCCCCGACCCCACGCCGCCCTGGCCCGCCTCCCGCCGCGTGCCGCCACCGACGCCCCCCCCCCCGATGCCCAGCCGCCCCGCGGCCCCGCCGCCCCGCGGCCCCGCCGCCCCGACAACCAGGCGCCCCGCCGCCCCGACGCCCACGCCGCCCTGGTGCCCCGCCGCCCTCGCCGCCCCGCCGCCCCGGTGCCCCGCCGCCCCACTCCGGTGAGCTCCCCCCCCCCTGTTTTTTTCTTTTTTTTGCTGTTAGTTAGGTTAGTTACTACTGTTAGTTAGGTTAGTTAGATTAGTTCTAGGTTAGTTAGGTTAGTTCTAGGTTAGGTAGGTTAGTTTCTATGTTAGTTAGGTTAGTTCTTGAAAAAAAATTATTAGGAGAAGAAAAGAAGAAGAATAAGAAGAATAAGATGAAGAAGAGGAGGAGGAGGAGAAGAAGAAAAGGGGGAGGAGAAGAAAAGAAGAAGGAGAAGAAGAAGAAGAAGAAGAAGAGGAGGAGGAGGAGGAGAAGAAGAAAAGGGGAGGAGAAGAAAAGAAGAGGAGGAGGAGGAGGAGGATCGAGGGGTCGAGGGTCGCCGAGGGGTCGAGGATCGAGGGGTCGAGGATCGAGGGGTCAAGGGTCGAGGGTCGAGGGGTCGAGGCTAGAAGAAGAAGAAGAAGACCCCCGACCCCCGACCACCGAGGATCGAGGGGAAAAGAAGTCGAGGTTCGCCGAGGACACGACACCACCGACACCCCGACCCCCGACACGACACCCCGACACCTCGACACGGCACCACCGACCCCGATACGACACCCCCTGCGTTCGTGGGTGAGCACAAATGACACCCCGACCCCGACACGACACCCTGACACCCCGACCCCGACACGGCACTGTTGGGGAACGTTGCATGTGAAACAAAAATTTTCCTACGCACACACAAGATCTATCCATGGTGATGAGCATCTACGAGAGGGAGAGTGAATCTACATACCCTTGTAGATCGCTAAGCGGAAGCGTTAAGAAACGCGGTTGATGTAGTCGAACGTCTCCGCGATCCAAATCGCAAGTCGTCCCTCGATCCGATCACGAACTAGTGCCGAACGGACGGCACCTCCGCATTCAACACACGTACGGCTTGATGACGCCTTCACCTCCTCGATCCAGCGAGCGATGATGAAGTAGTAGATGAGTTCCGGCAGCACGACGGCGTGGTGATGGTGGTGAGGAACAATCTCTGCAGGGCTTCGCCAAGCACTACGGAGATTATGACGGGAGAACTAGAGGGTTAGGGTGGCCGACACACGGCTTGGGAAATCTTGATGTATCCCGTGTGCTAGCCCTGCCCCTCTATTTATATGTTGAGCCTTGGGGTCTAAACTTGGAGTAAAAGCCTCCTCCAGGTCGGTTTTGCCCGCACAAGGTCGGTTTGGCCCGCAGGGAAAGAGTCCAACTCGGATCCCTGCAGTATCGCGTACAAGCGGTAGTACCGCTTACGATAAGCGGTAGTACCACCCGTAGCGGTAGTACCGCTTACGATAAGCGGTAGTACCGCCCGTAGCGGTAGTACCGCTTACGATAAGCGGTAGTACCGCCCCAGACGCCAGCAAAACTTCCTTTCGCACCTTGCCTAAGCCTCGTGGGCTTTACCCCTTGGCCCAAATAAAGTGTTCTCGTATCCGAACATTTCGGGAAACATCCGGAACCTCTTCCGGTGAATTCCGGAACCCTTCCGGAAACCAAAACACTATTATCACATATATCAATCTTTACCTCCGGACTATTCCGGAGATCCTCGTCATATCCGGGATCTTATCCGGGACTCCGAACAACCTTCGGTCACCAACAAAATAACTCAACTATACTAATCGTCACCAAACGTTAAGTGTGTAGACCCTGCGGGTTCGAGAACTATGTAGACATGACCGAGACACCTCTACGATCAATAACCAATAGCGGGACCTGGACGCCCATATTGGCTCCTACATATTCTACGAAGATCTTTATCGGTCGAACCTCTATGTCAAGGATTCAGTTAATCCCGTATACTGTTCCCTTTGTTCTTCGGTATGTTACTTGCCCGAGATTCGATCATCGGTATCTCTATACCTAGTTCAATCTCGTTACCGGCAAGTCTCTTTACTCGTTCCGTAATACAAGATCTCATGGCTAACACTTTAGTCACATTGCTTGCAAGGCTCATTGTGATGTTGTATTACCGACTGGGCCCTAAGATACCTCTCCGTCACACGGAGTAACAAATCCCAGTCTTGATCCATGCCAACCCAACAGACACCCTCGGAGATACCTGTAGAGCACCTTTATAGTCACCCAGTTACGTTGCGACGTTTGATACACACAAGGTATTCCTCCGATGTCAGGGAGTTGCATGATCTCATGGTCAAAGGAAAAGATACTTGACATGCAGAAAACAATAGCAATAAGCTGACACGATCATATGCTACGTTCGTAGTTTGGGTCTTGTCCATCACATCATTCTCCTAATGATGTGATCCCGTTATCAAATGACATCTCATGTCAATGGCTAGGAAACCTTAACCATCTTTGATCAACGAGCTAGTCAACTAGAGGCTTACTAGGGACACCGTGTTGTCTATGTACCCACACATGTATTTGAGTTTCCAATCAATACAATTATAGCATGGATAATAAACGATTATCATCAACAAGGAAATATAATAATAACTAATTTATTATTGCCTCTAGGGCATATTTCCAACAGTCTCCAACTTGCACTAGAGTCAATAATCTAGTTCACATCACTATGTGATTTACATTGTAATGAATCGAACACCCATGCAGTTCTGGTGTTGTTCATGTTTAGCCCTTGGAAGAGGTTTAGTCATCGGATCTGCAACATTCAAATCCGTGTGTACTTTGCAAATATTTATGTCGTCCTCCTTGATGTAATCGCGGATGGAATTGAAACGTCGCTTTATGTGTCTGGTCCTCTTGTGAAATCTTGGTTCCTTGGCTAGAGCAATGGCACCAGTATTATCACAAAACAGAGTCATTGGGTTAAGCGCACTAGGCACTACTCCAAGATCTGTCATGAACTCCTTCATCCAGACACCTTCCTTCGCCGCCTCCGAGGCAGCGATGTACTCCGCTTCGCATGTAGAATCAGCTACCACGCTCTGCTTGGAACTGCACCAGCTAACCGCACCCCCATTAAGAATAAATACATATCCGGTTTGCGACTTAGAGTCATCCGGATCAATGTCAAAGCTTGCATCGACGTAACCCTTTACGACGAGCTCTTGATCACCTCCATAAACGAGAAACATGTCCTTAGTCCTTTTCAGGTACTTCAGGATATTCTTGACCGCCGTCCAGTGTTCCATTCCTGGATCACTTTGAAACCTTCCGGCCATACTTATGGCAAGGCTGACATCGGGTCTTGTGCACAGCATTGCATACATGATAGAGCCTATGGCTAAAGCATAGGGGATGAGACTCATCTTTTCTCTATCTCCTGCAGTCACTGGGCATTGAGTCTTACTCAACTTCATACCTTGCAAAACAGGCAAGAACCCCTTCTTGGACTGATCCATTTTGAACTTCTTCAAAACTTTGTCAAGGTATGTGCTTTGTGAAAGTCCTATTAAGCGTCTTGATCTATCTCTATAGATCTTGATGCCTAATATGAAAGCAGCTTCTCCTAGGTCCTTCATTGAAAAACTCTTGTTCAAATATTCCTTCACGCTTTCCAACATTTCTATATTGTTTCCAATTAGTAATATGTCATCCACATATAATGTTAGAAACGCTATAGAGCTCCCACTCACTTTCTTGTAAATACAAGTTTCTCCGTAAACTTGTATAAACTCGAACGCTTTGATCACCTCATCAAAGCGAAGATTCCAACTCCGAGATGCTTGCACCAGCCCATAAATGGATCGCTGGAGTTTGCAAACGTTGTCAGCATTCTCTGGATCGACAAAACCTTCTGGTTGCATCATATACAACTCTTCCTTAAGGAAACCGTTAAGGAACGCTGTTTTGACATCCATCTGCCAAATTTCATAATCGAAAAAGGCAGCTATTGCTAACATGATTCTGACGGACTTAAGCATCACTACGGGTGAGAAGGTCTCATCGTAGTCAACTCCTTGAACTTGTGAAAAACCCTTTGCCACAAGTCGAGCTTTATAGACGGTGACATTACCGTCCGCGTTCGTCTTCCTCTTAAAGATCCATTTGTTCTGAATGGCCTTACGCCCTTCAGGTAATACTTCCAAAGTCCACACTTTGTTTTCATACATGGATCCCATCTCGGATTTCATGGCCTCTAACCACTTCTCGGAATCCGGGCCCATCATCGCTTCTCCATAGCTCGTAGGTTCATCGTTGTCCAACAACATGACTTCTAAGACAGGGTTGCCGTACCACTCAGGAGTAGTACGCGTCCTTGTCGACCTACGAGGTTCGATAGCAACTTGATCCAAAGCTTCATGATCATCATCATTAACTTCCTCTTCAGCTGATGTAGGCTCTACAGAAACATCTTTCTGCGCTGCGCTACTTTCAGGTTGAAGTAAAGGTTCAACAACCTCATCAAGTTCTATCTTCCTCCCACTCAATTCTTTCGAGAGAAATTCTTTCTCAAGAAACGTTCCGTTTTTAGCGACAAACACTTTGCCTTCGGATTTGAGGTAGAAGGTATACCCAACTGTCTCTTTTGGGTATCCTATGAAGACGCATTTCTCCGCTTTGGGTTCCAGCTTTTCAGGCTGAAGCTTTTTGACATAAGCATCACATCCCCAAACTTTAAGAAACGACAGTTTTGGCTTCTTGCCAAACCAAAGTTCATATGGCGTCGTCTCAACGGATTTCGATGGTGCCCTATTTAAAGTGAATGCAGCTGTCTCTAATGCATAGCCCCAAAACGATAGTGGCAAATCGGCAAGAGACATCATAGATCGCACCATATCCAATAAGGTTCGATTACGACGTTCGGACACACCATTACGCTGTGGTGTTCCAGGCGGTGTCAATTGTGAAACAATTCCACACTGTCTTAAGTGACTGCCAAACTCATAACTCAGATATTCTCCTCCTCGATCAGATCGTAGGAATTTAATCTTCTTGTTACGATGATTCTCAACTTCACTCTGAAATTGTTTGAACTTTTCAAATGTTTCAGACTTGTGTTTCATTAAGTAAATATACCCATATCTACTTAAGTCATCAGTGAAGGTGAGAAAGTAACGATAACCACCGCGCGCCTCAATACTCATCGGACCACACACATCAGTATGTATGATTTCCAATAAGTCACTTGCCCGTTCCATTGTTCCAGAGAACGGCATTTTAGTCATCTTGCCCATGAGGCATGGCTCACATGTGTCAAGTGATTCAAAATCAAGTGACTCTAAAAGTCCATCAGCATGGAGCTTCCTCATGCGTTTTACGCCAATATGACCTAAACGGCAGTGCCACAAGAAAGTGGTATTATCATTATCAATTCTACATCTTTTGGCATCAATGTTATGAACATGTGTATCATTACTATCGAGATTCAATAAGAATAAACCCCTCACATTGGGTGCATGACCATAAAAGATATTACTCATATAAATAGAACAACCATTATTCTCTGATTTAAATGAGTAATCGTCTCGCAATAAACAAGATCCAGATATAATGTTCATGCTTAACGCAGGCACTAAATAACAATTATTCAGGTTCATCACTAATCCCGATGGTAATCGAAGAGCGAGCGTGCCGACGGCGATCACATCAACCTTGGAACCATTTCCCACGCGCATCGTCACTTCGTCCTTTCCCAGCCTCCGTCTATTCCGCAGTTCCTGTTTTGAGTTGCAAATATGAGCAACCGCACCGGTATCAAATACCCAGGCACTACAACGAGAGTTGGTAAGGTACACATCAATAACATGTATATCATATATACCTTGTTTGTTGTTGGCCGCCTTCTTGTCAGCCAAATACTTGGGGCAGTTCCGCTTCCAGTGTCCAGTTCCCTTGCAATGAAAGCACACAGTTTCTGGTTTGGGTCCAGCCTTGGGTTTCTTCACGAGAGGAGCAACTGCTTTGCCACTCTTCTTGGAGTTACCCTTCTTACCCTTGCCATTTTTCTTGAAACTAGTGGTTTTATTGACCATCAACACTTGATGCTCCTTCTGAATTTCAGACTCAGCGGCTTTCAGCATCGCAAACAGCTCGGCGACTGACTTGTTCATCCCGTGCATGTTATAGTTCAACACAAAGCTCTTGTAGCTAGGTGGCAATGATTGAAGAACTCTGTCAGTGATAGCCTCTGGCGGAAAGGGCATCCCCAATTCAGCCAGACGGGTGGAGTACCCAGACATTCTGAGTACGTGATCACTGATAGACCCGTTCTCCTCCATCTTGCAAGCATAAAACTTATCGGAGATCTCATATCTCTCGATCCGGGCATTCTTCTGAAAGATAAACTTCAACTCCTGGAACATCTCATATGCTCCATGACGTTCAAAACGTCTTTGAAGTCCCTGTTCTAAGCCATACAATATTGCACATTGAACTATTGAGTAATCTTCAGAACGAGCCTGCCAGGCGTTCACAACGTCTAGAGACTCAACTGGAGCGGGTGGATCACCAAGCGGTGCATCAAGGACATAAGCCTTCTGGGAAGCCGTAAGGATAATCCTTAGATTACGGGCCCAGTCCACAAAGTTACTTCCATCATCTTTCAACTTAGCTTTCTCTAGGAATGCATTAAAATTCAGGGGTGCTACTGCGCGAGCCATGATCTACAACATAAATATAGCAAAGACAACTTAGACTATTGTTCAAGATAATGAGTTTAGTTAATTATATTACTTAAAAACTCGCACTCAAATTGACATCCCTTCGATCATTCGAGTGTAACATGATCCAAATCCACCAACTCAAGTCCGATCATCACGTGAGTTGAGGTGGTTTCAATGGTGAACATCTTCATGTTGATCATATCTACTATATGACTCATGTTCGACCTTTCGGTCTCTTGTGTTCCGAGGCCATGTCTGTACATGCTAGGCTCGTCCAGTTTAACCCGAGTGTTCCGCACGTGCAACATGGCTTACACCCGTTGTATGTGAACGTAGAGTCTATCACACCCGATCATCATGGCGTGTCTCGAAACGACGAACTTTCGCAATGGTGCACACTCGGGGAGAACACAATTTATCTTGAAATTTAAGTGAGGGATCACCTTATAATGCTACCGTCGTCCTAAGCAAAATAAGATGCATAAAAGGATTAACATCACATGCAATTCATAAGTGACATGATATGGCCATGAACTTGTGCTTTTGATCTCCATCTCCAAAGCACCGGCATGATCTCCATCGTCACCGGCATGACACCATGATCTCCATCATCTTGATCTCCATCAACGTGTCGCCATGAGGTTGTCGCGCCGACTGTTGCTTCCACGACTATTGCTAACTCATAGCGATAAAGTAAAGCAAAAACGGCGAAAATAATTAAAGACAACTCTATGGCTCCTGCCAGTTGCCGTACTCATCGACATGCAAGTTGTGATATTCTATACAACACATGATCATCTCATACATCACATATATCTCATCATGTAATTGGCCATATCACATCACAACATACCCTGCAAAAACAAGTTAGACGTCCTCTAATTGTTGTTGCAAATTTTACGTGGCTGCTACGGGTTTGCAAGAACCGTTCTTACCTACGCAAAACCACAATGTGGTTTAGTGATTGCTTTTTGATCTTCTAAAAGAACCCTCTTCATTGAAATCGATTCAACTAAAGTGAGAGAGACAGACACCCGCTAGCCATCTTTATGCAACGAAGTTACATGTCAGTTGAAGGAACCTGTCTCGCGTAAGCATACGCGTAATGTCGGTCCGGGCCGCTTCATCTCACAATGCCGCCGAATCAAGTATCAACTAGTAACGGCAAGCAATATGTATACACCCACGCCCACAACTCGTTTGTGTTCTACTCGAGATCTCATCTACGCATAGACCTGGCTCAGATGCCACTGTTGGGGAACGTTGCATGGGAAACAAATTTTTTTCCTACGCACACACAAGATCTATCCATGGTGATGAGCATCTACGAGAGGGAGAGTGAATCTACATACCCTTGTAGATCGCTAAGCGGAAGCGTTAAGAAACGCGGTTGATGTAGTCGAACGTCTCCGCGATCCAAATCGCAAGTCGTCCCTCGATCCGATCACGAACTAGTGCCGAACGGACGGCACCTCCGCGTTCAACACACGTACGGCTTGATGACGCCTTCACCTCCTCAATCCAGCGAGCGATGATGAAGTAGTAGATGAGTTCCGGAAGCACGACGGCGTGCTGATGGTGGTGAGGAACAATCTCTGCAGGGCTTCGCCAAGCACTACGGAGATTATGACGGGAGAACTAGAGGGTTAGGGTTGCCGACACACGGCTTGGGAAATCTTGATGTATCCCGTGTGCTAGCCCTGCCCCTCTATTTATATGTTGAGCCTTGGGGTCTAAACTTGGAGTAAAAGCCTCCTCCAGGTCGGTTTTGCCCGCATAAGGTCGGTTTGGCCCGCAGGGAAAGAGTCCAACTCGGATCCCTGTAGTATCGCGTACAAGCGGTAGTACCGCTTACGATAAGCGGTAGTACCGCCCGTAGCGGTAGTACCGCTTACGATAAGCGGTAGTACCGCCCCAGACGCCAGCAAAACTTCCTTTCGCACCTTGCCTAAGCCTCGTGGGCTTTACCCTTTGGCCCAAATAAAGTGTTCTCGTATTCAAACATTTCGGGAAACATCCGGAACCTCTTCCGGAAACCAAAACACTATTATCACATATATCAATCTTTACCTCCGGACTATTCCGGAGATCCTCGTCATATCTGGGATCTTATCCGGGACTCCGAACAACCTTCGGTCACCAACAAAATAACTCAACTATACTAATCGTCACCAAACGTTAAGTGTGTAGACCCTGCGGGTTCGAGAACTATGTAGACATGACCGAGACACCTCTACGATCAATAAACAATAGCGGGACCTGGACGCCCATATTGGCTCCTACATATTCTACGAAGATCTTTATCGGTCGAACCTCTATGTCAAGGATTCAGTTAATCCCGTATACTGTTCCCTTTGTTCTTCGGTATGTTACTTGCCCGAGATTCGATCGTCGGTATCTCTATACCTAGTTCAATCTCGTTACCGGCAAGTCTCTTTACTCATTCCGTAATACAAGATCTCATGGCTAACACTTTAGTCACATTGCTTGCAAGGCTCATTGTGATGTTGTATTACCGAGTGGGCCCTAAGATACCTCTCCGTCACACGGAGTAACAAATCCCAGTCTTGATCCATGCCAACCCAACAGACACCCTCGGAGATACCTGTAGAGCACCTTTATAGTCACCCAGTTACGTTGCGACGTTTGATACACACAAGGTATTCCTCCGATGTCAGGGAGTTGCATGATCTCATGGTCAAAGGAAAAGATACTTGACATGCAGAAAACAATAGCAATAAACTGACACGATCATATGCTACGTTCGTAGTTTGGGTCTTGTCCATCACATCATTCTCCTAATGATGTGATCCCGTTATCAAATGACATCTCATGTCAATGCCTAGGAAACCTTAACCATCTTTGATCAACGAGCTAGTCAACTAGAGGCTTACTAGGGACATAGTGTTGTCTATGTACCCACACATGTATTTGAGTTTCCAATCAATACAATTATAGCATGGATAATAAACGATTATCATCAATAAGGAAATATAATAATAACTAATTTATTATTGCCTCTAGGGCATATTTCCAAAAGGGTGCTCTTCGGCCTTCCAGAGGCCGACGGGGTCATATATGTGTGAATTATGAGTTAGGTCATATAATTTCCGATTTTGTTATGAAAAACATCATATATATTTGTGTTGATCGGGTGGATTTAAATGTGCAGTTGTTTCATCGCTGCGAGGGTTTGGTGTACGACGACCTCCCCGTGCGTTCGACGAGCTCCGCCCCTGCGTTCGTGGGTGAGCACAAATGACATCTCCTCCTCCCTCTTCATTTGCTCTGTTCCGGTCTTCGTGCCGATGAAACTTGCTAGCTTTAGGTAGATTGAATCATCAGTATGCGTGACCACTATGCGTCTCCCGTTCGAAAGGGTTACATCTATAAATATGCATGCATTTGCATATTTATAACCATGATTCTTTCGAATTGTCCAACGTTATCCATGGACAGCCCGAGTATGTGTAGATTGGGTTCGTTTTCCCATATGCTCTGCTCCGGATCCGATGCAGAATTTTGTCAGTGCCTCCCTGTTGTTCTCCGGGTACACATCCTCTCTGCTTATTGCCGAGACGTGTATCAGGAGAACAGCCAGGAGGTGCTGCCGAAATTTTGCTTCGGATCCGGAGCAGAGCATGGGAAAACGAACCCAATCTACACATACTCGGGTGGGATTAGGACCTATCATTACCTACTAGCGTCTAGGTTGCATGGACGTAATAAAACTGACAAACTTGATTAACGGATGAATATAGATGATGAATTATATATATATTTCTTGTGTGTTTAGTAGGTAGGCAAGATGAGTGATCGTGCTTGGATGTACACCGGTCACCCTAGTCAGAAAGAAATGACCATTGAATGGTTAACAAAAACCAAGGAGTTTCTGAGCGCCGCATTTGCAAATGGCCAGGAAATAACCTGGTGCCCCTGTGTCTGGTGCGACAACCATAAAAAGTGGACACGGGATGAAATGGGTAAACACTTGCAGAAGTGGGGTTTTACGACTGATTATACGGTGTGGAGATTTCATGGTGAGTCTGCCCAACGTGCCAGAGCTGAGGTGGTTCGTCGTCGCACCGACGAGCATGGTACCGGGATCGAAGACATGGTGCAAGACTTTGATGATGCTCAGGATTCGGACGATGAGATGGAGGAATCTGCAAAGGCCTTCTATGAAATGTTGGAGTCTTCAAAACGTCCTCTCCACGAGCACACTGAGCTTTGTCAGCTGGATGCCATCGCGCAAGTAATGGCTCTCAAGGCTCAGTTCAACCTGGGCAGAGAATGCTACGACGCGATGATGACGATATTTGGACGCTTTCTACCCAAAGGCCATGTATTGCCAGCAAACCTGTACCAGTCGGACAAAATCCTACGTGCGCTTAAGATGCCCTATGAGAAGATAGATGCCTGTGAGAATGGATGTGCCTTATTTAGGCTTGAGTATGCGGGCTTCAACTATTGTCCCATTTGCAAGTCTTCCAGGTATGTTGTGGTAGACAACGGTATGGGTGAGAAGAGTCAGACCAAAATCCCAGTTAATGTTCTTCAGTATATGCCAATCATACCAAGACTTCAACGTCTTTTCATGGTCGAAGAGACGGCCAGACAGATGACGTGGCATAAATTGGGCAAAAGAACCGAACTAGATGCAGATGGGAATCCGATGTTGGGACACACTTCAGACGCTTTTGCGTGGAAGCACTTCGATGCTTTACATAAGGACAAAGCGGCAGATCCAAGGCATCCTCGAGTCGCCATCAGCACGGATGGGTTCCAAGTGTTTGGTATGACGGCAACCCAATACAGTTGCTGGCCTGTATTTGTCATTCCACTCAATCTCCCCCCCGGAGAGATTATGAAAAGAAAGAACATTTTCTTGACGTTGATAATTCCAGGGCCCAACTATCCGGGGAAGAATATGAATGTGTACATGCAGCCGCTTAAGGATGAATTGCAAGAAGCTTGGGATAATGGGATCAAGACATATGACGCCGCTACAAAACAAAACTTCAAAATGCATGTGTGGTACATGTACTCGACGCATGACTTGCCGGCGTATGCGCTATTCGTTGGCTGGTGTGTGCATGGAAGGTTCCCGTGCCCCACATGCAAGGCAGCTCTTCAGTTCCGTTGGCTGCAGGCGGGTCGCAAGTATTCTTGCTTCGACTTGCATAGACAGTTCCTGGATCCTGGCCATAAGTTCAGAAAAGACAAGAAAAATTTCATGAAAGGTAGAGTTGTCAAAAACTCTGCACCACCTGCATTGACAGGCCAACAGGCCCTGGATCAGTTAAACGCTCTCGAGCCTAATCCAGAGCATCCAGGATATTTCAAAGGGTATAATTCGGAACACGCCTGGACTCACAAGATATGCTTGTGGGATCTGCCTTACTTTAAAGACCTCATTTTCCCACACAACATCGACGTGATGCACACTGAAAAGAATATCGCCGAGGCCCTTTTTGGTACATTGTTCGGCATAGAGGGGAAGTCAAAGGATAACCCTAAGGCGAGAGTCGATCAAGAGGCTCTATGTGATAGACCGTTACAAAACATGCGACAACCGAAAGGAAAGAAGAACTGGAGGAAGCCAAAGGCATGGTTCAATCTTGGAAGGCCAGCTATGAGGGAAATGATCTTGTGGGTGAAAATGCAGTTGATGTTCCCCGATGGGTATGCAGTGAATCTAAAGAGGGGAGCGAGTCTTGACAAATTGAAAATATTTGGTATGAAGAGTCATGATTGGCACATATGGCTTGAGCGGGTAATGCCAGTGATGTTGCGTGGCTTTATCCCTGAGGATGAATGGCTAGTACTGGCAGAGCTGAGCTATTTCTTCCGTGCTCTTTGTGCGAAAGAACTATCGCCTGACGTGCTAGACGAACTGGAAGAGTTGGCGCCGGAGTTGATCTGCAAGTTAGAAAAGATCTTTCCACCGGGATTCTTTAATCCAATGCAGCATTTGATTTTGCATCCCCCGACCGAGGCAAGATTGGAGGGGCCCGTGCAAAATCGTTGGTGCTTCGCAACTGAGAGGATGCAGAAGACGCTTCGAGCAAAATGTAAAAATAAACGTAGAATTGAAGCATCGATGGCCGAGGCATTCATTACTGAGGAGGCCGCAAACTTCGTGACAGCACACTACAAAGCCAAGAATCGTCATTTGCATAATCCGAAGCCTCGGTACAATGATGGCGACCGTGAAAAAGGTCGATCCAACCTCAGCCTATTCAAAGGGAAGCTCGCACCAGCCGGTGCTTCTAATTCCTTACCGTTGGATGTCGAAGAATGGCGGACCATTTCGTTGTATATCTTCAACAACCTAACAGAAGTGCGGCCGTACATCGAGTAAGTTCTCGGTACATTGTTTCGCAACTTCTAATTCCTTTGAAATGCTCTTATTCCCGGATATGTGATACAGTCGATACGTCGCCAAATTCTCGGATGGAGCGGTGATCCAAAAGGATTCCATCGAAGAGTATGAGCTTCTGGCAAAGCATGGAGGAGGCTATCCCGGTTTCATCTCTTGGTTCAAACAAACGGTAATTTCCATTAGACCATTTCATTTCTTCGTCTAGTTTGCGGCTAATGCAACAATCCTTTCGTATTAAACTTGTAGGCTAATGCAGAGTCTATGGACTCCGAATTGAGACAAGTCGCAAATGGTTTTGACTATAAGGTCCGTTCATTTGACAAATACGACATCAACGGGTATCGCTTTCGTACATTTGGCAAAGAGCTATCTATGGCCGACCGAAAGTCGATAAATTGTTGTGTCTCCGCTGTCGGCGAAGGAGGGGTCGAGTATTATGGAAGACTTGAAGCAATTTTTGAACTTACATTCTTTGGTGAAAACCCACCAAACGTCGTAGTCTTCAAATGTTATTGGTTCCAGCCAAAGGAGACTAGAAGGACTCATGAACATATAGGGCTAGTCAAAATCAAACAAAGCACCCATTTAGATGTTCCCGATGTCTATATTACGGCTCAACAGGCGACCCAAGTTTTCTATCTACCGTGGGCCTGCCAAACTGATCCATATCTGAATGGTTGGGATGTCGTTTATGATGTGCCGCCACATTTTAGACCACCTCCCCTCAATGAAGATGATTATGACCCTCACATTAACCCAGACACATATGAAGGAGAATTCTTCCAAGAAATACGTGTTTCCAAAAAACGTTTCAAGAACCGCTCTACTTCACCCCAGAACATTGAGGTAGACAGCGACAGTGAATCCGACTTCACCCCTGAGCCGGAACAAGAAGAGATGGAAGAAGAAGAGGTTACTGCTGCGGATGACCTGTCAATGCTTGACCGATTACATAAAGGAGGCCTTCCACATGTTGATGCATTTATTGATGATGCTGATGAGCACGTCATTACTGATAGTGATGATGATTCTGCATTTATTGATCCCGGAGCATATATAGACGATGAAGATTAATATTAGTAATGTCAGGTATTCAATTATTATTATGTACATATATATTATTAATTAGTTCATGTTATTAGGTATTCAACAAAATGACATTGACTTAGCTTATTTTCCTCGAAAATGACATAATAACCTTACTTAGTTCCAAACTGACATACTTTACCTAGGATAGCTATAAAATGACCTATACTTAGCATTTTTCCTCCTAAATCACTTAATATGCTTAGTTAGCTAAAAAATGGCATAACTACCTAGGATAGCTCCAAAATGACCTATACTTAGTTTCTTTAGTTCATTTATGACATACTTAGCATACTTAGGTAAAAAATGGCATGATAACCTTGGTTTAGCTCCAAAATGACATTGACTTAGCTTATTTTCCACCAAAATGACAAAATAACCTTACCTACCTCCGAAATGACCGATTTTAACTAGGATAGCTCCAAAATGACCTACACTTGCCATTTTCTTGTATGATTGTATGATTTATATAGTTACTTGTATAATTTTCTTACTTTGTATGATTGTTTCTTATACATAGTGCCATGGGCTTGAAATCCGTCCCCGTCGGCCCTCGCCCGCTTTATGATTCGGATGTGGTAAATTCTCTTTTATAACTATTTGTTGCATTTCGCATTTATGATAATTATGGGCATCAAGTTGACATAGAGATATTTTAATCTAGGAGGTATGTGAACCGGAATTTGCAACCGACCCTCTTGTCGAGAAGTTATATTTAGTTGAAAAAGAAAATGAGTATTTGAAAGAAAAAATTAAAAGAATTGAAAAAGAGAAGATGACATTGGAGTTGTATGTTGCCGATGTCGTCGATGATCACAAGATGAAGATGAATGCAATGCGCTTGAAGATGGATGCAATGCGCTTGAAGATTAAGAAGATTAGAAAATATGCCATTGATAATGAGGCTTGGTATCATTATGCCGTTGGATCAATTGTTACCTTAGTTGCGATCTTCATCGCATTTGTTGTGATGAGGGTACGTTTTCTCTATACTTAGCTTATTTTCCTCCTAAATGGCATAATTACCTAAGTTAGATAAAAAATGAGCTATACTTACGTAAATTGGCTCAAAAATGGCATCATCCTCGAAAATGACATAATAACCTTACTATGCTCCAAAATGACCTATTTACCTAGCTTAGCTCTAAAATGACCTACACTTAGCATTTTTTCCTAGCTTAGCTAAAAAACGGCATTTTTACCTACCTTAGTTAGAAGAAGATAAAGAAGAGGAGAGGAGAAAAAGAAAGAGAAGAAAAATTCTTCTTCTTCTTCTTCTTCTTCTTCTAGTCTTCTTCTTCTTCTTCTTCTAGCTAGTCTTCTTCTTCTAGTCTTCTTCTTCTTCTTCTTCTTCTTCTTCTTCTAGTCTTCTTCTTCTTCTTCTTCTTCTTCTTCTTCTTCTCCTAGTCTTCTTCTTCTTCTTCTTCTTCTTCTTCTTCTTCTAGTCTTCTTCTTCTTCTTCTTCTAGCTAGTCTTCTTCTTCTAGTCTTCTTCTTCTTCTTCTTCTTCTTCTTCTTCTTCTAGTCTTCTTCTTCTTCTTCTAGCTAGTCTTCTTCTTCTTCTAGCTAGTCTTCTTCTTCTAGTCTTCTTCTTCTTCTTCTTCTTCTTCTAACTTTCTTCTTTCCCAATTTGCAGATTTGCTTTCGATGAGGAAGCTTTCGTTGATGGAGTCTACTCTTCTTCTTGTGCTTCCTTTTTGTTTTGATTTTGTAGGATTAACAATGTCAAACTTGCTACCTATGTATGTATGTATGGATGGAACTATATGGACCTTTTGCTTAATTGTTGGATATGTTGGACTTTTCATTTGGTGTATATATGTGTTGGATGATCATATCCATATGGCAGGGATATGTTGGCTATATGTACTTGTTGAAATATTTTGAAATGAATATATATATATATATATATCTGTGAAATTGATTGAATTTAAGAAAAAAAAACAGCGGCAATATCGCCACTTTGCCGTCTGCTAGCAGACGGCAAAGGTCTTCGCCGTCTGCCAGTAGACGGCAAAGAGGCCACGTGGCAGCAACCTGTGCAACCTGGGCTGGCCTATTTGGCCTCTTTGCCGTCTGCTGGCAGACGGCGAAGACCTTTGCCGTCTGTTGGTAGACGGCAAAGAGCCTACGTTGGCCCAGCTGACGGCTGACGACAGCTGACGTCAGCTGCTACTCTTTGCCGTCTGCTGGCAGACGGCAAAGAAGCAAAGGTCTTTGCCATCTGCCAGCAGACGGCAAAGATCGCCGTTAGCCCCCTAACGGTGCTGGCACCTTTTGTCTGCCGTCCAGGGGCTTTGCCGTCTGCCAGCAGACGGCAAAGAGGTTGGCTTCTTTGCCGTCTGCCCGCAGACGACAAAGGGGCCTTTGCCGTTAGCTGTTCGGCCGGACTGTTGGCCGTCTGCTGGCAGACGGCAAAGGCTTTGCCGTCCACCAGGCATGCCTTTGTCGTCTGCTATGGCAGACGGCAAAGAAGCTGATTCCAGTAGTGCTTAATGTTTCACCTCCCAACTTATTTATCATAGAGATAATTGTCAACAATAATAATTCATGATCGAATATATTTGACTGGCCATATGTGCCTGGATCTTTCCCCGCCACATGATGCTTGCCAACTAGAGAATAATTAAGGTTGAAATGAGAAGTAATACTATTGACTCTTGCATAAAAATAAATGCATAAAGTAAAAGATAGGCCCTTTGCAGAGGGAAGCAGAGGTTGTCATGCGCTTTTTATTTTTGGATGCACAAGCCCTTAATGCAAAGGAACGTCACGTTATATTGCCCCTTGTGATAGCAACCTTTATTATGCAGTCTGTCGCTTTTATTTCTTTACCATCACAAGTTCGTACAACGCTTATTTTCCCTTGCAATAAAAGATCATACATATTTAGGAGCAATTTTTATTGCTTTTTGCACCGATGACAACTTACTTGAAGGATCTTATTCAATCCATAGGTAGATATGGTGGACACTCATGGCAAGAAACTGGGTTTAATGGTTTTTGGATGCACAAGTAGTATCTCTACTTAGTACGAATTTTTGGCTAGTAAAAGATCCTAAGCATGCACCACATGTTGGAGGATCCATAACAATATAACTTCTATGCAAATATACCCAAACATAACTCATTACGTTGTCTTCCTTGTCCAACTTCAACTAATTTGCTCAAGTTTGAAAATAATTAATGGGTATTCACAATCATAAAAGATGTCCAAGATAATATATTTATATGTGAAAGTTCTCTTCCTTATACTAATCATTCATGAATTGCTTGTATGACCAATATTGTGATTGTCAAGCTTCAATAGATTTCACCTTCTAAACCCAATGTGAAGCTACTACTAGACATGATACAAGCATATGAAGCACATATAATTTCAACTTTATGATATTCAATTCATTCAACAATTTACTCATAGGATATAAGTGAAGAACAAGAGTAAATGACAAACTACTCTAAAAAGATATAAGTGAAGACCAAATGAGTAGTTAAGTAAATAGGTAGCTATGTGAGGACTCTCTCTCATTTAAAAATTTCAGATCTTAAGTAATTTATTCAAACAGCAAAGAAAACAAAATAAAATGACATTCCAAGAATAGCACATAACACGTGAACAAGTAAAAACTTAGGCTAACCGATAGGTGTTGATGAAGAAAGGTGGGATGCCAACCGGGGCCTCCCCAAGCTTAGTTGCTTGAGACTTCTTGGAATGTTATCTTGGGGTGCCTTGGGAATCCCCAAGCTTTAGCTCTTGTGTCTCCTTAATTCCCCTCATATCATGGCTTCTCCTAAATCTTAAAATCTTCATCCACACAAAACTCAACAAGAACTCATGAGATAAGTTAGTATAAATCAACTCAACACCTTAACATTCTCTACTGTATCAAATTACTAAAATTATAATTAAATATTGCATACTAAATGCCTATGCATATTTAATACTCCTATCCTCAAATAGAATCATTAAACAAGCAAACATATGCAAACAATGCAACCATAACCGAAATCTGCCAAAACAGAACAGTCTGTAAAGGGGGATTTAAAATTCATAGTTCCCTAACTCCAAAAATTCTGATAAATTACCACGTGACAGATAACTAATGCATTCTTACTGTGTAAAAATTTCAGATTTTTATCATGTTCTGACTATTCAGGAATATTCTGGACATAACAGAAAACATTCTGTTTTCAAACAGCAACACATGAACTTGCAAACTGGGCATGGTAAAGGCTATAATTGGCATTTTATTGAACTAAAAGATACAAAACATGATTATTGATAACAGCAAGCAAATATCAACAAAATAAAATGACGCTCCAAGCAAAACTCATATTACGTGACGAATAAAAATATAGCTTCAAGTAAGGTTACCGATAATGTTGAAGACGAAAGAGGGGATGCCTTCCGGGGCATCCCCAAGCTTAGACGCTTGAGTCTTCCTTGAGTATTACCTTGGGGTGCCTTGGGCATCCCCAAACTTAGGGTCTTTCCACTCCTTATTCTCCTCATATCGATATCTCACCCAAAACTTGAAAACTTCAATCACACAAAACTTAACGGAACTTGTGAGATAGGTTAGTATGATAAAAATAAATCACCCACTTAGGTACTGTCAAGAAAAGATTCATAATTGTTCTCACATAATTCCTACTGTATTCTATCATTTCCACAATTTATATCTCATAATATAAGCTATGGAAACACTAAAACATGCAAAGTATGCACCGAAAATAGAATCTGTCAAAAACAGAACAGCATGTAGTGAGCGATTTAAAAACAACACTGCTGTACCTCCAAAAAATTCTGAAAAATTAGTACAAAGTAAAAAAATTGTAACCCAATGCTCTTTAAAAATTTCAGAATTTTCTCATGATCCAGTACAGAATAGAAATTCCAGCACTGGACGCAAAAGTTTCTGGTTTTGCACAGAATCAAATCAATAAGCATCCACAATATCCCAAAGGCTTTACTTGGCACATTATTGAAAGAAAACATATAAAACATAATTACTACAGTAGCTTAAATAATGTGAACACACAAAAACAGTAGGTATAAATATTGGGTTGGCTCCCAACAACCGCTTTTCTTTAATGTCTTTTAGCTAGGCATGATGATTTCAATGATGCTCGCATAAAAGTAAAGAATTGAAACACAAAGAGAGAATCATGAAGCATATAACTAGCACATTTAAGCCTAACCCACTTCCTATGCATAGGGATTTTGTGAGCAAACAATTTGTGGGAGCAAGAATCAACTAGCATGGGAAGGCAAAACAAGCATGACTTCAAAACTTTCAACACATAGAGAGGAAACTTGATATTATTGCAACACCTACAAGCATATGATCCTCTCTCATAATAATTTTCAGTGGCATCATGAATGAATTCAACAATATAGCTATCACATAAAGCATTCTTTTCGTGATCCACAAGTATAGAATTTTTATTACTCTCCACATAAGCAAATTTATTCTCAACAATAGTAGTGGGAGCAAACTCAACAAAATAACTATCATGTGATACTTGATTCGCATAATCCAACTAAAAATTAAAATCATGATGACAAGTTTCATGGTTATCATTATTCTTTATAGCATACATGTCATCACAATAATCCTCATAGATAGCAACTTTGTTGTCATAATCAATTGAAACCTCTTCCAAAATAGTGGAATCATCATTAAATAAAGTTGTGACCTCTCCAAATCCACTTTTATCAATATAATCATCATAAATAGGCGGCATGCTATCATCATAATAAATTTTCTCATCTAAACTTGGGGGGGCTAAAAATATCATCTTCATCAAACATAGCATCCCCAAGCTTGTAGCTTTGCATATCATTAGCATCATGGGTGTTCAAAGAATTCATACTAACAACATTGAAATCATGCTCATCATTCAAAGATTTTATGCCAATTTTTTTATTAAATTCTTCTTCTAGCAATTGAGCACAATTTTCTGCTCCATCATTTTCAAGAAAGACGTTATAAAGATGAATAATATGAGGCAACCTCAATTCCATTTTTTTGTAATTTTCTTTTATAAAAAAGACTAGTGACAAAGCAAGAAACTAAAAGATTCAACTGCAAGATCTAAAGATATACCTTCAATCACTCACCTCCCCGGCAACGGCGCCAGAAAAGAGCTTGATGTCTACTACACAACTTATTCTTGTAGACTCGTGTTGGGCCTCCAAGCGCAGAGTTTTGTAGGACAGTAGCAATTTCCCCTCAAGTGGATGACCTAATTTTTATCAATCCATCGGAGGCGTAGGATGAAGATGGTCTCTCTCAAACAACCCTGCAACCAAATACAAGAAATCTCTTGTGTCCCCAACACACCAAATACAATGGCAAATTGTATAGGTGCACTAGTTCGGCGAAGAGATGGTGATACAACTGTAGTATGGATAGTAGATATAGATTTTTGTAATCTGAAAATATAAAAATAGTAAGGTAGCAAGTGATAAAACGGAGCACAAATGGTATTGCAATGCTTAGAAACAAGGCCTAGGGTTCATACTTTCACTAGTGCAATCTCTCAACAATGCTAACATAATTGGATCATATAACAATCCCTCAACGTGCGACAAAGAATCACTCCAAAGTTCCTATTAGCGGAGAACATAAGATAGAAATTGTTGTAGGGTACGAAACCACCTCAAAGTTATCTTTTCCGATCAATCTATTGAGCCATACCTATAAGTGTCACGAACAGCCCTAGAGTTCGTACTAAAATAACACCATATGATACACATCAACCAACTCTAATGTCACCTAGATACTCCAATGTCACCACAAGTATCCGTGAGTTGATTATTCGATATGCATCAAACAACTTCAAATACATAATATTCAATCCACACAAAGAACTTCAAAGAGTGCCCCAAGATTTCTATCGGAGAAAGTAGGACGAAAACATACATCAAGTGAATCAATATAATACCCCATTGTTACCATGGGTATTCATATGCCAGACATACATCAAGTGTTCTCAAATCCATAAAAGTATTCAATCCGATAATAGTGAAACCTCAAAGGTAAAAACTCAATTCATCACAACAAGATAGAGAGGGAGAAACACCATATGATCCAACTATATTAACAAAGCTCGTGGTACATCAAGATCGTGCCAAATCAAGAACACGAGAGAGAGAGAGAGATCAAACACATAGCTACTAGTACATACCCTCAGCCCCGAGGGTGAACTACTCCCGCCTCGTCATGGAGACCGCCGGGATGATGAAGATGGCCTCCGGGGATGATTTCCCCCTCCGGCAGGGTGCCGGAACGGAGCTCCAGATGGGATCGCTTCAGAACAAAGGCTTGCGGTGGCGTAAAAACTCATCTAGGTTAACTTTCGGGTTTTTTTTGAATATATAGGATTTTTCAGCATTGGAATCATGCGAAGAAGGGCCACAGGGGGACCACGAGGCACCAGGGCGCGCCTGGGGGGTGGCGCGCCCAGGTGGCTTGTGGGCCCCCTGTGGGTCTTCTGCTGCTCCTCCAAAGCTTCCTGGGTCTGTTTCCTTCCAGAAAAAATCGTCAAAAAGTTTCGCTGCATTTGGATTTCATTTGATATGGATTTTCTGGAAAACCAAAAACAAGCAGAAAATAGCAACTGGCACTGGGCACTAGGTCAATATGTTAGTCCATGAAAATCATATAAAATCCATATAAAAGTGCACCAAAATCATACAAAACTATAACAAACAAGGCATGAATACTTCATAAATTATAGATACGTTGGAGACGTATCACACCTCAAGTGTGAACCCATCGAGGGTGATTCCTCCAAGTTCACCTTGACGGTTACATCGAGTAGGAATCCAACGAGGGTGATTCCTCGGATCCCCCCTTGATGTTATGGACACACGGATACACCTGTCTTTTCCTTAGTCCCTTGTTGAAGTCGGGTCGACCCCGAGGGGTACCCGCGAGAGATGTGAAGTCGGGTTGACCGTGAGGGTACCTGCGAGATAATTATGCGGCACGGCCGGGCAGGCAGACCGCCCTAGAGAGGGATGTGCCTGGCCCTTGCCGTAAGTCCGCAAGACGGGGCCACAGGATCACTGATCGTCTCCGCGAGCTCCCAATACACTAAAGGTTTGGATATGTGATCCGAGTAGGCTGATATGTCTCCAACGTATCTATAATTTTTGATTGTTCCATGCTATTATAGTATCAATCTTGGATGTTTTTAATCTACATTTACAGTAATTATATATCATTTTTTGGGACTAACCTATTAACTTAGTGCCCAGTGCCAGTTGCTGTTTTTTGCCTGTTTTTGGTTTTCCAGAATACCAGTACCAAACGAAGTCCAAATGCCACGAAACTTTTTGGAGATTTTTTTCTGGACATAAGAGACACTAAAAGCTTCGGGAGGAGGTCAGAAGCCAAAGGAGGTGGCCACGAGCCACCAGGGCGTGCCCTGGTGCCTCATGGGCCCACCTCTGCCCCTTTTGACCTAATTCCACCACTATAAATTCTCTAAAATTGGGAAAGCAACAGGGGAGTCAACGAAATACTTTTTCTGCCGCCGCAAGTTTCTGTTCTCGAGAGATCCCATCTGGAGGCCTTTTGCGGTACTCCGCCGGAGGGGGAATCGATCACGGAGGGGCTCTACATCAACCTTGCTGCCCTTCCGATGATGTGTGAGTAGTTTACCACAGACCTTCGGGTCCATAGTTAGTATCTAGATGGCTTCTTCTCTCTTTTTGATCTTCAATACAATGTTCTCCTCGATGTTCTTGGAGTTCTATCCGATGTAATCACTTTTTGCGGTGTGTTTGTTGGGATCCGATGAATTGTGAGTTTATGATCAGATTATCCATGAATATTATTTGAGTTTTCTCTGAACTCTTTTATGCATGATTATTATAGCTTCGTATTTCTCTCCGATCTATTGATTTGGTTTGGCCAACTAGATTGATTTATCTTGCAATGGGAGAGGTGCTTTGTAATGGGTTCGATCTTGCGGTGCTCAATCCCAGTGACAGAAAGGGACATGACACGTATGTATCATTGCTATTAAGGGTAAAAAGATGGGGTTTATTCATGCGTGACTTTACTTTGTCTACATCATGTCATCTTGCTTAACGCGTTACTCCGTTCTTCATGTACTTAATACACTAGATGCATGCTGGATAGCGGTCGATGTGTGGAGTAATAGTAGTAGATGCAGGCAGGAGTCGGTCTACTTGTCTCGGACATGATGCCTATATACATGATCATTGCCTTGGATATTGTCATGATTATCTGCTTTTCTATCAATTGCCCAACAGTAATTTGTTTACCCACTGTATGCTATTTTCTTAAGAGAAGCCTCTAGTGAAAACTATGGCCCCCGGGTCTATCTAAATCATATATTAAAAACCCTAAAAATACCTTGCTGCACTTTTACTTTATTTATTTTATTTTATATTTTAGTTCAATCTATCTATCTATCACCATACAATTTAATCTTGCAATTAACCGCCGAGGGATTGACAACCCCTTGTTTGCGTTGGGTGCAAGGATTTGTTGTTTTATGTGCATGTACTGTTAATGAGGTGTTGCATGATTCTCCTACTGGATTGATAACCTTGGTTTCATAACTGAGGGAAATACTTATCTCTACTGTACTGCATCTCCCTTCCTCTTCAGGGAATTACCAACGCAGCTCACAAGTAGCAGGAAGAATTTCTGGCGCCATTGCTGGGGAGACATCATCAACATCTATCAAGTACCTACGCATAAGACTTACATCTCCTTGCATTTACTTTATTTGCCTTTGCCTCTCGTTTTCATCTCCCCCACTTCTAAAAAGTTTTTTACAAAAACACAAAAATATTTTTATTTGCTTGCTTGCTTTTATTGCCATGACAACACTCAAGAACAGAAAGTGAAAGCAAAAATTTAAGATCACTATGGATCCTCATCCACTTGCTAATCTTTTCAAAAGATCCAATTACAATGAACCAATTGCTAGTGATTTGAGTGCTCTTGATTTTCTCTATGAAGTTTTGCTTGAAAATCATGAATCTGAAAATTGTGAAGAAGTGTTAGAAGAAGAAATTTATAAAGTGATTCATGATAGCTCCTTGATTGAAAAGCATGATTGCAATGATGGTACTATAAATTCTATTAACGTGAATTGTGCTAATAATATGCAAAACTACAAGCTTGGGGATGAAAATTTTGTTTTGTCCTCTACTTATTGCAATGATCATGATTGGGGTGATAATGCTTCTTATGATCTTGAAAATTTATTTAAGCCTCATGATGAATATGTTATTGATAATAATGTTTGCAATACAATTAAGAGTGGGTTTGGAAGAGCATCAACTTTAGGAAATAATGATCCCACTACTTTGGAGAATTATCAATCTTATGAAATTTTTGATAAAAGTGGGTTTGGAGAGATCATGACTTTAGTTGATGTTAATCCCACTATCTTGGAAGATTATAAAACTTTTATGCATGTGGATCATGAAGATAAAATTGTATATGATAGCTATATTGTTGAATTTGATTATGATCCTACATGTAATTATTATGAGAGAGGAAAATATGGTTATAAATTTTTTCATGTCACTAAATCACCTCTCTTTGTGTTGAAATTTTTAATGCTTCATTCTTCCTATTTGCATATGCTAGATATTGCTTGTCTTGATAATTTGTTTTCCTATAAAATGCCTATGCATAGGAAGTATGTTAGACTTAAATGTGTTTTTCACATGTTTCATGATGCTCTCTTCGTGTTTCAATTACTATATTTCATGTGAGCATCATTAAAATCTCGAACCTATCTTAATGGCTTTAAAGAAAGAGCTTGTTGGGAGGCAACCCAATGAATAAAATAAATTTTTACTTTTTGTTTCTGTTATTGTGTGTTTTCACATTTATGCTACTGTTATGATTGTGTTTTTGTGTTTTTAATTAGTGTTTGTGCCAAGTAAAGCCTTTGGGATGATTTGGAAGATAGTATAAATGATGCTGTTTGGAAAATAGAAAGTTTTCCGTCCAGTGCTGGAATTTTGGTTCTGTACTGGAGCGTCAGAAAAATCTGAAATTTTTACAAAGTATTGGTGTATGAATTTCCCACGTTGTCCTAGTTTTTCAGAATTTTTGGAGTTACATAAGTATGGATTTTAAATAGATCTCTACGGACTGTTCTGTTTTTGACAGATTCTGTTTTTGATGCACTGCTTGCTTGTTTTGATGAAACTATGGATTGTATCGGGGGGCATAAGCCATGGAGAAGTTAGAATACAATAGGTATAATGCAAAAATAAAATTTGAATGGGTTTACAACAGTACTTAAAGTAGTGATTTGTTTTGTTATACTAACGGATCTCACGAAGGTTTTGTTGAGTTTTGTGTGATTGAAGTTTTCAAGTTTTGGGTGAGATCACGATGGATGAAGGAATAAGGAGTGGCACGAGCTTAAGATTGGGGATGCCCGAGGCACCCCAAGGTAATATTCAAGGAAGACTCAAGCGTCTAAGCTTGGGGATGCCCCGGAAGGCATCCCCTCTTTCTTCTACCAACCATCGGTAATTTTACTTGAAGCTATATTTTTATTCGTCACATGATATGTGTTTTGCTTGAAGCGTCGTTTATTATATGAGTCTTTGCTTTGTTTTCTTTTTAGTTTGTCACAATCATCTTTGCTGGACACACCAATTTGAGAGAGCCACACGTTTATCATAATTTGTTAGAATACTCTATGTGCTTCACTTAAATTTATTGAGCTAGGTAGTTGCTCTAGTGCTTCACTTAAATCTTTTTGAGCACGGCGGTGGCTATATTTTGAAGAAATGTTTAAACTCTCATGCCTCACTTATATTATTTTGAGAGTTGATAAGATTAAAATTTAGAAGAAATATTTGAACACTCGTGCTTCACTTATATTATTTTGAGAGTTGATAAGACTAAATTTTTGAAGAAATATTTGCACTCTCATGCTTCACTTATATCTTTTTGAGAGTTGATAATAGTAATGGTAATTTGCACAAGATATGAATTTGGTCCCAAAGTGATGAATATTCAAGAGGGATATAATAAAAACTTTCATATAGATCATTGGATATGATAAGTGTGATTCCTTGCAATAGTTTTGCGATATGGAGATGATAATATGTGGGTCATGTTAGTGAGTAATTATGATTTAGTAAGAATATTAGTGTTAAGGTTTGTGATTCCCTATGCATGCACATTAAGTCAATAGTTATGCAAAGAAATTATATCCTACTTATGGTGCATTATTCAGTGTTAGTTATGTTCAATGCATGTTTATGACCGTTTTCGCTCTTTGGTTGGATGCTTCTCAATCTATTTGCTAGCCTTCATTTGTACTAAGCGGGAATACTGCTTGTGCATCCAAACTCCTTAAACCCAAGTTGTGCCAAATGAGTCCACCATATCTACCTATATGCGGTATTTCAATGCCGTTCCAAGTAAATTTGCATGTGCCAACTCTAATTTTTCAAAATAATTTTCTGTTTTGTGTGCCCGTACCGCTCATGAAGCGGCAGGGGGTGGCCGATATTTTCCATGCTAGGTGTGTTATTCTCACGATGAGTGCTTATTCACTTGTCATTGCACGAGAGAGTGGCCGGTAATAGGGATGCCCAGTCCCATAATGAATCAAAAATTAATAACAACAAAATTCCTTGGAAAGTGTTGGTATGGAGGGCACCCGTGGATACGGCAAGCCATGGATTGTGAAAGAATGGTGGAAAGGAAATAAACTTTATTTTCTGTTTGGGAACCGCCTATGATGTGTCTAGCATGGAAGATATTGGGAATTCTCGGTCGTTTTCGTTGACAGGAAAAGCATGCCTCTCAAAATATTTTTATCTCTCTAATTTAAGCTTTGAGCTCTGGCACATTTGCAAATCTCTGCTTCCCTCTGCGAAGGGCCTATCTGTTTACTTTTATGCAATTTTTATTTTTATTTTGAGTCTCCATCTTCTCTTACAAAGCACCAACTAGAGAGCACTATTGTCATACTTGTGCATTGTGTGTAGCTAATATTGAGTGTGTTTCATGAATGGATCAATGATTGAGCATAATGGGCTAGGGATAACTTTCTTTAGCGTTGATATTTTGAAAGACATGGTTGCTTGTTAGTATGCTTGAGTATTTATATCTTCATGTCAAACTATAAACTATTGCTTTGAATTCAAGTCCAAATGTCCATGCTACAAAGAAAACAATATATGATGAATATGATAGGTAGCATTCCACATCAAAAATTCTGTTTTTATCATTTACCTACTCGAGGACGAGCAGGAATTAAGCTTGGGGATGCTTGATACGTCTCCAACTTATCTCTTATTTTTTATCGTTCCATGCTATTATAGTATCAATCTTGGATGTTTTTTATCTACATTTATAGCAATTATATATCATTTTTTTGGGACTAACCTATTAACTTAGTGCCCAGTGCCAGTTGCTGTTTTTTGCCTGTTTTTGGTTTTCCAGAATATCAGTACCAAACGTAGTCCAAATGCCATGAAACTTTTTGGAGATTTTTTTCTGGACATAAGAGACACTAGAAGCTTTAGGAGGAGGCCAGAAGCCAGAGGAGGTGGCCACGAGCCACCAGGGCGCGCCCCAGCGGGGTGGCGCGCCCTGGTGCCTCGTGGGCCCACCTCTGCCCCTTTTGACCTAATTCCACCACTATAAATTCTCTAAAATCGAGAAACCAACAGGGGAGTCCACGAAATACTTTTTCCGCTGTCGCAAGTTTCTGTTCTCGAGAGATCCCATCTGGAGGCCTTTTTCGGTACTCCGCCGGAGGGGGAATCGATCATGGAGGGTCCATAGTTAGTATTTTACCACAGACCTTGCCGCCCTTCCGATGATGCGTGAGTATTTTACCACAGACCACTGGGTCCATAGTTAGTAGCTAGATGGCTTCTTCTCTCTTTTTGATCTTCAATACAATGTTCTCCTCGATGTTCTTGGAGTTCTATCCGATGTAATCACTTTTTGCGGTGTGTTTGTTGGCATCCGATGAATTGTGAGTTTATGATTAGATTATCCATGAATATTATTTGAGTTTTCTCTGAACTCTTTTATGCATGATTATTATAGCTTCGTATTTGTCTCCGATCTATTGATTTGGTTTGGCCAACTACATTGATTTATCTTGAATGGGAGAGGTGCTTTGTAATGGGTTCGATCTTGCGGTGCTCAATCCCAGTGACAGAAAGGGACATGACACGTATGTATCGTTGCTATTAAGGGTAGAAAGATGGGGTTTATTCATGCGTGAGTTTACTTTGTCTACATCATGTCATCTTGCTTAAGGCGTTACTCCATTCTTTATGGACTTAATACACTAGATGCATGCTGGATAGCGGTCGATGTGTGGAGTAATAGTAGTAGATGCAGGCAGGAGTCGGTCTACTTGTATCGGACGTGATGCCTATATACATGATCATTGCCTTGGATATCATCATGATTATTTGCTTTTCTATCAATTGCCCAACAGTAATTTGTTTACCCACCGTATGCTATTTTCTTGAGAGAAGCCTCTAGTGAAAACTATGGCCCCCGGGTCTATCTAAATCATATATTAAAACCCCTAAAAATACCTTGCTGCACTTTTACTTTATTTATTTTATTTTATATTTTAGTTCAATCTATCTATCTATCACCATACAATTTAATCTTGCAATTAACCGCCGAGGGATTGACAACCCCTTGTTTGCGTTGGGTGCAAGGATTTGTTGTTTTGTGTGCAGGTACTGTTAACGAGGTGTTGTGTGATTCTCCTACTGGATTGATAACCTTGGTTTCATAACTGAGGGAAATACTTATCTCTACTGTACTGCATCTCCCTTCCTCTTCAGGGAATTACCAACGCAACTCACAAGTAGCATAGGCCTCTGGCCTTTTCACACTAACCACCATGCGGGATAAGTTATGGGCACTCGGTGTCGTACGATTCTCCCGAAAGCTCTGTCAGACGTCCAGTTCAGCATTGTGGTCGGGCCGGATCGGCGCCATCCAGGACAGAGCTGGTGCCTGGATCCACCCTACGCACAACGACCCAGAGTGCTTAGGACGATTGGCCCATGACCCCTTCGCACTTATGATGTAGACCGGCGGGGACCTCTCTGTGGAGCCTAGGTAGGACTACGTCGTGTTGATTAACCGAGGCCGGGCATGACCCAGAAAAGTGTGTCCGGCCAGAGTTAATCGAGCGTGTTGGGTAAGTTGGTGCACCCGTGCAGGGAAGTTATCTATTCGAAGACTTTGACGAAAATCAGACTGAAGAAATAGAAACAGAATTGAAACTAAGTCTACACAGATATGGAAAGCATGCATACAAAGCATAAGTAGGTGAAAACATGTAATCATACACACACGTAAGTGTGAGGAAAATGAACTGAAGAAAATGGGACAGCATGATGAAAGTTTTCAGTTCAAGTTCTTCAGAAAGGTACGACACAAGTTCTTCTATAGCGGAATAGTAATAAAGTGAAGAAGTGAGGAATTTGAAACCGGTTGGGCTCGATGAAGACACAGCGATTTGTTAGACCAGTTCCAGTTGTTGTATCAACTGTACGTCTGGTTGAGGTGGCTGAGTTTTACCTCAGAGGACACTTAGTCCTCACCGTATTCCTCTTGAGCTAATGACACTTAGTCCTCGCCCTATAACTCATGGTAAGTCTTCAAGGTAGACTTCCGATACCTTCACATACTTGTTCACCGGCACGCCACAATTACTCTTGGGTGCTCAAAACATGACGCCTAACTGTCTGGAGGAATGACAGTCCTCAAAGGTAACAAGCGTCGGATCACACATATCAATCTCTTCAGTGATGCTCAATCACTTTGGCTCTGGTTTTTCCTCACTTAGGATTCTCTCAAAGTTGTCGGAGGGTGGGTTGCTCTCAAATGACAAGTGTCAAGTTCTCTCGGAGCAGCCAACCAACAAGTGGTTGTGGGGGGCAGCTATTTATAGCCAGGGGCAACTCGACATGAATTGTCATAAATGCCCTTCACTGATTCGACCATTGTCAGGATAAGGATCCACTTGACAGCTGGCACACGGCACAGCAACGGTCGTAAAATAGAATTCTCAATTTCGTCGGGGCACTCAATTTCCTCACGGTAGGCAGATCGCACTGGCGAACTCCTAACTCCTCTTCCTGACCAAATTCGTCAGCGACCAGATGAACTTTGTCACTGTCACTAGCAAATGCGTCAGCTGTACTAGAGATTTCCAAAGGCTTCACTCGAAGCGGCTTTTGTGTGTATAGGTTTGAGTAGGTTTGAGCATCACTTCGGAAGTATGAAATATGTTTCACCTAGACTCCCTTTAATAGTACGATTTTTCCTATGACTCAAATAAGAAGAAAAGAAACTACGAAAACAAAAGTCTTCAAGCTTCAAAGTCTTCACATCAATTTCTTCAAAGGCCGTACCAATTTCATCACCAAATTCTTCACTTGAAGAAATCTATTTTTAGGGGTCGTCTTCCATGTGTTAAACCAAATCTTCAGGGACTCTGTCTCCTGTGTATACTCACAAACACATTAGTTCCTCAACCTATTTGTCTTCAATACTCCAAAACCACTAAGGGGGCACTTGATGCACTTACAATCTCCCCATTTTTGGTGATCGATGACAAATTGGTTAGGCTTTCAATGGGAGTAAAAATAATTGAAGTGTAAGTACATAGTTTGAAGAAATTCGTTACAAGATATTGAGGAACTCCCCCTGAAGATGTGCATATGAGCAATTTGCTTTGGATTGCAAATGCACATGGCAGGTTGAAATTGTGGAGATCTGCCCCTATATCTTGGAATCCAATCATGCATGATCATAATATATTTGAAGAATATGAATGCATGATGAAAATTGGTGTCTGACGAAATTGTGCATGCATGAGCAGATATAATAAAGATCAAGGCATGCATATCAAATGTAGCAAAAGAGTCAGAAGACCAATAGTTATTTGTGTTACAACTCATCAAAGAGCAAATCCAATAAGGTTCAAGAGTTGCAACTTAAGCAAAAACAGCCCATATATCGACCCGCTTGAAGACTAACTCACACTTCTCCCCCTTTGTCATCAATGACCAAAAGGAGACAAAGCTGAGGACTAACGCCCCTGAAAAATATCACCTTGAAGTCGAGGGAGCGCCAGCATTGTCGGGGTCGCGAGATGCAGAAGGACCAGCCGCAGTGTCTTCAACCACTTCATTTTCGTCAGTAGTGCGGGATGAAGACTCTGAACTTGGCATAAGAGGAGGAACTTGGGTTTTCTTGAACTTCTTCCTTGGCGGGTCTGCCCAGTCAAAGTTCATTTGAAAATCCATAGCAACAAGTTTTTCATCTGTTTTGAGGTGTGATAGGATGGCCCAAGTGCGATCAAATATGTCATGGACATAGGATGGCGTTATGCGTCACTGTCATATTGGTTTGAACAGTAGCAAATTGACGCTTAACCCATCTGTGATTTTTGTCAACTTTCTGATGAAGGCTTATGAGCAACTCACGGTCGGTCATGACACGTGGTGCTTCAGGTGAAGAAGATGGCCTTGAGGCTTTTGCATCAGTATCTTGGCTAGCAGATTCATCAGCATTGGAGCTGGAGATAGGCTGACGGAATTGTCCATCAAGGGGACGAATTCCTTCATTAATTACGGTCTTGCCTTTGCCAGGTACTGTGGACAGAGTGCTTTGAAGAGTTTCAACTTCATGCAAGTAGCTCAAATGATTTTGACGATCATCCTTGTAGTGAATTGAAGACTGGGATCTGATGAATCTCATAATCCATGGTGCATACGGCTTCAATTCAAACGGCGACTGTGCCACAGTGCCCAAAGTCCTCAGAAAGAAATCATGAATGTTGATGGGAGTACCATGAATAATATGGAACAACAGATTCTTCATAATTCCCACAACTTCTTCAGTATTGGAGTTGTGTCCTTTGATTGGACTGAGGGTTTTGGCCAGAATGCGGTAAACTATCTTTGGCACATAGAGCAAATCCTTCACTAGGAAGGTTGTCCTTGGAGCATTTCCTTCAGCCATAGGCTTCATTAGCACTTGCATCAGGTGGTTGGGTAGCTCAGTTTCTTCATAGATTTTCCTTGCTCCTTCTTAGGGTGGTTCAACTAGAATAGCACGAAGAAGTTCATCAATTGTGCTTTGTAGTGAGTGTCTTCACTCATCTAGTCCAGAGCCCATGTAGCAGTGTTGTCAGCGTTGCCAGAAAAGTGCACAGTTGCATAGAACTGAAGAATTAGTTCTTCATTCCAATCGCAGACATCTGTGACGAAGTTGAGTAGACCGGCATCGTGAAGAATAGCCAGAACTGGCCGAAAGCACGGTAATGATTCCTTATCCACGTGAGGAATATGGCGCTGCGGGAATACTTAATTCTTGTCGAATAGAAGTGAGGCATAGTAATTCATCTGAGTCCTTGTCCAGAAACACAGGCGCCTAATCTTGGCTGAGTCATATGGAGACTCACCAACGAAGAAGGTCTTCTCTTCGAAGAATTTGGCATTGTCAAACGGAGGCCGCCCGAGGACTCTGCCAATCTTTGGCATCACTGGAACAGGTTGGATGTTGTGCATCTTTTGACGTACATCAAACACTGGTCGTGCGGACCTAGTGGAATCATTCGGATCAGTCACGGTGAGAGCTCGAGCAACTTCCTCAGCTGTGGCAGTTGGAACAGTATCAATGTCAGCTGACGGAATTGAGTCTGCACGTGAAGGAGATGTATTGACGACATCAACCATTGGTTCATCTTGAACAATTTCGTCAACTACTGTAGCTGGAATTTCTTCAGGAATGCCTTGTAGTGATGGTTGTTTTTCCTCAGAGCCGGTGTGTATTTCTTCAGTGCGCGCAGGCGACTGAGGCTCTAGAGTGAGGGGAGTAGTGACGGGTGAATTTGGGTGAGCTGCTTCCCAAAATTCATCATGAAGAACGAGTGTTGTATCACCGTCAATGTCCACGTCCTCTTCAGTTGCTTCACTACTTCCAGATGTAGCAGCATGTTCTTCAGTTAACGGAGCCTGTGATGGCTTCCGTGGTGAGACTTGGTGAAGCAAAGCATCTTCGTCAACTTCTATTTCTTCATCCACTTGCTCTGTGGTAGCAGCAGAGTGGTTTTCATCATCATCTTCATCAGCCTGAGGGATTTCATAATCCACCCCATACGGAACAATTTGACGATCATCATTGGCAGGAGCAGGGGGTGCTGATGAGATAGGAATGGCATTAATTGGAATGAAAATTGAAGACAATGTTGCCATCTTCAATTTCTTCACAGTTTCCGGAGCAGTGGGAGGAGCTGAAGCTTTTCTCTTTCTAGCTTCTTTCTCAGCAGCCTTTGTCATCTTCGCTTCTGATGCAGAAGGAAGGGTGATACTTTTCACAGATGAAGTCGTTGGTGGTGCTGCTGCTGAGGAACTTGGTGGTTCAGTTTCTTCAGGAGTGACCTCTTCAGTTGCCCTGGTAATCTCTTGTGGAGATAAAGGCGCAGTCTGACTGGTCTGAGCAGTTGGTGGTGGAGCTGAAGAACTGGAAGGAGGCACTATGCCGAACTTGGCGGCCTCACGCTTGTTGTGCTCATCAACCACTTTGGTGGTGGTTTTGATGAATCTGTCGCGCACCCCACAAAAGTGACTTGACTGGCGTTCAAACTCTTCAGACAGCTGTTGAATTTCAGACTGTAAAGTCACAAGCTGCTGAGGAGAAATAGAGAGCATGTTCTTCCGCAGCTCCTTCTCTTTCAGCAGTTGCTGTTTCCTCACTAACTTGGCCTGAGCAATCTTGTGTTTCTCATTCAAAATGAAAGCAGATAATACATGACTTGGGCCAAGTGGCAAGTTGAGTTCGTCAAGAGGTGTGTCTGGCTTAGTACACCATATATCAATGAAGTCAAGGAGCTTCTTTGGATCCAGCAGTAATGGAACTGAAGAATTCTTAGCAATTGCAGCTTGCTCTTGCTTCCTTTCGAGGAACTCGGCGAGTTCATCTTCATCAGCTAGCCCGTGTTCATTGTAGGAGATATGCCCTAGAGGCAATAATAAATGTTATTATTTATCCCCATGTTCCTAATTATGTTTATATTCCATGCTATAACTGCTATGGTTCTCGAGTCTGCAATAACCACGAGGCTCGGAGGAAAACTCATATGCACGTGTGGAATAATAAATGGTAAAAAGTATTCCTGGTCAAGCCTCTAAGACTGGCTCAAGTGATTGCATGATGATTATGTTTTCCTGATCATGGACATGTCTATGCCGGCAACTTTGAGGGCACTATGTTAGAAGAACACTTGTGTTGAATCAACCCGATTTGATGTTATGCTATGAGATACAATCGTCACAAGTTAATGGTTAATAACACAGAGAAAGTTAACGTTTGCATGATTCCTTAGACCACGAGAGTATCGAGTTTCTTCATGCTTGCTTCATGAACTTTGGGGTTTGTTAAACGTCATCCGTAACTGGGTGGCTATTATGGCGGCTTACGAGTTCATGGAAAAGTATGACAAGGGACTTGATAGCTCAAGATTGGGATTTGCTCCTCCGTCGATGGAGAGATATTCTTTGGGCCCTCTCGGTGTTATGGTATCCATCATTGTCTGGCCAGACACATTGTGATTTGATCACAGGGATGCCGGAACAGGGGAACGAGAAAAGAGAACAAAACCGGTAACGAGGTAACTGGCATAGTGGACAAGTTGTTGATTCACGGGGATGCCGATAAATCTCACCTCGGGTGTTTGTAACATATCGTGAAGTAAAAGGAATAGCACACGGCAACTGGAGGTTCACTCGAATATTTATTCGTGTGGGTATAGGGGTCAATATGGGTGTCCACGGCTCCGATGTTGATCATTGATCGGAAAGTGTTTCGGTCATGTCTATACTTCACCAAACCTATAGGGTCACATGCTTAAAGGTCATCTATCTGTTGAATGCTAGACAGGGAGTCTGAGAGAAATTCACCGGAAAAGTTTCGGAGACAACGGAAGAGTTCCGGAGAGAGAACACCGGAAGAGTTTCGGTAAAACTGAAAAGTTGTTTCTGGGTATACCATTAAGTCAAATTGGTTTCGGCACATGCCTGGAAATTCTTTGAGGGTGCCAGAATTGTTCTGGGAACTTCGTGGATTTTTCCGGAGAAAAAACCCAGAAATGTTCCGGAGCTGCCGGAACCGCTTTGGTTGCTTTTTGCAGATGAAAATCACTAATCCGGAATTGTTTCGAAACATGTCCAAAATTAGTTTAGTGGGTACTGGAAATGTTCTAAGACCTACAGAAATATTTTCGGATTTAACGGTCGCGGAAAAATGTTTCTATGAATAGTGAAAATCACTTTATGGTTACTTTATGGAAAGCCACCTTTTTGGGCTTTGTCCCAAAATATATTAGGGATGACATGGATGGATGAGAGCCACCCTACCCCTTGGGTTTTCCTATAAATAAAGGTGGAGAGGCACTCTCCACACTCACTCTTTCTCACATACAAATGCCATGCATGATCTGGCCTTCTCTCTCCCTCCCCGCGAAATAGTTTCGTAGAGCCGAAAGGCTGTCTGGGTTCCGGTGGGAACTAGTTCTGGATGGTGAAGCCCTGCCGGACAGATGACACCGTATGTGTGCAACCCCGTAGAGAGGTCGTAGGTTCGATCTTTTTGCCCGAGGGGCTGTTCGAGAGTGCCTCCCGAAGGGCTGTCCGAGTGACCGTCCGAGTTTCTGTGAGTGCCTCCCGAAGGGCTGTCCGCGTGACCGTCCGAGTTTCTGTGAGTGCCTCCCGAAGGGCTGTCCGTGACACCGTCTGGGGGACTGTCCGACCGCCTCCCGAAGGGCTGTCCGAGGGGCTGATGAGGGAGTACATCCTCGCGGTTAGGTGGTTGTAAATCCTAACTGCGGGGATCTGCACCGACGATCTACACCGACTCTACTTCCGTTGCGCTACAAGTCGGTAATGATCCGATCCAAACCTTGTATGCATCTCCATAGTGTTCCTGGGTGTGCTCGTAGTACCAATTTTTTTTGTTTTTTGCTGCGTTCCCCTACAGTGGCATCAAGAGCCGTGCTATGCATAGATGCAGGTTATGATCTAGAATACATAGAGATGTATGGGTGTTGCACAATATAATTTGGTAGTAGATGAGTTCTATTGCTGAAAATTATTTGTGCGGGTAGCAGATGAAATATGTTACCCGATGTTCTTGTTGCTTCCCTAAAATTTGCGTATTTCTGATCTTGATAATGGCATGGTGGAGTTTCAAAGTTCTGGCAATCCGCGATCCCGATTGATCAACGAAGTGCTAACAGTTCGTTGAATTCCACCATAGTTAAAAGAAAGATGAAATTTCGCAGACAAAAGGGCAATGCAGATATGATCTGCACGGGGGTCATGCGTATGACGAAGTTCAGTATGGGGCTCGAGATTTCATTATCTCGTGTTTCATACACCCCGCAAAGTTAATCTAGCGACTTGAATAATCATACTTGATGATAAACGTTGGTAGCTTCGGTTTGTTTAGAAACCTTAGAAGCCACGTAAAATAAATTTTTGCATAAACCGATTAGAGGCGTCTAACTTGGTTTTGCAGGATGACATGAGATGTACATGTGATGTGGTATAGCAGTTCTCATATAAATTTGATTATGTATGAGATGACTATAAAATGTAAATTAACATGACCTGCGTGTCATGATTCGGCATGATGGCTGGAGCCATATGATTGTCACTTTAATGACTTGCGAGTCAACCTTATGTAATGCACTTATTTTATTAGCTATAGAGATAGCAATATTATCTGGTGCATCGACAAGGTGGTGGCAAACTTCGCGATGGTGAACACCGATGCGAATGCCGAAGACGAAGAAATAAAGACTTCTCCGTCAGAAAGGGCTATACCATATCATGCTATTATGAATTGTCTGAGATGTTTATCCCTTATGATGCACCCGTTTGATTGCGCGGCAGTCGCTTTTTATTAGGGTGATCTCTCACTTAAAATATCAAGTAGTTAGTGTTCTCCCAAGTGTAGCGCCGTCACGGCACCTATCTCTTCAGGGTATCACATGGATGCATGGGTACGAACGATTAGAGAAGTGTGAGGCGGGTGAGTTTAGACCTCGCAGCAAGATTACTTGGTTGTCTTGACATTCCGGAGGATCATCCTGAGCTCGGAACACGCCCATCGAAAGATGAACAAGAGTCACATAGAGATGTGATTGGCAAGTTGCCCTACCAAATGAAATTCTCATCACTTGAGATGGATGCATCCTTGGTGTTGAATTGAAATTTGGATCTTGTATCACTCACAATCAATTATGAGAGATATTGATTTGAGTGGGAGCGCACTTTAGAATTAATTCTTTTAATTCTTAGTGAAATTAATTACGAACTTTGTCTAAGTGGAATTTGCATAATAGTTATAGAATAATGGCTCGCATTTCCACCTTCCCTATTAAAATTGAATAAGCTGTTATTTATCTGGTTAATCTTTATGATTGGTAATGTAATGTGAGGATTATCCTCAAGAGTGTCAAGAAGGACTTTGTCCTATCGCATGCTTTCGGTATTCTCCCGCTAATGCTATGGATGATGTCACTCTCGTCCTTCGATCCAAAAGCTAGAATTCCGTTACGGTCAAGTGCAATATGTTTGCTTCCATGGGACCCGAACTTCAAAAGTTTGGGATAGTTATGTGATATTCATGGAACTGAAAAATTAGTTTCATATACAAACAAAGGCTAAAATATATGAGATCTCCAAAGCAATGTTTGTTTGCAAAGTATTAGTAAAGTGTTTACTAAGCATTTGACTGATGAGAGAGGGATCCAGAAGAACGCCTGTCATGTGGATGAAGGTGAATAAAACAATGGCTTAAAGAGAAAGGAATTGTCCAAAGGGTGTTAGTGTGACTTACACGCCTAGGAAGTCCGGGGCTAACGCCACTCTTAAGTTGGGTGCTTCTTATAAGAGTAGAAGAAATACTAAAAGTTAAACTGTTACAAGTATAAAGGCAAAAAGAAAGAAGACTGGAATATCCAACTCATGTATGGAAGTCATACAAGTTATTGATGTTCGGAAGGCTGGTCAAAAGAAATAGTTCTTGGGAATTGTGATTAAACTGTTAGTCCATAATTCTTGGGTATTGTGAGTTGATCACAAAGATACCCGCTCGATTGCATTCTGTTGCAACTCGATGCAAGAACTACTACGGCCTAAAAGACTTGCTGGGAGTGAGGTTTAGATACGCGTTGGGAACATAGTAAATGTTACTATACCTTCCATCGGTGTATTACCGTCTATATTTATTTTCATAATTCATTTAGAGTTTTATACACTCTAGCCCATTGCATAAAGTATGTTGCAAGAAGGTTATTCATAAGAGAACTTTTGATGTTTGATGTTTTGAATAACATAAGGGCCATACTTTCATTATGAATGAGATGTATGTTATGAATATTGATAATAATATATTACCTCTGTGTTTACTTTCATAATTCATTTTAGAGTTTTATACACTCTAGCCCATTGCATAATGTTTGTTGCAAAAGGATTGTTCATAAAAGAACAATTGTTGTTCAGTATCATGAATAACATAAGGGCCATGCTTCCATCGTGGATGGGATGTATGTTTTGAATATTGATGGTAATATGATACATCCATAACACTGACGGTAAATGTCGCAAGACTAAAAGAATACCACATATGTGTGGCACTGCATGTGGTCACATTGGAGAAACCCGCATGGAAAAATTCCATCATGATGGATTTTGAAGTCATTTGATTATGAATCATCTGACACTTACAACTTTTGTCCGAAACGTGAAGTGACTGAAATACCGTTCATAGGCCATAAGGAACGAGCAACAAACTTATTGGTGATCTTACATTTTGATGTGTGTAGTCCGATAAATGTTGTTGCTAGTAGTGGATTTATCTATCTTCAGAAATGACTCAAGTAGATATATGGATATTTACTTGATAGGACATAAGTCTGGATCTTTTGAAATCATTCAAAAGGTTTTCAAAATGAAGTAGAAATTATTGTAAACAAGAAAATTATGTTTCTACAATTAGATTGCGGAAAGGAATATTTGAGTTACAAGTTTAGCGAATGTCTGATGAGTTGTGAAAAGAGTTTCATAACTTACACCTCCCAGAACACCACTGTGAGTGGAATGTCCGTGAAGATGTAATCAAACCATTTATGACATGGTAAGATCAAAGATGACATAAATCAATTTGCCATTATCCCTTTTAAAGTAATGCTTTAGAGACTGCGGCTTTTACACTGAAAAGAGCGCCATCAGATCTGTTGAAATGACGCCATGGTATGGTACACCCAACCATGTTATATATTTTCTTAACATTTGGAATATGGGGCTTGTGTAAAATGTTTACAAACCTATTCCAAATCAGACAAGTGCTACTTTGTAGGTTATCCCAAATTATTGGGAATTCCTCCACCACTATACCGAGGCAAAAGGTTTTGCCACAAAGAACGGTATGCTTTTGAAGAAAATGATTCTTGCAAAAAGGTGAGTGGGAGGACAGTGCAACTCGACGAGATAACAGTATCTTCGTCATCAGATCAAAGGAAAGAAACCTTGAAAGTGATTTCAGAGTTTCCTACTGCGACTGATATGGAAGCCTCTACATGAGATGTATGGACTTCGGTCGAACTTGCAGCTGAACCACATAGGCAAAACTCGTGCAAACCTCTCAGGTGCGCAAGCGAGATATTGTTGTTAGACAATAGTATACCTACGATAAACAAGGAAGCATTGATGGGCCTTGACTCCAGAATTGGCTAAATGCCAAAATGCTCCAAGATAGTTTCCATATAAATGATTCAAGATTAAGTCTTGATTCCCCTTTCGGAAGACTTAGAGTCTAACGAATATTTATGGAACTATAAACTGATACGGATAAAAATGTTTTATCCATAAAGCTCGACTTGTTGCTTATAACAAATTCAAGGAATTAACTACGGTGAGATTGTCTCTCCGTAGCGATGCTTAAAGTTGGTTCGGGTTAAACTAGCAATTAATACATATTTCAATCATGAGATATGTTACATGGATGCCAAAAGGATTTCCATGAGATGGAAATGCTACCTAGGACTTGCATGTGATACAGTCTAAGGTATTTTGTCAATCCAGAGGATGCTAGTGAATGTGCAAACTTCAGAGTTCCAGCAATGGACAGAAGAGAGCAAAATGGAGTTGGAATCTTTGTTTTTGATGAAATAGTCAAAAGAGTTTGATTTCATCAATGGATAACGAAGATGCTTGTGGTTACAAGAAACTAAGTGGGAGCATAATAATATTTCTAAAAACCTTGTGTGCTTGACACATTGTTAATTGGAAATAATATAAATTTCTTGACACGAATTAGGACTTCATTGAAAAATTAGTTTTACGATGAAGTGCTTGGGCTGGGTAGCCTTGATATTAGGCATAATTATCTATGAGATAGAATTGCCTAATAGGGCTAAGCCAAAATACATATTGACAAGATGCTAAAACAGTTTAGCATTAAAACGCCAAGGAGTGATTCTTGCCGAAGTCACATGGAAAGAGTTTTTGCAAGACTCGGTGTCCCAAAACACTGATGAGCAAAATACATGAGGGAGATTCCACACACTCTTGTGTTTGGATTAATCATGTATTCCATGGTATGTAAAACAACCAAATATGTCCGATACTCCCAACCTGTTGCGAGTATAGATACCAAAGTGATCAAAGTACTGATCATGGGACAACAGTGAAAAATATCATTGAGTACTAAAGTAGCACTGATGACATGTTTTCTTGCAAGCAGAGATTATGAAGTGCTCGTTGTAAGTAATTACATCGATACAGTCTTCATCAATGCTCTATGCGATTTTCGATTTAAGTTTAGGGTTTTTGTGTAATACACGATATGGTGACACAGTAAGTTGGAATTATTCCAAACATGTTACTGTGGCGAATTCTATAACAAAGGCTAAGTATGTTGACGCTTTAGAAGCGACAAAGAAGATGTTGAATCATATAGTTCATTCATGAACTTAGTATGGTTCCAAGAAGGCTTTGGTCAATGGGACACTATTGTAGATAGTTGCTCCATAGCTCAGTCTGAGGAATCAGGGTTCGACCAATGATTCACATATATACAAAGCCAAGTCCACACAAAATATGAATTTTGTGAAAGCGTGAAAACTCGAGGATATGCAAAGATACACACGGAGCTGAAGTTGTCAGATCCGTTGGACATCAGGCTATACCACAAGCGAAGCATATTTTACACCAGTATGCCATAGGTGTAAAGTGCATTAGCATTGACTAGATTATTGACTCTAGTGCAAGTGGGAATCTGTAGGAGATATTCCCTAGAGGCAATAATAAATGTTATTATTTATCCCCATGTTCCTAATTATGTTTATATTCCATGCTATAACTGCTATGGTTCTCGAGTCTGCAATAACCATGAGGCTCGGAGGCAAACTCATATGCACGTGTGGAATAATAAATGGTAAAAAGTATTCCTAGTCAAGCCTCTAATACTGGCTCAAGTTATTGCATGATGATTATGTTTTCCTGATCATGGGTATGTCTATGCCGGCAACTTTGAGGGCACAATGTTAGAAGAACATTTGTTTTGAATCAACCCGATTTGATGTTATGCTATGAGATACAATCGTCACAAGTTAATGGTTAATAACACAGAAAAAGTTAATGTTAGCATGATTCCTTAGACCATGAGAGTATTGAGTTTCTTCATGCTTGCTTCATGAACTTTGGGGTTTGTTAAACGTCATCCGTAAATGGGTGGCTATTACGGCGGCATACGGGTTCATGGAAAAGTATGACAAGGGACTTGATAGCTCAAGATTGGGATTTGCTCCTCTGTCGATGGAGAGATATTCTTTGGGCCCTCTCGGTGTTATGGTATCCATCATTGTCTGGCCAGACACATTGTGATTTGATCACAGGGATGCCGGAAAACGGGAACGAGAAAAGAGAACAAAACCGGTAACGAGGTAACTGGCATAGTGGACAAGTTGTTGATTCACGGTGATGCCGATAAATCTCACCTCGGGTGTTTGTAACATATCGTGGAGTAAAAGGGATAGCACACGAAAACTGGAGGTTCACTCAAATATTTATTCGTGTGGGTATAGGGGTCAATATGGGTGTCCACGGCTCCGATGTTGATCATTGATCGGAAAGTGTTCCGGTCATGTCTATACTTCACCGAACCTGTAGGGTCACACGCTTAAGGGTCATCTATCTGCTGAATGCTAGACAGGGAGTCTGCGAGAAAATCACCGGAAAAGTTTCGGAGACAACGGAAGAGTTCTGGAGAGAGAACACCGGATGAGTTTCGATAAAACTGAAAAGTTGTTTCGGGGTATACCATTAAATCAAAATGGTTTCGGCACACACCTGGAAATTCTTGGAGGGTGCCAGAATTGTTCTGGGAACTTCTGGGATTTTTCCGGAGAAAAAACCCGGAAATGTTCCGGAGCTGCCGGAACCGCTTTGGTTGCTTTTCGCAGATGAAAATCACTAATCCGGAATTGTTTCGGAACACGTCCAAAATTAGTTTAGTGGGTACTGGAAATGTTCTAAGACCTACATAAATATTTTCAGATTTAACGGTCGCGGAAAAATGTTTCCGCGAATAGTGAAAATCACTTTATGGTTACTTTATGGAAAGCCACCTTTTTGGGCTTTGTCCCAAAATATCTTAGGGATGACATGGATGGATGAGAGCCACCCTACCCCTTGGATTTTCCTATAAATAGAGGTGGAGAGGCACTCTCCACACTCACTCTTTCTCACATACAAATGCCATGCATGATATGGCCTTCTCTCTCCCTCCCCGCAAAATAGTTTCGTAGAGCCGAATGGCTGTCTGGGTTTCGGTGGGAACTAGTTATGGACGGCGAAGCCCTGCCGGATAGATGACACCGTATGTGTGCAACCCCGTAGAGAGGTCGTAGGTTCGATCTTTTTGCCCGAGGGGCTGTTCGAGAGTGCCTCCCGAAGGGCTGTCCGAGTGACCGTCTGAGTTTCTGTGAGTGCCTCCCGAAGGGCTGTCCGAGTGACCGTCCGAGTTTCTGTGAGTGCCTCCTGAAGGGCTGTCCGTGACACCGTCCAGGGGACTGTCCGACCGCCTCCCGAAGGGCTATCCGAGGGGCTGACGAGGGAGTACATCCTCGCGGTTGGGAGGTTGTAAATCCTAGCTGCGGGGATCTGCACCGACGATCTACACCGACTCTACTTCCGCTACGCTATGAGTCGGTAACGATCCGATCCAAACCTTGTATGCATCTCCATAGTGTTCCTGGGTGTGCTCGCAGTACCGAATTTTTTTGTTTTCTACTGCGTTCCCCTACATTCATCAGCCTGTGGCACAACGGCCTTGCTTTTGGGACTGGGCCTTGTTCCACGGCCAGCAGTGACCTTTTTCTTCAGCTTGGGCAGTGAAGACGATGGTTCCCCACTAACTGAGGCACTTGATGCAGCTATTGAGGCTGTTGGAAAGCCCTCAGTGCGCTGGCAAGATGCGAGCACGACCGGTGTTGAAGCTCTGGTTGCTGCCATTGATGAACTTGAAGCAGGAGGAGGCACTGAAGATTTTGTAATCTTGGGTGCAGAAGCCTTTGAAGCTGCCGGCTCGGCCATGCTACTTGTAGCTTGCGTTGGTATTATCCCTGAAGAGGAAGGAATGATGCAGCACAGCAGAGGTAAGTATTTCCCTCAGTTATGAAACCAAGGTTATCAACCTAGTAGGAGAACCACGCAACACCTCGTTAGCAGTATCTGCACACAAACAACAAATCCTTGCACCCAACGCAAACGAGGGGTTGCCAATCCCTCGGCGGTTAATTGCAAGATTAAATTGTATGTGATAGATAGATAGATTGAAACAAAAATACAAAATAAAATAAATAAAGAAAAAGTGCAGCAATATTTTTAGAGTTTTAGTAATATGATTTAGATAGACCCGGGGGCCATAGTTTTCACTAGAGGCTTCTCTCAAGAAAATAGCATACGGCGGGTAGACAAATTACTGTTGGGTAATTGATAGAAAAGCAAATAATCATGACGATATCCAAGGCAATGATCATGTATATAGGCATCACGTCCGAGACAAGTAGACCGACTCCTGCCTGCATCTACTACTATTACTCCACACATCGACCGCTATCCAGCATGCATCTAGTGTATTAAGTCCATAAGAACGGAGTAACGCCTTAAGAACGATGACATGATGTAGACAACATAAACTCACGTATGAATAAACCCCATCTTTTTACCCTTAATAGCAATGATACATACATGTCATGTCCCTTTCTGTCACTGGGATTGAGCACCGCAAGATCAAACCCATTACAAAGCACCGCTTCCCATAGCAAGATAAATCAACTTAGTTGGCCAAACCAAATCAATAGATCGGAGAAGAAATACGAAGCTATAATAATCATGCATAAAAGAGAACAGAGAAGACTCAAATAATATTCATGGATAATCTGATCATAAACTCACAATTCATCGGATCCCAACAAACACACCGCAAAAAGTGATTACATCGGATAGAACTCCAAGAACATCGAGGAGAACATTGTATTGAAGATCAAAAAGAGAGAAGAAGCCATCTATCTACTAACTATGGACCCGAAGGTCTGTGGTAAACTACTCATGCATCATCGGAAGGGCAGCAAGGTTGATGTAGAGCCCCTCCGTGATCGATTCCCCCTCTGGCGGAGTGCCGGAGAAGGCCTCAAGATGGGATCTCTCGAGAACAGAAACTTGCGGCGGCGGAAAAAGTATTTCGTGGACTCCCTTGAGGGTTTCTGATATTTTGGGAATTTATAGTGGTGGAATTAGGTCAAACGGAGCTCTGTGGGCCCCACGAGGTACCAGGGCGCGCCTGCACCCCCCCCAGGCGTGCCCTGGTGCCTCGTGGGCACCCCCTGGGGCTTCTGGCCTCCTCCCGAAGCTTCTAGTGTTTATCTTGTCCAGAAAAAAATCTCCAAAAAGTTTCGTGGCATTTGGACTACGTTTGGTATTGATTTTCTGTAAAACAAAAACAGGGCAGAAAACAGCAACTGGCTCTGGGCACTAAGTTAATAGGTTAGTCCCAAAAAATGATATATAATTGTTGTAAATGTATATAAAAACATCCAAGATTGATAAAATAACAGCATGGAACAATAAAAAATTATAGATACGTTGGAGACGTATCAGCATCCCCAAGCATAATTCCTGCTCGTCCTCGAGTAGGTAAATGATAAAAAGAGAATTTTTGATGTGGAATGTTGCCTATCATGTTCATCACATATTCTTTTCCGTTATAGCGTGGACATTAGACTTGAATGATTCAAAGCAATAGTCTATAGTTTGACATGAAGATATAAATACTCAAGCATGCTAACAAGCAACCATGTCTTTCAAAATATCAACTCTAAAGAAAGTTATCCCTAGCCCATTATGCTCAATCATTGATCCATTCATGAAACACACTCAAATATTAGCTACACACAATGCACAAGTATGACAATAGTGCTCTCTAGTTGGTGCTTTTGTAAGAGAAGATGGAGACTCAAATAAAAATAAAAATTACATAAAAGTAAATAGATAGGCCCTTCGCAGAGGGAAGCAGAGATTTGTCAAATGTGCCAGAGCTCAAAGCTGAAATTAAAGAGATAAAATATTGTGAGAGGCATGCTTTTTCTGTCAACGAAAACGACCGAGAATTCCCAATATTTTCCATGCTAAACACATCATAGGCGGTTCCCAAACAGAAAGTAAAGTTTATTTCCTTTCCACCTTTCTTTCACAATCCATGGCTAGCCGTATCCACGGGTGCCTTCCATACCAACACTTTCCAAGGAATTTTGTTGTTATTAATTTTTGATTCATTGTGGGACTGGGCATCCCTATTACCAACCACTCTCTCGTGCAATGACAAGTGAATAAGCACTCATCGTGAGAATAACACACCTTGCATGGAAAATAATGGCCACCCCCTTCCGCTTCATGAGCGGTACGTGCACACAAACCGGAAAATTATTTTAAAAATTAGAGTTGGCACATGCAAATTTACTTGGAACGGCATTGAAATACCACATATAGGTAGATATAGTGGACTCATTTGGCACAACTTGGGTTTAAAGATTTTGGATGCTCAAGTAGTATTTCCACTTAGTACAAATGAAGGCTAGCAAATAGATTGAGAAGCAACTAACCAAAAAGCGAAAATGGTCATAAACATGCATTGAACGTAACTAACACCGAATAATGCACCATAAGTAGGATATAATTTCGTTGCATAACTATTTACTTGACGTGCATGCATATGGAATCACAAACCTTAACACTAATATTCTTACTAAATCACAATTACTCACTAACATGACTCACATATTATCATTTCCATATCGCAAAACTATTACAAGGAATCACACTTATCATATCCAATGATCTGTATGAAAGTTTTTATTATATCCCTCTTGAATATTCATCACTTTGGGACCAAATTCATATCTTGTGCAAATTATCGTTACTATTGTCAACTCTCAAAAAGATATAAGTGAAGCATGAGAGTGCGAACATTTCTTCAAAATTTCAATCTTATCAATTCTCGAAATAATATAAGTGAAGCATGAGAATTCATTTCTTCAAAATTTCAATCTTATCAACTCTCAAAATAATATAAGTGAAGCATGAGAGTTCATTTCTTCAAAATATAGCCACCACCGTGCTCAAAAAGATTTAAGTGAAGCACTAGAGCAACTGCCTAGCTCAAAAAATTTAAGTGAAACACATAGAGTATTCTAACAAATGATGATAAACGTTTGGCTTTCTCAAAATAGGTGTGTTCAGCAAAGATGATTGTGACAAACTAAAAAGCAAACAAAGCAAAGAATCATATAATACAAGACGCTCCAAGTAAAACACATATCATGTGACGAATAAAAATATAGCTCCAAGTAAAATTACCGATGGTAGGTACAAGAAAGAGGGGATGCCTTCCGGGGCATCCCCAAGCTTAGACGCTTGAGTCTTCCTTGAATATTACCTTGGGGTGCCTCGGGCATCCCCAAGCTTAGGCTCTTGCCACTCCTTATTCCTTCATCCATCGTGAAATCACCCAAAACTTGAAAACTTCAATCACACAAAACTCAACAAAACCTTCGTGAGATCCGTTAGTATAACAAAATAAATCACTACTTTAAGTACTATTGTAAACCCATTCGTATTTTATTTTTGCATTATACCTACTATACTCTAACTTCACCATGGCTTATACCCCCCGATAGAATCCATAGATTCATCAAAACAAGCAAGTAGTGCATCAAAAACAGAATCTATCAAAAACAGAACAGTCTGTAGCAATCTATTTAAAAGCCATACTTCTGTAAATCCAAAAATTCTTAAAAATTAGGACAACGTGGGGAATTCATATATCAATACTGTGTAAAAATTTCAGATTTTTCTGACTCTCCAGTACAGAAATAAAATTCCAGCACTGGACACAAAACTTTCTGTTTTCCAAACAGCATCAATTATACTATCTTCCAAATCATCCTAAAGGCTTTACTTGGCACAAACACTAATTAAAAACACAAAAACACAATCATACCAGTAGCATAATTGTCAAAACACACAATAACAGAAACAAAGGGTAAAAATTTATTTTATTCATTGGGTTGCCTCCCAACAAGCGCTATTGTTTTATGCCCCTAGCTAGGCATAATGCATAGTTTCAAGTATTGTCATCTTTGGTTTTAGGGAACCTAGCAATATCTATTTCTCCTTCTTTGCAGTTATCTATAATATGAACCAAGTGATCAAGCTTGGTGCTAAGAATTTTTATTTCCTTCAAAACACAAAAAGCATCCACCTTTTGCTCCAAAGTATCAAACCTTCTATTGTGCGACACTACATTACAATTTACTTTGGAAACAAGATTAAATATACCTCCAAATTTGGATTCCATGCTAGCCTTAGTTTCTTTTACTAACTCAGTTTGACGATAGCTTACTAGTGTGGTAGGCTCAATTGTTTCTATCTTTGGTTGTCCAAAAATACTTTTCATCTTTTCATAGGTGTCAAATGCATTATTTCCAAGAAAATCATTTTCAAATATAGAATCTAGGACACGCCAATGAGCAAGAGGTTGACCAACATAAAATCTTCTAAGGAGTAATTTAATGTGACTCTTAGGCCTAGCTTTCATTTGGATTTCTAGCAATCTATCCCATGATTCTTTTAAAGATTCATCACTCAAATACTTAAAACTCAAAATTCCCGGACCTTCTCAAAGATAATGAGGGAGAGGCAGATCGGGAGAAGAAGTAGCCATAACGATAAAACGAGCAAGCAAACAAGCAAACAAGAAAAAGGCAAACGAAAAATATTTTTGTATTTTTGTAAAAAAAAATTAGAAGTGGGGGAGATGAAAACGAGAGGCAAATAAAATAAATGCAAGGAGATGAGAGTTTATGCAAAGGTACTTGATAGATGTTGATGATGTCTCCCCGGCAACGGCGCCAGAAATTCTTCCTGCTACTTGTAGCTTGCGTTGGTATTATCCCCGAAGAGCAAGGGATGATGCAGCACAGCAGAGGTAAGTATTTCCCTCAGTTTTGAAACCAAGGTTATCAATCCAGTAGGAGAACCACGCAAGACCTCGTTAGCAGTACCTGCACACAAACAACAAATCCTTGCACCCAACACAAACGAGGGGTTGTCAATCCCTCGGTGGTTAATTGCAAGATTAAATTGTATGTGATAGATAGATAGATAGATTGAAACAAAAATACAAAATAAAATAAATAAAGAAAAAGTGCAGCAATATTTTTAGGGTTTTAGTAATATGATTTAGATAGACCCAGGGGCCATAGTTTTCACTAGAGGCTTCTCTCAAGAAAATAGCATACGGTGGGTAGACAAATTACTGTTGGGCAATTGATAGAAAAGCAAATAATCATGATGATATCCAACACAATGATCATGTATATAGGCACCACGTCCGAGACAAGTAGACCGACTCCTGCCTGCATCTACTACTATTACTCCACACATCGACCGCTATCCAGCATGCATCTAGTGTATTAAGTCCATAAGAACGGAGTAACGCCTTAAGAACGATGACATGATGTAGACAAGATAAACTCACGTATGATTAAACCCCATCTTTTTACCCTTAATAGCAACGATACATACGTGGCATGTCCCTTTCTATCACTGGGATTGAGCACCGCAAGATCGAACCCATTACAAAGCACCTCTTCCCATGGCAAGATAAATCAACTTAGTTGGCCAAACCAAATCAATAGATCGGAGAAGAAATACGAAGCTATAATAATCATGCATAAAAGAGATCAGAGAAGACTCAAATAATATTCATGGATAATCTGATCACAAACACACCGCAAAAAGTGATTACATCGGATAGAACTCACAATTCATCGGATCCCAACAAACACACCGCAAAAAGTGATTACATCGGATAGAACTCCAAGAACATCGAGGATAACATTGTATTGAAGATCAAAAAGAGAGAAGAAGCCATCTATATACTAACTATGGACCCGAAGGTCTGTGGTAAACTACTCACGCATCATCGGAAGGGCAGCAAGGTTGATGTAGAGCCCCTCCGTGATCGATTCCCCCTCCGGCGGAGTGCCGAAGAAGGCCTCCAGATGGGATCTCTCGAGAACAGAAACTTGAGGCGGCGGAAAAAGTTTTTTGTGGACTCCCTTGAGGGTTTTTGATTTTTTGGGAATTTATAGTGGTGGAATTAGGTCAAACGGAGCTCTGTGGGCCCCACGAGGTACAAGGGCGCGCCTTCCCCCCCCCCCCCCCCAGGCGCGCCCTGGTGCCTCGTGGGCACTCCCTGGGGCTTCTGGACTCGTCCCGAAGCATGTAGTGTTTATCTTGTCTAGAAAAAAATCTCCAAAAAGTTTCGTGGCATTTGGACTTCGTTTGGTATTGATTTTCTGTAAAACAAAAACAGGGCAGAAAACGGCAACTGGCACTGGGCTCTAAGTTAATAGGTTAGTCCCAAAAAATGATATATAATTGCTGTAAATGTATATAAAAACATCCAAGATTGATAATATAACAGCATGGAACAATAAAAAATTATAGATACGTTGGAGACGTATCAGGCCACTGAGGGCTTTGGGACAGACGGCTTGGGCTTGTTGGCAGGCTTCTTTTGCATAGCCTTCTTCGGAGTGCTTGCACTGCCACTGGCATCTGCTTCATCTGAGGCCTTTGTGGCCCTATTGAATTCTTCAACCACCTTTTTGGCCTGTTTCTGCAATTTTGGTTGATGCTTTGCCCATTCTTTGGGGAATTCTTCACCCCTTCTTACACTGGTGGGATGAGCAACTTGACCTTCAGCAAGCGGTGGCCTATTGCACGGAGGCTGCACAGCAAAATCCTTCATGTATTTGGGAGTGACATATCTGTAATCTCTCCACTCGTACATCCAGTACCTTTTGATTTTCTTTGTGCGCGTTTTGCGCAGCTTCTTGTTCTCGGGGCCATGAATATTTTCATCTGGTGTACAGTACCCTGCATACAGATCGTCAGGAATCTCAAAAGCAGTGTGTTCCTCTTTTCTCTTGCCTCCTTCTGAGGCTTTTTGCCATCGGCCATTTTCTTCAGCTGAGGTTTTTGAACTCGTGAGGACTCTGAAGATGTTTGAAGGTTTTCCTCAAGCAATGCTGCAAATGAATTAATTTGATGAGAACCTAGTGATTCGTCGGCAGACATTGTACCTGTGAATAGAGTATAGTTGCGAGGAAATAGGGAAGAGTCACATGCGTTCTCAGAGATTTTTCAAAATAAACCAGTTGAAGAAATTGACCCTTATCGTCTTGACGCAATTCACTAAGTGTTCTTGACCTAGATTCCAGAGTTGTACAGATTGAAGCAATTGCACAATTGAGGAATCTAGTTGTTAAGAATAACTTAGATGAAAAATACTCAAGACTAGCCATAAGAAAGTGCTGAAGAATTGGAAGTGTGGGAAAAACAGCACTTGAAGATTTTGTGGCAGTTAAAAGATCAAACTTGGGCTGTAAAAATAAATTTTAATTACCCCAAGGATGAACTTGATGAAATGGACGACGAGTCGAAGGAAACCATCAGTTCAGATCTTCCATGCCCTAACTTGGCGACGAAAGACAGCTACGGTGGCGGCAGAGGTGAAGAAATCCGCGGCTGGCGCGAGTACGACGACGAAGAAGTCGAGGCAGTGAAGCTCTTCCTCTCCGGCGACGATGAGTTCCAGCAGCGGCGCTAGGGTTTGAGAGCGACAGGGGCTCGAGAGTGAAATGAGTTAGGGTTGATGAGGTCAAGCCTTTATATAGGCGCAGTAAAAACTGAGAGGTCCGAAGATTTTGGACAGATAGGCCCCTGGCGTTTCGCATCTGAGTGACACGCGTCATACATGCATTTTGAATGCGCTTATCCACGCGTCGAAGGCGAGGGATGAGGTTACTGCGGCAACCGCCAAAAAATTGATTTGAATATTTTCAAAATGTGTTCGCAATTTCTTCAGCTATCAAGGACACAATGAAGACTTTGAACAATGTCAATTAGAACGCATATGAAGAGATTGAGAACAGAGTTGTTTGAGTTTAGCATAGAGGGGAGCGGGTTCGATCACATCCACATAGATGACGAAAAACACAGTTTGAAGAAATAGCTATATGTGGATGCTGTTGAGGACATGAAAAACTCAAATATATATATATATATATATATATATATATATATATATATATATAATAATAATAATAAGCAGTGAAGAATAACCTCAAATGACGAATTTGAAAAGTTTGACGAAATTGCAAATGACGAAAAACTCAAATTTGAAGAATGTCACAAAGAGGTGGTGGCGTTACCCACCGTATAAGAACTATGATGATTTCATACACCGCGTACAATTGTCGTAGGGTTCTGAGAATCAAGTTCTTCATTAATTTCTTCACACTTAGAGGGTTAATCTTCCTTGATTGAAGAAAACCGTTACTTCATGTGTTGTGCATCAAAGTCATCAAGAATGCATAAGCGTTAGGATGTGTGTCCTTTTCAAAGGACATTCAAAGATTCTAGGATGTTTAGCTCACACCGCAACATGCAAAACCTTCTCTTATCCAAGGGCTTAGTGAAGATATCGGCAAGCTGGTCTTGTGTCTTCACGTGGTCGATGACGATGTCTCCCTTCAGCACATGATCACGAAGAAAATGGTGACGAATCTCAATGTGCTTCGTCCTTGAGTGTTGCACTGGGTTGTGGGCGATCTTGATGGCGCTCTCATTGTCGGAGTAGAGTGGAACTTTCTTCACGTTGACGCCATAGTCCTTGAGGGTTTGCTTCATCCATAGTAACTGAGAGCAGCAGGCGCCAGCAGCAATGTACTCAGCCTCGGCAGTGGAAAGTGATTCGCAGTTCTGCTTCTTCGAGGACCAACATACAAGAGATCGTCCGAGGAAATGGCATGTGCCTGATGTTGACTTGCGCTCCACATGATCTCCAGCATAATCAGAATCAGAATATCCAGCAAGATCAAGTGAAGAGCCCTTGGGATACCATAATCCAAGCGTTGGTGTGTGAGCTAAATATCGAAGAATTCGTTTCACAGCCTGGTAGTGTGATTCCTTCGGTGACGCTTGAAAGCGGGCACACATGCAAACGCTAAGCATAATATCTGGCCTAGATGCACATAGGTAAAGCAACGAACCAATGATGGAGCGATATACCTTCTGATCGAAATCTTTACCATTTTCGTCAGTGTTGAGTTGGCCATTTGTTGGCATTGGTATCTTGAGGCCTTTGCAGTCTTGCATTCCGAATTTCTTCAGGCAATCTTTGAGATATTTCTCCTGAGATATGAAGATGCCATTGGGTTGTTGACGAATTTGAAGTCCAAGGAAGAATTTCAACTCCCCCATCATAGACATTTGGTATTCTTCTTGCATCATATGTGCAAATTCGTCACTGTATTTCTTGTTAGTGCAACCAAAGATAATATCATCAACATATATTTGGCATATAAACAGTTCATCATCATAAGATTTTGTGAAAAGAGTAGGATCAAGTGAACCGGGCTTGAACCCCTTTTTCTTCAGGAATTCCTTCAATGTATCATACCAAGCCCTCGGGGCTTGCTTGAGGCCATAGAGAGCCTTGTTGAGTCTTAAGACTTTGTCAGGATGCTTTGGGTCCTCAAAACCTGGTGGTTGAGCAACATATACTTCTTCCTCAAGCTTACCATTGGGGAATGCACTTTTCACATCCATTTGATATAAGAGGATATCATGATGGTTAGCATATGCAAGCAATATACGAATGGCTTCAAGCCTAGCAACAGGTGCAAATGTTTCATCGAAGTCAATACCCTCAACCTGTGTGTAGCCTTGAGCTACAAGACGGGCCTTATTCCTCACCACTTGGCCGTTTTTGTCTTGTTTGTTGCGGTAGATCCACTTAGTGCCGATGATATTGTGCTTGCATGGATCAGGACGCTTGACAAGCTCCCACACATTGTTGAGCTCGAACTGACGCAATTCATCTTGCATTGCTTGAATCCATTCAGGTTCCAGAAAGGCATCATCAACTTTGGTGGGCTCTGAAATAGAGACAAACGCGTAATGCCCACAAAAGTTAGCTAAATGTGAAGCTCTTGAGCGAGTGAGGGGACCAGGTGCATTGATGTTGTCGAGGATCTTCTCAATCTGCACTTCATTTGCCACTCGTGGATGTGCTGGACGAGGGCCTTGTTGTTGTTGTTGCCATGCAGAATCCTCAGCATCATTTTCGTTAGGATGTTGATTTTCTTCACGACGAGGAACAACCACTTCTTCATCAGCAGGTATTTCTTCACTGGGCACAGTTTCACCAGTGCCCATCAGCTTGATAGATTCCTCAGGTGGCATTTCATCTAGCACAGGAGGCAGGTGCTCTCTTTGTGAGCCGTTAGTTTCATCGAACCGCACATCTACAGTTTTAACAATCTTGTGATGACAAGAGTTGAAGACTCTGTAGGTGTGCGAATCCTTTCTGTAACCAAGCAAATAACCTTCATGTGCTTTCGGTGCAAATTTAGAACTGTGATGAGGATCTCTAATCCAACATTTAGCACCGAAGACTTTGAAATAACTCACATTGGGTTTCTTGTTGGTGAGTAGCTCGTATGAGGTCTTCTTGAGGAATTTGTGAAGGTATACCCGATTGATGATGTGACAAGCAGTATCAATTGCCTCAGGCCACCATCGATGAGGGGTCTTGTATTCATCAAGCATAGTACGCGCCATCTCGATGAGGGTTCTATTCTTGCGCTCCTCCACTCCATTCTGCTGAGGTGTGTAGGGAGCGGATAGCTCATGAGTGATGCCAAGTTCATCAAGATAGTCGTCGAGGCCTGTGTTCTTGAATTCAGTGCCATTGTCACTCTTGATATGCTTGATCTTGAGATCATAATTCGTCATGGCCCGATTGGAGAATCGTCTGAAGACATCCTGAACTTCATTCTTGTAAGAAATGATGTGCACCCAGGTGTATCGAGAGTAGTCATCAACAATGACGAATCCGTAGAGAGATGCTGCATTGGTTAGTGTGGCATAATGTGTTGGACCAAACAAATCCATATGAAGTAATTCAAAGGGACGAGTAGTGGTCATAATTGTCTTCGCCGAGTGCTTGGATCTGGTCATCTTTCCAGACTCACAAGCACCACAGAGGTGATCCTTGACGAATTTGACACCCTCGACGCCAATGATATGCTCCTTCTTGACGAGAGTGCTAAAATTCCTCATTCCAGCATGTCCAAGTCATCGATGCCATAGACAGCATTCCGAAGCTTTTGCCATTAGACATGTTACAGGCTGAGGACCTGTAGAGAAATCTACAATGTACAAGTCACCTTTCCTAAAGCCTTCGAAGACTTTGGATTTGTCAGATTCCAACAGCACAATGCATCTATATTTGCCAAAGATGACAATAATATCAAGATCACAAAGCATTGAGACAGGCATGAGGTTGTATCCAAGGGACTCGATAAGCATCACCTTTTCCATGTGTCGATCCTTTGAAATGGCAACCTTACCTAGACCCAATACCTTGCTTTTTTCCTTTGTCAGCGTATGTGATATGCTTCAGATGAGATGGAGTAAGGGGAGCATCAGTGAGAAGATTCCTATCTCCAGTCATATGATTCGTGCAGCCACTGTCCAAGACCCATTCAGTGGCAGAAGGTGTATCATCCTGTAGAAGCATTAGTCTGACTTACAAATTCATATGCTTCAAAGTGAAGAATATGATGATGATCAATTTCGTCAGACAATTTCATCAATGAATAATGTCAGGCAGCATAAGGGATGTGTGAAATGAAACATTCATTTCATCGTGATTAGCCTGCATCCCAACAGGCATAATGTCAGGTCTTCAGCAAATTCATCAGACATTTGGTTGTCTGAAGACCTGACCCTGCAGAAGAGATTAGTTCTTCTTCTTAACCACCCACATCTGAATGGTTGACTGAGAAGCAATGTAGCGAAGTGCATTAATGGAGAATTTAGGCATTGAAGAATATGCATTTCTCTTCACAGGAGGGTTATAGTAATTGAATGAATAAGCAGAGAAATTCTTCAAAGATTTGTGAACATAGTGGTTCGAAGAATAATGCTCATATTCATCAAATCGATGTTTGTTTCCATGCGAAACAGAGGCATTAGTGCGACCATAAGTGGGTCTGCGTCCATTTGACGACTTTGATCCCTGTGAAGAATTTTCCCTGGGAATTTTCTTCTTCATCGGTGGTGTCATCATGACATTCACCTGAAGATTTTCCAGACGGCTTTTAGGAACCCAGATTTTCTTCACAAGTGGACCATTCCTACAGTTAGTACCTATGAATCTGGCAAAGACCTCACCATTCTGATTCTTGAACAGTTTATAGTTGGAGTCAAATGACTCATCTGAAGAATATGAAAAATCACAAGTATAGCCAGATAAAGTGGATGGATCTATTGGAGGCCCCTTTGCAGCAACCCATGTGGTTTTGGGATACTGCTCAGGCTTCCAATACGAACCATCAGCGTTGAGCTTTCTCTCAAAGGCAATACCCTCTTTCCTAGGGTTCCTGTGAAGAATTTGCTTTTTGAGCACGTCACACAGGGTCTGATGCCCTTTGAGGATTTTGTACATGCCAGTGACATCCAATTCCTTCAGCCCTGCATTTTCATCAGTATCCCCGATGGCTTCCTCAAGTGAGGGGTTAGTGGCCACCGTAGTAGTTGAAGCAATTGCAAGAACAAAAGCATTTGAACATTCAGCTGAAGAATTAGCATTATCATGTTCAAGGCATTTTAGGCATGGTGCAACAAATTCTTCCTGAGCGGTACTGATCTGTTGAGTGAGGAGTGAATCGTTTTCTTTTTGAAGATAATCATGAGACGCTCTCAACTTCTCGAGATCTTGCTTCCTTTGAAGAAATTCATAGGACGGCTTCTCATGTTCAGCTGAGAGGAACACATGACGACTTTGAAGTTCATCATATTGAGACTTAAGCTTTCTGAGATCCTCAGACAGGGCTTGACCACGATCCATTTCCTCGTCCAACAGGTCATCGCTTTTGTCTAGCAGTTTTTGAATCTTTTCCAAGGCATGTTGTTGCTCAGTTGCAATTTTAGCAAGTTTCTTATAGCTTGGTTTAGATTCACACTCAGAGTCATCATCACTAGAAGTTTCAAAGTAAGCTTCTCGTGAGGTTGCCTTTGCACCTTGAGCCATGAAGCAATAGGTGGGAGTGTAGTCATCAGCACAGTCATCATTGTTGGTGGAGATACCATTATCCTCAGAAGTGAAGATGGACTTGCTGACGTACTCAGCAGCGAGAGCAAGGCTCGCCACACCAGTGTCTGACTCCTCCTCAGATTCCTCAGCTTGCTGATCATCAAATTCTTCTTCAGAATCCATTTCCTTCCCAAAGAATGCACGAGCTTTGCTAGAACTAGTTTTCTTGTGAGATGACGACTTTGATGAAGACTTTGATGATGACTTTGAGGACTTCTTCTTTTTGCCATCAGACTCATCATCATCCCTGCTCTTCTTCTTCTTCTTCTGCCAAAGAGGGCAGTCGGTGATGTAGTGGCCTGGCTTCTTGCATTTGTGACAGGTTCTTTTGTTGTAGTCTCGAGCAGACGCTTCTCCAATGTTCTTCGAGTCATACTTTGAAGATTTTCCAAATCGGTTCTTCTTGGAAAACTTCTGGAACTTCTTCACCAGCATAGCCAGTTTTCTGCCAATTTCCTCAGCACCATCAGAACTGCTCTCATATTCCTCTTCTTCTTCAGATGAAGAAATAGCCTTGGCTTTTGCTTTAGCCTTCAGAGCGTGAGGACGACCATAGCTGGGTCCATACATATCTCTCTTCTCTGCTTGATGAAATTCATGTGTGTTGAGCCTCTCAAGAATGTCAGCAGGATCCAGTGACTTGTAATCAGGGCGCTCTTGTATCATCAGTGCCAAAGTGTCGAAGGAACTGTCCAGAGACCTCAGCAATTTCTTCACCACCTCATGATCGGTGATGTCAGCAGCACCAAGAGCTTGAAGCTCATTGGAGATATCAGTGAGGCGGTCGAAGGTTTGCTGCACATTTTCGTTGTCGAGTCTTTTGAAGCGATTGAAGAGATTGCGCAGGACATCAACTCGGGAGTCATGTTGAGTAGATACTCCCTCATTGACTTTAGAGAGCCGGTCCCAGATCAGCTTCCAAGTTTCCAAAGCACTCACTCTACCATACTGGCCTTTGTTCAGATGACCACATATGATATTCTTCGCTTGAGAGTCCAGTTGCTTGAATCTCTTCACATCAGCAGCATTGATACTTGGTGAAATGGTGGGGACGCCATTCTCGACGACGAACCAGAGATCATTATCAATAGCCTCAAGATGCATTCGCATCTTGTTCTTCGAGTAGGGATAGTCTGTGCCATCGAAGATGGGGCACGCAGCGGAGACCTTGATCATTCCTGCGGTCGACATAACTAAAACTCCAGGTGGTTAAACCAAAATCACACACAACAAGGGAGTACCTTGCTCTGATACCAATTGAAAGCGCAGGATAACTCCCAGAGAGGGGGTGAATGGGAGATTTTTAGAAATTCGTCAAACTCTGAAGACTTTGACAAAAATCAGAGTGAAGAAATAGAAACAGAATTGAAGCTAAGTCTACACAGATATGGAAAGCATGCATACAAATCATAAGTAGGTGAAGAACATGTAATCATACACACAGGTAAGCATGAGGAAAATGAACTGAAGAAAATGGGACAGCATGATGAAAGTCTTCAGTTCAAGTTCTTCAGAAAGGTACGCCACAAGTTCTTCTGAAGCGGAATAGTAATAAAGTGAAGGAGTGAGGAATTTGAAACCGGTTGGGCTCGATGAAGACACAACGATTTGTTAGACCAATTCCAGTTGCTGTATCAAATGTACGTCTGGTTGAGGCGGCTGAGTTTTACCTTAGAGGACACTTAGTCCTCACCGTATTCCTCTTGAGCTAATGACACTTAGTCCTCGCCCAATCACTCGTGGTAAATCTTCAAGGTAGACTTCCGAAACCTTCACAGACTTGTTCACCGGCACACCACAATTACTCTTGGGTGCTCAGAACATGATGCCTAACCGTCTGGAGGAATGACAGTCCTCAAAGGTAACAAGCGTCGGATCACACAGATCAATCTCTTCAGTGATGCTCAATCACTTTGGCTCTGGGTTTTTCCTCACTTAGGATTCTCTCAAAGTCATCGGAGGGTGGGTTGCTCTCAAATGACAAGTGTCAAGTTCTCTCGGAGCAGCCAACCAACAAGTGGTTGTGGGGGCGGCTATTTATAGCCAGGGCGCAACCCGACATGAATTTTCATAAATGCCCTTCACTTATTCGACCGTTGTCACGATAAGGATCCACTCGATAGCTGGCAAGCGGCGCAGCAACGGTCGGAAAATTGAATTCTCAATTTCGTCCGGGCACTCAATTTCCTCACGGTAGGCAGATCGCACTGGCGAACTCCTAACTCCTCAGCCTAACCAAATTCGTCAGCGACCAGATGAACTTCGTCACTGTCGCTAGCAAATGCGTCAGCTGTACTGGAGATTTCCAAAGGCTTCACTCGAAGCGGCTTTTGTGTGTATAGGTTTGAGTAAGTTTGAGCATCACTTTGGAAGTATGAAATATGTTTCACCTAGACCCCCTTTAACAGTACAGTTTTTCCTATGACTCAAATAAGAAGAAAAGAAACTACGAAAACAAAAGTCTTCATGCTTCAAAGTCTTCACATCAATTTCTTCAAAGGTCGTACCAATTTCATCACCAAATTCTTCACTTGAAGAAATCTATTTTTAGGGGTCGTCTTACATGTGTTAAACCAAATCTTCAGGGACTCTGTCTCCTGTGTATACTCACAAACACATTAGTTCCTAACCTATTTGTCTTCCATACTCCAAAACCACTAAGGGGGCACTTGATGCCCTTACACCGTGTCCACGGTAACAGGACGCTCGGAGTTGTATCCCGATCTACTACAACTAGAACTGGATACTTGTGATACTAAACTAATATTTTGGCTCCGGGATCGCTTTCTTGCAGGGTAGACGAGGAAGGATCTCTGGGCGTTACTAATATATATTTGTTACTACATGTTATGTTATTCTACTCTCTTCTGTTGCTGCAAGACGCTGCAAGATGCTAGTCTTCGATAGGCTAGGCCTTTCCTCTATTCTGGCATTTCTGCAGTTTAGTCCACAGATACAGCCCCTTCCCTTTGATACCGATGCATACTTAGCATAGATCTGATGTAATTCTTGCGAGTACTTTGGATGAGTACTCACGGTTGCTTTGCTACCCTTTTCGCCCTACCCGATTGCTGCAATCAGATGATGGAGCCCCGGAGTCAGCTAATCCCGCCGACAACTACTACTTCCCCGACGGAGTGTACTACTACGTGGAGACCGACGACCAGGAGTAGTTCGGAGGCTCCAAGGCAGGAGGCCTGCACCTTTTCGATCTAGATGTCGTTGTTTTGCTCAGCCTTCTTAAGGCAAACTTGTTTAGTTATGTCTGTACTCAGATATTGTTGCTTCCGCTAACTTATGTATTTGAGCCTTCATGGCCTGGCTTGTAATATAAAGTTGTATGAATTTAATTTGTGTCTAGAGTTGTGTTGTGATATCTTCCCGTGAGTCTCTGGTCTTGACCGTGCATGTCTGCGTGTATGATTAGTGCACGGTCGAGTCGGGGGCATCACAGATATTCCACAGGACAACATCTCTGCTTAAATAAGCCACTTAGAACACATTAAGATATGCATCAGCCTGCCATACAGACTAGGAGAGTATTGCATCTTCATGGAGTGGTATTATTAATAGTAAGGATACTCTCCTCTCAGTTGACCAACAGCTTGTCTTCCACATCTAATTCACGGGATCTCCAATCGCATAGATTAGGTTACCACTGTGAACAACTCATATTGTGGGTCTCATACCCATCTCCTTCGATGCATTATCTATCACATTACGTGATAGACCCTTAGTAAAAGGATCTGCCAGATTTTTAGAGGTTTGGATATAATCTAGTGCAATAACTCCGGAGTTTCTCATTTTTCTGACAGACTTTGACCTTCTCTGAACATGTCTTGATGACTTCATGTTATCCTTTGATCTACTAACTTTTGTGATCACAGTTTGATTGTCGCAGTTCATAAGGATACCCTGTACAGGTTTCCCAACAACCGAAAAGTCATTCAAGAGCCGACGAAGCCAATCTGCTTCGACCATAGCTGTATCTAGTGATGTGAGTTCTGCTTCCATTGTTGACCTCGTTAAGATGGTTTGCTTGCAAGACTTCCAAGAAACAGCGCCACCTCCATGAGTGAATACATATCCGCTTGTGGCCTTTATCTCATCAGCATCTGAGATCCAGTTTGAGTCACTATACCCTTCAAGCACCTTTGGGTACCCAGTGTGGTGAATTTCATAATTCACAGTGCCTCTCAAATAATGCATAACTCTCTCTAGAGCTTTCCAATGATCATCTCCCGGTTTTGAAATAAATCAGCTCAGTTTGCAAACAGCAAAAGAGATGTCAGGTCTTGTAGTACTGGCTAAATACATAAGCGAGCCAATAATCTGAGAATATTTCAATTGATCTCTAGCAATTCTTTGATTCTTTCGAAGCAGCATGCTAGCATCATATGGTATTGGAGAGGGCTTGCAGTCACTATAGCCAAAGCGACTCAAGATCTTTTCCACATAGTGAGATTGAAGCAATGTAATCCCACCATCATTATCTCTCAATAGCTTGATGTTCAGAATAACATCTGCTACTCCTAAATCCTTCATCTCAAAACAACGAGATAGGAAATCCTTGACCTCCTTAATAACATTCAAATTTGTTCTGAAAATCAATATGTCATCAACATACAAGCAAAGAATAACTCCCTCACCCCCACCATGGCGATAGTACACACATTTGTTAGCTTCATTTACAACAAAGCCTGCAGCTGTTAAAGTTCTTTCAAACTTCTCATGCCACTGCTTAGGTGCTTGCTTAAGTCCATACAAAGACTTTACCAATTTGCACACCTTTTCTTCCTGACCGTCCACTATAAACCCATCTGGTTGTTTCATTTAGGAAATCGGTCTTAACATCCATTTGATGAACGAGAAGACCATGTGAGGCAGCTAGTGAAAGTAGTACTCGAATAGTGGCAGTCGAGACACAGGTGAGTAAGTATCAAAGAAGTCTTCACCTTCCTTTTGGGTATAACCCTTAGCCACGAGCCGTGCATTGTACTTTTCAATAGTACCATCAGGCCTAAGCTTCTTCTGGAATACCCATTTGCACTCTATAGGTTTGCACCCATAAGGATGATCAGTTATCTCCCAAGTTTCATTTGCCAAGATGGAATTCATCTCACTACGGACCGCTTCCTTCCAGTAGTCAGCATCTTCAGATGCATAGGCCTCTGAAATAGGCTATTGTATTGTGCTGAAATATGCTTCATTTTGCTGTTGTTATTGCTGAAATGTTGTTGAAATATACTATTGTATTGTGCTGAAATTTGCTCAAGTTTTGCTGCTGAAAGATGCTCCATTTCGCTGCTGAAATATATGATGTTTGTTGCTGAAATGCTATTCTTTGTGACTACTATTTATCTTATGTCGCTGCTGCTGAAATATACTATGTTTGTTGCTTAAATATGTTGATTCTTGCTGCTGCTATTGTTGTAATATGCTTCTGTTTTTCTTTCAAAACTGTTGCTTCTGTTGACTGCTCATGGGACGGGTTCCCCGCGGGTTTAGAAAACCCGACGGGTTTAGGCGACAGGCAAAAAACTGGCTCCGTGCACGGGGACAGGGACGGGGACGGGTTTGTGGTTTTCTCGCGGGGACGAGTTTAGACAAGCAAAACCCGGTGGGTTTCGTCCCCGTTGCCATCTTAACTTGGGAGTACGTAAGTGGGCGTCTAGCCACTGCAACATGTCAGGTGCTAGGTGTTTCGGGTTTAAAATGAGTTTTTTTAGTTTTTTGCCTTTTTTCATTTTCGCCCGGTTTTCCCTAGGTTTTGGACAGAAAACATTCATGGGTTTTTATTTTTTATTTTTTTGCACGGAAAAAAGAAATATGTGCTACCACAAGAATCACACCTTTGCTTCTCATGGAGGCACAATTGTGCTTCTTGGAAAGAAGAAAAAAGTGTGCTTCCATGAGAAGCACAGATTTGTTTCCGCGAGATTCTCTAAAAGAAAAAAAAATGTGCTTCTCTTCCATGAGAAGCACATATTTTCTTCTCATGGAGACACAAATTTGCTTCCGCGAGAAGCACAACCGTGCTTCTTGGAAAGGGAAAAAATTTTGTGCTTCCATGAGAAGCACAAATTTGCTTCTTGTGAAGGCACCGATTTGCTTATGCAAGAACCACGGTTTTGCTTCTAGGAAAGGGAAAAATACATGCTTCCACGAGAAGCTTGCTTCCGCAAGAAGCACAGTTGTGCTTCTCGGAAAGGGAAAATATGTACTTCCATGAGAAGCTTGCATCCGTGAAAGGCACGGTTGTGCTTCTCGAAAAAGGGGAAAAAATCGTGGTTCCAGTTTTTTTTTTTTTTTTTCATAATTCTTTTTTGGTTGCTGTTTTTTTTCTTTTTATTTTTTGTTTTTTTGGGTTTTCTTCAGTCTCCTTTTATCGGTTTTTTCTTAAAAAAATTCATCAAACCTACTAACAGGGGATCTAGTTTCAAAGATCTCGACGCGAGAAATCCAATGGTGAAAATGGTTCGGGATTTAGACGCACAATTCAAGAGATAAAACATTCTGAATAAAGGAATCTACGAAAAAAGTAAAATTGTTAGCTTGTGACAAGTGTCGCACATACACTGCGAAAATTGTGAGCTTCTGAGAAGGTGGAAGTGATCTTTGCAAAGGGTAACCCTTAATTAATGATTTCTAGTAACTGGAGGTTATCCCTTACGGGGTCCTTCAAGGGTCACTTTTGGTGGCCTGTGAACACACCAAGTGGTGCGTTCAACCGCCACCACATGTCGCCTACTGGGCGTTTCTTCTGAATTTTATTTTTTATTTTTCCTATATGTGTTTTTGGGTTTTACAAGGTTTTTTTGGGTTTTACATTTTTTCCGAGAAACACACATGGTAATGTAGCCCAAGAACGCAGCTTTCTTTCCTAGCTCGCTAGCTCGTCCCGTTCGCACCGCTAAGAAAAAGCTCATCCCCGTTCGCTCCATTGGTCGTCCCTGTTCGCTTGCTTGTTGACAGATTCTCTGCAGTTGACCCTCTGATGTTAACCATTGACCCACTGAACAGTTAACTTGAAAAATCATGAAATTCTAAACAGAATTGTGAATTTCAGAAAAGTTCATGAATTCAAAAAAGGTCGTGAATTTGAAAAGTTCACATTTGAAAGAAATTCATGTTAATTTGAAAAGTTCACGAATTTGAAAAATCATTAATTTGAAAAAAGTTTATGAATTAAAAAAAACTTTCATGAAATTGCAAAAGTTCATGTATTTGAAAAAAAAGTTTAAAAATGTCGCGAATCAAGGAAAAAGTTCATCCATTTGGGAAAAAGTTCATGAATTTGAAAAAAATCATGAATTTGGAAAAACTTCACAAATTCAAAAATGTTCAATAAAAGAAAACAAAATTGTAGAAAAAGAAAAAACCGAGAAGAAGAAAGGAAAAATAAAAAAACAAACAAAAGCTGATAAAAAATAAGGCAGAAAAATGCAGAAAGAAAGAAAAAGAAATACCCAAACGAGGAGCATCTACTCCCTCCAATGTGCGACATTTTAGATATTTCAATATGGACTACATACAGACTGAAATGAGTATAAAATATTCACTAAACAGAAGGTTAGATGGGCCGGCCCAATAGGGACACGCATGGGCGATGTCTACCAATGACGAAGTAAACGATGCTACTAGCGCCAAACAGCAAATGGGCCAGTAGTCTCCAAAGCTGCATCGACGCAAGCGACAATACTGGGATCGTACGGGATCCGGCCGCAATGACTGGGAACTGAACCTTGGCGCCTGGCGTAAGCGCCCTTGTTGTAGTCTTGTAGATGCCTACAACATGGCTCCCGACCCTCTTTGCCACCGCTGAAAGCACCCTCACAAATCCTAGCCCGACACACCTCCAAGGCCAGCGACAGAAATCCCTTACAGAATCCCCCACCACCCCAAGCCTGCCCCGCTTCAGCCAGGCAACATCCATGAAACTAGTCAGGGATGCTGGCAACGGCGGAGGTCGCAACTCATCCCCAAAGACCTCGACAGACTCCCAACGCACCTCCATAGCCAGATCCGGGCACATCTCAGACAACCCATGTCGCCCCCGCCGGACCGCGGCACCAACTCCTTCTCTTCCCCTCGATTGTCAGACCCCTCGGCCAGAACCCAAAAATGCCCTTCTACCGGCCCCGAGCGGCACACCCTAGCCACAAGTGTCGTGTCGAGAGACCCCGTGGCGGAGCTAACAACGGCCATGGAGGCCGACCCGGGAATCATCCTTTCATTGGCAGCCGACAGTGGAGCGCCCGAGACGCGGGAGATAGCGAACGCAACGGTCATTCCCCCTATCCCCCATAACGTAACTATTCGGTTTCTAGTCTACGATGATGCAGGTTCTCTGTTGCAAAGTTTACGTGCAAATTGTAAGATTAACATGAAACTATAAGGCTAGTAATAGTGGGGAGTAACTTAGACTAGTAAAATGCATATGTTACTACCTCCATAGTGGATAGTGTCATAGATGTGATAACATAGAGACCTTCATTTATTACTTTGTAGACTCATTTTGCATCGTGAAGGGCTATGTGATGGTAATATAATATGTTACTCTATTTATCTCTCTCCTTCTTAATTATTTGCCACATCACTACTTTTACTTATGTGTAATGCATGTTACTACTTATGTTAGACTACCCATAATGAGGAGTAACTTAGATTAGTAACATGCATATGTTACTAGTTTAAGTTACTACCTCTATAGTGGGGAGTAATATATGTGTGGTGTCATGCAACACTTCATTTATTAGGTTGTAGACTCATCTTGTCTTGGTAAGTGTCATGTTACTCATAGTGTGAGTAACATACTATGTTACCACATGCCTCTCTTTCCTCATTAATTACTTGCCACATCATCTATTTTGCCTAAATATGTTGATGTTACCATTTATGTTACTCCCACTATGTGTAGTCTTGCTCCCACTATGAGTAGTCTAACACCTTTTTTAGCACTACCTAGTCAGCTCCATACTTTTTTTGAGTGAAAGTCAACTACATACGTAGACCACTCATCTGTAAGTTGAGAACGTTACGGGCGTTTGGTTCACATTGTCTGTAATCAGTAACATATTTATAGGAAATCGTGAACGTGTAAACATTTCGTGAAAATCTTCTAATCTTTTTATTTAGGAATTTTAAAAAATTCCTGAATAGTTTACAAAATGTTGGGGAAATGTCAATATTTTGGGATCATTTTTTAGTATGTTTTAAATTCACAAGAACTTTTAAATTTAGGAAACATTATTAAAGTTCACAAAACTTATTAAAATTTGTTAAGCGACAGCGGGTGGCTTAGAGCAGCAACCAATACATAGCTCGGGAAATGTCCTTTTGTATATTGCACTGTACACCAACCGACACCAAAGTGGGGTGAAATGCTCCCGATCAGGGCAAGCCGACATATTGTATTTGCCTTGTAGTAACACCGTAACAACCACAACTATTGACTCACATTGCTGACCTAATGTTTAGCGGGTACTCCCTCTGTAAAGAAATATATGAGTGTTTAGATCACTACTTTAGTGATCTAAACGCTCTTATATTTCTTTACGAAGGGAGTACATCACTTATCCAACAACAAAATGATATATCAAGACCAAAATATTACAATAGTTAATGTCAAGTACTACTGAACCCAACAATTATAGTACATCACTTCATCTCAAAATTAAACTTCTTTAACTTAGGAGCTTCATAAACTTATTCTCTTAGTCTTCCAGGATCAAAGGCTTTCAACCGGACCCATGCCAACAACATGCTCTTTAAATATACGGGGTGGTAATCCTTTAGTTAGTGGTCTTGGGAAACGTAGTAGAAAACAAAAAAATCCGCACCTACGATCACCCAAGGTCAATATGAAGATGCATTACGGGTTGGATCACGATCGTTACCGTCACCGAGTTGCAGCGGAAGAAGAACGTGTCGGTGTAGATCGTACTTGGAGTCCCTCGAACAGTCGATGAACGATCCCTCGTACCGCCCATGAACGGTCCCTCGAACCGAAGACCGAAAGCACAGCATCTCTACTTGGTTACAAGCATGCAGCCTTCACGATCCGGCAGCATTACGCCGTCCAGAGCTAATCATCGCCGGAGAATTAGAGGGAGGAGATTAGAACCACACTGGGCTTCTAATTATGAGTACAAGAGGATTATCCAAACTCTAATTAGTCAACTAGAACCAACTAGAACATGAACTAGATGAACTAGAGGAGGCTCCAAAAACTGTATATTGAATAGAGCAAAAACCCCTAGTATATATAGGTTGGAGGAGGAGGAGAGGGCAGCCACCAAGGGGGGAAAGTCCCCCTTGGGGCACCGGCCATGGGAGAGGGAGTAGGACTCCCTCCCCTGTCCAATTCGCCCCCCCACAAGGAAAGGGGGGGCGCCACTTCTACTTGGGCCTTTGTGGCCCAAGTTGCCTTCCACCTCTTGCCTTTTTAGGCCCATTGATATTTAAATTAAATATAAAATGTTCTAAATACCTCTAGACCATTGTATATATATATTTCAACATCTCCGGAAATATTTTCCACCTATATATAATTTATCGGTAATACCCGGTATTACCCGATATTCTCCGAAACCCTTCCGGTGACCCCGAAACGCTTTCGCATCCTCTCGAAACTATTCTGAGTATTCATGAAATAATTCCACGAATATATTCTCATGACTCCCGCACTACTAACACTCAGTAGATCGTGATTGCCTTAAGCTTGTGACCCTGTAGGTTCGGTAACTCATAGACATGAACGAATCCGTTCGTTCAATGACCGGCAGCGGGACCGCGGACGACCGCATCGGTCCCTATGAGTACATGAATGATATCTGAGTGAACCTTTGGTTATCATGTGATGTTCCCTTTACTTCGTGATACTTCACAAAACCCGAGATGCATCGGTATCCTCTCGAGTCATCACCATGATCGCTATACGGAAATCCTTGTTACCGGTTTTATTCTTCTTTCTCATTATTGTATTCCGGCATCCCCGTGACAAAGTCATGTTTGTCTGGCCAGACGATGATTGATGTTGCCACACCGAGAGGGCCCTTACAATATCTCTCCATCGTTGGAGGAGCAAATCCCACTCTCGAGCTATCTGGCCACTTGTCAAACTTTCTGATGAACCTGTAAGTTGTTGTTATGATCACCGTGTTACAGGTGACGTTTGAGCAACCCCAAAGACCACTGTATGGTAAGAAGTGACCATGATACTCTCATGGTCTAAGGAGCAATTTAACAAGTTAACACTCTGTGTTATTACAATTGAATGCAGACGATATTAACTCAATTCATAACAAACAAGATTGGGTCGATTCAATATGAACGTTCTTCTAACGTCATAATCTCAATGTTGTTTTAGGATCATCGTTACACTTAACGATATCCTAAGATCCGGAAAACATGATCACCAACAACACTTGAGCTAGTCCCAGAGGCAAGACTGGGAACCTTTTATTTAACCGGTTATCATTCTACACGTGCATATGAGTTTTCCACTGAATCGCATATTCCAGGATCATAGCAGTTATAGCATACAATATAAACACTTAATTATGAACATGGAAATATAATAATACAAATATTATTGCCTCTAGGGTATATTTCCAACAGTCTCCCACTTGCACTAGAGTCAATAATCTCGTTTAGCACATTTAACTTTTACATCAATGGCAATCTGGTGTTAGTCCATGCTTTGCTTGGGGTATAGACTTCGTCCCATCGAATCTGACAACCTTCGGATCTATGTATATAATTTGCATTTCAATGCATCTGTCATGCTTTCACATAAATTTATACTTTGTGTGAAACTGGCTTTGTATGTATTTGAAATACTGGCTGGACCTTTGATTCCTTAGATTGAGCTATATATAGAACCACTATTGATAACAGTGTTCTATTTGCACAATCATCTAGAAACCATTTCAAGTTCATAAATGAACCTTTGATTCTTCACCCTCTATTGTTGCTTCTAAAGCGACAATATACTCAGCCTTCTGTTATAGAATTCACCACAATAACTTTCTTGGATCAATTCCAACTTACTGTGCCACCATAAATTATTTAATTTAAATCAAAATTCGCTTGGAGCACCGATTGAAGATTTTTGTCGATGTACTACTTGCTTCAAGCATGTATTGATGTAACTCTTTATAGCAATCTCTTCATTTTCTCCGTATGCGAGAAACATCTCGCCAGTACTCAACGACATTTTCACTGTTGTCATATGATCAACAATTTGACCATTCCAGTAACTTTACTCACAACTTACTTGGAGTACTGGACATATCTAGTTATTTACATACCATGGAATTAACACAAGTGTGATTGAAATCATGTATTTCACTCAGCAGTATTTCAAGATACCGATTCTTGCTAAGAACTCCGTCCATGTGACTTTGACAAGAAACTCTTCTTGGCGTTTTTCATACTAAACTGCTTTAGTATTTTGTCAATATGTATTTTGGCTAAGCCCGATTAGACAATACTATATCCATAGATTATTATGTCTAATATAAGGACTACATTGCCTAAGTACTTTACTGAAAAACTATTTTCAATAAAATCTTAAAATGTGTCAAGAAATTTATATAATTTCCAATCAACATTGTGTCATGCACACATAGTGTTTAGAAATATTATCATGCTCCCACTTACTTTCTTGTAAATACAAGCATCTTTGTTTCTATCGATGAAATCATATTATTTGATCAATTCATGAAAACAACGATTTCAACTCCACTATGCTTGCTACAAATCATTACTTGATTTCTTGAAGTTTGCAGATTTAATAGCATCCTCTGGATCAAGAAAATTACCTTGGACAGTATCAAAAATAAAACCTTGGTTCTATTTCCATCTCATTGGAATCATTTTGACATCCATCTATTATATCTCATAAGTGAAATATTTAGTAATTGCTAGTTTAATCCAAACTGACTTTAAGTATTATTATGATGAGACAATCTCGTCATAATCAACTCCTTGATCTTGTCATAAACCATTTGCAACAAATCAAGCATTATAAAACATTTTTATCTTTGTCAATCTATAGATCAATCACTACACTTTAGACTTTAAGTCTTTCTGAGGGTCTATCAAGTTCTAAACTTGAATTATCTGTATGGATACTATCTCGGATTATTTTGGCGTATAGCTAATTTTGGAGTCAGGGCCCATCAACACTTCTCTGTGTATTATAGGTTCATTGTCTGTTTCAACAATATTTCATTTGTACACCCTAAAGGTCTGTACGAATTTTTCCAACCTATATAGTTTAGTTGCACGTTCGACCGAAATCACTACATCTTATGTAGAGGCTTCCGTATCAGTCAAAGTATGAAATACTGGAACCAATTCTAGCATTTCTTTTCTTTGACCTGATTATGAAGATTATGTAATCTTATCGAGTTTGCACTGTCCTCCCACTCACTATTTTGCAGAAAACATTTTCTTCAAAATTACCACACTCTCTAGCAAAACACTTTGCCTTGGCATAGTGATTGAGGAATACCCAATCATTTGGGATAACCTACAATGGAGCACTTATTTCAATAAATTTGATGGCGCTCTTTTAGTGTAAAAGCCACAGCCTCTAAAGCATCACATTAAAAAGTATATTGGTGAAACAATTAATGTCATCTTTGATCGCACCATGACATACATAGCTTTATTACATCTACTCAAAACACTCTACTCTTAGTAGTGTTTCTAGGATGTGCAGGCTATAAAACATTTTTCATAGCTCATCAGACATACGCTAAATTTGTAACCCACATATCATTTTCTGCAATCTAATTGTAGAAACATAATTTTCTTATTACAATAATTTCTACTTCATTCTAAAAATCTTTTGAAACATTTCAAAAATCCAGATTTATGTCTCAGTTAGTAAATATAAATATCTACTTGAGTCATCCTTTGAAGATAGATAAATCCACTGCTTGCAACAACACTTATTGGACGAAAGTTGCAAGTGTCAGATGATTCATAATCACATGACTCCAAAATCCACTATGGAATTTCTCCATGCGGGTTTCTCCAATGTGACTAAATGCAGTGCCACACATATGTGGCATTCTTTTAGTCTTGTGACATTTCGCATCAGTGTTATGGATGTTCAATTCTATCATCCATATTCATAACTTACATCCTATTCACAATAGAAGTATGGCCCTGTTGTTCATTACATTGAACAACTATTGTTCTCTTATGAACAACCTCCTTGCAACTTCTATGCAATGGGCTAGAGTGTACAAAACTCTAAAATGAATTATGATAATAAATTCAGAGGTAATATGTTGATGAAAAGTATCATAACTATTACAAAAATTTCAACACATATTTTAACCTCATTAATTTGTTGGTCATTAGGCCGTAGTAATTCTTGCATCGATTCGCAACAACATGCAATCGAGTCGGTATCCTTGTGATCAACTTTTAACCACAATTCCCGGAGATTTTAGTGTCTAACAAATTAATCACAATTCTCAAGAATCACACTTTATGTGACCAACTTTCTCTACATCATATAACTTGTATGACATTCATACCTGAGCTGGACATTCCAGTCTTCTTTTCCTTCCGCCTCTAAACTTCTTATAGTTTTTACTTTCAGTATTTCTCCCACTAAACAGAAGAATCATCTAACTTTTTAAGAGTGTCGTGAGCCCCGAACTTCCCTAGGCATGTAAGTCTCATTACATCCTTTGGTTTTGTTCTTTCTCTTTAAGTTCTCACCATCAACTCATGACTGGCATTCTTCCGGATCTTACGCTTTTTTAGTCTTAAACATAGTTGAACACTTCACTAGATCTTGCAAACAAAACACTCCTTTAGATATCACATATCTTTTAATCTTTGTTTGTTTCTGAAAACAATTTTCAGTTCCAAGAGTATCACATAACTATCCCAAACATTTTGAATTCGGGTTTCTCGGAAGCAAGCAGACCGTAATGCAATTCTAACTTTTGGATCGAAGGACATGAGTCTCATCATCCATAGCATTAGCAAGAGAGTATTGTAAGCATGTAGTAGGACAAAATCCGTCCTTGCACTTTTAGAGGACGATCCTCTCAATCATAAAGATTCAACCAGATAAATAACAGCTAATCAATTTTAATAACAGAGGTGGAACCGTGAGCCATAATTCTACAACTATAATACAAACTACACATAGACATTTTTCATAATTAATTTGCACTAGTGATTAAACTAAATTAATACATAATTGTGCTCCCACTCAAATCAATATCTCGCATAATTGATTTTAAGTGATTCAAGATCCAAATCTAGTTCTCACCATTGATGTGGACATCACTGATGACGATAATTTTGACCGGTGGGCAAACTATTGTTGATCATATCACCATATGACTCTTGTTCATCTTTTGATGCTTTGTGCTCCAAGCTCAGAATGATTCTGCCAGAACTTCAAGATAACTGAGTGCTATATGCACATATGATCTGACCATCTCCGTCTTACATCTCTCATCTCGTTTGAACTCATGTGGACATGACGAACTCCGAGATGCTAGAATGTTGTAGACGGTTGCAACACTGGGAAGAGCACCTTTTAACTTGATATTTACTGTGATAGATCACCCTAATAATTGACTATTGCGCAATCAAAGGGTGCAAACAACAAAGGGATAAATATCTCACGCAGTTTATAAAAAGCATGATATGGTATAGCCCTGGGCGTCTGGAATCTCCGTGACCATCTTCAATCTCAAGTTGAAGCGTCATGACGGCCAATATTTTGTCACCGTGGCAACCATTTCAAAAACGTTGTCGTGGCGGCAATTTCAGAAAATGTTGTCGTGGCGATCGTTTCAAAAACATTGTTGTGGCATGCTACTTGTAGTCTGCGTTGGAATTTCCCCGAAGAGGAGAGGATGATGCAGTACAGTAGAGATAAGTATTTCCCTCAGTTAAGAACCAAGGTTATCAATCCAGTAGGAGAACCAAGCAAAATTCCGTTAAGCGCACATGCACACACAAGAGCAAACACTTGCACCCAACGCAAATAAGAGGGTTGTCAACCCTCTTAGCGGTTACTTGCAAGGATTAAATATTATTGAGGTAAATAGATAAACTAAAATACTAATTAAAATAAAAGTAAATAAATTGCAGCAAAGTATTTTTAGGTTTTTTATATGATAAAGATAGACCCGGGGGCCATAGTTTTCACTAGAGGCTTCTCTCTTGAGCACATAAACATACGGTGGGTAAACAAATTACTGTTGGGCAATTGATAGAAAAGCAAATAATTATGACGGATTCATGGCAATGATCATGTATATAGGCATCACGTCCGAGACAAGTAGACCGACTCCTGCCTGCATCTACTACTATTACTGCACTCATCGACCGCTATCCAGCATGCATCTATAGTATTAAGTTAATAAAAACAGAGTAATGCCTTAAGCAAGATGACATGATGTAGAGAAGCAAATTCAATCAATATGAATAAACCCCATCTTTTTATCCTTAATGGCAACAATACAAATACGTGTCATGTCCCCTTCTGTCACTGGGATTGGGCACCGCAAGATTGAACCCATCACAAAGCACCTCTCCCATTGCAAGATAAATCAATCTAGTAGGCCAAACCAAATCGATAGATCGGAGAGAAATACAAAGCTATAACAATCATGCATAAAAGAGTTCAGAGAAGACTCAAATATTTCTCATGAATAATATAATCATAAACCCACAATTCATCGGATCCCAACAAACGCACCGCAAAAGAAGATTACATCGGATAGAACTCCAAGAACATCAAGGAGAACATTGTATTGAAGATCAAAGAGAGAGAAGAAGCCATCTAGCTACTAGCTATGGACCCATAGGTCTGTGGTAAACTACTCACACATCATCGGTAGGGCAGCAAGGTTGATGTAGAAGCCCTCCGTGATCGATCCCCCCTCCGACAGAATACCAGAAAAGGCCTCCAGATGGGATCATGGAAGAACAGAGGCTTGCGGCGGTGGAAAGGTTTTATCTTCTAGCTCTCTGGGGGTTTCCCAATATTTGTGAATTTATAGAAGTGGAATTAGGTCAAACGGAGTCATGTGGGCCCCACAAGGCAACATGGCGCCCCCCCTGGGGCACACCCTATTGCCTTGTGAAGCCTCCGTGAGGCTTCCGGCCTCCTCCCAAAGATTCCAAGGTTTCTTTTGTCTAGAAAAAAATCACCAAAAAGTTTCGTGCCATTTGGACTTCATTTGGTACTGTTTCTCTGAAAAGCCAAAAACAAGCTGAAACCAGCAACTTGCACTGGGCACTAGGTCAATAGGTTAGTCCCAAAACAAAATATAATCGCATACAAATGCATATAAAAACATCCAAGATTGATACTATAATAGCATGGAACAATCAGAAATTATAGATACGTTGGAGACGTATCATGGCACCAAATTCAGAAATTCCGCCGTGGCACGAAATTATAGCTGCTCGTCCCGTGCCAGGTACACCTTCTCCTCGTCGGGGTCCTCTGTGTACGGTTGCCATCGTCACTTGTAACATCTGGTCTTCTCCTGAAGCTTCGTGGGTCTCTTCTGGTCCAGAAAAAATTAATACAAAGTTTTTTTCTCGTTTGGACTCTTTTTGATAATGATTTTTTGAAAGACAAAAACAAGCAAAAAACAGCAACTGCCATTGGGCACTGAGTTAATAGGTTAGTCCCAAAAATGATATATAATGGCATATAATTGCGTATAAAACATCCAAGATTGATACTATAATAGCATGGAACAATCGAAAATTATAGATACGTTGGAGACGTATCAAGCATCCCCAAGCTTAATTCCTACTCGTCTTCGAGTAGGTAAATGATAAAAACAGAATTTTTAATGTGGAATGCTACCTATCATGTTTCATCATGTAATCTCTCTCTTACAGTATGAATAATAAGATCCAAATGATTCAAAGCAATAGTCTATAATTTGATATAAAGACATCAATACTCAGGCATACTAGCAAACAATCATGTCTTTCAAAATAAAAATGCTAAAGAACGTTATCCCTACAAAATCATATAATCCTATCATGCTCCATCTTCTTCACACAAAGTATTTATCATGCACTACCCCGATGACAAGCCGAGCAATTGGTTCATACTTTTTAACGCGCTTCAGCTTTTTCAACTCCCACTCAATACATGTGCGCAAGCCATGGATATAGCACTATGGGTGGAATAGAGTATGGTGGTAGAGATAAATAGGAGAAGTCAAAAATGGAGAAAGTCTCACATCGATGAGGCTAATCAACGGGCTATGGAGATGCCCATCAATTGATGTCAATGCGAGGAGTAGGGATTGCCATGCAACGGATGCACTAAGAGCTATAAGTGTATGAAAGCTCAACATGAAAACTAAGTGGGTGTGCATCCAACTTGCTTGCTCATGAAGACCTCGGGCATTTGAGGAAGCCCGTCATCGGAATATACAAGCCAAGTTCTATAATGAAAAATTCCCACTAGTATATGAAAGTGACAAAATAGGAGACTCTCTATATGAAAAACATGGTGCTACTCGGAAGCACAAGTGTGGAAAAAGGATAGTAACATTGCCCCTTCTCTCTTTTTCTCTCATTTTTTTCCATGGCTCTTTTTTGCCTCTTTTTTTTCGGCCGGAGTCTCATCCCGACTTGTGGGGGAATCATGTTCTCCATCATCCTTTCCTCACTGGGACAATGCGCTAATAATGATGATCATCACACTTTTATTTACTTACAACTCAACATTACAACTCGATACTAGAACAAAAATATGACTCTATATGAATGCCTCTGGCAGTGTACCAGGATGTGCAATGATGCTAGCGTAACATGTATAAAAAATGATGAACGGTGGCTGAGCCACAAATACTATGTCCGCTATATGATCATGCAAAGCAATATGACAATGACGATGTGTGTCATAAAAACAGAACGGTGGAAGTTGCATGGCAATATATCTCGGAATGGCTATGGAAATGCCATGATAGGTAGGTATGGTAGCTGTTTTGAGGAAGATATAAGGAGGCTTATGTGTGATAGAGCGTATCATATCATGGGGTTTGGATGCACCGGCGAAGTTTGCACCAACTCTCGATGTGAGAAAGGGCAATGCACGGTACCGAAGACGCTAGCAAATTGCGGAAGGGTGAGAGTGCGTATAATCCATGGACTCACATTAGTCATAAAGAACTCACATACTTATTGCGAAAGTTTATTAACCCTCGAAGCAAAGTAGTACTACGCATGCCCCGAGAGGGATAGATTGGTAGGACAAGGTCCATCGCTCACCCCGATCGCCACTCATAAGGTAGACAATCAATAATAAATCATGCTCCAACTTCTTAGCATAACGACAGATCATACGTGCATGCTTCGGGAATCACAAACCTTAACACAATTATTCTTACTAAACCACAATTATCTACTAATACCTCCCCCATATTACCATCTTAATATCGCAAAACTATTGCAAGGAATCAAATTTATCATATTCAGTGATCTACATGAAAGTTTTTATTATATTCCTCTTGAATACCTATCATATCAGGACCAAATTCATAACCCGTGTCTATTACCATTGCTATCATAAGACTCTCAAAAAGATATAAGTGAAGCATGAGAGTGCAACTATTTCTTTAAAATATAACCACCGCCGTGCTCTAACAGATATAAGTGAAGCACTAGAGCAACTGCCTAGCTCAAAAGATATAAGTGAAGCACATAGAGTATTCTAACAAATCACGAATAATGTGTGTCCCTCTCAAAACGGTGTGTTCAGCAAAGATGATTGTGACAAACTAAAAAGCAAACAAACTATTTCACAAGACGCTCCAAGCAAAACACATATCATGTGATGAATAAAAATATAGCTCCAAGTGAGTTACCGATAGATTATAGACGAAAGAGGGGATGCCTTCCGGGGCATCCCAGCTTAGACGCTTGAGTCTTCCTTGAATATTACCTTGGGGTGCCATGGGAATCCCCAAGCTTAGGCTCTTGCCGCTCCTTATTCCTTTATCCATCGTAGTCTCACCCAAAACTTGAAAACTTCAGCACACAAAACTCAACAGAAACCTCGTGAGATCCGTTAGTATAACATAAAAATCTTTAACTCTAAGTACTGTAGTAAATTGATTCATATTTAATATTGGCATAATGCTACTGTACTCCAACTTCTCCATGACTCATACCCTCCGATACGATCCATAGATTCATCAAAATAAGCAAACTATGCAACAAAAACACAATCTGTCTAAAACAGAACAGTCTGTAAAGATCTATTTAAAAGCTATACTTCTGTACCTCCAAAAATTCTGAAATATTACGACAACGTAAACAATTCATATAACAATACTGTGTAAAAATTTCCGATTTTTTTGGCTCTACAGTACAGAAATAAAAATCCAGCACTGGACGCAAAACTTTCTATTTTCCAAACAGCATCAATTATACTATCATCCACATCATCCCAAAGGCATTACTTGGCACAAACACTAATTAAAACATAAAAATACAATCATAACAGAAGCTATAATTGTGCAAACACTCAAGAACAGAATAAAAATTTATTGGGTTGTCTCCCAACAAGCTCTTTCTTTATAGCCATTAAGATAGACTTGAGATTTCAATGATGCTCACATGAAAGATAGTAATTTAAACATGAAGATAGCATCACGAAACATGTGAAAAACACATTTGAGTCTAACATAATTCCTATGCATAGGCATTTTATAAGCAAAAAAATTATCAAGACAAGCAATATCTAGCATATGCCAATAGGAAGAATGGAGCATTAATAATTTCAACATAACGAGAGGTAATTTAGTAACATGAAGATTTCTACAACCATATTTTCCTCTCTCATAATAATTACATGTAGGATCATAATCAAACTCAACAATATAGCTATCATAGACAATAATCTCTCTATGATCCACACGCATAAAAAACTTATAATCTTGCAAGATAGTGGGATTAACATCAACTAAAGTCATGACCTCTCCAAACCCACTTTTGTCAAAAATTTCATAAGATTGATAATTCTCCAAAGTAGTGGGATCATTATTACCTAAAGTTGACGCTCTTCCAAACCCACTTTTAATAGTATTGCAAACATTATTATCAATAACATATTCATCATCAGGCTTAAATAAATTTTCAAGATCATAAAAAGTATTATCACCCCAATCATGATCATTGCAATAAGTAGTGGACATAACAAAATTATCATCCTCAAGCTTGTAGTTTTGCATATTATTAGCACAATTCACATTAATAGAATTTACTGTGACGCGCAGGCCACTTAACATTACAACATATAACCATCTCATACATAAACTCATTATCATGACTAAGGCACATCATATGAATATCCTGCAAAACCAAGTTAGATGTCCTCTAATCGGTTTAGCAAAATTTTAGTTATGTGGTTAACCAATTTTAACAAGTAACACTATCTACCTACGTCCACAATTTAGGCGATGACTCTTGATGCTAGATTAAGTTTTGGGGTGTGTGAAACAAGGGACTTAATTAAAATCTCTAGCCCCGCACTAAACTTCGTCAAATACGTGTGACCCCCTAGAAGATCATCCATCTTCGCCATCCTTTTGTGTACGCGACGGTTCACTATTCTCAACTATGGTGAAGCCCAAGGAACTATTAGCAGATCGTCGACTGCCAGAGCCGATCGATTGTCAGAACCTTGTAAGAAGCGACACCATGCCATCGATGAATTGAACCGAAGTAACACTCGAGGAAAGCATAGCAAGAACATCAATCCTCACAATTACATGTGATCTAGATTGCAACCTACATCTACTCATAAAAGCGCTCATGATGCCACTGTTGGGAAACGTAGTAGAAAACAAAAAAATTGCACCTACGATCACCCAAGATCAATATGAAGATGCAGTACGGGTTGGATCACGATCGTTACCGTCACCGAGTTGTAGCGGAAGAAGAACGTGTCGGTGTAGATTGTATTTGGAGTCCCTCGAACAGTCGATGAACGATCCCTCATACCTCCCACGAACGGTCCCTCGAATCGAAGACCGAAAGCACGACCTCTCTACTTGGTTGCAAGCGTGCAGCCTTCACGATCCGGTAACGTTTCGCCGTCCATAGCTAATCGCCGCTGGAGAATTAGAGGGAGGAGATTAGAACCACACTAGGCTTCTAATTATGAGTACAAGAGGATTAGCCAAGCTCTAATTAGTCAACTAGGACCAACTAGAACATGAACTAGAAGAACTAGAGGAGGCTCCAAAAACTGTATATTGAATAGAGCAAAAATCCCTAGTATATATAGGTTGGAGGAGGAGGAGAGGGCAGCCTCCAAGGGGGGAAAGTCCCCCTTGGGGCACCGGCCATGGGAGAGGGAGTAGGACTGTCTCATCTTGTCCAATTCGCCCCCCCCCCACTACTGGGAAAGGGCTTATAGGTGATCACAAATTAGTGGCGGGCGAGGCCGGGTACCCGCCACAGCTAATTTTGAAAACCAGTAGCGGTGGGTGCCAGAGAGGACCCGCCAACGCTAGTAGTGTAGCTGTGGCGGGTGCGCTGGAGCGATCGCCACAGCTGGACTCGCAAAATTTGCTAGCGTGTTGAAACCTTCCACTGGCGGGCCATGTGGCCCACCCGCCACAGCTACTTCGTCTTACAGTGGTAGTCGTGGAATAAGCCCGCCACAGATATAGTGGGGTGACCCTCTCAAATTTTTAATTTTCCATATCCAGATGTTTGCAGTGGCGGGCAACAAAGGCACTCGCCACTGTCACAATGCAGTCACCCGCTTAAATAAAAAATAATATCAAGGAGTCAGCAGTGGCATGCATCCTGTAGTGCCCGTCACAGAACTTTATTGCCTTTTTTGCTTGCCCGAAATTCAGTTAATGCCGCAAAAATAGGAAACCAACTCCAAAAGTTGTCAAATTGTAGAACGAGGCTTCTGAAGGCGTATATTACAGATGGAAAAAATTTCAAGTCCAAAATATGTTTAAAAATTGAGTTTTGTGTGTGAGGTGGCCGTTTCGAAACCCTTATACACTTGGCGGGGGAGTGTCCTGTTTGCACACGATGTGTATCAGGTTTTGGTCGTAACAATCTCTAATTTTTATCAGACCCTACAAGTGTTCAATGAAGACACCATGGAAAGTTTCAAACATTTCCAACCTCGTTAGCACGGCCAAAGTTTGTTTTGCCTTTTTTACTTGCCGAAAATTCAGTTAATGCCGCAAAAATAGCAAACCAACTCCAAAAGTTCTCAAATTGTAGCACGGGGCTTCTGATGGCGTATATTACACAAGGAAAAAAAATTCAAGTCCAAAATATGTTTAAAAATTGAGTTTTGTGTGTGAGGTGGCCGTTTCGAAACCCTTATACACTTGGCGGGGGAGTGTCCTGTTTGCACACGATGTGCATCAGGTTTTGGTCGTAACGATCTCTAATTTTTATCAGACCCTACATGTGTTCAATGAAGACGCCATGGAAAGTTTCAAACATTTCCAACCTCGTTAGCACGGCCAAAGTTTGTTTTGCCTATTTTACTTGCCGAAAATTCAGTTAATGCCGCGAAAATAGCAAACGAACTCCAAAAGTTGTCAAATTGTAGCACGGGGCTTCTGATGGCGTATATTACACATGGAAAAAAATTCAAGTCCAAAATATGTTTAAAAACCGAGTTTTGTGTGTGAGGTGGCTGTTTCGAAACCCTTATACACTTGGCGGGGGAGTGTCCTGTTTGCACACGATGTGCATCAGGTTTTTGTCGTAACGATCTCTAATTTTTATCAGACCAAACAGGTGTTCAATGAGGATGCCATGGAAAGTTTCAAACATTTCCAACCTCGTTAGCACGGCCAAAGTTTGTTTTGCCTTTTTTACTTGCCGAAAATTCAGTTAATGACGCAAAAATAGCAAACCAACTCCAAAAGTTGTCAATTTGTAGCACGGGGCTTCTGATGGCGTATATTACACATGAAAAAAAATTCAAGTCCAAAATATGTTTAAAAACTGAAAACTGCGCTGCCGTATTTTTACGCAACGAATGTACGTAGGCTTTGGGCTGGCGGGTGGCCCTGCCCGCTCGCTGTTGCTAGTTTTTGCAGTGGCGGGTGCCACGTGCTGCCCGCCGTGTGTTAACCGAAAACATGCGCCCACCCGCCGCCCCCCCCCCCACGCATAGTTTTGAAACTTACCTAATCCGTTCCCCTGTTCTCTCCCACCTCTCGCACGCTCGTCCACCGCAACCGCCGCCGGCCGCCGTGCACCTCTCTCTACTCTCGCGCGCTCTGGTCCGCCGCCGCGCACCTCTCTCTACTATCGCGCCGTCCGGTCTGCGCACCGCCGCCGCGGCCGTCGCCGGTGCTCGTACTCCGCCGCCACCGCAGGTGTAGTTTTTTCCCCGCGGGATCCCGTGGGCCGGCACCTTGACAACCTCGCGGCCGTCGCAATGAACCCGGCTGTCTCGTCAACACTGTCATCGGCGTCACAAATTTCTGATTCACATCTGTGTCAAGGTATAATTTCACTACATTTCACATCTATATGTTCCACTATTATAGACGATTGTAACGTGTTCGATGAAATGCCACACAAAGGATTTAGATCTTAGATGTTCTTGGATGTACCTGTACAAACACGTGGATGGGGTGGTGTCATTCGATGTAGAATTAGATGGTTGTGTTTGATTTGTAGGACTTAATATGAGTGCCAATGTTTTGACGAAACGTTGATTCGTTTCCGTTTCGTCAAATTTCTGGTACTCAATATGCCCTACTTTTAGCAAAGGTCATGCCGAATTTTTCAGTCGCCATTCTCTTTCTATGTTTAGTCATAACTTTTTGTTACAATATTGCAGTTGGACAAATGGACCCCGGCGCCGGAATGTCATCTCAGAAGGAACCTCAGTACACCAACCTTGACGTCGAGATGAGCGCCCCTGACGTGGATGATTCGGCCATCCCTGACGTCGATATGGGAAGCGACCAATAGGTAGAACCGACCACCGTGGCAGGGGACACGAGCCACACAGAAGAGCAACCGAAAGGCAAGGGATCCAAACAAGCTTCACGAAGGTATAATTGCAATCACCGCAGTTGGCCCGAGTGGCGTGCCCGTCACCCCAGAAGATGCAACAAAAAGGTATAGCAAAATGCTAGGTTGCATCTTGCGAAAAACCGTCCCGATCGGCAGCAAGGATTTGGTCAAACACAAGGAGAATCTACTACTGGCATTAAACCGTAGTTATGAATTTCCACCTGATGTCAAGAAGTTAGCCGAAGATTATGCCATGTCAAAATGGCCAAAGATGTTAATGGACTGGAAGAGTAGTGCCTGTTGCAATCTAGTTGGTAAGGACTTCGAGACCGTTAAGCGGCTCAATCCAACTATGGAACACGAAGAATGGACGAAGTTTTGTGAATCCTCTGGTAGTGAGTCAAGCAAGGAGATAAGCGATCATTTCCGTAATTTACGGAAAAATCTGCCAGGTAACCACCGTCTGGGCCCTGGTGGTTACAAAGCTGCAGAACCCAAGTGGGAGAAGGAGGCCGCGGAATTTATAGCTGCAGGTAAACAGCCTCCATTCTGGGAACATCGAGATCGTGCTCGGGACTTCCGTTTTCTCAGGGCCCGTGTAGTGCAAGACCAAGACAGTAAGGAGTTGGTCCTCCCGACGCAGGAACTTTGCTCGACGGAGGAGAACTTGGTAATGTCAATCACCACTAATAATTTAGTCCCCACAACTTATTTATTACGTACCATTCTAATTGTTTACCAAAACACATGTATTTTTTGTAGAGAAAAATAAAGCAGGAATTTGGACTAGGTCCTCATGAATCTCCCCACAGCTATAGGTATGATGACCCTATTACCCGGGCAGTGAACGCAGGTTTTGGCGTTAACAGGAAGCCCAAGACTGGGCGTGCGTTGGGAGGGGGTAAGATGTTGTGGGACGACGCCTACCCCAAAACCAAAGAATTAAAAAAATACAAAAGGAAGTACATAAGCAAAACTAAGTTAGATGCAGTAGTAGATGCAGCAGTCGAGAAAAGGTTAGCAGAAATGTTTCCGCACAACGCGGCAAGTCCTACCCAGCAGCATACACCTATCATCACCCATCAGCCATGTTCATCCCCCTTTATTCCATGCTGGCTGCAAGCCAACGTGGACGGGGTGAAGACAAGGGTTGCCAAGGGTCAAATCATCCCGTTTACCGATGGTAGTAGAATGATGCATGGGGTCATCCTGCCACTTGGCATGACGAGGGTGCAGGTGCAGGAGGTAGTGACGGGCTTGGAATCTTGGTCATTGCCTCACCCCCCTGAAGATGGCGTCACTATGTTATGGAAAGTGACCCAGAGCCACCTGCTTAAGTGGCCAATGAATGATATAGAGGAGATTCCCCAAGGATATGCCGGCACCGGAGACGTAGTGCCAGATAATCCGCATTCAGGGGAGAAGAATGCACGTGACAGTTGCGGACCATCCGCAGACAAACCACCTATGCCTGTTGTCATCCCCGAAGGGCGGAAAATGAACATGTATAAGCCCGGGGAACCGCTTCTATCGGACTCTATGTTGGAGACCCTCTCGATTGATCTTCAAATTCTACACGCCCATGTGGTAGATAAATTAAAAAAAGGCCAACACGGATACACAGCCAAGGTGATAGAAGGTTATAGTTTTGTCAAGGAGTCTCCGGCAGACAGAATTGATCTAGCCTTTAATGAGGTCATCCATGCAAATATCTTCTCTTTTAGCGCAGTCTCCCCAGAGTTAATGAGGCTCTGGGTACTTCATCGAGCTACAGATCCCCTACTCCCGCATGGTAAAGTGTCCTTACCTGATCCTTTTTACATGCACTGCCACAACCTGGAAACCACATAAGGCCAGGAGGTCATCTCGGACTACCTGTTCCCGTTCTTTATTGTCAATCATCCACATGCGGACACCTTTCTAGTGCCATACTGCGACAAGTAAGTCGTTAACGTTCACTAATTTATTTTGAAACATATAAATGGCCTTGTGGTTTGATCTCATCAATGCTAATTTCTTCATTTGTTTGCACAGTGACCGACATTGGATCGTAATCGCACTATTGCCGACGCAGGGCTTGGCTTACTTCTTTGATTCGAAGAGACACCCTCAAAACCAATGGACCAGATTGAAGAAGGTTCTAAATGATGCTCTCGCCAAGTGTAAGAACATCAGAGAGACTATATCAGAACATTTAGAATTCAAGTTCTTCACTAGCGCATGTTGCTATCAAGAACAAAATGTGGAAACCTCTCATAGGTCTGGATACTGTGCCATGGCTATCATGGACGACTTTTTGAAGAAAAGCAAATATTTGCGTAATCATAGCCAGATCATCAAGTGGTCCGAAGAGATGGAGAGGGTAATGGACATAGGGGAACTATTAACAGAGCATGGCCGCCTCCAAAAGGTGTTGGCCAGAATCATCAACAAAGAGGTTGTAAATGAGGATGGGAAGTTTCACTTCCATCTAGAGCACGATGAAGTACGACTTCACCGAGTCAAAGACATATTGCGGTAATCGATTGCGAGCGATACAGTGCTTCAAAACATCTTGATTCGTTGTTCATTTTATGAGTTGAGAAATTTACATGTTTATTTGTTGCCCTACACTTCTTATACTGTATGTTTGCTTCATTAATAATCTTAATTATTGTAACACCGTTGTAATATGATTGTTTGAATGCAATGGGATGATTGAGTGCAAAATACTGCTTCAGCGCCATTAAAATGCTGCCACGGCAGCAAAAAAACGTTCTCGCGGCAGCAATTTCTCTATATGCCGAGATCACTACCAGTGGCGAGCGGCAAAGGTGCCTGCCACTGCTAATACATACAATAGTGGTGGGCAGAGATTATAGCTGTGGCGGGCCATAACTACTGCCCGCCACCACAATGTTGGGGAACGGAGTATGAATTTCAAAAAAATTCCTATGCTCACGCAAGATCTATCCATGGAGATGCATTGCTACGAGAGGGGAGAGTGTGTCTACGTACCCTCGTAGACCGTTAGCGGAAGCGTCTCACAACACGGTTGATGTAGTCGAACAATCCTTCGAGCTCCACCGATCGAGTACCGAACGTACGGCACCTCCGAGTTCTACACACGTGCAGCTCGGTGACGTTCCTTGCCTTCTTGATCCAGCAAGACGTCGAGGTAGTAGATGAGTTCCGTCAGCACGACGGCGTGGCGACGGTGACGGTGAAGTGATTCCGGCAGGGCTTCGCCTAAGCTCTCCGAAAATATGACCGAGGTGGAAAACGGAGATCGGGGCACCGTACACGGCTATGGGACAATTGTGTGTCTCCAAGGGGTGCCCCTCCTCCGTATATAAAGGAGGGAGAGGGGAGGAGGCTGGCCCTAGGGGCTGCGCCAAGAGTGGGGAGTCCTACTAGGACTCCTTAGTCCTAGTAGGATTCCACCTCCCATACGGAGTAGGAAAGGGGGAAGGGAGAGGGAAAGGAAAGAGGGGGGCTGCGCCCCCTCCCCTAGTCCAATTCGGTTTGGGCAAGGGAGGGCGCGCGCCTCCTCACGTGGCCTGCCTCTCCTTTTCCCGTATGTCCCAATAAGGCCCATTACTTCTCCCGGTGAATTCCCGTAACTCCCCGGTACTCCGAAAAATACCCAAATCACTCGGAACCTTTCCGAAGTCCGAATATAGCCTTCCAATATATGAATCTTTACCTCTCAACCATTTCGAGACTCCTCGTCATGTCCGTGATCTCATCCGGGACTCCGAACAAACTTCGGCCACCAATCACATAACTCATATAATACTAAATCGTCATCGAACCTTAAGTGTGCGGACCCTACGGGTTCGGTAATGATGTAGACATGACCGAGACGACTCTCCGGTCAATAACCAACAGCGGAACCTGGATGCTCATATTGGTTCCTACATATTCCACGAAGATCTTTATCGGTGAACCTCATATGTCAACATACGTTGTTCCCTTTGTCTGGCGGTATGTTACTTGCCCGAGATTCGATCGTCGGTATCCAATACCTAGTTCAATCTCGTTACCGGAAAGTCTCTTTACTCGTTCCGTAATACATCATCTTGCAACTAACTCTTTAGTCACGGTGCTTGCAAGGCTTCTGTGATGCTGTATTACCGAGAGGGCCCGGAGATACCTCTCCGATAGTCGGAGTGACAAATCTCAATCTTGATCCATGCCAACTCAACAAACACTTTTGGAGATACCTGTAGTGCACCTTTATAATCACCCAGTTACGTTGTGACGTTTGATACACCCAAAGTATTCCTACGGTATCCGGGAGTTGCATGATCTCATGGTCAGAGGAACGTGTATTTGACATAGTGAAAGCAATAGTATTAAACTGAACGATCATATGCTATGCTGACGGTTGGGTCAAGTCCATCACATCATTCTCCTAATGATGTGATCCCGTTATCAAATGACAACTCATGTCCATGGTCAGGAAATCTTGACCATCTTTTGATCAACGAGCTAGTCTAGTAGAGGCTTACTAGGGACTCAGTATTTGTTTATCTATTCACACATGTATTAAGTTTCCGGTCAATACAATTCTAGCATGAATAATAAACCATTATCATGAACGGGGAAATATGATAATAATAAACACTTTATTAATTGCCTCTAGGGCATATTTCCAACAGTCTCCCACTTGCACTAGAGTCAATTACATTGTAATGAATCTAACACCCATCGCATTCTGGTGCTGATCATGTTTTGCTCGTGGAAGAAGTTTAGTCAACGGTTCTGCCACATTCAGATCCGTGTGTACTTTGCAAATCTCTATGTCGCCATCCTTAATCAAATTCCGAATGGAGTAGAAGCGACGCATTATATGCTTGGTTCTCTTGTGAAACCTGGGCTCCTTTGCTATAGCAATTGCTCCAGTGTTGTCACATAAGATAGTCATTGGACCCGATGCACTAGGTATGACACCTAGATCGGATATGAACTCCTTCATCCAGACTCCTTCATGTGCTGCTTCGGAAGCAGCTATGTATTCCGCCTCACATGTAGATCCCGCCATGACGCTCTGCTTGGAACTGCACCAACTGACCGCTCCACCATTAAGAATAAATACGTATCCAGATTGTGACTTAGAGTCATCTGGATCTGTGTCAAAGCTAGCATCGACGTAACCCTTTACGACGAGCTCTTTGTCACCTCCATAAACGAGAAACATGTCCTTGGTCCTTTTCAGGTACTTCAGGATATTCTTGACCATTGTCGAGTGATCTACTCCTGGATCACTTTGGTACCTCCCCACCAAGCTTATAGCGAGACACACATCAGGTCTGGTACACAGCATGGCATACATAATAGAGCCTATGGCTAAAGCATAGGGGATGACACTCATCTTCTCTTTATCTTCTGCCGTGGTCGGGCATTGAGTCTTACTCAATCTCATACCTTGCAATACAGGCAAGAACCCTTTCTTTGACTGATCCATTTTGAACTTCTACAAAATCTTGTCAAGGTATGTGCTTTGTGAAAGTCCAATGAGGCGTCTTGATCTATCCCTATAGATCTTGATGCCTAATATGTAAGCAGCTTCTCCGAGATCCTTCATCGAAAAACTTTTGTTCAAATAACCCTTTATGCTTTCCAGAAATTCTATGTCATTTCCCATCAACAATATGTCATCTACATATAATATGAGAAATGCCACAGAGCTCCCACTCACTTTCTTGTAAATACAAGCTTCTCCATAAGTTTGTATAAACCCAAACGCTTTGATCACTTCATCAAAGCGAGTATTCCAGCTCCGAGATGCTTGCACCAGTCCATAGATGGATCGCTGGAGCTTGCATACTTTGTTAGCGCCTTTAGGATCGACAAAACCTTCCGGCTGCATCATATACAATTCTTCCTTAAGGAATCCATTAAGGAATGCCGTTTTGACGTCCATTTGCCAGATTTCATAATCATAAAACGCGGCAATTGCTAACATAATTCTGACAGACTTTAGCATCGCTACGGGTGAGAAAGTCTCATCGTAGTCAACTCCTTGAACTTGTCGATAACCTTTAGCAATGAGTCGAGCTTTATAGACGGTGATATTACCATCAGCGTCCGTCTTCTTCTTAAAGATCCATTTATTTTCAATAGCTCGCCGTTCATCGGGCAAGTCTACCAAAGTCCACACTTTGTTCTCATACATGGATCCTATCTCGGATTTCATGGCCTCAAGCCATTTCTCGGAATCCGGGCTCGCCATAGCTTCTTCATAATTCGAAGGTTCACCATTGTCTAACAACATAACCTCCAAGACTGGATTTCCGTACCACTCTGGTGCGGAACGTGTCCTGGTTGACCTTCGAGGTTCAGTAGCAACTTGCTTCGAAGTTTCATGATGATCATCATATTCTTCTTCTCTGGTCTGTGTTGGTGTCACAGAAATTTCTTTCTGTGGCGTACTAGTATCCAGAGGAGGTACAATTACCTCATCAAGTTCTACTTTCCTCCCACTCACTTCTTTCGAGAGAAACTCCTTCTCTAGAAAGGATCCATTCTTAGCAACGAAAACTTTGCCTTCGGATCTGTGGTAGAAGGTATACCCAACAGTTTCTTTTGGGTATCCTATGAAGACGCACTTATCCGCATTGGGTTCAAGCTTATCAGGCTGAAGCCTTTTGACATAAGCATCGCAGCCCCAAAGTTTGAGAAACGACAGCTTAGGTTTCTTTCCAAACCACAGTTCATACGGTGTCGTCTCAACGGATTTAGACGGTGCCCTATTTAAAGTGAATGCAGCTGTCTCTAATGCATAACCCCAAAACGATAGTGGCAAATTGGTAAGAGACATCATAGAACGTACCATATCCAATAGAGTACGATTACGACGTTCGGACACACCATTACGCTGTGGTGTTCCAGGTGGCGTTAACTGTGAAACAATTCCACATTGTCTTAAGTGAGTGCCAAACTCGTAACTCAAATATTCTCCTCCATGATCAGATCGTAAGAACTTTATTTTCTTGTTACGATGGTTCTCTACTTCACTCTGAAATTCTTTGAACTTTTCAAACGTTTCAGACTTATGTTTCATTAAGTAGACATAACCATATCTACTCAAATCATCTGTGAACGTGAGAACATAACGATATCCACCGCGCGCCTCAATACTCATTGGACCGCATACATCGGTATGTATTATTTCCAACAAGTCTGTTGCTCGCTCCATTGTTCCAGAGAACGGAGTTTTAGTCATCTTGCCCATAAGGCACGGTTCGCACGTCTCAAATGATTCATAGTTAAGTGATTCCAAAAGTCCATCAGCATGGAGTTTTTTCATGCGTTTAACACCGATATGACCTAAGCGGCAGTGCCACAAATATGTGGTACTATCATTATCAATTTTGCGTCTTTTGGCATCAATATTATGGATGTGAGTATCACCACGATCGAGATTCAACAAGAATAAACCATTCACAAGTGGTGCATGACCATAAAAGATATTATTCATCAAAATAGAACAACCTTTATTCTCTGATTTAAATGAATAACCGTCTCGCAATAAACAAGATCCAGATATAATGTTCATGCTCAACGCAGGCACCAAATAACAATTATTTAGGTTCATAACTAATCCCGAAGGTAGATGTAGAGGTAGCGTGCCGACGGCGATAACTTCAACTCTTGAACCGTTCCCGACGCGCATCGTCACCTCGTCCTTAGCCAATCTTCGTTTATTCCGTAGCTCATTTTTCAAGTTACAAATATGAGCAACTGAACCAGTATCAAATACCCAGGTGCTACAACGAGCATTGGTGAGGTACACATCAATAACATGTATATCAAATATACCTTTGTTGACATTGCCATCCTTCTTATCTGCCAAGTACTTGGGGCAGTTCCGCTTCCAGTGACTAGTCCCCTTGCAGTAGAAACACTCAGTCTCGGGTTTGGGTCCAGACTTGGGTTTCTTCGTGGGAGCAGCAACTGATTTGCCGTTCTTCTTGAAGTCCCCCTTCTTTCCCTTGCCCTTCTTGAAACTAGTGCTCTTCTTTACCATCAACACTTGATGCTCCTTCATGACTTCTACCTCCGCAACTTTGAGCATAGCGAACAGCTCGGAAATAGACTTTTCCATTCCTTGCATATTATAGTTCATCACAAAGCCCTTATAGCTTGGTGGCAGTGATTGGAGAATTCTGTCAATAACCGAATCATCTGGAAGATTAACTCCCAACTGAGTCAAGCGGTTATGCAACCCAGACATCTTGAGTATATGCTCACTGACAGAACTATTCTCCTCCATCTTACAGCTAAAGAACTTGTCGGAGACATCATATCTCTCAACCCGGGCATGAGCTTGAAATACAAGTTTCAGCTCTTGGAACATCTCATATGCTCCGTGATGCTCAAAACGTCTTTGGAGCCCCGGTTCTAAGCCGTAAAGCATGGCACACTGAACTATCGAGTAGTCATCAACACGTGTCTGCCAGGCGTTCATAACGTCAACAGACGAGGGAGGGGACACGACACCTAGCGGTGCATCAAGGACATAAGCCTTCTGTGCAGCAATGAGGATGATCCTCAGATTACGGACCCAGTCCGCATAGTTGCTTCCATCATCTTTCAACTTAGCTTTCTCTAGGAACGCATTAAAATTCAGTGGAACTACAGCACGGGCCATTGATCTACAACATACAATTGCAAAGATTATTTAGACTATGTTCATGATAATTGAAGTTCAATTAATCAAATTACTTAAGAACTCCTACTTAGATTAACATCCCTCAAGTTGTCTAAGTGTAACATGATCCACATCAACTAAACCACGTCCGATCATCATGTGAGGTGGATTAGTTATCAATGGTGAACATCTTTCATGTTGATCATATCTACTATATGACTCATGTTCGACCTTTCAGTCTCTTGTGTTCCGAGGCCATATCTGTATATGCTAGGCTCGTCAAGTTTAACCCAAGTATTCTGCGTGTGTAAAACTGGCTTACACCCATTGTATGCGAACGAAAGAATCCATCACACCCGATCATCACGTGGTGCTTAGAAGCATCGAACCTTCGCAACGGTGCATACTAGGGGAGAACACTTATCTTGAAATTTAGTGAAGGGATCATCTTATAATGCTACCGTCGTCCTAAGCAAAATAAGATGCATAAAAGGATTAACATCACATGCAATTCAATATATGTGACATGATATGGCCATCAACGTCTTGTGCCTTTGATCTCCATCAGCAAGGCACCGTCATGATCTCCATCGTCACTGGGTTGACACCTTGATCTCCATCGTAGCGTCGTGACAACTTGATCTCCATCGCAGCGTCGTGGTCGTCTCGCCGGCTATTGCTACTACTACTACTGCTAACTCATAGCGGTAAAGTAAAGGAATTACAGAGCGTTGGCATTGCATACAATAAAGAGACAACCATAAGGCTCCTGCCGGTTCCCTGATAACTTTACAAAACATGATCATCTCATACAACAACTTATATCACATCATGTCTTGACCATATCACATCACCAGCATACCCTGCAAAAACAAGTTAGACGTCCTCTACTTTGTTGTTGCAAGTTTTACGTGGCTGCTACGGGTTTGCAAGAACCGTTCTTACCTACGCAAAACCACAACGTGGTGTAGTGATTGCTTTTTGATCTTCTAAAAGAACCCTCTTCATTGAAACCGATTCAACTAAAGTGAGAGAGACAGACACCCGCCAGTCACCTTTATGCAACGAGTGCACGTAGCGGTGAAACCTGTCTCGCGTAAGCGTACGCGTAATGTCGGTCTGGGCCGCTTCATCTCACAATACCGCCGAATCAAGTACCAACTAGTAACGGCAAGCAATATGTATACACCCACGCACACAACTCACTTGTGTTCTACTCGTGCAAAACACATCTACGCATAGACCTGGCTCGGATGCCACTGTTGGGGAACGGAGCATGAATTTCAAAAAAATTCCTACGCTCACGCAAGATCTATCCATGGACATGCATTGCTACGAGAGGGGAGAGTGTGTCTACGTACCCTCGTAGACCGTTAGCCGAAGCGTCTCACAACGCGGTTGATGTAGTCGAACAATCCTTCGACCTCCACCGATCGAGTACCGAACGTACGGCACCTCCGAGTTCTACACACGTGCAGCTCGGTGACGTTCCTCGCCTTCTTGATCCAGCAAGACGTCGAGGTACTAGATGAGTTCCGTCAGCACGACGGCGTGGAGACGGTGACGGTGAAGTGATTCCGGCAGGGCTTCGCCTAAGCTCTCCGAAAATATGACCGAGGTGGAAAACGGAGATCGGGGCACCGTACACGGCTATGGGACAATTGTGTGTCTCCAAGGGGTGCCCCTCCTCCGTATATAAAGGAGGGAGAGGGGAGGAGGCTGGCCCTAGGGGCTACGCCAAGAGTGGGGAGTCCTACTAGGACTCCTTAGTCCTAGTAGGATTCCACCTCCCATACGGAGTAGGAAAGGGGGAAGGGAGAGGGAAAGGAAAGAGGGGGCTGCGCCCCCTCCCCTAGTCCAATTCGGTGTGGGCAAGGGGGGCGCGCGCCTCCTCACGTGGCCTGCCTCTCAATTTCCCGTATGGCCCAATAAGGCCCATTACTTCTCCCGGTGAATTCCCGTAACTCCCCGGTACTCCGAAAAATACCCGAATCACTCGGAACCTTTCCGACGTCCGAATATAGCCTTCCAATATATGAATCTTTACCTCTCGACCATTTCGAGACTCCTCGTCATGTCCGTGATCTCATCCGGGATTCCGAACAAACTTCGGCCACCAATCACATAACTCATATAATACTAAATCGTCATCGAACCTTAAGTGTGCGGACCCTATGGGTTCGGGAATGATGTAGACATGACTGAGACGACTCTCTGGTCAATAACCAACAGCGGAACCTGGATGCTCATATTGGTTCCTACATATTCCACGAAGATCTTTATCGGTGAACCTCATATGTCAACATACGTTGTTCCCTTTGTCTGGCGGTATGTTACTTGCCCGAGATTCGATCGTCGGTATCCAATACCTAGTTCAATCTCGTTACCGGCAAGTCTCGTTACTCATTCCTTAATACATCATCTTGCAACTAACTCTTTAGTCACGGTGCTTGCAAGGCTTCTGTGATGCTGTATTACCGAGAGGGCCCAGAGATACCTCTCCGATAGTCGGAGTGACAAATCCCAATCTTGATCCATGCCAACTCAACAAACACTTTCGGAGATACCTGTAGTGCACCTTTATAATCACCCAGTTACGTTGTGACGTTTGATACACCCAAAGTATTCCTACGGTATCCGGGAGTTGCATGATCTCATGGTCAGAGGAACGTGTATTTGACATAGTAAAAGAAATAGCATTAAACTGAACGATCATATGCTATGCTGACGGTTGGGTCAAGTCCATCACATCATTCTCCTAATGATGTGATCCCGTTATCAAATGACAACTCATGTCCATGGTCAGGAAATCTTGACCATCTTTTGATCAACGAGCTAGTCTAGTACAGGCTTACTAGGGACTCAGTATTTGTTTATCTATTCACACATGTATTAAGTTTTCGGTCAATACAATTCTAGCATGAATAATAAACCATTATCATGAACGGGGAAATATGATAATAATAAACACTTTATTAATTGCCTCTAGGGCATATTTCCAACACACAACACTGTCATCAATGGCGGGCGGGCGCCCGCCACTGATGCCATAATTGTAGTGGCAGGAGGTCAGTGGCGGCGGCCCTGAGAGCCTGGCCCACCACTACTAGGATTTTTGCACCCGTCACTGCTGGGCATTCCTGCAGTAGTGCCCCCACAAGGAAAGGGGGGGCGCCACTTCTACTTGGGCCTTTGTGGCCCAAGCTGCCTTCCACCTCTTGGCCATTTTAGGACCGTTGATACTTAAATTAAATATAAAATGTTCTAAATACCTCTAGACCATTATATATATTTTTTAACATCTCCGGAAACATTTTCCACCTATATATAATTTATCGGTAATACCCGGTATTACCCGATATTCTCCGAAACCCTTCCGGTGACCCCAAAACACTTTTGGATCCTCTTGGAACTATTCCAAGTATTCATGAAATAATTCCATGAATATATTCTTATCACTCCCGCACTACTAACACTTAGCAGATCGTGATTGCCTTAAGCTTGTGACCCCATAGGTTCAGTAACTCATAGACATGAACGAATCCGTTCATTCAATGACCGGTAGCGGGACCATGGACGTCCGTATCGGTCCCTATGAGTACACAAATGATATTTGAGTGAACCTTTGGTTATCATGTGATGTTCCCTTTGCTTCGCGATACTTCACAAAACCCAGGATGCATCGGTATCCTCTCGATTCATCACCATGCTCGCTATACCGAAATCCTCGTTACCGGTTTTATTCTTCTTTCTCGTTATTGTGTTCCGGCATCCCCGTGACAAAGTCACGTGTGTCTGGCCAGACGATGATTGATGCCGTCACACCGAAAGGGCCCTAAGAATATCTCTCCATCGTTTGATGAGCAAATCCCACTTTCGAGCTATCTGGCTACTTGTCAAATTTTCTGATGAACCTGTAAGTTGTTGTTATGATCACCATGTTATAGGTGACATTTGAGCAACCCCAAAGACCACCTACGGTAAGAAGTGACCACGATACTGTCATGGTCTAAGGAGCAATTTCACAAGTTAACACTCCGTGTTATTACATTGAATGCAGACGATATTAACTCAATTCATAACAAACAAGATTGGGTCGATTCAATATGAACGTTCTTCTAACGTCACAATCTCAATGTTGTGTTAGGATCATCGTTACACTTAATGATATCCTAAGATCTGGAAAACATGATCACGAACAACACTTGAGCTAGTCCCAGAGGCAAGACTAGGAACCTTTTATTTAACCATTTATCATTATACACGTTGATACGTCCATTTTGCATCACGTTTTTCTACTGTTATTTATAGTGTTTTTAATCAATATAACACTTTGTGGAGCAATTCTAAGGCCTTTTCTCTCTTAATATGCAAGATTTACATAAGAAGGGAGATTGTCGGCAGCTGGAATTCTGGACCTGAAAAAACTATGTCAAAGATACCTACTCTGCACATCTCCAAATGAGCTGAAATTTCACAGAGATTTATTTTGGAATAAATAAAAAATACTGGAGAAAAGAATTACCAGAGGGGGCCACCCAGGTGCCCACGAGGCACCAGGGCGCGCCACCCCCTGATACGTCTCCAACGTATCTATAATTTTTTATTGTTCTATGCTATTATATTATCAATCTTGGATGTTTTTATATACATTTATAGCAATTATATTTAATTTTTTGGGACTAACCTATTAACTTAGTGCCTAGTGCCAGTTGCTGTTTTCTGCCCTGTTTTTGTTTTACAGAAAGTCAATACCAAATGAAGTCCAAATGCCATGAAACTTTTTGGAGATTTTTTTCTGGACAAGATAAACACTAGAAGCTTTGCGAGGAGGCCAGAAGCCCCAGGTGGTGCCCACAAGGCACCAGGGCGCGCCTGGGGGGGCAGGCGCGACGTGGTACCTCGTGGGGCCCACAGAGCTCCGTTTGACCTAATTCCACCACTATAAATTCCCAAAAAAATCAGAAACCCTCGAGGGAGTCCACGAAATACTTTTTCCGCCGCCGCAAGTTTCTGTTCTTGAGAGATCACATCTGGAGGCCTTCTCCGGCACTCCGCCGGAGGGGGAATCGATGACGGAGGGGCTCTACATCAACCTTGCTGCCCTTCCGATGATGCGTGAGTAGTTTACCACAGACCTTCGGGTCCATAGTTAGTAGCTAGATGGCTTCTTCTCTCTTTTTGATCTTCAATACAATGTTCTCCTCGATGTTCTTGGAGTTCTATCCGATGTAATCACTTTTTGCGGTGTGTTTGTTGGGATCCGATGAATTGTGAGTTTATTATCAGATTATCCATGAATATTATTTGAGTCTTCTCTAATCTCTTTTATGCATGATTATTATAGCTTCGTATTTCTTCTCCGATCTATTGATTTGGTTTGGCCAACTAGATTGATTTATCTTGCCATGGGAAGACGTGCTTTGTAATGGGTTCGATCTTGCGGTGCTCAATCCCAGTGACAGAAAGGGACATGACACGTATGTATCGTTGCTATTAAGGGTAAAAAGATGGGGTTTATTCATACGTGAGTTTATCTTGTCTACATCATGTCATCGTTCTTAAGGCGTTACTCCGTTCTTTATGGACTTAATACACTAGATGCATGCTGGATAGCGGTCGATGTGTGGAGTAATAGTAGTAGATGCAGGCAGGAGTTGGTCTACTTGTCTCGGACGTGATGCCTATATACATGATCATTGCCTTGGATATCGTCATGATTATTTGCTTTTCTATCAATTGCCCAACAGTAATTTGTCTACCCACCGTATGCTATTTTCTTGAGAGAAGCCTCTAGTGAAAACTATGGCCCCCGGGTCTATCTAAATCATATTACTAAAACCCTAAAAATATTGCTGCACTTTTTTATTTATTTATTTGATTTTGTATTTTTGTTTCAATCTATCTATCTATCACATACAATTTAATATTGCAATTAACCGCCGAGGGATTGACAACCCCTCGTTTGTGTTGGGTGCAAGGATTTGTTGTTTGTGTGCAGGTACTGCTAACGAGGTGTTGCATGGTTCTCCTACTGGATTGATAACCTTGGTTTCATAACTGAGGGAAATACTTACCTCTGCTGTGCTACATCATCCCTTTTTCCCCATACCCGATTGATGCGACCAGATGATGGAGTCCCGGAGTCAGCCGCCCCAGTCGACGACTACTACTACACCTCTGGAGGATCCTACTTCTACGTGGAGACCGCCGACGACCAGGAGTAGATAGGAGGCTCCCAGGCAGGAGGCCTGCGCCTTTTCGATCAGTGTTTTTATTTTGCCCCACCTGTTTAAGGCTTATTCTGTTTAACTTTTATATCTGTACTCAGATATCTGATGCTTTCGCTGATGCTTGTATGACTCGAGCTTTTGTATTCGAGCCCTCGAGGCCCCTGGCTTGTAATATAAAGCTTGTGTTATTTTATTTGTGTTTAGAGTTGTGTTGTGATATCTTCCCGTGAGTCCTTAGGCTTGATCGTGTGCATTTGCGTGTATGATTAGTGCACGATTAAGTCGAGGGCGTCACAATTTGCCTCTCGTTTTCATCTCCCCCACTTCTAAAAAGTTTTTACAAAAATACAAAAATATTTTCCGTTTGCCTTTTTCTTGTTTGCTTGCTTGCTTTATCATTATGGCTAGTTCTCCGCTCGTTACTATTACCCCTGAAAATGAAGTACTTAATTTTAAACAAAGGGGAGGAGAGAATTTAAAAGATGCTTGGTATAGGATTTGTGATGCTCGTAATAGATCAACTCGTAAGCAATCCTCCACCATCCTTCTTCGCAATTTTTATGTGGGCATTACTACTTGGTATAGATTTGTCCTTGATACTATTACTGGAAGAAATTTCTTGATGTGTCCTTCTACGGATGCTTTTAATGCTATGGGAAATTTAGTGGGATCACCACCTATTACTATTAATGAAACAACTTTGACCTTGGAACATGTTATGCAAAGATTAGATGCTATTGAAAATTAAATGCCTACCGTTGAGCATATTGAAAATCTAGATAAAAAGATTCATAACCATGTTACTCAATTTGGATCAAAAGTAGGGATTACTCTTAAGATGCTAAAAGAGAAAGAACCAATAATTAATGAAAGGGTGGAAAAAAGTCCCGCTAGGATCGATAAGTTGGAGGAAATTATTAATAAATTAGGTTCCGCTTTTTCTTCCACTAAAACTATTGAAAAAACTACTCCTAATAAGAATTGCAAGTTTATGTATGTCCCTAAACCCAATGGTGCTACTTCTAGTAAGGGAAATGAGGATCTTAAAATGATTAGCGTGCACCCCGATTTCATTGGTATGATTAAGGAACCTATTCACAAAAGTAAAATTCTTGATTTTGTGCCTAGAAGTGTGATGGTGAGAAACACCTATGTTAAATTTATTAGAAAAAATGGATGTGTGATTGAGGAGTTGGAAACCAAAGATGACAATACTTGAAACTATGCATTATGCCTAGCTAGGGGCATAAAACAATAGCGCTTGTTGGGAGGCAACCCAATGAATAAAATAAATTTTTACCCTTTGTTTCTGTTATTGTGTGTTTTCACAATTATTCTACTGGTATGATTGTGCTTTTGTGTTTTTTAATTAGTGTTTGTGCCAAGTAAAGCCTTTACGATGATTTGGAAGATAGTATGAATGATGCTGTTTGGAAACCAGAAAGTTTTGCGTCCAGTGCTGGAATTTTGTTTCCGTACTGGAGCGTCAGAAAATCTGAAATTTTTACACAGTATTGGTATATGAATTTCCCACGTTGTCCTAATTTTTCAGAATTTTTGGAGTTACAGAAGTATGGCTTTTAAATAGATTTCTACAGACTGTTCTGTTTTTGACAGATTCTGTTTTTGATGCACTACTTGCTTGTTTTGATGAATCTATGGATTGTATCGGGGGGTATAAGCCATGGTGAAGTTAGAGTACAGTAGGTATAATGCAAAAATAAAATATGAATGGGTTTGCAACAGTACTTAAAGTAGTGATTTATTTTTTTATACTAACGGATCTCACGAAGGTTTTGTTGAGTTTTGTGTGATTGAAGTTTTCAACTTTTGGGTGAGATCACGATGGATGAAGGAATAAGGAGTGGCAAGAGCCTAAGCTTGGGGAATGACCGAGCCACCCCAAGGTAATATTCAAGGAAGACTCAAGCGTCTAAGATTCGGGATGCCCCGGAAGGCATCCCCTCTTTCTCCTACCAACCATCGGTAACTTTACTTGGGGCTATATTTTTATTCGTCACATGATATGTGTTTTACTTGGAGCGTCTTGTATTATATGAGTCTTTGCTTTGTTTGCTTTTTAGTTTGTCACAATCATCTTTGCTGAACACACCTATTTTGAGAAAGCCACACGTTTATCATCATTTGTTAGAATACTCTATGTGCTTCACTTAAATTTTTTGAGCTAGGCAGTTGCTCTAGTGCTTCACTTAATCGTTTTTAGCACGGTGGTGGATATATTTTGAAGAAATGAATTCTCATGCTTCACTTATATTATTTTGAGAAGTGATAGGATTGAAATTTTGAAGAAATATTCGCACTCTCATGCTTCACTTATATCTTTTTGAGAGTTGACAATAGTAACGGTAATTTGCACAAGATATGAATTTGGTCCCAAAGTGATGAATATTCAAGAGGGATATAATAAAAACTTTCATATAGATTATTGGATATGATAAGTGTGATTCCTTGCAATAGTTTTGCGATTTGGAAATGATAATATGTGAGTCATGTTAGTGAGTAATTGTGATTTAGTAAGAATATTAGTGTTAAGGTTTGTGATTCCCTATGTATGCACATCAAGTCAATAGTTATGCAATGAAATTATATCCTACTTATGGTGCATTATTTGGTGTTAGTTATGTTCAATGCATGTTTATGACTATTTTCGCTTTTTGGTTGGTTGCTTCTCAATCTATTTGCTAGCTTTCATTTGTACTAAGCGGAAATACTGCTTGTGCATCCAAAATCTTTAAACCGAAGTTGTGCCAAATGAGTCCACTATATCTACCTATATGCGGTATTTCAATGCCATTCCAAGTAAATTTGCGTGTGCCAACTCTAATTTTCAAAATAATTTTCCGTTTTGTGTGCCCGTACCGCTCATGAAGCGGCAGGGGGTGGCCATTATTTTCCATGCTAGGTGTGTTATTCTCACGATGAGTGTTTATTCACTTGTCATTGCACGAGAGAGTGGTTGGTAGTAGGGATGCCCAGTCCCACAATGAATCAAAAATTAATAACAACAAAATTCCTTGGAAAGTGTTGGTATGGAGGGCACCCGTCGATACGGCTAGCCATGGATTGTGAAAGAATGGTGGAAAGGACATAAACTTTATTTTCTGCTTGGGAACCGCCTATGATGTGTCTAGCATGGAAAATATTGGGAATTCTCGGTCGTTTTTGTTGACAGGGAAAAACATGCCTCTCAAAATATTGTATCTCTTTAATTTCAGCCTTGAGCTCTGGCACATTTGACAAATCTCTGCTTCCCTCTGCGAAGAGCCTATCTATTTACTTTTATGCAATTTTTATTTTTATTTGAGTATCCATCTTCTCTTACAAAAGCACCTACTAGAGAGCACTATTGTCATACTTGTGCATTGTGTGTAGCTAATATTTGAGTGTGTTTCATGAATGGATCAATGATTGAGCATAATGGGCTAGGGATAACTTTCTTTAGCGTTGATATTTTGAAAGACATGGTTGCTTGTTAGCATGCTTGAGTATTTATATCTTCATGTCAAACTATAGATTATTGCTTTGAATCATTCAAGTCCAATGTCCATGCTATAAAAGAAAAGAATATGTGATGAATATGATAGGCAGCATTCCACATCAAAAATTCTGTTTTTATCATTTACCTACTCGAGGACGAGCAGGAATTAAGCTTGGGGATGCTGATACGTCTACAACGTATCTATAATTTTTTATTGTTCCATGCTGTCATATTATCAATCTTGGATGTTTTTATATACATTTATAGCAATTATATATCATTTTTTGGGACTAACCTATTAACTTAGTGCCCAGTGCCAGTTGCTGTTTTCTGCCCTGTTTTTGTTTTACAGAAAATCAACACCAAACGAAGTCCAAATGCCACGAAACTTTTTGGAGATTTTTTCTGGACAAGATAAACACTAGAAGCTTCGGGAGGAGGCCAGAAGCCCCAGGGGGTGCCCACGAGGCAGGCGCTCCCTGGTACCTCGTGGGGCCCACAGAGCTCCGTTTGACCTAATTCCACCACTATAAATTCCCGAAAAAATCAGAAACCCTCAGGGGAGTCCACGAAATACTTTTTCCGCTGCCGCAAGTTTCTGTTCTCGAGAGATCCCATCTGGAGGCCTTCTCCGGCACTCCGCCGGAGGGGGACTCGATCACGGAGGGGCTCTACATCAACCTTGCTGCCCTTCCGATGATGCGTGAGTAGTTTACCACAGACCTTCGGGTCCATAGTTAGTAGCCAGATGTCTTCTTCTGTCTTTTTGATCTTCAATACAATGTTCTCCTCGATGTTCTTGGAGTTCTATCCGATGTAATCACTTTTTGCGGTGTGTTTGTTGGGATCCGATGAATTGTGAGTTTATTATCAGATTATCCATGAATATTATTTGAGTCTTCTCTAATCTCTTTTATGCATGATTATTATAGCTTCGTATTTCTTCTCCGATCTATTGATTTGGTTTGGCCAACTAGATTGATTTATCTTGCCATGGGAAGACGTGCTTTGTAATGGGTTCGATCTTGCGGTGCTCAATCCCAGTGACAGAAAGGGACATGACACGTATGTATCGTTGCTATTAAGGGTAAAAAGATGGGGTTTATTCATACGTGAGTTTATCTTGTCTACATCATGTCATCGTTCTTAAGGCGTTACTCCGTTCTTTATGGACTTAATACACTAGATGCATGCTGGATAGCGGTCGATGTGTGGAGTAATAGTAGTAGATGCAGGCAGGAGTCGGTCTACTTGTCTCGGACGTGATGCCTATATACATGATCATTGCCTTGGATATCGTCATGATTATTTGCTTTTCTATCAATTGCCCAACAGTAATTTGTCTACCCACCGTATGCTATTTTCTTGAGAGAAACCTCTAGTGAAAACTATGGCCCTCGGGTCTATCTAAATCATATTACTAAAACCCTAAAAATATGGCTGCACTTTTTTTATTTATTTATTTTATTTTGTATTTTTGTTTCAATCTATCTATCTATCACATACAATTTAATCTTGCAATTAATCGCCGAGGGATTGACAACCCCTCGTTTGCGTTGGGTGCAAGGATTTTTTGTTTGTGTGCAGGTACTGCTAATGAGGTGTTGCTTGGTTCTCCTACTGGATTGATAACCTTGGTTTCATAACTGAGGGAAATACTTACCTCTGTTGTGCTGCATTATCCCTTCCTCTTCGGGGATAATACCAACGCAAGCTACAAGTAGCAGGAAGAATTTTTGGCGTCGTTGCCGGGGAGACATCATCAACATCTATCAAGTACCTTTGCATAAACTCTCATCTCCTTGCATTTACTTTATTTTTGTAACACCCCATGTAATTAAGCTACAGTGATCACCTTTTGTTAGTGCCAAGTCAGCATGATTAACTATGCTTGATCATCATTGCATCATATCTCATTTCAAATTCCAATTCAAATTTCAATTCAAATTTAAAGTGCAAAATAAAAGTTGTTCAAATTGGAAACTAAAATGTTCATTAAATAGCAAATAATCCATAACTAAATATGTTAAGAAAAACAACATCACCTAAATTCACTATGTAACTCTAACATCCTAGAACAGTAGCAAAACAGCACCATTTAATCCCATTTCAATTAAATAAAATTCAAATGAAATCATATTTTCATCAAACCAATTTCTGGCAGTACTAAATATTACACTGCATTTAAATGGGCAAGTCTCATATTTTATAAAAGTCCAGTAGTGGTCAAACAATTTGCAAAACAGAAGAAATAAAAATAACAGAAAAAGAAAATGAAAAAAGGCTAAGCGTTACTATACATGTGGGCCTAAGTTGAACAGTGCAAGGCCCAGCCCGTTTAGCCGGGTCGTCGTCCTCCTCGCGCGCTGTCGCGCGCGCACGCCGACACGGCGCCGCCCGTCGCGCTGTCGGTCATCCGCCGGCTCCCAGACGCCAATAAGCACCGCCCGAGCCCTCTCACTCTCTCCCCGTAAACCCTAGACCCCCACTTGTCCCCTTGTTCTCTCTCTCGCGCAAAAGCGGCGGCGCCCGAACGTAGCCGTCGCCGTCGCCACTAGATTCCGTGGCCGCTGCCGTCCCCGAGCGACGAGGCCGCGTCTGAAAGGACCGCCAGTGAGCGCTACATCCTCCCCTGTCAACCGCCTGAGCCGGGAGCCTCCACAACGTCCGCTCCGCCGTCTTCTTCAACCTTCGGGCACGCCGGAGTTCGCCATCGATTCGCCGCACCCCTGCGCTCCCGTGCACTCGCCGGGCCTCCTTGTGCCCCCTAGGTGAACTGCGCATCATCTCCCCCTCTTCTAGCTAGCCGTGGCGCCCTCTAGCTCCGATCCCCGTCACGGCCGTGCTCGTCGCCGCCGACCGCCTCGCCGCCGCAGCAACTGCCCGCTAAGCTCGCGCCTGAGCCGCGCGTCGAGCTCCTCGAGCTCCTAGCTACCCAACGTGCCACTCCGCGAGCCTCGCCATGCCCTGTGTCGACGTATCGGACCTCGCCCGAGACCGCCGCCATCCGCCGTAGCTACTCCGGCCAACTCCGGCCTCCCCCGCTCGAACCAGCACCGCGGATCGACGCGCGGCTCTTCCCGCGTTTGATCCCGCCTTCCCGCGCGTCGAATGGACGTCGGAGGCGCGATTCTGACGCCCTCCCGAGATGCACCGCCACGTACGACGGTCGCCGACGACATGTCGCCGGTGGGCTGACGTGTCCGGCCATTAGCGCCTAATAAAAACGTTAATCACCCCTAATACTCACTAACAGTGGGCCCAAGTTACTATAGCGGTTAAGTTTAAAATAAACTAACCCCTAATTTAGTTGACCCTAATTAACTAACCTAATGCGCCACTGACACCCGGGGCCCACCCGCTAACTAACTCGGTTTAATTAATTAAAACATTAATTAGCTTTCTGCGTATGACATGTGGGTCCCGCCGGATTAAAACAATTTTTATAAATAAATAAATTGATAATTCAACTGTTAATTAAATTAGTTACTAATCAGTCACTGACATTGCGGACCCACCAGTTAAATAGGTTAATTAGTTAATTTAAACTCTGTTTAATTAGTCCAGTCACTGACCAGTGGGACCCACTGGTCAGGTTTGACTGGTCAGCGGTCTGTTGACTGCTGACGTCACTCCCACGTCATGATGACGTCACCAAGTACTGTTTCGGATAATTCTAATTTAAATAATTAAAATAAATTCAGAATATTGTTAAAACTTTGAAAAATCATATAAAATAAACCGTAACTCGGATGAAAATAATTTATATATGAAAAACGATTAGAAAAATGTGAAGAATTCGAATATTCTACCCACATACCTGCCACACCTCTCTAACATACTGAACATGGAACTTTTTGCCTGTTTTCGATAAATGAATAGTGCATGACCTTAATAAAATAAATTCCAAATAAATTCCTAAATTAACTAAAACACTTAGTTAGGCAATATAACACATCGGCATATCATTTAGGCATGTCATGTGTCGCTGTTGCATTTTTTCCGTGGATTTATTGTTTCTTCTCCCCCTTCTTTCCGATAGCCTCCGAGACCGACGCTGCCCAGGAGACCGACTACACCGCTGACGACCCTGCCTTTGCCGCAGAGCAACCAGGCAAGCAAAACCCCCTTGATCATCCAGATATTGCCTACTCTTTCTCTCTATTGCTTGCATTAAAATTGCTTCTGTTGTTGCTCCGATAGCTCCTATTCTGATGCATAGCCTGATTTCGTCACCTACTGTTGATACCTGCCTGCTGTCCTATGATGCTTAGTTAGCTATGCTGTTGATCCATCTGTGGCCCTTCACCTTGTCCGTATGCCATGCTTGTTATTGGGCCGTGATCACTCTGGGTGATGATCACGGAAAGATTACATTACTGCAAATCTTTAAACTATTAAAGTCGGGCCGGCTCCAAGATTGCCCGCGGGAGAATAATATTAAAGACGGGTCGGCTCCAAGAGCACCCGCGAGCCATGTGTTACCAAGTCGGAGCGACAGGAATCCTTTTCTTCTTCGCGAGTTACTAAACACGCCTAACGGATTTGGGTATTTGATCTGAGTTGGCCATTGGCGTATACGCACTACCACCACGTGGGATAATGGTTTAATGGGGCCCTCTACGCCGTATGTATCAGCCGAAAGCTTTGTCAGACGTCCAGTTTAGCATTGTGGTCGGGTCGGGCCAGTGCCATCCAGGACAGAGGTGGTGCCTGGACCCACCCTGCACACAACGACCCGGAGTGCACAGGGCGATGGCCCAAGACCCCTGAGCACTTATGTCAGGGATATAACCCGCCGGCATAACCCGCCCGTTTAGGGCCGGGTTACCGATTGGCGGCTTATAGGATAAAGGACGCAGCATTCAAAGTTCAGGAGGCCCATCAGGCGACTCATCAAGCAGGCCGGGTTAGGGCCCAATACTTGAGGCGGCGGCTTATCCAAAGATGTGATATGTGTTTCCTTTCTTGAGGAGGACGATGAGTAAGAAATAGACTAGATCACGGGTCATGTTACGACCCGGACTCTGTTGTAAACCCACGGCCTCGACATGTATATAAAGGCGAGCCCCTGAGGCGGAAAGGACTAAGTTACAAGCTCTCGAGTACTAGGTTAGCCAAGTTGCACCCTTGTAATCGAGATCATCATCAATACAACCAAAGCAGGACGTAGGCTATTACCTCCTTCGAGAGGGGCCGAACCTGGGTATACCCTTATCTCTCGATTCCGATCAACCCCGTTCGAGTTACCACATAGCTGCGATGGCCTCACGACTAAGTCCTTTCACGAGGACATCTGCCGTGAAAAAACCATGATAGTTGGCGCCCACCGTGGGGCTCTCGCTCGGTGGTGTTGAGTACCAAGAATCGTCGTGGCAAGCTCTACATTGACGATTCAGGCTGGGGCCCCGAGGCCGACTCAATCGAGTACGGGTACCGGGTCCCCTTCGGCAACATCCACGTCTTCATCGGCAAAGCCGGAGGATCTGAACCCGAGCCAGACATCTGCACCGACATCGTCGAGCCGGCTCGTCGTGCGCAATCCGCCCAGGCTCAAGCCGCCCGGAAGCACGTCATCGTCGGTTTCACCCAGGGGGTGGACCTCGCAGATAACTCTGCATCTGGCAGCGAAACCCTCGTCTACTCTGATGGCGAGTCCTCGGTAGGCAAAACCGAGTTGATCCTCCCGCTTTACGATCACGGGCTTGGGGGCTACTCCGACGACCAGCCAGCTCAGGACTCTTTCGACACGCCCCCCCAGGCTGCTGTTTATATGGCCAGCTCAGCCCCGGCCCTTAACTCCACGATGGCAAGCGCAGCGGCGCGAACCGGCACCTCAGGGGCCGGCTCAACCGTACCGCCGGCTCAGGCCTTGACAGAATTGGCAACCGCCCGAGCGACTCTCCTTGCGACGCCGGTGACCGCAGAGAACCAGGCGGAACGCAACACGGAGGTGACAAAACTCCGCAAACAGATGTCTAAGGTACAGGCAGATATCAACGCCGAAAACACTCGCATGGCAGAGTTACAGTCACAATTCCAAGCTGAGGCAGAACGACTGGAAGCCAAAGCCTAGCGCATGGGGCTCCGTCATAATGCCTCAGAGGCGGTTCATCAGAGGCGCCATATGAGTCGTCTACCGCCCAGCTATGAGCCCATGCGTCTGTTTAACACGCCGCAGGATACGGCTGTTCAGGGGGCTAGGGCAGGAACCCCGGAAGCACCGCTTGTACCCCCGAGCAGAGGCAGGCAGCCGTCGCCGGGTCAACCTCATCAACCGGCTCAGCAGCGCCCGCATGAGCCGGCCCAGCGGCTCCCGCCGGTTCAGACGCCTCCGCATCGTTTCCTCACACCGGCGGGTCACTTCACCAATCCTTTGGACAACTTGGTAGCAGCAGCGACCAACTTGGCCGCGCTCCCAATCATGGGAAACTCGCCTGTGGAGATCGAAGCCCGGAATTCCATTGAGATGTTAAAAACTGCAGTCGCTCAGCAGGCGAACTACTCCTACAGCCGGCAGCGAATCCACTCTACCCCGCTTCCGAGCCATAGCAGGAGCCGCCATGATGAGTCGCCGGCCGTCTCAAGCAGTGCTCGTCGACATCGTGAGCAGCCTCATGACCCGCCGCGCCGTGAGCCCCTTAACGCCCAGGAGATTGTTGACACGGCTCGGGCTCAGCGAGCAGTGGAGGCGGCGAATACGGCAGCTCAAGCTCCGCTTGTCACAACCCAATTGACTTCCAGTAGCAGGACCATCGGGATATCATGTTTGGTACCGGCTTTACGCAACGAGCGCATGCCCAAGGACTTCAAAGGCCCTCGTAAGGTTCCAAATTACACGGTTGATCTTGAGCTGACTGCTTGGATTGAGAGCTACGAGATAGCCATGGACATGCTAGATGTCAGCGATGCTGTCTGCGCCAAGTACCTCACGATGATGTTGGAGGGGCCGGCTCGTACATGGTTGAAAAACTTGGCCCCTAACTCTATTAACACCTGGGCGGAGTTGAAGGACCGTTTCATCAAAAACTTCCAGGGAACCTGCAAACGCCCAATGACGATCATCGATCTTCAGCACTGCATCCAACGTGAGGGTGAGTCGGCCCATCACTGGACACGCCGGGTCACAGAAATTATTCACGCCTCTGACAGCATCACGGCGGCTCAGGCGGTGCTGATCTTGGAGAAAAACTGTCACTTCGAGCCTCTCGTGCAGAAACTTGGCCGGCTTAAGCGAAAGGTTCAGGATATGGGCGAGCTCATGGACGTCCTAACTAGGTATGCCGAGTCAGACACCACGAAGGATCCTAACCCGGATGATGACCAGACCGGCAAGGGAAAGAAAAACAATGGCGGCAAGGGTAACTAGCAGAACAATTCAGGGAACAATGGAAACCATGGTAATCAAGGCAATGGAGGGAAGCGTAAGTATCAGGATGGAGGATCAGATTTGGTCGCTAATACCAACACCGGTTACAAATACCCAAAGGGGAATAATTCGGGAAGATCCTATAGTGGCAACAAGCCCCGTAATTTTGCGGAAGCCCTCAAAGCCCCATGCCCAAAGCACAGCCTCCCTAATAAGCTGTCAACCCACTCTTGAGAGAACTGTCACATAATGCAGGCTTTCGGTGAGCAGTTCCTTCAGAACCGTCAAGGCGGCGGCGGAGGCGACCCGGGGCAGCCGGGGGCCGGCTCATCCGGTGGTTTTCATAACCCGGGGTTTCATGGCCCGGCGGTTCAGGTGCAGGTTATCAGGGTCCTGGCAACAACGGTGGCAATCAGCATCTGGGGCAAGGAAATCAGCAACAGGGCAATCAACATAGCAATCAGTCTGGTTTTTAGAGTAATCCCAAATAGTTGAATAGTGGGCAGTATCACGTGTTCACGGCCCATACTGACAAGCGAGACCGCAAACTTCGGAAACGAGCTATCAGTGTTGTTGAGCCGGCAGTCCCAGAATATCTACGTTGGTCGGAATACCCCATTACATGGAGCAGAGAAGATCACCATCCCCGGGTTGACAGTCCGGGTTGTTTGGCTTTGGTGGTGGCGCCTCAAGTGGGCGGCTATTCACTCACGAAAGTACTCATGGACGGAGGAAGCAGCATCAACATCTTGTACTACGACACTTTTCGACGGATGAATCTGTCTGAAAAACAGCTCCAGTCATCTTCCACCGTGCTTCACGGGATCGTTCCCGGAAAGTCCGCATATCCTATAGGGCGGATCAAGCTGGATGTCGCGTTTGGCACTGATGATAACTACAGGTGCGAGTCTTTGACCTTTGAGGTGGTCAAAATCAAGAGCCCGTATCACGCCCTCTTTGGGCGGCCGGCTTACGCTCGCTTTATGGCTCGACCTTGTTATGTCTACCTCAAGCTCAAGATGCCTGGACCAAATGGCACTATTATAGTTAATGGAGATCGGAAGATCGCCCTTGAGTGCGAGGAAGGGGATGCAGCCTATGCTGAGACGGCTTGCGCTGCGGAAGAGTTGAAATTTTATACTGCGAATGTTGACCCGGCCGATATGACGCCCTTGAAAAAACCCACCGCAGAGTCTGACCCACCACTCAAGTTCAAGTCGGCCGAGGACACCAAGCAGGTTGAGTTTGTCCCTGGCGACTCGTCCAAGACGTTCACTATTGGGACTGGTATGGATCCCAAATAGGAAAGCGCGCTCGTCGAGTTCATCCGTGAGAATCGGGACATCTTCGCATGGAAACCTTCTGACATGCCAGGTGTACCGAGAGAACTCGCTGAGCACCACCTTAATGTGGATCCAAAAATGAGGCCAGTTCAAAAATTCCTCCGTCGTTTTAACGAGGAGAGACGCAAGGTTATTGGGGAAGAAGTAGCCCGGCTCCTAGCTGCCGGGTTTATCGTTGAAGTTTTTCACCCTCAGTGGTTGGCTAATCCAGTGCTTGTTCTAAAGAAAAATGGCACTTGGCGCATGTGTGTTGACTACACGGATCTCAACAAGGCTTGTCCCAAAGACCCGTTTTCCCTCCCTCGCATTGATCAGATCATTGATGCCATGGCGGGTTGTGAGAGTTTGTGTTTCCTGGATGTCTACTCCGGCTATCATCAGATAAAAATGGCCGTCGAGGATCAGGAGAAGACGGCTTTCATCACACCCTTTGGGGCCTTCTGCTATGTCTCTATGCCTTTCGGACTCAAAAGCGCAGGGGCAACTTATCAGCGCTGTGTCCAGAATTGTTTTCACAAACAGATTGGGCGCAACGTTCATGCTTATGTGGATGATATCGTGGTCAAGTCATTGAAGAAGGAGACCTTGCTGGATGATCTCAAGGAAACTTGAGAGGGGCCGAACCTGGGTAGACCCTTGTCTCTCGATTCCGATCAACCCCGTTCGAGTTACCACCTAGCTGCGATGGCCTCACGACTAAGTCCTTTCACGAGGACATCTGCCGTGACAAAACCACGATAACTTAGGATGTAGACCGGCGGGGACCTCTCTGTTGAGATCTAGGTAGGGCTGCGGTGTGTCGATCAGCCGAGGCCGGGCATGACCCGATAAAAGTGTGTCCAGCCAGAGTTAATCGAGCGTGTTGGGTAACAGTAGTGCACCCCTGCAGGGAAGTAATCTATTCAAATAGCCGTGTCCACGGTAACAGGACGCTCAGAGTTGTATCCTGATCTGCTACAACTACAAATGGATACTGTTACAATATTAAACTACTAATACTGCTCTCGGGATCGCTTTCTCGCAGGGAGTCGAGAAAGGATCTCAGGGCGCTGCTACTATATAACCACTATTATATGTTACTGTGTTCTACTCTCTTCTGATGCTGCAAGATTACTTCAAGATGCTAGTCTTCGATAGGCTAGGCTTTTCCCCCTCTGTTCCGGCATTTCTACAGTTTAGTCCAAAGATATAGCCCCATTCCTTTGATACCGATGCATACTTAGTATGAATCTGATGTCAGTCTTGCGAGTACTTTGGATGAGTACTCACGGTTGCTTTGCTTCCCTTTTTCCCCATACCCGATTGATGCGACCAGATGATGGAGCCCCGGAGTCAGCCGCCCCAGTCGACGACTACTACTACACCTCTGGAGGATCCTACTTCTACGTGGAGACCGCCGACGACCAGGAGTAGATAGGAGGCTCCCAGGCAGGAGGCCTGCGCCTTTTCGATCAGTGTTTTTATTTTGCCCCACCTGTTTAAGGCTTATTCTGTTTAACTTTTATATCTGTACTCAGATATCTGATGCTTTCGCTGATGCTTGTATGACTCGAGCTTTTGTATTCGAGCCCTCGAGGCCCCTGGCTTGTAATATAAAGCTTGTGTTATTTTATTTGTGTTTAGAGTTGTGTTGTGATATCTTCCCGTGAGTCCTTAGGCTTGATCGTGTGCATTTGCGTGTATGATTAGTGCACGATTAAGTCGAGGGCGTCACAATTTGCCTCTCGTTTTCATCTCCCCCACTTCTAAAAAGTTTTTACAAAAATACAAAAATATTTTCCGTTTGCCTTTTTCTTGTTTGCTTGCTTGCTTTATCATTATGGCTAGTTCTCCGCTCGTTACTATTACCCCTGAAAATGAAGTACTTAATTTTAAACAAAGGGGAGGAGAGAATTTAAAAGATGCTTGGTATAGGATTTGTGATGCTCGTAATAGATCAACTCGTAAGCAATCCTCCACCATCCTTCTTCGCAATTTTTATGTGGGCATTACTACTTGGTATAGATTTGTCCTTGATACTATTACTGGAAGAAATTTCTTGATGTGTCCTTCTACGGATGCTTTTAATGCTATGGGAAATTTAGTGGGATCACCACCTATTACTATTAATGAAACAACTTTGACCTTGGAACATGTTATGCAAAGATTAGATGCTATTGAAAATTAAATGCCTACCGTTGAGCATATTGAAAATCTAGATAAAAAGATTCATAACCATGTTACTCAATTTGGATCAAAAGTAGGGATTACTCTTAAGATGCTAAAAGAGAAAGAACCAATAATTAATGAAAGGGTGGAAAAAAGTCCCGCTAGGATCGATAAGTTGGAGGAAATTATTAATAAATTAGGTTCCGCTTTTTCTTCCACTAAAACTATTGAAAAAACTACTCCTAATAAGAATTGCAAGTTTATGTATGTCCCTAAACCCAATGGTGCTACTTCTAGTAAGGGAAATGAGGATCTTAAAATGATTAGCGTGCACCCCGATTTCATTGGTATGATTAAGGAACCTATTCACAAAAGTAAAATTCTTGATTTTGTGCCTAGAAGTGTGATGGTGAGAAACACCTATGTTAAATTTATTAGAAAAAATGGATGTGTGATTGAGGAGTTGGAAACCAAAGATGACAATACTTGAAACTATGCATTATGCCTAGCTAGGGGCATAAAACAATAGCGCTTGTTGGGAGGCAACCCAATGAATAAAATAAATTTTTACCCTTTGTTTCTGTTATTGTGTGTTTTCACAATTATTCTACTGGTATGATTGTGCTTTTGTGTTTTTTAATTAGTGTTTGTGCCAAGTAAAGCCTTTACGATGATTTGGAAGATAGTATGAATGATGCTGTTTGGAAACCAGAAAGTTTTGCGTCCAGTGCTGGAATTTTGTTTCCGTACTGGAGCGTCAGAAAATCTGAAATTTTTACACAGTATTGGTATATGAATTTCCCACGTTGTCCTAATTTTTCAGAATTTTTGGAATTACAGAAGTATGGCTTTTAAATAGATTTCTACAGACTGTTCTGTTTTTGACAGATTCTGTTTTTGATGCACTACTTGCTTGTTTTGATGAATCTATGGATTGTATCGGGGGGTATAAGCCATGGTGAAGTTAGAGTACAGTAGGTATAATGCAAAAATAAAATATGAATGGGTTTGCAACAGTACTTAAAGTAGTGATTTATTTTTTTATACTAACGGATCTCACGAAGGTTTTGTTGAGTTTTGTGTGATTGAAGTTTTCAACTTTTGGGTGAGATCACGATGGATGAAGGAATAAGGAGTGGCAAGAGCCTAAGCTTGGGGAATGACCGAGCCACCCCAAGGTAATATTCAAGGAAGACTCAAGCGTCTAAGATTCGGGATGCCCCGGAAGGCATCCCCTCTTTCTCCTACCAACCATCGGTAACTTTACTTGGGGCTATATTTTTATTCGTCACATGATATGTGTTTTACTTGGAGCGTCTTGTATTATATGAGTCTTTGCTTTGTTTGCTTTTTAGTTTGTCACAATCATCTTTGCTGAACACACCTATTTTGAGAAAGCCACACGTTTATCATCATTTGTTAGAATACTCTATGTGCTTCACTTAAATTTTTTGAGCTAGGCAGTTGCTCTAGTGCTTCACTTAATCGTTTTTAGCACGGTGGTGGATATATTTTGAAGAAATGAATTCTCATGCTTCACTTATATTATTTTGAGAAGTGATAGGATTGAAATTTTGAAGAAATATTCGCACTCTCATGCTTCACTTATATCTTTTTGAGAGTTGACAATAGTAACGGTAATTTGCACAAGATATGAATTTGGTCCCAAAGTGATGAATATTCAAGAGGGATATAATAAAAACTTTCATATAGATTATTGGATATGATAAGTGTGATTCCTTGCAATAGTTTTGCGATTTGGAAATGATAATATGTGAGTCATGTTAGTGAGTAATTGTGATTTAGTAAGAATATTAGTGTTAAGGTTTGTGATTCCCTATGTATGCACATCAAGTCAATAGTTATGCAATGAAATTATATCCTACTTATGGTGCATTATTTGGTGTTAGTTATGTTCAATGCATGTTTATGACTATTTTCGCTTTTTGGTTGGTTGCTTCTCAATCTATTTGCTAGCTTTCATTTGTACTAAGCGGAAATACTGCTTGTGCATCCAAAATCTTTAAACCGAAGTTGTGCCAAATGAGTCCACTATATCTACCTATATGCGGTATTTCAATGCCATTCCAAGTAAATTTGCGTGTGCCAACTCTAATTTTCAAAATAATTTTCCGTTTTGTGTGCCCGTACCGCTCATGAAGCGGCAGGGGGTGGCCATTATTTTCCATGCTAGGTGTGTTATTCTCACGATGAGTGTTTATTCACTTGTCATTGCACGAGAGAGTGGTTGGTAGTAGGGATGCCCAGTCCCACAATGAATCAAAAATTAATAACAACAAAATTCCTTGGAAAGTGTTGGTATGGAGGGCACCCGTCGATACGGCTAGCCATGGATTGTGAAAGAATGGTGGAAAGGACATAAACTTTATTTTCTGCTTGGGAACCGCCTATGATGTGTCTAGCATGGAAAATATTGGGAATTCTCGGTCGTTTTTGTTGACAGGGAAAAACATGCCTCTCAAAATATTGTATCTCTTTAATTTCAGCCTTGAGCTCTGGCACATTTGACAAATCTCTGCTTCCCTCTGCGAAGAGCCTATCTATTTACTTTTATGCAATTTTTATTTTTATTTGAGTATCCATCTTCTCTTACAAAAGCACCTACTAGAGAGCACTATTGTCATACTTGTGCATTGTGTGTAGCTAATATTTGAGTGTGTTTCATGAATGGATCAATGATTGAGCATAATGGGCTAGGGATAACTTTCTTTAGCGTTGATATTTTGAAAGACATGGTTGCTTGTTAGCATGCTTGAGTATTTATATCTTCATGTCAAACTATAGATTATTGCTTTGAATCATTCAAGTCCAATGTCCATGCTATAAAAGAAAAGAATATGTGATGAATATGATAGGCAGCATTCCACATCAAAAATTCTGTTTTTATCATTTACCTACTCGAGGACGAGCAGGAATTAAGCTTGGGGATGCTGATACGTCTACAACGTATCTATAATTTTTTATTGTTCCATGCTGTCATATTATCAATCTTGGATGTTTTTATATACATTTATAGCAATTATATATCATTTTTTGGGACTAACCTATTAACTTAGTGCCCAGTGCCAGTTGCTGTTTTCTGCCCTGTTTTTGTTTTACAGAAAATCAACACCAAACGAAGTCCAAATGCCACGAAACTTTTTGGAGATTTTTTCTGGACAAGATAAACACTAGAAGCTTCGGGAGGAGGCCAGAAGCCCCAGGGGGTGCCCACGAGGCAGGCGCTCCCTGGTACCTCGTGGGGCCCACAGAGCTCCGTTTGACCTAATTCCACCACTATAAATTCCCGAAAAAATCAGAAACCCTCAGGGGAGTCCACGAAATACTTTTTCCGCTGCCGCAAGTTTCTGTTCTCGAGAGATCCCATCTGGAGGCCTTCTCCGGCACTCCGCCGGAGGGGGACTCGATCACGGAGGGGCTCTACATCAACCTTGCTGCCCTTCCGATGATGCGTGAGTAGTTTACCACAGACCTTCGGGTCCATAGGCAGTAGCTAGATGGGTTCTTCTCTCTTTTTGATCTTCAATACAATGTTCTCCTCGATGTTCTTGGAGTTCTATCCGATGTAATCACTTTTTGCGGTGTGTTTGTTGGGATCCGATGAATTGTGAGTTTATTATCAGATTATCCATGAATATTATTTGAGTCTTCTCTAATCTCTTTTATGCATGATTATTATAGCTTCGTATTTCTTCTCCGATCTATTGATTTGGTTTGGCCAACTAGATTGATTTATCTTGCCATGGGAAGACGTGCTTTGTAATGGGTTCGATCTTGCGGTGCTCAATCCCAGTGACAGAAAGGGACATGACACGTATGTATCGTTGCTATTAAGGGTAAAAAGATGGGGTTTATTCATACGTGAGTTTATCTTGTCTACATCATGTCATCGTTCTTAAGGCGTTACTCCGTTCTTTATGGACTTAATACACTAGATGCATGCTGGATAGCGGTCGATGTGTGGAGTAATAGTAGTAGATGCAGGCAGGAGTTGGTCTACTTGTCTCGGACGTGATGCCTATATACATGATCATTGCCTTGGATATCGTCATGATTATTTGCTTTTCTATCAATTGCCCAACAGTAATTTGTCTACCCACCGTATGCTATTTTCTTGAGAGAAGCCTCTAGTGAAAACTATGGCCCCCGGGTCTATCTAAATCATATTACTAAAACCCTAAAAATATTGCTGCACTTTTTTATTTATTTATTTGATTTTGTATTTTTGTTTCAATCTATCTATCTATCACATACAATTTAATATTGCAATTAACCGCCGAGGGATTGACAACCCCTCGTTTGTGTTGGGTGCAAGGATTTGTTGTTTGTGTGCAGGTACTGCTAACGAGGTGTTGCATGGTTCTCCTACTGGATTGATAACCTTGGTTTCATAACTGAGGGAAATACTTACCTCTGCTGTGCTACATCATCCCTTCCTCTTCGGGGATAATACCAACAAAAGCTACAAGTAGCACCCCCCCCAGGCGCGCCCTGGTGGCTTGTGGGGCCCCTGGCCAGCCTCCGGTGCCCATTTTCTGGTATATAAGCCCATTTTCCCTAGAAAAAATAAGGAGAAGACTTTTGGGACAGAGCGCCGCCGTCTCGAGGTGGAACTTGGGCAGGAGCACTTTTGCTCTCTGACGGAGCGATTCCGCTGGGGATACTTCCCTCCGGGAGGAGGAAATCGAAGGCATCGACCTCACCAACGATCCTCTCATCGTGCAAGGACCAATCTTCATCAACATCTTCACCAGCACCATCTCATCTCAAACCCTAGTTCATCTCTTGTATTCAATCTTTGTCTCAAAACCTCATATTGGTACCTGTGGGTTGCTAGTAGTGTTGATTACATCGTGTAGTTGATGCTAGTTGGTTTATTTGGTGGAAGATTATATGTTCAGATCCATTATGCTATTCAATACCCCTCTGATCTTGAACATGAACATGATTTGTGAGTAGTTTCTTTTGTTTTTGAGGACATGGGAGAAGTCTTGTCATAAGTAATCATGTGAATTTGGTATTCGTTCTATATTTTGATGATATGTATGTTGTTGATTCTCTTAGTGGTGTCATGTGAACGTCGACTACATGACACTTCACCCTCTTTGGGCCTAAGAGAATGCATTGTGGAGTAGTAATTAGACGATGGGTTGCTAGAGTGACAGAAGCTTAAACCCTAGTTTATGCGCTATTCCGTAAGGGGCTGATTTGGACCCATATGTTTAATGCTATGCTTAGATTTATCTTAATTCTTATTTCGTAGTTGTGGATGCTTGCGAGAGGGGTTAATCATAAGTGGGAGGCTTGTTCAAGTAAGGACAGCACCCAAGCACCGGTCCACCCACATATCAAATTATCAAAGTAGCGAACGCGAATCAATCAAACATGATGAAAGTGACTAGATGAAATTCCCATGTGTCCTCGAGAACGTTTAGCTTATTATAATAAGAGATTGTTCCGGCCTGTCCTTTACAACAAAAGGATTGGGCTACCTTGCTGCACCTTAGTTACTATTGCTACTTGTCACTTGTTACAAATTATCTTGCTATCAAACTACTCGTTACCGATAATTTCAGTGCTTGCAGAAAATACCTTGCTGAAAACCGCTTGTCATTTCCTTCTGCTCCTCGTTGGGTTCGACACTCTTACTTATCGAAAGGACTACAATTGATCCCCTATACTTGTGGGTCACTTTTAATTTCTGTTATGTATTTACTTTTTATGCAAGAGTCAATAGTGTGGCTTTCCTCTATTCCTTTTTATTTTTCTCTTTTGCAAGCATCATGTGGTTGGGAAAGATCTAGGCACATATATCCAGTTGGATATGAGTGATCATGAGTTATTATTGTTGACATTATCCATGAGGTGAATAAGTTGGGAGGCGAAATTATAAGCCCCTATCTTTCTATGTGTCTGGCTGAAACCTTTTGCTCCATATATATGTTGTGAGTGTTAGCAATCATAGAAGACTAAATGATGGTTGAGTATGTGGACTTGCTAAAAGCTCCTACTGATACGTCCATTTTGCATCATGTTTTACTACTGTTATTTATAGTGTTTTTAATCAATATAATACTTTGTGGAGCAATTCTAATGCCTTTTCTCTCTTAATATGCAAGATTTACATAAGGAGGGAGATTGCCGGCAGCTGGAATTCTGGACCTGAAAAAGCTATGTCAGAGATACCTATTCTGCACATCTCCAATTGAGCTGAAATTTCATGGAGATTTATTTTGGAATAAATAAAAAATACTGGAAGAAAGAAGTACCAGATGGGGCCACCCAGGTGCCCACGAGGTACCAGGGCGCGCCAACCCCCCCCCCCCCCCAGGCGCGCCCTGGTGGCTTGTGGGGCCACTTGCCAGCCTCCGGTGCCCATTTTCGAAACTACTCGTGTTTGAGATGAGATGGTGCTGATGAATATGTTGATGAAGATTTGTCCTCCCACGATGAGAGGCTCGTTGGTGATGATGATGGCTCCGATTTCCCCCTCCCAGAGGGAATTATCCCCAGCGGAATCGCTCCACCGGAGAGCAAAAATGCTCCTGCCCAAGTTCCGCCTCGAGACGGCGGCGCTCCGTCCCAAAAGTCTTCTATTTATTTTTTCTAGGTAAAATAGGCTTATATACCAGAAAATGGACACCGGAGGCTGGCCAGGGGCCCAACGAGCCACCAGGGCGCGCCTGGGGGGGTGGCGCGCCCTGGTGCCTCGTGGGCACCTGGGTGGCCCCCTCTGGTACTTCTTTCTTCCAATATTTTATATTTATTCCAAAATAAATATTCGTGAAATTTCAACTCATTTTGAGATATGCAGAATAGGTATCTCTGACATAGCTTTTTCAGGTCCAGAATTCTAGCTGCCGGCAATCTCCCTCCTTATGTAAATCTTGCATATTAAGAGAGAAAAAGGCATTAGAATTGCTCCACAAAGTGTTATATTGATTAAAAACACTATAAATAATAGTAGTAAAACATGATGCAAAATGGACGTATCAGTAAGGAAACATTTATATTACGTGCTGAAATTTACTGTCACTTGTCACTATGGAAAGTAATCCTTTGAGGGGTTTGTTCGGGGTATCTTCACCTCGACCGGAAGCACCAAGAGTTGCCCCTCCACCTATTGCATGTACAGAAAATATTTGTTAAGAGATTCCTTCGGGTATGATAGAGAAACTGCTAGCTAATGCTTAAGCAGGAGATGGAACAATACATCCTGATATGCACTTGATCTATGTGGATGAAATTTGTGGATTGTTTAAGCTTGTAGGTTTATCCGGAGATGGAGTTAAGAAGAAAGTATTCCCTTCATCTTTGGAGGGAAAAGCATTGACATGGTATAGGCTATGTGATGATACTCATACATGGGACTGGAACCGATTGAAACTGGAATTCCACCAGAAATTTTATCCTATGCATTTGGTTCATCGTGATCGGAATTATATATATAATTTTTGGCCTCGCGAAGGAGAAAGCATCACTCAATCTTGGGGAGGCTTAAGTACATGATGTACACATGCCCCGATTATGAGCTCTCAAGAGAAATTATCTTACAGAATTTTTATGCTTGGATTTCTCATGATGATCAAACCATGCTCGATTCTTCTTCGACTGGCTCCTTTATGAAGAAAACTATTGAATTCAGATGGGATCTTCTGGAAAGAATTAAACGCAACTCTGAAGATTGGGAACTCGGCAAAGGTAATGAGTCAGGTATAATACTTGAGTTCGATTGTGTTAAATCTTTTATGGATACCGATGCTTTTCATAAGTTTAGCACTAAATATGGACTTGACTCTGAGATAGTAGCTTCCTTTTGTGAATCATTTGCTACTCATGTTGATCTCCCTAAGGAGAAATGGTTTAAATATCATCCCCCTGTTAAAGAAAAGATTGAGGAACCAGTTAGTGTTAAAGAAGAAACAATTGTTTACCATGTTGATCCAGTTGTGCCTACTGCTTATATTGAGAAACCACCTTTTCCTGTTAGGATTAAGGAACATGCTAAAGTTTCAACTGTGGTTAACAAAAGTAATATTAGAGCACCTAAACCCTCTGAACAAATTAAAATTGAACCTAATGTTGCTATGGTTAAAGATCTCTTGGTCGATAATACAGATGGGCATGTTATTTGCTTCTGTGATGAAGCAGCTAGAATTGCTAAACCAGACCCTAAAGATAAAAATAGACCTGTAGTAGGCATGCCTGTTGTCTCTGTTAAAATAGGAGATCATTGTTATCATGGCTTATGTGATTTGGGTGCTAGTGTGAGTGTTATTCCGTTTACCTTATATCAAGAAATTATGAATGATATTGCACCTATTGAAATAGAGGACATTAATGTTACTATTAAACTTACAAACAGAGATACCATTACACCGCTTGGGATCGTTAGAGATGTTGAAGTCTTGTGTGGAAAAATAAAATACCCTACTAATTTTCTAGCTAGTCCTCGGTTCTCCACAAGATAATTTTTGTCCCATTATATTTGGTAGAACTTTCTTGAACACTGTTAATGCCAAGATTGATTGCGCTAAAGAAACTGTTAGTGTAAATTTTGGTGGTATGTCTCATGAGTTTAATTTCTCCAAGTTTCGTAGACAACCTCATGATAAAGAGTTGCCTTGTAAAGATGAAATTATTGGTCTTGCTTCTATCGCCGTGCCTCCTACTGATCCGTTAGAACAATATTTTCTAGACCACGAAAATGATATGCACATGAATGAAAGGAATGAAATAGATAGGATGTTCTTTGATCAACCACCTATCCTTAAACACAATTTGCCTGTTGAAACTCTTGGAGGTCCTCCTCCACTTAAGGGTGACCCTGTATTTGAATTGAATCAATTGCCTGATACATTGAAATATGCTTATCTAGATGAAAAGAAGATATATCCTGTTATTATTAGTGCTAACCTTTCATAGCATGAATGTGGCACCCCGGCTCAGAGAGACCGGAACACCCCGTATTCCAGCCCAGAGATCAAGTCTTCTGGAATACGGCACTGCTTGGCATAGAACAAATCAGCTCTTTATTACAAATACTTGGGGTACAAGGGTTCTGAAGGCACAAAGGTTACAAAGGCACGGCGACACTTTCCCTGCACAGATAGCTCTATGCTAGCAGCGGAACAACTCGTAGCGGAATAAATTCTAGCAGCGGAACGGCGACGGTGATGAACTCCACTCCGTAGGGCCTCTGGCTGGGACGCATCCTAGAGCGCAACCTCGGGGTCCTCGACAAACAAGCAATCATGGCATCACCTGCAATCTGGCATGACACGCCAGGTGAGTACTTTGAATGTACTCGCAAGCTCACAGCAACCAAAGAAATCAAGACATACAACAACATGGCATTTACAGGTTAATCATCAAAGAGGAACACGATACTACTAGAACCTCATGAGCATGGCAACAACATGAGCATGGCATGTACATATAATTCATGATCTGAACATGATGATACTAGCACTAGCATGCAAGGGGGTCAACATTTAAGGTCTCGTGGACCAACTTACTCTGCTCGGAGGTTATCTCGTAACCGCCATATGTACCAATCTTTCTTACCGTCGTGATCATCACACGATCACCTCATGATCAACCATCATCAAGAATGCCATCGTGATCATCTTGTGACCACATAAAGATCAACCAACTTCTTTTCTCATCGAACCGGGGTTGTTTATTATTCAGGTTATTATTTCTGTTGACCCACAGTGTGACCTACTACGAACTGTGTCCATGACCGAGGACGCGGCTATCGATAGATTATACACTCTGCAGAGGTTAGTACACTGTACCCACACCACGGAACTCATGGCCTCGTGCTCCCATTCGGGTGGACCAACAACATTTCGACAAAACCAATCTATTGCATGACACTCTCCCGGCCACTCCGACAAACTCCCCTTTGGGATATGTCCTGGGTTGCCCCGATGCCAACTCGTGACATCCGCCACCTTTGTGGCCGCCACCGTCGTGGACAAAACAAACTTGTCCCAAACGGGGACACCCGGGTACAACACAACTCGGGCACTCAAGGCTTATGGCCGCCTACCTGATCAGGGTAGCGCGCGCACATAACCTTCCCTCGTTAGAGGCACCGGTGAGAGGCATGACAATAGACAGCATTAGGGCCCCCCCATGTAGGCAAGTGTGGTTGCACTGGTGAGCTCGATTCGGTGGCACCATGACTCAGCCAACAGACTTGTTCAAGTTCGATTAATGTCAGGTTTAACTTGAATGTTAATGAGCTGAGTCATAATAAAATGATAATGCATATGAGCATGATATCAACATAAACATGGATGGGCAACATAATCATTTAATAACATAACATCAACAATGAGGAATCATTTAATCTACGGGATGCAAATGAGCATGGCATAATGACGATCATGAATATCACAAGTAGTTTCATATCAAACCGATAACTATTCATATGAGCATATTATTATCACTAGCATCGGAAGTGATTGCAAGAATAAAGCATGATAATAATAATAGCATTAATCATGGAGAAGAATCATATATGCTCAAGAACATAGCATAAGCATGGACATGGATTCACGAGCATATTCGAAGCATTCACAAAATAATTTAATGAGCAAACAATTATTAAATATTCGAGTGGAAACCATGGCTCTGCAATGCCATCATGCAAGTGGCTGTTGTGGCTTGCCTGGGGATGGAGGAACCATTGGGGAGAGGTGCGATGAACTCGCGGAAAGAATCGCCGGAAAAGTTTCCCTCTCGGCGGAGATGTTTTAAGGGCAAGGGCAAAATGGTCATTTTCACAGTGTGACAACCTCATGAAAATGATACCATCGGAACGGGCTCGACGAACTGAGATCGTGGGCTTTGGAATCACCTGAATCGGAGTTACGGTTGTCGAGATATGGCCGTTCGTTCGTTAGGCAGAAAATCAAAAAAAATATTCATTTCTGCTGCTAACGGGCGAACGTCCGCAAAATAAGGGTTTCAGTGGCGGCTGCTGAAAAACAGAAAGCGCCTTTTTGGAAATACGCTTTCAAACGGGGAAAGCGTATTTCCATCCGAAGAAGAAGCTGATTACGCTTTCTTTAACTGAAAACGTATTTTCCTCAAAGCCGTCTCCACTTATTCTAGTCAGCAGCCGGGTCCACGCCTGTTAGGCCGATAGGTGGGGCTGCTAGGTGGTGGGGCCCGCCTGGCCGCATCGCCGTCTTCAACCTCCCGCTCGCCCGTGGAGCAGAGGAGGGGCTTGGCGCCGGCGCTCGCTCGGCCGACTCCGGCCATCTCCCGAGGCGCTCCAGCCACCGACGCGCTCAGGACGGAGAGCTGCACCCACCTAGGCCAGGCGCGGACGCCGAGGAGGGCCGCGTTAAGGGCGGCCTGGGCAGGGCGGATGGCGACTACGGGCGGCGATGGGGAAGCTTGGCTCGGGGCACGGGAGGAAGAACGTGGCTGCGGGGTGAGCTCGGGGTTGGAGGTGGAGGTCTCTGGTGGTGGTGGGGGAAAGAGTAGGGCTCGGGCTCGCCGGAATTTAGGCGAGGCCGAACGGCGGCCAAGTTGGCAATGCGCGAGGTGGAGAGCCTCCCGAGCTCGTTGGAGTAGCTGGGCGGGGTCCTAGGAGGGAGGGAGAGAGGTTGGTGAGGAGAGGAGGGCTCGGGGTGGCCTTATATGGCCTTGGCAATGATGCCCTCTCTCGGGTGCCGACGGGCGCACGGAGATGATGCCCTTGGCACGACCACGTGCACGCGCGCACGCGCGGAGGGGGGAAGAGCTCTAGGGGGGTTCACGCGGTGCAAAGATGCCGCGGGGAGCAAGAGGACAAAGGCAAGGCGACAACGGCCGCGGGCATCCAGGGAAGGCGTGGCTCGCCGGAGAGGAAAGAGGAGAGGGGGAGGGGTCCAGAGGGGATGCGTGGACGCAGGGGAGGGAGTAAAATGCTGTAGACATGGTGTGGTGTCGAGAGCGCGGCGAATGGACGGCGGCCGAGGGCCCCAAATCCAGAGCGCGCTTTCGGCGCGCCAGACAGCGTAGTCACCATGTGCACAGGAGCACGCGGTGCATTCTGGCTAACCACAAGATGTCTATCATGTAGTCCTTCCTAAGTGGGTCCTACCTGAGGTGATAGATCGAAGAAAGCCACTGTGGGTTGATGGGAATGATCGACTGAAGTTTTCTGTTGCAAACTTAGGCATAAAATAGTGATCAAATGGGATGGGGTAAGAGCTAACCAGGATGTCTCAAGGGTTTAGGGTAGGAAGGACTATGATCCTGTGGATTTTGAAATGATTTGGACCAGTATTTAACATAGTTGCTTTGCAACTGCCAAATCTGGTCCAGAAGCTAGATCAGGAAGTAGCACTCACAAGGTTGCTTGGATTGAGCTGAAAATTTGTGGAGTATGATCATTTGGGCTTATGAAGGTACCATAAAAATTTCATCCCATTTGGATACGTAAAAAATGGTACTTCCTTCACAATGATACACACTGGACAGAAACTTGGGGGAATTTTGTGGAGAAAATGACTTGGCAAAATGATGTGAATTTTGGGATTCTCAGATTATATAGGGATATTTAGGTCGTGGATTAATTTCATAATTTTTGAAGCAATATAAACTGTAGTTGCTTCACAAACTGAAATTGTGACCAGAAACCAAGATTTGAAGGTGTGCTCACATAATTTGTTGGATGGAGATGAAATTTGGTGGAGAGTCATTATTTGATCATATAAATTATCTACAAAAATTTCAACTCATTTGGATAAGCCTAGCTAGTACTTCCTTCACAAAGCTTCTCTCTGGACAGAAACTTTGGAAATTTTCCGAGGAAGATTTACTAGGCAAATGAAGTTGAATTTTGGCATGTGGCAATGATTTGGATGTGAAAGAGAGCCCAAAAATTTTAAGGGCAATCAAGAAAATATAAATAGCACTTCCTTCACAAAGTGCCATTCTGGACAGAATGGAAAATGAATATTCCAGAATTATTTTTGAACTAGGCAAGGATGGGTTTTGGCATATTGGTGGGAGATACGATCCAAAGAATTTATGAGAATTTTGTGGGAATTTTGTGGAAGACTGAAATATAGGTTGCTTCACAACCTAGGGCAAACAGGGTAATTCCTTTAATAGAAAAAGGAATATTCCCAATAAATAAATATTGGAGTTGGGCTAAGATGGAAATGACATGGCCTTGGGATAGATTTTAGAATGACAAGCCACTAGAAAGTGGCACAAGGGAAGATTTTCCTAGGTTTCAAGACCACATAGCCACGGAAAAAGAACTCGAAATAAAAATTCGAATAAATCCAAAAGAAAAAGAAAGGGCCGAAAATCGGGGTGTTACGAACCTACCCCCCTTACGATAAATCTCGTCCTCGAGATTTGGTTGCTCAGGGAACAAGGATGAATATTCTGACTTAAGGAAACTGTTTCCAACTCAGGTATCCTTTTTCTTTATGTTCCCTCTAAATTGCATCTGACTGACTGCCTTGCTCTGGGGTGGTTTGCTTCTTCTGACAAGTCTTTCTTCATATGTTCATCCTCACTCTGACTCCAATTTTTTTTATGTCTGTTGGCTTGTCTGATAGTATCATGACTGGAATTTCCATAAGTCCGGGAGTGGTTTCCAATTGACATGACATTTGTCTATCCAGCCTGATAGTAGTCAATGAAGTTGTGTACAAATTCCTCGGCGGGCATGAAACCTTTAATCATTGCCTCGGGTTACTCAAGTAAGTGCATATCCTCCGGGTTCAAAACAATGCTGAGAATCGTAACCGTCCTCTTGGTGGAATCTGACTGCCTGTAGGTAGTTCTAAATCTTGTTGACTTCTTTGTCTCAGATCCGTATCGACGATTCAACTGTCACCTTGATATGAGGTCCTTACAAACAGAGCAGGCCCCTTGGGTGTGTGTTCATGGTGATCAATACGGAATCAGACTATCTTGGGTATCCGTACCATGTTGTTCATGCCACAATTATCATACCTGTATTGCCGGTCTTGCTCCTTCATTGTTGTTTTCTTTTTCTGAATCTTTTGTTGAAAGAGCTTGGCCATAAATATCTTTAATTCTTTGTGCGACCATAGGTGCTGTCAGGTGCGATATTCCGGCAGTCATACCTTGTCCTTATCCTCAGGCAGTGCAGCAATGTTTAACTGGCAAGTTTATCATCTCTCGAGCTTTAACTGTAGGGCAATGATCATCCAAACCAGGTTCACAGTTACTGGCATAGAGCTCACTGTTGTGGTCAGTCCTACATGGCAGTGACAAAGGTTAAATATATCACTTTGTCGGGTGTGAGGAAGCTGGCCTTGACATCCACTGTCAAGATTATTGTCCCAACATTGTCTTTCTTCATAGCTTGTCAGACATTGCATCACACTGAGGTGTATAACTTGCTTTCCTCCTCATACTCACAGATTTGTTGGATTCTCACCATGCTTGCATTATCGTTGGAATGACTTGCATGACCTTGGCAGCATGTTCACAATAAATATGGAAGCATGTGTAGGTGAGCATTTGATTCCTGAGGCAGACACTTGGGTCCTGACTAGCTCGTGTTTTTGACCAACCTGTTGCTGATCTGATTCTTGAGGTGCACTGCCCTCTGACTGCGTAATATCTTGTACCAAAGCCGATAAATGTTTGTAGTGTCGTACTGACGAAGACTGGATAGCTTGTGTAGGAAGCTATCTGAGAGTAGCGTGCTGAGGAAGACTGGATATCTTATGCTCAAAGCTGGTGCCGGGATAGCTTGCTGAAGAAGACTGGGTACCATACCTCAGAAACTTCTCCTCCTGGTTGCTTACTGAGGAAGATTTGGTGACTTATGCCAGAATCTTTCTGTGGTAGCTTACCGAAGAAGACTGGGTATCTTGCACTGGAAGCTATCCACATATCATACTGAGGAAGATTGCAGAGCCTTGTATTATAAGCCTCTCTGGTAGCGTGCGGAGGAAGACTGGGTTGCTTACTGCAGAAGCTTTTCTCTCTGATATGCGGACTGAATGCCATATATACACCTTTGATATTCCTTTGTCTGATAATATACTGTTGGTCTTGCACACCACTTGTCTTCCGGCTGATTTAATCATTACTGATGTGAAGATTGCACCACTGTTGTAAACTTGAAGTTTGTAATCACTCCAGGATACCACCAGATATTCCAGATATAATGCAGTCGGCTGAGAATGCTATACTGTTTAGTTGAGCTTCCAAATATTTTAAATCCTCGCTGATTTTTCGAGTCCGGTGTCAGTTGATGAGCAACTTTCATAAGGGAAAATAAAGTAACACCGAGGGCCCAAAGAAAGAAGCAAAAGAAACGACTGAACAAAAGCACACAAGGCATCAAGATTACATACAAGCAACATCACATTTTACAGCTATTCACCTCACTATGCATGCCTACTTAAGCACACAATTCTCGAGGAAACTCTGGTACTACGATCTAACATGCTATGGCGGTGTGCATGATAGTGGATCAGCGTGTGGGGGGGTGTAAACAGAGCTACACCAAGCGTTGGCTCAGCACCGGTTGCATCTGGACGGGCTCAGAGGTGAGGACGGACTTGGTGATCAAGTAGCCGAACACGGATGTTACGGCCACATCATCATCAAGCGTACAGAAGGGAACCGTACTTGTCCAGAGAATGGGTGATAGGATAGGATAGCGGTGGAAAGCAGGGTCTGCTGGCATTGCCCTTTTCTGGTTACAAAGACCAGTGAGGGTTGCCAAACGGCGGGTTGGATGGCAAGATCCGGGGTAGAAACATGTCTACCACCGAAACGATAGGTATGGCCGAAGAGAAAATATTGGTGCGATACCTGTGCATCAATCCCGCGAGTGATCGACACCACGGGGTACCTTGGCATCATTCCGCTGGGACAGAGATGACACCAAAAACCAACGAGCGAATATGCTAAACAGGAGGGTGCAGGTAGTGGATCAAAACCGATGCCACCTACACTCATAAGATAGGATCGTTAGAGATAGAATAATAAGTCTATATGCATGCTATGCAGCAAACAAATGCAACAATCAAATGCAGCAAACCGAGTAGACTCTAAACTACCGGTTCCTAACGCTCGCACTGACTAGGGCGTCCTACAGCCAGACCTGCTCTGATACCAATCACTGTGGCACCCCGGCTCAGAGAGACCGGAACACCCCGTATTCCAGCCCAGAGATCAAGTCTTCTGGAATACGGCACTGCTTGGCATAGAACAAATCAGCTCTTTATTACAAATACTTGGGGTACAAGGGTTCTGAAGGCACAAAGGTTACAAAGGCACGGCGACACTTCGCCTGCTCAGATAGCTCTATGCTAGCAGCAGAACAACTCGTAGCGGAATAAATTCTACCAGCGGAACGGTGACGGTGATGAACTCCACTCCGCAGGGACTCTGGCTGGGACGCATCCTAGAGCGCAACCTCGGGGTCCTCGACAAACAAGCAATCACGGCATCACCTGCAATCTGGCATGACACGCCAGGTGAGTACTTTGAATGTACTCGCAAGCTCACAGCAACCAAAGCAATCAAGACATACAACAGCATGGCATTTACAGGTTAATCATCAAAGAGGAACACGATACTACTAGAACCTCATGAGAATGGCAACAACATGAGCATGGCATGTACATATAATTCATGATATGAACATGATGATACTAGCACTAGCTTGCAAGGGGGGTCGACATTTAAGGTCTCGTGGACCAACTTACTCTGCTCGGAGGTTATCTCGTAACCGCCATATGTACCAATCTTTCTTACCGTCGTGATCATCACACGATCACCTCATGATCAACCATCATCAAGAATGCCATCATGATCATCTTGTGACCACATAAATATCAACCAACTTCTTTTCCCATCGAACCGGGGTTGTTTATTATTCAGGTTATTATTTCTGTTGACCCACAGTGTGACCTACTACGAACTGTGTCCATGACCGAGGACGCGGCTATCGATAGATTATACACTCTGCAGAGGTTAGTACACTGTACCCACACCACGGAACTCATGGCCTCATGCTCCCATTCAGGTGGACCAACAACATTCCGACAAAACCAGTCTATTGCATGACACTCTCCCGGCCACTCCGACAAACTCCCCTTTGGGCTATGTCCTGGGTTGCCCCGATGCCAACTTGTGACATCCGCCAGCTTTGTGGCCGCCACCGTCGTGGCCAAAACAAACTCGTCCCAAACAGGGACACCCGGGTACAACACAACTCGGGCACTCAAGGCTTATGGCCGCCTACCTGATCAGGGTAGCGCGTGCACATAACCTTCCCTCGTTAGAGGCACCGGCGAGAGGCATGACAATAGACCACATTAGGGCCTCCCCATCCAGGCAAGTGTGGTTCCACTGGTGAGCTCGATTCGGTGGCACCATGACTCAGCCAACAGACTTGTTCAAGTTCGATTAATGTCAGGTATAACTTGAATGGTGATAAGCTGAGTCATAATAAAATGATAATGCATATGAGCATGATATCAACATAAACATGGATGGGCAACATAATCATTTAACAACATAACATCAACAATGAGGAATCATTTAATCTACGGGATGCAAATGAGCATGGCATAATGACGATCATGAATATCACAAGTAGTTTCATATCAAACCGATAACTATTCATATGAGCATATTATTATCACTAGCATTGGAAGTGATTGCAAGAATAAAGCATGATAATAACAATAGCATTAATCATGGAGAAGAATCATATATGCTCAAGAACATAGCATAAGCATGGACATGGATTCACGAGCATATTCGAAGCATTCACAAAATAATTTAATGAGCAAACAATTATTAAATATTCAAGTGGAAACCATGGCTACTGCAATGCCATCATACAAGTGTCTGTTGTGGCTTGCCTGGGGATGGAGGAACCATCGGGGAGAGGTGCGATGAACTCGCGGAAAGAATCGCCGGAAAAGTTTCCCTCTCGGCGGAGCTGTTTTAAGGGCAAGGGCAAAATGGTCATTTTCACAGTGTGACAACCTCATGAAAATGATACCATCGGAACGGGCTCGACGAACTGAGATCGTGGGCTTTGGAATCACCTGAATCGGAGTTACGGTTGTCGAGATACGGCCGTTCGTTCGTTAGGTAGAAAATCAAATAAAAATATTCATTTCTGCTGCTAACGGGCGAACGCCCGCAAAATAAGGGTTTCGGCGGTGGCTGCTGAAAAACAGAAAGCGCCTTTTTGGAAATACGCTTTCAAACGGGGAAAGCGTATTTCCATCCGAAGAAGAAGCTAATTACGCTTTCTTTAACTGAAAACGTATTTTCCTTAAAGCCATCTCCACTTATCCTAGTCAGCAGCCGGGTCCATGCCTGTTAGGCCGACAGGTGGGGCCGCTAGGTGGTGGGGCCCACCTGGCCGCATCGCCGTCTTCAACCTCCCGCTCGCCCGTGGAGCAGAGGAGGGGCTCGGCGCCGGCGCTCGCTCGGCCGACTCCGGCCATCTCCCGAGGCGCTCCAGCCACCGACGCGCTCAGGACAGAGAGCCGCACCCACCTAGGCCAGGCACGGACGCCGAGGAGGGCCGGGTCAAGGGCGGCCTGGGCAGGGCGGATGGCGGCGATGGGGAAGCTCGGCTCGGGGCACGGGAGGAAGAACGGGGCTGCGGGGTGAGCTCGGGTTGGAGGTGGAGGTCTCTGGTGGTGGTAGGGGAAAGAGTAGGGCTCGGGCTCGCCGGAATTTAGGCGAGGCCGAACGGCGGCCAAGTTGGCAATGCGCGAGGTGGAGAGCCTCCCGAGCTCGTTGGAGTTGCTGGGCGGGGTCCTAGGAGGGAGGGAGAGAGGTTGGTGAGGAGAGGAGGGCTCGGGGTGGCCTTATATGGCCGTCGAAATGATGCCCTCTCTCGGGTGCCGACGGGCGCACGGAGATGATGCCCCTGGCACGACCGTGTGCACGCGCGCACGCGCGGAGGGGGGAAGAGGTCTAGGGGGGTTCATGCGGTGCAGAGATGCCGCGGGGAGCAAGAGGACAAAGGCAAGGCGACGACGGCCGCGGGCATCCCGGGACGGCGTGGCTCACCGGAGAGGAAAGAGGAGAGGGGGAGGGGTCCAGAGGGGATGCGTGGACGCAGGGGAGTGAGTGAAATGCTGTAGACATGGTATGGTGTCGAGAGCGCGGCGAATGGACGGCGGCCGAGGGCCCCAAAGTCCAGAGCGCGCTTTCGGCGCGCCAGACCACGTGGTCACCACGTGCATAGGCGCACACGGTGCATTCTGGCTAACCACAAGATGTCTATCATGTAGTCCTTCCTAAGTGGGTCCTACCTGAGGTGATAGATCGAAGAAAGCCACTGTGGGTTGATGGGAATGATCGACTGAAGTTTTCTGTTGCAAACTTAGGCACAAAATAGTGATCAAATGGGATGGGGTAAGAGCTAACCAGGATGTCTTAGGGGTTTAGGGTAGGAAGGACTATGATCCTGTGGATTTTGAAATGATTTGGACCAGTATTTAACATAGTTGCTTTACAACTGCCAAATCTGGTCCAGAAGCTAGATCAGGAAGTAGCACTCACAAGGTTGCTTGGATTGATCTGAAAAATTGTGGATTATGATCATTGCGGCATATGAAGGTACCATAAAAATTTCATCCCATTTGGATAAGTAAAAATGGTACTTCCTTCACAATGATCCACACTGGACAGAAACTTGGGGGAATTTTGTGGAGAAAATGACTTGGCAAAATGATGTGAATTTTGGCATGCTCAAATTATATAGGGATATTTAGGTCCTGGATTAATTTCATAATTTTTGAAGCACTATAAACTCTAGTTGCTTCACAAACTGAAATTGTGACCAGAAACCAAGATTTGAAGGTGTGCTCACATAATTTCTTGGATGGAGATGAAATTTGGTGGAGAGTCATTATTTGATAATATAAATGATCTACCAAAATTTCAAATCATTTGGATAAGCCTAGCTAGTACTTCCTTCACAAAGCTTCTCTCTGGACAGAAACTTTGGAAATTTTCTGAGGAAGATTTACTAGGCAAATGAAGTTGAATTTTGGCATGTCGCAATGATTTGGATGTGAAAGAGAGCCCAAAAATTTTAAGGGCAATCAAGAAAAGATAAATAGCACTTCCTTCACAAAGTGTCATTCTGGTCAGAATGGAAAATGAATATTCCAGAATTATTTTTGAACTAGGCAAGGATGAGTTTTGGCATATTGGTGGGAGATACGATCCAAAGAATTTATGAGAATTTTGTGGGAATTTTGTGGAAGACAGGAATATAGGTTGCTTCACAACCTAGGGCAAACAGGGTAATTCCTTTAATAGAAAAAGGAATATTTCCAATAAATAAATATTGGAGTTGGGCTAAGATGGAAATGACATGGCCTTGGGATAGATTTGAGAATGACAAGCCACTAGGAAGTGGCAGGAGAGAAGATTTTCCCAGGTTTCAAGACCACATAGCCACAGAAAAAGAACTCGAAATAAAAATTCGAATAAATCCAAAAGAAAAAGAAAGGGCCGAAAATCAGGGTGTTACAATGAAGAAAAGAGATTACTAAAAACTCTGAGGAAGCACCGAGCTGCTATTGGATATACTCTTGATGATCTTAAAGGCATTAGTCCCACTCTATGTCAGCACAAAATTAATATGGAGCCTGATGCTAAACCAGTTGTCGACCACCAACGACGATTAAATCCTAAAATGAAGGAGGTGGTAAGAACTGAAATTTGAAAGCTTCTGGAAGCAGGTATAATCTATCCCATAGCTGATAGTAGATGGGTAAGTCCCGTTCATTGTGCCCCTAAGAAAGGAGGTATTACCGTTGTTCCTAATGATAAAAATGAACTCATTCCGCAAAGAATTGTAACTGGTTATAGGATGGTAATTGATTTTAGAAAATTAAACAAAGCCGCTAGAAAAGATCATTACCCCTTATCTTTCATTGATCAAATGTTAGAAAGATTGTCTAAGCATACACACTTTTGTTTCCTAGATGGTTTTTCTGGTTTCTCTCAAATACCTGTATCACCTGAAGACCAAGAGAAAACCACCTTTACTTGTCCTTTTGGAACTTATGCTTATAGACATATGCCTTTTGGTTTATGCAATGCACCTGCTACCTTTCAAAGATGTATGACTGCTATATTCTCTGACTTTTGTGAAAAGATTGTTGAGGTTTTCATGGATAATTTTTCCGTTTACGGAACTTCTTTTGATGATTGCTTAAGCAACCTTGATCGAGTTTTGCAGAGATGTGAACATATTAATCTTGTCTTGAATTGGGAGAAGTGCCACTTTATGGTGAATGAAGGTATTGTCTTGGGGCATAAAATTTCTGAAAGAGGTATTGAAGTTGATAAAGCTAAGGTTTATGCTATTGAGAAAATGCCATGTCCTAAAGATATTAAAGGTATAAGAAGTTTCCTAGGTCATGCTGGTTTCTATAGAAGGTTTATAAAAGACTTCTCTAAAATTTCTAGACCTCTTACCAATCTCTTGCAAAAAGATGTTCCATTTGTTTTTGATGATGATTGTGTAGAAACCTTTGAAACACTTAAGAAAGCCTTAAACACTGCACTTACTGTTCAACCACCTGATTGGAACTTGCCTTTTGAAATTATGTGTGATGCTAGTGATTATGCTGTTGGTGCTGTTCTAGGACAGAGAGTTGATAAGAAATTAAATGTTATCCATTATGCTAGTAAAACTCTAGACAGTGCCCAAAGAAATTATGCTACTACTGAGAAAGAATTTCTAGCAGTTGTGTTTGCATGCGATAAATTCAGATCTTACATAGTTGATTCTAAAGTAACTGTTCACACTGATCATGCTGCTATTAAATACCTTATGGAAAAGAAAGATGCTAAACCTAGACTCATTAGGTGAGTTTTATTGCTACAAGAATTTGACTTGCATATTACTGATAGGAAGGGAGCTGAGAATCCCGTAGCAGATAATTTGTCTACAATGGAAAATGTTCTTGATGACCCACTTCCTATTAATGATAATTTTCCTGATGAACAATTAGCTGTCATAAATGTTTCTCGTGATACTCCTTGGTATGCAGACTATGCTAATTATATTGTTGCTAAATTTATACCACCTAGTTTCACATACCAACAAAAGAAAAAGTTCTTCTTTGATTTAAGACATTACTTCTAGGATGACCCACATCTTTATAAAGAAGGAGTAGATGGTATTATTAGACGTTGTATACCTGAGCATGAACAGGAACAAATCCTACGGAAGTGTCATTCCGAGGCTTATGGAGGACACCATGCGGGAGACAGAACTGCACATAAGGTACTACAATCTGGTTTTTATTGGCCTACTCTTTTCTAGGATGCTCGTAAGTTTGTCTTATCTTGTGATGAATGTCAAAGAATTGGTAATATTAGTAGACGTCAGGAAATGCCTATGAATTATTCACTTGTCATTGAACCATTTGATGTTTGGGGATTCGATTACATGGGACCTTTTCCTAAATCCAATGGGTATACTCATATTTTAGTTGTTGTTGATTACGTTACTAAGTGGGTAGAAGCTATTCCAACTAGTAGTGCTGATCATAACACTTCTATTAAAATGCTTAAAGAAGTTATTTTCCCGAGGTTCGAAGTCCCTAGATATTTAATGACTGATTGTGATTCACATTTTATTCATGGTGCATTCCGTAAACTTCTTGCTAAATATGATGTCAACCATAGAATTGCATCTCCCTATCACCCTCAATCTAGTGGTCAAGTTGAATTGAGCAATACAGAAATAAAATTAATTTTGCAAAAGGCCGTCAATAGATCTAGAAAGAATTGGTCTAAGAAACTTGATGATGCATTATGGGCTTATAGAACAGCTTATAAAAATCCTATGGGTATGTCTCCTTATAAAATGGTCTATGGAAAAGCATGTCATTTACCTCTTGAGTTAGAACATAAAGCATATTGGGCAATTAAAGAACTCAATTATGATTTTAAACTTGCCGGTGAAAAGAGGTTATTTGATATTAGCTCACTAGATGAATGGAGAACCCAAGCCTATGAAAATGCCAAATTGTTTAAGGAAAAAGTTAAAAGATGGCATGATAAAAGAATTCAAAAACAGGAATTCAAAGTGGGTGAATATGTTCTATTGTACAATTCTTGTTTGAGATTCTTTGCAGGAAAACTTCTCTCTAAATGGGAAGGACCGTATATCATCGAAGAAGTTTATCGCTCTGGAGCCATCAAAATAAACAATTCCGAAGGCACTAATCCGAGAGTGGTGAATGGGCAAAGAATTAAGCACTATATTCCAGGTACTCCCATTAATCTTGAAAGTAATATTATTGAAACAATGACACCGGAGGAATACATAAGAGAGACCTTCCAGAACACTCCAGAACCCTGAAAAGGAAGAGGTATGTGATACGGTAAGTAAACCGACTCCAAAAATTCCATAAAAATACTTTCTGTCAGTTTTGGAATATTAGAAAAAATACAAAAAGAAGAAACAGCCATGGGGACCCACGAGGTGCACACGAGGCACCAAGGCGTGCCACCCCCCCAGGCGCGCCCTGGTGGCTCGTGGGCCCCTCGTGAGCCTTCCCGACTCCATTTTCTTCTGGATTATTTGTTTTGCAAGATAAAAATTCTTTATATATACTCCCAGACGTTTTTACCACCGTATCGCATAAATCTCCTCTATTCTTGTTTCGTGCTATTTTTCTGACAGATCCGAAAGTATGTCATCTCAAGACTCAGATGGAGAGAGCTTCGTATCAAACTACGTTTCGAATCCAAGGATCTATGGGGATATAGACCCCTATGGATGGTTCGCGAAGGAGGAGCGAGATGCCAACATGAAGGGAATGGAAGACGCGAGCTCGGATGAAGAAGATGCCCCTCTACCTCAACCGGGGGATATGCATGTGTAGTTCAAGAAGTCGAGCCTCCCAAACACAGTACACAAATCTAAGATCCAATTTATCCCTTTCCGTCTTCTATAGGAAAACAAGAATGCATTGTGTGAGAAGATAGTGGAGATTGAGCAAGAAATTCGCAACTCGAAGGAAGAAAACTATGTTCTGAAGCGGAAACTGAAGGACAAGCCCACCACTTCATCATCACCACCATCACCAAAGAAAGAAACTTGAGCACATGGGTATGGGCACTCCCCTTGGCTTATGCCAAGCTTGGGGGAGGTGCCCCGTTATCGTATCACCATCACTTTTGTTATCTTTACCTACTTTTAGTTCGATCCTTAGTTATTTCGTGATCTAGTTGAATAAAAGTTTAGTATGATCTATTTTTGAGTGCTAGTTTCGTGATCTATCTATCTATGTAATTGAGTTGAGAGTTATATAATAAAGAGTAGTTTGAGTTTTTGCTTCTTTACTTTTATGTTTCAATCCTAGCAATGAAAATAATGAAAAAGATCATATGCTAATCTTATGGAAAGTAATGTCATTACATAAAGAAAAGTATAAGTGGTAAAATTTATTGGAAGTTAACAAGCATAGCACTGGTCAATGATGCAATTCATCAAAAAATTAATAGGGAAGAGAGGATTCACATGCAAATACACTATCTTGGACATGTTTTATGGTTGTGAGCCCCCATTAAGTATTTTATGTCAAATTGTTGACGTTGGACAAGGAAGACAACATGATGAATTATGTTTGTTTATATTCACATAGAAGCTATATTGTCATAGATCCTCCAACATGTGGTGCTTGCCCAATATCTTTGCTAGCCAAAAATCCGCACCAAGTAGAGATACTACTTGTGCATCCAAAACCCTTAAACCCAGTTTCATGTCATGAGAGTCCACTATATCTACCTATGGATTGAATAAGATCCTTCAAGTAAGTTGTCATCGGTGCAAAAAGCAATAAAAATTGCCTCTAAATGTGTATGAACTTTTATTGTAAGGGAAAATAAGCTTTGTACGAACTTGTGATGGTAAAGAAATAAAAGCGACGGACTGCATAATAAAGGTTGCTATCACAAGGGGCAATATAAAGTGACGTTCCTTTGCATTAAGAGCTTGTGCATCCAATAACAAAAAGCGCATGAAAACCTCTGCTTCCCTCTGCGAAGGGCCTATCTTTTACTTTTATGTATTTACTTTTTATGTAAGAGTCAATAGTGTTCTCTTCTATTCCTTTTTATTTTTCTCTTTTGCAAGCATCATGTGGTGGAGAAGATCTAGGCACATATATCCAGTTGGATATGAGTGATCATGAGTTATTATTGTTGACATTACCCTTGAGGTGAATAAGTTGGGCGGCGAAATTATAAGCCCCTATCTTTCTATGTGTCTGGCTGAAACTTTTTGCTCCATATATATGTTGTGAGTGTTAGCAATCATAGAAGACTAAATGATGGTTGACTATGTGGACTTGCTAAAAAGCTCCTACATGAGACCCTTCCTGAAAATATGATGAATTGCAATTGCATTGTTGACTGAGAACATAGTTTATTAGTTTTCAAGAAAGTTTATGCCTTATACTTCGTTATTGTGATGAATTGTTACTTGCTCATGAGAAGTTATATGATAAGGAATATTGTTGTTATAATAATGATCATGATGCTACCATGTCCGTATTTTGTTTTTATCGACACCTCTCTCTCTAAACATGTGGACATGATTATCGATATCGGCTTTCACTTGAGGACAAGCGAGGTCTAAGCTTGGGGGAGTTGATACGCCCATTTTGCATCATGTTTTACTACTGTTATTTATAGTGTTTTTAATCAATATAATACTTTGTGGAGCAATTCTAATGCCTTTTCTCTCTTAATATGCAAGATTTACATAAGGAGGGAGATTGCCGGCAGCTGGAATTCTGGACCTGAAAAAGCTATGTCAAAGATACCTATTCTGCACATCTCCAATTGAGCTGAAATTTCACGGAGATTTATTTTGGAATAAATAAAAAATACTGGAAGAAAGAAGTACCAGAGGGGGCCACCCAGGTGCCCACGAGGCACCAGGGCGCGCCACCCCCCCCCCCCAGGCGCCCTGGTGGCTTGTGGGGCCCCTGGCCAGTCTTCGGTGCCCATTTTCTGGTATATGAGCCCATTTTCCCTAGAAAAAATAAGGAGAAGACTTTTGGGACGGGGCGCCGCCGTCTCGAGGCGAAACTTGGGCAAGAGCACTTTTGCTCTCCGGTGGAGCGATTCCGCCGGGGATACTTCCCTCCGGGAGGGGGAAATCGGAGCCATCATCATCACCAACGATCCTCTCATCGTGGGAGGACCAATCTTCATCAACATCTTCATCAGCACCATCTCATCTCAAACCCTAGTTCATTGCTTGTATTCAATCTTTGTCTCAAAATCTCAGATTGGTACATGTGGGTTGCTAGTAGTGTTGATTACATCTTGTAGTTGATGCTAGTTGGTTTATTTGGTGGAAGATTATATGTTCAGATCCATTATGCTATTTAAAACCCCTCTGATCTTGAACATGAATATGCTTTGTGAGTAGTTACTTTTGTTCTTGAGGGCATGAGAGAAGTCTTGTCATAAGTAATCATGTGAATTTGGTATTCGTTCGTTATTTTGATGATATGTATGTTGTTGATTCTCTTATTGGTGTCATGTGAACGTCGACTACATGACACTTCACCATCTTTGGGCCTAAGGGAATGCATTGTGCAGTAGTAATTAGATAATGGGTTGCTAGAGTGACAGAACCTTAAACCCTAGTTTATGCGCTATTCCGTAAGGGGCTGATTTGGATCCATATGTTTAAGGCTATGGTTAGATTTATCTTAATTCTTCTTTCGTACTTGCGGATGCTTGCGAGAGGGGTTAATCATAAGTGGGAGGTTTGTTCAAGTAAGAACAGCACCCAAGCACCGGTCCACCCACATATCAAATTATCAAAGTAGCGAACGCGAATCAAACAAACATGATGAAAGTGACAAGATGAAATTCCCATGTGTCCTCGAGAACGCTTTGCTTATTATAAGAGATCATTCCGGCTTGTCCTTTGCTACAAAAAGGATTGGGCCACCTTGCTGCACTCTTTGTTACTATTGCTACTTGTCACTTGTTACAAACTATATTGCTATCAAACTACTCGTTACCGATAATTTCAGTGCTTGCAGAAAATACCTTGCTGAAAATCGCTTGTCATTTCCTTCTGCTCCTCGTTGGGTTCGACATTCTTACTTATTGAAAGGACTACGATTGATCCCCTATACTTGTGGGTCATCACCTACATGAGACCCTTCCTGAAAATATGATGAATTGCAATTGCATCGTTGACTGAGAACATAGCTTGTTAGTTTTCAAGAAAGTTTATGCCTTATACTTCGTTGTTGTGATGAATTATTACTTGCTCATGAGAAGTTTTATGATAATGAATATTGTTGTTATAATAATGATCATGATGCTACTATGTCCGTATTTTGTTTTTATCGACACCTCTCTCTCTAAACATGTGGACATGATTATCGATATCGGCTTTCCCTTGAGGACAAGCGAGTTCTAAGCTTGGGGGAGTTGATACGTCCATTTTGCATCATGTTTTCCTACTGTTATTTATATTGTTTTTAATCAATATAACACTTTGTGAAGCAATTCTAATGCCTTTTCTCTCTTAATATGCAAGATTTACATAAGGAGGGAGATTGCCGGCTGCTGGAATTCTGGACCTGAAAAAGCTATGTCAAAGATACCTATTCTGCACATCTCCAAATGAGCTGAAATTTCACGGAGATTTATTTTGGAATAAATAAAAAATACTGGAGAAAATAAGTACCAGAGGGGGCCACCCAGGTGCCCACGAGGCACCAGGGCGCGCCACCACCCCCCCCCCTCCCCGACGCGCCCTGGTGGCTTGTGGGGCCCCTGGTCAGCCTCCGGTGCCCATTTTCTGGTATATAAGCCCATTTGCCCTAGAAAAAATAAGGAGAAGACTTTTGGGACGGAGCGCCGCCGTCTCGAGGCAGAACTTGGGCAGGAGCACTTTTGCTCTCCGGCGGAGCGATTCCGCCGGGGATACTTCCCTCCGGGAGGGGGAAATCAAAGCCATCGACATCACTAACGATCCTCTCATCGTGGGAGGACCAATCTTCATCAACATCATCACCAGCACCATCTCATCTCAAACCCTAGTTCATCTCTTGTATTCAATCTTTGTCTCAAAACCTCAGATTGGTACCTGTGGGTTGCTAGTAGTGTTGATTACTTCTTGTAGTTGATGCTAGTTGGTTTATTTGGTGGAAGATTATATGTTCAGATCCATTATGCTATTCAATACCCCTCTGATCTTGAACATGAACATGATTTGTGAGTAGTTACTTTTGTTCTTGAGGACATGGGAGAAGTCTTGTCATAAGTAATCATGTGAATTTGGTATTCTTTCGATATTTTGATTATATGTATGTTGTTGATTCTCTTAGTGGTGTCATGTGAACGTCGACTACATGACACTTCACCATCTTTGGGCCTAAGGGAATTCATTGTGGAGTAGTAATTAGATGATGGGTTGATAGAGTGACAGAAGCTTAAACCCTAGTTTATGCGCTATTCCGTAAGGGGCTGATTTGGATCCATATGTTTAATGCTATGGTTAGATTTATCTTAATTCTTCTTTTGTAGTTGCGGATGCTTGCGAGAGGGGTTAATCATAAGTGGGAGGCTTGTTCAAGTAAGGACAGCACCCAAGCACCGGTCCACCCACATATCAAATTATCAAAGTAGCGAACGCGAATCAAACAAACATGATGAAAGTGACTAGATGAAATTCCCATGTGTCCTCGAGAACGTTTAGCTTATTATAAGAGATTGTTCCGGCCTGTCCTTTGCAACAAAAGGATTGGGCTACCTTGCTGCACCTTAGTTACTATTGCTACTTGTCACTTGTTACAAATTATCTTGCTATCAAACTACTCGTTACCGATAATTTCAGTGCTTGCAGAAAATACCTTGCTGAAAACCGCTTGTCATTTCCTTCTGCTCCTCGTTGGGTTCGACACTCTTACTTATCGAAAGGACTACGATTGATCCCCTATACTTGTGGGTCATCACACGTGCATATGAGTTTTCCACTGAATCGCATATTCCAGGATCATAGCAGTTATAGCATAGAATATAAATACTTAATTCTGAATATGGAAATATAATAATACAAATATTATTGCCTCTAGGGCATATTTCCAACAAGTGGATCCGCTAACATTGACTTACTAATTATACTTAATACTAATTGTACGATCCTGAATTCTATATTACGTAACGTGGTACTTGATGTCAATGTGTATGGCAACACAATTTGACTTGTTGTTACTCGAATAGATCACTGCGGGTTGATTATAGCATCAAAGATTGAGTAGCTTAGATATGATGTCAATCACTCTTAAACCTAGGTTAAAGTTATTCAGCCATACTATCTCCCCGCGGGTAGCCTCATAGCATGACACAAACTCAGCATGCATTGTCGATGATGAAGTGACTCTTCTTGTGGAGCTTTTCCATGATATAGCTCCTCCCGCGAGGGTGAAGCTGTAACCCAATGTGATTTTCCTAGTATCAACATGCCCCGCAAAGTCAGCATCTGAATAACCCACCACCCCGCAAAATCTGATTTTTTTTTCTTTGCAACAAAGAGGCTCAAATGCACTAGGTGCATGCAAAGATTTGTGGTGAAATAACCTTCGAGGAGCTCTCGAAAAAAAAATCAGGTCTCCGAGAAACTTTGTAAAATAACATTGTTCGAAGCCAATTGTATTTGAACTTGTTTTAGTATTTTTTGAATTTACTGTTTATCGGATGCAGATTAGGCTATGCCTAGATGTGAATTACCGTATATAAATAGCTCTCCTCCTTTGAGGATTTGAAGACAAACTATAGGTAATATCACTGATAATAATATAGACGATTGAAACAAGACAGTGCAGAACCTATTGACGGAGTCGACTCTAGCGAACCTCGGGTAGGGGGTCCCAAGCTAGTAACCAAGATACGATGGTAACAGTAGACGCAAGGTTTACCCAGGTTTGGGCTCTCTCGAAGAGATAATACTCTACGTCCTGCTTTGCTTGTATTGATTTCGGATAGAGTACAAAGTACAGGTTTGTCTTCCACGAGATTGTCTCTGTCTTCTACGTGCCCTACCTCCTGGTTTATATAGATACCATTGGGGGGTTACAGATATGTCAGCTACATATATGGTAGACCGTGTTGTCGTCGACATCTAAATCTTTGGAGTGTGCGCCAAGTCTTCAGGAACCTTTCTTGTATACACCATGGCCTTTTGGATACAACTCATCAATGAATCATGATGGGATCCTTGGCCCGGCCCAGCTGTCGGAAGACGATGTGGTGAGTACCCCTGCTCCAGTACACCATCAGTAGCCCCTGAACCGGTCTTCAAGTCAGGCATGTTCCTCGTTTCTTTAGAACTGCTCTTTGCCCTCAGCCATCGGTCTTGAAAGCTAGTTCAACAAATCTTCGCATCTTTGATCTCGAGGATCACCGAGGTGTATCCGAAGAGTTCACTCGTTGGGCATCCGAGGAGCTCCTTCCAGGTTCCGTTAGCCTTTATCAGACGCTTTATTATTTTCACGCCGCACCTCGGGTAAAAGTTTTCCCGCGCGGCGGTGCCTTAGCCTCGAAGTGTTCCCGCGCTAAGATTAAACTAATGGACGGGCCGTGCTCTGACAACCCTGACCGTCTCTTATCCGTCTTCCCACGCAACAGTGGTGTGCTGCAATTTCGGCGGTCATCGTAATGTATGTGCATGGGTCAAGGCCCCACTACTGGCATGTCTCGTCAGTAAAGGGAGATCATGCCTCGATATATGTGGTAATTTAATCAACCAACCCCTCAATTCTCGTGCATTATTAACACACGAAGTCTAGGGAACTGGCGGAATTACTACCATACGACATGTCTTCCCCCGCGACCGCTTCGTGTTCCAATCTACCAATAAAAGGCTAGGGGCGAGAGAGAGAGAGAGAGAGAGAAAGAGAGAGAGAAACAGGTTTACATTCTCAATCTTCCAAGCCCTCATCTTCTTTCTTGAGCTTGAGCTGGAAAAAACTCCGTCGTTCCCCTTTAGGTCTGGGAGGGCAAAGTTGATGTTTTTTTGCACGGACTGCCGGACTAGAATTTTTGTGATCGGACGAATGTAAAAACTTATGAATATCCACAGTAGTTGCTTAGCTCCTGGGTGCTAACGACAACCAACTCACTCCATCCTATTAGTTGTCTAATAAATGGTAATTAGATACATGGCCCTTTTAAATACCATGACAGCAAAATGAAAGCAGTATTTTGAGTTTTTTCTTGGCATGTATTTTCTCTTTGTTGGTAATTACTTTGTATATACACACACTTTGATCCATGAAACAAAGTTATTGAAACATACCCTGGTCACTTTCGTGTAAATAGAATGGTAGTTACGCACCGCAGACTTGATAACTTAAGTACAACCACTGCGGTAACTTTGACCCGGAGAAAAACTTGTTGACACATACCCCGCTAACTTCGACGTAAATAGCACGGTAATATATGCATAGCGGTCCAGATAACTTAGGTACAAACACCACGGTAACTTTGACCCGGGGAAAAGAAGTTGTTCGAAAAATATAGTCCAGTCACTTCTGTGTAAATAGCATGGTAATATACACACCTCCGACCTGATAACTTACGTACAAACACCATAGTAACTTTGAATCGGGGGAAAGAGATATTAAAAACATCCCCCGGTTAGTTCTGTGTAAATATCATGGTAATTTACGCATCGTAGAGTTGATAACTCATGTACAAACACCGTGGTAACTTTTTAACCCGGGGAAAAAATTGTTGAAAACATGCCCGTAACTTCTGTGTAAATACCATGGTAATATATGAACTTCAGACTTGATAACTTATGCACAAACACCATGATAAAATTTGATGGGGCAAAAAAATTGTTCAAAACATATCGATGATAAATTCTGTATAAATAGCATGGTAACATACGCACAAATAGAGATGATAACTCACGCACAAACACCGCAATAACTTTGACCCGGGGGGGTTGTTTGAAAACATACCCCTATAACTTCTGTGTAAATAATATGGTACTATACGTACCATATATCTAATAACTTACGCATAAACACTGCGCTAACTTTGACCCAGGGAAGGGAGGAAGTTGTTTGAAAACACAACTCCCTCCTGATAACTTCCGTGTAAATAGCATGATAATATACGCACCATAGGCGTGGTAACTCCTGCACAAACACCTTGGTAACTTTGTCCCCTAAAAAAGTTGTTGAACATTATGATAACTTATGTACCACAGACGTGATAACTTACGTAGCACAAGCGTGGTAACTTTACCGGAACAAAAAGTTGTCGGAACATATCAACATGGGATCTAGTTTCGAAGGTCTCGTCGCAATGCATTTTTTTATCTGAAAACGGGTTTTCAATCTGACCGACGGTTTGAGCTACAAAGTATTTCGAAGTTTCGAAATGGGGAGAATCTATAATGATATCAGTTTTTTTCGTTATCTAGTGCATACATGCATGTGCATGTGAGGAAAAGTTTGGACGGACCATTTTTATTCCTCGGTAATTTCTGTGTAAACATCATGATAACTTATGTACCATATGTATGATAACTTACATGGCACATGCATGGTAACTTTTTAACCGAAAAAAGTCGTCAAAACATATCAACATGGGATATAGTTTTGAAGGTCTCGTCACGACTTTTTTATATGAAAGCGGTTTTTGAATTGGAGTGACGGTTTGAGCTGCAAAACATTTAGAATATTCGAATTCGGTGGAATATCTGCTGACATCAACATTTTTGTTTTATATGCATGCTTGCAGCAATTAGGGGAAAGACTCGTCAACTCTCCTTGGTGCATGCAACTTTTTTATGGAGAAAAAAAATACACATGCGCGCATGGAGGGAGGTTCGTTCATATCTGTTACTAACCACCGAACAGTTGGAAGTTAGTCCAGTCCAAACAAGAAAGCTAAAATGAAAAACCCGTGCGAGGGACTCGTGCGCTGGGACCTGCGTGGCCTCTCCCTCTCTCATTTTCTTAGGGGAAAACCTCTTCCTCTCTCATTTTTAGGGGAAAACCCCTTCCTCTCTCATAGTGCGACCAACCAAGCACGCAAAATTGATCATGATAGCTTCTTGGTATATTTGGTGGCAATGCCGCCAATATGTGCAAGGCCAAACAATTCAGGCATCTGACAGAACAACAGTTTATATCAAAGTACTGGTGATGAATTATACTAGAGCATATACAACAAATCAGCCTATGAGGAAGCAAGATCAGATATGGAAGAAGCCGGGTAGTGATGTTATTGCAATTAATGTAGATGCAGCGTTTCAATATGAAACACTTTTGGGTGCAACAGACGTGATTACTTGAGACGGAAAAGGTAACTTTATAGCTGCAGCTAATTGGTTTCTTTATACATAATAACTATGTTGATGCGGCAGAGATAATAACAATCAGAAATGAATTATACTTAGCAGGACGAACGGGTGTAATAAGTTGATGATAGAATCTGACAACAGTTTTGAAGTGGAGGCAGTTCAGCAGGGAGCCGACCATGTGGGTTCTGCCATGGCTATAGTGCTCGAATGCAAGGAGCTAGCCCTGGATTTTGCAAAGATATCATATGTTGTTGGCGAAGAATTCTTTTAGCAGAAAATGTTTTGCGTTCTGGGACTTCATGATCCATGATTTTATTTCTCACACTTTTGTAAATGACCTATCTAAAGTCTTTGTGCTCTAAAAAAAACCAAGCACGCAGAGATGAAGACCGAGAAATGCAGAATGAGAGGTTCCGCTTGCTCCAAAGACCTCGTCAACCCACCTCAAAAAGAAGAAAAGACCTCGTCAACCATTCTACTCTTCTGGCTACTGTTGTGCCCACAACTGGATAGCGATGTGAGGCTACTGTTCTGCCCACAACTGCAGAGCGGAGCGGAGATGGAACTGGAAGGCTACGCCTTCACTGCCGGCGAGGGCTAGGATCTTCGTCTCCGCCCAAGCTCACCCCCCTTCCACCCCTCCCACACCCCACACCCCACACCCGGCGGCGCGCGCGGCGACGGTGCCCCTCGCTCGCCGTGGACTGCCGGCGACGACGACGATGTAAGGCAGCCAACCAAGTACTGGAGTATGATTTATTCTCTGTATATATGCATGAGGTTGAGACTTAATTAAGCATTGCCATCATGAGGACATGGGTTTGAAATTGTTTGATTTGATCTGATGTCTGCTTGCTTCCTCTGACAAACTGTCGAGATGTCAAGTGTGGTGCTGCTGCCCAGATATCAGATATATTCTCATTCTGGTTGTGCCTAGCAGAGTAGCAGTCAAATTACAAGACATTTGCACGATTTATGGTCCTTGCAACTTCTTATTAGTTATGCATACTCGCCATTAATTACGGCAATTACTACCACCCAATTGATTTCCCCCAATTGCCACCCTTCATTGTTTCTGACAAATATCTGGAATCAATCTGTAGTGTAGATGTTGATAATGCCTGTTCATGGTGACATACTTAGCATATGCTCTTTCATACTCCCTCCGTCCCAAAAAGCTTGTCTTAGATTTGTCTTAGATACGGATGTACCGTCCCAAAAAGCTTGTCTTAGATTTGTCTAGATACGGATGTACCTAGACACGTTTTAGTGTTATTACATACATCCGTATCTAGATAAATGTAAGACAAGCTTTTTGGGACGGAGGTAATAGAAGATACGATACCACACAAATTTTAAGCCTTCTAGAGTCAGCATTCTGTTACGTGAGGAAATCCTGATGTGGACATCGTTGACGATGTTTCTTAGTTACGAACAACCTTGGGGCAAATCATCAAACCCCATGTAAAGTGGGGCAAATGATCCAATCCCCCGGAAATTATATGTTGACGTTTCCTAACGATTCCCATGGAACCAAGTTACCTGGAACTGCCACCTTAGCCAACTCTCTGAAAGTAGAACATGTCAAATAAATTCCTTCTGTCTTGCCTCAAATTTCGATCTTTGGGGCATTTCTTGAACCTGGGATGTCACTATACGGCAGAACATGTATGTTCAGTTATTTGGTCGAGTGTCACTTGTTCTTATCTGTCAATAACACTAAATTTGCCGCAGTTGATGGCAAGCTTAGTGGACTAACAGTGTAACTAATACATCACTTATTCATTTTGCAGTGGCCATTCTAATGATATCTTGGAAGGCCACCACCAAAGACATTAGCAATTCTCAGAAATAATGTCAGAGATTGTAATTCTTCTAGCCATTAAAAAGATCGGAATCGCCTTGGCAAGTAGAGCGGCAAACCAGGCCAACGTGCAGTTTGGAAAATACAAAACACAACTACAAGAGCTACATGGCAGTATGGGCCGTGTTGCGAGGGAGCTTCGCATAATGCATGATGTGCTCTGTCACATGGATATTCGAAACCGCAACAATCAAATATATGATGACTGGTTGGAGGAGGTACAGAAAGTGGCACATGTGATGGAGGACATGGTGGATGAGTACTTATATCTAGTTGGTCGGGAACATGATATGGGGTCTTGTTTTTACCTGAAAAAGGGCTTCAGAAAATCCAGATCTCTGCTTTCTATGAACCAGTTAGCTTTCAAGGTGAAGGAAATAGAGAAAGACCTTAGCCACCTATCAGAGACAAACAAACGTTGGGTTCCCATGAAAAATAGCGGGGCTACCAGCAGCTGTGATTACATTGTCAAGAGGGGCCAAGATCTAGCAAATATTTCACGTTCCCTTGATGAAGAAGATCTTGTGGGGGTGGATGAAAACAGAGAAAAACTTGAGCAGTGGTTGGCAGGTGATGATTTGGAACGCTCGGTCATAGCGCTGCTTGGAATGGGAGGGCTTGGTAAAACAACTTTAGCAGCAAATGTCTACAGGAATGAGAGAAAGAAATTCCAGTGCCATGCCTGGGTCTCCATCTCTCAAACTTATTCTAAAGAAGATGTCTTGAGGAATATATGCAAGGAACTTTTCAAAGATAATGTCAGTGTTCTATCTAAATCTGCAGCTATGGACATCACATGCCTTGAAGCGACACTGAAGAGTTTTCTGGAGCAACGAAAGTACTTGATCATATTGGACGATGTTTGGACTCCAGAAACATTTGATGATTTGTCTTGGATGCTTATTCATAATGATAAGGAAAGTAGACTGATAATCACAACAAGGGAAGGCGATGTTGCTGCACTTGCCTCTCCAGGACATATCTTAACACTAGAAGCTTTACCAGAAGATAAGGCATGGGATCTCTTTTGTAAAAAAACATTTCCAAAAGAAACAAATCATGATTGTCATGCGGAGTTAAAGCCTTTGTCCAGGGAAATAGTTAGCAGGTGTAAAGGCTTGCCTCTTGCTATTGTGTCAGTTGGTAGCCTCTTGCGTGTGCGTGAGAAAACTGTGGAAGAATGGAGAAGAATAAATAACCAACTGAGCTGGGAGATAATTAATAATTCGAGGCTCGACCACATAAGGAATGTTTTGCATCTGAGCTTCATCTACTTTCCAACACACTTGAAAAGTTGTTTTTTGTACTGCAGCTTATTTCCAGAAGGCTATCTTCTCAAAAGGAAACAACTTGTAAGGTTATGGATAGCAGAGGGGTTCATCGAGGGGAGGGGTGAAAGCACATTAGAAGAAGTAGCAGAAGGCTATCTGAAGGAGTTGGTTGATAGAAACATGCTACAACTTGTCGAGATGAACTCATTTGGTAGGATAAAAGAATTCAAAATGCATGATATATTACGTGAACTGGCAGTTGATTTGTGCCAGAAGAACTGTTTTGGTGTTTCACAAGAGGCTAAATGTGAGGGGTCTCTTGAGATGGATGGACGCCGATTGATACTTGACAAAATAAACAATGATGTTCAACAGTCATTTTCTGGTTTACACAAACTTCGAACTGTGATTACATCAGGCGATAGTAAGTCACCATTCACTCTACTACCTCTGCTATGCAAGGAGTCAAGATATATGACAGTGCTAGAATTAAGTGGTATACCCATCAAGAAGATTCCAGATGCTATTGGAGATCTTTTTAATCTCCGCCATTTGGGTTTGCGTAACTCAAAGGTGAAAATGCTCCCGAGGTCTGTTGAGAAGCTTTCAAATTTGTTGACACTAGACCTTTGTAAATCTGACATACATGAGTTGCCTAGTGGGATTGTGAAACTTAAGAAGCTCAGGCACTTATTTGTTGAGAAAATAATGGATCCAGATTGGAGAAACATTAATCATCTCAGTGGTATGTGTATGCCCAATGGACTCGGGAATCTAACAAACCTGCAAACGCTACAAGCATTGGAAGCACAGGATGAGTCCCTTAGACATCTAGGGGAGCTGAGGCAACTGAAAAGCTTGAGGTTATTGAATGTGAAGGGAATCTACTGCGGACGCATCAGTGAATCTCTAGTTCAAATGCGGCATTTGTCCTTGCTATCTGTGAATGCAAGTGATGGGAACGAGGTTCTCTTGTTGAATGTTCTCCTGCCAAGCCTGCAAAAGCTAAGATTGAGAGGACGGCTAGCGGAAGGGACGTTGGATGAGTCTCCTCTCTTCCAAGCTATCGGAGGGCAGAATTTGTATGAACTAGTTCTATCTTGGTCACAGCTGACAAAAGACCCCTTGCCATCCCTTTCTCGGTTGTCAAACTTGACGCGTCTACATTTCACTAGAGCATACACCGGAGAGCATTTGTCATTTCTCACGGGGTGGTTTCCCAAGCTAAAGGTTCTCTCTCTAACAGACCTGCCTAATTTGAAACGTCTAGAGATACAGCAAGGTGCCATGGGGTCCTTGGAACATTTATTCCTAATCAGACTCAGCAGCATGACCGAGGTCCCACCTGGCATCGAGTTCGTCATGCCCCTCGAGTATCTAGGCTTCCACGAAATCACCAGCGACTTCTTGTCATTGCTGCGCCATTGTTCTGCGATACGAGGGACGCGGTTGAGGTATTCTCTGCGAAATTGACCTACCACTGCTCGGGAAATGTGTGGGTACGTAAGCTAGCCACAAACCAGCCAACTAGTGGCCCTATTTTTTTCTCTTTTAAGATGTTAATGTGATACAATGTTGGTTATGTAGGTGTCACCGGCCGGAAGGGAGATGATTCCACTTTTGGGATTCCTCTGTTTCTTCAAGATGGACTACTGCTCCTTTTGCTGTTAGTTCCACTTCTACTTATGGTGCTTCACTTCTGCTGCAACTGCCTGCATTTGGTAATGCTAGTGTTGTTCGTGTGCTCGGTTGTCGGGTGTGACAATTTTGCCTATTGCTTAATTCCGGCTGTGCCTGTTAAGACGCGAGTGAGCTGTGTTTCCATGTGCAGACTACTGCAGCGCTTGCTGCCAGTCCCACGTCCCGCTGTTGTTCGTGTGCTTGTCAAGTACGATAATATTTACTGTTAGTTATTTCCCCTTGTGGCTTACAAATAAGGCGACAGTTACTGCAAGACTGAGATTGAGTCTTCTTTTCATATTCAGACTGATTGCATTTTCACGATACCATCCCTGAAGTATGTACTGCTATTCGTGTGTGCTATTTCAGCTGTGGATGTTGAACTTAAACACTTTGATTTGCGTTTAATAATGCTCGGGTATTCAATTCCGTTATGATATGGCTACCGTCTTCAGTTTTTGCCGCTGTAACTTGCTACCTTGTTCTGTTTTATATCTCTCAAGTATTTTGGATCTCTGCATGGTCTTTGTTAGAGAATAGCAACTTGTATTACTAGGAGGCCAAAGCCACCATATACATGATGTACAAGAGGATGCCAAAAGGCAAGAATACAGAAGGCCAAAGGCCATCATCAATATAACTCTAATACCCCTCCCCCCTCTCAAACTCATGGTGGATCCACAACACTGAGTTTGGAGAGGTGAAATCTATGTTGCGCTCTAGGCTGTGCCTTCGTGAAGAAATCCGGTAGCTGTAACTCGAAAGGCACGTACTGAAGAGCAATAGCATGATCCTGCACAGCAGCGCGTAAATAAGAAGCATCAACACCAAATTGCTTGGTAAGCTCATGCTTCATGGTCCCGCGCAATACTGATAGCACCTGTACCGTTGGACAAGAGGGTGGTAGGTGTAGTAACAGAAACACCAAAATCCTCCAGTAGCCATCGTAACCAAGTCACCTCTGCAGTCAGGAGAGCCATAGCTCTCAACTCAGCCTCTGCAGTCGAACGGGAAACTGCAGTCTGTTTCTTCATCTTCCAAACAATGAGAGAACCACCAAGAAAAACACAGTAAGCAGAAAGTGAACGACGATCCGAAGGATCACTGGCCCACGTGGCATCCGAATAGGCCTGGAGCTGTAATGAGCTGGAACGGGGAGAAAAGAGACGATGAGAGATCGTGCCACGAAGATATCGTAGAACACGAAGAAGATGCCTATAGTGAACTGAAGTGGGAGCGGAAACAAACTGACTCAGAATATGGACATGATAGGAGATATCTGGACGAGTGACAGCAAGATAGACAAGACTCCCAACAAGATGACGATAACGCGTCGGATCAGACAAGAGCTCACCATCAGAAGCGCGAAGGTTAACATTGAGCTCCATAGGAGTCTCAGCAATGCGCTCATCACTAAGAGCCGCACGAGCAAGAAGATCCTGGATATACTTTTCTTGAGAAATATAAAAGCCATAAGAGGTGGAGGAAACCTCAATCCCAAGAAAGTAACGAAAAGGACCAAGATCTGACATAAGAAACTGCTCACTAAGACGGGCCTTGACAAAGGCAATTGCTACTTGTGAGCTGCGTTGGGATTTTCCCCGAAGAGAAGAGGAGATGCAGTACAGTAGAGATAAGTATTTCCCTCAGTGAGAACCAAGGTTATCGAACCAGTAGGAGAATCACACAAAGCCTCGTGAATAGCACCTGCACACACAAAAGCAAATACTTGCGCCCAACGCGGGCAAGAGGGTCGTCAATCCCCTTGAACTCGTTACTTGCAAGGATTAAATCTTATAGTGGTAGATAGATAAATTGCAAAATAAAATAAAAGAAAGAAAATTGCAGCAAGTATATTTACATTCTCTTTTTATGTTCAAGGTAGACCCGGGGGCCATAGTTTTCACTAGAGGCTTCTCTCTCGAACACATAGCATACGGTGGGTAGACAAATTACTGTTGGGCAATTGATAAAAAAACGCATAATTATGACGTATTCATGGCAATGATCATGTATATAGGCATCACGTCCGAGACAAGTAGACCGACACCTACCTGCATCTACTATTATTATTCCACCCATCGACCGCTATCCAGCATGCATCTAGGGTATTAAGTTAATGAAAACGGAATAACGTCTTAAGCAAGATGACATGATGTAGACAAAGTAAACTCAATCAATATGAATAAACCCCGTCGTTTTACCCTTAATAGCAATAATACAAATACATGTCTTGTCCCTTTCTGTCACTGGGATATAGAGCACCGCAAGATTGAACCCATTACAAAGCACCTCTCCCGCTGAAGATAAATCAATCTAGTTGGCCAAACCAAACGGATAGACCGAAGAGAAATACAAAGCTATAAAAATCATGCATAATAAAGTTCAAAAAAGACTCAATACTTCTCATGAATATTCAGATCATAAACCCACAATTCATCGGATCCCAACAAACATACCGCAAAAGAAGATTACATTGAATAGAACTCCAAGAAAATCGAGAAGAACGTTGTATTGAAGATTAAAGAGAGAGAAGAAGCCATCTAGCTACTAGCTATGGACCCGTAGGTCTGTGGTGAACTACTCACACATCATCGGTAAGGCAGCAAGGTTGATGTAGAAGCCCTCCGTGATCGATTCCCCCTCCGGCAGAGTACCGGAAAAAGCCTCCAGATGGGATCGCTGAAGAACAGAAGCTTGCGGCGGCGGAAAAGTTATTTCGTGGGGCTCTCTGTTGGTTTCCCAATATTTGAGAATTTATAGAAGTCGAATTAGGTCAAAAGGAGCCACGTGGGGCCCACAAGGTAACAGGGCGCGGCCACCCCCCTGGGCGCGCCCTGTTGCCTTGTCACCTCCTCGAAGGTCTTCTGGTCCTCCCCCGAAGCTTCTAGGGTCTCTTTTGTCCAGAAAAAAATCGTCAAAAAGTTTCGTAGCGTTTGGACTCCGTTTGGTACTAATTTTCTGAAAAACCAAAAACAAGCAGAAAACAAGAACTGGCACTAGGCACTAGGTTAATAGGTTAGTTCCCAAAAATGATATAAAATGACATATAATTGCATATAAAACATCCAAGATTGATACTATAATAACATGGAACAATCAAAAATTATAGATACGTTGGAGACGTATCAGCAATGTACTCAGAATTGTCGCCAGTGATGATCATGTCATCAACATATAGAAGAAGAAGAGTGCGACCACGAGCAGAAAGGTGGACAAACAGCGCTGGATCATGAGCGCTGGGTGAAAAACCAGCTGTAGTGACCACAGAGGCAAAACGCTCAAACCAAGCGCGGGGGGCTTGCTTAAGGCCATATAGAGAGCGATGAAGACGACAAACCATGCCATCAGGAACTGAATACCCAGGTGGTGGCTGCATATAAACTTCCTCACGCAACTCACCATTAAGAAGGGCATTCTTAACATCAAGCTCAGACACGGACCAGTGGCGAACAGAGGCCACGACGAGAAGTGTGCGGACAGTGGTCATATGGGCCACAGGAGCAAAAGTCTCATCGTAATCACGACCATGCTCCTACTGAAAGCCACGAGACACAAGACGAGTTTTATAACGATCAAGAGAACCATAAGAGCAAGTCTTAATCTTATAGACCCACTTACAAGTGATGGGACGAACACGGGGTGGAAGAGAAACCAGGTCCCACGTGCCGGTGCGCTCAAGGGCAGTAATCTCCTCTGCCATCGCAAACTGCCATTCAGGATGAACAATAGCATCTCAGTAAGAAGTCGGCTCAAGAACGGTCGAAAGACCATAGCGAGAAGGAGAATATCGGTCAGGGGGCAGACAAGGCCGAGAACGAAGACCATAAGTCGGGTGAGAGGAGGAAGACGACACCCCGGAAGTAGAGGGCACATCAGTAGACTCATCCACAACACGTGAACGGCAGTATAATGGAAAGAAAAGGACGGAAGAGGTGGAATCACTGGAGATGGAGACGGGGAATGTATCGGTAATGAAGGTGGGGAAGGAGAAGGTATCAGTGATGAAGGTGGAGAGTCATGTGATGAGGTAGGAGAAGAAACCGTAGGAGAGGACGACGTCGGATCTGCAACAGTGGGACGAGGAGTAGGAATACTGAGCACAGAGGGAGGTGTATCCGGAAATGTAAGAAAAGAGATGTCCTCTGTGGAAAAGGCCGAGGAGGATGGACGTGGGTAGAAGGGACAAGATTCATCAAAGGTCACATCCCGGGAAATACGCATTCGGCGACCGACAGGATCCCAACACCGATAGCCCTTATGCTCATCATCGTATCCGAGAAAGACATACTCAACAGACTGAGTGGTTAGTTTGGTGCGTTCACGAGGGGCAAGCAAAACATAACAAACACAACCAAACAAACAGAGCGCCGAATAACCGGAGAACGACCAGAAAGACGCTCGAGAGGAATACCACCCTGTAGAGCAGCAGATGGCTGAATGTTGATGAGGTAGGTGGAAGTGATAACAGCCTCAGCCCAGAAGTGAGGCGGAAGAGAGGCGGCGATCATCGTCGCACGCGCCGTCTCAAGAAGGTGACGATGCTTGCGCTCAGCCACACCATTCTAAGCATGTGCATCAGGGAAAGAGAACTGAGTAAGAGTACCCTGCTCACCAAGAAACGCTCGCAGCGCATGGGAAATCGCTGGGGATCAGACTCCACGATCCCCTTGTCTGGTCCAGGGCGTCAAGGAAGACCTCACGCAGGAGATCAAACAACACCACGCTGGTGTCTGGTGGGGGGGGCATGAGCAGCAAGGGGTATCAGCAGGGAGAGCGCCACCCCTGCTTCCTTCAATCCCCTCTCTCTTATGTCCTTTTCTGGTTCTCTCGATCTGGTGGAGGTTGTGGGGGTGCTGGATGGTGGAGATGGATGGGGTAGTACTGGTGGATGCTGGGTGGCGCACCACCACGCCGGGGGGGGAGAAGACGCTCAAGAGAAGATCAGCCGGCCGGAAAGAAGACAGCGGCAGCAGCAGTACTAGATTGATTCAGCACGAGTTGCAAACGTGCGAAAAAAAGGAACCTAGGCTCGATACCATGTTAGAGAATAGCAATTAACTTGTACATGAGAGAGGTGCTGACGGCCGGTGTGGTTCACGGTGTGATGGATGCGTTGAAAAAGGGAGGAAGAAGAAAATGAGTGGCTCACATTTGCTGTGTAGAAAATAAGGGAGAGGAAGGGACCCATGAGGACGCGTGGCACGTGTACAAGGCTAGTTGCGTGATGGACGTGGCAAACAACCTTTGCAACAAGCTCTCTGTTGCATTTCTTGCTTTGCAACAGGAGCCAAGATGCAAATGTGGGAGATGGCTGCACGTCGTTCGATCAAAAGCAGATCTGACGGCCATGGAGGTGATTGACGCGCGCAGCTTCATCCGCCGGGTGAACGGTAGCATTTTCCTTTAATTAAATATGTAATTAACTCAGCCACTGACAGTAGGTCCACCCCACTAATTAACTAAATGGATTAATTAACCACTGGCTAATTACCTGCTTCACTGACTACTGGGTCCAACTGGACCCGTTGACCAGTCAACTGCTGACTGGTCTAACCCCTGTCAATGACATGTGGGTCCCATTGACACAGTTGACGTGTCAACTGGTCAACTGTTGACCTGCTGACTCAGCCCTCTGGACCCCACTGTCAGCCTCACAACCATTGGCTGGGTACACTTCTGGGTGTATCTAGCATTTTAGTCATTTAATATTTTAAATTAAAATAAATATAGAAAATCCAGGAAATCTTTTAAACTTTGAAAAATCATATAAAATAATCTATAACTCATACGAAAATAATTTATATATGAAAGTTGATCAGAAAAATATGAAGAATCTGAATATGTCATCCAATTGTATAACAAACCTCTCTAACATAATGAACATTGACAATTTGCACCTGGATCAATATACCGAATAATACATGGAGCTGGGAAAATATATATTTTCCACTCTTCTTTTAAAATGTTTAGTGATGCATCTGATAGACTTGCCAAAAGGGGATGACCTCACTAGCAATTATGCCATCTTCTCAATGTGTCATATGAATCTACTCACATTTTGTTCAAATGTTACTACTCATGGTGTATGTGTGGTAGGCCTTGGCACCTCACTAGACCACTCATAACTTATTCCGCTTCAAGCATCTGGCTACACATTGTGGAGAGTAGTAGAAAGTGTCATGCAGCATGTTGTTGACTTCGTATCTTAATCATACTTGTTAATTTGCTAGAGCGATGGAACGGATAGAACAACGAAGCCTTCAATAATAACATTTTTGAGGAACCACCAAGAGCTCTACTAGAAAATAATTGATTAGTCAATATGGAAAGTCTATCCGAAAATCCACAAGACAAGCTAGACCTGCCTAGTTAAACTACACCCAAAAACATTTCTAGCGTCGCCACCCCGACTTCAAGATACACCACGATGTCCTCCACAGCCTTATCTGCGCCATAAACCAAGCCATAACGCAAAGTGGCAAATCAAATAAGATACGGTCAATAGTCTTCTCTTTATCGCAGAATGCACAAGGTTTACTACCATTGTACTTTATCCGTTCCAAAATAATTGAAGTTTTAGATTTATTTATCCTAAGTCAAACTTGCTTAAGCTTGACCGACCTTATAAAGAAATGCGCTAAGATCTACAACACCAAATACACAAAGTATGAAAATATATTCCATAAATAATCTCTAGCACTATTTGGTGTTTCACATGTTAATATATTTTTCTATAGACGTGGTTAAACTTAATCAAATTTGACTTGGGAAAAACCCCATACTTCAATTATTTTGAAAGGGAGGTAGTAGTTGTGCTTGTCTAAATTATCTTCAATCACGAGGACACCTGCATACAGGAACTAAAATTGTAATCAAACACAAGAGACGGCAGTCTTCTTAGTTGTTAAAAAGGAAAGAGGAAAGCTATATAGCTAAAATTTGTAGTTTTGGTTTTGGTCTGGCAAGATGTGAACACATATTGCTATTAGGATATCTAGAAAAATATTTGCGAATATCACCCTCCTAGTTGAAGTTTACAAGATCTCTCGAAAACTATGTGTTGAGGGATTTGATTGCTCAAATACGTCGAAAACGGATTATTCAATGTTTCATTACATAATCATCTGTAGTTATTTGTTCTTCCAGAATCGAAAGGATAATAAAGAGCCTACGTCCATTGGCGTTCAAAAACAGTGAGGCCCGAATGTTGATGTTGAATTGGCTGCGGAGTTCAATCTTTTTGATCAGTCATTTTCATTCTCTGAACATTATTTTCTCTGCTTTGACGTCCGTTTTGAGGCTGTTCCGAGATACTTGAAACTTGTATCTTTTTTAGATACTTCAAACTTGTTTCTGGCAATTATAGCAGGGACAAAACTAATTCATCCAGCTGCATATTAATTTTTTACTACTGCAGAGAACTCATGTACTATTACAATCCGCCCAAGCTAGAGAAGAAAAGTCTCGAGCGTTAAAAAAACACGCTCGAAACCGCGTTCAGCTTTCCAGGAAGATGCAGAGTACATATCCGCGTTCAGTGTTCGTCCGTACGGCGATTTGGAGACTATAGTTCTACCGCTCCACCGGTAATCTCGATGAAATGCAGTGCTGCAAAGTCGGATCAAAATGCCCAGAAGATCCCCTGAAACCCCATGGAAAAGGGATCGAAAAGGCACAGAAAAACACCCCGTCCAACGCCGCCAAGTCAAGTCTCCGCTCCCCGTCTACGCGGTTCGCCTTAATTTTCCCGGTCTGTTTTTCATTTATCCGTTTAGCAGCATCGCGGGGATTACCTCGTCTGATCCCCGCACGCGCACAGGCGACGCAGCGTCTCCATCCTTCACACGCGACTTCTTCAGCTAATGGCAGCTTGTGCTATGCCTATATAGACGGCATCCCGCCATCTCCTCTTCTTTATGTTCCCGCGCGCTGGCTGGTAACACGCTGCAGCCTCTCACTCGCCACCATTGTCGTTTGTTTCAGAGGTATATGATCGATGGACCAAAATGGTTGGGATCACTAGGTGTGGTACCTTTTGTGAGTTACTACTATGCATTTGGTATTTCTTATACTGGTTGATTAATGAGCTCTGCATTTTCTCGACGCAGGGGCATTTTGTATTTCTTATACTACCAAGACGGCCTGCCGGCAATAAAACAGAGAGATTATATACAGGATTGATCATGACAAGTTGTTGCTAGTACTACATGCTTTTCGTTAAGCAAGAGGATTATTACCTATTCCACCGAGGGCGGATCGCCGAGCTGACCAAAATGTCTCACGAGTCTGCTATGGAAAACAGTTCAACAATCTGGAATAATTGTGTTTCGGGGAAGGAGATTGAACGCACTTGATTCATTGATCTCAGGCATACATATAGCTTACAGAGGGAGAGGCACAAGGCCACGATGGTGATCGTGGGCTGGCCATGATCGTGGAGGAGGACGTGTGTGCTAGGTGGGAAAACTGCACACACGCTCACTACACTACTCTACCTTATACGTACAGAATACAGTAGGCTAACAAATTGGCCTTGGCAAGCGAAGAACAGATGTAACCAAACTTTTACCTGGTGATTTGGGCATTTTACTTTTTCGAGATTGTCCTTTCACTTGAAATTCCAGACGGCAGTCATGGCATTTCATCAATGGTATACTCGTGGCTTGAAAGAGAAGGAAGATGCTCGCAAGCTATGGATCATGGTGGAGAGTGGGAGTAAAGGCTCGACAAAGAAAAGAAAATAAAACATTTTGAAGCCTTATCATATATCTCCGTTTACAAATATAAGTTGTTCTAATTTTTTTTTTTTTTTTTTTTTTGCGAAAATATCAAATCTATTATGAAGATTCATCGGAAGTACAAAGCAACACCCGGCTAATCCTCCCCCCCTTTCGCCCGACCCGCTCCCGCGAGCGGGGGAGGCGAACCCTAGCCGCGCCGCCCCCCGCCCCTTCCGCGCCTCCCCTCCCCCCCGCCGCCGCCAGCGCGCGCCGCCGGGCAAAGCCCGGTCGGCGTAGGCGCCGGCGGGGCGTTTCCTTCCTTTCCCGTGGGTGTGCGCAGCGCGGGCTGCCGCATCTGGCCGGAGGCGTTGCGCTCGCGTGGAGCACGGCGGCGGCGAGTTGCTCCGGCGCGTCGGCGGCGTGGTCGGAGGACAGGGCTGCGGCGGCTACGCGGGGCTCTGGTGCTCGGCGGTGCGCGCTCGGCGCGCCTGCGGTAGTCTGGCGGCGGCGGCTCGGGCAGCGAGGTGCGAGGAGCGGCGCGGGCTGGGGCAGCGCGGGCTGGAGGTCGCGGCTCTGCCTCCGCGCGGGCGTCTACCGGCGCCGGGTGTGGGCTGCGTCCGCGTCCAGGAGGCCGGTGGTGGTTCTGGTCGGGGCTTGGGCGCGGTGCAGGGTGCCGCTCATGGCCATCTGCGCTCTGGACGGCCGTGAGTGCTCCTTGTGGCTCCGGTGGGCGGAGGGCTGGCCGTGGCAGGGGTCTCACCTTGTCTCGGTCTGGTTCGGCTGTCGCAAGGTGGTGGCACCGGTCGGCGGGTCAAAGGCTACAGCTTGGCGGCGGTCGCTGCCGGACGGCGGCGGGGTGCGGGTGGTGGTGGCGCCTCTCTTCTTCCTGGTTCGGGCCGGCAGCGCGGGATGCTCGCGCGGCGGGACGGCCATGATTGGGAGCTCGTGCTCGGGCGGACCAGTTTTGGGCCCGGGACGGGTCGGAGCTCCGCTCTGGGTAGACGATGGTGGGCTCGGTCTAGGGGGGGCCCGCGGGAGTCGAGGTACTTCTCCTTGTGGGTATAGCGGGTGCTGGCGGTGGTCGGGTCATCATGTGCCTGTCGGGCAGATCGGAGTCGGAGATCACGGATATGGCGTCGTGCGGCCATGTTCGCCGGCGGCCGTCGGTAGTCACGGAGTTGTGCCTCCCCTAGTCCACCGGGGCTGGCTGGAGGCACAGGTGTCGACGCCCCTACTGTGGTGGTGTTGATCCAGACTTTGTGGCTGATGCCGGGCTAGGGGTGAAAGGAGACCCCTTTTACCCCTCCTACCGTGGTGGGTACTCCGTGATGCGGGCGGCTGGTGATGGCTTGGACATGGATGCCGGGGTGGCGGTCCCGGGTGGCGGTTCACATGGTTGGCTCTCCGGCGGGCAACCTCATGGCTGTGGTGACTCCCTATCTTGGTCGTGTGGGCGACAGGACGGGTGAGGCGAGTGGCTCGGGCGTCCTCTCTCTGTGGCGGCGCTCCGATCTAGATCTGGGGACCTGACCTCGCCATGCTAGCCTTGGACACCTCATGGTGGCATGAGTGAGTTGCCGAGCGAAAGCTTTGCGCCTCGGCGCCGACGACGGCGACACTTGCGGGCGCCGCTATCTTCTTGAAGACGTTGTCGTGGTTCTTCTCTCCGTGTCAGGGCTCCGGGTGAAAACTCTGTTCGTTGCGGACGCGATAGCGGCGACGCTTGGCGCCGTTCTCCCTCCTGAGGACGTTGTCGTGGAGCTTAGGTGTGTTAGGGCGTAGTGTGGTGTTGTGTTCACTTCTTCCGGTACTTTCTTTTGGCTTTGCCGGTTTTATTAGGATCGGCTTTGTAAGAGGGCCACCTCACCACCTTGTATCGTTCGGCCGTGTACCTTGTTTGGGTGTGGCTTTATTTATAAAGCGGGGCGAAAGCCTGTTTCGAGAGAAGTACAAAGCACCCCAAACATAATAAAAATTACATCGAGGTCCATGGACAACCAAGCGACCATTGCCGCCGCTAGAATGAGCCGCCGACGCACTGCTGTCGCCGCTCCCATACCGGAGCCGGCTTGACCTTGTCGATGACAGTCGGGAAGTCTTCATGCACGTGCCCCTAAGGACCAGTGTTCGGGAGCCGCAGTCGTCGCCATTGAATCCTTGAATCGATCTGAAGAACCTGACACCAAATCTCGCCGTTACGTACGGACGACGAGAAACCCTAACCTTGCCGCTCCGAGGAGTTGGCAGGAATCTATGCCAGAGCTCTGTCTAATCCGTCCCGACGAACGAACTTGAGGAGGATCGGAGCCCGAAATATTGTCTCGAAGAAGAAGCGTCGGCATCTGTCCGAGCGCCGCCCTTGCGAGAACTAAAACCCTACCTATCTAAGACGAGGCACCAGAAATACCTTCCCCGCCACCGGCCGCCTGAGTGGCAGGCGGAGGGGAGGCGAATCCACGGGCTCGCCGGCGAAGATCGAAGGGAGAAAGGCTTTCCCTAGTCGCCTTACGAGACACACGTCCTTCTAATTTATTTTTTCTGATAAACACATTTTACTATGTTTGTTCACTCATTTAAATCCGTGTGTAGATCATATTGAAATATATGAAACATCTTATTTGTGAACGGAAGGAGTACCTTCTAGGAATCTAGACCATACTGGCATTTAGCCGATACAGGTGGGAAGGATTTGCGCCAAAACCAGCTGGCTGATGTGGTATCAGTCAAAATGCCATTAGAGCATCTACGGCCGGGCGCCTCAAACCCCCCTCAAACGCCCGGGCGGGGCGCCCGGTCACTGACCGGTCACGATTTTTCGACCCAGCCGGGCGCCTTAAACGGGCCTCAAACGCCCGGGCTGACCGGCACCCCTCATATCCAGCCCAAATATGGGGCGGATATGGGGGCGCCCGGGCACGCCCGCTACGTCGGCCTGGCCCGCGCTAGCCCGCCTTGATCCCACATATATTCCTCCCGATCCGGTCACCGCACCAAACCATAGCCACTTCACTCCACTCCCCTCCGCCACCCAAGCTCACCTGCACCGATCTCCGGCCATCTCCGGCATGGCGGAGAGCAGATCCGAGTCCTTCACCTCCAGATCCGTCGACCCCGATCTCATCCCACGCGGCCCCGAGGAGGAGATGGCCATCCGGCTTGCGCTCCGCCGCTCTCGGGACGAGACCCGTGCGAGGCAGCGCGCGGACTCCTTCCGTCGGGAATCCATCGCGTCCGCCCAAATGGCGCATGGATCCGGCGCTCGGGGTGCCGTGGCTGCCTCACCGGAGGCGGTGCGGTCTGCCTGGCGTCCGAACGCTGTGGCGGACGCGCAACCCCTCCGTTGGCGCGCGGAGCAGCAGGACGCGCCATGGTTGCCGTCCGACGCAAACATGGCACGGCGTGCCCGGTGCTCGAGGGAGCGGGCGCGGAAGGCCGCGGCAGCCCTCGCGGCGGTGGACGTCGGCGAGGCGGAGTCGCATTCTCCGGCGCCCCGTATGGTGCAGTCCAGGCACCGCAACCGCGTCGTGGTGGATGTCGGCTCGTCCCAAGACGGATCCATCATCGACCTGACGTCCACCGGCACCGTCCGGGTTACGGGCTCCGACGAGGAAGAGTAGGGCATGGGAGACGGCGGCGCCTTGAGTCCCGTGAGTCCGCTCGTGTCCCATGCTCTACTCTACCTTGCCGGCGACCGGACCAACACTCTGGAGAGTGCAGCCGGCCACCGGACATGGGCACGGCGGAGGCAGACGAGCTCCGCTTAAAGATCGGTTTACGTTGCATGTAATAATATGGATTTGAGGTTTCTAATTTGAGGTATCCGGATGTGGAACGCATTATTTGAGGCGTGGCCGGTCAGTGTCCGCGGACGCACCCGGGCACATCCGCAGGCGTTTGAGGGGCCGAATTTGCCATATGCGGTTGTAGATGCTCTTAGTGCACGATTTGACACCTAGCTACATGTGAAATCGTGACTGAGATGAGTCACCTACGTAGTCCGGAAGAAGATCCTCAAAGCTTCGGTAGTCCAGATTGGATCACCTGTGTCAATTTTGTCACCCTTATCAGCCTGCGAAGTGGTTTAGGAGTTCGTTTTCCGGCAAATTGAAACAAAACTATTGGGGATATTTCCCAGCGTGTAGACCCGGCAGGAAGATGACCCGGCCTTAGAGCGGGCTCAGCGGGTTATCTCACTGCGGGGCTAAGAAGACACTCAGTGGGCCGGTTTAACGGAGGCCCGGTGAGAAAGGCCGGCTCAGCCTACGGGCCGGCTCAAGAGAAAAACATATGGCAGGAAGGTTTCCTTGGAGAATAAGTAGAATAAGTGTAGGAGATGGGTTAGATTATGACCCGGACTCTCATGTAAATCTAGGGTTCCACCTGTTATATGAAGCGGAGCGCCTAGGCCAGAAAGACTAAGTTACAATCCCTCGAAAGCTAGGTTAGCGTATTCGCACCCTTGTAATCGAGATCTACAGCAATATAACCAAGCAGGACGTAGGCTTTACCTCCACCGTGAGGGGCCGAACCTGGGTAATCTTGTGTCTTCTCGTTCCCGATCAACCCCACTAAGCTTCCACCTTCGTGCGATGGCCTCATCTCTAAGTCCTTTCACAAGGGCATCTGCCGTGTCAAAACCACGACAGTTGGCGCCCACCATGGGGCCTACGCACGGTAGAGTTGAGTTCTTAGCGGGAGCTCTGCCAGGGTTCGGGAGGTACGCGGTCAGCTTGATGACGAAAAGCCGCCACGGGACGCTCTACATCGACGACTCGTACTGGGGCCCCGAAGCCGACTCAATTGAGTACGGGTACCGGGTCCCCTTCGGCAAGATCCATACCTTCATCGGCATTGTCGGAGAATCGGCCGCCGATTTGGAGGGTGTCACCGGTGTAGAGTCGGCACGCCTTGCTAGTCCAAGTCAGGCAAGACCCGGCACGCTGCAAGCCGGCCGGAAGCACGTCTTCGTAGGGTTCACCCAAGGGGTGGCCTTGTCGGAGAATGCCCGGTCTGGAGACGAGACGCTCGTTCAATCGGACGGCGAATCCTTGATGGGGGAAACAGAGTCGAGCCATCCCCTATACGATGCAAGGCTGGGATATGCTGATGAAACCTTTCCTGAGATCCCCGAGCCGCCTCGCTTTGCGGCGGTCTACATGGCGGGTAGACAAGATCCGACGCGCGACCCGGTTGATCCGGCGACCAGTCAGAACCTCACCTTAGCCGGCTCAGGAGGGGCCGGTGCGGCTGCTGCCGGTTCTCAGAAAACCGAGGTATAGGCGCTCGCGGACTTGATGAATACTCTGACAGCCCTGTTGGCCGAGCCTGTTACTGTGGAGAACGCGGCCGCGCGCAACACAGAGATCACGAAGTGTCACGAGCAGATGGCCAAGATCCAGGAGGACATCAATGCTGAAAACACCGGCATGGCAGAGGTGCAAGCCCGGCTTGTAGAAGAGAGACAGCGTCTGGACGAAGAGGCTCATTACTTAAGCCGCCGGCAGGCCGAGTCAGAGCTCGTCCACCGAAGGCATCATCAAAGTCGGCTTCCGGCTAATATTGAGCCAACTCGGCTGTTTACCATGCCAGCCGATCAGCAGGCTCCGGCCAACCTGGGGGCTGGTGTTGTGGCCCCTGGAGGACCACTTTTGCAGCCGCCGGCTCAGCAGAGGGAGCCGGCTCAGCATCACACACCAGATCAGCAACAGCATCTGCCGTCTTGCCAGTTCCAGACCCCAATTGGACACTATTCCAACCCGGTCGACAACGTGCTGGCGGCAACTCACAATCTGGCGGCAATCCCAATTGAGGAAGACAGTCTGGCTCAGGTTGAGGCCAGGAACGCCATCGCGATGCTTAAGACACCAGTAGTGCAGCAAGCCAACTATTCTCATAGCCAGCACCGGCTCCACTCAACCCCTCACCAGAGCCGCACCAGGAGCCAGTGCCCTGAGTCGCCGGCAGTGTATAGCAGCGCGCATCGCAGAAGGGCCGTGCAGCCACTGGCGAATCAGCATTAACCCAGGGTTCCGATGCACATGATATTGTGGACACCGCTCGGACTCTACGAGCATTGGAGGAAGAGAACGCACGTGCGGCGTGTAACCAGCCTACAACACATGACCCGCCCACCGCAACCCAGACAGCAGGCCGGCTTGGGGGCTTATCAAGCCGCATGATAGGGACGCCTTGCCTCGTCCCGGCGCTGCGCGATGCACGCATGCCCCCAGACTTCAAAGGTCCTCGCAAGGTCCCTAACTATACAGCGAATCTGGAACCGACCGAGTGGGTCGAGAGTTACGAACTGGCAATGGATCTGTTGGGTGCAAGCGAGGCAGTGTGCGCGTGCTATCTCCCTCTCATGCTGGAAGGTCCCTCACACACTTGGTTGAAAAACCTGCCGGCGAATTCTATCAACACATGGCAGGAGCTGAAGGAGCGCTTGTGTTCAGCATGACGATGAGTCGGCGCATCATTGGGCTCGCCGGGTTGCGGAAGTCATCCATAGTTCGGATAGTATCTCAGCTGCGCAGGCAGTGCTTGTTCTGGAGCGAACCTGTAAGTTTCAACCCCTGGTCCAGAAGTTAGGGCGGCTGCTACTTGTAGCTTGCGTTGGTATTTCCCCGAAGAGGAAGGGATGATGCAGCACAGTAGAGATAAGTATTTCCCTCAGTTATGAAACCAAGGTTATCGAACCAGTAGGAGAATCACGCAACACCTCGTTAGCAGCACTTGCACACAAACAACAAATCCTTGCACCCAACGCAAACTAGAGGTTGTCAATCTCTCGGCGGTAAATTGCAAGATTAAATTGTATGTGATAGATAGATAGATTGAAACAAAAATACAAAAAAAAATGGCAGCAATATTTTTAGGTTTTAGTAATATGATTTAGAGAGACCCGGGGGCCATAGGTTTCACTAGAGGCTTCTCTCGAGAAAATAGCATACGGTGGGTAGACAAATTACTGTTGGGCAATTGATAGAAAAGCAAATAATCATGACGATATCCAAGGCAATGGTCATGTATATAGTCATCACGTCCGAGACAAGTAGACCGATTCCTGCCTGCATCTACTACTATTACTCCACACATCGACCGCTATCCAGTATGCATCTAGTGTATTAAGTCCATAAAGAACGGAGTAACGCCTTAAGAACGATGACATGATGTAGACAAGATAAACTCACATATGAATAAACCCCATCTTTTTACCCTTAATAGCAACGATACATACGTGTCATGTCCCTTTCTGTCACTGGGATTGAGCACCGCAAGATCGAACCCATTACAAAGCACCTCTTCCCATGGCAAGATAAATCAATCTAGTTGGCCAAACCAAATCAATAGATCGGAGAAGAAATACGAGGCTATAATAATCATGCATAAAAGAGCGCAGCAAAGACTCAAATAATTCCATGGATAATCTGATCATAAACTCACAATTCATCGGATCCCAACAAACACACCGCAAAAAGTGATTACATCGGATAGAACTCCAAGAACATCGAGGAGAACATTGTATTGAAGATCAAAAAGAGAGAAGAAGCCATCTAGCTACTGCCTATGGACCCGAAGGTCTATGGTAAACTACTCACGCATCATCGGAAGGGCAGCAAGGTTGATGTAGAACACAGCAGCATATAATAAGTATATATTAGCAATGCCCTGAGATCCTTCCTCGACTACCCTGCGAGAAAGTGATCCCGAGAGCAGTAGTAACAGTTTAACATTATAACAATATGCATTCATAGTTGTAGTAGATCAGGATACAACTCTGAGCGTCCTGTTACCGTGGACACGGCTATTCGAATAGATTACTTCCCTGCAGGGGTGCACTACTGTTACCCAACACGCTCGATTACATCTGGCCGGACACACTTGCTGGGTAATGCCTGGCCTCGAGTAATCGACACGACGCAGTCCTACCTAGGCTCAGCAGAGAGGTCAACACGCCGGTCTAAATCCTAAGTGCGAAGGGGTCTTGGGCCCATCGCCCTCTGCACTCCTGCACATTGCGTGACTGGCCGGGGCCCAGGCGCGACACTGTATACACAAGTGACGTAACCAGCCCACCCCAGCAATCAGCCCGCATCTCTGAGTTGTGACATCTGAAGAGCTTTTGGCTGATACATACGACGTAGAGGGCCCCATTAAACCATTATCCCACATGGTGGTAGTGCGTATAGGCATCTAGCCAACTCAGATCAAATACCCAAATCCATTAGGCATGTTTAGTAACTCGTGGAGACGAACAGGATCCCTGTCGCTCCGACTTGGTAACTCGCGGAGTACGACCAGGGACCAGGCCCACCTCTCTCCTAGGTGGTCTCCACCTGCCCTGCCGTTCCGCCACAATATCACTCGCGGGTGCTCTTGGAGCCGACCCATCTTTAATATTATCTCTCGCGGGCACTCTTGGAGCCGGCCCGACTTTAACAGTTCAAAGTATTGCAGTAATGTAACACTTCCATGATCATCACCCAAAGTGATCACGGCCCGATAACAAGCCTGGCAAACGGACAAGGGTGAAGGGCCAGCTGATGAAACATAGCACACCTAACTAAGCATCATAGGATAGCAGGTAATGTATCAATAGCAGGTGACGAAACCAGGCTATGCATCAGAATAGGAGCTATCGGAATATCAACAAAAGCAATTCTAATGCAAGCATAAGAGAGAAAGAGTGGGCGATATCTGGATGATCAAGGGGGCTTTGCTTGCCTTGAAGCTCAGCTGAAGGGGTCTGGTCATCAACGACGTAGTCGTACTCCGCAGTGTCGTCGGCTGTCTCGGGGTCTATCGGGAGAGAAGGAGGGGGAAGAAACAATAAATACACGGCAAGCAATGCAACACAAATGCATGACATGGCTAAATGCAGTGCTAGGGGTGTTCTAATGCAGTGCTAGGTATTTTGGTCGGAGTGGGAAATCATCCGGGAGTGTTCTCCCAGCTCCGGGCAATTATCGGTCAAATGAATCGGATGGAAAAGTTCCAAGTTCATCTAGATAGGAGTGATGGTCAAGCATTTTGACCACATATTCAGATTCGTCATATTTTTCTGATCATTTTTCATATATAAATTATTTTCATCCGAGTTACGGTTTATTTTATATGATTTTTTAAAGTTTTATTGAATTTCTGGAATTGTTTTAATTATTAATTCCGAATTATCCAAAACAGTAGCCAGTGACATCAGCATGACGTCTGGATGATGTCACCGGTCAACTGAGCTGGCCAGGGTCAAACCTGACCAGTGGGACCCGCATGTCAGACACAGTAGTTAATCCAAATGGCTTAAATTTAACTAAAAAGGATTAATTAGAGGGTGGGTCCTACTGTCAGTGACTGATTATCTAACATATTTAATTAACTGAAGAATTAACAATTTTATTATTTATAAAACTGTTTAAATAGCGCGGTGCCCGCATGTTAGTGACTGTGCGAGCCCAGTCAGCAGGGTTGACTCGGTCAACCGGGTCAACGGACCCACTGGGCCCACCAGTCAGTGGCCCAGGCGGTGCCACGCGGCAACCGCGTCGGCTCCGGCGACCGGAGTTGCTCCGGCGAGACAAAACGCGGCGGCGCGCATCGGGCCAGCGACGGGATTCGCGCACAGGGGGTCTCCGGGGCCGCGGTTAGGCTAGTTCGAACGACCACTTCGCCGCGCGTCCAACGGTGGCGGTTGCGGGGGCTGAGGTGGTCGGAAACGTCACTGGCTACGACGTCGGGCGGCGGCCGGTTCGGGAGCTCGGCGAAAACGACGACGCGGGCGAGCTCAAGTCGAATGGATGTGCTAGGAGGCATCTACGCGCGCGTGCGAGCTAAATGGACTCGAGCGCGTGACCATTTGGTCACCGGAAGGCTGCCGGCGACAAGCTCGCGCGGCGGCGGGTACGGCCTAGTTAAAAGCGGCGGCCATGGCGCGCAAGGAAGGGAAGGAAGGAGGGGATCTGGTGCGGCTGCTCATCGAGGTCCTGCAGGTGTGAAAAGTGGCTCGGGGGAGGCTCGACGGCGCCGGATTTGTCGTCGGAGTTCGTCAGGGCCGAGGAAGAAGAAGAGGTCGCTGACATCGATGTAGGGGCTCCCAGCTCCGATGGCTCGGCATAGCCGACGTAGAGGAGCACGGCGGGGTTTCTTGGCACGGTGGCGACGCGAAATGGCGGCGGTGGCTAATCAGGCGAGCTCGCAACGGCGACGGCCGAGACGGCCATGGCGGAGAGGAAGAGAGCGAGCGAGGGGAGAGGGGGAAAAGATCTTAGCCTCGTCCCCGAGGGCCACGGCGGCATTCTTATCCCCCCAGGGGTTCCTGTAGCGACGCGGGGGCGACGGTGGCGCGGCTGCGATGGCGCTCTCCCTCGGTCACTCGCGGGCTCGTCGACACGGGGAGGAGAGAGAGGAGGGAGACGACCCGGGGTGGACTGGGCCTAGTACTGTGGACTAGAGCCCAGTCCACAGTGCCCTTTTTCTTTTCTTTTCCTTTTCTGCTTTCTGTTTTCTTTATTCTTTTTCTATTGCATTTTCTTTTAGCTAGCAAATATATTCTGTAAAATGTGAAACTAGTCTCAATAATTATCTTGCGTTATATAGTTCTGCCACAAAAGTTTTGGGACCCATTTGAATTCATTTTAATTTTGTATAATTGGAAAAGTATTAAATATTGCTGTTTTGGTTCTGTTTTGAATTTCCAGGGGCAATTTGGTAATTTAGGTGATGTTGTTTTCCTGAACAAAATTACTTATGGATCATTTGCTAAATGATGAACATTTTAGTTTCCAAATTGGAACAACTTTTATTTTCACTTCATATTTGAATTTCAATTTGAGTTGGAATTTGAAATGAGATTTGAACCAAAGATGATCAAGACTTGTTAACCATGATGAGTTGGCATCATTAGAGGGTGGTCACTATAGCTTAATACATGGGGATGTTACAATTCTCCTCCTCTAAAAGAAATTCTCGTCCCGAGAATTAAGAGGTAGAAGGAAAGAGAGCGGGGTACTCTTCACGAAGACGATCCTCGCGTTCCCAAGTGGCTTCATCTTCAGAATGATTCGACCACTGAACTATAAGGAACTTGATTGCCTTCTGACGGGTTCGACGTTCAGCTTGATCAAGCATGCAGATCGGATACTCTTGATAAGAAAGATCTTCTTGCATCTCAAGCATTTCATGATCCACTGCTCGAATAGGATCCTGGAAGCAGCGACGGAGTTGCGACACGTGAAAGACATCATGAACTTGAGAAAGGTTCGGCGGTAGTTCCAATTGATATGCCACTTCTCCTCGTCTTGCGAGAATACGGAACGGGCCAATATAGCGAGGAGCTAACTTGCCCTTGATTCCAAATCGATGAGTGCCCTTCATCGGAGTGACACAAAGGTAAGCTTGTTCGCCAGGCTGATAGACCATTACCTAGTATTTTCGGTCATAATTGCTCTTCTGACGAGACTGAGCAGTTTTCAAATGTTCACGGACAAGGCGGACTTGTTCTTCAGCTTGTTGAATAATGTCCAGACCGAAGAGTGACCGTTCCCCAGTTTCTGACCAATTCAGAGGGGTTCGGCACTTACGCCCATATAAAACTTCAAAGGGTGCCATCTTCAAACTAGCCTGGTAGCTGTTGTTGTATGAGAATTCAGCATATGGGAGAGATTCCTCCCATTTCTTACCGAATGAGATGACACAAGATCGAAGCATATCTTCAAGCACTTGATTGACTCGTTCCACTTGTCCCTGAGACTGAGGGTGAAAAGCGGTGCTGAAGGATAGATGAGTTCCCATTGCCTCTTGGAAAATTTTCCAAAATCTTGAGGTAAAGAGGCTGCCACGGTCTGAACTGATCTCCAAAGGAACACCGTGGAGTGACACAATTCTGGAAACATACAAGTCTGCTAATTGGCTAGCAGTGATTGTCTCCTTGACTGGCAGAAAGTGAGCAACCTTGGAGAATCGGTCGATGACGACAAAAATAGCATCGTGTCCCTTCTGTGATCTGCGAAATCCAGTAATGAAATCCATTTCAACTTTGTCCCATTTCCATTCAGGAATAATAAGTGGTTGCAGAGTTCCAGAAGGCCTTTGATGTTCTGCCTTGATGCGACGGCAAACGTCACACTCAGCAACATAACGAGCAATGTTTCGCTTCATAGCAGGCCACCAGTACCGTTGACGAATGTCTTGGTACATCTTGGTACTACCCGAATGAATAGACAAAGGTGTGTCATGTGCTTCCTTCATGACATCCGAGCGCGAGTCCTGATTGTGCTTTCTGGGGACCACTAGGCGGCCTTTGAAGAACAAGGCACCATCATCATCAACAGTGTAGAACGAAGAATTTCTTTTGGAGAGGTAGTTCTTAACCTTCTCGACTTCAGAGTCATATTTCTGCCTTGTCTTGATGTTGCGCTCGAGGTCCGGTTCAACAACCAGGGTATTGAGATAACCCTGAGGGACAATGTGAAGGTTCAACTTGCGAAGTTCTTCATAGAGAAGGGGTTGTGTTTGCTGAACCATGAGATTGTTGCAATAAGACTTGCGGCTCAAAGCATCGGCCATTACATTAGCCTTGTCAGGGGTATAAGAAATATCCATGTCATAGTCAGCTATTGTCTCGAGCCATCTTTGTTGACGGAGGTTCAAATCTGGTTGAGTATACAAATACTTCAGACTTTGATGGTCCGTGTATATCTCGCAACGATTACCGAGAAGGTAATGTCACCACAGCTTCAGAGCGTAGATAACTGCTGCTAACTTGAGATCATGTGTTGGATACTTATCTTCATGAGGACGCAACTGACGAGAGCCATAAGCAATCACTTTGCGCTCTTGCATCAGGACATAGCCTAATCCTTGACGAGATGCATCACAGTAGATGTTCGGCGGTGCTAGCACTGGGGCAGATATCAACTTATCTTTAAGTGTCTGAAAACTTTCTTGGCACTTTTCCGTCCACTCAAACTTCTTGCCTTTGTGGAGCAAATCAGTCAGTGGCTTAGCAATCTTGGAGAAGTTCTCGATGAAATGGCGGCAATAGCTGGCGAGACCGAGAAAACTTCTGACTTGCTTGACAGTTTGCAGTGGAGTCCAGTCAAGAATAGCCTGAACTCGTTCTAGGTTAATAGCAATGCCATCCTGGGAAATCACATGACCAAGATAGGTCACCTCAGATAACCAGAATTCACACTTAGAGTATTTGGCATATAGCTAGTGTTCTCGAAGTTTCTCCAACACAAGCCGAAGATGTTCGGCGTGTTCTTCTTCATTCTTGGAATATATAAGGATTTCATCCAAATAAACCACGACGAATTTATCGAGGTAGTCCATGAAGATATAGTTCATCAATCGAGAGAAGGTTGCTGGAGCATTAGTTAATCCGAAGGACATGACGGTGTCCTCGTATGATCCATAACGAGTAACGAAAGCGGTCTTCGGAATATCCTCTTTACGAACTCGGATCTGATGGTAACCCAACCTTAAGTCGAGTTTAGAGAACACAGAGGATCCAGCAAGTTGATCATAAAGATCATTGATCCGGGGAAGTGGATATTTGTTCTCGATTGTTGCTTGGTTAATAGGCCAATAGTCCTGGACTAGTCGGTTCGTTCCATCCTTCTTCTTAACAAAGAGAGAAGGTGCTCCCCAAGCAGAGGAACTTGGACGAATGAAACCTTTGCAAAGCGATTTGTCGATCTCCTCCTTAAGTTCAAGGAGTTCATGCGGCGACATCTTATAGGGACGCTTAGCAATAGGGGTAGTGCCGGGTTTTAAGTCGATAATGAACTCGCCAGTTCTAACCGGGGGTATTCCTAGAAGTTCTTCTGGGAAGACATCTGGAAAATCACGAACGACTGGAACGTTCTCAATTCCCTCGAGAGGTGAAGCGTTCAAAGCATTCAGAGCATATATCTGAGCTTCGGCATTCCGGATAACTCGGGCGGTGTAGTTCACTATCTCGTCGGAGGGGTGAAGGAGTTGGACGACTTTAGTGGCACAATTGGTCGAAGCAATGTGAGCTTTCAACCAATCCATTCCCAGAATGAGGTCTATCGTGGAAGATTTCAAGATGATGGGTGAAACAAGGAATTCAAATCCTTCGATTTCAACAGTGACATTGTGTGCCATCATGGAGGTGTGACAATGTGACACCCTGGTTTTCGCTCCTTGTTTTTTTTTCCTTCGCGGGATTTGACTCCCGTCTTTTTTCGATGTTATCGGGTTTTCTCTTGCCTTTGGGTATATGAAGATGGTCATTTAGCCTTGCCTTTCCTATCCAACCAGAAAGTCTCTCCAACCCAACCTCGCTATCCCAGATTTATTCTCAGGATTCTGCCGCCGAAACCCTACCTTCCGAGTTGCCGGAAGGGAAACCCTAATTCTTTCCGTTACAAAGGAACCCCAACTTCATTTGATCTATTGCCTCCCAAACTTTTCCCAGTGATCATCCTATCTCTATAAACCCTGGATATGCAAAAATATTGCCAAGTCATTTGCAATATTTTTCATTTAAAATTAATTCCTTTTTCTGCTGTTCAAAGGAATTAAATCCAGGAAAATATCTATCCATCCCCAAAGTTCGTGAAACCTTGTGGAGATATTCTTTGTGATCATACTGAGCTCCCATAAAAATATTGGCCATAATTAAATAGGGGAAATTGCCTTTTCCTATTTAAAGCCAATATTGCAATTTGGGCACTTTCCAAAGGAACTACCATTTTGGTAGCCAGGAAAAATCCCAAATAATTTGTGGAGCTTCTCCTATCCATATCCTCACCATTTCCATCAAGATCCCAAGTTCCACAGTTCAAATTTTGAGAACATCTTCCAATTCTTGTCTCTGGATTTATTTTGAGGTTGTGAAGCAACTATAATTTATATTGCTTGAAAAATCTTAAAAATAAACCAGGACCTCACATTCCCTAAATTATGTGACCATGCAAAAATTCACATCATTTTACCTAGCCATTTTCTCTCAAAAATTCCATCTAGTTTCTGTCCAGATCCAAGCTCTGTGAAGGAAGTACCACTTTGGCATTTCCAATTGAGCTGAAATTTTTCCAGCACCTTCATATCTCCAAATCATCACTCTCCACCAAAATTCATCTAATTTCATTTAGCCATATGACTGCAGCTTTAAAGTCAAGTTTCTGGACCAGAATTTGCATTGCAAAGGAAGTATATGCAAATGAAGTCCAAATGGCTTCAAATTTTGTCAGCACCTAGTCCTTCCTGCCACATTTCCGTGTGACAACTTATCTAGCTCATTGCCACATTTTTTCTGACCAAAACTTCTTGACCAGGTTTCTGTCCAGAAACTTTTCTGGCTCCTCTCGATCACTCTAGAGCCGTCCTAGCCCATATATTGTCACATTCTATCTAAATGATCAGTGAACATCCTGTTTGACAAGATTGGGCACCCAGAGGAGGGCCAGAACGCGACATGCCCGTGGTGACCGCGTGAGCTGCACGCAGGAACAGCGCTCTGCGCGTTCGTCGCGTCGGGCAGGACAGCTCGAGCAGCCTCCGCTTGTCCGAGCATGCCGACCTGACTCCCTGTCGTCCACTTCCTCCTCTCGGGTCATTTCCCCCTCCGTCCCCTTCCTCGCGGCGATCCGTGATCCGCCGTCGTCGTCTTCCTGTGTCTTCTTCCTCCCCGAGTTCTCCCGAAGCTGCTGCTGGCTTCTCCACCGTCCCAGAAACCTTGCCGACATCGCCATCTACCTCCACGTGTCCCCGAGCGCCAGTGCGTTGCTAAGAATGCCACGACGGCCGATCCTATCCACTCCCGCCGGCCGGCTATATATAGCCGCGGCCCGAGCTCCCTCCGAGCACCCACGCCTCTCCCAGCAGCCTCTCTCCCTCCCTGGAACCCCTCCAAGCCCAGCCCCGAGCAGCCGTGCCTCCGGGTGCCCCAAATCGCCGGCGAGCTCCGCCACTGCATCCTCTCGGCCTCGCCTCAAATTCGCCCACCCGAGTCCTCCCCGGCTCAGTCCGAGCTCACCTCTGGAAGCTCCACTCTTCGGCAACCTCGCCTAGCCCCTCACCCACTACTACCGACCACCGGGTCGCCGGAATCGACCGACCCCGCCGCCTACTGCCTCTCCTCGTCGCCGCACTTCCAGCCACCCTCCGCCTCGCCCTTGCCCTTCCCTGGATGCGGCACTTCCCGGCGAGCCCATCCACGTCGTCGCCTGTCCTCGAGGCTCACCGGAGCGCTGCCGGCCACCGGAGCCCATGCTCTCTGCTGCCGCGTCGGGAAACAGGGGAGGAGGAGGAAGAAGGAGGAGGAGGAGGTGAGAGAGGGACCTGACAGGTGGGCCCCGACCCCACCTGTCGGCGACTGGAGGGCGGCCAGCTGGATAAGTGGAAACGGCTTCGATAGAAGTTGCCTCCCCACTCCAAAAGCGTATTTCCCAAAATACACTTCCTGTTTTCAGCCCTCTGCCGAAACCTTTAAATTGCGGCCGTTCGTCGGTTAAGCGCATAAATGAACACCTTTTTGTTTGTTTTCTGCCTAAGGAACGAACGCCCATATCTTTTCATCCGTAACTTCGATCGAGGTGATTCCAAAGCCCACTTCTTCAGTTCATCGAGCCCGTTTCGATGGTATCATTTTCATAATGTTCCCCCACTGTGAAAATGACCATTTTTCCCTTGCCCTTCAATCAGCCCCTCCGAGCGAGAATCCTTTCCGGCGAATTCTTCCGTGAGGTGACCGCACTTCTCCCGGAGTATTCCTCGACCCCCAAGCAAGCCGACCATCTGATATATGCCCTGAAGCATTGCTCTATGTTATTCTTGCGTTTTTAATTAATGTTTATGCCTGTGTTAGAAATAGTTAAACTCCTGCTAGTTTGAATTTGTTATCTGCATTACCTGCTAATGTTCATCATATTATCGCACTATCGACTCGTTGTGATATTGTATGGAGATAGGTTGTTATGTTTTTATAATGGTTACATTATGCATGGTTACTATTATTGCAATATTATGAAATGTGACTTAATAATGACAACAACCTCCTCCGTCGACTGGATCGAGTCATAGTGCCACCTATCCGGACTTACCCGTGCAGCCACATTTGCCGGTATGGGACGACCCTAGCTTGGTCTATTGTCCTGCCTCTTGTCGGTACCACCAAATAGGGAAGGTTATGCGTGCGCGCTACCCTGGCCCGGTAGGCGGCGATAACCTTGTGAGCCCAAGTTGAGTTATTTGCCGGCGTCCCCGTTTGGGACAGTGTTTGGCCATGACGGTGGCAGGTGTCATGGGGTGACACAGGGGCCACCCGGGACATGACCCTGGGAGGGTATGATTGTCGGTGGGACCGCAAGAGTGGCAGGCAATAGACAAGGTTTTGTTGGAGCAGCACTGGTCCACCCGAATGGGAACATGTACTAAAGTACGAGGCCAGGCGCTCCATGGTGTGGGTAAAGTGCGCAACCTCTGCAAAGTGTAAATCCATTCGAATAGTCGCGTCCTCGGTCATGGACAGTTCGTATAGGCCCCTATTTGGTCTGTGTCGAGTCTGGAGGAACAAACTATATAATGTTATTATTAAGACTGAACCAGAGAATAGTAAGGTTGGTCAGACTTGCAGTGCAGATGCATGGACATCAGATTATGTTAGGGATATGAATGTTAGCCATGGGATGGTTAGGAGAGAAACGGTCGTATGACCAAAATGTTTGGATTGGATTTGGATCGGATTCGAATTCGGATTTGGATTTGGATTGGATTTGGATTGGATCATAAGAATATTCGGAGTATGGATTATTTACTGGATAAGCTTTATCTTTGTCATACTATATTTACTTCAGTAGTTATCATGATAGATAATCCTGATAGGTTATGATGATTAATGCTGCTAAATGATTAATCTTGCTAGATAATTCTGCCATAACATGATAGTTAATACTGTTAAGATAACGAATGCATGCTTGAATGCCATGGATTGCATTGCTTGGTGTATATGTTGGTTTGGTTTGCTTGCGAGTACATTCAAAAGTACTCAGCGGCCTTCAATGTGGTCAGGTTCACCTAAGGATCCGACGTTCGCTAGCGAGGAGCCGGAGTGTTCGCGGGCTAGAAGAGTAACCCAGTCAGATCCCTGTGGATTGGAGCCGCACCAGGACCATGCTGCCTTAGATAGAGCCTTTCCACTGCCATATCATGTAAGACTTATATATACCCATTAATAGAAAAGCTTGTGTTCATGATACTTGTTGTAAAAGCGCATGCCAGAGTGATTTTCCTGGGCTGGTATGTGCGGCGACCGTCTGGCTACAGTGGTAATCAGGCGGGGCGCCACAACGGATGGTATCAGAGCGAGGCTGACCGTAGGTTACCCTAGCCAGCTTTCATTGCCTCTTGGTCAGTAGAAAGCCCAGATGGATTTCAGCCATCTTTGCCAGACAGGCACGGCTACTATTGATCATAAGGCAACCCCATAGGTTTTAGCTCCATCAGACCCCCAACTCTCGTGGCCTTTGCCTCCGGTGGGAAATGTCCGCACCAGGCAACGACCCGTGAGCCCTGAACCCCTAGGTAAACCAGATATCCCTACCTTGCTTGCTAACCATGGCATTTCTCTTCTCAAATCCAGTTTCCTTTGGGAAACGCCTGTAAACTCCATCTTTCCCCGACAACCCTAGGATCGTTGACTAAGCCACTTTGGCTATGGTCATGCGTCGAGTGTGATGTTCCCTAAGGAAGTAGTAGGAGCTTGACCCCAAATGCTACCAGGAGCATTGTGTGGTTTCGCTTCTAAATCCTTGGAGGTACATCTAGTGCGTTATATTAGTTATACTAGTGAATCTTCGGCCACATGTGTAAGGTCCACAAAATTTGAGCTTTATTTGCTTTCGGGTTTTTTTCGCGGTTTCTTTTCTCGGTTCCGTTCTTTCACTCCGACTGGATCCATCCGCAACTGCTGTCAAGAAGACCAGCATACAGCTTGGATAATACCCAATAATCCAAATTCAGTAAGAGTCAAGCCAAGCCAACTACCCGATATTCAGAACATTATCACCGGATCTGTCAAGAATGAAGAATGTGTCAGAAGCAGACTCTGCGTGGCACGGGACAAGGCCAGATTATACCTGAGAGATGTTGCCCCAGAAGAAATCACACTTAAGGAACAGCCAGATGAGCTATCGGGAATGGACACCAGTAAGAGCAAATTATTTCGTCCTCGACACAAGGATTATTTCAGCCAGTGAGGTGAACCTTGAGTTATCAGCAATGGACTCAAGAATCATTTATTATCCACAGAAGACATATTTCAAGAATGTGAAGATGTCGAGAGCAACAACAACACTCTGGTATGTTGGTACAAATTTCAAAGCATATTTTGGAATTTACCGGTGCACATACAAAATTTTCTGGGCAAAGTGAGCAAGGTTTGCGAGAATTGTGGATAAGCTCACGGCTGCCCAGAATCAATGAGAATTTCAAGTTCAGTTAAAACCGAATGGAATTATCCGCCAACTGCTTACTACCGGCAACACTTGGTTTGAATGCAAAGGGTATCCCGAATTAATTACCACCATGAAGTCTGCATCAGTTGTGCAACCTTTATAGCCACAATGAGCAGACCAGCAAAAGGACTAGCGGTGTGCACGACCAACAGGATATTTTCAGACAAGGTATGGCCTATACTAAATTTTGGCTCCGCTATGGGTAAATTTTGGATACTTCGGAAGGAAGCCAGAACCGGCCACAAGTCCGACTGCATACCCCAGCAAAAGGCTTCTTGTAGAAGAAACCCAGCCTTCCTCCGCAAGCTATTGAGAGAAGCTTACGACGCAAGACTCCCCAATCTTCCTCGCTATGCTACTAAAGGGGAAAATCTTCTGGGGTACGGCACTCCCGTCTTCCCCAACGTGCTACCACGGAAAGCTTCCAGCATAAGGCATCTGACCTTCCGCAGTAAGCCACATAGGGGGAAAATCTTCCGAGGTACGATACCCAGCCTTCTTCAGCATACCACCTTGGCAGAAGCTTCGGGCGTAAGGAAGTCAGCCTTCTTCAACACGCCATCGTGCCCACGACAGTCTTGTCAGAAGCCCGAACTAGTCCGAACACACGTCCGCCTCAGAGCTCAATTGATTATGAAAGGATTTATCCTACCTATGCATATGTTGTGAGCATGCAGTCCAGGGGATCAGTTCATGCGAGCCACTCGTACACGGGAATCACTGTGTTCAGAGAAACATTGGCTCCACACTTCAAAGAAGGATATGAACGCAGCAATCCCTACGAGATATGCAAGAGTAAATTGTGAATACAAGCCCAACAAGCTGGGATATGACCAAGGAGCCATGATGGTAGGTCATGACAAATTCCCCAAAAAGGAACCCCCAAGAACAAGGAAGTCTTGAATAAACAATCTCCGCGATGGTCAATGAAGTAAAGCTCCACAGACAAGGTGATATTGCCAATCCTTGTCAGACTCTTGCATATACGGCCACAACAATGCAGCCAGCATGTCAGCGTGAATACGGGCCATCAGCCAAGATCAGAGGTTATGCTCCGAAGAATGCACGGAATGATAACCATACTATGTCAGCTTAGTGGTCATATCAAGGATCACAGAGACTATATATGGTAGAGCCACCTCAGAGATTACCGTCTATGATTACTTTGTGATCATGCCCGACATTTCAGCTGCGAACCTCCTGAGAACGAAGTCAAAATGCAAGAGACAGGAAGAAAGCATTCGTACGGAACCCAGAGCCAGACTGAGTATTCTGACAAGGCAAAAAGAGATCCACTCCTAGCCACTCCAGGCCATACGAGCACGTGATTCCGGTACCCAGAAAGAATGTCTCGCCCTTGGCAGTCAGTGTAAGAGGTATCGCAATAAAACCCGAAGCAACTAGTCCCAGGACATGGAAACTAGACTATTTGTCGATACTCAGAGCTACCCACCAACCCCAGCCAACAAACTACCAGCACAAAGGGTTTGCCTGATAGGAAAGAGAAGGATTCAATGCAGCCGTCGGAAAAAGACAGCACCTGAGCCATCAGAAGAGGCAGTTAAAAGGTCAGTAAACCAATGAAGACAAGACAGCTGATGGATCCAAGTCGCACACAGGTAAGTCCCCCTGGCCGGGAGGTAAGCCTGGAAATCTCGAGGACGAGATTTTCTTAAGGGGGGTAGGTTAGTGACACCCTGGTTTTCGCTCCTTGTTTTTTTTTCCTTCGCGGGATTTGACTCCCGTCTTTTTTCGATGTTATCGGGTTTTCTCTTGCCTTTGGGTATATGAAGATGGTCATTTAGCCTTGCCTTTCCTATCCAACCAGAAAGTCTCTCCAACCCAACCTCGCTATCCCAGATTTATTCTCAGGATTCTGCCGCCGAAACCCTACCTTCCGAGTTGCCGGAAGGGAAACCCTAATTCTTTCCGTTGCAAAGGAACCCCAACTTCATTTGATCTATTGCCTCCCAAACTTTTCCCAGTGATCATCCTATCTCTATAAACCCTGGATATGCAAAAATATTGCCAAGTCATTTGCAATATTTTTCATTTAAAATTAATTCCTTTTTCTGCTGTTCAAAGGAATTAAATCCAGGAAAATATCTATCCATCCCCAAAGTTCATGAAACCTTGTGGAGATATTCTTTGTGATCATACTGAGCTCCCATAAAAATATTGGCCATAATTAAATAGGGGAAATTGCCTTTTCCTATTTAAAGCCAATATTGCAATTTGGGCACTTTCCAAAGAACTACCATTTTGGTAGCCAGGAAAAATCCCAAATAATTTGTGGAGCTTCTCCTATCCATATCTTCACCATTTCCATCAAGATCCCAAGTTCCACAGTTCAAATTTTGAGAACATCTTCCAATTCTTGTCTCTGGATTTATTTTGAGGTTGTGAAGCAACTATAATTTATATTGCTTCAAAAATCTTGAAATTAATCCAGGACCTCACATTCCCTAAATTATGTGACCATGCAAAAATTCACATCATTTTACCTAGCCATTTTCTCTCAAAAATGCCATCTAGTTTCTGTCCAGATCCAAGCTCTGTGAAGGAAGTACCACTTTGGCATTTCCAATTGAGCTGAAATTTTTCCAGCACCTTCATATCTCCAAATCATCACTCTCCACCAAAATTCAGCTCATTTCATCAAGCCAGATGAGTGCAGCTTTAAAGTCAATTTTCTGGACCAGAATTTGCATTGCAAAGGAAGTATATGCAAATGAAGTCCAAATGGCTTCAAATTTTGTCAGCACCTAGTCCTTCCTACCACATCTCCCTGTGACAACTTATCTAGCTCATTGCCACATTTTTTCTGACCAAAAATTCTTGACCAAGTTTCTGTCCAGAAACTTTTCTGGCTCCTCTCGATCACTCTAGAGCCGTCCTAGCCCATATATTGTCACATTCTATCTAAATGATCAGTGAACATCCTGTTTGACAAGATTTGGCACCCAGAGGAGGGCCAGAACGCGACATGCCCGTGGTGACCGCGTGAGCTGCACGCAGGAACAGCGCTCTGCGCGTTCGTCGCGTCGGGCAGGACAGCTCGAGCAGCCTCCGCTTGTCCGAGCATGCCGACCTGACTCCCCGTCGTCCACTTCCTCCTCTCGGGTCATTTCCCCCTCCGTCCCCTTCCTCGCGGCGATCTGTGATCCGCCGTCGTCGTCTTCCTCTGTCTTCTTCCTCCCCGAGTTCTCCCGAAGCTGCTGCTGGCTTCTCCACCCTCCCAGAAACCTTGCCGACATCGCCATCTACCTCCGCGTGTCCCCGAGTGCCAGTGCGTTGCTAAGAATGCCACGGCGGCCGATCCTATCCACTCCCGCCGGCCGGCTATATATAGCCGCGGCCCGAGCTCCCTCCGAGCACCCACGCCTCTCCCAGCAGTCTCTCTCCCTCCCTGGAACCCCTCCAAGCCCAGCCCCGAGCAGCCGTGCCTCCGGGTGCCCCAAATCGCCGGCGAGCTCCGCCACTGCCTCCTCTCGGCCTCGCCTCAAATTCGCCCACCCGAGTCCTCCCCGGCTCCGTCCGAGCTCACCTCTGGAAGCTCCACTCTCCGGCGACCTCGCCCAGCCCCTCACACGCTCCTACCGACCACCGGGTCGCCGGAATCGACCGACCCCGCTGCCTACTGCCTCTCCTCGTCGCCGCACTTCCAGCCACCCTCCGCCTCGCCCTCGCCCTTCCCTGGATGCGGCACTTCCCGGCGAGCCCATCCACGCCGCCGCCTATCCTCGAGGCTCACCGGAGCGCTGCCGGCCACCGGAGCCCGTGCTCTCTGCTGCCGCGTCGGGAAACAGGGGAGGAGGAGGAAGAAGGAGGAGGAGGAGGTGAGAGAGGGACCTGACAGGTGGGCCCTGACCCCACCTGTCGGCGACTGGAGGGCGGCCAGCTGGATAAGTGAAAATGGCATCGGTTGAAGTCGCCTCCCCACTCCGAAAGCGTATTTCCCAAAATACGGTTCCTGTTTTCAGCCCTCTGCCGAAACCTTTAAATTGCAGCCGTTCGTCGGTTAAGCGCAGAAATGAACACCTTTTTCTTTGTTTTCTGCCTAACGAACGAACGCCCATATCTTTTCATCCGTAACTCCGATCGAGGTGATTCCAAAGCCCACTTCTTCAGTTCGTCGAGCCCGTTCCGATGGTATCATTTTCATAATGTTCCCCCACTGTGAAAATGACCATTTTTCCCTTGCCCTTCAATCAGCCCCTCCGAGCGAGAATCCTTTCCGGCGAATTCTTCCGTGAGGTGACCGCCTTCTCCCGGAGTATTCCTCGACCCCCAGGCAAGCCGACCATCTGATATATGCCCTGAAGCATTGCTCTATGTTATTCTTGCATGTTTAATTAATGTTTATGCCTGTGTTAGAAATAGTAAAACTCCTGCTAGTTTGAATTTGTTATCTGCATTACCTGCTAATGTTCATCATATTATCGCACTATCGACTCGTTGTGATATTGTATGGAGATAGGTTGTTATGTTTTTATAATGGTTACATTATGCATGGTTACTGTTATTGCAATATTATGAAATGTGACTTAATAATGACAACAACCTCCTCCGTCGACTGGATCGAGTCATAGTGCCACCTATCCGGACTTACCCATGCAGCCACATTTGCCGGTATGGGACGACCCTAGCTTGGTCTATTATCCTGCCTCTTGTCGGTACCACCAAATAGGGAAGGTTATGCGTGCGCGCTACCCTGGCCCGGTAGGCGGCGATAACCTTGTGAGCCCAAGTTGAGTTATTTGCCGGCGTCCCCGTTTGGGATAGTGTTTGGCCACGACGGTGGCAGGTGTCACGGGGTGACACAGGGGCCACCCAGGACATGACCATGGGAGGGTATGATTGTCGGTGGGACCGCAAGAGTGGCAGGCAATAGACAAGGTTTTGTTGGAGCAGCACTGGTCCACCCGAATGGGAACATGTACTAAAGTACGAGGCCAGGCGCTCCATGGTGTGGGTAAAGTGCGCAACCTCTGCAGAGTGTAAATCTATTCGAATAGTCGCGTCCTCGGTCATGGACAGTTCGTATAGGCCCCTATTTGGACTGTGTCGAGTCTGGAGGAACAAACTATATAATGTTATTGTTAAGACTGAACCAGAGAATAGTAAGGTTGGTCAGACTTGCAGTGCAGATGCATGGACATCAGATGATGTCAGGGATATGAATGTTAGCCATGGGATGGCTAGGAGAGAAACGGTCGTATGACCAAAAGGTTTGGATTGGATTTGGATCGAATTCGGATTTGGATTTGGATTTGGATTGGATTTGGATTGGATCATAAGAATATTCGGAGTATGGATTATTTACTGGATAAGCTTTATCTTCGTCATACTGTATTTACTTCAGTAGTTATCATGATAGATAATCCTGATAGGTTATGATGATTAATGCTGCTAAATGATTAATCTTGCTAGATAATTCTGCCATAACATGATAGTTAATATTGTTAAGATAACGAATGCATGCTTGAATGCCATGGATTGCATTGCTTGGTGTATATGTTGGTTTGGTTTGCTTGCGAGTACATTCAAAAGAAATCAGCGGCCTTTAATGTGGCCAGGTTCACCTCAGGATCCGACGTTCGCTAGCGAGGAGCCGGAGTGTTCGTGGGCTAGAAGAGTAACCCAGTCAGATCCCTGTGGATTGGAGCCGCACCAGGACCATGCTGCCTTAGATAGAGCCTTTCCGCTGCCATATCATGTAAGACTTATATATACCCATTAATAGAAAAGCTTGTGTTCATGATACTTGTTGTAAAAGCGCATGCCAGAGTGAATTTCCTGGGCTGGTATGTGCGGCGACCGTCTGGCTACAGTTGTAATCAGGCGGGGCGCCACAGACAATGACCTCCAGGGGTGCGGACAACTATTGGTAGGTTCATCTTTTCAAATGCAATGTCATGTGATAATGCAAATGCTTCTGACATGAATGAATGCGATGCTCCTGAATCAAATAAAACAGAAGCGGGTACTGAGTTAACGAGAAGGATACCCATCACAGTAGCTGGTTGATCCTGAACTTCTTCAATATCAACGTGGTAAGCATGTCCACGACCATAAGCAGAAGACCCAGTATTATAGTTGCGGGTCTGATTGTTACCATGACCATTGCCACGGCCAGTATGAGGAAGTGCCAACTGATTCTGATTCTGGCGGCAGTCCTTGGCAAGGTGACCTGGGTGGCGACACTTGAAACACAAACCATCTTCAGGACAAAGAGGAGCAGCTTGAGCTCTCGGCTGCCTCGGTGGTGGAGGAGGCAGACGAGGTGCCGCATAGGAAGGCCTTAGCGCAGGGGCAGCTGGACGGTACATGTTGTGGGGGATCCAGATTCGACGCCTTTGTGCTGAGCTCGAAGATGAGCCAACGTCACGGTGGCGCTTCTGTGACTCCTTGTGCTCCATCTGAGCGGTCTCAACCTGGATAGCCTTGTTCACGAGGGTGGCAAAGTCGGTGAAGTCATGAACAGCAAGTGCAAGCTTGAGGTCTGGGTGGATTCCATTACGGAATTTCTCCTATCTACGAGCATCAGTGGCAATGTCTTCTTCGGCATAGCGGGATAGGTTAAGGAATTCCCGCTGATAAGCTTCGACAGTCCTATTGCCCTGAGTGAGGTTGCGAAACTCTGTTTTCTTCTGGTCCATGATTTCCTGAGGAATGTAACGGGCACGGAAAGCAGTCTGAAACTCGATCCAAGTAACGACTGTCCTAGCAGGTAGTAAACGCCTGTGGGTGTCCCACCATTGAGCAGCGGGACCCTTCAAGAAGTAGGACGCGAAGGTGACAAGGTTGGCAGGGGCGACATTGGCAGATTCCATGTCGAAGGCGATGTCGCGAAGCCAGTCATCAACATCCAGTGGCTATTCTGAGTTACGGAAAACAGTAGGGTTAAGACGCACAAACTCCTGCAGAGTTATTGAAGCAGGGTGCAGATTCTGGGCATTCTGGTTCTGGTGTGGGAACTGAGCCATGATTCCAACCATGAACTGGTGGTTCAGCTCGAATTGCTACATCATAGCTGCCATATAGTCTGGCGGTGGTTGTCGTTCGGGAGCACGGCCACGACCACGACCACGAGCACCTGGCCTAACCATCCTGCTAAAATTCAACATGGGGTAGTTTGGCAACGAGTATTTGCAGGTGTAAGGAATGATTCATGAAGTAACACGCACAACAAAAGGAAGTGCAATAGATACAACATCATAGTCAATCATGACATACAGATTCGTACATAGCTTCGGTTATAGGCCAGCGTTACGACAGCGTAAAGGAAAGCAAGACACACTAGGCGGCACGCAGGCACGCGGTGGAGGGATACAACAACGGGACATAGCAATTGCTACATCAACATCGGAGAAAACCACTGAACCCAGGTAACTGCAGGTAACGACGCAGGGCACCCTCGATAAAAGGATCCTGCGCTCCGTGAACACTCTGGTGCAGAACCTGGTCCCGAACTGGAAGAAGAGGACCACGTGGAGGGGTAAGACCTCCAACAGCAGGCCACTCAAGACCTGGTGGCATCTCCGTCCTGCGCGGGTAAAGAATGTACTCTGGGTGCATCCTTGCACTGACTGCTGGCAGCAACTGTGTCAGAGCATCGTAAAGACGAGTACGAGTGGTGTACAACTCAACAGCAAGAGCTCGAGCAGTGCGATCCAGAGCCTCTGTGTACTGAACCAAAACCTGCGGGTCATAACGACGCGACACGTAAGGAGTACAAACAGCAGTGTAGTATCCAGTCTCGTCCCCAGCGGGAGCATACGGGATATATCTGAACCCAGTCTCCTCCAAGCGGGTGTGCTCTCTATGGAGATGGGCAATAGCTGTATAGGTAGCATCATGGACTGCCATGTCAACAGTCACTCCAACACCATGAAAGGTGTGCAACTCAGTGATGGAGTTGTTCTGCCGATCAAAGATACGAACCACAGCATGGTACTGCTCCTGGTTGAACTCGCGGTAGTCCTCGTAAACAGTGTACTTGGGGTACCAGCGATATCCCAGCCTGGTCAAGAGGTCGACCAGGATAGCAGGGAACCCAGTTGCATCAACAACCATAGTCTGGCGTACGAGCTGTCTTGCGGGACTCATCTGAAACAATAGGAGTGCAAGATGTCAAATGACAGTGTGAGAAGCAAATGATAGCATTGAAAGGAATGTTTACGGATTATCCAGCTCCCCGGGTGAATGTGATCACGAGAACCTAGGGTCAAAGTTAGTAAAATTTTAACCCGAATAGAAGAGAGATCAGAGTCCCAGAGTAAGGAAGAGGAATAAAAGATCCTAATCCCATCCATGTGCAACGTGGGCCCGTAAGCCACACAACACTGTTAGTAAAATATAGTTTTTCAAAGACTAGACTCAACTTCGACCAACGAATCGGAAGGGGGCTTCCTACAGGCAGTCGGCTCTGATACCAGCTTGTGACGCCCCTGCTCGACCGTGCACTAATCATACACGCAAACGTGCACGATCGAGATCAGAAACTCACGGGAAGATATCACAACACAACTCTAAACTCAAATTTAAACTTAAATCTTCATATTACAAACCAAGGCCACGAGGACCCGAATACATAAGTCATACAAACAAATATTATCTGGGTACAGACATAGTTAGTCAAGTTTGCCTTAAGAAGGCTAGCATATTAGCGACACTGATCGAAAGGCGAAGGCCTCCTGCCTAGGGCCTCTGAACTACTCCTGGTCGGCGGGCTCAACGTAGTAGTAGTTGCCTCCGGGGATCTCCTACTCCTGGACTCCATCGTCTGAACGCAGCAATCGGGTATGGGGGGAAAGGGGAAGCAAAGCAACCATGAGTACTCATCCAAAGTACTCGCAAGACTTACATCAGAACTAAACTAAGTATGCATCGGTATCAAAGGAATGGGGCTATATCTTTGGACTAAACTGCAGAAATGCCAGAACAGAGGGGGTAAGCCTAGCCTATCGAAGACTAGCATCTTGAAGCAATCTTGCAGCATAAGAAGAGAATAGAACACAGCAGCATATAATAAGTATATATTAGCAATGCCCTGAGATCCTTCCTCGACTACCATGCGAGAAAGTGATCCCGAGAGTAGTAGTAACAGTTTAACATTGTAACAATATCCATTCATAGTTGTAGTAGATCAGGATACAACTCCGAGCGTCCTGTTACCGTGGACACGGCTATTCGAATAGATTACTTCCCTGCAGGGGTGCACTACTGTAACCCAACATGCTCGATTACATCTGGCCGGACACACTTGCTGGGTAATGCCCGGCCTCGGGTAATCGACACGACGCAGTCCTACCTAGGCTCAGCAGAGAGGTCAACACGCCGGTCTAAATCCTAAGTGCAAAGGGGTCTTGGGCCCATTGCCCTTTGCACTCCTGCACGTTGCGTGACTGGCCGGGGCCCAGGCACGACACTGTATACACAAGTGACGTAACTAGCCCACCCCAGCAATCAGCCCGCATATCTGAGCTGTGACATCTGAAGAGCTTTTGGCTGATACATATGACATAGAGGGCCCCATTAAACCATTATCCCACGTGCTGGTAGTGCGTATAGGCACGTAGCCAACTCAGATCAAATACCCAAATCCATTAGGCATGTTTAGTAACTCGCGGAGACGAACAGGATCCCTGTCGCTCCGACTTGGTAACTCGCGGAGTACGACCAGGGACCAGGCCCACCTCTCTCCTAGGTGGTCTCCGCCTGCCCTGCCGTTCCGCCACAATATCACTCGCGGGTGCTCTTGGAGCCGACCCGTCTTTAATATTATCTCTCGCGGGCACTCTTGGAGCCGGCCCGACTTTAACAGTTCAAAGTATTGCAATAATGTAACACTTCCATGATCATCACCCAGAGTGATCACGGCCCGATAACAAGCCTGGCAAACGGACAAGGGTGAAGGGCCAGCTGATGAAACATAGCACACCTAACTAAGCATCATAGGATAGCAGGTAATGTATCAATAGCAGGCAACGAAACCAGGCTATGCATCAGAATAGGAGCTATCGGAATATGAACAGAAGCAATTCTAATGCAAGCATAAGAGAGAAAGAGTGGGCGATATCTGGATGATCAAGGGGTTTTGCTTGCCTGGAAGCTCAGCTGAAGGGGTCTGGTCGTCGACGACGTAGTCGTACTCCGCAGTGTCGTCGGCTGTCTCGGGGTCTATCGGGAGAGAAGGAGGGGAAGAAACAACAAATACACGGCAAGCAATGCAACACAAATGCATGACATGGCTAAATGCAGTGCTAGGGGTGTTCTAATGCAGTGCTAGGTATTTTGGTCGGAGTGGGAAACCATCCGGGAGTGTTCTCCCAGCTCCGGGCAATTATCGGTCAGATGAATCGGAGGGAAAAGTTCTAAGTTCATCTAGATAGGAGTGATGGTCAAGCATTTTGACCACATATTCAGATTCGTCATATTTTTCTGATCTTTTTTCATATATAAATTATTTTCATCCGAGTTACGGTTTATTTTATATGATTTTTCAAAGTTTTATTGAATTTCTAGAATTGTTTTAATTATTAATTCCGAATTATCCAAAACAGTAGTCAGTGACGTCAGCATGACGTCTGGATGACGTCACCGGTCAACTGAGTTGGCCAGGGTAAACCTGACCAGTGGGACCCGCATGTCATACACAGTAGTTAATCCAAATGGCTTAAATTTAACTAAAAAAGGATTAATTAGAGGGTGGGTCCTACTGTCAGTGACTGATTATCTAACAGATTTAATTAACTGAATAAGTAACGATTTTATTATTTATAAAACCGTTTAAATAGCGCGGGGCCCGCATGTCAGTGACAGTGCGAGCCTAGTCAGCATGGTTGACTCGGTCAACCGGGTCAACGGACCCACTGGGCCCACCAGTCAGTGGCCCAGGCGGTGCCACACGGCAGCCATTTCGGCTCCGGTAACCGGAGTTGCTCCGGCGAGCCAAAACGCGGCAGTGCGCGTCGGGCCAGCGACGGGATTCGCGCACAGGGGGTCTCCGGGTCCGCGGTTAGGCTAGTTCGAACGGCCACTTCGCCGCGCGTCCAACGGTGGCGGTTGCGGGGGTTGAGGTGGTCGGAAACGTCGCCGGCGACGACGTCGGGCGGCGGCCGGTTCGGGAGCTCAGCGAAAATGACGACGCAGGCGAGCTCAAGTCGAATGGATGTGCTAGGGGGCATCTACGCACGCGTGCGAGCTCAACGGACTCGAGCGCGTGACCATTTGGTCACCGAAAGGCTGCCGGCGACGAGCTCGCGCGGCGGCGGGTACGGCCTAGTTAAATGCGGCGGCCATGGCGCGCAAGGAAGGGAAGGAAGGAGAGGATCCGGTGCGGCTGCTCACCGGGGTCCTGCAGGTGTGCAAAGCGGGCTTGGGGGAGGCTCGACGGAGCCGGATTTGTCGTCGGAGTTCGTCGGGGCCGAGGAAGAAGAAGAGGTCGCCGACGTCGATGTAGGGGCTCCCAGCTCCGATGGCTCGGCGCAGCCGACGTAGAGGAGCACGGCGGGGTTTCTTGGCACGGTGGCGAGGCGAAATGGCAGCGGTGGCTACGTAGGCGAGCTCGCAACGGCGACGGCCGAGACGGCCATGGCGGAGAGGAAGAGAGCGAGCGAGGGGAGAGGGGGCAAAGATCTTGGCCTCGTCCCCGAGGGCCACGGCGGCATTCTTATCCCCCCAGGGGTTCCTGTGGCGATGCGGGGGCGACGGTGGCGCGGCTGCGACGGCGCTCTGCCTCGGTCGCTCGCGGGCGCGTCAACACGGGAAGGAGAGAGAGGAGGGAGACGACCCGAGGTGGGCTGGGCCTAGTACTGTGGACTAGAGCCCAGTCCACAGTGCCCTTTTTCTTCTCTTTTCCTTTTCTGCTTTCTGTTTTCTTTATTCTTTTTCTATTGAATTTTCTTTTAGCTAGCAAATATATTCTGTAAAATGTGAAACTAGTCTCAATAATTATCTTGCGTGATATAGTTCTGCCACAAAATTTTGGGACCCACTTGAATTCATTTTAATTTTGTATAATTGGAAAAGTATTAAATATTGCTGTTTTGGTTCTGTTTTGAATTTCCAGGGGCAATTTGGTAATTTAGGTGATATTGTTTTCCTGAACAAAATTAGTTATGGATCATTTGCTAAATGATGAACATTTTAGTTTCCAAATTGGAACAACTTTTATTTTCAATTCATATTTGAATTTCAATTAGAGTTGGAATTTGAAATGAGATATGAACCAAAGATGATCAAGACTTGTTAACCATGATGACTTGGCATCATCAGAGGGTGATCACTGTAGCTTAATACATGGGGATGTTACAAAGGGATGATGCAGCATAGTAGAGATAAGTATTTCCCTCAGTTATGAAACCAAGGTTATCGAACCAGTAGGAGAATCACGCAACACCTCATTAGCAGCACCTGCACACAAACAACAAATCCTTGCACCCAACGCAAACGAGAGGTTGTCAATCTCTCGGCGGTAAATTGCAAGATTAAATTGTATGTGATCGATAGATAGATTGAAACAAAAATACAAAATAAAATAAATAAAAGAAAATGGCAGCAATATTTTTAGGGTTTTAGTAATATGATTTAGATAGACCCGGGGGCCATAGGTTTCACTAGAGGCTTCTCTCGAGAAAATAGCATACGGTGGGTAGACAAATTACTGTTGGGCAATTGATAGAAAAGCAAATAATCATGACGATATCCAAGGCAATGATCATGTATATAGGCATCACGTCCGAGACAAGTAGACCGACTCCTGCCTGCATCTACTACTATTACTCCACACATCGACCGCTATCCAGCATGCATCTAGTGTATTAAGTCCATAAAGAATGGAGTAACGCCTTAATAACGATGACATGATGTAGACAAGATAAACTCACGTATAAACCCCATCTTTTTACCCTTAATAGCAACGATACATACGTGTCATGTCCCTTTCTGTCACTGGGATTGAGCACCGCAAGATCGAACCCATTACAAAGCACCTCTTCCCATGGCAAGATAAATCAATCTAGTTGGCCAAACCAAATCAATAGATCGGAGAAGAAATACGAGGCTATAATAATCATGCATAAAAGAGAGCAGCAAAGACTCCAATAATTTCATGGATAATCTGATCATAAACTCACAATTCATCGGATCCCAACAAACACACCGCAAAAAGTGATTACATCGGATAGAACTCCAAGAACATCGAGGAGAACATTGTATTGAAGATCAAAAAGAGAGAAGAAGCCATCAAGCTACTGCCTATGGACCCGAAGGTCTGTGGTAAACTACTCACGCATCATTGGAAGGGCAGCAAGGTTGATGTAGAACCCCTCCGTGATCGATTCCCCCTCCGGCAGATTACCAGAGAAGGACCCCAGATGGGATCTCTCTGGAACAGAAACTTGCGGCGGCGGAAAAAGTATTTCGTGGACTCCCTTGAGGGTTTCGTATTTTTTCTGAATTTATAGTGGAGGAATTAGGTCAAACGGAGCTCTGTGGGCCCCACGAGGCACCAGGGCGCGCCTGCCCCCCCCCCAGGCGCGACCTGGTGGCTCGTGGCCCCCTCCAGGGTCTTCTGGCCTCCTCCCGAAGCTTCTAGTTTTTATCTTGTCCAATAAAAAATCTCCAAAAAGTTTCATGGCATTTGGACTTCGTTTGGTATTGATTTTCTGTAAAACAAAAACAGGGCAAAAAACAGCAACTGGCATTGGGCACTAAGTTAATAGGTTAGTCTCCAAAAATGATATATAATTGATGTAAATGATTATAAAAACATCCAAGATTGATAATATAACAGCATGGAACAATAAAAAATTATAGATACGTTGGAGACGTATCAGCGGCTTAAAAGGAAAGTTCAGGACATGGGCGACCTTATGGATGTCCTAACCCGATACGCTGAGTCGGATAACCCAAAGTACCCTGCATTTGATGATGACAAATCGGGCAAGGGCAAGAAAAACGGTGGCAAGGGTCACCAGCGGAGCAATGGCAATGGGCAGAACAGCAATGGTGGCAGACGCAAAGGTTATGAGGGCGGCTCCGACCTGGTGGCTAATACAAATACGGACAATAAAAATCAGCGTCAAAACAATGGGTCTAGGAAGCAGTTTTCTGGTAATCGCCCTCTCAGTTTTGAGGAGGCTCTCAAGGGTCCTTGTCCAAAACACAGCTATAATGGTAAGCCGTCCAGCCATTCCTGGGAAATTTGCTACATCATGCAAGAGTTCTCCAAACGGATCTTCCAAAATCATCACAATGGTGGTGGAAACGGTGGACAACCCGGCAATCAGGGATCCGGCTTCCAGGGAGTCGGTTCACATGGGCCCTTTGCAGGCTCCGGGTTCCAAGGGAATAACGGGCCGACTGCCGGGTTTCAGCGGGCTGGCAATACTGGAGGCAGCAATCAGCGTACCAACCAAGGAAATCAGCATCAAGCCGGCCAGTCAGGATTTTAGAGTAATCCAAAGCATTTGAATAGTGGGCAATATCATGTTTTTAGCACTAGTACCTGCAAACGGGATAGGAAAGTGCAGCGGCGAGCCGCCAACTTGGTTGAGCCGGCAGCCCCGTACTATCTCAACTGGTCAGAGCAGCCGGTCACTTGGAGCCGGGCGGATCATCTAGTACTCCTTGATCACCCCGGTCACTTAGCTCTGGTGGTGGCACCCCAAGTTGGTGGTTATACGTTAACCAAGGTGCTCAAGGATGGAGGCAGCAGTATCAATATACTGTATTACGATACTTTCAAGCAGATGAATATGTCGGATAAGCAGTTGAATCCTTCTTCCACGGTTTTTCATGGCATAGTCCCGGGCAAATCAGCTTATCCCATGGGAAGAATATCCCTTGAAGTGGCCTTTGGCTCAGAGGATAATTATCGTTCTGAGTTCCTATCCTTTGAGGTGGTCAAATTAAAAAGCCCCTACCACGCTCTGTTTGGAAGGCCGGCTTATGCACGGTTCATGGCTCGGCCGTGCTATGTCTATCTGAAGTTGAAAATGCCAGGGCCCGAGGGAACCATCACAGTAGAAGGCAATCGGAAGCTGGCGCTCGAATGTGAGGAAGGAGATGCAGCATATGCTGAGTCGGCTTGTGTGGCAAAAGAACTGAAGTATTACACGGACAATGTTGACCCGACTGACAGGACTGCTCTGAAGAAGCCAACGACAGAGTCTAACCCTCTGCTTAAATTCAAGTCGGCGAAGGACACCAAGCAAGTTGATTTCACCCCAGGCAACTCCTCCGAGCAGTTCACCATAGGGACTAATATGGATCCCAAATAGGAAAGCGTGCTCATCGAGTTCATCCGTGAGAATCGGGACAACTTTGCATGGAAACCTTCTGACATGCCAGGTGTACCGAGAGAACTCGCTGAGCACTCCCTCAATGTGGATCCTAAGTTTAAACCAGTACGCCAGTATCTCCGCAGCTTTAATGAAGAGAGGCGAAAAACTATTGGTGAGGAAGTGGCCCGGCTCCTAGCTACCGGGTTCATTGTTGAAGTTCTCCATCATGAGTGGCTAGCCAACCCGGTGCTCGTTCTGAAGAAAAACGGGACTTGGCGGATGTGTGTTGATTACACAGACTTAAATAAGGCGTGTCCTAGTGACCCCTTTGCTTTACCCCGTATTTGTAGGAGATATGCCCTAGAGGCAATAATAAATGTTATTATTTATCCCCATGTTCCTAATTAAGTTTATGTTCCGTGCTATAACTGCCATGGTTCCCGAGCCCGTATATCCATAAAGGCTCTGAGGAAAACCCATGTGCATGTGTGGAGTTAGAAACGGTAAAATGTATTCCTAGTCTGGCCTCTAAGACTAGCTCAAGTGTTGCATGATGGTTCTGTTTTCCTGATCATGGGCATGACTATGCCGGCAACTTTGGGGACACAATGTTAGAAGAACACTTGTGGTTGAATCGACCCGAATTGATGTTATGCTATGAGATACATTCATCACAAGTTAATGGTTAATAACACGGAGAAAGTTAACATTTGCATAATTCCTTAGACCATGAGAGTATCGAGTTTCTTCATGCTTGCTTCATGAACTTTGGGGTTTGTTAAACGTCATCCGTAAATGGGTGGCTATTATGGCGGCTTACGGGTTCATGGAAAAGTATGTCAAGGGACTTGATGTCTCAAGATTGGGATTTCATCCTCCGACGATGGAGAGATATTCTTTGGGCCCTCTCGGTGTTACGGTATCCATCATCGTCTGGCCATACACATTGTGATTTGATCACAGGGATGCCGGAACATGGGAACGAGAAAAGAGAACAAAACCGGTAATGAGGTAACTGGCATAGTGGACAAGTTGTTGATCCACGGGGATGCCGATAAATCTCACCTCGGGTGTTTGTAACATATCGCGAAGTAAAAGGAATAGCACACGGCAACTGGAGGTTCACTCGAATATTTATTCGTGTGGGAATAGGGGTCAATATGGGTGTCCATGGCTCTGATGTTGATCATTGATCGGAAAGTGTTCCGGCCATGTCTATGCTTCACCGAACCTATAGGGTCACACGCTTAAGGGTCATCTATCTGCTGAATACTAGACAGGGAGTCTGAGAGAAAGTCACCGGAAAAGTTTCGGAGACAACAGAAGAGTTCCAGAGAGAGAACACCGGAAGAATTTCGGTAAAACCGAAAAGTTGTTTCGGAGTATACCATTAAGTCAAAATGGTTTCGGCACACGCCTAGAAATTCTTCGAGGGTGCCAGAATTGTTCTAGGAACTTCTGGGATTTTCCGGAGAAAAAACCCGGAAATGTTCGGGAGCTGCCGGAACCGCTTTGGTTGCTTTTCGCAGATGAAAATCACTAATCCGGAATTGTTTCGGAATGCATCAAAAATTATTTTAGTGGGTGCTGGAAATGTTCTAAGACCTACAGAAATATTTTCGGATTTAACGGTCGCTGAAAAATGTTTTTGTGAATAGTGAAAAGCACTTTATGGTTACTTTTTCGAAAGCCACCTTTTTGGGCTTTACCCAAAAGATCTAGGGATGACATGGAAGGGTGGGAACCCCTTTTTGGGGGGCCCACAAGGTGGTGGACAGGCATGGGGTGCTCATCCATGGTGCTCCACTTGCCTCCCCATTTTGCCCTTTTTGTGTGACATAAAGCATGGGCATTTTGGGTTTTTTCATGTGCCACCCGACCCCTTGGGTTTTCCTATAATAGAGGTGGAGAGGCACTCTCCACACTCACTCTTTCTCACATACACAATGCCATGCAATGATCTGGCTTCTTCTCTCCCTCCCCGCGAAATAGTTTCGTAGAGCCGAAAGGCTGTCTGGGTTCTGGTGGGAACTAGTTCTGGACGGTGAAGCCCTGCCGGATAGATGAGACCGTATGTGTGCAACCCCATAGAGAGGTCATGGGTTCGATCTTTTTGCCCGAGGGGCTATTCGAGAGTGCCTCCCGAAGGGCTGTCCGAGTGACCGTCTGAGTTTCTGTGAGTGCCTCCCGAAGGGCTGTCTGTGACACCGTCCGGGGGACTGTCCGACCGCCTCCCGAAGGGCTGTCCGAGGGAGAACATCCTCGCGGTTGGGAGGTTGTAAATCCTAGCTGTGGGGATCTGCACCGACGATCTACATCGACTCTACTTCCGCTGCGCTACGAGTCGGTAACGATTGGATTGAAACCTTGTATGCAGTCTTCATAGTGGTGCTGGGCTGGTGCGTAGGTCTGAAATTTTTTGTTTTCTGCTGCGTTCCCCTACAGTGGTATCAGAGCCAGGTTACGATCCTGGGATACATAGATATGTATGGGTGTTGCACAATATAATTTGTGGTAGATGAGTTCTATTACTAAAAATTATTTGTTCGGGTAGCATATGAAATCTGTTACCCGATGTTCCTGTTGCTTCCCTTGAATTTGCGTAGTCCTGATCTTGACAGCATGGTGGAATCTGACAAAGTTCTGGCAATCCACGATCCTTTCATGCTGCTCCTGAGTATGCTGATTGACAGATCAACGAAGTGCTTCAGTGTCTTTGGGTTCCACCATAGTTAAAGAAAGATGGATGTTTCGCAGACAAAAGGGCAATGCAGATATGATCTGCATGGGGGTCATGCGTATGACGAAGTTCAGTATGGGGCTCGAGATTTTATTATCTCGTGTTTCATACACCCCGCAAAGTTAATCTAGCGACTTGAATAATCATACTTGATGATAAACGTTGGTAGCTGCGGTTTGGTTGAAACCTTAGAAGCCACGTAAAATAAAATCTTGTATGAACCGATTAGAGGCATCTAAACTTGGTTTTGCAGGATGGCATGTGATGTGGTATAGCAGTGCTCAAAATAATTTGATTATGTATGAGATGACTATATGATGTAAATTAATTAGCATGACCTGCGTGTCATGTTTCGGCATGATGGCTGGAGCCATATGATTGTCACTTTAATGACCTGCGTGTCAACCTTATGTAATGCACTTATTTTATTAGCTATAGAGATATCAATATTATCTGGTGCATCGACAAGGTGGTGGCAATCTTCGCGAAGGTGAACACCTACGCAGATGCCGAAGACGAAGAAATTAAAGACTTCTCCGTCAGAAAGGGCTATACCATATCATGCTTTTATGAATTGCCTGAGATGTTTATCCCTTTTGTTGCACCCTTCTTGATTGTGCAGTAGTCACTTTTATTAGGGTGATCTCTCACTTAAAATATCAAGTAGTTAGTGTTCTCCCAAGTGTAGCACCGTCTACAACACGTATCTTTTCGGGGTGCGCCATGTACACATGAGCACGAACGATTAGAGAGGTGTAAGGCGGGTGTAGGTCAGACCTCACTGTGTGATCACTTGGTTGTCTTGACGTTCAGGCAGGACAGTCCTGAGCTCGGAACACACGCATCGAAAGATGGACAAGAGTCACATAGAGATGTGATTGGCAAGTTGGCCTACCGATTGAAATTCGCGTCATCAGTGATGAACCCGTCAATGGCGTTGAATTGAAATGCGGATCTTGAATCACTCACAATCAATTATGAGAGATATTGATTTGAGTGGGAGCGCACTTTAGAATTAGTTCTCAGTGCAATTAATTATGAACTCTGTCTAAGTGTGATTTGCATAATAGTTGTAGAATAATGGCTCACGTTTCCACCTTCCCTATTAAAATTGAATAAGTTGTTACTGATCTGGTTAAAACTTTACGGTTGGTAACGTAATGTGAGGATTGTCCTCAAGAGTGCCGAGAAGGACTTTGTCCTATCGCATGCTTTTGGTATTCTCCCGCTAATGCTATGGATAATGTGACTCTCGTCCTTCGATCCAAAAGCTAGAATTCCGTTACGGTCAAGTGCAATATGCTTGCTTCCATGAGACCCGAACTTCAAAAGTTTGGGATAGCTATGTGATATTCATGGAACTGAAAATTAGTTTCAGATACAAACAAAGGCTAGAAGATATGGGATATCCAAAGCAATGTTTGTTTTGCAAATTATTAGTAAAGTGTTTACTATGCATTTGACTGATAAGAGAGGGATCCAGAAGAACGCCTGTCATATGATGAAAGGTGAATAAAACAACAACTTAAAGAGAAAGGAAATGTCCAAAGGGTGTTGGTGTGACTTACACACCTAGGAAGTCCGGGGCTAATGCCACTCTTAAAGTTGGGTGCTTCTTCTGAGAGTGGGAGAAGTACTAAAAGTTAAACTGTTAGAAGTATAAAGGCAAAAAGAGAGAAGTCTGGAATATCCAGCTCATGTATGAATGTCATACAAGTTATTGATGTGTAGAAGGTTGGTCAAAGATATAATTCTTGGGAATTATGATGAAACCTGTTAATCACTAATTCTTGGGTCTTGTGAGTTGATCACAAAGATACCCGCTCGATTGCATTCTGTTGCGACTCGATGCAAGAACTACTATGGCCTAGAAGACTTGCCGGGAATGAGGTTTAGATACACGCTAGGAACATAGTAAATGTTACTATACCTTCCATCGGTGTATTACCGTCTGTATTTATTTTCATAATTCATTTAGAGTTTTATACACTCTAGCCCATTGCATAAAGTATCTTGCAAGAAGGTTGTTCATAAGAGAACTTTTGATGTTCTGCATTATGAATAACATAAGGGCCATACTTTCATTATGAATGAGATGTATGTTATGAATATTGATAATAATATATTACCTCTGTGTTTACTTTCATAGTTCATTTTAGAGTTTTATACACTCTAGCCCATTGCATAATGTTTGTTGCAAAAGGGTTGTTCATAAAAGAACAATTGTTGTTCTGTATCATGAATAACATAAGGGCCATGCTTCCATCGTGGATGGGATGTATGTTATGAATATTGATGGTAATATGATACATCCATAACACTGACGCTAAATGTCACAAGACTAAAAGAATACCGCATATGTGTGGCACTGCATTTGGTCACATTGGAGAAACCCGCATGGAGAAATTCCATTATGATGGATTTTGAAGTCATTTGATTATGAATCATCTGACACTTGCAACTTTCGTCCGAAAAGTGAAGTAACTGAAATATCGTCCACAGGCCATAAGGAATGAGCAACAAATTTATTGGTGATCATACATTTTGATGTGTGTAGTCCGATAAATGTTGTTGCTAGTAGTGGATTTATCTATCTTCAGAAATGACTCAAGTAGATATATGGATATTTACTTGATGAGACGTAAGTCTGGGTCTTTTGAAATCGTTCAAAAGGTTTTTCAAAATGAAGTAGAAATTATTGTAACAAGAAAAATTATGTTTCTGCAAACTAGATTGCAGAAAGGAATGTTTGAGTTACAAGTTTAGCGAATGTCTGATGAGTTGTGAAAGGAGTTTCATAACTTACACCTCCCAGAACACCACTGTGAGTGGAATGTCCATGAAGATGTAATCAAACCATTTATGACATGGTAAGATCAAAGATGACATAAATCAATTTGTCATTATCCCTTTTAAAGTAATGCTTTAGAGACTGCGGCTTTTACACTGAAAAGAGCGCCATCAGATCTGTTGAAATGACGCCATGGTATGGTATACCCAACCATGTTATGTCTTTTCTTAACATTTGGAATATGGGGCTTGTGTAAAATATTTACAAACCTATTCCAAATCAGACAAGTGCTACTTTGTAGGTTATCCTAATTTATTGTGTATTCCTCCCTCACTATACCGAGGCAAAAAGGTTTTTCCACAAAGAACCGTATGATTTTGAAGAAAATGGTTCTTGTAAAAAGGTGAGTGGGAGGACAGTGTAACTCGACGAGATAACAATATCTTCATCATCAGGTCAAAGGAAAGAAACCTTGGAAGTAATTCCAGAGTTTCCTACTGCGACTAATACGGAAGCCTCTACATGAGATGTATGGACTTCGGTCGAACTTGCAGCTGAACCACATAGGCGAAACTCGTGCAAACCTCTTAGGTGCGCAAATGAGATATTGTTGTTAGACAACAGTATACCTACAATACACAAGGAAGCGTTGATGGGCCCTGACTCCGGAATTGGCTAAATGCCAATACAATATGAGATAGTTTCCATATAAATGATTCAAGATTAAAATCTTGATACCCCTTTCGGAAGACTTGGAGTCTAACGAATATTAATGGAACTATAAACTAATACGGATAAAAATGTTTTATCCATAAAGCTCGACTTGTTGCTTATAACAAATTCAAGGAATTGACAACGGCGAGATTGTCTCTCCGTAGCGATGCTTAAAGTCGGTTCGGGTTAAACTAGTAATTAATACATATTTCAATCATGAGATATGATACATGGATGCCAAAAGGATTTCCATGAGATGGAAATGCAACCGAGGACTTGCATGTGATATAGTCCAAGGTATTTTGTCGGTCCAGAGGATGCTAGTGAGTATGCAAACTTCAGAGTTCCAGCGATGAACAGAAGAGAGCAAAATGGAGTTGGAATCTTCATTTTTGATAAAATAGTCAAAAGAGTTTGATTTCATCAATGGATAACAAAGATGCTTGTGGTTACAAGAAAGTAAGTGGGAGCATAATAATATTTCTAAAAACCTTGTGTGCTTGACACATTGTTGATTGGAAATAATATAAATTTCTTGACACGAATAAGGACTTCGTTAAAAATAGTTTTTCGATGAAGTGCTTGGGCTAAGTAGCCTTGATATTAGACATTTTATATACGGAGATAGAATTACCTAATAGGCTAAGCCAAAAATACATATTGACAAGATGCTTAGCATAGGAACGTCAAGAAGTGTTTCTTGCCGAAGTCACATGGAAAGGGTTTTGCAAGACTCGGTGTCCTACAACACTGATGAGCAAAATACATGATGGAGATTCCACACACTTTTGTGTTTGAATTAATCATGTATTCCATGGTATGTAAGACAACCAGATATGTCCGATACTCCCAAGCTATTGCGAGTATAGATACCAAAGTGATCAAAGTACTGATCATGGGACAACAGTGAAAAATGTCGTTAAGTACTAAGGTAGCACTGATGACATGTTTTCTCGCAAGCAGAGATTATGAAGTGCTCGTTGTAAGTAGTTACATCGATACGGTCTTCATCAATGCTCCATGCGATTTTCGATTTTGTTAAGGGTTTTGTGTAATACACAATATGGTGGCACGGTAGTTGGAAATTGTTCCAAACAGGATACTGTGGCGAATTCTATGACAAAGGCTAAGTATGTTGATGTTTTAAAAGCGACAAAGAAGATGTTGAATCATATAGTTCATTCATGAACTTAGTATGGTTCCAAGATGGCTTTGGTCAATGGGACACTATTGTAGATAGTTGCTCCATAGCTCAGTCTGAGGAATCAAGGTTTGACCTGTGATTCACATATATACAAAGCCAAGTCCACACAAAATATGAATTTTGTGAAAGCATGAAAACACGAGGATTTGAAAAGATACACACGGAGCTGAAGTTGTCAGATCCGTTGGACAAAGACTATACCGCAAGCGAAGCATATTTTACACCAGCATGCCATAGGTGTAAAGTGCATTAGCATTGACTAGATTATTAACTCTAGTGCAAGTGGGAATCTGTAGGAGATATGCCCTAGAGGCAATTATAAATGTTATTATTTATCCCCATGTTCCTAATTAAGTTTATGTTCCGTGCTATAACTGCCATGGTTCCCGAGCCCGTATATCCATAAAGGCTCTGAGGAAAACCCATGTCCACGTGTGGAGTTATAAACAGTAAAATGTATTCCTAGTCTGGCCTCTAAGACTAGCTCAAGTTGTCGGTACCAAAACCGGCAGATCTTGGGTAGGGGGTCCGAACTATGGGTCAAGGAGCCGATGGTAACAGAGAGCGTAGAGACAGCGATTTACCCAGGTTCGGGCCCTCTCGAGGAGGTAAAACCCTACGTCCTGCTTGATTGTATTGATGTGATTGTATGAAGGTTATAGAGTTGATCTACCTCGAGATCAGATGGGCTAAACCCTAGATTATCAGTCTCCTCCCTACGGACTAAACCTCCTGGTTTATATAGACACCAGGGGGGGCCTAGGGTTACATATGGTCGGTTACCATCAGGGATAAACATGCCGGTTACGCCATCTATTCCTTGGAGGAGACGCCAAGACTTCATAGATTTCCTTCTATCATACGGGGTCATCCACAATCCAGCCTTCCATCGACGTGTAGAGAGCGGCCCACCAGTCCGGCCCATGAGAGATAGGCCGGCAGCCCGAGTACCCCCTAGTCCGGGACACCCTCAGTAGCCCCCGAACTAGCCTTCAATGCCGAGGTCTACGGTCTTCGGCAGCTTCATGCTTCAGAAGTCTTCGGCTTGGATGGCGAGTTCCTCCCGTTACCTATATTTGGATTAACAATAATTCGGCCACCAATAAGTCAGTTACCGAGGTATCTTCAGAGATAGAATTAAATGATGACCCTCGATTTCTGCGCGCCCACGGAATGCGAGTGGCCCGATGGGTTCTTACAAAAATGTCCCTTTAATAGGCCAAGGGCATGGAGGTTAACGCACCCCACCCCCTGCCATTCTTCTCCACATCCTCGCAAAGCCAAAGTCAACAAACAATGGCAAGCGCCCCAGGCTCTTCCTCACGCCCTCATGGCCCCCGTCAAGGTGATTGGGCGGGATGCTCCGTATCTTGTATGCGACTACGTAGGCTTGAGGCGCAGGGGTATCTGCCCGCCTCAGATCTCACATCCACCCGCCCCGGATTAACTTCCGTAGATGGAAAGGCCCTTGCGGAGAATTTCCCTTCCCCTCATGGGGAGGAGAGAGTTTGCTTCGTGCCCTTCGTGCTGCGAGGCCTGGGTTTTCCCATCCATCCCTTCTTGAGGGGTTTACTAGAGTTCTACGGGATTCAGCTCCACCATCTTACCCCCGGATCGATCCTCCATATTTCGGGCTTCGTCGCTTTATGCGAGATGTTCCTGGGCTGTGAGGCGCACTTTGAGTTGTGGAGGAAATTCTTCTGCCTAGTCCCCCGCACCCGGGAAGGGGTCATCTACGAGGTCGGCGGAGCCGAAGTATGGCGCATTGCCGGGACCGGATACCCCGTTGGGACTCCGAAGAAGGATGCCGAAGAGTGGACTTCGGAATGGTTTTATATCGAAGACGTCCCTTTATTTGATCCAGTTCGAAGGGGTCTACCAGAATTTTCATTGGCTTCTCCAACGAAGCGGTTCAACTGGCGCCCGAAGAGTCCTTCTCAAGAGGAAAGTGCCGAAGTAGCTCGTCTGGCTGCTCAAGTGAGGTGGTTAGCTCATAACGGACTAACCATCGTTGATGTGATGGCAATAGCCATTGCTCGATGTGTCCAGCCTCTCCAACAGAGAATTCATCCGCTATGGAACTACAATGGGGAGGACGACGCTGCCCGGTACACCAAGAAGGGGCCCGCCAATCAGGCGGCGATAGCCGCCATACTAGCCGGTTTGTTCAAGGGGGAAGACCAAGAGTTCGCTCGACTAAAGCTCAAGAAAGGCTTCTCGTTGTATGATCCCATCGAAATGGTGAGTTCGACCACTCTTTTTAGTTCGGATATTACCCCACACTTTTCATAATCGGATCTTCATCTTGTCCGAACAGAGTTGGAGGCGATGGATCGAAACGGTGAGTTGCCCGGCTCCTCAACCGGAGAATTACTCTCGCGATGACGATCCTGGGTTCCATGACGACCCTGAAACATCCATTAATTTCGAGGACGGGGTCTTCTACCAGGAGAGCCTTGATGGCTCCAAGGTGGCCCTGTTGGCCGATCATCCCGGGGCGCTTCCCTCCTCCGTGGTAAGTGGCCAATGGGCTTCCTCTCGAAAGAAACGCTCAGCCGCTGCAGGTCCGAACACACTGGCACCTACTCCCAAGGGCCGCCGCACGACGCGCCGAACAGCCGTAAAGGCGGCACCAGCGGCTCCGACGACAAGTAGTCATGGGGTGACCCCACGTGTGGCCCCAACGGGAGCTACATCATCGGCGCCCCGCTCGAAGAGGTAATGTATTCACTGTACTGTTATGGCCTCTATCGTCAACATCCGCCGCATATGCCAATAATTTGTTCCATGGTGTTCGATAGACGATGTGTGGAACCGCGCGCGACCAAGGATGTTGAGAAGGTGCCAAGGGGTGACTCAAATCCAAGGTCGCCAGCTATAACCGGAGTTACTCCGGGAGCCACTGCCGAGGACCAAAATCCCGAGGACTCGGGAGACATCTCGGTCACTAATTCCGAAGTTGAAAGTGTGATGAATCATCGGTGGCGCAAGGCATCACTTCGGCAAACCGCATTGTCTAATCAGGAGCTCAATGCTCTTAGCTCGGTAGATGCATACCTCGGCGCCGCCCGAACGGGACTTGAAGGCGCAGTGAGGCTCATGTCTACGAATATGCAGGTATAGTAATAGTTTTGACAACTAGTACCTAACCCAGTAGCCCCCGAGCCTTAATTTGGGCGGGACGGCTGAGTTAAGGGTCTGATATCCATGCTGCCCTGCTATTTGTGCAGACTGTTCGGGAGCAGAACAAAAAGCTGTCCGAGGACCTCAAGCTGGCTCAAACAGAGTTAAAGTCTGTGAAAACCGAGCTAGAGGGCGTGAAAACATTCACCAGAGAGGCATATGGTAAGTGCCGAATTTAAAGTTCATTAAAGAGAAAATGGGGTGGAACATCTCCACTAATGAAAAATGTTTCCATAGCAGCCGAGACGATAAATCAGTTGCAAAAGGACCTGGATATGGCCAGGAAAGCCCAAAGGTATGCGGAGTCACAGCAAGAGGCTCGCTACCGGGTGTTGTCCCGAAGTCATGAGGAGAGGGATAAGCTTAAGGCGGAAGGCGAACAACAGGTCCAAGAAATCAAAAGCTTGAAAACTCAACTGACTGTAACCCAAGAGGAGAATCAAAGACTGAAAACAGGCATGTTCGGTAAGTGCAATCTAAGTCGCCCATTCAATAACCGAACGTATACGGTAGCTAGATGAACAATGCCACGTCTTATTGTAGTTCTGCTGACCGGGCGTCCCGAAGAGGAAGCCGGTTCCTTCTGGCGGGACCTGCTGAAGGAGCTATCCGCTGTACATGAGCGGGCCCGGAGAGCCATGAAGAGCATGTTCAAAGCACTGTGGCCTGGCGAAGTGGCTACGGAAGGGATGGCCGAACTCCCGAGTCGCTTCAAAGGAGCTCGGCGCCGCTTTGAGTTATGGAAGATGTCATCTTGTCGTGAAGGAGCACGGGAAGCGTGGGCGATCATCAAGACCCGATTCACCAAGCTGGAACCGGAGCATTTAGCGAGAGTTGGGCCGGTAGGGCCAGATGGGCAGGAAGTGCCCGTGCATCTGGTATATGACCAGCTTATGCCCACAGCTCGGCTATCCCAAGCAGATTGTGCTCTGAAGACCATAATAAATGGTCTAGATCAAGATTGATAGGTCGATTCTATGTACCTATGTACTTTACATCGGATAGTCTCCAAACCGTGCATAAAAAACGTTGTCCTAACCGGCCATCGGCTTCCGCCTCCTCAACCAGAAGCCAAGGAGTGTTTTCCTACTATGTAATCCGAGAACATCGGAAAGATACTTCGGAAAACCAGGCAATCCGGCCATTTGGTGCAAACAGACAAAAACGTGATCGGGGAGTTATGTTATATTACTGATTAACGTAAGAAACATCTTCCGAGGAAAATAGTTCCGCTATGGGTTCCTTTCGTCAGGTGACCACGTTATCCGTGGATGGATAACCGAGTACCCGAATTTAGACGGGGCCGCTTACTTCGGGAAAATACCCCGGAAACTTGGTGATAGGTATCAATTATTTTCACTTCCCCCCGTGGCCGACCAACTTGTTGTCTTAAGACGCTAGCTTTCGGCTTCACCCGTCTGAGGTACGTACCCGGGAAATCCAGACGTAACAATCGCAGAGGTGCTCCCTTTACTCCCTAGCCGAACAATCGGGAACGTAGGGGGTAAACACAGGAGCGAGGCAACCCAGCTTGGCCAAATCTTAAGTCAAGTTGATGCATATAGTGGCTTGAGAACGACGCAGGAAGGTTGCAAACACGTAAAAAAACGGATGATTGCATAAATGAAATTTGACGAGCTTCGTAAAAGAAGCCCCCAGGTAACAAAGTGTGGTACATTCAAAGATGTTTGCCGAAGAAGAATTTAACGTAATTCGGCATTTCCGAACACAACCCGGGAGAGACTATTGACTAGAAAGATGAAGATCCGAAAAGGATAAATCGAACAAGGTAAGTTTGCGGGACTAGCCATAAAAATGTCGCAGCCGAGCTGCATTCCATGGGTTGGGTTCGAGGCGATCGCCCGTCGGGTCGCGGAGGCGGTACGCCCCGCCCATGAGTACTTGGTCGATTATGAAGGCCCCCCCCCCCATTTGGGCGCCAGCTTATGCTTCTGCTTCTCCGGGAGGCGCAAGACTAAATCGCCAACATTGTAGGCCTTCGCCCGTACTTCCCTGCTCTGATAGCGTCTGGCCTGCTGCTGATAAAAAGCAGAACGAGCCCGAGCTATGTTGCGCTCGCCTTCCAAGGCGTCCAGGTCATCTTGCCGATCCAGCTCGGCCTCCTTTTCTTCGTACATACGCACCCAAGGGGCGTCATGAATAAGGTCGCAGGGGAGGATGGCTTCTGCCCCATATACCATGAAGAATGGTGTGTAGCCCGTGGATCGATTAGGAGTGGTGCGTAGGCCCCACAGTACGGAGTCGAGCTCCTCAACCCAATGGCAGCCGGAGTCTTTCAAAGATCGGACCAAACGAGGCTTAATGCCGCTCAAGATCAGGCTGTTCGCTCTCTCGACCTATTCATTAGACTATGGGTGATACACCGAGGCGTAGTCAAGCTTAATGCCTAAATTAGCGCACCAGTCTTTGACCTCCTGGGCAGTAAAGTTGGATCCGTTGTCCGTTATTATGCTGTGGGGAACACCATAACGGTGTACGACGCCGAATATAAAGTCGATGACCGGCTTAGACTTGGCTGAAGTGACCGGCTTTGCCTCGATCCATTTAGTGAATTTATCTACCGTGATGAGTAGATATTTCTTTTTCTTGGTCCCCCATTTAAGTGGTCCAACCATGTCCAGCCCCCAGACCGCGAAAGGCCAAGTAATTGGGATCGTCCGAAGGGCCGTGGGGGGCATATGACTCTGATTTGCAAAGAGCTGGCATCCAACGCAATGTTGGACCAATGTCTGGGCGTCTGTTCGGGCAGTGGGCCAAAAGAACCCTGCTCGGAAAGCCTTGCTGACCAGGGCCCGAGCTGCCGCGTGGTGACCGCCCATGCCAGCGTGAATCTCGGCCAGAAGCGGCCTTCCCTCCTCTTCGGAGATACATCTCTGGAGGACGCCGGTAGTACTTTTCTTATATAGCTCTCCCTCGTGGACTTTATAGGCTTTAGATCGTCGAAGGATACGCCTGGCCTCAGTCTGGTCAGCCGGTAATTCTTGGCGGAGGAGGTAGGCGAGGAAAGGCTCGGTCCATGGCGCGATTACCGCCATGACTTCGTGAGCCGAAGTTGTCATTGCGATGGCCGAGCCCCCGATAATTCCATTATCTGGTTCAATAGGCGGAGGGACGAACTCTCCTGGGGTATTGGTGTCCGAGCCCTGGGTGTTCTCCTGCCACACCACGGACGGATTGAAAAGTTGTTCCAAGAAGGTGTTCTCGGGGACGGGGTCGCGCTTAGCGCCCATTCGAGCCAGGATATCCGCAGCTTGATTGCTGTCACGAGGTATATGGTGAAACTCTAGTCCTTCGAAGCGGGCGGAGATCTTCAGGACGGCGTTGCGGTATGCTGTCATTTTTGGGTCTTTTGCGTTGAATTCGCCGTTAACTTGAGAGATGGCAAGATTAGAATCTCCCCGTACCTCGAGCCGCTGTATGCCCATTGACACTGCCATCTGAAGTCCGTGCAGCAGAGCCTCGTATTCGGTTGCGTTGTTGGAGTCGGTGTACATGATCTGGAGTATGTACCGAATATTGTCGCCAGTGGGGGATGTGAGGACCACTCCAGCCCCCAGTCCTGCAAGCATTTTGGAGCCGTCGAAGTACATCGTCCAATGTGAGTATGTGCTGTACTCCCTAGGGAGTTCGGCTTCCGTCCATTCCGCCACGAAATCAGCCAAAACTTGAGATTTAATAGCTCGGCGTGGTCGATAGATGATTTCGAAAAGGAGAAGTTCTATAGCCCATTTGGCTATGCATCCTGTGGCATCACGATTGTTGATTATGTCATTCAATGGTACTTCGGATGCTACCGTAACCGAGCACTCCTGGAAGTAATGGTGGAGCTTTCGAGATGCCATGAAAACTGCGCAGGCGATCTTCTGGTAATGCGGGTACCTTGTTTTACACGGGGTAGGCACTTCGGATACATAGTACACAGGTTTCTGTACCTGGAGCTTGTGACCCTCGGCCTCTCGTTCGACAACGAGAACCGCACTGACCACCTGATTCGTCGCCGAGATATATAGCAGCATTGGCTCAGCCGGGCTGGGTGTCGTCAAAATCGGGTTGCTGGCCAGTAGAGTTTTTATTTCTTCGAGTGCCGCCGCCGCTTCGCTAGTCCATTCGAAGTTCTTCGTCCGTTTGAGCAATTTATATAGCGACAGGGCCTTTTCGCCGAGGCGCGAGATGAAGCGGCTTAGGGATGCAACAGTACCGGCCAGTTTCTGGACGTGTTTGAGCTCAGTGGGGATAGCCAACTCGGACAGTGCCCGGATTTTCGCTGGGTTGGCCTCTATTCCTCTATGGGAAACTATGAAGCCGAGCAGCTTGCCAGCCGGCACTCCGAAGACACACTTTTCCGGATTAAGCCGTATATCAAAAGTCCGAAGATTGTCAAAGGTTTGCCGAAGATCGTCCACCAGCTGGCTGACGTGTTTGGTTTTGATAACCACATCGTCCACATAAGCTTCGACTATTTTGCCGATTTGTTTCTCCAGACACGTTTGGATCATGCGCTGGTATGTGGCCCCTGCATTCTTTAAACCGAAGGGCATTGTGTTGAAGCAGAATGGTCCATAGGGAGTGATGAATGCGGTGGCCGCCTGGTCGGACTCCTTCATTTTGATTTGATGGTATCCGGAGTAAGCGTCAAGGAAACATAGCGAGTCGTGCCTGGCGGTGGCATCAATGATCTGGTCGATGCGGGGCAAGGGGAAAGGATCCTTAGGGCAGGCTTTGTTCAAATCCTTGAAGTCGACGCACAATCGCCAGAACTTATCCTTCTTCGGCACCATGACCAGGTTGGCCAACCACTCAGGATGTTTGATGTCCCGGATGAACCCGGCTTCGAGCAACTTGGCCAGTTCCTCACCCATGGCTTGACGCTTGGGTTCGGAAAACCGACGGAGAGTCTGTTTAACTGGCTTGAAACCTTTGATTATGTTCAAGCTGTGCTCGGCTAATCTACGCGGGATCCCTGGCATGTCTGAAGGGTGCCAGGCGAAGATATCCCAGTTTGCGCGCAGAAATTGGCGCAATTCTTCATCAACCGTGGGGTCCAGCTGGGCTCCGATGGACGCCGTCTTGTTGGGATCTGTTGGGTGCACTTGGAATTTAATGATTTCATCTGCTGGTTTAAAGGACGTGGATTTTTGCCTTTTATCAAGGATGACATCGTCCTTGTCCACCGTTGAGCGGAGCGCGGTTAATTCTTCGGCCGCGAGGGCTTCGGACAACGCTTCGAGGGCGAGCGATGCCGTCTTATTCTCGGCTCGCAGGGCTCTGTCCGGATCACTTATTACCGTGATTATACCGTTTGGCCCTCGCATTTTAAGCTTCATGTACCCGTAATGTGGTACATCATGGAATCGTGCGAAGGCATCGCGCCCTAGTAAGGCATGATACCCGCTGCGGAAGGGCACGATGTGGAAAAGCAGTTCTTCGGACCGGTAGTTCTCGGGAGTTCCGAAGACCACATCAAGAGTCACGCGGCCACTGGCACGCGCCTCCTTTCCAGGGATAATCCCTTGAAAGGTAGTGTGACTTTGCTCTATGCGGGATCTGTCGAACTGCATTTTATCCAAGGTATCCTCGTAGATGAGGTTTAGCCTGCTGCCGCCGTCCATCAACACCTTTTGTAGTCGGAATCCATCCACTATGGGGTCAAGGACAAGGGCGACAGTGGCTCGAGTAGGACATGATCTCGGCTGGTCTTGTTCACTAAAAGTGATGGGTGTATCTGTCCAGGAGTCTGTCTCTGCCACGTGGTGAATTTGGGCGAGCTCTCGAAGGGCTCTCTTCCTCTGATTCTTCGAAGAGTAAGTCTCGTAGATTGTTAAGATTTCGGCATCGTCGTCAAGGGGCATAACTGGACTTTTGGTGGAGTACGGGCCTCCGAGAATGGCCTCGCCGCTCTTGGCGACTTGCCTTACCACCCAGCAAGCTCGAAGGCTGTGGGTTGGATTTGTAGAGTGTATGGGGCATGGTTTATCCAGTATTCCATCAAGGACCGTTCTGGACCTCGTCAGGGGTTTCATATTTTTCTCGGACGGCTCATATTGGCATGTCCGGTGAGGGAGCGCACGTTTCGCCCAAGCTCGGTTTAGTTCCTCTGTGCAGGTTGACTCCCTTTGCTCAAGCTGGGCCTGCCAAGCGTACTCCATGGCGCAATATTTGGACACCAGATCCGATAAATCAGAGAAATTTTGGATGTGGCGGCGGGCGAGGGCGTTTAAGACGCCCTCGTCTCTGCAGTTTTGCCAGAAGATCTCTAGAATGTCCTTGTCACAGTCGTCCGTCATCTTAGTTTTGATGATAAGGAATCTGGCCCAGAAGTGCCGGACTGTCTCTCCGGGCTGCTGCTTAACGTACATCAGGTCCCATATGTCGGGACGTCCTGTGTTATCCGGACAATACTCAATGTGGAGGGAGGGCGGGATAAAAAACTTGATCCCAGCGGAGTGTGAGTCCAGAGTTTTGGGGGCCGCGTCCTGGATTGTCATGGAATCCGGTGCGTCGAGACCTGGATAAATGGCCAGGTGCGGGTGAGTGGATCCGGACTTGCAGGTTGAGCCGGACTCCGGCTCTAAACCCTCTCCGAAACGGAATTCGGCTGCCGAGCTGGAAGGCGAAGCCTGTTGGTCGAAAACCCGCACCTCATGCATTTTTGGTTCGAAGGTAACGGGTGAGGCCTCTGAGAGGCCTTCGATAGTGGCGACCAAGTGAGTAGTGGCGGGGGTATAAATTTCCATGTCGTCGGTTTTAAGCCCGATCTGATCGTATACCGAGGACTGGCCATCGGCGATTCCCAGAGCTTGGATCCGATCTAGTATCCCGTTTAATGACGAGAGATCGGTTGATTCCAGGTTCGGGTAATTTGCGGGGTCGACCTGCAGTATGGCCGTGATGGGGGTGTCAGAATTTGTCCCGAAGTTACGTTCGGCCGAGGCTAGAGTTCGACAACCGAGCGCGGAGGTCGGATCCGGGCTCAAGGTTGAATCTGCAGCGGCTGCCGTCTCGGCGGCGGGGTTGGCCGTATTCGAAGCCAGCGCCTCAGGATTCGTGGGTCCGTCAGGCGAAGCTGAGGACCCCATGAGGATAAGATCTCCCCGGGAGTCGGCGACGAATTCTAAGTTTCCAAACCTGATCTCCTGGTCGGGGGTGAAGCTGTCGACCCGGCCAAGGTGACCGGCCGGATCGTCGTGTAGCACGATGCTTTCGAACGCGAAGAGCTAGCCAGGAACAAAAGTGTCGCTGCGGCTAGCGCTGTTGCTGATGATTAGGCGAGCCATTGATCCTTGATGTCCCACGGTGGAACTCTCAATGAAAGCACCAATGTCGGTACCAAAACCGGCAGATCTCGGGTAGGGGGTCCGAACTATGGGTCAAGGAGCCGATGGTAACAGAGAGCGTAGAGATAGCGATTTACCCAGGTTCGGGCCCTCTCGAGGAGGTAAAACCCTACGTCCTGCTTGATTGTATTGATGTGATTGTATGAAGGTTACAGAGTTGATCTACCTTGAGATCAGATGGGCTAAACCCTAGATTATCAGTCTCCTCCCTACGGACTAAACCTCCTGGTTTATATAGACACCAAGGGGGGCCCTAGGGTTACATATGGTCGGTTACCATCAGGGATAAACATGCCGGTTACGCCATCTATTCCTTGGAGGAGACGCCAAGACTTCAGAGATTTCCTTCTATCATACGGGGTCGTCCACAATCCAGCCTTCCATCGACATGTAGAGAGCGGCCCACCAGTCCGGCCCATGAGAGATTGGCCGGCAGCCCGAGTACCCCCTAGTCCGGGACACCCTCACAAGTGTTGCATGATGGTTCTGTTTTCCTGATCATGGGCATGACTATGCCGGCAACTTTGGGGACACAATGTTAGAAGAACACTTGTGGTTGAATCGACCCGAATTGATGTTATGCTATGAGATACATTCGTCACAAGTTAATGGTTAATAACACAGAGAAAGTTAACATTTGCATAATTCCTTAGACCATGAGAGTATCGAGTTTCTTCATGCTTGCTTCATGAACTTTGGGGTTTGTTAAACGTCATTCGTAAATGGGTGGCTATTATGGCGGCTTACGGGTTCATGGAAAAGTATGTCAAGGGACTTGATGGCTCAAGATTTTGATTTGCTCCTCCGACGATGGAGAGATATTCTTTGGGCCCTCTCGGTGTTACGGTATCCATCATCGTCTGGCCAGACACATTGTGATTTGATCACAGGGATGCCGAAACATGGGAACGAGAAAAGAGAACAAAACCGGTAATGAGGTAACTGGCATAGTGAACAAGTTGTTGATCCACGGGGATGCCGATAAATCTCACCTCAGGTGTTTGTAACATATCGAGAAGTAAAAGGAATAGCACACGGCAACTGGAGGTTCACTCGAATATTTATTCATGTGGGTATAGGGGTCAATATGGGTGTACACGGCTCCGATGTTGATCATTGATCGGAAAGTGTTCCGGCCATGTCTATGCTTCACCGAACCTATAGGGTCACACGCTTAAGGGTCATCTATATGCTGAATACTAGACAGGGAGTCTGAGAGAAAGTCACCGGAAAAGTTTCGGAGACAACGGAAGAGTTCCGGAGAAAGAACACCGGAAGAGTTTCGGTAAAACCAAAAAGTTGTTTCGGAGTATACCATTAAGTAAAAATGGTTTTGGCACATGCCTGGAAATTCTTCGAGGGTGCCAGAATTGTTCTGGGAACTTCTGGGATTTTTTCGGAGAAAAAACCCGGAAATGTTCCGGAGCTGCCGAACCGCTTTGGTTGCTTTTCGCAGATGAAAATCATTAATCCAGAATTGTTTCAAAACACGTCCAAAATTATTTTAGTGGGTACTCGAAATGTTCTAAGACCTACAGAAATATTTGCAGATTTAACGGTCGCGGAAAAATGTTTTCATGAATAGTGAAAAGCACTTTATGGTTACTTTTTGGAAAGCCACCTTTTTGGGCTTTATCCAAAAGATCTAGGGATGACATGGAAGGGTGCGAACCCCTTTTTGGGGGGGGGGGGGCACAAGGTGGTGGACAGCCATGTGGTGCTCATCCATGGTGCTCCACTTGCCTCCCCATTTTGCCCTTTATGTGTAACATAAAGCATGGGCATTTTGGGTTTTTTCATGTGCCACCCTACCCCTTGGGTTTTCCTATAAATAGAGGTGGAGAGGCACTCTCCACACTCACTCTTTCTCACATACACAATGCCATGCAATGATCTGGCTTCTTCTCTCCCTCCCCGCGAAATAGTTTCGTAGAGCCGAAAGGCTGTCTGGGTACCGATGGGAACTAGTTCTGGACGGCGAAGCCCTACCGGATAGATGACACCGTATGTGTGCAACCCCGTAGAGAGGTCATAGGTTCGATCTTTTTGCCCGAGGGGCTGTTCGAGAGTGCCTCCTGAAGGGCTGTCCGAGTGACCATCCGAGTTTCTGTGAGTGCCTCCCGAAGGGTTGTCCGTGACACCGTCCGGGGACTGTCCGACCGCCTCCCGAAGGGCTGTCCGAGGGGCTGTCCGAGGGAGAATATCCTCGCTGTTGGGAGGTTGTAAATCCTAGCTGCGGGGATCTGCATCGACGATCTACATCGACTCTACTTCCGCTGCGCTATGACTCAGTAATGATCGGATCGAAACCTTGTATGCAATCTTCATAGTGGTCCTGGGTTGGTGCGTATGTCAGATTTTTTTTTGTTTTTTACTGCGTTCCCTTACAGTATTGACCAGATCATCGATGCTACGGCAGGTTGTGGGTGTTTATGCTTCCTGGACGCTTATTCGGGTTATCATCACATCAAGATGAAGCAGGAGGACCAGGAAAAGACGGATTTCATCACACCCTTTGGAGCTTTCTGTTATACCACCATGCCATTTGGTCTAAAGTGTGCACAGGTGACTTATCAACGCTGTGTCCAGAATTGCTTTCACAAGCAGATTGGGCGGAACATCCACGCATATATCGACGACATCGTGGTTAAATCCCGCAAGAAAGAAACCTTGTTGAAGGACCTCAAGGAAACATTTGACAATCTCCGAGTTTACCAGATGAAGCTTAACCCAGAAAAGTGTGTCTTCGGTGTTCCTGCAGGAAAGCTACTGGGTTTTCTCATTTTCGAGCGTGGCATTGAAGCTAACCCGGACAAAATTAAAGCAATCATGACCATGGCTAAGCCGGCAAACCTTAACGCCGTGCAGAGGCGCTGGCCGGGTTGCGGCCCTAAGCTGGTTCATAAGCCGGCTCGGGGAGAAAGCGATTCCGCTGTATCAGTTGCTCAGGAAAACAGATGATTTTGTTTGGAGTGATGCTGCAGATAAGGCCTTTGAGGCCCTCAAAAAACAGTTGTCTGAGCCGCCCATCCTTGCTGCCCCTCATGAGAAGGAGCCTATGTTGTTATACATTGCCGCCAACAATAAGGCGGTAAGCATTGCAGTGGTTGTAGAGCGCAAGGAGGAAGGCAAGGAACATCCAGTTGAGCGCCCAGTGTATTATATCAGTGAAGTATTAACAGAGTCCAAGCAGCGATATCCGCATTGGCGGAAATTGGTTTATGGGGTGTTCATGGCTAGTCGCAAGCTGAAGCATTACTTCCACGAGCATCCAATCACTGTGGTCAGCTCAGCACCTCTTGGGGACATAATCCAGAACCGGGAAGCCACGGGCCGGGTTGCTAAGTGGGCCATTGAGCTCGGCCCACATCATCTTAAATATGTGCCCCGCACAGTGATCAAGTCTCAGGCTTTGGTAGATTTCATCAATGACTGGACAGAGTTACAGGCTCCCGAAGAGAAGCCAGATACGACATATTGGTCCATACACTTCGACGGCTCAAGACAGCTCGAAGGCTCAGGGGCTGGAGTTGTGATCACTTCCCCGCGTGGAGATAAGTTCTATTATGTTTTAAGACTTATGTTCCCCTGTACTAACAATGCAGCAGAATATGAGGCATTGCTTCATGGGCTCCGAATGGCCAAGGAGATGAACTTGAGCCGGGTCAGGTGTTTGGGCGACTCAGATTTGGTAGCCCAGCAGGTTTCTGGCACATGGGACTCCAAGGATCCCCTTATGGCGGCTTATCGACACGCGGTCACTAATATTGCTGGACACTTCAAGGGTTATCAAGTTGATCACATCGATCGCCGGCAAAACGAGGCGGCAGATGCACTCTCTCGCTTGGGTTCTCAGCGGAAGCCGGTGCCGCCTAATGTCTTTCTGGATGTTTTACATAACCCGTCTGTCAAGTTGCCAATGGAGGAGGACTTGTCTATTCCTAACCCAGAGGCGGCTCTTGTAGCTGCTGTTCATGCTATACCTGATTGGACAATTCCTTACCTGGCTTATTTAAGCCGGGGTGAGCTTCCAGCAGAAGAAACCGTCGCTCGACAGATCATCAGACGATCCAAGTCTATGACTATCGTCAATGGCGTGTTGCATCGGCGCAGTGTCACTGGTGTTTTTCACCGTTGTGTTTCACCAGAGGAGGGCCGTGCAATTCTCAATGAGATTCACTCTGGCGATTGTGGTCATCATGCCGGCTCAAGATCACATGTTGCGAAGGCTTTTCGGCACGGGTTTTACTGGCTCACAGCTCACGCCGACGCAGAGGATATTGTACGCAAGTGTGATGGTTGCCAGAAGTATGCTCGCCAGGCTCATATGCTGGCTCAAGAATTGCAGATGATCCCGATAACTTGGCCTTTTGCAGTCTGGGGGCTTGACATGGTTGGACCCTTCAAACATTCTAAGAACAAGCATACACACATGTTGGTAGCTGTGGACAAGTTACCAAGTGGGTAGAAGCAGAGCCGGTTAGTCGCTGTGACGCTGCCACAGCCGTCAAGTTTCTGAAAAAGCTGATATTTCGCTTCGGCTATCCGCACAGTATCATCACTGACAATGGAACCAACCTTTCCAAAGGAGTCATGAAACAGTTCTGTCAACAGGAGCACATCCGGATTGATCTTGCTTCGGTTGCGCATCCTCAGTCCAACGGACAGGCAGAGAGAGCCAATCAGGAATTACTGTGTGGCATCAAACCCTGGCTCATGGTGTCTTTGCAACGCACGCTAGGTTGCTGGGAAGAAGAATTACCTGATGTGCTTTGGAGCATACGAACTACTCCCAACAGGTCAACAGGCTATACGCCGTTTTTCTTGGTCTATGGTGCAGAAGCAGTACTTCCATGCGATATTCGTCATGACTCCCCTCGAGTGGCGGCTTATGTGGAAGCAGATAATGAGCAAGCTCTCCAAAATGCTCTTGATGCTCTGGAAGAAGAACGCGAACTTGCCGCGTCCAGATCAGCAATTTATCAATAGGACCTACGTCACTATCACAGCCGTAGAGTTCAAAGCCGTACTTTTCAGAAAGGTGACTTAGTGCTCTGTCTGATACAAGATCAGACAGGCATGCATAAGTTATCACCTCCTTGGGAAGGACCTTTTGTGGTCAGCAAGAATCTGAACAACGGGTCGTATTACCTGGTTGATATACGTGAGGCAGATAAATCACGTACCTCTGAAGAGAAGACAAGCCGGCCCTGGAACATTGCCCATCTCCGACCATACTACACCTAAGTCATAGACTGGGTTACATCTTTGTACATACCTTCTATCATGTATATACATATTTTTGATCAATGAAATAAAGACCGGCAGCTCTGTATAAGAGAGTTTGTCGTTTCGCCTCAAAGTTGTGTGTTGAGTCTTTATTTGTTGATCATTGCTTACTTGGTGGCTTCCAACTCATTGAGTTTAGCTTACAAAACCCTTTAACCCGGCGAAAAGCCAAAAGTTGGTTAAACCCGCCTGTTAGCAAGATGCTACTCCAAAAAGGTGACCCGGCGTACGCCTGATGAGTCAATCACAAAGGTGACCCTGAATTCATCAGAGTTAAAACATTCGATTGGTCGCGTGAGAGCCGGCTTTCAGAAAGCGAGGATAAACCATAAGGCCAAAGTGCCTAGCTGCTTCATGAAAGCAATTCAGACTCAAGCTTTATAAGCTGGTCTTTCAAGTTGTGTTCTAAAAACCGGCTTGTTGCAATTATGTTCTCTTTTTTGCATTCATTTCATCTCTACATGCATACATACATTCATACATGGCATCTACCTTAGTTAAATTTGGTTTTCCTGGTTCATTACAAGCAGTAACATGGTTACTAGTATCTGTATGATATTCATCAATCAAAAGCTATTGCTATCTGCGGTAGTTATTGCCTGTCCAGAGTCACTCTTGTTGCAAAAACCGGCTCTAGAGCTCGAAAAGAGGATTCACAATGACAAAAACACATGTATAAATACACAGTCAAGGCATCCACAAAGATGTTTGTACAGGCAACCACAGTACAGTGCACGATGGCACTGGCATCAGCAACAGTTTTGGATACTAAGTTATTACAAGTCGCTCATCGGGCTGCAGACTTAAATGGTATTCCTCCAAATTCTACTATAATCAAGGAAGAGCCGGTGTTTGCCAGATTAGGGACGCTGGAGGATCAAGGAGCACTTTGTCCCGGCTCTTCGCGATTGTCATCATCTTCTGCCCCTTCCTGGCTTGTGGATTCGCTGGTCGACCACTGGATGGAGAGCAAGGCTTCAAACATTGCATTGGCGGTTATCACAATAGAAGGATCAATGTTAGGGGCAAAAGATTGCTTACAAGCACGAGTGAGAGCAACTGCCTGAGGGTTAGGCGGCACAATCCGCTCATTGTTCTCAGAATATCCGGCTTGGTATTTGGACAAATTCACCTCTTCGGCAATGGCAGTGGCGGCAACCCGGGTTTCCTTTAGGAAACATTGGAAGTCCTTCTCAGTAAAGGGGGAGTCGTCTACATTGAACTCAGGATACCCACGCACAATCTGAGCTGGATCCAGTTCTGGCACATAGGCTTTGGCACGAGCGAAAACTGTCAGAGCCCCAGCGCGACAAGCCGTCTTCTTCAATTCTTCGAGCCACTTGGGCACAACTGACAGCTCCTTCAGCATATCCGCAATCAGTTGCGGCGGGGCCTTGGTGTTTTTTACGGCCATAATGCAGCGTGCGCCGACTATGTACAGTTGCTCTGCCAAAGTGTACACCGCCTTCAGTTTCACTAGTGGTTGCTCAGCAAGATTATGCGTTCTCCGGCCTGCAAGAATATGTGGGTAATAATGTCAACATGGCTGGCTTGATATGTTCAAATTGGTATATTTGATAAAGTTGCGAGTCTCTACCAAAGATAGAGTGGCACAAGGCTGTGATGTGGTCCTTCAGAGTGGATAGCTCTCGAGTTACCGGCTCCAATTTGGCCTCAGCCTCCTCAGCACGCTTAGCCAGGGTGGCTCTTTCTTCCTTGGCTTGCTTCAAAGTGCTTCTCACAAGGAGCAGAGACTTGTTGGCTTCTGAAGATGATTCTTCAGCTTTTTCACGAAGTTTTTTCTCTTTCCTTGCTTCCTTCCGGAAGAAGGATGCCTATGTCTCCACTTGATTCAGCATGTCCTGCAAGGCAGCTTCAGTTATACGTCATATAAGAATGTCCCGAGCCGCCCTTCCGGTAGACCCGACACACGGGGGCTACATGTTTCAGCGCCTCATCAAAAATAGCAAGTTCCATGAAGATGCAGGCATTCCACATGGCACTTGGGGGCTAATGCATAATTCGATCTATATTACTACATATGGAGACCCGCCCGTCATAATATGACGAGCCGGCCTTTGGGGGCCACCGTTGCAGTTATACATGCAAGGAAAGTTTTTGAAGTCCCGGGTCATCATCTGATAATGACCCGGCCCTTGGGGGCTACATATATATATGAATATCATGACAGAGGACAAAAGTTACCTCATATTTCCGCTTCAATGAAGTTACCATTGCAATTTCTGTGTCACGGCTTTCAGACAGCCGGGTCAGCACGGCTTGGTGCAGTGTGTTGGCGTCTTGTTCTTCCAAAGTAGGGAAGTCAAGAGCCGTCTTCCCCTTGTTCTTAAGGGGCGGCTCAGCCTTGGTAGGAATCTTTGTTAGAGCAGTAAAGGTTTCCGATGGAGCATTTTGCTGTTCACCGGTCACCACTACTTCATCTTGAGCCGGTGCCGCAGGCTGCTCTTCAGTTAAATTTTCCTTCTCCTGAATAACAGGAGAAGAGGCATGAGCCGGGCTCACAGTAGTGTCTTGGGGCGGCGGGCTGTTCTGAAATGCTGGCTCATCCTGGGTACCCAAGGTAGCCGCTGTCTCTTCCTGAGGACCTGTTTGAATGACCAGGTCAGATGACCCGGCGGTGGTCTTCTTCTTAATGGCCTTGGCACTATACGAGGAACAAAGAGTTAGTCAATTAAAGGATAAAGGGCAAGAAACCGTTGTGCGACACAGGAATAATCAAATTGCTTACCCAGGGTTAATGTTGAAGGCCGGCGACTGAGTAGCACCTGATTCGTCTGAAGAGGGGGACGTCTGATATGCCGAGTCATTCAAATGCAAGGGCTCTTTGAAACGACCAGCTAGAGGAAGAGAGGGAGTTGGACTAAGAAGCACCTCTGTCCGCGCTCTATGTGCTGGCGGCTCATGTGGTAGCCCGCCACTCAATTCTCCTTCACTGCTCCGGGTTTTTCTTTTGGATGTTCCGGCGTGTTGTGTTTTCTTCAAAAGAAATTGGGGATCTAAGTGAGCATCTTGATGTGAAAAAGGGACTTTGCGGATGGTAACCTGGGGTTTTCTTCGGACTTTGCAGACTACAACCCGAAATTTCTTTCGAACGGGTTTTGGGGAGTCAGAGTCTGAAGAGATCAAAGTTACCTCTGACTCGATGGTGTGGCTAATTTCAGCTTCTTCCTGTGAGGGATTAGCATCAGCAATCTAGTTAAAAGGCGGCCAAGAGAGTCAAGTTCTACCTCATTATCCTCATCGTCGTCTGGATCCTCTTCATCGTTTTCCCGAGGAAGGGTAGGGTCTTGAACCTCAACCCGCCACCAGTCATCGTTCTCCTGTATCATGGTGGGTGGATGGAATTACGAGAAGGGTAAAAGATACTGGCAAAATGAAAGACAACAAGAAGACGGCTTACCTCGGGAGCCAGGTTGTTCGAATAAAAGGGTGCAAGCCCCACAAGTTTGATAGCATCCTTTGTCTCGCCAACAAGTTTCTTAGCGAATTTCAGGACCTCCTTCCCATCAAGGTTGACTCGGCTAAATCGAAGTGAGTCTTCTCGATGGCCGGTATAAGTGTGCATGAGCCGGTTCCTGAAGCTGAGAGGTTGAATGCGCCATTCAACCCAAGTCCGGGTCAAATCAACGCCGGTGAGGCCATGGGCAATCAGGGCATTCATCTTTGGGTACAGGGGCTCCAGGTTTTTTCTTTCTTCCTTAGAAGCGAAGCCCTTGAAGGTTGCATTGGCGGTGAGCTGGCTTGCCCTATAACCCAGTAGTGGGTGTTGCCCGTTGGGGGAAGTATCCTTGCAGTAAAACCAAGTTCTGTGCCATCCTTTGGGGTGGCTGGCCGGCTTGGCATCAGGAAAGACAGTGTTTTTCCTCCTTTGAATGGAGATTCCACCGAGTTCAACACTTGGGCCATCTTTGTGTTCTGTTTAACGGTTCAAGTAGAAGAACTCCCGGAACAGGCTGATGGACGGCTCAAGTTGCAGATAAACTTCGCAGAATACCTGGAACTGGCATAAATTGAAGATAGAATTGGGGGGCAGGTCTTGAGGCCTGATGTTGAAGAAATGTAGCACATCTTGGAAGAACTTAGAGCCGGGGGGACAGAAGCCCCTTGAAACATGATCAGCAAATATGACGACCTCGTTCTGTTCGGGCTGAGGGTGGATTTCTTCCTCAGGAGCCCGCCATGCGATCGTTTCTTGAGCCGGCAGTAGCCTGCAGTCCACCAGGGCTTGCAGACTAAGTTCTAACATGTTAGACTTGACCCAGTTAGCGATCTTGGGTTTGGGAGCCATTGATTCAACTGCCATGAAAAAGAAAGGAATATCATAAGCCGGCAATTCAAAGATTTTATGGGTTATCGTAAAACAAAAATATGAGCTGGCGATTCGAACATTTGACGGGTCACAGGAAGCAGTATGATTAAATTCCGGGTCACGGTTTCTGATACAAGATAAGCCGGAAATCACATATCGCAGATTTTTGTACAAGTGTTGAGCATGGTCTGGGCTATGAGTCGGTAAACAAGTTTCATGCGAATTAAGAGATTCAACAGATCTGAAAAATAGCCTAAATTTGGGGAGTAAACCTAGGACTGTTCTTCGAAGCAAAACAAGAGCTGTAATGGGGATCTATCCGGAGCAGAGTAATGGATCTACAATGCAGGAAGATATGGCGATCCAATTCTACAAACTGTAAAACGGAATCCCGCAGATATTCTTGGATCTGTGTACTGCTAAAACGATGAACTAGGAAGAACAGCCGAAGAATAAGCAGCAATGGAGAAGGGAATGCTTACAGATTCAGATGGGGAGTCTTGCAGTCTTCGTATACGGCGGCCGCGGCCGCGTTAGCAGCACCAGATGGGCTCCGGCAACGGGAGGTAGGTCCAGACGGCGCTGAACAGGCGGCGGCGACGAGCTCGAGCGGGCACGGCGGCGTCGGAGAGTCTGAGGAGGAAGACGAGGAGTGACAGAGTAGGAAGTAAGGGGAAGCGCTGGTCTATTTATGGGCGCGGCGGAACCCGAACCAGCGTGCGCGAAGCCCCAGGCGGCGCAGTGAATAGTGGCTAAAAAGGCTCCTCGATTTTTGCGCCTGACAAGATAATACAAATCCATTCAAAGATTCCCCATGATGTCATCGCGGATTTTGCGGAAGTGGAGTGTGACGTCATGAGATAAAAGCAATGAAAAATGCCAAGTCTGAAAACAGAAGAATGACCCGGCGTTTGCTTAAACCAGGAAATTATGTCTGATGCGGACGATGTTCCAAAAAGCCGGCTTGAGAAGCAATTTGTGGGTTCCTTTCCCTGTTAATGATTTGTCTGTTTTTCAGGGTGGAGTTTAACATGAATGAATTCAAGTCAAACTGAGGGCTAATGTTGGGGATATTTCCCAGCGTGTAGACCCGGCAGGAAGATGACCCGGCCTTAGAGTGGGTTCAGCGGGTTATCTCACTGCGGGGCTAAGAAGACACTCAGTGGGCCGGTTTAACGGAGGCCCGGTGAGAAAGGCCGGCTCAGCCTACGGGTTGGCTCAAGAGGAAAACATACGGCAGGAAGGTTGCATTGGAGAATAAGTATAATAAGTGTAGAAGACGGGTTAGATTATGACCCGGACTCTCATGTAAATCTAGGGTTCCACCTGTTATATGAAGGGGAGCGCCTAGGCTAGAAAGACTAAGTTACAATCCCTCGAAAGCTAGGTTAGCGTATTCGCACCCTTGTAATCGACATCTACAGCAATATAACCAAGCAGGACATAGGCTTTACCTCCACCGTGAGGGGCCGAACCTGGGTAATCTCGTGTCTTCTCGTTCCCGATCAACCCCACTAAGCTTCCACCTTCGTGCGATGGCCTCAACTCTAAGTCCTTTCACAAGGGCATCTGCCGTGTCAAAACCACGACAAAAACTGGAGGAGCTATGCGGGAGTCCAAACATGTAATTGACCAATAAACATCCCTCACGTGGTCCTTCTCTCTTTTCTCTCTCTCTTCACATGCATGGCCCCCCTCTATTCTCTCTCCCCCAACTGTACACCACACCACAATATCCCACCACATGTATTGTCCCCCTCTACTCTCTCTCCACCCAACCGAATTAATTGTGAATAGGGTTGGATGGCTCCCTCCCGCATCATGACCACGGACCACGTCCGGATATAAAAACAAACATTTGGGGTGTCCATTTGCGGGTCAGCATTGGAGAGCCCTTAGAGCAACTCGAGCAGATGTCATATATTCCCCTCCCGCAAAAACAATTTACGGCTCACCCTAAATCGATTTTTTGTGGGAAGTGATGCGCCTCGGAAGAACAAATCTCACAAAAGCGTACCGCATATTTAAAAACGTAGATAAAACGTAGTTCCCGCTACATAGTTCACCGAAGTTCATCACACACATACATAGATAAACACAGCTCTAGCTACTGGATTGGCGGCAGATCAGGGCTTGACGTTGAGGAAGAACTCCTCCATGGAGGTACGGCACGCGTGGGCGACGGCTTGCTCCTCCTTCGCCGCGGCGAGCCTCTTTTGGCGGCCCCTGGTTCTCCGGCCTCGACGGCGTGTGGCGCGGCGAGGACCTCCACATCAGCGTTGTGGCAAGCAACGGTGTGCACGTAAAGCGCGTCGTGGAGCCGGTCGAAGTTTGCCCAAGCTGACCGTTCGCCGTTGCGGGAGAGGCGGTTGTGCTGCCGCGCTTTCTCCGACCACCAAGGTTCGAGCGGGGGGCAGACGGGGCTGCTCACCTCCGGGTCGACGCGCAAGATGTTGCGCGGCGGCCACCTCCCACGGCCATGGCCTCCACGCCCGTGTGCGAATCCCGACATCACGCGCCGGAAAAAAGCTTGCATCCGGGTGGAATCACTCGCCGACCAAATATAGCACATCTGTTCGGGCCACGAACAGGCAAAAATGCTAAATCCGCCGAAAATATGCGGGCCGGCAAGGTTATACAACATCTGCTAGAGTTGCTCTTACATTTCTAAGTGCCATGACCTAAATGTAGTATCGGCAAAAGACTAACAGTTCATGGACCTCTGGTATGCTTAATTAAGTGTACAAACATAACCAATAATAGTAGAAATGGGACGCGGAGTGTGTAATCCCGAGCTCAAATGCTCTCTGATGAACAGTAAAATAGAAAAAATTGTAAAAATAAAAAAATCTAAAATTGTTTTCCGGCAAACTTTGACTAATGTTTTATGTGCTTGCAAAATTGTATCATGAAATGACATTAGTGGAAGTCGTGGCAAATAAACAAAATCGATGCTCCAAAAATGTTATTTTTGAAAGCATTTTGGAGTGCTGATTTTGTCTTTTTTGCCATGACTTTCACGAATGTCATTTTGTGATGAAATTTTACAAGCACTCAAAACATTTGTCAGAGTTTGTCTAAAAAAATTCAGAACTTTTATTAATTTGTTTTCATTATTTTTGGATTTTACTGTTCACCCCGAGCTCATTTGTTGGTACTTAGTTTTATGAAGTGAACTATTCAATGTCATTGTCGGCATCACCCTCCATAGGTGTTGATTCCCCGCATTGAGCCAATGTTGTGGTTCCACCCCGCCTTGGGTTCATGCTCAAGGTTTTTTTTTTGATAAATGATTTTTTTATGAGGATAACTTCCAATCTATTCATCAACTGTCAAGGTAATACAAAGAACACCAGAAGTAAAAAATACATCTCGGTCCGTAGATCACCTACCGACGACTACTAGCACTGGAGTGAGCCGAAGGCGCGCCGCCGTCTTCGCCCCTCCCTCATCAGGGCCGGGCAAACCTTGTGGTAGTAGACAGTCAGGAAGTCGCCGTGCTAAGGCCCCATAGGACCAGCGCACCAGAACAGCAACCGCCGCTGATAAAGGACATTTCATTGAATTGATATATCAAGGTGATGTTACCGCATCTAAAGAATGCCTGGCCTCTGCATAGCACGATGCACACAGCCAATAAGTCCAACACAACCAAAAAATAAACATCATTTTACAACAATAATAAATCAGTCCAGACTAGGGTGGGGTAGATCCTATCCGGAGATTACACCGTCATCCATGGAGGAGAAAACCTCCTTGGCCGTATGCTCCAACCGTGTAAAAGCTCTTGTTCGCTCTGCTAGATTGGGTGATGGTTGTATTCCGCGTCGTGGCTTCATTGGAGGCATTTCTCATAAGAGTTGGTCATCTTGATTTCTTCATGACTTAGAATGGCAGCAAAGATGTGTAACACCCTGATTTTCGCTCCTTGTTTTTTTCCTTTGCGGGATTTGACTCACGTCTTTTTTTTCGATGTTATCGGGTTTTCTCTTGCCTCTGGGTATATGAAGATGGTCATTTAGCCTTGCCTTCCCTATCCAGCCAGAGATTCTCTCCAGTCCAACCTTGCCACCCAAAATATTTCTCAGGACTTTGCCACCGAAACCCTACTCTCCGATTTACCGGAAGTGAAACCCTAATTCCTTCTGTTACAAAGGAACCCCAATTTCCTTTGATCTGTTGCCTCCCAAACTTTTCCCAGTGATCATCCCACATCTATAAACCCTGGATATGCAAAAATATTGCCAAGTCATTTGCAATATTTTTCATTTAAAATTAATTCCTTTTTCTGCCAGTTAAAGGAATTAAATCCAGGAAAATATCCATCCATCTCCAAAGTTCATGAAAACTTGTGGAGATATTCTTTGTGATCATATTGAGCTCCAATAAAAATATTGGCCATAAATAAATAAGGTAAATTGCATTTTCCTATTTAAAGCCAATATTGCAATTTGGGCACTTTCCAAAGGAACTACCATTTTGGTAGCCAGGAAAAATCCCAAATGATTTGTGGACCTTCTCCTATCCATATATTCACCATTTCCATCAAGATCCCAAGTTCCATAGTTCAAATTTTGAGCACATCATCCAATTCTTGTTTCTGGATTTATTTTGAGGTTGTGAAGCAACTATATTTTGTGCAACCTTTACAGCAATAATGATCAGACCGTCAGAAGGACAAGTGGTGTGCATGAATAACGGAATATCTTCAGACAAGGTATGGCCTATACCAAGTTTTGGCTCCTCTATGGGTAAATTCCGGATACTTCGGAAGGAAGCCAGAATCGTCCATAGACCCGACTACATATCATAGTGAAAGGCTTCTAGTACAAGCAACCCAGTCTTCCTCCACAAGCTATCGGGAGGAGCTTACAACGCAAGACTCCCAACCGTCCTCGCTACACCAGTTGGTGAGGAAATCTTCTGGGATACGGTACTCCAGTCTTCCTCAGCACACTACCGCGGAAAGCTTCCGGCATAAGGTACTTAACCTTCCGCAGTAAGCCACATGACGGAAAGCTTCTGGGGTACGATACCCAGCCTTCTTCAACACGCCATCGTGCCCGCAACAATCTTGTCAGAAGCACGAACTAGTCCAAACACACGTCTGCCTCAGAACTCAGTGGTTATAAAAAGATTTATCCTACTTTGCATATGTTGTGAGCATGCAGTCCAGGGGATCAGTTCATGCGAGCCACTCGTACACGGGAATGACTGTGCTCAAGAGAAACGTCGGCCCCATACTTCAAAGAAGGATGTGAACACAGCAATCCCTACGAGATATGCAAGAGTAAATTGTGAATACAAGCCCAACAAGTTGGGATATGACCAAGGAGCCATGATGGTAGGTCATGACCAGTTCCCCAAAAGGAACCCCCAAGAACAAGGAAGTCTTGAATAAAAAAATCTCCGCGACGGTCAATGAAGTAAAGCTCCACAGACAAGGTGATATTGCCAATCCTTGTCAGACTCTTGCATATACAGCCACAACAATGCAGCCAGCATGTCATACTCATCATGAATATGGGCCATCAACCAAGACAAGAGGCTAGTCTCCGAAAGATACACCGGATGATAGCCATACTATGTCAGCTCAGTGGTCATAGCAAGGACCACAGAGGCTATATATGGTAGAGCCACCTCAGAGATTACCGTCTATGATTACTTTGTGATCATGCCCGAAATTTCAGTTGGGAACCTCCTGAGAACGAAGTCAGAATACAAGAGACAGGAAGAAAGCATCCGTATAGAACCCACAGCCAGATTGGGCATTCTGACAAGGCAAAAAGAGAGCCACTCCTAGCCACTCCAGGCCATACGAGCACGTGAGTCCGGTACCCAGAAAGAATGTCTCGCCCTTGGCAGTCAGTGTACGAAGTATCGCAATAAAACCCGAAGTAGCTAGTCCCAGGCCATGGAAACCAGACTATTTGTCGATACTCGGAGCTACCCACCAACCCCTGCTAACAAAATACCAGGACAAAAGGTACACCTGAAAGGAAAGAGAAGGATTCAATACAGCCGTCTGAAAAAGACAGCACCTGAGCCATCAGAAGAGGCAGTTAAAAGGTCAGTAAACTGACGAAGACAAGACAACTGATGGATCCAAGTCGCACACAAGTATGTTCCCCATAGCCGGGAGGTAAGCCCGGAAATCTCGAGGACGAGATTTTCTTAAGGGGGGTAGGTTTGTAACACCCTGGTTTTCGCTCCTTGTTTTTTTCCTTTGCGGGATTTGACTCCCGTCTTTTTTTTCGATGTTATCGGGTTTTCTCTTGCCTCTGGGTATATGAAGATGGTCATTTAGCCTTGCCTTCCCTATCCAGCCAGAGATTCTCTCCAGTCCAACCTTGCCACCGAAAATATTTCTCAGGACTTTGCCACCGAAACCCTACTCTCCGATTTACCGGAAGTGAAACCCTAATTCCTTCTGTTACAGAGGAACCCCAATTTCCTTTGATCTGTTGCCTCCCAAACTTTTCCCAGTGATCATCCCACATCTATAAACCCTGGATATGCAAAAATATTGCCAAGTCATTTGCAATATTTTTCATTTAAAATTAATTCCTTTTTCTGCCAGTTAAAGGAATTAAATCCAGGAAAATATCCTTCCATCTCCAAAGTTCATGAAAACTTGTGGAGATATTCTTTGTGATCATATTGAGCTCCAATAAAAATATTGGCCATAAATAAATAAGGTAAATTGCATTTTCCTATTTAAAGCCAATATTGCAATTTGGGCACTTTCCAAAGGAACTACCATTTTGGTAGCCAGGAAAAATCCCAAATGATATGTGGAGCTTCTCCTATCCATATATTCACCATTTCCATCAACATCCCAAGTTCCATAGTTTAAATTTTGAGCACATCATCCAATTCTTGTTTCTGGATTTATTTTGATGTTGTGAAGCAACTATATTTTATATTTCTTCAAAAATTCTCAAATTAATCCAAGACCTCACATTCCCTCTATTATGTGAGTATGAAAAAATTCACATCATTTCATCTACCCAATTTCTCCCGAAAATTCCATCTAGTTTCTGTCCAAATTCAAGCTCTGTGAAGGAAGTACCATTTTGGTATATCCAAATGAGCTGAAATTTTTCCCAGTACCTTCATATCTCCAAATCATCACCCTACACCAAAATTCAGTTCATTTCACCAATCCAAATGAGTGCAGCTTCAAAGTCAAGTTCCTCGACCAAATTTGGCATTGTAAAGGAAGTGCATGCAAAATTGGTCCAAATGACTTCAAATTTATCCAGAAGGTGCTCCTTCTTATCTCATGTCCCTGTGACAACCTTTCTAGCTCATTGACACATCTGCCTGACCACAACTTCCTCCCCAAGTTTCTGTCCAGAAACTTTTCTGGATCCCCTCGACCCACCTAGACCTTTCCTGGCTTCTCCAATGACCCATCTTATATATATGATCAGTGAACATCCTGTTGGACAAGATGTGGCATCCAGAGGGGCACCAGAGCATGTGGTGTACATGGTGACCACGTGGACAGCGGGCAGAAACGGTGCTCTGCGGCACTGTTCTCGTCGGCAGGCCAGCTTCGGCCAGCTCCGGTGTGTCCCGGCGTGTCAAATGGCTCCGCGGCATCCACGTACCCCTCTCCCGCAGCTTCTTCCCTCCTCTTTCTTCTTCTCCACGCCACGGCGATCGCCGCCAAGGTGCTGTCCGCTCGTGACCACCATCGTCTTCCCCCTGTCTTGGCCGTTTCCTCGCCGTAGCGTCGCGTCGAGCTGCTCCTCGTCAGGTCGGCACCGCAAGCCGCCGAGCCACGTCTCCCCTGAGCTCCAGTGCGGTGATAAGCTCGCCACAGCGGCCGTCCCCATCTCCTCACCCATCCCAGCTATAAATAGCCTCGGCCGAAGCCCTTCCCGAGCACCACAACACCCTCAGCACTCTCCTCCCCCTCCAAGGAACCTCCCGGACTCCCCAACCCGTCGCCGGAGCCCCTCCTCGCCTCCCTCTGCCACCAAGACCGCCGCCACCATTCCCCTAAATTTGCCCGCCTCTGGCCTTCTCCGCCTCCGTCGAGTCCACCTCTGGACTTCCCAGTCACCGTAGACCACCACCGCTTCCTTTCCCAGCCTCCCCGGCCATCGGAACCCTGCCATTGCCGTGGAGCCGCCGCCCTCAGCCAGCGTTGCCGCGGCCAACTCCGGCCAACCCCGGTGCCCTCTTCACCACCCACGGGCGCGGGGAGGAACGACGCATCCATCCCCGGCGGCGCCCAAGGCCGCCGTGGTCTCCAGTCGCCGGCGCCGGCGAGGCCGTTGCCTCTGCCGCTCTCTATCGGGGCAGAGAAGAGGAGAAGGAAGAAGAAGGCGGGAGGAGAGAGAAAGCCGCGTGGGGTCCGCGTGTAAGTGACCAGCCGCTCTGCCCCGCCACTGCCACGTTGGATAAGTGGAGGCGTACTCCACGGAGTACGCTACCGCTTGACCGAACGCGCAGTCCGCGAAATGAGCTTTCTGCGCAGTTGGGCTTGGCCCATGCGCATAGTAGCAGCAGCGGCAGTTTCCGCCCGAGCCGGCCCAGTGCAATAGTGCGCTTTAATCTTTTCCGCAGAAAAAACTGTCAGGGGCCCAATGGTGAATACTTTATTTACAGAAAGGTCCCTGGCAGAAGAAATGCAATATCTTTTCATCCGCAACTCCGAATCAGGTGATTCCAAAGCCCACTTTCTCAGTTCGTCGAGCCCGTTCCGATGATGTCACTTTCACCATGTTGACACTTTTTGAAAATACCCATTTTGCCCCTGCCCTTCAATCAGCCCCTCCGAGAGAGAACCCTTTCCGGCGAATTTTTCCGCGAGGTGATCGCACTTCTTCCCGGAGTATTGCTCGACCCACAGGCAAGCCGACCATCTGATATGTGCCCTAAAGCATTGCTCTGTGTTATTCTGGCGTGTTTAAATTAATATGCTTATGCTTATATGCGTAGTGGTGAGCTGTATGTGGCGTCATTGAACCCTTGCCTGCCTTTCTTTGTTGACGGCACCACGCCTGTGTTCTGAGCTGCTTCCGGCCGTCCGGGGTGGATGCCGACTTTATGTTCTCTTTTCAGCAACTGGCCGTGTTCTGAGCTGCTTTTTGGCCGTCGCGGGTAGCTGTTGAATTTCTCTCTGTAAGGGTGACCCTATGCTCTGAGCTGTTTCTCGGTCGTCTTAGGGAACCACTACACTCTTTTTATCAACACCGTCTCATGCTCTGAGCTGCTTTTCAGCCGTCTTGACCCGGGGTTGAGTTATTCCAGTCATGTCCCAGATCTGAGTTGTAAAGACCGTTCTGGTGGCTACTGGTTTATTTGCCGGTTTTATACAAGGGTTCAGATGGTTGTCACTTACAGCTAAGACTTGTAAAGTGATAACTTGCCATTTAAATATTGTTTCACTAGTGACTCGTAGATGACAATGTGGAGATAGGTTGTTATGTTGATATACTAGTGTACATCTTGGATTATCGTTATTGTTGCTATGATAAAGAATCGGATATAATGACAACAACCTCCTCCGTTGACTGGATCGAGTCATAGTGTCACCTATCCGAGCTCATCAAGTGCAACCACATTTGCCGGTATGGGACGGCCCTAGCTTGGTCTATTGTCTTGCCTCTTGTCGGTACCACCAAATAGGGAAGGTTATGCGTGCGCGCTACCCTAGCCCGGTAGGCGGCGATAACCTTGTGAGCCCAGTTGAGTTATATGGATCCAGGTCCCCGTTTGGGATAGTTTTGTTTGGCCACGACGGTGGCAGGTGTCACGGGGTGACACAGGGGCCACCCAGGACATGACCCTGGGAGGGTATGATTGTCGGTGGGACCGTAAGAGTGCCAGGCAATAGACAAGGTTTTGTTGGAGCAGCACTGGTCCACCCGAATGGGAACATGTACTAAAGTACGAGGCCAGGCGCTCCATGGTGTGGGTAAAGTGCACAACCTCTGCAGAGTGTAAATCTATTCGAATAGCCGCGTCCTCGGTCATGGACAGTTCGTACTAGGCCACTATTTGGTCTGTGTCGAGTCTGGAGGAACAAACTATATAACGTATTGTTAAGACTGAACCAGAAAGTAGTAAGGGTTGTCAGACTTGCAGTGCAGATGCATGGACATCAGATGATGTCAAAGGTTTGAATGCTAGCCATGAGATGAGTGGTCGGGTGACCGCAAAGCTTGGATCAGAATTGGATCGTGAGCATATTCGAAGTTCGGATCATTTACCTGATATACTTTACTTTACTGCATTTACTTCAGTAATTATCATGCTAGATAATCCTGCTATGACATGATGATTAATGCTGCTAGATGTTTAATCTTGCTAGATAATCCTATCATAACATGATAGTTAATACTGTTAAGATAACAAATGCATGCTTGAATGCCATGGTTTGCTTTGCTTGGTGTATATGTTGGTATGGTTTGCTTGCGAGTACATTCAAAAGTACTCAGCGGCCTTCAATGTGGCCAGGTTCACCTAAGGATTCGACGTCCACTAGCGAGGAGCCGGAGTATTCGCGGGCTAGAAGAGTAACCCAGTCAGATCCCTGTGGATTAGAGCCGCACCAAGACCATGCTGCCTTAGATAGAGCTTTTCCGCTGCCATCACCCTTGTAAAATATCATGTAAGACTTATATATCTATTAATAGAAAAGCTTGTGTTCATGATACTTGTTGTAAAAGCGCATGCCAGAGTGATTTTCCTAGGCTGGCATGTGCGGTGACCGTCTGACTACAGTGGTATTCAGGCGGGGCGCCACAAGATGATGATTTTCTATGGTTGGAGAGATGTTTTTTGAACTAGGGCCTAAATTGTAAAGGAACCCTACCATTTTACATCAGGCCCCAAGAGAGAAAACAAGACAATAATTGGGTCTTAAATGGATCGACGAGCTCCCCACAGATGCTTTGCCGCCATCTCCGGCCAAATCCTCGCCATCAGGCAGGGAGCAAAGGGCCTCCCACTTGGAGGTTGAAGGTGGAGGCTTCGGAGAGAGCGGACAAATCCCCTAGCCACCCACGTTGCTTGCCGGAGACATATCCAAGCTTGATCCATAGTTTCGGTAACGGAGGTCGAGGCAGCAGATGAATATGTTGAAGAAGCACTGAAGCAAGCAATGTTCACCGCATCACGCCAGATCAACAAGCCGAAATGGCAAATCCATCCCACCGTCTTCTTTTCGCCACCATGACGGCGAGAAAAAAATGGGGAAGGAGGCCGGTCTGACTTGCACAAACAGACTACTGACTGGGCTTATTTTGGAAGCTCCGCTGATAGCCATCGTTGTCCACCATGGAATATAGCTGGAAGAGGGAGAAGGTGGGCTTTTCTGGTGCCACTTGTGAGCTCCAGAGTAGAGCTTCACCATGGCATGACGCCAGACACCCCCATGGAAAATCAACCCCAAACCCTAACTTAGTGCAACTACGTATAGCGGGCCCCTCCTCTCCCATCTCCACTTCGACCGGCGAGGCCGCCAAATGAGGAGGAGGAGGGGAGAAGAGGCCAGGGTCGCGATGCGGGTCTCTCATGAGACGGAAGCACTACTAGAAAATGGTTGTTACCGAGTTCTTTCCTGTTTGTCGAGTTCCCAAACACGGGATCACGACAATCGGTAATTAGTAGGACATGACAGATACAGGGCGTAGCCGAGAGGCATGCCAAAGACACTCGATAAACACTAAAAACACGGCTTAAAAGATGTTTGCCGAGAGCTAAAATCTGGGTACATGCACTACTTGAGACATGTGGGAAGGGATATTATTGCTATATATGTGGGATATTACTTATATATGTGTTTTATTGTGGGGCTAATTGGAAAACAAATTTAAAATAACACCTGATAGAGGCTTTGCCAAGTACACCACTCGGCAAAACATTTTTCCCGAGAGCCATGCTCGACAAAGGAGCCACGTGGCGCGACTTGGTAGCTCGCTGGAGGCTTTGCCGAGATGGAGATGCGGGCTCTCGACAAACAAGGGGCCCTGGTATTATGCTGGACATAGATTTGCCGAGCACGGGTCTCGGCGAACATAAGGCGCACGGCAAAAACTTTCCCGAGATGGAGATGCGGGTTCTCGACAAACAAGGGGCCCTGGGATTATGCTGGAGATAGATTTGCCGAGCACAGCTCTCGGCGAACATAAGGCGCACCGCAAAAACTTTCCCGAGACGGAGATGCGGGGTCTCGACAAACAAGGAGCCCTGGGATTATGCTGGAAATAGATTTGCCGAGCACGGCTCTCGGCGAACATAAGGTGCACCGCAAAAACTTTCCCGAGATGGAGATGCTGGTTCTCGACAAACAAGGGGCCCTGGGATTATGCTGGAGATAGATTTGCCGAGCACGGCTCTCGGCGAACATAAGGAGTAGGACAAAACTTTCCCAAGATGTAGATGCGGGTTCTCGACAAACAAGGGGTCCTGGGATTATGCTGGAGATAGATTTGCCGAGCAAGGCTCTCGGCGAACATAAGGTGCACGGCAAAAACTTTCCCGAGATGGAGATTCGGGTTCTCGACAAACAAGGAGCCCTGGGATTATGCTGGAGATAGATTTGCCGAGCACAGCTCTCAAAGAACATAAGGCGCATGACAAAAACTTTTCCGAAAAGGAGATGCGGGTTCTCGACAAACATGGGGCCCTGGGATTATGCTGGAGATAGATTTGCCGAGCACATTTCTCTACGAACATAAGGCGCATGCCAAAACTTCCCGAGATGGAGATGTGGGTTCTCGACAAACATGGGGCCCTAGAATTATGCTAGAGATATATTTGCCGAGCACGGCTCTCGGCGAACATAAGGCGCATGGCAAAAACTTTCCTGAGATGGAGATGCGGGTTCTCGACAAACAAGGGGCCCTGGGATTATGCTGGAGATAGATTTGCTGAGCACGGCTCTCGGCGAACATAAGGCGCTCCGCAAAAACTTTCCCGAGATGAAGATGCGGGGTCTCGACAAACAAGGAGCCCTGGGATTATGCTGGAGATAGATTTCCCGAGCACGGCTCTCGGTGAACATAAGGCGCACGGCAAAATCTTTCCCGAGATGGAGATGCGGGTTCTCGACAAACAAGGGGCCCTGGGATTATGCTGGAGATGGAGTTGCCAAGCACGGCTCTGGACGAACATAAGGCGCACGGCAAAAACTTTCCCAAGTGGAGATGCGGGTTCTCGACAAAGAAGGGGCCCTGGGATTATGCCGGAGATAGATGTGCCGAGCACAGCTCTCGGCGAACATAAGGCGCACGGCAAAAACTTTCCCGAGATAGAGATGTGGGGTCTCGACAAACAAGGAGCCCTGGGATTATGCTGGAGATATATTTGCCGAGCACTGCTCTCGGCGAACAGAAGGCGCACGGCAAAAACTTTCCCAGGATGGAGATGCGGGTTCTCGACAAACAAGGGGCCCTGGGATTTTGCTGGAGATGGATTTGCCGAGCACGGCTCTCGGCGAACATAAGGCGCACGGCAAAAACTTTCCCGAGATGGAGATGCGGGTTCCCGAGAAACAAGGGGCCCTGGGATTATGCTGGAGATAGATTTGCCGAGCACGGCTCTCGGCGAACATAAGGCGCACGGCAAAAACTTTCCTGAGATGGAGATGCGGGGTCTCGACAAACAAGGAGCCCTGGGATTATGCTGGAGATAGATTTGCCGAGCACTGCTCTCGGCGAACATAAGGCGCACGACAAAAACTTTTCCGAGATGGAGATGCGGGTTCTCGACAAACAAGGAGCCCTGGGATTATGCTGGAGATGGATTTGCCTAGCACGGCTCTCGGCGAACATAAGGCGCACGACAAAAACTTTCCCGAGATGGATATGCGGGTTCTCGACAAACAAGGGGCCCTGGGATTATGCTGGAGATGGATTTGCCGAGCACGGCTCTCGGCGAACATAAGGCGCACGGCAAAAACTTTTCCGAGATGGAGATGCGGGTTCTCGACAAACAAGGAGCCCTGGGATTATGCTGGAGATAGATTTGCCAAGCAGTGCTCTCGGCGAACATAAGGCGCACGGCAAAAACTTTCCCGAGATGGAGATGCGGGTTCTCGACAAACAAGGGGCCCTGGGATTATGCTGGAGATGGATTTGCCGAGCACGGCTCTCGGCGAACATAAGGCGCACGGCAAAATCTTTCCTGAGATGGAGATGCGGGTTCTCGACAAACAAGGGGCCCTGGGATTCTGCTGGAGATGGATTTGCCGAGCACGGCTCTCGGCGATCATCAGGCGCACGGCAAAAACTTTCCCGTGATGGAGATGCGGGTTCTCGACAAACAAGGGGCCCTGGGATTATGCTGGAGATGGATTTGTCGAGCACGACTCTCGGCGAACATAAGGCGCACTGCAAAAACTTTCCCGAGATGGAGATGCGGGTTCTCGACAAACAAGGAGCCCTGGGATTATGCTGCAGATAGATTTGCCGAGCAGTGCTCTCGACGAACATAAGGCGCACGGCAAAAACTTTCCCGAGATGGAGATGCGGGTTCTCGACAAACAATGGGCCCTGGGATTATGCTGGAGATGGATTTGCCGAGCACGGCTCTCGGCGAACATAAGGTGCACGGCAAAAACTTTCCCGAGATGGAGATGCGGGTTCTCGACAAACAAGGAGCCCTGGGATTATGCTGGAGATAGATTTGCCGAGCAGTGCTCTCGGCGAACATAAAGCGCACGGCAAAAACTTTCCCGAGATGGAGATGCGGGTTCTCGACAAACAAGGGGCCCTGGGATTATGCTGCAGATGGATTTGCCGAGCACGGCTCTCGGCGAACATAAGGCGCACGGCAAAAACTTTCCCGAGAAGGTGATGCGGGTTCTCGACAAACAAGGGGCCCTGGAATTATGGAGATGGATTTGCCGAGCACGGCTCTCGGCGATCATAAGGCGCACGGCAGAAACTTTCCCGAGATGGAGATGCGGGTTCTCGACAAACAAGGGGCCCTGGGATTATGCTGGAGATGGATTTGCCGAGCACGGCTCTCGGCGAACATAAGGCGCACGGGGAAAACTTTCCCGAGATGGAGATGCGGGTTCTCGGCAAACAAAGGGGCCTGGGATTATGCTGGAGATAGATTTGCCGAGCACGGCTCTTGGCGAACATAAGGCGCACGGCAAAAACTTTCCCGAGATGGAGATGCGGGTTCTCGGCAAACAAGGGGGCCTGGGATTATGCTGGAGATAGATTTGCCGAGCACGGCTCTCGGCGAACATAAGGCGCACGGCAAAAACTTTCCCGAGATGGAGATGCGGGTTCTCGGCAAACAAGGGGCCCTGGGATTATGCTAGAGATAGATTTGCCGAGCACGGCTCTCGGCGAACATAAGGCGCACGGCAAAAACTTTCCCGAGATGGAGATGCGGGTTCTCGGCAAACAAGGGGCCCTGGGATTATGCTGGAGATAGATTTGCCGAGCACGGCTCTCGGCGAACATAAGGCGCACGGCAAAAACTTTCCCGAGATGGAGATGCGGGTTCTCGGCAAACAAGGGGCCCTGGGATTATGCTAGAGATAGATTTGCCGAGCACGGCTCTCGGCGAACATAAGGCGCACGGCAAAAACTTTCCCGAGATGGAGATGCGGGTTCTCGGCAAACAAGGGGCCCTGGGATTATGCTAGAGATAGATTTGCCGAGCACGGCTCTCGGTGAACATAAGGCGCATGACAAAACTTATCCTCATGTGTTACAAACAAAGAACAGATGAACCCTATCCTCATGTGTTAGGGCTTGACAGAGAACACATGGCGAGAGCCATGCTCGACAAAGGAGCCACGTGGAGCTCCCAATGGTGCTAGGCGAATAGTTTGCCCCTTTGTCGTCTGCCACAATGATAATCTTGGCGAAGCCAGCAGACGACGTGTTCGTTGCCCATATGACAAACTTTGCGGAGTACTACACCGACAATCTCGGCACACTGAAGTTCTCAAACAATATTGCAGGCCACGTTTATGTCGCTCATGGGTCGGGTTTTGGCGAGTGTGTTGGTTCAAGTCTCAATGAAGGCGACGTCTCGACGAACGTGGGACGCCACGTGCCTCGCTCCTGCGCGTTCAAGTTCGTCGAGTTCCGTTGGTAGGTTCTCGGCAAAGGCACATGCCATGTGGCAGCCGTCTTCTCCGCCCAGCCTGTCAAGTGTCTTTTTTGTGCCGAGCCCCCGAGTACCCTTAGCTGAGATCTACACTCGGCAAACTCGTTGTCGAGTGCGAAACGGCCTTCGTTGAGTTTTCTATAGGCACTCGGAAAACTCCAAAATTGCAGTAGCGAAGGAGGAGAGAGCACGAGAGGAAACATGATGTTCTCCTTGACACCATGTAGTGTTCAAGCGTTTTGACTTGATTAATTTAAACTAAAGCTGAAACGCACAGCCTTTTATGCAAAGAAAAAAGAAGTCCATGTCAACCATCTCAAACTTGTCGAGTAACTCGAGAGATGCATGTCGTTGTGAGGACGTCAATTTTGTTGGCAAAAGAAGGCAGAATGTCAGTTGAGCTGAAAAGAATAAGCACCAAATCAGCCAAGGGAAGATTAAAAAAAAAAAAGAGGGAAGCGCGTTGGTGATCCAAAGGAAAGGAGGCAGCCGCAGCCGGCCGTCGCGCGAGCAAATCCAAGGACCCACCATCTCACGCGGTGCGGGTCTCGCAACCGAACCGAGCCGGGCGACGCATGCCGAGAGTGTCATGCTGACGAGTGTGTGGTGGCCGCGTGTGCGCCTCCGTTTCGCTCCCCGTCCTCTCCCCCCGCTTTTATATAAGCAGCCAAGCTCGCTTCCCAAAGCCCCGACGACCACCCGCCGCCATCGCCATTCCCCACACGCTACCCGACTGCTACTCAGCTCTCCACCGCCGCAGCGCCCCGCCCCACCCCCAACCTCGTGGAAGCGCGTGATGGCGCCCAAGCGGCCGCTGGAGACCGCCCCGCCGGAGCAGGAGGTGCCGCGGTCCCCGAGGAAGCGGCTGCGCCGGACGGTGCTCCTCATGATGTGGCTGTGAGTACCCTCCCCCCTCACCTGCCTAGCTGTTGCTCTCCTTGTTTATCCTTTCCTTCTCCTTCTGAACTCACCCCATCACGACTGCTTCGCGCGGATCTGCGCCGCAGGGAGAGGAGGAGGGCGAGAGCGGTCACCGTCGGCCAGATGGCGCAGATGGTTCGCCTGGTGCGGCTCCCTCTCTCCGCATTTCGATTTCGTTCTCGGCTAGTCTTCTCTTTGCTGTGCGTCCTGATGATAAGTCTGGTGGGTTTTGATTTGATTTGTTTTCGTGCGACAGGCGCAACTGGACATGGCAAAACTGTTTATGCTGCTCATGGTGCTCGTCGCGCGGCTTGGCTCCATGGAGAGGCTGCTCCTCGACCTCCCCAATATACTCCAGACATTGTTGGCGGAGCAGCTTGCTGCTCTTCAGAGGTATACACACAGCTCTTTGTTTTTTGCAAGCACACGTGTCCATATCAGAATTGAGATGCCCGAATATAGAAAATGGCACGTTTTAGGTAACTAAGGAAAGTAGTAGTGTACTAATTGAAGTCCTGGTTTGCTTTCTGGGAACTGCCAATTTTATCCTCTGAAAATAAACAGCCATCCTTCTGTATTTTTGACAAGATTGCTGTTGGCAACAAAACGACTCGTATTTTCGGAAACGAACGCTTGACAAGCATACTTGTCAGACCCCAATTCTAGTAATAGGATCAGACGAGTATATTTGTGTAACTCAAGGACGAATTTGGGGATGAACTGGCCAAATCAAGAAGCCAGATCTGTTTTGAAGAGAGTATAACGTGTAAGGGAGTAAAGTGTGTTCAAGGCCAAAGGTCAGACTTGGGGAATAATTCTCGATGCAAATCCTAGCCAGCCACAACCCGGCTGTTATATAGTAGGTTCTACATTAACTTCAGGTGAAAGTAAATAGTACTAGTGTCCGGAGCAATCCCAGCCGTCGAGAGAGGCCCTAACCCCAGCGATGATGGTCGTCCGATGTAGCGAAGTGTTTTCAGAACAGATACAGCTAACTGAAGAATTGCGACACTCCGTCAGGTTCAGGTTCAGGTTCTGACAGTAGTGCTATTTCAGTTTCAGATTATCAAGTCATGTTCTTGGATTATGATTAAACCATGGATATTTTGTTCTGTCAATTAACATAAGTGCATGAAATATATGGAAATGGTCTCTAGGAGTCTATTTATTGAGTATTCAACTTTGGAATGTTGGGGATGTGATGGATAAATGCTTCCTTTGCTTAATTAATTAATTAATTATTATTTTTCTCCTGTTGTGTATTTTTTTTTTATCCATTAGATCTTTGATGGTATCCATACAAGATACAGTTCGATTGACTGTACAGACAGAGGTTAGAATCTGGATCTTCATCCGTGCAATATAATTTTTTTTTTATCTGTATCTGCATTTTATCTTAACTCAGTTTTGCTATGTCATGTAATAGATGCAGGGACGACAATCACCTTCGCTTCCTCATGGCATTAATGAGCCTCCTAGGTATCTGCCATTTTATTTTTCTTACTGTAGATGTTTTTTGATTCATGTCATGATACTTACTGTCAAACCAAGTATTTGCTTTTGACATAATCTGGGAAGTTTCCTTTTGTCACTGTCTCACTCTCATCTTATTCAATCTTATTTAAAAATTTAGGCAGCTACCGGAAGGTTTTCCTGAAGCTGGAGGCATCACTAGAGTCAAGCTGCGCTTTGTGGATGTTGAAAGACCAAAAGATCCACTTTTCACTGGTTGCCCAGTAAAATGGCAGAATGGTGAAAACCCTAAGATAGCAATATTTGAAAATGATAGGAAAATCACGCAGGGCGACCTTTCTAAGTTACAAATTGAGATTTTAGCTGTCCATGCTGATTTCTTTACTGAGCGTGGGCAAGCAGACTTCACCAAAGAGGAATTCAGCAAGCACATATGTATGTACAAGGGGAAAGAGTCAGTCTTGAAAACCGTTAATCTAACAAACGGTGAGGCCTATATTGGTTCCATCTCCTTTACAGAGAGCTCCCAGAGGAAACAGTTAAGATTGACAGCACGAGTGAAAAAGCAGGATCTTACTATCAGAGTTCAGGAAGCAATCACTGATCCTTTTGTTGTCAAAGACCGCCGAAGTATATGTGAGTGTATCCAATTATCCATTCTGAGCACCATTTTTTTTTAACTATATCGCATTGGATGTACACTATGTAGTCAGCTGAAGAACACCATCCTCTTTTAAGTGGCTGCCAAGCTGATTTGAGTAAGAGAGAAAATCTTACTTCAAAGAACTGTTATGGCCTTATGCATTTAATGACATTATTTTACCTGAAAATAAGATGCCTTAGCTCTAAATGTTCTGCTTTATACATGGGAATGAGTTGTTCTGCCAGAAAACGGTGAACTGGGATTCGGGATTGCACTCTTCTTTGCTCAATACAGAGTTTATGTTGATTTGTACATTTCGTGGGTAATGGAGAAAGGGTCGGCAGAGTTGTACTTCCTCCGTTTCTAAATATAAGTCTTTTTAGAGATTTCAATACGGACTACATACGGATGTATATAGACGTATTTTAGAGTGTAGATTCCCTCATTTTGCTCCGTATGTAGTCCGCATTGGAATCTCTAAAAAGACTTATATTTAGGAACGGAGAGAGTAGTTTTTGTGTTGTATAGTAGTTGGTACATCAATAAGAAATTGATTGTAATTTATCATGTACATTAACCCTTTGCTAAATACCATTACGATCAGATGCAAGCATAGCCAAAATGATCCAGTTTCGTATTAGCAATCTTGTCTGAACACACCCAACCTTTTTGTCTATTTCAGTAAATGAAAAGAGTTCTATTCCATCCAAGGAAGACGCTATACATCAACTGAAGGAAATTTGCCCAAAGGGAAAACGTTGGAAAAAACTTGCAGATAAAAATATTACGACAGTGAAGCACTTGTTGCGTCATTATCACAAAGATAAATTTGGTCTCCAAAAGGTATATATGCAGTTATAATGATATTTCTGTAGTCTTCAGTGTTTCAAATTACCCCCAAGACTTATTTCGGCATGCACTGCTAAATTTATTAGTATGCACTATAATACTCTGGTAGCATTTCATTAATTGATAAGATAACTCTTAATTTATGGCAATTAGCTTGCTGGCATGAAGAATGGGGCTTGGGATACCATGATTAATCATGCCACCACATGTGTTCCTCGGAATGAGATATATTCATATTGGGTTCCAGAGGATAAATGTGAAATCTTATTCAATGACTTCTATGATCTCGTCGGTAAGATGACTGATGACTATGTTCCGTACAGTGTCAATGACGTCGATCAGTTTCCTCAGGTATTATATCTAGCACTGTTCCACTTCTATCACAGTTAGGCAGTTGATAGTCACTAAAATAATAGTACTCACATTTACCTTCATATGTTCTGTTACAGCATAAAGTGAACAACTGGAAAAAGTCTGCGTATAAGAAGTTTGACGAGCGGGAGAGCTCAGGTGGTCTTACCCCTGATTACTTCATGAACGATGGCCGCCCTGTCCGTGCAGTGCCTCTGAACAATGATGCAGGTCCTTCTGTACAAGCTAGAACTACATGGCAATATCCTAATGACATGGCCGCACAACACGGTGATTTTTAATATTTTGTTCCATCATGATCTTTGTTGCACCGCATGTTTCTCTAAATTCAACTTATTGCAGAATTTGGTGATCGACGTCCATTGAATGAGTTCTCACAGGCCGCAGTCCTGTCAAAGAATGACGCCGGTCCTTCAAACCAAGAAACACTGCCGTTTTCACAGCCCACGTATGGACAGACTGTGCAACAAGGTCAATATTAAACACCTGCATAAATTTGTATCACACATCCTCCATACTGTAATTGCTGCTTCATCGCAAGAATTTTTATATTTTTATGGCTTCTGATAGTTTTGGGGATCAACTTGCTGTAGGAACTCCTTACTATCTGGCCCAGGGAAATTTCATAACTGATCAGGGACAGAGATCATTTTCAGCAGAGCCAACTATTCCGCCCCACATTCCTGTACCAGTAAGTAAAGTTACCTATGGCACAATTAACAATTCCATCCCACAGTTTTTCATTGACAACCTGAAATGTTTCCTGGATGGTAGGTTCCAGAGGATGACCCGATCACATTCACAGCTGCAAGTCTAACTGGCCAACAGAATGGACATTTCAGCTTCTCGACAACTGATGCTCCTGTTACTTCTTATCCTGTAGCAGGTGTGCTTGCTACACCCAGTTTTCCTAATTTATATGCAGTCTTCTAGATCATCAATACTCAAATCACTTCTCCATTTTGCATCGTTGGGTGCTGAAGGTGTTGCTGGGACTTCCTCAGGTGGAGTTAGTCTAGGAACCTCTTCAGTTAACAATGTGCAGACTGACATCTTCAGTGGGTTAACTCCATTTGAAGTACGTTTTTGAATATATTATGGGAATCATTCTTGAGAACAGAACAAATTTCTTCACAAACTACGTTATGGAAGTTTTTTTTTCCTCCCTTTTCTATGTCATGATTACGTTTGTTCTTACAGTTACAGGAATTGCTAGAACTACAAGCACGTCTGACGGAGCAGGACTTCGTACAAGCTAACATCGGTATGTGATACAGTACTATTTAAGTTACTTCTGTTGCGATAACCTCTGTTGACAGTTAGGCTGCTACAAAAGTCCTTTCCAGTCAGCACTCTTTCAGACTTCCAAACTAAGATAAGATGATAGCAAATTAGTGTTTATACCTACAGGATAACTAGACCTTGTATGCATAACTGATGACTACCAAATTATTGGAATGCTGGCTCCTTAAAAGTTACAATTAGGGGTGAATCTAAGATCTTCCTTTTGTTCCATGCCATGACGGAGTGTTTGTTTCATTTCAGCAGAACTGCCGAATTCCAACAGCCAATTTTACGGTTATGAACATGATGGCGGCGACCGCTGATTAAACCACGAAGCAACTGCAACTGGCTGTCCTCTACCATAGTAAAGTATTCAGTGTAACTAAACATTTGTTGTAGATAATCTACGAATAATTTGTAAATAGCAACACATATTTTTTCATATTGCTCCATTTATGCTAAATTTGCTACCTGTTGCAGTAAACACTTTTCTTGTATTCTTAAAGAACAATGCTAAATTTGCTACCTGTTGCAGTAAACACTTTTCTTGTATTCTTAAAGAACAATCTTTTACAAAAAGAGAGCATTTGGCTTGCATTGAATCCCGAGAGCAAATATTCGAATTGCTAAACATTGTGTAATCCTGTTAATCCATCATTTTGTCAGTTGATTTTTTCTTGGGTATGTCACACATTTTCAGTCATAGTATGCTGTGCATCATGAAATCGTTCGCAACAATTTGAACAATTTGAACATGGTAGTAAAATACTCACAGCAGAAGAGAGATTAGAATAGCTATACAAGACTTCAGTTTGTTTCTTAAACACAAGAGAGCTTCCATTTCTGGACAATCCTATCAACAGAAGATACTTAGTTAGTTGAGCCATGATGCATGTAACCAGCGGAGGGCCGCTAATTAGTAACGGATGTCGGCGTCGGGGTTGAGGAGGTCGCCGTTGACCCTGGGGATATTGATCACACAGTGTTCTTGGCTCAACTAATTGGGTTAGATACAACATAACCTATGATTGGGTTAGACGGAGACGCTTCAACCTGGAGAGAGGATGGCAATCCGTTATAACATAACCTATGATTGGGTTAGATATGACAGCGAATTGGGGATTTTAACAAGAACAGGGGTAGGAGAAGAGAACTTGGGAAGAACAGAGGGGAGGGATTCAGATATTCATTTCTTCTTCGACGAACAGTAACAATACACGGCTCGTATGGTTTATAATAATGGAGCGCCAACTCACCCACTGACCACCGGGGTCCACACCCACACAACTCCAGACCGCGTCAACCACTCGCTGCCGTCAACTGGTCTCCCGCCTTCGCCTGTCTATCTCTTTACCTGGCTTTGAACATCTTCAGTTTCGCCAGACAATGTCCGAATAGCATGCTCTACTTCCTCAGCCCATTGATCCTTGCTTGGTTCCCTTTCAACTGCCCTATGTCTTGCGCCATGATCGCGCTGCTAGTGTCATCTTGGTGTGTGACACGATCTAGGCGTATGTGAGTGTCTGTCTTCGTACTGTGTTTACAGAAAAACGATTTGACATCGGTCTGAATATATATATGTACTCCTGGGAGTACGTACTCCCGCTCCTCATATACTACAAAGATGAATCTTTTATACCTCATTATTATTTTTAATATACTTTATTAATAATTACTAGATACCCCAAAATGAGTTTCATGGAAAAATTCATGTGAGCTACATTTTTTTAAATGTTTAAGTATATACTGATTTGTTTGTACGTGAAAAAGGTATATTACAAAAAGTACGTCGCAAATGATATTTTTTCAACGAAACTCGTATTGGGGTATCTTAGAATATTTAATAAAGTATATTGAGAATGATAAAGAGGTATAATCAATGCGTATATGAGGTATATTGAGGATGGGAGTACATACTTCCAGAAGTACAGAAAATTAGTTATATATATATATAACTGTTTTGTTGTGTGTGAGAAGGGACAACTACTTCATCCAGTTGTGTCTTCTTAATTTTCTAACTACCGAGATACATATAACGGTTGGTTCACACCGTGCTTCATACCTGGGAAAAAGCAGTGTCTCGACCCGGCCTGAAAACTAGCAGTTTTGTACCTGGCATGCATGGGTTGTTTGGGGGCAGGAGAGCGAAAGTGTTGTTCTAGTTCCGAGCTCGTGTGAGCTCGGGTGAACAGTAAAATGAAAAGAAAATGAAAAAATTCTGAACTTTTTTTGTGTGAAATAGTGACAAATGTTTTGATAGCTTGCAAAATTTCATCATGAAATGACTTTCATGGAAAATGTGGCAAAAAAAACAAAATTAATTCTCCAAAATGCGTTTGAAAATAACATTTTGGAGCATCGATTTTTTTTGTGCCACATTTTCCACGAATGTCATCTGGTGATGAAATTTGGAGAACTAACAAAACATTTGTCAATGTTGCACACAAAAAAATCATTTTTTTTATTTTACTGTCCACCCAAGCTCATATGAGCTCGGGATCAGAACAGCCGCTTCCGGATGAGAGCAACTAGTCAAGGAGTACTCCTTCGGAAGCCCCAGCAAGGGTTGGCACCCTCTCAGCCGCTGCCACGTGTCGCGCTCTGGGCGCTTCCTCCGGACGTTTTTATATTATTTTTATATGTTTTCGGCTTTTAAATGATTTTTTCCTGTTTTTTTGGGCTTTTCAGTTTTCCCCTGATTTTTCTTTGGTTTTGGACCCAGAAAAAATTTCAAAAAAAAATTTGGGCGGAAAAACGTGTTTTTTTTCCGTTCTGTGAGAGGCACAGATTTACTTCTCGTGGAGGCACGGATTTGCTTCCGCGAAACGTGCCTCTCGAAAAAGGAAACAAAACATGTTTTTTTTTTCGCGAGAGCCACAGATTTACTTCTCGTGGAGGCCCGGATTTGCTTCCGCGAGAGGCACAATCGTGCCTCTCGGAAAAAGAAAAAAAAACACGTTTTGTTTTTTTGTTCTGCAGGAGAGCACAGATTTACTTCTCGTGGAGGCATGAATTTGCTTCCACGAGAGGCACAGTCGTGCCTCTCGGAGAAGGGAAAAAAACACGTGCCTCTTCGAAGGGAAAAAAACATGCTCCCGGTTCGGGTTTTTTCATCCGGTTTTTTCTTGAAAAAAAATGTTAATCGAAACCTATCAACATGTGATGTAATTTTGAAGATCTCAACGCGAGGAATCCAACAGTGAAAACGGTTCGAGATTTTGACACACGGTTTAAGAGATAAAACGTTTTGAATAAAGGAATCTACGAAAAAGGGAAAACTCTCAGGTTGCGATAAGTGGCACACATGCAGCGCGCCACTTGTTGCAACCCGGTATGGTGGGAGTTATCTTTGCAAGGAGTACTCCTTAATTAGTGATTTCGGCCCCTTTGACGCTAACTACATCAAATTGGCAGTGAAACGCACTGAGCTGCATGGGCCGGCCCATTTTGGCGAGCGTTATTTACGATACTATGAACAACCATTTGAGTTGTTTTTTTTTCTTTGTCTTTTCATGTCCCTTCGGTTTTTCTATTTATTTTTGAAAATTTGGGAAATTTTCTACCTTTTGTGAATTAAAAAAATATGTTTTTTTAGAATGTTCACATCATTTTTTGACTCAATTAAACCATTTTCAAAATTTAGAAATAAAAATAAAAAGGGAATTTTTCTTTAAAAAGTGAATATTTTAAAATTTTGGGAACATTGTTTAGATTGTAAACATTTTTTAAGGAAAGAATACAGGAAAAAAAAGGAAATGAAAGGAAAGAAGAAAAAATGAACATGAAACAAATTAAAAAGAATAGAAAAGAAAAGATAACGGGTAAAAACCGGTAGAGAAAATAAGAAAAGAGAAAAACTAGAAGATAACCTTCCTAAAACCAAGAAAACCGGACCCAAACCTTCCCGAAACGAAAACCAAGCTAAGGCTAATTGGGCCAGCACAGGAGCAATCGTTCGGCAATTTAATGCAAAGAGCATCAAATAGGGATTATCTTGTTTGGTTGCATACCTGGCCTAAAAAAGGCTTACTGTGGAAAAAAACTTTGTTTCAGACCTAGACCATGGGAAATAATGATTAAAGTAGGATTCGTTATCAGGCCGTTCCAAGGCGACCGATTCCTAGCACCGGGCCAAGATAATCAAGGCGCCTGAGTCATGGGCCAAGCTAAGCAAGGGTTTAAGGTCATGAGGCCAGGTTATCCTACTCCTCTAGACAACCTCTAGGCCAGGCTCGAAGGGACGACGACATCAACCAAACAGGTCTTGTATACAACTCGTAGATGCGAATGAGGTGGCTAGAGTTTGAGAGAGAAGGGTGGCGGTAGGAGATTTACCCAATCTCATCGCCTTCAGGTGCCATCTTGCCGTTGAGAGCTGGGGGACCCGAATTTGAGAATTTTGCGGTCTTCGTCAACGTCTTCAAGGCGCATGCGCTTGGACCGCTACTGAGAGACCCTTCTAAGATGAACTGACCTTTGGATGTCTTGTGCCTCTTGATCCTCCTCTCACAGGAGACATGTTATCTGCTCGTCGGATTGAGTTTTTCACATCAATCTCTTGTGTGGATGGTGTGTGGGTCTCTGTGATTTTATCGAGGTTGTCGGCAATAGCAGTGAGGCGTTGCTTTTCTTTTTTTGTATATCCCGCTGATATGTTTGGCCCTCCAGTTAGGAATTGCCGCGTGGCACGAATTTTAGAATTCCATCTCTGAATTGTTGTTTGACCAACGAAGGGCCTTTCACAAATTCTTGATAATAGCCGTAAAGGCATCCTGTTGTAACCATCCCAACTCAAATTTTGTAAGAAGTCGAAACTATGAGTTGAGGGATTAGATTACTCAATATTGGCTGCAATGGATTAGTAATAATATTTGAAAATATGGATTTTTCATTAATCAATCATTCTAAGTTTTATTCCAAAAGGACAACAAATAATCTTACACTATTATGTACGCTCATGGGCTTCTGTGATTAGCCGCTGACGTTCACAAAATTTCACTGAATTGATGATGTTCAATTTGTTGTAGAGTTCAATTTTTTAACTGGTCAGTTTCAGTTCTTTGTACATTCTTCCTCTGCTTCGGTTCAGATATTGCTCAAGCTTATTACCTTTTTTGTGTGAAGAGACAACTACTTCATCAAGCTGCATCAACCTTCTTAATTTGGACTAGTGAAGGAAACTCGGGTGTTTCAATCTAGCCACACTAGCTTGATTATATAAGTCTCAAGTGTAAAAAGAAAAAGATTGAAACAGATTCCCAGGAAGAATCCATATCTAAAAGACGTCGGTCGATTAGTGTTCCTGCATTATAGGATGGTTAGACTAGCTAATAGGAGAGTTCCTCCGAGATGCACTCTCCACATCGGCCAAGTCATACCATAGGGCAGCAACCCAGCCAAGCATCGTCATAGTGATGCTGGACACACGATCGATTTCCTATATTGGGTTCATAGTTCTGCGGTTCGTCTTTGTAATGCAGAGTATCCTGTTAGTTCAACTGCACAGTGAGAACCTGGTTGATGTCACATCACACATTGGTGCGGGATGGGTGTGCACCATGTATCTCTTCCCGATGCCACTCATTTCCAAGGGGAATCAATTTAAGAAATCGACGACAAATGGCATGGTCTAGGCCTTGGTGTAAGGCTTAATTGATTGGTTGGAAAGTGATCTATTTTCACTCCTTCCTACACGCTCTTCTCGCATAGAGATATGGCAGATGAGTAAATGAGTAAATGAGTAACTGAGTAAGAGACAGACGGGGATGCATCAGGAGCAAGAGACTCGTATATAAGACATGGACGCATATAAGACGCCATTAATTTATCATGTGGTGCAGTTGGTACCTGAAATTAATGTCATGAGATTACCCAGGGGCGTAGGTGGCATTGGTTGATGCTTGTGTCCCTTGCGATGGAAGGCAGTTATATAAACCAACCCATAGACAAGAATGTAAGAAAACAACATCGTTATGATGTACACAAAGTTACCAAGATAATGTGCTAACCCAAACAAAAATCCCCTCCAATCAATTACCAAACATAAGCGAGATTGCATGCGGAGGGGTTAAATTAAATGCTATTTGTACGAAAATTCGCAAGCGCGGACGGGCGCTCGTTTCCTTCGAGATATGGGATGGGTCAGGTATTGTCTGCCATATATAGGTTATCTAAGATCCTTATTTTTCGGCCATATGGGTGGTGGCAGACCCACGTGCATAGCGCGGACGGCCGTTTGCTGGATGCAGCGACGACGTCCTGGACCGATCTGTGCAATTGGTCACGGTTTACACGCAAGACGGTACGTAACGGGCGACCCGTGCACGTCGGCAACTGCGACTGGGGCACACCGGGACCGCTCATTTTAGCCACCCCGATGAAGCATACTGTCAAAAAAAAAAAAAAACTGCTCGATGAAGCAGGTGTGCGTAGCTGTGAAATAAGTAATATTAGTTCTTGCTAGATTACACAATATCGAAGTCATACGACACAAACAGAGACTCGGTGTCCGTCACATATCAGGCTAATAGTCTTGCCATGCGATTGAGACACACACATACACCGGTACACTTATTCGTGTGTGCAGAGCTAGCTAACTACTCCACCCATGCAGCTTGATTGATTGTCCACAACTTTTCTAATACTCACATGGAAAATTTCAGAATTATTTTTTGCTATTTCCATACAAGAGCACACATTCATATTTTTTGTAATGTTCACATGGCAATTTATGAAAAACAATTCTCTATAACGCAAGGCAATTCTTGAAACACCCCTACTATTTTTACACCATGGCAAAAAAAAAAATTGACTTTGCTGGCAAAACTACATAGTGGACCAAGGCAACTCCAAAATTTTCTGTTATTGTTTTCAAGTGATGACAAATTCACTTCCCTATGTTTGCTAAAATGATGGCAATTAATAACATGGCAAAATTCGTAGATTTCGTACAATAAATTTGACATGCTAAGTTTCAAAAACAAGAATTTACGGTGGTAGCCAAAAATAAAAATGCAAAGGTCAATGCAATAAATCTGCCATGGTCAAATACAGTAAATTCCCCATAAGTACATTTACTGAAATGTAGTATAAAATTTAAACTGCCCATGGCAAAAACATCAGAAAGTTTGTCATGCCTAGTTTATAGCTAAAAAGCAAGTAATTTTTTTCCAATTTAATGGACATAGATCTAATACAAATTAAGATGCCATGGCAGAAACATCTTTAAAAAGTTCAACATGACATGTATATATATATATGTATTACAAAACTTAAGGTGGTGTGGCAAAAAAGATATTAATTTTTTGCCCTGGCAACTACATAGATATAGAACAACTACTTAAGGTGCCATGTCAAAAACATATTAAGTTTGCCATGGATATTATATGGATGTAGTACAAAACTTAAACTGCCCATGGCAAAAAAAAAAGGTTGCCATGTAAAGATTATAGCTAAAAATCAAGTAAAATTCCATGTCATGTACATAGTTGAAGGCAAATAAAACATCATAAGTTGTCAAAGCCAAAAAAATCACAACATAGCAATAATGGTAAGTGTGTAAAAATTACCATGACACTACTTGCCATGATGTTGAAAAAAAACACAAAGCATGGCAATTGTGTATATAATTTGTCAGGATGCGTACGCAAATGTGTGCCATCATGCTCTTAAAAACAGTGCACATCGTGGCAAATTTAAAGAGTATTGTTCTTTTGAGAAAGATGGCAAATTTAGGATTTTTTCATGGGTGCATGACAATTTTTGTTAGGAATTTTGTTCTCTAGAAACATGGCAAATTTAGGAATTTGCCATGGTACGGAAGAGAATTTTTTGTCATGTTCAATAATTGCGAAGGTATTTACAAAACAAATGCCATGGTAAAAACAATAAAAAGAGAATTTGACATGGTATCTACAATAAAAATGCCTTGATAAATACTTTTTTATTATTTGCATTTGCCATGGTACAATCCAAACAAGAATACCTGTATTTGCCATGTGAACATGGCGATATATATTAAGTTGGCATGTATGTAAACTATTTGTTTCAACAATTTCCATGATTTAGAAAACACAATTTGTTTCTAGAATTGCCATTAGACAACTATAAATTTGTTTCAAGAATTGCCATGATTTAGAAAATAGAATTTGTAAATTGTCGTGTGACAATTACATTTTTTCCAAAAATTTGGCATGTGCTTGGAAACATAATGTTCTGAATTTGCCATGTGACCAATAGAAATTTCTTTCAAACTTGGTATGTTATAGAGAAAAAAAAATTGCTCCCGAATCCCATTGACCACTACAAAACATTTTCAAAAAATTGCCAAGGTAGATACAGATCGATAGCGTACATGCTACTACTACTACGCTTCATATGCCACTTTCCCGTCAGGCCAAGGCGAACTATGAGTCGGCGAACCGGGGCGTGTCGTCCGGGTTCTTCATCCGCGCGCCGAGGTTGTCCCGGAGGCGGTGCTCGAACCCCAGCAACAACTACTTGGCTGGCCGAGGCGAGGCCATCGGTCATCTACTGCTCCTCCTCCCGCTTCCGCCTCTGCGCGGGTGAGGTCATCTCGTCGGCCGGCGGTGGCGTGGCGTCCGGCACGCACGCGCGAGCAAGCGGGACGTGGGCGGCGATGTGCCCGTGCGTGCGTCTCCCTGGTGTGTGGTGCTTGAGGGTGGGAGACGAGTGAAGGAGAGAGTGTTGAGCGATTTCGTTCACGTCGATGTGCGTTTCCACCTTTCTGTGCCGACGGAACGTTTTCTAGGATTACCGTCAGTCCGTCACGGCGCCGTTCCACCCCGTTGCCAGGTCATATGCGTACACACCGTACACGAACTGTTCCCACCTGGTATCTTCGGCCGTATTTTCATCAGCACTAAATGCAACCTCCCACGCCTCGCCGTACCATTGGTCCACCAAGCGGGAGCGCGCGAGCTCGTCCGCTATATCGCCACTCTCTTGTAAAACATGCCATAGCACAACGGTAATCAAGGAAAAGATGTTGATTAATCTCCTCCTGATTGCAGGAATGTACAAAGTTTACTACCATTCCAATTGTGTGAGCTAAATTATCTCTAGTTAAAAGGATACCTCTATAGACGGACTAAACTGTCTGTACACAAAGAGTTAATCATACGAGATAGCTGCCTTCTTTATTCAAAACGGAAATGGAAGCAAAGTAGCTAAATTTGTTGTTATTGTTTAATTTTGCCTCAATGCAAACATATTTTTTTCTTAGAATATCTAGAACTTTTCCCCTGAATACCGCCCTATTAATCAGTCCAGTTTTATAAGAACTTGAAGACTATGAGTTGAGGGATTGCATTACTCCACATTTGGCTGCACTGGATTCGTAATAACATCTAAAATACATTTTTTTGTCACCTAATCATTCCTGGTTTTATTCCAAAATGGACAATAGAAAACCACACAATATTATATGCGCTTATGGTCTTCTGTGATTAGCCATGGACATTCAAAAAAGTTGAGGCCCAAATGTTGATGTTTAGTTTGTTGTACAGTTTAATCTTTTCGATTGGTCAGTTTAGTTCTATGAACATTCTTTCTTTGCTTCAGTTCTGATATTGCTGCGTTAAACTTATAAATTTCTTTTGAAAGAGGGGATAACTGTTCATCCATTCCTATCTTTTTGATTTCGACTAGTGAAGGAAACTCGGGGCTTACCATCTTGCTAGCTAGTGGAGAAAAAAAATCTCAAATGTAAAAAACGCTCAAACCGGTGTTTAGATTACATGAATAATGCATATCTAAAAGAGGACAACTGATTAGTGTTCCTGCATCATAGGATTATTTTGGGAGGAATTATAGGATTTTGAGACTAACTATCAGTAGGATAATGACGAGATGCAACTAAGACCCCCGTGAAGCCACACCAGATGGCCGCGACCCGGACAACATTGGTGACAATGACGTTGGACACACGAGCAATTTCCAATTTTGAATTCACAATTGTGTGGCTCATGTTTGTACCATATTGCCTCCTGTCTATCCCACTGCACTACTGCAGGTAGAGGCTGGTTGATGCCACATGACACACCGGTTCGTGACATTTTCAAAAATGTGTTTACAATGTACAAAAATGTGCATAGATAAAAAAAATGTTTCAACATGTATTTGGAAAAAAAATCAAAACATGTTTTTTGTAAAAATGTTAAACATGTATTTAAAAATTATTAAACGGAAATAAAAATATAAGTACTATAACTAAAACATGAAGGATTCGATTTTCCTGGTTTTTTTTGAATTTTTTCCGGCGTCTACTGTTCATTTTCCCGGCAACGTCGGCGTCAGTGAACAGCGATCGCCATGAACAGTAGTAAGCGTGAACAGTACCACACGAATCGTAACGGTTATGAACAGCAGCTACGCACAATACCCTCATGAACATCAACCACGGACCCCCCATGAACAGTGCTCATGAACAACCCCATGAACAGTCAGCGAACGTTACTACCCCATGGACGGTACCAGCAAACAATGCCTGAAAGATATTGTTTCCTTTCCGTCAACATCAGTAAACAGTATTCGTCTGTAAGCAGTACGTGGGTGAACAGTACCACCTATGAAACAGTGTCGTGACCAGTGCTAGCAAAGATTGCTGCTCCCTTTCCGTCGTCGCCAGTGAACAGCAGAACGAACAAACTCGGTTGTGAACAGTGCCGCGGGTGAACAGTATCGTCTATGAACCATGATCTTGGATGAACTGTACTTCACTTAAATAGTGTTCTGAAGAGTCTGTTTTTTTCCCTTACTTTTTTTAAGCTTTCACCGAAGAAAAAATATGCAAGTTTTTTTAAAAAAAGGGATATTTTTTATACATCATTTCTCTCCTCCTCCTTCACCCTCGCGTCCTTATATAGAGCGTACCGATGCACAGTCGCCCCAATCGTCTCCTGATCCTTTCCGACGATAGTGTTGGCAAGCACGAACAGTAATCCGTGGAGAAAATAAATTCTATACCGATTACTGCCCATTTTTATAACGCAACAACAATTAAAAGTGTACTAACAAATACCCGAACAAAAACCGAAACATTATCCGTATAAGCTCAGGACTACTAACCGAAACAACAACTCTGAATAAACCGGAACAGTAAAACCAGTAAAACGGAACAATACCTGAATAAACTGAAAGCATTAACCCACACGAACCATAAAACCGAAACACTAACTGAATTTAAAACCAGAACAATACATCTAAATAAACCAAAACAACTTAAAAAAAAGTAAAATAGCACTACGCATTCACATGAACAGTAATCCAGAAGAAATATTAAAAAAAAAACGTATCCAAAAACATGGGACTCCTCCTCCTCGATGCGGAACAGTAAACGCAATGCAACGGAACAATACCGGAATAAACCGAAAACATTTACCCACCTGAACCATAAACCGAAACAGTACCTACTAACAAATACCGAACAAAAACCGAACATTATCCGAAAAAGCTCAAGACTACTAACCGAAACAATAGCTCAAATAAACTGAAACAACAATCCCGAATAATCCGAAGCAGTAAAACCAGTAAAACGGAACAACAACACCTAAATAAACCGAAAACATTAACCCACACGAACCATAAAACCGAAACACTAGCCAAATTTAAAACCAGAACAATACACTTGAATAAACCGGAACAAAAAAAAAAGGTAAAACAGCACCATGCATTCACACGAACAGCAAACCAGAAGAAATATAAAAAAACCCAAAAAAACTGGGACTACTCCTCCCTCAATCCGGAACAGTAAAACCAACGAAACGGAACAATACCTAAATTGTAACCATGGAGCAGCGTCTGCATGACATTATATTCCCACGCAACGCTCTCCTCTTTTTCTCTACATGTTCAATACGATTGTGTGCAATAACTGACATGCATAACACAAAAAAACATAGTCAGATTAATTGAGTTATGTTGATCCTAAGTTATAACTTTTGTTTTTCTTTGTTGTTAACTTTTAAAATTTCTTCTTACTGGACACACTGCTACACACACTATTAATGTGAAATTAAAGACGTCACCTCAGAAATAGTTTTGGGTGACTCTGCATCAGGAAATATGGATGAAATCATGAATAGTCGAATTGCAGCAGAAGTCACCAAAAGTTACAGCGAAATTTAGACGGGCATTACCACGGGCACGGCGTGCGCCGCGCTTTTTGGCGCTAGTATTTTAAATATATATGAAAAATATACAGCGTTTATGTAAAAAAGGTAAATGAAAAAACAAATCCAATGAGAAATGAAAACCGACAAAAGAAATAAAAATAAAATGAAGAAAACAACAAATAACAAGAAATAAACCAGCACGAAAGTCAGTACGGGCGGCGTATAGCTCCCACGACCGGCAAATCCTATATGGCGCTTAAGGCACCGGTTCCAGTCCATTTTGCAAACCGGCGCACACACCGCCTCCGCTCTGGGCCAAACGCACTAACCACTAGGCAATTTCAACACACGTGCTTTCTTACTTCTTTTCTTCCTTTTCTCTTTTTTCTGTTCGTGAAGCCCCCGGTTTCGGGAAGCTTCCCAATCCGGTTTTTCCCGGTTCGATGGTCAGTTTCCAGGCGGTTTTATTCGGGTTTTTTTATATTATTTTTCTTCTTCTTTTTCTTAAATGGCCGGATTTTTTTCAAATCCGCGAACCTTTTTTTTAAGAAAATCGATGACTTTTTTTCAAATTCGTGAATTTTTTCTTCAAATCGATGAACTTTGCTCCAAAATCGATGAACTTTTTTTCACATTGATGAACTCCTTTTCAAATTCGTGAACTTTTTAGAAAACCGATGAATTTTTTTAAAATTGATGCTGTTTTTAAATTTGTAAACTTTTTCGAAGTTGATGATTTTTTTTCAAATTCGTGAACTTTTTTGAAGTTTGTGAACGTTTCCATAAACATTTTGGAATTCATGAACTTTTCATTTTTTTGCGATTTGTTTCAGATTTTTGTTAAACGATTTTTTTCAGTGGACCGGTCAACTGGTCAACCGTTGAACAAAACCGTATGAAGTGCACTGGCGAGCGATCCGCCTCACCTCGTTGTGGTTCGGCCCATACCAGTAGCAGCGTGGGCGCCAGAACCACCAACCGACGCTGAAGGGGCTGAAGGCGCCGATTAGGAGGACCCCCACATAAATGCGCAAACGCGTGGCGTAGGTTGGGCTGCAGCCCACGAACGCGAGTTGGACTCCAGCTGGTTCACTCAGTCTGGCGTTTGATTGGTCGGCCCTTCACCGTTGTCCGGTTTGACCGGCGGTCATTGACCGTTGTCCCGAATGTGAAAAGCACAACTGTGCTTCACGGTAAAGCACAGATGTGCTTCCACGTGAAGCACTAGGCCCAGTTCTTTTGGCCGATTCTCTCAGAATCTTGAAAATCGACCCTTCACCCAGCTTCTCTCAGAATCTTGAACCCATATTTTTTTTACAATCCTGGCTAGTTAGGATGTAAACAGATAGGATTGTAAAAAAAGTATGGGTTCAAGATTCTGGGAGAAGCTGGGTGGAGGGTCGATCTCAAGATTCTGCAAGAATCGGCCAAAAGAACTGGGCCCTAGTGTGCTTCCAAAAAATTGAAAAAACACTTTTTTTGTTTATGGTTTTTTTTCGTTTTTTCTGGTTCCCATTTCTAGTTACCGGTTTTATTGGGTTTTTGGTTTTCCTTGATGTTTTGAAAAAGAAAGTTCACCCAAACCTATAACTTGGGATATATTTTTGAAGATCTCGTCGCAAGAAGCAGAACGGTGAAAACGGCTCATGATTTGGACGCATGGTTCAAGAGATAAAACATTTTAAAAAAAGAATGAACGAGAAAAGCATAATACTCTCCGGTTGCGACAAGCGTCACGCATGCAATATGTCAATTGTCACCATGAGAGGAGGTGAGAGTGAACTTTGCAAGAGATACCTCTAACTAGTGATTTCACAGATTTTGTCATGCGAGAGAACCATGTTCGCGCCGGCGACGATGGAGGGAGTATGTTCGCTCATTATGAGCATCCAATAATATGGGTACTTGTCCCATCTACTTGGTACTTATCAGTGCTTTGGTTTTGGTACCTCCTATTTTTCTACCACTGGATTAATCTTAATGAACGACTCTTATTTTTGACTAGCCAGTCAAATTTTTCTACCACTAGATTAATCTTAATGAACGACTCTTATTTTTTATTAGCCAGTCAAATTTTTCTACCACTAGATTAATCTTAATGAGCGGGGGGATTTGACCACTCAATGTTCGGTCATATTGGATTCACAATAATAATGTCTGCAACGATCTGAAATTTTAGTTACGTAATCATTCCCAGTTTTTCTTTTTTCCAAAAGGGCGACGGAGAACAAATTACTTTCAATGTGACCGAACTAAAAATTATTTCGAAACTGGTGTCCATAGAGGAACTAAAATTATTTCGAAACTGGTGTCCATAGAGGAACTAAAATTATTTCAAAACTGCTGTCCATAGAGGAACTAAAATTATTTCAAAACTGCTGTCCATAGAGGAACTAAAATTATTTCGAAACTGGTGTCCATAGAGGCACTAGAAATAATAAGAGACTAAAATCATTCCTAGTTTGGAAGAAAACTAGGAATGAATTGCCGTCTCTTATTATGCCGACATAAAACTAGAAAACTTTCCTCTTAGGAATAATAAGAGGAACTAGAAAATTTATTGTCCATAGAGGAACTAAAATTGTTCCTCTTATTATTGCCCATAGAAGGAAAATGGAATGAACTGCCATTCTCTTATTATGCCGATAGAAAACTAAAATTCATATTATTATTGTCCATAGAGGAACTAAAATTGTAGAGTCAACATAAGAGACGGCAGTCTTCTATGTTGTTAACAAGGAAAATGAAAGCTATATAGCTAAAATTTGTAGTTTTGGTTTTGTTCTGGCTAGATGTGAACACACTATTGTTGTTAGGATAACTAGAAAAATATTTGCGAATATCACCCTCTTAGTTGAAATTTACAAGATCTCTCGAAAACTATGTGCTGAGGGATTTGATTGCTCAAATATGTCGGAATTGGATTATTCAAATTTTCATACATAATCACTCCTAGTTTTTTATTCTTCCAAAATTGAAAAGGACAATAATTTTTTTATTATCCCTCTTAGTTTTTTATGCTCCATTCTTATTTATTTTGGCGGAAACGTCCAAAACGCAATGTTGATGTTGTTCAGTTGGCTTCAGAGTTCAGTCTTTTTTATTGGCCAGTTTCATCCTCTCGACACTCTTTCTCTGCTTTGACGTCCGTTCTGAGGCTGTTCCCAGATACTTAAACCTTGTTTTTACCAAGAAGGGAGAAAACTAATTCATCCAGCTGCATCTCCATTTTTAACTACTGCAGATAAACTCATGCATTACAATCCGCCCAGGCTAGCTAGCGAAGAAAAGCCTCAGGTGTAAATCGAAACCGCGTTCAGCTTTCCAGCATATCCGTTGGAGGATTGGAGACCTGCTCTACAGGTAATCTCGATGAAATGCAATCGCGCAAAGTGGGCCTAAAATGCCCAGAACATCCCCTGAAACCCCACGGAAAATGGATGGAAAAGGCACGGAAAAACAAGTCTCCGCTCCCCCGATCGCCAGAAGTCCTACGTACGCCGCGAAGTCAAGTCTCCTCTCCGCTCCCCGTCTACGCGGTCCGGCCGCTTCAGTTTCCCCGAACTCTCTTTTTTATTTATTCATTAATCAGTCTAGCAGACGGAGAAGCATCGCGGGGATAACCCCGTCCGATCCCCGCAAACGCGCGGGCGGCGTAGCGTCTCCATCGTTCACACACACATGCACGACTTCTTCAGCTAATGGCGGCTTGTGCTATGCCTATATATCTTGCCTCCCGCCATTTCCTGTTCCTCAAGTTCGCGCGCGCTAGCTCGCAGGCTGCTAGCACGCTGCAGCCTCTCACTCGCCACCATTGTTGTTTCTTTCAGAGGGACGATCGATGCATCAAGCTGGTTTGCACCTTTCGTAAGTTACTACGCATTTTGTATTTCTTATACTGCTCAATTGATTGTCTCTCCATTTTTTTCTCAAAACAGGCTTTCGCCCCGCCTTACATATAAAGCAACAACATCAAACAGTACATGGTCGAACGATACGATGGTCTCTCCATTTTCTCGACGCAAGAGCACTATGAAGACCACCAGCCAACCAGTCATATACTTTTCGAAAATGGGAATACCCTGGCCTCTGCATCACATGATGCACACATCCAACCAGCCATATGGCAGTGTAATTCTGTCGTCAATGTTACCGAAGAGACTGTATATAGGATTGATCAATAACAAGATGGTTGATAATTCTGTCGATGCAAGCTAAGAGGGTTCTGTGCTAGTACATGATTTCCGTTAGGCAAGAGGATTATTACCTTTTCCAGAGGGCGGAATGCTGAGCTGACCAAAATGTCTAACGAATCTGCGAGTATATGAGAAGAGTTCGACAATCTGGAACTGGCCTTAGCAAGCGATCGAAGAACAGATCTAACAAAACTTACCTGCTGATTTGGGCATTTAACTTTGTCGAGATTGTCGACCTTTGACTTGAAATTCCAGAGGGCAGTCATGGCACCTCATCAATGGTACTTGTGGATTGAACCAGGAGGAAGATGCTCCCAAGCTGTCGATCATGGTGAATAGTGGGAGTAGAGGCCCGACAAAGAAGACAGAAAAAAAAAGTCATTTTGAAGCCTTCTAGGATTCTAGATCAAAACATTTAACCGATACAGGTGGGAAGGATTTACGCCAAAACCAGCTGGCCGACGTGGTGTCACTCAAAATGTCATTAGTGCACAATTTGACACCTAGCTACATGTGTGCTCGTGACTAAAATGAGTCACCTATGTACTCCCTATCATTATGTTGCATACTCTCTCCGTTTTTATTTACTCCACACATTAGCTTTGGCCGAATTCAAACTTTAAAAAGTTTGACCAAGTTTATAGAGACCAATATGAGCATTTACAATAACAAGTCTATATAATGTGAAAATATGTTCAATGATGAATCTAATTATATTAATTTGATGATGTATATGTTAATATTTGTTTTCTGTAAATTTGATCAAAGCTTATAAAGTTTGACTTTAGACAAAGCTTATATGCGGAGTAAATAAAAACGGAGGGAGTAGTTACATTTCAAAGTGCCATGACCTAAATGTAGTACCAGCAATAGTTCATGGACCTCAGGTGCGCTTTACGCTTAATTAAGTGTACAAACATAAGCTGCATTAGTAGAAAGGGGATTTTCGTATGAACTTTTGTTGGTACTTAGTTTTATGAGGTGAACTATTCAACACTACTGGATGTCGTTTCCGGCATCACTATCCATAGGCAGTGGCGGAGCTTGAAGGAAATCTCAGGAGGGGCGAAGCTGCAAGAGAAAAAAATCGAATACATAATCATATGTATACAACCAATTAGATATTTATATCGAGAAAATTGGATAATTTATATTCAACTGGATCACTTCTTTTTCTTTTGCAAAATGCATCAATTGTTTCCCCTTAAGCATCACTGCCTCCTTATTCTGTAAATGAAACTTTCTATTCAGCACAAAATCTAATTGACAGAATCCATGACCTAACTAGAATTTTCCCCAACTAAGAAAGAAAACGCAGAATCAAAATACTCGAAATTTCCAGGACTTCCAGAGGGGAGAGAAAGAGCCAGCAAGGGCATTTTGCTCACCATCTCAATGCGGCACTGCACGCGACGGGACGAGGTCAGGAGTGCAGGAGCGGAGGGTGCCTCTGACCACCAATCCCTAGCCTAGCCGGCCGCCCGCCAGCGGCCATCCCCACGCCGGCAAGCCACAGCGGCCGCCTTCCAGTCCGCCGGTGCACCACGTACGCCCCCACCCCCACAGTCCCACACTCAGGCGTCGGTGGTCGCCGGTCAAACAACGAAATCTGAGGTCGCTCGCTGCAGAGTCGCTTCGTTCTCCTCCACGCACGCATCAGGGAGGTGCCTAGTAGATGATTAATGGGCTTTGTGGGCTGTAATACGTAGGGGTAATAAAAAAGTTTCTTTTTTGCTGGGGGGGCGACGGCCCAGGTTCGCCCCCACGAAGCTCCGCCGTTGTCCATAGGTGTTGATTCCCTGCATGGGCCAATGTCCTGGTTCCACCCCGCCCCTAGTTCATGCTCAAGGTAAAAAAGAACCTTGTTCGCTCTGTTAGACTGGGCGGTTGCTACATTCCGTGTAGTGACTTCGTTCGAGGCATTTCCCATAAGATTTTGTCATCTTGATTTCTTCATGACTTAGACCGGCGGTAAAGATGATTTTTTTTGTGTGGTTGTGGATTTTTTATAATCGGGTAAGGGACTAGAAGGTCTCAGAGCTGGCGTAATTATAATAACAAGGGGAACTGAGAAAAAAGGAAATTGCAAAGGAATCGTCCCATTTTACATTGAGACCCCAAGAGAGAAAACAAGACAACAACTGGGTCAACTAACGACCTCCCCAGAGATGATTTGCCACCATCTCTGGCCAAACCTCACCATGAGGAAATGAGCAAAGAGCCTCCCACATAGAGGTTGAAGACTGGGCTTTGTAAACAACCGAAGGATCCTATGGAGGCCAGCAAACCACCCTAGCCACCCTTGTCGCTTGCCAGAGACATATCCAAGTTTGATACGTAGTTCTGGTAACGGAGGTCGAGGCACCAGAAGAAGAAGTCGAAGAAGCACCGAATCCAGCAACGTTCCCTGCATCATGCCAGATCAACAATGCTGAACGAAAAATCCAACCCAGTCTCTTCATTCGCCACCATGACGTCGAGAAAAAAAAAATGGGAGCGAGCCGGATCGACTTGCACTGACGGACTATTGACCGAGCTTATTTTTGAAGCTCCGCCGCTAGCCGTCGTTGTCCACCATGGAATACGGCCGGAAGAGGGAGAAGGCGAGCTTTCCGATGCCACTTGCGAGCGTCGGAGCAGAGCTTCGCCATGGCATGACGCCGTACACGGCATAGCGCCATACGCCCCCAAGGCAAACCAAACCATAACTTAGTGCTACTATATACAACGCCCCCCCACCACCACTCTGACCGGCAAGGCCGTCGAAGCAGGAGGGGAGAAGAGGTGGGGATCCCGGGAGGACTCTCAAGAGAAGGAAGAAAGAGAGAGAGAACATGAGAGGAGAAATTAGACGTTCTCCTTACACCATGTATTGTTCAATCATTTTGACTTTATTAATGTATATAATGTCTTTGTCAGAATGTCAGTTATCTTGGCAAAAGAATGTCAGTCGAACTGAAAAGAATAAGCACCAAATCAGCCAAGGGAAAAATACTACAAAAATGCGATCGAACAAGGGAAGCGCGTTGGTGATCCAAAGGGAAAGGAGGCAGCCGGCCGTGACGCAAGCAAATCCAAGGAGCCACCACACCAACCATCCCACGCGGTGCCGAGCGACGCGAGTGCGTTGCCGAGAGCTCCACCGCCGCAGCGCCCCCGCCCCCAACCTCGCGCTCGGTGGGCAGAAGCGCGCGATGGCGCCCAAGCGGCCGCTGGAGACCTTGCCGCCGGAGCAGGAGGGGCCGCGGTCCCCGAGGAAGCGGCTGCGCCGGACGGTGCTCCTCATGATGTGGCTGTGAGTGTCCCTCCCCCTAGCCGTTTACAGTTTCCTTCATTTGCTTGCTCGATTCCAACTCACTGTTGGCGGCTCACCTCATGTGCTTCGCGCGGATCTGCGCCCCCGTCCGCCGCAGGGAGAGGAGGAGGGCGAGCGCGGTCACCCTCGAGCAGCTGGCGCAGATGGTTCGCCAGGTGAGGCCATTCGTTCGCGGCTCCCGTCCCGGCCGGCTCCCTCTCTCCGCATTCCGATTTTGTTCTCGGCCACGGCCAGTCTCCTCTTCGCTGTGCGTTGCGTACTGAAGATGATAAGGCTGGTGGGCTTTGATTGGTTTTCGTGCGGCAGGCGAAGCTGGACATGGCGAGACTTTTCATGCTGTTCACGGTGCTTTTCGCGCAGCTTGGCTCCATGGAGACGCTGCTCAACAACATGATCCGGAGATTGTTGGCGGAGCAGATTGCTGCTCTTCAGAGGTATACACATATTTATGTTTTGCAAGCACACGTGTCCATGCCAGAATTGAGATGTCCGAATATAGCTAGCTAGGAAATGTCGCATTTCAGGAAACTAAGGAAAGTAGAGTAGTAATAACTGAAGTCCTGGTTTGCTTTCTGGGAACTACCAGTTTTATCCTCTGATGAGAAATAAACATCATCTTTTTGTCTTTTTGGTGACAAGATTGCTGTTGGCAACATAACAGCTCATATTTTTCGAAACGAAAACTTGACAATCATACTAGTACTATTTCAGGTTCAGGTTGTCAGGTTATATTCATGGAGTGTGAGTAAACGAATCATCGATTTGTTCTTCCTGAATATATGGAAATTGTCTCTATGTGTCTATTTATTTAGTACTCCTATTCTACTTTGGAATGTTGTGGATGTGATGTGATGGATCGATGCTTCCTTGGTTTAATTAATTAATCTTATCTCCTGTTGTGTATTGTTTTGTGTCCAACAGTTCTTTGATGGTATCCATACAAGATACGATTCGATCGACAATACGGACAGAGGTTAGAATCTGGATCTTCATCCGTGTAATATATTTTGTACCTTCACTTTATCCTAACTCAATGTTGCTATATCATGCAATAGATGCAGGGACGACAAGCAGCTTCGCTTCCTAATGTCATTAATGAACCTCCTAGGTATCTGCCATTTTATTTTTCTTATTGTACATACTTTTTTATTTATGTCATGATACTTACTGTCAAATCAAGTATTTGCTTTCTACATAATCTGGGAAGTTTCCTTTTGTTACTGTCTCACTCCCATCTTATTTCAAAATTTAGGCAGATACCGGAAGGTTTTCCTGAAACTGGAGGCAACACTCGAGTCAAGCTGCGCTTTGTCGATGTTGACGGACCACAAGATCCACTTTACACTGGTTATCCAGTACAATGGCTGAATAAAAAAGATGCTAAGGTAGCGGTATTTGAAAATGATAGGCAAATCATGCAGGGCGACCTTTCTAAATTGCAAATTGAGATTTTAGCAGTCCATGCTGAATTCTTTACTGAGCGAGGACAAGCGGACTTCACCAAAGAGGAATTCAACAAACAGATATGTATACATAAGGGGAATGAGTCAGTCTTGACAACTGTTAATCTAGCAAATGGTGCGGCCTATGTTGGTTCCGTCATATTTACAGAGAGCTCCCAGAGGAAAAGGTTAAGATTGACAGCTCGAGTGAAAGGACAGGATCTTGCGGTCAGAGTTCAAGAAGCAATCACTGATCCTTTTGTTGTCAAAGTCGGCCGAAGTAAACGTGAGTATATCCAATTATCCATTCTGAACATCAAACCTTTTTAACGATATTACATGGAAATTTTAATACACTCTGTAATTTTCTCATTCAATGAAACATTTACTGTTTGCATAGTTGGCAGAAGAACATGCTTGCTGATTTTAAGTAAAAAAATGTTAAAGCACATATCATATCTTTCAGAAACTTTTATGGCCTTGTGCAGTGACATTATTTTATCTGAAAATATGAAGTCTTAGCACTAAATGTTCTACTTTTAGAAGGGAATGTTCCGCCACAAAGTTCGGTTCAAAAAGGAGATGCTCAGGCGCCTCACCTAGGGCTTAAACGGAAGTCTAGGACTAGACGGGCCAAGCGAGAAATTGTCAACTCCAGCGAGAGATCAGGCCATATCTGACGGCCTATGGTACTCAAATACACCATGATAGTCAAAACTGTATGACCGCCTAAGCGAAGGCCAATCACCTCGCCTATGCCTAGCGCTATTTTGAACCTGGCAAAACTGTATGAAGTACTGTCACTTAGATTTGGGAGTTGGGACCGTACTTTTCTTGGGTCATTACATATTTTATTTTGAGTTATATATTAGGTCGTAGATTAATAATAAGCATGGTAAATCAGTTTATAATTTACCATGTACATTAATCCTTTCCTGAATACCATAATCATCAGATGCAATGGTAGCCAGAATGAACCAATTGCATATTAGCAATCTTGTTTTAACACATCCAATATTTTTGTTTACTTTCAGAAAACAGAAAGAGTTATCCTCCATCTAAAGAAGAAGTGGTATACCGTTTGGAGAAGATTTCCCTAAAGGGAACATTGTACTCTCCTTGCTGAAATAAATATAACTACGGTGAAGCAATTCATGCGTCACTATTACAGAGATGAATCTGGTCTCCAAAAGGTAAATATACAGTTATAATTATGTTTCTACAAGCTTCAGCGTTTCAAATTACCTGCAATAGATATTAGTTAATAATTGTCATGGATCGGAAATAAAATATCCTGCATCTCCTAGGATTAACTTTGACTACATGTAATGCTATATGTATTCATGTGCACTACATGTAATTAAATGCTAAGTCAACTCTTTATTTCTGGCAATTAGCTTCTTGACATGAAGGAGGATTGGAGTACCTTGATTAAACATGCCACCACGTCTGATCCTGGGCTTGAGATCTATTCTTTTATTGTCGTGGAGGAAAATATTGAACTCTTATTCAATGATTTCTATAATCTTGTTGGTATGATGACCAGTGGATTATATTTTCCTGTCAATGGCCTTGATCAGTTTCAGCAGGTATATTTTAATACTGTTCCATTTCCATCGCAATTAGACTGTTGACTCACTAAAATAAGAGTGTTCTGGCAATTATCCTGGAAATGTTGTCACTCACGATCACAAGGTTTATAGCAAGATTTACGTTTGGGAATAGGACTGCTTCCTAATGTCATTGTGAATAGCTATTGGCATTGCTGAACCATAACAGGGTAAAATGTTGTTATTGTACGTATAGTTAGGACCAAGGCATGGATTCTAAACAAATTCTTATGTGGAGCCTCTGTTTTTACTGCAGAGTTTACTTTTACCTATAAGCATATGCATTCGTGATGAAGAATGTGTTGTTGTTCAATTAATATTTCTTTTTGTTTCCAATATCTAGAGTCCTAGAAGAAATATATAGAGCAGTTGGATTGCCACCTTCCGGTGTTTCTGTGCTCGCACCGTGAAACCCACTGAAACACAGGGAGGATCTAACCACCGCCCTAGTAGTGCACTTAGTTGAAAATCCTTAAAACGAGGAGAGAAATATAAACACTATTATCACCAATAGATTGGCATCCTACTCAAGTATTCCTTTTTGATGATTAGAAGGTTTCATAAAGGTCTGAGCATTGATGCCTTTCTGTACACAAAACAATAAGCAAAAGCATGTGCTTGCACATTATGACGGCGATGACATAAATAAAACATCTTTTTACAGATTAATGTGAACAACTGGAAAATGTCTGCGTATAAGAAATTTGACGAACGGGAGAACTCAGGGGGTCTTACCCCTGATTAATTCATGACCAATGTCGGCCCTGTCAGTGCAATGTCTCTGAACAATGATGCAGGTCCTTCTGTACAAGCTAAAACGATGTGGCAATATCCTAATGGCAAGGCTGCACAACACGGTAATTTTAATATTTTGTTCCATTGTTTATCCTGGTTGCTACATGTATCTCTAAATTCAACTTATTGCAGAAGTTGGAGATCGACATCCATTGAATGGGTTCTCACGGGCCGCAGTCCTGTCAAACAATGACGTTGGCCCTTCAAACCAAGAAACACTGCCGTTTCCACAGCACACGTATGCACAGACTGTGCATCAAGGTCATTATTGAAACACCTGCATATTTTTTTATCACACATCCTCTATACTGTAATTGCTGCTTCATCGCAACTTTTTGTTGTTGTTGTTGACTTCTGATAGTTTTGGGGATCAACTTACTGTAGGACCTGGTGAGCACGATCCTTCTATGCCACAGAATGGAACTCCTTACTGTCTGCCCCAGGGAAATGTCTTAAATGGTCAGGTACCATTATCAGCACAGCCAACTATTCCATCCCACAATATTTTACCAGTAAGTAAATAAAGTTATCTATGGCACAATCAAAAATTCCATCCTGCAATTTTTCATTGACAACCTGAATTGTTTCGTGGATTGTAGGTTCGACAGGATGACATGATCACAGGTACAAGTCAAACTGGCCAGGGAACCTCTTCACCTAACCATGTTCTGGCTGACATCTCCAGTGTGTTTCCTTCAGTTGAAGTATGTGATATTTTGAATAAGTATCTTTGTACGGGCTGAAGTATAGCAGTATGTAGCAGACATATGGCTTTAGACTTTTTCCTTTGTTATTATGTCATGATGGTGTTTGTTCTTGCAGTTCGAGGACTACTGGTTGGATCTAGCAGTAGATGAGGCAGACCATGACATTGCACCAGCTAACAACGGTATGCAATTTTGAAATTTCAATACCCATGGTAACCGCAACGAAAAGCCGATAACCTATGCAATTTTCAATGCCATGGCGATAGCTTCTGTTGATATAAGCTCAGCTGCTAAATCACGGAGTTTGTGTTAATATGTTGCAATCATCTTCTACAGTCAGAACTCCTCCATTTCAATATAGGATGATAGCAAATTGATGTTTACCTTCATTAAATCTAGAGCGTGTATGTTTGACTGTTGAAACCCTGACTTCTTAAAAGTTAAAATTGGGCCTGAATTTAAGACCTTCTTTTCCTTCCGTGCGCTGATGGTGTGTTCCTTTCATTTCAGCAACGCTGCCGAACCCCAATAGCCCATTTGATGGTTATGGACATGATGGCGGCAACCAGTGATAGATTGAACTTGAGACCACTGCAACAGGCTTAATTTCCTCTAGCAGACTGAACATGATGGTGGCAGTGGGTGATTAAAGTATTCAGTGTGATTAAACATTTCTTCTGTAAATATTGATAGTGTTGCGAGTACTAATAGACAATGTTGTTCAGTAAATGCTGAATTTGCTATTGGTTGTACTAGACATTTGGCTTGCATTCTTAAAAGCAAATCATTCAGAACAAGAAAACGTGTATAGCTTGTATTGAATACCTGGAGCAAATACGAAAGTACTCATGTGAGCCCGAGCTGCAGTGCTCTCGGTATCTGTACCACGAGTTCCTCTCGTGATCTGCGCAGCAGGAAGTATAGGTACAGGTGTAACTTGTGTTTTCGATTTCTTTTATGGGCCGTGGCCCACACCTCAGATGCCAGCCCCGTTACCCCGTCAGCTATCGTTGACATGGATCAGATGGAGATGGACGTTCTGGCCCGTCTGGTTGTAGATTCTGGACTAACAGATACCGGTGTAGCCCATTTATGACAGCCCACTGTTGCAGCTACCAATCGTCCCCAGTACTGTTCATCTGATCGTCGTCTTGTGGATCCAATCCAGCCCCCCATAGATCGGCCTTCCAATCAACTAGAGCCAGTGCCACCAATCCAACCCTTTTCTCAAGCATGTCTGCATGCATCGTCGTCGTCCGTCGGCCTGTAGCAGATTCCGCCGCTCATCCCTTGCCTTGACCGCGGCGGCCGGATCTTCACCTTGATTGCTCGTGGGGGAGCGAACGCTGGCCATCGTTTCTGCAAGTGAGCAAATAAAGATGTAAGATTTCACACCAACCAGGGCATGCTGATTACTGTTAGATTCTTATTCGCTCCCTAATCTTGTGTTCTACCTTTTCGATTTAACTTTTGTAGGCTGGACTATGTGGATACATGAGATCCAACGAGGAGTACCTTGCTCAGCTCAACTTCCATTTGGGCACGGATCAAGCCAGGATCTTACTTGAACCATAGAGCTCGTCCACACCCAGCCAGGATCTTACTTGAACGTCCACACCCAGCCAGGATCAGCACGTCCACACCCAGCCAGGATCTTACTTGAACCATAGAGCTCGTCCAGATGAACCAATCAAGCACTTGATTCATGCAGGCTAGCAGACACGCAATGTTCGAGCTGAGGCACAAGTTTTGAAGGGTCATGCTCGGTTCAATCAGGCAGGCTCATCTGTGGACGTGCTGCGTCTTCTTGTGATATTAATCTGTGGGCGTGGGGCTGCTATATTTAGTTTGTGTCTAAGTGATTGTGATCACTCTGAGACTCCATGAATTATATAGGACATATTCGAACTACTGGATGTTGTGTCACTGAATTAATGTGCACGTGTAATTCAGTTTGGTAATGATCCTAGTTGCAGTGGTAGGTGCCTAAGCTTAATGCAAAGTTGTCTTATCTATTAACGGTTTTAGTTTGCTCTCAAGTTTGATGGTCACCACATTCGTGAACCATATGAAAAAACATTTAGCGGTGATAAAATGATCAAGGTCAGACATAGGGGTGCAAAATAGCAGTGTTCAGTTCATTTGCCTTGGGTTGGGAATCAGATTATGGTTGGTAGAGGATATCGAGAACGAGCATTTTGTAGTGACACCATTTCATAACCAGGGGTTGGGCAGAAGGTGTTCTAAATTGTGGGTGCGTTCGGTAGATCATATACTGAGTGACAGATAAGTTAGACGAATGCCTCTGGGGTTGAAAGATCAAGATTTTATGTTCAGCAACGGCATCAAATCTCCTTGTGCAAGCATAAGCATGGTTGTAACCTTAAAAATCAAAGTAAACTGGAGCCTCATTGGACATAGAACTAGACCCTACACTAAGGAAGGCATGGATAAAACAGAGGATGATTTTCCAACCTTAGATCATATATAACAGAACATGATTATGGCAGTACACATACGAGATTGTAAGACAGCCAGGACAATTTATTAATACGAAAGGGATAGGTTTTGCCTCCGTGCTGATTACTAGTACATCTGTTCATCTCAAAAGACCATAGGGTGCCACATGTTGGCTACAGACCTACAGTAGATGATGGATAGCTTGGTGCGGCGATGTTTCAGTGTCAAACGCAGAGTCTGATGGGGCAAGAACATGCCAGAGTGCATCGCGTGCAAGCGATGAGAAATAGCCCTGAAGCTTCATGCACTCGTGTATGGCTTCCCGCTTTGATTTTGCTATGTTGTGCTGTGTAATGACGGTGACGATTACTAGTGAGCATAAAAATTAAGCAGGTGCATATTGCACGATCAAATAAAGCATGGTGGGCCAGGGGGCATGGTTAACGACAACGTACCTTACTAATAGGCAGCTTCAACTTCTCCCCATCGAACTGTCGGACAATGTGGACGACGCAAGCACCAGTTTCATCTCTGGACAAAATAAAGGACAAGAGGTGACAAAATGGAAAACTGGTGCATTCTCATTTTCATATAAGCCTCGCGACAGAAACTAAAAGACGTCGGTTACTGCTGTACCGAGTAAATTTGGTATCCGCGAGAGCCGGGAACTTCACGGTCCAGCAATCTTTGCTTGTTGGCCATCTAGCGTAGTACTCTGTCAGGCAGTGCAAGATGGCATGATGTAGCTTCCACGCTATTATCTCGTCTCTTTGCTGAGTCGGCGGGGATGGACATTTCTTGGTGTACAGGTGATCAAGGACTGTCATCAACCGTGTTACCATGTCCCAGAAGATCACAATCGAACCTTCAGGGCGTGGGACAGGAATGAAGAACTGAAAACCACATGAAAACGTGGTACGCGTCAACAATAACAACTTAATAAAAAGGGAAACGCCAATACGAAAGGCAAAAAGATTTCATTTGACATACCGGCTGAGCTGATGTGATGTCATACTTAAGAGCTTGAGCACCTAGTGTGTTTTGAATGGACAGTGTGTGCACATAACCGTGCTCTGATAATACTAGTGTCTGCAATTTGCAATTCATCAAATGTCAGCAAGGTACTCTAGTTACTTGCCGTCGAGTCATCATCAGAAAATTTCTCACTGAGAATTCAGGTTCAAGTGGGTGCCTCCATGTTAGGTACGGCGATTCTTTATCTGCTTCCTGGTCAGGCTGGCAGTACCGGCGAAGAATGACTGACATCAGCTCATGGTCAGTTGGCGCGTCTCCAACTAGCTGTTCCTTCAACGCAACCCTAGTTATCCGTACAAACCTTGGATTCTTGCGCACAAGGGAATTCCTGCGAAAATAAATACCAAGGAACAATATATAATTAGCAAGGCGCATCCGATTCCTTTGTTGTGACAAATTCAGTCCAAGGACTACCTTGAAAGCTCGTGTCGAGGCCATGGCAAAGAACTGTATTAAAAGTTATGATACAGAAGGCTGAGGGGGGTACGGAACAACGCCCCTAGTCCAGGGGTCTGTCTGGAACCCGGGCCTGAACACATATTTTCTTCCTGAAAGCTCAACTCTCCTCTCGCCGAACACAGTGGTACTACCGTCATTCGGGAGATCAATGAACATTTCACTTATTGCTTGCAGCGTCTGCTTGGCAAAACAAATCATTTGAGCTGTCATCCTCTGCTTGTTCACGACTGATTTTACAACACAGATTCCGCAGCGCTCTTTTTGTGAAAGGTACATTCTCCATCCTACCAAAAAAACACCCAATGATGCTGTACACCTTCGCGAGGTTCACATTGTTCTGGCGTAGCTGCTTCACGAGGTCTCTGCTGTACAAATCAATATGCTTGTGCGATGGCCAGTGTATTATCTGTCCATACGTGAGAGACAATGAATGGTTGTGCTCCTCCCGATGCTCGGCTATGTACCACCCGTTGTCCTTGGAACGCAACAATCTTATGAGGGCAGGGCACTCACAGCGGCAAGAGTAAGTATTTTCTACTATCGGTTTCCCCTGTAAAGAGTTTGATCATGTCAAATTAAGTTAACTTCAACACAATATTCAGTGAGTCAAATGCAAATTACAGAAAAATACACACAAATGGGTGTACCGCGCAGCCACAGACTATCTCTTGCATGCATTTTGTTCGATTTACGTTTAGCCTGCTCTTTCCATATCTAATGTCGAATCCTTTCTCCCACGAATACAAATTGTAAAAATCATAGGCCTCACCAAGCGTGTCAAAGCTCGTTCCTATCTTCGGCACGATGACATTGTCACCAGGCTCTTCGGCAAATCTCCGGATTGATTTCTCCATTGCTGAAATCCTATTAGGGCATGGGGCCCTCCCTAGCTCAGCAGCCCCAATCCGTACTCTGCAAGTCCATGAAAATATGTACATAGAATCATTTCCCTTTTAGAGTAAAATCGAGTACAATTCCGACGCTCACAACCAGCTTGACATGACATTATAATCCCTCAACAAAACTTTTTACACAAAGATGTCTGCACGACAAATTGAGAATAATGAAGTATATTCAGTAATCAAGCATAGATACTACTGCACAGACTTAATTCTTTCTACCCAAGCCCAATTTTGAAATACATTTTGCTTGTGGAACATTGACAATCCAGGGTAATTCTTTCTTATCAGTACTGGCCTATCTATGTACACTTTTGCTTAAATCCTATGATGAACTCAGTGTCTACACGCAAAAGAAATTGTTTTTCAAACCCAATGTGCATACCTCCGCGTTCAGCCAGGTGTTTTCAGGTCAATCTGCTGTATGAAGTGGTCTGAAGCTTGAGCCCTGTCGGCACTACCCGCCTCCGGACCCGCGTCCACAACACAAATCTGGGCGTCTGAACTTGACGCTGTCGTGGCCGGCAGCTCAACCCCCGCCGGCGTCCTCACAGGGTACTCAAGAGGCTCCATGGGGTGTTGTCCCCGTTCACCTCCTCTAGCAGATCCTGCTGCTTGCTCACATAGTACGCAGAGAAATTAGATCTTTTGGCAGTCCTAAATCAAAATGTTGGCGAACAAGCAGCAAGAGCGAGCAGATCCATCTGTACCTATTGATTGGCTGCATCAAGAACTCCGAGAATGCTCGCCGGAGCGCCCAGTCGCTTTGTCGCAGAAGGTATCTCCACAGGTCCCCCCCCCCCCCCCCTCCTCCTCCCTCCCCTCTCAAGAATGCAAGAGCCGCGCTCGCGAGGTAGGAGACAGCTGCTCCCGCCGACCCGCGCCTGCCGTCGTTATCGGAAAGCACCAGACCTGATCCACGGATCAGGACGCCGGTGACGTCCCGAGCCACGGCCTTGTCCCGATCCTTCCACGGAGTCCAAACGTCCGTGCAAAACATGGCCCACCAGTCACGCCCGTATGGCTATGTATATCTCAATTTCTCTGTTCCAGGTGGAATCGCAAAGCTATACCGAACGGGACAGATAACGAGCTCCTGTGAGCCCGCGCTCACATACTCCGCGTCCGAGCAAATATTCATATTGATGAACTTCGTCTGATCCTGTTAATCCATCCTTTTCGAAGTTGAGCAAATATTCGTATTGCTGAACATCTTGTAATCCTGTTAATCAGTCTTCTTCTAAGTTGAGTTTTTCCTATGTATTTCAGTCATAGTATGTTGTGCATCATGAAATCGTTCTCAACAATTTGAACATGGTCAAATAGACAGAAGAGAAGGGGGAGAGAGAGAGAGAGAACGGTAGTTATACTCCCTCCGGTCCGTCATTGATTTAGTACAACTTTGTAACAAATCAGCGACAATTAATATGGATCGGAGGGAGTACGTACAAGATTTCAGTTTCTTAAATACCACGGAGCTTCCATTCCAGCTACACCAAGGCCAAGGCCCCATCTGCGAAAGCAAACAAGAACACAAGATGCATCAGCTAGTTGAGCCATGCCAATGGTATAATAGAGATGCGAAGTGGAGCACATTCAGGCATGGATGCAGAGTTTACCTGAGTTGGGACTGACTGACTAGCCAACCATGCAAGCACAGGGCCGCCGATTAGTAGGTAATGGTCGCCGTTGACCAGGATATCGATCGATCACACGGTTTTGTGGGCTGAAGCTGTTTGGAGTACTTCCTCAAGATCTCAGAAGGAGGCTCTCATTGCTGCTCTCTCGGATATGGATCTCGAGAAGCTAGATTTCAGCCCTAGCTAGGTTGGATGTTCAGGGCAAGTAGTATGAGACCAACTATACAGGCGAATTAATATAAAATATTTCCTATTCAGTTATATTTTTCTCCTTGACAATATGTGCGGACAATATCAGTGTACGCGTATATGTCGCGCTTAATATTTAGCTTATTGTTCACAACTATTTGCTTTACTATTCAATACTATTCAAATAATTGGTATTACCATTCAATACTATTTCAATAATATGCGCTTGTCTGGCTATTAATTTGGCTGATATTCGCTTATATGCAGAATCTTTTAGATGGTTGCCGAGACCAAATATACGGCCTGTTTGTGCTGCGGTTGTGAAATTCCTACTCGGTACTCACCATATTTATCATTACGTTGCATCAGATGTAGCTAGTTACGTTCACTTGACGGTTTTAATTGCAAATTTATGGGTTAAATTCTTATCGTCTTCACAGGCAGTTCCACCCGAAAAGAACACTTCTCTACGGCCACAAGGTTCTCATTCAACGCCACTCTGGGCTACACAGAGAACTACACAGGCAAAGATTTCTTCTATAGGATCCCTAGCATAAAAACTCTTCCCATAAATTCATAAGTAAAAATATCAAGTGAAACCAAGAAACTACATTATTTCAACAACATAATTTACATATGGTTTTCCCTTTCGGGAAACCCCGAAGGGATTACACACAAATTAGGAAATTACCTTGATATTCTTGGCGATCACGGTGCCTTCTTGGCTATTCTACTAAGTGGTGGTGACTAAACTACTAAGTGGAGCTGGCTCTTGCTTCGCACGAGAGCTTCGCTTCGCTTCGTCTTGTGTTTCTCTTCCCGTTGTCTCCCCTTCGTCTGAGCCCAGCGTCCCCTTTTATAGCCGCGAGGGAGGCGTTTGGGAGCCTTCTCCTCTTTATTTAATCGCCTTAGCTATATTACATGTCCACACAGAGCGTGGATAAGTATTCCTTCTCGAGAGCCCCTGACAGCCTCTCGGTCTTCGGGATATCTTTCACGTGGCTGCTTTGTGGAGAGCATTCACGTGGGCTTTGCCTGCTGGCGAATATTCTTCTTGCCTTCAGTGTCTTCTAGCATATGAGTAATATCATGCACAGATGATTTTACTCACGTTGCTGTCTTCTTCTTGGACTAAAGTTTCTGGCCTTAATAATATATATATATATTCACTTATCAATATTCGGGGAGGTCCTCCGCGCCCGAAAAATTGATAGCAATATCAATTCAAGTATATAGCCTATTAATCAATATTCAGGCTGCTGTCCATGCCCGGCGATGTCCATATGATCATCGTTAGACAAATGGAAATTATATTTGTGATCACATTCTTTCCTTATTTCTTCAAACTTCTCCTCCATTTCTTACTTCTGTTAATATTTCTTCTCTCAACTCTTTCTTTATTATTTTTGACCATTCTTCAAATCTTTTATTCATTTCTTGCTCTATATATTCATTATCTAAAGGGTCAAGTCCCTTTAGAAGGCATTCTTGATATGTATGATATTTTGGAGATCCTTTTTTCTTTGGATTCTTAGAGCTTGAGGCTTCTCCCTTTGTGGGAGTTGCTGAAGCGGGTATATTTTTATCTATGACCCTTCACTTCTCAATATATTCTTTGGCCTCGGGATCTATATAGTAATTTTCTCCTATTGCTTTTCGTGCCCATTTCAATGCATCATCAATATTATAATATTTTCTAAATGTTAATTCTTTGCCTCTGCACTTTGCTACAAGCTTCTCTATTTAAATATCTTCCCAATGCATATATATTCCTGGTTTACTTCCATCAAACATTATATATAAAGGTTCATCTTTTTGTACCTCTATTTTTGTTGGTCTTGGGTTATTTTTGTTCAACATATTGAACATATGGAAATATTCTGCGAGGCTATTGAGATTAGATAGCATGTATCCTTTATCATCTCTTTTGACTGTATATTGATACCACATATTATCCAATATGCATCTTTAGATTTCATCAAGACGGATATGGCTCTTTGGCTTGAAATTGAATGTATTTGGAGAAAATATTTTTAATTTATTGTCATCTCCAAATATGAAACATTCATTTCCGTCTGCAAGAGTTCCTCTCTTCATTTCTGTTCTCTTCATTTATGTAAAATTGATGAGCGGGAAAATATGTCAGGCAAACTATTATTCTTTCCCTTGATATGCTCAAATATTACTTTATATCCATTCCCAGCTATGGTGTCTTCAAATAAGACCCATCTTCTGGTCAAGCTTTTCTTACTATTTATTTGGTTGTAATATCGACATATTGCTTCACAATCTATTCGTACTGTAAATTCTTTAAATCCTAAATATAGTCTGAAGGCATTTATTGCATTTACTACTGCCAATATTTCCCTGTCGATATTATTTACTGTCTTTAATTTATAACTTCCTGAAGCATATCTACATATTTTTCTTCTGTTTTAGGAGAATATTTATTAGGCTTTTGTTTTAATATAGCACCCCAACCTATCTTAGATGCATCTGTTTCAATTATAAAATATTTATCTTCTAAAGGCAACTCAAGGGGTTTTAAATTCTTGACTCTTTCCTTGATGGTTTTTACTAGTCTTATGTCTTCAGAATTGAAGTATTTTTGTCCATTCTTTCTTAGTTTTGCATATAATGGACCAGCTAGCTTTGCTAAATTGTCTATATAATTCCTAGCATAATTTACAATTCCTAGGAATTGTTGCAAAATCTTTTTATCACTCATATTGTCAGGAAATTCCAATATTTTCTTTGCAATATGATCTTGTAGATATATTTTACCTTCTCCTATTTCATGACCAAGAAAATTTATTATTTCTTTGCATATTTCCATCTTCTTTTTGGTTAATATGAGCCCATTTTGTTCTACCTTTCGAAAGAACACTTCGAGATGGGCTATATGCTCTTTATATGATTTGGAAAATATTAATAGGTCATCAACGTAGACCAATATAAATGCTTGATTCTCATTAAATATATTTTGCATTTTTCTTTGAAATAATGCGGGTGCATTTTTTAGACCCAGTGGCATTACTAGCCATTCATAATGGCCTTGTGGACAAGTAAAGGCTGTCCAAGGAATAGATTCCTCTGGCATTTTCACTTGCCAAAATCCTGCTTTCAAATCGAATTTAGAGAAATATTTGCTTCCTTGTATTCTATTGATCCATTCTTGCTTATTAGGTATATTGTATGCATCATCTATCGTATTATCATTAAGCCTTTTAAAATTAATTACCATTCTGGATTTACCTCTTACCTCTTCAGCATGATTCCTAACTATAAAAGCAGCAGATCTATGATGACTTCTGCTTTCTCTAATTGCTTTTAGTTTTAGTAATTCTTCAATATGCATTTTGAATTCTTCAATCTTTGGGAGTAGCTTCTATTGGTCCTGACTTAATTATATAATCTGGGTTTATAATATTTAATTTACAAATTATAGAGTTCTTATCCCAATGTTTCATTGGTATTTCACCAATAATTTGTATATTTTCTAATCTTTGCACAATCTTGTCTATATCTTTCTTGGATTTTATATCTCTATACCAATTTGGAGAGAAAGATTGTAACCCTATGCATTCTGTACATGTATTTTCTATATGATATTCTTCTATGGTCTCACTAAGTTCTTCATCTTTGTAGAAATCAAGGGGATCTGAACTTGCGCTATATTCATCATTTACATTAGATATTTCTATATTTTGCAAAGTCTGTCTTTGTTTTTGTACTTCAGATAAGTATGGAACATTATCCTGATGAGGGATAAATGTAACCCCATCTTCATGTATAATTGTGGTTTGTAAAGATTGTTGTAAAAATCTTAACCCTATTATCATATCATCATTTATAACTGACAAATCTCTTATTGTAATTTTATCTATTATATATTTTGTGCCATTTATGTAAGCTTCAATATTATATGCCAACTGGTTATGAATTTTCTTTATTCCTGACATGTCGGTAGATACTTCGGCTTTATTATTATCTATAGTTTTGACTATTTCGGGACATCTCACAAAGTATTTGTCATGGATGATGTTCTTTGTGCAACCAGTAATAGTGCCAATATTTTATAGGAAATATTTGGAGTTAAATTTACTCTAACTGGAATTCTTATTCCTAGCACTTCTTTAAATGGTAATCGCACTATATATTTGTTTCCAAAACTAGTTATAGCATCTTTTAATTGTATTGACTTATCTCCTTTTTTATCTCTTATGGTTACCATTTGTTCCTTCATTTCCGTGCTTCCAGCAACAACATTATCTTCTAACTTATCTTTTAGTTTTTGTTCTTTATTATCTTCTAACTTATCTTTTAGTATTTCTAGCTCCGCTTCTAGTTTATTTATTCTATTTTCTAGATTTCTAACCCTACTATATAATATTCTTTCTTCTGGTTCGAATTCTATTTCCTGTCTCCATATTTGATTTTTGTCTTTTAGACAGGAGGCACAAGCTTGTCTTAGGCATATGCTGCATGTGGACCTATTATCTTGGCTTGGATAATATATACAGAAAGCACATTTGATATTATAATCACCTTTTCCTTTAATCCAATCATGTTCACAATCTACTTGATTCATCATTTCTTTTATTAAATCTACCTTCTCTTCTTCCTCTTCATAACTTTCTAGTAATAGCTTATTATTTATATCCCCTTGCTCTACTTCATCCACAATTTCATCTTTGTGGCTCTGAGCAATATTCTTATTTTTATCATTATTATTGGTGGTAACAATATTATTACTATTATTATTGTCTATCTTTCCTCCTGATGCTATAGTATTATTTATTATGCGAGGGCTACTAGTGGCTGGCTTTTTCTCGCTTTTTTGCATTTTTAATCTAGCAATCTTTCTAATGAAAAATAATTATCTTTCTCTTATTTTAGGCCAATCTGTTGTCATAGAATGACTATATTCCCATTCTATATGTTTTAATTTCTTTTCCCAATGTATAATTTCATCATCTATATTAGTTTTTTCCATGCATTCAGTTACACCTTTATTCTTATTATTGCTAATTTCTGTTTCTGTCATAAAAGATTATGTGTCTATTTCTTCAACTATTTCTTGTCTTATTATTATTTTGTAGTCTTCTTTTGGTGAGTCATGATCAGAAAATCCGACAGAAGGTGACAAATATTTAGCTACTTTGTTTAATGCTTGGCTATATTTACTCATATAACTATAAGAGGATAAGAGTTTTTACCTCTTGTACTAACATTTTTATTTCAGGAATATCTTGTCTTGACTCGGAGTGTGGGAGTGAGTCTTTGCCTTTACTCAGGTGACGGCCTATTGTCAACACTTCATCTTTAATATAGTCGTTATTCTTGGAAATTATATTCTGTCTTGCTTTTACTTCTTCTAGCTTATGCAGAATGATATCTATTTTGCTATTTAACCCGGAGCACTTGTCTGCGAGTTTTTGATATTCTTTGAATAAGCTTTCAAATTTTTGGTCAAGTATATCTTGCCTTTTTCCCCAAGATATATAAATGTTATATATCAAATCAACAACAATATTTAGCTGGCTATGAGATGTATGCCAAATATGCTCTTCAGAGGGATTTATTCTGCACCTTATATTAATATTCTCTTTAGTATTTATTACCTTACCTGTACTAACTTCTAAGTTTAAATATCTTAATCTTTCAATGATTATATCCTGGACCTGATACCAACTATACAGGCAAATTAATATAAAATATTTCCTATTCAGTTATATTTTTCTCCTTGACAATATGTGCGGACAATATCAGTGTACACGGATATGTCGCGCTTAATATTCAGCTTACTGTTCACAACTATTTGCTTTACTATTCAAATAATTGGTATTACTATTCAATACTATTTCAATAATATGCGCTTGTCTGGCTATTAATTTGGCTGGTATTCACTTATATGCAGGATCTATTAGCTGGTTGCCGAGACCAAATATACGGCATGTTTGTGCTGCGGTTGTGAAATTCCTACTCGGTACTCACCATATTTATCATTAGGTTACATCAGATGTAGCTAGTTACGTTCACTTGATGGTTTTAATTGCAAATTTATGGGTTAAATTCTTATCGTCTTCCCAGGCAGTTCCACCCGAAGGGAATACTTCTCTACGGCCACAATGTTCTCATTCAACGCCACTCTGGGCTACACAGAGAACTACACACGCAGAGGTTTCTCCTATACGATCCCTACCATAAGAACTCTTCCCATAAATTCATAAGTAAAAAATATCAAGTGAAACCAAGAAATTATATCATTTCAACAACATAATTTACATATGGTTTTCCCTTTCGGGAAACCCCGAAGGGATTACACACAAACTAGGAAATTACCTTGATATTCTTGGCGATCACGGCGCCTTCTTGGCTATTCTACTAAGTGGTGGTGGCTAAACTACTAAGTGGAGCTGGCTCTTGCTTCGCACGAGAGCTTCGCTTCGCTTCGTCTTGTGTTTCTCTTCCCGTTGTCTCTTCGTCGTTCAGGAGAGCGCCTCCTTTTATAGACGCGAGGGAAGCACCAGATAAGCTTCACCTCTTTATTTTAATATGCCATAGCTTCCTGAGCTGGCTTCTAGACCATCGACGTGCATTTCTTCATGAGTTATTGTTGCTTGGACACATTCGAGAGAGTGCCTGATGACCCACAAGTATAGGGGATCAATCGTAGTCCTTTCGATAAGTAAGAGTGTCGAACCCAACGAGGAGCAGAAGGAAATGACAAGCGGTTTTCAGCAAGGTATTTTCTGCAAGCACTGAAATTATCGGTAACGAGTAGTTTGATAGCAAGATAATTTGTAACAAGTGACAAGTAGCAATAGTAACAAAGAGTGCAGCAAGGTGGCCCAATCCTTTTTGTATCAAAGGACAAGCCGGAACAATCTCTTATAATAAGCAAAGTGTTCTCGAGGACACATGGGAATTTCATCTAGTCACTTTCATCATGTTGGTTTGATTCGCGTTCGCTACTTTGATAATTTGATATGTGGGTGGACCGGTGCTTGGGTGCTGTTCTTACTTGAACAAACCTCCCACTTATGATTACCCCCTCTCGCAAGCATCCGCAACTACGAAAGAAGAATTAAGATAACTCTAACCATAGCATTAAACATATGGATCCAAATCAGCCCCTTACGGAATAGCGCATAAACTAGGGTTTAAGCTTCTGTCACTCTAGCAACCCATCATCTAATTAATACTCCACAATGCATTCCCTTAGGCCCAAAGATGGTGAAGTGTCATGTAGTCGACGTTCACACGACACCACCAAGAGAATCAACAACATACATATCATCAAAATATCAAACGAATACCAAATTCACATGATTACTTATGAAAAGACTTCTCCCATGTCCTCGAGAACAAAAGTAACTACTCACAAATCATAATCATGTCCAAGATCAGTGGGGTATTGAATAGTATAATAGATCTGAACATATAATCTTCCACCAAATAAACCAACTAACATCAACTACAAGATGTAATCAACACTACTAGCAACCCACAGGTACCAATCTGAGGTTTTGAGGCAAAGATTGAATACAAGAGATGAACTAGGGTTTGAGATGAGATGGTGCTGGTGAAGATGTTGATGAAGATTAGTCCTCCCATGATGAGAGGATCGTTGGTGATGTCGATGGCGACGATTTCCCCCTCCCGGGTATCCCCGGAAGAATCTCTCCGCCGGACCCAAGTTCCGCCTCGAGACGGCGGCGCACCGTCCCGAAAGTCTTCTATATATTTTTTCTAGGGAAAATGGATTTATATACCAGAAAATGGGGGCCAGAGGCTGGCCAGGGGACCCACGAGCCTCCAGGGCGCGCCTGGGGGGGGGGGGGGGGCGCCCTGGTGCCTCATGGGCTCCTGGGTGGCCCCCTCTGGTACTTCTTTGCTCTAGTATTTTTTATTTATTCCAAAATAAATCTTCGTAAAATTTCAGCTCATTTGGAGATGTGCAAAATAGGTATCTTTGACATAGCTTTTTCAGGTCCAGAATTCCAGCTGCCGGCAATCTCCCTCCTTGTGTAAATCTTGCATATTAAGAGAGAAAAGGCATTAGAATTGCTCCACAAAGTGTCATATTGATTAAAAACACTATAAATAACAGTAGCAAAACATGATGCAAAATGGACGTATCAACTCCCCCAAGCTTAGACCTCGCTTGTCCTCAAGCGAAAGCCGATATCGATAATCATGTCCACATGTTTAGAGAGAGAGGTCTCGATAAAAACAAAATACGGACATAGTAGCATCATGATCATTATTATAACAGCAATATTTATTATCATAAAACTTCTCATGAGCAAGTAACAATTCATCACAACAATGAAGTATAAGGCATCAACTTTCTTGAAAACTAACAAACTATGTTCTCAGTCAACAATGCAATTGCAATTCATCATATTTTCAGGAAGGGTCTCATGTAGGAGCTTGTTAGCAAGTCCACATACTCAACCATCATTTAGTCTTCTATGATTACTAACACTCACGACATATATATGGAGCAAAACGTTTCAGCCAGACACATAGAAAGATAGGGGCTTGTGCTTTCGCCTCCCAACTTATTCACCTCAAGGGTGATGTCAACAATAATAACTCATGATCACTCATATCCAACTGGATATATGTGCCTAGATGTTTCCCCACCACATGATGCTTGCAAAAGAGAAAAATAAAAAGGAAGTAGAGGAGAACACTATTGACTCTTGCATAGAAAGTAAATACATAAAAGTAAAGGATAGGCCCTTCGCAGAGGGAAGCAGAGGTTGTCATGCGCTTTTTGTTGTTGGATGCACAAGCTCTTAATGCAAAGGAACGTCACTTTATATTGCCCCTTGTGATAGCAACCTTTATTATGCAGTCTGTCGCTTTTATTTCTTTACCATCACAAGTTCGTACAAAGCTTATTTCCCTTACAATAAAAGTTCAGACATATTTAGAGGCAATTTTTATTGCTTTTTGCACCGATGACAACTTACTTGAAGGATCTTATTCAATCCCTAGGTAGATATAGTGGACTCTCATGACATGAAACTGGGTTCAAGGGTTTTGGATGTACAAGTAGTATCTCTACTTGGTGCGGATTTTTGGCTAACAAAGATATTGGGCAAGCACCACATGTTGGAGGATCTATAACAATATAACTTCTATGTGAATATGAACAAATATAATTCATTACGTTGTCTTCCTTGTCCAACGTCAACAATTTGACATAAAATACTTAATGGGGGCTCACTATCATAAAAGATGTCCAAGATAGTATATTAGCATGTGAATCTTCTCTTCCCTATTAATTCTTTCATGAATTGCATCATTGACTAATGCTATGTTTGTTAACTTCCAATAAATTTTACCACTTATACTTTTCTTTATGTAATGTCATTACTTTCCATAAGATTAGCATATGATCTTTTTCATTATTTTCATTGCTAGGATTGAAACATGAAAGTGAAGAAGCAAAAACTCAAACTACTCTTTATTATATAACTCTCAACTCAATTACATAGATAGATAGATCACGAAACTAGCACTCGAAAATAGATCATACTAAACTTTTATTCAACTAGATCACGAGATAACTAAGGATCGAACTAAAAATAGGTAATGATAATAAAAGTAATGGTGATACGATACCGGGGCACCTCCCCCAAGCTTGGCACAAGCCAAGGGGAGTGCCCATACCCATGTACTCAAGTTTCCTTCTTCGGTGATGGTGGTGATGATGAAGTGGTGGGCTTGTCCTCCGGCTTCCATGGCATAGGTTCCCCATCATAAAAAGATGAACGAGTCACCGGAGTCCTGAAACTTGCAGCTAAACTCATACCTTTGAATCTTGCCTCATACTCAAAATTTTGGTTTTGAAGATCATAGATTTGGCCTTGGAGATAATCGATTCGTTCGTTGAGCTTGAAGATGACATCTCCCATCGATTGGCCATCCACCTTGTGATTACGGGTGAGTTCCGTGATCATGGAGTGGTTGGCGCTGAGTCCACGTTCCACCATCCCTTGGCACTTGAAGATCTCCTGCGCCACCGCTTCGAGCCTGGACTCCACGCTCCCGGTCTTCTTGGGTCCTTGAACTTCCCGGATGTGAAGCACCCCCTCACGCATCTCAATGGCTTGAGGGTGTTTCATCACCTCCGGTAAGTAGGGGTTGATGACCTTCTCGTAGAACTTGTCCTTGGAAGAGCTTGGTGGAGCCATAGCGATCTAGATCTGTCAGAAAAATAGCACGAAACAAGAACAGAGGAGATTTCTGCGATACGGTGGTCAAAACGTCCGGGAGTATATATAAAGATTTTTTATCTTGCAAGACAAGTAATCCAGGAGAAAACGGAGTCGGGAAGGCTCACGAGGGGCCCACGAGCCACCAGGGCGCGCCTGGGGGGTGGCGCGCCCTGGTGCCTCGTGGGCACCAGGTGGGTCCCTTCGGCTGTTTCTTATTTTTATATTTTTTAAATATTCCAAAACTGACAGAAAATATTTTTATGGAATTTTTGGAGTCGGTTTACTTACCGTATCACGTACCTCTTCCTTTTCAGGGTTCTGGAGTGTTCTGGAAGGTCTCTCTTATGTATTCTGCCGGTGTAATTGTTTCAATAATATTAGTTTCAACATTAATGGGAGTACCTGAAATATAGTGCTTAATTCTTTGCCCATTCACCACTCTCGGATTAGTGCCTTCAGAGTTGTTTATTTTGATGGCTCCGGAGCGATAAACTTCTTCGATGATATACGGTCCTTCCCATTTAGAGAGAAGTTTTCCTGCAAAGAATCTCAAACGAAAATTGTACAATAGAACTTGCTCACCCACTTTAAATTCCCGTTTTTGAATTCTTTTATCATGCCATCTTTTAACTTTTTCTTTAAACAATTTGACATTTTTATAAGCTTGGGTTCTCCATTCATCTAATGAGCTAATATCAAATAACCTCTTTTCACAGGCAAGTTTAAAATCATAATTGAGTTCTTTAATTGCCCAATATGCTGTATGTTCTAACTCAAGAGGTAAATGACATGCTTTTCCATAGACCATTTTATAAGGAGACATACCAATAGGATTTTTATAAGCAGTTCTATAAGCCCATAATGCATCGTCAAGTTTCTTGGACCAATTCTTTCAAGATCTATTGACGGTCTTTTGCAAAATTAATTTTATTTCTCTATTGCTCAATTCAACTTGACCACTAGTTTGAGGGTGATAGGGAGATTCAATTCTATGGTTGACATCATATTTAGCAAGCAATTTATGGAATGCACCATGAATAAAATGTGAACCACCATCAGTCATTAAATATCTAGGGACTCTGAACCTTGGGAAAATAACTTCTTTAAGCATTTTAATAGAAGTGTTATGATCAGCGCTACTAGTTGGAATAGCTTCTACCACTTAGTAATGTAATCAACAGCAACTAAAATATGTGTATACCCATTGGATTTAGGAAAAAGTCCCATATAATCAAATCCCCAAACATCAAATGGTTCAACAGCAAGTGAATAATTCATAGGCATTTCCTGATGTCTACCAACATTACCAATTCTTTGACATTCATCACAAGACAGGACAAACTTACGAGCATCCTTGAAAAGAGTAGGCCAATAAAAACTAGATTGTAATACCTTGTGTGCAGTTCTGTCTCCCGCATGGTGTCCTCCGTAGGCCTCGGAATGACACTTCCGTAGGATTTGTTCCTGTTCATGCTCAGGTATACAACGTCTAATAATACCATCTACTCCTTTATAAAGATGTGGGTCATCCTAGAAGTAATGTCTTAAATCAAAGAAAAACTTTTTCTTTTGTTGGTACATGAAACTAGGTGGTCTAAATTTAGCAACAATATAATTAGCATAGTCCGCATACCATGGAGTATGACGAGAAGCATTTATGACAGCTAATTGTTCATCAGGAAAATCATCATTGATAGGTAGTGGGTCATCAAGAACATTTTCCATTCTAGACAAATTATCTGCTACGGGATTCTCAGCTCCCTTTCTATCAATAATATGCAAGTCAAATTCTTGTAGCAATAAAACCCACCTAATGAGTCTAGGTTTAGCATCTTTCTTTTCCATAAGATATTTAATAGCAGCATGATCGGTGTGAACAGTTACTTTAGAATCAACTATGTAAGATCTGAATTTATCACATGCAAACACAACTGCTAGAAATTCTTTTTCGGTAGTAGCATAATTTCTTTGAGCACTGTCTAGAGTTTTACTAGCATAATGGATAACATTTAATTTCTTATCAACTCTCTGTCCTAGAACAGCACCAACAGCATAATCACTAGCATCACACATAATTTCGAAAGGCAAGTTCCAATCAGGTGGTTGAACAATAGGTGCAGTGGTTAAGGCTTTCTTAAGTGTTTCGAAGGCTTCTAGACAATCATCATCAAAAACAAATGGAACATCTTTTTGCAAAAGATTGGTAAGAGGCCAAGAAATTTTAGAGAAGTATATAATAAATCTCCTATAGAAACCAGCATGACCTAGGAAAATTCTTATACCTTTAATATCTTTAGGACATGGCATTTTCTCGATAGCATCAACTTTAGCTTTATCAACTTCAATACCTCTTTCAGAAATTTTATGCCCCAAGACAATGCCTTCATTCACCATAAAGTGGCATTTCTCCCAATTCAAGACAAGATTAGTTTCTTCACATCTCTGCAAAACTCGATCAAGGTTGCTTAAACAATCATCAAAAGAAGTTCCGTAAACGGAGAAATCATCCATGAATACCTCAACAATCTTTTCACAAAATTCAGAGAATATAGCATTCATACATCTTTGAAAGGTAGCAGGTGCATTGCATAAACCAAAAGGCATACGACGATAAGCATAAGTTCCAAAAGGACAAGTAAAGGTGGTTTTCTCTTGATCGGCTGGTGATACAGGTATTTGAGAAAACCAGAATAACCATCTAGGAAATAAAAGTGTGTATGCTTAGACAATCTTTCTAACATTTGATCAATAAAAGGTAAGGGGTAATGATCTTTTCTAGTGGCTTTGTTTAATTTTCTAAAATCAATTACCATCCTATAACCCATTACAATTCTCTGTGGAATGAGTTCATTTTTATCATTAGGAACAACGGTAATACCTCCTTTCTTAGGGACACAATGAACGGGACTTACCCATCTACTATCAGCTATGGGATAGATTATACCTGCTTCCAGAAGTTTTAATATTTCGGCTCTTACTACCTCTTTCATCTTAGGATTTAATCGTCGTTGGTGGTCGACAACTAGTTTAGCATCAGGCTCCATATTAATTTTGTGCTGACATAGAGTGGGACTAATGCCCTTAAGATCATCAAGAGTATATCAAATAGCAGCTCCGTGCTTCCTTAGAATTTTTAGTAATATATTTTCTTCATGCGCTGAAAGGTTAGCACTAATAATAACAGGATATATCTTCTTTTCATCAAGGTAAGCATATTTCAATGTATCGGGCAATTGCTTCAATTCAAATACAGGATCACCCTTAGGTGGAGGAGGGCCTCCAAGAGTTTCAACAGGCAAATTATGTTTAAGGATAGGTGGTTGATCAAAGAACATCTTATCTATTTCATTTCTTTCATTCATATGCATATCATTTTCATGGTCTAGCAAATATTGTTCTAACGGATCAGTAGGAGGTACGGCAATAGAAGCAAGACCAATAATTTCATCTTACTAGGCAATTCTTTACCGTGAGGTTGTCTACGAAACTTGGAGAAATTAAACTCATGAGATATATCACCAAACTTAACTCGAACCTTTTCTTTAACACAATCAATTTCAGCATTAACGGTATTCAAGAAAGGTCTACCAAATATAATGGGACAAAAATTATCTTGTTGTGAACCAAGTACTAAGAAATCAGTAGGGTATTTGATTTTACCACACAAGACTTCAACATCTCTAACAATCCCAAGTGGTGTAATAGTATCTCTATTTGCTAGCTTAATAGTAACATCAATATCTTCGATCTTAACAGGTGCAATATCATGCATTACTTCTTGATATGAAGAAAATGGAATAGCACTCACACTAGCACCCATATCACACAAACCATGATAGCAATGATCTCCAATCTTAACAGAAACAACAGGCATGCCTACTACGGGCTTGTTCTTGTCTAACATATCTCGTTCATTTCTAACAGGTTTAGCAATTCTAGCAGCCTCATCACAAAAGTAAATAACATGCCCATCTATATTATCGACTAAGATATCTTTAACCATAGCAACATCAGGTTCAACTTTAATTTGCTCAGAGGGTCTAGGTGCTCTAATATTACTTTTGTTAACCACAGTTGAAACTTTAGCATGTTCCTTAATCCTAACAGGAAAAGGTGGATTCTCAATATAAGCGGTAGGCACAACTGGATCAGCATGGTAAACAATTGTTTCTTCTTTAACACTAACGGGTTCCTCAATCTTTTCTTTAACAGGGGATGATATTTAAACCACTTCTCCTTCAACATGAGTAGCAAATTATTCACAAAAGGAAGCTACTATCTCAGAGTCAAGTCCATATTTAGTGCTAAACTTATGAAAAGCATCGGTAGCCATAAAAGATTTAACACAATCGAACTCAAGTATTATACCTGACTCATTACCTTTGTCGAGTTCCCAATCTTCAGAGTTGCGTTTAATTCTTTCCAGAAGATCCCATCTGAATTCAATAGTTTTCTTCATAAAGGAGCTAGTCGAAGAAGAATCGAGCATGGTTTGATTATCATGAGAAAGCCGAGCATAAAAATTATGTAAGATACTTTCTTTTGAGAGCTCATGATTGGGGCATGTGTACATCATGTACTTAAGCCTCCCCCAAGCTTGAGAGATGCTTTCTCCTTCACGAGGCCAAAAATTATATATATAATTCCGATCATGATGAACCAAATGCATAGGATAACATTTCTGATGGAATTCAAGTTTCAATCGGTTCCAGTCCCATGTATCAGTATCATCACATAGCCTATACCACATCAACGCCTTTCCCTCCAAAGATAAAGGGAATACTTTCTTCCTAACTCCATCTCCGGATAAACCTGCAAGCTTAAACAATCCACAAATTTCATCCACATAGATCAAGTGCATATCAGGATGTGCCGTTCCATCTCCTGCATAAGGATTAGCTAGCAGTTTCTCTATCATACCCGGAGGAATCTCATAATAAATATTTTCAGTAGGTGCAGTAGGTTGAGGAGCAACTATTTGTGTTTCCGGTCGAGGTGAAGATACCCCGAACAAACCCCTCAAAGGATTACTTTCCATAGTGACAAGTGACAGTAAATTTCAGCATGTAATATAATGGTTCCTTACCAAATTCCACTCACCAAAGGCGCTTCACTCCCCGGCAACGGTGCCAGAAAAGAGTCATGATGACCCACAAGTATAGGGGATCAATCGTAGTCCTTTCGATAAGTAAGAGTGTCGAACTCAACGAGGAGCAGAAGGAAATGACAAGCGGTTTTCAGCAAGGTATTTTCTGCAAGCACTGAAATTATCGGTAACGAGTAGTTTGATAGCAAGATAATTTGTAACAAGTGACAAGTAGCAATAGTAACAAAGACTGCATCAAGGTGGCCCAATCCTTTTTGTAGCAAAGGACATGCCGGAACGATCTCTTATAATAAGCAAAGCGTTCTCGAGTACACGTGGGAATTTCATCTAGTCACTTTCATCATGTTGGTTTGATTCGCGTTCGCTACTTTGATAATTTGATATGCGGGTGGACCGGTGCTTGGGTGCTGTTCTTACTTGAACAAACCTCCCACTTATGATTACCCCCTCTCGCAAGCATCCGCAACTACGAAAGAAGAATTAAGATAACTCTAACCATAGCATTAAACATATGGATCCAAATCAGCCCCTTACGAAATAGCGCATAAACTAGGGTTTAAGCTTCTGTCACTCTAGCAACCCATCATCTAATTACTACTCCACAATGCATTCCCTTAGGCCCAAAGATGGTGAAGTGTCATGTAGTCGATGTTCACACGACACCACTAAGAGAATCAACAACATACATATCATCAAAATATCGAACAAATACCAAATTCACATGATTACTTATGACAAGACTTCTCCCATGTCCTCAAGAACAAAAATAACTACTCACAAATCATAATCATGTCCAAGATCAGAGGGGTATTGAATAGCATAATAGATCTGAACATATAATCTTCCACCAAATAAACCAACTAGCATCAACTACAAGATGTAATCAACACTACTAGCAACCCACATGTACCAATCTGAGGTTTTGTGGCAAAGATTGAATACAATAGATGAACTAGGGTTTGAGATGAGATGGTGCTGGTGAAGATGTTGATGAAGATTAGTCCTCCCACGATAAGAGGATCGTTGGTGATGTCGATGGCGACGATTTCCCCCTTCCGGAGGGAAGTATCCCTGGCAGAATCTCTCCGCCGGAGAGCAAAAGTGCTCCTGCCCAAGTTCCGCCTCGAGACGGTGGCGCACTGTCCCGAAAGTCTTCTCTATATTTTTTTCTAGGGAAAATGGACTTATATACCAGAAAATGGGGGCCAGAGGCTGGCCAGGGGCCCCACGAGCCACCAGGGCGCTCCTGGGGGGGGGGGGTGGCGCGCCCTGGTGCCTCGTGGGCTCCTGGGTGGCCCCCTCTGGTACTTCTTTGCTCCAGTATTTTTTATTTACTCCAAAATAAATCTCCGTAAAATTTCAGCTCATTTGGAGATGTGCAGAATAGGTATCTCTGACATAGCTTTTTCAGGTCGAGAATTCCAGCTGCCGGCAATCTCCCTCCTTGTGTAAATCTTGCATATTAAGAGAGAAAAGGCATTAGAATTGCTCCACAAAGTGTCATATTGATTAAAAACACTATAAATAACAGTAGCAAAACATGATGCAAAATAGATGTATCAGTGCCCGACAAGTAGATTCCTTCACTGCCTCTGGGCTTTCACGTGGAAGCTTTCTGGAAAGCTTCACGTGGGTTTGTCCCTTGATGAATATCTTGCTGGCTCCTGGCGTCTTCATAGATCAGATCGCACAAACAACAAGGCATTTGCACAGATAAATGGTGTCATGACAGACACAACCTTCTAGTTTGCATGTGATCTCCGCTTTGCATGCGAGTTTCTTGACTTGCATTATTGGCATTAATTTTTTATTTTTTTTTATATATATATATGGGGGGTCTTCCCCGCCAATATAATTGATAACACCTTATCAATATTCGGGTTGCATCAATATTCATATTCGCTTATCAATATTCGGGGAGGTCCTGCCCGAATAATTGATACAAGCCGAATATTGAATATTTGATAATATGTTATTGATAATGTGTTATCAATTATATTGGCGGGGAAGACCCCCATAAAAAAAATTATTAAGGCCAGAAACTTAAGTCCAAGAAGAAGACAGCAACGTGAGTAAAATCATATGTGCATGATATTACTCATATGCTAGAAGACACTGAAGGCCAGAAGAATATTCGTCAGCAGGCAGAGCCCACGTGAATGCTCTCCATAAAGCATCCACGTGAAAGATATCCCAAAGACCGAGAGGCTGTCAGGGGCTCTCGAGAAGGAATACTTATCCACGCTCTGTGTGGACATGTAAGATAGCTAAGTCGATTAAATAAAGAGTAGAAGGCTCCCGAACGCCTCCCTCGCGGCTATTAAAGGGGACGCTGGGCTCAGACGAAAGAAAGACAACGGGAAGAGAAACACAAGACGAAGCAAAGCGAAGCTCTCGTGCGAAGCAAGAGCCAGCTCCACTTAGTAGTTTAGCCACCACCACTTAGTAGAATAGCCAAGAAGGCGCCGTGATCGCCAAGAATATCAAGGTAATTTCCTAGTTTGTGTGTAATCCCTTCGGGGTTTCCCGAAAGGGAAAACCATATGTAAATTATGTTGTTGAAATGATGTAGTTTCTTGGTTTCACTTGATATTTTTACTTATAAATTTATGGGAAGAGTTCTTATGCTAGGGATCCTATAGGAGAAATCTTTGCGTGTGTAGTTCTCTGTGTAGCCCAGAGTGGCGTTGAATGAGAACCTTGTGGCCGTAGAGAAGTGTTCCCTTCGGGTGGAACTGTCTGGGAAGACGATAAGAATTTAATCCATAAATTTGCAATTAAAACCGTCAAGTGAACGTAACTAGCCACATCTGATGCAACATAATGATAAATATGGCGAGTACCGAGTAGGAATTTCACAACCGCAGCACAAACAGGCCGTATATTTGGTCTCGGCAACCAGCTAATAGATCCTGCATATAAGCGAATATCAGCCAAATTAATAGCCAAACAAGCGCATATTATTGAAATAGTATTGAATAGTATACCAATTATTTGAATAAACTAGGAAATTACCTTGATATTCTTGGCCTTCAGTGTCTTCTAGCATATGAGTAATATCATGCACAGATGATTTTACTCACGTTGCTGTCTTCTTCTTGGACTGAAGTTTCTGGCCTTAATAATATTTTTTTTATATGGGGGTCTACCCCGCCAATATAATTGATAACACGTATTAAGGCCAGAAACTTCAGTCCAAAAATATATATTATTAAGACCCCCATTGAATGTTTGAAGTATCTTATATATAGTATATGAACATACTTACAATGCTAAATTATTATATATTATCACATGGTAGTATATGGGACATGTGTGGTAGTATGACAAATTTTATGTACCACCGGTGGTAGTTACCACAACTTGAGTTTTGTATGTTGTATGTAGTATTTATCAAATCGGAGAGTATATACGAGTATTATGTAGTATATAAGAATGTTTGGGTAGTATATATACTACTTTTTTGATAGTATGTCCCGTATTTTGAGTATGCTTATTTTTACGTACAAATATGTACATATTTTATAATTATAATAAAACTAGGGGTTAAATTATAATTTTTTTTCATATAACTCACTTTGGAGTATCTTGTATATTATATGAACATACTCAAAATGATAAAGTAGTATATATACTACCACATGGTAGTATATGAGACATGTGGGGTAACTACCCCGGGTGGTAGGATGGATTTTCCATATATATGTGGCAGAATTTCTAAGGAAATGCCCGGCCGATTGCCTTCTCGCCTGAGTGTAACTTCCTGGTCGCAACCATGGGACGAGCAGCCGAATGTTTAGGAACAAGTACAGATGGCGCAAGAACAAGTACAGATGGCGCAAGCAAGTCCTCTTATGTGCAAGCGGTCCAGGTTCAGACTTCAGAGTGCTGAAGGATCAAGCCCCCTCACGGATGTGAATCATCTTTTAAAGGAGCAGTCTGTAGTCGTTTCATTTCGCTACATCGATCGAAGGAAGTCAACCTCACTCCCGAGTCCCGGCCCCACCTCTCCTTTTCCCTTCCTAATCTCCCGATTAAGATCCAGATCCCTTCCTAATCTCCCGATTAAGATCCATATCCCTCCTCCATCGCCAGCTCCGTCCTCTACACCCGGCCGCCGCCCCCTCGCCTCCGCCACCGCCACCGCCAGCCTGCGCGTCCGCCTCTACGGTCTCGACGCCCGCACCCCCTCCCACGCCATCCTCGCGCGCAAGCGCCGCCCGCGCATGGACGCCGACGTCAGCCGCGTCGAGGAGGTCGAGTTGCCCTGCCCCTCGACCCGCCCTCGCCCTTGCCTGCGTCAACGACCCCGCCCGTCTCGGTGGGTTCAATTCCCCCATCGTCCTTCTCGTCTCCGACAAGGTATAGCATCGATGGAGAAAATTGGCTATTTGCCATTTTCAATTCGGGGCTTCGCAAAATTGCCACTCTCAAGATCGGCTTCGTAAAAATGCCATCCAGATCGTGTGCACTTTGATTACCATGCCATTTCCCTTCTTTTATTGATTTCCTTTTTCTTTTCCCATTAATAGGCAGACGAAAATACCAAACTGACCCTGATTCTATCTACACATACTTGGGCATCAGATCAGCACTTCAAGCAGACCAGTGCGTGCTGCCCGCCGAGAATATTGTGCTTGCCGCATCCTCTGTCGCCTGGACGTCTTGCATCAATCGCTGGATGTCGCCCCCATCTCCTGGATGCCCCGCCGCCGCCAATTTCCTTGATGCCGTGTGCAGTCGATCTCCCCAGCGTTGCGTGGTGCCTATCGCCCACCTCACTGATGCTTGTCGTATTGTCGCTCAGTTGATCCTAACGTGTTGCAAATTGAGAACAGCTCCCCCCCCCCCCGCCCTCTCCTCTCGCCCCCGCGTCGTCCCCTAGGGGCGACACGGGCGGATCCAGATCCCGCCGCCGCCGGGCCCTCCCCTCCCCACTCCTCCACCTCGCCGCCGCCGGTCGTTCCCGTCGGGCAAAGCCCCGCGCTGGGTGGCCGCGGCGGGGCAACCCCTGCTCCTCTCCTCTCCTTCCCTACCTCCCTCCTCCTCGTCCCTGTGTCCCCGTCGCCGCTGCCGGTTGGGGCTCCTCTTTCGCGCCGTCCTGGAGGTCGTCCCGGTGCTTGGAGGGTGCGGACGTGCGACGGTGCCGCCCCTCCCCATGGCCTGTTGGAGTGCCATTCCCGAGCCGCTCGTGCCCAGATCTGGGGCCGGCGGGGTTCGTCGGATTTGGTGGTGGCTGCAGCCTGCGGGGCTGGGTCTCAACCTTCCTTGTGAGGTGGTCACGGCTGGGGTGCCGGTGGCCGCCTCGTCCGGCCTCGGGCCGGAGGCTTGATGCCCGAGGTGGCCGCTTTCTGCCCAGATCCAGGGCAGGGTCAATCCGGGGAGCCAGAGGGGCTACATGACCAGGGGGGTCGTGGTGGCCGTCTTCTGCCCGTGGGATGGTGCTCCCGTTGCCGGCTGGTGTCCCGTGCCTCTTCCCGTTGGCGGCTGGTGGGGGATGCCGGTGAGGGCCATGGTGGGTCTTCTCCGATGGCGATATCCGTGTTGACCGGCGATGGTGACCGGGCTAGGGTTCTCTTGGACGCCGAGGCGGCGGCCCCGGGTGGTGGACCGTCATTTTGGCTTCAGCAGGCATCTTGGCGGCGGTGATGGATGCATTTTTTGGTCGTGTGGGCGGCAAAGGATGTAGCTTTGGTGGATCCTGGATTCGGTGGTGCATTGGCAGTGGCGAGTCCCAGATTGTGCTCTGGTGGTCCGGTTTGATGGTGGCATGTCCACCCTCATGGTGGGCAGGTGCTCGGGTTCCCTCGGTGTGGCGCAATGGAGTGGTTCCGGGCGAAAGCTCTGTGCTACGGCACCGGCGACGGCGAAACCTGTGGGTGTCGTTTCCCTCTTGGGGGCGTCGCTGTGATCCATCCTCTAGGCCAGGGCTCAGGGTGAAAACTCTTGACTGTGGTTTCGGTCTCGGCGGCGGCGACATGTTGTGCCGTTTCTCTCCTGGGAGCGTCGTCGTGGAGCCCAGGTTGTCTCCGATGTGCCGCGCCGTCATCGACGGGCATTTTCAGATCCTGACTTGGAGCTCCCTCGGCTCTGGCATGGGTGGATTCACTGGCCTCCTATTCTTCTACACGGGTCCTCGTTGGTTCCACTCGCGATCCTCGTTTTCCGCAGGCAGGCTCGGGCTCCACGATCTGGAGCGGGAGGACAGAGGGTTCTCTTCGGCGGCAAGACGGCGTGAGCGGCGAAACGAGGTCCGGCGGTTTCTCTTGGCGGCGAGTCTCCTTCCTTGTTGGTAGTCTAGGTTGCTCTAGGGTAGGGTGTGGACACTCCTGTATTCTTGTATTTTTCTTTGATCTGCTTTGTAAGAGGGTCTCCTCATCACCATGTATCGGTTTGGCTGAGTTGTTATATATATATAAAGCGGGGCGGAAGCCTTTTTCGGTAACGTGACATGCTATTCTTGATCTAATTGCCAAATTGCAATCCAAGATTAAGTAATGGTTACGTGACTTACATGTTGCTTGCATTGAACATCTTCAGGACCTGCACACGCATCCATCTCCTCCTCCAGCGGGTGCTGCCCTCATGCCACTGCCAACTGGTGTTGATGTTCAGTGCCGCCCTCGAGACTACGACACTTCTTCAGCATGTCACGGGGCAAGCTGCGCGCAGGTGATGACGAGCTGCGCTGTCCCGTGCAGGCGTGGGCGAGCATCCGCGGTGAGCTGTGGTGGCTCGCGCAGGCATCCGCGAGGCAAGGGCCAGCTGCGCCGGCGCGTGCAGACCTGGATGAGCACCGACGGCGAGCTGCGCCGACACGTGCAGCCTGGACAACGAAGGCGGGCTGCAGTGGCTCGCGCAGGCATCAGCAGGGCGAGGGCGAGTTGTGCTGGTGAGCACAGGCATGGGCGAGCACCGGCGGGGAGTTATGGCTAGGACACAGAGCTGCGGTGGCTCGTGTATGCATCAGTGAGGTACAGCGGCGAGCAACCGTGACAACGATGACGAGGTAGCCTCAGAGCAGTCCCCGATCCAACCAGTCCATGCACGCATAAGATAAGCTTGAAAGATCCAGGGGTACTTTGGTCCTTTCAGGTGCCAGAAAATGGAAAGGAAAAAGAAAATCAGTGGAAAACGGAAAAATGGCATGGTAATCAAAGTGCACATGATCTGGATGGCATTTTTACGAAGCCAATCTTGGGAGTGGCAATTTTGCAAAGCCCTGTATTGAAAGTGGCAAATAACCGATTTTCTCAGCATCGATGGGGACTCTGAGTTGTTCATCCGCCATAACGGGTTCCGGAACACCCGCGACATGTATGAGCTCGACCAGGGCGAGGGGCTCGGTCTCGCGCTGTATCTAGACGAGAAGCACTTCAATTTTGGCACCAACTACGAGCTGGAGTGTGAGACTGTGGAGCCTGACCAGGACAAGGAGGTCCTGGAGCGGCTGCTGCTGCCCATGTTGGCTGGGGTGCCGTATGAGTTTGCATTCTTCATGGCCGGGAAGCTACTTGGGTTGATGCTTGAAATTTGCCTGCTTGGCTGTTGTGCATCTACGACTGCTTGGGCCTGCAGCAGCGCCTAGCGCATGTGCGGGTGGAGGCAATGGTTGAGGATGTCACTTACAATGCACAACGAGGTCAGCAACATCGGTTACCTGCATCTCGTGTACCATTTTAAGATGCAATAGAGGAAGATAAGGATCTCCCTTCGGTATGTGCACAATACCATCTACCTAGGCAAATTCTCCACTGGCCAGATTGGCGTTTTTTTTAGTTAACTAGATACCCACTACAATGCATTATAGTTTTAGCACTTCGTAGATGCATTTGATGGATCATGGATGGCTGATGGCATGGTGTTGTGAGTTTTTTTTTTCATGTGGTTTAGCACTCCACTGCTTTTGTTACTGTACCAACAACAACTGATTCTCTCTTAATTTGCCATGAAGATACTTACTTTAACCAATGCTTCTGCCACCATCTTCAAATAAGTGCATACTTGGATTCTCTTGGTATACTAAGTTTTAGGCATTTGTTGATTTTGCACCACATGTATCTTTTCTTCGTAGAGGCAAGATCCCGTCAATTGGCGCTAATTGATTCATTTTCGTTTTGATAGCTATTCTGGTCCCAACATAAATGCCTACGACTCAGAGCTTCATTATGCATCCAAGATCTGGTTTCTTCCGGGTTTGAAATTTGTAATACAAATAATCAGTTTTGCATATGAGCTACTTAGAAGAATATCTCATCATTTAAAATATTTCGATGAGTCCTGGTAAGTGGTATCTGTTTTAACTCCTTGTCAATTCTACAATGGTAACATGGAAGGTAAGTTATGAAACTATGTTATTAGTATAAAAAGCTGATTAGAGTCGACTTCTATAATGATGTTGATGAATACGAGGAATGAAATTTATGGAACTATGCTATTTTATATTAGGGACATACTGTCAAGAATCCAAGTACAAAAAATGGAAAAAATTTACTTGAAATATCTTGTGTCCACCGCATTGTCATAAGTGGAACACCTACACAACGTAATTTGAAGGTACCAGCTATCTGAAATTTTAATACCTCGTACACAGATGCTCCTATATGATTTTTCCTCTTACTACAAATGCAAGCAAACTTGTGTATTATTGATATTCGGAGAACATGATAGCTTCAGAAAAAAAGAGTCAGCTATCATTCAAGGAAATGACAATAATGCCAGTGCCACCAATTGACAAAAGAACATAGGATTATAGTGTGGGCTCCCACAATTTCTCATCTATTTTTTTCCATAATTGACAATATTTACTTAGTTCATATTTATTGTGCACAAGAGAAGGGCATTAATTAAGTTTCTGGGTTCAAGGGGCGAAGTCAAAGGTATGTAGTAACTCAACTAGACAGGAACACCATTTGATTGTGATTTTCCTTGGTGTGCGTGGAAAGAAATCCAGTATACATGAGTCTGAAACTTAGTCTATTCTACAATTTTTTTTATTGGAAATAAAGTTACACGTAATGCAGGAGACCAACTAATTCTAAAGAGAGCGGAATGGGTGTGTACAGATCACAAAAGTATGAGTGCAAAGCATGTATGATGTATGCCAGTGTGTTGAATACATTTCATATCATGAACACACAGAACAAAATTATTTGAATGATGTTTTTTCCTGGAGCTATCTGGAGGAGAAGATCCTTACCATCTTGCATGTTTCTTCATCAAAAAGATTAATTTAGTTATACCGCATTGCCCATTGGTACATTTATTTAAGTCTGTAAGATGGTATTTGAACCTCTCTTTTGTTGGGTTACATTATGTTCACAAAAACAATCTTGAGATTTTATGGTTCAACATGTTTAGGTCTGATATGTTTTTTATGATGTGTTAGGGCAGGAGGAAAACGTTAAGTATGTGAGAGATTTACCTCAGCGGGGTGCTGGTCAAGAAGGATATGCACACTGAGAAAAATAGGAAAAGCACAACGAGTCACAGAGGGGTCTAGCTTAAAATCACACAAGTTAATGCCTAACTGAAAAATAAATCTCTTCGGCAATGTCTCTACAATCATCGTTTTATTGATGTTGAACCATCACAATATGTTTCCCCCGTTGCAACGCATGGGCAATTAACTATGGTTTCAGGTGCAAGGACATTGCAAGAATCATATCTTAATGGTTCTCCGTTTTCACTAAAGTACAAGGTCCGAGCCTATGTCAATTCAGAACGGCCTAAGTTTGAATGAAATTCGTGATCTTAAATAGGAGCAGTTTCAGTACTTCCTACTTTTTCAGAAAGTAAGGTCAGTAGGTTTGCAACTCCGAAGCTGAAAAGGGGTGGGGAAAATACTTCATAGTGACCGAGATCGATATGGCTTTAGTAGTCGTAAGAGAAGGGATTCTATCTGCAATGTACACATGGATGCATGCCACAAGGTTTTTGTCACACTGAATTGTTTATTTTGTTCCTTAAGCATTCTTATGGCAAGGGTTATTACTTATTAATAGTTCATTAACAACGTGAAACAGGAGAGAAGGGGATCATAATTCGCTTTGTTTCCGACCACATGCGTGCAACATGTATAATTTTTGACCTGGGCGTGTCTCATATTTGGACAGTAGCATATGCCAAATTATCCTATGATTCAATCCAATTGGTTGTGAGAACTTATTAGTAGTGTTATTTAGGTAGAATTGTGTATAGGGAAATCACTGCTGAGGATAGAAAACATGGACATTTTATCAGGCTTATAAGATTCACTATCTGCTTACAAACAGTTATCACCTATTAGATGCACCCCATCGGCTTCTGTCGTACACTCATAAGGGATTTTCAAGGTAACTGTTGCTTTTACTTTGGCATGCATGATTTTTCACTACGTACAGGATCATGTTCAACATAGCTTGAATTATCTTGACATCCTTTGCTACAGCTGTCACTTTATTGTTCATTCATTGCCACTGTTCTTGACCTGATCCTGTCGTATTGTTCCTTGACGTTATCGGATCCAAGTGAACCATGTCCTTGAGGCAGACATGGACAGGGATGATCTCCATGTTTTCTCACTAGTAGAAAAAGGGCCTTTAGTCCCGGTTCCAGAGGGCCTTTAGTCCCGATTCTGGAACCGGGACAAAACGATCGGGACTAATGCCTAAAACCTTTAGTCCCGGTTGGCCTACGAACCGGGACCAAAGGTGCTCCACGTGGCTGCTGTGGGGCGCCCAGGCAGGAGGACCTTTAGTTCCGGTTGGTAACACCAACCGGGATTAAAGGGTCTCCACATGGCCGCTGCGCAGCACTCAGGCAGGAGGACCTTTAGTCCCGGTTGGTAACACCAACCGGGACCAAAAGGCAGCCACGCGTCAGCAGCTCGCAGACGCTGGGGTTTTTTTTTTTGAAGGGGGGGGGGGGGGGGGTTAGGGGTTTTGGAAGGTTTAGGGGTTTCATATGGTGTTAGCTAGCTAATAGAGAGAAGTGACCTCTCTTTCTCCGTACTTGGTCAACGCTAGCTACTACATATAGAGAGAACTCGACGCTAGCTAGTAAGCAAATGAAGGAAACCATTAATTACACAAGATCGTCATGAACATATACAGAGAGAAGTGACCTCTCTTTCTCCGTGCTTGGTCGAACAACAAGTTTTCGTAAATCTATCCGACGCTACTACATATATACAATATAACATCCCTGACATCATCAAGCGCCAAACTCCCATTGAATTTCCGTATGGTATTCTCCCTTTTCATGTATGACGTGGTCAAGAAAGAATCCCGCCAATTCCTCTTGAATTGCTCGTATGCGATCATGTGGTAGGAGTTCATCCCGCATCTGCCAGATCTAATTTAAAGAAGGGGGTCAATACATATATATGAATGAAACTCAACACAATTGATGGTAATAAAATAAAATTGTGAATATTGTTTACATACTTCAAATTGTTCTTCAGATCTGCCCCGCTCAGAGGTCCTGTGGCGAATGTACTCGCAAACGTAGTATCCACATAAATTATTCCCGGTTCCTGCCACAAGAACTTTACGAGAATAGAGTTCAATCAAACTGATAATCAAGCACGATAATGGTATTGATGAAACTAGAATCAATGAGAGATGCGCGGAACTAGCTAGTACTACTTACTTTGGGGTGTGTAAATCGCAGCTCGTTCTTCAGACCCGGAACCTGTCCGGTGAACTGTTTCCAAACCCTGCCAGGCAAAGAAAATGATTACTTGATATCAGGAAATGAACGAAAGTTGTCGATATGGTCCCGGTATTGATTGAACTTACTTCTGGAGCATTGCAGCCATGTCCGCATAATCCTTGGGATCTTTACGTTTCGAGTCTAAGACAGTTACTACTCCCCCGTCAAGCTTAATGGATAGCAGAATATAGTGGAACCTGCGCACGCATAACTCATCAATTACAGTACTTAACCTCGAGTAAGCGAAACCGAATATGCAGAAGACAGTAACACTCACTTGAAGTTGTAAGGAAAGAGTATTTCCCTTTTGTTTTGATGTCGAAGGAACGCTTTTAGCAAGTTTTCCTCGGTTTCTTTAACATTGTTTTGTACCGTCCATTCATTTACGGTATTTGGGCTAATGAACCCAATGTCATAGATTTGTCTTTTTGGGCATTCGACGATCTTCAATCTGCATAATATAGTGAGGATAATTATATATACATGCAATGAACGAGCTGAGCTAGAGACTTAATTACAGAAGTAATACTTACAGACAGTAGCAAGTCATGATTTGTTTGTCGAGGGCCTCTTGATTGAATAACTGAAATAACTCCACAAATTCAACAGGCATCAGGTCGACTCCAATGAGGTCGTGCTCATCTTTGATTCTCACCATCAAACTATCGGACCCATTCTTCCTGCAGCTTTCCAAGTACCACTCATGCAATCTTCGCATCATCGTTGTTAGAGGAGGATGATCAGGTTTGACGAGAGGCTTCCCGTGCTCGTATCTAAAGATCTTTACTACCTCAGCCGTTTCAAACTGTACATCATCGCCCACGTAATCACCAAGAGTGGTACCGGGCAGTAGCCCCGGATGATTAGCGATATCGCTAGACACCTTGAGCGGGGGGCACGATTGCTTCTCCTGTTCGCCGAGCTGGGGAATTGTTTTCCCACTTCTTCGTCTTGAAGCACTGGCAGTACTTCCCGACCGCCGCGCTTCATCATATGTCTTTTCAATACAGCGGTCATAGTTGGATTGCGGCGGAGGCGGTGGTGGTCGCTTAAGGGCATCCAGAGTGCGGTTCGCTTTCACCGGATCTATTGTTTCCTTCGGAGGTGGACGTTTCCATTCAAAATGGGCCTGCACTTCGGCAGCACTGATGTCCTTGTTTTCCTCGTTAGTCCTCTCATATGGTAACTTTGGAGGAACCCTGAGGCTTGGACCATATTTGAATTTCTTCCCGCCTTTTGTACTGCTAGCCGCCGGAGCGGCGGCGGCTCTCTTCCGCTGTTGCTGACGCGCCGGAGCCCGCTGAGGCGGCGGAGACCGCTGACGCGCCGGAGACAGCTGCGGCGGCAGAGACGGCTGACGCGCCGGAGATAGCTGAGGCGGAGGAGGATTCTGCTGAGGGGCCTCCCCCGTTAGAGTCCGCTGAGGCGGCGGAGACGGATGACGCGCCGGAGACGACTCAGGCAGCGGAGATAGCACAACTGGACTGTGAGGAGGAGTCTGCTGAGGATCCGGCTGCGTCTGCTGAGGCGGCGTCCAGTTTGGAAGCTTGATGTACTCCTTTCTCCATAGGCACGTACTCCTTAAGGCATTTTCTAGAAGATCCTCCCCTTCACCTGTAGGGTAGTCAAGCTCCAGCCCCTCAAATCCCGCCATTATCTCATCCACCGTGACAATAGCATAGCCATGTGGAATCGGACGGCAATGGAAAGTTCCCTCAGTTCGAGGAGGTAAAACAGAGCTGACCGCCGCCTTCAAGGTCAGGTTCTGGCATTTCGCCATTAGCACACAATGTTCAGCCTGCGTGATACTATCCACGGGGTAGCGAGGAGCCGTGATATCAGGCTGAAGGAGCTCCGTGGAAGCCACGCTGCTTCTTCGCTGAGATGGTGGGGTAGCTTCTGGGGCAGTGTCGAAGGAAGGATCTTCGTGCCGCTGAGATGGTTGGCGGGTAGCTCGCTGGCTCTCAAGTTCCTCTAGTTTCGCTAATCTTGCATTGATCTTCTGCATTTCGCTTGCTTCCGCTTTCTTCTTTCTCTCTCGGCTTCTATAACCAGCGCTGTCGGGAAACCCATACACCCACGGAACGGAGCCTGATGTGCCTCGTGTTCGTCCAGGATGTTCAGGATTCCCAAGGGCATGTGTCAGCTCATCATTCTCTCTGTCGGGATGTAACCTCCCTTCCTGCGCTGCCTGGATTGCTTCCTCAAGCTTCTTGACGGGTATTGCAAGTTGAGCTTTCGTCCAAACACACTCCCCTGTGTCTGGGTCCAAAGTTCCCCCAACCCCGAAGAACCAAGTCCTTGACCGATCTGGCCAGTGCAATGTCGCTGGTTGGACCCCTTTAGCAAGCAGGTCTTGCTCAGCTTTGTCCCACGTAGGCCGGGCTTTGCTGTAGCCACCTGACCCCGTAACATGGTGATACTTCTTCTTTGCAGCATTTAGCTTATTTGTCGCTGACCTTTGCTTGCCCTTGTCCGATTTCTTGTAGGCCACAAATGCGGGCCAGTGATTTTTTATCTTCTCATATGCACCGGTGAATTCTGGAGTCTTGTCTTTCTCGAGAAACTTTTTGTTCAAATCTTTCTTCCAGTTCTTGAATAGTTCTGCCATCTTCTTAAGAGCAAACGCCTTGACCTTATTCGGATCCGCCTCTGGTGGTAGGCTGAAATTTGTCATCAGCAAGGTCCAAAGATCATCTTTCTGTCTATCCTGGACATAAGAAACTTCAGGGTCCTTCTTCTTATTCCATTCTTGGATGCTGATCGGGACGATGTCCCTAACAACCACTCCGCACTGATGTATAAATGTGTCCCTGCTCCGCTTGGGAGCAGTCGGTTGGCCATCTCGACCGACTTCTTCGATCGTGAACCTTTCATCCTGGCGCAACCTTTTCTTCGGGCCTCGTCTCCTTACGGAAGTTTGGCTCGATCCGGAGGGCTAATTAAAAGAAGAAAGAAGCATTAATATATGTACATACAAAACAATTAATGCATCAAGTCAGCAGAGGCTTAATTAATATATGTATATATACCTCGCCGGACTTTGCAACAGTTAAGGCTCCCTCCTCCGTTCGGTCACCGGAGCCGTCATGATCTCCTTCCTCCTCCATTCGGTCACCAGAGCCGTCATGATCTCCTTCCTCCTCCATTGGATCACCGGAGCCGTCATCCTCTCTTTCCTGACCATCGGTGTCGTTGAGAAACGACATGGTGATATCACCTCCGTCGCGGATTATATCCCCCAACAACTCTTCTTTTTCTAAGTCTCTGTCCATAGTTTCTGCAAATACAACACTTGACATGGCAAAAAAAGACTTGCTTCACATTCGAGAGAAAATCAAAGTTATCGGGGTTATGTTTTAACGACCCCCTCTCTCATGTTTTAACGACAAGATGAATACAAGCTTTATACACAAGATGAATACAAGATTTATACACAAGATGAATACACAACTCAACAAATGAACCAACCATCATCCTATGAACAAAACTCAACATATATACAACAAATGGACACCTTTTGTTGAACAGCGGAGGGACGATAAGTGACCAACTCCACGGAGATGCAACACCGCAACCTGTAATTCCACCGAGAGTGAAAATTAGCATGGCAACAAATGGCATGACATGAATGTAACACCACAACCTGATAAAAAAAATTGTAGCTAGCTAGATACCAATTTGAAAGCAAGTTTCAAACTTAGAGAAAAATAGCATGGCATGGCATCCACAATACAAAATATTGACCAAGTTTTCATACATCAAAATGAACTCTAAATAAACTCTAAAGACAAAATATTGACCAAGTTTTCATACATCACAATGAACATCAAAATGAACTCTAAATCAACTCTAAAGACAAAATATTGACCAAGTATATTTGTCACCAATCCTTTTAATGTGGGTTTTAAATTTTTCTCCCAATCCTTTTAATTATATTATAAACATCAGTAGTGATTATTTTCATAATGATTTGGCCTCAAAAAAATTCTTTTATTAGTATTTTCAAACTCTAGAATGACCCCGTTGCACTAGAACTATTTCAAATAATTCTTTTCAAATGCCACAAATTTTTTGAGAAGTCCTCTGATGCCTATAGATCATTTTTATGAAAAATCCACTTTGGTCATTTGAAAATTTTGAGCACAACTTCCATTTTTTAATTTTGGTCCAATCTTGGCATTGAACTACAACCCTATTTTTCCTTGCTCAAATAATTCTGAATTTTTTGCATCTTATAGTCCTTCCAACTAAACCCTTAAGTCCAGAAGGGCAGCCCCAATTTCATCTTGCAAGTCCACCAAAAAATTCCCTGTAGTTTCTGTCCAGAACTAAATTCTAATAAAACTTGCACTAACAAGTTTTTCCTTTTATCAAACCAACTTGACCATCATCTCTAACATCCAAGGAGACATCATCCTGCCAAGTTTCACATACAACAAAGTTCCCTAGCTAGCCCTAGCATTTCAACAAACACCTTGTGGACATGGCAAACACATTTCAACAAACTCTATGAAATCTTGCAACTCTCTGAACAGGGGCAACTTTATACATATAAGGAGGAAGGAGGGAGGAGAGGGGTTGGAGGGAGGAGGGAGTACCTAGCCGGCCGGCTAGCTGTGGAGCGGCGGCGTCGGGGGCAGGGCAGGGGCGCGGCGGCGTCGGGGAAGGGCAGGGGCGCGGCGGCGTCGGGGGCAGGGCAGGGGCGCGGTGGCGTCGGGGCAGGGCAGGGGCGTCGGGGTAGGGCAGGGCGTCGACGGCGAGGTCCGGCAGCCTGGCGGCGTCGAGGTGGTCGTCGGCGCCGTCGGGGGAGAGGAGGATTGAAGTGAATTGTGTTTGAAAATTTTCTAAGTGCGCGGTTATATACAAAGACCTTTAGTCCTGGTTGGTGGCTCCAACCGGGACTAAAGGCCCCCCTTTAGTCCCGGTTGCAGCCACCAACCGGGACTAAAGGTCATTTTCAGCAGCGCAAAGGGCGGGAAGCAGAGCCCTTTAGTCCCGGTTGGTGGCTCGGACCGGGACTAAAGGGGGGCCTTTAGTCCCGGTTGGTGCCACCAACCGGGACTAAAGGGCTGCGGCTAGCACGGCGTCGGGCGGGTGGATGTTTAGTCCCACCTCGCTAGCTGAGAGGCGTCGAGAGTGGTTTATAAGCGCGGCTGCGCCAACCCTCTCGAGCTCCTCTCTTATTCAGGCCTACGGGCCTAAACGCACTCTCTCTGCCTGTGGGCCTGCTGCGGGCCTGCATCCTGGCCCAACTAGCGGATTGGGTTTCTAGTCGTATGCAGGCCGTGGTGGCCCAGTAGGCGGCATTTTTTTAAATTTTTTTACTTTTTAGTCCCGGTTTGTGGTAGCAACCAGGACTAAAGGTCTTCTCCAGTATTTTTGTTTTGTTTTTTTGCTTTATTTATTTTCTTTTGTTTCTACTTACAGCTAAATACTTAGAGTTTTTGAGTGATTCTTTTTGCTTTAGGTCACAAAAATTATAAACTTTTTGTTAGTGCCAGTAGTTTTCAAATTTGAATAGTTTAAATTTGAATTCTTTGAAATTTGTGTGAATCACTAGTTTGTGAATAACTTTACTTTAAAAATAGATTTTTGAGTGATTCTTTTTCCTGCTGTTTAATATTAGTGTGTTTTATCATTATATTCAATTTGGTAATTTTTAGGTTATTTTAAATGGGTGTTTTAATCAAAAATATATTTTGTTATTTTAGTTTGCTATTAAAGTTTCTAAAAAAAATACTTTATGAAAATTCTTTTTGCTATTAAAGTTTTGAACAAAAAATACTTGGCATGGTATCATCATTTCACCCACATAGCATGTGCTAAAAAGTTGAGAGGGTTACGGGAAAAACTGGATGCACTTCGTGTACAAACTGGACAATCTCTTTCGAAGTATCAGGGTTTCGGACGAAAACTCATGTGTTACGAAGGCATTTCATATTTTTTAAACTTATTTGAACTCCAGACTTTTTGTGCGTTCAATATGCACCATTCAAAGCCACATCATCAATTTTCAACCCTTTCTGACTTCATTTGCTATTTTTCATGCATTTACTGATTTTTTTGAGCTAAATGACCCTGAAATTGAAAAGCAGTACAAATGAACTCTGAAAAGGTTGAAAGTTGGCATGGTATCATCATTTCACCCACATAGCATGTGCTAAAAAGTTGAGAGGGTTACGGCAAAAACTGGATGCACTTCGTGTACAAAATGGACAATCTCTTTCGAAGTATCACGGTTTCGGACGAAAACTCATATGTTACAAAAGGCATTTCATTTCTTGACATGTAACTGCTGTGATATTCTAGATCAAAGTCATCATCAGAATAGTTGTGGAGAGAAAGTCTTCACTTTTTCTTCGCGTGTGTCCCTTGCTTATTGCGATGTAACCATGGATAATCTTCATCGTTTAACAAGGTACTTGGGCCAGCCTTCACTTTGAAGGGAGGAATTTCATGAAACTTTTCATAATCTTCAGACATGTCTGTCTTGCCCTCCACTCCCACGATGCCTCTTTTCCCTGAAAGAACTATGTGGCGCTTTGGCTCATCGTATGATGTATTCGCTTCCTTATCTTTTCTTTTTCTCGGTTTGGTAGACATGTCCTTCACATAGAAAACCTGCACCACATCATTGGCTAGGACGAATGGTTCGTCTGTGTACCCAAGATTGTTGAGATCCACTGTTGTCATTCCGTACTGCGGGTCTACCTGTACCCCGCCTCCTGACAGATTGACCCATTTGCACCGAAACAAAGGGACCTTAAAATCATGTCCATAGTCAAGTTCCATATGTCCACTATGTAACCATAATATGTGTCATTTCCCCTGTTGGTTGCTGCATCAAAGCGGACACCACTGTTTTGGTTGGTGCTCTTTTGATCTTGGGCGATCGTGTAAAATGTATTCCCATTTATCTCATACCCTTGGTAAGTCAATACAGTCGAAGATGGTCCCCTGGCCAACGAGTACAGCTCATCTCCAACAATGTTGTTACCCATGAGATGTGTTTGCAACCAACTGCCGAAAGTCCTGATGTGTTCACATGTAATCCAGTCGTCAGACTGCTCCGGGTGTTTGGAGCGCAGAAAATTCTTGTGTTCATTGACATACGGGGTCACCAAGGTAGAATTCTGTAGAACTGTGTAGTGTGCTTGAGCCCAAGAATGCCCGTCCCTACATATTATTGCATCCGCTCCTAGCGTGCCTTTTCCAGTCAGTCTCCCCTCATACCGCGATTGAGGGAGACCAATCGGCTTAAGGTCAGGAATAAAGTCAACACAAAACCCAATGACCTCCTCTGTTTGATGGCCCATGGAGATGCTTCCTTCTGGCCTAGCACGGTTACGAACATATTTCTTTAAGACTCCCATGAACCTCTCAAAGGGGAACATATTGTGTAGAAATACAGGACCCAGAATGGCAATCTCGTCGACTAGATGAACTAGGACGTGCGTCATGATATTGAAGGATGGTGGGAACACCAGCTCGAAACTGACAAGACATTGCACCAAATCATTCTTTAACCTTAGTAGGATATCTGGATCGATTACCTTCTGAGAGATTGCATTGAGGAATGCACATAGCTTCACAATGGCTAATCGAACGTTTTCCGGTAGAAGCCCCCTCAATGCAACCGGAAGCAGTTGCGTCATAATCACGTGGCAGTCATGAGACTTTAGGTTCTGGAACTTTTTCTCTGCCATATTTATTATTCCCTTTATATTCGACGAGAAGCCAGACGGGACCTTCATACTGAGCAGGCATTCAAAGAAGATTTCCTTCTCTTCTTTGGTAAGAGCGTAGCTGGCAGGACCTTCATACTGCTTTGGATGCATGCCGTCTTTTTCGTGCACACGTTGCTGGTCCTCCCGTGCCTCCGGTGTATCTTTTGTCATCCCATACACGCCCAAGAAGCCTAGCAGGTTCACGCAAAGATTCTTCGTCACGTGCATCACGTCGATTGCAGACCGGACCTCTAGGTCTTTCCAATAGGGTAGGTCCCAAAATATAGATTTCTTCTTCCACATGGGTGCGCGTCCCTCAGCGTCATTCGGAACATATTGTCCGCCAGGACCCTTTCCATAGATTACTTGTAAATCCTTGACCATATCAAGTATGGCATCACCAGTACGGAGGGCGGGCTTCTTTCGGTGATCTGCCTCACCTTTGAAATGCTTGCCTTTCTTTCTTAAGAGATGGTTGGTCGAAAGAAATCGACGATGTCCCAGGTACACATTCTTCCTGCATTTGTCCAAATATATACTTTCGGTATCATCTAAACAGTGCGTGCATGTGTGGTATCCCTTGTTTGTCTGTCCTGAAAGGTTACTAAGAGCAGGCCAATCATTGATGGTTACAAACAGCAACGCATGTAGGTCAAATTCCTCCTGTTTGTGCTCATCCCACACACGTACACCTTCTCCATTCCACAGCTATAAAAGTTCTTCAACTAATGGCCTTAGGTACACATCAATGTCGTTGCCGGGTTGCTTAGGGCCTTGGATGAGCACTGGCATCATAATGAACTTCCGCTTCATGCACAACCAAGGAGGAAGGTTATAGATACATAGAGTCACGGGCCAGGTGCTATGATTGCTGCTCTGCTCCCCAAAAGGATTAATGCCATCTGCACTTAAACCAAACCATACGTTCCTTGCGTCACCTGCAAAGTCCCCCCACCTTCTCTCGATTTTTCTCCACTGCGACCCGTCAGCGGGTGCTCTCAACTTCCCGTCTTTCTTACGGTCTTCTTTGTGCCATCGCTTCAACTTGGCATGCTCTTTGTTTCTGAACAGACGTTTTAGCCGTGGTATTATAGGAGCATACCACATCACCTTGGCAGGAACCCTCTTCCTGGGGCGCTCGCCCTCAACATCACCAGGGTCATCTCGTCTGATCTTATACCGCAATGCACCGCATACCGGGCATGCGTTCAAATCCTCGTACTCACCGCGGTAGAGGATGCAGTCATTAGGGCATGCATGTATCTTCTGCATCTCCAATCCTAGAGGGCATAGAACCTTCTTTGCTTCGTACGTACTGTCGGGCAATTCGTTATCCTTTGGAAGCTTCTTCTTCATTATTTTCAGTAGCTTCCCAAATCCGTTGTCAGATACACCATTGTCTGCCTTCCATTGCAGCAATTCCAGTGTGGTACCGAGCTTTGTGTTGTCATCTTCGCAATTTGGGTACAACCCTTTTTTGTGATCCTCTAACATGCGATCGAACTTCAACTTCTCCCTTTCACTTTGGCATTGTCTCTTTGCATCAACAATGACCCGGCGAAGATCATCATCGGGCACATCGTCTGGTTCCTCTTGATCTTCAGCTTCCCCCGTTGCAGTATCACCGTATTCAGGGGGATAGTTGTCATCATCCACTTCTTCTTCGTTGTCTTCCATCATAACCCCTCTTTCTCCGTGCTTGGTCCAAACATTATAGTGTGGCATGAAACCCTTCTCAAGTAGGTGGACGTGAAGTGTTTTCAAGTTAGAGTAATCCTTCGTATTCTCACAGACAAGGCATGGACAATACATAAAACCATTCTGCTTGTTTGCCTCAGCCACTTCGAGAAATTTATGCAGGCCCTCAAGATACTCGGAGGTGCGTCGGTCACCGTACATCCATTGCCGGTTCATCTGCGTGCATTATATAATTAAGTGTATCAAAAACCATTACAGAACATCATGAATAGAGAAGTGACTAAATTAATACAAGTTCATCATCACATTAAAACCAAATTACAGTAGTGATCAAATGTTATTACTGACAAAATAAATACATAAAGTTCATACATATATAGTTCTCATAGAACAACATATAGCTCTCTAGAGCATCTAATTAAAACATACATTGAAACTATGAAAAACAACAACAAATGCGATCATAATCGCAACTAAGGTAACAATTGATCCAACGGCATAATGATACCAAGCCTCATTATGAATGGCATATTTTCTAATCTTTCTAATCTTCAAGCGCAATGCGATCATAAAGATAATATACCACATCCGAATCATAGACAGGACGAGGGCCGACGGGGGCAGATACCAAAGTCATGGCACTATATAATAACAAACAATAATAAAAGTAAGAAAATTATACAAGTATCTATCTAAATCATACAAGTAAGAATTTTTTTCTTTTAAAAAGAAGATAAGAACAAGAGGCTCACCACGGTGGTGCCGGCGACGAGATCGGCGCGGGCGATCGACGGTGGTGAGGACGGGGACGGGGACGGCACCCTACACATGTGCAGACTCTAAGAAGTTAATTTCAGCTCAAATTGTGCATCTAAATCAAAAGAACTCCCACATACACTCCTCCACTAAAACCCACAAACCACTCTGCTTCTACAACATTTGAAATGAGCTAAACTAGCAGTGAGAGATGAAATGATGAAGTTGCTAACCTTTTAGAACACTTGTGTAGTTGGTGCACCGCCAAACCTAGACAAATCTTGGGAAAAATGGAGCTGGGAGGTCGAGCTTGGAGAGGAGAAAGCTTAAGTGTGACTCGGGCATTTCATCGAACACCTCATGTGCATAGGAGGTGAGAGCAGAGCAGCACACACCTCCCACACCGGACGGCCAAAAAACAGAGGAGTGAGCGGGCAGGGGAGAGCATATATATAGGCATCTCTTTAGTCCCGGTTCGTGGCTAGAACCGGGACTGAAGACTGACCTTTAGTCCCGGTTCCAGATACCAACCGGGACTAAAGGGGTTGCGCCAGGAGCGAGGCCCTTTAGTCCCGGTTGGTGGCTGGAACCGGGACTAAAGGTCCGAGCCGAACCGGGACTGGTGCCTGTCGAGGCCCGGCCGGCGTCCTGGCCGCTCGAACCGGGACTGATGCACGCATTAGTCCCGGTTCGTAACAGAACTGGGACTGTTGCTCTGATCTGGCCTGGACCAATGCCCTGTTTTGTAATAGTGTCTATTGAGCTGAAGTAGTGATGGAACTATACTCTTTTTAGGTTCTAAAGCCAAACCTTCTTACAGAGTTAGTCACACTTGTCACTTGTGTGAGCATAAGAAATCTTGATAGCATGTTGCTTCTGCTCAGTGTGCATGGTGCATAAATTTGATTGCCCGCTGCAAATGCTGCTTAGTGTGCTTCATTCTTGGTAGCTGCACATGCTATAAATTTGGAGCTTTTGTTACCGGTATTTGGAGTACTAGGACGCTAGGAGAGTTGCTAAGCTACTGTCATGTCATCATGGATAGGATAGTGAACTAATGTAACATATGTACGGTTGTGACCAGGATTTTACATATGTATAGTTCATCAGCCTTGAAAGAATAAGGATCTGAATGTTCAATCATGCATTAGTTGTATCTCCGTTGCCTCAAGTTTCAAGAATACCTTTTGTGGTTATGCAAGAGTAGATGTCACAAGGAATCATTCAGTCAGAGAAGTAAAATCCTGTTTCAATCAACGATGTCATGTCCTTGAGTAAATCTCATAGAGATGGGGTGCAGGTGGCGGACTGGGGACCTCTTGTGGCATCTAGAACACGCCACCCTCTTTTCGTACCTTGCAAACATTCCATCTGGCTCCTCTTATCATGCCTAATTACGGGTCCCAAATATTCAATCGACTCATCGTCAAAAAAGGGGCATCAAAAGAACCTTTCATACCGATTAAAAAACCTAATTTGTAGAGGTATAAGATTTTGAAACGAGGGCTGAGAGGTGGTGGCATGAGGGCTGAGAGATGGTGCCTAGAATAAAGGCATAGATGAAGAAGAGTTGGAAGAAAGGCATCACTTTGTTTTCTTGTAAAGAATAATTTCCTACGAGGAGCTAGGCAGAGTCAGTTTGTCACTATATGAATGGAAACACAACATGTAGTCATCTACTACACACATTTTCTGAACTAAAACAATCTTTTAATCACTATATATATATATTTTCCCGTGGCAACCAACAAGCTTCTCTCCACCCCGCGCAGGGTGGTAGAGCGCAAGGGCCAGGGTGGAGAGGGAGGGCGAGAGGGCAGTGGGAGATCGGGGCCTAGAAGAGGCGGAAGAGGGTTGGATAGAGGAGCACAAAGGGGGCCAGCGAAGGCCGGCACGGGAGGCCTATGAAGCGGCAGCCGGATGAAGACGTGCGGCTTGGAGAGAAGCTTGTGGGCGAAGCAGAGTCGTCTCACGTTCCACGCGCGACGTCCAAGAACATTCGTACCCAGGCAGCAGCGCATCGCAGAGCTCAACGTCACGCACCATAAAGTCTATGGTAGTTAGATTGAAGGTGGGGGGTCGTGCTGGGACCGGAGGGCACCTGCACTTCCGCGTTGACGACTTGGTGCACGTGGACATTGGCGGCAACTTCCACTCTACAGATCAGCGTGCGCACGTAGCGGCGGCCGTTTTCCTGCCTTAACGACATGGCATCCGTGCACAGGGGTGACTACCCCCCTTTCCCCAAACTCGATGGAAGGACGACGACGATGGCTTATTTTTGACATTCGCACATGGCGTGGTCCTTTCACTCGACCACTCGGAATGAGAGTACGTCGAATGGTGCTTCCCCTTGTGGCGTGGGACTCCTCCTTGGTGGTTTGTGGGCAAGTGGGTTGTGAAGGAGAGAGGGGGCCATGGCAAAGGTGAGGTGGGCGTCATCCGGTTTTAAAGGAGAGGGCTCCAGCGAGAAATGTCCCGCAACGGCAGGAAACCGACGGGAAAGGGAGGGTCTGACAGGAAAAGGGAAGGGTGGGTCATGAGGAGGAGTTTCTTGTTGGGCCCGCATGTTGCGCATGTTGGAGGTAACATGGCGAGCCCGGACAACCATATCCCCCCCACCATACACATATGGTCTGGATTTGGGGAGCCCAGACTGTCTAGACGGTTGAATTTTGGGGAGCCCATTGGGCGCCAGTTTGATGTCCGAATTCGCCCAGACGTATGAAGAAGAAATAAGCTTCGACCTTCGAGGCAACATTAATCATTTGTTTGATTTATTTATATGCATCATAAGCCTGTAGCAACGCACGGGCGTTCTACTAGTAGTTTTAAAACCAGACTGGGCCGCTGGTTGGACATAGAAAACAGAACCGATGAGCCTCCCGGTTTTGTAAGCTGCGTGGCCCATTCCTGCCACAGGACCAGGAAAAACCGGTCAAACCGTGGAAAACGAGTAGTTATTGTTCAAACCGGGAAACAAAACAAACGTCTGAAGCACATGTTGTGCATAAGAGCGATATTTTTCTTCTTATTAACTCATGCCTCCATGTTGTTGCTCATGTCTTGTGGGTTATTTTACATATCAAGGGGCAATCAAGGGTTACTCTTGTACTAAATCAATGACAATTAATATGGATCGGAGAAGTACTATCTTTTCAATGTGTTGGTTGTTTTCCTTGATAATTATCAGATCTAAGGTGTTCTTTTGGGTGTTTTCCTCGATGATAGGCAGGGCCCGCATGGGTAGAGTGAGCGTGTGGTGATGAGGCAACACTATTTGCTATGTGAACTATTTGAACGCTCCACAACACACGTGGGTGCCCTCGACCAAAGCCTAGCCGCCCTCGATCTCCCCCCTCCCCCCCCCCCCCCCCCCCCCCCCGCTGTCGCCTGAGACCATCGCCAGCAAATCCCGCGCAACCTCCAAGGACGAAGGCGGCTAGGCTCCCTCCTCGATCTACCTTGGTTGTTGGTGCGTCTCTTCCTGCCGAGCGACGTCATCGTGCTGTCCATTGGTTCTGGTGGCTGCATCTTGGTGGTTCTTTGGTGGTTGTGTCTTGGTGTCGCCATTTTCGTCGGCGCGCTGCTCCACCCTTCCTCTGGCCGGAGCACCGCCGGTATATCGCCTCATGGCAACCTGTGTTAGGTGCTCCACCCCCGTTTCCCACCTCTCTTGGTTGCCTCTCGCTTGATTTGGGTGCCCCTCATTGGATCTGACATATCCTATTGTGCAAGGATTACAAAAGAGAATGGTGGGATGGTTCTATTATCCCTTTGGGCAGCGGGAGTCATTGGAGCATACAATGGCAGATCCGACATCGGCACTGGATAATGGATCATCAGGCGGTAGCGGAACTTCGTCCACTCATTTCAGCCAGAGCTTATTGCGGATCACCTTGTTGGCTTTGCCGCTTGACCATCCGCTTGCTTGTACTACTATGTCTCTAGATGTGGGCTCACTTCGTCTTGCTTCTTTAATTCACCTTGGTTCCGAAAAGGGATAGATATGGAGGAAGTCAGTGCAAAGACATCTTTTCAAGTCAGGTATACTTATCTCTCTTCCTAGTCATTTCTCGACCAGATTCGGGCGCTTTGCCGCCGGATCTGGCGATTGCATATGACGTCGTCTTGATTGGTGGCTGGAGTTGGTCGTTAAGGTCTGCTTGGACATGCGGAGTGCTCCATCTATCCTTGAAATTTGTCTTCTACTCGTTTATTTTGGTCGTGATCCGGTGCACTCTAGTCATCGGGCTGATATGGTTGTGGCGCCACAACATTTGGAGCTTTCATCCCCCGCCGACGCTCCTCTGGTCGATGGGTAGTTTGATCTTGGTCATTTGGTGGTTTGTTGCTTGCTTGTTGTGGTCGTTTGGTGCTTCATCGCCTAGTTGTGCGCTCGGATGTTGCTCGGGATTCATCTTCGACATCCTGGTTGTGGTTGGCTTCATCGTGTGTGCTCACGGGCGCCTTTTTGCTTCCCTTGGTTTGGGTCGATCCACCCACATGGCCTCTCTTCTATGGCTCGGGTGGAGGCATGCCCGGTGACGTTGGGCAGGTGGCCTCGTCACTTGGTGATGATCTTCATGTACTAGTGCATGACGGTTGGCTCAAGGCTCGTGGCGGATCCGTCGTTGTGATCTTTGTGCTACAATCGTTGTTATCATCATGGTAGTTGAATTTGGGTTGTGTTGTCTGTGGCTGTGTTACAAATTTTGCAGTTGATAGTTCTCGCCTTCATGCTTTCTGTTATATCATTTGCTCTAGTCTAGGTTTGGTTTGGTCATCATTCTATCGAGTTGTGCCTCCATGACGTTGTATGTCAGGCCTGAGTTGTATGGGCCACGCCTACTTTGGCATTGTATCAACTTTCTTTCTTAATGAATATATATGCAACCCTCTTACATGGTTCACAAAATAAAATAAAATGCGGAGCTCTACGGTGAACCAGTGATCATATAATCACCGTGAGTCGTATTTAGTAACCGTAACTAGTGTATTCCAAAATACCTGAACCAAAAGTGTGTTTTTGCGACAATTACAGTGACTAACTATCTCTGTGTGAATCCCGGGTCTCTATTGCTTCTGTCTTGCTCCCGGGTTCTCCTTCCCTCTCCGATCATATCTCTCTCTAGCCGATTCACCGCAAGGTCGTGACAGGCCCCAATGTTCACAAGATTGGGATCTTTCCTCTAGCCCAAGAAAAGACCCTAGGCGATCAAGCTTCCTTCTTCTCCCGTCGACGCAGCCATCGGTCCTCCCTGTGTCCGATGGCCTTTGGGACGTGGAGTGTGGAGGACCTCGGTCTCCCGCCGGCGAGAGGAACCCCGCTCTCGTTCTTCTTAGGTTTTAACGCTTTGATTGGAGTTGTGTGGCGGCGGCGATGTCTCTTAGTAGGAATAATGTCTTCCACGCTCGATCCCCACCCTGATGGTGTGTCTAGCATCGTCGGAGGGCGTGTGGAGGTGTGTCTCCACTGGATCTCGTGGGATTCGGTTGGTGCTGGTCTTAGGTGGATCTGTTTGGATCCAATCTTCGCTCGTCTTCGTTTGGATGTTTAATCCTTCCGACCTACTACTTTCTTCACCGGGATGCTCTGGTGCGCTGGTTCTATGGAGTCTTAACACGAAGACTTATCAACTGTTTACTACATCAAGGTTTGTCTGGCTCCCATGTGGGAGGGGCGACGACGGTGGCGCCCCTTCGGCTCGCTCCAGTATTTGTATTCGTCGCTAGGTGGTTTACGGACCTGGTTGTAATTTTTTATTACCTTTGATGTTCTCTGTAATACCATGATTGATTATGAATATATCAGAATTTTCCCCCGCAGAAAAAAAGTCCTGAATGTTGACGTTCAATTCGTTGTGCCATTTAATCTTTCTAATTGGCTAGTTCTCGAAATAGACTTTCGCCCCGCTTTATAAATAAAGTAACCATCCATACAACCAACATCGAAACTCCAAAGCAGAGACGACGGCTGGGGCAACAACACAATCACGCCCAAAGAACATAAGAGAAATAAGAAAAACAGCCACCTAGTGGATGCCGATATGCGGCCCTACGAAGACGATAACCAACGCGCGGTAGGCAGAAGTGCATTCAGCATGAGCCCAAGCTGATCGCGGTCGCGCTGCCTAGCGAGCGGGTACCAGTGCTGCAGAAAAGCAAGGAATTTGAAGGAGTCAGACGCCTGCCGCAAAAAGACCCGCTCAATCACCATTTTATTACGTGTCGTCCATAAAGTCCACGACATCGCGCAAAGATTAGTCAGAATAAACGGCGATGTCGCCCGGGCTGGGTAGCTCTGGTCTGAAGGAACTCCGCAAAGTCCAGGGCCTCCCAATCGGGCCCCAGAGGCTCGCGGACGAAAGTTCAGGAACTCCGCAAATTGGCTAGTTCATCCAGCTCCCGCCCGCAAAAAAAAATAAAAATTTCATTGAGCTCCATCTTAATTTTTTTTTACCGATTTCGCAAAAAAATCATAATTATTTACTAGTGAAGAAAGAACTTATGCATTACAATCTGCCTAGGCCAGCGAAGAAAAGTCTGGAGCGTAAAAAATGCTGGAAGCTGCGTTCAACTTTCCAGGAAGAATGCATTTATATGTGAAAAAGAGGCCAATCAGTCTTCCTCCGTTGGAGGATTTGGAGACTAGCTAGTCTCTAGGTATCTCGATGAAATCTGTAAAGCCATACCAAAAAGCCCAGAACATCCCCGGAAAACCCGATGGAAAATGGATGGAAAAGAAACAGAAATTCCCCATCGTACGCAACACCGTCTAGTCTTCTCCTCCCGTCCCCACGCGGTTCTATTTAATCTCTCCGAATGATCTTTTATTTACGGTTTAGCAGACGGAGAAGCATCGCGGGAGCTTCCGCGTCCGATCCCCGCGCGCGCGGGGTCGGCGCAGCGTCTCCATCGTTCACACAAGATGACTTCTTCTCCCTATGGCGGTTTTTGCTTTCTCTATATATCATGCCTCCCGCCATCTTCTCTTCTCCGTGTTCGCGCGCTGCAAACACTAGCATCTCCCTCGTCCTGTCAGCTGCCACCATTGTTGCTTGTTCCGGGAGGGATGGACGGATGGTCATCGTCTTCTGCAGGTGGCACCTTTTGCGAGTTCTGCATTTCGTGCTCATGATGATCTCTGTATTTTCTCGACGCAGGAGCAATGGGGTTAGTTAGTTACGAGCTACGACGGATGAAGACGACCTGGTCAGCCAGCCAAATGGCAGTGTGTCTTCCCCGGCGGGTCGTTAATCGGAGACATTGTGTATATACAGGACTGATCTGATCAAAACAAGTTGGGTACTCATTTCTCTCCAAGCAAATGGGGTTCTATCTGTGTTGCAACAAGTTGTCAGTTTTTTGTTTTGTTGTTCTTCAGGGAACTACATGTTCCCAGTTAAGCAAGAGAATTACTTGAATTACCTTTTTCACAGAGGGCAAGGAATGCTGACTTGACCAAAATATCAGAAAACAGAACGAGCTGACACCCACTTATACCCTTTTAACAGAACGGAATGGGAAAAGAGGTAGTACTAATGGCAAAGCGATGAGAGTTGGATATAGTTCCCAAGAAAGAAGTTATGATAAGCGGATTAGGGACGGCTGGGATGTTAATTGGTGTTTTTTTGATAAAGTATGGATTTTATTGATTTAAAATGAAGTATCAAGGGATACAAACACAATAAACACACTTCCGGCCTCTGCATAGTTAGCGCACACACAGAAAACACGCTGACAAATAGCAAAGTTTTCAACAAGGTAATGATGCAAAAAACATCGCCATTGCCAGGTATAACCAGCTCAGGTCAGACCTAGACTTTCACCCCGAAGCTCGAGACTAGGTGAGTAGCACCACCATCAAGGTCACTCAAGTGTTGTCACTACCACTATTTCGCGATCCCAACAGCTACATGCGATGTGCGCCCGCCGCCGCTACACAACCTATCCTATGCATTAAGCCGTCGTCCATAGATTGCATCTCACCCTCGAAGCCAGCCACCGGATCTGGAGAAAGAAACCGTCACAAGGACCTTTTGATGCCCCCCACGATCTGTAGCGAGGCCACCGCCGCCGGTCGGAGTGGTCACCACAAGGACTAACACCGACGGTGGAGCACACCACCGCCGACTGCCACCTCACCGAAGAGAGCCATGCCTAGGCCCGTCGGCCCAAGAACCAACATGATCGGATGTTAATTGGTGTATATGAACATAATTCTCGAAATAGGCTTTCGCTCCGCTTTATATGTAAAGCAACATACCAGAGTACACGGACGAACGATACAATATGATGAGAAGACACTCTTACAAAGCAGACCAAAAGATACAACAAAATTCCTAGAATAAGCCTAATACCTCACCGAGGTCCGGCCGACGATGCCTGAACTCCACGACAACGCCTCCAAGAGGGTAACGGAGCAAAGCGTCGCCGTTGCGGAGTCCGAGCAAGCAGACAGAGGTATTCACCCGGAGCAGTGGCACAGAGACAGAGACAAGACCCACGATGACGTCTTCAGGAAGCAAGCGACAGCCACGGGCGGAGAAGCTTTCGCTCGGACAATCGCCTACACCATCAGGAGGAGCCCCGATTACCACCACAATGAGGATCAGCCAATCTATACAAGATCTGGGCACTGCCAGAGAAGATCAAAGCCTCCCGCCACTACACCCCTTGCTGCCCACACGACCAAGAGGTGGAGCTACCACCGCCTTCACAGAGCCTGCCGGATGGCCAACCGTGGAGCCCGCCTTTTGGGACCTCCCTTCCAACATTCATGCCCCTAGACACCTCCAACCATTCATGTCACGACAACCCAACCAAACACGGTAGGAAGAGTGAAAGGCACCTCCTTTCACTCCTAGCCTGGCATCAGACATCGGGTCTAGGTCGGCGCCTCCACGGTAAGAAGCACTCACACCTGCGTCCACAGTCGGTCCCAGTGGACCGGGGGATACAACCAAGTGACCACTGACATCTGCCTCCGAGCACGCTCGAACGCCATGCTCTCAGGATGACGATGAAGATTTCCTTGAACGGGAGGACTTGAGTACAAGTTTGTTTTATCGTTTGAGCTCGCTGATTTGGACGAGTGTTTCCTTGTGCAATGATTTTGTTCGTTTTGTCAAGGTTAAAAGGAGGTTGTCCAGGAACTCGATGTCAACCATTGACAACTTCTTCTCACAAATTAAAAGTGACGAGTAGTTGTGAGAAACAAGTGTCATTGACTCATTGTCATCCGTTAAATCAGAAAGCATTGGCGCCAAAGGAGCCAGAAAAAGCATTCGAACTTGTTTTTTTTTTGTGGGTATAAATTTCGTCGAACTTTTTTTTTGTTTTTGAGAAATATAAATTTCGTCGAACTAGTGCAGGGGTGATCAGCAGCCGGCCGTGGCGCAAACACGAGGCCTGCGGGCCACCACCACCCCACCCCGGCCCGAGCCTGAGCCCAAGACCGTCGCGCGGCACGCGCAACGGTCTTGCCCCGCCCGTGTCCGTGTGTGCGTGCGGGAAGGGGACGAAGCTTCTCCACCTTGGCTTGGCTTGGCCTCCTCCCTCCACTCTCCTACGTATTTTTAAGCACAGCAGACAAGACAAGCGGCAAGCTCCAACCTCCAAGCTCGCCCCCCCACACCACAATCCCCATCACCGCATCACCATTCCCCATCCGCCCCGCCCCGGCCGCCGCCTCTCTCTCCCACGCCGGGCTCCACCCAACCGACCCCGCCCGAAGCGCGTGATGGCGGCGCACGAGCAGCCGCTCGGTGCCGGCGCGCCGGAGCAGGAGGCGGCGTGTTCCCTGAGGAAGCGGCCGCTCGGCGCCGTCGCGCCGGAGCAGGAGTCGGCGTGGTCCCCGAGGAAGCGGCTGCGGCGGGCGGGGCTCCTCGTGATGTGGCTGTGAGTACCGCACCCCCACCTAGCCGTTGGTCTCCTCTGACCTCTTGTACCGCTCCCTCGGTCATCCGATTGCTTCCACGATTTGAACTCACCGCTCGCGTTTGCTTCGTGCGGATCTGCGGTCCGGCCGCCGCAGGGAGATGGGCAAGGCGAGAGTGGTCACCGTCGGGCAGATGGCGCAGATGCTTCGCCAGGCGCAACTCGATGTGGCAAATTCGGTCATGGAGAGGCTCCCCAACATACTCGAGAGAGTTTTGGGGGAGCATTTTGGCGCTTTTAAAAGGTACTGTACGTACACATGTTTTTCTCAAGCACACGTATCCATGTGTCACTGTCGAGACGTTCTACTTAGAATCTACAACTTTCCCTCCTAGGAATTACTGTAGTTACAAACCACTAAGGAAATGCACATTTCAGGAAAGTGACGATTCAAGTGTGCCGACTTGCTTCAGGGAACTGCCAGTTTTTATCCTCTGAAAAACACACGGCTATTTTTTTTTCCTTTTTCTTTTTCTTTTTAGGAAAGGCCACAGCCAATATATCTACTTAAGAGAGTAGATAACAGTAGGAATCACACTACATTCAGATTGGAGAATAGATCTAAGTTGTACGGGGACATCAGCAATCAACACATGGTTACCATGGATTCTGGCATGTGCCGCAAGCTCATGGGCCAACTTGTTTCTTTCCCTTTTAATAGCCCTGATCAAAACAGATCGGAAGTTCCTCATCAGACCTCTAGCATCAGCAATGATAGGAAAAAGAGTGGACTGGTTCTGCACTTCAGGATCTAGCAGCGTCGCTACTGAAGCACAATCAGTCTCAATGCATAAGGGGCCATTAAGGCCAACTAGCACTGCCAGTGCCTCAGCTTCCTCCGGTCCCTGACATCTTGGCAGGCGTCGACAAACAGACATCGCCGCACGACAACTGTGGTCTCTTAGAATCACGCCTACACTGGCTTCGTCAGATTCCAGGTTAAACCACGCGTCTGTGTTCATTTTCCAAACCCCAGGCCTCCAGGCTCCAGCGATATACATCAGATAAATCAATTGTATGAGTAGTCTGTCCCCCCAGTTTGTCCTCGCTTTGATCAGAATGCAGAACTTCAGCCTCTGTAAGTATGTATGTCTAGCGCATGGTTCCAGTGCAGGTTCTTCTACAGTCACCTCACTCCTGATTGACATACAATTCCTGAACTCCTCCTCGTACCGCATCAGAAACCGCACAGAATGGCCTATCATTTCTTTCCCCTCGCTACGCACACAATTTTCTCTCAAGTGCCAGCATCGCCATAACAAGAGCAGCATTTTTGCATGAACATCTGTAATACATGGGTCAAGTAGGGTCTGCAACCAGTTCTTTCCGGTATTCCGAAACTTTTTTCCTTTCATAAGAATGCTATCAGCAGCGCACGGGCTCATATCGAACGGGAAACTTGACAATCATACTACTTTAAGTTCAGATAATCAATTTATATTCATGGAGTACGGATAAACCATTTGTTCTTCTTTCAGTAACCATAACTGCATAATATATAGAGAAGCAGCCCTACGAGTTTATGTGTTGAGTATTCAACTTTTGTGGATGTCATGGATAATGCTTACTTTGTTTAATTAATTAATTTATCTCTTGTTGTGTTGTATCCAACAGTTCTTTTATGGGATGCATAGAAGATAAGGTTCAATCCATTGTGCAGACAAAGGTTAGTATCCATGAAACATGTTTTGTATTTCTTTTGTTCTGCACCTGTACTCTATCCTAACTCATTTTTGTTATATCATGAAATAGATGAAGGAACAGCAAGCTGCTTCGCTTCCTAGTCGAGTTTCTGAGCCTCCTAGGTATCTGACGTTATAATTTTCTCCTATATCCTCCTACAGTTGTCAACACTAGTTTTGCATTAAAAGTTTAGCACTGGACATGCATAGTTCCTCTGTAAAATATATACTCTCGACAAGTTTTCTTTTTATTCATGCTATGATACTAAAAACCTGCCAAACCAACTATTTGTTTTCTACATAATCCAGGAAGTTTCCTTTTGTTGTTGTCTCACTCTCAGTTTATTTAAAAATTTAGGCAGATATCAGAGGATTTTCCTGAAACTGGAGGCATCACTAGAGTCAAGCTGTGCTTTGTCAATGTTGACAGACCAGAAGATCCACTTTTCACTGGTTGCCCAGTAAAATGGCAGAATGGAGAAAACCCTAAGGTTGTGATATTTGAAAATAATGCGCAAATCACGCAGGGCGACCTTTCTAAGTTGCAAATTGAGATTTTAGCAGTCTATGCTGATTTCTTTACTGATCAAGGACGAGAGGGCTTCACCAAAGAAGAATTCAGCAAACAGATATGTATGTGTAACGGGAAAGAGTCAGTCTTGAAAACTGTTAATCTAAGAAATGGCGAGGCATGTATTGGTTCCTTCTTCTTTACAGAGAGTTCCTACAGGAAAAATTTAAGATTGGCAGCAAGAGTGAAAAGACAGGATCTTACTATCAGAGTTCAAGAAGCAATCACAGATCCTTTTGTTGTCAAAGTCCAGCGAAGTAAACGTGAGTATATTCAGTTATCCATTCTGAACATCAAACCTTTTTAACATTGGAAATTTTAATATACTGTAATTTGCTCATTCAGTGAGACATTTATTGTTTGCCATAATCAGCTAAAGAACATGCTTCTCCTTTAACTTTAAGTGTCTGCCAAGCTGATTAAGCAAACAAAAGCATATATTATATCTGTCGTTAACTTTTATGGCCTTATACATGCTGTGACATTATTTATCTGAAAATTTGAAGTCTTGGCACTAAATATTCTGCTTTTACAAGGGAATGGCTAGTTCTGACACAAAACTGTATGAAGTACTGTGACTTGGATTTGGGATTGCACTTTTCTTTGCTCAATACATATTCTATTTTTTGTGGTTCGTTTCCTGCCTAATGCAGAAAGAATGGGCACTGTAATGTTGTATATTAGGTCTTAGATTAATAATATGCACGGTAATTGGTAAATAAATTTGTAGTTTACCAATATAAATTAATCCGTTGCTCAATACCATTATCATCAGATTGAAGGGTAGTCCAAATGAACCAATTCCATATTGGCAATCTTGTCTTAACACACCCAACATTTGTCTACTTTCAGAAAATGGAAAGAGTTATCCTCCATCTAAAGAAGAAGCGGTACATTGTTTGGAGAGAATTTCTGCAAAGGGAAAGCATTGCAAGTACCTAGCTAGTAAAAATATTACTACGGTGAAGCACTTGATGCGTCATTATCACATAGATAAATCTGGCCTCCAAAAGGTAAATATACAGTTATAAACTTGTAATGATGTTTCTACACTCTTCAGCGTTTCAAATTACCTGCAATAGATATTTGTTAATCATTTTCATGAATCAGAAATAAAATATGCAGCATCTCCTAGGATTAATTTTTACTACCTGTAATGATATATCATGTGCACTATGCATGGCATCTGGTAGCATTTCATTAATTTCTAAGAAAACTCTTGATTTCTGGCAATAGCTTATTGACATGAAGAATGAGGATTGGAGTACCTTGATTAAACATGCCACCAAGTGTAATCCTGGGGTTGAGATCTATTCTTATAGAGTTGCAGAGGAAAATACTGAACTTTTATTCAATGATTTCTATGATCTTGTTGGTATGATGATTGATGGATTCTATGTTCTTGTCAATGACCTTGATCAGTTTCAGCAGGTATACTTTTAACACTGTTCCATTTCCATCGCAATTTGGCTGTTGACATTCACTAAAATAATATTGTGCTGGCAATTATCTTGGAAATGTTGTCACGGTTACAAGGCATATAGAAAGATTTAGGTTTCAACATTTGGCTGCTTCCTAATATCATAGTGAATAGCTATTTGCTAGCCTAACTCTGGCATTGCTGAACCAAAACAGGGCAAAATGATGTTATTGTACATATATAGTTAGGACCAATGCATGCCTTCAAAAGAAATTCTTATGTCGAGCCTATATTTGTACTGCATAGTTTATTTTACCTATAAGCATATGCACTCGTGATAAAAAATGTGTAGTTTTTCAATTAATATTACTCCGTATCTAGACAAATCTAAGACAAGTAATATGGATCGGAGGGAGTACTTTTGGTTTCCAATATCTAGAAACATAGAAGAGGAAATATATATAGAGAAGTTTGATTGTCACCTTCCGGTGTTTCTGTGCCCGCAGTGTAAACCCATTCAAACACAGTGGATTCAACAAAGGGAGGATCTAATCACCACCCTACAACCCTAGTGCACCAGAGAAAATATAAACATTTTATAGCACCAATAGATTGCCTTCCTACTCAAATATTCCTTTTCGATGAATTAGAAGATTTCATAAAGGTCTGAGCATTAGATGGTTTGCTGTATAGAAAATTATAAGCAAGCATGTGCTTGTACATTGTGACGGCGATGACATAAATGAAACATTCTTGTACAGCTTAAAGCGAACAACTGGAAAATGTCCGCGTACAAGAAATTTGAGGAGCGGGAGAACTCAGGGGGTCTTACTCCTGATTATTTGATGTGCAATGGCCTCCCTGTCCGTGCAGCGCCTCTGAACAATGATGCAGGTCCTTCTGTACAAGCTAGAACGACGTGTCAATATCCTAACGACATGGCTGCACGACGTGGTGAATTTTAATATTTTGTTCCATTGATGATCTTGGTTGCGCTACATGTTTCTCTAAATTCAACTTATTGCAGAATTTGGTTATCGATGTCCATTGAATGGGTTCTCACGGGCGGCAGTCCTGTCAAACAATAACGCTGGTCCTTCAGACCTAGAAACACTGCCGTTTTCGCAGCCCTATGAACAGACTGTGCATCAAGGTCAACATTAAACACCTGCATAATTTTGTATCACACATCTTCGATACTGTAATTGTTTCTTCATCGCAAGAATATTATTATTATTATTGCTTCTGATAGTTTTGGGGATCAACTTGCTGTAGGACTTGGTCAGCATGATCCTTCTATGCCACAGAATGGAACCCCTGACTATCCACCCCAGGGAAATGTCTTAAATGATCAGGGATCATTTTCAGCACAGCCAACTATTCCGTCCCACATTCTTGTACCAGTAAGTAAAGTTACCTATGGCACAATCAACAATTCCATCTCACAACTTTTCATTTACAACCTGAAATATTTCCTGGATGGTAGGCTCCAGAGGATGACTCGGTCACAGGTGCAAGTCTAACTGGCCAAGAGAATGGATACTTGCGCTTCTCGACAAGTGATGCTCCGGTTACTTCTTATTCTATAGCAGGTGTGCTTGCTACACCCTGTTTTTTCTAAGTTATATGCAGTGTTCTAGATCATCAATAGTGAACTCACTTCTCCGTTATGCATTGTTGCCTGCTGAAGATGTTGCTGGGACTTCCTTAGATGGAGTTAGTCTGGAAACCTCTTCACTTAACCATGTTCCGGTTGACATGTCCAGTGGGCCTCCTTCAGATGAAGTATGTGTTATTTTGAATAAGCTGGATATGTCATGTGAATTACTCTTTAGAACATAACAAATATCTTTGTACAGGCTGAAGTATATCAGTATATAGCAGTCATATGGTTTTGTTCTTGCAGTTTGACGATTGGCTGCTGGATAAACTGCTTGCTGTAGAAGAATATGAGGCAAACCAGGGCATCGCACCAACTAACAATGGTATGCAATTTTCAATACCCAGGCACCACACCACGGTCCTAAAAAAGCACTCTCTAAGCCGATAACTTATGCAATTTCAATACCTATGATAGCCATAGTGATAAACTTCTGTTGATATAAGCTCAGCTGTAAAATCACGAAGCATGTGTTACTATGTTCCAAACATCCTTTATAGTCAGAACTATTCCCATTCCATACGAAGATGATAGCAAATTGGTGTTCACATCATAATAACTAGAGCGTGTATGCTTGACCAATGACTACCAAACTGTCGAAATCCAGACAGCTTAAAAAGTTAAAATTGGGCCTGAATTTAAGATCTTCCTTTCGTTCCATGTCTTGATGGTGTGTTCCTTTTATTTCAGGAGAACTGCCGAATTCCAACATCCAATCTCATGGTTTTGAACATTATGGTGGCAACCGGTGATTAAGCTTGAAACCATTGCAACATGCTTTCCTCTACCAAACTAAACATGATGATGGTGGCAACCGGTGATTAAAGTATTCAGTGTAACCAAATATTTAGTTGTACACATCAATAGTGTTGGTAGCATTATTCCTCAGGAAAAAAAGTGTTGTTGGTAGTAACAGACCATTTTCATATTGTTCAGTATATGCTGAACATTTGGCTTGTATTGAATAACGAGGAGCAAACATTCGTATCGGACATCGTGTAATCCTGTTAATCCATCTTTTTCTAAGTTGAGTTTTTCCTATTTATGTTGACACATTTTTACTTTGAATAATCTGTGCATCATGAAACCGTTCTCAACAATTTCTTAAATATGAGAGAGCTTCCATTTCTCCACAATCCTATCTGCTCCTACACCAAGCCCGTGCAGGCTAACAACACAAGCCTGGCTGCCCACCATAACGGTGTGAAATGCGGCCATCGGCCTGTGTCCTTGTCCGGTTATCTTCGGCTTTTGTGCACCTTTGGAAGCATAGGAACGGTGTAGTCTTTCATGGGTTGCCTCCCGTCATTCTCTTTCGCTTGGAAAGCTTTGCTGGGGTGCTGCCACCTTTGGTCGGGTGCGACTGCGGCCTGAACACCACCGCCAGGGCTATATCCCACCCGTACCGAGAGAACTATCCGTCTCGCCTCTACCGAGATGCTAATGGGGTGGCTCAATACTGTAGCTCCCAAGCGATTTTGAGAATCTTCTATGGACCGGTCCGGTCCGGTTTTAGAAGTTTTGGTGCAGTTTTTTTCTCTGTGTGTTTTTCTCATTGATTTTTATTTTTCCTTTTTACAATACATGTTGTACATTTTTTGTATATACATGGAACATTTTTTATACACGTTGAAAACATTTTTCAAATACAGATGAACATCCATGACAAAAAAACATTATCAAATTTTTTTAAATGCATGTTTTGAACATTTTTTCGAATACATGTAAAACATTTTTCAAATACACATTGAAACTTTTATTGAGTGGTAGGCGACATTTTTCTAAATCATGATTTTTTTTGTTGTTGTAAATTTATGTTTAAATTTCGGTTTTCAAGACTAGGTTGAAGCTATGTTGAAATTAGGTTGAACTTATGTTTAAATTTATGTAAATTTTGATTAAAGCTATGTTGAAACTACGTTGAATTTATGCAAATTTATTTTTACTTCGTTAAATATAAGGCCTCCTTTGGTTTGTTGGAATTTTGTAGGAATCTCATAGGATAGGATTTGTATAGAAAAAATTCCTTTAGAGCCCTTCGGTCTGTAGTAATAGAATCCTATTTCTATGGAGGAATTCTTCCTATCCTTCACATTTTATAGAAAAATAAACATTTGCTTTAAAATAAAAAAAAGCATTAGCCTATGTGAACCAAAGGACATCTTCTTTTTTATTTTTATTCATAGAATTTCAGATACATGTCACCTCATTTTCTATGACTTTTCTGTTCATGTGATTTTTCAACCCCAGGAAGAGGGCGAAGGGATCGCTTCACCGAATACTCCAAGATTTTTGGTGGATCGGTTAGAGTGGTGTCCGGTGGGTCTCTCTTCACAAGCCCCCCTTCCCCCCGACCCCGCGTTGACCATTCTAAAAGAAATCCCTTCGTGGATGTGACACTCGGCGGCCACGGTCCAGGGCGCGGCGCCGCCACTCTCTCCCACCGGCAGCAGGCCTCGACGCTTCCTGGACTCCAATCCCCAGTCGAGCTCCCCCCCCACCGGCGAAAGAGAGATTTCCACTGCCGTCGGATAGCAGCATTCTTCCCGCCCCAGGCCCTACTCAGGTTGGTGCTTTCCCCATTGCTCCCCTTCGGTTCCGTCGGATGATTTTGTGGGGAGTCCATGCGTCTTTGACATCCACCACCGCTCTGTGTTACTGTTGGGTCTACAGTTGATGCCATTTTCCTCAATGCGTGCATTTTTTTTAACAATAATAATGTGTGCATTATCATGTACAGTAGATCCTTGCTGTATAAGCTGAGAAAAAAAAAATAAGTTCATCCGACTGTCCCTCTTTATATTGTATTATGGATCTTATTCGTGCAAGTTCGATTCATCTTTCTTTCTTTGTGTGTAAATGGCTCGATTCACCTATTGCTAGAGGTCAGTAAGGAGAAGATGAGTTACACTGCTCATGAGCATGTAATGCCAGTTTATTCGAGCTGTAAAATATAAATACTACATGACATCTCTTTCCTTGTGGAACAGCATGGACGATGCAAGTTCGGAGCAAACGGTTGTGCCGCTCGATTTGTTACGAGAAATTACAGATGGTTTCTCCGAGGAGCGGAAGATTGGTAGTGGTTCACATGGAAAGGTTTATTTGGTAAGATTATTTGTGTACATGGCTTCCTCACATCAACGATATCACACAATAGTACAACTGTCCAGGTGTATGCTGATTTTTGTCAATGTGTAAGATCTGCGGTCCCGTCTTTAGTAGGTGTAGCGTGAGTGTATATGTGTGCATGTGTCTACAAGTTGCATATCCGATTTACATACGACCTTTAGCCGGTTTCACTACCACCGTAATAATGATCAACAAAGTCTGCATCAGGTTCAGTTGAGCATAAGGAGTTTTGCCGCCTAACTGGCGAAATCATAACTAGGAGTCCAGGCTTCCAGCTGCGTGAGGAGCCCGGCCCAGAAACACTGCAAAGTAGTGGCAACCACAAAGACTTCACAAACATCTTTTTACGGCAGCATATAGGGCTGCAAAGATATATCCTCATGGTCACTTATGAACCTAGTTCCTTTAGAAGGATTTTCGCTCTGTTTGTATCCTTCATTTCCAATATGAGCAGCCCCCAGTAACATTGGACCCTGGGAGTAAACTTGTCAACCACCAGCCCCGCCAGCATGACATCGTAGTGCTTCTGCAGACGAGCAGCTCCTGCACACAGAAGAAAGCTATATTTCTTTCTCTACTGATATTGTTAACAACTAACTCACATACTCTCATGTAGCAGCAAATGATTTGTGTCCCACATTTGAGCATAGCATTTTCTTCTTTACTGCATGAAAAGAAAATTAAACCATGTGAACTGTTGGCAGGGAGTGCATCGGGATGGGCAAAAGATTGCTGTGAAGTTGATCTATGATATGCCAGGAGTTGATGATAAGCAATTTCAGAATGAGTTTAAAAATCTTGCAAGGCTCCGGCACCAAAATATTGTGCGGTTAGTTGGCTATTGCCACGATATCCAGCAAGTACAAGTAAAGCACGAAGGAAAATTGGTTCTTGCTGAAAAGACACATAGGGCGCTCTGCTTGGAGTATATGTCTAATGGAAGCCTTGAAAATTATCTTTCTGGTAATGAGGATGTTCTCCTTGTTTTAGTTATTTTGGACCATAGCATGTTAAGGTATCATTCTTAATTACATCTCGAGAGTTCTCCTTATTTGGTGCTGCAGATGAATGTGATAAATATGATTGGTGCACAGGCTATGGAATAATTAAGGGGATTTGCCAGGGTTTGAAATATCTCCACAATGAATTAAAGCCACCTATTTATCATTTGGATTTAAAGCCAGCCAACGTATTGCTGGATGAGAACATGGTTCCCAGAATTGCAGATTTTGGGATATCAAGGCTCTTTGGAGATGAACGAACGCGAGCTACAAAAAGTTCTTTAGGAACAATGTAAGCATTCTTTGTTTGAACTAAAATTTGAGAAGGTAACTGTATTTTGGTCCTTTTGGATAGATGTATAGTAACAGTAGCACTTATATAAGATGTGTGGTGCAGTGGGTACTTACCGCCGGAATACATACGCAACAACTTAATCTCAAGTAAGTTTGACATATTCAGCCTGGGTGTTGTAATCATACAGATAATGGCAGGACGGTCGGGCTACGTCAACATCGCTGACATGTCTTCTCAGGAATTCGCAAATCTTGTAAGAGAACGTATTGTCTTTATCAAGATCATGTGCATGTAATAATGCTTAGTTATTCTAATATCTTACCATTTTTTGTGCTCTAAATCGGTAGGTGCAGGAAAAGTGGGCGAATAGGCTACATGAAACATCTGATCTTACGAAGGCATTTTCTGAACAAGTAAAGATATGCATTGAAATAGCTTTAAGCTGTGTGCAGGAGGATCGACACAAAGGCCCGCTATACAGGATATTGTCGATAGACTGAATGAGACAGAAACTGAGTGTAGTTTAGGCAATACAACTCAACGTGGAAACATATATAGTCCCTATCATCAACAAGCAACTCTGTCGAGGAACGACTCTTCCTCATCTTACAATATGGTATGATAACAGGGTCCTGTAATTAGCTTGTTTAACCCTGTAGCTTTATGTATGATTGTTTCGTACAGGAGGCAGAGAAAATATAAACATTTCTTTTAGCATCAATACATTGCCATCCTACTCAAATATTCCTTTTCAATGATTTAGAATGTTTCATAAGGTCTGAGCATTAGATGCTTTGCTGTATACAAAATTCTAAGCAAGCATGTGATTGTACATTGTGACGGCGATGACATAAAGGAAACATTCTGTTACAGCTTAAAGTGAACAACCGGAAAATGTCTTCGTATAAGAAATTTGGCAAGCGGAAGAACCCTGGGAGTCTTACCCCGGATTATTTCATGAACAATGGCCATCCTGCCCGTGAGGTGTCTCTGAACAATGACGCAGGTCCTTCCATACAAGCTAGAACGACATGGCAATACCATAATGACATGACTGCACAACATGGTGAATTTTAATATTATGTTCCATCACTGGTCTTGGTTGTCACATTTTTCTCAAAATTCAAGTTATTGCAGAATTGGATGAGCGACGACCATATCCGCGGCAGCATGGGTTCTCACTGGCCGAAGTCCTCTCAATCAATGGTGCTGGTCCTTGTAAGAAAGAAACACTACCGCTTTCATGGTATCCTTATGAACAGGCTCTGCATCAAGGTCAATATTCAACACCTACATACTTTTGTCTCACACATCCTCCATACTGTTATCACTACTTAATCGCAAGAAAATTATTATTATTATTATTGCTTCTGATAGTTTTGGGGATCGACTTGCTATAGGTCTTTGTCAGCATGATCCTTCTATGCCACATTATAGAACTCCGTACAATCTGACCCAGGGAAATGTCTTAAATGCTGAGGGATCACGCTCAACAAGTAAACTTACATATATTGAATTCATGCTCCAGCCATTTGCTCCAAAAGTCCGAACCATAGTTTTAAATATCGGGCTATGCCAAATAGCGACAGTCCTTCAAATCAGCTATAGCCCGCTATTTTATAACTTTACCAGGCAATTGGACATGAATACCATTTAGTGGCACCCTGCTCAAACCGCTATAGCCGGCTATTTAAAACTTAGCCTTTTGGGCAACTAATGCTATTGAATTCATGCTCCAGCAAATTCATCCAAAAGTCCGAACCGATGGGCAATATATTTTAACAACATCGAACAATTTTGTTCCGTGATTTTTCATTGACAACCTGAAAATATGCAGGTGCAAGTCTAACTGGCCAACAGAATGAATACTTGGCCTTCTGGGCAACCAATGCTCTTGGTACTCCTTATCTTATAAAAGGTGTGCTTGCTACACCCAGTTTTTCTAATTTCCCAATATATGCGGTGTGCTAGATCATTGATTATCCAATCACTTCTCCATTATGCATTGTTGGTGTTGGCACTTCCTCAGATGAAGTTGGTCAGGGAACGTATTCAATTAACCATGATGAGGCTGTCATCTTCAGCGGATTACCTTCAATTGACGTGTGTGCTTTCTTTTGAACAAGTCATGAGAATTAGTATACTCTTTAGAACAGAACAATTATCTGTGCTCAGGCCAACAATGTATATCAGTCTACAGCAATCACATGCCTTTAGTTTTTTTTTTCATTTGTTATGTCATGATGACGTTTGTTCTTGCAGTCCCAGGAATGGCCAGGAGTAGAAGAATCACATGTGGCAGACCAGGCCTTTATACCCGCTCACACCGGTATGCGATGTTTGATACCCATGGTGACCAGTGATAACTTCTGTTGACATGAGCTCAGCTGCTGAATTATGGAGCTTGTGTTACTATGTTCCAAACGTCTCTTTCCATTTCAAAATAAGATGATAGCAAATTGATGTTTACCGTCATAATCGTAACAAACTGTTGAAACCCTGACTGCTTAAAGGTTAAAATTGGGCTTGAATTTAAAATCTTCCTTTCCTTCGTGCACTGATGGTGTGTTCCTTATGTTTCAGCAATGCGGATGAATTCCAACATCTCATGGTTAAATTTGAGCAATACAGACTAAACAAGATGGTGGCAACAGGTGATTTAAGTATTCAGTGTGGCAAAGTTTGTGTAGTGTTTCTGAGTAGCAACACAGATCTTTCATATTGCTCCATGTGGATTGTGGACCATGTATATGTTAATTTGCTAGTAGACATTTGGCTTGTACGTATTCTTATAAAATACAGTATCAATCTTTTTTCGAAGTTGAGTTTCCTATGTATGTTGACACAGTTCCACTCATAGTATGCTGTGCATCATGAAATGGTTCTCAACAATTTGAACAATGGTAAAATACACACATGTGAAGAGAGAACACAATAGTTATACAAGATTGGGCTCAGTTTCTTAAATACAAGAGAGCTGCCATTTCTCCAGGATCCTATCAGCTCCTACACCAAGCCCACACAGATCGACACCACAAGCCCTCATCCCCCGCTGCCCATCTGCCAAAAGCAAACAAGAACACAAGATACATCAGTCAGTTGAGCCATGGTATATATAAACAGAGATGCGGAGCAGAGCACATTCTGCCATGGATGCAGAGCTCACCTGACTTGGACTGACTAGCCAACCACGCACGCATGGCCGCTGATTAGTAACCGATGTCGGCGTCGTCGACGACGAGGTCGCCGTTGATGAGCTCGCGGTAGGCGGCGACGGGCCAGATGAAGCCCCTGGGGATGATCCTGGCGGCGAGCTCGACGTCGATGATGATCTCCCTCATGGCGGGCTTCTTCTCGCCGCTGACGGCGATGAGGTAGCTGCGGCCGACCCACCCGATCCACCCCGCGATGTAGAGGAAGAGCACGCCGGGGGTGATGAACTCGCCCCAGTGCCGCTGGTCGCCGCTGACGATGAGGTGGGGCAGGCCGTCGGAGCCGCAGAGCAGGCCGAACTTGCCGTAGTTCTCGAACCGGCGCTTGGTCTTCTCGATGGTGGCCTGGATGGCGAGCGCCGGCGCCGAATCCGGCGCGTACTTCTTGAGCGACGAGTTGAGCTTCTTCACCGACTGCTTCTCTCGCTTGGCGAACGCCTTGGACTCCTTGCACGGGGTGAGGCCGGCGATGTCTGCCGCGGCCGGCGGCGGGGAGGTGGCCGCCGAGGAGAGGAGGACGGACGAGAGCGCCAGGGCGGCCGAGAAGGTCTTGATGGAGGCGGAGAGCGAGGGGGTGGTGGTGTTGTTGTCCCCGGACGCGGAGCAGGAGACGGAGAGGCGCGCCGGCGGGCGGGCCAGGCGCGGCTTGGCGGCGAAGGCCGTGGAGGTGGCGATGGAGGCGGTGAGGGCGGCCATTGCTGCGGCTGCGTCCGGCGTGTCCTTGGCGCGCGCGCGGGCGGGCGGGCGTGTGGAGGGGTTTGATGCGTGATCGATCGAGGGTGTGGGTGGGCGACTAGTTTGTGTGGGTTTGTAAGAGGAGGGGATAAGGGGCGTGGCGCGAGTGGGTGAGGCGGGGATAAGGGAGAGTGAGGTGGGCGCGCGCCATTGGCACGGGGGAATCCGGCGTGGCCGGGTGGGTGCCGGCGGGAAGATTTTGTGGGGGGCGCCGGGCTTGTGGCTGCGGTGCGCCGTGGCCCGCCGGGCTGTGTGCTCGCCGTACGCAGATTTCATGTCACTCTATTTCTGAGGAAGAAATACCCACTTTTCCCCTAAAATAAAAAGATTTCATCTCACTCTTAACAAAGAAAATCCTCTAAAAGACAAAGAAACAAAGAAAATAGAAGCTCCGGGCACGTCGATTTCTACTGTTCTATTCAGTCAACCGTGACAAGTTTGCCTCTATCAGTTTTTTTTTTAGAACACGGTACGGACGTAGGCGCTCATATATACGCGCATACACTCGTCCCTATGAACACACACGCAGACCTACCTTTATGAGCATCTCCGAGAGACTGAACCGACGTATCATCTTGAGATTGACGAAGTCACCACAGACGCCTTGTAGTCGATGGGAATGTCTCCTCCCACTGAACACGCATCGCCGGAAATCCTGAAATAAATTCAGGAATAATACTAGCACCAAGACTTGAACCCTGGTGGGATAGGGATACAACTGTCCTCCTAACCATCAAACCACAGGTTGGTTCGCTTTGCCTCTATCAGTTGGACCTGTAACAAGGAATATAAACACGTGAGCCTAGAAAAAATCATGGTAAAAATCATGTTTTTTAATAAAAAAAATATAATAATGACATGGACATACAAACATGTATTTACCATGTTGCAAGAATATTTAAAGCTGAATTAAGGAAGTATTTTGAAGGGAAAAAAATCTTGTGTTGGTGGTGATGACAGGCTGAGTTCATGTGCTGATTTGGATTACTTGCAACTGTTCCACACTGGATCCGAGTTGTTTGTTTCTTGAGCTCTCTGCGAAGGATATGAGTTTGAATTTTTGTGAGATGGTACTCACATAGTGTCAATGGTTTGATATTGTTTTCAATCCTTTCAGCAATTTGTAGACATGATCGGAACAACAAGGGGAAATACCACACACATGGACGAGGTAATGCACTTGCTCCAACACCTCACCACGGGGCACCAAGTGGATTATGTATAAGGATTTGCTATTGTGCAAATTGCACAGTACACGTGGGTGGTCCTAAAGAAGGAGATTGTTAGACTAGACATGATTATCGATGTTATTCTCGACAAGAAATGCACTTATCATAAATCTCTACCACCTCACTATCTCAGATCCGTCATGCCTAATTTCCAGATACCACTCATTCCAAAGTAGAAAAGAATGCTCGATGGCGCGGAGACTTCATCGCCTAGCTCTAGCTTAATAGAATTTGAAGCTTAATAATAAGACATACCAAAGAAAGTCGGATGTGATGAAATATCACAGAAGAGAAAGAAATTGCAGCCAGTTCGTATGATGAATGTTGGAAAGGAGAAGCTTTATATAGGCATGGAACATGAGGGTGAGATACAGTATTACTCTACGAAGGCTCTCTTGCCGGTAACTGTGCCCATAGTCATTGCGCCAAGCGTTGCATGTCACTATTCCAGGTTACCATGTATTCTTGCAGGCCCAACCATGCGATTCTCTTTCCCAGCCTTCTCTCTCTCCTATGAAAGTTCAGACTTCTTAAAATTTAAAACTTTTGAAAGTTTGATCTTCTTTGAAGTTTTAAGCATTTGAAATTTGAATTTCCAGTATGTTCGAAAATTCTTAAAGCTAAACTTTGTAAAAAATTATAATACTAATATTTCAAATTCTAAAAGTCCGAATTTTCCGTAAGTGAAATATTTGATAGTTTAAAATTCCAAAAGTTCGAAAATTTTAAAAATGTTGGAATTTCTGAAAGTTGGGCCGGATCTTGTAAATGTGGGTGAGGCGGGGATAAGAGCAACTCTAGCAGATGCCCTTTCACGCCGCCGGCCCGTATATTTGCGGTTGTTTTACCGTTTTCAGTCTTTTTCGGGCCGGAACAGATGCACTAAATTTTCCCCGGCCCGTAAAAAATGTACGGGCGGCCCGCAAACCACCACTTCCTCCGTTATACCTTAGGGGGGGGGGGGAGGCATTTTAGGGTTCCCGTCTTTGATAAGATCCACCCCCCTCCGCCGCAAGCCTTTCCCCTCCGCCACCTTCCTTTCATTTCTCTGGCGACCGATTCCTGCCGTTTTCCCCCTCTCCAGCGCAGATATATGGCGGTAGGAGGTCCGGGACGTGGGGGCCGCAGTGGGTAGCCGGCGTGCAAGCGCAGCCGCCACGACGTGGAGGCCGACAGCTCCAGCCGGCTCGCCGTCGAGCCGTGGCGCTCGGTGCAGGCACACCAACGCGGCGTCCTCTCCTGGAGCGGCGGCAGCCGCGTGTGGAACCGCTTCAACAAGCTCGGCGAGTAGCTCTGGCCGACCACCAAGAGGCTCCGGGAGGCGGACATCGAGCTCCACGCCGCGAAGGAGGCGGTGGAGGATGGCGAAGAGGGCGCCGCCGACCGCCTCGAGGCGGCGAAGGAGGAGTATCAGCTCGCCAACATCCTCTACCGCTCGGCGTGCGAGTACTACCTCCATGTGAAGCCGTGAGCCGCCGCCGGCCCGACGTCGAGCTAGGTTATCTATGTTTTTAGTTTGTTTGTGTTGATGAATTCCGGCGTGTTCCGGACTTAGCGGGAACCTTAATATGTTTATGTTTTTAAATTTAGCATACTGTTTGCGGTATCTGTTCTGCAGCGGGGATGAACTTAGGGCGAACCGTAAAACGATTTTGCAGGACATATATCTAAAAGAATTATTGCTGCTAAGCTAGCCCTCCTGCGGTAAGTTCCCAGTTCTCACGGTGATTGTTCCTGGCCAGACACGTGGATATGGTCTTTTTGGTTAACCGCCCGTTTCCTGCTGTTTTGGCACAGTTTTTTTTTTGCTGGTTCACCGCTCACCTGACAGACTCTAAGCACGATCTAAGGAAAACATTCAGAGTTGGCACTTAATTCTGCTTCTATCAGCTTACTTCCCGAGGAAGGATTTCAGATCTGAGTGTACAAAATAGCTAGGGTTCGTCGCCAGCCGGAACACGGCGGCACTGGGGAATTCCCCTTACACCAGAATGAGTCCATCGACTCTGAGTTGGCTTCTAAATAGAGCTGGAAAGTAGCTACAAAGTGATAAAGCAAAAAGAAGAAAGTGAAACTTGCTGGAAAGGTAACAACGACGTCCATTAGCTTGAGAGCCGTCGGATGGGTGATCGATGGACCGAAGATACCCTGCCGTTGCGAAGCGGTACGCGCAGGTGAGGGCCGCTCGATCAGCATCGGACAGTTAGGAGAGCTTGTGGCATGACAATGGACGATGAACATGGTTAATCTTCAGTTTCGTCAGTCTGGGGCCTGACAATTCCCCGTCCTTGACATCAGACCTGTCCTCAGGGATGGAATTGAGGAAAAATGCGCTGTATGAATCCAGAATCCTCCCAAGTAGCATGCTCCACTGGTAAGTTGACCCATTTAATGAGCCATTGAACCACAGGAACGCTGATGTTGCCTTGAGCCCGTGGAATCAACCTCCTCTGCAGTAAGGCCTCCGGCTGCACCAGAATGTGGCCTTCTTCATCGAGCAGTGGTAGTTGCTGGTTTGGAATGGCTTGAGGTCCCAAGTGCTTCTTCAGATGGCTGATATGAAATGTAGGATGTAGTTTGCAGCCGTCAGGTAGGAGTAAAGTATACGAAACTTGGCCCACTTTCTGTAGCACCCTGAAGGGGCCGTAGTATTTGGAATGTAACTTAAGATGCCGATGTATGCTGAGGGAAGTGTGTCTGTATGGCTGTAATTTGATGTACACCATGTCCCCCACACATAACTGTCTATCAGTTCTCTTTTTATCAGCGAAATGTTTCATCCTTTCTTGAGCTTTGAGGAGATTTTCCTTGATTTGTTTAGCTGTGGCCAAAATATTGTCTTGTTCTTCAGCAGTTTCCTCATCAGGCATAGGAAGCATTTGCTCAGCAATAAGAGGTGGTTTTCTGGCATAAAGTGCTTGGAATGGGGTCATTTGGAGAGAAGTGTGGAAGCTTGTATTATACCACCATTCAGCATGAGCTAGCCACTTGTGCCATTTGGTTGGTTGAGCAAAAGCCATACACCTCAAATATGTTTCCAGGCACTGATTTACTCTTTCAGTTTGGCCATCAGATTGTGGGTGATATGAAGTGCTCATGTGTAGCTTAACTCCCAAACCTTTGAACAACTGTTGCCACATCTGGCTAGTAAAGATCCTGTCTCTGTCAGTGACAATAACCAGGGGAAGGCCATGTAATTTGAAAATATTTTCAATGAAAGCTCTGGCTACACTTTTCACTGTGATTGGATGTCTCATAGCAATGAAATGAGCATATTTGGTGAACCTATCCACCACAACAAGTATGAGGTTCTTATGTTCAGAAGTGGGGAGGCCTTCAATAAAATCCATGCTGATGTGGGCCCAGGCAAAATCAGGAACAGGTAGGGGCTGTAGGAGACCAGGGTACTGCACATGCTCTGTTTTGTTTAACTGGCAGACAGGGCATTCCTTAATAAATTCTTGCACTTGTTTTCTCATACCAGGCCAAGTGAAGAGGAGTTTAACTCTCTTGTATGTGGCTCTCTCTCCAGAGTGTCCCCCCAGTTCAGAATTATGGAAGGATGATATCAGGGAGTTTCTTAACTCGGTGTTTGAGCCAATAACAATTTGACCTTTGTGTCTGAGCACTCCATTAGTGAGGCTATAGTTGGGGAAGGAGTTAGGAGTTATAGCAAGTTGGGAAATGATGTCTTTGCACTTTTGGTCACTTGTATAACTAGCTGTAACATCAGATATCCATGCAGGCTGTACAGCAGAGGAGAACATGGCCATAACAGCATGGGTAGCTCTGGAAAGTGCATCAGCAGCCCTGTTTTCTTTTCCCTTTCTATACTCCACAGTGAAGTTATAACCCAGCAGTTTAATGAGAAGTTTGTGCTGCACTCCTTCAGTAAGTCTTTGCTCATTGATGTGTTTCAGACTTTCCTGATCAGTCTTGATGATGAGAGCTGATGCAGCAAGGTAATGTTTCCATTTGTTAAGAGCCTCAATTATTGCCAGGGCCTCCTTATCATAAGTGGATAGTGCTGCTGCCTTTGGCCCAATGGCTTTGCTCATAAATAAGATAGGTTTGCCATTTTGCATTAACACTGCTCCCAGACCATGGCCAGAAGCATCAGTCTCCAGTACAAAGGGTTGTGAGAAATTTGGCAGAGCTAGTACAGGAGCAGTAGTCATGAGCTGCTTAACTCTATCAAATGCTAGCTGTTGTTCTGCAGTCCATGAGAAGGAATCTTTCTTGAGACAGTTAAATAGTGGTTTGCATACACTGCCATAACCCTGGATAAACCTTCTGTAGTAACCAGCTAGGCCCAAGAAACTTCTTAATTGAGTGACAGTAGTGGGAGCAGGCCACTGAACAATTGCTGCTACTTTGGAGGGGTCAGTAGCAACACCCTGAGCAGTAATGACATGGCCAAGGTATTCAACTTTGTCTTGAGCAAATGTACACTTGCTAAGCTTGGCAACAAGTTGGTGTTCTCTCAGTTTTTCAAATACCAGTTTAAGATGTTCCAGGTGTTCAGCTAGTGATTTACTGAAGATGAGAATATCATCAAAGAAAACTAACACAAATTTCCTCAGGTAAGGGCCAAGCACAGAATTCATGAGGAGTTGGAAGGTTGCGGGTGCATTGGTTAATCCAAAGGCCATTACCAAATACTCATAGTGTCCCATATGAGTGCTGAAAGCAGTTTTGTGGATATCTTCTTCTTTCATCCTGATCTGATAGTATCCACTTCTCAAATCAATCTTGCTGAAGATTTTAGCTCCATTCAGTTCATCAAGTAGATCTTCTATGACAGGTATGGGATACTTGTTTTTGATTGTATGAGAGTTGACTTTTCTGAAGTCATTGCACAATCTCCAAGTATTGTCCTTTTTCTTTACTAGTATGGCAGGGGAGCTGTAAGGACTGGAGCTGTTTCGTATCACCTTTTTCTGCAGCATATCTTGGACAATTTCTTCCATTGCATTTTTCTGATGGTGAGGAATCCTATAGCATCTTTGATTAACAATGGGGGCCCCTTTCTCCATAGGAATGGCATGATCACAGCTTCTCTTGGGGGGCAGTGTTGTGGGTTCAGAGAAAAGTTCAGGAAACTTGTTAATTAACTGTTGCACCTGGGGTGGGGGTTGCAAAGCTAGCACTTCTTCAGTTGGAACAGGCTGGACCCATAAGAGAGCTCCACAAACTGTGTCTTCCAATTGTTCCAGCTCTTCAGAGGTGATCAGAGCAGGAGGGGAGGAAGGCAGGCTATTGTCATAGAATGTTGCAAGTTTGCCATTGTCCAGTTTTGCCTGCATAAGCATTTTTGGAAGATCAAATGTAACAGGGCTATGTTGGTACATCCAATCAGCTCCCAAGATAACATCATAACCCCTGAGGTTGAGAATTCTGAAATCAGAGTTGAACTGTTCTCCTTGGATTTCATAAGCAGTATTGTTGCAACTGAATTCACTCCATAATTTTTCTCCATTAGCAACATTGACCTGTAGTTTCTTTACTGGGGAGATGTTACAATTTGCTTTCTTTGCCATTTCCAAGGATATGAAAGTGGTAGTGCTACCACTATCAACCAGAGCAGTGGCCATGCAATTATTGATTGATAAGCTGATGGTGAAGCTATACTTTCCTTTTTCTACCTGTTCTCCTTTCATAGCATGCAGACTGATGTTCAGTTGTTCATTGTCAGAGATAACTTCCTGAGTTTCTTGTTCATCGGAATTGGCAGTGATATAGATCAGCTCAGGTTCATCATTTGCTTGAGTTTGCAGGGCTTGGATTTGTACTTTGTTCGCTAACTTGCAAACTTGCTTGTGGCCTGGAAACCATGGCTCTTTACACTTATAGCAAATGCCCTGCAGTCTGGCCTGCTGGATTATAGTCGCAGGATTTTGAGCAGCTGTAACAGGAGGGGCCAGAGGTGTCTTGGGGTAATCAAATTGGACTGGTTTCTTTGCTTGGGGAAAGTAAGATCGTGGTTGAGGAGGAGGACAAGCCGGTTCCATCCGTCTGGCATACCAGATTGCTTGCTGCATTGATGTAGGTTTCTGTACTTCCACATGGCTTTGCAAGTAAGGTGTGAGACCTGCAATGAAGCTGCTGACGAAGTAATCATCAGGTAATGCAGGGTTATCTCTGCGCATCAGGTTCATGTTACATTCGAACTGAGTGATGTATGCGCTGACAGTCGACGTCTGTCTGAGAGAGTGAAAAGCTTTCACATTTTCACACACAGAGGAAATGGCGAATCTGTCTGTCAGATAAGAGCAGAACCTGTGCCACGGCAAGTTTGAGGCCTGGATTCCCGTGCCTCGCCACCATTGCACAGCCGGGCCTTTAAGATATGATATTGCAATTTCTGTTCTTTGATCCAGTGGTGTACGGGCCGAATCGAAATACTGTTCAATATTCTGGATCCATGAATCAGCATCCGTGCCATCGAATTCAGCTATGTTGAGCTTTGCAGGTTTGACAGTGAGTGGGTTGCGCCTGAATTCAGGAGTTAACGGTCTGGACTTGGGTGCTCCCTTACGAAAAGCTGCCTCATTTTCCTCATCGCCAAAGTCCTGAATTTGCTGGATATGGACTTGATCAGCTCTGTTCGCTGCATGGTTTGGGTGTCTGTACGGCATTTTCAGAGTTCCATCCAAATTCCTTTCCTTTCCATTGAGATCGTGAAGTATCCCAGAGCCGGCCGTGGCACTGCCAGGCCTGTCTACGGTGCTAGGGGAGTGCAGCTGCTTTGGTCTGCCGGGAGGGGTTTGAGCCACCTGCTGTTGCTGACCAACGTTAGCTTGAGACGATGCAGCCGCTGGTTCCTCATCGCCGTCAGGTACACGTACAGCGAGCAGTTTTCTGAAATTGGCTTGGATCTTGTCGAAATTGGACTGGATGCTAGCAAAGTTCCTGTTGCAAGTAGCCGCGAAATCTTGGAACTCTTTCCTGTCCTCTTCGCGGTTTTGTTGCAGTGTCTTGATATCCAGTTGGAGTGATTCGAAATCGAGATCTCCAGACAACTCTGAATCTGTGGCTTCGTCATCCGGGCAGGCAAGTGTTACGAACTACAGGGAGTAGTTCCTCTTGCAACTACAGAGCAGCCGGGAGGGAGAAGGGAGGGATTTTACCACCGTAAACGGCAACCAGCCGATCTGCGACCCAGCTCTACCGCCGCCAGCACCGCCGCCATCGCCACGCCGCCGAAGATGCACCGAAGTGGTTGGGTGGGTGGGATTTGACACTGAAGGGGAATTTCTTCAGAAACCACGCCCAAGCCCCCTCTGCATCCGAGCAGTCTACCGCCGCCAATCGCCACCAGAACGTCACCGCCGCCGAATCTCGTGCCCCGGAAGGATTTTACGGCGCACCAACTTCGCCGGGCACAGCTGAACGCCGCCGAGGAGTGCTGGCTACTGATACCAATTGACAGACTCTAAGCACGATCTAAGGAAAACATTCAGAGTTGGCACTTAATTCTGCTTCTATCAGCTTACTTCCCGAGGAAGGATTTCAGATCTGAGTGTACAAAATAGCTAGGGTTCGTCGCCAGCCGGAACACGGCGGCACTGGGGAATTCCCCTTACACCAGAATGAGTCCATCGACTCTGAATTGGCTTCTAAATAGAGCTGGAAAGTAGCTACAAAGTGATAAAGCAAAAAGAAGAAAGTGAAACTTGCTGGAAAGGTAACAACGACGTCCATTAGCTTGAGAGCCGTCAGATGGGTGATCGATGGACCGAAGATACCCTGCCGTTGCGAAGCGGTACGCGCAGGTGAGGGCCGCTCGATCAGCATCGGACAGTTAGGAGAGCTTGTGGCATGACAATGGACGATGAACATGGTTAATCTTCAGTTTCGTCAGTCTGGGGCCTGACATCACCCCTGCCTCCGAAATATCTAGAGCCTGCTGCCGTAAGAAATATCTAGACCCCACGGTCCACCGCCCGTGCGTCGTGGCTTTCTTTTTTTTCCCCTCTTCTTCTTCCACATGCTGCGCCGCAGCCTTTCCCATCTCTCTCGCTATCAGCAGCTGGCTGGCGGCGCGGCGCCCTCTCCTCCGCATCTCTCCCGTGCACTTCGGCGGCACCTACTCCATCGAGACCACCTTCCACGCGCACAGGATGCAGGACATCTACGGCGAGGTGTACCGCGTGCTCAATCCCAGGGGTCTCTACGTCTCCTACGAGTAGGTCACCACTCACCACAGCGCACGTCCAGGCCATCCACGACATCGAGCGCGGCGGCGCGCTCCCGAGGCTGCGCCGCCAGGACGAGATCGCCTCCATCGCCCAGGAGCGGGTTCGTTGTTGTCCAGGAGCTGGACCTCGCCTTCCCTCCGTCGCTGCCCTCGTGGACGCGGCTCAAGATGCGGCGCCCCGCCTACTGGTGCAACTTCATGGTGGTCTGCGTGCTCACCTTTCTCCGGATTGTACCAATGGCGTGGTGGAGGTGCACGACATGCGGAGGGTGTGGCTACATACGGACTCATCTTCATCGTTCGCATCGGCAGGATTTGGGAGCACCGCTGATAAATCTGCATTTTCTGGCCTGAATTTTTGTTCTGGTTGATCATAAGGCAAGTGAGATGAACGCACTTGCTGTTAGTTTTGCTTCCTTGAAAATATATTGTTCTTTCAGATGCCACGTGGTCTTAGATTCCTTTTTGAAAACTATTCTGTAGGGAGGAGTAGCTATAGGGGCTGATCCACCATCAGTGCTCTGGCAGGAATAAATCCCACTACTACTCTGGTACTTCACATCTATCCGATTATGATTGGTATCCGTACTTATACTTTTAAAATTGAAAATGTTTTGTCACTGTATTTGCAGGAATTTTTGTACAAATTGAGAATCAAGATAACTGAAGTACTCTCTCTTACTGACTGGATGTACATGGACTGTAAAATTTCCTGGAAAGTATTAAGGGTGCCAGACGGTAGCGTACAGAGATGCTCTGTTTTTCCCTATGGAGAGCCATGACCAAGGTACATATCAAACTATTTGTTAAACACAGGTACATAAAATCATTCTTTCACATGTGAGTATTTAGACCAGTGTGTTTGATATGAAAACACATACAAGATAAGAGTGCGTCCAATAGACGGTGGAAGCGACAATGAAGCAGACACCGTGTTTGCTGAATTTATATTCTTTGGTGCGCAAGGTCAACAAATAGTAAGAATAACTGTGGACTATACATCAGCTCACGCAACAGGAAGGACTGACTACCTTCCACCTGAACTGGAGCAGGTTCCAGGCAAAAGATTTATTCTAATAGTTGTCTCACAAGAGAGAGTTTGCGTGATGCTGATTTTTAAACGGTCCAAGTAAAAAAGTTGAGCATCTATGAAGTGAAGGACCACTTGCGTCATTGCCAATGCTTAGCATAGCAGATGAAACTCATCCTAGGGGCTCTTCATCCTTTATGCCATGAACGTCACAGCCGACAAACAAAGATACCATAGCAACACCAGCAACTTCTGAACACGGCATGGACGGAAGCCTATCTTCGGATGCAAAAAACGGAAAGTTGTACTTAGTGAAACAAGAGACTTTTATGTTAATTTTGCTCATAGCCATTTTAGCTTATGTGGTCTATTAACTTGTTTTCAGTCAATGGACAAAAATTCACTTTGGATTCTGAACGTCCTTGAGAATATCTAAATTGTATTAATATAAGGTAGCAATTCTCATATAAGCCAAGTTATCTTTAGTAAAACCTAATTATATGTTCTACATTTATTCATTGGATTTGTATGCCAAGAATATATCTGATTGAATTTTATGCATGTATTTGATTTATGAGGGTGTTCTTCCATATGAACATGTAATCACTGATTGAGCTATTTCTTGCAGGTAACTACCGCTAAGATGATATGATTACCTTGGTGTATTAAGGACAAGGATACCAACAGGTTCTTCTGGATATCTAAGAGGTCACTCTTCAGAAAATTAACCTGCAGTAGCAAGGTCTGCTTCAGTTGTCCATGCTTCCATGGTGAATATCAAGTCAGATTTTTAGTTTCCATTGTCCACTATCTTTTCAGATATTTGATTCAGGTATCTTGCTTGATTTAACTAATATTGTCTTATCACCGTTTCTCACAAAAACCAGCTGTACATTTTCCTATTGGCTGATACATCTCCTATGGATTGGATATTGTGTAGCAAATGCAAGCTTATAATTTAATATTGTGTAGCTAATGCAAGCTTATAATTTAATATATCTTAGGACATACTTTTAAATTCGCCTCAGGTATTGAACTTCGTCAATGCACAATCACTATGGGAACCTTTATAACAGAGCGAGCTTCTACTCATTCATAAATGATGATCACAAATTTGATGTCTTATTTTCATGTGCTTATTCTCAAACAGGGCAAGCTTCTGCTCATTCTGGCATTCAGCATGATGATTTTTGCACGCTTCTCAATTAGGGCTTAGTGGTTAAACATGCATTCTGTCAATTACTCCTTACTGCCATCGCCTAAAATTACACTTAAAAATGCATCCAAAGTGCCAAAGTAGGTGCTAATGAAAACATGGTACATCCTGAATATGCAAAAAGGCAACTGAAGTATGCTATCATTTAAATTTGTCCCCTCCTTTACACACATTTACTTTGTTTTTAATAGGTAATTATGAATAAATGGTTTGCAAACTTTGCACGGATGCTATAAATTTTCGTGAATTCGCAGGGAGGATAAGCAAATCAAAGAAAATGATGTACCTTAGATGATCCAGGTCAGTGCCATTTAGAGGCTGAAAAGTTGGCTTAATTTTGATTTTTAATGCATCTCTAATTCTGGTGCTCTTGCTTACTACTTGCCACAACTAAAAGTTGCAGGAGGCTACTAGCCAATTCTGCTACAGTACCGAGGAAGTAGGTCACCATTATCTTCCTTGGTGATAGCACTACATAAGTACATATATATAAGCTTTAAAATCCATAATTGAGACCAGTTGTGCTGATACACATCTAATTTGTTGTTTGTGTATTGTTTACATTTGTTTGCAAGTAACCAAAAGTTATTTATTGTCGAATGAGTCTTCTATCCCATGCTGAAATTGTTGATAAAGAAAAGAATGAAGCAACTTGGTGAACGGGTCTTGATATGTACATTCACATAAAAATATATTCACGTGTCTAATATTTTTTACATACATCAGATATTGATTCCCATTTTTTTAGAAATGTATTTACGGAATAGCATACTTATATGGTCTACAGCATACTAAATTAATCCAAACAACTCAGAATTCGTACATGTTCTGTTTAGCCTGAATAGAGTTTCTAAATAGCGACCGTTGCTCTAATTTTTGTGTTTCTATTAAACCTTGAACAAAGGTTTTACAACTCAATAGTATGTGCAGGTTGTTTGTGATTCTTGAGTCCATCAGTGTGAGATTTATCACTTGCACCTCTTTCAACATGAGGAATATGAGAGATAGATTGCCTATCATGTCAATGCGTGTTTAGATTGCATATGTTCTGCGATTCTTCTATGTAGATTGTTTTCTTCAGTGGGAATCATCTACGTTTTTTTTTCATCTTTTAGCTCAGTTAATATTGGTTTCTTCCACAACCCCCACTATGCTCTGTCCACTCTGAAACTGTTTCTAAATCTTTCTCAACTCATGGAGAATATGGAATATGACGGTGCGACTAGACTGAAGGGACACATACTGCAAATATGTGCCCTAGAATATTCACTTACTCATGGTGGGGGTTGTTTCAGACCGTGGATAAGAAGTGGCCACTTCTACGGAAGCACAAACTCTCTTTTCATATCTACAGTAACATGTGTTGAGACCAGTTGATATACAATAACCTAGAAAGAAGTTTGATCATTTGATGTTTATACAAATTTGTTTTCTTTTTCTTGCCAAACCAACAAGTATTTGGACGGGCACATTCATGGGCGCGGCGTGTCGCCACGCCTCTGCCCGCTAGTTTATACAACACCTGCTAGAGTTTCTCTAAGGGGGAATGAGGTGGGCGCGCGCGATTGGCACAGGAGAATCCGGGCGGGCAGATTTTGTGGGGGCGCCGGGCTTGTGGCTGCGGTGGGGCGCGGGCCGCCGGGCTGTGTGCTCGCCGTATGCAGATTCCATGTCACTGTTTGAGCAAGTATACAAGGGATATGAGAGCCTCCGGACACGTCCATTTCTACTGTTTTAACAACCACTACACAGAGAACGTATCTGGTACTCCCAAGCTAGAAAAAAATCATTGTAATAATCGTGATTTCCGTTCTGGAAACGTCATCACATTGACATACGCCATGCATTTACCCCACAAGCACATACTATTTCTCGAGCTCCGGGATGAATATGGGATTGAATTTTTGTGAGATAGGCACAGCGTCAATGGTTTGATATTGTTTCTACTCCCTCCGTTTCTAAATATAAGTCGTTTTAGAGATTTCAATATGGACTACATACGGATGTATATAGACATACTTTAGAGCGTAGATTCACTCATTTTGCTCCGTGTGTAGTCCATATTGAAATCTCTAAAAAGACTTATATTTTGGACCAGAGGGAGTAATATTTTTGGTGATTTCTAGAGAGGAAACAACAAAGAGAAATACCGCACACATGGATGGGGTGATGCACTAGCTCCAACACCTCACCACGGGGAAACAAGTGGTTTGCGTAGAAGGAATTGCTATTTTACATATTGCACATTATACACTGGTGCTGCTCAAGGTCAAGATAGTTAGACTAGACAGGGTTGACGATGTTATTCTCAACAAGAAATGCATTTATCATAAATCTGTACCACCATACGATGCCAGATCCGTCATACCTAATTTCTGGATACCACTCATGCCAAAGTAGAGAAGATGTTCTTCTCGAGGAATGCTCGACGACGCGAGGACTTCATAACCTAGTTCCAGCTGATTAGAATTGTGAGCTTAATAATAATACACACAAAAGAAAGTTGGATGTGATGAAGGATTACAATGAGAAAGAAATTGTGGCCAATTTGTATGATGAATGTTCGAAAAGAGAAGCTTTATATAGGCATGCAACATGAGGGTGAAATATACAATTGCTTTAAGGAGGTTCTCTCACAGGTAACTATGTGCATAGTCATTGAGCGTTGCATGTCAGGTTACCATGTAGATAGTACAAGAGGGCCTCACCCATGTGACTCTGTATCTCTCTCTCTCTCTCCCCAAGCCTTCTCTCTTTCCTCGTAGACCCAACCATGCAATTCTCTTTCGCAACCTTCTCTCTCCTATGAAAGTTCGGATTATTGGTTTGCTTCCGGTTTGTAGGAAAACGGACGCCCGGACCCCTCCACACGGAGCGATGCGGGACACCATTGGATGGCTTGTCGGGGTCCAAACTGCTCGGTTCGAATGGATATGAAAGGTTTGAGAGTCTGCTTTTAAGATATTATTTTAAAAAGTAGAACTTCGACAGTTTCAATTTTAAAAACCTACGGCTGACAATAAAATTGTCACGGAAATAGTCGACAAAATTCCATTGGGTGTCGCGATGTGATTAAGTGACCTCCTAAGAGCATGGTTAATAGTACAACCAGCTGCTGGCAATATGATGTTGCCACGTCAACAATAGCCAAGCTTATAGCCGGCAAGTATAATAATTAGATGTAAATAAGTACCACTTCATTGATACATGGCCCACATTCCTCTTTCACAAAGTCTATAGGAGCACGTGCTACAGCTAGCTGCTAGTTTGTAGCCCGCTTGTCTTCTCTCTCTTCCAACTCAGCACAAATATACTATTTTAAGTTTTATAGCCCGCCTACGTCATCTTATTGTACTTGGTCTAATGATGCACGACAACACTCATCACAGGAGATCGAAGAAAGAACACACGGACATACTATGTGTGATAGTGGTACTAAAACAGCGACAATTAATATGGATCTCAGGTAGTAGTAGTTACTTGTCTAATTACCACTAGACTTTGTTTACTACCAGAAGTACTAAGTAAAAAAAACTTCAGGCCCTATCGAGTTGGGGGCTTGGGGCCATGTGCAGCTGTACACCATGAACAGGCTCTCGGACAAAACTGTGCATGGACTCGGCCATCCTAATGACAAGTAGGCCCATGAGAACACTTTAATCAAAGGAAAGCTTGGGGGATGGGAAAATAAACAGGAGCTCATGGCTGCTCCACACCTTTATACGAATATTAAATGTAAAAATACCAAACAAATCAAAAAAAATCTGAAATTTGGAGATATCAAACCTGATTCCCAATCTACTCTCGTGTGAAGTTTCGTGAAAAAATACCAGAAAACGTATCCGTGGCGAAGAAAATACTGTCCAATCAAAAATCCTTCCGAACAGTTTTTTTCTATACATAGGAATTTTTTGTCTTTTTCCCACGGATACGTTTCCTGTTATTTTTTCATGAAACTTCACACGGAAATAGATTGGGAAACCCAGGTTTGATATCCTCAAATTTCAGATTTTTTTTCAATTTTTTTGGTATTTTTTTGAACTTAATGTTCATACGGGGGTGAAGCACGAGGTGCAACAAATCCTCTTCATGCCTCTTTGGTTGGAGGCGACGCCAGCTGTTTTGGCGTAGACGCATGCAGCTAACTAAAGGCATGGAGTCAGCCATAGAGGCAGCAAAATCGAACACTGTGGATCTCATATCACCTTGTATTACTTGCTTGTGTCATCTTGTGGACTTCAAAATATGAAAGTTTATCTCCACTTAAAAGTAGGACTACTTTTTGACAAATGGTGGATTTTATTACTTAAAATGAAACATCAAATGGATATAAACACAATAAGTACACACACCCGGCTCTCCATAGTTAGGATGTACATATCCAACATCAACACATACAAAACACGCTTTTTTAACAAATAGCGAAGTCTACAAGACCAAAAGTAGGACTACCTAGAAGAAGTAATGAAAATCTCCATAAAGAAGAGTATCACAATTTATGGCGGTTCTTCACTATTCCCTCCGTTCCTAAATATAAGCCTTTTTTGAGATTCTAATATAGACTACATACGGAGCAAAATGAGTAATCTACACTCTAAAATATGTATATATACATCCGTATGTAGTTCGTATTGAAATCCCTAAAAGGACTTATATTTAGAAACGGAGGGAGTAATTTTTTATGTTAGCGGTTCTTCACTGATGAATTTATGACAATCGATTAATCGGCCGTAGTAAAGGCTAGCACATTTCAGGTCCATACCGAGACTTTTGATCGGGAGAGACTAGTGCAAAACAGAATTATTAAGTGTTGTGACAGGGTCTACATTAGAGGCTATGCCAAACGCTATACATTGCAGGTTTTTTGGTCAAGCTTAGAGGCAGAGCTGCCTCCAAACACTGTAAACACTGTTGGTGCTCTATAGCCGCATGTATCTAATTTGACCCGTCAAATGCCCGCGGACACGTTCGGCCAGTGCCCGGACTAACCCTTACTTTTTCTTTCTAAAACAATCACAGCCCTCACTTTTCAGTCCCTACTTTCTCTCTCTACATGCGACATTTCATCAAAGACGTTATGTGCAAACACAACGGCAAGTCGGCGGCGCTGTGCTTGCACGTACTAGCTAGCTAGCACGCAGATCATCAGCGGCCAGCCACGGCTGTGCATGCACGCACGCGGCCAGCGGCTGGCTAGCCAGCACGCAGAGCAGCAGCTGCCAGCCGCAGCCGTGCACGCACGCACGCAACCAGCACGCGGACGTGACCAGCGCGGGGCGCGCGGCGCGCAGCGGCCACGGTTGCGAAGAACAGGCGCACGCGCGGCCAGCTAGCTTGCACGCCGGCGCGCTGCATGCCAGCACGCGGCGCGGCGCCGCAGATGCGAGGAACAGGCGCACGCGCGACCAGCTAGCCAGCACGCGGTGCGCTGCCCGCCAGCAAGCGGCGCACAGAGCACGCGCAGCCAGCCCGCCAGCACGCAGCGCTAGGCCAGCAGGCACGCGTGGCCCGCGGCTCCGGCTGTTCCAGCGCACACACCAGCACAGCCCCCACAGCGGCCGCGAGCTCCGGCTCGGCAGCGGCGCGCCCGGCGCGCTCGTGCTCCCTCCCAGCGCGCACGAGCTCCGGCTCGGCCGCGGCGCGCCCGGCGCGCTCGTGCTCCGTCCCCAGCGCGCACGAGCTCCGGCTCGGCCGCGGCGAGCCCGACGCGCTCGTGCTCCGTCCCCAGCGCGCACGAGCTCTGGCCAGGGCGCGTGAGAGCTCCAGCCCGGGCGCGTGAGAGCTCTAGCGCTTGCGAGCTCCGGCCACGCCAGCCGCCGCCTCCGCCCATGCCGGAGCCAGCCACCTCCTCCGCCCACGCTAGAGCCGCCGCGAGGCATCGCCTCCTCCACCGGCGTCGTTGCCTCCTCCAAGCGAGCGACAGAGAGACGAGAGAGGAAGGAGTGGGTCGCTGCAAGTGGGACCGTGTGGGCATGCAGTGGGCTGCCCGGACGTGACCGGGCGCGTCCGGACGCCCTCATACTGTCCCAGATTTGAGAATCATGGTTTTCAATTTGGAGAAAAGAATCACGACACCGGCATAAAACGTGTATTTACCATGTTGCAAAAATATTTAAACCTGAATTCAAGAAATAATTTGAAAAACCAAGAATAAATGATTATTTGACGATATATAGTGAGGATAGCGGAGTTCATGATATGATTTGAATTGCCTACTATTTAACTTTACATCTGTCTTGTTTGTTTCTCAAGCAATGGGATGAATATGGATTTGAATTTTTGTGAGATAGCGCATACTCCCTTCGTCCCATAATATAGCGTGTATTGATTTTCGCAAAAGGCAAACATCACAAACTTTGACCAAGTTTATTGAAAAAATTGCTAATATCTACAATACCAAATGTATCCCATAAGGAAATATTCTTCATGATGAATCCAATGGTTATTGATGTGGTATTCCAGATGTCGATATTTGTTTTCCAAAAACTTGATCAAAGTTTACACAATTTGACTGGAAAACAAAATCTAATACGCACTATATTTGGAATGGAGGGAATACTATCTTCAATGGTTGATTTTGTTTTCAGAAAATTTAGCGATTCCTAGGCAAAAAAAGGGAGAGGGGGAAATACCTCACACGATGAATAAGGTTGTGCACCATTGGCGGAGCTACATGCATGATTGCAGGGGCCATCCCCCCCCCCCCCCCCCCCCCCCAGCCTGGGAAAATTTAGTGAAGAAAATTCATATATGGAATTTTATATTAGAAAAAATAGAGCTTTTGCCCTCCTTAGAAACAGTATTTTCAGATCCCCCCCCCCCCCCTCCGCCCCCAATCAATCTTGTCTAGCTCCGCCACTGAATGTGCACCAAGAGCTTTAACATCTCAGAAAGGGGTAGCATGTTGTATTTGCAGGAGGATCTGGTGTATCTACCTACTTTAAGGCACAAAGGTGGTTGTACTGAGGCCGGTGGTTGCTATGTATACATTTTTTGACGTAATTCTCAACCAAAAGTGCATTTACCATAAATGTCTGCCACCTTGATGTTGAAGCTTAGTCATTTTTGACTTCCGGATACCACTCATTCCAAGGTAGAGAAGATATTCATCACAATGAATGCTCGAGAGCACAAAGATTTCATCGTCAAGCTTCAGTAAATTAGAATTTGAAGCTTAATAATAATAAGGACGAAAGGAAGTTGAACATGATGAAAGACCACAAAGTGAGAAGAAATAGTGGCCAATTCGATATATGATGTTTTTTTTGCGAGGGGAATTTGATATATGATGTTGACTGACCGCTAATCTCGCTGTCTCTATAGGGAGAAGTTGAACATGGATGTAGCTCTATATATGCACCATGGGGGTGAGATAGATGGAATAATTTTGCTGTTGAGCCGGTGGGGTCCTACACAACAATGGTACCATAGTGAAATTGAGGTGGGGGGGGGGGGGGTTAGAGGTGGGGAGAGGTCCGTAGGTTTTATCCGTTAACTTCATTCATCTACAAGTTTAGCCTTTTGGGGGTCATATACGGAGAGGAGGGGGAAGGCCTTCGCTCGCTATGCGACACAAACATAAAGCCTGTCGACGATTATTGAATCAGTCCCTGCCGGCCCGTGTACAATAGATTGTATACGGCGAAAAGAGACCAAAATCTAGTAAAAGAAAAATAGAAAGCACGACATGGGAGACAAAAGGGCTAGGTCGAGGACTTAGCATCATCACGCACATGTCAGGTTGCTTCATTTCTTGGCCAGTGGCTACTGCGAGATCATGCGATCGATGGGACAACGCCTCATGCCGGTTGCCTACTACTACAGGGTCCACGCCTGGTATCGGGGGCAGGCGGGAAGGCGGCAGTCCACGGGTGCACCGCCGTTTGGCTGTCCAGATGGATGAGAGGCAGGAGATAAAGAAAAAGGGGCTAGTTTAAACATTGGATTACATTTTTTTTTCTTTTGAAACTAAGTAGAATTATAGAAATTACAAAAAAAATATTGATTGTCAATTTTTGATTGTGTACTTGTGTTTCTGTATACATCAGAAGGAAGAGAGCTAAAGCAATTTATAATTTTACCAACCCAATAAGTTGAGTTCTAGCGAAATTATCGGGATCTTTCATCTTCGTAGTCATCAAGCCGCCTTCAAATCAATAGATATGTCATTTTCATTTGTATCCCAAAACAATGAGCATATTCGACTATATAGTATATACACAGTGCACCGATATTTACTATGTAATATTTTCTATGATTTTGATGCTTCTTGTTCTAACCCCCTATCTCCAGTTTCTGGCTCCGTCCTTGTATATGATGCAGCTATAACTTAGGTAGGATGGTGTGCAGCTTCTTCCTGAATGATCATCTTGTGAGCCAAAAATTGGCTTGTTGTTGTCTAGAACATACAGGAGATCACTGTCTTAGTCTTGCAAACCTAGGCAACTTATGTGTAATGGATTGCCAAATCCTATATGTAACTTGTATTTGAATTGATGACAAGGCGCCTCTGGCGCTACCACTTATCCAAAAAAACAAGGAAAAATGGAAGCTCCGGGCACGCACATTTCTAATGTTCTGTTCAGTCAACCGTGACCATATTTTCTCCACTTTAGCATCTGTAAATTGCCTGATTTTTCAATTTGGGTAAGTCGATTTTCTGGCTGTTGATTTTTTCTCAAGTTTGTGCTGTCTTTTTTTTTCTTGCGTTGTTTGCATGGCTTCTTCTGAATTATTGAATTTTCCCTGTTTGGGGTCAGCCGATTTTTCTTATTGAGGTTGAAGCCCATTAACTGTAATTGTTTTCACTTATTGGGCTTGAAGGGCATTACCCGTCGCCTACTAATTCATTTATCCTTAGATAACTTCATGATTTTGATTTTTTAGTTCTTATTTTATTTTTTCTTCTTTAAGGGTTATAAGAATTTTACTAATCCATTCCTTCTTAGAAAACTTCTTTCTACCAAAAAACCCCACTATTATATGTTTATTCTTGCATATTATAAGAAAAAGATTATTTATGTCTAAATTGTGTTCATTTTTGTTTGTAATTGTTCATTTTATTTTATTTTCATTTTTTTTCTTCTTAAAGGGTAATACCAATGCCACTAATTCATTATTCCTTAGAACATGTCATTTTTAATTTATGTGTGTGTGTAAGTTATACTAGAGTGAGTACGCAAGTACTATATAATATGTGTGTAAGTTATACTAGAGTGGGAAATTGCACTATTATATGCTTATTCTTTGCATATTACAAGTTTTTAAAATATTTTTTATTTCCTTTCTTAAGAAAGGGTAATAGTACCACTAATTCATTATTCTTTAGAAAACTTCATTATTTTGATTTTATTGTAATTTTACTTTCAAATCCTTTTCTTCTTTAGGTAATACCAATGCCGCTAATTCACTCCTTCTAATTTCTTATTTTTTTTTAAATCCACTATTATATGTTTATTCTTGCATATGATAAAAGATCTCAATTTATGTGTAAAGTGTGCGCAAATTTTGTCATTATTTTTTATCGTTTTCAATTATTTCTTATTAAAGGTAATACCCATGCCAATAATTCATTCTTACTTAGAAAAATTCATTTTTTATTCTTTATTTTCGTTTTTGTTCTTTTTGTTCACTTTTGTCCTGTGTCTTACCGGGTATTGGAACAGTTTTTGTTATGTTTTAGACCAAGCCCAAGTGTCTGTTGAGCTTCTGTTTTGTGGTTGCATAAAAAATTCGATTAAGACCAAATATATATTTTTAGCGTATGTCTTTATTTACTCATAAGAAAAAGTGACTGATACGAATAATTTTTTTTATTTATGTCCCATGTGCTGATGTTTCTGGCTCTAATTTTAATGGTATTCCTTCGTCGATTTATGTTACATAGAAAAGAAAATATGGAGATTTATATAAGCCTGCCGTGTTTGGAAATTCGTTTCTAGTCAAAACTGAAGTGGTACAATCATAAAACCGAAGGCATGTAACATCACCTAGTATATGCAAAGCTTGCATGCATGCATGTCATGTTAGCGGTGCATGCGGACCAGTTTTGAGGCTTTTGTTTATTGGTGTAATGAGGCTTTCAATCAGGTCCAGGAGACAGCGTGCAACGAAACTGAAAAATTGGCTGACCAAAATAAAATTACAGCCACCTGACCATTAATCGGTCCCTTTTATCTCTATCAGCAAGAGCTGTAACAAGCAATATACACACATAAACATCCATTAGACATGCCTAGGAAAATGTATCTCACCCTTCATCGAAAAAGGAAAATGTATCTCATACTCCCAAGCTAGGAAAAACTCGTAGTACAAATCATGATTTTCATTTTGAAAATAATAATAATCATGACATTGACATACAAGTTGCATTCGCCCATGTTGCAAAATAAATTAAGCCTGGCTTAGGAAATAGTTTGAAAACAAGATAAATCTCATGCAGGTAGTGACCACAGGCGGATCAGTCTTGTTTGTTTCTTGAGCTACGGGATGAATATGGATATGAACTTTTGACATAGTGCCAATGCATGTCTAATGATAGGAATTTTGTAGTTGCTAATTTTTTTCATGATTGTAATAATGTTAGCCACTATATTTCTCAGCTAGGGCGTTCCCAGCAACTGACAATTTGTTGGCTGGGCAACTTCCGCGATGAGATGAACCAGGTTGTACCTGATGATTGTAACCATATCTCTTAAGGAATGAAATCTCTTTCCGCAAAAAAAAAAACACATAGTACACATGAAATCCCTCTCCACCACCAACTGGTCGTCCTCAACGCACCGAAGCGAAGAGCCAGCAGACCGTCGCCCTGGAATCCAGGAGCCACAACATGCCACAATCCACTGCCGTTTGCACCAACCGCCGGACAGAGCCGACCCGGACACTGCCGACACCATAACTGGGCCTCACCCAGACCAGCGACATCCAACGCATCTCCGGCCTCCCCCCCAACCTCGCCGGTGGAGAGAGCCAACCACGGATGCAAAGCTACAACCGCCCAGGGCCACAGGCCGACACCCGAGCCGACACCATCCACAGCAGAACGGATCTGGGCAGGGAAATCCATGATCCGCCGCCACCGGTCGCCGGCCCCCATGCTGCCCCAGCAGCTGTAATGACACAACCATAGCCGATGCCCCTAGGGCCGCCGCCCCAACACCCAGGCTCCACCATCACGCATGGCGCCTAGGGACGCCGCCACGCGTCAGTCTGAGGCCTCCTCATGGATTTCCTCCTATGGTGGCGAGGAAAGCGGAAGGAAGGAGGGTCAGGGCGGTGACGACTAGGGTTTGCCGAGCCGCGCCCTAGATGCAGTGCGACTTTCTTCTTGTTTACCAGTAAAGTGCTAGGATTTAATCATTGGTATCAACGAAAAAATTGCTAGCACGCACATCGCCCCGACAGCCCCCCCCCCCCCCCCCCCCCAATTCCCCGCTCTCACCTGATTACAAATCTAGCAAAGTGCAACAAAACATAAACATTGACCAACACTAATATAGTTTTGCAAGATCAATATTAGAGGGAATAGTTGAACTGTTCGGCCTTGTCGCAGGTATGTGTACATTTTTTCCTGTTACCCAGGTAGGTTACGAAATGGAACAAGGAAATATTTTTCTATTTTTGTCACATCTAGTTGTTCTATAGTGTAACTTAGCAGCGCCTCTCGTTAGGTCAAGTCAGATTTTATTTACCATGGGTGGTCAAGTCATCAATCAATTTAAATTATTCGCAAGAAAAAATCAGTCAATTTAAATGTTCTAATCAGATCTGGTCCAGCAAGCAAGCATGAGCCCAAGAACTACTCCCTTCATTTCAATGAATAAAACACACATATGCATATTAAAATTGAACTTTAGCCATAAACCAGATCAACTAAAATGGGTAATATGTGACAAGTTATATCGTTCAATTCTTATTCAAAAGTTTTCATTAGTATTCTAAAAATACAAAGCCAATGTAAATTTTAATTGAGGTTTGAACTAAAAGTTGTTATTTGTCTTTCCAAAATTCTTGAAAATTTACCCAGAGACCCCACGTATATAGAGAAAAGCCGTCATAAATATTTTAGGATTTTTGGACGACAAAAACAACTGAATTGATTTTCTAAGTGCATTTTATAGAATTTTTATGTGGTTTGGAATAATACTCATTTTTCACATTCAACAAATGATGCCATTAGATGATTGTGATGTACAAACAACTTATAATTAATAATTACTTAATTGGGCCTGTTACAGTAGGATGGGTCGTGTCCTCTGGTCGAGGAGCTCCTTGTTGACGCCTTAAGCGCCCGGAAGACTGCTGGCGCTCATGCGCTCCCCTGGCAGGCCATGGCCCATAGCTCGCTAGACCGTTGTTGTTTCCTTCCATCGCTCTCGCTCGGCGTTGCCAACTAACCGTTTGATTTGTCTAAAAAACTAACATTCCAATCCATTGCTTCGTAGGGCTGCTTGCTGGCTTTTGCTTTTCTCTTGCGAGCACGTGCTGTGAAAAAAACTACTAGTAAAAAAAAACTGGCTACGCCTTTCTTATTAATTAAAGACGTTCATGCAATTGATAAATAATTATGAATTTTATAAAGTTTCCAAATTTGAAATTTTTAGTGAATTTGAAAATTGTTCACCATGAAGAAAGTTTGCCAATTTTAAGAAAAATAGTTCGTGAAGTTGGAAATGTTCATGATTTCGAAAAATGATCCTGGATACGTGAAAGTTCATGAATTTTAAAAATGTTCATGTTGAAAATAATCTACATATCTGAAAATTGTTCATGAATTTGAAAACCTTCAGAAATTTTTAAAAAGTTCACAAATTTCAAATATTGTCTCCAAATCTGAAAAATTTCCGTGAATTTGAAAAAAAGATCACAAATTACCAAAATGATCATGAATTTGCAAAAAGCTCATGGCATTGAGGAAAGTTCAGGAATTGGAAAAAAGTTCAAGAATAAAAATCAAGAATTTATGAAAAGTTCATGGATTCAAGAAAAAAAATCAGAATTTGAAAAAAGTTCATGAATTTTAAAAATGTTCATAAATTTTAAAAATGTTAACAAATTTAGAAATAGTCTGACTATCTGAAAATTGTGTATGAATTTAGAAAATGTCCATGAATTTCAAAATTGTCAGCAAATCTGAGTTTTTTAATTGAATATGGAAAATCAAAAGTTCATGGATTTGATTTTTTTTTAAAAAGTTCACAAAATTTGGTAAAAATTTGAAAAAGTTCATGGATTTGGAAAATAAAAGAGCACAAAAAATGAAAAAAGTGTTGAAAGTTGAAACAAGTTTGCGAAATTGTGAAAAGGTCATGAACTTGATAAGAATGAAAAATGAAAGAAAAACTGAAAATGGAAAATAAAAAAAGGAAGAAAAGTAAAATAGAAAACTAAAATGCTAAAAAGATGAGGAAACCCGCAAAACTCGTGTTGGGGAAAAACCAGAAGAAAAACAGCCAGAACAATCATGGGAAGGTTCCTGTAAAAAAAACCATTGAAAAGAAAGACCTACATGGGCCGGGCCATGTAGATATACATTGGTGTGGAGGGGTGTGCGCCGATTTGCAAAAAACACTATAACCGGCGCTCAAGGGGCCGAATAGGAGTTGAGTCATTATGCTCATATACGGGTTCAGTTAGACTTTTGCGGTCTCTCCTATTGGTAGATCACCAGATGATCGTTAAGATTGGCACACGAGGCCAGATTTTCGTACTCCTACACTATTACCATAAGATTTTAGAAATGGAAATTGAGAGCAACGCTCCTTAAGTCAAACAAAAAAAGATTTCTATGTATCATTATTGCAAGATCATACTGGCAAAGTTATAGTAAACGCACAAGCTTTTCTAGTACTGATTTATAACTTCCCCATGTGACCATCTTGTAAGGATATTGCTTCCTCCTCATTACCCACCCACTCATGTTTATTTTTCTTTATTATCTACCTCTACTCAATTCGTATAGAGCAGGATAGTCCACAACATAAATAAGTTGTTGCTAGTGATATTTTTGTTCCTCCTTTGGTTGGTCAATCGCTCTGAGCTGCACATTATCACCAACAATAGTGCTCTTGTAGTGTGTTAGGGCATCTCCAACTCTGACCCGCAAATTTGCTCCCGCATCCGTTCGTGGACGGAGAAGACCAGTCCGCGGACACTGATGCACGAGCCGGCCATCCAAAGCTTGCTGCATATGTCCGATTATATTTCAAATGAAATTCAACGAAAATGAACAAATTTAATTCAAACTCAAACAAACCAGACAATATTCATTCGCAAATGGATGATCTTTACCTAAAACCGGATGCTTTTCATCTAAACTGGAGCAAATTCATTACATTTAGACATTTTTCAACTAGACCGGACTCTAAACCTAGACTAAAATGACCGTCGGCACCCGTTCCCCATCTCTGGCCGGCCGTGAGCCCCGGAAAATGAAACCCTGCCCCCTATGCATCCCTCTGTAGCCCTCCGCTGACATGTATTTCGCATGTCTGGCAGCCCGCTCGTCGGACTGCCGGATGCCCTGGAGGGATATGCTTCGGCAAGAGGGGAAGAATAGCCTCCGCTTTTCCCGTACCATCCCTATGTCCGGCTGCGACGCTCATCGGAGTGGCCTCTGCTTCCGTGAAGCATGGATCAGAGTTGGTTTTTGGGGCAGGGGACGAAGGTGGCCTGCGAAGAGGGCAAGACACCGGCGTGTGCACGCCGGCGACGCGCCAGCGGTGGCCTTCGTGGGACCCAAGCGGAGGCGGCCTCCCATGATCTACTTTTCCTTGCTGTCGGCGGCGACCGCGGACGTGTTGGCCGCCTCGTTGATCCACCACGCCGACTTCTTTCTCCGCCGGCAGGGCGCGGTTCCGCGCACGTTGACGGCGGATAGCGCGGGAGGAGCGGTACGACATTGCCTCATCCACGGCAGCAACTTTGCACGTGCCGCTATGCTCCCCCGCAAGCTGGTTTGGAGTGGCGACTTGTTGAACCACGCGCCGGCTTGGAGCGGCCACTTGCTCCTCCGCGCATCAGCCTGCAGCCTAGCCCATGGTACTGTCAGCCTCGAGCGGCGAGTGAGGTCGAGCAGCGAGTTGCCTAGCTCCTATCCGGCGGGCTCGGCGGGCTACCCAGCCGGCTTTTATGCCGGATAACCCCTCTTCCTGCTCGGCGGATGCCATGGATAGTGTGGAGAATATGGTGCAAGGAGGATATGGGGAGTGGAGGTGTGGTGCGGTTCTTGTCCGGCGTCTGGCCTCGTTTAAATAGCCGGTGGACGGGAGGAGCCAACCGGCGTTGTGTTTAATGCCAGCCAGCTCGCGAACGGACGTGTGGACGGAGTAGATTTTTCGACACACGTGCGACTTTAATGGATGCAGGCGAGGAGGCGTGTCCAGCCGGGCGTGCAGCGAGCGGCGCTCTCTCGACCGGCGCGGCGCTTCAATGCCGGCGCCAGTGAAAGGTTGCGTCCGCTCTGGGCCGGCGTCAATGCGAAACGGCCGCTCACAGTGGCATGAATGCGGGCAGCTGGCGTCAGACAGGAAAGCACGCGGGAGAGGGAGGAGGGTTTTGGGTGGGCCACAGTAGTCAAAAGCAGATGTGGCAGCGGTCCGGATGCCGGCAACCCCCCAACCCCCACTTTATCTCCGGTTTACGAAAAAAAATGCGTCTGGACCACCAAGTGAACTGATACAGGACCGCGTTGGATGACAAAACCGAACATATGCATGGGTCGGCGTTGGAGATGCCCTTACTTTTTTATACCATTGAAATCCGAACAACTAGCTAGCATGTAATGGAACCGTAAAGAATTCTATGCATGCATGGACTTCCTTGACATGAGCGGCATCAGGAAGCATTTGGCATGAGCTACTTCATGGCCCATGTATATGTTCCATGGGGTCCACGTACTCTGATATACATCGTTGGGCCAGGATGGCATGATAATTGCACAGAAGTAGCTAATGGTTCCAGCCTGGGGGTCGATTCTGCGAGTGCTGGCGTTTCATCGTACGTAGATATTCCGTATCTGTTATCCATTGTATGGCCAAACCACCCGTTTACACTAAGCGTTGTAATGGCCGAGAGATCCGGCTAGAACTACTATGATGGTGTGATGCACTCGTACATAACTGCCATTTTGAGCTAGTTCACTCACAGGACCGACCTTTGCCCACCTTACAAAAGCATACCATCAATATGATCAAATCAGCAAGAAATTCCTGTTTTGAATAGAAAATCAGTTAAAAAATAATCACAAATACTCATCCTAGGATAAGGTCACAAGAAAATTGCGAACGAAACCACTGAAGTGACCACTATCAACATGAACTGATGTTTTCTTCCATGAAAACTCTCATTTTTGCAAGTGTCATACTGTGATACTGTCATGTACCTGAGAACGATGCTCATGCCTGGCCATGCTTGTGCCGCCTCTACCTTGAGTCGAAGTCCCAATAGTGCATATAAGTTAACGAATTATCGTTCACCTTTGATTGTTGACTTGTTGACCTTTTCAAAAAAGTTCATGAGTTTGAAAAAAAGTTCACAAATTTTGAAACAAGTTCGTAAATTTGATAAAAAAAATCATGAATTTTTAAAAAGTTCATGATTTTGAGGGAAAAATTTTAAAAAATTTGGATTAAAATGTTCGTCGATTTGAAAAAGTTTGAGTATTTGAGGCAAAAAATCACGGATTTTTTGGAACAGATTTGCTATTTCACATCTAGATGTGAAATAGCTACCTCACATCTAAGTCCAGAGCCATTGGATGTCTTCTGTCTTTAAGATTCGTGCTACTTTGCTAGCTTAAATACGTCTCGTTCCGGTGCTGCGTTGTGTTCGGTTGCCTCGCAAGCTGCGTGTGTGTTTTTACCTGGTGGGCTGCGTTGCGTTGCTTTAGTACTGCTGGACCTTGTGCTTTGTTTGTGTTTTTCAGCTTTATGTTCGGTCATTTTTGTCCCTTTGTTGTGGGCTTCAGATTTTTTTTTGTATTTTTTTACTGACTCCGGTTTTGTGCTTCAAGAGGATAGGACTAACCGAAAAGGTATGCATTTGGGTGTGACAAACTGAATAGTACATTTTTATCCATTTTTTTTTTGTTGCTCAGAAAATGTTGTGTTGATTATTTTTCCACACTGCCGCAACAACTGCGACATACAGTTTGCATATATGTAAGGGAAGAGTTCCAAACTTCAGCAACACGGTAGCACATGTTTTTCTAAAATTTTCTTTTTTTTATTTTCTTTATTTGCAATAATATAACTTTGAACAAAAACCATATTTTTGTCTGATAAATGTAAACAAATAGTGGGCATTTTGCGTTATTTTCACTCGAAGGGTGCGGAGTTGAAATGTACGAGTCGAGTTGTATTATTTTCATTTTTCCTTTTCACTTTTATTTTTAACTTTGTATTTATTTGCTTTAAATTTATGAACTTTTTAAAATTCAATTGTTTTAAATTCATGATTTTTATAAAAAATAATTTTATTTTTATTTTGAATTTTCTCCTTTTCTTATTTTGTTTTTATTTATGTTTCCCTTGTTTATTTAATTGTTTTAAATTCATGAATTATTTTAAACTGATTTAGCAATATATATTCTAATTTCCTCACCGTTGGACATGTTCGCTTTGAATGTTGTGCAAATCTTAATCGTGGGTTGTTTTGTCGAGCGTCCCATACTCCCATGTCTCGCCATACGTTCGGTGTCCACCTGGCGGCTCGTTCGCACGTGCGTTTTTTTGGGCCTCTTCGTGGTGCAATCTCGGGGGCCCGTTTCTTTTCGGCGTGTGTTGTATAAGTTGAAGATACGAGCTGATTGTTGCCTTCTTGGCTCGATTCGTCATTTGTCTCTCTCCCATTCCCCTTTGTCTTTGAGTAGAGCCGAGCGAGTAGGAAGAAAGGAGTCGACTGGGGATTCAATCTTTGTCCTTGCGATGAAGAAGATGGTAGTCAACGATAATGCGATGAGTGACCTCGGATCCATCTTTGTCTCTTTTGCCCTATTTTCATCTAGAGATTTTGTGGTTTTCATCCAGTGACCTTTTTTTTATCCTAGTTGCAACTCCACCCCCGACATGCAACTAGGCCGCCTATTGTGTCCCAGTTGCAAGTCCATACCTCGATATACAACTGAGGCCGATTCATTTTTTGTCTTAGTTGTAAATGCACCCTCTCGACATGCAACTGGGGTCTGACCCTTTTGTCCCAGTTGCAACTCCACACCCGACATGCAACTGCGAGCTCGGCTTTTTTCTATCCTAATTGCAAGTCCCCACCCTCGATATGCAACATTTTTTAGTGGAGCAACCTTTTTGTCCATAGTTGCAAGTCCATCATTTTTTTGTCGTAGCTGCAAATCCACTCTAGTTACACAACAGAGCCCTAACCATTTTTGTCTGAATTGCAAATTCACCCTCGATGCCCATTTTTGTCCCCAGTTGCAACTCCACCTCCAACATGCAATCGGGTGGCCGCCTATTTTTATCCCAGTTGCAAGTCCATCCTTGATATGCAACTGAGCCTGACCCATTTTTCTCATTTTGCAAGTCCACCCTCGACACATAACTGGGCCCCCGACATTTTTTCGTCCCAGTTGCAAGTCCACCGTCGACTCGCAACTGGGCCCCGATCTTTTTTTCTAGTTGCAAGTCCACCCTCGACTCGCAACTGGAGCTCAACCTTCTTTTGTCCCAGTGGCAATCATACCCACGACTTGTAACTAGGACCTAACCTTTGTTGTCCTGGTTGCAAGTCCACCCTCAACTCGCAACTAGGGGTCCAACCTTTTTTTGTCCCAGTTGCAAGTCCACCTTCGAGTTGTAAGTGGGGCCCGGCCTTTTTTCCGGATTGCAATTCCACTCTCGACTCGCAACTGGACCCTGACATTTTTTGCCCTAATTGCAAGTCCATCCTCGACTCGCAACTTGGATCCCACTTTTTTCCCCAGTTGGATGCCCACCCTCGATTCGTAACTGGGGCCCAACCTTTTTTGTCCTAGTTGCAACTCCACTCTCGACTCGCAAATGGGGTCAGACCTTTTTCTTTTGTCCAAGTTGCAAGTCCACCCTCAACTCGCAACTAGGGCCTAACCTTTTTTGTCCGAGTTGCAAGTCTACTATAGACTCGCAACTAAGGCCCAACCTTTTTTGTCCGAGTTGCAAGTCCACCCTCGACTCGCAACCGGGGTCCGAGTTTGTTAGTCCCAATTGCAGGTCCATCCTCGATTCACAACTGGGGCCCGACCTTTTTTTGTCCCAGTTGTAAGTCTATCGTCGACTCGCAACTGGGGCTCGACCTTTTCTTGTCCCAGTTGCAAGTCCACCCTCGACTTGCAACTGGGGCCCAACCTTTATTGTCCCAGTTGTGAGTCCACCCTCGACTCGCCACTAGGGGGACCTATCTTTTTTTTGTTCCAGTTGCAAGTCCACCCCTCGACAGCGAACAAACCACAGATGAGCCGGCCCAAGTAGCTAGGATACTTTTTTTTTGTTTTTGTTTTGTTTTTTTCTTCATGATTTTTTTATTTTATCATTTTTTTCATTGGTTTTCCTCTCGTTTTAATTCTAGTTGTAAGTCCACCCTTGACTCGCAACTAGGACCATAGTTTATTTCATCCCAGTTGCAAGTGAATCCTTGACTCGTAACTGGGCTCGTAGTTTCGTAGTTGTCTCAGTTGCAAGTCCATCCTCGACTCGCAATTGGGCTCGTAGTTGTCCGAGTCCCAAACCCACCCCAACTCGCAACTAGAGCCTATGTTTTGTTTTTCATCACATTTACAATTACACCCTTGACGCACAACTTGGCCCAGAGTTTTTTTCATCCCAGATGCAAGTTGAACCTTGACTAGCAACTGGGCTCATAGTTTCGTAGTTGTCCCAGTTGCAAGTCCACCCTTGGCTTGCATATGGGCTTGTAGTTGTCCCAATTGTAAGTCCACCCTCGACTCGCAACTAGGCTCGTAGTTTGTTATTCTCCCAGTTGCAAGTCCACCCTCTACTCACAAATGTCATCATAGTTTTGTGTAGTTTTTCCAGTTGCAAGTCCACCTTCGACTCGCAATTAGGCGCATAGTTTGTTTTTCATCTAAGTTGCAAGTTCGCCTTCGACTCGCAGATGGGCTCGTAGTAGTCGCAATTGCAAGTTCACCCTCGACTCGCAACTGGGCATGTGTTTTGCCTCTTACGTGACTAAGCCCTACAATTCATCTTTTTGAATGTGGAAGTTTTTTGTTATGTGTAGGATACATAGGGAAGGAAGCATGTCATCACACCAGTACATGCATTAGCTGATCCTTCGATGAGCTTTGCATTTGCATGCATATCAAGGGACGTACAAGCACATGCATATATCCAAGGACAGGGTATAAAAGGCATGCACGACGATCGGTGCATACAAGCACGCACTAATAAACTAAAAAGGTTCACCGAACACTAAAAAAAGTTTAGTTTGTTCAAGGAAATGTTCATTGTATATTAAAATAGTTCATCCTACACTAAAAAAGTTCATTTTGTATATAAGAAATGTTCTGAATGTTCAAAACATCCTCCCATTTTCAAAGACTGTTTGGAATTTCAAAAAGTGTTCATGTATTCGTAAAATAGTTCATTCTTTTGGGAAAATGTTTGGGATTTCAAAAAATGTGCCCATTTTTTCAAAATTTGTTCGTGTTTTCAGAAAATGTTCAGAATTTTTTAAATTGTTCGCATTAAAAAATATTTTTAGAATTTCGAAAATTGTTCACATTTTCCAAAAACTTCTTGTGTTTTAAAAAAATCAGAATTACAAATTTTTTTGTTCACACTTTTCAAAAAATGTTTGGAGTTCCAAAACCTCTTTGCGTTTGAAAAAAATATTCAACATTCACAATTTTTCAATAAATGTTGAAAAAAGATTTCAGATCTGACGTAACATTGAGTTCTTAAATATTCGCGTTGATCTTTAGCAACAAACATTCATTAGTTCTAGCGGCTATAAGGACTCGTTTAGGAGCTGGAGGTTGGGAGTTCGATTCTTGTTAGGTGCTCCATTTTTTTACGTCTTTTTCTCAAAAACTAGGCTGGACAATAAAGAAAAAACAAATAGCGGTTGGGCTGGACCATAAAAAAAGGAGGATCACTGGACAAATAAAAAATATAATCTTTTTCTAAAAAACTGGGCTAGACAATTTTAAAAAACAACAAATAGCGGTTGGGCTGGACAATAAAAAAAAGAGGCTGGCTGGACAAATTAAAAAATATAGGAATGATGTCATGTTAGATGTGAGGTATTATCTCACATCTAGATGTGACATAGTTGGACCCTTTTAGGAAAAACGTTCACAAAATATTCAAAGAAAGTTCACGAATTTGAGAAAAAGTTCATAAATTTGAAGAAAGTTTTTGAATTTGAAAAAAAAATGCATTTGAATAAGAAAATAAAAAAAACAAAAAAAAAGAAATAAATAAATAAGTAAAAAAGAAAAGAAAAGAACAGACAAATAAATAAATAAACGTCCAGAAAAGAAAAAAAAAGAAAAACTCGGACGAGAGCTTCCAGAAGCTTCCCAAAACCGGTCCAGGAAGCTTCTGGAAGCTTTCCAAAACAAGGAGCTTCCCGCTGGTGATGGTGGCCTGGCCATTCTAAACTTATCAAAGGGAGGGAACTGTGCGCATTTTGCCAAAAGTGCTTTAACTGGCGCACCGGGCGCCAAATAGGAGTCGACCTCTGATCATGTGTTGTCGCTTGTGCTTTGTTCTGTTGTGCCGGATGTTTTGGTTGTTTGGGTTGTTTAGAGCATGTCGCTACTCTCGTTCGTGTTATCTCTTGGCTTTTTTTTTTTTGCGAGAGGGTGTTATCTCTTGGCATTGTAAGCTTTTCTATCTTAACAATGTGCAAGCAGCTCTTGTGCATGATTCGAAAAGAAATCTTCCATCCATCAAATCTAGTTTTTTTGTGCGTTTTGCGCTTGTGTGTGTTTGTGCGCGCGCGCGCCCACATCCGTGTAAAACAGACGTTGCTTTTGCTAATAGTCTGCTTGCGGCAGACAATACTCAATATTGGAAGAGAGTGCTGATTTTTGGAAGAGAGCAAATGGTGGATCGATATGAACCTGCCTGGCTGTCCTTTTCTTTCTTTGTCGTCCGTTATTTTCTTTGACAATATCCTCTTTAGTCAATATAACATAAGATGTATTCGCTGCAAAAAAAAAGATAAAGATGTATGCGTGCTTAGCTCATTTCCATCTGTCCTACGGAGTATTCTTTAAACACAAATGTTCGAGTATGTTTGGGGAGAAGTGCAGCTTGGGAAATCTAGTGTCCACCATGATTATCTTAAAAATTACTGCCAATGATTTTGAGGATAAATATCTCGGTTTACCTGTGCTAGAGGGAAGAGTCAAAGCACGCAAGTTTCATTCTACCAAAGACAAGGCTCTTAAAAGGATATCTGACTAGATTGTAAAATATGCCATTTGTGAGGGGAAGCAAATTTTGATCAATTCTGTTATTCAGGCTCTAACAGTGTATGCGATGGGAATATTGAAGTTTCCAACTGCTCTTTGTGAGAATTTAGCTCAACTTATCAGGAGTTTTTGGTGGGGCGATGAGGTGATAGGAGGAAAACTCATTAGCTTGCTTGGGACAAATTGACATGACTGAAAAGTGAGGGTGGTAAGGTTTTACATGACCTCAAGTTTTTTTTAACCAAGCTCTTCTGGCTAAACAAGCTTGACGGTTATTGGTGAACACAGACTCTTTATGTGCCAAATTGATGAAGGTTAAGTATTATCCCTAGGGGTGTTTTCTTGACACCGTCTTTTCGCAGTCGGTGTTGGCTACTTGGCAAGATATTATGCATGGCTTGGAACCACTTGAAAATGGTGTCATCTAGAGGGTGGTTTATGGATCTAGTATAAATATTTGGACAAATAATTGGATTTCGAGGCATGCTGGTAAAAAAACGTCTAAAAAGAGTAGAACTAGGCTCAAGTGGGTGTCCGAGTTATTCGTGAATGGGTCGAGGAGATGTGACGAGAACTTGACTAGGCACTTGTTCTATCGCCATGATACAAAGGAAATTTTAAAGTTGTGTATTCAATCTACGGGGATGGCAATTTGTTGCCTAACACTTTTGAAAAGAATGGTATGTTCTTCGTTAAAAGTACGTATAATCTTGTGCTGCCCCATAAGGATCAAAAGGAAGTGGTGGGTCCATCAGGTAGCGTCGGGAATGGGGAAAGGAAGATGTGAGATATTATTTGAAAATCCAATGTTGTGCAGAAGATTAGAATTTTTGCCTCGTGTGTTGCGTCTAATTGCTTCGTGGTGCAGGTTAGTAGAGTTAAGCACCATCAGGCTACTTCTGGGATGTGCTCTATTTGTATTGTCAAAGAGGAAATCACCTTTCATGCTCTAGTGACTTGTCCTAAGGCTCGTGCTCTGCATATGGCTTTGATGGACGTGTGGAATTTTCTGGCAGAAGAGGTCTTCAAATGTAGGGGACCAGACTGGTTACTTATTTTGTTGGACCAATTCAGTTCACCGTTACGTGAACAAATCTTATTCACTTTCTGGAGAGCTTGAAATTTGAGAAATGATTTGATTTTTTAAAAGGGGAAGGAATCTGTCTCTACATCTGTTAATTTATGTTGATAACTACTTGTCATCATTTTTGGCTTGTCACTCCAGCATAAAGGTGGAGTCCACTAACAAAGGAAAGTGGGTGGCGGGTGAGATGAGGCTTATGACTAATTTTTCGAGGAATCATGTGGTGTGGCAACCTCCCCCTTCTAATTGTATTAAGATTAATGTTGACACCAACTTTGTGAAAGCATTGGTGCCGCGAGCTTGGGGTTGTTCCGAGGAATTCTTCTGGGAACATATTGGGCGATGCACAAGTGTGGATGAAGCGGAGCTTCGGGTGTGCCTAGCTAGACTCTATATTGGTATTACTCTTCATAAGTCCGTTATTTTGGAGATTGACTGGCGTTTGTGGCATCTTTCCTTGCAAATGAGAACTTTGACAAGTCCCTCTCATTGATCTCAAGAAGGAGGCGATGAGCATCTGCTAATTACTTCAAAGTTTAAGCTTGTTAAGATTATTTGTCGGGCTAATGTGGTGGCACATGAGATTGCGAAGTAGGTCGGACAGTATTGTCCTGAATGGTGTTTCGTCCTGCGTGGTGTCTACTGTAAGGATTGATTGTAATAACTTTTTAATTAATTAATATAGAGGGGTGTTTTAAAATGGGAAAAATAAATAGCCACACATGAATAATATAATTCTAATTAGAGAGGAGGCGTATGTGTAGGACGGGCTACATGCAGCCCTTTATTTCGTTTAAAAAAATGATATTTCCAAGTTTCAAAAAAAATAAATTAAGTAGAAATCCTCTGAAAGCTTATACATATTCGTGACGGATCTGTAAATTTACGTTCAAAAAATATTATGATTTTGCAAGCTGGAAAAAGAATCCATCCTAACAAAATAAAATTTTGGCCCATTTTCATGTACATATTTGTCTTTTTTTTGTACGCTCGAACATGTTATATATGTATTTCTGTATGTACAATTTTTTTTGTCCAGTCGAACATGGTATTCTGAAAACGGGCTACATGTAACCCGTCCTACACGGAATTTTCGGTTGATCAGCGGACTACATCACCATCCTTCTTGGCAAACGCTCACACATTTATCCTGGGCCGACCCATCAGGGAGATCAACGACACGTTTTCTTTTCTTTGTTTTTACCATTTTCATGTTTTCTTCTGGTCTTGTCAATTTTTCGGTTTCCTCCAGGTTTGTAGTATTTTTTTAATTATCAATTATTGAAAGTACATGCTATTTTTTTCATTTTGTTCCTTTTATTTTTATCATTAATAAAAATACACTTTCCTGTGTGTATATGAAACTATGAATAGTTTTTCCAAAAGTACACGATGATTTTTTTTTAAATTACATGGTGACTTTTCTAATGATGGTGAACTGTTTTCAGTAGAAACTGAATAATTTCCAATACAATCTAAATAGTTTCTTAAACACAGTGAACATCCTTTGAAAATATGTTCATGTATATTTATGAAATGTTCACGTATTCTTAAAAAATGTTCACTCTTTTTTAGAAAAAAAATATTATGGAACTAAAAAAGCGTTCAATTTTTTTCTAAATATTCGTTTGTTGCTAAAGCAGAAAGTTGACTGAAAAACCAAAGTACACTGGGGAAGCCGAAGAAAAAACCACTAAAACCGAACTGGCTTGGGCGCTGCCGGAACAAAGAGCGAAGCCGAAGTGGGGCTGCCGGCCAATGGCGTGCGCTTCTCCTTCATAGCAAGTATACGATGCAATAGGCATCACATAGAAGCACTCGCATAGAAGCGCCCCAAAATTATACGGCTGCAAACCGGCTTTGATCTATTACCGGCCCTTAAAGAGGACGCTTACAGTTTTCTACGAGCCGGTCTCGGCACCGATGCGGATGCGCCAAACCCAATTGCGGGCCTAATTGCAGACGTAGGTGCCGAATCGATTTGAAAGTCCCATCGTTGATACGTCGACCTCACCAGGTAATCTAAACTCCACATCACAACGAGGAAAGACGCCATGCTTGTTTTCCTCATGCCACCCATTCCGAAATACTTTCCACATCTATTGTGACCGCCAACACTCACTGAAAGCTTCAACAACATGGGAAGAAGTCTAATAGAATTGGAGGTCACAAATGAAACGACAAGTGTAGGTAGCTCGCTTATTACTTCCCCGGGAGTACTATTTATCTTCCTTTCTATACGTAGTGTTGCTTGCTTAATTAGTTAGACACTGCTAGCTGCTAGAAAAAAGATAAACCGAGGAATAAGACCTGAGCGAACTCGTAAGATGAGGAAGTACACATACATATGGGCAGAGGAACAAGGGTACATCAAGCCAGACGAGTAAAATATGAGTTGGTGGGTGGAATGAAATGATGTACTTCTAATGTACATGGAACCCTAATGTCATGTGCAAAATAAATAAATAAATAAATAAAGTACATCGAGCAGGAGGAGTGAAATATAAATAAAGAATATGGGCAGAGAAACAGGGGTGCATCGAGCAGGAGGAGTGAAATATGAGTTGGTAGGTGCAATGAAATGTTGTACTTCTAAAGTACATGGAACCCTAATGTCGTGTGTATAAAAAAATAAGGCCGTATGGTATATGCACACGTGTTGTGAGCACCACATGAAAGTTTGGCACCCGATTGAAGGTGCAACATTTTCAGATAGGGACTGCCGCAACATATTCTAGAATGTTTTTGCTCTCGCTTTGCTGCTGCCATGGTGATGATCAAGCTAAGGAACCTTGAGTTACTTTCTTCTAAAAAGACACAATCCTCAATGCTTCCATCTCATGCATGCATATCCCCGGTTTTCCTTTGGTATCAACACAGTGAAGGTACCCGGCAAAAAGAAACAAAAAACAGTGAAGGTATTTTTACGCTTCAAAATCAATGAATTGCAGCAATCTTCAACACCTCCTTAATTTATGAAGTACTACATGAGAGTCTCAAGTACTACCTCATAGTTCACCTCCTTGTAACACCCCTATGTAATAAAGCATAGTGATAATCTGTTAATCATGCCAAGTCATCATCATTTGCAATGCTTGATCACAGTGGTTTAATATCTCATTTCAAATTCCACCACTGAATTCAATTTAAATTGAAAGTGAAATTTGAAGATGCTCAAAAATTGCTGAAAAATCGTTCATGTTTTAGCAAATATTCCTAAACAAATAATTGTTCAGGAAAACAACATCACCATATTGCTAAAATGAGCTATAACAATTTAATCAGTGCCAAAAGAAGTATTTTAAATGCCTTTTCATTTATGAAAAATCCAATTCAATCCCAACTTTTTCCAGACTTTTTGTGGCAGTGCAGTATTTTGCAATGTAATTATGTGGCTAAGTCACATATTTTACAAAAATCTTTTGGTAGCTCAAACATTTGCAAAACCATTCTGTAAAAAGAAAAACAGAAATCTAAAAAGGGAAAAGCAGAAAACCTACTGTGGACTGGGCCTAAGTCCACAGTGCGGCCCAGCCCACCTCCCACCGTCTCCCTCCTCTCTCTCTCTCTGCGCGTGTCGGCGCGCCCCTGGCCCCGCGCGCGCGCTCCGGCGAGACGCCGACACGGCGATGCTACAGGGCGGCGAGGGGATAAGAACGGCGCCGCCCGGCCTCGTCACCGTCCTCACCCACTCTCTCCTTCCTCTCTCGGTCTCTCTCGCCAGCTTACGAGCTCGCCCGAGAGCCTCCGTCGACGTCGCTGTCGATCCCGCGGCCACCGTCGTCCCCGCGCCTCGCCGCCGCGTCCGATAGCTTCGCCGTGCTCGACTACGCCATCCACGCCCACGAACGCGAGCCGGGGAGCACTCCATCGCCGGATCCGCGTCGTCTTCCCCGTCTTCGGTCGCCGGCGTTCTTCTCCGATTCCGGCCGCCACTGCTGCTCCCGAACCCCGACGAGCCTCCTTGTGCTCCCACGGTGAGCTCCCGCTCGGATCCCCTCCATCTCTGTGACACCCTGGTTTTTGGCAACTTTTTTTTTCAAAATCTCTTTGGCTTTATTTGCAATTTGGATGGTTTTTGAACCTTTTCAGTTGACTTTGGATTTATGAATCCCTCTCAGTGATCCAAAGCCCTCAACATCTTGCCAAAATCTTGTCACACACCTTCTGGATCAAATTCCAATGTTCAATCTTTCCCAATAAGTTATTTTCTTCCTTTGGGAAAATCTGTCATCACTATGGGTTATGAAGCAACCTATAGTTCTGATGATCAGAAAAATCCCAAATTAATACCACACCTTCTTGTCATCATATACTCCCACAATTTTCAAAAACCTCTCATGGTCCAGTATAAAATTTTGTCCAGAAAACTCCATTTACCTTCTGGACAGTACTGGCCCTTTGTGAAGCAACTCATATTTTCCCAACTCAGAAAACTCTCAGATAATTCCCTGAGGTACTAGGGAACCTATCTTGCCACAATATCCAAATATATCATCTTGTTCAATACAAATTTTCAGCAGCAATATTCTGACAAGTTTCTGCTCAAATGGAACCTCTGTGAAGGAAGTACCAGCTAGAGGTATTCAATTAGGCTGAAATTTTTATGACATCTTCTATCCACCAAATAACCCTCCCACACCAAATTTCAGCTCCAGCAGACCAACCAGATGAGTGCAACAAGCTCATCTTTTCCCTGGACCAGTAACAGCAGTTGTACATGAACTGCATTCAAATCTTGGTGAAAATCTCTCAAACTTGGCCAGCTTGTAGTCCTTCCAATGTAGATCACTCCAGACATCTCTGTTGGTCTCATCTCCAGCTCATCTCTTCTCCAGAACCTCACCAAGTTTCTGACGGCGAACTGTAGTTGAAGCTACGCTTCAGCTCAGTGGGTCTCTTGGCAATCTAGTGGCACGAGGGGGTTCTAGGGTGCAAGGACGACGCACCAGACACGGTCTGGCAGGCCAGCTCGCGCCGCGGGTTCCTGTGCACGCGGTGACCGCGTAGCCAGCCCTGCCAAAACCGCGCTCTGGGCGCCGCCAGGCACGGGTCTCATCGGAGGGAGACGCCCGCGTAGCCGTACCGCGTCCCCTTGCGCCGACTAGCTCTCCGCCGTCCACCTAGCCGCTCCAGGTTCTTCCCCTCGCCGGAGAAGCTCTCGCCGGCCGCCACCGCACACGGGCACTGTGGCACCCGTGCGGGCACAGTGGCCCTGCTGCTCGTCGCCTTCCTCCGCAAGCCGCCACCGCCGCATTAACTCCCTCTGCCCTCTCCTATCCCGTCGCCCACGCCGAGCCAGCCAGCGCGGCGTCCAGACTCCGGCGACGTGGCCGAGCTCCACCAGATTCCAGAGAGCTCGCCCCCGCCTATAAAAGGCCATGGCCAGCCCTCCTAGCTCCTCACCCAACTCCCTCCGCCTCCAATCGAGCCCCCGAGCAACGAGCCAAGGCCGAGAGGCCCTCTGGCCTCGCATCTTGCCGGCGACCCGCCGCCACCCGAGCTCCGCCACCTCGCCGTTCCACTCCACCCCAGCCTCCACTGACTCCACGAGCGAGCTCCACTCACTCCACTGACCCCGCCCAACCTCTTCCTCGACCGAAACCTTGCCGGAATCGCCGTCTCCGGCGACGCCCGAAAGCCACCGCCGTCGGAGAGGAAGGGGACGACGTCGTCCGGCCGTCTCTCGTCACACTGCGGGTACGTACATGTTCGCCTCTGTGAGCTCGTTCCATCCCCGTAGTCACCCGACCTCGCCGTCGACTGCATCGCCGACGACCATCGTCGGAGAGCCGCAGCTCTCTGTTCCCTCTCTCCCACTTTTAAATCTGGCAGAGGGGCCCGCTAGTCAGTGGCTCGCCGAAGCGGTAAGTGGAAGTGCCCTGGCGAAATACGTCTCCGACGTGGCCCTCTGCTGATTTTCCTATTTTCTGTTTTTAATTCAAATTTGACCAGGAACTTTGACCACTCATAACTTTTTATCCATAAGTCCAAATCAATTGATTCTTTTTGCATTGGGTTTGTCTTGAGCTCCTCTATTTTCTAGTAAAATTTGGTATTTTTCCCATGCTCACAGAATTTTTGGTGAACAGAACAGTGTTATGTGACATTTTCCTTTGCATTTTCAAAATATTTTCAGAGGGAAATCCTTTTGACTTTGAAGCCCAGGAGTTTGTGGACAACCCAACAGAGCAAGGCAAGCCATGTCATCCATTACATGAAGCATTTCAATAGTGTTGGTTATTTAATTAAATTATTTGCATTATTATAATATGTGACAATTTAGAGCAATTTACTTTGATGCATAGCTACTGCCATGTTAAGTTATTCATGATAAATATCCATGCTTGTTAAATACTTGTTAAGACTAAACCTAATTGGTTGATCAAGTGCCACCTATCCGGACTTATCCGTGCAGCCACATTTGCCGGTATGGGACGGCCTTGACTTGGTCTGGCTTTGTGCTCTTTTATCGGTACCACCAGAGAGGGAGGGTTATGCATGCGGGCTGCCCTGTTCAGGTAGACGACGATAATCCTGTGAGCCCAGTTGAGTTATTTTGCCGGCGTACCCGTTTGGGACAGTTTAGTTAGCCACGACGGTGGCAGGTGTCACAGGGTGACACAGGGGCCACCCAGGACATGACCCTGGAAGGGTATGATTGTCGGTGGTACGATGGAGGAGTCACGGGTTAGGTAAGTTTCGTTGGTGCAGCAACGGTCCACCCGAGAGGGAAGTGTACCGAGGTACGGGACCAGGAGCTCCATAGTGTGGGTAAAGTGCGCAACCTCTGCAGAGTGTAAGAATCTATTCGAATAGCCGCGTCCACGGTATTGGACAGTCCGTACTAGGCCACTGATTGGTCAACCGTAATAATGATAATAATGATGGCAGAACTTGTCTCATGTTCGGAAGAACTCTATGGATCATGAGTATTTCGAGGGTTGTGGAATAACCCCGAAGAGAGTAAGTTGGTATTCGATAACAGTGAGCACCTAAGCACTTAATATGATCATTGCCATGCTGTTGTTTGCTGCATTTTTATGGTTGCCATGAGCTTGCGAGTACATTCCAAGTACTCACCTGGCGTATCATGCCAGATGCAGGAGGAGCCGAGGACGGAGGTCCCGATGGTTCGTGCTACGCTAACTAGGCCGTTGACGGTGTCCTGGATTAGGGGGTGCTAACCGGGCTGACCCGTCTCCTCGGTTGGGCCGAGGTACCCCCGTGCGTGACCAAGATGGACTCCGGAGGCTATACCTGGGAGACGTGATCGGCGCTGTCTCTACCGAAGACTTGTAGTACACTTCAAGATTTGTCCAGCCGCCTTACTCCTAGATACCGACATTGTAACCCTAGGTACCCTCCCTGGCGTGTATATAAGCCATAGGGTTTAGCCCGTAGAGGGGACATCAACGCAACATTGCTCACCTAGCCATAGAAGTTAGACACATTACGATCTCGAGGTAGATCAACTCTGTACTCGATACATCTCTATCAATATAAAAGAAGCAGGACGTAGGGTTTTACCTCCATCAAGAGGGCCCGAACCTGGGTAAACATCGTCTCTATTGTCTTTGTTACCATCGATCCGAGATCCACAGCTCGGGACCCCCTACCCCGAGGTCTGCCGGTTTTTACACCGACACTGGTGCTTTCATTGAGAGTTCCGCTATGCGATCACCAGAAGGGTCGATGGCTCATCTACGGATCAATCATGCCAACAGCTCTGGGGATGTCTACGTCCCCGGACAGCTTTTCGTCTTCGGCAGCATGGTATTCTGCGCCGATTCAACGGGACACCTGACTTCCGTCGAGAACTACGCCCCGGGACGGATCGTAACTTTCGGTGGCCTTGAGTACACTGCTGATTCCCGCGGCGAACTCATCCTATCGGGATGGACGCCCGGCTTGATCGAAAGCTCGGCCGGTTCTGGAGGCTCGACTCCGGAGCTGAACTCTGTCTTGACATCTTTTGAGATTACTGACGCCGCCACTCCGGCTGATCTCTCCCCGACCACTAGTCCGAAAAGAGACCCGGCTCCCACTTCCGAAGAGATATCGATGCCGGAGTTGATTTCGAATCAAAACTCTGAAGTATGTTCAGATTTCCTTCGCTCCGAAGACGCACCTGGTCACACACCGGATGTGCTTCGAATCATCCCTGCCTACGGCGCTTCCATGGATCCCGAAGAGTTATCTCACCTTGATGAGATGCTTTGTCGCATCCAGAGCATGTCCATCTCGGACGGCAAGACTTTGGTCTACGATCAGATCGGACTTAAAGCCGACGATAGGGAAATTTACATCCCACCCACCACCCACCTAGTCGCCACGATCGATGATTTAACCGACGTGTTGGACTACGGCGAACCCTCAGATATGGAGGAGGACGCCGACGGCCCCATCGAGAACACCTTGCCCTCGGTCAACGCGGGCAAGTGGACCGCCACATCCACCTATGATGTCTACATGGTGGACACCCCCAAATCCCCTCCAAGACGCCGGGGATGGCGCCGAAGGGGAAATAATGGGGAACCCAGTGGCAATGACGCAACAGCCAATAACGGCAACGAGGAGGACGGCGACGCCGATAATAATGAGGAGGACATTCAAGCCTCCCCACTAAGGAACGGCACACCAGACCGACCTCTTGTGGACGCCGATCCCGATGACCTCTTCGAAGGGGCCGACGACAATTACATGCCGGAGTCCGATGAGGACGACAGCCTCGGTACCGAGGACTTCATCGTCCCCGAGGACCCCTTCGAACAAGAACGCTTCCGGCGACGCCTTGTTGCGACGGCCCGGATCTTAAAACGCAAGCAGCGGCAGCTGCAGGAAAATACCGACGCGCTAAATGAAAAGTGGGTTGAAGTGCTCTCCGCCGAGCAGGATATGAAGAACCGATGCCATAGTGCGCCGAAGTCTTACCCACGCAGGCGCCTCCTACCAGAATTTGATGAAGAACTCGCTGACGACCTCGATCGCCCCCCTAGAGGCCGGGACAGGCCAAGACGAGAAGACCCCAGGGAACGGCCACCTGCACGCCGTCATGGCAAGGACCCCGTGGATTACATAGATCCTCACGATGCGAGACGTCGTATTGACGAAAAACGGGCTCCCCCTCGGTCCATCTACGGGTCAAGGGGACGTGCGCCCGCCGGGCCGGACGGCTACGATGCCTGGATGGACAGGAACGGCCGTGCCCGCGATCAAGCCTACTCACGATTTTCTCCCGACCTCCGACGAGATGCTCTTCGGTCCCGAGGTCCGGCTCACCCAATCTGCTTAACAGACAGGGTAATGGAACATCAATTCCCGGAAGGGTTTAAACCCATCAATATAGATTCATACGATGGCACCACGGACCCAGCAGTTTGGATCGAGGATTTTCTCTTACATATACACATGGCCAAAGGAGATGATCTCCATGCCATTAAATACCCGCCTCTCAAGCTCAAGGGGCCGGCGAGGCATTGGTTCAACAGCCTCCCACCTAATTCTATCGGCAGCTGGGAAGCCCTAGAAGATGCTTTTCGAGCGAACTTCCAGGGCACGTATGTTCGACCTCCGGACGCCGATGACCTCAGCCGTGTCACCCAGCAGCCCAACGAATCAGCTCGGAAGTTCTGGAACAGGTTTCTCACCAAAAAGAACCAGATCATAGACTGCTCCAAAGCCGAGGCCATCGCTGCGTTTAAAAATAATATTCGAGATGAATGGTTGGCTCGACAACTCGGCCAGGACAAGCCGAGAACTATGGCTGCCCTGACCTCACTGATGACCCGCTTTTGCGCGGGAGAAGATAGCTGGCTCGCCCGAAGTACTCACAACGGCGAGGCTGGCACCTCGGAAACTCGCGATGCCAATGGAAAACCAAAGTGTAACAAAAATAAGCGTAGGTATAAAAATAGCGGAAGCGACACTGAAGACGCCACGGTCAACGCAGGATTCACCGGACCTAAATCCGGGGCAGAAAAGAAAACCCTATAAGGGGAACAAAGATGGACCTAGCCAGCTTGACAGGCTCCTGGACCGCCCATGCGGGATTCATGGTACTCAGGAAAAACCAGCAACACACACTAATAGGAATTGCTGGGTCTTCAAACAAGCCGGCAAGATAGCGGCAGAGAGTTAGAATAAAACCCAACCCCGCAGCGACGACGAGGATGAACCTCGGCAGCCCAATAATGGAGGGCAAAAGAAATTTCCCAACGAGGTAACAGAGGTCAATATGATCTATGTCACCCATATCCCTAAACGGGAGAGAAAACGTGTGCTTCGGGACGTATACGCGCTGGAGCCAGTCTCCCCGAAGGATAACCCATGGTCGGCTTATCCGATCACTTTCGACAAGCACGACCATCCGACCAGCATAAGGCATGGCGGATCTGCGGCGCTCGTCCTGGACCCTATTGTTGATGGTTATCATCAAACACGCGTCCTGATGGACGGGGGAAGCAGTCTTAACCTCATTTACGAGGACACAGTTCGGAAGATGGACATTGACTCATCTCGGATAAAGCCGAGCTCTACCACCTTTAAACGTGTCATTCCGGGCGTCGAGGCCCGTTGTACCGGGACAGTCACCCTCGAGGTAGTCTTCGGTTCACCCGAGAACTTTAGAAGCGAGGAGTTAATCTTCGACATCATACCCTTCCGGAGTGGATACCACGCGCTCCTAGGACGCACAGCCTTTGCATGCTTCAACGCGGTCCCGCATTACGCCTACCTCAAGCTCAAAATGCCGGGACCCAACGGTGTTATCACAGTTAATGGTAACACCGAGCGTTCCCTCCGGACAGAGGAACAGACCGCGGCTTTTGCAGCCGAGGTCCAAGCGTCCGAGGAGGCAGCCCGCATCGATAAACGCGCCGCTCGCTCTTTGAAGCGAGCCCGGGCTACACAAGTCGACCTCGGCTAGCTACCCCTGCACCCAAAATAGGGATGCGGGCTCCTCGCGTGCCCCAACTGCGGGCACTACATCCCTAGGGTACATAACTTCGCACTCAAAATTCCCTGGGACGTCGAGGAGCCACCACAACTACCCACACGTCGGGCGCGGATTAATCACGCGAAGGCTTAGAGCCCCTGCACATGCAGGTATCTGTAAAAGAAACAGCCGGGCATAATTACGTCTCTGTGGCCTTAACCACAGAATGACTCCGGAAAACACCTCCCTTTGAGGAACTCGGTCAATCGAACACTTCGAGTGTATAAAGGGCCGGTAGGGCATCGACCTTTGCAAATCCTTCGTCGTCAATCGGGACGATCTGGTCAACAGTTCGGAAACGCAGATGTGCGGCAGGCTTCGGTCCGGATCCTTTAAAATCCGTCAACAATTATCCGACCTGTTTTTCCCTCCCTTCCTTACTAGTTACGTTGTACTCTTTCAATTACTCTCGTCCCACCTGGGCATGTACACGATTGATGTTCTGAAATAAAGAAAACCGTGCCCTTTCAAGGTCTTTATTGTATTTCTTTATCGAGCACAGCTCCGGGACGATGAAGTACTTTAACAAGATGCAATTGTATATGAAAGTCCGATGTATTCGGCGTCCCGGATTTTTGGCCTTATATGCATCAGTTTCGAACCTAGATTTCGGTCAATAGTTGGGTTGCCCGGCTCCTATGTGTACCCCTTACGTTTCCGTTGTATTCGGCTAAGGGCGTAACGGGAGAACCACTGCGATTGTGCTGCCAGGTTAATTGGTATGGCGCCTCAGTGGAGAAAGCCAAAAACTGACTATCTAGGTAAGCGTAAACTGGTCCGCCATCCGGAGACCGCATCAAGCGATGTGACGATAGAGATCACCCGTGTCAAACGAAGGGCTTTCACTTCCAGCCGAAGTGTGCTATAGCCTAGGCCTCGGCCGCGTTGGCCCCACACTTCCTATGCCGGGGGCTGGTCCTCAGCCCCCACAGTCAAACTCCTATGACTAAATGAAAGATGTCAAGCCACCATAGTCCGATTGCCTAGTTCCTCTAAGTCATTGACTGCCTTCGGGTACCGAAACGTCGGCCAAGGGTCCAGTATGCCTTAAGGAACACCCTCTGTATAGCCTACACTGGGGCTGAAGCCGACGACTGGCCACTCTCATTTTGAACAGTCATATTGGAGGAATAATCGAATCATAAACTAACAACATATGGAAATTCAAGCCATCTTCATTCAAACACGAGATAAATGTTTTTACACCATCCACTCCGGTATTCCGAAGTATCACCTAAAAGTACAGAGTGTCCTTGAGGCACATGGCCTCGGTGGTCCGAGCTCCCGCCTCAACCTCGGCGAAAAACTGCTCGGCGGTCCGCGGCTTGTCGGCAGGAGGGCCAACGGCACACGTCTCCGCATCAACCTTGCGGAAGTGAGTCTTCACGCAAGCATATGCCCTCCGCGCCCCTTCGAAGCACGTAGACCTCTTCCAACGCTCGACGCAGGGCACGGCATTTTGGAGACGGGCCGTCAGGCCGAAGAAACTCTTCGGCATGGCTTCGGCGGGCCACAAGGCGACGCAGAGGTCCTGGAGCGCCGGCCTTGTCATGCGGAAGAGCTCGACCAGCTGCTTCACTCGATGGTTCAGCACCTGCGCAGACGGCGACCCCGGGAATTGACCCCAGAAGGCTTTCTCCGCCTCGTGGTCCGCTAGCTGGCCGAAGTATGCCACCGCATCCTCCGCGCTCTGCAGGAGTTCCTCGAAGACCTCTGCGGAACGCCATAATTGGGTGAGCTCGACACACCCTTTGCCGCCAAACGCACACTGCAGCAAAAATCTCTTACCCGAGGCGATTTGCTCCACTTGCTGGAGCACCTCGCGGTCCGCTCGGGCCAAGGTCTTGAGCTCGGAGTAGGCATGCTGCAGCGTCTCCAGCTCCTCCTTCGTCCGCTGCCCCTCCTCCTGAAGTTTGTCGCGTGCTTCGAACATGCCCTTCAGGGTCTCCTCGACCTCTAGCACCCTTGCCTAGTGCTTCTCTCCGGCCGCCTTCTCGGCGGCCCGTGCCCTCTCGGCCGCGGCGGCAGCAGTCTCCTGTTGCCGCACTTCTTTCCGAGCTCTGTCGAGCTCGGCCCTGAGCATCTCCAGCTCCGCTGTCAATACAGTTCAGCCTTAGCTGCCTTCTTTCATATATATTACACGTATTTAGTCGAAATACAAAGGCAAGTTTAACTCGCTTACCTTGAGACTGCTCCAGTTTCCGGTTTATCTCCGCCATCTCTTTGGAGACGGAGTCCGGGATCGAGGATGAAACCTAGAACAAAACGGATTCTCATTATACAGGGAATAATCCAGGTCATTTATCAGCTCCTATTACATCAAACGACCCCGATGCCGGTTTCTTGAAACCGACTTCGGGCTCGGGGGCTACTCACTCACTAAGCCATTTAGAAGGCTATATTCTTATGTCCTCGGACAGAACTCACAAAAACAAACAGCTCAAATAAACACGCTGAATGCGTACCTCGAAACCTGCTACGAGGTTCTTGAAAACCTTGTGCAGGGCGGCCCCTGCGGACCGGTAGCTCTCCAGCGCCGTGCCCATCAAGGCACGGTGCTCCTCCTTGATGAAAGAACCCCTCAGGGTCTCCTCCACCTCCTTGGTCCACCCCGCGCCAGCCCTTCCCAGGGCAGTAGGCTGGGGCGAAGGGATGACCTCGGGCGTCTCCCCCCGAGTGGCCTCCGCCTGTTATGGTGGAACCGGGGTAGACTCCGGCTGGGCCAACGACTGGCCCAGCAGTTCTTGTATGACCTCGGGGCGCTACGTCCCCGGATCTTGTTGAGCCGAGGTGTTGTCCTCGGCCATGGTCACCACCTCGTCGGCCCCCGTCAAGATGACTTCGGGGACCAAGGTGGATGTCGCCTCCCCCAGACCGTCAGGCTTTGGGGAGGGAGCAGCGGGCTCTGGAGTCTCGCTGGATGATGGCAGCCCACTTGAAGAACGGCTAGGGATCACCCTCGGCGGACTACACATGAAACATTACTTGTGTAAGATTCCCCTTGCTGGAAAAGTGACTTAAGGAAAAACGATAGAGGCATTGGCTTACCCTCGTGGTGCCGGTTTCTTCCTCCCCATTGCAAGGGGGTCTTCCTCGGAGTCATCGGAGAGCTCGGCCCTCTTCGATGACTTATGGGCGGCCTCGGATGAGGCTCGCCTCGGCCTCTTTGAGCCCTTCGGCGGCACGTCCACGTCGGCATCTTCTAGCGCCGACCTCTTCCCTTTCGGAGGGGGAATCTCCTCCTCGCCTTCCTCGGCGTCGTCGTCTTGAGCGGCGGAGGTGTGGGTCTCTTTTGACCGGGTGACCGAGGTCCCCCTGGTCCGAGCACCGGACTTCCCCGTCTGGGGCTTCGTCCCTTTGGAGGCCACCACATGTGGCTCCTCGGTCAGAAGCGCCGAGAGCAGGGGAGTTGGGGGCTGCTCCGGCAGTGGGGCTGGGCATCGTACCCCTTTTACCCAGGCCGACCACTTCTGGAAAATGTAAAAATACGACAGTTCAAGTAAAAACTTAGCTCCTCGGCACAATGAGCAAAGCAACAAATATTGAAGGGCGAAACTACTTACCGGGGGGCCTCGTAGCCGTGTTCGAGGCCGCGGTCCTCCCCCGCTGGAGGAATCTTATCCTTGGCTAGCTTCATGAGCTTGGACCACATGGTTGCCAAGGTGGAGCGGAAGAAGGTGTTGATGGTTTCCATGTCCTCGGGCTTTTGTGCCCACATCGGGGTAGCCCGAAGTTGGAGAGGCAGTATCCGGCAGTTGAGCATGACATTGATGACGTCGGCCAGCTCGACTTTCCCCGCCGTGGACCACCACAAGATCCTGTCGACCAGGGTCTCCACCTTTTCTGGATTTCCCCAAGCAACGCCCTTCTCCTTCCAGGATTTGAGCTTCCTGGGAGGCCCGGCTGAGAAGGCCGGGACCTCGGTTTGACCAACAGCGAGGGGCTCGGTGATGTAGAACCATTCCCTCTGCCACTCCTTCACCGTTTCGATGAAGGTGCCCTTGAACCAGGTGGCCCCCTGGTTCTTGCTGATCATGGCCCCTCCGCACTCCGCGAGCTCTGAGCCACTTGACTTCGGTTTGATCCCGAAGAGTTTCAGCCACAGGCCGAAGTATGGCTCACAGCGGAGAAAGGCCTCGTAGACCGTTATGAAAGCGGCGAGGTGGAGAACGGAGTTAGGGGACAGATGGTGGAAATCTAACCCATAGTAGTACATTACCCCGCGCACAAAGGGGTGCAGCGGGAACCCCAGGCCTCGGATGAGGTGGGGGACGAAGACCACCCGTTCCCCGGCGTTGGGAGCGGGCACCAGCTGGTTGGCCTCTGGAGCGTGGGCAGCGATGGTGGGGGCTAGATACCCCGCGTCGCACAGCTCGGCGATAGTCGCCGCTGTCACCGTGGAGCCGCCCTAGTGCCCCTTGAGGGTGTCGGCCATGGCTGGTTGAGAAGCTGAGCTCGCAAAAAAGACGGGCGTGCTAGTTGGATCTGGGTGCTGGAGCAGGACGATGTAGAAGTAGGGAAGGAATGGAAGCATACGTCATTGCGCTGTTCCCCCTTTTGATTCTTATAGGCCTGTGAAAGGCCAAGAGTCCCCCTGTTGCGCCGATAAATTCGCAGCCGCTATCAAAAATGCCGTTGAGATTTATGGGGGGGAAACAAAATCTTGATAATATCCCTAAGAAAGCGGGCACGATCTCTGTTTCGAAAGGACGTGCCAGTAAACGGGCTGCCTCGAACCGCGATTTGAGGTTGAGGCAGTAACTGCTCGACCCATCATGGGGCAAGCCTCTTCGATAAAGTTGTCAGGCAGGATTGGATTGTTCATACCTGTACGACGAGCCTTCGAGGCTAAGATATCTACACCCCTCGAGCAGGATACCAGCTCGGTTGGACCACGGATGTCAGTGTTCTGTTAAGAGAATCCGAAATGCAAAGTGGAACTCGTCTGTCAAGCCAAAGACTCCGGATCCGAAGTAATATCTGTCGACCATCGTCCTCGGCGTAGAAGACCAGTTCGGGGGCTACTGACGGTGTCCTGGATTAGGGGGTGCTAACCGGGCCGACCCGTCTCCTCGGTTGGGCCGAGGTACCCCCGTGCGTGACCAAGATGGACTCCGGAGGCTATACGTGTGAGACGTGATCGGCGCTGTCTCTACCGAAGACTTGTAGTACACTTCAAGATTTGTCCAGCCGCCTTACTCCTAGATACCGACATTGTAACCCTAGGTACCCTCCCTGGCGTGTATATAAGCCATAGGGTTTAGCCCGTAGAGGGGACATCAACGCAACATTGCTCACCTAGCCATAGAAGTTAGACACATTACGATCTCGAGGTAGATCAACTCTGTACTCGATACATCTCTATCAATATAAAAGAAGCAGGACATAGGGTTTTACCTCCATCAAGAGGGCCCGAACCTGGGTAAACATCGTCTCTATTGTCTCTGTTACCATCGATCCGAGATCCACAGCTCAGGACCCCCTACCCCGAGGTCTGCCAGTTTTTACACCGACAGCCGTGTCCCAGCAGTGTCCCTATGGATGGAGTTTTCGGCGCTATGTTCCGCTACGCCGTAGAATCACCTAGTAGTATCGAGGCCCTGCTATGTTTCATAAATAATGTAGATATTGTCTTAGCACATGATGTGCCTCTGGCCTCGCTATCGATGTAAATTAAGAACTTGTACTCGAGATATATCAATAAAGATCAGTTCTGTTCTGTTCCAAGTTGTTGTGTGTTTCCAGAAGACATGATCTCTGGGTTGGAAACACTGGGTAAACCGGTCCTCTGAGCCGGGGTGCCACAATCTCCATCTCTCTTCCGCCTCGTAGCTCGCCGCTTTCATCGTGGCCGAACGCATCGCCGCCGATGAGCTCGCCGCCATGGCCACAGCCGCTATCACGCGCGTCCGAGCCCGTAGCCGAGCACTTGGAGCTCGTAGGAACCCGACGCCGCCTCCCATTCGCTCTGCCGTGCCCCACATCGCTGTAGCCGAGCTCGCCCGAACACGCCGCCGCCTGCCGTCGATGCTCCGGCCAGCTCCGGCCACCTCAGCCCGCGCCACCGCCACAGATCGACGTGGCGTCGTCCGCTCATTCTAACGCCGCAAACCGCGCGCGAAACGGCGCTCTGTAACGCATTTCCGGCGAGGTCCCGACGACCTCCGCCGCGTTAGGCGTCGCCGGCGTTTAAACGTCGGCCGTCGCTGACCTGGCCGCTACGTGGGCACCCCCTGGGTCACTGACCAGTGGGCCCCAGAGGCCCCAGTTGACTGGGTTGACCAGTCAATGTGCTGACTGACCAACCCCAGTCGCTGACAGGCGGGCCCCACTTTCTAATTAACCGTTTTTATAATTAAAACTTAATTAGATAATTAGTTAGTCACTGGCATATGGGGCCCACCTGCTAGTTAAACTCTGATTAGTCTAATTAATCTCTGTTTAGCCCTGAGTCACTGACATGTGGGACCCAGCCGTCAGGTTTGACCTGGACTGGATGGGTTGACTGCTGACGTCCACCTGACGCAATGCTGATGCAGTAAAGCTTTTTCTGTTATTTTTGAATTAAAATTAATTCCAGGATTTTCAGAAAATGATTTAAAACTTCGAAAAATCGTAGAAAATAAACCGTAGCTCGGATGAAAAAGTTTTCTACATGAAAGTTGATAAGAAAAACGAGACAAATCTGAATATGTGGTCAAAATGATTGACCATCACTCCTAACTAGCCGAACATGGAACCTTCCCCTCTGGTTCATCTGTCTGACAGATGCCTAAAGCTAGGAAAATATCCCCAGATATTTTCCTGCACCGCCTGCAACGTGTAGCATTGCATTAGGTCACCCCCAGCACTGCATATTGCCATGCCATGCATTGTGTTGCATTTGTTTGCTTTGTATTTATTGTTTCTTTCCCCTCTTCTCTCCGTTAGACCACGTGACCGACGCTGCCCCTGAGGACTGCTACCTCCCCGACGAACCCTCTTTCACCGCAGAGCAGCCAGGCAAGCAAACCTCCTTGATCATGCCTATATCACCTATTCTTTCTTCCCTCTGCTTGCATTAGATTTTGCTACAGTTTTGATTGCTCCTATTCTGATGCATAGCCTGTTTCTTTATAACTGCTGTTGATACTTTACCTGCTATCCTAAATGCTTAGAATAGGTTGGTTAGTGAACCATCTGTGACCCCTCATCCTTGTCCCTGTTGCCCCGCTTTGTTACCGGTGCCCCGATCAATGTGATCGATGGGCTGAGACCAGCACCTCACCGCACATCCCCTTAGTTGTACGACTCTGCAGAGCTAATATCGAGTGTCGAGGGTGATACCTCCTACATCACTCCTGATGATATCTCTGTAGCCTAGCTAGTCGGTTGTGGGTTAACGAGGGTGATTCCTCTTTCACCACCTCTGAGGATGCCACTGTCGTGCAACTCCTCAAGTGTGAATCCATCGAGGGTGATTCCTCTAAGATTCACCTTGACGGTTACATTGAGTAGGAATCCAACGAGGGTGATTCCTCGGATTCCTTCTTGATGTGATGAACACACGGATACCTTGACTTTTATTTCAGTCCTTGTTTAAAGACGGGTCAACCCCGAGGGGTATCCGCGAGATAGGTGAGGGCGGGTTGACCATGAGGGTACCCGCGAAATGTATACGAGGCGCGGCCGGGCAGGCATATTGCCTCAGGAGAGGGAGGAGAGGGATTGGGCCTGGCCCTTGCCGCAAGTCCTCGAGACGGGGCGACGGGACCACAGAGTGTGGAGCACTGATCGTCACCGCGAGCTCCCAACACATTAAGGGTTTGGATATGTGATCTGAGTAGGCCTCTGGCCTTTTCGCACTAACCACCACGCGGGAATAGTATGGGCACTCGACGTCGTTTGTTTCAGCCGAAGTTCTTCAGACGGCAACAACTGAGCGGCGCGCGCCCGGGTGGACCGCGACGGCCTGCGTGTGTATACAGGGGCTAGGTCTGATCCTGGCCGCATTCGCAACGCGCAGGAGTGCAAAGGGCGATTGGCCCAAGACCCCTGAGCGCTTAGGGTGTAGACCGGCGTGCTGGCCTCTCTGTTGAACCTAGGTAGGGCTACGGCGTGTCGATCAACCGAGGCCGGGCATGACCCGAGCAAGTGTGTCCGGCCAGAGTTAATCGAGCGTGTTGGGTAAGTTGGTGCACTCCTGCAGGGAAGTATATCTATTCGAATAGCTGTGTCCATGGTAACGGACGCTCAGAGAGTATCCCGATCTACTACAACTAGAACTGGATACTTGTGATGCTTAATAATATGTTGGCTCTGGGATCGCTTTCTCTCTGGGAGTCGAGGAAGGATCTCTGGGCATTTCTACTACTTACTTGCTACTTTAATTATGTACTAAGCTACACTCTTCTAATGCAGCAAGATGCTGCAATCAGCTAGTCTTCGATAGGCTAGGTCTTTCCCCATATTCTGGCATTTCTGTAGTCTAGTCCATAGATACAACCCCTTCTTGATACCGATGCATAAATAGATTAGTTCTGATGTAAGTCTTGCGAGTACTTTGGATGAGTACTCACGGTTGCTTTGCTCCCCTTTTTCCCATACCCGATTGCTGCATCCAGATGACGGAGCCCCGGAGCCAGCTGATCCCGCTGACTACTTCTACTACCCCTCCGGTGGAGCCTACTACTACGTGGAGGCCGACGACCAGGAGTAGACTAGGAGGCTCCCAGGCAGGAGGCCTGCGCCTTTTCGATCTAGAGTCATTGTTTTTGCCCAGCCTTCTTAAGGCATGCCTGTCTAATTATGTCTGTACTCAGATACTAATGCTTCCGCTGATGCTTGTATGACTCGAGCTTATGTATTCGAGCCCTCGAGGCCCCTGGCTTGTAATATAAAGCTTGTATGACTTTTAATTTGTGTTTAGAGTTGTGTTGTGATATCTTCCCGTGAGTCCTTAGGCTTGATCATGTGCATTTGCGTGTATGATTAGTGCACGATTGAGTCGGTGGCATCAAGAGTTGGTATCAGAGCCGACTGCCTGTAGGAACCCTCCTTTCCAACTCCTTGGCCGAAGTTGAGTCTAGTCTCCAAAACTGTTTTACTAACATGGCTGTGTGGCTTACGGGCCCACATCGCCAATGGATGGGATTAGGATCTTTTATTCCTCTTCTTTACTCTGGGACTCTGTTCTTTCTTCTATTCGGGTTAAAGATTTTGTTAACACTAACCTTAGGTTCTCGTGATCACATTCACCCGGAGAGCTGGATTTTCTGCCATCATTCCTTTCAAAGTTATCATATGCTTCTCACACTGTCATTTGACATCTTGCACTCCTTTGTTTCAGATGCGTCCCGCAAGACAGCTCGTATGCCAGACTATGGCTGTTGATGCGACTGGGTTTCCTGCTATCCTGGTCGATCTCTTGACCAGGCTGGGATATCGCTGGTATCCCGAGTACACTGTTTACGAGGATTACCGCGAGTTCAACCAGGAGCAGTACCATGCTGTGGTTCGTATCTTCGATCGGCAGAACATCTCCATCACCGAGTTGCACACCTTTCATGGTATTGGAGTGACTGTTGATATGGCAGTCCATGATGCTGCCTATACTGCTATTGCCCATCTCCGTAGAGAGCACACCCGCTTGGAGGAGACTGCTTTCAGATACATCCCGTATGCCCCTGCTGGGGATGAGACTGGATACTACACTGTTGTTTGTACACCTTACGTGCGACGTCGTTATGACCCGCAGGTTTTGGTTCAGTACACAGAAGCTCTGGATCGTACTGCCCGAGCTCTTGCTGTTGAGTTGTACACTACTCGTGCTCGTCTTTACGACGCTCTGACACAGTTGCTGCCAGCAGTCAGTGCAGGGATGCATCCAGAGTATATCCTTTACCCGCGCAGGACAGAGATGCCACCAAGTCTTGAGTGGCCTGCTGTTGGAGGTTGTACTCCCCCACGTGGTCCTCTTATTCCAGTTCGGGACCAGATTCTGCACCAGAGTGTTCACGGAACGTAGGATCCTCATGTCGAGGGTACCCTGCATCGTCACTTGCAGCTGCCTGGCTTCAGTGGTTTTCTCCGATGTTGATGTAGCACATCGCTATGTCCCGTTGTTGTATCCCTCCACCGCGTGCCTGTGTGCCGCCTAGATGTCTAGCTTTTCTTTTCCGAACTTGTACCGCTGGCTTGTAACCGAATCTATGTATGGATCTGTATGTCATGTTTGACTGATGTGATGTATCTATTGCACTTCCTTTGATTGGGCATGTTACTTCATGAATGATGCCATACACGTGCAATGCTCGTTACTAAACTACCCCTGTTAAATTTTAGCAGGATGGTTAGACCCGCATGTCGAGGTCGTGGCCGTGGTGCCAACAATCCACCATCGCCCGACTATATGGCTGGGATGATGCAGCAATTTGAACTGAATCGCCAATTCATGCAAGGGATTATGGATCAGTTCCCTCGTCCAAATGCCAACCAGCAGCCAGCCCCAATAAACTTGCAAGACTTTGTGCGTCTCAACCCGACCATCTTCCGCAACTCAGTTCAGCCGCTAGATGCTGATGACTGGCTCCGTGACATCACTTTCGAGATGGAGTCAGCCAATGTTGCCCCCGCCAGCTATGTCACATTTGCGTCCTACTTTCTGAAGGGTCCCGTGGCTCAATGGTGGGACAGCCACATGCGTACTTTAGCTGTTGGAGCTATCATTACCTGGCCTGAGTTTCAAACCGCCTTCCGTGCCCGTTACATTCCGCAAGGAGTCATGGATCGGAAGAAACGCGAGTTCCGCAACCTCACTCAGGGCAACAAGACTGTGGAAGTATACCAGCGGGAATTTCTGGAATTATCCCGCTATGCTGAAGAAGATATCGCCACTGATGCTCGTAGACAGGAGAAGTTCCGTGAAGGGCTTCACGCTGATATCAAGCTAGCACTTCTTGTCCAAGACTTCGCTGACTTCGCCACCCTGGTGAACAAGGCCATTCATGTCGAGACTGGTCTGAAGGATCACAAGGACGCGCTCAAGCGCACCCGTGAAGCGGGCTCATCTTCGGGCTCGTCCTCGCAGAAGCGCCATATATGGATTCCTCACAGCATGTACCGTCCAACTGTACCTTCTCCAAGGCCATCGTATGCTGCACCTCGTCTGCCTCCTCCACCTACGAGGCAGCTGAGACCTCAAGCTCCAGTGCTTCAAGCTCCTGCTCCCCGTCCCGATAATGGACTCTGCTTCAAGTGTGGCCGTCTAGGTCATCGTGCCAGAGACTGCTCTCAGGATCAGAATCAACTTGTACTTCTGTCAGCTGGCCATGGAAATGGCCGTGGTAACTATCAGCCCCGCAACAACAATGCCATGCCTTCATATGGTCGTGGCCAAGCTTACCATGTTGATCTGAATGAAGCTCAAGATCAGCCTTCTACTGTGTTGGGTACTCTTCTCGTTAATTCAGTACCAGCTTCTGTTTTATTTGATTCAGGAGCATCGCATTCATTCATGTTAGAATCTTTTGCATACATGCATGACACTAAATGCGAGCCGTTGCACAATCCGTTAATGGTAAACACTCCCGCGGGCCAATGTCAAACCTCCACGTTCAGCCCCAATGTTACCATTGAAATGGAAGGGTTAAAGTTCCATGCTTTTCCTATTATTTTGAAGTCTTCCAACATTGACCTCATTCTGGAAATGGATTGGTTGAAGGCTCATACCGCCTCAATCAATTGTGCCACGAAGGTCGTCCAACTCCTGCACCCCTTGGATGAGATAGTAAATAACCATGCTCATCTCGTTCAAAATGCCGAGGCTCAGATTTATGCCCTGAATGCGTTGAACGCTTCTCCTCTTGAGGGAATCGAAAACGTTCCAGTCGTTCGCGACTTTCAAGATGTCTTCCCAGAAGAACTTCCAGGAGTACCCCCTGTTAGAGCAGTCGAGTTTGTCATCGACTTAAAACCAGGCACCACTCCTATTGCGAAGCGCCCTTATAAGATGCCACCGCATGAACTTCTTGAACTTAAGGAGGAAATCGACAAATCACTTCGTAAGAGTTTCATTCGTCCAAGTTCCTTTGCTTGGGGAGCATCTTCTCTTTTTGTCAAGAAGAAAGATGGAACGAACCGGTTGGTCCAAGATTACCGACCTATCAACCAGGCAACCATTCAGAACAAATATCCGCTTCCTCGGATCAATAATATGTACGACCAACTTGCTGGTTCCTCAGTATTCTCTAAACTCGACTTGAGGTTGGGTTACCATCAGATCCGAGTCCGTGAAGAGGATATTCCCAAGACCGCTTTCGTTACTCGCTATGGTTCATACGAGTACATCGTCATGTCCTTTGGCTTAACAAATTCTCCAGCAACGTTCTCCCGCCTGATGAATTGTATCTTCATGGAATACCTCGACAAGTTTGTCGTGGTTTATTTGGATAATATCCTGGTATATTCCAAGAATAAGGAAGAACATGCTGAACATCTTCGTCTGGTTCTGGAAAAGCTTCGAGAACATCAGCTATATGCCAAGTATTCCAAGTGTGAATTCTGGTTATCCGAAGTGACCTATCTTGGTCATGTGATTTCCAAGGATGGCATTGCTGTCAACCCAGAACGAGTTCAAGCTATTCTTGACTGGACTCCTCCGAAGAATGTCAAGCAAGTTAGAAGTTTTCTCGGACTCGCCAGCTATTGCTGCCGATTTGCCGAGAACTTCTCCAAGATTGCCAAGCCTCTGACTAATCTGCTTCACAAAGGCGTTAAGTTTGAGTGGACAGACAAATGTCAGGAAAGTTTCCAGACTCTCAAGGACAAGCTGACTTCTGCACCAGTGCTTGCTCCTCCGGATTCTCGCAAGGAATTCATCATTTATTGCGACGCCTCTCGTCAAGGATTAGGATGTGTCCTAATGCAAGAGAGCAAAGTGATTGCTTATGCCTCACGACAGTTGCGTCCTCATGAAGAGAACTGCCCAGTTCATGATCTCGAACTTGCTGCAGTCATCTATGCATTGAAGTTATGGCGACATTACCTTCCCGGTAATCGTTGTGAGATCTACACAGATCATCAAAGTCTAAAGTATTTATTTACTCAGCCGGATCTGAATCTCCGTCAACAGAGGTGGATGGAAGCTATTACGGACTATGACTGCGGTATTTCTTATACCCCTGGCAAGGCTAATGTAATGGCCGATACTTTGAGTCGCAAGTCCTACTGCAACAACCTCATGGTTCAGCGAGCTCAACCCCTTCTTTACGAAGAACTTCGCAAGATGAACCTCCACATTGTTCCACAGGGTTCTCTTAATACCCTTGTTCTGCAACCAGATCTTGAGAAAGCTGTTAAGTCTGCTCAAGCAAAGGATGCTGAAGTTGATCAGATGAAAAGGGATCTTGTCCTTGAAAAGTCCAAAGATTTCTCGCTTGCCGAAGACGGAACCTTGTACTTCAGAGATCACATTGTAGTACCTCGGTTTGAGCTTATGACAAACAAAGTTATGAAGGAGGCACATGATACACCGCTGTCTATTCATCCGGGTAGTACCAAGATGTATCGCGACCTCCGTCAAAGGTACTGGTGGTCTAAAATGAAGCAAGACATTGCTCGCTATGTTGCCCAATGTGACGTTTGCTGTCGCGTCAAGGCAGAACATCAAAAACCTGCTGGAATTTTGCAACCGCTTCCTATCCCTTTATGGAAATGGGACAAGGTTCAAATGGATCTCATTACTGGTCTTCCCAAGTCGTAGAAGCGTCACGATGCTATTCTTGTCGTCGTCGACCAACTCTCTAAAGTTGCACACTTTCTGCCAGTCAAGGAGACGATTACTGCTAGTCAGTTAGCAGACTTGTATATCTCCAGAATTGTATCTCTTCACGGCATTCTGAAGGAGATCAGTTCAGACCGTGACAGCCTCTTCACCTCAAGGTTCTGGGAAAGTTTCCAAAAAGCTATGGGAACTCATATAACCTGGAGCTCTTCTTATCACCCCCAGTCCCAAGGCCAAGTTGAACGGGTCAATCAAGTGCTTGAAGATATGCTGCGTGCTTGTGTCATTTCATTTGGCAAGAAGCGGGAGGAATCTCTCCCGTATGCTGAATTCTCTTACAACAACAGCTATCAAGCAAGCTTGAAGATGGCCCCCTTCGAGGTATTGTATGTACGTAAGTGTCGAACCCCTCTGAATTGGTCAAAAACTGGGGAACGATCGCTCATTGGTCCGGATATTATCCAACACACTGAAGAGCAAGTCCGTATTGTCCGGGAAAATCTCAAGGCGGCCCAGTCCCGCCAGAAGAGTAATTATGATCGTAAACGTTGGGGATTGGTCTATCAACCTGGTGACCAAGCTTATCTATGTGTCACTCCTATGAGGGGCACCCATCGCTTTGGAATCAAGGGCAAGTTAGCTCCTTGCTACATTGGTCCTTTCCGCATTCTCGCCAGGCGTGGACAGGTGGCATATAAATTGGAGTTGCTGCCGCAGTTTTCGCATCTCCACGACGTCTTTCATGTGTCGCAACTTCGCCGTTGCTTCAAGGATCGGCACCGTGGAGTGGATCATGAGATGCTCGAGTTGCAAGATGATCTCTCTTATAAGGAGCATCCGATCCACATTCTCGATCAAGCTGAATGTCGTACCCGTCAGAAGATAACCAAGTTCCTTAAAGTGCAGTGGTCGAATCATACTGAAGAAGAAGCCACTTGGGAACGCGAGGATCATCTTCGAGAAGAATATCCCGATCTCTTCCCTTCTACCTCCTGAATTCTCGGGACGGGAAATTCTTTTAGAGGAGGAGAATTGTAACACCCCTATGTAATAAAACACAGTGATCATCTGTTAATCATGCCAAGTGATCATCATTTGGAATGCTTGATCACAGTGGTTTAATATCTCATTTCAAATTCCACCACTGAATTCAATTCAAATTGAAAGTGAAATTTGAAGCTGAAAAATAGTTCATGTTTTAGCAAATATTCCTAAACAAATAATTGTTCAGGAAAACAACATCATCATATTGCTAAAATGAGCTATAGCAATTTAATAAGTGCCAAAAGAAGCATTTTAAATGCCTTTTCATTTATGAAAAATCCAATTCAATCCCAACTTTTCCCAAACTTTTTGTGGCAGTGCAGTATGTTGCAATGTAATTATGTGGCTAAGTCACATATTTTACAAAAGTCTTTTGGTAGCTCAAACATTTGCAAAACCATTCTGTAAAAAGAAAAACAGAAATCTAAAAAGGGAAAACCAGAAAACCTACTATGGACTGGGCCTAATTCCACAGTGCGGCCCAGCCCACCTCCCACTGTCTCCCTCCTCTCTCTCTTTGCGCATGTCGGCACGCCCCTAGCCGCGCGAGCGCGCTCCGGTGAGACGCCGACACGGCGATGCTACAGGGCGGCGAGGGGATAAGAACGGCGCCACCCGGCCTCGTCACCGTCCTCACCCACTCTCTCCCTCCTGTCTCGGTCTCTCTCGCCCGCTTACGAGCCCGCCAGAGAGCCTCCGTCGACGTCGCCGTCGATCCTGCGGCCACCGTCATCCCCGCGCCTTGCCACCGTGTCCGATAGCTCTGCCGTGCTCGACTACGTCATCCACGCCCACAAACGCGAGCCGGGGAGCACTCCATCGCCGGATCCGCGTCGTCTTCCCCGTCTTCGGTCGCCGGCGTTCTTCTCCGATTTCGGCCGCCACTGCTGCTCCCGAACCCCGACGAGCCTCCTTGTGCTCCCACGGTGAACTCCCTCACGGATCCCCTCCATCTCCATCTCTCTTCCGCGCCGTAGCTCGCCGCTTTCATCGTGGCCGAATGCATCGCCGCCGATGAGCTCGCTGCCGTGGCCACATCCGCTGTCACGCGCATCTGAGCCCATAGCCGAGCTCTTGGAGCTCGTAGGAACCCGACGCTGCCTCCCATTCGCTCTGCCGTGCCCCACATCGCCGTATCCGAGCTCGCCCGAACGCGCCGCCGCCTGCCGTCGATGCTCCGGCCAGCTCCGGCCACCTCAGCCCGCGCCACCGCCACAGATCGATGCGGCGTCGTCCACTCGTTCTAACGCCGCAAACCGCGCACGAAATGGCGCTCTGTAGCGCGTTTCCGGCGAGGTCCCGAGGACCTCCGTCGCATTTGGCGTCGCTGGCGTTTAAACGTCGGCCGCCGCTGACCTGGCTGCCACGTGGGCACCCCCTGGGTCACTGACTAGTGGGCCCTAGGGGCCCCAGTTGACTGGGTTGAGCAGTCAATGTGCTGACTGGGCAACCCCAGTCGCTGACAGGCGGGCCCCACTTTCTAATTAACCGTTTTTATAATTAAAACTTAATTAGATAATTAGTTAGTCACTGACATATGGGGCCCACCTTCTAGTTAATCTCTGATTAGTCTAATTAATCTCTGTTTAGCCCTGAGTCACTGACATGTGGGACCCAGCCGTCAGGTTTGACCTTGACTGGCTGGGTTGACTGCTGACATCATCCTGACGCAAAATCTGAGGCAGTAAAGCGTTTTCTGTTATTTTCAAATTAAAATTAATTCCAGGATTTTCAGAAAATGATTTAAAACTTCAAAAAATCGTAGAAAATAAACCATAGATCGGATGAAAAAGTTTTCTACATGAAAGTTGATCAGAAAAATGAGACGAATCCAAATGTGTGGTCAAAATGCTTGACCATCACTCCTAACTAGACGAACATGGAACCTTCCCCTCCGGTTCATCTGTCTGACAGATGCCTAAAGCCGGGAAAATATCCCCAGATATTTTCCCGCTCCGCCTGCAACGTGTAGCATTGCATTAGGTCACCCCCAACACTGCATATTGCCATGCCATGCATTGTGTTGCATTTGTTTGCTTTGTATTTATTGTTTCTTCCCCCTATTCTCTCCGTTAGACCTCGTGACCGACGCTGCCCCTGAGGACTGCTACCTCCCCGACGACCCCTCTTTCACCGCAGAGCAGCCAGGCAAGCAAACCCCCTTGATCATGCCTATATCACCTATTCTTTCTTTCCTCTGCTTGCATTAGATTTTGCTACTGTTTTGATTGCTCCTATTCTGATGCATAGCCTGTTTCTTTATAACTGCTGTTGATACCTTAGCTGCTATCCTAAATGCTTAGCATAGGTTGGTTAGTGAACCATCTGTGACCCCTCATCCTTGTCCCTGTTGCCCCGCTTTGTTACCGGTGCCCCGATCAATGTGATCGATGGGCTCAGACCAGCACCTCACCGCACATCCCCTTAGTTGTACGACTCTGTAGAGTTAATATCGAGTGTCGAGGGTGATACCTCCTACATCACTCCTGATGATATCTCTGTAGCCTAGCTAGTCGGTTGTGGGTTAGCGAGGGTGATTCCTCTCTCACCACCTCCGACGATGCCACTGTCGTGCAACTCCTCAAGTGTGAATCCATCGAGGGTGATTCCTCTAAGATTCACCTTGACGGTTACATCGAGTAGGAATCCAACGAGGGTGATTCCTCGGATTCCTTCTTGATGTGATGAACACACGGATACCTTGACTTTTATTTCAGTCCCTGTTTAAAGACGGGTCGGCCCTGAGGGGTACCCGCGAGATAGGTGAATGCGGGTTGACCCTGAGGGTACCCGCGAAATTATTACGAGGCACGGCCGGGCAGACAGATTGCCTCAGGAGAGGAAGGAGAGGGATTGGGCCTGGCCCTTGCTGCAAGTCCTCAAGACGGGGCGACGGGACCACAGAGTGTGGAGCACTGATCGTCACCGCGAGCTCCCAACACACTAAGGGTTTGGATATGTGATCTGAGTAGGCCTCTGGCCTTTTCGCACTAACCACCACGCGGGAATAGTATGGGCACTCGACATCGTTTGTTTCAGTCGAAGTTCTTCAGACGTCAGCAACTGAGCGGCGCGTGCCCGGGTGGACCGCGACGGCCTGCGTGTGTATACAGGGGCTAGGTCTGAGCCCGACCGCGTTCGCAACGCGCAGGAGTGCAAAGGGTGATGGGCCCAAGACCCCTGAGCGCTTAGGGTGTAGACCGGCGTGCTGGCCTCTCTGTTGAACCTAGGTAGGGCTACGGCATGTCGATCAGCCGAGGCCGGGCATGACCCGAGCAAGTGTGTCCGGCCAGAGTTAATCGAGCGTGTTGGGTAAGTTGGTGCACCCCTGCAGGGAAGTATATCTATTCGAATAGCCGTGTCCACGGTAATAGACGCTCAGAGAGTATCCCAATCTACTACAACTAGAACTGGATACTTGTGATGCTTAATAATATGTTGGCTTCGGGATCGTTTTCTCGCAGGGAGTCGAGGAAGGATTTCTGGGCATTGCTACTACTTACTTGCTACTTTAATTATGTACTAAGCTACACTCTTCTAATGCTGCAAGATGCTGCAAGCTGCTAGTCTTCGATAGGCTAGGTCTTTCACCCTATTCTGGCATTTCTACAGTCTAGTCCACAGATACAGCCCCTTCTTGATACCGATGCATAAATAGATTAGTTCTGATGTAAGTCTTGCAAGTACTTTGGATGAGTACTCACGGTTGCTTTGCTCTCCTTTTTGCCATACCCGATTGCTGCATCCAGATGACGGAGCCCCGGAGCCAGCTGATCCCGCTGACGACTTCTACTACCCCTCCGGTGGAGCCTACTACTACGTGGAGGCCGACGACCAGGAGTAGACTAGGATGCTCCCAGGCAGGAGGCTTGCGCCTTTTCGATCTAGAGTCGTTGTTTTTACCCAGCCTTCTTAAGGCATGCCTGTCTAATTATGTCTATACTCAGATACTAATGCTTCCGCTGATGCTTGTATGACTCGAGCTTATGTATTCGAGCCCTCGAGGCCCCTGGCTTGTAATATAAAGCTTGTATGACTTTTAATTTGTGTTTAGAGTTGTGTTGTGATATCTTCCCGTGAGTCCTTAGGCTTGATCGTGTGCATTTGCGTGTATGATTAGTGCACGATTGAGTCGGGGGCGTCACACTCCTTAACATAGTTCACTAATGTACATATTGTAATCTTGCACATAAAGTAAAGAGAAAGGTGTTTAGGGACTCCCAGATAGTACTTCATAAATTAGGGAGGTGCTGAAGATTGGAGTTGTATCCATCCATGGACCTTTGTCGGGTGGCGAATGATTCATCTTGAAAAGTACCACGAGGAGACGTTTGAATTTCTGCAGTCATGAAGGAAATGATGTGGGATGTCATGAGGGATCAATATCAGGTACGTCGTGGCAAGCTGAACTACGCTGCTGCCACAAGAAGGGGATATGGACGCTTGCACTGATCGGCTATAGGGACAGTGACCTCACCGGCAATGTGAATGATCGAAAAAGGACATCCGGGGTGGTTTTCTTTCTCAGCGACAACACGGTCACCTGGTCCTCACAGAAGCAGAAAGTCGTCGTGACGTCTTGGTGCAAGGCAGGGTACGTGGTTGTGGTGGCGACAACATACCAAGGGGTGTGGCTTAGCCGCCTCATGGCAAATCTGATGGGGCGATCACCGGTGAAGTTCCAGCTCTTTGTTGACAAAAAAGTCTGCGATTGCTCTTAGCAAAAATCTGGTTCACCACAACCGGACCAAGCACATCGACATCAAGTACCAGCACATCCGTCAATGTATCGAATATGGCAAACTTGACGTTGACCATGTCGGCACCGATGGCCAACTGGCTGACATCCTCACCAAGGCGCTCGTGAAGATCAGGTTCGTGGAGATGAGGGAGAAACTTGGTGTCATCACGGTGCATCGAGCTTAAGGGGTTGAAATGTTAGTCTAATCTCGCTACAACCACACAATTTTGCGTTCTCAGGAAATAAGCCTGCCATGGCAGTTGTTTTCACTGACAAGACATCCTGAAAACGCTATACCATGGCAGCGTTTTCATAGTGTGTCTTACTTATCTAGTTTTTAGTTAAATTCAGTTAGGCAGAGCCGAAGGAAGTGATCTACACTATCCTCGGCACGATTGTAGGTGTGTCTGCCGCACGCTCATGGTCGTGGGATGGCATGATCAAGTCGTTGGGTGAGCTCCATGACACGCTTGCTTTGAGCACTGAATAAGAGGAGAGAAACATAAAAGGTTGCACATTGAACGCAGCGCAGGAACTAAGTGCCTCGTGTTCTCTCTCGGCTTCGGCCAGTTTAAACATCAACATATCCACTACTCGTACAACACATCATAGATCTAACTAGTTCTACACTTCTACCCGTGCAACACACTAGAAATTCCAACGAATCATAACACATATACACAGAAATGGGGCAAATAAGTTGAGCACAACGGGAAAACAACAACCAGTTCACGGTCTCACTGAGATGGGAAGTTGCGCTGCAAGAGAAGCATTTTTTTTAGCTTAGCACATGCAATAGAGCTTAGAGAAGGCGATGGGGCATCAGGGATGAGCGACGACCTTGCTTGTTGTCTTGACAGACCCTCCCCCATCCTCCCCCACCCCCGCCGCCGCTCCCGCGAGCGGGCCGGGGAAACCCTAGCCCCGCCCCCAGCTTCCTCTCCTCCGGCCTCCTCCTCCCTCTTCGCCGCCTAGGGGTGCCGCCGGGCGAAGCCCGGTTGGCGTGGGCGGCGGCGGGGTCGCATCCTCTCCTCCTCGTGGAGCTCCTGGCCGGCGCGGGACGGCGGGCTGCAGGAGGCGTCGGGCTGTGGCGGGGCTCGGCGGCGCGGATCCGGGAGCTCCTGGTGGTGGCGGCGTGTCGTCCCCGCTGGTGCCTCGTGGTGGCGCGGTGGCGGCGGCTGCGTGGGCGCGATTCGTCGGCGGTGGCGGCGGATCTGGCCAGGCGACGTGGGCCGTGGGCGGCGTGGGCGGCGGCTGGGGACCGGCTTCGGGCTCCCGGCGGCTGCGAGGGTTCCTCCCTGTCGCGGGCGTGCGGCGGTGGTGCGGCTCGGCCGGTGGCGGTCCGGCTACCTGGTGGAGGTGGCCGGCGGTGCGCGTGGTGGTGGTGCTTCCTCTTGGCGGCGGGGCGGGCTGGTGGTGTTGGGTGGCCGGCGGCGCGCCCCCGGCCCGGATCTGGGCCCTTAGGGCCCCATCTGGGTCCTAGCAGGCCGGCTCCGACGCGGCCACGATGCCTTCTGTGCGGGGATGCGCAGGAGCGGCTTGGACCGGGGGCGGTGACGCCGACGGCGTGCCTTCTGCAGCACGAAAGCGGGTGCTTTACGGGCATCTGAGGACCCGGCCGGGCCTGGTTTGCGCCTGCTATTGCGTCCGGTCGGTTACCGTCGTTGACGGTGGAGGTTGGGACCTCCAGCGTGCGGACGGTGTTGCTGCCTCTAGTCCCAGCTCCTCTTCTTCGTTATGCAGGCCCCTTCACGTTGCCGTGGTGAGGCAGCGTGGGATGCTTCAAGTCCGTGTTGGCGCAGGGCGGTGGACGGTTTGGTGGCGGACTCCGGAGCGCCAGAGGTGAAGGTGGGGATCGGGAGAAATCCCTGTCGGCCTGGCCGACACCGACGCGGTGGCGCCTGCGGGTGCCGCCGGACCTTCCTAGGGGGCGTCGGGGCTACCCTTCCGTTCTCCTCGCCGAGTACCGGGGGAAACCCTTTGCAGCAGCGTCGTCATCGTCGTGGTCCTTCTTGGAGGTGCTGATTGGTACCGGCGTTTCGGAGTCTACAAGTCTGGTGGGAGGTCTTCGGTGGGTGCAGCGGTCGCGAGGCTTCTCCGTTTTTGCTGAGCCGCCGTTGTCGGCATTTGTTTCTTTTATGCTTTCTCTCTCATTTCTTTTGGGCGTGCCTGTGCTGTTTCCGCCCCAGCACCTATCGTTGGTTGTATCGGAGTTGGTTGCTTTGTAATACAAAGCGGGGGGAAACCCTTTTTCGGAAGAACGCCACCGCATGTTGGAGGAACTCACGTCGGGGAAGAGGATGGCACTTTTATGCATGAGAGGAGCTCGCGTCGGAGCAGTTAGGTGGGGTATCTCTGCCGCACATTGGACGTCTGGTCTTCGCAGTTGTGAACCCATGGAGGAGCGACTAGGTGAGATGGGGAGCGTGCCACACGCAAAGACATGAAGTGGGAAGGATCGCTACGTTAATTCGATGATACCCCGCGCGTTGCGGCGAGAATATGTTGCAATTTTCAATAAGATTTGGTCGTATGAAACATTTGGATTAATAATATATAAAGAAACTAAACATGCTAAACATACATATTATATATTGTATTGGATTATTGTATAGTTGTAAAATATTTATTGAATGTAGGTAGTGTACTATAATGAACTTTTTTTCCATGCATGTTGGGTGGGCCTTTAATGAGGTGACATGTGTGCATGGCTTATGTGTGCATGTTTTTTTAACACAATACAATGCAAGTCGCTCACATACACGAGCATACACTCACCTCTATGAATACACGCACACACACCCTACCCCTATGAGCACCTCCGAGAGACTGAGCCGGCATAGCATCTTGAGATTTTATGAAGTCACCACAGGTGCCTTGCAGTCAACGGGAACGTTTCCTCCCATTGAACGAACATCGCCGGAAGCCTAAAATAAATTCAGGAATAATGCGAGCACCAATGTCAAGTATAGGACTTGAACCCTGGTGGGCTGGGATACCACTGTCCTCCTAACCATCCAACCACGGGTTGGTTCACACTTATGTGTGAATGTCGAAATAAATTGACACTAAAAGAAACTTGTTAATCCATGACGGATTTCTGGTGACATTCTTGGAAACCGTCACAGACAATGACGATTTCTCTGATCCGTCATGGAAACCGTCATGGATCAGCAAGATGTGAATGCCCCCCCCCCCCCAAACGGTAGCCCCTTTATGACGGACATTGAGGGACCGTCACAGAAACCGTCGTGGATCGACCTGCTGGGCCTAGCCTTTTCTTTCTTTATACACCATCCGGACCGTCATCGATGGCTCGTGCTGATGTGTCGTGCGTGTCTCCTTGTTTGGTCCACGTGTCAGTTGGATGCAGTCAACATTATATATATAGAAATAAAAAATAAAAGCAGGCGCGCCTGGAATTTCTAGAACGCGCGCGCGGACATTTAAAATTTCAAGTCGCCGCGGCCGGGTGGCAAATTTTTTGAGCCAGCCTATTTAACCCCACACCCACAGTCCCCACCCATCTAACCCTAATCCCCATTCTCCTCAGTTCCCTCAGCCGCCACAACTGCCCGCTCCCGATTCCGGCGATTCCGGCGGCTATCCCCGGCGCGGAGCACACCACCGAGCTCGCCTCGCTCGGGTCCTTCCCCCCCTCCTGCAAGATTTTCCCCTTTCCGGCCTCTACCGCTCGTCCAAAACCCACACCCATGCTAGGGTTTCGGCCTCCGGCATCACCTTCGTCGTCGGCGCGTCTCCGGCGGCTTCTGGCGGCTTTCTCCGTCGTCTATAGCGCCCCCACACGCGCCCTCGCTTCCTGATGGTCCACCTTGAGCAGGGCGGCGTGGAGGACTCCTCCCGCAGGAACCACAGACGCGGCACACCCTGCAGCCGCCGGTCCGGGATGAGGGCGGGCACGGCGGCCTTGTCCTGCTCGACGACGGTGGCGGCGAACACCGTTGCTCCTCCACGTCCTTGACATCTAAGGAGGGATGCCGGTACAGCACAAGCCCGCCCTGCCCCTGAACCCCATTCTCCACCCATCCGGCAGCGTGCTGGACGTCGTCCTCCTCGACGCGGCCATCCCCGGCGAGCTCTCGTGGCCGGAGGAGGTGGAGCAGCAAGGCCTCCTATCCTCCAGCGGGTGGACCGACGGCTGCGTCCTCCTGCCCTCCTAGCGTGGTGAGCTTCCCCTCTCTCCCCCCTTTACCCCAAATCTGGATGAAAATCAGGTCTTGCTTCAGTTTGTATGTGTCGATTTGGTTGAACCTTGACTGAAACTGAAGCATCACATTTGGATGTTCGATTTTCATTAGTATGCAGTACTTGTTGGTTCAAATAAATTGCTTGATACAATTGTAACTGGAGCATCTCTGTATGGTTCAAGCACCAGCACAATCTCTGTACTTTCTCGAATGTAGGAGAAAACAAAGCACAAAATGTTTCAGAGATACACACACGCACAGTTTCAGAGATTAGCAGTAGTGAAGTATGAAGCTGCATGTTCAGTTAGTAACCAAGCACGGAATGTTCCTCTAAAAGGGGTTCATTTCTTTTACATACATGTATGACCATATATGCAGGCATCTTCATCACTAGATGGTTAACACATCAAGTAGTGTGCATCCATCCATGCAACGCCACTCATTCTACAGCCAATTTTTTTTTGTAAGAGAGATAATTAGCTTCATGTAAATCTGGCTGACACTTGCAATTGTACAGCTTTGACTGAAACTGGATGTTCAGTTTTTATTAGTGTGCACTACTTATTGGTTCAGTTTAGTTCAATACACAGCTTTGGATGTTCAATTTGCTTGTGCATATGGTTGAAATCTGATTAAACCTGATATCACTTGCATCTGTACATACATATGAATAAGCAACATGTTTTTGTTCAGTTTGTATGTGTCAATTTGGCTGAACTCTGACTGAAACTGGAGCATCCCATTTGAATATTCAGTTTTTATTATTATGCATCACTGTTTGGTTCAATTTGTTTTATCAGGTACGGTTTGGTAACCTCGCTGCTTGATGTTTGGATTCCATTGCTTGATGTTGGCTCTGGGATTTGTCCAATGCTGCAGCTTCAATCTTCACTAGATGGAAATACTGCTGGTTGTTAGTACGACAGTGCAAGAAATCCAGTAATGGGAATTAACCTGCAGGTTCTTAACCATCTCTCATTAATTTCAGGTATTGCTGAAGCTATCCACGAGAGCCATTTCCTCCTACACAATTCCTGTTGTACGAACTGAATATCTCACAACAAGGTCATGCACAGGGGGCAGTACTCACCCTCACCCTGCTTTGCTTAACCACACTCGACCTGTCTATTCCCACACGTGTCTTCCATAATTTGAGAACTCAAACTCGACAGATCATATCATCATGTGTGACACCATCTATCAAGAGGCAAGCTTTAAATGCTTAACCCGATTAGGCACCTTGCTTCTTCATACAACATCCTCCCTTCTCAGGCTTAGTAAATGAATAGTGCTAGAAATCTAAAAACAATTTCTTACATTTCTAGTTCATTTGGCATCACATAGCATGCATTTCTCATTAGAGAAGCTGAACATTGCATAAACTTCTGAATTTTTTAGTCACATCTTGGCATTATTCTGAACTGAATCATGACAAGAACACATGACTTGAATTTCTCAGTACACGTCTGCACCATCAATCACAACAAAAAAGAAAAAAGGCACATAACCCATATATACAACAGAATGTTGTTTTACACAGCCTGACGACGTCCACTAGTTAGACGGCTTTTGCAAATCCTGATGCATGGCTCGGTTCCGAACATCCTGCCGGCCGTCTAGGATTCTCATCCACCTGACGGCTGCCTGCAGTGCACTTGGCCCGTGCCTTGCTCCTGCTGTGTATGTATAGATGGCCCGCGCCACGATAGTCGTTAGTGTTAATTTCTACCATTTAATTTAAAGTTATGCAGTTACGAACACATTTTTAATTTCGATGACTATTTTAGATTCTAGCCCAATCCTTGAGGTTTTAGTATTTGATTTTGCATCCCTGTTCTTACCTTCAGTTGGTTTCCAGAATGATATGTTTGTCTCTGGTTACTCTGTAAAAAAGAATAGATAAGTAACCACCATGGCTTATTTTTATCCCATATGTTGCTGTGATTTGGGATTCTCCACTAACCTTCATAGCCAGTATTTATTGAGGGTTAATGGAGCACACCACTTTATATTTTCAATAGCTTTGAGATATAACCATTTTTGTATGTAAACTTCTATAACTTTTATGTATTGTAGGCAGTTCCTTGCAATGTACAGTACAGTGCTTGATCTAGTACATATGTTGTCCCAATGGATATGGTCATTTACAGCTGATTGGAGAGCCCTTTGGATATAACTACTAGCACTATCACAAGGAGGATAGTTTCTAACAATGAAGCCTACTAGGTAACTATCATAGTGCTGTATCAGATTGCTGGGATGAGTTTGGTCCTCTATATGCATTACTGCACTGCATATTCTTGGCTGCATAAATGTGATTTGCTTTTGTCCTCTTATCAATAATATGCACAAGTGAGGTGTTTTATACTGATGTTATGATACTGAATTGGTGCTCTAGTGAAGACTTCTAAACCAGTTTTGATGTATATTAGGGTGTTATCATGCAATTCTCTATCATGTCTTGTTATTCCCGAAGTTAAAGCTCCTTCGTATTTATGCTGCTTCGGTCTCCCATAATTCCAGAAGCATATTGCCTGCTTAGCCTGCATGTATCTGATGTTTACTAATGATGCTTTGAATATGACATGTTCAGTTAATAAAGGTTTTGTTCCCTTTTCGTTTTGTTGGTTGCCTTTGTTACCAGAATAAAAGTATTGCTTATGTTATTTATTTCCGACAATGGGTACGAAAGTGCCTCCCCTTGACTTACTTTTTATACTTTTCTTGCATCGTAGGAAATTCAGAAGGTTTTCATAGCATGATTCAAGTTTAGTGTAGTGATAGCCTGGGACTTCATGTCAAATAAGCACAGTAGAGTTTACTACCAACTATTGATCTATGTATGCTCATCATTCCTTTTTGTCGCCACCAGTTGTTTCTTTTCACATGATTGATTTTGTTTCACTACTTTGCATCATGGCAGTGAAAAAAATATAGAACTTGATAACGTGTAGTAAGCTACTTCCAGTTTCTACTTCTAGTTTAACCTACTGACTATAATATTTTATAGTGTGACATATTTTTCATCATGTGGCAGATATTGGTTTATGGGAGCATTTTCAACAATAAAAACATGTGTTCGCATGACTTTGGTGTGGATGAGCAGATCTACGGCCAGGAACGCAGGATGACCCCTGGTTGACGTCCGACGAGCGCTGTGTGTTGCTTGATGGGTGCGGTGCTGGCTGTAGATTAGCATAGTGTTCTCCGAGACATGCTTGTAAAATTAATCTTTTTTGGGTCCTTTTTTTTGCTCCTGTACAGGTGTATTTTTGGGTGTGTTTATGTAATTTTCTGCTTTTAATGACATGAACATATATTTTCTGTTAAATTATTATTGGCTTAAAATTTCCATGGACCAAGAGAAATGCGTGATGGGCTAATGTCCTGGACTGAAATTAGTGGGCCTTACTTGAAATTAATGGACCTAAATTCTAATTGGGTTGATTACTATACGGGCCACCACTCTTGGAGTGAGCTGAAATTTAGTGGGCCAAAATTTTAGATGGGTTGATTACAACATGGGCTGCCACGTCAGATCCATGTCAGATGATGACGTGGTAGACAAGTTAACGCCGTTATGAGCATGCCAGTTAACTGCCATCGATGACGGTTAAAAACCGTCATGGTCCATGACGGTTTTGGATGATCCGTCATGAAGCGTGCAGTGGTCAAATTATGACGCGATATACATGACGGAATTCTAATCCGTCACGTGTGCACTTCGATGACGGTTTTGCGCAGGTCCATGACAGACTGAAACCGTCACGTATTAACAGATTTCTTGTAGTGTGAATTAGTGGGAAACAACTAATAGTGAAAAATAATTCTCATGCATGTTGTGGTGGGTCTTTGATGATGTGGCATGTGGGCATGTTAAGATAATACAAGTAGTGGGGATGAAATATTTAGGTATATAGGATCAGTGGGGGGTGGGGGGGGGGGTGGTGGTGGTTGGATTTTGTATATGGATGGCTATTTGCTACACTGGGCCTTTTCGGTCCGGGTTAATTTCAAGCTGGAATTCAAAGCCCGAGCCTGGCCAAAATTCTGTTTTGGGCTGCTAACAAAGCCCGAGCCTATCCCGAGGCGCAAGCCCCACACGAGATTTTGGGGTCATGCACGGGTCAAGCTGCCCATGCCCAGATTTACTTTGATCCGATAAAAATGAGAACTTTAGAAGTCTACAGATATTTTAATGAAGTTATCAATGTTGAGAGTTGGCATTAGTGAACTGATGAACCCTAGACCTTATTTCCAAGCATTGAAACACAGTTGTACTATTTTGCAACTTGTTACCTTACTGCTTTTATTTATTCTAAAAATACAAAAACATTGTTACCATCCAAACTATCAATCTATCAACCAAAATATAAATCTCTTTGCTGAACTAGTGCACCTATACAACTAACGACTATTTGTATCTTGATTGTAGGCTTACTTGACAGGAGTATACTTTGAACATACACCTCTCATGGGTTGATAAAACTTAGGTCATCTACTTGAGGGGATTTGTTGATGTCCTACAATCCTCTGCTCTTGGAGGCCCAACAAAGTCGCAATAGACATTAGTGCACCCTGAAAGGAGCAAAAGAAGAAGTGAGGGAAATGATCGACCGTGCAAATGGTGCAAGGAATTTATATGCGATATATGTATAGAAGCCAATATGATTTTGTACGTGCATAAAGATATGAACTATTGCAAGAAATGTGTTGAGATGCTCTTTCTTTTGAACCTATTTTTTGATTGTTCTATCATGGGGACTACCGAAACCTCAAACATGTGCATCCAGCAACGGAGAAGGGCAGAAGGCAGCACGTCCTTCAATTCACGGCGCAATACTTTAGTGGAGTGGCTACTCCATCGAATAAAGAGAGATAATGGTGGCGTGTCCACTAACGATGGTGATGCCACATCTTAATTATGATTAGAGTGAGACTAATAATAGCGCAATCTTTTTCAGTATCCGGACCATCCTATAGAGGCGGGTTTGCTAATTTACGAGTGATTTAGTGAATAATACAATGCACATAAGTGAACCGCTCCGAGGCTCTAAATTTTTGGAGCTCGTAACAAAAATGCTGAACCTGATCTTAAAAAAAATGCTAAACCTGCATACGAGTTTTACGCAGCCTATATATGGACCTCCCTCCCCCCAAGAATTTTAGGGTGGACCCCACTTCCCCACTAATTTCCAATTAAAAACTGCCACATCATCCGGTAAAGTTAATTCTGTAAAAAGTATCAGTATGTGTAGCATTGTTGGGCTCGTAATCACGCGCGGTTTTGCGCTTGGGACTTTGACTCAAGGTAGATGCGGCACAAGCAAGGTCGGGCATGAGCATATCGTGGCAAGGTACATTGACAGTATGACGCTTGACACAAATTAGAGTTTTCAGGGAAAAAATCACAAGGTGGCAATAAAAATTCGAGGAGGACGAATGGTTGAACAACTAATATAGCTTCAGTCATGTCGATCGTGGTCAGTTCAATGGTTTTGTTTGCAATTTCCATGTGACTTGTCCTAGACGAGTATTTGTAATTACTTTTTCCACTGATTCTCTATTCAAAACCGGACTTTCTTACTGATTTGGTCATATTTATGGTATGCTTCCTAAGGTTCCCTGAGTGAACTATACCAACATGGCAGTTTTGTGCGACTACGTCACACCGTCATGGCAGTTGCAGCGGGACACCTCGGCCATTACAACACTTAGCTTAACCGGGTGCTTTGGCCATACGATAGATAGCAAATATGTATGTGTCTTCTCCAACGTCACGATGAAACGCCAGCCCTCGCAGAATCGACCCCAAACCCACCAGGCAACAACTGTTAGCTACTTCTACAAGATTTTCATGCCATTCTCCCCCAACGATATATATCCGAGTACATGGACTCCATGGAACTTGTACATGACGAAGGAGGTGCACATGCCAAACGCTTCCTGGTGCCGCTCATTTCAAGGAAGTACATGGGTGCATAGAATTCTTTACCATTGCCATTACATGCTAGCTAGTTGTTTGGATTTCAACCGCATAAAAAGTAACACTACAAGAGCACCATTGTTGGTGATAATGTGCAGCTCAGACCGAATGACCAACCAAAGGAGGAAACAAATATCACTAGCAACGACCAATTTATGTTGTGGACTAACCTGCGGTATATACAGCCTAGCTGGGCAAGAGTTATAAGTGACTATGTATATTGCAGTTCATGCATACTCGAGTAGAAGCTGCTCCGTACGAATTGTAGAGGTAGATAAAGGTAAAAAAAACAAAAAACATGACTGCATGGGTAATGAGGGGGAAGAATAAACCTTACTAGACGGTCACACGGCAGACTTATAAATCTGCAGGAAAGCTTGCGTTTCCACATTGCTCTGGTGCGTATCTGAAAAACTTATGGTAATAATATACACAAATCTTGCCTCGTGTGCCAATAGTAGTAGTTATTAGCAATGGTTGCCTACTGACGGAATGCAAATCCGCTGATAGGCTATGTCCGAGAACCGCTTCCAACGCCGTATTATGTACTAGTGACATATTGTTCTAGAATGTTTGCAGTCACACCAATATATCTAAATTATTTATTCCGAAATTGTTATTACTAGATTTATGAGAAACCTACTTTTGTATCATAAATATTTTATTTCACTAATGTGAATTTCAAAATAGTGATTGCCAACCAGATTTCTCAAACGCCAAGTCAACTTCCTATAGAAATGTAAAAGGAATGGAGGTGGTATAATATAATACACAACAACCTAAATGGATTTATCAAACTATAAATAAATTTGTAATGTAAAAATAGTTCATTGACTAATATTCTTTCAGTACCAACGAAATATCAAAGAAAATATTATGAAAATACCAATAAAGTAAAATTATTCGCAATATGAAAATAATAATAAATCACAAACAACTTTCAATACTATAGAGCATGTCACATAATTATTGTTTTCCTCTTTTGTTGTTCCTAGACGAAATCTTATAAAACAATGATGAAGATCACCATAAAAGGAGGCCATTGTTATGAATATCTTCCGATGAGCTTAACCAAAACATTTTAACTGTTTGTCATTACAAAAGGAGTATTTAACAAAAAACTACCACATTAGGGATTTCGGTCTCACTGAACTACCAATTTTGTATCGTCAAAAAAAATGTACTAGTTCAAACTAATTGCGTCGGAAAAAACTATCACTTTTGGGTAGTGATCGATTTGCTAATTTTAAACCAGATTATGCCAGGTGTGGCCCACATATCAGAGCTGACATTGCAGGAAAGTCAACTCCGTTTATTTTGACCGTTACATTTACCGTTATTACAGGGGGATCCACACGTCAGCATCAACCTTTTTCTTTCTCCTCTCTCTCTTTTGCATTACAACAAACACCTTGTGTGCATCAAGCTTGGATTCCCCGCAGACGGGGTGGTGGCCGGAGAATTTGGACTCCCTGCGGACGTACAACACCTACAAGATCCCGTCGCCGCGCCAAAAGATCCGGTCACACCACGCCAGCGTCCTCTGCTTTGTCTTCTTCTTCGACGCCGCGCCATCGTCGTCCTCACCGGCGTAGTAGCTGTCGGAGTTCCACGAGTACTTGTACGTCGGCGCAATGGAGATGGCGCCCTCGCTCCAGTCACTGGCATCCACCAACTTCTTCGCCTCCACGTAGGTCAGCACGATCCGGTAACTCAGGTCGCCGAGCCGGATCACGCGACTGCACAAATCGAATTGCTCGAGATTAGTGGCAGGATCCGATGCAAGAATCGAATTAGTGGTGATGAGAGACTGTGCAGTAATCGTGATCGAGGATTCGTTCCAGGATGCGGCGGCCGGAGCGCTTGCAGACGCGGCGGAACTGGGTATTCTCGATGATCTCGATGACGTCGGAGTAGCGGCGGAGCTCGTCGTCGTCCTTCTCGCCAGAGGCGAGGTGGCTGCACACGAAGTAGAGGGACGTTTGGTGCAACGACATGCTCACGAAGATGCACCCTCTGTTGCCAAGGTGGGCCATGATGCCACGGTCGATGCAGCTGAGCCGGACGTGGCCGATGCACACCACCAGCTCCCGCTGCGCCCACACCATTGCAAAGAGACCCACCATCTGCTTGCGCGCCACCAGGCAGTACCTCCTCTACAGGTTCGCCATCACCGGCCACAGCAACAGCTTGGCGTCGGACGCCATGGACGATGCCTTCCCACCGCCGTCGACGATGACGTCCATGTCCTCCTCGTCTGAGGTCGTCGTGTCAACCTCAACAGCATACAAGGTGTTTGTTGAGATGCAAAAGGGGCGAGAGGAGGAGGAAGAACAAGGTTGATGCTGACGGGTGGGTCCTACCTGTAATAACGGTAAATATAACATTCAAAATAAACAGAGTTGAGTTTCCCACCACGCCAGCCCTGACATGTAGGCCACAGCTGTCTGGTTTAAAATTAGCAAAACGGTCACTACCCGAAAGTGACAGTTTTTTGTCACCCAATTAGCTTAAACTGATACATTTTTGTCACCCAATTAGCATAAACTGATACATTTTTGTTTACAGAAGGGAAGTGCAGCAGCTAAATAGTACGTAAATGGTGTTGGAAGATAACATTGATCACACATCACGATATAAATCTCAAATCCTCTATAAAAATGATATCTATCTGAATCTTTGGTTCTAATTTTTATTCATTTTTAAAAATTAAGTAAAAATATAAAGCAGTTCTCTTACGACCATCCAAATAAATCTATACAAAAAATTGTTGTTTCCATCTTAATTCCTTGGTGAACCCTATACTATAGTTTCCACGCAACCGAAAGTCATTTACAATGAACACCTTATATACTTACTCAATTTTTAATAGAAATTACATGACATAGTAGAGACTAAAATTGCTGCCTGCACATTTGCGCGAGCCACTGCACTAATTTTAGTTGAAAGCGCTAGCTCGTTTCAATTGAAAGTACCATTTCTTATCCATAACTATCCCTGAAAAATCACTGGCCGAAAAAGGGAATAGGCTGGTCGGAAACAATACTGGCCCATAATAAATAGCGCCTTCTTTTTTTTTTTTTAAGAAAAGGAGGTTAAGACCCACGGCCTCTGCATCAATCGATGCATACGGCCATCTTTATTACTTATTCAACAAAGGTCTGACAAGAACATACATCAGGCCACCCGAAGCCACCACTCACACCTACAAACGTGATAATGTGGAGTGCTCTCACTCCCCATATCTAAAACCGGTGTCGTCGCCGATCCATCCACATAACGTATCGGAACCAACAACCGGTGCAGCAGACCTAAATCGTACACCACATGCACACGTTTTAGAAGCCGCCATCATCATCGAACCGCTGACCCATCTTCAGGAGAGAGATCCACATCATCCTTGCCAGTCCGGCCATCCGTCGACGCCACCACGGCGCCCAACGGCGCCACCTCCCTGCGCTCGTCCATCCAGATGCGAAGACTCTGGATGATCTGTCGTGCGTAGCACCTGCCGAACAGGCATGACAAAGCGTAGCACCTGTCGGCCAGGCATGACTTGACATCACCACCGAAGCTCCGTGCAAGACGAAGACGCTCCACCTCCTGTCTCTGTCTTCCAGCGCTGCTCCACAAACGATGCTCCCAAGAGAGAAACGACACCGCAGTACCGCCATCGTCCGATCTGGAAAACCAGATCCTAGGGTTTCCCCCGGAGCAACACGAGTGGGGCGACAGTAGTTACAGGACGATGCCTTCATCAAGGTAACGGCGCAGAACGCCGCCATCGTCCGCCGTCGGCTCGGTTTTCACCGGCAACTATGTCTCCCCGACTCGCAGCAGGGACTAGATGACAGATCTCGAGATCCGATCACCCAGCCTCAGGCCGACCACCTCCGACGTAGGAGATGACCACCACCGCCATAATCCTCGTGATGCGATGCAGACCCGGAGTGCTTCAGCGAGCCGTCGCCGAATCCGATGAGATGCAGCAGTTTGAGGACGTAACGGCAGCCGCCCGCCTAGACCCGAAGGTCCTAGATCGAGCCCGGGAGGCGCCCCGGCCGCCGCTGCCGTCATCTCCTACCAATCCCGCCGGCTGCAGCAGAGCCCCCCGACGCACCCCGGCCGCCGCTGCCTGCCATCCTCGTCGCAAGGAGATCCAGGTCAGGCCGCCGCCGCCTCAGATCCCGGGACGCCAGAGGAGGTCCGCCGCCACCGCGCCACAGTGCCTTTGCCTGGCGACGTTGCCGACGACGGCGAAGGGAGGGGGGTGCGCGGGGGTCGAGGGGAGGTTGGGTGGTGGCCGCCCGGTGCGGCCCGGCAGCGGCCGCACGGGGTCGGGAGGGGAAAGGGAAAGGGGTCGGCGGTTGATGTATCTGAAAGCAATATTCTGAACCATTCTACAGACCAACAGCCTAGAAAGGGAGTAGAGAGCTAGTGGGATCTCACGGCAAGGAAAACAATGGACCATGGCTACGCCGGAATCCATCGCGGAAAGGGAATAGGCTGCACCTAGCATTGACGTTTCGTGGTCGGATCGAAGTGGTCGGAAACTGAGCGCGCTGGTAGAGACTCACGCGCACGCGGGTGTTAGCTACACCCAACATATACAAGACGATGAAGCTGTCCATGCCAAACGCTTCCTGATGCCGCTCATGTCAAGGAAGTCCATGCATGCAAGAATTCTTCTCCGTTGCCACTACATGTTAGCTAGTTGTTTGGATTTCAACGGTATAGAAGTGACACACTACAAGAGCATTATTGTTGGTGATAATGGGCAGCTCAGACCGAATGACCAACCACAGGAGGAAACAAATATCTGTAGCAATGACCGAAATAGTTTGTGGACTATCCTGCAGTATATATAGCTTAGCTGGGCAAAAGTTATAAGTGACTATGTGTTTGAAGCCAGGGTGTTTTTGGCCAAAGCCACAATGAAAATAATCTAATATCTCTAAATAAAACTCAAATTGGTACCAAATCGTCCAGATCTCAGGAATGGATCTACATCATCAGTCACGCCTGCTTGCTGCTGGTCCTAAAATTGCAAGCAAGCAAAGCTTAGTGATAGTTACAAGATCAGCAAAGAAATTCAAACAGAACTGATCAACTTTTGGCACCATCAAGTGAGGATTATAAAGAACAAATCGCTCATGTAAGATCACTGAAACCCGTATAGGCAGAGTCTTACAACAGATAGCCACCGCAAAGTTTATGGATAAAAGAAGACATGCCTTGCATTGGGACTTACAGTATCATAAGTGCCCCACACGTCATCAGGACATAAAAATCTCTCAAACCAACACATTTTTGCCATGGAATTGATGTGAAAACCTGAAACATGGCAACCAATATCTTTTTCATTATCCTGAATCACTGGGTCACTTTTGCTGACCGTATGATGGGATACGAGTTTCCAGTTCAGAAATTTATGTAAAAAAATTGCAGAAAACTATCCAGTTTTCTCGTCGTACGTGACATCAGTATCATCAACACAAGTTAATTGAATTTCACATAGGTTGCAAACTTACCATTTAAGGTCTATAGATGGCAGCGCAGACGGTACGACACATGGATCACCACGGCGGCCCGGCCTTCCTTTTCCCAACAATATCCATCTGAGTACAAACAGAGCACAACCGCATCATTATCTCGTACACCGATGCCAAATAGATTGGCAAGCAGAACAGATCACAAATAAGTATACAGGTAATTAAAAATATACTTTAAACTAAAACAACTACTTCCAGTTCTAAAGCTTGGTGAGTCACTGCGGCTCCGGCTATGTCTCTAAACATTTGTGGCTTCAGTCTAATGCAAGTGTAATGTATGACAGTATGAGTTCATACTGGCACTTGCAATATAGATGACAAAACCCAAGGAAAAACTATCTATATACTGCTCTGTTTTGTCAAAGAGAAAAAAGAGTGAAATCTTAGTATGCAAGCAGCCAAACTCTTTTAGTTTTGAGAAAGCTAACAATGATGGATTCCGAGATAATTACCCAATAAGATGCGTTGAAGCTCTATCGGTGCCTGTGGCAGCAACCCAAGAGTCAGCGCAGAATACATTCCGACCTCCAATGAGAATAGCAACCTGATTGGACAAAATACAATATTAGTTTAGCCTGTATCGCTTGATATTTACAAAATGGATGTCTGGAATAGTAGAATAAATGTATTTTATTTAGCTCAACATCATGGTGGCATGCCACTTGAACTTCTCTGGCAATTAGCATGATCACCTGAGAAGGTCACAAGGCTCCGTGTGAAAAATTCAGGACAACAATGAACAATATCTGTGCATATTTAAGAAATACTACCTTAGGGTCAACATTATGCAGTGCCCCCAATCTTCAGAAGTACCCTTTTGCATTTCGGATTTGAGAGAGGGAGTCAATCTGGAATAAGGAACCATGGCAGTAGTGTCGCCAGTGCCGGAAGAAGGGTACCTACAAGGATAAACATCAGCTCGTCTCTAGACTCTCCGACCATTAGATCCCCAGATTAATGACAGCAAAGATGTACAAAGGGGCCACCTCTGGTTGTTGTGCTGCTGTTGTTGCCGCGGTTTCATGAGTGAGAGAAAGAGAGTATGCATCTATTAGTTAGTAACCTAATTTGTTTTCATCAAAAAAAGTATCTTAACACATCAGTATTAACTCTTGGGTCCATGAAGAAAAGGTTGAGTATGGGGCTGTTTGGTTGCCGGCCTAAGCTAGCCACGCCAGAGATGTGGCGTGCCACAGCTTCCTAGAAAGATGTTTGGTTCTTTCCTAACGTTCGGCTCGCCACAGCTCGAGTGGGCTTTTGCTGTAGAATTTTTTTCCTAAGGTGTGGCGCTCGTTTTAGCCGCCACACTTTTCGTGGCGCGCCACACCTGCCTCTGCTTAGGCGTGGCAATCAGAGTGCCGAACCAAACAGCCCCTATATGTCCTGCAGGGCTGGAGGTAAACTTCTACTATTAGTTACAGAAATTGTAAAAGATGCTTGCTGCAAACAAATCATTCAAATGAACTATTTTGTTGCTATTACCTATCAGTTTAAACAACTTCAGTGGCACAACAGACATGCCATGAGATTGATTGCTAACTCGGCAGTCCTAACTTTGAGTCCATTCAGGAAAGGTTGCATAGATGTGGAGACACGAACTGGAAATCATGGAGAGGAGGAGAAGAAACATGAGATCAACAACCCATTAGCTCATGGACATTTTATCAAACACAACATGCACAAGGTACGGATGACTCAAATCACCTGAATACCCAAGGGATCGGAGTAGTATCAGTAGGTGGGAGCAGCCGAGCAGCGGCGCCGCAGGCCATGGGACGGCAGGAGTGGGGAGCAGGTCTTGTGTGCCTTCTATCTTTCCCCACCAAAATACACAGGGTGACTTCCCAAAAATGTCTAATGACACAAGCACTGCCCTTGAAGTAGGATAGTAACTACCAAACCACCGGACTTGTATGATTCAAACACATATATAGAGTTACTAAAGCACGTCAATATATCAAATTATCCCAGGAACTGCTGAATTATGCATGTGTCTACATCTGCGTGCAGGCTCAGATATATACAGCTAACCATGCACAGGTCGTGCATAGAGACACACAAGCAAATGATTATGAAGCCTTAAACAGCGGCATTAGAACTGTAGAACACCTAATAAGATCTAGTATAACTGAATCTGCCATCTCTAACTATACAGATACAGGGCACAATTTATGTCAAGTATCAGCATCAATATCCACATTATGATCCTATCATGCGCAAATTGTCTGAACATGAATAGAATCCATGGTCTGAGCATGAAAATAGTTTGCCAATCGTTAGAAGCATCCTGCAATTTAGTGTGAATGCGGACTTACTGGATGGTAGACACCAACCGTTCCAAACTGAAAGATATATGATCGTGTCCAATGCAGGGACAAGCAAATTAAACAGTATACATACTGCACGAAGAGTACTCACTGGCAAGGCAGCGTCTTTCCCCTTCTTTTTATCTCTCAGTACCTGGCAACAAGGCCGGCCCTGCTCTTGCCCTTGCTGAGGTCCTCAGTTTCTGAGATCTCGGAGTGCTTCCTGTCACTGATCTTCCAGTTGGCACCCCTGCGGACGAGTACCTTGGCGGCCTTCCACCCGTCGATGTCGATGTCGATGACGGTGACCTCCGTCCTGGAGTGCCTCTCCCCGTGCTCAGCACCAACATCCCTGTCGGCCCGGCGGCGCTTCTTGGCCTTGGCCTTGTCTTTCTCGTCCTTGTTGGCGGACTTGACGTTGGGGCGAGGACGGGGTCGATACTGCTTGTGGAAGGGCTTGAGGGGGCGGTTGGATCGCGGTGCGGAGGGACGGAGGTGGAGGCTCTAGGCGCTGCGCGGCGGGGCGCGTCGGTGACCTCGGCCATGGTGGTGGGTGGTAGCGTGGCCCTGGGCGGATTGATTGGAGGATCTCCCGGGAGACAAGGCGAGAGGTTTGTTTCCCCAAGCTGAGACGAGCCGCCGGAGGCCGCCAGAGCCTCGCCGGCGATGAAGGGGACGCCGCGCCCGAAACCCTAGCCAGGGCTGAGGGTCGGGAGCGAGCGTGGGAGGCCTCTAGCGACGGATTTGGACGGATGGGAGGAAGGAGCGGGGCGGGGGGAAGTCGTTGGTGTGCCACCCGCCGCCGGGACTCGCCGGGATCCGCTGGCGTGGGTGGTGGCGGCGGCGAGGGGTCGCGGGGGGAGAGAGAGCTCGCGAGAGAGGAGAGGAGGGGAGGCTTGCGTGTGAGCGATGAAAAAAGCAGGGATCGATGGGTCATCACGTTTAACTTTTCTCCCTCGGCACAGTAGAATCGACGTGGCATAGGCGAGGAGGCGCCCTTACCGCGTAGCTTTGTGTGTTTGATTATTATCTTGGACGGCACAATCCCCTCACATGGTTAACATGCTTCCTGATGTCGCTCATTCGAAGGAAGTGAAGCAACACAAGCTTCTGCGTCTGCATGGATATAACTAACGCAATGTTGCACTCTGGCCGAGAGGATCAAGGTTGTGTGACACAAGAGAGTAAGAAAGAGTCTTGAGAGTGGTATGTTTATTTAAGAGTGTAGGTGCACAAGAATGAGAAAAGGTGACTATGACTTGAAAAAGGCTTTATGATGGGCTTTTAGTCACGGATTCAGGAAACCCTTGCAGAATGATGCACTTAAATGGCACATGTGAATTCAGAAAATTCTGCACCATGAATGTTGAGGACATGCATGGTGGAGAAAATGAGATTCATATTCATGACTATGTAGTTGAACATATGAATAACATGGTTCTAGCTAGCCAGGATCCATGATGAGTCGTTCTGTTTTACAAATATAATATTTGTAGAGGAACCTTCTAATATTATTATTTTTGGTGATAAATTAACTTCACCTTGGGTGCAACTGACCATGCTTATGTGTGCAGAATCACTCAATCAATTCTTCAATCATTCAGTTTAGTCACATACATGATACCTTGCCACAGTGGAATTGCTTTTAGGTTCATAAAGCAATACCTTAAATGACGAATTATAAATCAGAAAAAACTGCTCCTCGCCATAGCTCCATTCATACGGTCCTCCAATCTATCCACTCCTTTTTTTTATCCTAGATATATATGTTTTTGGTCCATGTTTACCACTCGAATGAACATTCAAATTATGGAAGCAAGGTATCATTCAACTTCTTGTCAATGCTTGCCACGCGACTGAACATTCACATAGTTACAGTGGCGAATTCACCAGGCAGGCTTCGATAGGCTCGAGCCTACCCTCCAAATTCGCGGATTTTTTTTTTACTACTAGGCTTCAAAATATTTCTTAGGCCCAGCCTGGAAAAACCGGTCCAGCAGCCAGCCCATCTAAGCATCGGTGACTAACCAGCCACCAGCAGCACGCTCGCACGCGCACGAAGCACAGCACGCGCACGAGCAGCGGCCACCTCGTAAACCTAGCCGCCGGACGCGGGACGCCGCCTCCCCGCCAGACGCCGGACGCCGCCTCCCAGTCCGGCACCGCCTCCTCGCCGGGCGCCGCCTCCCCGCCAGACGCCGGACGCCGCCTCCCAGTCCGGCACCGCCTCCTCGCCGGGCGCCGCCTCCCCGCCAGACGTCGGACGCCGCCTCCCAGTCCGGCACCGCCTCCTCGCCGGGCGCCGCCTCCCCGCCGGACGCCGTCATCAACCGAGCCTGCACCGAGGGACGGAGGAAGCTGGGCGGCCGCCTGCTGGGGAGCTCGTCGCCCAGGGCCCTCTGCAGCTCGCCGGATCCGCTGCCTCCCCGTTCGACGCCGGACGCCGCCTCCCAGTCCAGAGCAGTTCGAAGGCGCAGGTTGTCTGTTGTCTCTGTCTCTGACTCTGTCTAATTCTTCTTAGTTCAGTACAGTTGCTAGTTTAGTTAATTTAGTCTGTATCTAGTTTAGTTCTAGTCAGTACTGGTTGTAGTTACAATTAATTCATGAACTAATTTATATCCTTGTTTTATTTTCTTTGTAGAAATGAAGAGAAAGAAGACTCTGGATAGTTGGTTTGCAAGCAGTTCAAATACACTTCCTATTGTTCCTGAATCCAATGTTGCCCCAATCAATGTTATTGTTCAGCCTACCCTCATTGAGAACATAATCCCCCATGATCCAACAAATGAGAGCACCAATCCCTCGGTTGATGAGAGCACCAATCCCACTTCAAATGAGAGCACCAATCCCCCAACTGATGAGAGCACAAACCAACCAGCACCACCAAGACAATATATATTAGAATTTCATCCGAGTCAGATTTTTGGTGATCCGGCGGCTAGGTTTACCACAAGGTGATCCGAGTCAGAATTTCATCCACCAACCACAAGTTGTATGTTGTAATTAAAATTAAAGTTCTTATGTAGAACCCGCTTCACGTTCAGTTTTGGAACGTCAACTTTCTTCCTGTCTCTCTGATCACCAGAATTATGGAGCATATTCATCACAATGACTTGTTCGTTTATTGTCCAGAGTTCTAGATACATGCATAACGTATTGTGTATTCAGATGTGAAGATAGTAGCATGGATGCGGCCATGCGTAATGCCACACATACATAAGCTACGTATGTTATGTAAAGGGCAACGTGAATAATATTGATTGGCGAAGGGGGAGGAAGGGGCCCCTCCCACCTGCTGAAATTCGGGGGGGGGGGGGGGGGGGGGGGGGGGGGGGGGGATTATTTTAGGCAGTTTACGTAAACATTTACGTAGCTTTACGTAGATGAAGCATTATCGATGCGGCCATACAGGTAACGAGTAATAATTATTGTCCCAAACTGGTTGCTTGCACCATATTGACCATCGTGTAGTCCAAGATTTCCACCCAAGTTTGTGCATGTGTTCCATCCTCCTATCGGCAGAGTGCTAATATGCTTATCACAGTTCGGTTCCTGGGAGTTCTTGCCAACGGGACGGGTGCCACACCCACACGCATGGTGAGTAGCTAGCCTGGTGGCAAACATATGTGGCAGTTGACCCAAATAAGAGGTTGCTAGGAAGAAATCACAAGATTCACCAGAAGTAGGAAGAACAAGAGGAGGCTGAATAACTGCATAGCGAAAGCCTCTTTCACGTCGTGAGTCCATTGGTTCCGTTCGCAAGCTCCTTGTAACTGCATAGCGAAAACTACTCATCGAGATCTCAACGATCTCCGTGCCCGGCGTTGGGTAGACGGGCAAGTGCGGAACCTCCCGCGCATGTGGAAGCTCCGGCACCTCCTTCGCCTCCGCCTCCGCGTACAGTTCGGCAAACAGAGCCTCCGTCGCCGCCAATTCTTGCCGGATTAACCGCCGGTTGGCCTTGACGTAGGCCTCGTCTTGGATGGACTCGAGGATGGCGGTCTTCTCCGCCATATCCATCGCTTGGGTGGCCTCGTACTCCACCTTCGCGTCCGCCATGATGAAGCCCGCAGCCGGCAACGCCTCCTCCTCCGGCACCTCCTCCTCCTCCGGCACCTCCTCCTCCTCCATGGGCTCCGCTTCCGGCGGCTGCTCTCCCTCCTCCTCCTCCTCCTCTGACGGCTCCGGCGAATCTGGAGGAAGGCCGGCGGCGAAACGAGCAGCCCGCACTCACCTGGATCTGCTCCAATAGCTGCACCCTCCGCTTCGGAGTGAGCATGGCGTAGGTGGTGATCTGGCGCATCGGCATCGCAAGCGGCAGACAGAAGTGGAAGTGCCGGCGGCGGAGAGGAGAGAGGGGGAAGAAATGGGGGTAGGCTAGGGTTCTGCTGCCGCCATCCGGCTTAAATAGCCGGCTTCCTCCCTCGGGCGGCACGCCGGAGCGGCGCCACGCGGCGCAGAGCGGAGGAAGTGACCGTCGGACCCGCGGTCTCTCCGCGTCCCCGCATGGGCCCTATCCGTCAGTCCTACGTGGCGAGTGTGCCTGGACGCGTCCGGGCCTCCCCATATCTGCCCCGGATATGGGCCGGATATGGGGGTGCCGGTCAGTTCGAGAGTTTGGCCCGGCTATAGGAAGCCCGGTTGGGTGGCCAAAACTCGTCCGGGCACTGACCGGGCAGCCCATCCGGACGTTTGGGGCGGGTATGGGGTCTGGCTGTAGATGCTCCTAGGAGGATAGAATACATGCACAAATATTGGGCGGAAGTCTGGGACTACGCAATGGTCGATATGATGCATGCAACCAATTGCAACAATTATTATTACTCACCACTTGTATGGCTGTATGTATCCATGCATGCTAGTACTATCTTCACATCTGTATGCAAAAAGAACGTTACGCATGTACTCCCTCCGTTTTTATTTAGTCCGCGTATTAGCTTTGGTCAAAGTCAAGCTTTGTAAACTTTGACAGAGTTTATAAACAAAAATATTAACATCTACAATAACATATCAATACCATTAGATTCATTGTTGAATGTACTTTCACGTCGTATAGATTTGTTATAGTAAATGTTTATAGTGTTTTCTATAAACTTGGTCAAACTTTACGAAGTTTGATTTGAGTCAAATCTAATATGCAGACTAAATAAAAACGGAGGGAGTATCTAGAACTCTAGACTATAAGCGAACATGTCATGGTAATGAATACGCTCCATAACTCTGGTGATCGGAAGGACAGGAAGAAAGTTGACGTTGAAAAAATAAACATGAAGCGGGTTCTACATAAAAACTATGAATTTATTTACAACATACAAGAGTGAGTACGACATGAGAAGAACCCTAACAAAGGATGGCTCGTGCCTCCATAGTAAAAATGCATGTCATCTAAACAGCTTATATGCGGAAACAATAAGTTTAGAGCATCTACAGCCGCGTATGACAAATATGACCCCTCAAACGCCCGCGGACGCACCGCGGGGAGTGACCGGGCACGCCTCAAATTAGCACAACTGCATCCGGAGACCTCATAGTAGATTCTTAAATCCATACAAAAGCATGCAAACTAAAAAACCTACGTACTACGTAGATCACCTAGCTACTCCTCGTCGGAGATGTCGACGATCTCCGTGCCCGGCTCCGGGTACATGGGCGGCAGCTGCAGCTCCGGCCTCCTCCTCCTCTATCTCCGCGTCGAGTTCGCCGAAGAGCGCGTCGGACGCCGCCTGCTCCTGCCGGAGGAACGCTTTGTTGGCCTCCACATAGACCTCATCCTGGATGGACTCCAGGATGGCCTGCTGCTCCGCCATCTCCTCCGATTGGGCGACGGCGAACTCCGCCTCCGCCTGCTCCATGTTGAAGCCCGGCAGCTCCTGCTCCGGCTCATCCGCCTCCTCCGCCTCCTCCACCTCCATCGGAGCCAGCTCCTCTCCCTCCGGCTGCTTCGGCTGCTCCTCCTCCTCCGGCTCCGGCGAGTCCGGAGGCAGCCTGGCAGCGATGCGGATGGGCTTGGACTGGCGGTGCGAAGAGGGGGGAGGTGGATGGGCTCGGACTGGCGGTGCGAAGAGGGGGGAGGTGGATGGGCTAGGGTTGCGGGACGCCGGCCGGCTTAAAGGCGAATTTGGTCTCGGGCGGCGAGCCAGAGCGGCGCCACACGGCGTTCACACCGCGGCGACGGACGCGGCGTTCGTCGGACCGCCGGGTTTCCGAGCGTTTCCGCGTGGGACCCCGCCGTCAGTCCGACGTGGCGGGCGTGCCCGGGCGCGCCTGGGCGCCCCCATATCCGCCCCATATTTGGGCTGGATATGGGGGGTGCCGGTCAGCCCAGGCGTTTGAGGCGCCCGGCTGGATCGAAATTTCATGACCGTCAGTGACCGGGCGGCCCGCCCGGGCGTATGAGGAGGGTTTGAGGCGCCGATGGTCAGTCCAATCTGGTGTCGGCAGCAAACTCTAGGTTACATGTGAGGAGATTATGCTGATTAATAAGCTTAACTAATTAATTCAGACGATCATTGAGACATGCAGAACGACGACATTTGGAAGTGAATGAGACAAAATTTACACGACACTTAGAAACGAACATGACACGATTTACACTACCGTAAAATGTCTAGTTGTGTGGCTTGCCGTTTGTAGCATACGAGTTCAGTGATGAGGTCATTTCCTAGTAAAACTTTTGTCCTGTTTAGAAACCAAACATGCAAAAGCAGCATCTCAGGACAGATTGCGGACGAACGCAAAAACCTTGTGGTGCGAAGGAATTATTGGATCTCAGTCCGAGTCTGCTAGCATTGGCATGTGTACCTCAGGAACGTCAAAACATCAATGCGATTCCAATGGGTGCATATGGTGGCCGATGTTTGCAGGCAGCTGCTCAGTAGACACAAGCTGAGTCAGAAAAAAGGGGCATTCTTCCTGAGACCGCCCATGCCGAGCTAGCAATGTCGTCCAAGAATAATCTCTAATATTAAGACCTCGAAGAAAGGACTAAAGCTTAAAATATATTTGTTCTTGGTATTTTTGTGGCTTTTATAGTAGTGTGAGTGGTGTGGTGATGTGAACTGGTGTCCCGATCTTTCGATGAAAGAGGATAACTACGATTTTGTGGGATTTGACCCTCACGATCCGGCTACCAACCATACAGGGAGAATCGTACACGACTGATATCCACGGCAATCGCTGAACCAACTCCACGGCGTTATCGACCGAGCCAACGGCGCGATCGACCTATCCACGAAGGATTTTTCCTGCAAGCAAATCGAATAACATGCAAAAAAATAATAGCCAAACAATCTGAAATTGCGAATATGCTAGATTGAATAAATCTCACAAGATGGGGTCCCGATAGGATGTCTTGACGGTCGCACTAGCCGAATAAAAGTAGCAATAGCTAAACTTCTCTAAACAAAACCCTAATCTAGACTGACTATTTATTAAAGGTGGACGATGCGGCGAGTCTGTCGGCATTTCCTATTTGGCGCCTACAGCGCCCGTTACAGTACATTCAGCAAACGGGCGCCTACAGCCTCACCCCCTCGCTGCGAGCTGGGCCGGCCCGTCAATTTTTTTTTCTGTTTCTAAAAAGCTAGAAAAAGGTGCGTGAGTGGGAATCGAACCCGCTACTACCTGGTCATTGTACGCCACACAAACCAACACGCCACCAAATCACATGTGTTTATTTATAACTTCTTCATTCTTTTCTTCTTTCCTCGTTCTTTTTTTTCCTTTTTCATTTCTTATTTCTTCTTTCTTTTCTCTTTTTTCTTTCTTTCTTTTTTCCTGTTCCTCTTTTCTCTTTTTTGGAACGGTTTTGTTGGACCTTTTATTTTCTTTTTTCTTTTTATTTTTGTGTTTTTCGTTTTCTTTTTCTTTTGCTAAAGGCGCGAACTTTTTTCAATTTCGTGAACTCTTTTTTCAAAATCGATGAACTTTTTTGAAAATGGATGAACTATTTTTTAAAATTTGTGAACTTTCTTCCAAAAGCGATGAACTTTTTTCAAAATTGATGAACTCCTTTTAAAGTTGATGATTTTTCAAAAAATCGGTGAACTTTTTTCGAAATCGATGAACTTTTTTACAAATTCGTGAACTTTCTTCAAAATTAATGAAATTCCTTTATTCTGAATCAATGAAATATTTTCAAATTCGTGAACTTTTTCCTCATAATCTATGATCTTTTTCTGAAATCCATGAACTTTTTTAAAATTCATCAACTTTTTCTTCAAGATCGATGAACTTTTTACAAAATTCATGATTTTTTTCCCAAAATAAATGAACTTTTTCAAAATCAATGAACTTTTTTCAAAAAGGATTAACTTTTTTTCAAATTCAATGAAATTTTTTTTTCGAATCATGAACTTTTCCTTAAAATCGATGAACTTTTTTTCAAATTTGTAAACTTTTCTTCAAAATCGATGAATTTTTCAAGTTTTGTGAACTTTTCTTCAAAATCGATGAACTTTTTTTCAAAATCGTGAACTTTTCTCAAATGTGCGAACCTTTTTAAAAATCTATGATTTTTTTTTATTTCCATCTGCTTTTTTCTAATTTCTGAGCTTTTTTCCATACTCGCGGACTTTTTTATTGCAAACCTATGAACTGTTTTCAAATTTAAGTTTTTATTTATAAAAATCTAGTTTTTTGGATTTTTTTACAAAAAGTCAAATGGTTGACTGGTCAAACAGCTGACCGGCCAACCCTTTTCACTGTTCAACGGTTGAACTATCGACCGACACAAGGGAACGAAGGGAGCGACCCGAGCTGCCGAGCGCCAGAAACAAGAGCGAAGGAAGGGAGCAACTGGGCCAGGCCCAAGTGTACGAGCGTGTGAGCGCCAGCAAGGAAAAGTGGCGCTAAAGGCGCCATAGGCGCCATACAGGAGCTCCCGAGTCTGTCCGTCGTGCCACAGGACGCTGGGCCGTACAAAGGCCTGACGCTGTATGGCGGTTGCTGTTGCTTCGGTTGGCCCGTCCTGGTGTAAGTCTTTGGCCTCATCACGTTACTCCTCTTGTTAATTTAGCCAAAACAAAATTGTCTGACTCTTGTGATGTTGGCTTCTTGCTCCTCATGCATAATGGATGGGATGGATGGTTCGGTGGTGGAGGCCATGCATGCAAGGACAGTAAAGCGCATGCATGCAAGGAGTGTTGCTCTTCTTTAATTGATTTTCTCACTCCTTTATTCCTGAGTATAAATAAATCAGAATATAAGTGTAATATCATATTCTCGTCAGTTAAATCATATGTACAAAAAAAAAACGATTGTACCTGGCCATTTATTTGTCTCGCACACGCTCTAGTCATAGGACCAGGTGCAACTATGTCAACGATGTATCGTGTAATAATTGTAGATGTATATATGGTATCTATGTGCACATCATGTGGCGTGGTTTAAAGGCAACAGAGGGATGAAACATACTAAGAAAAAAGAAGGAAGACAGAGTATTATGCACTTGGATAAATAGAAGCCGGGGAGATTCATATACATCAGGACATAGTGAGTATTGTAACTAACAACCGTGCTCCTGCATTTGCAGCACTGAGGCAATTAAGTAGTACTTATTACCTAGGGAGTACAGGAAAGTACCTACAAAGAAGTGTCTTTTTTTTCAAAGAAATCCTACAAACAAGTGTTTGCGAATTGGTCCATGAAATTGATTTTTGCTCAGTGAGAGGAGCCAACTTACTAGTCAAACGGCAATTTTTATCTAGTCCTACTGGCGTCCACCTCATGCATGTCAGCACGTTGCTCCAGTTCTGGTATCTCTCTGAGTTTGTTTATACCATGCGGGAGGCCCTCAGAGAGAACGCATGGATCCTCAAGATCAGGCCTCCCACCGTTGTTTCGGTTGAGCACATTAATTCGACAATTCTTCACTCTATGGATGCTTTTGCATGAGGTCCATCTTGATGAACATGCTGAGGATGACATCATTTGGAAGCATACGACATGTGGGCTCTATTCGCCGGCCTCCGCATACAGAGCACAATTTCTGGGAATGGTGCTCTCACCCATGGACCAAATGATTTGGAAGGTTTGGGCCCCTCCAAAGGTCAACTTTTTTGCTTGGTTGGCGCTTCAGGACAGGATTTGGACTGCCGATAGACTAGCTAAACGTGACTAGCCCAACTGCGGTCTCTGCCCCCTGTGCAAGAGGGTGCAAGAATGTGGACCACATCTATTTTTCTCTTGCCGCTTCACTCTCAGGCTATGGAATTTGGTCATTGAAAAATTCAACATTGTTGACCTGGACACCTCCGCTTGGCACTTGATGGAATCCGTTGAGGATTGGTGGGCTAGTACAAGCGCTGAGGGCACCCACAACAGAAAAGCAAGGGCTTCGCTTACCATGCTTGTGTCCGTGGACGGTATGGAATGAGAGAAACGCAAGAGTATTCCGGCAAAAGAGTGCTCCACCGCCAATCCTGCTACAAACTATCATGAATGAGTCGAACCTTTGGATAGCCGCCGGGGCGAAGAAGTTAGGGTCTATCTTAGTGCACGAGTAATCATTCATGCCGAATTTTGGGTGTGTGTTGCAACAAACTCTATTCTCCTTATTTAATGGATGAGGCAAAGCTTTTGCCCCCGTTTCAAAAAAAAAAAAACACTACGGTACATGTCAGACTTGTGGATGCCTGATATATATATACACACACACTTTTGACATCCTTGGGATGAAGCCATCGATTAATTGAGCAAAGATATATGGCAAGCCCAAAACCAAACAGAAGACTCATACACATAAACCTTTCTAGGAATGAGCGGTACCAGGAAAATCCACAGCGGTGTTCTTGGAGATCATATTTACGATTGAAAGATTGTTGATTCAGAGTTTGTACCTTCCATGTCCAGACCCAAAGAACACAGTTCTATGAATTGATATAGGATGATGGAAGGTTTGAGAATGCCGAGGGTATGAAATTGTTCGAGAAGCAGACGGGAAAAATATGGTGCCGCGTCGCGGCAAGTCACAGCATGCGCCTCACATTAATCATCAGGAGAAATTTATACAAGTGCCTGAGTGTTCAACTCAACATGTAGCACTTCACTCGTACAAACTTGCAAGAATCAGTGATGTACTAATATGAAGTTTCGCGCTACCAATCTGTGTGCCAACGTAGGGGTGGTGAACTAACCTTGTTGTGTAACCATGGGACCCGTAGTTGAAAATGAGCTCTAATGTTATAACAAATACAATCAGCCTCTCATACTTACTGGTGGGGACACATCTGCTCATCTTCCACTCTGCTGAGGAGCGAAGTGGCATGATGGTCCAGTGCCCCTTTGCGGGAGGTGCAAACATATGTCCACGTCTGGACCTGCTTTGCCGACAATTGCTTCCAGTCCGAGCAAGAGCTCATCGTTGTAATCTGCCTCCCCAAGTTTCTCTTCGAGCACTGGGATCATGCCCACATCATGTACTTCATCAGCCCCTTCGGCAACCTGTATCACATAGACCTCGTCTACATCACCAACAACAACTATTCTGGTAGTGCTCCTCGCAATACCCGCTGAGAACATGCCCTCTATACACAAGAACGTCAAACTAGAACACTGTGTGTTGCTGCTCATCCTTACCAGGTCCAACGATGAGAACAACCCCTAAAGGGAGACCCCACTAGTGGTCAACGCTTTGACCATTATGTCCGTGATTTTCACGGTGGAGGGCGTTGCAGCCTGGTTGTACCTCAGTCTGTCTTGGGATTGGGACTAAGTGGGACAAAGTAGCCCACACAGTGATCCTGCCATCCGCAACCTTTGTGCTCTTGCGGCCATGCCCTACACACTATCCCGTTGGGGACAGTTGTTGGTCTTGTTATCCTACATTTTTGGATTAGGGAACGGAAGAAGGGGCCTAAGCACGACAAGTGATGCACACTTGAGGGAAAGAAAAGCGATATTGTACTTAAGTTTTCTAGGGTGACCACCCTCCTCAAAACAAGATCTGGGCATTACCGTGGGACCGTCTGGGCTTGAAAAATCCCGGCTTGAAAATGTAAGCCCTGGCCCAGCCCATCAACATGAAAAATGTCTATTTTGTATTTAAAAATAATAAATAAATGATTTTTGGCATTGAAAATGAATCAGAGGAGTCCTCCTGTACCGCCCATCCCCCTGCTAGAAAACTTTTAAAAAGGGTAGTTTGGTATTTTCTAGATATTAGATGGATATGCCCATTTTTCTGGAAAGTCCCAAAAGCCACTCATCATAGGCTTTTTTGGACTTTCGGGGTGGGTTTATGGCGAAAAAGGAGGCACGATCTCACCCAAGATATCGGGCTGGACTGTCATGCCCAGGTCTAATCAAAACCCACCGAAGAGAACATTGTCATTCTAGAGGTGTTCTTTGTGCTTAACGTCCTACAGTAAGTGGCCTTACAAATCATACGTGTTCTTTCTGCCAACCCATCACTCGCATGATATTACTGACTCCTGGATCCCTTTGCGCCACTGACTTCTTCTCTTTTCTTCTTATCTTCCATTATATTTGCCTTCACGCTAATTCACGCACTGAAAGGCACCTATCATACCGTATATTTCCTCTTCGGCCTCTGTATCGGAATGAGCGGCACCAGGAAGCATGTCACGTAAACAACAGGATCAGTGGGCTTCCCTTAATTTAACAACAACGCTGGTGACACCAAATTGGTTGAATAACCACCTTTTTTTTTCAATGTGGCGGTAACTATTTGAATGTCCACCCGCAATTTTTTTTTTTGAATGTCCAGTCGGTGGTAAGCATAGGCCAGAAGTTGCGATACATTGTTTCCGTAATTCGAATGATCATTCAACTGGTATATGTTGATAAAAACATATATATATCCAGGCTTGAAAAAGCGTGTATACATTGGAGGACTGTATGAATGGAGTTATGGAGAGGAGCAGTTTAATTTTTCATTTATAATTCATCAATTAATGTGTTGCTTTTATGTGACCAAAAGCAATTCCAATGCGGCACGGTATCAGGCTGGTCGTAATGGTGAGTATCATATACTAGTATCATGCATATGATACTAGTGTATGATACTACATTCATAGTGCATAATATCATATGTTGGTATCATGTATGACTTTATTTATTGCCATGCATGACACATAGTAGTAGCACATCATTTAATATGATATGGTATCATGATATGATACTCAACCCTTTCTTTCTTCATTTAATTCTATGCCACCTTATCAAAATTGTTTAGTTGGCATGCATGATACTACTACCTATGATACTCCCATTACGGGCAGCCTCATGTTACGTGATCAAACTGAATGATTGAGGAATTTTGCACACACAAGCATTGCCATTTGCATCCAAGGTGAAGTTTATTCAAGTTAGGCACAACTCGTGCCAAACACGTTCAAACGCAGCCACCTCTCCCCAAAAAAGCCTAGGGTTTTCTCTGCCTCCCATCGGCGCCGTCGCTGGTCCGCCTCGTCTCCGGTGACCTTAGGGCCATGGCGGCGTGGTGGATCCCAGCCCTTGCTGGCGGGAGGGCTCCGTCTTTAGATGTTCCTTCGAGTTTTATTAGGGTTTGTGTCCTGCTCAGGAAGACGAGACGGCGGCGCCTCCCTGAAGATGGAATATGGTTCTCCCTACCTAGCCCCTGTCCCGATGGTGCGTCAAGCATCGTCGGTGGGCGTGTGGAGATGTGTCTCTGGCAGATCTGTCCTTGGTGGATTTGCTTGGATCTGATCATAGTTCGTCTACGTTCACGCGTCTTCAAATTGGATCCTTCCAATCTACGCTACTCTTCAATGGCGGCGGTTGCTGTTCTAGTGCGCTGGTGCTATGAGGCCTTAACACGATGACTTCCCGACTGTCTACTACAATAAGTTTTGCCCGGCTCCGGCAAGGGAGGGGCGATGACGGCGGCGCGCCTTCGGCTCGCTTCCGTGCTTGTAGTTGTCTCTAGGTGGTCTATGGATCTAGATGTAATTTTTATTATTTCAGGTGTTCGTTGTACTGCTATGATTGAAGATGAATAGATCGAAAGTTTTCTTGCAAAAAAAAAAGGGTGAAGTTTATTTATCACCACGAAAATAATAATAGAAGGTTCCTCTGATCATAATATTTGTAAAACAGAACGACTCATCATGGATGCTAGCTAGCTAGAACCATGTGACTCATATGTTCAACTCTTAGCCATGAATATGAATCTCATTTTCTCGACGCTGTCCTCTACATTCATGGTGCAAAATTTTCTGAAGTAACATGTGCCATGTAAGTGCATCATTCTTCAAGGGTTTCCAGAAGCCGTGACTTCAAGCCCTCACAAATCCTTTTCAAGTCTTAGTCGCCTTTTCTCATTCTTCCGCGCGTACACTCTTAAATAACTATACCACTCTCAAGACTCTTTCTTACTCTTGTGTCACACAAGTTTGATCACCTTGGCCAGAGCGCAACATTGCCTTAGTTATATCCATGCGGACGCATAAGTTTATGTTGCTTTACTTCCTCGGAATGAGCGATACAATTTTATTTCTTTGCGGGGTACACGGTACAACTTGATACAATATTGCACAGCCTCCCCTGTAAATATATACAGGGAGCTGAGAGTCTAACCATCGCTACCTAACCTATACACGTAGTATAGCCCGACTCTTAACTTAAGACTCGTAATCCTACACGTAGAGGAACATAGCCACAAAGCTAATGCACACACGTGACGTACTGCTACTCCTACTCTTTCCTAACACAACACGGCTACGTTGATCCTGATTAGCTTAAACCAACTAACTAATCAAGATTACTCCTAACACCGGCGTCCCCTGTGATGCCAATGGGTGCATTTTTTGGCAGATTTCCTGAAGCAGTTGATTCACGGACTAGAGAAGAGCCATAGAAAAACAACATATTTCGATACATTTTCCTGAAACCGCACATTCCCAGCTTGCTCCGTCACCCAAGCATAATCTCATTTATTAAGTACTTAGAAGGCATTAGCTACGTCTGGACTAGACCTCAGAACAAAGCTTTGTTGTCATTATAATAGGCGTGTTGTTCTTGTCGCGTGTGTAAGAGGAGTAGAACAACGAGGCAATAGAGGGGTGAGCTTTGTATATATGAGGGCATGGTGTAACCTAAACATAGCAAGTAAATTGATGATGCAATTGATGCACACAACTATTACTCCTTCGAGAGTACTAAGACAGTACCTACAAACTGATCGTGACTTGGTACAAGAAATTGAATTGCTCTAGAATGAGCCTACTGGCCCCATGCAAGTGCGGTTTATGTTGTTGTTCCTACTCACATTCACCTCATTTAAGTACAAACACTGCGGAAGCATCCAATCTAATAACGAAGGACAATCTTTTGTACCTGCCATTTCTTCTTCTCATGCCCAACTTGGATATATATACGACATGACAATATCACACAACATAAATCGACTGCTGCTGATGGTATTTGTTTCTTCTTTAGTCGTGCTTCTTTTGTGTACTATTGTAATCCAAACAACCGTCAAGCATCGTAGCATGCCATGGCAATGATAATGCATGCGATATGTATGCGTGGCAGCATCAGGAAGCATGCAAAGCAGGTAACTTCAAACTTTGGTCGATGCTCCACAGAGTCCGCGTACTCTGATTTACAGTGTTGCTACTTTGCTGGGTCCATGTCCACTTCTGGATGGAGTCCATTAAGCTGGAGGAGTGTAAATATTTTCTAATGCATCATATGACCTAGCCCGGTCTGTGATGTTGCTTGGCCATTCCATTCCCACTCTCTGCTCAGAGCCTCAGAGACCTGTTTCGCACTGCCCCCTCTGTTGTGTATTAAAATGATGTCCTCTGCTGGAGTTCCTAAGATTGTGTGGTGTACTCGGACAACTACATGTTTGGAACCCAACTTACAAAGCATGCAATCATTATGGTCAGCAACAAATTAAATGCTTGCACAGAAAATGGTTGAAAATAGTACTCCCTCTGTTCCTAAAATATAAGACGTTTTGGCACTTCAAAATTGAATTTGAACTGCCAAAATGTCTTATATTTAGGAACGGAGGGAGTGCAACGTAGCTACGAAAAAGCTACAAGGAGATTGTGAACGGAACCAATGGACTAACGACGTGAAAGAGGCTTTCGCTATGCAGTTATTCCTCCTCCTCTGGTTCTTCCTACTTCTGGTGAACCTTGCGATTTCTTCCTAGCAACCTCTTATTTGGGTCAACTGCCACATATGTTTGCCACCAGGCTAGCTACACACCATGCGTGTGGATCCGGCACCCGTCCCGTTGGCTGGAACTCCCAGGAACCGAACTGTGTATATTAGCACTCTGCCGATAGGAGGATAGAACACATGCACAGAAGTTGGGCGGAAATCTTGGACTACACGATGGTGAATATGGTGCAGGCAACCAGTTGCGACAATAATTATTACTCGTCACCTGTATGGCCGCATCGATAATGCTTCTTCTACATGAAGCTACGTAAGTGTTTAAGTGTTTACGTAAACTGCCTAAAATAACCTCCCCCCCCCCCCCCCCCCCCCCCCCCCCCCCCCCGACCCATTACGTAGGTGTAGCATTGCTCATGGCCGCATCCATGCTACTATCTTCACATCTGAATACACGATACGTTATGCATGTATCTAGAACTCTGGACTATAAACGAACAAGTCATTGTGATGAATATACTCCATAATTCTGGTGATCATAGTGACACGAAGAAAGTTGACGTTCCAAAACTGAACGTGAAGCGGGTTCTACATAAGAACTTTGATTTTAATGACAACATACAAGAGTGAGTAGGACATGAGAAGAATCCTATCCAGAGGAGGAGGCACATACATTGTATATGCTACTCCAAAGTAGAAGAGTTTTTCCAATTAAAACCCAAATCATTTCTGCATAGCCAAAGCGACCACAATAAGGCATACACTCCCACCCTTATTAGCATTCTGTACTTATTTGAAATGTCTTCCAATTAATGATCAAAATATTAGTAACACACGCGGGCGCATACAAATTGGACGCTATTTGGATGGCTGGCCATTTATAAAGCGCAAACTTGTACTGAAAAATAGAGGTGTTTGATTGTCTCATCGTGAGTACAAAAGATACGCTTCTTTCCTCCCCATCGGATTCTATTAAGATAAACATCGACACCAGTTTTGTGGAGAGTATTAGCGCTGCTAGCGTGGGGTTGTTGGACTTTGGGTACGACAGCACCACCGCAACTCCTAACAGAATGATGTCGATGTCTCGGATGAACAACTGATGGCCCCGGCAACCCGGCGTTGCCAAGGAACCATTGTATATCTATCAGATGCCCTGAGAAGAAACATGTGCCCTGGTGCTCTGGCATGCCCTGTGATGCCAATGGGTGCATTTCTTGGCAGATTTCCTCAAGCAGGTGCTTCACGCACTAGAGAAGAGCCATAGAAAAACAACATGTTTCCGTACATTTTTCTGAAACCGCACATTCCCAGCTTGCTCCCTCGCCCAAGAATAATCTCATTTATTAAGTACTTAGAAGGCACTAGCTACGTCTATACTAGACCTCAGAACAAAGCCTTATTGTCATTATAATAGGCGTTGTTCTTGTTGTTCTTGTGGCGTGTGTAAGAGGAATAGAACAACGAGGCAATAGAGGGATGAAGTAAAAATGGAACAAAGGATCGTATACCCTTGAAAAATAGAAGGGAGCTTCGCATATATGAGGGCATGGTGTAACCTAAATAGAGCAAGTAAATTGATGATGCAATTGACGCACACAACTATTACTCCTTCGAGAGTACAAGATGTTACTTACAAACTAATTGTGACTTGGTACAAGAAATTTAATTGCTCTAGAATGAGCTTACTGGCCCCATGCAAGGGCGGTTTATGTTGTTGTTCCTATCACATTCACCTCATTTAAGTGCAAACACTGCGGAAGCATCCAATCTAATAACGAAGGACAATCTTTTGTACCTGCCATTTCTTCTTCTCATGCCCAACTTGGATATATACACGACATGATAGTATCACACAACATAAATCGACTGCTGGTGGTGGTATCTGTTTCTTCATTAGTCATGCTTCTTTTGTGTACTACTGTAATCCAAACAACCATCAAGCACCGTAGCTCGCCATGACAATGATAAAGCATGGCATATGTATGCGTGGCAGCATCAGGAAGCATGCAAAGGAGGCAACTTCAAACTTTTATCGATGCACCACAAAGTCCGTGTACTCTAATATACAGTGCTGCTACTTTGCTGGGTCCATGTCCACTTCTGGATGGAGTCCATTAAGCTGGAGGAGCGTAAATATGTTTCGCACTGCCCCTCTGTTGTTTATTAAAATGATGTCCTCTGCTGGCGCTCCTATGATTGTGTGGTGTACTTGGACAACTACATGTTTGGAACCGATCCGACCCAACTTACAAAGCATGCAATCATTATGGTCAGCAACAAATTAAATGGTTGCACAGAAAATTGTTGAAAATAATACAACGTAGCTACGAAAAAGTTACAAGGAGCTTGCGAACGGAACCAATGGACTCACGACGTGAAAGAGGCTTTCGCTATGCAGTTATTCAGCCTCCTCTGGTTCTTCCTACTTCTGGTGAATCTTGTGATTTCTTCCTAGCAACCTCTTATTTGGGTCAACTGTCACATATGTTTGCCACCAGGCTAGCTACTCACCATGCATGTGGGTGTGGCACCCGTCCCGTTGGCAAGAACTCCCAGGAACCGAACTGTGATAAGCATATTAGCACTCTGCCGATAGGAGGATGGAACACATGCACAAACTTGGGTGGAAATCTTGGACTACACGATGGTCAATATGGTGCAAGCAACCAGTTTGCGACAATAATTATTACTCGTTACCTGTATGGCCGCATCGATAATGCTTCATCTACGTAAAGCTACGTAAATGTTTACGTAAACTGCCTAAAATAATCCCCCCTTCCTCCCCCTTCGCCAATCAATATTATCCACGTTGCCCTTTACATAACATACGCAGCTTATGTATGTGTGGCATTACGCATGGCCGCATCCATGCTACTATCTTCACATCCGAATACACAATACGTTATGCATGTATCTAGAACTCTGGACAATAAACGAACAAGTCATTGTGATGAATATGCTCCATAATTCTGGTGATCAGAGAGACAGGAAGAAAGTTGACGTTCCAAAACTGAACGTGAAGCGGGTTCTACATAAGAACTTTAATTTTAATTACAACATACAAGCAGTGGCGAATCTAGAAAAAAATTGGAGGGTGGGCTCAAAGTTTAAGCCGAGAAAACCGAACGCTCTTTTGAAGAAAAAAAATCGCTTATCTCCAAACCCTTTGGTGCAAATAAACTGAAACTTTCCCAGATTACTACTGGAAACATGTACTATTTACTAGAATTTTTCTGGATTTTTTAGAAAATATCAAATTTAGAACCAAATTTTGAATCTGTTCACTAAAATGGCCATTATCTCCTAATCCTCTTGGCCAAATAAGCTCAAAATTTCCCAGCCTACTACTGGCAACATGTAGTATTTACTGATTTTTTTCTGGAATTTTTAGAAAATATCAAATTTTGAAAGAAAAAAATGCTTTTACCAATTTATAGAGACAATATGTGCCAAACAAGTGCTCAAATTGACATGAAATTTCTCAAGACTAATACTAGTAGCATGATTGACCACACAACAAAGTTTCATACAATCTGCATAGCAATACATGAAGTACTAGAGAAGCAACCAAAATAAGACAAAGACAAGATATTGGTGTTGCTTCTTACTAACAGTATTGTAGCTGTAGAACTCCTCCACACCAAAATGCAAGTGACAAACGTTAAGCCATCTGTCCAAATTAGCACAATTGTTAGTGATATGGTAAGATATCCTCACCTAACTATCGAGTCTAGTATTAAAACAGAGATATACCTCTAAGAAATAACATCATACTCAGGAGGCAAATGTCCTTTGCGATTTTCTTTTTCTGAAATCGTATCATAATTTGATCATCAGGAATACTTTTGAATATCCTTTTCTCACAGTAGCATACCATTAAATCATTGAGCCAATCATCTGATATCTTGTTGCGCAAATCGGTTTTGATCACCTTCATTGCTGAAAATATTCACTCGACTGACGAAGTTGCCACTGGAAGAATCAATGTCAACTCGATGAGGCGATATACCAATTGGAAAGTTCTATGTTTTGTTGTTTGAACCATCAACCGAGCAAGAGTGGAAACATCCGGACATCCATTAAATTCCCCACTTCTCCTAATATTTGTAAGGAATGTTGGAAGCTCATATCTTAGCGACAACCGTTCAGCTTGTGTAAAATCCCCAACATAAATTTCAGCAAGCCGAATAAGTTTGTCAACATTAAACTTTGAGAAGTTGTTAGCTGGATTAAGACAAGACATGCAATCCACTAACTCGGTGTTAACTTCATTGAATCGGTAGTTCATCTCGGTGAGAGTTGCATCAATAACAACATTGAATATGCTCACCTTGAAATAATGATGCCGAGTCACCTTATTCTTGCTTCGACAAGATCATCCATATTTGGCACGTCAATGCCATGTTCCTCACAAAAGTTGTTTGCTTGCTCGCATAATGGCTCGTACCCATTGTTCCTCATATTTTGCAAAGCTTCTTTCACATCCAAGATCAAACGCATGGCTTCAACAACAACTTGATTCTTCCTTTGCAAAGCTTGTGATAGCATATTTGTGATGTTCAACAAGTTTATTAAGAATAGCATGATGAACACAAATTGGAAGCATTCCATCTGTACCAACAAACCTGAAGCTCCACCTTGAGAAGTGTGTTCCCGGGCATCCTCAATCACAATTGCAATCACATCCACCACTGCATTCCACATTGTGCAAACACGAAGCAAGGTTCTAAGATGTGAGCCCCAACGAGTAGCTCCTGGTCTAGCTAGGTTAGTTTCTTGATGTAAACCAGTTCCAGATGATATCTTACAATTCTCCATCATCTCTATCAAGTTATCTTGATGCTTTGCAAGCAATGCATCTTTTCTTTTGCAAGATGAACCCACCCGGGTCACTATCAAGGGAAGAAAGTTGAAAAAATCAGCAATAACTGGACATCACTGAGCCACTGTGACAACCACTAATTGCAACTGATGGGCAAAACAATAAACAAAGAAAGCATATGGACTCTCATCACGAATTAGCTTTTGCAAACCATTAAATTCTCCTCTCATGTTTGAAGCCCCATCATAACCCTGTCCACATAGCCTATTAATAGACAAGCCATGGAACTTTAAGACATGGAACAATGCTTCTTTAATTCCGGCAGATGTGCAATCTGTGATGTGCTTAATAGCAAGAAATCTCTCCTGAAGCTCCCCAGTATCATCCAAAAATCTGCACATTTGAAAATCCACAAGTTATAAGAACAGAAACAAATAACAACATAAAATAAAAGAATTAGCCTTTGCAAACCATTGAACTACCTCAAAATTATTGCCATTTGCTCCTTTATTGAACAATCTCTAGCCTCATCAACAAGTATCGCAAAATTCTTATCTCCAAGCTCATTCTTGATGACTTTGGTTACCTCCAATGCACAACATGTAGCAAGGTCCTTTTGAATCTCTGAACATATCATAAGTGCATTACCTTGCCCATTATCAAATGCATCTTTCACATCTTTATTCTTGTCTTTGTACCAGTCCAAGAACTCCCTAAAATTGCCTTTGTTGATGGAATTGGAGGATTCATCATGTCCACGAAAAGCTTCCCCTTGAGCTATGAGATACCTTGCACAATCCAATGATGCAGACAAACGGATTATATATTTTATTTCAGATTCTTTACTATATACTCGGAATTTGGTAGCCACATTGGCCCTTTGATTTTTGAAATCATCACACAAGCCTCTAGCAATGTTGTGGTAACTAGATGGACCACCAACATGTTTTTGAAAACTTGCCAAAGCTATTTTCCAATGTTTGTAACCATCTATGGTAAATACATCATTTCCAAATGTAGCGGCCTGTGATGGTTTCTTGAAAAGAAAACAAGGGAAGCAAAAGGCAGCCTCCTTTGTGACACTATATTCCAACCAATCAAACCTATCTAGCCATTGTGGTTGAAAAGATCTCCAAATTTTACCGTCCAATGTGACTTCAAATTTATACCCGCTTGCTTTGTTTCTCTCTTTCAACAAATAAGCTCTTCTCACTTCACTTCAAATTTCAGGGGCATAATCTTCTATTGGTATTCGATCCGCCGGATCACCAAAAATCTGACTCGGATGAAATTCTAATATATATTGTCTTGGTGGTGCTGGTTGGTTTGTGCTCTCATCAGTTGGAGGATTGGTGCTCTCATTTGAAGTGGGATTGGTGCTCCCATTTGTTGGATCATGGGGGATTATGTTCTCAATGAGGGTAGGCTGAACAATAACATTGATTGGGGCAACATTGGATTCAGGAACAATAGGAAGTGTATTTGAACTGCTTGCAAACCAACTATCCAGAGTCTTCTTTCTCTTCATTTCTACAAAGAAAATAAAACAAGGATATAAATTAGTTCATGAATTAATTGTAACTACAACCAGTACTGACTAGAACTAAACTAGATACAGACTAAATTAACTAAACTAGCAACTATACTGAACTAAGAAGAATTAGACAGAGTCAGAGACAGAGACAACAGACAACCTGCGCCTTCGAACTGCTCTGGACTGGGAGGCGGCGTCCGGCGTCGAACGGGGAGGCAGCGGATCCGGCGAGCTGCAGAGGGCCCTGGGCGACGAGCTCCCCAGCAGGCGGCCGCCCAGCTCCCTCCGTCCCTCGGTGCAGGCTCGGTTGATGACGGCGTCCGGCGGGGAGGCGGCGCCCGGCGAGGAGGCGGTGCCAGACTGGGAGGCGGCGTCCGGCGTCTGGCGAGGAGGCGGCGTCCCGCGTCCGGCGGCTAGGTTTACGAGGTGGCAGCTGCTCGTGCGCGTGCTATGCTTTGTGCGCGTGCGAGCGTGCTGCTGGTGGCTGGTTAGTCACCGATGCTTAGATGGGCTGGCTGCTGGACCGGTTTTTCCAGGCTGGGCCTAAGAAATATTTTGAAGCCTAGTAGTAAAAAAAAATCCGCGAATTTGGAGGGTAGGCTCGAGCCTATCGAAGCCTGCTGGTGAATTCGCCACTGCATCTACAATTATTACACGATACATCGTTGACATAGTTGCACCTGGTCCTATGACTAGAGCGTGTGCGAGACAAATAAATGGCCAGGTACAATCGTTTTTTTTTGTACATATGATTTAATTGACGAGAATATGATATTACACTTATATTCCGATTTATTTATACTCAGGAATAAAGGAGTGAGAAAATCAATTAAAGAAGAGCAACACTCCTTGCATGCATGCGCTTTACTGTCCTTGCATGCATGGCCTCCACCACCGAACCATCCATCCCATCCATTATGCATGAGGAGCAAGAAGCCAACATCACAAGAGTCAGACAATTTTGTTTTGGCTAAATTAACAAGAGGAGTAACGTGATGAGGGCAAAGACTTACACCAGGACGGGCCAACCGAAGCAACGGCCATTTGACTTTTTGTAAAAAAATCCAAAAAATAGATTTTTATAAATAAAAACTTAAATTTGAAAACAGTTCATAGGTTTGCAATAAAAAAGTCCGCGAGTATGGAAAAAAGCTCAGAAATTTGAAAAAAGCAGATGGAAATAAATAAAAAATCATAGATTTTTTAAAAAGGTTCGCACATTTGAGAAAAGTTCACGATTTTGAAAAAAAGTTCATCGATTTTGAAGAAAAGTTCACAAAACTTGAAAAAAGTTCATCGATTTTGAAGAAAATTTCACCAATTAAAAAAAAAGTTCATCGATTTTAAGGAAAAGTTCATATGATTTTAAATAAAAGTTCATTGAATTTGAAAAAAAGTTCATCCATTTGGAAGAAAAGTTCACAAAACTTGAAAAAGTTCATCGATTTTGAAGCTGGGTTGGTTTGTGTGGCGTACAATGACCAGGAAGTAGCGGGTTCGATTCCCACTCACGCACCTTTTTCTAGCTTTTTAGAAACAGAAAAAAAAAATTGACAGGCCGGCCCAGCTCGCAGCGAGGGGGTGAGGCTGTAGGCGCCCGTTTGCTGAATGTACTGTAACGGGCGCTCTAGGCACCAAATAGGAAATGCCGACAGACTCGCCGCATCGTCCACCTTTAATAAATAGTCAGTCTAGATTAGGGTTTAGACTCGGGTTTTGTTTAGAGAAGTTTAGCTATTGCTACTTTTATTTGTCTTCACTCGTAGCGGCTAGTGCGACCGTCAAGACATCCTATCGGGACCCCATCTTGTGAGATTTATTCAATCTAGCATATTCGCAATTTCATATTGTTTGGCTATTATTTTTTTGCATGTTATTCGATTTGCTTGCAGGAAAAATCCTTCGTGGATAGGTCGATCGCGCCGTTGGCTCGGTCGATAACGCCGTGGAGTTGGTTCAGCGATTGCCGTGGATATCAGTCATGTACGATTCTCCCTGTATGGTTGGTAGCTGGATCGTGAGGGTCAAATCCCACAAAATCGTAGTTATCCTCTTTCATCGAAAGATCGGGACACCAGTTCACATCACCACACCACTCACACTACTATAAAAGCCACAAAAATACCAAGAACAAATATATTTTAAGCTTTAGTCCTTTCTTCGAGGTCTTAATATTAGAGATTATTCTTGGACGACATTGCTAGCTCGGCATGGGCGGTCTCAGGAAGAATGCCCCTTTTTTCTGACTCAGCTTGCGTCTACTGAGCAGCTGCCTGCAAACATCGGCCACCATATGCACCCATTGGAATCGCATTGATGTTTTGACGTTCCTGAGGTACACATGCCAATGCTAGCAGACTCGGACTGAGATCCAATAATTCCTTCGCACCACAAGGTTTTTGCGTTCGTCCGCAATCTGTCCTGAGATGCTGCTTTTGCATGTTTGGTTTCTAAACAGGACAAAAGTTTTACTAGGAAATGACCTCATCACTGAACTCGTATGCTACAAACGGCAAGCCACACAACTAGACATTTTACGGTAGTGTAAATCGTGTCATGTTCGTTTCTAAGTGTCGTGTAAATTTTGTCTCATTCACTTCCAAATGTCGTCGTTCTGCATGTCTCAATGATCGTCTGAATTAATTAGTTAAGCTTATTATAATCAGCATAATCTCCTCACATGTAACCTAGAGTTTGCTGCCGACACCAGATTGGACTGACCATCGGCGCCTCAAACCCTCCTCATACGCCCGGGCGGGCCGCCCGGTCACTGACGGTCATGAAATTTCGACCCAGCCGGGCGCCTCAAACGCCCGGGCTGACCGGCACCCCCCATATCCAGCCCAAATATGGGGCGGATATGGGGGCGCCCAGGCGCGCCCGCCACGTCGGACTGATGGCGGGGTCCCACGCGGAAACGCCCGGAAACCCGGCGGTCCGACGGACGCCGCGTCCGTCGCCGCGGTGTGAACGCCGCGTGGCGCCGCTCTGGCTCCCCGCCCGAGACCAAATCCGCCTTTAAGCCGGCCGACGTCCCGCAACCCTAGCCCATCCACCTCCCCCCTCTTCGCACCGCCAGTCTGAGCCCATCCACCTCCTCCCCCTCCGCTCCGGCGCTCTGCCCACGCTCCGGCGCTCCGCCATGGTCCGGAGGAAGATCACCTACTACGCAATGCTCACGCCGGAGCGCCGGTACGAGATCCAGCAGGAGATCCGGGCGAGACAAGCCGCACGCGCCGCCCGCATCGCTGCCAGGCTGCCTCCGGACTCGCCGGAGCCGGAGGAGGAGGAGCAGCCGAAGCAGCCGGAGCATCCGGAGAGAGAGGAGCTGGCTTCGATGGAGGTGGAGGAGGCGGAGGAGGTGGATGAGCCGGAGCCGGAGCTGCCGGAGCAGGAGCTGCCGGGCTTCAACATGGAGCAGGCGGAGGCGGAGTTCGCCGTCGCCCAATCGGAGGAGATGGCGGAGCAGCAGGCCATCCTGGAGTCCATCCAGGATGAGGCCTATGTGGAGGCCAACCGAGCGTTCCTCCGGCAGGAGCAGGCGGCGTCCGACGCGCTCTTCGCCGAACTCGACGCGGAGATAGAGGAGGAGGAGGCCGGAGCTGCAGCTGCCGCCCATGTACCTGTTGGGGAACGTTGCATGGAAAACAAAAAAAATTCTACGCACACGCAAGATCTATCCATGGAGATGCATAGCTACGAGAGGGGGAGTGTGTCTACGTACCCTCGTAGACCGTAAGCGGAAGCGTTAGAACAACGCGGTTGATGTCGTTGAACAACTTCACGATCCAACCGACCGAGTACCGAACGTACGGCACCTCCGCGTTCAGCACACGTTCAGCTCGGTGACATCCTCGACTTCTTGATCCAGCAAGACGGCGAGGTAGTGGATGAGTTCCGGCAGCACGACGGCGTGGTGACGGTGATGGTGATGCTATCTCTACAGGGCTTCGCCCAAGCACTACGAAAATATGACCGAGGGACGGAACTGTGGAGGGGGGCGCCGCACACGGCTAAGACATTGTTGTGTCTCCTTTGGGGCGCCCCCTCTCCTCTATTTATATATGTGTAGGGGCTTGGAGTAGAAGGAATAGTTCCACATGAACAGTACCACGTCAATAGTACACACATGGACTTGGACTCCAAAGTCCAATCCTATTCCTACTAGGACTCTCCTTTTTTTCCTTCCCTAGCTGCGTGGGCTTTTGAGGACTTGGTGCGCCTGGCCCAATAAGGCCAGGGCGCTTCCCCTTAGCCCATGCCAGCCCTTGGGACGTGGTGGACCCACTTGTGGACTTCCGGACCCCTCCGGAATCCTCCGGAACCTTCTGGAAGCTTCCCGGTACAATACCAAAAAAAACTGCACCTTTTTCCGGAACCCAAAATATGACTTCCCATATATAAATCATTACCTCTCGACCATTCCGAGACTCCTCGTGACGCCCGGGATCTCATCCGGAACTCCGAACAATATTCGGTTACCAATTCACATAACTCACATAACATTATATCGTCAACGAACGTTAAGCGTGCGGACCCTACGGGTTCGGGAATGATGTAGACATGACCGAGACGCCTCTCCGGTCAATAACCAATATCGGAACCTGGATGCCCATATTGGTTCCTACATATTCCACGAAGATCTTATCGGTCGAACCGCAATGACAACATACGTAATTCCCTTTGTCCGTCGGTATGTTACTTGCCCGAGATTCGATCGTCGGTATCTCCATACCTAGTTCAATCTCGTTACCGGCAAGTCTCTTTACTCGTTCCGTAATACATCATCCCGTAACTAACTCCTTAGTCACTTTGCTTGCAAGCTTCTTATGATGTGCATTACCGAGAGGGCCCAGAGATACCTCTCCGAAACACGGAGTGACAAATCCCAGTCTCGATCCATGCCAACTCACAGACACCTTCGGAGATACCTGTAGAGCATCTTTATGATCACCCAGTTACGTTGTGACGTTTGATAGCACACAAGGTATTCCTCCGGTATCCGGGAGTTGCATGATCTCATGGTCGGAGGAACATGTATTTGACATCCAAGAAAGCAGTAGCAATAAACAGAACGATCATATGCTAAGCTAACAGATGGGTCTTGTCCATCACATCATTCTCCTAATGATGTGATCCCATTATCAAATGACAACTCATGTCTATGGTTAGGAAACCTTAACCATCTTTGATCAACGAGCTAGTCTAGTAGAGGCTCACTAGGGACACGGTATTTGTTTATGTATTCACACATGTATTTAAGTTTCGGGTCAATACAATTCTAGCATGAATAATAAACCTTTATCATGAACAAGGAAATATAAAATAACAACAACTTTATTATTGCCTCTAGGGCATATTTCCATCAGTCTCCCACTTGCACTAGAGTCAATAATCTAGTTCACATCGCCATGTGATTAACACCCAAGAGTTCACTAGAGTCAATAATCTAGTTCACATCACCATGTGATTAACACTTAAAGAGTTCTAAGGTGTGATCATGTTTTGCTCGTGAGAGAGAATTTTAGTCAATGGGTCTGCAATATTCAGACCCATGTGTACTTTGCAAATCCTTATGTCATACTATAGATGCTGCTATCACGCTTTACTTGGAGCTATTCCAAATGACTGCTCCATTATACGTATCCGGTTTGCTACTCAGAGATATCCAGATTGGTGTCAAAGCTTGCATCGACGTAACCCTTTACGACGAACTCTTTATCACCTCCATAATCGAGAAACATTTCCTTAGTCCTTTAGTTACTAAGGATAATTTTGACCGCTGTCCAGTGATCCACTCCTGGATCACTCTTGTACCCCCTTTGCCAGACACGTGGCAAGGCACACATTAGGTGTGGTACACAGCATGGCATACATTATAGAACCTATGGCTGAGGCATAGGGAATGACTTTCATTCTCTCTCTATATATTCTGCCGTGGTCGAGCTTTGAGTCTTACTCAACTTTACACCTTACAATACAGGGAAGAACTCCTTCTTTGACTGATCCATTTTGAACTCCTTCAAAATCTTGTCAAGGTATGTACTCATTGAAAGTCTTATCAAGCGTCTTGATCTATCTCTATAGATCTTGATGCCCAATATATAAGCAGCTTCACCGAGGTCTTTCATTCAAGTATCCTTTTATGCCATCCAGAAATTCTATATCATTTCCAATCAACAGTATGTCATCCACATATAATATTAGAAATGCTACAGAGCTCCCACTCACTTTCTTGTAAATACATGCTTCACCGTAAGTCTGTACAAAACCATATGCTTTGATCACCTCATCAAAGCGTATATTCCAACTCCGAGATGCTTGCACCAGTCCATAGATGGATCGCTGGAGCTTGCACACTTTGTTAGCACCCTTAGGATCGACAAAACCTTCTGGTTGCATCATATACAACTCTTCTTTGAGAAAACCATTAAGGAATGCAGTTTTGACATCCATTTGCCAGATTTCATAATCATAAAATGCGGTAATTGCTAACATGATTCGGACAGACTTAAGCATCACTACGGGTGAGAAAGTCTCATCGTAGTCAACCCCTTGAACTTGTCGAAAACCTTTCGCGACAAGTCGAGCTTTGTAGACAGTGATATTACCATCAGCATCCGTCTTCCTCTTAAAAATCCATTTATTCTCAATGGCTTGCCGATCATCGGGCAAGTCCACCAAAGTCCACACTTTGTTCTCATACATGGATCCTATCTCAGATTTCATGGCCTCAAGCCATTTGTCGGAATCCGGGCTTATCATAGCTTCTTCATAGTTTGTAGGTTCGTCGTTGTCTAACAACATAACTTCCAAAACAGGATTACCGTACCACTCTGGTGCGGAACTTACTCTGGTCGACCTATGAAGTTCAGTACTAACTTGATCTGAAGTTTCATGATCTTTATCATTATCTTCCTCTCTTATTGGTGTAGGCATCACGGTAACTGTTTTCTCTGATGAGCTACTTTCCAATTCGAGAGAAGGTACAATTACCTCATCAAGTTCTACTTTCCTCCCACTCACTTCTTTCGAGAGAAACTCCTTCTCTAGAAAGGACCTATTCTTGGCAACAAAGACCTTGCCTTCGGATCTGTGGTAGAAGGTGTACCCAATTGTTTCTTTAGGATATCCTATGAAGACGCACTTCTCCGCTTTGGGTTCGAGCTTATCAGGTTGAAGCTTTTTCACATAAGCATCGCATCTCCAAACTTTAAAAAATGACATCTTAGGTTTCTTGCCAAACCACAGTTCATACGGTGTCGTCTCAACGGATTTAGACGGTGCCCTATTAAACGTGAATGCAGCTGTCTGTAATGCATAACCCCAAAACGATAGTGGCAAATCGGTAAGAGACATCATAGAACGCACCATATCCAATAAAGTACGGTTACGACGTTCAGACACACCATTACGCTGTGGTGTTCCAGGTGGCGTGAGTTGTGAAACAATTCCACATTTTCTTAAATGAAGGCCAAACTCGTAACTCAAATATTCGCCTCCGCGATCAGATCGTAGAAACTTTATTTTCTTGTTACGATGATTCTCTACTTCACTCTGAAATTCTTTGAACTTTTCAAATGTTTCAGACTTGTGTTTCATCAAGTAGATATACCCGTATCTACTCAAATCATCTGTGAAGGTTAGAAAATAACGATACCCGCCGCGTGCTTCAACATTCATCGGACCGCATACATCGGTATGTATTATTTCCAACAAATCAGTAGCTCGCTCCATTGTTCCGGAGAACGGAGTTTTAGTCATCTTGCCCATGAGGCATGGTTCGCAAGTATCAAATAATTCATAATCAAGAGATTCCAAAAGTCCATCAGCATGGAGTTTCTTCATGCGATTTACACCAATATGACCTAAACGGCAGTGCCACAAATATGTTGCACTATCATTATCAACTTTGCATATTTTGGCATCAATATTATGAATATGTGTATCACTACGATCGAGATTCAACAAGAATAAACCATTCACAAGGGTGCATGATCACGAGGGATATTATTCATATAAACAGAATAACCATTATTCTCTGACTTAAATGAATAACCGTCTTGCAATAAACAATATCCAGATATAATGTTTTATGCTCAACGCAAGCACCAAATAACCATTATTTAGGTTTAATACTAATCCCGAAGGTATTACGAGCGTGTCGATATTGATCATATCAATCTTGGAGACACTTCCAACACATATCGTCACCTCGCCCTCAGCTAGTCTCCGTTACTCTGCAGCTCCTGCTTCAAGTTACTAATATTAGCAACTGAATCGGTATCAAATACCCAGACGCTGCTACGAGCACTAGTGAGGTACATATCAATAACATGTATATCAAATATACCTTTGTTCACTTTGCCATCCTTCTTATCCGCCAAATACTTGGGGCAGTTCCGCTTCCAGTGACCAGTTCCTTTGCAGTAGAAGCACTCAGTTTCAGGCTTGGGTCCAACTTTGGGTTTCTTCGTGGGAGCGTCAGCTTGCTTGCCGTTCTTCTTGAAGTTCCCCTTCTTTCCCTTGCCCTTTTTCTTGAAACTAGTGGTCTTGTTAACCATCAACACTTGATGCTCCTTCTTGATTTCTACCTCCGCCGATTTCAGCATCGCGAAGAGCTCGGGAATTGTCTTCTCCATCCCTTGCATATTATAGTTCATCACGAAGCCTTTATAGCTTGGTGGCAGTGACTGATGAACTCTGTCAATAATACTCTCAACCGGAAGATCAATTCCCAGCTGAGTCAAGTGGTTGTGGTACCCAGACATTCTGAGTATGTGTTCACTGACAGAACTGTTCTCCTCCATCTTACAGCTAAAGAACTTGTTGGAGACTTCATATCTCTCAACCCGGGCATTAGCTTGAAATATCAATTTCAGCTCTTGGAACATCTCATATGCTCCGTGGCGTTCAAAACGCTTTTGCAGTCCCGGTTCTAAGCCGTAGAGCATGGCACACTGAACTATCGAGTAGTCATTAGATCGAGCCTGCCAGGCGTTCACAACGTCTGCAGCAGCTCCTACAGCAGGTCCATCACCTAGCGGTGCATCAAGGACATAATTCTTCTGTGCAGCAATGAGGATAATACTCAAGTTACGGACCCAGTCCGTGTAGTTGCTAAAATCATCTTTCAACTTAGCTTTCTCTAGGAACGTATCAAAAACAGGGGAGCTACAACGCGAGCTATTGATCTACAACATAATTTGCAAAGACTATCAGGACTAAGTTCATGATAAATTAAGTTCAATTAATCAAATTACTAATGAACTCCCACTTAAATTAACATCCCTCAAGTTAACTAAGTGATACATGATCCAAATCAACTAGCCCATGTCCGATCATCACGTGAGATGGGATAGTCATCAATGGTAAACATCTCCATGTTGATCATATCTACTATATGACTCATGTTCGACCTTTCGGTCTCCAGTGTTCCGAGACCATGTCTGTACATGCTAGGCTCGTCAAGTTTAACCCAAGTATTCTGCTTGTGTAAAACTGGCTTACACCCGTTGTATGTGAACGTAGAATCTATCACACCCGATCATCAAGAGGTGCTTCGAAACGTCGAACTTTAGCAACGGTGCATACTCGGGGAGAACACTTTTATCTTGAAATTTAGTGAAGGGATCATCTTATAATGCTACCGTCGTTCTAAGCAAAATAAGATGCATAAAGGATAAACATCACATGCAATCAAAATATGTGACATGATATGGCCATCATCATCTTGTGCTTTTGATCTCCATCTCCAAAGCATCATCATGATCTCCATCGTCACCGGCTCGACACCTTGATCTCCATCGTTGCATCGTGGTCGTCTCGCCAACTATTGCTTCTACAACTATTGCTAACGCATAGCGATAAAGTAAAGCAATTACATGGCGCTTGCATTTCATACAATAAAGAGACAACCATAAGGCTCCTGCCGGTTGCCGATAAATTACAAAACATGATCATATCATACAATAACGTATATCACATCATGTCTTGACCATATCACATCACAGCATACCCTGCAAAAACAAGTTAGACGTCCTCTACTTTGTTGTTGCAAGTTTTACGTGGCTGCTACGGGCTTCTAGCAAGAAACGTTCTTACCTACGGCACAAAACCACAACGGTGATTTATCAAGTTTGCTGTTTTAACCTTCAACAAGGACCGGCCGCAGTCAAATTTGATTCAACTAAAGTAGGAGAAACAGACACCCGCCAGCCACCTTTATGCAAAACAAGTTGCATGTCTGTCGGTGGAACCGGTCTCATGTACGTGGACATGTAAGGTTGGGGAACCTAGCTCATGATGCCACTGTTGGGGAACGTTGCATGGAAAACAAAAAAAAATTCTACGCACACGCAAGATCTATCCATGGAGATGCATAGCTACGAGAGGGGGAGTGTGTCTACGTACCCTCGTAGACTGTAAGCGGAAGCGTTAGAACAACGCGGTTGATGTCGTTGAACAACTTCACGATCCAACCGACCGAGTACCGAACGTACGGCACCTCCGCGTTCAGCACACGTTCAGCTCGGTGACGTCCTCGACTTCTTGATCCAGCAAGACGGCGAGGTAGTGGATGAGTTCCGGCAGCACGACGGCGTGGTGACGGTGATGGTGATGCTATCTCCGCAGGGCTTCGCCCAAGCACTACGAAAATATGACCGAGGGACGGAACTGTGGAGGGGGGCGCCGCACACGGCTAAGACAATGTTGTGTCTCCTTTGGGGCGCCCCCTCTCCTCTATTTATATATGTGTAGGGGCTTGGAGTAGAAGGAATAGTGCCACGTGAACAGTACCATGTGAATAGTACACACATGGACTTGGACTCCAAAGTCCAATCCTATTCCTACTAGGACTCTCCTTTTTTTTTTCCTTCCCTAGCTGCGTGGGCTTTTGAGGACTTGGTGCGCCTAGCCCAATAAGGCCAGGGCGCCTCCCCTTAGCCCATGCCAGCCCTTGGGACGTGGTGGACCCACTTGTGGACTTCCGGACCCCTCCGGAATCCTGCGGAACCTTCTGGAAGCTTCCCGGTACAATACCGAAAAAAACTGCACCTTTTTCCGGAACCCAAAATATGACTTCCCATATATAAATCATTACCTCTCGACCATTCCGAGACTCCTCGTGACGCCCGGGATCTCATCCGGGACTCCGAACAATATTCGATTACCAATTCACATAACTCATATAACACTATATCGTCAACGAACGTTAAGCGTGCGGACCCTACGGGTTCGGGAATGATGTAGACATGACCGAGACGCCTCTCCGGTCAATAACCAATAGCGGAACCTGGATGCCCATATTGGTTCCTACATATTCCACGAAGATCTTATCGGTCGAACCGCAATGACAACATACGTAATTCCCTTTGTCCGTCGGTATGTTACTTGCCCGAGATTCGATCGTCGGTATCTCCATACCTAGTTCAATCTCGTTACCGGCAAGTCTCTTTACTCGTTCCGTAATACATCATCCCGTAACTAACTCCTTAGTCACTTTGCTTGCAAGCTTCTTATGATGTGCATTACCGAGAGGGCCCAGAGATACCTCTCCGAAACACGGAGTGACAAATCCTAGTCTCGATCCATGCCAACTCAACAGACACCTTCGGAGATACCTGTAGAGCATCTTTATGATCACCCAGTTACGTTGTGACGTTTGATAGTACACAAGGTATTCCTCCGGTATCCGGTTGTTGCATGATCTCATGGTCGGAGGAACATGTATTTGACATCCAAGAAAGCAGTAGCAATAAACAGAACGATCATATGCTAAGCTAACAGATGGGTCTTGTCCATCACATCATTCTCCTAATGATGTGATCCCGTTATCAAATGACAACTCATGTCTATGGTTAGGAAATCTTAACCATCTTTGATCAACGAGCTAGTATAGTAGAGGCTCACTAGGGACACGGTATTTGTTTATGTATTCACACATGTATTTAAGTTTCCGGTCAATACAATTCTAGCATGAATAATAAACCTTTATCATGAACAAGGAAATATAAAATAATAACAACTTTATTATTGCCTCTAGGGCATATTTCCATCAGTCTCCCACTTGCACTAGAGTCAATAATCTAATTCAAATCGTCATGTGATTAACACCCAAGTGTTCACTAGAGTCAATAATCTAGTTCACATCACCATGTGATTAACACTCAAAGAGTTCTAAGGTGTGACCATGTTTTGCTCGTGAGAGAGAATTTTAGTCAATGGGTCTGCAATATTCAGACCCATGTGTACTTTGCAAATCCTTATGTCATACTGTAGATGCTGCTATCACGCTTTACTTGGAGCTATTCCAAATGACTGCTCCATTATACGTATCCGGTTTGCTACTCAGAGATATCCAGATTGGTGTCAAAGCTTGCATCGGCGTAACCCTTTACGACGAACTCTTTATCACCTCCATAATCGAGAAACATTTCCTTAGTCCTTTAGTTACTAAGGATAATTTTGACCGCTGTCCAGTGATCCACTCCTGGATCACTCTTGTACCCCCTTTGCCAGACACGTGGCAAGGCACACATTAGGTGTGGTACACAGCATGGCATACATTATAGAACCTATGGCTGAGGCATAGGGAATGACTTTCATTCTCTCTCTATATCTTCTGCCGTGGTCGAGCTTTGAGTCTTACTCAACTTTACACCTTACAATACAGGCAAGAACTCCTTCTTTGACTGATCCATTTTGAACTCCTTCAAAATCTTGTCAAGGTATGTACTTATCGAAAGTCTTATCAAGCGTCTTGATCTATCTCTATATATCTTGATGCCCAATATATAAGCAGCTTCACCGAGGTCTTTCATTCAAGTATCCTTTTATGCCATCCAGAAACTCTATATCATTTCCAATCAACACTATGTCATCCACATATAATATTAGAAATGCTACGGAGCTCCCACCCACTTTCTTGTAAATACAGGCTTCACCGTAAGTCTGTAGAAAACCATATGCTTTGATCACCTCATCAAAGCGTATATTCCAACTTCGAGATGCTTGCACCAGTCCATAGATGGATCGCTGGAGCTTGCACACTTTGTTAGCACCCTTAGGATCGACAAAATCTTCTGGTTGCATCATATACGTAGGTTTTTTAGTTTGCATGCTTTTGTATGGATTTAAGAATCTACTATGAGGTCTCCGGATGCAGTTGTGCTAATTTGAGGCGTGCCCGGTCACTTCCCCGCGGTGCGTCCGCGGGCGTTTAAGGGGTCATATTTGTCATACGCGGCTGTAGATGCTCTAAACTTACTGTTTTCGCATATAAGCTGTTTAGATGACATGCATTTTTACTATGGAGGCACGAGCCATCCTCTGTTAGGGTTCTTCTCATGTCGTACTCACTCTTGTATGTTGTAAATAAATTCATAGTTTTTATGTAGAACCCGCTTCATGTTTATTTTTTCAACGTCAACTTTCTTCCTGTCCTTCCGATCACTAGAGTTATGGAGCGTATTCATTACCATGACATGTTCGCTTATAGTCTAGAGTTCTAGATACTCCCTCCGTTTTTATTTAGTCTGCATATTAGATTTGACTGAAATCAAACTTCGTAAAGTTTGACCAAGTTTATAGAAAACACTATAAACATTTACCATAACAAATCTATACGACGTGAAAGTACATTCAACAATGAATCTAATGGTATTGATATGTTATTGTATATGTTAATATTTTTGTTTATAAACTCTGTCAAAGTTTACAAAGCTTGACTTTGATCAAAGCTAATACTCGGACTAAATAAAAACGGAGGGAGTACATGCGTAACGTTCCTTTTGCATACAGATGTGAAGATAGTACTAGCATGCATGGATACATACAGCCATACAAGTGGTGAGTAATAATAATTGTTGCAATTGGTTGCATGCACCATATTGACCATTGCGTAGTCCCAGACTTCCGCCCAATATTTGTGCATGTATTCTATCCTCCTAGGAGCATCTACAGCCAGATCCCCATACCCGCCCCAAACGCCCGGATGGGCTGCCCGGTCAGTGCCCGGACGAGTTTTGGCCACCCAACTGGGCTTCCTATAGCCGGGCCAAACTCTCGAACTGACCGGCACCCCCATATCCGGCCCATATCCGGGGCGGATATGGGGAGGCCCAGACGCGTCCGGGCACACTCGCCATGTAGGACTGACGGATAGGGCCCATGCGGGGACGCGGAGAGAGCGCGGGTCCGACGGTCGCTTCCTCCGCTCTGCGCCGCGTGGCGCCGCTCCGGTGTGCCGCCCGAGGGAGGAAGCCGGTTATTTAAGCCGGATGGCGGCAGCAGAACCCTAGCCTACCCCCATTTCTTCCCCCTCTCTCCTCTCCGCCGCCGGCACTTCCACTTCTGTCTGCCGCTTGCGATGCCGATGCGCCGGATCACCACCTACGCCATGCTCACTCCGGAGCGGAGGGTGCAGCTATTGGAGCAGATCCAGGTGAGTGCGGGCTGCTCGTTTCGCCGCCGGCCTTCCTCCGGATTCGCCGGAGCCGTCAGAGGAGGAGGAGGAGGAGGAGGGAGAGCAGCCGCCGAAAGCGGAGCCCATGGAGGAGGAGGAGGTGCCGGAGGAGGAGGCGTTGCCGGCTGCTGGCTTCATCATAGCGGACGCGGAGGCGGAGTACGAGGCCACCCAAGCGATGGATATGGCGGAGCAGACCGCCATCCTCGAGTCCATCCAAGACGAGGCCTATGTCAAGGCCAACCGGCGGTTAATCCGGCAAGAATTGGCGGCGACGGACGCTCTGTTTGCCGAACTGTACGTGGAGGCGGAGGCGAAGGAGGTGCCGGAGCTTCCACATGCGCGGGAGGTTCCGCACTTGCCCGTCTACCCAACGCTGGGCACGGAGATCGTTGAGATCTCGATGAGTAGTTTTACCTATGTACGTAGTATGTAGGTTTTTATTTGCATGGGTATTATGGATTTGAGGTATGAAATTTGAGTTTCATAGTTGTGGAGGACGATGTTTTTGGTGTAATGTCCTGTCATTGTCCGTGGACGGGCCCGGACACGTGCGCGGACGTTTGGGGCCGGCTTTTGGGTATTGCGGTTGTAGATGCTCTAACGGCAGAGTGCTAATATCTAGTTCGATTCCTGGGAGTTCTAGCCAATGGCCAGGTGCCACACCCACACGTAAGACGAGTAGCTAGCCTGGTGACAGACATATGTGGCAGTTGACCCAAATAAGAGTTTGCTAGGAAGAAATCACAAGGTTCACGAGGAGCAAGAAGAACCAGAGGTGGATGAATAACTGCATAGCGAAAGCCTCTTTCACATCGTATCTGTACTATTTTCAACGATTTTCTGTGCAAACATATACAGTAATTTGTTGCTGATATGATCATAATGATCATAATGATCATAGCAGCGCCCGCAGAGTAAGTTGAGTCGGAACGGTTCAAAGCATGCAGTTTCCCGAGTACACCACACGATCATAGCAGTGCCCGCAGAGGACATCATCTTAATAAAAACGAATCCTAGAGGGGGCAGTGCCAAATAGGTTCCTGAGCAAAGAGTAGGAGTGGAACAACAGCACAGAACGGGCTTGGTCATATGCCTGCTTAATGGACTCCATCCAGGAGTGGACACGGACAAAGCAAAGTAGCAACACTACACTTATATCAGAGCACGCGGATTCCATGAGAATCGACAAAAGTTTGGAGTTGCCTGCTCTTCATGCTTCCAGATGCCACTTAGTCCAAGGAAGTCCATGCATACATATCACATGCTTTATCATTGGTTCATTACCATTGTGTGTTATGGTGCTCGCTAGTTGTTTGGATTACAACGGTACAATAGAAACAAATACCACTAGCAACAATCAATTTATGTTGTGTGAGGCTCTCATGTCGCGCGTGTGTGTGTCTATATATATATATATATATATATATATATATATATATATATATAGAAAGTCTATTAGTAACCCAGGGTGAGGAATAAGTAATTCTTCACCCTGGCCGAACGACCGAGCCATAGCCTGACCTTGCGTCCAACCGGGCCACCCATTCTGCCCACCAGTTCCACGCTGTAAAATTACATCGGTATGAAAGTAATATTACGTTTGCACATTGACTCAAAGCTACCCCACTTCCTCCACCGCGTCGTTTGACCGAGCCAGAATTTTGTTGGTTCAGTTCCGCCGACTCAAACCGCCTCCTGGTTGTGAGCCGTCGGTGTGATACGGCGAGGAACGAACCCAGTTCCCGGCCGTCGTCATTGAAGGATATGGAATCCCCTTTCCTCTCCTCCGCTGGCAGGCTCGCAGGCTCACCGTGACCGTAAGTACTGCCACTGCAAGCCCGCCTCTATCCCCTTCGGTTTGACGGTGTTTGTTTTTGCCAACGTGCGGGCAGGGTAGGATCGACGCTCGCGGCGGAGCTCGGGTGCAGGGCGTCGCCAGCGCTGATGGGTGCCTCCACCACGCCGTTCGGAATCGGTGCACTGCTCCGCTGCCTTGGGCGTCCACGCGATCACACAGACAATGCCTATCGTGTCCGTGGAGTGGCTGCACGTCAACCTCAGGAACACTGATGTGAAGGTAGCATATGCCTAGTCGCTAGTGCTGAATTGCAGTAACCTACCGTGCTTGCCTCTGAAATCTGAAATTCTGAATTGTTTGTAACTTAAGACGACACCCATCTGCCTGGAGTTCTGTCATCGTGGCAATTTTTGGGCGTTGCTAAAAGTTGGCTTCCTTTCGTCATGCCAACCTCAGATAACTTCCTTTTGTTTGTCGATTCCTGTTTTTCTAACCTATTTAATTTTAATGTTTTAAAGTAACAGAGTTAGTGAGTTTGGTTTCTTGTAGCCATACGAGCGAGCTTAAAATTACACTGACTAGTGTGGTGGTACAAAAAATTGTTTCTTTTCTTGTTGTCTATTCTTCTCCGTGGCAGCTGCCTCACATGCTACCGTCTGAAGCTCTACAATTAGGAGTATGCCTTTTAAAAAAACAGTTAGGAGACTGAAAAGATTTAGAGTTTTTGCCCCCAGGTTGAATCTTTATTGACTTATGTCTTCTTGTCATGGTTGGTTTCTTATTACTACTAGCTTGTTCTAATCTAGACTGTTGGCATGCACCCCCTTCATTACTGACTGAATTCCCAGCTACAAATTACCACCTCCGTGTCAACCTAGCCCACAAAAACGTCTTATATTTTGGTCACGGATGTAAATTATCAGGTTAAGCTTTTAAGCACATAATCTTAGAGGTTCATGTTTATTCTAGGAATAGGAAATCAGAAGTATAAGGTTCTTTTTCTTGTACAATTTTCTCATTTTGACAATTTACATACTTCTTTTACTTTTTTCTATATTTGGTTTACCGCTTTATTCAGTTGGAGAAAGTACATCAATGCGAATTTTACAGTGCATAATGTTACATAAATCTATGATTGTTCTCATAGTGGTCTGGTAATAATGGGTGTGCAAGGGCTATTAAGGCCATATAGGCCTGCTTAACAAATCACAGAATGGAAAAGAGGAAGCTCAGCTCCGCTCTTTTTCTATCGAGGAGCGAGGTTTTTTGTTTTGTTTTTTCAAACCTGCATCTTTTACGGGTTTGTAGGGAAAGTTTCTGGCCCAGTTACTAGTACCATGACATACCATTTTGGTTTGTACTGATCGAAAGGCAAATTACAGGTTAATTAGAGAATGATACTGTAATCACACAGCTCATAGATCATTTAGATTCTAGCGTAAGACTGCAACAACATTACATGAAAACACATTTATGCATTCACACATCTCTTGGCATCTCACCTTGATTTCTTTTCGAAATTTGCTCAGGAACTAAATAATTTTTTTGTTCATTGGATGTAGAACTAGCATTTGTTCTATCATATGTTGTCTAACTTGTTATGCTCACTCATAGAATTTGCAGCATTTGAATCCACTCAGAAGAGAGGGCATTAGCTAGTGCTAAAAATGCTATTATGATGGCCTAGCTTCTATCAATTTGAATGCCCAGGAGGTGTCCTCACAAGCTTCTTCCTCTCTACAAACATCAATCCTGGAGGTGCTAGGGAGGTGCTAGGGAAGAGCATGTGTTCTATCATATTCTGTCATTTGTTCTTGTCAGAATTGTTATGGCTTTGCTACATTAGTGACATTGTATTTCTCGTTTTCAAATGATATTTGAATTTACACATCTTTGTTATATATGTCTTTGCCATTATCTCTTGCGAATACATTTCTTGAATTGGCAATGTCTATTATGAATGGATCTCTCAGTACCATTCATGTTCAATTCCAATTCAAAATTTTCAGTTGGCACCAAAAATGACTCCTGTAGCATGCGTACTGATTTCAAGTCCCAACTCATTATTCCCATCTCAAAATGATTCCACCGTCAAAATAAAGGAAAGAGACTAGTTCAATTACTGAACTTCAAAATGAATCACATTGTCAAACCTTCCATTGAGATAATTTTGAACAAATCACATAGTAGTATAGTACATATCCTCACCACGCCCTACATCTTGGTTACACCTCAGTTGCTAATAAAAATTTCAGCAAACTAAAGAAAGATCAACAAACACAACACATGCATTGTCTGCCTCCAGAGAACAGTCCTATGTCCTGTTATTTGCATTTAGCAGTACCGACCAAACAAGGGCCCCTTATTGCCGTGACGAGAGGGACGTCGAGGAGTTGCACGCCACTCCGTCACCTGGTCACGTGCAGACCGCCATGGACACACCGTCGTGGTCACGCTCAAGCAGGAGAATAAACATGCAAAATTTTCCATCCCCACATATATATAGTATATATCAATATTGCATTTTTTTCTATCACATATTGTATATAGTCTAGAACAATATTGCAATTTTTTATTCAGTAACAAATATACGGTGGTTTAACCGTATACCCCCAGCCCTCCATGATAGACTGTATCGACACCTTAGTTTACATGGAAATACAAGATTCCTGCTCCATATACAATGTATAGCATAGATTTCAGAACAGTAACTAACCAAACTCTGGCATTTAAGTTAGAGATGTACTTCATGAACTGCAAGATTCCAAGTTACTTGTACTCATAATGTTTCACTGCTAGCTATCCAAGTTCAAGTCACATCAGTACTGAAGACATTTACATGTAAATAAAAAAACATAGGACCAGTGAATGACATACAAAATGTACAAAAATTCTCATGTCACCGATGCACTACAGATATCAGGATTCCATTCTTTCTACCAAGATTACAGCCATCTTCTGGCAATACTTTATCATAGATCATGGAGCTCATCAATAGAGTCACAATTCAGAAACAAACTTAGTTTTACGCAAAGTACAATTTTCTCAACCAATTAAAAGATATGCTCACAGAAGTTCACATGCCACTTCTGACATAGAAAGCATGGGCAGGCACACATGATTAAAACTCAGCCAGCAGAATTAGCTGCGGTGCACATGCATAGAAATTTGGCAAGGAACCACACAACGCAAATGGACAGAGCGAGAAGCCTCTACATCAGCATTTGGACATCCTATGTTTCCAGCTTTGTCTCTCGGCTGTAACCTTTCTGGTATTCTTGCAGGACATCTTCTGCTGCATCCTGCAGGGCATTTGAAATCAGAAGTCAATTCAGAATAGAGTTTTATTGTGACCAAACATGTAAAGAGTATTCAGTACCTTCTGAAGTTCCCTCCACTACAAAGTGAATTCCCCTGCTACCCAAGTTCAAAATCAATACGAACAATCAGAACCATGGTTGCTTGCCCAGACGAGGTGCTTCCACTGTGGCCTTCTTATGTGGGCCAGGGTGCTCCGCGGGGCGCCTCTACGGGATGCTGGATCAACCTCACTGGGACGAGCTCTCCCGCCAGCCGCCTCCATGGCTACTTGCGTGGGCTGGGTTCGCCCATGGCGCTCCCTCGTACCGGATCGCCTGGCCGAGCGATGGTGTCATAGATGACATCGAACCAGAGACGCGCTCGAAGCAACAATACTTTGTCTATTAAAAATCTGCACATGCAGACGCAAAAGAAACGACATAATGCTTAACTACTTTTTAAGATTCATAAGATTAGATGGCGAGAACAAATCTCGGTTTAGAAATCGTGAGCTTTACATTAACTTGGGCTCAGCTCAAAGCCTATCAATGACTATCCAATAAGGAATGAACAACAAGGCAACAATACCTTGTGCTTAATCAGGCACCGAGAATGGAGCGGCCAACGAGATCTGAGAGGAGACAGGATGAGCTTGGACGGATTTGATGGGGGCGTGTGGCACTGACGTCTTCGGAATAATGTATCTGGTTCTGTTCATGACAATTCAGGCCAAGGTTATCAAAATGCTACTGGTGCAGCGCAATATAGCACATGACTTGTCACTAACAAATGCATTTACAAACACAGGATTGCCATTAGGGTTATTGAAGAAAACGCATACTAAACTCTAGCCCTATTGTAATGTATTCAGTAGTATTAATTCAGAATCTGACCCGAACTTGAACTAGTTAATTAGTGAACTCGAACTAATTACCTATTTGCCACTAGCCGATTAGGACCAATCACTTCCGAATGTAACCAGCTTAGAACTTGAAATAGTTACTTTCCTTAGTGGATTCAATACTGATGATTTAATTGAACTACTCAATTAGCCCTATCACTTGAAAAATTTAACCAGCACCCGTCCTGGAACTAGTCAACAGCAGAGATCCTAGTAATGCTGGAAGGAACCACCAAATGATGGGAAGCATCCATCGATTAGAATAAAAGAAGCAAGAGGGGTCATAGGAGGCGGGTGTGGACCTGGATGGTGCGGGTGTCGAAGCCGAACTTGATGCCCATGCCGCTTGGAGGATGGCCGACGGCAGGATCGAACGAGTGGAACCTGCTGGAGGTTAGAGAACCTGCGTCTCAAGTCTCAACCCCCTCGGCCAGGATCGAACTCGAACGTCAGTCTCATCCCCGAACAAGATCCAACAGCAGAGTCTGAGTCCCGTTCGGGATATTAGAGACTGAGTTTAATCTCCCGCACCTGGATCCAATAGCAGAGATGTTGATGCCTGTACCTGGAATCATGTAATTCGATCGCCACTTGGGGGAGGAACGAACGAGTGGCCAGCGTCTCGCCCCCATCTTGGCCGCAGTCAAGGTGACGATCGTCGGCGCCTCACCCCGTCGATGTTGCGTCGTCCTCGTCGTGGTCAACTACGTCCCAATCAGGGGCAGTTACGGCTCCTCGCGGCTGAGAGCAATGTCGTAATATTACCTCGCTGGCACTGTAAATTACCACACAAGCCTCCACGGCGCTGGTGCCGTGCGGGTCGCATATGTCGAGGCATGTGATTCGGCTGGGGCGAGGAATAACTATTCTTCACCCAGATATATATATATATATATATATATATATATATATATATAGGAAAATGGCTATGTACTCCTGGGAGTACGTACTCCCGCTCCTCATATACCACATAGATGAATCTTTCATACCTCATTATTATTTTTAATATACTTCATTAATAATTACTAGATACCCCAAAATGAGTTTCATGAAAAAATTCATGTGAGTCTACATATTTTTGAAGATTTACGTATATACTGATTTGTTTGTACGTGAAAAAGGTATATTACAAAAAGTACGTCGCAAATGACATTTTTTCAACAAAACTCGTATTGGGGTATCTTAGAATATTTAATGAAGTATATTGACAATGATAAAGAGGTATAATCAATGCGTACATGAGGTATATTGAGGATGGGAGTACATACTCCCAGGAGTACAGAAAATTAGTCATATATATATATATATATATATATATATATATATATATATATATATATATATATATATATATCCAAGTTGGGCATGAGAAGAAGAAATGGTAGATTCAAAAGATTATCCTTCTTATTTTTTGCGGGGTAAAAGATTATCCTTCTTTAATAGATTGGATGTATAGTAATCTGAGAAGAGCATGTCTAATCATACTAATTTTCCACGCTTGTATTGCAAGTTATGGCATGTGCTACAAGTTATGGTGAAGTATTTATAAGCGCTGTATACTCCTTGTTTAAATATCCCTAGCTTTTTTATATGTGTCCTTATTGACATATTTGACAATTCATTGCAAAACGAGAACTATCTCAGACACAAATGCATTAATTTGTGTCTTATGTCAATGGGAAAAAGGTCAAATATTTTCTAAAATATTACATAGATTGCCGGTACAACATCAATAGTAGGACGATGGGCTCGATGAGGTAGATGATGTGGGTGTGATCATAGTGCTCGAGGAGTTAAGTGAGGCAGTTTATACTCGAGGAAAAAAATAGCACGGTATACCAAAATAGTATCAGCCTTAAAATATGCTATTAGCGTGCTATATCGCGCTATAGATATCTATTGGCGAGACAATGTACACTGATTTGTTTACCGAGCCAATTCTCAGCACACTATTTTTTCTAGTGGTTTATAGCGATGGGCTCTTGCTCGAACTGGTACTAGTTCCTCGCCTCCTAATGTCGGTCCACACGTTTTTTCAACAATGAGTGGATTTTATTAGATCAAAATGAATCATCAAGGGGATACAAACATCATGAGCACACACTCAACCTCTACATAATTACGATGCATACAGCCAACACCAATGCACGCACACACAAAAAACGCCGGCAAATAGCAAAGTCATATAGGACCAAAGCTATGCGTAGGCGAGGAAAAGAGGAAAACTCCAAATTGATCAGATTCGCGATCGACAAACTAAAACAATGACCATATCCGCACAAATCATCTCATGACACCACACAGATGACAAAGTTCTTCAACATCAACGCCTTCAGGACAGGAGCAACGCTCAAACGCCGCCGTCGCCAGATCCAACTACCCAAGGCTAGAATTTAGGTTTTCACCCTGAAGAATCAGTCCGAGCATATCCGAGCAATGCCTTCAATAAGATAACGACATAAAAATATCGCCATTGCCAGGTATAACCAACTCGAGTCAGACCTAGGTTTTCATCCTCGAGCTTGAGATCGGGGTTCTCGATTAGCACCACCATCATGTGTTGTCGCCACCATTTTTTTGCTATCCTAGCAGCTTCATGCGATGTGCGACCGCCGCCGCTGCACAACCATCCCTCTACGTCAAACCATCGTCCATAGTTTGCATCTCGTTGACAAAGTCAACCATTGGATCTGGAGGGAGAAACCCGCACGAAGACCTTTTAGTGGCCACCGCAATCCGTAGCTAGACTGTCGCCGCAGGCCGGAGTGGTCACCTCAATGGGTAAATCTGGGTGATGGGTCAGCCACTCCGGCAACCCTACCCAAGACCTGCCGGATCAGGACGATAGGTATCATCGCACGATGGCAACAATAATCATCAAGCCCCAGATCAAGCCCCGCCAGCATCGATGATCGGATCTAGCCGACGGTTAGACCCACCGTCCCATGCCTTGCTGCGCCTGAGCAACACGACCACAAGGCTAGGCTCCTAGAACAAGACATGGAGGTGTGTCCCACCACTAGCATGTTGTCATTCATCGGGAAGCATGCCCCCTTGACGCAATTGATGCCGGGATTCGCTGCCACGCCCATGACCTTCATAACCGCATCCAGATCTGCACATGGAGGAACGGCCCAGGAGTGACAAAATGGACAAAACTGACCTCGAGGCGCAACTATTTCACAAACTAAACCGTAGGCGAAACAAATTCACCCAGCTAACCCTTTTGTGTAGCGCCCGACAGGTCGGCGCTGCACTACACTGAGTAGCGCCTGACTGACAGACGCTACACTCCTGGCCAGCGTGGCACCTTGGGGCCCCACTCCTGGCCAGCGTGGCACCTTGGGGCCCCACTCCTGGTTGTGCAACGCCTAGCTGAAAGGAGCTGCACTACCTTGTGCAGCGCCTAACTGAAAGGAGCTGCACTACCTTATATTAAAACCGTTGTAACTTTTAATCCGTGCATCCGATGGAAACGTGCCTTATATGGCTGTTGTGCATTTTTCTGTGTTCTACGCAATGGTGGCATTTTCATCTATGTTAGGATCAATTTGCTTGATGAAAACTCTGTTGCAAAAGTGCATCATAATATAACTGACAGAATCTGTTAAAACTTATAAACTTGGCATGATGATAGCCATTGACCTATAGCTCTTATGCATTTGCATCCTACATGAGTTTTGAACTACATAATGTGTACTTTCACGCCATGCCTATGCTTTCCATGTTAATCATCTTTAACATGTTCATTTCTTGCATCTAAGTGACTAACATGATATAAATGAACTTCTGTTACAGAAAGTTGCATTTTGTAAGATCCATAGTAATTAATCCTGGCATCATATGAATATGATCTAATTATGAAAGTTGGGAAATTTTATGTCTACTTTAATTCCATGTCATTTTCATACCCACTAAATATTTGCATCACTATGTTTTGAGACACTAAAGTACCTAAGGTAATGCAGCTCCTTTCAGCTAGGCGCTGCACAAGGTAGTGCAGCTCCTTTCAGCTAGGCACTACACAACCAGGAGTGGGGCCCCGGGGTGCCACGTTGGCCAGGAGTGTAGGCTTGTCATTCAGGCGCTACTCAGTGTAGTGCCGCGCCGACCTGTCGGGCGCTACAGAAAACGGTTATCTGGGTGAATTTGTTTCCCCTATGGTTTAGTTTGCGAAATAGTTGCGCCTCGAGGTTACTTTTGTCCATTTTTTTCCCCAGGAGCAAGGGTCCCGCCGCCACCGACCATCGACTGGAGCTTTGCCAGGACGGCACCTGTCGGAGGCGGCGTCATGAGAGAAAGAAGGCGAGGGGTCCTAGTGCGGTGCGGCGGCGAGTTTCCCGAGTCACCCGATGGGACGACACGGGGTCATTCGATGCGTTTTTTTTTCATGACGGCATTTGGGGACTGCTGTAGGGTACTCCCTGCAGGTCCACACGTAGACATGTGTTTGCACCCGACAAAAGGGCATTCGAACCTCATGCGGATTCGCTCCTCAGTGGAGTGGAAGATGAGCAGATGTATTCCCGCCGGTAAGAATAAGAGGGTAATTCTATCTATTTATAACTTTAGAGTGCATTTTCAACTTCGGGTGAAATGATATTACACCACAACGTCAGTACGCCAGATACGTTCAAGGGCATGGTCGGTAACCAAAAACTGCATATCGTGTTCTAGCGCCAACCTCTCCCCATCTCTAATGTGCATATTGGCTAATTTTTAGGAGTTATGTGTTACATGTTCAGCTGAACACTTCCGTACATGTATAAATTTTTCTACTGATGATTAATGCAAGGCACATGTGGTGATTTATCCCGACACTACCCCATTTCTTCATCTTGCTCCTTGAAAATTTTCATGGCCTCAGCGTTCTCAAACCTTGAACCTTCCTATATCAATTTATTCCGACGCATGCTTCCCATGTAGATCAGAGAAACACAAACCATGGCTCAACACATTGTAAATGATAACTATTATCTTTCTGAAGACTGCCATGGGCTTTCCTGGTACCCCTCATTCCTACAAAGGTACATATGCACCTGTGTCTTCTATTTGGTTTTGGGCTTATCATACATTTCTGTTCGACTAATCGATAGCTTCATCACAAGGATGTTAGAAGTTGTATTTATAAGACTTCCACAAGGCTGAGATGTACTGTAGTGTATTTGTGTACGGTATAAAGAAACTCAGACAGATGCAAGAACTGGACTGGAGCCACGCGCATGAGGTGGAGGTGAGTAGGAACTAGATATAAATTGTAGTCTCATTAGTAGGTTGGCTCCTCTTACTCAGCAAATCAATTTTGTGGACCAACTCGCAGACACTTGTTTGAAGGTACTTTCCTGTACTTTCTAGGTAATAGTTAATTGCATCATTTGATGGAAAGACATGAGCACGCACAGTTGTTGAGAAACAATGCCCTGATGCTCCCTAGTTTCTATTTGTACAAGTCCATAATACTGTCTTCCTATTTTCTTAGTTTAATTTGTTTCAGCCATCTGGCCCCTTTAGTTCCACGCCACATCTCTAACACTGCTATACATGCCATGAGAACAACAAGGACAAATATATTTTGAGCTCTAGTCCTGTCTTTGAAGTATACTTAATATCTGAGATTGTTCTTGGACGATACTGCTATATCGGAATGGGCGGCGTCTGGAAGATTGCCCTTTTTTCATGGCTCAGCTCGTGTCTTTCGAGCAGCTGCCTGAAAACATCTGCCACCATATGCACCTATTAGAATCGCACTGATGTTTCGACCTTCAGGAGGTACACATGGCACTGCACAGACACTCGGACTGAGATCCCATGTTTCCTTGGCGCCACGAAGATTCTTGGTCGTCTGCGGGCCATCCAAAACATCAACAATGAGCTGTCTGGCGATGTTTCTTCTGCATGATTGGTTTTTAAACCAGACAAAAGTATTAGTAGGAATTGACCTGACCTCATCTCTGAACTCGTAGCCTGTATCACCACATAGTTATATATGCTACAAATAGTCCGACTGAAAACTAGACACTGTACGATAATATAAATCATGTCATGTTCATATCCTAGCGTCGTGCAAATCTTGTCACGTTCACTTCAACGAATGTCAGCATTCTGCATGTCTCAGCGGTCATCTGAATTATTAGCATAACCTCTTCGCTTCTAGCCTAGCTAGAGTTCTAAACTCCGTGCATTGTGTACAAGTACGGTATGAGACATGTTTGGTGTAGCATGGGAACGTTCCTTCAAATGTAGAAGGGCGTCATTTAAGTGATTAAAACAACACCTTCGAAAAGGGGGTTGAGTTAGCTCAAAATGCTTGAGTGATAACGGGAGGGGAGATAAAAGACTAGGAGAGCGAACCTTTTCGTTTTGTCTGCGTCTTTGTTCCGCCTGTTAGAGGGAGAGCGGCTGCGATCTATCGATTCTTGGGAGTTCAATCAAGAGAGTGGCTGGCTGCCCAGTTCGTGTTGTTAATTTAAGAGAAGCGGAAAAACATTATTTTCAAGAGAAGCAAGAACTCGTAGTTAACTGAATACTGAATAAGAGCATCTCTGACAGACCCCTTGTCGCGCGGACCTTTAAAGTGAGTATAAGGGCTGCGGAAAACGTGTTTTGACGGCTGGCGCGGGCTGCGGTCGAACAGACCCCGCAAGGCCGAACGGTAAAACAGAATATTCGCGGTCTATTCGGCCGCAGCCCGCGCCTACCCTCAAACCAAAAAAACAAATTAGACAATTTGACCGCAATTCCAATAAATGGCTATAAATTCGAACAATTAAACATAGTTTGCATGAAAATTAAACATAATTTTCATCCATGACCCATAAGAACCTCATGCAAAAGCCACCACCACCTCCATGACCATCATCATCATCATCATCACTCTCCACCACCGCCACCGAAGCCACCACCACCTCCATGACCATCATCACTCTCCACCACCGCCACCGAAGCCACCACCGGCATCGAAGCCACCACCCGTCGCCGCTTGCTTCCTTCTCTCCAAGATCTCCCTCCTTGCAATATCATGCCATTCTTTGGTGATGTCGTCCAAAATCTCCTCCACCTCATCTTCTTCCTCACCGTGACCGTCCACACCACCATCCATCTCATTGTAGCCGTAATCACCGATCGGGGCTTGATCAATGTCGACGGCGTTGTCGTCCAACATGTGCACAAACTCGGCAGTCGCATCATGCAAACCGACGCTACAATTTTGCTCCACAAGTCACGAACAATCGCAATGGCGAAAAGTGAAAACAACTAGAAGAAAATCCAAGTTCCATACCTTGCGCCCATTCCGTTGAACACCTCGGGGGCGGCGGCAGCAACGTCGTCGGCAGGCGTCCTCGGGGAAGCTCTTGCGGTGGCGATCGGAGGTGGTGGTGGCGCGGTGCTCGCAGTACCTTTTCTGGCCGCCTTCTTGCATTTCACCCCCGCCACCTTGCGCATCTTCACCGGCGGGGTGGGGACGGCCTGGACCGGATTCGCAGCGGCGGCGGCGGTGGGCACGCGTGCCTTCCCGGCGGCAACTGCGGGAGCGCCGCTCTGGACGACGAAGTTGCCCTGGCGCTTGCGGGGATGGGCGGTGGATGCTTGAACGGCGACGGGCGGGACATGGCCGGAGACGAGATCTGCTTGAGGGGTTGGCGCGTCCATGACTTCCATGGTGACGGCGACGGCTGGGAGGCGTCCATGGCGGCGCTACAGAGCCGAGGAAGGTGGTCCGTAGCGGGCGGAGGAAGATCAATGGCGGCGGAGGGAAGGGAGAGCGGGAACTGCCGTGCAGAAATGTCCCTCCCGCCAAATCTCGCTAGCGATAGGGGTCACCCTCGAGTCGGCCTCCCGCCCCATGTTTCTAAAGGTTGAGGGGGGGAATTTGCCGCGCCCCGCAAAATTTTTTAAAGGCCGCGGTCCGATACGGTATCTGTTCGGGCCACTTTTTTCGCGCAAAACTGTAAACTGGCGGTTATTTTACAGTTCGGCGCGATATAAGGGGTCTGCTAGAGATGCTCTAAGCCCGGTGCATGTTGTCGATTTAACAGTTCTGTTGGTTGTCCTAGCTGAGTATTTGCTCTTCTGTGTTTCTACTTACATTAATGGTTATTTCAATTAGCGATGAGCAATGTAAAAATGCACAAGCTAGACTTTACAAAAGAAAAAGCAAGGATGCCAGCATCGAAGGATGTCTTTTATTTGACTGTGGGTCGTGACCATCATGCTTGACGGCCACCTAGCGAGCTGCAGATGCCGGATTGTACTGCCCCAACAAAAAGCCAGCTGCTACTCCAGTTCCTACTCACGTCTACCTCATGCGCGTGGCTGCAGTTCCAAGAATGAACCAACTCTAGTAGTTGTGTACAGAGTACACCACACTATCCTCGCAGCACCAACAAAGGACACCAATTTTAATAGAATTGTTTGACAGAGGGGGCAGTGCAAAACAGGTTTTCGAGCACAGAGAGTGAGAGTGGAATGGCTTAGCAACAACAGCTCTCTCGAAACAGGCTTACGCTCGGCTTTATATCTAAAGCAACAACCAACAAATACATGGCCGAACGATACAAGATGATAAGGTAGCCCTCTTTTTTTTTTTTTTTGAGGGAAGGGCAGCATTGCCGCCGACATATTAAGCAGGAGTAAACAAATACAAAAGGTCGGATAAGAGTTACAGGGGGGTGGGTGGGGGATGGAATGAGAGTACAAATAGAAAAAAAAACTAGAAAAAGGAAGCTATCGCTCCAAAGTTAATCAGGCTCCGGTTCTGGGGCATTTTCAGTGTCGCTAAGCCAGTGAAGGGATAGTGTGGGCTGAAAAATGTCGGTTTTGATGAGCTCCAGCAGATCATGTTCCCGCAAGAATTTGTTGTCGAAGATCCTCCTATTCCTCTCCTTCCAAATGTTCCATCCAGTGTAGATAGCCGCGGAACAGGCCTTGGCCCCGAGAGGGGAAATGGAATCATTCCACCATGCCAAGATGGAAGTATCAGGCAAGGACGCAGCAGCAAGACCAGGAATGCCAACCCGTGCAGCAACTAGCAGCCATCCTAGTTTAGAACAAGGGCACCCAAGTATAAGATGAGCCGCGGTCTCCTCCTCTTGGTCGCATAAGCTGCAGATCGAGTTGTGTGCGATTGCCCGCTTGGCAAGATTGTCAGCAGTGAGGATTCTGCATCTCAAGGCCAACCAGAAGAAAAACCGGCACCTTGGGTCGGTCTTGGACTGCCATACGCGATCGAAGTTGATGCGCGAGAAGGAGCCCAGAAACTGGCATTTGTAGGCGGATGAGGCCTAGTACGAACCAGAGGTGCACATGTTCCAGACCACTGTGTCCACAGCCGTCGGATCCAAAATGACATGCTGTACCATACTCCAAAGGAGAGTGAATTGCCGCAGCTCAATGATATTCTGCATGCGCTGAATACCAGCCATCCAACGCTGATTCTGCAGTGCCGAGCTTACCATGCTGTTTTTCCTATGAGCAAGCTTGAAAATATCTGGAGCGAGGTCCTTGGGGGCCATCCCGTTCAACCATCTGTCATGCCAGAATAGTGTATGACTGCCACTGCCAATTGTAATAGAGGTTGCCGCACGGAACAGGGCCTTGTCAGAGTCGTCACAGGGGATCGGGGATCCCACCCATGGGCGACGGTCATCATGCCATTCATACCAGATCCAACGCAGGCGAAGCGCTCTGCTGAAGCGTGCGAGGTCAAGCACGCCCAAGCCGCCAAGGTTTTTAGGCCGGCAGACAACTTTCCAATTGACCAGCGGCATGCCACCCTCCGCATCCGGTCGTGTCCTCCAAAGGAAATTTCTTCGCAATTTGTCAATCTGCTTGATTGCCCAGCCATCAAGTTTGAACACAGTGATGAGGTGGATGGGAATTGCAGAAAGAACGGAGTTGACAAGCCGCAGCCTTGCATCGCTCGACATTAGCTTTCCTTTCCAAATCTGTAGCCTAGCCGCCAGCTTATCCAGAGTGGGCTGCAGGTCACCGCGGGTGAAGTTTCTGTAGTGCAACGGTAGGCCCAGGTAGGTGCAAGGGAACTGAAGAACTGGCACTGGGAACTGCCGAAGCAAGGAGTGCAGATCGAGGCCATCACACGCAATCGGGAAGATGCCACACTTCTGAATATTGGCCATGAGACCTGAGGCCTGGCCAAACGTGAGCAGAATGTTCCTGGTGGTGGCAATATCAACAGCAGTGGGGGAGATAAACAGAGCCGCGTCGTCCGCAAAGAGGCTCACCCTCAGTTGGGAAGGTGGTAGCCGAAGAGGTGACAGGGCACCAGACAATGCTGCTTTGTTGAACATCCAGTGTAACGGAGCAATTGCCACAGTGAACAACATTGGGGATAGCGGGTCTCCTTGGCGCAGCCCGCAGCGATGCCAAAAACTCTGGCCAAGGTCCCCATTTGCCATGACACGGGAGGAGGAGGAGCTCCATAGTAGGGCAAGGATGTTACACCAGCGCTGCCTGAAGCCCAGCCATGGCATTAGTTCCAGCATGTATGCCCAGGAGACCGAATCAAAGGCGCCAGCGATATCCAATTTGTGGAACAAGGAAGGCTCCTTCAGATGGTGCAAATTTCGAATCGCATTGCGGACATAAAGGAAGTTGTCGTGCAAGCAGCGGGTCTTGATGAAGGCACTCTGGGAGGCAGGGATCAGCAAGTGAAGAAAAGGTGCAAGCCGATTCGCCAGGAGCTTGCAGGCAATCTTTCCCACTGAGTGCATGAGACTTATGGGGCGAAAATCCTTCACGCGGGTGGCATCATTGGACTTGGGTATCAGCGTGATGTGGGTAGAGTTCAGTAGGTGCCACCGGCGTCCCCTTAGATCGAACAGCTGGTTGAGGGCCTTGATCACATCCGAGCCGATAAGCGGCCAGCAGACCTTGAAGAAATCAACAGTGTACCCATCCGGCCCCGACGCTTTGCCTGAAGGAAGGGAGAAGACCGCAGCCCGGATTTCTTCGGCTGAGAAAGGTGCTTCGAGCGACGACAAGTCCAGCCTCGGCAGGTTCAGGTAATCCCAGTTGATGGACGTCGCTCTGTCTCTGACAGTGCCTAAAGTGGAGGAGAAGTGCCGAAGAAGCTCGCGATGCTTGTCAGCTTGTAGCGTGAGCTGACCAGAAGCAGACTCGAGTAGGGGGATGAAATTTCGCCGGCGTCGCCCATTTGCTTTGATGAAGAACAGCTTGGAGTTGGCATCCCTAGCACGCAACCACTGAATTCTAGATCTCTGTCGAATTCTGATGCGCTAAACAGCAGCCAGGCCAAGCAATTTGTTCCGCAAAAACAGTCGCAGACCCAGTTCAGCCAGAGTAAGGTCCCGTTGATCCTAAGCAGTGTCCAGAGCCAGAATGATCTGATCAGCGACAGCCGAGAGGATAGCAATGTTGCCGACTCGCTGGCGACTCCAAGCACGGAGGGAGCGGGCAAGGTGAGACAGCTTATGGTGCAGGATCCACATGCAGTCGCCGTGAGCAGCAGGTGCAGACCAAGATTCAGAGACCACATCACGGAAACCTTGTAGCTTCAACCAATAATTTTCAAATCGAAAGCCCCTGAATTTCCTTTGGTTGACTTGACCAGTGAGTACCATGGTGCAATGATTAGAAACTGATGAGGATAGCGCCCTGAGGTGGCATTGGGGGAACAGCAGGTTCCAGTCAGCAGTGCAAAATACATGATCAATTTTGGAGCGGGTTTGCTGCTGACAAGTGGTTGTCCAGGTGTACCTTCTGCCATGGAGACGAAGCTCTGAGACCTCGAGAGTGTTGAGAGCAGCGCAGAAGCAGTTGATGAGGCGGCGATTGATGAGGGCATTGCTTTTGTCCTCAGCCTTGCAAAGCAAATTGAAGTCACCCAAAAGGAGCCACGAGGGAAGCATAGCCGGTCTGATGTCCTTAAGCTCGTTGATGAACGCGAATTTGGAGTCATCCACCTGGGGTCCGTAGACCGCCGTGATGCTCCAGGAAGCAGAGGAAGCACGCATAGCGATGGAAGCAGAGACAGTGTTGCAGGTAACAGAGGAGGAGAGGATGTCGAAGTGATTATTATCAAAGGCCAGAATGATGCCGCCCCTGGTTTCTTGGGCGGGCAAGACACAAAAGGAATCAGCGAAGTCAGGGCCCAGAATCTCAAGAATGGTGGCGCGGTCGACAGTGGCGAGTTTAGATTCTTGGAGACACACAATGGAGGCACAGTTTTGGTGGACAATGTCATGCACAATCAGACGACGAGCCGGGTTATTCAACCCACGCACGTTCCAATTTAGGATAACACAATTGTGATCAACCATGGGAAACAAACAGAGCTCTGATTAGGAGGGAAATATCAGACATCCTGAAGGGACGAACTATCAAGCTAACTGACGAAACAGAAGACTGAAGCCACGAAATACAGGAAGATACAGATACAGGAGTCGCTGCAGTGCAGCGCCAACGTCGCGCTCGGAGGAGACCACACATGGAGGCGGGTTTGCGCGTGGGGTGGAGCAGGCGGGCGAGACCTAGACCGCAGCGCGGCGGCCACGCGGTCTGCGGCCGGCAGCCGGGCGGCCAGGCTGGGCAGGCTTGGACTTGGTGAGCTGGAAAGCGGAGAACAGCGCCATGACTGCGTCGATTTCCTCTCCGGACAGCGGCTCCTTGAAGAGCTCGAGGAAGCGGCTGAGGAGGGCATCCTCGGTGGCCCCCTCGCCACCGTCGTCGGAGATTCCCCACTTCTTCCGAAGCACCCCACGCGCTCGCTCCATCGGGGAGAGGTTGGAGGCCGGCTGCCCAGCTAGGCGCCGGCTTGTGCGGCGAGCAGGAGTGGCAGGCACCGAAGGCTGAAGTGGCGCGGGCGGCAGAGGCAGGAGGGGCGGCTGGATGGTGGCAGCAATGGAGGCGGCGAAGTCGATCTCTCCAGCAGAGTGGGTGCAGGCCTGGTCAACGGTGGCGTGGGAGGTGCAGATAGCCTCCCGGGCAGTAGAGGCGGGCTCCTCCGAGCCGGTCTGGTAGTCAACAGCGGCCGTTGTCGCACCCGGCCCAAAAGTTGGGCGAGCAGAACCAGGCCCAGGAGCCTGGCCCGCTTCCAGTTGGGCCGGAGGCACTTCCTGGAGACATGGCGCGTCCATGGCCTGATCCAGCATCGGCGCCTCCTGCCTTGTTGGCGAAGAAACAGGCAGCAGGAGCGAAGGCGTGCATGCTTCTCTCAGAACCGGGACCAACTCGAGGACCGACGTGGACCCCACTGCCATGCAAGCGGGGGTATGCAGCGAGTCCTGATAGGCCAAAGGGATCACGGGGCTGACCGCCTTCGCCAGCATGGGGGAGCCAGGAGGGAAGGCCTGGTGAGGAGCAGGGCCAGGGAAAGCCACTGCGTCGGAAGTCGTAGTAGAGTCCGGGACCGCAGTTGTCTGCCTGACAGAGAGCGTGGCCTGCTGCGGGAGTGCAGGAGCTTGGGGCGCGGCCGACAGGGTGACGGAGGAGGGAGAGAGCACGACGCCGTCCGGTGTGACCGCACTGACGGCCGCCGCCGCTAGGGTTCCGTCGACAGCGGGAGAAGGCAATGCCTCATTGCGGCGACGCCGCCACCCAAAATTGTGGCCGAAGCCACCGCCGCCAGGAGCGCTGCCCGAGCCGCCGCCAGCAGGACCAGGCGCGCAGCCGGCGGGACCGCCGCCTGAAACATGACCATGGTGGGAGGCGCCAGCACCATCATCTGGGGAGTGGTCGCGGCGACGCGGGCCCAGATGCTGATGAGCAGACCGGCGGTTCGCGGGGTGGTTGCGGTTGTCCTCGAATGCAAAACGCCAGCGGAAGGAGCGCTTGCGAGGCCCGTCGTCGTCGGAGCTACTGGACGGGATGCCGCTCTGACCGGAGTGGCTGCTGCCACCCGAGCCAGGGCCTCCCGGGCGCGGAGAGAAGTCCCAGACCATGTCTAGGTGGAGGAGGACAGGGTAAGACAACAGCATCACCGGGCCCTCGAGACGAGGGGGAGGCTCGAAGATGCCAAGCTCGGGGAAGTCCATCAGCGGCGAGGAAGCGCAGGCCCTCTCCTCCAGCGCCAGCGATCCCCGTCGAGCGATGGCCTTGGGGTCCGCCGTCCACAGCCAGATGCAGAAGCAAGCTGCGTCCTGCTCCGTGGGATGAACATCATCGATGCAGTCCATGAGGCAGGAGCTGTCGAAGAGTGTGGCGACCGTGGCAAGTTGCCGGCCGTGCTCCGGCACGTTCTCGATGCAAACCCGCGCACGAAAGGGCAGCTTGACGGTGCTAGCCCCCACCAGACGAGACCAGGGGCGAAAGGAGAGGGAGGCGTAGCCCACCCTCAGGGTGTCCGGCATGTTGATGGCGACGTTGCGGGTGGTGATGTCGTTGAAGAGGACGAGGAAGTCGCCGCCGCTAGCCAGCATGGAGACGGAGCAGGCACCCGGCTGTAGCGCAAAGCGTTGGGTAACTGCAGCTTGGACTTGATGGGCACGCAGAGGCGGGCGGTTGCCGATGGTGATCAGGATTGCCCCATGCGACTCGGTGAAGCGCTCGGCAGATATCATGGCCGAGGAGAACGGAGCGATGCCAGAGACGAACGCGGGGCGGTTCTCCGAATCGCCGGGGACCCGGTCAAAATCCATGGCCCCAGCAGAGGAACGCGTGGGAAAGGGAGGGGGTGGGAGCGAATGCGCGAGTGAGCTCTCAGCGCCGGAGGGGACCGGCCCGAGAATGGAAGGAAGGGGACAGATTATGGCGTGCAGAAGGGAGGCGGTGGGCGTAGCAGAGGTTGACGGGCCTATGCGGGAAGCGGCGGGCAGTCGCAAGGAGTTTGGGTGGTCGGGTGGGAAGACGAGCCTAGAGGAGGCCGGGGAGTGGGAGTTTGCGGGGTGGTTGGGTGGGAAGGAGAGGCGTTGGGCCGCCTGCAGACGGGGCGGCGGCCGGTTAGCGCACTGGCGAGCCTTGTGGCCGGAGACGCCGCAAAGGAGGCAGGTGGGGGGATCTCGGCAGTCTTTGATACGGTGAAGGCTGGAGAAGCACTTGTAGCAACGGCCTTCCGCCTTGGCCTTAAGAAGGGAGAGGAGCGGCATGGGCGAGGCGGAGTAATAGCGCTGAGGCGGGCGGTGGGTGTGGCCATTGACGCCATTGCCGTTGAGGTGCTCATGGAGACGCGCCCTGCGCTCTTTGCGCCACCAACCCTTCTTCTTTTGGACGGTCCACTCGCCGGGGCGAAGCGCCGCAGCGGGCAGGCCACACGCGCCAGGGCAAGGCCCCGCAGGCGCCCCTGGCACCCCTCGGCCGGTCGCACTACCGCCATGAATCCTGCTGGAAGAGGAAGTTCCAGAGTAGGCCGGCGCAGGCGTAGCCCTGCCTTGCATCGCAGGGGGACCTGCCGCACTGGCCAAACCCGGCTGCGCGCCACCGAGGCTACCGCACAGGCTTGGCATGGGGACAGCACCAGAGCGCCCATCCCTGCACGCCGTCTCCAGCACGGCAGCCGCGGTAGGTGGGGCGAGCAGGGCCTCCTTGAAGGATAGCGGGACAGGGGATACGGAGTGTGGGGGCGACGTAGGGGAAGCAGAGGAGAGGGGACTGCAGGAGAGGTCGAGGCCCTGCGGGGTGATCTCTCCGCACTCTAGCGGTGGGCGCCGGCGGCCGGAGCGGTCAGCCGGCGAGTTCGGTCGGGAGGGAGGGTGGGGGACGGGGGAGAGGGAGTTCTCTTCCATCACAATTCCCTCAGGCTGGTTATGCAATACATTCAAGGTAGCCCTCTTATAAAGTCGATCCCGAGATAATCGACACACGCAGAACGCACGTGACTACTACCAGGGCCGGTCCTGAGATTTCAGGGGCCCGGGGCCAGACAATGCAGAGGGGCCCTAAGACCACATTTGTTTCCTATTTCAAGTGCAAATAAATAGTTAAATACAACTACTTAGTACACTAAAATTTCTGTTGCCCTATCACCTCGATTGTCCAAAAAAATTGGGATCATAAACACTTAAGTGAAAGTTGGTCGCCCTTGTCAATCAACACTTATATATTTTTTGTACTTACGTGAATTATTAACACTTTCGTGCCGACTAAAATTTCATCATATATTTTTTACAAGGTTGTTCTTCAATGGTAACTAAAGCTAATTCCTCGATTCGGTGGCACCATGACTCAGCCAACAGATTTGTTCAAGTTTGATTAACGTCAGTTTTAACTTGAATGGTGATGAGCTGAGTTATAATAATATAGCATGATGAAATAACAATGCAAATGAGCATGATATCAGCGTAACCTTGGATGGGCAACATAATCATTTAACAACATAACATCAACAAGGATAACTCATTTAGTCTACGGGATGCAAATGAGCATAGCATAAAGAGGATCATGAATATCACCAGTATTTTCATACCAAACCATAATAAGTCATATGAGCATATCATTATCACTAGCATCTGAAATGATTACAAGAATGAAACATAATAATAACATTAGCAATTAATCATATCACTTACTAGATGAAAATGAACATGGCATAAGCATGGACATGGATTCACAAGCATATTCGAAGCATTAACAAAATCATTAAATGAACAAGCAATTATTTAAATATTCCAGTGGAAACCATGGCTACTGCAATGCCATCATGCAAGTGGTTGTTGTGGCTTGCCTGGGGATGAAGGATTCATCGGGGAGAAGTGCGAGACACTCGCGGAAAATTTTGCCGGAAACGGTTCTATCTCGGCGGAGCTGAATATAGGGCAGGGGAAAAATGGTCATTTTCAGAATGTTACAACATGGTGAAAATGATACCAATAGAACGGGCTCGACGAACTGAGATCGTGGGCTTTGGAATCACCTGAATCGGAGTCACGGTTGAAAAATAACGGCCGTTCGTTCGTTAGGCAGAAACAAATAGAAAAGTGTTTGTTTCTGCGCTTAACGGGTGAACGTTCAAAAAATAAGTGTTTCGGCGGCTGGGCTGAAAAGCTGAAGGCGTATTTATGAGAATACGCTTTCACTTCTGGAAAACGTATTCCGGCCCAATTCAGCGCCGAAGTACGCTTTCTGAAGACGAAAACGTATTCTACAGAATACATCTCCACTTGCCACGTCAGCGGGCCCGTGGTGTCAACGCGTGAGAGGCTGACTTGTGGGGTTCGCGGGGAGGTGGGGCCCGCCGGCTGGGTCTTCTCCTTCCTCTCGTCGGGGCAGGACATAGCCGAGGCTGGGTCTTCTCCTTCCTCTCGTCCCGGCGCCACCGGCCACCTCCGGCGACGCACCGGCCACCAGAGTGACCAAGGCGACGAGTTGCTCCCACCTGGAGGGCCTATTCCCGCCGGGAAGCAGCAGAGGGAGCAGGGCTCTGACTCCCGCGGTGGACGGCGGCGACTGAGGAGATGGGCAGGTGGCTATGGTGGCGAAGGTGAGGGGCTAGGGGTATGGGGAGGTTTGCCGGGCTCCGGGTGGTCATCTGGTGAGGTCAGGAAGGAGGGGAAGAGCTCGGGTTGCTCCAATTCGAGCGAGGCTCGACGGCGGCCATGGCGGCAATGCGAGGGAAAGAGAGCTCCTCGAGCTGGTTTGAGTGGTCAGGACGGGCTATGGGAGAGTGGTGAGGAGGATGGATAGCTCGGAGGGGCTCGGGAACGGCTTATATAGCTGCGGCAAAGTCGTGGCCATGGTGATGCGTGCGCCACGTGCCAGAGCTCGGGGACACGCGGAGGGGAGGGAGAGAGGGGCCAGGGGGGTTCACGCGGTGCGGATAAACCACGCGGTGCTTGGGCAGAGCTCAGGGACGGCGTGGCCGACCGGCCGTGGTGGAGCAGACGTGGTCTGCTCCCAAACGCGGTCGCCACGACGTGTCGGGCGAGACGGAGGAGGGGGAGACGGGCCAGAGGGCTACGTGGGCGATGGACAAGAGTGGACGGCACTAGGGAACGAGCAGAGGCGGACGGGGAGAAGGGACCCGAAGCAAAACGACGCAGAGAGCGCGACAATGGCCTCCCAGCCGCGTGGTCACCGCGTGCACAGGCACACGCGGTGCGTTTTGGCCAGCAAAAACATGTCTAGCGTGTAGTCCTTCCAATGTAGGACCTCTCTGAAGTGATAGAACGAAGAAAGACACTTTGTCCTAATGGGTAGCATCAACAGAAGTTTGCTGTAGCAAACTTGATCATGAAGTTGCAGTCAAAATAAATGGGATAAGGGATAACCAGGATGTCACAGGGGTTTAGTGCAAGAAAGACTACAGTCCTGTGAAGTATGAAAGGATTTGGACCAAGATTTTTCATAGTTGCATCACAACTACATAATCTGGTCCGGAAACTAGATCACGAAGTTGCACTCACATGGAGTGTTGGATTGGGCTGAAACTTGGTGGAGGATGATGATTTGGTCAGATGAAGGCACTGCAAAAATTTCATACCACTTGGATAAATATAAATGATACTTCCTTCACAATGCTTTCTACTGAACAGAAACTTGGGGAAATTTTGTGGAGAAAATGGCTTGGAAAAATGATGTGAATTTTGGCATGCTCAATGGATATAAGGATATTTGGGTCCTGGATTAATTTTAGAATTTTTGAAGCAATAAAATATAATTACTTCACAAACTGAAATTATGACCAGAAACAAAGATTGGATGGTGTGCTCACATAGATTGTTGGATGGATATGAAATTTGGTGGAGAGTAATGATTTGATCATATGGATGATCTACCAAAATTTGAACTCATTTGGATTAGCCTAGCTAGTACTTCCTTTACAAAGCTTCTCTCTGGACAGAAACTTTGGAAATTTGCTGAGGAAGATTTACTAGGCAAATGAGGCTGAATTTTGGCATGTGACAATTATTTGGATATGAAAGAGTGCTCAAAATGTTTGAGGGCAATCAAGAAAAGATACATAGCACTTCCTTCACAATGTGCCATACTGGACATAATAGGAAATGAATATTCTTGAATTATCTTTGAACTAGGCAAGGATGGGTTTTGACATATTAGTGGAATATATGACCCAAATAATTTATGAGAATTTTGTGGGAATTTTGTGGGAGACAGAAATATAGGTTGCTTCACAACCTAGGGCAAACAGGGTTATTCCTTTAATAGAAAAAGGAATATTCCCAAGAAATAAATATTGGGGTTGGGCTAAAATGGAAATGACATGGTCTTGGGAAAGCTTTGGGAGTGACAAGCCACTTGGGAGAGGAAAAAGAGATGATCTCCCCAGGTTTTAAGACCACATAGCCACGGAAAAAGACTTATCCAAATAAAAATTCGAAGATATCCAAAAGAAAAAGAAAGGGCCAAAAATCGGGGTGTCACAAACCTACCCCCCTTACAAAAATATCGTCCTCGAGATTTGGTTGCTCAGGGAACAAGGATGAATATTCTGACTTAAGGAAACCGTTTCCAACTCGGGTATCCTTTTCCTTGATGTTCCCTCTGAATTGCATCTTACTGACTGCCTTGCTCTGGGGTGGTTTGCTTCACTGTATCCAACATTCTGATAGGTCTTCCCTCATATGTTCAATCTCACGCTGACTCCAATTCCTTCATATCTGCTGGCTCAACTGATATATTATCATGACTAGAATTTCCATAAGTCCGGGAATAATTTCCCCATTGATGTGCCATTCTTATATCCAGCACTGGTAGTATCAGTGGAGTCGTGACCAAATTTCCTCAGTGGACATGAAACATTTATTCCTTGCATCGGGTTACTCGAGTAGCTACATGTCCTCCGGGTTCAAAACAATGCTGAGAATCATAATCGTTCTCTTGGCGGAATCTGACTGCTTGTAGGTTGTTCTAAATCTTGCTGACTTCTTTGTCTCAGATCCGTACCGACGATTCAACTGTCACCTTGATATGAGGTCCTTACAAACAGAGTAGACCCCTTGGGTGTGTGTTCATGATGATCAATACGGAATCAGACTGTCTTGGGTATCCGTACCATGTTGTTCATGCCACAATTATCATACCTGTATTGCCGGTCTTGCTCCTTCATTATTGTTCTCTTTTTCTGAATCCTTTGCTGAAAAGAGCTTGGCCATATATATCCTTAATTCTTCGTGTGACCATAGGTGTTGTCAGGTGCAATATTCCAGCAAGCATACCTTATTCTTATCCTTATCTTATGACCGTGCAACAACACTTAACTGGCAAGTTCCTCATCTCCCGCCCTTTAACTATATGGCAATGACCATCCGAACCTTTGCATGAAATTGGTAAATAAATCAGTAGCCACCAGAATGGTCTTTACAACTCAGATCTGGGACATTACTGAAATAACTCAACCTTGGCTCAAGACGGCTGAAAAGCAGCTCAGAGCATGAGGCAGTGTTGATAAGAAGAATGTAGCAGTTCCCTAAGATGGCCGAAGAACAGCCCAGAGCATAGGGTCGCTACTACAAAAAGAAACTCAACAGCTGCCCGAGACGGCCGAAAAGCAGCTCAAAACACGGGCCAGTTGTTGAAAAGAGAAATATAAAGTCGGCATCCACCCTGGACGGCCGAAAGCAGCTCAGAACACAGGCGTGGTGCCATGACCAGGGAAACGTAAGCAAGGGTTCATCAGGATCATATACCAGGTTCACAGTTACTTATATAGAGCTCACTGTTGTGGTCAATCATACAAGACACTGACAGAGGTTAATGATATCACTTTGTCGGGTGTGAGGAAGCTGGCCTTGATAACCACGTGCTTGCAGCATCGCACGAGTGACTTGCATGACCTTGGCAGCATGCTCACAATATGTATGTGGAAGTATGTGTAACTGAGCATTTGATTCCCAAGACAGACTTGCGTCCTGACTAGCTCGTGTTTCTGACCCAACTGTCGTGGGCTTGACCCTTGAGTTGCACTGCCAACTCACTGTGTAACATCTTGTACCAATGTCGATGGCTGTTTGTAGTGCTGTATTGACGAGGACTGGATTGCTTGTGTTGGGAGCTGTCTGAGAGTAGCGTGCTGAGGAAGACTGAATAGCTTCTGCTCGAAGCTTTTGCCGGGATAGCTTGCCGAAGAAGACTGGGTACCGTGCTTCAGAAGCTTTTCCCTTGGTTGCTTACTGAGGAACATTTGGTGGCTTATGCCGGAATCTTTCTGCGATAGCTTACCGAAGAAGACGAAGTATCTTGCACTGTAAGTCATCCACATGTCGTACTGAAGAAGACTGAGGAACCTTGCGTCATAAGCTTCTCTGGTAGCGTGCGGAGGAAGACTGGGTTGCTTACACCAGAAGCTTTCCTCTCAGATATGCGGACTGAATGCCATATATATATACATACATACCCTTGATATTCCTGCCGTGGATTGCTTGTATGAAAAGAATTTGTTGGACTACCCTTCTTCCTGAGTCTTGATCCATAGCACATTCTGGCTTGCTTTGACTGAAAATATACCGTTGGTCTTGCTCACAATTTGTCTTCCTGTTGATTCAATCATTGCTGCTGTGAACATTGCACCACTGATGTAAACTTGTTGCTGATAGTCAATCTAGGATATCATTTGCATTCAGGTCAGATATTCCCAATACAATGCAGTCGGCTGAGAATTCCATAATGTTTAGCTGAGCTTCCAAATATTTGAATTGCTCACTGATTTTTCGAGTCCGGTGTCAGTTGATGAGCAACTTTCATAAGGGGAAATAAGGTGACACCGAAGGCCCAAAGAAAGAAGCAAAAGAAATGACTCAAACAAAAACACACAAAGCATCAAGACTGCATACAAGCAACATCACATTTCACAGCTATTCACCTCACTATGCATGCCTACTTAAGCACACAATTTTCGAGGAAACTCCGGTACTACGTGATGGAAATATGCCCTAGAGGCAATAATAAAGTTGTTATTATTTTATATTTCCTTGTTCATGATAAAGGTTTATTATTCATGCTAGAATTGTATTGACCGGAAACTTAAATACATGTGTGAATACATAAACAAATACCGTGTCCCTAGTGAGCCTCTACTAGACTAGCTCGTTGATCAAAGATGGTTAAGGTTTCCTAACCACAGACATGAGTTGTCATTTGATAACGGGATCACATCATTAGGAGAATGATGTGATGGACAAGACCCATCCGTTAGCTTAGCATATGATCGTTCTGTTTATTGCTACTGCTTTCTTGAATGTCAAATACATGTTCCTCAGACCATGAGATCATGCAACTCCCGTATATCGGAGGAATACCTTGTGTGCTATCAAACATCACAACGTAACTGGGTGATCATAAAGATGCTCTACAGGTATCTCCGAAGGTGTCTGTTGAGTTGGCATGGATCGAGACTGGGATTTGTCACTCCGTGTTTCGGAGAGGTATCTCTAGGCCCTCTCGGTAATGCACATCATAAGAAGCTTGCAAGCAAAGTGACTAAGGAGTTAGTTACGGGATGATGTATTACGGAACGAGTAAACAGACTTGCCGGTAACGAGATTGAACTAGGTATGGAGATACCGACGATCGAATCTCGGGCAAGTAACATACCGACGGACAAAGGGAATTACGTATGTTGTCATTGCGGTTCGACCGATAAGATCTTCGTGGAATATGTAGGAACCAATATGGGCATCCAGGTTCTGCTATTGATTATTGACCGGAGAGGCGTCTCGGTCATGTCTACATCATTCCCGAACCCGTAGGGTCCGCACGCTTAACGTTCGTTGACGATATAGTGTTATATGAGTTATGTGAATTGGTAACCGAATGTTGTTCGGAGTCCCGGATGAGATCCCGGACATCACAAGGAGTCTTGGAATGGTCGAGAGGTAAAGATTTATATATGGAAAGTCATATTTTGGGTTCCGGAAAAAGGTGCAGTTTTTTCGGTATTGTACCGGGAAGCTTCCAGAAGGTTCCGGAGGATTCCGGAGGGGTCTGGAAGTCCACAAGTGGGTCCACCACGTCCCAAGGGCTGGCATGGGCTAAGGGGAGGCGCCCTGGCCTTATTGGGCCAGGCGCACCAAGTCCTCAAAAGCCCACGCAGCTAGGGAAGGAAAAAAGGAGAGTCCTAGTAGGAATAGGATTGGACTTTGGAGTCCAAGTCCACGTGTGTACTATTCACGTGGTACTATTCACATGGTACTGTTCACGTGGCACTATTCCTTCTACTCCAAGCCCCTACACATGTATAAATAGAGGAGAGGGGGCGCCCCAAACAAGCCACAACATTGTCTTAGCCGTGTGCGGCGCCCCCCTCCACAGTTCCGTCCCTCGGTCATATTTTCGCAGTGCTTGGGCGAAGCCCTGCGGAGATAGCATCACCATCACCGTCACCACGCCGTCGTGCTGCCGGAACTCATCCACTACCTCGCCATCTTGCTGGATCAAGAAGTCGAGGGCGTCACCGAGCTGAACGTGTGCTGAACGCGGAGGTGCCGTACGTTCGGTACTCGGTTGGTTGGATCGTGAAGTTGTTCGACGACATCAACCGCGTTGTTCTAATGCTTCCGCTTACGGTCTACGAGGGTACGTAGACACACTCCCCCTCTCGTAGCTATGCATCTCCATGGATAGATCTTGCGTGTGCGTAGAATTTTTTTTGTTTTCCATGCAACGTTCCCCAACACTACGATCTAATATGCTGTGGTGGTGTGCACGAAAGTGAATCCACGTGTGGAGAGGTTGGTGTAAACAGAGCTACACCAAACGCTGGCTCAGCACCTGTTGCATCTGGACGGGTTTAGTGATGTGGACGGACTCGGTGATCATGTAGCGGAACACGGATGTCATGGCCACATCATCATCAAGCGTACGGAAGGGGACCGTACACGTCCAGGGAATGGGTGATAGGATAGGATAGCGGTGGAAAGAAGGAGCTGCTGGCATTGCCCTTTTCTGGTAACAAAGACCAGTAGGGGTTGCCAAAGCGGCGGGTTAGATGGCAAGATCCGGGGTAGAAACATGTCCACCATCGAAACGATAAGTGTGGCTAAAGAGAATATATTGGTGCGATACCTGTGCATCAATCCTGCAAGTGATCGACACCACAAGGTACCTCGGCATCACTCCGCTGGGACAGAGATGACGCCCAACACCGAAAAGCAGGTATGCAAAGCGGGAGGGTGCAGGTAGTGGATCGAAAGCGATGCCACCTACACTCACAAGATCAACTGTTAGCGACAATATAATAAGTCTATATGCATGCTATGCAGCAAACAAATGCAACAACCAAATGCAGCAAGCAAGCTAGACTCTGAACTACCGGTTTCAAACACTTGCGCTGTCTAGGGTGTCCTACAGCCAGACCTGCTCTGATACCAAGCACTGTGGCACCCCGGCTCAGAGAGAACCGAACACCCCGTATTCCAGCCCAGAGATCAAGTCTTCTCGAATACGGCACTGCTTGGCATAGAACAAATCAGCTCTTTATTACAAATGATACGAGTACAAGGGTCTGATATTACAAAGCATTACATCGGCATGGCGACACTATGCCTGCTAAGATAGTTCTATGCTAGCAGCGGAACATCTCGAAGCGGAATAAATTCTAGCAGTGGAACAACGACAATGGTGATGAACTCCACTCCGCTGGGACTCTGACTGGTACGCGTCCTAGAGCGCAACCTCGGGATCCTCAACAAGCAATCAATCACGGCATCACCTTCAATCTGGCATGACATGCCAGGTGAGTACTTTGAATGTACTCACAAGCTCACAGCAAACAAAGCAATCAAGACAAACAAAAGCATGGCATTTACAGGTTAATTATCATTGTTGAACAAGATATTACTAGAAAGATCACGAGAATGAGCATGGCATGTACATGTTATTCATGATATGAACATGATGATACTAGCACTAGCATGAGAGGGAGGTCGATGTTTAAGGTCCCTTGGACCAACTTACTCTTCTCGGAGGTTATCTCGTAACCGCCATATGTATCAAGCTTACCATCGTGAACCTCACACGATCACCTCAGGATCAACCAAGCTTGCTATCAACAATACCATCGTGATCATCACATGACCACACGGAGCTTGATCTCTACCTGTGATCATCGCATGACCGCGTAAAGATCAACCAACTTATTTTCTCATGGAACCGGGGTTGTTAAATATTATCCAGATTATTATCTCTGTTGACCCATAGTGTGAGCTACTACGAACTGTGTCCATGACCGAGGACATGGCTATCGATAGATTATACACTCTGCAGAGGTTAGTACAATGTACCCACACCACGGAATTCATGGCCTCGTGCTCCCATTCGGGTGGACCAACGACATTCCGACAAAACCAATCTATTGCATGACACTCTCCCGGCCACTCCGACAAACTCCCCTTTGGGCTATGTCATGGGTGGCCCCGATGTCAACTCGTGACAACCGCCACCTTTGTGGCTGCCACCGTCGTGGCCAAAACAAAAACATCGTCCCAAACGGGGACCTCGGTACCGTAAAACTCGGGCACCCAAGGTGATGGCCGCCTACCAGATCAGGGTAGTGCGCACCCATAACCTTCCCTAGTAGGAGGCACCGGCGAGAGGCATGACAATAGACCGCATTAGGGCCTCCCCATCCAGGCAAGCGTGGTTGCACTGGTGAGCTCGATTCGGTGGCACCATGACTCAGCCAACAGATTTGTTCAAGTTTGATTAACGTCAGGTTTAACTTGAATGGTGATGAGCTGAGTCATAATAATATAGCATGATGAAATAACAATGCAAATGAGCATGATATCAGAGTAACCTTGGATAGGAAACATAATCATTTAACAACATAACATCAACAAGGATAACTCATTTAATCTTCGAGATGCAAATGAGCATGGCATAAAGAGGATTATGAATATCACCAGTATTTTCATACCAAACTATAATAAGTCATATGAGCATATCATTATCACTAGCATATGAAATGATTACAAGAATGAAACTTAATAATAACATTAGCAATTAATCATATCACTTACTAGATGAAAATGAACATGGCATAAGCATGGACATGGATTCACAAGCATATTCGAAGCATTAACAAAATCATTAAATGAACAAGCAATTATTTAAATATTCCAGTGGAAACCATGGCTACTACAATGCCATCATGCAAGTGGCTGTTGTGGCTTGCCTGGGGATGAAGGATTCACCGGGGAGAAGTGCGAGACACTCGCGGAAAATTTTGCCGGAAACTGTTCTCTCTCGACGGAGCTGAATATAGGGCAGGGGCAAAATGGTCATTTTTAGAATGTCACAACATGGTGAAAATGATACCCACAGAACGGGCTCGACGAACTAAGATCGTGGGCTTTGGAATCACCTGAATCGGCGTCGCGGTTGAAAAATTACGGCCGTTCGTTCGTTAGGCAGAAACAAATAGAAAAGTGTTTGTTTCTGCGCTTAACGGGTGAACGTTCACAAAATAAGTGTTTCGGCGGTTGGGCTGAAAAGTTGAAGGCGTATTTCTGAGAATACGCTTTCGCTTCTGGAAAACGTATTCCGGCCCAATTCAGCGCCGAAGTACGCTTTCTGAAGATGAAAACGTATTCTACAGAATACGTCTCCACTTGCCATGTTAGCGGGCCCGTGGGGTCAACGCGTGAGAGGCTGACTTGTGGGGTCCACGGGGAGGTGGGGCCCGCCGGCTGGGTCTTCTCCTTCCTCTCGTCGGGGCAGGACAGAGGCGAGGCTAGGCGTGGCCGGCGCTCGTCCCGGCGCCACCGGCCACCTCCGGCGATGCTCCGGCCACCGGAGTGACCAGGGCGACGAGCTGCTCCCGTCTGGAGGGCCTATTCCCGTCGGGAAGCAGCAGAGGGAGTGGGGCTCCGACTCCCACGGCGGATGGCGGCGACTGAGGAGATGGGCAGGCGGCTATGGTGGCGTAGGTGAGGGGCTGGGGGTATGGGGAGGTTTGCCGGGCTCCGGGTGGTCATCTGGTGAGGTTAGGAAGGAGGGGAAGAGCTCGGGTTGCTCCAATTCGAGCGAGGCTCGACGGCGGCCATGGCGGCAATGCGAGGGAAAGAGAGCTCCTCGAGCTGGTTTGAGTGGTCAGGACGGGCTATGGGAGAGTGGTGAGGAGGATGGATAGCTCGGAGGGGCTCGGGAACGGCTTATATAGCTGCGGCAAAGTCGTGGCCATGGTGATGCGTGCGCCGCGTGCCAGAGCTCGGGGACACGCGGAGGGGAGGGAGAGAGGGGCCAGGGGGGTTCACGCGGTGCGGATAAACCACGCGGTGCTTGGGCAGAGCTCAGGGACGGCGTGGCCGACCGGCCGTGGTGGAGCAGACGTGGTCTGCTCCCAAACGCGGTCGCCACGACGTGTCGGGCGAGACGGAGGAGGGGGAGACGGGCCAGAGGGCTACGTGGGCGATGGACAAGAGTGGACGGCACTAGGGAACGAGCAGAGGCGGACGGGGAGAAGGGACCCGAAGCAAAACGACGCAGAGAGCGCGACAATGGCCTCCCAGCCGCGTGGTCACCGCGTGCACAGGCGCACGCGGTGCGTTTTGGCCAGCAAAAACATGTCTAGCGTGTAGTCCTTCCAATGTAGGACCTCTCTGAAGTGATAGAACGAAGAAAGACACTTTGTCCTAATGGGTAGCATCAACAGAAGTTTGCTGTAGCAAACTTGATCATGAAGTTGCAGTCAAAATAAATGGGATAAGGGATAACCAGGATGTCACAGGGGTTTAGTGCAAGAAAGACTACAGTCCTGTGAAGTGTGAAAGGATTTGGACCAAGATTTTTCATAGTTGCATCACAACTACATAATCTGGTCCGGAAACTAGATCACGAAGTTGCACTCACATGGAGTGTTGGATTGGGCTGAAACTTGGTGGAGGATGATGATTTGGTCAGATGAAGGCACTGCAAAAATTTCATACCACTTGGATAAATATAAATGATACTTCCTTCACAATGCTTTCTACTGAACAGAAACTTGGGGAAATTTTGTGGAGAAAATGGCTTGGAAAAATGATGTGAATTTTGGCATGCTCAATGGATATAAGGATATTTGGGTCCTGGATTAATTTTAGAATTTTTGAAGCAATATAAAATATAATTGCTTCACAAACTGAAATTATGACCAGAAACAAAGATTGGATGGTGTGCTCACATAGATTGTTGGATGGATATGAAATTTGGTGGAGAGTAATGATTTGATCATATGGATGATCTACCAAAATTTGAACTCATTTGGATTAGCCTAGCTAGTACTTCCTTTACAAAGCTTCTCTCTGGACAGAAACTTTGGAAATTTGCTGAGGAAGATTTACTAGGCAAATGAGGCTGAATTTTGGCATGTGACAATTATTTGGATATGAAAGAGTGCTCAAAATGTTTGAGGGCAATCAAGAAAAGATACATAGCACTTCCTTCACAAAGTGCCATACTGGACATAATAGGAAATGAATATTCCTGAATTATCTTTGAACTAGGCAAGGATGGGTTTTGACATATTACTGGAATATATGACCCAAAGAATTTATGAGAATTTTGTGGAAATTTTGTGGAAGACAGAAATATAGGTTGCTTCACAACCTAGGGCAAACAGGGTTATTCCTTTAATAGAAAAAGGAATGTTCTCAAGAAATAAATATTGGGGTTGGGCTAAAATGGAAATGACATGGTCTTGGGAAAGCTTTGGGAGTGACAAGCCACTTGGGAGAGGAAGAAGAGATGATCTCCCCAGGTTTTAAGACCACATATCCACGGAAAAAGACTTATCCAAATAAAAATTCGAAGAAATCCAAAAGTAAAAGAAAGGGCCAAAAATCGGGGTGTCACACGCACATACCCCGGTCGTCACTGCAGTAGTCGCACTCAGGGATCCTATCGTCAGACATTTCCTATGTTCATAATTCAAAGACTAAAAATCGATCGACGGCAATTACCAGGAAACTCAACACACAGATCACTATTTAGCATGGGTTGACTTTTGGTCCCTTGAGTCTTCCTTCATAAACTCTCATCTCACGTGGTGTATATGGTGGGCACTCCCTCTCTGATATTGCGACCGTCGGTGATGGTCGCTCCTCCCTTCGTTCCCGTGCATTACACCAAAATGTCTAGCACACAGGAACGAAGGAGAAGCGACCCCCACGACAACAATCGGGATTCTTCCTCTCATCTCACATGGTGTATATGGTGGGCACTCCCTCATTGATATTTCGACCATCAGTGATGGTCGCTCTTCTCTTCCTTCCCATGCATTACCAAAAGGTCTATCACGAGAAATAAGAGGAAGAGCGACCCCCACGACAACAGTTGGGATTCTTCTCTCTCATATATGGAGCAAGGAGCCCCAATAGACTGAAAGTCAACCCGTTACATATATGGAGCAATGACATAAAAAATGGCCTATGTTCTGCCAGAATGTCGATTAATTCCCGTTTCGGCAAATCACAGGCACTCGATATTTCCTATTTTATAGCACAAGTCATGCCAAAAATTTTGGCATGACCTTTGCTAAAAACAGGACCTATCGAGCGCCTGAAATTTGCCGGAACGGAAATGAATCAACATTCTGGCAAAATATAGGCCACTCGGAGTTTCCCTGCAAACCAGAACAATAAGACATGGGGACTAGCACTTGCATTTTAATATAAAGAACAAATACACAGAAAGTCCTCGACATGGGTGACGGTGTCCTGGATTAGGGGGTGCTAACCTAGTCGGCCCGTCTCCTCGGATGGGCCGATATGCCCCCGTATGTGATCAAGATGGACTCCGGAAGCCGCGCATGGGAGACACGATCAAGGCTGCCTATACCGAAGACTTGTAGTACACTTCAAGATTACTCTAGCCGCCTTACTCCAAGATACCGACCTTGTAACCCTAGATACCCTCCCTGGCGTGTATATAAGCCATAGGGTTTAGCCCGTAGGGGACATCAACGCAACATCGAACACCTAGTTTTAGAAGTTAGACACATATGTCGATCTCGAGGTAGATCAACTCTGTATCCGATACATCTCCATTAATATAAACAGAAGCAGGACGTAGGGTTTTACCTCCATCAAGAGGGCCCGAACATGGGTAAAACATCGTCTCCCTTTGTCTTTGTTACCATCGATCTGAGATCCGCAGCTCGGGACCCCCTACCCCGAGGTCTGTTGGTTTTTACACCGACACTTGTGCTTTCATTGAGAGTTCCGCTGCGTCATCGCCAGAAGGATCGATGGGATCGCTGGTTAACGTCCTCAGACCCATGGAGCATAACTCCACAACCGAAGTACGGTCACGGCGACGCCCCCACATAAGGTGGGAGCAAACCCTGACCCCTCTCTGATCCTAACAGAGAATCCCCTCGTGGGCGAGGGGCTGAGTTACTTCCTGGAAAGCGGATCGGACAGCGATTTACCGGCAACCGACCCCCAGATCAAATCGGTTAGACCAATAACGGCGGATCCAGCCTCGGGCGAGGGTGACGGGGTTCCGCCATCTTTTGAGATCGGATTTGGCCCGCTCACCCACTTCGCAGAATATCGTCCCGACAACTCCGGCCCGTCTGACATCTGGGACTTAGCCTACGTGCAGCAGATCACCGGCGAGCCGATCCGACAATACTGGGCCAGATTCTTATCCGTCAAGGACAAGATACTGGATTACCAAGATTCTGACATAATCACCGCCTTCGAGCGTGGATGCAAGGACAAAGGCGTCTCAAATGCCCTTGCTCGCCGTTGCGTCCAAACGCTCCCTGAATTAACCAACTTAGTAACTCGATTCTGCGCCATCGAAGATGCCTGGCGAACCGAGGAGAGTACAGACTCGATCTGTGATGACTACCCGGGACACGACCAACCAGCGCTTCGGCACAACAATCACAAACTGAACGTCCCGGGCGATCGACCTCGGAAGAAGAAGAAAACCTCCGATCACTCCAGAACGACCTTGGACGGCTTCCTGGATAAACCATGCCCGATCCACACTGTATTAATTAACTCCTGCCCAACCCACAGCCTTCGTGACTGTTGGGTATTGAGGCAGGTGGCGAAGGGAGGACTCGCCCTCTTGACGGGCACCCCCAGCCACCCCAGATCCGAAGTTATACATGCTGGACAAACCTCGGATGAGGATGAGGTCCTAATGATTTATGAGACCATTACATCTAACAACCAGCGCAAGCGGGCCCTGCGGGAAGTCAACACCGTCCGGCAGGTGCCACCTCGGGGTGCGTGGATAGACACGCCGATCACTTTCGCTCAGAACGATCAACCGAGGTCTGTCTTGGATAGGTCCCCCGCTGCGCTAGTCCTCAACCCCATTGTGGATCACTGTCGCCTCCACAAGGTCCTTATGGACGGAGGCAGCAACCTGAATTTGATATACGAGGACACCCTGGATAAAATGCACATCGATAGATCGCGCGTAGAACGGAGCACCAGCACCTTTAAAGGAATAGTCCCCGCACGAGAGGCACGCTGTAGTGGAAAAATAACCCTAGACGTAGTCTTCGGGACCTCGGATACTTATCGCTCCGAGGAGATTACGTTCCACATCGCGCCTTTCAAGAGCGGATACCACGCCATCCTCGGACGGGACGCCTTCTCTAGATTTCAAGCGGTGCCACACTACGGCTACATGAAGCTCAAGATGCCGGGCCCGAAAGGGATCATCACAATCTCAAGTGATCCTGATAGGGTGCTCAAAGCCGAAAACAAAACTGCGTCCCTCGCCCTCGAGACTCTTGCCGAGGCCTTCGCGGCCGAAGAGCTGACCGCGTTGCGCGCCGAGGTCGACCGGGACGATATCATTCTTGACAAAAGATCAAAGCCTACCTCTTTCAAACCGGCCGATGAGATAATCAAATTCCAGGTTCACCCAACGGACCCTGCTAAAATGGCGTCCATGGGGGCTAACCTCGATCCGGAAGTGGCCAAGGCCCTACGCGCTTTCCTTAAGGAAAACTGGGATATATTCGCCTGGCACCCATCCGATATGCCTGGGATACCCCGTAGGCTTGCAGAGCATGGCCTAAACATATTGAAAGGCTATAAGCCCGTTAAACAAACTATTCGGCGTTTCTCCGAGCCCAAGCGTCAAGCATTGGGCGAAGAACTGGCAAAGCTGTTGGAAGCGGGATTCATCAGGGACATAAAACACCCTGATTGGCTGGCTAATTTGGTCATGGTGCCAAAAAAGGACAAGTCTTGGCGGTTGTGCGTCGATTTCAAAATCCTCAACAAAGCTTGCCCGAAAGACCCCTTACCCCGTATTGACCAAATCGTGGACGCCACTGCGGGCCACGACGCATTGTGCTTCCTGGACGCCTACTCAGGATATCATTAGATAAAGATGAAGGAGTCGGACCAGGCAGCAACAGCATTCATCACGCCCTACGGGCCGTTTTGCTTCAACACAATGCCTTTCGGACTAAAGAACGCCGGCGCCACGTACCAGCGCATGATTCAAACATGCCTACAAAAACACATCGGAAAGACCGTGGAGGCCTACGTAGACGATGTAGTTGTTAAAACTAAACACGTCGACCAGTTGGTCGACAACCTTCGCGACACATTTGCCAGCTTACGGGAGTATCAAATCAAACTTAACCCGGAGAAATGTGTCTTCGGAGTCCCAGCTGGTAAACTCCTTGGCTTCATCGTATCTAATCGAGGAATTGAAGCCAATCCTGCTAAAATCCGAGCTTTGGATCGTTTGGAGATTCGAACGGAGCTCAAGGACGTACAAAAATTGGCGGGTTGTGTAGCAGCACTGAGCCGCTTTATATCACGACTTGGAGAAAAAGCCTTGCCATTATACAGGCTGTTAAAGCCGACTAAAACATTTACATGGACTAACGAGGCTGCGGCGGCCCTGGAAGACATCAAGGCCCTCCTCGCCACTAATCCTATCCTGGCAGCACCAGGTGTTTGCGAACCGATGATATTGTACATCTCGGCCACAAACCAGGTGGTTAGCGCAGTCGTCATGGTGGAACGAGACATGGAAGGTCATAAGTTCCAGGTCCAGAAACCCGTATACTACGTGTCCGAGGTCTTAACCCCCTGCAAGACACACTACCCTCACTATCAAAAGATAGCTTACGCAGTCTTCATGGCATCGCGCAAGCTTCGGCACTACTTTCAAGAGTGTGTGATGACGGTTGCATCCGATGTCCCGTTGAGCGACATAATCAACAATAGATACGCAACGGGGCGCATCGCCAAAATGGGCTATAAAGCTCCTACCCTTTGAAATCACCTACAAACCGCGCCGGACCATTAAATCCCAGGTGTTGGCGGACTTCGTCGCTGAATGGACCGAAGCCGAACTCCCCCGTGAGTACAGTACCTACTCGCATTGGACGATGTGTTTCGATGGTTCCAAAATGCTTGCCGGCCTAGGGGCTGGCGTGGTGCTCACTTCCCCCACGGGAGATAACATTAAATATGTACTGCAAATCATTTACACAAATTCCAACAACGCGGCTGAGTACGAAGCCCTCTTACACGGACTTCGGATAGCAGTCTCCATGGGTGTCAAACGACTCGAGGTCCGAGGTGACTCCAACCTCGCTATCTCGCAAATTAATGGCGAATTTGACGCCAAAGACCCAAAGATGATAGCTTACCGCAATGCCGTCATAAAGATCTCGGCCAGGTTCGAGGGGCTGGAATTCCACCATATACCCCGAGATAGTAACCAGGCCGCAGATGTACTCGCCCGTATGGGCGCAAAACGGGACAAGGTTCCCGAGAACACCTTCCTCGAGTGGCTTTTTAAGCCATCCATAGTATGGCCAGACAGCAAAGGAACACCGAACTCGACCGATGTTGGGCAACATGCCCCGCCCGAAGAGGACGACGGTATCATAGGCGGATCAACGATCCGGAAGACCGATTCAGCGCACGAAGTCATGGCAGTCATCGCACCATGGACCGAGCCATTCCTCGCATACCTACTCCGAAAAGAGCTCCCTGATACCCTAAGCCGACTCCCGCCAGATTGTAAGACAGTCTAAAGCTTACAAGGTTTATGAAGGGGAACTCTATAAAATGAGTACAACGGGCGTCCTCCAGAGATGCATATCCGAGGAAGAAGGAAAACTCGTATTACGCGAGATACACTCCGGCATGAGCGGCCATCATGCCGCTGCTTGGACCCTGGTCAGCAAGGCCTTTCGAGCCGGTTTCTATTGGCCAACGGCAAGCGCCGATGCCTCGGCATTAGTACAGCGTTGCCCGGGCTGCCAGGTATTTGCCAAGCAGAGCCACATGCCCCCACAGCCCTGCGCACCATCCCCATTACGTGGCCCTTTGCGGTCTGGGGGCTGGATATCGTCGGGCCACTCAAGGGAGGATCACATAAAAACAAATACGTACTCGTTATGGTAAACAAATTCACTAAGTGGATCGAAGCAAAACCAGTCAACTCGGCCGAGGCCGTCCAAGTCATTGGATTCATTTCGGGGGTAGTTCACCGTTACGGTGTCCCCCACAGTTTGATCACAGATAACGGAACCAACTTCACGGCCAAAGAGGTCAAGGCATGGTGTAAGAAAATGGGCATCAAGCTCGATTACGCGTCCGTCTACCACCCGCAGTCCAATGGCCAAGTGGAGCGAGCCAATGGACTCATCCTTAGCGGAATTAAGCCACGGCTCGCCCGCTCCCTTAAAAAAGCCGACTGCAAATGGTTTGAGGAACTCGATTCCGTATTATGGGGCTTGCGTACCACACCGAACAGATCCACCGGGTATACCCCATTTTTTATGGTATATGGTGCCGAAGCAGTCCTCCCCTCCGATATCATACACGACGCACCTCGGGTGCGCATGTACGAGGAGTTGGAGGCCGAACTCGATCGGCAAGACGCCCTAGACGCCCTCGAGGAAGAGCGCAACGTCGCACGGGATAGATCAGCTATTTATCAACAGTAGGCACGGCGCTACCACGTTAGAGAGGTTCGCGCCAAAGACTTTAATGTCGGGGACCTCGTAATGAGATTACATCCCGAAAAACAAAAACACAACCTCTCCCCTAGGTGGGATGGACCGTTTGTCATTAACCAAGTACTTATCGGAGGAGCTTATCGAATCCGAGATCTAGAGGATGGACGACTGGAGCCCCACCAGTGGAACGCGGCGCTCCTCCGATGTTTCTATGCATGAAACCAAGCATACGGTCTGTGTACATACCTTGTGTACTTTTCTTTATCTTTTTATCTTTTTATTTTTCCTTCACCTCGGTAAGTCGTTCAATGACCCCGAAAACAATCCAGCATGTTCTTTTCAAAACATAAGCTATTCCGCCCCTTATGGACTATTGTCTCTCAAGCCACTATATGCATCGATCCACTTTAAGATTTGGCCAAGCTGGGTTGCCCGGCTCCTGTGCTTGCCCTCTACGTTCCCGATATTTCGGCTAGGGGGCAAAGGGAGCACCGCTGTGATTGTTACTCGCGGGTCAACCGATGTAGTACCTCAGACGGACAAAGCCGAAAGCTAGCGTTCTTATAATGTGGGTTGGTCGGCTATGACATAGGAATAATGTGGCATGGGTCTTTTCAAACCCCGACCAGGGGCTTTACCCCCGAGGTCATCCGTCTTTGAACGGGCGTGTTCGACACAATCACCCGAGGAAAGGAACCGTTGGATGAACTATTTTCCTCGGAAGATGTTTGTTACGTTAAATAGTAATATAACATAACCTTTCGTTACCCTCTTGTCCTTCGAGCCGGAAAGCCCGATTGCCTGGTCACCTGAAGCATCTGGCCCGATGACCTCGGCCAGTAGTATGGGACACTCCCCGGAATTTATCCAGGGAGGGAGAAGCCGACGGCTGGCTGACCGAGTTTGGATAAACGAATGGAAAAAATTGACATAGTATACTTCGGTACATAAAGTCATACAATACTTTTTACGCACGGTCGAGCCCGTCTATCAGGATGTTTAATGAACAATCCTTTTGCGAGAGGCGTACCGCCGGCATTACACTATCATATGCTTGACTGGTAGGGATCTCCTCCCCATCAGGTCCCATGGGTCCCACCTCTGCCAATTCCGTCGTCTTCAGACCGGTATAATGGGTCTTCACCATGGCCCAGGCCTCCCTCGCACCTTCTCGACAAGATGACACTTTCCACGCTTGGATCCGGCGCCGCGCTTCCTTTAGCTGTTCGGCCAGCGCGGCCATGTCCTCGGGAACCGGCACAACCTCGGGCCATAAAGCCTGGTGCACATTCCTCATCACTTTCCGCGTTCCTTCATGCACCTCGGATAAGCGAATGCTAATGTCTTCGGACACTGGGCCCCGAGACTCCGGGGGAAGGCCGGTCAAGCAAGCTGTCACCAATAAAATTTCGCATGACAAATCTTTCGGATAAACCGCATAACAAATGTCTGTTGAGACTTATAACTTACCATAAATCATGTTGTCCGTCCGCCGATTCTTTGCTTCTGCAGCAGCCAGGCGAGCCTTTAAGCTCTCAATCTCCTGGGCTTGGCGAGCATTCTCTGCTCTAAGCACATTCACACTATCCGCTCTCTGCGTAACCACATGTTGATTTGCCTGGCGTTGCGCTTCAGCATACGCCAGATCGTCGCGGGGCTGTTTCAGGTCTCTTTCGAGATGGCCCAGGGCTTCCGCTGCTACAAGCAATCCTGGCGTCAGCCATACCTTTCGGACATTACTTCCTTCACTAAAAAAAGCACTTACCGTGCGCTTCTCTGGTGAATTTCTTCACCTGCTCGACCTCGGACAAAGCCGCGTCAAGCTGCACCTTTGTTTGGTTTAATGCCGAGGTCAGTTGCTCGTTCTTCAAGCGAGCCTCCTGTTATAACAACATCTGCGGGTTAGCATTCAAGTCTTGATTCGACCCCAGGGGCTCGTATCAAGCCTTAGGGGCTACTACCATACTTGGTAGTTATACTTGTCATTAAAAACCTTACCCGCAGCCCTCGCGATAGGACATCCAGCGACTCGTCAAAGGTACCTTGGGTCGCCCCGAGGTACGCGTCCACCGCGCTAAGAGCATTAAGCTCCTTGTCCAAAAACGCTGGATTGTTTAAAGAAGCCATTCACCGACGATAATTCGTGGCACATTGGATTTCGGACGGAGTGGCCGATGTCGCCGAGTCCTCGGGCTAGGCGGATCCGAGGTCCACCCTCGTTGGATTTCGGACCTCTGTTTCCTCGGGCGGAGACGCTCCTTTCTCGGCCTCCACGTGTACGTTAGAAGGTGGAGGCTGTCTGCAAACGTTTAAGATGTTAGAATCCAAAGTGTCTTTTTCTGAAGATATCGACCTAGGAAATACCTAGTGACGGATGGAGCACTTTCGCCTGTTCCCGCGACCTCGGCCGGAGCTTCTTGCGCTTCTGGTTGGGCCCTTTCCGGTGGAGCCGCTCGTCTGTGTAGGCGTTGGGAGCGCCGCCCCTTTGGAGGAGGAGTCAGAAGACTGGAGACGGGGGGACGAGGGACTCTCTTTCGTTTAGTGGAAGGGAGAGTTACCGATGAGGCTGGCCTCGTCCCCGGCATGTCAGGCACGATCGCTACCTTTGAGCCATCAAGGCTCTCCAGGAAGAAACTCCTCCCTTCATAAATCAACCCCAGGTCTTCATCCTCTTGATGAAGAGGGTCTTCAGCGTGGCTGCGCGACTCCGGCTCAGGGGCCCGACTGCTCACTCCTTCAAGCCAACGTCTCCACCTCTGTTTAACCAATATGAAATGGCTTAATATCGAGGATCCTCAAGGTAAAATGGATAAGCCCGAAGTAAAAACTTACTATGTCGGCAGGATTGTAGTATGACAGCCCGTCTTGGAACCGGCGCTTGGCAAACTCCTCGGCAGACCCTTGGTATATGCTGGCTAGTACGGCTCCAAGGGTCATTTGATCCATAAAAGCCCCCTTTATGGATCGAGTGGCGTCTTCGGACCCATTGTGATCGCACAATAAGTGCTGACGCTGCCGGAGAGGCTGGACTCTTCGGTCTAGAGCAACCGCCATCACGTCAATGATGGTAAGGCCGGCGCTTGATAGGGACTTCACCTTGGCTGCTAGCCTAGTCACGACTTCGCCTTCCTCTTGAGCCGAACTCAGCGGCCTCCAGCTGTAACGCTTCCGCGGTGGATTTAATGAGAAGGGCGGAAGGCCTGGCCGGACTGGCTCGTACAGCAAGACGTCGGTGATGTAGAACCATTCGGAAGGCCAGTAATCGGTTTCTTCCCGAGGTGTCCCCGCTGGGTAGTTAGTCTTGTCAATTCGGCAGACTTCGGCTCCTCCAACCTCGAATAGCTTGTCTGCCGAAGAGCGGGGCACGACACAGAAGTACTTCCGCCACAATCCGCAGTGTGCTTGACAGCCGAGGTGTAACTCGCAGAGCGCGACGAACCCCGCAATATGCAGTATCGAATTCAGGGAGAGATGGTGTAACTGCAGCCCGTAAAACTCCAGCAGTCCGCGGAGGAAGGGGTGTATTGGGAACCCTAAGCCATGGAGGAGGAAAGGCACGAAGCATACCCGCTCATCTCCTCGTGGCGGGGGGTAATTTTCGGTATGGGCTTGACCATCTATGGACGTCAGTCCAGGACGAGTAGCGGCTAGATCTGCGTCAGGCAGGTACCCTTGCGTCGCCAAGCGCTCCAATTGAAGGCGCGCGACGGAACAGCTCCCCCAGTCCCCTCTATCAAGACCATGAGGATGCCTTGACGATCCTTCGCCGCTTCCCATTGTTCGAGCTTTTGAGCTGGAGAGGGGAGGGGATTTTTCGCTGTGATGGTGGATGTGAACTGCCGCTTGCAAGGGTTACGCATCTGATAAGTAAGAGCAAAGGGGGCTGACGTTTCAACATTTTCTCCATAAAACGGCTCAGCCGCTTAGGCGGCACGATTTTCGAAATCTAAAGTTGGGCCCAACGGAATTCTAAGGGTTGGCCGAAGTCTTTAAATTTGGTCGGAGAATAAAGCACGGGAACTTGTCTATCGAGCCAAGACTCCGGGAAGTGAAGAACGTCGACCTCGGCATCGAAGACTAGTTCAGGGGCTACTGACGGTGTCCTGGATTAGGGGGTGCTAACCTAGTCGGCCCGTCTCCTCCGATGGGCCGATATGCCCCCGTATGTGATCAAGATGGACTCCGGAAGCCGCGCATGGGAGACATGATCAAGGCTGCCTATACCGAAGATTTGTACTACACTTCAAGATTACTCTAGCCGCCTTACTCCAAGATACCGACGTTGTAACCCTAGATACCCTCCCTGGAGTGTTTATAAGCCATAGGGTTTAGCCCGTAGGGGACATCAACGCAACATCTAACACCTAGCTTTAGAAGTTAGACACATATGTCGATCTCGAGGTAGATCAACTCTGTACTCGATACATCTCCATTAATATAAACAGAAGCAGGACGTAGGGTTTTACCTCCATCAAGAGGGCCCGAACCTAGGTAAAACATCGTCTCCCTTTGTCTCTGTTACCATCAATCCGAGATCCGCAGCTCGGGACCCCCTACCCCGAGGTCTGCCGGTTTTTACACCGACAATGGGGATACTTTCCTCTGTGCATTTTCATCATTGACATTCACAACACATCGTCATCGACATCAACGACATGGGGATTTGACTGATCTCACCTCGAGGTCGGAGGGGGTCGGTGATATGGACGACGGCGGGGACGATGCAGGGGCAAATACTTGATTTCTGCAGAAACAAAATATAAACAAAAACATTAACATGCTGATTTTAGGACTTAGTGAAACCCTAGAAGCTATCAACTAAACTCTAGAAGCTACCCTAAATCAAAGTGTTATATATCAACTAAAACTATTAACTATGTCTAAATTTTTACTAATTTAGTTAACCATACTAAATCAAAGTGTTATATATCAACTACAAACTATCAACTAGAAACTATTAACTAAATCAAAGTGTTACATATCAACTATAAACTATCAACTAAACCTACTAAATCAAAATGTAGTAGGGAGGAGGGGCTGTGGATGGAGGAGGGGGGAGGGAGGAGGGAGGAGCAGGGGCGGCTAGAGGAGGGAGGAGCAGGGGCGGCTAGAGGAGGGAGGAGGGGCAGCGGATGGAGGAGGGAGGAACAGGGGCGGCTGGAGCAGGGAGGAGGGACGAAAAGGGGCGGCTGGAGGAGGGTGGAGGGAGGAGGAGGGAGGAGAGAGGAGGAGGAGGAGGAGGCTTACCGAGGCCGGGGGATGGCGGCGACGGCAGGAGGAGGAGCGATGGCAAGAGAGTGAGGATAGTGAGAGTGAGGAACGGGCGGGACGGGGAGGATAAGGCTGGCTTAGCAGTAGCGCGGGTCAGGGCCTACTACTTGTAGCTTGCGTTGGGATTTTCCCCGAAGAGGAAGGGAAGATGCAGCACAGTAGAGGTAAGTATTTCCCTCAGTTATGAAACCAAGGTTATCAATCCAGTAGGAGAATCACGCAACACCTCGTTAGCAATACCTGCACACAAACAACAAATCCTTGCACCCAACGCAAACGAGGGGTTGTCAATCCCTCGGCGGTTAATTGCAAGATTAAATTGTATGGTGATAGATAGATAGATTAAACAAAAATACAAAATAAAATAAATAAGATAAAAGTGCAGCAAGGTATTTTTAGGATTTTTAATATATGATAGGAGTAGACCCGGGGGCCGTAGTTTTCACTAGAGGCTTCTCTCTTGAAAATAGCATACGGTGGGTAGACAAATTACTGTTGGGCAATTGATAGAAAAGCAAATAATCATGACGATATCCAAGGCAATGATCATGTATATAGGCATCACGTCCGAGACAAGTAGACCGACTCCTGCCTGCATCTACTACTATTACTCCACCCATCGACCGCTATCCAGCATGCATCTAGAGTATTAAGTTCATACAGAACGGAGTAACGCCTTAAGCAAGATGACATGATGTAGACAAAGTAAACTCACGCATGAATAAACCCCATCTTTTTACCCTTAATAGCAACGATACATACATGTCATGTCCCCTACTATCACTGGGATTGAGCACCGCAAGATCGAACCCATTACAAAGCACCTCTTCCCATTGCAAGATAAATCAATCTAGTTGGCCAAACCAAATCAATAGATCGGAGAAGAAATACGAAGCTATAATAATCATGCATAAAAGAGTTCAGAAAAGACTCAAATAATATTCATGAATAATCTGATCATAAACTCACAATTCATCGGATCCCAACAAACACACCGCAAAAAGTGATTACATCGGATAGAACTCCAAGAACATCGAGGAGAACATTGTATTGAAGATCAAAAAGAGAGAAGAAGCCATCTAGCTACTAACTATGGAGCCGAAGGTCTGTGGTAAACTACTCACGCATCATCAGAAGGGCAGCAAGGTTGATGTAGAGCCCCTCCGTGATCGATTCCCCCTCCGGCGGAGTACCGGAAATGGACCCCAGATGGGATCTCTCGAGAACAGAAGCTTGCGGCGGCAGAAAAAGTATTTCGTGGACTCCTCTGTTTGTTTCCCGAGTTTTGGAAATTTATAGTGGTGGAATTAGGTCAAAAGAGGCAGAGGTGGGCCCACGAGGCACCAGGGTGCGCCTGCCACCTCCTAGGGCTTCTGGCCTTCTCCCGAAGCTTCTAGTGTTGGTTATGTCCAGAAAAAAATCTCCAAAAAGTTTCGTGGCATTTGGACTTCGCTTGGTATTGATATTCTGTAAAACCAAAAACAGGCAGAAAATAGCAACTGGCACTGGGCACTAAGTTAATAGGTTAGTCCCAAAAAATGATATATAATTGCTTGTAAATGTATATAAAACATCCAAGATTGATAATATAACAGCATGGAACAATCAAAACTTATAGATACGTTGGAGACGTATCAGCATCCCCAAGCTTAATTCCTGCTCGTCCTCGAGTAGGTAAATGATAAAAACAGAATTTTTGATGTGGAATGCTACCTATCATATTCATCATATTCTTTTCTTTTGTAGCATGTACATTTGGACTTGAATGATTCAAAGCAATAGTCTATAGTTTGACATGAAGACATAAATACTCAAGCATATTAACAAGCAACCATGCCTTTCAAAATATCAACGCTAAAGAAAGTTATCCCTAGCCCATTATGCTCAATCATTGATCCATTCATGAAACACACTCCATATTAGCTACATCCAATGCACAAGTATGACAATAGTGCTCTCTAGTAGGTGCTTTATAAGAGAAGATGGAGACTCAAATAAAAATAAAAATTGCATAAAAGTAAATGGGTCTTTTACATCTGTGTCCCTAACTCGAACCCATTACTCATATTTACCCCTAATTTCGAAGAATGCTCAAATTTGCCCCTCTGCCGTCAAGTCACCTTATAGAAATGCCCTTCCGTGCCGTTACCGTCCGGTCAAAGGGCTTTGACCGTCTGGTGAACAGTAACTCGTGAACAGTAAATTTGAAAAAAATAGCAAAAACAATCTGAAATTTTGTGGGATCGAAGATAGTCGGGTGCGCAAGGTGCGTGCAAATTTTCGCGGTGTTTGGACATTCCAGGAGCTCATGAGAAAGGAAAGAATTTAATCCGTGTGCCCGTGAACAGTAAATTCGAAAAAATAGCAAAAAAAATCAAAAAAATCTGAAATTTTGCGGGTTCGAAGATGCTCGGGTGTGCAAGGTGCGTGCAAATTTTTGTGATCAAATGGCATGCGAGGAGCTCTAGCAAAAAAAAATAGTGCATTTTTTGAAAGTTTTTTTTGAGCCAAATTTTATTTTCTTTCCCACAAGCTCCTACAATGTCCAAACACCACAAAAATTTGCACGCACCTTGCACACCCGAGCATCTTCGATCCCGCAAAAATTCAGATTTTTTGAATTTTTTGCTATTTTTTTCGAATTTACTGTTCATGAGCAGACGGATTAAATTCTTTCCTTTCTCACGAGCTCCTGGAATGCCCAAACACCACAAAAATTTGCACGCACCTTGCGCACCCAACTATCTTTGATCCCACAAAATTTCAGATTTTTTTGATTTGTTTTGCTATTTTTTTTTAATTTACTGTTCCTCGAGTTACTGTTCAGCAGACGGTCAAAGGCCTTTGATCGGACGGAAACTAGACAGAAGTGCATTTCTATAAGGTGACTTGACGGCAGAGGGGAAAATTTGAGCATGCTTCAAAATTAGGGGTAAATCTGAGTAGGTGGTTTGAGTTAGGGACAGAAATGCAAATGGCCCAAAGTAAATAGATGGGCCATCCCTAATACCTGTCACACTCTCGTGCAATGACAAGTGAATAAACACTCATCGTGAGAATAACCCACTTAGCATGGAAAATATTGGCCACCCCTTCCGCCTCATGAGCGGTACGGGCACACAAAACAGAAAATTATTTTGAAAATTAGAGTTAGCACACGCAAATTTACTTGGAACGGCATGGAAACACCGCATATAGGTAGGTATGGTGGACTCATCTGGCACAACTTGGGTTTATAGAGTTTGGATGCACAAGCAGTATTCCCGCTTAGTACAAATGAAGGCTAGCAAATAGATTGAGAAGCGACCAACCAAAAAGTGAAAACGGTCATAAACATGCATTGAACATAACTAACACCGAATAATGCACCATAAGTAGGATATAATTTCGTTGCATAACTATTGACTTTACGTGCATGCATAGGGAATCACAAACCTTAACACCAATATTCTTACTAAATCACAATTACTCACTAGCATGACTCACATATCATCATCTTCATATCGCAAAACTATTGCAAGGAATCAAGCTTATCATATCCAATGATCTGTATGAAAGTTTTTATTATATCCCTCTTCAATATTCATCATTTTGGGACCAAATTCATATCTTGTGCAAATTACCATTACTATTATCAACTCTCAAAAAGATTTAAGTGAAGCATGAGAGTGCAAATATGTCTTCAAAATTTCAATCTTATCAACTCTCAAAATAATATAAGTGAAGCATGAGAGTTTATTTCTTCAAAATTTAGCCACCGCCGTGCTCAAAAAGATTTAAGTGAAGCACTAGAGCAACTGCCTAGCTCAAAAAATTTAAGTGAAGCACATAGAGTATTCTAACAAATCATGATAACGTGTGGCTCTCTCAAAATAGGTGTGTCCAACAAGGATGATTGTGACAAACTGAAAAGCAAACAAAGCAAGGACTCATATAATACAAGACGCTCCAAGTAAAACACATATCATGTGACGAATAAAAATATAGCTCCAAGTAAAATTTCCGATGGTTGGTAGAAGAAAGAGGGGATGCCTTCCGGGGCATCCCCAACTTAGACGCTTGAGTCTTCCTTCAATATTACCTTGGGGTGCCTTGGGCATCCCCAAGCTTAGGCTCTTGCCACTCCTTATTCCTTCATCCATCGTGATCTCACCCAAAACTTGAAAACTTCAATCACACAAAACTCAACAAAACCTTCGTGAGATCCGTTAGTATAACAAATAAATCACTACTTTAAGTACTGTTGCAAACCCATTCATATTTTATATTTGAATTATACCTACTGTATTCTAACTTCTCCATGGCTTATACCCCCGATACAATCCATAGTTTCATCAAAACAAGCAAGCAACACATCAAAAACAGAATCTGTCGAAAACAGAACAGTTTGTAGAAATATATTTAAAAGCCATACTTATGTAACTCCAATTTTTTTGAAAAATTATGAAAACGTGGGAAATTCATATACCAATGCTGTGTAAAAATTTCAGATTTTTCTGACGCTCTAGTACAGAACCAAAATTCCAGCACTGGACGCAAAACTTTCTGTTTTCCAAACAGCATCAATTATACTATCTTCCAAATCATCCAAAAGGCATTACTTGGCACAAACACTAATTAAAACATAAAAAACACAATCATAACAGAAGAATAATTGTGTGAACATGCAAAAACATAAATAAATAGTAAAAATTTATTTTATTCATTGGGTTGCCTCCCAATAAGCGCTATTGTTTTATGCCCCTAGCTAGGAATAATGCATAGTTTCAAGTGTTGTCTTCTTTCAAGTTGATTCCATAAGTGGCCCTCATAATGGATTCATATGGTGTTTTAATTATTTTCCTAGGGAAGTGTTCCGTACCCTTTTTTAATGGAAACTGAAATTTTATATTCCCTTCTTTCATGTCAATAACAGCACCTATAGTTCGTAAAAACAGTCTACCAAGTATTATGGGGCAACAAGGATTGCATTCAATGTCAAGTACAATAAAATCAACGGGCACATAGTTCCTATTTGCAAGAATAAGAACATCATTGATTCTATCCAAAGGCTTTTTAATAGTGGAATCCGCAACATGCAAATTAAGAGAACATTCATCTATATTGGTAAAACCTAGCACATCACATAGAGATTTTGAAATTGTGGAAACGCTAGCACCCAAATCACATAAAGCATTGCACTCATAATTTTTAATTTTAACTTTAATGGTGGGTTCCCACTCATCATATAATTTTCTAGGAATTGAAATCTCTAGTTCCAACTTTTCTTCTAACGCTTTCATCATTGCTTCTACGATGTGTTTAGTAAAAGCTTTGTTTTGTTCATAAGCGTTGGGTGAATTTAGCATGGATGGTAACAAAGAAATACACTCAATCAAAGAACAACTATCATAATTAAAATCTTTGTAATCCAAGAGAGTGGGCACATCGCTATTTAAAGTTTTTACCTCTCCAAACCTACTTTTATCAAAAAAAATATCAAGATTTTCACCCTCCGAATTATGGAGACGCTCTCTAATTAAAGTTGACTCTTCTTCAGTCACTTTTTCATCAAGTTTAATATTGCTAAATAAAGAATCAATAGATGCAACACCAATCATTTTAATATCCTCATCATTACTACGAGAAAAACCGGAAGGAATCGCTTTTTCTAAAAATTCTCGTTTAGCTTTTAGCATAGCGGTTCTTTTCTTACTCTCATCCATGGAGACATATAAAGCTTTAATTGATTCATTAATATCAATTTTAGGTGGCAAAATTTTAGTCTTAAGATTTTCCACATCATGAATAATTCTATCAATGCTCCTAGACATATCATCAAGTTTACTCAATTTTTCTTCTATCATAGTGTTGAAAACTTTTTGAGAATTAATAAATTCTTTAATATTACTTTCAAGATCAAAGGGCATCCTATTATTATTATAAGAATTACCATAAGGATTGCCATAATTATTAGAGGAATTTCCAGGAAACGGTCTAGCATTGAAATTACCTCTATAAGCATTACTATTAAAATTGTTTCGCGAGACAAAATTCACATCAATGACATCATTATTTTTCTCAATCAAAGTGGACAATGGCACATCATTAGGATCAATATGAGCATTTTTACTAGTAACTAATTTCATAAGTGCATCAACTTTATCACTCAAAGTATTGATTTCTTCAACAGAATTTACCTTCTTACCAGTTGGAGTTCGTTCAGTGTGCCATTGAGAATAATTTGCAATAATATTATCGAGAAGTTTTGTAGCTTCTCCCAATGTAATTTCCATAAAAGTGCCACAAGCGGCAGAGTCTAGCAAATTTCTAGAGACAAAGTTTAGTCCCGCATAAAATTTTTGTATGATCGTCCATAAATTTAAACCATGAGTTGGGCAATTTCTTATCATTAATTTCATCCTTTCCCAAGATTGGGCAACATGTTCATGATCAAGTTGCTTAAAATTCATAATCTGATTTCTTAGTGAAATAATTTTCGTGGGAGGAAAATACTTAGTAATAAAAGCATCTTTACACCTCTCCCAAGAATCGATACTATTTCGTGGTAAAGATGAAAACCAAATTTTTGCACGATCCCGCAAAGAGAATGGGAATAATTTTAATTTCACAATATCATTATCCACATCTTTTTTCTTTTGCATATCACACAACTCTACGAAAGTGTTAAGATGGGATGCAGCATCTTCATTAGGACTACCAGAAAATTGATCTTTCATCACAAGATTAAGCAAAGCGGCATTAATATCACAAGTCTCTGCACTAGCGGCGGGAGGAGCAAATGGAGTACTAATAAAATCATTATTATTAGTATTGGAAAAATCACATAATTTTGTATTTTCTTGAGACATCGTGACTAAGCAAACAAGATAACAAGCAAGCAAAGAAGCAAACAAAAAAAAGGCAAATGGAAAATATTTTTGTATTTTTCTAAAAAAAAAATAGAAGTGCGGGAGATGAAAAAGAGAGGCAAATAAAATAAATGCAAGGAGATGAGAGTTTATGCGAAGGTACTTGATAGATGTTGATGATGTCTCCCCGGCAACGGTGCCAGAAATTCTTCCTGCTACTTGTAGTTTGCGTTGGTATTTTCCCCGAAGAGGAAGGGATGATGCAGCACAGTAGAGGTAAGTATTTCCCTCAGTTATAAAACCAAGGTTATCAATCCAGAAGGAGAATCACGCAACACCTCGTTAGCAGTACCTACACACAAACAACAAATCCTTCCACCCAACGCAAATGAGGGGTTGTCAATCCCTCGGCGGTTAATTGCAAGATTAAATTGTATGGTGATAGATAGATAGATTAAACAAAAATACAAAATAAAATAAATAAGATAAAAGTGCAGCAAGATATTTTTAGGATTTTTAATATATGATAGGAGTAGACCCGGGGCCATAGTTTTCACTAGAGGCTTCTCTCTTGAAAATAGCATACGGTGGTTAGACAAATTACTGTTGGGCAATTGATAGAAAAGCAAATAATCATGACGATATCCAAGGCAATGATCATGTATATAGGCATCACGTCTGAGACAAGTAGACCGACTCCTGCCTGCATCTACTACTATTACTCCACCCATCGACCGCTATCCAGCAAGCATCTAGAGTATTAAGTTCATAAAGAACGGAGTAACACCTTAAGCAAGATGACATGATGTAGACAAAGTAAACCCACGCATGAATAAACCCCATATTTTTACCCTTAATAGCAACGGTACATACGTGTCATGTCCCCTACTGTAACTGGGGTTGAGCACCGCAAGATCGAACCCATTACAAAGCACCTCTTCCCATTGCAAGATAAATCAATCTAGTTGGTCAAACCAAATAAATAGATCAGAGAAGAAATATGAAGCTATAATAATCATGCATAAAAGAGTTCAGAAAAGACTCAAATAATATTCATGGATAATCTGATCATAAACTCACAATTCATCGGATCCCAACAAACACACCGCCAAAAGTGATTACATCGAATAGAACTCCAAGAACATCGAGCAGAACATTGTATTGAAGATCAAAAAGAGAGAAGAAGCCATCTAGCTACTAACTATGGACCCGAAGGTCTGTGGTAAACTAGTCACGCATCATCGGAAGGGCAGCAAGGTTGATATAGAGCCCCTCCGTGATCGATTCCCCCTCCGGCGGAGTACCGGAAAAGGACCCCAGATGGGATCTCTCGAGAACAGAAGCTTGCGGCGGCGGAAAAAGTATTTCATGGACTCCTCTGTTGGTTTCCCGATTTTTGAGAATTTATAGTGGTGGAATTAGGTCAAAAGAGGCAGAGGTGGGCCCACGAGGCACCAGGGCGCGCCTGCCCGCCCCCCCCCCTCAGGCGCGCCCTGGTGGCTCGTGGCCACCTCCTAGGGCTTCTGACCTTCTCCCGAAGCTTCTAGTGTTGGTTATGTCTAGAAAAAAATCTCCACAAAGTTTCGTGGCATTTGGACTTCGTTTGGTATTGATATTCTGTAAAACCAAAAACAGGCAGAAAACAGCAACTGGCACTGGGCACTAAGTTAATAGGTTAGTCCCAAAAAATGATATATAATTGCTTTTAATGCATATAAAACATCCAAGATTGATAATATAACAGCATGGAACAATCAAAAATTATAGATGTCGTGGGAACGACTCCGACAGTACGAAGGGGGTAGGGTAAAGGAGCATGATCTACCGAGATGCAAATGGGCGACACGGTGGTTTTAGCGAGTTCGGGCCTCTCATGGTGGAGATAACAGCCCTACGTCTCGTGCTCCGGAGAGGCTTTGTTTATCTGTCGAGTGAAATATGAGTATCCTTACAGAGGGTGCGAACCAACCCTTATGCCAGAGGGGAGGGGTGGCTTATATAGAGTGCGCTGCCCCTCATAAGTGTCCGGCGTTTAAGGGTCAGATCGTGGCTATAAAGACGTACGTTACTGGTAACGTACGTAATAAACGCTATTAATGAGACAGACGAATGCCTGCCCGTTGGCCTCCCTGGGGTGGCTTCTGGTCTTCTACGGTCGACTGTCTTCCGGGTCTTCCGAGTGAATGGTACCCGTCGAGTGAAAAGGTAATCTCCGAGTGGATATTGTCGAGTGACTTGTATGCCTTGGTGATTTCAGTCGGAGATCTCCTTGCAGCCCTTAAGCTTTCTGGGGCAGTGTCCTTAGGTGGGGTATGTAGGTCAGGCCTATGACCCTACCCTAGGTACATATCCCCATCATTAGCCCCCGAATGGATCGGGGTTCGAGTGTAAAAAGGAATCGACGCGGGTTCTGATAAGACACAAAAATTCCGAGTGCATTTTAGGGCTTCACTGAAATCTGTGTCGATTGGAACCTTTGTCAATCATCCTGATCGATTCTGTCTTGAAATATATCCGAGTGAACTTCAACGCAAAATCCGGTCCGAGTAAGTGCTATTGTAAGTTCATTTCCGATTGTATTCCTGTCCATCTTGACTTTACACCCACTGGGTGTTTTCTTCAGATGCGTACTTGCTTGTTTTTTCCTCGAGTAGATCGGGTCTTAGTCGAGTGGTTTTTGGTCCAGTGGGGGCACACCGAGTGCACCCACTGGGTGTAGTCCCCGAGACCGCTGTCGAATGGCGGGGACATCGGCAGGGGTCTTAGATTTGCTTTGATAGTCGCTTGTCATTCGACAGGCCGGACTTGGTCGAGTGATAGTAGGTCCAGTGGGGGCACGCTGAGTGCACCCACTGGGTGTAGTCCCCGAGACCGCCGTCGAGTGCTTGCATCGGCGGGGGTCTGATAAAGACAATGTTTGCATGTTTGCTTTCCAATCCTTTGCTTGGCTAAGTTTGTTTGGTTTCCGAGTAAGATGGATGCACATTACTCGGAAGAATATTGAACTTAGGCGAAAGCTTGTTCGCAACTAAGTTTCCGAGTGAAGGTGTTCCTGTCACTCAGAACAACCTTTAACTTAAGCGAGGTCTGACTCGCGGCTAAGTCCCCGAGTGAGAGGAATGCTCGTCACTTGGGAGAGTTTTTAACTGAGACGAAGACTGGTTCGTAGCTAAGTTTCCGAGTGAATGGGATGCTATTCACTCGGCAGGGTTTTTAACTTAGGCGAAAACTTGTTCGTGGCTAAGCCCCCGAGTGAGAGAAGCGCTCGTCACTCGGAAGAATTTTCAACTTAGGCGATACGGAATCGCAGCTAAGCCCTCGAGTGTGGATGATGTCCTCACTCGGAATGGTTTTTAACTTAGGTGATACAGAATCACAGCTGAGCCTCCGAGTGTGGATGATGTCCTCACTCGGAGTGGTTTTTAACTTAGGCGATACGGAATCGCAGCTAAGCCCCCGAGTGTGGATGATGTCCTCACTCGGAGTGATTTTTAGCTTAGGTGATACGGAATCACAGCTAAGGCCCCGAGTGTGGATGATGTCCTCATTCGGAGTGGTTTTTAACTTAGGCGATACGGAATCGCAGCTAAGCCCCCGAGTGTGGATGATGTCCTCACTCGGAGTGGATTTTAACTTTAGGCGATACGGAATCGCAGCTAAGCCCCCGAGTGTGGATGATGTCCACACTCGGAGTGGTTTTTAGCTTAGGTGATACGGAATCACAGCTAAGCCCCCGAGTGTGGATGATGTCCTCATTCGGAGTGGTTTTTAACTTAGGCGATACGGAATCGCAGCTAAGCCCCCGAGTGTGGATGATGTCCTCACTCGGAGTGGATTTTAACTTTAGGCGATACGGAATCGCAGCTAAGCCCCCGAGTGTGGATGATGTCCACACTCGGAGTGGATTTTAACTTAGGCGATACGGAATCGCAGCTAAGCCCCCGAGTGTGGATGATGTCCTTACTCGGAGTGGTTTTTAGCTTAGGTGATACGGAATCACAGCTAAGCCCCCGAGTGTGGATGAGTCCTCACTCGGAGTGGTTTTTAACTTAGGTGATACGGAATCACAGCTAAGCCCCCGAGTGTGGATGATGTCCTCACTCGGAGTGGGTTTTAACTTAGGTGATACGGAATCACAGCTAAGCCCCCGAGTGTGGATGATGTCCTCACTCGGAGTGGTTTTTAACTTAGGTGATATGGAATCACAGCTAAGCCCCCGAGTGTGGATGATGTCCTCACTCGGAGCAGTTTTTTACTTAGGCGATACGGAATCGAAGCTAAGCTGAGCGATGGCGCGCAGGGCGTCCGATGATAAAGACGTGCCACACGGAGTGGTGATGCGCGGGGCATCCGAGTGAAGTAGACACGTCTGGCTGAGTGGCGACGCGCGGAGCTGCCGAGTGACGATGGAGCGTCCGACTGAATGGCGAAGCGCGGACCTGCCGAGTGATGACGACGCGTCTCGCTGAGTGGCGATGCGCGGAGCTGCCGAGTGATGGCGACGCGTCCGCCTGAATGGCGATGCGCGGAGCTGCCGGGTGATGACGACGCGTCTCACTGAGTGGCGATGCGTGGAGCTGCCGAGTGATGACGACGCGTCCCGCCGAGTGACGGCGTGCGGGGCTGTCGAGTGACGATGGCGTGTCTCGCCGAGTGGCGATGGAGCGTCCGACTGAATGACGATGCGCGGAGCTGTCGAGTGTCGAAGACGTGTCTTGCCGAGTGGCGATGCGCGGAGCTGCCGAGTGATGACGACACGTCCCGCCGAGTGACGATGCGCGGGACATCCGAGTGAAGTAAATGTCTCTGGCTGAATGGCGACGGGGCGGTCAAGTAACGGTGCATGGGGCAGCCGAGTCGAGAATGTTGTCGCGGAGGCGTCCGACCAGGTGACGGCGCGCGGGGCGGCCGAGTCCAGCATGTCGTCGAGGAGGCGTCCGAACAAGTGACGGTGCGCGGGGCGACCGAGTCGACCATGTCGTCGAGAATGGCGCACAGAGGCGTCCAGGTAACCTGTGTATGAAAAATAACACAAGCTAACATAAAAAATTCTTGAAGTAATTTGATGTTTGTTGAAATGATTTGTGTAAATTACACCCCTAGACACCCACTGGGTGTGCCAGGTTCTTGCTGGTCTGGAACCAGCAATAGTCTAACAGAGTGAAGGATCCGACTGAACTTGTGAAAGTGAAGGATCCGACTGAACTTGTTTTGAGTATTGGACCCAAATGAAACGGAAGTGTATTGTTCCGACATGAAAATAAACAACCGAGCGCAGAGGTACACTCGGTGGCGTGGCCTCCGAGTGAACATCATGTGCGACTTACTTGACACTCGGTAATGCATAAATAATTAATTTATTGAATGAAGTCTGTGAAGAATGACTTAGCTGTCTGATAACGCGCGGGGCGGTCGAGCGAAGTAGACACGTTCGGCTGAGTGGCGACGGACGGGGCGGCCAAGTGACGAAGACGTGTCTCGCCGAGTGGCGATGAACGGAGCTGCCGAGTGATGACGACGCGTCTCGCTGAGTGACGGCGTGCGCAGCTGCCGAGTGACGATGGAGGGTCCGACTGAATGGCGATGCGCGGAGCCGCTGAGTGATGACGACGCGTCCAGTAGAGTGACGGCGCGCGGAGCTGCCGAGTGACGATGGAGCGTCCGACTGAATGGCGATGCGCGGAGCTGCCGAGTGATGACAACGCGTCCAGTAGAGTGACGGCGCGCGGAGCTACCGAGTGACGATGGAGCGCCCGACTGAATGGCGAAGCGCGGAGCTGCCGAGTGATGACGACGTGTCCAGTAGAGTGATGGCGCGCGGAGCTGCCGAGTGACGATAGAGCGTCCGACTGAATGGCGAAGCGCGGACCTGCCGAGTGATGACGACGAGTCCAGTAGAGTGACGGCGCGCGGAGCTGCCGAGTGACGATGGAGCGCCCGACTGAATGGCGAAGCGCGGACCTGTCGAGTGATAACGACGCGTCTAGCTGAATGGCGATGCGCGGAGCTGCCGAGTGACGATGGAGCGTCCGACTGAATGGCGAAGCGCGGACCTGCCGAGTGATGACGACGCGTCTCGCCGAGTGGCGATGCGCGGAGCTGTCGAGTGATGACGACGCGTCCCGCCGAGTGACGGCGCGCGGGGCTGTCGCGTGACGATGGCGTGTCCTGCCGAATGGCGAAGCGCGGACCTGCCGAGTGATGACGACGCGTCTCGCTGAGTGGCGATGCACGGAGCTGCCGAGTGATGACGACGCGTCCCGCCGAGTGACGGCGCGCGGGGCTGTCGCGTGACGATGGCGCGTCCTGCCGAGTGACGATGGAGCGTCCGACTGAATGGCGATGCGCGGACCTGCCGAGTGATGACGACGCGTCTCACTGAGTGGCGATGCGCGGAACTGCCGAGTGATGACGACGCGTCCCGCCGAGTGACGGCGGGCGGGGCTGTCGCATGACGATGGCGCGTCCTGCCGAGTGACGATGGAGCGTCCGACTGAATGGCGATGCGCGGACCTGCCGAGTGATGACGATGCGTCTCGCTGAGTGGCGATGCGCGGAGCTGCCGAGTGATGACGACGCGTCCCGCCGAGTGACAGCACGCGGGGCTGTCGCGTGACGATGGCGTGTCCTGCTGAATGGCGAAGCGCGGACCTGCCGAGTGATGACGACGCGTCTCGCTGAGTGGTGATGCGCGGAGCTGCCGAGTGATGACGACGCGTCCCGCCGAGTGACGGCGCGCGGGGCTGTCGCGTGACGATGGCGTGTCCTGCCGAGTGACGATGGAGCGTCCAACTGAATGGCGATGCGCGGAGCTGTCGAGTGTCGAAGACGTGTCTCGCCGAGTGACGGCGCGCGGGGCTGTCGAGTGATGACCACGCGTCCAGTAGAGTGACGGCACGCGGAGCTGCCGAGTGACGATGGAGCGTCCGGCGGAGTGGCGATGCGCTGAGGTGCCAAGTGACGAAGACGTGTCTTGCCGAGTGGCGATGCGCGAAGCTGCCGAGTGATGACGACACGTCCCGCCGAGTGACGGCGCGCGGAGCTGCCGAGTGACGATGGAGCGTCCGACTGAATGGCGAGGCGCGGAACTGCCGAGTGACGTAGAGGCGTCCTGCGGAGTGGCGACGCGCGGGGCGTCGGAGTGGAGTAGACACGTCCATGTGACGATGCACGGGATGGTCAAGTCGGGAAAGTTGATGATGACGCGCCTGACCACGTGGTGATGTGCAGGGCGGCTGAGTTATCCAACGCTCGTCCGAGTGCGTAGAGCAGGACCTGTACGTCATGCATGTCCGAGTGGTGTGCCTCTACTCGTCCAAGTGAAAAATACGCAGGAGACCTGGTGCAGACGCCGGAGGAGGGCTCCGCCGCTGCGGAAACGGCCGGTCTGGCCGGAACGAGACGGCAGCCGAGAGGTGGCGATGAGGAGGACGAGCAGCTGACCGCGGTCCAGTCATGGGCCGGCGCAGCCAAGGGCGAGGACGGCGCGAGCGCCGGTGGTTGCGTTTCACTGCTCGGGGAGCCGGAGCTGTGCACAGGTCGGAGTCGTGCTTCGACGCGTGCGGAGCTGGGTCGAGTGCCGTCGGCCGGGCCTTGTCGCCTGAGGAGCCAGGTCGACTGGACCACCGGTCGACGTGTTCAACCGGCCGGAGAACCAGGCCGAGAGTTAGCGGCTGTGCGTGTGTGGGCGCTCGGCGACGGCGTCGCCGATGAGTACGCGAGATGATGACGGGCGGACGATGACGCTTCATCGTCCGGGAGCCGAGCCACCAATCGGAAAATAGGGATGAGTCCTTTTGTATGAGCTCGTGTGCATAGAGAAAAAGAACAAACCATAGTTAGATCATTGCAATGTTTGATTGTAAAGAGGACAAGTTGAGATGAGCAACTCCCTGATCCTTTTGTATGATGAGGAGTATTTTGTGTGATGGCCGGGACTCCAATAGTCAAAATTGGTAGCGGTGATTGTTTGATCTCGGGAGATTATCCCAAGAAAGCTTGGGTTGCCTGCAGAAATTAGTCCGTTGCCGGCGATTGAAGAAAAAACCATATGCATCATGGCTCGATAGACGCCAAGCCCCACGGTGGGCGCCAACTTTCGTGGGAACGACTCTGACAGTACGAAGGGGGTAGGGTAAAGGTGCATGATCTACCGAGATGCAAATGGGTGACACGGTGGTTTTAGCGAGTTCGGGCCTCTCACGGTGGAGATAACAGCCCTACGTCTCGTGCTCCGGAGAGGCTTTGTTTATCTATCGAGTGAAATATGAGTATCCTTACAGAGGGTGCGAACCAACCCTTATGCCAGAGGGGAGGGGTGGCTTATATAGAGTGCGCTGCCCCTCATAAGTGTCCGGCGTTTAAGGGTCAGATCGTGGCTATAAAGACGTACGTTACTGGTAACGTACGTAATAAACGCTATTAATGAGACAGACGAATGCCTGCCCGTTGGCCTCCCTGGGGTGGCTTCTGGTCTTCTGCGGTCGACTGTCTTCCGGGTCTTCCGAGTGAATGGTACCCGTCGAGTGAAAAGGTAATCTCCGAGTGGATATTGTCGAGTGACTTGTATGCCTTGGTGATTTCAGTCGGAGATCTCCTTGCAGCCCTTAAGCTTTCTGGGGCAGTGTCCTTAGGTGGGGTATGTAGGTCAGGCCTATGACCCTACCCTAGGTACATATCCCCATCAATAGATACGTTGGAGACGTATCAGGGCCCAACGCTACTGCTAAACACATTAGCTGTAGCGTGTGTTCCAGACCGGCGCTGCTGCTAAGTGGGGACGGACAGCTGGGCCCGGGCTGGCCACAGTAGCGGGCCATGGGCCGGCGCTACTGCGAATGTGTTTAGCAGTAGCGCTTGTCTATGACCCGCGCTGCTACTATGGCCAGCCCGTGGGGCACGGCGGGGCCCACTTATTAGTAGCGCTCATTTGCAGCGCCGGCGCTACTGCTAATTTTGACCTGCAGCGTGTGTTCTGTGCCCACGCTAATAACAGTAGCGCGGCCCTTCAACCCAATGCTACCGTTAATCCTCTACCTATAAGGTATTTCCTAGTAGTGCAAGAGAAAAGGAAATTAGGTGGGTCCTCATTCCAAGTGTTTTGGGAACCAACAATTATATAGCTAATATACCTGCTGCAAAATTGTCTTCTCTAGGACAATGCTCAAAACCAACACTTGTGAAATTATGACATAAAATGAGTGCACGCTTAACAAATAGTTGTTGTCAACCCCATCCAGCTTCCCCTTCCTTGATGATGTCGATTACCTCCAAAGAATTATATTTTATCTCGATTCTTTTGAAACCAAGACCTCGTGCCCGAAGTATACCTTCACATAGAGCACATGCTTCAGCAGTGGCCGGATCAGAGATGAAGGGGATCTCACAGTTATTTGCCGCGAGAAACTCCCTTGTCATCTCGCAGGATAGCGCCTGAGCTCCTCGTTCCTTCTTCCCAACTAAAACCCGCATGAACACACACTAGTGACCTCTACTAGGCATTGAATTAAATACATTATGATAGTTGAGACTCTAGTTGTGAATTACATATCCTCACCAATAAGCCACATACCCTTAATAATTTCCTCAACTATTTTATTATATTTGTGTGTTGACATCTTTTTTCTACACACTGTTGAAGCAAATCTATTGGCTATCTTATGTGTGTGTTTGAGAGACAGAGACAACTTAGATACAAGGCATCTAATGGCTGGAGCTAATTAGGGGAAGCTGGGAAGGGAACGGGAACTTAGGAGTTCTAAGATATGCAGTTGATTCTTTTAGTTGGAGGGACTGAAAATTTAGGAGGGATGAGGAGTGGGAGCTTAGAGTCTAAGTCCCACCATTTTAATAGCATGAGAGGTGTTGTGAATTTGGAGGAAACTGGTAAAAAAGAACGTCAAGACTCTTCATTGTAACTCAAGTTGTCATCCCTTGACTAATACCTCATGAATTCCTGCTAACAAAACAAACAAGAGAATAAACATCTCTATCCAACTCCAGAATGTAACATCTGATTACCCATCTGATACTAAATAGTAGAGTGAAAATAAAATGACACATTCGACGCCTAATCTCATCACAACTCCTTCTGAGCTCCCTTTCTCCCTCCCAAAGTGGCCAATCGCGATGTGCTTTTGTGCTGCCCAGACCGAGTGGTTCACTAAACCCGCACATGCCAAAGAAATTATAGATGGCTCCGATTTAAGGATGAGCATGTTCCTTCTCAGTGGCGGGGATAGAAAGGAATTTTTTTTCCAACAAAGGATGGATTTTATTTGCTCAAAATGTAGCATCAAGAAGATACATAACACATGAGCACACACCCGGCCTCTGCATAGCTAAGATGCATACAGCCAACATCAACTCACACACACGCGAAAACATGCCGGCAACTAGCAAAGTAATACAAGACCAAAGCTATGCGTAGGCGAGGGAAAAAAAGAGAAAAAGGCCCAAAGCAATCAGATCTGCGGTCGGCAAATTACAACAATGACCATATCCGCACCAACCATCTGATGACACCACACAGACGACGATGTTCTTCAACATCAACGCCTTTAGGAAGGGAACGACACCCAAATTTTGTCGTCATCGGATCCAACCACAAGGGCAGAATCTAGGTTTTCACCCGGAAGAACCAGTCCGAGCAATGCCTTCGACAAAGTGACGACATAAGAAAACATCGTCATTGCCACGTATAACCACTCGGGTTTGACCTAAGCTTTTGCCCCGGAGCTCGATACAGGATTTTTAGGGGAGACAAAACACAAAATATGGATGTTTGGGGTGTGTGTGTGTGTTGGGGGGAGGGGTCCAATGACAATTATTTTTTTCCAATCTAAACACCTCTAAAAGAATTCTTCATGTTTTCTATTATGGCTGGGGGCATGGCCCCTACTGGCCTGGCCGTAGCTACGCCCCTGTTCCTTCTACTATGAAGAGGGAGATGGAAAAGAAAGAATTGTATTTCAGCATCTTGCAACTGAACTTTGAGTATAAGATGCCTCCCTTGGTACTTCTGAAGCCTCACTTTCCTAACCCCTACGAGTTTTGAGCTTACACAACTTCAAACCATACAATGCAATGGAACTACGTATATATGTTGGTAGAGGAGAGAGTATGATCTGGTTAGGTCAAATGAAACAAAGACTATATAGATTGGTGTTGTAGTCTAGAGCTAGCTACTGCCCATTGCCGCATTAATGCACCTATATCTCCTATAAGAGCATGGTTAATAGTACAGTTAGCAACCGGCTATATAGAGTTGCCATATCATCTATAGCCAACCTAATAGCCAGCATGTATAGTAGCTAGTTAATAAAAAATATTACTTTATTAATACATGGCCCACCGTACAGTCTTGCAATGTTTCTGGCTGTTAATCTACATCTGGCTTCTTTTCTTTCTCCTATTCTCTCTCACTCAATTCAATAAAAATATAATACTTTAATTCTTACAACCTGCTTACAGCACCTTATTGTATTTGCTCTAACTCCAGTAGTTGCGACGTGTGGTGGGCAGAGTAGTAGTGTGATAAAAGAACAAACCATAGTATTGTCGAAATAGGTGCATGGGGTGTATGTATATTTCTGATATTACAAAATATATGCATACTGGTAATGATGCGATGTGCCACCTCATGCCATGCAATTTTTGTTCGGTGAACAAAGCCAATCACGTAAAATTACCCAGGGCTACAACCCCGGCATGAAAGGGTTCTCGCTGCTGAAAGCTGAGGGAGCCCAAGGCGCCTCCTCAGCACGAAGAGATCATCATCTCGCACCGACCGAACACCTCGCGCTGCCATCCTTCTGCCAAGGTTTTTTTTCGGCCAAAATTTTCGGTAACTGACTGCCCCAAAATAACTGGATACCATTCGAAAATTTTCAGTTTGAACGACTGAACAATGGTCAAATAGGCTCCGTATGGATGTGTTATAGCAACCATGCACTAGAGTTTTTTCACAGGTAATTTGCGTTATTCAAGCGAATAAAAAAATTATTTTTGGCGGGTGCAGTAGCATGGAGTCGAATTCGCGACATCCTGATGTTTACTAGGCATGCTGCTCCACTGGAGTAGGGGGTAGTACATTGTGGGTTAAATATAATATATTTTGATGCTAAATAATTTTAAATTTAAATCTGGTCTAAAAAATCAATGAAAAATTTCCAGAATTTCTGAGATTTTTCGGAAACTGGATTTTCTGGCCCTTTGGGGATAAAACCGGAATCGGAATTAAAAACCTTGGTACTCGCCGGACTGTCGAGGGAGCTCGGCTCCAACCCAGCACCTACCACCAGATCGAGCCGCTTCCAAGAGTTCGAAAGAAAAAAAAAAAAAGGAGACATCTCGGCAGCTAGTGTTTCCGGCCGCTAATTGCATTCATTCTCAAGAGACCGTCATTGTACGAATCTTCTGAAACCACAAACCGTGTCTAACAGAACCGACTACATCATGGTAGTATTATTTTGCAATACAACTACACCTATTATCAATGGGGCTGATAGGCGCCGGCGGACCGGCGCAAGCGCCAGGCCGGTCGCTCGCCAGCCGCACGATCTGGCGTGCGCAACCGCTCGATGCACTCGTCTCTTTCTTTACCAGCCCTTTGCATATGTTGTACCTGTACGTGTTCCCTAGACCCTCGCACATGATGTACTCGTTCCTAGGCCATCGCACGCGCAGCACTCGCCCTGCGTACGCGTACGCGTACTCGTACAGCACGCAGCCGCCCCCTTGCCAGTCGTCGTCCCCGGTCACCGCCCTTGCCGCCGATCGCGGCTCATCTCCCTCGCCGTCGGCCGCGACTCGTAGCGCCACGGTCCCCTGGTCGTAGCAGCAGTGCTCGTCGTTTCCAATACCTGCCATCGTCGTCGACTCCAGCACCCGCCATCACCGGCCGTAGCATCACTCGCCGGTCGTAGCATCCATCGTCGCCGGTTCCAGCAGACACTATCGCTGGTCATAGCATCCGTTGTCGCCAGTTCAAGCAAAAGCAGGCGCCGGTTGTAGAGGAACTCGTCATGTCAGATGCCGTGCGCCATGCCGGTTGCAGCATACCGATCGACTGCTCCCAGGCGCGCGCTACGCCGGTTGCAGCATCCGGGCCGCACACATAGTCGGTCATAGCATCCTACGGCCGGCGTCGTTTTTTGCTGCAACCAGTGAAAGTTGGGGCTGCGACCGGCACGCGCAGGAGCTGCAACCAGCATCGCAAAATGCTACAACCAGAGGCCGAGAAAGCTACAACCGGCGTCGTTTTTTGCTGCAACCAGAGAAAACATGGAGTGCGACCGGTGTGCGGAGAAGATGCAACCAGCACCGAAAAATGCTTCTACCGGTGGCCGAGAAAGCTACAACCGGCCTCTGAAAAAGCTTCAAACGGAGACGTGGAAGCTGGGAGGCGGCCATCGCACAACCACAAAAAGCTGCAACCAACGTGCGAGAAAGCTACAACCAGCATTTGAAAAAGTAGAACGGCGATTTGACGATGGTAGGCGGCGATGACAGGGGCTGCAGGGTGATGCTCAGGGTGCCGCAACGGGCGCGCATGGCACCGTCACCGACCGCCGCATCCCCATCGTTTAGCACCTTGCTGCTCACAGCTAGCATCAGCCGCTCCCATGGGCGTGCCTTCCGTTTCCATCTCCATGGCGGCCGCGCCATTGGCGCCTGTTGCTAGTCGCAGCGCCTCGGTGGGGAGCTGCAGCCCCACGGCTGAGATGGAGGGAGGCGGGTGGAGGAAGAAAAACCACATAAAAGGGATGGGATCTCGGTGGACCAGAAAGTTCGGGAGGAGTTAACATAAATGAGAGAGAGCGCGGTGGTGAAATCCACACTACAACGACACGCACGAGAGCGACGGGCGGAACTGTTGGCCGGTCGGCCGATTTCAAACGATTCCCTATCATCAAAAGGTTTGCCAAAAAAACCTTATCAACACGCTCGGACCCAAATGTTGTTCTGCCCATTCATCTGCTTCGATGACACCAATGCATACTTAATACATCACATTTGGCGCCAGGCGGACGCATTCAACCCCCATACAATTGCCACCATTGGCCAGCTGCTGTCGCTACCTCAGGCCAGAGACAATAAGCGTTCGAATGACAACGGTGATAACTACGTGCCATAGTGATTGTCGAGCTCTGTCCCTCCGAATATACATTCAAAGCCAGAGCTAGAAGCAGAGCACACAAGTCAGGAGAGTTATTGTAATCATCTCGATAGGTTTGCTGCTTACTCAGCGATGGCTTCCAAGCAGATGCTCGTCGTCGCCATCGCCGTGGCCGCCCTCGCTGTCGCCTTCCTTCCGGGGCTCGCCGTCGCCACGGAACACGTGGTCGGCGACGACAAGGGCTGGGCCCTCTATTTCGACTACACGGCCTGGGCTGAGACCAAGCAGTTCGTGGTCGGCGACACGCTAGGTAATCGCAATGCTAAACCATTACGTCCGCGCGCACGCTTGATGGCTTCATTTTCTCTGCAACAAGAAAGCAATTAAATTGATTGCAGATCTCGTGCTAACTATATCGATCGCAGTGTTCGAGTACGGGATCTCCAGCCATAATGTCGTGGAGGTGGGCGGGCCGGATTTCCTCAATTGCCACCAGCCGGACAACGCCGTCGTCTGGACCTCCGGCGAGAACCGGGTCGCGCTCGACAAGGCCGGACACCGGTGGTTCTTCTGCGGCATGGACAACCACTGCGAGAACGGCATGAAGCTCAAGATCACCGTTCTCGAGACCGCCCCACCGGCTCCCCAACCTCAGGCCCCGGTGGATGCTCCACCGCCGTCCAACCCCGCTGGCAAGTTGCGGGCACGCTTCGGGGAGGCGGCTGCCGCGGTCACTGCGCTCGCTGCGACCATGCTCGTGCTCTAGGCTCCCACTCCGTCGACCAGGTCTACACTACATTTGTGAGCCACCAACAGCGTCGTGTTTGGCCGTGCTGAAAAAAAAAAGCAGAGTACAAAACATCTCAAATCAAACATAATAAAAATTACATCAAGATTCCAAGTCCTGATCCCACGACCCTATCCCCTCCTGCGTCGCCCCCGCGAGGCGACGGGGAGGGGCCTTCGATCTGCGCCGCCGATCACCTCCTCCTGCCCCCCCTCCCTCGCCGCCTCCCATGGGCGTGGCCAGGCGAAGCCCGACCGGCGGCGGCGGGACGTCTTCTTCCCCTCGTGCGATGGGCGGCGCGGGACGGCGTCCTCGGGCCTGGACGCGGCACTGGCATAAGGTGCCGCGGCGCGGCGGCTCGCCGGCTCGCCGGTGTGGGCTGCCTGCGTGGGTGTTGCGGCGGCGTGGGGGACTTCATGGCGGTGGCACTTGCCTTGCTGTGGCGGCCGGATCTGGCCTACAGGCGGCATGGGCCGGTGACTGGTGGGCCGTGCTTCGGCACGGTGGTGCTCTACACCTACTCGAGCTGCTGCATGGTGGCTGCGGTGGGATGCAAGGCGGCACTGCCCAGATCCGGCCCGTCAGGATCCAGGGGTGCTCCATGGTGGTTGGCCCTGCTATTCTTCGAGCTCCAAAACTTCGATCTGCTTCATGCCGGCCTCGTCGATCTGGACACCGACGGGTTCCGGTCTTCCTCTCAGAGATCACAGCTTTTGGCGCATGGCGCCACTGGATATCTAGATCAGAATTGATCCGGTCGGGCGCGCCCTCATCTTTGGCTAGAGAGGCTTCATGAAGACGTGGCGCGAAGCTTCGTCGTCTTGCTGGTGCCATGGGACATGTCTAAGTATAGATTTCCACGGCGTTGACAGAGGTGAAGAAAAGTCATGGTGGCTAAGATCGGAGATTTGTAATGGTGAAGAGGCTTTTTGGTTGCGTTGAAGAATGGCGGCACAGGTTTTTCCTGTGTGTCGGGTGTTGAGAACTTGCAGCGGCGGCCTTGGCAGGAGGGGGCGGCAGCACAGGTGGAAAGCATTTATGGTGGTGCTCTCGAGTACCGAGCCGCGATTTCCAAGGTGAAAGCCCAAGGTCTGGCCTTCATTGGTTTTACTTGGCAATGGTGTCGGTGTAAAAACTGGCAGATCTCGGGGTAGGGGGTCCCGAGCTGTGGATCTAGGATCGATGGTAACAGAGACAAGGGAGACGATGTTTTACCCAGGTTCGGGCCCTCTTAATGGAGGTAAAACCCTACGTCCTGCTTCTGTTATATTGATGAAGATGTATTGAGTACAGAGTTGATCTACCTCGAGATCGTAATATGAGTCTAACTTCTATGCCTAGGTAAGTAATGTTGCGTTGATCCCTCCCCTACGGGCTAAACCCTATGGCTTATATACACGCCAGGGAGGGTATCTAGGGTTACAATGTCGGTATCTAGGAATAAGGCGGCTGGACAAATCTTGAAGTGTACTGCAAGTCTTCGGCAGAGACAGCATTGATCACGCCTCCCACGTACAGCCTCCGGAGTCCATCTTGGTCAAGTACGGGGGCACATCGGCCCAACCGAGGAGACGGGTCGGCCCGGTTAGCACCCCCTAATCTAGGACACCGTCAGTAGCCCCCGAACTAGTCTTCTATGCCGAGGACGATGGTCGACAGACATCACTTTGGATCCGGAGTCTTTGGCTTGACAGACGAGTTCCACTTTACATTTCGGATTCTTTTTGACAGGGCATCGATATCCGTGGTCCAACCGAGCTGGTACCCTGCCCGAGGGGTGTAAGTATCTTAGCCTAGAAGGCTGGTCGTACAGGTATGAACAATCCAATCCTACCTGACAACTTTAACGGAGAGGCTCGCTCCATGATGGGTCGAGCAGTTACTGCCTCATCCTCAAATCATGGTTCGAGGCAACTTGTTTACTGGCACGTCCCTTCGAAACAGAGATCATGCCCGCTTTCTCAGGGATATCATCAAGATTTTGTTTTCCCCCCATATGCTTCAACGGCATTTTTGATAGCGGCTGCGAATTTATAGGCGCAGCAGGGGACTCTTGGCCTTTTATAGGTTCATAAAAACCAAAGGGAGAACAGCGCAACGACGCACGCTCCCATTCCTTCCCTGCTGCTACGCCGTCTAGCTCCAACGCCCAGATCCAACCAGCACGCCCATCTTTTTCGCAAGCTCAGTCTTCTCAACCAGCCATGGCCGACACCCTCAAGGGGCACTGGGGCGGTTCCACGGTGACAGCGGCGACTATCGCCGAGCTGCGCGACGCGGGGTACCTAGGCCCCACCATCGCTGCCCGCGCTCCATCGGCCGATCAACTGGTGCCCGCTCCCAACGCCGGGGAGCGGGTAGTCTTCGTCCCCCACCTCATCCGAGGCCTGGGGTTCCCGCTGCACCCCTTCGTGCGCGGAGTAATGTTCTACTACGGGTTAGACTTCCACCACATGGCCCCCAACTCTATTCTCCACCTCGCCGCTTTCATCACAGTTTGTGAGGCTTTCCTCCGCTGCGAGCCACACTTCGGCCTGTGGCTGAAGCTCTTCGGGATCAAACCGAAATCCAGCGGACAGGATCTCGCGGAGTGTGGGGGAGCCATGGTCAGTAAGAACCAGGGGGGCATCTGGTTCAAAGGAACCTTCATCGAAACGGTGAAGGAATGGCAGAGGGAGTGGTTTTATATCACTGAACCTCTTGCCCCTGGTCAAACCGAAGTCCCGGCCTTCTCGGCCGGGCCACCCAAGAAACTTAATTCCTGGAAGGAGAAGGGCGTTGCTTGGGGGAAGCCGGAAGAGGTGGAGACCCTGATCGACAGGATCCTGTGGTGGTCCACGACGGGAAACGCTGAGCTGGCCGACGTCATCAATGTCATGCTCAACCGCCGTATACTTCCCCTCCAGTTTCGGGCTAAACCGATGTGGGCACAACAGCCCGAAGACATGGACACCATCAACACCTTCTTCCGCTCCACCTTGGCCACCATGTGGACAAAGCTCATGAAGCTGGCCAAGGATAAGATCCCCCAGGCGGGAGAGGACCGCGGCCTCGAGCACGGCTATGAGCCCCCCCCCCCCCCCCCCGGTAAGTAATTTTGCCCTTCAATCTCTGTGCTTTATTAATTCTGTCGAGGATGAAAGTTTCACTCGAATCGTTGTGCTTCGGCATTTTGCAGAAGTGGTCGGCCTGGGTAAAAGGGGTACGATGCCCAGCCCCACTGCCGGAGCAGCCCCCAACTCCCCTGCTCTCGGCGCTTCTGACCGAGGAGCCACATGTGGTGACCTCCAAAGGGACGAAGCCCCAGACAGGGAGGTCCAGTGCTCGGACCAGGGGGACCTCGGTCACCCGGTCAGAAGAGACCCACACCTCCGCCGCTCGAGACGACGGCGCCGAGGAGCGCGAGGAGGAAATCCCCCCCCCCCCCCCCCCCCGAAGGGGAAGAGGTTGGCGATAGAAGACGCCGATGTGGTCATGCCCCCGAAGGGCTCAAAGAGGCCGAGGCGAGCCTCATCCGAGGCCGCCAACAAGTCATCGGAGAGGGCCGAGCTCTCTGGTGACTCAGAGGAAGACCCCCTCTCAATGGGGAGGAAGAAACCGGCACCTCGAGGGTAAGCCCTTGTCTCTATCGTTTTTCCTTAAGTCGCTTTTTCCAGCAAGGGGGAATTTTACACACGTAGTTTTTCATGTGCAGTCCACCGAGGGTAATCCCCAGCAGCTCCTCAGACGAACTGCCACAACCAGCGGAACTCCGGAGCCCGATGTTTCTCCCCCCAAGCCTGACGGTCTAGGGGAGGCGACGTCCACCCTTGTCCCCGAAGTCAACTTGACAGGGGCCGACGTGGTGGTGACCGCGGCCGAGGACGACACCTCGGCCCGACAGGATCCGGTGACGGAGCGCCCCGAGGTCATCAAGGAACCGTTGGGCCAGTCGCTGGCCCAGCCGGTGTCTACCTTGGCCCCATCACAACAGGCGGGGGCCACTCGGGTGGAGACACCCGAGGTCATTCCGTCACCCCAGCCTACTACCCAGGGACGGGCTGGCGTGGGGTGGACCGAGGAAGTGGAGGAGACCCTGAGGGGTTCTTCCATCAAGGAGGACCACCGTGCCTTGATGGGCACGGCGCTGGAGAGCTACCGGTCCGCAGGGGCCGTACTGCACGAGGTTTTTAAGAACCTCGCAGCAGGTTTCGAGGTACGATTTCTGCGCTTTCACGCTGTCTATTTAAGCTTTTTGTTTTTGTTGGTTTTGTCCGAAGACATAAGAGTATAGCCTTCTAAACGGCATAGTGAATGAGTAGCCCCCGAGCCCGAAGTCGGTTTCAAGAAACCGGCATCGGGGTCGCTTGACGTAGTAGGAGCCGATAAGTGATCGTAATTATTCCCTTTATAATAAGGATCCGTTTTGTTCCAGGTTACGACCTCGACCCCGGACTCCATCTCCAAAGAGGCGGCGGAGATGACCCGGAAACTTGAGCAGTCTCAAGGTAAGCAAGTTGAATCTTGCCGTGCATATTTGCTATATATGCGTAACGTGTGTGAAGGAAAACAACTAAGGCCGAACTGTGTTGACAGCAGAGCTAGAGATGCTCAAGGCAGAGCTGGACAGAGCTCGGGAAGATGTGCGGCAGCAGGAGAATGCTGCCGCTGTGGCCGAGAAGGCCCGGGCTGCCGAGAAGGCGGCCGGAGAGAAGCACCAGGCATGGGTGCTGGAAGTAGAGGAGACCCTGAAGGACGTGTTCGAAGCACGCGACATCCTTCAGGAGGAGGGGCGGCAGACGAAGGAGGAGCTCGAGAAGCTGCAACGCGCCCACGCCGAGCTCAAGACCTCGGCCCGAGCGGATCACGAGGTGCTCCAGCAAGTGGAGCATATCGCCTCGGCTAAGAAATTTTTGCTGTAGTGTATGTTTGGCAGCAAAGGGTGTGTCGAGCTCACCCAATTATGGCGTTCTGCAGAGGTCTTCAAGGATCTCCCGCAGAGCGCGGAGGATGCGGTAGCATACTTCGGCCAACAGGCGGGCTATGAGGCGGAGAAAGCCTTCTGGGGTCAATTCCCGGGGTCGCCGTCAGGGCAGCTGCTGAACCATCGAGTGAAGCAGCTGGTCGAGCTGTGCCGCATGACAAGGCCAGCACTCCAAGATCTCTGCGTCGCTTTGTGGCCTGCTGAAGCCATGCCGAAGAGTCTCTTCGGTCTGACGGCCCGTCTCCAAAATGTCGTGCCCTGTGTTGAGCGCTGGAAGAGGTCTGCATGCTTCGAAGGGGCGTGGAGGGCATACGCTTGCGTGAAGACGCACTTCCGCAAGGTTGACGCAGAGACGTGTGCCGCTGGCCCTCCTGCCGACAAGCCGCGGACCGCCGAGCAGTTCTTCGCTGAGGTTGAGGCGGGAGCTCGGGCAACCGAGGCCATGTGTCCCAAGGACACCCTGTATTTTTAGGTGATGCTTCGGAATGCCGAAGTGTATAATGTAAAGACTTTATCTCGTGTTTAAATGAAGATGGCTTGAAATGCCATATGTTTTTATTTTATAATTCAATTATGCCTCCAATATGACTGTTCAAAATGAGAGTGGCCAGTCGTCGGCTTCAGCCCCAGTGTAGGTTATACAGAGGGTGCTCCTTAAGGCATATCTGACCCTTGGCCGAGGTCTCGGTACCCGGAGGCGGTCAATGACTTAAAGGAACTAGGCAATCGGACTATAGTGGCTTGACATCTTTCATTTAGTCGTAGGAGTTTGACTGTGGGGGCTGAGGACCAGCCCCCGGCGTAGGGAGTGTGCGGCCAATGCGGCCGAGGTCTAGGCCATGGCACACTTCGGCTAGAAATAAAAGCCCTTCATTTGACACGGGTGATCTCTATTGTCACATCGCTTGACGTGGTCTCCGGATGGCAGACCAGTTTGCGCTTACCCAGATAGTCAGTTTTCGGCTTTCTCCACTGAGGCGCCATGCCAATTAACCTGGCGGCGCAATCGTAGTGGTTCTCCCATTACACCCTTAGCCGAATACATCGGGAACGTAAGGGGTACACATAGGAGCCGGGCAACCCAACTATTGACCGAAATCTAGGTTCGAAACTGATGCATATAAGGCCAAAAATCCGGGATGCCGAATACATCGGACTTTCCTACACAATTGCATCTCTTTTAAATACTTCATCGTCCCGGAGCTATGCTGATAAAGAAATACAATAAAGACCTTGAAAGGGCACGGTTTCTTTATTTCATAGTGTCAATCATGTACATGCCCCGTTGTGACGAGAGTGATCGAAAGAATACAACGTGAGTAATAAGGAAGAAAGAGGAAAAAACAGGTCGGATAATTACTGACGGATTTTAAAGGATCCGGACCGGAGCCTGCCGCACGTTTGCATTTCCGAACTGTTGAACGGGTCGCTCTTGATTGATGACGGCTGATTTGCGAAGGCTGATGCCTGACCGGTCCGTTATACACTCTAGGTGTTTGATTGACCGAGTTCCTCAAAGGGAGGTGTCTGCCGGCATCGTTCTGTGGTTAAGGCCACAGAGATGTAGTGACGCTCGGCTACTTCTTTTACAGATGCCTGTCTATGCAGGGGCGCTAAGCCTTGCTCTCGCATGGTTGATCCGCGCATGACGCGTGGGTAGTTGTATTGGCTCCTCGGCGTCCTAGGGAATTTTGAGTGCAAAGTTGTGCACCCTGGGGACGTAGTGCCCGCAGCTAGGGCACGCGAGGAGCCCGCATCCCTATTTTGGGTGCGGGGGTAGCTGGCCGAGGTCGACTTGTGCGGCCCGGGCTCACATCAAAGAGCGAGCGGCGCGTTTATCGCTGCGGGCTGCCTCCTCGGACGTTTGGACCTCGGCTGCGAAAGCCGCGGTCTGTTCCTCTGTCTGGAGTGAACGCTCGGTGTTACCATTGACCATGATGACACCGTTGGGTCCCGGCATTTTGAGCTTGAGGTAGGCATAATGGGGGACTGCGTTGAAGCGTGCAAAGGCCGTGCGTCCTAAGAGCGCATGGTATCCACTCCGGAAGGGTACAATGTCGAAGATTAACTCCTCGCTTCTGAAATTCTCGGGCGAACCGAAGACTACCTTGAGGGTGACTGTCCCGGTACAACGGGCCTCGATGCCCGGAATGACACCTTTAAAGGTGGTAGAGCTCGGCTTTATCCGAGATGAGTCAATGCCCATCTTCCGAACCGTGTCCTCGTAGATGAGGTTAAGACTGTTGCCCCCGTCCATCAGGACGCGTGTTAGATGATAACCATCAACTATAGGGTCCAGAACGAGCGCCGCAGAGCCGCCATGAATGATGCTGGTCGGATGATCGTGCTTGTCGAAGGTGATCGGGTAAGCCAACCATGGGTTATACTTCGGGGCGACAGGCTCCAACGCATATATGTCCCGAAGCACACGTTTTCTTTCCCGTTTAGGGATGTGGGTGACATAGATCATGTTGACCTCTGTTACCTCGTTGGGAAATTTCTTTTGCTCTCCATTATTGGGCTGCCGAGGTTCATCCTCGTCGTCACTGCAGTGTTGGGTTTTATTCTGACCCTCTGCCGCTATCTTGCCGGCTTGTTTGAAGACCCAGCAATTCCTATTAGTGTGTGTTGCTGGTTTTTCTTGGGTACCGTGGATCCCACATGGACGGTCCAGGAGCCTGTCAAGCTGGCTAGGTCCATCTTTGTTCCCTTTATAGGGTTTTCTTTTCTGCCCGGATTTAGGTCCGGCGAATCCAGCGTTGACCGCGGCATCTTCAGTGTCGCTTCTGCCATTTTTATACCTGCGCTTATTTTTATTGCGCTTCGGTGTTCCATTAGCGTCGCGGGTTTCCGAGGTGCCTGCTTCACCGTTATGAGTACTTCGGGCGAGCCAGCTATCCTCTCCCGTGCAAAAGCGGGTCATTAGAGATGTCAGGGCGGCCATAGTCCTCGGTTTATCCTGGCCGAGTTGTCGGGCAAGCCATTCGTTCCGAATATTATTTTTGAAAGCGGCGATGGCCTCGGCATCGGAACAGTCTATAATCTGGTTCTTCTTGGTGAGGAACCTGTTCCAGAATTTCCGAGCTGATTCGCCTGGCTGCTGGGTAACACGGCTGAGGTCATCAGCGTCCGGAGGTCGGACATACGTGCCCTGGAAGTTTGCTCGAAAAGCATCTTCGAGGGCCTCCCAACTGCAAATAGAGTGAGGAGGGAGGCTATTAAGCCAGTGTCTCTCCGGCCCCTTTAACTTGAGCGGCAGATATTTGATGGCGTGGAGGTCATCTCCGTTAGCCATATGTATGTGTAGGAGGAAATCCTCGATCCAGACTGCTAGGTCTATGGTACCATCGTATGATTCTATGTTAATGGGTTTAAACCCTTCCGGGAACTGATGTTCCATCACCCTGTCTGTAAAGCAGATTGGGTGAGCTGGACCTCGGGACCGAGGAGGATCTCGTCGGGTCTCAGGAGAGAGCCGTGAGTAGGCTTGATCTCGGGAACGGTCGTTCCTGTCCATCCAGGCATCATAGCCGTTGGGCCCAGCGGGGGCGCGTCCCCTGGATCCATAGATGGACCGAGGGGGAGCCCTATTTTCTTTAATACGACGTCTAGCGTCGCGAGGATCCAGGTGGTCCACGGGGTCTTTACCATGGCGGTGTGGGGGTGGCCTTTCACCATGGTCTTCTCGTCTTGGCCTGTCCCGGCCTCTAGGGGGCCGATCGAGGTCATCAGCAAGCTCTTCGTCGAATTCTGGTAGAAGGCGCCTATGTGGGTAAGACTTCGGCACGCTATGGCGTCGGTTTTCCATATCCTGCTCAGCGGAAAGCACTTCAACCCACTTGTCATTTAGCGCGTCAGTATTTTCCTGCAGCTGCTGCTGCTTGCGTTTTAAGCTCCAGGCCGTCGCGACGATGCGTCGCCGGAAGCGTTCTTGTTCGAAGGGGTCCTCGGGGACGATGAAGTCCTCGGTACCGAGGCTTTCGTCTTCCTCAGACTCTGGCATGTAATTGTCGTCGGCCCCTTCGAAGAGGTCATTGGGATCAGAGTTCACAAGAGGGCGGTCTGGAGTGTCGTTCCTTACTGGGGAGGCTTGAATGTCCTCCTCAGGGTTATCGGCATCGCCGTCCTCCTCGTTGCCATTATTGGCTGTTGCATCGTTGCCACTAGGTTCCCCATTATTTCCCCTTCGGCGCCGCCGCCGGCGTCTTGGAGGGGAGTTGGGGGTGTCCACCATGTAGACATCGTAGGTGGATGTGGCGGTCCACCTGCCCGTGTTGACCGAGGGCAGGGTGTTCTCGATGGAGCCGTCGGCGTCCTCCTCCATATCTGAGGGTTCGCCATAGTCCAGCACGTCGGTTAAGTCATCGATCGTGGCGACTAGGTGGGTGGTGGGTGGGATGTAAATTTCCCTATCGTCGGCTTTAAGTCCGATCTGATCGTAAACCGAAGTCTTGCCGTCCGAGATGGACATGCTATGGATGCGGCAGAGCATCTCATCAAGGTGAGATAACTCTTCGGGATCCATGGATGTGCCGTAGGCAGGGCTGATTCGAAGCACATCCGGTATGTGACCAGGCGTGTCTTTGGAGCGAAGGGAATCTGAACATAATTCGGGGTTTTGATCCGAAATCACCTCTGGCACCGCTTCGAGAGTGGGAGCCAGATCTCTTTCCGAACCAGCGGTCAAGGGGAGATCCACCGGAGTGGCGGCGTCGGTAGTCTCAAAAGACGTCGTTACAGAGCTCGGTTCCGGGGTCGAGCCTCCAGAACCGGCCGAGCTTTCGGTCAAGCCGGGCGTCCATCCCGATAGGACGAGTTCGCCGTGGGAATCGGCAGTGTACTCAAGGCCACCGAAGGTTATGACCCGTCCTGGGGTGTAGTTCTCGACGGAAGTCAAGTGTCCCGTCGAATCAGCGCAGAACATCATGCTGCCGAAGACGAAGAGCTGACTGGGGACGTAGACGTCCCCACAGCCATTGGTGTGATTGATCCGTAGGTGAGCCATCGACCCTTCCGGTGATCACGCAGCGGAACTCTCAATGAAAGCACCAGTGTCGGTGTAAAAACCGGAAGATCTCGGGGTAGGGGGTCCCGAGCTGTGGATCTAGGATCGATGGTAACAGAGACAAGGGAGACGATGTTTTACCCAGGTTCGGGCCCTCTTAATGGAGGTAAAACCCTACGTCCTGCTTCTGTTATATTGATGAAGATGTATCGAGTACAGAGTTGATCTACCTCGAGATCGTAATATGAGTCTAACTTCTATGGCTAGGTAAGTAATGTTGCGTTGATCCCTCCCCTACGGGCTAAACCCTATGGCTTATATACACGCCAGGGAGGGTATCTAGGTTTACAATGTCGGTATCTAGGAATAAGGCGGCTGGACAAATCTTGAAGTGTACTGCAAGTCTTCGGCAGAGACAGCGTTGATCACGCCTCCCATGTACAGCCTCCGGAGTCCATCTTGGTCACGTACGGGGGCACATCGGCCCAACCGAGGAGACGGGTCGGCCCGGTTAGCACCCCCTAATCCAGGACACCGTCAAATGGCCTTGCTGAAGGCATTGTTTTGGGATCTCAGTCTTTCTTCAGTGTGAAAATTCGAGATCCTTGATCGGGTGACGACAACGCTTCTGCGTTGTTTCCTTCTTGGAGGCGTCGCTTTTGGAGAACCTCTTTTGCGGTCCGAGTGTTGTCTTTGATGGTGGTTAGAGTGTTGTTGTTGCGAGTGTTTTGTCACTACGACGGGTGATGTCTACTACACAACTTATTCTTGTAGACTCGTGTTGGGCCTCCAAGCGCAGAGTTTTGTAAGACAATAGCAATTTTCCCTCAAGTGGAAGACCTAAGGTTTATCAATCCGTGGGAGGCATAGGATGAAGATGGTATCTCTCAAACAACCCTGCAACCAAATACAAGAAATCTCTTGTGTCCCCAACACACCCAATACAATGGCAAATTGTATAGGTGCACTAGTTCGGCGAAGAGATGGTGATACAAGTGTAGTATGGATAGTAGATATAGGTTTTTGTAATCTGAAAATAAAAAAACAACAAGGTAGCAAGTGATAAAACGGAGCACAAACGGTATTGCAATGCTTAGAAACAAGGCCTAGGGTTCATACTTTCACTAGTGCAATCTCTCAACAGTGCTAACATAGTTAAATCATATAACCATCCCTCAACGTGCGATAAAGAATCACTCCCAAGTTCCTACTAGCGGGGAACATAAGATAGAAATTGTTTGTAGGGTACGAAACCACCTCAAAGTTATTCTTTCCGATCAATCCATTGACCTATTTCTAAAAGTGTCACAAACAGCTCTAGAGTTCGTACTAAAATAACACCATATGACACACATCAACCAACCCTAATGTCACCTAGATACTCCAATGTCACCACAAGTATCCGTGAGCTGATTATTCGATATGCATCAAACAACTTCATAATCATAATATTCAATCCACACAAAGAACTTCAAGGAGCACCCCAAAGTTTCTATCGGAGAAAAGATAATGAAAACGTGCATCAACCCCTATGCATAGATTACCCCAATGTCACCTCGGGAATCCACGAGTTGAGTACCAAAACATACATCAAGTGAATCAATATAATACCCCATTGTCACCACGGGTATTCATATGCAAGACATACATCAAGTGTTCTCAAATCTGAAATATTCAATCCGATAATAGTGAAACCTCAAAGGAAAAAGATTCGATTCATCACAACAAAGATAGAGAGGGAGGAAACATCATATGATCCAACTATATTAACAAAGCTCGTAATACATCAAGATCGTGCCATATTAAGAACACGAAAGAGAGAGAGAGAGAGAGAGAGAGAGAGAGAGAGAGAGAGAGATCAAACATATAGTTACTAGTACATACCCTCAGCCCCGAGGGTGAACTACTCCCTCCTCGTCATGGAGATCGCCGGGATGATGAAGATGGCCTTCGGTGATGACTTCCCCCCTCCGGCAGGGTGCCGGAAAAGGGCTGTATATGAGATCGTGGAGGTACAAAGGCTTGCGGCGGCGTAAAAACTCATCTAGGTTAACTTTCGGGGGTTTCTGAATATCTATGATTTTTCAGCGTTGGAATCACGCAAAGAGGTGCCATAGGGGGCCCACGAGGCACCAGGGCGCGCCGCGCCTGGCAGGGTAGGCGCGCCCAGGTGGCATCTGGGGCCCCTATGGCTCTTCTGCTGCTTCCCCGAAGCTTCCTGTGTCCGTTTTCTTCCAGAAAAAATCGTCAAAAAGTTTCGCTGCATTTGGACTTCATTTGATATGGATTTTCTAGAAAATCAAAAATAAGCAAAAAACAGCAACTGGCACTAGGCACTAGGTCAATATGTTAGTCCATAAAAATCATATAAAATCCATATAAAAGTGCACCAAAATCATACAAAACTATAATAAACATGGCATGAATACTTCATAAATTATAGATACGTTGGTGCACTTTTATATGGATTTTATATGATTTTTATGGACTAACATATTGACCTAGTGCCCAGAGCCAGTTGCTGTTTTCTGTTTATTTTTGGTTTTCCAGAAAATCCATATCAAACGAAGTCCAAATGCAGCGAAACTTTTTGACGATTTTTTTTGGACAAAAAGAGACCCCCGAAGCTTCGTGGAAGGACCAGAAGCCTTACGAGGTACTCACAAGCCACCACCGCATGCTTGGGGGGGCAAGAGCGCCGTGGTGCCTCGTGGGCCCCCTGTGGCCCCTCTTCGCGTGATTCCAACGCCAAAAATTCTTATAAATACCAAAACCCCCAGAAATAACCCTAGAACTTAGACTACGCCGCCTCAAGCCTCTGTACCCAAGAGATCTCATCTACAGCCCTTTTACGGCACCCTGCCGGAGGGGGGAATCATCACCAGAGGCCATCTTCATCATCCCGGCAGTCTCCATGACGAGGAGGGAGTAGTTCACCCTCGAGGCTAGGGGTATGTACAAGTAGCTATGTGTTTTATCTCTCTCTCGTGTTCTTGATTTGGCACGACCTTGATGTACCGTGAGCTTTGTTAATATAGTTGGATCATATGGTGTTTCCCCTCTCTATCTTGTTGTGATGAATTGAGTTTTTACCTTTGAGGTTTCACTATTATCGGATTGAATATTTCAGATTTGAGAACACTTGATGTATGTCTTGCATATGAATACCCGTGGTGACAATGGGGTATTATATTGATTCACTTGATGTATGTTTTGGCACTCAACTCGCGGATTCCCGAGGTGACATTGGGGTAATCTATGCATAGGGGTTGATGCACGTTTTCGTCCTACTTTCTCCGGTAGAAATCGTGGGGCACTCTTTGAAGTTCTTTGTGTGGATTGAATATTATGAATCTGAAGTTGTTTGATGCATATCGAATAATCAACTCACGGATACTTGTGGTGACATTGGAGTATCTAGGTGACATTAGGGTTGGTTGATGCGTATCATATGGTGTTATTTTAGTACGAACTCTAGGGCCGTTTGTGACACTTATAGGAATGGCTCAATAGATTGATCGAAAAAGATAACTTTGAGGTGGTTTCGTACCCTACAACAATTTCTATCTTATGTTCTCCGCTAATAGGAACTTTGGAGTGATTCTTTGTCGCACGTTGAGGGATTGTTATATGATCCAATTATGTTAGCATTGTTGAGAGATTGCACTAGTGAAAGTATGAACCCTAGGTCTTGTTTCTAAGCATTACAATACCGTTTATGCTCCGTTTTATTACTTGCTACCTTGCTGTTTTTTTTATTTTCAGATTTCAAAAACCTATATCTACTATCCATACTACACTTGTATCACCATCTCTTCGCCGAACTAGTGCACCTATACAATTTGCCATTGTATTGGGTGTGTTGGGGACACAAGAGATTTCTTGTATTTGGTTGCCGGATTGTTTGAGAGAGACCATCTTCATCCTACGCCTCCCACGGATTGATAAACCTTAGGTCATCCACTTGAGGAAAAATTGCTACCGTCCTACAAAACTCTGCGCTTGGAGGCCCAACACGAGTCTACATGAATAAGTTGTGTACTAGACATCAAGCTCTTTTCTGGCGCCGTTGCCGGGGAGGTGAGTGCTTGAAGGTATATCTTTAGATATTGCAATCGAATCTTTTAGTTTCTTGTTTTATCACTAGTTTGGTTTATAAAAGAAAACTACAAAAAAAATGGAATTGAGGTTGCCTCACATACTTCATCTATATAATATCTTTCTTGAAAATGATGGATTGGAAAATTGTGCTCAATTGCTAGAGGAAGAATTTAATAAAATGTTTAATGTGAGTACTTTGAATGATGAGCATGATTGCAATGTTGTTACTATGCTTTCTATGAATACCCATGATGCTAATGATATGCAAAGCCATAAGCTTGGGGATGCTATGTTTGATGAATATGATATTTTTGTCCCCCAAGTTTTGATGAGAAAATTTATTATGATGTTAGCATGTCTCCTATTTATGATGGTTATATTGATGAAAGTGGGTTTGGAAGAGTGTCGACTCTAGGTACTAATGATCCCACTATTTTGGAGGGTGTTGAATCTTATTGTAATAATTATGAAAGTGGATTTGGAGAGGTCATGACTTTATTTAATGATGAATCCACTATTTTGGAAGAGATTTCAATTGATTATGACAACAAAGTTGCTATCTATGATGATTATTGTGATGACTTGTATGCTATAAAGAATAATGATAACCATGAAACTTGTCATCATGATTTTAATGTTCAATTTGATTATGTCAATCAAGTATCACATGATAGTTATTTTGTTGAGTTTGCTCCCACTATTATGAATGAGAATAAATTTGCTTATGTGGAGAGTAATAAAAATTATATGCTTGTGGATCATGAAAATAATGCTTTATGTGAAAACTATATTATTGAATTCATTCATTATGCTACTGAAAATTATTATGAGAGAGGATCATATGCTTGCAGGTGTTGCACTAATATCAAGTTTCCTCTCTATGTGTTGAAAGTTTTGAAGTTATACTTGTTTTGCCTTCCTATGCTAGTTGATTCTTACTCACACAAATTGTTTGCTCACAAAATCCCTATGCATAGGAAGAGGGTTAGGCTTAAATGTGCTTGCCATATATTTCATGATGCTCCCATTATTTTTCAATTCTTCACTTTTTATGCGAGCATTATTGAAATCATCATGCCAAGCTAAAAGGCATTAAAGAAAAGCGCTTGTTGGGAGACAACCCAATACTTATACCTTCTGTTTTTGTGTGTTCACATGATTAAGCTACTGTAGTAATCATGTTTTATGTTTTCTTTCAATAATGTGCCAAGTAAAGCCTTTGGGATAGTGTGGATACTTTTTGATTTGATTCTGTGCAAAAACAGAAACTTTTGCGTCCAGCGCTGGAATTTTTATTCTGTACTGGAGCGAGAAAATTATGAAATTTTTACATAGTATTGGGTTACAAATTGTTTACGTTGTCCTAATTTTTCAGAATTTTTGGAGGTACAGAAGTATGTTTTTTAAATCGCTCACTACATGTTGTTCTGTTTTTGACAGATTCTGTTTTCGATGCATAGTTTGCTTCTTTTAGTGTTTCCATAGCTTATATTGAGCAATATAAATTGTAGAAATGATAGAGTAAAGTAGGTATTATGTGGAAAAAATTATAAATCTTGTCTTGACAGTACCCAAGTGAATGATTTGTTTTATTATACTAACGTATCTCACGAAGTTCCGTTAAGTTTTGTGTGATTGAAGTTTTCAAGTTTTGGGTGAGATATCGATATGAGGAGAATAAGGAGTTGCAAGACCCTAAGCTTGGGGATGCCCAAGGCACCCCAAGGTAATATTCAAGGAAGACCCAAGCAACTAAGCTTGGGGATGCCCCGGAAGGCATCCCCTCTTTCGTCTTCAACACTATCGGTAACCTCACTTGGAGCTATATTTTTATTCGGCACATAATATGTCCTTTGCTTGGAGCGTCATTTTATTTTGTTGAGATTTGCTTGCTGTTTTCAATAATCATGTTTTGTATCTTTTAGTTCAATAAAATGCCAATTATAGCCTTTACCATGCTCAGTTTGCAAGTTTGTGTGTTGCTGTTTGAAAACAGAAAGTTTTCTGTTATGTCCAGAATATTCCTGAATAGTCAGAACATGATAAAAATCTGAAATTTTTACACAGTAATGATGCATGAGTTCTCTGTCACGTGGTAATTTTTCAGAATTTTTGGAGTTAGGGAAGTATGAATTCTTATTCCCCCTTTACAGACTGTTCTGTTTTGGAAGATTGCTGTTATAGTTGCATTGTTTGCATATGTTTGCCTGTTTAATGTTTCTATTTGTGGATAGGAGTATTAAATATGCAGAGGCATTTAGTATGCAATATTTAATTATAATTTTAGTAATTTTCTATAGTAGAGAATGTTAAGGTTTTGAGTTGATTTATACTAACTTATCTCACGAGTTCTTGTTGAGTTTTGTGTGGATGAAGGATAAAGTTGCTCAATTCCTCCCCGTATTATGCCCAAGCCAATGGACAAGCTGAGTCTAGCAATAAAATACTAATCAAACTCATCAAGAAGAAGATTGAGGATAATCCAAGGAGATGGCATGAGCTATTGTCCGAGGCTTTGTGGGCACACAGAATCTCAAGGCATGGTGCTACAAAGGTAACTCCATATGAGCTCGTATATGGTCAAGAGGCCGTTTTACCAGTGGAAGTGAATTTGAATGCTTTGAGAATAGCCAAACAAAATGATTTATCGGCAGTGGACTTTTATAACTTGATGATGGACAATATTGATGTCGCCGATAAACGTTTGGCTGCTTTGAAGGCCATAGAGAGAGATAAGTTGAGGGTGGCAAGAGCTTACAATAAGAAGGTCAAGTTGAAGAATTTTCAAGTTGGTGATCTCGTTTGGAAGGTGATTCTACCAATTGGTTCAAAAGACAGAAAATTCGGGAAGTGGTCTCCAAGTTGGGAAGGTCCTTTTAAGATTACAAAAGTAGTTCCCGGAAACTCATATTTGGTGGAATCCATACAAGGGAAATTATTACCTCGAGCTCTCAACGGTAAATATTTAAAGAAGTACCACCCAAGTGTGTGGCAAGAAGCTTAGATAGGCAACGGCTGATATATGATTATCGCCCTAAGCAAAGACATGGCCGATAGATAACTATCGCCCTAAGCAAAGACATGGCTGATATATAATTATCGCCCTAAGCACATATAAATGGCCGATGGAGTGTTGACATCGTCCTTAGAACAAACTCCTTGCAAGTTATTTTTTGGCACGCAAGCTTTGCCAAAAAACAGGGAGGCATGTGTTCACACCAGTTTTTGGCACAGCAGAAAACATATTTAATATTACCTCAAATGAAAAAGTGATCTACATGAAGAAGTTTCGTATTATTGACGTGAATATCTTTGAAGTTTGGGTCATCGCCATCCGATCTCATCTCAAGGGCCGAAGTTGTGCGCAAAGTACTAAGATTTTATATTCAGAGTACTATTCAGCCTATTACGCCTCCAAGACGGCTTCCTATGAGAAAATGATCTACACGGATTGTCTTCGTCTCGTCGAATCGGTCGATTTTGATATAAAAATCGTCTCAATCCGAAATCGTATGCAAAAGTTACAGCCGCTACAAGATGCTGCTACAGTAGATGGCCGGACCCTCCGGGTTTCAGGTTCCTCTGCTGCAGGCCGGACACTCCGGGGGCAACCATCCGGGTTTCGGATTTCTCTGCTGCAGACTTCAAAAAACGGCCAAAAAACCACTCAAGATGGCCTCAAATCGAAAAACGTTCAACATGAGAGTTGTTCGTCTCGTCGAAACGGTTAAAATTTCTTTTGGGCACATTTCCATCCGAGATCATTTACTGCCTCAAAAGTGACCCGCAAGGTGCAGCCAGCTTTTAAACCGAACAGTTTTGGAAAGTTTGGACTCCGAGTTGGACGTGAATTAGGATTTTGGACGTGAATCCAAGCCCTTTCCTGGCACGGGAAGTCCAACCGCCTCTTATATACCTAAGGGGTGATGGCCGATTGATCAACAACACACAATCGCAAAACCCATCTACAAACTTTCATATCCTACCATAGTTTTCTGCTTCTCGTTCGTCGGTGTTCTTCGCTTCGGAGAGCTTCGATCTACGAAGTCCTAGGGGCGGGCGAACCGACCTAGGGCAGCCCATCACCGACGTGCGTCCATACGGGGTCTCTCCCGGCCGCGTGGGGTTTCGGGTCTTCAAAAGTGCTCGCCGGATTGTCTTGCGTATCGCGCTACGCAAGACACGTCGCCGAAGGAGGCTCACCGGAAGCGCGATACGCAAGACAATCCGGCGAGCGCTTTTGAAGACCCGAAACCCCACGCGGCCGGGAGAGACCCCGTCTGGACGCACGGCGGTGATGGGCTGCCCTAGGTCGGTTCGCCCGCCCCTAGGACTTCGTAGATCGAAGCTCTCCGAAGCGAAGAACACCGACGAACGAGAAGCAGAAAAGTAGGGTAGGAGATGAAAGTTTGTAGATGGGTTTTGCGATTGTGTGTTGTTGATCAATCGGCCATCACCCCTTAGGTATATAAGAGGTGGCTGGACTTCCCGTGCAAGGAAAGGGCTTGGATTCACGTCCAAAATCCTAATTCACGTCCAACTCGGAGTCCAAACTTTCCAAAACTGTTCGGTTTAAAAGCTGGCTGCACCTTGCGGGTCACTTTTGAGGCAGTAAATGATCTCGGATGGAAATGTGCCCAAAGGCAATTTTAACCGTTTCGACGAGACGAACAACTTTCATGTTGAACGTTTTTCGATTTGAGGCCATCTTGAGTGGTTTTTCGGCCGTTTTCTGAAGTCTGCAGCAGAGAAATCCGAAACCCGGATGGTTGCCCCCGGAGTGTCCGGCCTGCAGCAGAGGAACCTGAAACCCGGAGGGTTGCCCCCGGAGGGCCCGGTCATCTACTGTAGCAGCGTCTTGTAGCGGCTGTAACTTTTGCATATGATCTCGGATTGAGACGATTTTTATATCAAAATTGACCGATTCGACGAGACGAAGACAATCCGTGTAGATCATTTTTCTCATAGGAAGCCGTCTTGGAGGCGTAATAGGCCGAATAGTACTCTGAATATAAAATCTTAGTACTTTGAGCACAACTTCGGCCCTTGAGATGAGATCGGATGGCGATGACCAAAACTTCAAAGATGTTCATGTCAATAATACGAAACTTCTTCATGTAGATCACTTTTTCATTTGAGGTCATATTAAATATGTTTTCTGCTGTGCCAAAAACTGGTGTGAACAACTATTATTTTCTCTGCATGCAGACAACTATTCTCGTGTCAGGATGCGCTCGAAGTGGAACTTAGTGCGTGTATGGAAGGGCTCTCACTAGCTATCCAGAGAAGTGACGCCCCCATAGCTGTTGAAATGGACTCACTGACGGCGGTCACCATGATCCAGAAGGACGAGGTAGACAGATCGGTCCATGCCTCACTTGTGAAGGAAATTAAATATTTGAGAAGTCTTAGAGAAACTTGTATTACTCATGTTATTCGTAGTCAAAATATGGCTAGTGATGGCCTTGCTAGTTTTGCTAGAATGGAGCGTAGAACTATGACTTCGATTGGTTCAGGTCCTCCGAAGGTCCTAGAATTGGTGGGTGAATATTGTAAGAATTTGGTAATTGAGTAATACAAGTTTTTTCTCCCGCAAAAAAAAAAGGTATGACGACATCCCTTGTGTATCAAGCAGATTGTAGGGTCATGAAACTTCGGCTTAAAACCAGCTAGGAGTATAGCAACAATAATCCTTAGAGCATTTCCAATAGAAGATGTAAATTTGGAGATGTAAAAGTAGGTGTTGTATAATTTACATCTCCAAAAAGTGGTTTTTGCATCTCCAAAAAAGAGCGAACTCCAACAGATGATGCAAAACGGAGATGTAAAAGTGGAACTCCAACAGGTGATGTAAACTGGAGATGCAAAACCAGTCGGCCACCACGCGGCTGCTGTTCATCTGCGGCCGGCCACCTTTGCACATCAAATTTTCATAATTGTAGCAACAAAAGTGCATCATCGATCATAGTTTTAAATTCTACAAGCAAAAGTCAATTGTCTCAAACGAAGTTGTTGGTTCAACAAATGAAAATGCACATTGACATCACTCAATTTGTGTCCTCTCCGTTCTCACTAGTGCCATTGTCGACGGTGGTCTCATCATCATCAACGGCTTCTTTCTCGACATGTTCTTGCGTTGAAGTCTCGTTGCCGCGAACTCCACCGGAAGCACCTTCATTGCCATCTCCCATGCCGGTCATGTTGCCACCGAAGCCACCTCCCATGCCACTCATCATGTTGCCACCGAAGCCACCTCCCATGCCACTCATCATGTTGCCGCCGAAGCCACCTCCCATGCCACTCATCATGTTGCCGCCGAAGCCACCTCCCATGCCACTCATCATGTTGCTGCCGAAGCCACCTCCCATGCCGGTCATGTTGCCACCGAAGCCACTTCCCATTCCACCTCCCATTCCTCCGAAGCCACCATCCATGTTGCCACCGAAGCCACCTCCCATGTTTCCACCAAATGCACCATTCATGGCACCACCCATCATGTTCATGTACCCTCCCATTCAACCTCCCATTCCTCCTCCCATGCCACCTCCCATTCCTCCTCCCATGGCACCTCCCATTCCTCCCATGGGACCTCCCATTCCTCCTCCCATCATGCTTCTCATGAGCATTTGCTTCTTCATGAGCATTTCATCGCGACAAAGTTCGACATACGCCTTTGCCTTGACATCAAGAGTGGATGTGTCCATGAACATAAACTTGAGTGCCTTCTCCTCCACTATCTTCATCTCCTCGGCCGCCGCCTTTCTCTCCTCAAGCTCAACTTTTCTCTCCTCGGCCGCCGCCAACCTCTCTTCGGCCGCCACCCTCTTCTCCTTGGCCGCTGCCTTACGTCACTCGGCCTCACTCCTCTCATCAATTTCTTTGAGCTTCAACAATTTTTTTTCTTCCGCATACTCTTTCCTCGCCATGACAATGGCATCAAATCCATCCTTGAGATCATTGTCTCCGACCTTCGACCCCTTCACTTTCTTAGTTCCATCGGGCCTATATGATTTGGTCGCCGAGTGAGGAGTGGGGCTCCTTCTCTCTTCACCCGGGGCATCTTCATCATCCTCCACCACCACACTTTTCTTCTTCGAAGCATCAAAAACTTATCTAGTTTTCCACTTCTCCTCATCCTTGAGCTCTTTGTAGCAATGATGGAAAGTGAAAGCTTTTCCTTTCTTCTTCCTCTTCTCTCCTTTGTTGTTCCTCTCTCGAAACAATCTTTGCGCAATCATTTTCTACAACAAAACAATCAAGATGTCATCAACAAATTAGTGAACATTTAAATATTTTCGGAAAGTGGAGAAAGCACACATGAATAGCAAACGATTATTACCAAGTCACTTTCACCGCAACCACTTGGGTTCATGCGATCAACATTTGCCAAGCAACCCGCCCACTTTTGACATTCGGCGTTGATGGTGCCCCAACGTTGGCGAATGGAGTCACTTGAGCGATAGTGGCCGCTAGTGTTGCGCGCATCGAAGAATTCCTTGATGCGTTGCCAATATGTGACAGCGGATTGGTCTGTCCCAACGGTCGCATCTTGAGAGACTTTCTTCCAAGAGATGCAAATCAACACATCTTCGGCGTTGGTATAATTTGCGGTTCTTCTGTAGCGACCCGACCTCAAACGGTCAAGCCTCTGTGTATCTGTGCCATCCCTGAATCAGTATGCTGGCACACACAGTACATCAATGTATATATCAAAGTGCAACCACATGTATAAATAACGTAAAACTGATATATACCTCATAAGTCTCAGCGGAAACAGTCAAACGGGTGTGGAGTCCCACCAACGCCATCGGCAAGTTGAGTGTAGATCGTAACCCTATATCGTAACTCTTACTCGTCGTAAAAATACCTGCAACATGATACGTTGCAGCCATGTAGGTCAGTACATTGAATGTACCGGCAAGATCACAAATAAGAGAAACAGATGATAAAACTATTCTATATGCAATATGGCATTGTGGCTCTATGTCTGAGTTTTGTTTACGTAAAAGCTGGTTTTATTTTCCCTACATCAAAGGAATATCAGGAGTCATCACAACAGAGTTATCTACTAGGACATGGTTCCGCCAACCGATGTCTCATAACCCATAAGTATCATAAGTTGCCCACAATTAGTTATTAGTCCGGTGTTGAGAGTTCCGAGATAGATCCAAGTCTAGAGGCTCAAATTGTCCGTAACCGGGGACACGGCTAATCGATTAGGTTTTAACTCTGCAGAGTGTTGTGCACTTTACCCACAAGATTCGATCCCTCTTTTTACGTTCTTGCACTTCAGGGTGTTTGAGAACAAGACGACCGAAACATGGTCTTCCGAAGAGTTCCTCTGACCACTGTCCGGTGCTCATCCAATCCTACCGTAGTTCTACATCTGCTAGCACCGTCCCAGCTAGAGTCACAACTAAGGTCAACCAAGCCAGAGCCCATAATGACTTGCGGTTGCACAGGTAAGCTTCCGGGCATGAAGTATTCATCCGTCTCTTTGAGTCTGGGTGAAGCTTTCCGCAAGATGTCATGGCGCTTCTCCATGCATCCCGGCCATCTACTGGTTACTCCAGGGTGCCCATCAAATCCATCCTTCACCCAGTAGTGTGTATTGAAATCTTTTCTTGAGTCTCAAAATCTTGAGGCCTTGAAGATGCAGTCCTTGCAGATGCCATCATGAAGTTGTTGTCATTGACGTAGAGTCCACCTTCTCACACCACTCCCGGGCATTCATTCCAATCCCCATCTACTTTAGCGTAGCGTTAAAACTAAACAATGTTCCGGGCTTGGTAACAGGGAGATGGGTTCCTACCTCATGCATTCTACTCAACTACAAGATTTAATATCACTACTGGAGGAATTGTTGAAAGGGTGATACTACATGCAAATAAAACTTAGGTAAAAATAGATGCTCAAAGTGAACTTGCCTGGTATTACTTGATGAAGATGTTATCGCTCTTAGAAAATGACTTGGTAGAACTATTCGTCACTCCGATGAAAACTATATTAAACAAACATTGCATTCATAAGCAATCATTCTAGCAAACGATACTAGCAATCAAAATAATAATTAACCAATAAAACAACAAAGGAATCAATAATAAAAACTCAAATAAAATCCAAGGAAATTTCAAGGAAAACTACAAAGGAACTATTAAATAAAAGGGCCTAAGACTCTACTACAAACAATAAAAATGATCTTTGTCCTAAGTAAAACTTAACAGCAAATAAAACTCTAAACTAATAATTTAACATAAAAGAAATAATAAACTACTAAATAAACAGGGAGTATTTTATAATAGTTTTCCCTAGCAAAAGAATCAACTAAAAAGCTTTTATAAAACCCTATTTATGACCTATGCAAGTTTTACTACAAAGCTAAATATTTTTTTTTTATAAAAATAAAATTTTCTACTGTTATCTAACAGAATCAAAACTAACTTTGTCAAAAAACATAAAGGTTTTAGTTAAAAACAATTAAATACTAAGGGAAAAGAAAATAACACTAAACTATGTAAAACAATACTGTTTCGCCTAAAACCCTAATTTAAAATAAACAAAAACTAATTTGCAAAAGCCTACTGTTTAGACAAAAGATCAAGTGATCACTAGCAAATAGAATTAACTAAATAGCTACTTTTAAACTCAAGATATTCACAAAACAAGGTTTGTAGAAAATTCATGCAAACTCAAATTTAGAATTTTCAAACATGGCCAAACTTGGAATCTACAGAAACTAGATGAAAATCTTAATCTAATGCAAAAAAGAATCACTCAAAAACGATGTAAAACATAAAAGATATAAAGAAACTAAAATCAGAACTAAATCTGTTTTTTAAAACAGAAACTGAAAAAAAATCGAAAACGCTACGGGCCGGCTACGGCCACATGGCAGCATGTGATTGGCCGTGGCGCGTGCGCTGTGGGGATAAGCGACGGCTGGCCAAATCTTAAGGTGTTCGGTAGTTGGGGAAAGAAAAAAAATCCTGTGGCTACGTGGCGCTCTGTGATTGGACGGAGGGCGTCCGATACAAATGTAATCTAACGAACGTTCGCTATATAATTGATACCGTTTCAGAATAGAAAAAAAATCGATCTAATCTAGAGCATAGAAAGTAGATCGGACGGTTGGGTGCTCGCCGGTGCTTACAGCGATCGGGCGCGGCGCCGGAGGTGGGGAAGACGACGGTGAGGTTGCTCGGGGTCGAAGCGGGCGACGGCTCGGGTGTTCCTCTGCATCAGGAAAGAACACGACGAGGTCCAGCACGATGAGGCGATCACGAGGGCGGCCTTCACGGCTTTGGGGACGGCCTGTGGCCACAGCCGCTTGCGGTTGGAGCTCGGGCGGCCCCGGCGAGATGCGGGGAGGCGTCGGGGAGTTGTTCCCGTGTGCGTCTGCGAAGGAGAAGGAGTCAGGGCGAGAAAGGATACGGAGGCGAAAAGCACAGAGAAGAAAAGAGGTGCTGGAAACCTTCAGAGGCGACGAAATCGACCAGCGGTGGTGCTCCGGCGGCGGCGAACTCCGGCGAGATCGGGACGGAGCTCTAGGGCACGGGAGATCTAGATTTTTTTTTTTGAAAATCGGACAAGGAGAAGTAGGGGAGTATTTATAGGGGGCAAATCTTGTGAGAGGGGCTGCGGAGATCGAATCCCGCGAAGATCGGACGCGGCGGCGTCGGCGTGCTTGGGCAGGGCTCTGTCCGATTCTTGCGGGAGGAGGAAGAAGACGCGGGCCCCACTGTCACCAACCGTGGAGAGGCGGACGAGGCAGCGGGCGGCCGGGGCGAAAGAGATTGTGGCGGGGCCGGCTGGGCTGTGGCGGCTAGTGGGCCTGGGGCGACTGGTGGGATGCGGCCGTTCTAAAAAAACAAAGAGCCTTTTTCTTTTTTTAAAATAAACAGAGAAGAAAAGGAATAAAATAAAATAAAATAAGATTTTACATAGGCATATTATATACCAAAATTTTGGGAAAACTAAATCCTAAAATATGAACTATTTTTTAAATACAAATAAAATCCAAAACAAATCATATAATGCAAATAGTGTTGCTGTTGCATTTAAAATGCAAATAAAATTATTTTAAAATACCAAAATGATTTCAAATTCATTTTTCTCCACTTTTCTATTGTAGGGAATCATTTTACCCTATTTTAAATATATTTTATTTTTGGAGAAAAATAATTTGATTAAAAAAAACAAATACTCCTAAATGGTTTTGAATTTGAAATTCAAACCACTTTCAAATCCTTCTTTCAAACTTCCAACTCATATTTCATATAATTTGAAGAAGTCATTTTATCTTCCCTCATGAAAATCATTGAGTTGCATAAGGTTTCTGAGTTTGAAATATTTTTCAAATAGAATTCAAATCTTTTCAAAAACCCTTTTCATTTCTTTAATGGAAGAAGTCATATTGTCTTCACTCTAGGGTTTTGTGTTGAAACGAATTTGAATTCATGGAAACCAAATATGCAAGTATGAAAGTTTTGGGAAAGTCCTTTTATTCCCTCTCATTAAACTTTCAAAAAAAGTTTCAAATTTCACTCACTTTCAATCAATCAATCAAACAAACAATCATAATTACTTAATTAATATAACATTCCAAAATTTAGAATTTTGGGATGTTACAAATCTACCACACTTAAAATGAATCTCGTCCTCGAGATTCAGAGAGGCTAGCAAGAAAAGGTTAGAGGTTGGGGTCTTCCAGCAAATCCATTGTTCGGAAAATCTGGGGTGCTACCACACTTAAAATTATGGTCATGGGTCCATCAAACTCCGGTATTTCTTTACTTTGGGCTGACGGTGTCTGTCTGCTCATATCCTTCAGAATATTTCCTTCACTGGTGCTCTTCCGGTAAGGGCATAACCTTTTTCTCAAGATCCTGTGTCCTTACATCAAAGTAGAGCTCTTCCGAGACCGGGTCTTCTTGGCTGACAGGCCTGTCGTCAATACTAAACTACCATCGGAATTCTCCTGGTGGTCAACAGTTTGTGGTTTCCTGCAGGAAAATGGTCTGAGTTGAATCTCACCGTATAACCTACGTTTGGCAACAACTGCCTGGTAGAAGTGCTTCTTATCATACCATTCTAAGGCTTAAGCAAAGTTTTTAACGATCGTCGTCTCTCTACTATAGGTAAGTCACTCCAGATTTACCATTCCAAATAGCGAGAGTGAATGATAAGAGTAAGTCGGTATGGTGATCAATCCATTCTGCACCCAAATCATTACCCTGTATAAGGTTTAGCAAATCTCGAATTTCTAACACTCGGGCAAACTCACAAGCATTGCAGAATTTCTCTTGTTCTCGAACTGGGTCCGGGTAAATCCATTGATTCTGCAAGCTGAACAAAACATCTATCGTTTTCTTCACAACTCTCGGGGTTTTACGTATCCTCCTAAGAAATGTCTATTGGTCAAATCACAGTTTCTTCCAGAATTCTTCCTTCAACAAGATTGTGCTTGTACCTTGGTCATATCCTAGGCCTGTGGGTTATGGGTCCACTTCAGCACTTGTATAGTTTTAACTCATCCGTGGAGTTACAACTGTTCCATATCCCAATGTTACACCTCCTTTAAATCCAACAGTACTTCATTCTGTCATACTCTTGGGGTAACCACGAAATCAAACTTATTTTGTCCAAACTCCACTTAGTGGAATACATTTTCCTTTTCATTGGTCTGGTGTTCACACAGAGAAATATCACCATGAAATGCACAAAGTCATCCATAAATCGTATTCTTTTCATGTCAAATCCTTTATTACATCATTAATATTTTCTCAAAACACCAATCAAAAGTACTTTATTACAAATGCTGCCATCCACATAGTTGGTATGGTCAAGCATTACTTCCAACTTTATTTATGGGTCCTCCTTGAGGATTATTTAGTCCCACTGGTATTGAGCGAGGTGCTCCTTGAAATCATCCACCTTTTGTTTCATCATGGTGGCCATGAGCTTCATCTCCATCATCTCTGCATGTACCTCTCTCAGGTATTCCTGAGTGTGACGGAGTCTTGCTTCCAGTATGTCTCCAATCTGATGTATGGCTTCCATGGCAGCTTCACGAACAGAGTCGAAGAAAGTTGTTCGGGGTACTCGAGAAATGAAAAGGTACTGCCCCATAGTCTTTCGGCAAACTCCTTTCACACGGTGGAGGTGTACTTCCACGTACCAAAGTTTCACTCCATTTTCCATGAAAGGATAGCCTTGGTAAACCGCATCTCCTTCAAGGTGAATATGCTTCATCATGTCCTTCAGGATTCTTGGGTAATCCTGATCACTTGTCAAGGTCATGATCATTTCCGGGCCCTTGAGGAAAGACTCATAAAGGGTTGTCATCTATAGTTGTAAGATAGAAGGGGTATTTGTAGGATCGAAAGTATGTCTAGAGGGGGGGTGATTAGACTACTTGACCAAATAAAACCTAACCTTTTCCCAGATTTTAGTTGTAGGCAGATTTTAGCAATAGTACATGTCAAGCATCACCCTACACATGCAATTCTAAGAGTATAGCAGCGGAATCTAAGCAATTGCATATGTATGTAAAGGAGGGATTGGAGATTTCAAACGCAATGAAGACACGGTGGTTTTTGGCGTGGTTCCGATAGGTGGTGCTATCGTACGTCCACGTTGATGGAGACTTCAACCCACGAAGGGTAATGGCTGTGCGAGTCCACGGAGGGCTCCACCCACGAAGGGTCCACGAAGAAGCAACCTTGTCTATTCCACCATGGCTTACGTCCACGAAGGACTAGCCTCACTCGGGGTAGATCTTCACGAAGTAGGCGATCTCCTTGCCCTTACAAACTTCTCGGTTCAACTCCACATCTGGTTGGAGGTTCCCAAGCGACACCTAACCAATCTAAGAGACACCACTCTCCAAAAGGTAATAGACGGTGTGTTGTTGATGAACTCCTTGCTTTTGTGTTTCAAATGATAGTCTTCCCAGCACTCAAACACTCCTCACAGATTTGGCTATGGTGGATGAAGGATTTGAGTGGAAAGCAACTTGGGAAAGGCTAGAGATCAAGGTTCAAATGGTAGGAATGGAATATCTTGATCTCAACACATGAGTAGGTGGTTCTCTCTCAGAAAATGAATGGTGGAAGTGTAGGCACGTTCTGATGGCTCTCCTTACTTAGAAGGAGGGGGTGGAGGGGTATATATAGCCTCCACACAAAATCCAACCGTTACACACTTTTGACCCAATTCGGTGGCACCGAAACAATCATCTCGGTAGCACCGAACTGTGTAAAAGATATGAACGTTAGGAATCTCGGTGGGACTGATACGGACAACTCGGATGGACCGAAGTGCAATGGCTAGGGCAATCCTCATCTCGGTGGCACCGATTGCATCAACTCGGTAGGACCGAAGTGAAGCAATAAGGCAACAGAGAGTTGGCAAGCCATCTCGGTGAGACTGATATGCATAACTCGGTGAGACCGAAGTGAATGCAACCGATTACAGAGAGTTGGCAAGGCCATCTCGGTGGGACCGAGATCCATTTCGGTGGATCTGATTTGTTAGGGTTTGGCAGTGGCTAAGTCTTGGATGAACTCGGTGGGGCCGGATTGGAAGTTTCGGTGGGGCCAAGTTGGACTTTAGGTTTAGGACATATTTGGGTAGAGATAGTGGTTGAGGGTTTAGGAATACTGTCACTAAGCACTTGAGCAAAAGGACCATTAAGCAACACCTCATCCCCTTTTAATAGTATTGGCTTTCCTATGGACTCAATGTGATCTTGGATCACTAAACCAAAAATGTAGAGTCTTGATCCTTTGCCAATCCTTGTCCTTAGCATTTTGAGGGGCCTACATCTCTAGTCCATGCCATGCCAATCATTGAACATCCTGAAATCTTAATCTTGAATGGACATTAGTTCAATGAGATATATGTTGTTATGAATTACCAAAACCACCAAGGGAGCAAATGTGCTTTCAGTATTCAGAATAATGTATGTATCTCTTTGGGTAAACATTCATATCATCCAAACAAAACTTCAAATTCAATTCCCAACATCTTACAGGGTATTGTCATCCTTAAAACAAAATGTACTGGGTTATCCATTGACCATATTCTATTGTATCCTTGTACTTTATCAAAATCCTAGTTTATGCATCAACAACTCATTTTTATCCATGTTTACCCACATAATCATTTCGACAATAACAACTTCATACAGTCCTTTCAGCATATGACATATCAACTTTGTTGATTCATGAATTATTACAATCTCCGAGACTTCCATTACATAATTCAAATCAACATCCTTAAGAAAACAAGAGTATTTCCTATTACACTAATTCATCCAATATTCATCTACTCATATTTAGCTTTCTTCTTAACTGGACATTTAGTAGCAAAATGTTCTGCTTCCTTGCAGTGAAAACAAACGATTTTTGACAAGTCTCGGGGCTTCTTGGTGATTATGTAGGGTCCTTCGATTTGTAGCTTCTTTTCTGGACATTCATGGAAATAGTGCCCTGAATTCTTGCACTTGAAACATGTGATATGACTCAGGTCCTTCTCTGCAGAAATTGGGTTGTTCTGTGGATTTCTTCGGTTTCTTTTCCTGGACTTCTTCATTCCGATCAAACCTTATATTTCCTGTGGATCAAACTCCACTTCTACTGTCGGGAAGTTTCCCTGATACTCTTTTTTTCCTTCGTACAATATTGTGAAAAATGTCCTTCTTCTCCACATGAGTAACATGCATTGGAGTAAAACCTGACTAGGCCTTCTTCCTCTGGGTCTTCAACATCTTCCTTCATCACAGGTTCTTCTAAACTTTCCCTGAGGGCTTCCTTCATTCCTTCTTTTTGCTGCTTGATGACTTCTTGTACCTTGGGGTAAATTTGGCATTGAGCCGGGTAATGAGTAGTTCCTTCAGACAAGAAACATGTCACCTGCCCAGTTGGGCATTCTTCCTCTGGGTGATTTTCTTCACAATGAGGGCATCCATCCTTGTGTTCTTCCTGGGTATGTCCTATTTCTCCGCAGATCTTGCATGCACAAGGTTTCTTCTTCGGGTTATCACAGTGCTTCTGGATAAGACAGGATCTTAACAGAGTCTCCTTGTATTCTTCCCAAGTTTTTGCTCCATTACTTCCTTGTATGGCTTGGTGCATTTTCCACCATGTTGCAGCACTTTTTGTAAAGTACTGAAGAGCGTATTGAACCTCATACTTCCTTGCAACCAAGTTGTTTCCGAGATGATTCTTCATGTTCTGAATCCATAGCTCTGCCTCCGGCTGTGTCATCGGTCCAGAGAATACAAGTCCATCTTCATTCATCATCTATTTGTTGGGGAACGTTGCATGGAAAACAAAAAAATTCTACGCACACGCAAGATCTATCCATGGAGATGCATAGCTACGAGAGGGGGAGTGTGTCTACGTACCCTCGTAGACCGTAAGCAGAAGCGTTAGAACAACGCGGTTGATGTCGTCGAACAACTTCACGATCCAACCGACCAAGCACCGAACGTACGGCACCTCCGCGTTCAGCACACGTTCAGCTCGGTGACGTCCTCGACTTCTTGATCCAGCAAGATGGCGAGGTAGTGGATGAGTTCCGGCAGCACGACGGCGTGGTGACGGTGATGGTGATGCTATCTCCGCAGGGCTTCGCCCAAGCACTGCGAAAATATGTCTGAGGAACGGAACTGTGGAGGGGGGCGCCGCACACGGCTAAGACAATGTTGTGTCCTTTGGGGCGCCCCCTCTCCTCTATTTATATATGTGTAGGGGCTTGGAGTAGAAGGAATAGTGCCACGTGAACTGTAGCCGTGAATAGTACATAGGTGGACTTGGACTCCAAAGTCCAATCCTATTCCTACTAGGATTCTCCCTTTTTTCCTTCCCTAGCTGCGTGGGCTTTTGAGGACTTGGTGCACCTGGCCCAATAAGGCCAGGGCGCCTCCCCTTAGCCCATGCCATCCCTTTGGGACATGGTGGACCCACTTGTGGACTTCCGGACCCCTCCGGAATCCTCCGGAACCTTCCGGAAGCTTCCCAGTACAATACCGAAAAAACTGCACCTTTTTCCGGAACCCAAAATATGACTTCCCATATATAAATCTTTACCTCTCGACCATTCCGAGACTCCTCGTGACGTCCGGGATCTCATCCGGGACTCCGAACAATATTCGGTTACAAATTCACATAACTCATATAACATTATATCGTCAACGAACGTTAAGCGTGCGGACCCTACGGGTTCGGGAATGATGTAGACATGATTGAGATGCCTCTCCGGTCAATAACCAATAGCGGAACCTGGATGCTCATATTGGTTCCTACATATTCCACAAAGATCTTATCGGTCGAACCGTAATGACAACATACGTAATTCCCTTTGTCCGTCGGTATGTTACTTGCCCGAGATTCGATCGTCGGTATCTCCATACCTAGTTCAATCTCATTACCGGCAAGTCTCTTTACTCATTCCGTAATACATCATCCCATAACTAACTCCTTAGTCACTTTGCTTGCAAGCTTCTTATGATGTGCATTACCGAGACGGCCCAGAGATACCTCTCCGAAACACGGAGTGACAAATCCCAGTCTCGATCCATGCCAACTCAACGGACACCTTCGGAGATACCTGTAGAGCATCTTTATGATCACCCAGTTACGTTGTGACGTTTGATAGCACACAAGGTATTCCTCCGATATCCGGGAGTTGCATGATCTCATGGTATGAGGAACATGTATTTGACATTCAAGAAAGAAGTAGCAATAAACAGAACGATCATATGCTAAGCTAACGGATGGGTCTTGTCCATCACATCATTCTCCTAATGATGTGATCCCGTTATCAAATGACAACTCATGTCTATGGTTAGGAAACCTTAACCATCTTTGATCAACGAGCTAGTCTAGTACAGGCTCACTAGGGACACGGTATTTGTTTATGTATTCACACATGTATTTAAGTTTCCGGTCAATACAATTCTAGCATGAATAATAAACCTTTATCATGAACAAGGAAATATAAAATAATAACAACTTTATTATTGCCTCTAGGGCATATTTCCATCACTATTGGCTCCAAGGGTTTTGGGATAGAGGGAGATTCACACAATACAAACAATAGTTTTGAAAATAGGTTTTATTTTGTGGTTGTCGGAAAAACACAAACAATGACAGCTCACAAATCATCGCATCTAACGTAAGTATATAACAGGGGTTTGGTCTTCTAAAGGTCAAATAAATCTTCAGACACTTCAAATTCTTCAAGTCTTCGGAGTCTTTAACTGTTGCGGCTCCAATTCTTCTAATGCATGGTGAAAGCTTCTTTACTCCGAAGTGGCCATCAGTTGTCCGATATCTGGTCCTTCTTGGCGTGGCTTCAGTTGATCCTCCATGTGGTCAAAAGGAAAAGGGATATATTCTAACTAATTGAGGTAAGAGGGACCATTTGATAAAATCAGAAAAGATGAGAAGTAAGGGTCTTTTTGAAAATCAAAGTTTTAGAGATATCCTGTCCTAGGGCTTTCCAGTTTCTAGGGTCACGTCCTACAGTCAACATGTGCTCTGATACCATCTCTGTAGCGACCCGACCTCAAACGGTCAAGCCTCTATGTATCTGTGCCATCCCTGGATCAGTATGCTGGCACACACAGTACATCAATGTATATATCAAAGTGCAACCACATGTATAAATAACGTAAAACTGATATATACCTCATAAGTCTCAGCGGAAACAGTCAAACGGGTGTGGAGTCCCATCAATGCCATCGGCAAGTTGAGTGTAGACCGTAACCCTATATCGTAACTCTTACTCGTCGTAAAAATACCTGCAACATGATACGTTGCAGCCATGTAGGTCAGTACATTGAATGTACCGGCAAGATCACAAATAAGAGAAACAGATGATAAAACTATTCTATATGCAATATGGCACTGTGGCTCTGTGTCTGAGTTTTGTTTACGTAAAAGCTGGTTTTATTTTCCCTACATCAAAGGAATATCAGGAGTCATCACTACAGAGTTATCTACTAGGACATGGTTCTGTTGGAAATATGCCCTAGAGGCAATAATAAATTGGTTATTATTATATTTCCTTGTTAATGATAATCGTTTATTATCCATGCTATAATTGTATTGATTGGAAACTCAAATACATGTGTGGGTACATAGACAACACTGTGTCCCTAGTAAGCCTCTAGTTGACTAGCTCGTTGATCAAAGATGGTTAAGGTTTCCTAGCCATTGACATGAGATGTCATTTGATAACGGGATCACATCATTAGGAGAATGATGTGATGGACAAGACCCAAACTGTAAACGTAGCATTTGATCGTGTCAGTTTATTGCTATTGTTTTCTGCATGTCAAGTATCTGTTCCTTTGACCATGAGATCATGCAACTCACTAACACCGGAGGAATACCTTGTGTGTATCAAACGTCGCAACGTAACTGGGTGACTATAAAGGTGCTCTACAGGTATCTCCGAGGGTGTCTGTTGGGTTGGCATGGATCAAGACTGGGATTTGTTACTCCGTATGACGGAGAGGTATCTCAGGGCCCACTCGGTAATACAACATCACAATGAGCCTTGCAAGCAATGTGACTAAAGTGTTAGCCATGAGATCTTGTATTACGGAACGAGTAAAGAGACTTGCCGGTAACGAGATTGAACTAGGTATAGTGATACCGACGATCGAATCTCGGGCAAGTAACATACCGAAGAACAAAGGGAACAGCATACGGGATTAACTGAATCCTTGACATAGAGGTTCGACCGATAAAGATCTTCGTAGAATATGTAGGAGCCAATATGGGCATCCAGGTCCCGCTATTGGTTATTGGCCGTAGAGGTGTCTCGGTCATGTCTACATAGTTCTCGAACCCGCGGGGTCTACACACTTAACGTTTGGTGACGATTAGTATAATTGAGTTATTATGTTGGTGACCGAAAGTTGTTCGGAGTCCCGGATAAGATCCCGGACATGACGAGGATCTCCGGAATAGTCCGGAGGTAAAGATTGATATATGTGATAATAGTGTTTTGATCTCTGGAAGGGTTCCGGAGTTCACCGGAAGGGGTTCCGGATGTTTACCGAAGTGTTCGGGTGCAGCAACACTTTATATGAGCCAAAGGGATAAAGCCCACAAGGTATTGGAAAGTGCAAAAGTAGTTTTGCTGCCGCGTAAACGGTACTACCGCTTGGTGAAGCGGTACTACCGCCCGAGCGGTACTACCGCTTGTGTGAAGCGGTACTACCGCCCAAGCGGTACTACCGCTTGTGTGAAGCGGTACTACCGCTTGTGCGCGGCTGTGCACGGTTCGGCAGGGATCCGAGTTGGACTCTTTCCCTGCGGGCCAAGCCGACCTTGTGCGGGCAAAACCGACCCGGAGGAGGCTTTTACTCCAAGTTTAGACCCCAAGGCTCAACATATAAATAGAGGGGCAGGGCTAGCACACGGGACACATCAAGATTTCCCCAAGCCGTGTGCGGCAACCCTAACCCTCTAGTTCCTCCGTCATAATCTCCGTAGCGCTTGGCGAAGCCTTGCAGAGATTGTTCCTCACCACCATCACCACGCCGTCGTGCTGCTGGAACTCAACCACTACTTCACCATCGCTCGCTGGATCGAGGAGGTGAAGGCGTCATCAAGCCGTACGTGTGTTGAACGCGGAGGTGCCGTCCGTTCGGCACTAGATCGGAAGGATCGTGATTGGATCGCGGGACGCTCGGCGATTTGGATCGCGAAGACGTTCGACTACATCAACCGCGTTTATTAACGCTTCCGCTTAGCGATCTACAAGGGTATGTAGATTCACTCTCCCTCTCGTAGATGCTCATCACCATGGATAGATCTTGCGTGTGCGTAGGAAAAAAATTTGTTTCCCATGCAACGTTCCCCAACAGTGGCATCATGAGCCAGGTCTATGCGTAGATGAGATCTCGAGTAGAACACAAACGAGTTGTGGGCGTGGGTGTATACATATTGCTTGCCGTTACTAGTTGATATTTGATTCGGCGGTATTGTGAGATGAAGCGGCCCGGACCGACATTACGCGTACACTTACGCGAGACAGGTTCCTTCAACTGACATGTAATTTTGTTGCATAAAGATGGCTAGCGGGTATCTGTCTCTCTCACTTTAGTTGAATCGATTTCAATGAAGAGGGTTCTTTTAGAAGATCAAAAAGCAATCACTACACCACGTTGTGGTTTTGCGTAGGTAAGAACGGTTCTTGCAAACCCGTAGCAGCCACGTAAAATTTGCAACAACAATTAGAGGACGTCTAACTTGTTTTTGCAGGGTATGTTGTGATGTGATATGGCCAATTACATGATGAGATATATGTGATGTATGAGATGATCATGTGTTGTATAGAATATCACGACTTGCATGTCGATGAGTACGGCAACTGGCAGGAGCCATAGAGTTGTCTTTAATTATTGTATGACCTGCGTGTCAATCATTAAGCGCTATGTAATGCTTTACTTTATCGCTAAACGTTAGCAATAGTCGTGGAAGCAACAGTCGGCGCGACAACCTTATGGCGACACGTTGATGGAGATCAAGATGATGGAGATCATGGTGTCATGCCGGTGACGATGGAGATCATGCCGGTGCTTTGGAGATGGAGATCAAAAGCACAAGTTCATGGCCATATCATGTCACTTATGATTTGCATGTGATGTTAATCCTTTTATGCATCTTATTTTGCTTAGGACGACGGTAGCATTATAAGGTGATCCCTCACTTAAATTTCAAGATAAATTGTGTTCTCCCCGAGTGTGCACCGTTGCGAAAGTTCGTCGTTTCGAGACACGCCGTGCTGATCGGGTGTGATAGACTCCACGTTCACATACAACGGGTGCAAGCCATGTTGCACACGCGGAACACTCGGGTTAAACTTGACGAGCCTAGCATGTACAGACATGGCCTCGGAACACAAGAGACCGAAAGGTCGAACATGAGTCATATAGTAGATATGATCAACATGAAGATGTTCACCATTGAAACCACCTCAACTCACGTGATGATCGGACTTGAGTTGGTGGATTTGGATCATGTTACACTCGAATGATCGGAGGGATGTCAATTTGAGTGGGAGTTTTTTTAAATATGATTAACTAAACTCATTATCTAAGAACAATAGTCTAAGTTGTCTTTGCTATATTTATGTTGTAGATCATGGCTCGCGCAGTAGCACCCCTGAATTTTAATGCGTTCCTAGAGAAAGCTAAGTTGAAAGATGATGGAAGTAACTTTGTGGACTGGGCCCGTAATCTAAGGATTATCCTTACGGCTTCCCAGAAGGCTTATGTCCTTGATGCACCGCTTGGTGATCCACCCGCTCCAGTTGAGTCTCTAGACGTTGTGAACGCCTGGCAGGCTCGTTCTGATGATTACTCAATAGTTCAATGTGCAATGTTGTATGGCTTAGAACCGGGACTTCAAAGACGTTTTGAACGTCATGGAGCATATGAGATGTTCCAGGAGTTGAAGTTTATCTTTCAGAAGAATGCCCGGATCGAGAGATATGAGATCTCCGATAAGTTCTATGCTTGCAAGATGGAGGAGAACGGGTCTATCAGTGATCACGTGCTCAGAATGTCTGGGTACTCCACCCGTCTGGCTGAGTTAGGGATGCCCCTTCCGCCAGAGGCTATCACTGACAGAGTTCTTCAATCATTGCCACCTAGCTACAAGAGCTTCGTGTTGAACTATAACATGCACGGGATGAACAAGTCAGTCGCCGAGCTGTTTGCGATGCTGAAAGCCGCTGAGTCTGAAATTCAGAAGGAGCATCAAGTGTTGATGGTCAATAAAACCACTAGTTTCAAGAAAAATGGCAAGGGTAAGAAGGGTAACTCCAAGAAGAGTGGCAAAGCAGTTGCTCCTCTCGTGAAGAAACCCAAGGCTGGACCCAAACCAGAAACTGTGTGTTTTCATTGCAAGGGAACTGGACACTGGAAGCGGAATTGCCCCAAGTATTTGGCTGACAAGAAGGCGGCCAACAACAAACAAGGTATATATGATATACATGTTATTGATGTGTACCTTACCAACTCTCGTTGTAGTGCCTGGGTATTTGATACCGGTGCGGTTGCTCATATTTGCAACTCAAAACAGGAACTGCGGAATAGACGGAGGCTGGCAAAGGACGAAGTGACGATGCGCGTGGGAAATGGTTCGAAGGTTGATGTGATCGCCGTCGGCACGCTCGCTCTTCGATTACCGTCGGGATTAGTGATGAACCTAAATAAGTGTTATTTGGTGCCTGCGTTAAGCATGAACATTATATCTGGATCTTGTTTATTGCGAGACGGTTACTCATTTAAATCAGAGAATAATGGTTGTTCTATTTATATGAGTAATATCTTTTATGGTCATGCACCCGATGTGAGGGGTTTATTCTTATTGAATCTCGATAGTAATGATACACATGTTCATAACATTGATGCCAAAAGATGTAGAATTGATAATGATAATACCACTTTCTTGTGGCACTGCCGTTTAGGTCATATTGGCGTAAAACGCATGAGGAAGCTCCATGCTGATGGACTTTTGGAGTCACTTGATTTTGAATCACTTGACACATGTGAGCCATGCCTCATGGGCAAGATGACTAAAACTCCGTTCTCTGGAACAATGGAACGGGCAAGTGACTTATTGGAAATCATACATACTGATGTGTGCGGTCCGATGAGCATTGAGGCGCGCGGTGGTTATCGTTACTTTCTCACCTTCACTGATGACTTAAGTAGATATGGGTATATTTACTTAATGAAACACAAGTCTGAAACATTTGAAAAGTTCAAACAATTTCAGAGTGAAGTTGAGAATCATCGTAACAAGAAGATTAAATTCCTACGATCTGATCGAGGAGGAGAATATCTGAGTTATGAGTTTGGCAGTCACTTAAGACAGTGTGGAATTGTTTCACAATTAACACCGCCTGGAACACCACAGCGTAATGGTGTGTCCGAACGTCGTAATCGAACCTTATTGGATATGGTGCGATCTATGATGTCTCTTGCCGATTTGCCACTATCGTTTTGGGGTTATGCATTAGAGACAGCTGCATTCACTTTAAATAGGGCACCATCGAAATCCGTTGAGACGACGCCATATGAACTTTGGTTTGGCAAGAAGCCAAAGCTGTCGTTTCTTAAAGTTTGGGGATGTGATGCTTATGTCAAAAAGCTTCAGCCTGAAAAGCTGGAACCCAAAGCGGAGAAATGCGTCTTCATAGGATACCCAAAAGAGACAGTTGGGTATACCTTCTACCTCAGATCCGAAGGCAAAGTGTTTGTCGCTAAAAACGGAACATTTCTTGAGAAAGAGTTTCTCTCGAAAGAATTGAGTGGGAGGAAGATAGAACTTGATGAGGTTGTTGAACCTTTACTTCAACCTGAGAGTAGCGCAGCGCAGAAAGTTGTTTCTGTGGAGCCTACATTAGCTGAAGAGGAAGTTAATGATGATGATCATGAAGCTTTGGATCAAGTTGCTATCGAACCTCGTAGGTCGACAAGGACGCGTACTGCTCCCGAGTGGTACGGCAACCCTGTCTTAGAGGTCATGTTGTTAGACAACGATGAACCTACGAGCTATGGAGAAACGATGATGGGCCCGGATTCCGAGAAGTGGTTAGAGGCCATGAAATCCGAGATGGGATCCATGTATGAAAACAAAGTATGGACTTTGGAAGTATTACCTGAAGGGCGTAAGGCCATTCAGAACAAATGGATCTTTAAGAGGAAGACGGACGCGGACGGTAATGTCACCGTCTATAAAGCTCGACTTGTGGCAAAGGGTTTTTCACAAGTTCAAGGAGTTGACTACGATGAGACCTTCTCACCCGTAGCGATGCTTAAGTCCGTCAGAATCATGTTAGCAATAGCTGCCTTTTTCGATTATGAAATTTGGCAGATGGATGTCAAAACAGCGTTCCTTAACGGTTACCTTAAGGAAGAGTTGTATATGATGCAACCAGAAGGTTTTGTCGATCCAGAGAATGCTGACAAAGTTTGCAAACTCCAGCGATCCATTTATGGACTGGTGCAAGCATCTCGGAGTTGGAATCTTCGTTTTGATGAGGTGATCAAAGCGTTCGAGTTTATACAAGTTTACGGAGAAGCTTGTATTTACAAGAAAGTGAGTGGGAGCTCTATAGCGTTTCTAATATTATATGTGGATGACATATTGCTGATTGGAAACAATATAGAAATGCTGGAAAGCGTAAAGGAATATTTGAACAAGAGTTTTTCAATGAAGGACCTAGGAGAAGCTGCTTTCATATTAGGCATCAAGATCTATAGAGATAGATCAAGACGCTTAATAGGACTTTCACAAAGCACATACCTTGATAAGATTTTGAAGAAGTTCAAAATGGATCAGTCCAAGAAGGGGTTCTTGCCTGTTTTGCAAGGTGTGAAGTTGAGTAAGACTCAATGCCCAGTGACTGCAGAAGATAGAGAAAAGATGAGTGTCATCCCCTATGCTTCGGCCATAGGCTCTATCATGTATGCAATGCTGTGCACAAGACCCGATGTCAGCCTTGCCATAAGTATGGTCGGAAGGTTTCAAAGTGATCCAGGAATGGAACACTGGACGGCGGTCAAGAATATCCTGAAGTACCCGAAAAGGACTAAGGACATGTTTCTCGTTTATGGAGGTGATCAAGAGCTCGTCGTAAAGGGTTACGTCGATGCAAGCTTTGACACTGATCCGGATGACTCTAAGTCGCAAACCGGATACGTATTTATTCTTAATGGGGGTGCGGTTAGCTGGTGCAGTTCCAAGCAAAGCGTGGTAGCAGATTCTACATGCGAAGCGGAGTACATCGCTGCCTCGGAGGCGGCGAAGGAAGGTGTCTGGATGAAGGAGTTCATGACAGATCTTGGAGTAGTGCCTAGTGCACTTAACCCAATGACTCTGTTTTGTGATAATACTGGTGCCATTGCTCTAGCCAAGGAACCAAGATTTCACAAGAGGACCAGACACATAAAGCGACGTTTCAATTCCATCCGCGATTACATCAAGGAGGACGACATAAATATTTGCAAAGTACACACGGATCTAAATGTTGCAGATCCGATGACTAAACCTCTTCCAAGGGCTAAACATGAACAACACCAGAACTGCATGGGTGTTCGATTCATTACAATGTAAATAACATAGTGATGTGAACTAGATTATTGACTCTAGTGCAAGTGGGAGACTGTTGGAAATATGCCCTAGAGGCAATAATAAATTGGTTATTATTATATTTCCTTGTTAATGATAATCGTTTATTATCCATGCTATAATTGTATTGATTGGAAACTCAAATACATGTGTGGGTACATAGACAACACTGTGTCCCTAGTAAGCCTCTAGTTGACTAGCTCGTTGATCAAAGATGGTTAAGGTTTCCTAGCCATTGACATGAGATGTCATTTGATAACGGGATCACATCATTAGGAGAATGATGTGATGGACAAGACCCAAACTGTAAACGTAGCATTTGATCGTGTCAGTTTATTGCTATTGTTTTCTGCATGTCAAGTATCTGTTCCTTTGACCATGAGATCATGCAACTCACTAACACCGGAGGAATACCTTGTGTGTATCAAACGTCGCAACGTAACTGGGTGACTATAAAGGTGCTCTACAGGTATCTCCGAGGGTGTCTGTTGGGTTGGCATGGATCAAGACTGGGATTTGTTACTCCGTATGACGGAGAGGTATCTCAGGGCCCACTCGGTAATACAACATCACAATGAGCCTTGCAAGCAATGTGACTAAAGTGTTAGCCACGAGATCTTGTATTACGGAACGAGTAAAGAGACTTGCAGGTAACGAGATTGAACTAGGTATAGTGATACCGACGATCGAATCTCGGGCAAGTAACATACCGAAGAACAAAGGGAACAGCATACGGGATTAACTGAATCCTTGACATAGAGGTTCGACCGATAAAGATCTTCGTAGAATATGTAGGAGCCAATATGGGCATCCAGGTCCCGCTATTGGTTATTGGCCGTAGAGGTGTCTCGGTCATGTCTACATAGTTCTCGAACCCGCGGGGTCTACACACTTAACGTTTGGTGACGATTAGTATAATTGAGTTATTATGTTGGTGACCGAAAGTTGTTCGGAGTCCCGGATAAGATCCCGGACATGACGAGGATCTCCGGAATAGTCCGGAGGTAAAGATTGATATATGTGATAATAGTGTTTTGATCTCTGGAAGGGTTCCGGAGTTCACCGGAAGGGGTTCCGGATGTTTACCGAAGTGTTCGGGTGCAGCAACACTTTATATGAGCCAAAGGGATAAAGCCCACAAGGTATTGGAAAGTGCAAAAGTAGTTTTGCTGCCGCGTAAACGGTACTACCGCTTGGTGAAGCGGTACTACCGCCCGAGCGGTACTACCGCTTGTGTGAAGCGGTACTACCGCCCAAGCGGTACTACCGCTTGTGTGAAGCGGTACTACCGCTTGTGCGCGGCTGTGCACGGTTCGGCAGGGATCCGAGTTGGACTCTTTCCCTGCGGGCCAAACCGACCTTGTGCGGGCAAAACCGACCCGGAGGAGGCTTTTACTCCAAGTTTAGACCCCAAGGCTCAACATATAAATAGAGGGGCAGGGCTAGCACACGGGACACATCAAGATTTCCCCAAGCCGTGTGCGGCAACCCTAACCCTCTAGTTCCTCCGTCATAATCTCCGTAGCGCTTGGCGAAGCCTTGCAGAGATTGTTCCTCACCACCATCACCACGCCGTCGTGCTGCTGGAACTCAACCACTACTTCACCATCGCTCGCTGGATCGAGGAGGTGAAGGCGTCATCAAGCCGTACGTGTGTTGAACGCGGAGGTGCCGTCCGTTCGGCACTAGATCGGAAGGATCGTGATTGGATCGCGGGACGCTCGGCGATTTGGATCGCGAAGACGTTCGACTACATCAACCGCGTTTATTAACGCTTCCGCTTAGCGATCTACAAGGGTATGTAGATTCACTCTCCCTCTCGTAGATGCTCATCACCATGGATAGATCTTGCGTGTGCGTAGGAAAAAATTTTGTTTCCCATGCAACGTTCCCCAACAGGTTCCACCAACCGATGTCTCATAACCCATAAGTATCATAAGTTGCCCACAATTAGTTATCAGTCCGGTGTTGAGAGTTCCGAGATAGATCCAAGTCCAGAGGCTCAAATTGTCCGTAACCGGGGACACGGCTAATCGATTAGGTTTTAACTCTGCAGAGTGTTGTGCACTTTACCCACAAGATTCGATCCCTCTTTTTACGTTCTCGCACTTCAGGGTGTTTGAGAACAAGACGACCGAAACATGGTCTTCCGAAGAGTTCCTCTGACCACTGTTCGGTGCTCATCCAATCCTACCGTAGTTCTACATCTGCTAGCACCGTCCCAGCCAGAGTCACAACTAAGGTCAACCAAGCCAGAGGCCATAATGACTTGCGGTTGCATAGGTAAGCTTTCGGGCATGAAGTATTCATCCGTCTCTTTGAGTCTGGGTGAAGCTTTCCGCAAGATGTCATGGCGCTTCTCCATGCATCCCGGCCATCCACTGGTTACTCCAGGGTGCCCATCAAATCCATCCTTCACCCAGTAGTGTGTATTGAAATCTTGTCTTGAGTCTCGAAATCTTGAGGCCTTGAAGATGCAGTCCATGCAGATGCCATCATGAAGGTGTCGTCATTGACGTAGAGTCCACCTTCTCACACCACTCCCGGGCACTCATACCAATCCCCGTCTACTTTAGCGTAGCATTAAAACTAAACAACGTTCCGGGCTTGGTAACAGGGAGATGGGTTCCTACCTCATGCATTCTACTCAACTACAAGATTTAATATCACTACTGGAGGAATTGTTGAAAGGGTGATATTACATGCAAATAAAACTTAGGTCAAAACAGATGGTCAAAGTGAACTTGCCTGGTATTACTTGATGAAGAAGTTATCGCTCTCAGAAAATGACTTGGTAGAACTATTCGTCACGCCGATGAAAACTATATTAAACAAACATTGCATTCATAAGCAATCATTCTAGCAAACGATACTAGCAATCAAAATAATAATTAACCAATAAAACAGCAAAGGAATCAATAATAAAAACTCAAATAAAATCCAAGGAAATTTCAAGGAAAACTACAAAGGAACTATTAAATAAAAGGGCCTAAGACTCTACTACAAACAATAAAAATGATCTTTGTCCTAAGTAAAACTTAACAGCAAATAAAACTCTAAACTAATAATTTAACAGAAAAGAAATAATAAACTAATCAATAAATAGGGAGTATTTTATAATAGTTTTCCCTAGCAAAAGAATCAACTAAAAAGCTTTTATAAAACTCTATTTATGACCTATGCAAGTTTTACTACAAAACTAAATAATTTTTTTTATATAAAAATAAAATTGTCTACTGTTATCTAACAGAAACAAAACTAACTTTGTCAAAAGAAACATAAAGGTTTTAGTTAAAAACAATTAAATACTAAGGGAAAAGAAAATAACACTAAACTAAGTAAAACAGTACTGTTTCGCCTAAAACCCTAATTTAAAATAAACAAAAACTAATTTGCAAAAGCCTACTGTTTAGACAAAAGATCAAGTGATCACTAGCAAAAAGAATTAACTAAATAGCTACTTTTAAACTCAAAATATTCACAAAACAAGGTTTGAAGAAAATTCATGCAAACTCAAATTTAGAATTTTCAAACATGGCCAAACTTGAAATCTACGGAAACTAGATGAAAATATTAATCTAATGCAAAAAGAATCACTCAAAAAGGATTTAAAACATAAAAGGTATAAAGAAACTAAAATCAGAACTAAATCTGTTTTTTAAAACAGAAACTGAAAAAAAAATCAAAAACGCTACGGGCCGGCTACGGCCACATGGTAGCATGTGATTGGCCGTGGCGCGTGCGCTGTGGGGATAAGCGGCGGCTGGCCGAATCTTAAGGTGTTCGGTAGTTGGGGGAAAAAATCCCGTGGCTACATGGCGCTCTGTGATTGGACGGAGGGTGTCCGATACAAATGTAATCTAACGAACGTTCGCTATATAATTGATACCGTTTCATAATAGAAAAAAAATCGATCTAATCTAGAGCATAGAAAGTAGATCGGACGGTTGGGTGCTCGCCGGTGCTTACAGCGTTCGGGCGCGGCGCCGGAGGTGGGGAAGATAACGGTGAGGTTGCTCGGGGTCGAATCGGGCGACGGCTCGGGTGTTCCTCTGCATCGGGGAAGAACACGACGGGGTCCAGCGCGATGAGGCGATCACGAGGGCGGCCTTCACGGCTTTGGGGACGGCCTGTGGCCACAGCCGCATGCGGTTGGAGCTCGGGCGGCGCCGGCGAGATGCGGGGAGGCGTCGGGGAGTTGTTCCCGTGCACGTCTGCGAAGGAGAAGGTGTCAGGGCGAGAGAGGATACAGAGGCGAAAAGCATAGAGAAGAAAAGAGGTGCTGGGAACCTTCATAGGCGACGAAATCGACCAGCGGAGGTGCTCCAGCGGCGGCGAACTCCGGCGAGATCGGGACGGAGCTCTAGGGCACGGGAGATCTAGATTTTTTTTGAAAATCGGAGAAGGAGAAGTAGGGGAGTATTTATAGGGGGCAAATCTTGCGAGAGGGGCTGCGGAGATCGAATCCCGCGAAGATCGGACGCGGCGGCATCGGCGTGCTTGGGCAGGGCTCTGCCCGATTCTTGCGGGAGGAGGAAGAAGACGCGGGCCCCACTGTCAGCGACCGTGGAGAGGCGGACGAGGCAGCGGGCGGCCGGGGCGAAAGAGATTGGGGCGGGGCCGGCTGGGCTGCGGCGGCTAGTGGGCTGGGGCGACTGGTGGGCTACGGCCGTTCTAAAAAAACAAAGAGCCTTTTTCTTTTTTTAAAATAAACATAGAAGAAAAGGAATAAAATAAAATAAAATAAGATTTTACATAGGCATATTATATACCAAAATTTTTGGAAAAATAAATCCTAAAATATGAACTATTTCTTTAAATAGAAATAAAATCCAAAAAAATCTTATAATGCAAATAGTGCTGCTGTTGCATTTAAAATGCAAATAAAATTATTTTAAAATACCAAAATGATTTCAAATTCATTTTTCTCCACTTTTCTATTGTAGGGAATCATTTTACCCTATTTTAAATATATTTTATTTTTGGAGAAAAATAATTTGATTAAAAAAAACAAATACTCCTAAATGGTTTTGAATTTGAAATTCAAACCACTTTCAAATCCTTCTTTCAAACTTCCAACTCATATTTCATATAATTTGAAGAAGTCATTTTATCTTCCCTCATGAAAATCATTGAGTTGCATAAGGTTTCTGAGTTTGAAATATTTTTCAAATAGAATTCAAATCTTTTCAAAAACCCTTTTCATTTCTTTAATGGAAGAAGTCATATTGTCTTCACTCTAGGGTTTTGTGTTGAAACGAATTTGAATTCATGGAAACCAAAAATGCAAGTATGAAAGTTTTGGGAAAGTCCTTTCATTCCCTCTCATTAAACTTTCAAAAAAAGTTTCAAATTTCACTCACTTTCAATCAATCAATCAAACAAACAATCATAATTACTTAATTAATATAACATTCCAAAATTTAGAATTTTGGGATGTTACATCTTCCCTTCAAAACGAAGCCCTCATCATCCATGTCAAGATTGTCGTCACCATATTGTGGAGTTTCATATTCTTGTGATGCATACTCATCATGTGAGTAATCATCATTTGTCACATTTGTGGCGCGCATGAAAGCTTCATCATAGAGACTACAAATGCACATACACACAATCAACTACACATTCTATTGGAATCGACAATTGGAACAACAAAGAAATGCACAAGAATTTTTTTTACCTTTGCGACATATCATCGAACACGTTGGATGCTGTAGCCGTCGGCGTGGACACATCTTCCTCCATGGCCGGCGGCGGCGACGGAGGATGTGGATGAGGAGCAACGTGGCCGGATGAGGACGCCACGGTCGCCGGCAGCTGCAAATCGACCGCCGAAACCGCCTCCGGCTTGGACATTTTTGCCGGCCGACCTTGTTTCCCCGCCGGGTTGCGGCCCCGCGCCACCGGCCGCTTGACGCCTCCACCGCGAGGCTTGGCGGCCCCCTTCTTCTTTGCGGCCTCTGGAGCGACGGCTACCGGCCGGGGTGGGCGAATTGGCGCGGAGGCAGCTGCCGCGGCGACGGCATGGAGGCAGAGGCGGCCGCGTTGGGGATAGGTGCCGCGGAGGCGGCGGCCATGGCGAGGTGGGTCAGGGCACCGGCGGCGGAGTCGGAGAAGGTGGCGGGGTCATCGGCGTCGGCCATGGTGGCAGCGGGCGGCGGGCGGGAGGCGGGCGGGCGGGAGTCGGGTGGCGGTTGGTCGCGCGGAAGGGAAAAGAAGTGGCGGTTGGGCGGTTGGCAGGCGGACGCGATTTTACATCTCCTGGAGTTGGAGATGTAAATTTGCACTGCGAAGTGGTATAGTTTACATCTCCGGGAGGCGGAGATGTAAAATTTTTTACATCTACATCATCTGTTGGAGCACTGTTTTTGACCTCTAGAGATGCGAAAGGTAGTTATTTTTACATCTACATCGTCTATTGGAGATGCTCTTACAATGTGGTCGTCTTGCATAGTCGTGTCTGCATCCACCTCCTCCATACGGTGGTGGGCATCACCCACAGTTATAACTACGGCAAGTAGGATGTATTGGTCATGGTGCCTTTTACTTACTATCCTCGGTGTAAACAGAGGCCAGTTACATCTTTTTTTTCATCTTGATGGTCTCCTTTCATTCTTCACGAGTCACCGGTTGCTCTAACTTACAGGAGAAACAACATGAACAAGAGAAAAATACACTAGCACTCTTGCGGTACTTTAGAATTTTGGGGATACAAAGGAACGCAAAGGTTCTTTTATTTTCTTGAGTGCAGGCAACAAAGAGTGGTTAAACATGTAAACCTAGTCACTGATGGCCACAAGAAAATATACATGTTTGCTCTTGCCTCCTGCGACCTCTCCGCTAGGGTTTCCCGCCTCTCGCCGGCGCCGCCGCCGGTCTGCCTCGTCTCCTATGGTTCTTGGATCATTGAGGGGTGGTGGATCCCGGCCTTTGCCGACAGGAGGGCTCCGTTTTTAGGTGTTTTTTGGAGTTTTGTTAGGGTTTGTGCCATGCTAAGGAAGACGGGGCGTAGGCGGCTTCTTGAAGATGGAATAAGGTCCTCCCCGCCTAGTCCCCGTCCCGGCGATGTTTCTAGCGTCGTCGGAGGGCGTGTGGAGGTGTGTCTCTGGTGGATCTCGTGGGATCTGGTCGGCGTTTGTCTTCGGTGGATCCACTTGGATCCGGTCTTCGTTCGCCTACGTCTATGTGTCTGCAGGTTGAATCCTTCCGATCTAGGCTTCTCTTCATTGGCGGCGGTTGTTGTTCTGGTGCGCTGGTCCTATGGGGCCTTAGCACGACGACATCCCGACTGTCTACTACAACAATGTTTGCCCGGCGCCGATGAGGGAGGGGCGATGACGGCGGCGCGCCTTTGGCTCGCTCCAGTGCTTGTAGTCGTCGCTAGGTGGTCTATGGACCTAGATGTAATTCTTACTTCTGGTGTTCTTTGTACTACCTTGACAGTTGATAAATAGATCGGAAATTTTCTCGCAAAAAAAAAGAAAATATTGGATGGTTAGGAGGACGATGGTATCCCCAGCCCACCAGGGTTCAAATCCTCGTGCTCGCATTTATCCTGAATTTATTTCAGGATTTCCGGCAATACACGTTCAGTGGGAGGAGACGTTCCCGTCGACTATGAGGCGCCTACGGTGACTTCGTAAAATCTCATGATGACATGCCAGCTCAGTCTCTCGGAGGTGCTCATAGGGGTAGGGTATGCGTGTGTGCGTTCATAGTAGAAAACAGGGCATCAGTCCCGGTTCCAGAGGGCCTTTAGTCCCGGTTCTGCAACCGGGACAAAACAATCGGGACTAAAGGCCCCCACTTTTAGTCCCAGTTGGGTTACGAACCGGGACTAAAGGAGCTCCACGTGGCCGCTGTGGGCGCCCAGGCAGGAGGACCTCTTGTCCCGGTTGGTAACACCAACCGGGACTAGAAGGCAGCCACGCGTCAGCAACTGCCAGGCGCTGGGGTTTTTTTTTTGAAAGCAGGGGTTTAGGGGTTTTGGAGGGTTTAGGGGTTTCATATTGTGTTTCCCCTTTTCTTTTTGTGTTTACCATTCAATTTCTTTACATTTAGGGTTTTCATTTTTATTTTATGCTTTTCATTCAACTCGACGCTAGCTACTACATATAGCAATGAAGGAACCATTACACAACATCGTCATGATCAATATATAGAGAGAAGTGACCTCTCTTTCTCCGTGCTTGGTCGAACAACAAGTTTTCGTATATCTATTCGACGCTACTACATATAGTACACGTTCATGCATATATACAATATAACATCTCTTACGATCCCTAATTTCTAATTACCACAATCGCTTTGCAAATCCCGATGGTATTCTCCGTTTGTAGGTATGACAGGCTCAACAAAGAATCCCGGCAATTCCTCTTGAATTGCTCGTATGCGATCAGTTGGTAGGAGTTCGTCCCGCTTCCGCAAGATCTAATTTAAAGAAGGGGGTCAATATATATATATATGAATGAAACTCAACACAATTGATGGTAATAAAATAAAATTGTGAATATTGTTTACGTACTTCAAATTGTTCTTCAGATCTGCCCCGCTCAGAGGTCTTGTGGCAAATGTACTTGCAAACATAGTATCCACATAAATTATTCCCGGGTTCCTGCCACAAGAACTTTACGAGAATAGAGTTCAATCAAAATGATAATCAAGCATGATAATGGTATTGAAACTAGAATCAATGAGAGATGCGCGGAACTAGCTAGCTAGTAGTACTTACTTTGGGGTGTGAAAATCGCAGCTCCTTTTTCCATTCACCCCTAACCTGGTTGGTGAAATTTTTCCAAACCCTGCCCGGCAAAGAAAATGATTACTTGATATCAGGAAATGAACGAAAGTTGCCGATATGGTGCGATAATGATTGAACTTACTTCTGGAGCATTTGACTCAGGTCCGCCCACTCCTTAGGCTCTTTACGTCTCGAGTCCAAGACAATTACTAGTCCCGCGTCAAGCTGAATGGCTAGCAGAATATAGTGGAACCTGCGCACGCATAACTCATCAATTATACTTTACCTCGAGTAAGCGAAACAGGATTTGCACAAGACAGTAACACTCACTTGAAGTTATAAGGAAATAGTATTTCCCTTTTGTTTTGTTGTCCAAGTAACGCCTTTAGCAAGTTTTTCTCCGTATCATCAGGGTTTTTTTGTACTGTATATTCATTTACGGTATTTGGGTTAATGAACCCAATGTCATAGATTTTTCCTCTGCATTCGAGGATCTTCAATCTGCGTAATATAGTGTGAGGATAATTATACATGCAATGAACGAGCTGAGCTAGAGACTTAATTACAGAAAAAATACTTACAGACAATAGCAACTGACGATAGTTTTGTCGAGGGCGTCTTGATTGTATAACTGAAATAATTCTTCAAATTCAATGTACAACGCCTCGACTCCATTGAAGTAGTGCTCATCTTTAATTCCCACGTAGATACTGTTGGTCCCTTCCTTGCAGGCTTTCAAGTACCATTCATGCAATCTTTGCAGCATCGTTGATAGACGCGGGAGCTGCTCAGGTCTGACGAGAGGCTTCCCGTGCTCGTATCTAAACGCTACCTCAGCCATTTCGAACTGTACCTGATCGCCTAAGTAATCACCAAGAGTGTAACCAGGATGAGCGGCTGCTACCACCGAATCATTAGCGATATCGGGAAACACCTTGAGCGGGGGGCACGATTGTTTTTCCTGTTCACCGAGCTGGGGAATTGTTTTCCCACTTCTTGAAGCACTGCTACTTCCCGACCTTTTCACTTCATGAAATGTCTTTACAATACAGCGGTCATAGTGTGAGAGCGGTGGAGGAGGTGTGTTGGTGCAATTCCTTGCCCCTTGTGTTTTGGAGATTGTTGTCAGAAACAGTGAGGGACGAATTTGTTTACTAGTGCACACACAGAGAAATAGTCCCTGGAGTATCGAGAAGATTGCTATAATCTGCCGATAGGTTTGCTACTGAAAGGTTTGCAACTGAAAGGTTTGTTTCCGAAAGGTATGCTACTGAAAGGTTTGCTTCCGAAAGGTATGCTACCGAAAGGTATGCTACCGAAAGGTTTGCAACTGAAAGGTTTGCTTCCGAAAGGTATGCTACCGAAAGGTTTGCTACCGAAAGGTATGCTACCGAAAGGTTTGCTTCCGAAAGGTGTGCTACCGAAAGGTTTGCTTCCGAAAGGTATGCTACCCAAAGGTTTGCTTCCGAAAGGTATGCGACCGAAAGGTTTGCTACCGAAAGGTTTGCTAACAAGGAGATTGCTGTAATCTTTCGAAAGGATTGATACGGAAGAGATTGCTATAATATCCCGAAAGGATTGCTGCCGAAGAGATTGCTATAATCTCCCGAAGAGACTGCTACGGAAAAGATTGCTATAATCTTCCGAGAAGATTGCAGCAGAGAAGATTGATATGTTTCAAGAAGCTTATTATCGAGAAGATTGCCACTTCCGAGAAGTTTGCTATAAACTTCCTCGAAAGTTATCTGCGCTGCAGAAAAGATTGACATGTCTCGAAGAGTTTGTTATCAAGAAGAATGCTATATTCTTTCAGGAAGTTCGAAGAACTTCACCGAGAAACATCTACGTTGCAAAGAAGAGAAGGATATGTTTCGAGAAGAAAGCATACCAAAAAGATTGCGTGCCGGAGATGGTCCTGAAAGAATTGCTGACGCAAAGCAATTTTCATTCGGTGTGTCCGAAGAAGAATGACTGCAGTCAAGAAGATTGAAGACGAAGCGAAGACGTAGCATTTGTTTCGTTGTTCTTCTTTCTTTTATTTGAGTCATAGGACCACCATACTATTAAGAGGGGTATAAGTATTCGAGACTTTTGTCTGTTGTGATGCTTAGCCAAAATCTATGAAAGATTGAGAGAAATCTCTTTGTGTTCTGAATGATTACCTATCAGCAGAAGACGTTGTTCTTCGGAGCTGCAGGAGATATCTTTCGAACCGAGGAGTTAGCATTACTTGTTCCTCAAGTAATGTTACCGTTGTGCTCAAAATCCGACCGTTGGAAACGTGTCGGTTGGCCATTGGCTGGACCGCATGTCCTCAATGGTCATTTCCCATCCGGGAAGGCTGCGGCTATAAATAGCCACCCCGCTCCAACGTTGCCCGTTGGCTGCTCCACTTGAGATTCTGAGAAGATTGATTGAGCACCCCTCTCCGAGAGATTTGAGTTTAAAATCCACTGAGAGAAAATCAAGAGCCGAAACTTAGATAGTGGTTGAGCATCACAGTAGATCTGAGTTGAGAGTTCTTGTACCTATTACTCTTGAGAGCTGCATACTCTCTAGACGGATAGGTATCGGCTCGAGTGTTGAAGAGTTGTTGTCTTCACCGAGCAAAGTCTTCAGCAACCAAGAGTCGTTGTGGTTCGCGAAGAAGTCTGTCGAAGGTTTGGAGATCGCCGACAAGAATCTACCACGAGTGAAATCAACTGAAGTTCGAGGAACTTCACGTTGAGGAGAATAGGATGGAGAGAGTTTATCTCCTGTGTTGAATCACAAGTCCCTCCAACCATACGTAGCTCTTTTGCAGAAGAGTGAACTGGTCTACCAAATAATCTGTCACCATCGAGCACCACTGGTCAATTCTATCCTACAGCATTTCTTTCGGTAGTTTATTTTCGGTGCTCTTTGCTGTCGATAGATATCTATCTGTGTATTGTGATTCTTTATCTTTCAAGCATTCTTTTCAATACCGTGACTATATTGTGTTGCACACTTACTTTCACAGTACTTAAGGATGTTTATCTGTATGTTCATATGCTTTTCATATGGTGCTACTTAGTCTTTATGCTAAGTCTTGCTCTGATGAATATTTCGCAGTAGTGTGCATGTTTTGTATCTGTTATATGTGCAATTGTTTCATGTGTGTAACTCTATCCATGTTGATAATTTTGTTTCTGCAGTAGTTTTGATTCGTAGAACTAAAACTGCTCAGTTGTAGTTTTGTTTCGGGAACAGCTTTGTTTCGGAAACAGTTCTGTTTTAGGAACAACTTTGTTCCGAGGACAGTTTTGTTTCAAAATCAGTTTTGTCTCAGAAACAGTTTTGTTTCGGAAACAGTTTTGTCTCGAAAACAGTTTTGTCTCGAAAACAGTTTTGTTTCGAAAACAGTTTTGTACCGGAACTAGTTTTCCTTCGGAACTAGTTTTCCTTCGGAAATAGTTTTCCTTCGTAGAACTGAAACTGCTTAGTTTACTATCCGCTGTGTTGTGTTGAGAGTATTCAACATTTCGAAAGAAATTTTGAATCTCCCATTCACCCCCCCCCCCTCTGGTCAATATACTCTGGTCCTTACAATTGGTATCAGAGCAAGGTACTCCTTGTCTCTACCTATTAAGGTCTAACCACCTTGGAGTTTTGAGTATGTCGCTTGCAGGACACCATGGGCACTCTGAAAGATTTCCTTTCTTCGATAGAAATGACTATCCATTCTGGAAACAAAAGATGATGATTCGACTAAAGGCCATCAACGAAGAAATGTGGCAGATTGTGGGAAATGGCTACACAATTCAGTTTCCCGAATCTCCCACACCCAATGACGAAAGAAATATTCAGCTGGATGCACACGCAAAGCATATGATCTGCAATCATCTCTCCAGGACGCAATTCCTTCAGTACAGAAGACTTGAAACAGCGAAAGAAATCTGGGACAGATTAGAGAAGATCAATGAAGGTGTTTCAACTCAAAAAGAAACACGAATCGATATTCTTCGGGCCAATTACAACTGCTTCAAGAGGCTCAAGAATGAAAACTATCAAGAAACCCTTGATCGTCTGAATGATATCGCAAACGAGTTGCAAGGTCTTGGTGCTGAAGATATTACCGATCATGAGATTGTGAAGAAGTTGCTTTGGTCCCTGGACAGATCTTTCAATACCCTCGAGCTGATGATCAAGGAAAGTCATGACTTCAAAAGTCTCAATGATGCTGATGATATGGAGAGGCTAAACACCCATGAAGAACAAGAAGAAGAGAAAAGAGATCTATATGGCTCTCGCTACCGAAAGAATCATGCTCTCAAAGCTGCTGTCGATTCTTCTTCGAACGTCGAAAATAATGCTGATGAAGATTCCGATGACCCTGATAGCATCAGCAAAGATTCCATGCAGATAACTAAGCACTTGCAATGCTGCCCGAAAGAGAATCAGATTCCGAAAAAGAACCAGTTTCTGAAAAAGAATCAGTTTCCGAAAAAGAAATCAGGCAGTAACTCAAAGTCTTCGTCGAGGTCAAAATCTTCTGGAGAACATAGATGCTTCAAGTGCAAGAAGCCTGGACATTTCATCTCTGATTATCCAATGTGGGAAGCTGAAATAAGCGCCAGTGGCAAGTTCAACATGGGCAGTAGCAAGGGTTTCGAGAGCAAGAGTTTCAAGAACAAGAGCTATGATTCTGATGATGAGAAGACAAATAAGTTCTCGAAGAAGAAAGACAATTCCTACTTGAAGTCTTCATCAAAGTCTTCGTCAAGAAATTCCTCCAAGACTCATTCCAATCGAAAGAAGAGCTCTCACAAGGCTAAGGCATATATTGGGAAGGAAATGGACTCCGAAGAAGAAGTCTTTGAGTCCGAAGAAATTGCCGAAGAAGAATCCGACGAGGATTCAGATTCAGGCATAGCCAGCATTGCTTGCGCTTCCACACCAGCGTTGAACTTCTTCGACAACAATTCAAGTGATGTTGAAGCTTCCGCATATTGCTTCATGGCAAAACCTTCGAAAGGAAAGGTACCTCCCAAGAAACAAAAAGCTTATGCTAGTGATGATTCCTCTTCTAGTGATGATGATCAAGCTAAGCTTATAACAATTGCTAAGAAACAACAATACTCTCTTGAGAAACTTGAGAAATCTCTCAGAAAGACAGAAAATTTGTTGGTCGAGGAGATGAAGAAAAACCAAATGTTGACAAACGAGCATTCTGCTCTTTTGGCAAAATTTGAGGATATGTCAGGTCGTCATGATTTTCTCTCAGATGACCACGAAGGACTTAACTATGATTTCCTGAAAAGGAAACAAGAGCTCGAGTGTCTGAGAGTAGCTCATGATGATCATCGGATTGAAAATGATTCTCTCCTCGCCCAGCAAATTAGTGCTTCTCAGGAGGAATTTATGCCACCTTGTCTAAAATGCCTAGAGCGCAGCAATTCTGATTCTAATACTGAAACATCTGCTGCTGCTGAAAGAAATGCACCTGTTATTACTGTTGAAACTAACTCCTCCTCTGAGGAAAATGATGTTATTTCTGATGAAAATGCTAGGCTGAAGAATTTGCTTGAGACAGGAATGTTCAAAAGTCTCAAAGGACACCAAATTCTTTGTGATGTTCTGAAGAAGTCAATTCTTCACAAGAATCCTAGAAAGGAAGGGTTAGGTTTCGAGAGAAACTTAAATGCTGATGGAACATACTGGACACCTGAGCAATATCCAAAGACAGTATGGGTTCTTGGTAAAAGCAAAACTCTCGAACCTGCATTACTTTCAGGATATGATTGTCCAATTCCTTCACCTACTGATGAGTCATTTGACTCCAACTACAAACTGTTTAAGCAACAGAATGGTGAAGTATTTGCACGTTATATTGGCACTAATTGCAGGAACGGGCCTCCCAAGAAAAGAATCTGGGTTGAAAAGTCTCGTATTGAAAATCTGCCTGCTACTGCTGCTCTAACCATGCAGGGAAATAACTTTCGTAGGAAAGGAAAATCTTCGCAGTACGAAACTGCAAATCCCTCGTATGATTCTGATAAGAATGCTCGTCAGAAAGATTATATGTATACTTCTTCCAACCAATATGCTCATGTTTCTGGGAAGAATTACAATGCTTATTCCTTCAATTATGTTAACCCTTCCCAGAGGAACAACTCTTATGTTTCTCGAAAGAAATCCTATCATGCACGTCCGAAACCAAATGTTTCTCGGCCACCTGCCAAGATGTGGGTGGTTAAGAAAACCTAATCTTTCTTGCAGGAAAAATGTCTCCAGGCGAAACAAATCAAATCATATGCCTGAGACAAATCGATATTTGCAGGGGATATACTTCACTTTCCGAAAGGATTGACTTTTACCCATGTTGATATTATTGCTTCTATCCCATCAGTGTTTCCTGAAAGGAAACTTGGTTCTATTGAAAGAATTTTGAGATACTTGCATTATCATGTGATTTGCTTCGGCCAGTCAAACTAACTCAATTTCAGGATATTGGGTCATTTGTCACAGTGAAGATATATCCGAAGACATTGTCGAAGAATATGCTTGTGACTGTGTAGAAGATCAATCTTGCTTGTTTTGAGAATTCTTTCAAGATATCTCTGAATGGAAAGGATATTATTATCAGTCACATCAAGATGAAGAATTTATTGGCTGACCAAAGTTTTCTTTCGGTCATTTTCTTTTGCTATGGTTTTACTTCGGGATTTAAGTTCTTTCTCATAGGATGTTTATCTTCTTTCATAGATCTGGATTTAGTCATGTATGCATTTCACTCATGGCTATTTTCTTTCGCTTTGATTTTCTCTCTGAGTGAAATGTTTCGGACCCTACCTCTCCATTCTATCTTATCCAGTCTATGCTTTTCTCTCGTGGGTACGCAATTTTATCTGGAACAACTTTCTCTCTAGTGTTCTTGGCTACGAGAGAAATGCGTTCCAAAGGTTATTTCTAATTTGGCGAAAGCCCTCCAAAATTTGGGTCTCCCGCCCAAGTGAAGAGAAACTGCTCCTTTGGTTGCCACGTGTCCACGTACAACTGCCACTTAATCATGTGCGTTGAATGTGAAGAACCCATTGACTCTGAACCATAGATTTTCTGTCGAGACGGTTGGGTTTCCACCCTCCTCGTCTTCCTCGTACGGTTCCAATCTCTTTGTCATTCATCATCTCCCTCGCTCAAAAATTCCTCGGTGCGCCATCGCACTTGCAACTTCGACGAGATCATCCGCCGATGAAACTCCAGTGGACCTCGCCGCATTTGCTCCAAGCCGCCGTGGTAAATCTTCCTCTCCGCGTCGCCTTAGTTGATCTCCGCCACCAAGTTAGGGTACGGAGATCCGAACTCATATTTCTCATTTCATTCATAATATGAGTTCAACCCGATGCGATTATCTTCTGATTCAACTATCCCAGTAGATCTTCAAGAGCTTATACTTTTTACCGTGCGCGGCTTGTAGTTTTTCCTCGTGCACATCTGAATTGATCTAAACTTTGTGTTTTTTCTCTGATGAAAAATTAGATAGGTTTCATCTTAGTAGTTTTCTTTTGGAACTTACTAGCATGAAATCTTTCGAAGATATTTCTCATTCGAGATAATTCTCAAAGTGCTGATCAATTCTTCTGAAAAAATGATTTTCATCAAAAACATATCTGTGCGTACTCATGGCCCTGTCTATATTTTCCCTCGCATGTATTCTCTTTCACAGGTCAATGGATTCTGTTGAAGATTCTGCTAAACCTGTTGGTCAGACAGAAATGGGTGAAGAAAATGTCATGGGCACAAGAGTTGTATCAAAAGCTCAGTTTGATGAAGAATGGCAGTCCGCAGAAGAAGATGTGTGGCACTGAAAAGAAATCTGGATGCCGAAAGAAATCCCATCAAAAGAAAGTTGGGCAGAAGAAAATGCTTCTGATGAAAAGAAAGCTATAAGCCGAAAGAAATGAGCCCAGTGCTCAGGGAGAAGGAAGTGTGGAAAATGCAAATGTTTCAGATCCTCAAGCATCGGAACAATCTTCTGAAAAGGATGAGAGGCAGCGAAATTCTCCTTCCAGAGTTATTCTTCGAGAAGGTAGAATCAGAGAAGGAAAAGAAGGCTCAAGTGCTTCAAAACAATGAATCAGAGAGAGAAAAGGCCCTTGTGCCTCGTCAAATAGAAATGAGCTTGAGAATGAAAATCTTGAAAAAGCTGATGTGCCCCTCACGGAGAATGTTGCCATGGAGATTGATTGTCCAAGTACTTCAAATTCTAAAACAAATGCTGGTCCATCAGAAACAAATGCTGAAACAAATGTTGGCTCGCAGCTGAAAGAAAATGCTCGCAGCCGAAAGAAAATGCTCTCTGCCGAAAGAAAATGCTCGCAGCTGAAAAGGAATCAGATGATTCATCATGAATATCTTGATTTACCACTGATGAGAGAATTGGAATGCTTCAAGCAAATCCTTCAGAACATTGAAGTCCTTTTAGCTTACGAAGGTTTTCTCATTCAAGCACCCATGGAACCGAGAATATATTCGGTAGTCTTATGCCACACTATAGGTGTTCGGTGACAAACAAGGTATCAAAACCTGTGTCCTCGAATGGATGACAGAGACCGTGTCATGAAGGGCAACACTGAAGAATTTCTCGAGTGTCTACATTTCCCTCGGATTGAAAGCAACAACTTTGAAACTCGTGTGCATTTTATCGATGAGATTTCTGATGAACAGTTTCACCTCCTGATGGATTCGGATAAGGTTGGCGATTATCTTTCGTATGGTTTTTCCTCGGACAAAATATCTGAAGTTCAACTTTCAAACCTTCCATTATATTCTATGTCATACTACAAGTCCTCTGCCAGGAGCATACGATTCAGGAGCAATTCATGGTGTATTGCGCAACACTCTCAATGGCCTATATCTTGGCTATGTCTCCGATAACAAAGATGTATTCATGCATCAGCTTGTTGATTCTGCCGAAGAAAATGAAGCTGAGAAGAAGATTATCTATCGATGCGCAAGGAAAGAATATCTTGCTCAAGAAGCTCTAGAGAAATTTATCCATCATGTCAGAGACACTCTGCTGATGTTAAAAGATTACAAAAGGCAAAGTTTTCAGAGATAATACATCCAGACTCCAGAGATCAGTCTTAGAACCCCAACAACTCCTGCCGAAGCACATTGATAATGATCGGAAAGAAAAAGAGCGTCTTGCGCATGAGCTGAATATTCCCCACAACAATACACGCAAAATTCAGATGATTTCATGGATGCCCCGTTGAGGAAATTGCTGAGGACATTTCCTTTCTAAGAAGAAAATCAACATGGCTAGTCTATTCGAAACATATGACTTCATGGATGGCCCGCTGACTATTGAAGATCTTCGAGAGTGCAACACTCCTAAGTTTTCAGCCAGATTTCCTTCGACAGATCCGCTGAGGATTAATCTGAACAATGTTATCACTGAGTTTGAGGCTACATTGCATAAATTTTTATCTGAGGAGAACAATGTTCCGTTATCTGCTGAAAGAGTTTCTCAGAAGAAAGATGAAAATGCTCCAGCAACCCCAGTTGTGCCGCAGCGTTCCGATAGAGAAGTAGAAGAAGATGCAGCTGAAGATAATGTTGTCACCTCTGAGGCGGAAACTTCTTCGCCAAGCAAGTCTGGACCTTTTTCGGGCGACGGTTCATTTTTCCTCTGGGCGTGTAATGTCTCATGTTCTTTTTCACCTTTTTGACATTTGTTGACAAAAAGGGGGAGAAGACATCGAGTGATAGATTTGCGGGTCTTTGTTGGTTTGTTTTTCGAGTTTACAACACTTGCCTTCATTTGATTCTTATCGTGTTGTATAACTCTTGTGAACTCTTTCTAGTTCTCGAATGATAATAACCCCTGCCATACTTCATTTCTCTCGAGAATTTATTTTTGCTGGTGGAATTATTACCAGAGTTCACGTATGGATGCACTCTATTATATCTCGGACATTATCCTTCGGTGCAATACATTTATTCTCGAAGATGTGAAATATCTCTCCACCAAGCTTATTCTAATATATGCAGGTTTATCCAAAAGGTTAATCTTTCATACGCTGCATACATTTAGGGGGAGTATATTTATCTTCGAGATATTATCGAATTTACATTCCGCACATTTCTGGTTACATATCTATCTACTCTTCGATGTTTATCTGTTTTGTCAACAATCGTCCAAAAAGGGGGAGATTGTTGGTGCAATTCCTTGCCCCTTGTGTTTTGGAGATTGTTGTCAGAAATAGTGAGGGACTAATTTGTTTACTAGTGCACACACAGAGAAATAGTCCCTGGAGTATCGAGAAGATTGCTATAATCTGCCGAAATGTTTGCTACTGAAAGGTTTGCAACCGAAAGGTTTGCTTCCGAAAGGTATGCTACCGAAAGGTTTGCTTCCGAAAGGTATGCTACCGAAAGGTTTGCAACTGAAAGGTTTGCTTCCGAAAGGTATGCTACCGAAAGGTTTGCTACCGAAAGGTATGCTACCGAAAGGTTTGCTTCCGAAAGGTATGCTACCGAAAGGTTTGCTTCCGAAAGGTATGCTACCCAAAGGTTTGCTTCCGAAAGGTATGCTACCGAAAGGTTTGCTAACGAGGAGATTGTTGTAATCTTTCAAAAGGATTGCTACGGAAGAGATTGCTATAATATCCCGAAAGGATTGCTGCCGAAGAGATTGCTATAATCTCCCGAAGAGACTGCTACGGAAAAGATTGCTATAATCTTCCGACAAGATTGCAGCAGAGAAGATTGATATGTTTCAAGAAGCTTATTATCGAGAAGATTGCCACTTCCGAGAAGTTTGCTATAAACTTCCTCGAAAGTTATCTGCGCTGCAGAAAAGATTGGCATGTCTCGAAGAGTTTGTTATCAAGAAGAATGCTATATTCTTTCAGGAAGTTCGAAGAACTTCATCGAGAAACATCTACGTTGCAGAGAAGAGAAGGATATGTTTCGAGAAGAAAGCATACCGAAAAGATTGCGTGCCGGAGATGGTCCTGAAAGAATTGCTGACGCAAAGAAATTTTCATTCGGTGTGTCCGAAGAAGAATGACTGCAGTCAAGAAGATTGAAGATGAGGCGAAGACGTAGCATTTGTTTCGTTGTTCTTCTTTCTTTTATTTGAGTCATAGGACCACCGTACTATTAAGAGGGGTATAAGTATTCGAGACTTTTGTCTGTTGTGATGCTTAGCCAAAATCTATGAAAGATTGAGAGAAATCTCTTTGTGTTCTGAATGATTACCTATTAGCAGAAGACGTTGTTCTTCGGAGCTGCAGGAGATATCTTTCGGACCGAGGAGTTAGCATTACTTGTTCCTCAAGTAATGTTACCGTTGTGCTCAAAATCCGACCGTTGGAAACGTGTCGGTTAGCCATTGGCTGGACCGCGTGTCCTCAATGGTCATTTCCCATCCGGGAAGGCTGAGGCTATAAATAGCCACCCCGCTCCAACGTTGCCCGTTGGCTGCTCCACTTGAGATTCTGAGAAGATTGATTGAGCACCCCTCTCCGAGAGATTTGAGTTTAAAATCCACTGAGAGAAAATCAAGAGCCAAAACTTAGATAGTGGTTGAGCATCACAGTAGATCTGAGTTGAGAGTTCTTGTACCTATTACTCTTGAGAGCTGCATACTCTCTAGATGGATAGGTGTCGGCTCGAGTGTTGAAGAGTTGTTGTCTTCACCGAGCAAAGTCTTCAACAACCAAGAGTCGTTGTGGTTCGCGAATTAGTCTGTCGAAGGTTTGGAGATCGCCGACAAGAATCTACCACGAGTGAAATCAACTGAAGTTCGAGGAACTTCACGTTGAGGAGAATAGGATGGAGAGAGTTTATCTCCTGTGTTGAATCACAAGTCCCTCAAACCAGACGTAGCTCTTTTGCAGAAGAGTGAACTGGTCTACCAAATCATCTGTCGCCATCGAGCACCACTGGTCATTTCTATCCTACTGCATTTCTTTCAGTAGTTTATTTTCAGTGCTCTTTGCTGTCGATAGATATCTATTTGTGTACTGTGATTCTTTATCTTTCAAGCATTCTTTTCAATACCGTGACTATATTGTGTTGCACACTTACTTTCACAGTACTTAAGGATGTTTGTCTGTATGTTCATCTGCTTTTCATATGGTGCTACTTAGTCTTTATGCTAAGTCTTTCCAAAACATCAAGGGAACCCGAGGAATCACCCTCGATGGATTCCTACTCGATGTAATCTGTTAAGGAGAACCAGGAGGAATCACCCTCGATGGTCCACACTTGAGGGCTTGTACGACAGAGTCATCATCGGGAAGGGGAGAGCGAGGAATCACCCTCTGCAATCACCATCGATGTGCTATACTACAGGGATATCATCAGGAGTGCAGTACGAGGTATCACCCTCGGCACTCGATAGTAGCCCTGCAGAGCCGTACAACTAAGAGGGTGTGCGGTGATGTGACGGTCTCTGCACATCGGTCACAAAGATCGAGGCACTGGTAACAAAGTGGGGCAACAGGGACAAGGGTGAGGGGTCACTGATGGATCACTAACCAACCTATTCTAAGCAGTTTAGGATGACAGGTAAAGTAACAACAGAGGTTACAAAAACAGGCTATGCATCAGAATAGGAACAAGCAATTACAGTAGCAAAATCTAATGCAAGCATGAGGGAGAAGAAATAGGCGATATAGGAATGATCCAGGGGGTTTTGCTTGCCTGGAAGCTCTGCTGAAAGGAGCTGGCCGTCAGGGGCATAGTCGTACTCGGCAGCAGCGTCGGTCTCGAGGTCTACCGGAGAGAAGAGGGGGGAGAAACAATAATTAAACAGTAGACAAACGCAACACAGATGCATGGCATGGCAGCACGTTATTCGTGGGGTGCCCTAATGCAGTACTACGCAAGTTAGTCGGAGCGAGAAAACATCTGGAGGTGTTTTACCAGCTCCGAGCAATTATCGGTCAGATGATTCGGAGGGGAAGGTTACATGTTCATCATGTTAGAGACGGCTGACAGGTATGTGGGTGGCATATTCGGATTCGTCATATTTTTCTAATCATTTTTCATATATAAATTATTTTCATCCGAGTTACGGTTTATTTTATATGATTTTTCAAAGTTTTATTGAATTTCTGGAATTATTTTAATTATTAAATACGAATTATCCAAAACAGTAACAGGTGACGTCAGCATGACGTCTGGATGACGTCACCGGTCAAATCCAGCTGGCCAGAGTCAAACCTGACCAGTGGGTCCCACTGGTCAGTGACTGATTTAATCTAACAGGGGTTAATTTAGTTAATTAGGTTTATTAAAAGGTGGGACCCAGTTGTCAGTGACTAATTAGTAATTAAATTAATTAACAGATTAATTATTTATAAAAATGTTTTAATTAGCGCGGGGCCCACGTGTCAGTGACTGGTCAAGCCCAGTCAGCAGGTTTGACCGAGTCAACCAGGTCAACGGACCCACTGGGCCCACAGGTCAGTGGCTCGGGGTGGGGCCCAGAGGCGCCCACGTCAGCGCCACGTCGGAGCCGGCGGCCGGAGTAACTCCGGCGGCCGAATCCACGGCGGCGAGCGGCGGGGCAGCGTCGGAAATCGCCCACAGTGGCCCGTTTAGCGCGCGAGAGGTCGCATTCGAACGAGGAGAGTGCGCCACGTCTAATGGTGGTGGTGGCATCACGGGAGACGCACCGGAGCGACGTCGGCGAGCTCGCGCGCGGCAGCCGGAATTCGGGCACGGGCGGAAACGGCGACACGGCGCGCAAACGTGCAAATGGAGCGGGTAGGGAGGGTCTGCGCGACGCGGTGAGGACGATGGGCACGAGCCCGTGACCATTTGGTCGCCGGAAGGTCGCCGGCGACGAGCTCACGCGGTGGCGGGCTCGGCCACGTCGGGGGTGGCACCTAGAGGGTGACCGAGAGAGAGAGTTGAGGGGAAAGGTAGAGCTGCTCACGGGGAGCGTGTAGATGCGCTTAGTGTGCTCGGGGAGGGCTCGCTGGCGCCGGAATCGTCGCCGGAGCGCGTCAGAGTCGAGGAAGAAGACGGGGTCGTGGACGACGTTGTGGCGGTTCCCGACCCGCATTCGTTGGCGCGGATGAAGTAGCGGACGGCGGCGAGTCCGGTGGACACCTCGGCGAGGCAGGAGGGGCTCGGTGGCCGCGTAGTTACGGCGGCGAGGCCATGGCGGCGTCGGGCGAGGTGGGGGGAAACGAGCGAGGGAGGGGATGAGAGGTGCTAGGGTTCGCCAGGGGGTCCGCGGAGATGCTCTTATCCTCACCACGCGGGCGCGGGGCGCGCGGTGTCGAGCAGACGAAGGGGGGGGGGGCGGTGCGCGCGCGCTCTGCTGTCGACAGCAGCGCGGGAGGAGCAGTAGGAGGGAGACGACGGCTTAGCGGGCTGGACCACACTGTCGCAACTAGAAGCCCAACCGCACAGTGCCCTTTAGCCATTTTCTTTTTCTTTTTCTGTTTTATTCTTTTCCTTTCTGTTTTGCTAAATGTTTGGTCACCATTTCACTTTTGTAAAATATGTGACTTAGCCACACAAATACAATGCAATATCTAGCACTGCCCTAAAAAGGTTTGGAGTCCAGATGTTTTCATTTGAATTTTATTTAAATGAGAATGGATTAAATGGTGCTGTTTTGGTACTGTTTCATAATGTTAGTCATCTAGGTAATATAGGTGATGTTGATTTCCTGATCATAATTAATTATGGAATATTTTCAAAATTATGAACATTTTAGTTTCCAATTTGAATAACTTTTATTTTTCACTTCATATTTGAATTTAAATTTGAGTTGGAATTTGAAATGAGATATGAACCAAAGATGATCAGGACTAGTTAATCATGATGACTTGGCATTATCAAAAGTGTGATCACTGTAGCTTATTACATGGGGATGTTACAGATAGGCACGGCGGGAAAAACAGTAAGCAAATTGAGGGAGAGAATGAGTAGGACAAGGAAAGGGAAGTACGGATTTGATTTAAATTACTCCAAGTTACTATGTGTACGTTATTTTTTGTTTTGAGGGAATGAGTAGGACAAGGAAATGAAAGAACCGATTTGATTTAAATTATTTCTAATAAGGGGGCTTGGAGAGAAAATAAAAACAACGTAGGGATGGAAGTGAACGGACGTGTCAAGTCTTCTTTAATAGTAGACTCCGCTTGAAGGTGATCATCAATTGCTACTGGGTGGAGCACGAACTTATATCATGTTAAAGTAGTCCCATCCTGGGCCTCAATCCTCATGCTGAATGATAGAAAAGGGGAAAAGTAGTAATTAAGAGGGTGACAAGAATCAAATGAATCTGAAGCAAACAGGTAAACAACCAGACCATCAAAGCAAATTGTGTCGTAACATTTTGCCAGTCACACAACAAAAGCAAGTCCAGTAGGATAATGAAGTACGAGAAAACTATAAATAATAAGCATGATTTGGTAGGATAACAAAATACAGCCAACACTTCTATAAACGATTCAGCGCATTATTAAGAACTGAAAGGCCAGGTTCGTTCAGAATAAAGACAACAATTCAGAACTTCGCTAACACCCTCTGCAAGAGGCCAAAAGTTGGTCTCTGGCCAGCCACCTAGCCAACATCTAGTGCAAAATAATCTATCTATTATATATAAAAAGTACTTGATGGGTTAACCAGAATAAAAAGAATTATGCTAGAAAATTCCACGTTAATCAGAAAATATTGACCGTCAATCGGATAGATCATCTGTTATTTTTAATCTCTAACCCGTTTGAACTGCGTACCATAATATGGTGGGTCCAAACCAAGTTGACCGTATATTCGTCGGTGGGTCCAAACCAAGTTGACCGTATATTCGTCAAGTAACATAGACATTGATGCCCATGATTTGGATATCTTACATGCATGCACGTTAAAGAAAAAAAAATCTCACTTAAAAAACGGAACCAACTTTGGTCACCTTTACTCATGCATGTACGTCAAAAAAAGAACACTAACCTAAACAATAATGACCAACTTGGCCAGGTTAACTCATGCATGCACGTCACCCCACAAAAAAAAACTCATGCACGCACGACAAAGAAAAAAAGGGATCTGTCACCTAAAAAAGGTAACCAACTTGCACGTTTACTGCCTCTTCCATATGTTTTGCATGCATGCAGATTTTTTTGACACATGCATGCACGTCAAAGAAATAGATATCTCACCTTGAAAAAATATCTAACTTAACCACGATTTACCTCTTCCAAATATTCCAGCATGCGAATTTTTTTGGACAGGGATCTGGCATGCGTGACCGACTCCACAAAAAAAGAATGAAACATCCATGCGTGATTGCCTGTCCCAAGTTTTCATCAACATTTTCCCACATAAAAACATTTCATCAACGGATGGTGCTTGACTGCTTCGGCAAGTCTACTTCGATCAGTACTCCCACGTACATAAGGCATTAGAAGATAAATTAAAAATCACAAATACATCATGTCGCGGACGCTTTCCTGCTCGGCATGCTAACATTATCTTACGTCCTATGAGGCACGACAACCTATAGCACCGGCATAGTGTACTGTGTCTACGTACATGTTAGGAGCCAGCATCGCTAAGTGTGCAACTAGCATCGAGGCCCGCAACTTAGCTAAGGCACGCGGTGCACTCCAGAAAAAAGAGAAATAGGCTAGAAAATCCCATAAGATTTAGAGATCCGACCATTTAATTTATAGACTAAAATACGAGAGCCGTTAGATTAGTTTTAAGTGGAAAATTTACCCACCAATGCCATTATTAAAAAGGAAAACAATTCATTCACGTGTGCCTACAATAAAGAGAACTAGAGTGGGAACAACTAGCGCGGGACACTGTTCTCTCAAAAAAAACTAGCATGAACCTTTGACTGTACGATAGAAAAAACAGTAGCGTGAAAAAAAGCGTCGAACTTTGCCTATACGATAGAAAAAAGAAACATCTAGCGTGGACTCTTTCCTCAAAAGAAAAAACTAGCATGGAACTACCTGGAAAAATAAAACATCGTGGTACTAGGACATGCTGGTAAAAAAACTAGCGTACTAGGCAGGCAGATGCCTCGACATATATGCATTCATGCATTCAACTAGCGTGGGACTCTTACCTCAAAAATAAATAGCGTGGGACTCCACACAAAGAAAAAAAAACAGAGAGCATGGTACTAGGACGTGATGGTAAAAAAACTAGGTACTACGTAGGCAGATCCCATGATGTATGTGCATGCATGTATTCTCCCATGAAATATCGACGCATAAAAAAAAGCAGGCATCCTGTTCCATTATTCCTTGGACCCTATTGCCTATTAAATGATCCATGTTTCTTCCATCGAGCGGAACGACCAAACTAAAAGTACGCGCTCAAGGAACCAAACTGGAGCCGGCTGTGACAAGGCCAAAACCTATTAAGAGAGGATCTCACTAATTAGCCCCACGTCCTTGCTCCTTGTGACATATTCAAAATGCAATGGAATGCGCCAAGCAAACAATGATGCAATACACAGTTCGGCCCATGTGGGTTGAAAGGCAAACTATGTAGTGTCAGCAACAACCACAAGTTGAAGCATCTGTTTGATCTATTTTGAAGTCATCCAGGACTCCCATCATTGTATCTTCTCCTTGCATGCACATGCCTTCCGTTTAGTTTTTAGTCAAGAGGACACATGGGAAAAGGTTGATAGGCAATGCCTAATCGAATCACATGTTTACGCACCGACATGAACTTCCCGTTCATAGACAAAAATAAATTAATGGTATCATCACAGGTAAAAAAAAATCCTTTTTCGAGGGAAAACTATTGTTTGCTATCACATGCTACCCAGAAAATAAGATGAAAGGAGAATGAGCATGAAAAAAAATATTGGTTCCTGCTTGAGTAATCATGGACTTACCAGCCCATAAAGTTGATTGGTTCCACAAATATTTATTATGATTAACCTCTTTGGCTTTATTCCATTGCAGATGGCGGTAAACTATGGTGGCTCGGGCTATGGAGCAGGATCAAGAAACATAGGAGCATAAAGTGAAACATGGATGAATCACAGAGTAATCATAGGAAGATAAAGTTTCCACAGTATTGTTTCATGTATGTATCATGGTGTGATGCCGCCAATAAATAAGTCGGCTTTCGCTTGTGCCATGGTGGCTTGAGGTGATGAGTGAGGTTTCAAGATCTGATGGAATTGGAGCCGGAGAGTTCATTCCCTTGATAACAAAAAACAAGTATGAGCATATCTGTGTGTTTTTAGTTCTGCATTGTACTCTATGTGCCCTATTGGTGTATTTTGAGCACTCAAATGAATCATGGTGAGCACTTGTATATAAAGCTTAAACATGGGTTGTTGCCTCTTCATATTATTTATAACTTCCAGTATTTTTCCGTTTCCTATGTTTGCTTATCCAGACTACATGTGTTTTGTAAGTGAGTTATCCTTTTTTGTTATGTTGATTGTTTGCTTCCATAATACTGGATAATGGACATCTCCTTGTGCTTGCACTCCTAATATTACCAATAATGTATATATAAACAATCTACCAATTACTTGTACATACCAACATGCCATTTGAATACCCTTACATAAAAGGCTTGATAAAAGTTGAATATGGCTTTGTTGGCATGGTCCATATTGCATACGTATTTTTTTCGATTAGCAAACAATTGGGACTTATTCGGCTAAGCTAATATTCACTGTCTTTTTATTCAATTACTCATGAATAGAATATTCAAGTACTTTGGTTTTACAATGGTTAGTTTCCATTTAGGAATGGTCTCTTCCTATGTTTACAAATATATATATTCATTGTATGACAAGTTACAATTTTCATATCTTCTTTTACTTATGTTCTTACTCTCCATAAAAATAGGTCCTGTTAGTTATTTTGGCTTCTCAAATTGATAGAACAGGGCCAGACATAATTGGCGAATATTACATGTACACACATCTACAACTAACAGATTAATATGTAAATCCTACACAACATTAGCAAATATACATATCCCTATCTTTGTTTAAATAAAAAAACTTAGAAAAACTAACAAGATAAAAGGCTAGAAAATGATACAAATAAATTGCAAAATAGGACAAATTATGAAAAGTTGGTATAGCATGCATAGCAAGCAGATACATGCATGCTTAATTCATAACATATACTTATATACCAATCAAAATACCAAACATACCTACGGAAAAACTGTGTTTGCAAAAGGGTCATATTTTTTAATATGATCACATTTGGTTCCAAATTTTTTTTATTTAGAAAAATCAAATTAAAATGTTCTCAACTTTATAAAATTCTAGCCCGCGCATCGAGCGGGCCACTCTGCTAGTTATCCATAACATCGTACTCACTTTGTACTGAATCAGACACTTATTTTGAAGAGGGTGTATATAAGATAATAAGATTGTTCCAGGGCTCACAGTATATCTCTACTACTAATAAAAGAGCAAACATAATCTTTTTTAAACACACCCCATAAAATGTACACAGACCCATTATAACCTTATGATTAGTCCCACTAAATTTAATCTAACGGCCAGCCTTAATCTAATCCGTTCTCTTGTGTGCACTTAGTAATTTAGGTTGGCTGAACATACTCCACCGAGAGGAAATTTCACGCCCCGCTTGCACAACTGCACCACCTGTAATCACGCAAGGCCCGAAGAAAGAATCTGATCTAAATTACCCTCAGATAATCACGCAACGCATTCCTGTAATCACGCACCCTCAAGCTTGACACTAACCCACCATCCCTACGCTCCCTGCCTGCCGCCGCCGCGCCGCCCATGGAGCAGGAGCCGCCGCGACCCCGGCCTCGTGCCGTGCAGCCGTCAGCATGCCGCGCAACGCGCCGCCGCGCCGTCGAGTGAGCAGGAGCCGCCGCGCCGCCCATGGAGTAGGAGCCGCCGCGACCCCGGCCTCGTGCCGTGCAGCCCGCAGCATGCCGCGCACCGCGCCGTCGAGTGAGCAGGAGCCGCCGCGCAAGTACACAATAAGCAGACACCCAGGCAGCTGGATGGAATTTTCCTTGAGGAGCACACCCACCTATGAAAACTGCAAGCCGCCGGCTTGCTTGATCGGTGGCACGACTCAACGGAACACGCACGCGAACACAATCGTTTTGATGACCGAGCGTGTCTATGGAAGCCGGCTCTCCTACCCAGGCCCTTCTCTGCAAGACCGGCGAAGACAGCTTCAGCCTCCCCGCCAAGCACGGAATCATGGAAAGCTCTACTTCATCCAAGCCGGCCGCGAGGACGACGCGCAGGTACACATATACATATACCAAGGTTGATGTTGGCCGATGCTTGTGGTTGCAATTTCATATCCTGGCCGGTGATGTATTGATGCTCATGGTGAGCTATGGAATAATAACCGGGAACTTTTCACCGCTCAGTCATACTGGATGAATCCTTGTAAGTAATCTCTTTTCCCTACCCCTTCTTATATTTACAGGAAATTCAAGTGTGGTACACATGTTAGTATGCTCTGCGTCCCTCTGTTGTACACATGTGGTCATTTATTATCACTGATTGAGAATCAAGAGCCACTACATTCTTGAATATTGAGAACGTCTTAGTTGGTCCAGGTTAAACTTGATAAATGCAATTTAGTTTTTCGTTCCATCTGACAATTCAGTTGTATTATTGATTTGGACAATTTTCAGAAATTTTAACCCCTCTTTGGATTTTTAGCTTCCTCAATCTTTCTTAATTATTTAATGTCAATATGAGGTACATGTATTCCCAATATTAAACCTGAGAAATGTTAGTTGACCACTTGGGTTTCTATGATTTCTTTAGTAGACTGCAATGACAACCATCATTGTTCATGATCTATTCTAAAGATAGATTATTAGCAGTGCAATATCTTTGTTGGTTCAATCAAATAGTTCAGCCGGGATGGTTCTTACCAATATTTAAGCCAGCTTCAATTTTTAGCCTGCTCGGTCATTTTGGATTATTTAGTTTCACTTTTGGTGCATGTCTTTAATAGAACAACAAACTGATTTTGGGTGCTAAAATAAACACTAAATGCTAATTCCTCATGGAGACTATGTGCAGAAAGACAATCTCGATGGAGGAGATCCCGACTATTGATGTGAAGCCGGGGTGGAAGAAGGGCACAAAGATCACCTTGAAAGACGGATCTGTTTTTTCTGGTACAGTTATTTGTTTCAAAAAGTTTGGGATGTAATTTTTATATTAACACTATTGTTGGTGCAATACTTGCCCTCTTGTGTTTTGGAGATTGTTGACAGAAACAGGTATGGACTGATTTGTTTGCTAGTGCACACAGAGAGAAATAGTCCATGCAGTACCGAAGAAAATGTTGTCTCTGGTGTACAGTTCGAAGAACTTCACCGAAGATTATCTGCACCGCCGAGATGGATGAGCTACATATTTTGAAGACTTGTAGATGAGAAGAATGAAGTGAAGAAGTTGACCCTTCGAAAATTTATTGCTGACGCGAAGCAATTAGTTCGGTGATTACGTCCGAAGAAAATTGACTGCAGCGATGGGAGGCGAAGACGAAGTGAAGACGAAGCATTCTTTTCGTCGTTCCTCTTTCATTCATTTGAGTCATAGGACCTCCGTACTATTAAGAGGGGTATAGGTTCTCGAAGCTTAGATCCGCTGTGATGCTTAGCCCAAACCTATGCGAGACTGAGAGAAATCTCTTTATGTGTCGAATGATTACCTGCCAGCAGAAGACGTTGTTCTTTGGTGCTGCGGGAGATATCTTTCGAACTGAGGAGTTAGCATTACTTGCTCCGCACATAATGTTACCGTTGTGCTCAATTCCGACCGTTGGACTCGTGTCGTTCTGCCATTGGCTGCTCCACATGTCCAATTTGGTCATTTCCCATCCGGGAAGGCTGCGGCTATAAATAGCCACCCCGCTCCAACGTTGCCCGTTGGCTGCTCCGCTTAAGATTTCTGAGAAGATTGATTGAGCATCCCCTCTCCGAGTGATTTGAGTTTAAAATCCAGCGAGAGAAAAATCAAGAACCGAAACTTAGACAGTGGTTGAGCATCACAGTAGTTCTGAGTTAGAGTTCTTGTACCTATTACTCTTGAGAGCTGCGCACTCTCTAGACGGATAGGTGTCGGCTCGAGTGTCGAAGAGTAATTGTCTTCACCGAGCAAGATCTTCAGCAACCAAGAGTCATTGTGGTTTGCGAAGAAGTCTGTCGAAGGTTTGGAGATCGCCGACAAGCATCTACCACGAGTGAAATCAACTGGAGTCTGATCAGCTCCGAGTTGAAGGAGAATAGGGCGAGGAGAGTTTATCCTCTGTGTTAAATCACAACCCCTCCAACCAGACGTAGTCCTTTGGCAGAAGGGCGAACTGGTCTACCAAATTCCTCTGTCGCCATCGAGCACCATTGGTTCGTTTTATATTACTGCATTTTCTTCAGCAGTTTACATTCATGCTCAGTGCCGATAGTTGTACCTGATCAATCACAGTTCATCAATTATCTGTCGCGTTCTCATCATTCAATTCCATCATCTCTAATTGATCTATTTCTCATCGCAATCTTGTTTGTCAATGAGATTTCATTCTGTGTTGTTTTCATTCACCCTGTCATCACCTCTCGTGCATTTCCATCGCGGTTCATATCTAGTTTTCCCTCGTGACTTTGCATCTGATCATTCATTGCATTACCATCGTACCTGTATAACCTGTGATATTCTTCGTTCGATCAAATATTTCTTTCTACGTCGATAGATATGTTCCTCTACAGTGAAGTTAATTAAGTGCCTGGCTACCGAACCTTATTTCCGCTGCTGTGTTTGGGATCGGTTCAAAACATTCGGAAGAATTTTTTAATCTCCCATTCACCCCCCCCCCCCTCTGGTCGATATACTCTCGGTCCTAACAATTGGTATCAGAGCAGGTACTCCCTGTCTCTGCTTATTAAAGGTCTAACAACCTTGGAGTTTTGAGTATGTCGTATGCAGGTAGATCCTCGCACTCTGAAAGGTTTCCTATCTTCGATGGAAATGACTCTATCTACTGGAGAGATCGAATGAAAATCAGACTTCAAGCCATCAACATTGAACTTTGGAAAATTGTGGAAAATGGATACACTGTTCAACACCCTGATGCTCCTACTTCCGATGAAGCTATGATACGGTTGGATGCTCAAGCAAAAGATATTATCTCTGACAGCATCTCTAGAGATATTTTTATTCGGTTCCGAAAGCTTGACACGGCAAAGCAACTCTGGAATGCCATCAAAGATGTTCATGAAGAATTCATTGCCAGAACAGATCGAAACACAGATATGCTTCGTGCCATGTTTGCTGGGTTCAGAAGTCTTCGCAGGGAAAGTGCTATGGAACTCACTGATCGGTTGACAAATATTGTTGAAAGACTTCGCCAACGTGGAGTAACAGATATCACCGATAGAGATGTGGTCAACAAGCTACTGAGTGCTCTTGATGCAACCTTTGATCCGATTGTGGCTGAAATCAAGCAAAGACCAGACTATGAAGAACTTCACTACGTCGAAGTTATGACGCTGCTATCTATTTACGAAGAAAAGATGGAACTTGAAAATGGTCAGCAAGAATTCTCTTCGGAAAGGGAAGGAGAAATTCTTTCACACTATGGCAGTTCACATGAAGAAGATATCGAGAATCAACACTCTATCACAAGAGAAATGGAAATGCTCACTGAAATACTAAGCAATCTCAGAAGACAGAATCTATGTCCCACGAATGATGATGAAGTTGACACGCCTGGTTCGTCGAGGAAATTACCTCCGAAAGAAATGAAGTGCTTCAAGTGCAAACAACTCGGTCACTTCATAGCAGACTGTCCTTGTTGGGAACAAGATGAAAAACCAAGCAACAGATGGACTTATCTTCACTGCTCTGGATTCACTCGAGTGGATCGTCACACTAAGCTCTCGAAGAAAAATGAATCTGCCGCGTCATCTTCTTCGTCGAGACCAGTCACTAACATTCAAACTAGAGCGACCATTGAATCTAGTCTGAAGAAAATATCACAGCTGACTAGAGTGTGTGCAGAAATGAATATGGAATCTGAAGATGAAACATCAGAATCCGAATCAGAAGATGAAGAGTTTTACAGAAACCTAGGAAGAGGCAATGCATTCATCGCATATGAGCCATCCGAGAAGTCTCTCGAATCTGACGCTGATGATAATGCTTCAAGTGATGTTGATGAACCTATCGCATTCTGTCTCATGGCAAGAACCTCAAAGGATCAGGTATCAGCAAAGCACCAAAAATCTATGACTGAACATTCCTCTGGATACATTGCTTATGCTAAACTTGTTAAGATTGCAAAATCTCAACAAGATGAGCTAGAACGACTTGAGATGAATCTCAGGAAAACCGAAGGATTACTGGTCGAAGAGATGGAGAAGAATCAAGAGTTGACTGAAAAGCATGATGCTCTTTCTTCAACATTTGATGATCTTTCCGAATGATATGATTCTCTTACAGTCGACTTCGAGAGTTTATCAGATGAACTCCTTGACAGGAATCAAGAACTCGAGTCACTGAAAGAGTCTTATAACGTGTTTGCGAAAGAAAAAGCTTCTCTCTTCGCCGAGCAATCTAACAACCTTCCTGATGATTTTGTGCCTCCTTGCTTAAAATGCCTAAACGTAGCAATGCTGAGTCAAATGCTGAAACATCTAATGCTTCCATCAAGAATATTGCAACTACTTCGAATGATATCTCTAACCCCTCTCCCGAGGAATTTGTTGCTATCTCTGATGAAAATTGCAGGCTAAAGAACTTGCTTGAGACAGGAATGATAAAGAGCCTCAAAGGACATCAAACTCTGTGTGATGTGCTCAAGAAGTCTATACTGCACAAAAAACCCCGAAAAGAAGGATTGGGTTTCGAAAGGAAACTCAACGTTGATGGAACCTACTGGACTCCCGAGCAATATCCTCGAACAAGTTGGGTTCTTGCTAAGAGCAAAACACTCGAACCTGCGCTCTTGTCTGGATATGACAACCCCATTCCTGTTATTTCTGACGAGTCTGATGACTCAAACTACAAATTATTCAAACAACAGAATGGTAAGGTTTTCGCTCGGTATGTTGGAACTAACTGCAGGTCTGGATCACCCAAGAAGCAAATATGGGTGAAAAAGTGCACCATTGAAAATTTATCTGTCACTGCTAACCTGAATATGCAGAGTAGTTCTCTTCGAGGATATTATAATTCCTCTCAGTTTGGCACTGCAACTTCTTCGAATGGATATCAGCTAAACTTTCGACAGAAGGAGTACATGCGTATCTCCTCAAATCATTACACTCATGTCTATGGGAATAATTTCAATGCTTACTCTTATGATTACTCTCGAGATGCACAGGTGAACTATGGAAATCAACGAAGGAACGTTCTTGCTCAGACAAGACAAATGAGGACTGTGCCGCCCACACAAGTGTGGGTTGCGAGAAAGAACTAACCCATCTTGCAGGGATTCTATCTCAGGGATTCTATTCGATCATCCTTTGCCCTGAGATCTACATTGTTGGTGCTGGTTCTTTGTGTTTATTGGTTCTCTATTTGTTGCTTGTCTTTGAGTTGACGTATTTGTGTTTCGTCCGATGAACAACTCACTCATAGCTCCTCGTTTGGTGTTTCTTCTCGTTTGTCTGAGTGATTTGTTTCGGACCCTTTTATCCCTCTATTCTCTCTCATCTAAATCTTTGTTGTCCGTCATGAGCATGCAATTTGATCTGAAGTAAATCTCTCTCCGATGTCCTTGGTCGCGAAAGAAATTATCTTCGAACATTTACTCATTTTCGGCGTTGTGCCCTTCAAACCTTTCGACCTCCCGCTCTCTTCCCGAGATTTTCGCAGGAAACGGTTGCCACGTGCCCACGATCTCGTTAATCGTGATCGTGTCCGTTGAATGCCGAACGTCCCGCATCTGTAGGCCGTAGATTTCGGAGGGGTGGTTCAGCCCTCCAGCTATAAATACCTCTCGCCGCGTCTTCTTCCTCATTCGCGCAAACCCTCGTTTTACCTCCTCCCGAGCCCGAGCTCGAAGCAACTCCGGCGAGAAGCTCCGCCGTGCAACTCCGGTGAAGACTCGTCGCAGCTGATCACGCCGGTGCGGTAATCCTCCTTCCCGCATCGCCGTAGTTGATCTAAGTTGCCAAGTTAGGGCGCCTAGATCTGGAACTGCTCGTCTCCATCTCTCTGTTCTTGGGTAGTTCTTACCGTCGCAATTAATCTCTACTTATTTCACTGCGGTAGATCTTTAGGAATCACTAGGATTTGACTAGTGCGGTTTGTAGTTCTTCCTCGTACTGGATCTCCTCATCTTGGGTACATGTGTGTTATCCGAAAGATTAGATGGTTTTCAACCTGCCCAGTATCATCTGAGGCTAGCTTGTAATATCCATCAAGGATATCTGTTTGGATTTCCATGGGTTCCCTAATCTTCCTAAAAATCTTTTTCACTCAAAAATAGTTCTGTGCATGCTTATGACCCTACCATGTTTTTTCCCTCGCATCTGCTCTATTTCACAGGTTGGTCATGTCACAGAGTTCGGAAGATCACTCAGATTCTGAAGGATATTTGCCTCTGTTTCCACCAAGGTCAGAACGAATGAGAATGACAGGAGGAGGAAAATCCTCGAAGCCACCCAAGGCTCCAAAAAAGAGACAAGAGTCTATGTCCGAAGAAGATTCGGAAGAAATTCCCTCGGCTCACAGTCAGCCCGAGGATGAACTGGTCACTGACGCTCTAACCATCTTCTCCGATGGAAATCCCAAAAGGGGTGGTCGTGGCAGAGAAAAGAACACTACTGCTGAGATGTCAGATCCCGAAAGCTACAGAACTCCACCTGAAGGAGAATCAACGACTGAACGCAACAACAGGCTTCAAAGAATTCGCCGCCACTGGGCTGGCAAATGGTTCCGTTATCAAAATGTTCGCAAGAAGTACCAGATTTTGTTTGCCTTCACGCCACCATGGAATGATTGCATTGCAGAAAATTGCATTGGCCCAGATGATGAAAAAATCAGGCCACCACAGCCAGCAAATGCTCATCCTGACTCTCTCAAAACTATCGCTGACTTTCCCGAGGAAGTAGCTAAGAGGGCGAAAGCCAAGGCCAAACGTGAAGCTAGAGAAGCTAAGAAGAATCAAGTCGAAGCGAAAAACGTCGCCCTAACCCAGCAAGACGTGCAGAAAAAGAAGGAACGTGCATCAGCTTCGAAGGGAAGCAAGTCTGAGAAATCTATTTCCCCTCGTGCACCACGAAAGAAAACCCTTGTCAAAAGAACCAAGAAGGTTGTTCCCGACTCGTCTGATGAGTCGTCCGATGAAGAAACCCCTGATGAAATTCCCTTGTATGATCGTCCCGCCATTCTCAACAAGCCACACATGAGTCCTTCACCAGTGAAAACATTGCCATCTCCGAGGAAGTCTCCCAGGCATGCACCTATGCCATCCACTGATAAACCTTCGGGTTCTGCGGCCCCGAGAACTTTGTCAGGTGCCGCTACGAAGAGAAAGCTACAGTCAGAAGAGAAAGCAGATGTGGCTGCCAAAAAGACCAAGCTCAATGTTCCTGCTTCCACAGAGGAACAAAAATATGACTTCAATTTCATGATCGATATTATTGACAGCGCTGCTTATGATGCAAAAGCTGATGATGTTAGCAGTCTAGGACTGCCTGATGATGTTACCAAAATGGTGACTAAGCATTTTAAAGAGCTGAGGAAAATCACCAAGAAGCTGAACAAAGCCGTCAAGGACAAGCAAGCTGTCGAGCAAATGAGAAAAGAAACCAAGACTGAATCCGAAAGGAAAAAGATGAACAAAGAAATTGTTGAACTCACCAAGGCTCTCAGTGTCTTGCGGGATGAGAAAATTGAGTGGCACTCGCGACTGCACATGGATGTATCTCAGCTGTGTGACCGGAGAAATGATGAAATTGACCGCAAAGCCGACCTTGCTCGAAGAAGAACTCAAGAGGAAAAGCGTCAGAAGGCTATGGCGAGAGCAAGCAAGCCGAAAGGTAGCAAAGACCGCCGCCTTCAGAACGTCTCTGCTGATCCTACTCCATTGGATTCCCATGTACCCTTGCAACAAGTTCCACCTTCTCCTCCTCGCGAAGATGAACCCATGGTGTAGGCTGGTACTGAGGAGGTTGTCATTCCTGAGCCAGTTGCCCGAGTGCAACATGAAGAAGTTGATATTTTCTTGGAAAGGACTGAAGAGGAAAATGCACCTCCCAAGCAGCAATCCCCAGCAGAAGAAGTTGATGAAGAGATTGAGGTTGAGAAGGCAGATCCATCGCCACCAAAAACGTTGCAAGCAGAGCCCTCCGAATCAACGAAAGAGAAGAGTGATAAGACTGAGGGGGAGCTCAATGCTTCCCGAAAGGAAATACCCCCGGTCTCATCATCTGGTGCCCCTGCCCAGATGGATGTTGATCCTGCTCCTCGTACAACTGCATCACAGTTTGTACAGGAAGAAAAGAAAACTGATGAGCCGATGGCTCGAGAAGAAACTGTCCCACCTGTTGTGTCCCAAGCTACCGAGAAAGTTGTCGTACCTCCCACTGAAGAAAGTGCCAGAAAAGAAAAGGCTCCTGTGCCCGAAAGTCAAAAAGATGCCGAAGGAGTTCCGGCGAGCAAGAACAGCAATCAGTCAAGTGCATCAAAGCTGACTACCCGAGAGAAATCGAGGAAGCCTCATGCTCCTCTCAGGCCTATTGATGAAGGTGTGCCTGCACCTGATGATGTTCGAACCAAATCAATGGCCGATGAAGAACCTCTGAGTAACCCACTGGAAATCTATCTGTTGTTTCCTGTCGAAGATGGCCCAAATGGTCCAGCGTTTAATGAGCAGTTTCATCGCTCAAAACTTGCATTCTTTGGGACCAGTCCGTATGAAGGAGAAAGGACTTCGTTGTCACCGAGATTCTGGACAAAGGAACAGGTTGTATATTATGCTCGTATTCTGTATGGCAAGAATCAAATATTCAAGCATAAGACTCTAGATTTTGCTGAGCTCGAAAGCATACCTAGCTTTCATCACACCATCGAGCAAATTGAACAGGTTTTTCTGAAGGGTGTTCTTTGTTTCAATCATGGCTGGAATCGTGAAGTTGTCCTTCAGTTCTATGCCACGCTTTATATCTCAGGAGATCTTAATGATAGCAGTACATGGATCCTCGAATGGATGACCGAGGAAGAAAGAATCAAATGCTCGGCTGACCAGTTCTTGGCCCTGTTAAATTTACCTCGTTTCGAATTTGATGCCTCACGAGAACACAGACTGCATTTCTGGGATGTATCCGAAGCTCAACTGCATATGCTGATGGACCCTAAGCTTGTTGGTGACGAGTGTACTGAAGCAAATCCAAAGCATCTGGCCTATGAGAACAAAGTGTTGTTCTATATCATCTGCAATTCTCTCACGCCAACAAACCGGCCTGAAAGCATTCATGGAATTGTGGCAAATAATATTCATGCTTTAGCTCATGGAATTCGGTTTGACATTCCTGATCTTCTTATTTGCAACCTGGCCTATGCAGCTGATAGTCCTCGGGTTTTGAAGCCTTATGCACCATGGGTCATGTTCGCCATTGAGCAACTTATTGAGAAAAAGTTCTTCTGCCCATATGTCCCAAAAGTTTTCATGCCACCAGTCCGAGACACTCTCCGTATTGTGAAGGACATCGGCAAAGGAAAGACACCAATTGATGCAACTGCTTCTGCCTCTGCGAGTGCTCCAAAGATTAAGAAGGTCACAGTGGAAATCCCTCGCGAAGAAAATCCCTCACTATATGAGATGTGTCTTTGTACTCAGCAAGCCTTGGAAAGTCACATCAAGCTCGATCGCAAAGAAAAAGTGGAAATGATGACTGAGATCAATCTACTTCACAATTATGCTCGTCAAGCCCTGCTGTATGAAAAGGAACAGAAGAAGCGCTCATGGACCCTTCTGCGCAAGCATTATTCTCGCAAACAACTGTCTGCCAAGGGCATCGAGAAAGATTATGATCATCTGGAGTTGTTTGAAGTTCCTCGCATCCGAAGGCAAACTCAAGTGCTTCCTCAGCGTTCAGCCTCCACCGACCTGCTGTTTGTCGAACCCGATGATGAACTTGAAGACACAGCAGGGACATATATATACAAGCCAGATGCACCTCACTCTGCTACTCCCGAAGCTGATCCTGAAGACCGTATGGCGTCTCCCGCTCCTGCTTCTGCCTCGACAATCGCTCGTTCTTCTTCGCCGAACAGTTCGAGTTCTGGGGATTCTTCGGACGAGTAGTTCCTCGCATGCCTCCTCCTTCCTTTTTGACACTTGTTGACAAAAAGGGGGAGAAGAACATCGAGAAGATAGAAAAGCAGGTTATTTGCAGGGTGTTTCTATTCGCCATTTGCTTTTCGTTCGAACAATTTGCTTTTTGATCGTTGAACCTTTCAGTCGTAAAACTTAATCCCACCGCCTGTGGTGATGGCACTCTGCGTCGTCATGTATCATTAATAACCCCTGCAATGATATATTTGCTTCCAGTATTTGTTGCAGGAGAAGAAAAATCGCTTCAGAGTCATTCGTGAATTCGAAAGAAAATTCTTTCTATCTGTCTGACAAGCTGTTTTCCCTCGCTTATATCTATGGTATTTTTTCTATTGCAGGAAAACATCATCTGAAGTACATCCACTCCGAGCAATATATCTTACTCCTTTGCTCTGATTGCCCCTTTGCTCTAATTATTCCTCGAATATCTAACTTGATCTCGAGTGGATTCAAACTGTGTTCTGAGAAAATCTTCATGGCTTATCCTTTGCCACAACGTTTTTCAAATTATCCTCGCTAATCTTTGTGAAAGTTGTTTGTGGCAGGAAATACCTCAGACACCGTCGAGTGCATTGGATGATTCTTCGAATGAAATCATCTGCCAATGTCGCTCATACGAAGATTCACCTCGCTACCTTCCGTATTATCTCCTATGCTCACTCCAATCAGAATGATGCATATCTTCAGGGGGAGCGTGCTTTATCTTCGTATTTATCTCTTGTCTTTCAACCTCTTTCACGTTACATTTCATTCTTTTATCTATCTTTCGATGTGTTCTGTTTTGTCAACAATCGTCCAAAAAGGGGGAGATTGTTGGTGCAATACTTGCCCTCTTGTGTTTTGGAGATTGTTGACAGAAACAGGTATGGACTGATTTGTTTGCTAGTGCACACAGAGAGAAATAGTCCATGCAGTACCGAAGAAAATGTTGTCTCCGGTGTACAGTTCGAAGAACTTCACCGAAGATTATCTGCACCGCCGAGATGGATGAGCTACATATTTTGAAGACTTGTAGATGAGAAGAATGAAGTGAAGAAGTTGACCCTTCGAAAATTTATTGCTGACGCGAAGCAATTAGTTCGGTGATTACGTCCGAAGAAAATTGACTGCAGCGATGGGAGGCGAAGACGAAGTGAAGACGAAGCATTCTTTTCGTCGTTCCTCTTTCATTCATTTGAGTCATAGGACCTCCATACTATTAAGAGGGGTATAGGTTCTCGAAGCTTAGATCCGCTGTGATGCTTAGCCCAAACCTATGCGAGACTGAGAGAAATCTCTTTATGTGTCGAATGATTACCTGCCAGCAGAAGACGTTGTTCTTCGGTGTTGCGGGAGATATCTTTCGAACTGAGGAGTTAGCATTACTTGCTCCGCACATAATGTTACCGTTGTGCTCAATTCCGACCGTTGGACTCGTGTCGTTCTGCCATTGGCTGCTCCACATGTCCAATTTGGTCATTTCCCATCCGGGAAGGCTGCGGCTATAAATAGCCACCCCGCTCCAACGTTGCCCGTTGGCTGCTCCGCTTAAGATTTCTGAGAAGATTGATTGAGCATCCCTTCTCCGAGTGATTTGAGTTTAAAATCCACCGAGAGAAAAATCAAGAGCCGAAACTTAGACAGTGGTTGAGCATCACAGTAGTTCTGAGTTAGAGTTCTTGTACCTATTACTCTTGAGAGCTGCGCACTCTCTAGACGGATAGGTGTCGGCTCGAGTGTTGAAGAGGAATTGTCTTCACCGAGCATGATCTTCAGCAACCAAGAGTCATTGTGGTTCGCGAAGAAGTCTGTCGAAGGTTTGGAGATCGCCGACAAGCATCTACCACGAGTGAAATCAACTGGAGTCTGATCAGCTCCGAGTTGAAGGAGAATAGGGCGAGGAGAGTTTATCCTCTGTGTTAAATCACAACCCCTCCAACCAGACGTAGTCCTTTGGCAGAAGGGCGAACTGGTCTACCAAATTCCTCTGTCGCCATCGAGCACCACTGGTTCGCTTTATATTACTGCATTTCCTTTAGCAGTTTACATTCATGCTCAGTGCCGATAGTTGTACCTGATCAATCACAGTTCATCAATTATTTGTCGCGTTCTCATCATTCAATTCCATCATCTCTAATTGATCTATTTCTCATCGCAATCTTGTTTGTCAACGAGATTTCATTCTGTGTTGTTTTCATTCACCCTGTCATCACCTCTCGTGCATTTCCATTGCGGTTCATATCTAGTTTTCCCTCGTGACTTTGCATCTGATCATTCATTGCATTACCATCGTACCTGTATAACCTGTGATATTCTTCGTTCGATCAAATATTGCTTTCTACATCGATAGATATGTTCCTCTACAGTGAAGTTAATTAAGTGCCTGGCTACCGAACCTTATTTCCGCTGCTGTGTTTGGGATCGGTTCAAAACATTCGGAAGAATTTTTTAATCTCCCATTCACCCCCCCCCCCCCCCCCTCTGGTCGATATACTCTCGGTCCTAACAACTATAATAATATATGAAGTTATATTTCCAGATATTTTACTTTTCGCATAAGCTGAGGCCCCATTTTATTTTATTTTCTGAAGTAAAATTTCTGAATAACTACATGATGTTTCATGTGTGTGAATTGCACTTTAGCTAAAAAATGAGAGATAGCAAGGTGTAGAGGAAATGTGAGAAAAGTTGTCCAAAAACCGAAGAACTTGTCATTTCTCTTCGCTTTACAAGTTTGCAATTTGTACTATGCTTTATTTTGACTATAACACAAAATTTATCGTGTTTTCAGATGAATGGTAAATCGAATCATGAAAGAAACTATGGTGGCCAGAATTTGTAGCCCTTAGCATACAAGTACGTAGTGAACCACAGGTTTGTCTATTGGCATACCTTTTGCTGAATGCATGATGTGCTCACATAATTTTGGACAACATAGGGATAATACGATTACTTGCAGGGGACTATACGAAGAGAGTATTATTAATCCTTACGTGCATATACATGCACCACCATGCACGGAGATCATATGGCATGATGCACGGTGTGGCATCGAGAACACCGGGTCGTCGTTGAGTATACCTGGTACATCCACTACCCCTATAAAAGCACCACAGAGGGCAGACCTATGTATGGCTCTGGGGCTAATATATTCATATACAGTCAGATGTACTCACAGTGACACTAATTTAGTGTGCCAATAATATTATAGCTCTGGGGACAATATTCCTACACACTGTAGAGGCCATTTAATTCAATATATAAACCTATGTAGGAAGGTCTCCTTGGTTGAACTCTAATCAGTGGTCTCGGCCACTGTTTAGCAGTTTACCGTTGTCTTTGTGTATGCCACTACATTTCCGGAAAAAAATCAGATGTTGTGTTGTAGGGCCACTGTTTATTGTAAATTCCATATTTGTACCTACACTTGATGCATTTTCAGGTTAGAGAGAGACAGGGAGGGGGGGAGGGAGACTGGACATGGAAATATGAAGGCAACTCAGTATTAAAGACAATCATATGGCCCCATGTATGTTCATGTTACCTTCGTTAAAAAAATTGTGGGCTGATAACATTTTTCCATTGTAATGTAAATCTCTACGTAATGTCATTCTCTTTCATGACCTCTTTGAGGATTATGACTTACTAAAAGGATCAAAAGGAGACAACCAAGTTTTCAGATCGTATATATTCAGTTTACCATGATAAACCATTTTTAGCTATTTGTAATGCACGAATATCGTATATGCAGGCCACGGTGCCTCTGCCGCCGGCCTCGATGCAGAGTCCCCGCTGCCCCGCGCCTGGTGGCACGATGTCTCCCTATTGGCCGCCCGTCTGTTTCGGCCGCCCAGCCGTACTCCCATGAGGCCACCCTCGTGTACGGTGTCCGTCCCGCTCTCATTAGGGTGCCGCTGCCCTCCATTGTATTATTTTGCATTTGCCTAGCGCCAAGTTTTTTATTAATGTTTGTCATAGTACAAAATGTATAGGTGCCAACAGGTTTTCCTATATATGTTGATCCGAATTAGTACAAAATGTTAGTCCATAGAATAAAAATCCGGTTAACCTCTCTTTTGCCCGTGCTGACAAATTTTATATATTGTTGTGCAAATGTAAAATTGGCTTTTGTACAAGAAAATAAGATTCAAGAAGTAGGCATTCTTATCAGAGCAATTGCATTGTAAAGTAGTTTGCATTTTCTTTTCCATGGCTACACTAGAAGTGAAGACTACATGCCTAATCAGTCAATTTTACTTTATATTGCTAAATCTATACTTCCAAGTCAGAATACCATGTCCACTTTAGAAAATACCATACTTGTACAGAGGAGAAATTGATGAAGTATTGAATAGTCATTGGTAGAATTGAGCAAGTGTTGCATAACTTTAACTTTTTGCTTGCATGTTGATCATGTGTAAATTCATCTTGAAAATCAGTTTGTTCAAAAAGCTTAGTAATCATGGCCAAACGCTTGATTCTTCACTAGGTTGCTGGATCACAACGGCGTTTAACTTTTAAAAATACAATTTGAGTGACATCTATTTTGTATCCATTTCATTTATATTCTTTTGTAAGAATTATTTAAAATTTATAATATGTGAACTCACTTGATCAACGTTTTAGACGTGCATTGCACGTGCACGTTTACTAGTATAGTAGAAAGTTCTAAACCAAAGAAAACCAAATGTTTTTTTACAAGGCACAACAAAGCATGCGAAATCAGCGTGAAGCAGAGGCTCGCTGCACAGGATTTAGGAAGAAAACCAATAAAGGTTGAGATTCAAACGTGGTTACTCAGTAGCATCTAAGAGTCAGGCATAGATGTAGCCAGGTTCTGCAAACCAGTTGCATGCTACTAGTATATGGCAATCACACATTATCCCCTCTTTCCTACATACAGATTCATGTGAGAAGCAATTATAATCCTAAAACGGGAGAGGAGATGCAAGGCGCCAGGGAGAGACGAACCACCGTCGATCTCAGCCGCCAGAGCATCACTCAAACCTTCATGCCGTCGAAGCTGTCAACGAAGGAAACTTCACCCAAGCGAGCGAGGATACCAGAAGCGGAGCTCAGTTTTGGTAGCTAAGAAAAACACCGCTACCAAGGGGTGATCAGAAGACAACCACATCTAACATTCCATTGCCAGAATCCACAATACTAACAGATGCAAACCAAGATCTGTAAGAAGACAAAACCTTAACAGATAGACAGAAACAGGCAACCATTTGGCAAAAGCAGCAGAAAAACAACGTAACAAGTTGCAATCTAATAACTTGCATTTCACAACAAATCAGTCTCAGGGCACAGGAGTTTAGCCGAAGCAGAAATAGAAATACAGTAATTAAACGACAGACAGATCATTGCTCGCCCGGGATAAGAGTCTGAAGCAACAAAAACAATGACCATGAACATAAACCTTCTGCTAGATACCGCCTATTTCTTCTTGATGGCAGCCTTTGTAACCTTGGCACCGGTGGGGTCCTTCTTCTCCACGCCCTTGATGACACCAACAGCTACCGTTTGTCTCATGTCACGCACGGCAAAACGGCCAAGAGGAGGGTAGGTGGCGAAGGTCTCCACAACCATGGGCTTGGTGGGAATCATCTTCACGATACCAGCGTCACCGTTCTTCAGGAACTTGGGCAGCGCCTCCAGCTCCTTACCGGATCGCCTGTCAATCTTGGTCACCAGCTCAGCAAACTTGACAGCAATGTGGGAGGTGTGGCAGTCCAGCACTGGGGCGTAGCCGTTGCCGATCTGACCAGGGTGGTTCATGATGATGACCTGGGAGGTGAAGTTGGCTGCCTCCTTGGCAGGGTCATCCTTGGAGTTGGATGCAACAAACCCACGCTTCAGATCCTTCACAGCAACGTTCTTCACGTTGAAGCCCACATTGTCACCAGGAAGCGCCTCCAGGAGGGACTCGTGGTGCATCTCAACGGACTTGACCTCAGTTGTCAGACCAGTGGGACCAAAGGTAACAACCATACCAGGCTTGATGACACCAGTCTCAACACGGCCAACAGGCACAGTTCCAATGCCACCAATCTTGTAAACATCCTGAAGGGGAAGACGCAGGGGCTTGTCTGAGGGCCTCTTGGGCTCGTTGATCTGGTCAAGAGCCTCAAGAAGGGTCGGGCCCTTGTACCAGTCAAGGTTGGTGGACCTCTCAATCATGTTGTCACCCTCAAACCCAGAGATGGGAACGAAGGGAACCTTGTCAGGGTTGTAGCCGACCTTCTTCAGGTACGAAGAGACTTCCTTAACAATTTCCTCATAACGGGCCTTTGAGTACTTAGGAGTGGTGGCGTCCATCTGTAACAGATAACCAGAGCAATCCCATCAGATAAACAAAATTATTGGAAGTACTGGTATATAAAGATGCAAACAAATATGAGAAACGGCAAACATGTATAGCAAGTTGCAGGAATAAGAGATAGTGAGCAAACAATCAGTTTATAACTTATAAATTAAGATACAACTAGAATTAGTCAGTGAAGTTATGCTATTAAATCATCCAAGATTTGGCAACATGACAAAAGTTAATCAATTGCAATGCAATTCAGCAGTACTATTGAAGCTGGACATTTACTAAGTAACTCCAAGCATTCACATCAAGCATGTAGAACAAGACCACATATTTAAATTAGATAAAACAAGGCAATCAACATATATATTATAGAATAACCAATCAGTGTTGCACGAAAATCAGAATTAGACAAATGTCAAATCAGTTTACAGGATGTTTAGGCACTGAAAGAACCAGCATTGGAAGTTGAATGGCAAGTATACCTTGTTGCAGCAGCAGATCATCTGCTTCACTCCAAGAGTGAAAGCAAGGAGGGCGTGCTCACGGGTCTGGCCATCCTTGGAGATACCAGCCTCAAAACCACCAGTGGTGGAGTCAATGATGAGCACAGCACAGTCAGCCTGGGAGGTACCAGTAATCATGTTCTTGATGAAGTCACGGTGACCTGGGGCATCAATGACGGTGCAGTAGTACTTGGTGGTCTCGAACTTCCACAGGGCAATATCAATGGTGATACCCCTCTCACGCTCGGCCTTCAGCTTGTCAAGCACCCAGGCGTACTTGAACGACCTCTTGTTCATCTCAGCGGCTTCCTTCTCAAACCTCTCGATCACACGCTTGTCAATACCTCCAAGCTTGTATATCAGATGGCCAGTGGTGGTCGACTTGCCAGAGTCGACATGGCCAATGACCACGATGTTGATGTGAGTCTTCTCCTTACCCATGGCTGAACGTGCTTAGCTAGCAAACAGAAACATCAAGGTACACAGGTGTTAGAAACAACAGATACAAGTGAACAAGTGTCAACAAAGTAATATCTTGTCTATTTGTGAGGGCTAACATATAAAACGACCATACAGACAAGTAGAAGATGCGCTTAACGATATGGAATTGCACTTGAAGCAATCAGACTGCAGGTACTTGTTAGATCTACGAATTACTGCGGTAATAACGCTAACAACAAACAAATCTAATAAATTCACCATACAAGTACGTGATGAAGTTCATGCTGTCAACTCTCAGAGAGAACTCACAGATCCTACAGAACCCTGAGTACTATACGAATCCATCGAACAATACATCCAACAAAGCACGGAGATGATTCAGGAACATCTCGCGACACCAAATCGGAACGGAAACAGTAAAAACCTACAGATCAAGGCTACGGCATGAGCTTACAGGTACTCATCAAAATTAAAGACTTAAAAAGATATGCATCCGAGCATAGATGAACCTGCGGCTAGATCTACTCGCAGATTTACCGCTACTAAGCAGAGGCACCCGCGCGAGGTCGAACCAAGGACTCAGCTTCGAGAAAATCCGTCAAACTACGGACGAAATCGACATGCATCACCGCAAAAAGAACCTAAAACTCGATCTATCCGCACCCAGCTACTACACAGAAGCATGGCCGGAGATCTGAAGCTATTCGAAACCACGGACAACGAATCGAAGAAGGGGACGGATCGGGATGCTCACCTCCAAGGAAGGAGAAGGAACCGAGAAGAGGCGGCGGCGGGGATGTGGGGACTGAGAGGAGGGGTTCGGACGAGAGGAATGGCCCTATATATGGACAGCGATGGGCGCTAGGGTTTCTTCTCGGCCGTCGGATCCGGGTCCGATGGATGCCGACTCTAGGGAGGCGGTTGTGGGCGATTTGCTTTTTCTTTTTCTCGCTAGTAAATAACGTGTAATGCACGTTTTCTAAAAATATAGTACTACTCGTATATCAAATTGTAGTCGAACAAATGGTTTGTAGAAATATTTGCACCGGATAAAATAGAACATAGGGACAACTAGAAACAGAGGCAAAAAATTTGCCTCATCCATTAGTTAAGCAGAAAAGAGTTACCCGGTTAATCAACAAGAAACTGGGTAAAACCGTCACAAACCGCCAAGCGGCAAACACATGATACTCACACACGCCTCAACAAAGAGGGCTTCGTCAATATACACTCAGATGTCATCGTCATCACTTCAACCCAACAGGCGTCATCGCCCTCCCTAAACTCCAAGCAAGCGACTCCAACTTCGTCGAAGATGAACATCGACCCAACCCTCACCGTAGCGGCCATGCGGAAACGAAGAAGACCCATGCCACACTCAGCCACCCACACCGAGAACAACGCAGCTCCAACTCTGATGGAGAGCTCCGAAGAAGAACAAAGCAAAGGTTGGTGTCACGGAAGACCACCGAAGAGACCACCTGTTGCCTGTCATCGTCGCCACTGGGACCCCGCCACCGCAGCTCCGACTTCACCACAACAAAGCAACCTGAGGCAATCCCATGGACACGCTGGAGAAGAGCCGATTACCTCAACCATCACCATGTCTCCGACTTCACTCGCCTCCGCCATTGTTGCCACAGAAGCCTCGACGTCTTCCACTGGTCCCACTTGCCGATGCCCGGCTCCAAAGACGAAGCCCTCGAGAGGGGAAACAACGCCAAGGCGCCGACAACGTCCGATCACATAGGATCTCGGGTTTCCCCCAGAGCCGAAACCATGCGTGAGGGTACGGCAGCAATACAACAATGCCTCCAAGAAGGTCTACGATGCCCGTAGCCGCCGCCATCGTCGGTCACAGGCCCAAGGTCGAAACAGGGTCTTCACCCAAGCTCATAACACACCCAACCCGCATCGGCATCGGCAAGTCCACCAAGCACCACCGCCACCAACCATGGACTAGCCCGTCGAAGAAGAAGCGCAGTGCAGCCAGCCGCACCTCGCGGAGACCACCGGCGGCCAGAACAACAGCCATCATGACAGATCTGTGACCAGGAGTAGGGCCACCAGACGTAGCAACCGCCGCCGCGCCCTGCCGAGCACCATGCCGGCAAGGGAGCAGATGAGTGCCACCCGAGGCTGCGGACTGATGACCCACAAGTATAGGGGATCAATCGTACTCCTTTCGATAAGTAAGAGTGTCGAACCTGTGGGATCAAGGAGATAGGTCTAGAGGGGGGTGAATAGACACTTAACCGACCAAAGTTGCAGTTTTTACTTTCTCTTGGAACTTAGGCAGATTTTGGCACAAGTTAAGACAACTCCAATACTTTCTACACATGCATATCTAGAGATTGAGCAGTGGAAATAGTAAAGCATGCAATTGTGCGGAAAGTAAAGGGGTGGAGTTTGGAAGATCAAACGCAATGAAGACACGGTGGTTTTTGGCGTGGTTCCGATAGGTGGTGCTATCGTACGTCCACGTTGATGGAGATTTCAACCCACGAAGGGTAATGGCTGCGCGAGTCCACGGAGGGCTTCACCCACGAAGGGTCCACGAAGAAGCAACCTTGTCTATTCCACCATGGCTTACGTCCACGAAGGACTAGCCTCACTCGGGGTAGATCTTCATGAAGTAGGCGATCTCCTTGCCCTTACAAACTCCTTGGTTCAACTCCACATCATGTCGGAGGCTCCCAAGTGACACCTAACCAATCTAGGAGACACCACTCTCCAAAAGGTAATAGACGGTGTGTTGTTGATGAACTCCTTGCTCTTGTGCTTCAAATGATAGTCTCCCCAACACTCAAACAACTCCTCACAGATTTGGCTATGGTGGAAGAAGGATTTGAGTGGAAAGCAACTTGAGAAATGCTAGAAATCAAGGTTCAAATGGTTAGAATGGAATGTCTTGATCTCAACACATGAGTAGGTGGTTCTCTCTCAGAAATGTATGGTGTAAGTGTAGGCACGTTCTGATGGCTCTCCTTACTGAGTAAGAAGGGGTGGAGGGGTATATATAGCCTCCACACAAAAATCCAACCGTTACACACTTTTGACCCAACTCGGTGACACCGATCAGAAATCTCGGTAGCACCGAACTGTGTAAAATATATGAACGTTAGGAATCTCGGTGGGACCGACTGGAACAGCTCGGATGGACCGATGTGCAATGGTTAGGGCAAACCTCGTCTCGGTGGCACCGATTGCATCAACTCGGTGGGACCGAAGTGAAGCAATAAGGCAACAGAGAGTTGGCAAGCCATCTCGGTGAGACCGATTTGCAAATCTCGGTGGGACCGAAGTAATTGCAAACGATTACAGAGAGTTGGCAAGGCCATCTCGGTGAGACCGAGATCCATATCGGTGGATCCGATTTGTTAGGGTTTTGGCAGTGGCTAAGTTCAGATGAACTCGGTGGCTCCGGATAGGAATTTTCGATGGGGCCGAGTTGGAATGTAGGTTTTGGACATATTTGGATGGAGAAAGTGGTTGAGGGTTTTTGGAGCACTGTCACTAAGCACTAGAGCAAAAAGACCATTAAGCAACACCTCATCCCCTTTTAATAGTATTGGCTTTCCTATGGACTCAATGTGATCTTGGATCACTTAACAGAAAATGTAGAGTCTTGAGATTTTGCCAATCCATGTCCTTAGCATTTTGAAGGGTTCCACATCTTCTTGTCCTTGCCACACCATTGTTGAACTTGTCTGAAATTCACTAGATAAAGGCATTAGTCCAACAACATGTATGTTGGAATAAATTACCAAAACCACCAAGGGAGCAAATGTGCTTTCAATCTCCCCCTTTTTGGTAATTGATGACAACATACATCAAAGCTTCAAATAAAGATTTAGCAGAAGTTTTTATGAAAGCTTTGAAGGGAACATGTAACATGTATGAGCTCCCCCTAAAGATATGCATATAGAATGATGATATCACATGGGAAATATACATGCAACATGTATCTTGGCTACATGCATCAGAGCAATATATATGACATTTAGGTATCCACATGTTCATGATTATCTTCTTGCAAACAATATATACTAGCAGGAGGTCAATCATGTACATGGGTGTGATGCATATACTTACCTTGAACTTCTTAATCAAGTACCTGAAGAAATACACTTGAGAAAACAGGGTTAGATAACACAAGATAACTTCTTCAAGAAAAGACACAAGATCAAAAAGAAACCAAGATTGGGATGACATGTAGAAGAGAGTATCACTAGGTGAATACTTCTTTGAAGCAGACATGTCCCCAAAAAAAGAAATAGTTGTCTCCCCTGAAAGAACTTCCTCTCCCCCTGAATCTGACATTGGATATTGGGAACAGGTAGGGTGAGAAAACTAAAGCAATTAAATACACTAAAAACACTGAAATCATGTTTCTCCCCTCTTAGAAACATGTAACATTCTCTCCTCTTGTAAGGTGCATCTCTTTTGTATTGATAAGCTTTGATGTATTCCTCTCTCCCTCTTTGACATCAATTTCCAAGAAGGGACTTCAAGGTTGTTGGTCAAGTGGTTTTGATCCTTGAGAAACACATCTAGCCATTGAGTGGCTCTAGATGCAAGTAGAGGATAAGAATCATTGAGTGGAGCTGGAGCAGAAAAACTCAGAAAATATTTGACAGAAAACTCATTAGAGCAGCAAAGTCGGTGACTCCGAGTTGTATCAATTCGGGGGAACCGAGTTTGGTGCAAAGGAACATTCTGTCAACTCAGCTCACTAGGCAAAGGAATTCTCACAAAGATTTGCAATGAATTTGTTGCGAAACTAGCTAAAAGAAAAGAAACACAGAAAAGAAGCAAAGAAACATCTAGATGAAGTAGAAGCACTCTAGCAAGAAGAGAACAAACAAAAGAAACACTAGAGAACTTCATCTAGATGGGTCGGCGACTAGGTCACCTATGTTAGAGTATATTGACTTAGGAGTCAAGTGAGAACACTTGATCATAGGTCATACTCATCGTTTAAGCTCAAAATGGGGTTGCCATTTTTCCTTTAAGCATTTCAATGTATTCACATCTTGTTGAGTTGCTTTGGCTCATGTCTTTGAGTAAAGCTTCTCTAGGATGTGAGAACTTACATTGGGTTATGGTGGTGATGTCCATCATGTAGTTGAACTTGAAGTGGATGCTCATGAGTTGAAGTTGGGAGCAATCCTATCATTTGTAGTTCATCTTGCTACATGGGTTAGATTTGCAAGGAACAACATGTATATCCAAAATGACAAGATTGAAGCATAACTCAAAAGTTGTCGAAGGATATGTTTAGGTTGTCTTATTCCTTGTTCCACCAACAATTGTTGATACTTGAGTTATACAAGATTGCTTACGATAAAAGTGAGATGCAATCTTGTGACATGAAGCTTGTCCAAGTACCTACAAAAGGTTAGATACAATACAAGGGAGCAAAATGTCCGAGATATAAGATGATCATGAAAGTATCATGGGTTAGTCAAGAATGCTCATGCCCTTGTATGCATCCACATGAACCTCTAGTTCACGTTTGAAGCATCAATGATGTTCAACTCACTTCTCAAGTGACAAAACACTTTCTCATCGAGAGGTTTGGTAAAGATGTCCGCCAATTGTTTGTCGGTACGAACATGTTTAAGATCAATGTCACCTTTCTCAACATGATCTCGAATGGAATGGTGACGAACCTCTATATGCTTAGTTCGAGAATGTTGCACGGGATTGTGTGCAATCTTAATAGCACTCTCATTGTCACATAGTAATGGTACATGTCTCACATGCACACCATAGTCTTTAAGAGTTTGTGTCATCCATAGTAATTGAGCACAACATGATCCCGCGGCAATGTATTCTGCTTCGGTGGTAGATAGAGATACCGAGTTTTGTTTCTTGGAGGACCAAGACACAAGAGATCTACCAAGAAATTGACATGTACCCGAAGTGGATTTTCTATCAACCTTGTCTCCGGCATAGTCCGAATCGGAATAGCCAACAAGATTAAAAGAAGATCCTTTGGGATACCATATGCCAAAGTTTGGTGTATGTAACAGGTATCTCACAATTCTTTTCACGGCCTTAAGGTGACACTCTTTTGGTGCCGCTTGGTATCGTGCACACATGCACACACTTAGCATAATGTCGGGACGGGAGGCACATAGATATAGCAATGAACCAATCATAGATCGATAAACCTTTTGATCAACCGGTTTGCCATCCTTGGTCAAGTCAAGATGTCCACTCGTGGGCATGGGGGTTTTCATGCCTTTACTTTCTTGCATGTTGAACTTCTTGAATAAGTCCTTGGTATACTTTGTTTGAGAAACAAAGGTACCCTCCTTAGTTTGCTTGATTTGCAAACCAAGAAAGAATTTGAGTTCACACATCATAGACATCTCGTACTTTTCTGACATTAACCTTCCAAACTTTTCACTAAAAGAGGGGTTAGTAGATCCAAAGATAATATCATCAACATAAATTTGGCATACAAATAATTCTCCATTAACCCTCTTAGTGAACAAGGTTGAATCAATTTTCCCAATTTCATAACCTTTTTCAAGAAGAAACTTTGTCAAACATTTGTACCAAGCTCTAGGGGCTTGTTTAAGACCATAAAGGGATTTACGAAGTTTGTAAACATGATTAGGTTTCTTAGGAATCACAAAGCCGGGAGGTTGTTTAACATACACTTCCTCCTCAATTTCACCATTTAAGAAAGCACTTTTAATATCCATTTGGTAAAGAGTGATATCATGGTGATTGGCATAAGCAAGTAAAATGCGAATGGACTCAAGTCTTGCAACGGGGGCATAGGTCTCACCATAGTCCATACCTTCGACTTGTGTGTAACCTTGTGCTACGAGACGAGCCTTGTTGCGTACGATGATACGTCTCCAACGTATCTATAATTTATGAAGTATTCATGCCATATTTATTATAGTTTTGTATGATTTTGGTGCACTTTTATATGGATTTTATATGATTTTCATGGACTAACATATTGACCTAGTGCCCAGTGCCAGTTGCTGTTTTCTGCTTGTTTTTTGTTTTCCAGAAAATCCATATCAAATGAAGTCCAAATGCAGCGAAACTTTTTGACAATTTCTTCTGGAAGGAAACAGACCCAGGAAGCTTCGGAGGAGCAGCAGAAGAGCCACAGGGGCCCCACGAGCCACCTGGGCGCGTCTGCCCCCCCAGGCGCGCCCTGGTGCCTCGTGGGCTCCCTGTGGCACCTCTTTGCATGATTCCAACGCTGAAAAATCCTATATATTCAGAAACCCCCGAAAGTTAACCTAGATGAGTTTTTACGCCGCCGCAAGCCTCTGTACCTCCACGATCTCATCTACAGCCCTTTTTCGGCACCCTGCCGGAGGCCATCTTCATCATCCCGGCGGTCTCCATGACGAGGAGGGAGTAGTTCACCCTCGGGGCTGAGGGTTTGTACCAGTAGCTATGTGTTTGATCTCTCTCTCTCTCGTGTTCTTGATTTGGCACGATCTTGATATATCATGAGCTTTGTTAATATAGTTGGATCATATGGTGTTTCTTCCCTCTCTATCCTTGTTGTGATGAATCGAATCTTTTCCCTTTGAGGTTTCGTTATTGTTGGATTGAATATTTCAGATTTGAGAACACTTGATGTATGTCTTGCATATGAATACCCGTGGTGACAATGGGGTATTACATTGATTCACTTGATATATGTTTTGGCACTCAACTCGCGGATTCTCGTGGTGACATTGGGGTAATCTATGCATAGGGGTTGATGCACGTTTTCATTATCTTTTCTCCGATAGAAACTTTGGGGTGCTCCTTGGAGTTCTTTGTGTGGATTGAATATTATGATTATGAAGTTGTTTGATGCATATCGTATAATCAACTCACGGATACTTGTGGTGACATTGGAGTATCTAGGTGACATTAGAGTTGATTGATGTGTGTCATATGGTGTTATTTTAGTACGAACTCTAGGGCTGTTTGTGACACTTACAGGAATAGCTCAATAGATCGATCGGAAAGGATAACTTTGAGGTGGTTTCGTACCCTACAAACAATTTCTATCTTATGTTCTCTGCTAATAGGGAACTTTGGAGTGATTCTTTATCGCACGTTGAGGGATTGTTATATGATCCAACTATGTTAGCATTGTTGAGAGATTGCACTAGTGAAAGTATGAACCCTAGGCCTTGTTTTTAAGCATTGCAATACTGTTTGTGCTCACTTTTATTGTTTGCTACTTTGCTTTTTTTATTTATTCAGATTATAAAAATATATTTGTACTATCCATACTACACTTGTATCACCATCTCTTCGCCGAACTAGTGCACCTATACAATTTGCCATTGTATTGGGTGTGTTGGGGACACAAGAGATTTCTTGTATTTGGTTGCAAGGTTGTTTGAGAGATACCATCTTCATCCTACGCCTCCCACGGATTGATAAAACTTAGGTCATCCACTTGAGGGAAAATTGCTACTGTCCTACAAAACTCTGCGCTTGGAGGCCCAACACGAGTCTACAAGAATAAGTTGTGTAGTAGACATCAAGCTCTTTTCTGGCGCCATTGCCGGGGAGGTGAGTGCTTGAAGATATATCTTTAGATCTTGCAATCGAATCTTTTAGTTTCTTGTTTTATCCCTACTTTGGTTTATAAAAGAAAACTACAAAAAAATGGAATTGAGGTTGCCTCATATCATTCGTCTTTATAATGTCTTTCTTGAAAATGATGGATCGGAAAATTGTGCTCAATTGATAGAAGAAGAATTCAATAAAATGTTTGGCATAAAATTCATGAATGATGAGCATGACTGCAATGTTGTTAGTATGAATTCTATGAATATCCATGATGCTAATGATATGCAAAGCCATAAGCTTGGGGATGCTATGTTTGATGAAGATGGTATTTTTAGTCCCCCAAGTTTTGATGAGAAAATTTATTATGATGATTGCATGCCTCCTATTTATGATGATTATATTGATGAAAGGGGATTTGGAGAGGCCATGACTTTATTTAATGATGATTCCACTATTTTGGAAGAGGTTTCAATTGATTATGACAACAAAGTTGCTATCTATGATGACTATTGTGATGACATGTATGCTATAAAGAATAATGATAACTATGAAACTTTTCATCATGGTTTTAATTTTCAATTGGATTATGCCAATCAAGTATCTCATGATAGTTATTTTGTTGAGTTTCCTCCCACTATTATGAATGAGAATAAATTTGCTTATGTGGAGAGTAATAAAAAATTTATGCTTGTGGATCATGAAAAGAATGCTCTATGTGAAATTTATATTGTTGAATTCCTTCATGATGCTACTGAAAATTATTACGAGAGAGGATCATATGCTTGTAGGTGTTGCAATAATATCAAGTTTCCTCTATACGTGTTGAAAGTTTTAAAGTTATACTTGTTTTGCCTTCCTATGCTAGTTGATTCTTGCTCCCACAAATTGTTTGCTCACAAAATCCCTATGCATAGGAAGTGGGTTAGGCTTAAATGTGCTAGTCATATGCTTCATGATGCTCCCGTTATGATTCAATTCTTTACTTTTATGTGAGCATCATTGAAATCATCATGCCTAGCTAAAAAGGCATTAAAGAAAAGCACTTGTTGGGAGACAACCCAATATTTATACCTACTGTTTTTGTATGTTCACATGATTAAGCTACTGTAGTAATCATGTTTTATTTGTTTTCTTTCAATAATGTGCCAAGTAAAGCCTTTGGGATAGTGTGGATGCTTGTTGATTTGATTCTGTGCAAAAACAGAAACTTTCGCGTCCAGTGCTGGAATTTCTATTCTGTACTGGAGTGTGAGAAAATTCTGAAATTTTTACACAGTATTGGGTTACAAATTGTTTACGTTTTCCTAATGTTTCAGAATTTTTGGAGGTACAGAAGTATGGTTTTTAAATCGCTTACTACATGTTGTTCTATTTTTGATAGATTCTATTTTCGATGCATAGTTTGCTTGTTTTAGTGTTTCCATAGCTTATATTGAGTAATATAAATTGTGGAAATGATAGAATATAGTAGGAATTATGTGATAACAATTATGAATCTTGTCTTGACAGTACCTAAGTGGATGATTTATCATACTAACCTATCTCACGAAGTTCCGTTAAGTTTTGTGTGATTGAAGTTTTCAAGTTTTGGGTGAGATATCGATATGAGGAGAATAAGGAGCGGCAAGACCCTAAGCTTGGGGATGACCAAGGAACCCCAAGGTAATATTCAAGGAAGACCCAAGCAACTAAGCTTGGGGATGCCCCGGAAGGCATCCCCTCTTTCGTCTTCAACATTATCGGTAACCTCACTTGGAGCTATATTTTTATTCGTCACATAATATGAGTTTTGCTTGGAGCGTCATTTTATTCTATTGAGATTTGCTTGCTGCTATCAATAATCATGTTTTTTTATCTTTTAGTTCAATAAAATGCCAATTATAGCCTTTACCATGCTCAGTCTGCAAGTTCATGTGTTGTTGCTTGAAAACAGAAAGTTTTCTGTTATGTCCGGAATATTCCTGAATAGTCAGAACATGATAAAAATCTGAAATTTTTACACAGTAAGCATGCATGAGTTCTCTGTCACGTGGTAAGTTTTCAGAATTTTTGGAGTTAGGTAAGTATGAATTGTTATTCACTCTTTTCAGACTGTTCTGTTTTGGCAGATTGTTGTTATAGTTGCATTGTTTGCATATGTTTGCTAGTTTAGTGTTTCTATTTGTGGATAGGAGTATTAAATATGCAGAGGCATTTAGTATGCAATGTTTAATTATAATTTTAGTAATTTGTTATAGTAGAGAATGTTAAGGTTTTGAGTTGATTTATACTAACTTATCTCACGAGTTCTTGTTGAGTTTTGTGTGGATGAAATTTTTAAGATTTCTAGAAACCGTGATATGAGAGGAATTAAGGAGACACAAGAGCTCAAGCTTGGGGATGCTCAAGGCATCCCAAATTAATATTTCAAGAAGTCTCAAGCATCTAAGCTTGGGGATGCCCCGGTAGGCATCCCACCTTTCTTCATCAACAATTATCGGTTAGTCTTGGTTGAGCCTAAGTTTTTGCTTCTTCACATGATATGTGCTATTCTTGGAATGTAATTTTATTTTGTTTTCTTTGCTGTTTGAATAAAATACTTAAGATCTGAAATTTTTAAATAAGAGAGAGTCCTCACATAGCTACCTATTTACTTAACTACTCATCTGGTCTTCACATATATCTTTTTGGAGTAGTTTGTCATTTACTCTTGTTCTTCACTTATATCCCATGAGTAAATTGTTGAATAAATTGAATATCATAAAGTTGAAATTATATGTGCTTGATATGCTTGTATCATGTCTAGTAGTAGTTTCACATTGGGTTAGAAAGTGAATTCTATTGGAGCTTGACAATCACAATATTGGTCATACAAGCAATTCATGAATGATTAGTATAAAGGAAGAGAACTTTCACATAAAAATATATTATCTTGGACATCTTTTATGATTGTGAATACCCATTAATTATTTTCAAACTTGAGCAAATTAGTTGAAGTTGGACAAGTAAGACAACGTAATGAGTTATGTTTGGGTATATTTGCATAGAAGTTATATTGTTATGGATCCTCCAACATGTGGTGCTTGCTTAAGATCTTTTGCTAGCCAAAAGTTCATACTAAGTAGAGATACTACTTGTGCATCCAAAAACCCTTAAACCGAGTTTCTTCCCATGAGTGTCCACCATATCTACCTATGGATTGAATAAGATCCTTCAAGTAACTTGTCATCGGTACAAAAAGCAATAAAAATTGCTCCTAAATTATGTATGATCTTTTATTGCAAGGGAAAATAAGCGTTGTACGAACTTGTGATGGTAAAGAAATAAAAGCGACGGACTGCATAATAAAGGTTGCTATCACAAGGGGCAATATAACGTGACGTTCCTTTGCATTAAGGGCTTGTGCATCCAAAAATAAAAAGCGCATGACAACCTCTGCTTCCCTCTGCGAAGGGCCTATCTTTTACTTTTATGCATTTACTTTTATGGAAGAGTCAATAAGTATTCATTCACATTTCAACCTCAATTATTCTCTAGTTGGCAAGCATCATGTGGTGGGGAAAGATCCAGGCATATATGGCCAGTCAAATATATTTGATCATGAATTATTATTGTTGACAATTATCTCTATGATAAATAAGTTGGGAGGCAAAACATTAAGCCCCTATCTTTCTGTGTGTTCGATGGATGCCATTTGTTCTAAAAATATGCTTTGAGTACTAGCAATCATAGAAGACTATATGATAATTGAGTATGTGGAGCTCTTACTTAGACTTTGTTGAAATTAAGTTGAATTGCAATTGTTTGGTGACTAAGAACATAGGTTGTTAAGTTTCAAGAGAATGCATTGTCTGAACCATAACATGTGAATTGATTGCTACTTTATCATGATGAGTTTTATGAGAAAAAGTTGCTGTTAGGATGCTAGAAAAAGTGATTGAAATTATCATTGATCAAACTTATGCACTATGCTAGCATTCACACTTCATAAATTATTTCTTTTATCATTTACCTACTCGAGGACGAGCAGGAATTAAGCTTGGGGATGCTGATACGTCTCCAACGTATCTATAATTTATGAAGTATTCATGCCATGTTTATTATAGTTTTGTATGATTTTGGTGCACTTTTATATGGATTTTATATGATTTTCATGGACTAACATATTGACCTAGTGCCCAGTGCAAGTTGTTGTTTTCTGTTTGTTTTTGATTTTTCAGAAAATCCATATCAAATGAAGTCCAAATGCAGGGAAACTTTTTGACAATTTTTTCTGGAAGGAAACAGACCCAGGAAGCTTCGGAGGAGCAGCAGAAGAGCCACAGGGGCCCCACGAGCCACCTGGGCACGCCTGCCCCCCCAGGCGCGCCCTGGTGCCTCGTGGGCCCCCTGTGGCACCTCTTTGCGTGATTCCAACGCTGAAAAATCCTATATATTCATAAACCCCCGAAAGTTAACCTAGATGAGTTTTTACGCCGCCGCAAGCCTCTGTACCTCCACGATCTCATCTACAGCCCTTTTCCGGCACCTTGCCGGAGGGGGGGAAGCATCACCGGAGGCCATCTTCATCATCCCGGCGGTCTCCATGACGAGGAGGGAGTAGTTCACCCTCAGGGCTGAGGGTTTGTACCAGTAGCTATGTGTTTGATCTCTCTCTCTCTCTCGTGTTCTTGATTTGGCACGATCTTGATCTATCATGAGCTTTGTTAATATAGTTGGATCATATGGTGTTTCTTCCCTCTCTATCCTTGTTGTGATGAATCGAATCTTTTCCCTTTGAGGTTTCGTTATTGTTGGATTGAATATTTCAGATTTGAGAACACTTGATGTATGTCTTGCATATGAATACCCATGGTGACAATGGGGTATTACATTGATTCACTTGATATATGTTTTGGCACTCAACTCGTGGATTCTCGTGGTGACATTGGGGTAATCTATGCATAGGGGTTGATGCACGTTTTCATTATCTTTTCTCCGATAGAAACTTTGGGGTGCTCCTTGGAGTTCTTTGTGTGGATTGAATATTATGATTATGAAGTTGTTTGATGCATATCGTATAATCAACTCACGGATACTTGTGGTGACATTGGAGTATCTAAGTGACATTAGAGTTGGTTGATGTGTGTCATATGGTGTTATTTTAGTACGAACTCTAGGGCTGTTTGTGACACTTACAGGAATAGCTCAATAGATCGATCGGAAAGGATAACTTTGAGGTGGTTTCGTACCCTACAAACAATTTCTATCTTATGTTCTCCGCTAATAGGAACTTTGGAGTGATTCTTTATCGCACGTCGAGGGATTGTTATATGATCCAACTATGTTAGCATTGTTGAGAGATTGCACTAGTGAAAGTATGAACCCTAGGCCTTGTTTTTAAGCATTGTAATACTGTTTGTGCTCACTTTTATCGTTTGCTACTTTGCTTTTTTTATTTATTCAGATTATAAAAATATATTTCTACTATCCATACTACACTTTTATCACCATCTCTTCGCCGAACTAGTGCACCTATACAATTTGCCATTGTATTGGGTGTGTTGGGGACACAAGAGATTTCTTGTATTTGGTTGCAGGGTTGTTTGAGAGATACCATCTTTTTCCTACGCCTCCCACGGATTGATAAACCTTAGGTCATCCACTTGAGGGAAAATTGCTACTGTCCTACAAAACTCTGCGCTTGGAGGCCCAACACGAGTCTACAAGAATAAGTTGTGTAGTAGACATCACTTGTCCATCTTCATCTTGCTTATTCCGAAACACCCATTTGGTTCCAATGATGTTTTGCTCATCTTTAGGTTTCTCTACCAATGTCCAAACTTGGTTCCTCTCAAAGTTGTGTAGCTCCTCGTGCATTGCATTCACCCAATCGGGGTCCTTGAGAGCATCTTCCACCTTCATAGGTTCAACACTAGAGATGAATGAGTAATGCTCACAAAAGTTAGCTAAACGAGATTTAGAGCGAGTGATTCTCCCGGATTGGATATCTCCAAGTATTTGTTCGACGGGATGATTCTTCTCGATCCTTGCTCTAACTCGAGGTAGCTTCTTCTTCGTTGATGTTGTCGTTGTTCGCTTGTGGAGGTGGAGAAGGAGGTTGAGGTGGATCATCTTGTTGCACTTCCTCATTCCCATCGTCTTGACGTGTTCCACTTGTGGATGCCTCCATATCAACTTGTTGTTCACCTTTATGTGAGGTTGGGGCTTCCACTTGAATAGACGAGGTACTCTCCTTTACTTCCATGGGGCGAATCTTGCCAATGAACAAGTCTTGGATTGCTTTCGATGGTTCTTGATCTCCTACATCAATTGGCAATTGCTCGACTTGCGAGCCGTTAGTCTCATCAAACTTCACATCTACCATCTCTTCAACTTTTCGAGTGAAGTTGTTGTAGACACGGCTTGTGAAGGTAGAGTCGATTTATCGCATGACAAGCTGTTTCAACCGCTTCCGCCCAAAAGTGTTTTGGCGTCTTGTATTCATCAAGCATTGTTCTTGCCATCTCAATAAGAGTACGGTTCTTCCTCTCAACAACTCCATTTTGTTGAGGTGTGTACGTAGCCGAGAACTCATGTGAAATACCCTCCTCATCAAGAAAGGTGTCCACATTTGCGTTCTTGAACTCCGTTCCGTTGTCACTCCGAACCTTCTTGATCTTCACTTCAAATTGATTTTGAGCCTTTCTTGCGAAGTTCTTGAAGATCTTTTGTACCTGCGATTTGTCATCGAGAAAGAACACCCACGTAAATCTGGAAAAATCATCAACAATGACCAAACCGAAAGAGTTACCACCAAGACTCTTATAGGAATTGGGACCAAAAAGATCCATATGAAGTAGCTCGAGTGGTCTCCTCGTGGTCATAATGTTCTTCATGGGATGGCTTCCTCCAACTTGTTTTCCTGCTTGATAAGCACTACAAAGTCGATCTTTGTCAAATACAACATCTTTTACACCAAGAATGTGATCTCCTTTAACAAGCTTATCAAGGTTACGCATGCCAACATGTCCAAGTCTCCTATGCCATAACCAACCTTTAGAAGATTTAACAATTAAACATGTACGAGGTTGGGCTCTCTTAGTGAAATCAACAATGTATAGATCACCTCTACGAATGCCGGTAAAGACCATATTATGATTATCTTGATGAAACACTTGGCAATCTACTTTGGTAAATAGAACACTGAAACCAAAATCGGCTAGTTTCGATACGGAAAGAAGATTGTAACCAAGAGATTCAACAAGCATAACATTTTGTATAGAGCTATCATTGGATATGGCCACCTTACCAAGGCCAAGTACCTTACCCTTGGAGTTGTCTCCAAAAGTCACATACTTGCGTGGACCATCATTTTTAGCAAGCTCACGAAACATGTCTCTATCTCCGGTCATGTGATCGGTACATCCACTATCAAGAATCCACTCTTTTCCTCTGGCCATGTAATCTCAAAGATTTGCCATAAGACTAAGATTCCTCATGGTCTTCTCAAATTCAATATCAAATTCTTTGTCCTCATCATAATAGCCATGCTCAACATCATCATCATCATCATGTATATGATCATCACCTAGGGTAATGAATTCATTAGTTTCATGATCATGACAATGTTCAAGTTTATGAATTCTAATGGCTTCCATGATAATGTTACTAATAGTTCCAACATCTCCTTTAGCACGCATAAGATCACGAAGCTCAAACAAGCAATCATCAAAGTTAGGATCATTAGGACTCATCTTGTGAAAAGCAATAGTCTTATGAAGAATCTCATCAAGATTCTATAAAGAGTAATCGGGATATCGCTTTTCCAAGTCATGCCATAGAGTATAAGCACATTCAAAGTTTTGCATACAACGAAGCACAATTTTAGGTAATCCTCTAATGATAAGATTGACGGTTCTAAGATTGCGAAGCATATCAATTTCCTCTTCATGAGTAGGATGCAAGGGATCAACAGGGGGCACATAAGGATTATGAATATACTTGCTCAAGTTAAATTCATCAAAGATATCAAGCATCTCATGTTTCCAAGCATTGTAATACTCCCCATTGAGAATAGCACTCTACGTCTAAGACTCCCCAAAGTAGACACATCCATCTCCCTCCAATGGTGATTAAACCAAAGCAATGGAGACCAATGCTCTGATACCAATTGTGGGATCAAGGAGATAGGTCTAGAGGGGGGGGGGTGAATAGACACTTAACCGACCAAAGTTGCAGTTTTTAGTTTCTCTTGGAACTTAGGCAGATTTTGGCACAAGTTAAGACAACTCCAATACTTTCTACACATGCATATATAGAGATTGAGCAGCGGAAATAGTAAAGCATGCAATTGTGCGGAAAGTAAAGGGGTAGAGTTTGGAAGATCAAACGCAATAAAAACACGGTGGTTTTTGCCATGGTTCCGATAGGTGGTGCTATCGTACGTCCACGTTGATGGAGACTTCAACCCACGAAGGGTAACAGCTGCGCGAGTCCATGGAGGGCTCCACCCACGAAGGGTCCACGAAGAAGCAACCTTGTCTATTCCACCATGGCTTACGTCCACAAAGGACTAGCCTCACTCAGGGTAGATCTTCACGAAGTAGGTGATCTCCTTGCCCTTACAAACTCCTTGGTTCAACTCCACATCATGTCGGAGGCTCCCAAGTGACACCTAACCAATCTAGGAGACACCACTCTCCAAAAGGTAATAGACGGTGTGTTGTTGATGAACTCCTTGCTCTTGTGCTTCAAATGATAGTCTCCCCAACACTCAAACAACTCCTCACAGATTTGTCTATGGTGGAAGAAGGATTTGAGTGGAAAGCAACTTGGGAAAGGCTAGAAATCAAGGTTCAAATGGTTAGAATGGAATATCTTGATCTCAACACATGAGTAGGTGATTCTCTCTCAGAAAATGTATGGTGGAAGTGTAGGCACGTTCTGATGGCTCTCCTTACTGAGTAAGAAGGGGTGGAGGGGTATATATAGCCTCCACATAAAAATCCAACCGTTACACACTTTTGACCCAACTCGGTGGCACCGATCAGAAATCTCGGTAGCACCGAACTGTGTAAAAGATATGAACGTTAGGAATCTCGGTGGGACTGACTGGAACAACTCGGATGGACCGATGTGCAATGGTTAGGGCAAACCTCGTCTCGGTGGCACCGATTGCATCAACTCGGTGGGACCGAAGTGAAGCAATAAGGCAACAGAGAGTTGGCAAGCCATCTCGGTGAGACCGATTTGCAAATCTCGATGGGACCGAAATAATTGCAAACGATTATAGAGAGTTGGCAAGGCCATCTCGGTGAGACCGAGATCCATATCGGTGGATCCGATTTGTTAGGGTTTTGGCAGTGGCTAAGTCCAGATGAACTCGGTGGCTCCGGATAGGAATTTTCGGTGGGGCCGAGTTGGAATGTAGGTTTTGGACATATTTGGATGGAGAAAGTGGTTGAGGGTTTTTGGAGCACTGTCACTAAGCACTAGAGCAAAAAGACCATTAAGCAACACCTCATCCCCTTTTAATAGTATTGGCTTTCCTATGGACTCAATGTGATCTTAGATCACTTAACAAAAAATGTAGAGTCTTGAGCTTTTGCCAATCCATGTCCTTAGCATTTTGAAGGGTTCCACATCTTCTTGTCCTTGCCACGCCATTGTTGAACTTGTCTGAAATTCACTAGATAGAGGCATTAGTCCAACAACATGTATGTTGGCATAAATTACCAAAACCACCAAGGGAGAAAATGTGCTTTCAGAACCCAACGAGGTGCAGAAGAAAATGACAAGCAGTTTTCAGTAAGGTATTCTCTTCAAGTACTGAAAGTAGTGATAACAGATAGTTTCGATAGTAAGATAGTTCGTAACAAGTAACAAGTAACAAGTATAATAAAGTGCAGCAAGGTGGCAATCCTTTTTGTAGCAAATGACAAGCCGGAACGATCTCTTATATAAAGCAAAGAGTTCTTGAGGACACATGGGAATTCTCATCCAGTCACTTTCATCATGTTTGTTTGATTCGCGTTTGCTACTTTGATAATTTGATATGTGGGTTGACCGGTGCTTGGGTGCTGTTCTTACTTGAACAAGCCTCCCACTTATGATTACCCCCTCTCGCAAGCATCCGCCACTACGAAAGGAGAATTAAGATAAATCTAACCATAGCATGAAACATATGGATCCAAATCAGCCCCTTACGGAATAGCGCATAAACTAGGGTTTAAGCGTCTGTCACTCTAGCAACCCATCATCTAATTACTACTCCACAATGCCTTTCCTTAGGCACAAATATGGTGAAGTGTCATGTAGTCGACGTTCACACGACACCACTAAAGGAAGCAACAACATACATATCATCAAAATATCGAACGAATACCAAATTCACATGATTACTTATGACAAGACTTCTCCCATGTCCTCAAGAACAAAAGTAACTACTCACAAATCATATTCATGTTCAAGATCAGAGGGGTATTGAATAGCATTAAGGATCTGAACATATAATATTCCACCAAATAAACTAACTAGCATCAACTACAAGATGTAATCAACACTACTAGCAACCCACAGGTACCAATCTGAGGTTTTGAGACAAAGATTGAATACAAGAGATGAACTGGGGTTTGAGATGAGATGGTGCTGGTGAAGATGTTGATGAAGATTGGTCCTCCCACGATGAGAGGATCGTTGGTGATGTCGATGGCTTCGATTTCCCCCTCCCAGGGGGAAGTATCCCCGGCGGAATCGCTCCGCCGGAGAGCAAAATAGCTCCTGCCCAGGTTCCGCCTCGAGACGGCGGCGCTTTGTCCCAAAAGTCTTCTTCTTATTTTTTTCTAGGGCAAATGGCTTCATATAGCAGAAGGAGGGGGCCGGAGGCCTGCCAGGGGCCCCATAAGCTCGGGGGACGCGCCCAGGGGGTAGGGCGCGCCCCCCAGGCTTGGGGCTTCCTGGCGGGCCCCCTCCTGGTAATTCTTTCACCAGTATTTTCTATATATTCCAAAATAATTCTCCGTAAATTTTTAGGTCATTTGGAGTTGTGCAGAATAGCTATCTCTGTTTCACCCCTTTCAGGTCCAGAATTCCAGCTGCCGGCATTCTCCCTCTTCATGTGAATCTTGCAAAATAAGAGAGAAAAGGCATAAGAATTGTACCATAAGGTGAAATAATTATCAAAAACATAATAATTAACAGTAGGAAATCATGATGCAAATTGGACGTATCAACTTCCCCAAGCTTAGACCTCGCTTGTCCTCAAGCGAAAGCCGAAATCGATAATCATGACCACATGTTTAGAGAGAGAGGCGTCGATAAAAATAAAATACGAACATGGAGCATCATGATGTTTATTATAACAACAATATATCATCATAAAACTTCTCATGAAAAAGTGACAATTCGATCACAAGTTAAAGTATGAACCACAAACCAAATTGAAAACTAACAAACTATGATCTCAGTCACTGAAGAGATTGCAGTTCATCATATTATCAGAAAGAGTCTATGTAAGAGCTTTGTTTAGCAAGTTCACATACTCAACTATCATTTAGTCTTCTATGATTGCTGACACTCACGGCATACTTATGGAGCAAAAGTTTCAGTCAGACACATAGAAAGATAGGGGCTTATAATTTCACCTCCCAACGTATTTACTTCAAGGGTAATGTCAACAATAATAACTCATGATCACCTACATCCAACTGGATATATATGCCTGGATCAATCCCCACCACATGATGCTTGACAAGAGAGAAAATAAAAACGGAATAGAGGAGAATACTATTGACTCTTGCATGAAAGTAAATACATAAAGTAAAAGATAGGCCCTTCGCAGAGGGAAGCAGAGGTTGTCATGCGCTTTTTGTTTTTGGATGTGCAAGCTCTTAATGTAAAGGAACGTCACTTTATATTGCCCCTTGTGATAGCGACCTTTATTATGCAGTCTGTCGCTTGTATTTCTTCACCATCACAAGATCGTACAAAGCTTATTTTCCCTTACAATAAAAGATCATACATATTTAGGAGCAATTTTATTGCTTTGCACCGATGACAAGTTACTTGAAGGATCTTATTCAATCCATAGGTAGAAATAATGGACTCTCATGGCATGAAACTGGGTTTAAGGGTTTTTGGATGCACAAGTAGTATCTCTACTTAGTGCGGAATTTTGGCTAGCAAAAGATAGGGGGCAAGCACCACATGTTAGAGGATCCAAAACAATATAACTTCTATGTGAATATAAGCAAACATAACTCATTATGTTGTCTTCCTTGTCCAACGTTGACTATTTAACATAGAATATTTAATGGGGGCTCACAATCATAAAAGATGTCCAAGATAGTGTATTTATATGTGAGACCTCTCTTCCTTTATTACCTTTTTCATGAATTGCTACAATGACCAATGCAATGTTTGTCAACTTCCAACAAGTTTTATCAATTATACTTCTTTTATGTGAAGTCATCACTCCCCATGGGATTAGCATATGATCTTACTTCTTATTCTCTTTATTTTATTTCTAAGATTGGATCAAAAAAAGCAAAACACTCAACTCAAACTACTCTTTATTATATAACTTTCACACACGATTACATAGATAGATGGATCACTAAGCAAGCACTCGAAACTAAATCATACTAAAACTTTATTCCTCTAAATCACGAAATAACTAAGGATCGAACTACGATAGATAATGATGATAAAAAGTGATGGTGATACGATACCGAGGCACCTCCCCCAAGCTTGGCACAGGCCAAGGGTGGTGCCCATACCGATGTACTCAAATCTCCTTCTTCGGTGATGGTGGTGATGAAGTGGTGGGCTTGTCTTTTAGCTTCAGTAAGTACTCAAAATTTTCGTTGATCCTCCGAAGAGCACGATTCTGCACTTCTAACACAATAACTTCACGAGTAAGCGATGTATTCTGAGCACAAATTGCTTCAAAAACTTTTAGTGTATCAATTTCAGATGGGGGAAGATTATTATAAAGAGTTTGCCATGAATCTCCCTTTTTTGGTGCTTCCTTCCTGGGCATGACTTGACCTTCCTCCTCTTGGATCCGGTCCTCCATGATCTTCCCTGGTTCCTCCTCCATAGCAGTATCCTCCTGTCCGGACAACCACTCATAATATACTTCGCTGAAATGGCGTTTGCCGGGCGAAGGTTGAACGATCCGGTGCTTGGTGCGGAGCTTTCGAGGAGCCATGGCGACCGAGATCTGTCAGAAAAACAGCCCGAAACAAGAACAGAGGAGAAACTTGCGATGCGGTGGTCAAAACACCGGTGAGTATATAAAATGAATTTTTCCCGTGCAGGACAAGTAACATGGAAGAAAAACAGAGTCGGGAAAGTCCACGAGGGAGCCACAAGCCTGGTAGGCGCGTGATACGTCTCCATCGTATCTACTTTTCCAAACACTTTTGCTCTTGTTTTGGCCCCTAATTTGCATGATTTGAATGGAACTAACCCGGACTGACGCTGTTTTCAGCAGAACTACTATGGTGTTGTTTTTTGTGCAGAAATAAAAGTTCTTGGAATTGGATGAAACTTTTTGGAGATTTTTTATGGAATAAATAAAAAATACTGGAACCAAGACCCATTGGAGGGGAGCCACCCAGTGCCCACGAGGCACCAGGGCGCGCCACCCCCCAGGCGCGCCCTGGTGCCTCGTGGGGCCCACGTGGCTCCGCTGACCCTAATCTCTGGCATATAAATTCACAATTCCAGAGAAAAAAATAAAAGAGGAAGTTTTATTGCGTTTCACGATACGGAGCCACAGCCACCTCCTGTTCTTCATCGGGAGGCCAGATTCTGAGTCCGTTTGGGGCTCCGGAGAGGGGGATCTTCCGGCATCGTCATCATCAACCATCCTTCATCACCAATTTCATGATGCTCATTGCCGGGAGTGAGTAATTCCTTCGTAGGCTTGCTGGACGATGATGAGTTGGATGAGATTTATCATGTAATCGAGTTAGTTTTGTTAGGTCTTGATCCCTAGTATCCACTATGTTCTGAGATTGATGTTGCTATGACTTTGCTATGCTTAATGCTTGTCACTAGGGCCCGAGTGCCATGATTTCAGATCTGAACCCTTTATGTTTTCATGAATATATTTGTGTTCTTGATCCGATCTTGCAAGTTGTATGCACCTGCTACGTGTTATGATCCGCATACCCCAAGGTGACAATAATTGGGATTCTTTCCGGTGATTGTCGTAGTTTGAGGAGTTCATGTATTCACTAAGTGCTAATGCTTTGTTCTGGTTCTCTATTAAAAGGAGGCCTTAATATCCCTTAGTTTCCTTATGGACCCCACTGCCACGGGAGGGTAGGACAAAAGATTTCATGCAAGTTCTTATCGCAAGCACGTATGACTATATACGGAATACATGCCTACATTACATTGATGAACTGGAGCTAGTTCTGTGTCGCCCTAGGTTATGACTGTTACATGATGAATGTTATCCAACATAATCACCGATCCAATGCCTACGAGCTTTTCACATATTGTTCTTGCTAAGTTACTACTGTTACAAATGTTACTACTATTGCTGCTACTGTTACTGTTACTGTTACTACTATTGCTACTGTTATCAAACTATTATACTACTGTGCTACTGATCACTCTGTTGCAGATATTTAGTCTCAGGTGTGGTTGAATTGACAACTCAACTGCTAATACTTGCAAATATTCTTTGGCTCCCCTTGTGTCGAATCAATAAATTTGGGTTGAATACTCTACCCTCGAAAACTGTTGCGATCCCCTATACTTGTGGGTTATCAAGACCTTTTTCTGGCGCCGTTGCCGAGGAGCTTAGCTCTATTTGTTGAGTCACTTGGGATTTATATCTGTTGATCACTATGAAGAATATGAAAGACGCTAAGACCAAGATCGTTCCCTCTAAGACGAGGGGAGGTAAGGAACTGCCATCTAGCTCTGCACTTGATTCACCTTCTGTTTTGAGTAAACTTGCAACACCACCACCTGCTATTAATTCTGATATGTCGCAAGTTATTGATGATACCACTTCTGCTATGAATGATACTCATGATGATGCTAGTACTAGGCTTGATAATGCTGTGCCACTTGGTGAATTTCTTAATGAACAACTTGCTAAAGCTAAAGAAATTGAAAATGTTGAGACTCTTGAGAATTATGATTCACCTATTATGCCTAGCTATCCTACTAGAGTTGAAACACTTGATGAACATTGCTTTGATAGGGAGACGGCTAGAGCCATTCTTGCTTGTAATGATAGAGATGAAGTTATAAAACTGCTTGCTGAAATGAAAGAAAAATCTATGAGGGAGAGGATGAAATATGATCCTAAGTTTGCTACCTCTCCCATATTTGTTACTGATAAGGATTATGAATTCTCTGTCGATCCTGAGTTAATTACTTTGGTTGAATCTGATCCTTTCCATGGCTATGAAACTGAAACTGTTGTGGCACATCTTACTAAATTAAACGATATAGCCACCCTATTTGCTCATGAGGAAAAAAATCGCTATTACTATATTCTTAAGTTGTTTCCTTTCTCATTAAAGGGTGATGCTAAGGAATGGTATAATACTCTTGCTCCTGGATGTGTGCGTAGTCCCCATGATATGATTTATCACTTCTCTGAAAAATATTTTCCTGCTCATAAGAAACAAGCTGCTTTACAGGAAATATTTAACTTTGTGCAAATTAAAGAAGAGAATCTCCTTCAAGCTTGGGGGAGGCTTCTCCAATTACTTGATGCTTTGCCTGATCATCCTCTTAAGAAAAATGAAATACTTGATATCTTTTACAATGGACTAACCGATGCTTCTAGGGACTACCTAGACAGTTGTGCGGGTTATGTTTTCAGGGAACGAACTATTGAACAAGCTGAGGAACTATTGAATAATATATTGAAGAATGATAATGATTGGACACTTCCCGAACCACCGCCTAAACCCACTCCGAAGAAGAGGGGTATTTTATATCTCAGTCCCGAAGATATGCAAGAAGCAAAGAAATGTATGAAGGAAAAAGGTATTAAAGCTGAAGATGTTAAGAATTTACCACCTATTGAAGAAATACATGGTCTTGACACACCGCCACAGGTAGTAGAGGTAAATTCTCTTATAAAATTTGATGCAAGTGATATTCCTTATAACAAACCTCCTAGTCAATGCTTGTATGAATTTGACAATTCTGTTATTAAGCAAGATCACTTCAATGCAAATGTTATGAAACAATTGAAACGAAATGCCTACATGATTGATCGCTTGAGTGACTGATACGTCTCCAACGTATCTATAATTTATGAAGTATTCATGCCATGTTTATTATAGTTTTGTATGATTTTGGTGCACTTTTATATGGCTTTTATATGATTTTTATGGACTAACATATTGACCTAGTGCCCAGTGCCAGTTGCTGTTTTCTGCTTGTTTTTCGTTTTACAGAAAATCCATATCAAATTAAGTCCAAATGCAGCGAAACTTTTTGACGATTTTTTCTAGAAGGAAACGGACCCAGGATGCTTCGGGGAAGCAGCAGAAGAGCCACAGGGGCCCCACGAGCCACCTGGGTGCGCCTGCCCCCCCAGGCGCGCCCTGGTGCCTCGTGGACCCCATGTGGCCCCTCTTCGCGTGATTCCAACGCTGAAAACTAATATATATTCAGAAACCCCTGAAAGTTAACCTAGATGAGATTTTACGCCGCCGCAAGCCTCTGTACCTCCATGATCTCATCTACAGCCCTTTTCCGGCACCCTGCCGGAGGGAGGAAATCATCTCCGGAGGCCATCTTTGTCATCCCGGCGGTCTCCATGACGAGGAGGGAGTAGTTCACCCTCAGGGCTGAGGGTTTGTACCAGTAGCTATGAGTTTTATCTCTCTCTCATGTTCTTGATTTGGCACGATCTTGATGTATCGCGAGCTTTGTGAATATAGTTGGATCATATGGTGTTTCTTCCCTCTCTATCCTTGTTGTGATGAATCGAATCTTTTCCCTTTGAGGTTTCGTTATTATTGGATTGAATATTTCAGATTTGAGAACACTTGATGTATGTCTTGCATATGAATACCCGTGGTGACAATGGGGTATTATATTGATTCACTTGATATATGTTTTGGCACTCAACTCGCGGATTCTCGTGGTGACATTGGGGTAATCTATGCATAGGGGTTGATGCACATTTTCATTATCTTTTCTCCGATAGAAACTTTGGGGGCTGCTTGGAGTTCTTTGTGTGGATTGAATATTATGATTATGAAGTTGTTTGATGCATATCGTATAATCAACTCACGGATACTTGTGGTGACATTGGAGTATCTAGGTGACATTAGAGTCGGTTGATGTGTATCATATGGTGTTATTTTAGTACGAACTCTAGGGCTATTTGTGACACTTATAGGAATAGCTCAATAGATCGATCAGAAAGGATAACTTTGAGGTGGTTTCATACCCTACAAACAATTTCTATCTTATGTTCTCCGCTAATAGGAACTTGGGAGTGATTCTTTATTGCACGTTGAGGGATGGTTATATGATCCAATTATGTTAGCATTGTTGAGAGATTGCACTAGCGAAAGTATGAACCCTAGGCCTTGTTTCTAAGCATTGCAATACCGTTTATGCTCACTTTTGTTACTTGCTACCTTGCTGTTTTTTTTATTGTTCGCACTACAAAAACCTATATCTATTATCCAAACTACACTTGTATCACCATCTCTTCGCCGAACTAGTGCACCTATACAATTTACCATTGTATTGGGTGTTTTGGGGACACAAGAGACTCTTTGTTATTTGGTTGCAGGGTTGTTTGAGAGAGACCATCTTCATCCTACGCCTCCCACGGATTGATAAACCTTAGGTCATCCACTTGAGGGAAAATTGCTACTGTCCTACAAACCTCTGCTCTTGGAGGCCCAACACGAGTCTACAAGAACAAGTTGTGTAGTAGACATCAGTGACGTGTTATTTAGAATTGCTAATGATGTCAAAGGTGTAAGTAAACATGCATCTATGGTTCAAACCCAATTAGAACAAGTTGCTAAATCTCAAAGTGAATTGCTCGATGAAATGAATAACAATATGAATGATCATGCTGTTAGAGTAATGACTAGAGGAGGTAGAATGACTCAGGAGCCACTTTATCCTAAAGGTCACCCTAAAAGAATTGAACAAGACTCTCAAAGAATTATTGTTGATGCACCTAGTCCATCTAAAAAGAAAAAGAAAAAGAAAAATGATAGGACTTTGCATACTTCTAGTGAACCCGAGGTAGAAAAAACCTCTGAGAATAATAATGATGTTTTTATTTCTGATGCTGAAACACAATCTGGTAATGAACATTTACCTGATGATGATAATAATAATGATGCTCATGTGGATACCCAACCAGATAATGATAAAGAACTTGATAATGATGTTGAAATAGAACCTGCTGTTGATCTTGATAACCCACCTCCTAAAAATAAAAGTTATGATAAAAGAGACTTCGTTGCTAGAAAACATGGTAAAGAAAGAGAACCATGGGTTCAAAAACTCATGCCCTTTCCCCCTAAACCATCTAAGAAAAAGGATGAGGAAGAATTTGAGTGCTTTGCTGAAATGCTTAGGCCAGTCTTTTTGCGCACTCGTTTGACTGATATTTTAAAGATGGCCCCTTATGCTAAATATATGAAAGACATTGTCACAAATAAAAGAAAGATACCTGAAGCTGAAATTTCCACCATGCTTGCAAATTATTCTTTTAAGGATGGAGTACCTAAGAAACTAGGAGATCCAGGAATACCAACTATACCATGCTCCATTAAAAGAAATTATGTCAAAACTGCCTTGTGTGATTTAGGAGCCGGTGTTAGTGTTATGCCTTTCTCTTTATACAAAAGACTTGGTTTGAATAAACTCACTCCCACTGAAATATCATTACAAATGGCTGACAAATCAACTGCCATACCTATCGGTGTTTGTGAGGATGTGCCTGTTGTAGTTGCAAATGTTACTATTCTAACAGACTTTGTTATACTTGATATGCCCGCGGATGACAACATGTCGATTATCCTTGGTAGACCCTTTTTGAATACTGCAGGGGCTGTTATTGATTGCAACAAAAGCAAGGTCACTTTTCATATCAATGGTAATGAACATACGATGCACTTTCCGAAGAAACAATTTCAAGTGAACGGTATTCGTGTTATTGGAAAGACTCCGACAATTACTATTGGAAGGTTTCAACTCCCTCTTCCTACTGTTAAAAAGAAATATGAAACTCTTATTATCGGGGAGATGCATATCCCCGTTGAGGTAACCTAGTGTCTTACGAAGATTCTTCGGTTTCATGTTACTCGGAAATGGTTTGTTAATAAGACTTGATCAACCTTATTAATGGATTCTTTTTGAGGGGCATGTGGTCGATGAATTTAGTAAGCACAACCTTCTGTACCCACCTTTTGTTTTCTGTTATTTTTAGTTAAATAAAATAAAATGCCATGATTATCCTGTTTTCTGATTTATCCGTGCAATAAAAAATGGCCCAGAAATAAAAGTGCTCAGAATGCAATAAAATTTTGATATGAATTTTTATATAATATTTAAGAATTGTTGGCACTGGAATCATACCAGGGGGTTCCCTAGGTGTCCACGAGGCACCAGGGCGCGCCACCCCCCTGGCGCGCCCAGGTGGCTCGTGGGCCCCACAGGGACCCCCTCACTTATCCCTTCAGCCCACTTCGTCTCTTACCTCTAGCAAAAATTCCTGGTAACTCTCTATCTCTCATGTTCTTGTTCACAAACCTGAAATTTTTGATCTCTTTGCTCTGAGCTCCGTTTCCGAAACTGTTTTGGGAGATTGCTCCTTGGTATGTGACTCCTCCATTGCTCCAATTAGTTTTTGCTAGTGGATTATATTTTGTATAACTAGCTGCTCTTGGTGCTACTGAAAATGAGCTTACATGTTGAATTCTTTGAGTTCCAAGTAGTTTGAATGCTTGATATAGCCTCTAGACATCCATATGAGTAGTTGCTATCAATCTTGTGAAGTTTTATTGATATCATTTTGTGACCCAAAAATTTCAGAAATTTATTCTTAGGAAAATGAATATCTTCCGGAGGAGTTCTTCGAGGAGGAGGTCCTCTGAAGCGTCATCAAGTGAAAGCTCAGCACGCCAATCATATGAGGAACCAAGGGCAAGTTCGGTGCGGGGTGCCGAAGCAAAATCATGTCGATGGCCTTGCAACGAGTTCATGCTAGGTGCAGGCATCAAGGAAGAATTTGACCAATATATTCACAACACTGAACTCCCCGCCTTCATCGCAGATAAGCCACCACAACATTACTATCTCACTCATTCATTCACTCAACACTTTGAATATCATCCGCGCACTTCTAGAGTTTTATTTCACCTCTATGATAGATCCTATAGTATGTCTCTAGAAGAATTCTGTGATGCATGCAAAATTCCATATTGGGGCTCGTTAGATGAACCACAAAAATCTGATTATGAGTCATTCCTTAATAGCCTTTGCAACGGTGAGGATAGGGGAGTCACGCAGGCCAGAATAGTTAGCATCCACTTTCCTGCTATTCGATATTTTGCACTCTTTAACGGTAAATGCATTGTTGGTAAGCAAGACTGCAGTACGCTTTGCACCCCTGATCTAAGTCTTATCCATACGGCTTTGACTGGCAGCAAGTATTATAATCTTGGGGCTATTGTCGCACGTAGGCTGCAGCGTAACGCGGGTAATGGTGATTTGTATGGAGGAATTTATGCCTCCCGCGTAGCTGCAAAGGTAGGGGTCTCGCCCAATTCCAATGATCACTAGTGGAGAAACGACCTTTAGTCCCGGTTGGGAAGGGCCTTTAGTCCCGGTTCACCAACCGGGACAAATAAATCAGGACTAAAGGCCCCCACCCTTTAGTCCCGGTTGGCCACGACCCGGGACTAAATCCCTGCCACGTGGCCGGCAGCGCGCGCCGGGGGCTGGGGGCCTTTAGTCCCGGTTGGTGACACCAACTGCTACTAAATCCCTGCCACTTTAGTCCCGGTTGGTGACACCAACCGGGACTAAAGGTTTAGGGGTTTAGGGTTTATTGTTTATTTTTCCTTTTCATTTTGTGTTTTCCATTTAATTCTTTTTCATTTCAAACATATTTTACGCTACTACATACTGTACACGTTATGCATATATAATAGAATTTCTCGTAGAACCAATCATATATCATAGAATTTCTCGTACGACCATGCATACACATATATATATATACAATTTGGTATATACAATTTCTCCTACAATTTGCAGATCATTACATGCAGGCATTAGGTGAAATAGTATTCTCCGTCGGGAGATATGACCTGCTGAAGCAAAATTCCCGCCATTTCCTCTTGAAGTGCTCGTATGCGGTCCTTTCGTAGGAGCCTACCCCGCATCTCCGTCATCTTTAAAGAAGGAGATCAATATGAATATACTAGTTGTGTGTATATATATTAGATCATGATAAAAAAATTGTGAATAGTGTTTACGTACCCAAAGATGTCTTGCATCTCTGCTCCTTTCGGTAATAAAGCGAATGTTCTCGCAAACGTAGTATGCACATAAATTAGTCCCCTTTTCCTGCCTCATACACTTTACGAGAATAGAATTCAATCAGATAATAATCAAGCATGATGATGGTATTGAAACTAGAATTAAAGAGATGCGCGGACGTAGCTAGTACTACTTAATTACCTTGGACCGTCGCCATTTCAGCTGTGGTTCCCATTCACCGACAACCTCTTTGATGAACTTTTTCCAAACCCTGCCCGGCAAAGAAAATGAATAAAGGAGTTATTAATTACTTGATATCAGGAAATGAACTAAAGAGGCCGACATAGTGCGATAACGATTGAAATTACCTGTCGAGCATCAAAAACAGGCTCCTGTATTCTTCAGGGTCTTTACCTAGTGAGTCCAGTACTTCAACAGTTCCCTCATCAACTCTAATGATTAGCAGGATCCGGTGGAATCTGCGCACACATTTGTATAAGCGGGCATGCATAACTCATCAACTACACTTAACATCGAGTAAGCAAAAATAGAATTTGTAGTACAAGACAGTAACACTCACCTGAAGTTGTAAGGAAAAAGTATTTATGGTCTGGTATTTAGTTCCTTCAAAAACCTTAGCAAGCTATTCTCTGTGTCTTCTTTGTGGTTATTTAACACAACTTCATTAACGGTATTTGGGTCAATGAACCCAATGCCATAGACTCTATCTCTTTTCAATTCAAAAATCTTCATTTTGCATATATAATACCACACAAAAGAATATAGTGAGGATAATTACAAGCAATGAACGAGCTGAGCTAGAGACTTAAATTACAGAAAGAAATCACTTACAGACAATAGCAACTGACGAGAGATTTGTCAAGTGCGTCTTGATTGAATAACTGAAAAATTTCTGGAAATTCAATCCACACATCGTTTCCATGGAAGTAATGCTCTGTCTTGACTTTCACCATGAGGCTCTCTCGCCCGGCCTTTACTTCTCTCAGGTACCAGTCATGCAATCTGCGCATTTGCGTTGGTAGAAGCTCCTCCTCGCCAGGCCTGACCAGAGGGTTCCCAGGGACATATTTCCATGCTAGTTCCTTCGGATCCATCATGGGGACTTCCTTGATGCCTAGGAGTTGTTCAACAGTGATAACCATCTCTCTAGCCATCTCTCTATCAGCGTCGGTTCCCGCCTTATCGGTACTCACCTTGAGCGGGGGGATCGATTGCACTGCCTGTTCTCCGAGCTGGGGAACAATTTTCCCGCTTTTATTACTACCTGTAAGGCTCGACTGCTGATTTTTTTTGTTGATAATATGACTTGCTAATAGAGCGTTCATAGTCTGATCGCCTTTTCTCCACAGCCGGTTTAGCAAGATCCACAAAGTGTTGTATGACTTTCTCAGGTATTTTCTCCTTCGGCGGCGGGGGCGGTTTCGGTGCAAAATGGGCCTTTACTTGGGCATCCATGACCCATTTGTTTTGCTCCTCAGTCATCTCGTAAGCTAACTTCTTTTTGGCAGGAGGCTCGGGTTTCTTCTTTGGTGATCTCTTCCGCTTTGGAGTCGGCTCACGCGGCGGAGATCGATATCGCGTACTCGCGCTGGGCTCTGTCTCGAGGTGGGGTGGATTCGGCTGACGCGGCGGAGATCGATATGGCGGACTCGCGCTGCGCTCCATCTCGAGGTGGGTTGGAGTCGGCTGACGTGGCGGACTTGGAGGAGGAGTTGGTGGCCTTGGCACCGAGTTTGGAAACACGATGCATTCCTTTCTCCATACAATGAGACCACGTATAGCTTCTCCCAGTGTCTGCTCTCCTTCACCTCCAGGAAAGTCAAGCTCTAGTGAGTCATATCCCGACAGAACTTCATCCACCCCGACACGAGCATAGCCAGGTGGAATTGGATTGCCGTGGATGGTTGCTTCAGGTGCATTCGGTAAAGCAAAGCCGTCCGCCACCTTCATGGATATGTTCTTCATTTTCATGTGTAGCTCACAAGTTGTCGTCTCTTGGATACCATCCACGGGGTAGCGAGCCAGCAGTGCATCATCGGCCGGGACCCCCGTGGAACCCACGCTGCTTTTCGGCATAGATGGGATGGTACTATCCAATGCTGGATCTGGTTGCTCCTGCCGCTGAGACGCCCTTTGCTGGCTAATTGTGTCGATCTGCTCCTGCTGCCGCATGAAAGCGCGTTCCAACTCCGCGTTCTTTGATTCTAGCTTTTGAAACCGGTCTGCATCCTGCTTCCTCTGGTCTGCATCCCACTTCTTCTTTCTCGCACGGCTTCTGTAAGTGTCGTTCCACTCCGCAAACCCCTCAACCCACGGAACAACGCCTTTGCCTCGTGTTTGTCCCGGGTGTTCAGGATTCTTGAGGGCGCGTGTAAGCTCGTCGTTCTCTCTCTCGGGCTGGAACGCCCCCGTTCGAGCCTCTTCTATTGCTTCAAGTAAAGCATCCGAGGCTTCTTTAAGACTTGCCTTTTCAATAATCTCCCCTGTCTTTGGGTCCAACTTTCCCCCATGCGCATAAAACCAAGTCCTACACCTGTCGGGCCAACCCACTGTTTGTGGAGTGACCCCTGTAGCAATCATCTTTTCCTCAGATTCATCCAACTTAGGCAACCCAGTCTTGTAGCCACCTGGCCCCAGAACATGGTGAAACCTTTTTTTCTCAGCATTTATCTTGAACTCCACAAATAAGTCCCACTGATCTTTTACCTTCTCTAGTGGTCCAGTGAATTCTAGAGTCTTCTTTTCTGCGTTGACGTAGTTGGCCCATAATCTTTGCTTCCAAGACCGGAATTGTGTGGCCATCTTCTTAAGAGCACACTTCTTGACTTTCTCCTGTTGGAGATCTGTGAAACCCTCTGATAGGGTGAAATGTGACATGAGCGTATCCCAAAGCAGATTTTTTGCTCTTTCGTCGACAAAACTAACTCCTCGATCTTCCTTTGGCTTATTCCATTCTTGAACGGTGATCGGGATTTGGTCCCTAACAATAACTCCGCATTGACGTATAAATTTGTCCGCATTCTTTTTAGGAGCAATCGGTTCGCCATCTTCTTTGATTTCATCGATGTTGTACTTTATGCCATCGGGCAACTTTTTGGCCGGGCCTCGTACTACCCTTGTAGAAGATTTGCTCGATCCGGAGGGCTAAAAGAAGAAAGATTCGTTAATATATATATATATATATATATATATATATATACATACAAATCAATTAATTAATTTAATGATCACCAGAGGCCTTAATATATATACCTCGCCGGACTTTGTTAATTGAAGAACATTTCCTTCGCCATCATTGTTTGTGTGCCCTTCGTCTATTGGTTCTTCCTCAATTCCCTCACCGGACTCATTCAGATATTGTGAGCCATCATCTGGTTCAATCTCTGGGTTTTGGGAGTGTATCATGTCGAACATGATATCCTCTTGATCATGGTCGTCTCTGCCGCTATAGTCCATAGCTTAACTAATCGAGAAGAAAGATAAAACAATTTAGTATTCAAACTAGAATGCATTCAATAAGCAAAAACTAATACATTTCGAATAATCTAGTTAATGCATCATCGAATATTATCGAATATTATCACTAATACATCTCGAATATTATCATATAACATCACTAATACAGCTCGAATATTATCGAATAATCCAGTTGACTCGCGGTTCCTCCGTCACTAATACATCTCGAATAATCCAGTTAATGCAACAATAATATCACATAACATCACTAAACATCTCGCCCAATCAAACTAGACGTCGACTCCCGGTTCCTGAGCCGCGGGCGGTGAACACCCAAAGAGAAGGAACCATCACATGATCATAGCTCGGGTGAGATCCCTGAAGAAACTGCCAGGTATTGGAGAAGCTGTCGTCCAACGCAACCATGTAGCGACGGACGTGCTCGTCCTCCTCCCTGACACGGCGACGTACCACCCTCTCGGGGGCCGGCTCCCTCTGCACCGATAGTGGCCCACGCGACCGCCACTAAAGAAGCTCCGGGTCGACGACGAGACCCTGATTCCTCACCAAGCTGCGCGCCCCGGAAGGTAGCACCTCCCAGTGCCAGCCCAGCGGAGCCCAGTCCCGGACATGGCACCTCTCAAACTGGTTGTCGCCGCCGAGTCGACGACGAGGATGCGGGCCGGGCATCATCGCCGAGAACAAATTCCTATGAAAACAAATACACGATTTCTATATTTTTCTTTTTTTCTCTCACCACATGTCTATATTTTTTATACACCTATCAAATACACGATTCACATTTTTGAAATCTAGTGACAAAAAAAAGATGAGGAGGTGAAGGGGGATTCGTAGCTCACCCTCGGCTGTAGAGGAAGTAGTTGATCAGCGGAGGGAAGATCGGGGATCAACAGCTCTTCGGAGATGCAACACCACAAATCTGTAAATTGTACCAATTTAAAAATTTAGACCATCACATATCATATAGCTTTTAACAACATCTCAAATTGCAAAATAAGCTTCATCATCAGTTATTTACTACATATTCGCATGAGAAAAATAGCTCCAAAAATTTGACCAACATTCCATCCATCTATGAATCTAACAACATCCATGCATCCATCTAACACAAATTCATCCATGCATCCATCCACCTAACAAACAGTAGTTAACAGTAGTAAGAAACCGAAGAAAAAAAACATGAAAAAAATTAGATCATCACATCACATCCATGCTCACCGGCCTGCAAATTCCACCGAGTGAAAAAAATTAGATCATCACATCACATACAACATTGACACATTATCCATACTTCATAACATCAATCCATTTGCATTTCTTGCATTCTTGTTAAATATTTTTCGATAACTTGATCAAACTTTCTCCCACAAAAAAATTTGGATCAAACTTTACAAATTTTTTCTGTCCATTAAGATCACTCCTTCTTCAACATTGATAATGCTCACTGAAAATCTATGAATCTGGGGTATAATTCACTGAGACAAAAATAACAAAAAAGAAAAAAAAAGACAGCTAGGCGGGTTCCTGAACGTCCTTGAACTGGAATTGAGCAATGTCTATCAATCTCCATCTACAATGTCTATCAATTAGCACATAGCAGTAGCAAAACAGAACCACTCACAAGTAGCATTGAGCAATCACAGTAGCAAAAAAAATTAACAAATCATCTATACACACAGTAGCATTGAGCATCAATCAAGCAAATCATCTACATCCATCGATCTATCCATCCATTGTTCCATGTACAGAGAAGAACAAGCAAATCATCTACATCCATCGATCAATCCATCCACTCTTCCATGTACCGCGGACGGCGCCGTCGGAGCGGCCTGAGCGCGGGCGGCGTCGGTGACCGCGGGGGGGGGGGGGGGGGGGATAGGAGGAGGAGGGGAATGGCGGCGGCTCACAGCTAGGTCGTCGCGAGCTTGGGGAGGGCTCAGGGAGGTCGTGGACGCGTCCGTGCTCGAGGGCAAGGTCGAGGCAGTGGCGGCGACCGGCGAGGAGGAAGACGATGGTGCGGGCGCTGTGGGGCTCTTCGCTCGCTCCCGTGGTCGAGGAAGATGCAGCGGGCTGCGGGCTCGGGGAGGGGCCGGAGCGAGCGGGACGGCGTCGGTGATCTCCGGCGTCGGAGGTTGAAGACGAGCGGCCTGGCGGCGTGTGGTGTTCGATCTGTCTCCTGGGCGGTGGAAAACGCAAGGTTTATATAGGATCGACCTTTAGTCCCGGTTGAATCCACGCCCCGGGACTAAAGGACCTTTAGTCCCGGTTCGTGGCTGCAACCGGGACTAAAGGGGTGGCCTTTAGTCTCGGTTACAGCCACGGGCTGGGACTAAAGGTTTGTTTTCGGGCCCAAATTAAACGCGGGAGGAGGACCTTTAGTCCCGGCTGGTTGTGCCAACCGGGACTAAAGTTTTTTTTTTCTGTTTTTGCTTTATTTTTTTCTTTTGTTTCTACTTACAGCCAAATATTTAGAGTTTTTGAATGAATCTTTTTTGCTTTAGGTCACAAAAATTATAAACTTTCTGTTAGTGCCACTAGTTTTCAAATTTGAATAGTTTAAATTTGAATTCTTTGAAATTTGTGTGAATCACTCGTTTGTAAATAACTTTAGTTTAGAAATAGATTTTTTAGTGATTCTTTTTCCTGCTGTTTAATATTAGTGTGTTTTATCAGTATGTTCAATTTGGTAATTTTTAGGTTATTTTAAATAGGTGTTTTAATCAAAAACAGATTCTGTTTAGCTCTTTTAGTTTTATACCTTCATTTGTTTTAAATATTTTAGTTTATATGTTTTCTTGTTATTCTTTTGCCAAATTATATTATGTTTCTGTTAGTCAGCATGAGGAGTTTTAATTTTCAACCCTTACTTACTTCATTTGTTATTTTTCATGCATTTAATGATTTTTTAAGCTAAATGACCCTGAAATTGAAAAGCACTACAAATGAACTCTGAAAAGGTTGAAACTTGGCATGGTATCATCATTTCACCCACATAGCATGTGCTAAAAAGTTGAGAGGGTTACGGCCAAAACCGGATGCACTTCGTGTACAAACTCGACCATCTCTTGCGAAGTATCAAGGTTTCGGACGAAAACTCATCTGTTACAAAGGCATTTCATTTTTTTAAACTTATTTCAACTCCAGACTTTTTGTGCATTCAATATGCACCATTCAAAGCCGCATCCTCAAATTTCAACCCTTTCTAACTTCATTTGTTATTTTTCACGCATTTAATGATTTTTTGAGCTAAATGACCCTGAAATTGAAAAGCACTACAAATGAACTCTGAAAAGGTTGAAACTTGGCATGGTATCATCATTTCACCCACATAGCGTGTGCTAAAAAGTTGTGAGGGTTATGACAAAAACTGGATGCACTTCGTGTACAAACTGGACCATCTCCTTCGAAGTATCAAGGTTTCGGACAAAAACTCATCTGTTACAAAGGCATTTCATTTTTTTAAACTTATTTCAACTCCAGACTTTTTGTGCATTCAATATGCACCATTCAAAGCCACATCCTCAAATTTCAACCCTTTCTAACTTCATTTGCTATTTTTCATGCATTTAATGATTTTTTTTGAGCTAAATGACCCTGAAATTGAAAAGCACTACAAATGAACTCTGAAAAGGTTGAAACTTGGCATGGTATCATCATTTCACCCACATAGCATGTGCTAAAAAGTTGAGAGGGTTACGGCAAAAACTGGATGTACTTCGTGTACAAACTGGACTATCTCGGCTACTCACTAGAGAAGAAAGTGATGACGGTGAAGCCGATCACATCCCAGAGTGGGATCTTGGGGTATAAAACTTTTTCTTCGCGTGTGTCCCTTTCCGCCGTAACCATGGAAAATCTTCATCATTTAACAGGATGCTTGGGTAAGTCTTCACTGTGAAGGGAGGAATTTCATGAAACTTTTCATAATCTTCTGACATGTCTGTCTTGTCCTCCACTCCCACGATGTTTCTTTTCCCTGAAAGAACTATGTGGTGCTTTGGCTCACCGTATGATGTATTCGCTTCCTTATCTTTCCTTTTTCTCGGTTTGGTAGACATGTCCTTCACATAGAAAACCTGCGCCACATCATTGGCTAGGACGAATGGTTCGTGTGTGTACCCAAGATTGTTGAGATCCACTGTTGTCATTCCGTACTGCAGGCCTACCTTTACCCCGCCTCCTGTCAGATTGACCCATTTGCACCGAAACAAAGGGACCTTAAACTCACGTCCATAGTCAAGTTCCCATATCTCCTCTATGTAACCATAATATGTGTCATTTTCCCTATTGGTGTTTGTTGCATCAAAGCGGACACCACTGTTTTGGTTGGTGCTCTTTTTATCTTGGGCGATCGTGTAAAATGTATTCCCATTAATCTCGTACCCTTTGAAAGTCAATATAGTCGAAGATGGTGACTTGGCCAACAAGTACAGCTCATCTCCAACACTGTCGTCATTCATGAGATGTGTTTGCAACCAACCGCCGAAAGTCGCCATGTGTGTACGTTTAATCCAGGGGTCAGACTGCTCCGGGTTCTTGGAGCGTACAATATCCATGTGTTCCTCGATATACGGCGCCACCAAGGTGGAATTTTGTAGAACTGTGTAGTGTGCTTGGGCCCAAGAATGCCCGTCCCTACATATTACTGAATCCTTTCCTAGCATGCCTTTTCCACTCAGTCTCCCCTCATGCCGCGATTCAGGAACACCAATCGGCTTAAGGTCAGGAATAAAGTCAACACAAAACTCAATAACCTCCTCTGTTTCATGGCTCTTGGAGATGCTTCCTTCTGGCCTAGCACGGTTATGAACATATTTCTTTAAGACTCCCATGAACCTCTCAAAGGGGAACATATTGTGTAGAAATACAGGACCCAGAATGGCAATCTCTTCGACTAGGTGAACTAGGACGTGCATCATGATATTGAAGAAGGATGGTGGGAACACCAACTCGAAACTGACAAGACATTGCACCAAATCATTCTATAACCTTGGTAGGATTTCTGGATCGATTACCTTCTGGGAAATTGCATTGACGAATGCACATAGCTTCACAATGGCTAATCGAACATTTTCCGGTAGAAGCCCCCTCAATGCAACCGGAAGTAATTGCGTCATAATCACGTGGCAATCATGAGACTTTAGGTCTTGGAATTTTTTCTCTGCCATATTTATTATTCCCTTTATATTCGACGAGAAGCCAGACGGGACCTTCATACTGAGCAGGTATTCAAAGAAGATTTCCTTCTCTTCTTTGGTAAGAGCGTAGCTGGCAGGACCTTGATACTGCTTTGGATACATGCCGTCTTTTTCGTGCATACGTTGCTGGTCCTCCCGTGCCTCCGGTGTATCTTTTGTCTTCCCATACATGCCCAAGAAGCCTAGCAGGTTCATGCAAAGATTCTTCGTCACGTGCATCACGTCGATTGCAGAGCGGACCTCTAGGACTTTCCAATAGGGTAGGTCCCAAAATATAGATTTCTTCTTCCACATGGGTGCGTGTCCGTCAGCGTCATTCGGAACAGATTGTCCGCCAGGACCCTTTCCAAAGATTACTTTTAAATCCTTGACCATATCAAGTATATGATCACCAGTACAGTGGTCAGGCTTCTTCCGGTGATCTGCCTCACCTTTGAAATGCTTGCCTTTCTTTCTTAAGAGATGCTTGATCGGAAGAAATCGACGATGTCCCAGGTACACATTCTTCTTACATTTATCCAAATATATACTTTCGGTCTCATCTAAACAGTGCGTGCATGCGTGGTATCCCTTGTTTGTCTGTCCTGAAAGGTTACTAAGAGCAGGCCAATCATTGATGGTTACAAACAGCAATGCTCGTAGGTCAAATTCCTGCTGTTTGTGCTCATCCCACACACGTACACCTTTTATGTCCCACATATGTAAAAGTTCTTCAACTAATGGCCTTAGGTACACATCAATGTCGTTGCCGGGTTGCTTAGGGCCTTGGATGAGCACTGGCATCATAATGAACTTCCGCTTCATGCACAACCAAGGAGGAAGGTTATAGATACATAGAGTCACAGGCCAGGTGCTATGATTGCTGCTCTGCTCCCCAAAAGGATTAATGCCATCTGCACTTATACCAAACCATAAGTTCCTTGCGTCACCTGCAAACTCCGGCCACTTTCTCTCGATTTTTCTCCACTGCGACCCATCAGCGGGTACTCTCAGCTTCCCGTCTTTCTTACGGTCTTCTTTGTGCCATCGCAACAACTTGGCATGCTCTTTGTTTTGGAAAAAATGTTTCAACTGTGGTATTATAGGAGCATACCACATCACCTTGGCAGGAATCCTCTTCCTGGGGCGCTCGCCCTGAACATCATCACCAGGGTCATCGCGGCTGATCTTATAGTGCAATGCACCGCATACCGGGCATGCATTCAAATTCTCGTACTCCTCACCGCGGTAGAGGATGCAGTCATTAGGGCATGCATGTATCTTCTGCACCTCTAATCCTATAGGGCAGACAGCCTTCTTTGCTTCATACGTACTGTCGGGCAATTCGTTGTCCTTTGGAAGCTTCTTCTTCATTATTTTCAGCAACTTTTCAAATCCCTTGTCAGATACACCATTCTCTGCCTTCCATTGCAGCAATTCCAGTGTGGTACCGAGCTTTGTGTTGCCATCTTCGCAATTTGGGTACAACAATTTTTTGTGATCCTCTAACATGCGCTACAACTTCAACTTCTCCTTTTCACTTTCGCAGTTTCTCTTTGCATCAGCAATGGCCTGACCAAGATCATCAGCGGGCTCATCTGATGCCTCTTCTTCAGCTTCTTCTTCTTCATTCTCTTCCCCCATTGTAGTACCATCATATTCAGGGAACCCAGGATAGTTGTCATCATCCTCTTCTTCTTCTTCATTCTAATCCATTAGAACCCCTCTTTCTCCGTGCTTGGTCCAACAGTTATAGCCGGACATGAAACCGGACGTAAACAGGTGGACGTGAATGACTTTTGAGCTAGAGTAATTCCTATCATTCTTACAGACACCACATGGACAACACATAAAACCATTCCGCTTGTTTGCCTCAGTCGCACGCAGAAAACTATGCACGCCATTAATGAACTGGGGAGAGCGTCGGTCATCGTACATCCATTGCCGACTCATCTTCATTACACAACACCGAAAAGACCAAATTAATACAAGTTCATACATAAAGTTCATACACACTTATTCTCATAAAACAACATAAAACTATCTAGCTAAAGCATTTAAATGCAACAACAAATGCGATCAAAATCGCAACTAAGGTAATAATTGATCCAACAGCATAATGATACCAAGCCTCTTTATTAACGACATATTTTCTAATCTTTCTAATCTTCAAGCACATTGCATCCATCTTGATCTTGTGATCATCGACGACATCGACAACATACAACTCCAATTTCATCTTCTCTTCTTCAATTCTTTTCAATTTTTCTTTCAAATACTCGTTTTATTTTTCAACTAAATTTAACTTCTCGACAAGAGGGTCGGTTGCAATTTCCGGTTCACATACCTCCTAGATAAAAATATCTATGTCAACTTGATGGGCATAATTGTCATAAACACGAAATGCAACAAATAGTTATAAAAGAGAATATACCACATCCGAATCATAAACCGGACGAGGTCCGATGGGGACGGATATGAAAACCATGGCACTATGTATAACAAACAATCATACAAGTAAGAAAATTATACAAGTAACTATCTAAATCATACAAATAAGATTTTTTAATAAAAAGGATAAGAACAAGAGGCTCACCAAGGTGGTGCCGGCGACGGGACGGTGCGGGCGATCGACGGTGGTTAGGACGGGGACGGGAAGGCACTAAGTAAACCACACCTACACATATGCAAACTAAGAAGTTAATTTGAGCTCAAATTGCATATAAATCAAATAAACTCCCACATAATTACTCCCAAACTAAAACCCACAAATCACTATACTTATAGAGCATTGCACGAGCTAATCTAGCAATGAGAGATGAAAGGACAAAGTTGCTAACCTTTGTGAACACTTGGATAGATGGGGTGCCTTAAATCTTGACAATTCTTGGCAAAAATGGAGGATGAGCTCGAGCAAGGGGAAGAGAACAGAGGAGAGAAAGGAGAGCTTGGGCTCGGGCTGGACGAAGCACTATATATAGTGATATCTTTAGTCCCGGTTGGTGATACCAGCCGGGACTAAAGGTCCATGTCTAGTCCTGGTTGGTGATACCAACCGGGACTAAAGGGGCTCGCAGGGGCCCCAGCCTGATGCCAGCCTGCCACCACCCCTTTAGTCCCGGTTGGTAACACCAACCGGGACTAGAGGTCACATATGAACCGGGACTAAAGCCTAGCCGTTCGAACCGGGACTAGTGGTCACATTAGTCCCGGTCCAAAACCCGACCGGGACTAATGCTCCGGACGAAAGGCCTGTTTTCTACTAGTGGATCCCCTCCTACCTTATAAATATTTAAATTTTGAAACAATGTGAGAACATAAGTTTTTAAAACGCAATGCACAGGGATACGAATATAACTTAGTTTTTGATAATTGTCGTTCTCTGTATGTTGCTTTGCCTGCTCCTGCCCTCTTTGATTTTCAGAACAAGCAGAGATATTATCTATTGGAGAGCGAGGTGCACGAGTACAAGGCGGCGGTCGAGGCTATCCGTCTGGCTAAGGAGGCGGCTCAGAACGCCTCTACGAGCTACCACTTTGATTATTACCCAGACCAGGGATGGCGATGATCAAGCTAGGCCAAAAGCCTAAGCTTGGGGGAGTACGTATCTCTCACCGACATTTCATTCATGATCACACATTTCATTTCAGTTGTCGGTGTTCATACCTTTTCATTGTATAATCCATGTTAGTTTTATTTTCTCGCCTTCTTCTTGTGTGTTTGAAAAACTTTGAGGAAATCCAAAAACATTTCTCGTTTCTTTTCGATTTTTCTTTCTAGCTTAATTAGTTGTAGAATTAAAAGAAAACCCAAAAAGATTTCCCGTTTCTTCTTTTGCTTGTTGGGAGTTCTCCCGTGTAAATAGTTTTCTTTTCTCGTTTTTCATTTTTTTTCTTTATTTATCTTCTTCAGAAAACTAAAAACTCCAAAAATATTTCAGTGTGTTTCTCTGAAATTCTTTTCTTTTGTTGAGTCATTGTAAGGAGAAGACCACGATGAAAATGTTGAGTGGCGCTCGTATGCATTATTGTTGATCTAACAAAGAGCCCATATTACCTTGTCTTCTCCTTTGAATAAAATGCTTGCAGATTCCAGCTTAGTCCACGGCACACTTGCACTATTTTTATTTTCATATCATTCGGTCGTGCAAGTGAAAGGCAATAATGACGATGATTTGATGAAGTGACTGTGGCAAGGAAAAGCGGGTATGAACTCAACTTGTTCTTTGTTTTTGTAAATATGTTTAACTCAGTATCCTTGATTCAGCATATTATGATTAAACATGTTTATGATGACAATTATAGATTATAGTTGTTCATGCCATGCTTCAGTAGCTAGGAGTGGATAATGATTTATCTTGGGTGTCAACATGCATTAAAATGTTCATGATGTAGTATGATGACATGGTATCCTCCTCTGAATGTTTCGAGTGGCTTGACTTGGCAGATGTTCACGCATGTAGTTGATTCAGAACCAACATAGCCTCCACGATATTTATGTTCATGCTGCTTATATCCTACTCATGCTAGTATTCAATGTTGATTATCCATAATGCATGCTTATGACCGTTTTTGCTCTCTAGCTAGTCACTTCTCAACCTATTTGCTAGCCTTCGCCTATACTAAGCGGGAATACTGCTTTTGCATCAAAACCCCTAAACCAAAGTTATTCTAGATGAGTCCACTATATCTACCCATATGCGGTATTACTCTGCCGTTCTAAGTAAATTTGTATGTGCCACCTCTAAATATTCAAATGAACATCTGTTTTGTGTGCCCGTACCGCTCATGGAGCGACAAGGGGTGGTCAGTATCTTCCATGCTAAGCGGGTTATTCTCATGATGAGTGTTTATTCACTTGTCCTTGCACGAGAGGGGCTGGTAATCGGGATGCCCAGTCCCATGATTAAAATTGCAAAATAATAAAACAAACTCCCCCGAAAAGTTGTTGGTATGGAGGGCACCCGAGGATTCGGCTAGCCATGGCTTGTGTTTGTTGGTGGAGGGGTAGTAAACTTTACTTTACCGCTTGGGAACCGCCGCTAATGTGTTTAGCATGGAAGATATTGAAAACTCTCGGTCGTGACATTGACAGGAAAGGCATACCTCCCAAAATTTTACTTATCTCTGATTTAAGCTTCGAGCTCTGGCACCTCTGCAAATCCATGCTTCCCTCTGCGAAGGGCCTATCTATTTACTTTTATGTTATTTTACTTTTATTGTTGAGTCATCACCTTCTCAAACAAGCACCAGACCTGAGAGCACTATTGTCATTCTCATGCATTGTGTATAGTTAATGTTGTGTGCATCATGACTGGATCTCTTCTACCATGAATTACAATGTTTAGTCGCTGCTTGAACTTTGGAGGTGCTCTCTATTTATGTTTTGCGGTCTCAGAAAGGGCTAGCGAGATACCATGTTGTCATATTATATCATGATCGTTTTGACAAAGTGTTGGCATTTGAGATGTCTTATTATTGCTCGCTAGTTGATTATGCCATTGATATGAGTGAATATAATTTCTAAAAGTTATCATTTGCATGGTTAGTTATAATCTTTGCTGAAAACTTGGGTACTATTTAAGCATATATATATAGATACAAGAACAAAAGAGTTTGTAAAAGTTTTTCTTTATCACTTTCAGTTTGTCAACTGAATTGCTTGAGGACAAGCAATGAGTTAAGCTTGGGGGAGTTGATACGTCTCCATCGTATCTACTTTTCCAAACACTTTTGCTCTTGTTTTGGCCCCTAATTTGCATGATTTGAATGGAACTAACCCGGACTGACGCTGTTTTCAGCAGAACTACTATGGTGTTGTTTTTTGTGCAGAAATAAAAGTTCTTGGAATTGGATGAAATTTTTTGGAGATTTTTATGGAATAAATAAAAAATACTGGAACCAAGACCCACTGGAGGGGGGCCACCCAGTGCCCACGAGGCACCAGGGCGCGCCACCCCCCTAGGCGCGCCTTGGTGGCTCGTGGGGCCCACATGGCTCCGCTGACCCTAATCTCTGGCCTATAAATTCACAATTCCAGAGAAAAAAATAAAAGAGGAAGTTTTATTGCGTTTCATGATACGGAGCCGCCGCCACCTCCTGTTCTTCATCGGGAGGCCAGATCTGGAGTCCGTTTGGGGCTCCGGAGAGGGGGATCTTCCGGCGTCGTCATCATCAACCATCCTTCATCACCAATTTCATGATGCTAACCGCCGGGAGTGAGTAATTCCTTCGTAGGCTTGCTGGACGGTGATGAGTTGGATGAGATTTATCATGTAATCGAGTTAGTTTTGTTAGGGCTTGATCCCTAGTATCCACTATGTTCTGAGATTGATGTTGCTATGACTTTGCTATGCTTAATGCTTGTCACTAGGGCCCGAGTGCCATGATTTCAGATCTGAACCCTTTATGTTTTCATGAATATATTTGTGTTCTTGATCCAATCTTGCAAGTTGTATGCACCTGCTACGTGTTATGATCCGCATACCCCAAGGTGACAATAATTGGGATTCTTTCCGGTGATTGCCGTAGTTTGAGGAGTTCATGTATTCACTAAGTGCTAATGCTTTGTTCCGGTTCTCTATTAAAAGGAGGCCTTAATATCCCTTAGTTTCCTTATGGACCCCGCTGCCAGGGGAGGGTAGGACAAAAGATGTCATGCAAGTTCTTATGGCAAGCACGTATGACTATATACGGAATACATGCCTACATTACATTGATGAATTGGATCTAGTTTTGTGTCGCCCTAGGTTATGACTGTTACATGATGAATGTTATCCAACATAATCACCGATCCAATGCCTACGAGCTTTTCACATATTGTTCTTGCTAAGTTACTACTGTTACAATTGTTACTACTATTGCTGCTACCTTTACTGTTACTGTTACTACTATTGCTACTGTTATCAAACTATCATACTACTGTGCTACTGATCACTCTGCTGCAGATATTTAGTCTCAGGTGTGGTTGAATTGACAACTCAACTGCTAATACTTGCAAATATTCTTTGGCTCCCCTTGTGTCGAATCAATAAATTTGGGTTGAATACTCTACCCTCGAAATCTGTTGCGATCCCCTATACTTGTGGGTTATCAGCGCGCCCAGGGGGTAGGGCGCGTCCCCCATGCTTGTCGCCTCCTCGTGCAATTTTCAGACTGTTTATTATTTTTCTAATTTTTTATATATTCCAAAAGGAACAGAAAGTACTTTTATGGAAGTTTTGGAGTCGGTTTACTTACCGTACCACATACCTACTCCTTTTCAGGATTCTAGTGCATTCCGGAAGGTTTCTTCTATGTGCTCTTTGATACGTCTCCAACGTATCTATAATTAATGAATTATTCATGCCATGTTTATAAGAATTGTATATGGTTTTGGTATGATTTGATTAGAACTAACTCGGACTGACGCTGTTTTCAGCAGAATTGCCATGGTGTTGTTTTTTGTGCAGAAATAAAAGTTCTTGGAATTGGATGAAACTTTTTGGAGATTTTTTATGGAATAAATGAAAAATACTGGAACCAAGACCCACTGGAGGGGGGCCACCCAGTGCCCATGAGGCACCAGGGCGCGCCACCCCCCAGGCGCGCCCTGGTACCTCGTGGGGCCCACGTGGCTCCGTCTGACCTGATTCCAACACTGAAAAATCCTATAAATAGAGAAACCCCCAGAAATAACCGTAGATGAGTTTTTATGCCGCCGCAAGCCTCTGTACCTCCACGATCTCATCTATAGCCCTTTTTCGGCACCCTGCCGGAGGGGGGAAAGCATCACCGGAGGCCATCTTCATCATCCCGGCAGTCTCCATGACGAGGAGGGAGTAGTTCACCATCGGGGCTGAGGGTTTGTACCAGTAGCTATGTGTTTGATCTCTCTCTCTCGTGTTCTTGATTTGGCACGATCTTGATGTATCGCGAGCTTTGTTAATATAGTTGGATCATATGGTGTTTCTTCCCTCTCTATCCTTGATGTGATTAATCGAATCTTTTCCCTTTGAGGTTTCGTTATTGTCGGATTGAATATTTCAGATTTGAGAACACTTGATGTATGTCTTGCATATGAATACCCGTGGTGACAATGGGGTATTATATTGATTCACTTGATATATGTTTTGGCACTCAACTCGCGGATTCCCGTGGTGACATTGGGGTAATCTATGCATAGGGGTTGATGCACGTTTTCATTATCTTTTCTCCGATAGAAACTTTGGGGGCTGCTTGGAGTTCTTTGTGTGGATTGAATATTATGAATATGAAGTTGTTTGATGCATATTGTATAATCAACTCATGGATACTTGTGGTGACATTGGAGTATCTAGGTGACATTAGAGTTGGTTGATGTGTATCATATGGTGTTATTTTAGTACGAACTCTAGGGCTGTTTGTGACACTTATAGGAATAGCTCAATAGATCGATCGGAAAGAATAACTTTGAGGTGGTTTCGTACCCTACAAACAATTTCTATCTTATGTTCTCCGCTAATAGGAACTTGGGAGTGATTCTTTATCGCACGTTGAGGGATGGTTATATGATCCAATTATGTTAGCATTGTTGAGAGATTGCACTAGTGAAAGTATGAACCCTAGGCCTTGTTTTTAAGCATTGCAATACCGTTTGTGCTCACTTTTGTTACTTGCTACCTTGCTGTTTTTATATTTTCAGATTACAAAAACCTATATCTACTATTTATACTACACTTTTATCACCATCTCTTCGCCGAACTAGTGCACCTATACAATTTACCATTGTATTGGGTGTGTTGGGGACACAAGAGATTTCTTGTATTTGGTTGCAGGGTTGTTTGAGAGATACCATCTTCAACCTATGCCTCCCACGGATTGATAAACCTTAGGTCATCCACTTGAGGGAAAATTGCTACTGTCCTACAAAACTCTGCGCTTGGAGGCCCAACACGAGTCTACAAGAATAAGTTGTGTAGTAGACATCAAGCTCTTTTCTGGAGCCATTGCCGGGGAGGTGAGTGCTTGAAGGTATATCTTTAGTTCTTGCAATCGAATCTTTTAGTTTCTTGTTTATCACTAGTTTGGCTTATAAAAGAAAACTAATAAAAATGGAATTGAGGTTGCCTCATATTATTCATCTTTATAATGTCTTTCGTGAAAATGATGGAAGGAAAATTGTGCTCAATTAATAGAAGAAGAATTCAATAAAATGTTTGGCATAAAATCTTTGAATGATGAGCATGATTGCAATGTTGCTAGTATGAACTCTTTGAATATCCATGATGCTAATTATATACAAAGCTACAAGCTTGGGTATGCTATGTTTGATGACGATGATATTTTTAATCCCCCATGTTTTGATGAGAAAATTTATTATGATGAAATCATGCCTCGTATTTATGATAATTACATTGATGAAAGTGGATTTGGAGAGGTCACAACTTTATTTAATGATGGTTCCACTATTTTGGAAGAGGTTTCAATTGATTATGACAACAAAGTTGCTATCTATGATGATTATTGTGATGACATGTATGCTATAAAGAGTAATAATAACTATGAAACTTGTCATCATGATTTTAATTTTCAATTGGATTATGCCAATCAAGTATCTCATGATAGTTATTTTGTTGAGTTTGCTCCCACTGTTATGAATGAGAAGAAAATTGCTTATGTGGAGAGTAGTAAAAATTCTATGCTTATGTATCATGACAAGAATGCTTTGTGTGATGGATATATTGTTGAATTTCTTCATGATGCTACTGAAAATTATTATGAGAGAGGATCATATGCTTGTAGGTGTTGCAATAATATCAAGTTTCCTCTCTATGTGTTGAAAGTTTTGAAGTTATGCTTGTTTTGCCTTCCTATGCTAGTTGATTCTTGCCCCCATAAATTGTTTGCTCACAAAATCCCTATGCATGGGAAGTAGGTTAGGCTTAAATGTTCTTGTCATATGATTCATGATGCTCTCTTTGTGTTTCAATTCTTTACTTTTATGCGAGCATCATTGAAATCATCATGCCTAGCTAAAAAGGCATTAAAGAAAAGCGCTTGTTGGGAGACAACCCAATACTTACACCTACTGTTTTTATCTGCCCACATGATTAAGCTACTGTAGTAATCATGTTTTATATGTTTTCTTTCAATAATGTGTCAAGTAAAGCCTTTGGGATAGTGTGGATGCTTGTTGATTTGATTCTGTGCAAAAACAGAAACTTTTGTGTCTAGTGCTAGAATTTCTATTCTGTACTGGAGCGTGAGAAAATTCTGAAATTTTTACATAGTATTGGTTTACAAAGTATTTACGTTATCCTAATTTTTCAGAATTTTGGGGGTACAGAAGTATGTTTTTAAATCGCTCACTACATGTTGTTCTATTTTTGACAGATTCTGTTTTTATTGCATAGTTTGCTCGCTTTATTGTTTCCGTAGCTTATATTGGTCAATATAAATTGTGGAAATGATAGAATACAGTTGGCATTATGTGAGAACAATGATGAATCTTGTCTTGACAGTACCTAAGTGGATGATTTATTTTTATCATACTAACCTATCTCACGAAGTTTCGTTAAGTTTTGTGTGATTGAAGTTTTCAAGTTTTGGGTGAGATATCGATATGAGGAGAATAAGGAGTGGAAAGACCCTAAACTTGGGGATGCCCAAGGCACCCCAAGGTAAAATTCAAGGAAGACTCAAGCGTCTAAGCTTGGGGATGCCCGGAAGGCATCCCCTCTTTCGTCTTCAACACTATCGGTAACCTCACTCGGAGCTATATTTTTCTTCATCACATAATATGAATTTTGCTTGGAGCGTCATTTTCTTTCGTTGAGATTTGCTTGATGTTATCAATAATCATGTTTTGTATCTTTTAGTTCAATAAAATGCCAATTATAGCCTTTACCATGCTCAGTTTGCAAGGTCATGTGTTGCTGTTGGAAAACAGAAAGTTTTCTGTTATGTCCAGAATATTCCTGAATAGTCAGAACATGATAAAAATCTGAAATTTTTACACAGTAAGCATGCATGAGTTCTCTGTCACGTGGTAGTTTTTTAGAATTTTTGGCGTTAGGGAAGTATGGATTCTTATTCACCCTTTACAGACTGTTTTGTTTTGGCAGATTGCTGTTATAGTTGCATTGTTTGCATATGTTTTCTCGTTTAATGTTTCTATTTGTGGATAGGAGTATTAAATATACAGAGGCATTTAGTATGCAATGTTTAATTATAATTTTAGTAATTTGCTACAGTAGAGAATGTTAAGATTTTGAGTTGATTTATACTAACTTATCTCACGAGTTCTTGTTGAGTTTTGTGTGGATGAAGTTTTTAAGATTTAGGAGAAACCGTGATATGAGAGGAATTAAGGAGACACAAGAGCTCAAGTTTGGGGATGCCCAAGGCATCCCAAGTTAATATTTCAAGAAGTCTCAAGCATCTAAGCTTGGGGATGCCCCGGTAGGCATCCCACCTTTCTTCTTCAACAATCGGTCAGTTTTGGTTGAGCCTAAGTTTTTGCTTCTTCACATGATATGTGCTATCCTTGGAAAGTCATTTTATTTTGTTTTCTTTGCTATTTGAATAAAATACTTAAGATCTGAAATTTTTAAATGAGAGAGAGTCCTCACATAGCTACTTAATTACTTAACTACTCATTTGATCTTCATTTATATCTTTTTGGAGTAGTTTGTCATTTACTCTTGTGCTTCACTTATATCCTATGAGTAAAATGTGAAAGAATTGAATATCATAAATTTGAAATTATATGTGCTTCATATGCTTGTATCATGCCTAGTAGTAGTTTCACATTGGGTTTAGAAAGTGAAATCTATTGAAGCTTGACAATCACAATATTGGTCATACAAGCAATTCATGAATGATTAGTATAAGGAAGAGAACTTTCACATAAAAATATAGTATCTTGGACATCTTTTATGATTGTGAATACCCATTAATTATTTTCAAACTTGAGCAAATTAGTTGAAGTTGGACAAGGAAGACAACGTAATGAGTTATGTTTGGGTATATTTGCATAGAAGTTATATTGTTATGGATCCTCCAACATGTGGTGCTTGCTTAGGATCTTTTGCTAGCCAAAAATTCGTACTAAGTAGAGATACTACTTGTGCATCCAAAAACCCTTAAACCCAGTTTCTTGCCATGAGTGTCCACCATACCTACCTATGGATTGAATAAGATCCTTCAAGTAAGTTGTCATCGGTGCAAAAAGCAATAAAAATTGCTCCTAAATATGTATGATCTTTTATTTCAAGGGAAAATAAGCGTTGTACGAACTTGTGATGGTAAATAAATAAAAGCGACGGACTGCATAATAAAGGTTGCTATCACAAGGGGCAATATAACGTGACGTTCCTTTGCATTAAGAGCTTGTGCATCCAGAAATAAAAAGCGCATGACAACCTCTGCTTCCCTCTGCGAAGGGCCTATCTTTTACTTTTATGCATTTACTTTTATGTAATTACTTTTATGCAAGAGTCAATAAGTATTCATTCGCATTTCAACCTCAATAATTCTCTAGTTTGCAAGCATCATGTGGTGGGGAAAGATCCAGACACATATGGCCAGTCAAATATATTTGATCATGAATTATTATTGTTGACAATTATCTCTATGATAAATAAGTTGGGAGGCGAAACATTAAGCCCCTATCTTTCTCTGTGTTTGATGGATTACATTTGTTCTAAAAATATGCTTTGAGTACTAGCAATCATAGAAGACTATATGATAATTGATTATGTGGAGCTCTTACTTAGACTTTGTTGAAATTAAGTTGAATTGCAATTGTTTGGTGATTAAGAACATAAGTTGTTAAGTTTCAAGAGATTGCATTGTTTGAACCACAACATGTGAATTGATTACTACTTTATCATGATGAGTTTTATGAGAAAAAGTTGCTGTTATGATGCTAGGAAAAGTGATTGAAATTATCATTGATCAAACTTATGCACTATGCTAGCATTCACACTTCATAAATTCTTTCTTTTATCATTTACCTACTCGAGGACGAGCAGGAATTAAGCTTGGGGATGCTGATACGTCTCCAATGTGTCTATAATTTATGAAGTATTCATGCCATGTTTATAACAATTCTATATGGTTTTGGTATGATTTGATTAGAACTAACCAGGACTGACGCTGTTTTCAGCAGAATTGCCATGGTGTTGTTTTTTGTGCAGAAATAAAAGTTCTTGGAATTGGATGAAACTTTTTGGAGATTTTTTATGGAATAAATGAAAAATACTGGAACCAAGACCCACTGGAGGGGGGCTACCCACTGCCCACGAGGCACCAGGGCGCGCCACCCCCCCAGGCCCGCCCTGGTACCTCGTGGGGCCCACGTGGCTTCGTCTAACCTGATTCCAACGCTGAAAAATCCTATAAATAGAGAAACCCCCAGAAATAACCCTAGATGAGTTTTTACGCCGCCACAAGCCTCCGTACCTCCACGATCTCATCTACAGCCCTTTTCTGGCACCCTGCCGGAGGGGGGAAAGCATCACCGGAGGCCATCTTCATCATCCCGGCGGTCTCCATGACGAGGAGGGAGTAGTTCACCCTTGGGGCTGAGGGTTTGTACCAGTAGCTATGTGTTTGATCTCTCTCTCTCTCTCGTGTTCTTGATTTGGCACGATCTTGATGTATCGCAAGCTTTGTTAATATAGTTGGATCATATGGTGTTTCTTCCCTCTCTATCCTTGATGTGATGAATTGAATCTTTTCCCTTTGAGGTTTCATTATTGTCGGATTGAATATTTCAGATTTGAGAACACTTGATGTATGTCTTGCATATGAATACCCGTGGTGACAATGGGATATTATATTGATTCACTTAATATATGTTTTGGCACTCAACTCGCAGATTCCCGTGGTGACATTGGGGTAATTTATGCATAGGGGTTGATGCACGTTTTCATTATCTTTTCTCCGATAGAAACTTTGGGGTGCTCCTTGGAGTTCTTTGTGTGGATTGAATATTACGAATATGAAGTTGTTTGATGCATATTGTATAATCAACTCATGGATACTTGTGGTGACATTGGAGTATCTAGGTGACATTAGAGTTGGTTGATGTGTATCATATGGTGTTATTTTAGTACTAACTCTAGGGCTGTTTGTGACACTTATAGGAATAGCTCAATAGATCGATCAGAAAGAATAACTTTGAGGTGGTTTCGTACCCTACAAACAATTTCTATCTTATGTTCTCCGCTAATAGAAACTTGGGAGTGATTCTTTATCGCACGTTGAGGGATGGTTATATGATCCAATTATGTTAGCAATGTTGAGAGATTGCACTAGTGAAAGTATGAACCCTAGGCCTTGTTTTTAAGCATTGCAATACCGTTTGTGCTCACTTTTGTTACTTGCTACCTTGCTGTTTTTATATTTTCAGATTACAAAAACCTATATCTACTATCCATACTACACTTTTATCACCATCTCTTCGCCGAACTAGTGCACCTATACAATTTACCATTGTATTGGGTGTGTTGGGGACACAAGAGATTTCTTGTATTTGGTTGCAGGGTTGTTTGAGAGATACCATCTTCAACCTATGCCTCCCACGGATTGATAAACCTTAGGTCATCCACTTGAGGGAAAATTGCTACTGTCGTACAAAACTCTGCGCTTGGAGGCCCAACATGAATCTACAAGAATAAGTTATGTAGTAGACATCACTCTTCCGGCGTCATTGTTTGAATAATATTGGTTTCAACATTAATGGGAGTACCTGAGATATAATGTTTAATTCTTTGCCCATTAACCACTCTCGGATTATTGCCTTCGGAGTTGTTTATTTTGATGGCTCCGGAGCGATAAACTTCTTCGATGATGTATGGCCCTTCCCATTTAGAGAGAAGTTTTCCTGCAAAGAACCTTAAACGAGAATTGTATAATAGAACATGATCACCTACTTTGAATTCCCGTTTTTGAATTCTCTTATCATGCCACCTTTTAATTTTTTCTTTAAACAACCTGGCATTTTCATAAGCTTGTATTCTCCATTCATCCAAGGAGCTAATATCAAATAACCTCTTTTCACCGGCAAGTTTAAAATCATAGTTTAGTTCTTTAATTGCCCAATATGCTTTATGTTCTAGTTCGATAGGTAAATGACATGCTTTTCCATAGACCATTTCATATGGAGACATACCCATAGGATTTTTATAAGCAGTTCTGTAAGTCCATAGTGCATCATCAAGTTTCTTAGACCAATTTTTTCTAGATCTATTAACAGTCTTTTGGAAAATCAATTTTATTTCTCTCTTAGTTAATTCAACTTGACCACTAGACTGAGGATGATAAGGAGATGCAATTCTATGATTAACATCATATTTAGCAAGCAATTTACGAAAAGCACCATTAATAAAATGTGAACCACCATCAGTCATTAAATATCTAGGGACTCCAAACCTCGGGAATATAACTTCTTTAAGCATTTTAATAGAAGTGTTATGATCAGCACTACTAGTTGGAATAGCTTCTACCCATTTAGTAACGTAATCAACAGCAACTAAAATATGAGTATACCCATTGGATTTAGGAAAAGGTCCCATATAATCAAAACCCCAAACATCAAAAGGTTCAATAACAAGTGAATAATTCATAGGCATTTCCTGACGTCTACCAACATTGCCAATTCTTTGACATTCATCACAAGAAAGGACAAACTTACGTGCATCTTCGAAAAGAGTAGGCCAATAAAAACCAGATTGTAATACCTTGTGTGCAGTTCTGTCTCCCGCGTGGTGTCCTCCATATGCCTCGGAGTGACACTTTCTTAGGATTTGTTCCTGTTCATGCTCAGGTACACAACGTCTAATAATACCATCCACTCCTTCTTTATATAAATGTGGGTCATCCCAAAAGTAATGTCTTAAATCAAAGAAAAACCTTTTCTTTTGTTTGTATGTGAAACTTGGTGGTATGTATTTAGCAACAATGTAATTAGCATAATCTGCATACCAAGGAGTATTACGAGAAGCATTTGTCACAGCTAATTGTTCATCAGGGAAATCATCATTAATAGGAAGTGGGTCATCAAGAACATTTTTGATTCTAGACAAATTATCAGCTACGGGATTCTCAGCTCCCTTTCTATCAACAATATGCAAATCAAATTCTTGCAGCAAAAGAACCCACCTAATAAGTCTAGGTTTAGCATCTTTCTTTTCCATAAGATATTTAATAGCAGCATGATCAGTGTGAATACTAACTTTGGAATCAACAATGTAAGAGCTGAATTTATCACATGCAAACACGACTGCTAAAAATTCTTTCTCAGTAGTAGCATAATTTCTTTGAGCACTGTCTAGAGTTTTACTAGCATAATGGATAACATTTAGTTTCTTATCAACTCTTTGTCCTAGAACAGCACCAACAGCATAATCACTAGCATCACACATAATTTCAAAGGGTAAGTTCCAATTAGGTGGTTGAACAATAGGTGTAGAAATTAAGGCTTTCTTAAGTACTTCAAAGGCTTCTACGCAATCATCATCAAAAACAAATGAAACATCTTTTTGCAAGAGATTCGTAAGAGGCCTAGAAATTTTAGAGAAGTCTTTTATAAACCTTATATAAAAACCAGCATGACCAAGGAAACTTCTTATACCTTTGATATCTTTAGGACATGGCATTTTCTCAATAGCATCAGCTTTAGCTTTATCAACTTCAATACCTCTTTCAGAAATTTTATGCCCAAGGACTATACCTTCATTCACCATAAAGTGGCACTTCTCCCAATTCAAGACAAGATTAGTTTCTTCACATCTCTGCAAAACTCTCAAGCAATCATCACAAGAAGTTCCATAAACGGAAAAATCATCCATAAAAACCTCAACAATCTTTTCACAAAAGTCAGAGAATATAGCAGTCATACATCTTTTTAAGGTAGCAGGTGCATTACATAAACCAAAAGGCATACGACGATAAGCATAAGTTCCAAAAGTACAAGTAAAGGTGGTTTTCTCTTGATCTTCAGGTGATACATGTATTTGAGAGAAACCAGAATAACCATCTAGGAAGCAAAAGTGTGTATGCTTAGATAATCTTTCTAACATTTGATCAATAAAATGCAAGGGTTAATGATCTTTCCTAGTAGCTTTATTCAATTTCCTAAAATCAATTACCATCCTATAACCAGTTACAATTCTTTGTGGGATAAGTTCATTTTTATCATTAGGAACAACGGTAATACCTCCTTTCTTAGGAACACAATGAACAGGACTTACCCATCTACTATCAGCTATGGGATAAATTATACCTGCCTCCAGAAGCTTTAATATTTCAGTTCTTACCACATCCTTCATTCTAGGATTCAGCCTTCTTTGATGGTCAACAACGGGTTTAGCATCTGGCTCCATATGAATTTTATGCTGACATAAAGTGGGACTAATGCCCTTGAGATCATCGAGAGTATATCCAATAGAAGCATGGTGCTTCTTCTGAGTTTTAAGTAATTGCTTTTCTTCATGCTCTGAAAGGTTAGCACTGATAATAACAGGATATATCTTCTTTTCATCAAGATAAGCATATTTAAGAGTATCAGGTAATTGCTTTAATTCGAACACAGGATCACCCTTGGGTGGAGGTGAATCTCCCAAGGTTTCAACAGGAAAATTATGTTTAAGGATAGGTGCTTGTTTAAAGAACAGCTCATTGTCGGTGTATTAAACATGGGTATTTTATACCCTGACTTATGCACAGACGGTAGCAGCCTCCTTGCCTGCCAAGGCTTGCCGGAACTTGCCAAATAACCTGATTCAAGACCCAGTGGCAGAAGCTACTGGAGAGAATCTCAAAACGAAGCATCAACAAGCACTCCACTAGTACTGAGGATGAAGACGTTCCTTGCCGGCAAGGCTGAACCGGCAAGGCGAAGACCCGGCAAGCTCCGTGCCGGCAAGCTTTCGCCAGCTCTCCAGTGCTCCACCTCACCGGGCAGCTAGTCGCTAATCGGTGAGGTGTCGACCGCACAGGCTGGTTGGTGAGATTTGTCGGGCACGTGTTAGCACGCAGGGAGAAGGTTTGCCTTTAATGACACCCATCCAGAAGGCGTGTCAGGCTAATAGGAGGTAGCTGGGCGAGCGGTGCAGGAACCTTGCCGGAGCTGCTCCTCCACATGACACCTAACAGTGCATTTATTGCTTTTGTCCTAAACTGACAGAGTTAGGTATGATAGCACTGTTTGCTATCCAATCGGCTTGTAATTACTTTTTTGCCACTGTGATAACCCCTTGAGCTATAAAAGGAGGACCAGGGCAACGTTTACAGGGGGGCGCGATTAGAACCCTAGCACGACCTGCATGCGCAGTTGCTTTCTCCGCAACTTGCCGGGAGAAGCGCTCCTTGTACTCGTGCTCTCACACATCCAATACACCAAAGCAGGAGTAGGGTTTTACACCTCACGGTGGCCCGAACCTGGGTAAATCCCTTGCGCCCTCCATTGATTCTTCTCTTTGTGCACGTTGATCTCCCCTGCCGAACCACAAGGGGCTAGATGGCCCCATATATGGTCGTACCCACGACATCTTTGGTGCGCCAGGTAGGGGGGGCGCTTGCACGAACCTGAATCAGTGGATTGCATGTCAGATTCATCAACTTCATCATCGTCCTCCTCGTCGTCGATGGCCCCCAAGAAGAAAGGCATCACGATGACGGCCCCTTCGCACGTATCCGCAGGCGGTGCAGCCAATGCGGGCGGTGCGCATACCGCGGTTGGCATGACCAGCGCAGGTGGCGCGGTCGCCATGCCACCGTGGTCGGTGCAGTAGACGAGAGGGCTGGAGGCGGTCGACTTCCTCGATCCTTTGGCGAACAAAGCCGAGATGACGCGGGCGGAGCAGATGGACGTCTTCCTCCTCCTCTTCGCCGCACCGACGAACGTAGCCACCGAAGCAGCAATGCCCGGGCCGGCGCGAGCCAAGATCCCGCTGCAGAGATGCCCAGAGATGCTGCTTTAGGACAGACACCGCGTCCCTCGCACGATGGGTGCAGTGCAACTCCGAGCGGCATCGACAACTCAGGGCAGCGGCGGCCACACGGCAAGACCCCTGTAGACCAAGTTCCGGATCCCCAGGCTTCACCTCCGCCACGGCAACCCGCTGCTGATCATGTGCCACGGCAGCAAGACCGCAATGGCGCTCCTGCTGGCTCTGCCAGGAGTAGAGCGACGTCGCGCTCTTCGCTTCCGGCATGCCAGCCACAGCAGCGGAGGCGATGGCGCGAGCCCAGATGCTGTTGAACTTCCCTTCGGCAGCAGGAAAGATGGATGAGTGGAGAGCCACCATCCAAAGCTTGATTGGGTTTGTCGAGGCCAACAAATCACAGCAATCAGAGCCCTCACGGCGTTCGCAAACAGCACCAGTAGCTCCAACTGGTGGCCGCGTTGACGGTGCTGCGCTAACAGTGCAATCGCCCCAGCGGCAACAGTCTCAACAGCAGCAACGCCAACAACTGTGGCAAGCTCAATGATCTTTCGAGCCCGACGAGACGTCGATGGCCTCTTCGGATCAGCGAGCGCGGCAAGATCAGCGGCAAGTGCTGCAAGACAGGCGGGTAGAGGACACCCACACAACCATTGAACGGAGCCGGGAGGCGCGCCGTCAATCTGACGCGTTCAACGGCCCCATCGTTGATGAGCCTACGCCAGGGGTTGGCGGATATCTGCCTTACGAGGTTGGATGTCCTGCCTTCACTCGTGAGCTGCGGCAAGTCCGATGGCCGTCTGTCCGGGCCTTCAAGCCAGAAGTACCAGACAAGTATGACAGCAAGCTGAACCCGGCAGAGTTTCTGGGCATCTACATGATTGCCGTGCAAGCTGCCGGAGGAAGAGATTAGAAAATCCTCACCAACTACTTTCCGTTGGTGCTGAAGCCCAACGTGAGATCTTGGCTGATGAACTTGCCGGAGAACTTCATTTCTTCATGGGCAGATCTCTGTAATGAGTTTGTTGGTGCCTTTACCGGAGGCCACAAGGCCCCTGGACAGCCAGCGACCTGCAAGTAATCCCGCAAAGAGATGGTGAAACCTTGCGCAAGTACATCCAGAGGTTCAGCCATGTACACCGTAACATTCCCGATGTGCACCCCGCAGCCATCATTGCCGCATTTCACACGAATGTGCGCAATCGGAGGATGCGGGAGAAGATGAACGTCAAACTGCCCAAAACCGTCAACGAGCTCTATACGTTGGCGGATAAGTGCGCACGCACTGAGGAAGGAAGAAGGCTTCCCGGGGAGGACGCTGGTGCCGAGGTAGATTCCGAGGACGACGATGCTGCCACCCCGAGGAAGAAGGGCAGAAAGCGCAACAGGAAGCGCAAAGGCAAAACTGTTATGGCCGTTGAGGGCTCCGGCAACTCTGAGTCCGCCAAGAAAGCTAAGATTGAGAACTCTGGCAAGGAGGCTACTGTATGCGCCGCTTGCCAGGAGGCGACGGCAAACGAGAAAGCCAGCAAGTCTGATGGGCTGTACTGCAAGATTCACCGCACCAAGGGCCATGATCTCCAAGAGTGCCGACAAGTCGAGCGCCTTGTTGAGAAACAAAAGGCTGAATATGAAAAATGTGACAAAGAGAAGGGTCAAGATGGTGCCGGTGGATCCGGCAAAAAGGGCCGTGGTGGTCGAGGAGGCCGTCGCGGCAAGGCCAAGCAGCAGAAAGAAAAATCTGCTAGAGGCCGCGAAAAGAAAGAGGAAGATGATGGAAGTGAAGAGGAAGAGGACGTCGGAGAGTCCAGTGAACATGAATTCCAGAAGGCAACCGAGGCCATGTGCATCGACGGAGGTGCATCTTTGCACTCCTCTCACCGTCAACTTAAGCAGTGGGCACGTGAGGTTAATGCGGCAGAACCGGCAATGGGCTCTCGAAAGCCACTTAAGTGGTCTCACACGCCTATCATTTTCGATGCCGAGGATCACCCTGATCGCATAACCGCGGTCGGGTGTTTGCCGTTGTTGGTTTCGCCAACAATTCGCAACCTCCAGGTCACGAAAATGCTAGTGGATGGTGGGGCCGGCCTAAACTTGATTTCTCCAGAAGTAATCAAGAGGCTGCAGATTCCCGACGAGGAGCTCGAGAAAACAGGCATGTTTCAAGGAGTAAACCCGGAAGAAGCCAGCCCAAGGGAAAGAACACATTGCCGGTGACGTTTGATGGGGAATTGAACTACAGAACGGAAAAGATCGTGTTTGATGTTGTCAAGATCCCCTTGCCGTATAATGGAATTCTTGGCTGCCCAGCCTTGGCAAAATTCATGGTGGCATCTCACTATGCTTATAATACATTGAAGATGCCAGGGCCGATGGGTGTCATTTCCATCAACTCCGACAAGAAGGATGCAGTTATTTGTGTCGATAAGATGTACAGAGATGCAGTTGCAGCAGAGGCTGCCAAGGCGCCAGCTCCCGCCAAGAAGAAGGAAAGCAAGAAGTCTGGCAAGACCTCTGGCAAGGATTCTGGGAAGCGCGCCTCTTCGGAGTGCTGCGCGCCTGTTGAAGACTTGCTGGAGTACTCTACCGGTAAGAAATCCAAAGCTACTTCACCAGCAACCAAAAAGGTGCCGACGAGGGGGGACGACGCTGACGATACCTTCACCATCAGTGCCGCCCTTGACAGCAAATAGGAAAGCGTGCTCATTGCATTCCTGCGGGCGAATGTCGATGTGTTCACGTGGCGACCATCTGACATCCCCGGTGTTCCCAGGGAGGTAATTGAGCACCACCTTGCCGTATGTCCCCACGCTCGGCCCGTCAAGCAGAAGGTCCGGAAGCAAGATTTGGAGCGCCAACAATTCATTGCCGAGGAAATCAAGAAGCTTGAAGCAGCAAGTTTGGTTAGAGGTGTACTACATCCAACTTGGTTGGCAAATCTAGTTGTGGTGCGCAAAGCAAACGGAAAGTGGAGACTTTGTATTGACTACACTGATATTAACAAAGCATGTCCAAAGGATCCTTTCCCTTTGCCGTGCATTGATCAAATTGTAGACTCTACTTCCGGCTGTGATTTACTCTCCTTCCTTGATGCATATTCTGGGTACCATCAGATATTCATGGCCAAGGAGGATGAGGAGAAAACCGCATTCATTACTCCATGTGGCACATACTGCTTCGTGCGTATGCCTTTCGGGTTAAAGAGTGCTGGTTCAACATTCGCAAGAGCAGTCCTGATTGGTTTTGAGCCCCAGCTGCACAGGAATGTGGAAGCATATATGGATGATATAGTGGTCAAAACCAAGGACAAATCAACCCTCATTCAAGATTTAGAAGAAACATTTGCAAACCTGCGCAAGATCAATTTGAAGCTCAACCCCGAGAAGTGTGTGTTTTGCGTTCCATCCGGCAAACTTCTCAGATTCTTTGTATCTCAACGTGGGATTGAAGCAAATCCCGACAAGATCAAAGCAATTGAGCAGATTCAAGCACCAAAAAGCGTCAAAGATGTACGGCGTCTTGCCGGCTGTGTTGCTGCCTTGAGTAGGTTCATTTCAAGATCTGTTGAGCGCGTCCTGCCATTTTTCAAGATTTTGAAAAAGGCAGGCCCGATGAAATGGACTCCGGAAGCGGAGGCCGCGCTGCAGGACTTGAAAAGATACCTCTCCTCCGCGCCAATGCTAGTTGCACCTAAACCACAAGAGCCGTTGCTGCCATATGTAGCGGCGACAAATCAAGTGGCCAGTGCTGCATTAGTGGCGTAGAGGGAAGTCGATGATGAGGAAGCAGCCGCGGCAAGCCCGTCCGGTGACAAACCGGGATCTTCTCCGGCAAAGTCAGCGCAGGCAAATGAAGCTAATCAACAAGTGGTGCCGAAGAAGAAGGTGGTGCAGCGACCCGTGTATTTTGTTAGTTCCCTTCTGTAGGGGGCTAGATCAAGATACTCTGGAGTGCAGAAATTGCTTTTCGGCCTTCTTATGGCTTTGAGAAAGCTGTGTCATTACTTCCAAGCACATGAGATCACCGTCGTCACTCGCTTTCCGTTACAACGCATTTTGAGAAATCCAGAGGCAACTGGCAGGATAGTGGAGTGGGCGTTGGAATTTTCAAGCTTTGCACTTAAGTTTGAAAGCACCTCAACCATTCAGAGCAGGGCCTTGGCGGAGTTCATTGCAGAATGGACACCAACGCAAGACGAAGAAATTCAAGAAACAGCTCTCCCCGGCAAGGAGACAACCAAAGAATGGATCATGTACTTTGATGGTGCCTTCTCGCTGCAAGGCGCCGGTGCCGGAGTGCTACTTGTCGCACCCACCGGAGAGCACCTCAAGTATGTGGTTCAAATGCACTTTCCCAGGGAGCAAGCTACAGACAACACTGCTGAGTACGAAGGGCTCCTTGCCGGTCTTAGGATCGCAGTGGACCTTGGGATCAGAAAATTGGTCATCCGCGGTGACTCGCAGCTTGTTGTGAAGCAAGTAAACAAAGATTACCAGAGCCCGTTGATGGAAGCGTATGTGGAAGAAGTGAGAAAATTGGAGGAACACTTTGACGGGTTGCAAACAGAGCACATCCCTCGTGCGGAAAACAGCATTGCTAATTGCCTGTCTAAGTGTGCTGCTCAAAAGCTACCTGTGGAACCAAGAACTTTTGTGCTCCATTTGAATCAACCAACAGTCACTCCATCAACGCAGGCCAGTAAGAGAAGGAAGTTGAATACCGGCAAGTATTTTCTGGCAGAACTCCCAGGAGCCACCGGCAAAAAGGTTGCCAGGGACAACGACACGGTTGTCGGTGAGCAGCGGCTTCGCACAGAACCCCAGGTTCTTACAGCTGAGGAAAGCGCTCCCGCGGCCGAAGAAATGCCTTTAGTCCTTGTCGTCGAGCCGCAGGCTCCGGCATGGGCACAGCAGATAGTTCATTTCCTTCAAACAGGACAACTTCCCGATGAGCAAGAAGAAGCTGAGAAAGTAGCCCGCCAGTCAAGTATGTATCAGTTTGTGGATAACATGCTATACAGAAAGAGACCAAACGGTGTGAAATTAAAGTGTATTTGCCGGGAAGATGGACTAAAGCTGTTGGCAGAAATACATGGGGGCATATGTGGCTCTCACATAGGTTCAAGAGCGCTTGCCGGCAAAGCTTTCCGACAAGGCTTCTATTGGCCCACTGCCCTCCAGGATGCAACTGAGCTAGTAACAAAGTGTGAAGCATGCCAGTTCCATTCAAAGAACATACATCAGCCAGCTCAAGCTCTCCAAACAATCCCTCTCTCCTGGCCCTTTTCGGTCTAGGGGCTCGATATCTTGGGCCCCTTCCCCCGTGCTACCGGGGGCTTTGAGTTCTTGTACGTCGCCATCGACAAGTTCACAAAGTGGCCTGAAGTGGAGCCAGTGAGGAAGGTGACAGCGCAATCAGCCGTCAAGTTCTTCAAAGGATTAGTTTACCGTTTCGGGGTTCCTAATAGAATCATCACCGACAACGGCACACAATTCACAAGCCGCACCTTCATGCAGTATATCCAGGACCTTGGCGGCAAAATCTGTTTTGCATCTGTTGCTCACCCAAGAAGCAACGGCCAAGCGGAAAGGATGAACGCTGAAGTGCTGCGGGGCCTCAAGACAAGAACCTTTGACAAACTGCACAAATGTGGAAGACGCCGGATTGATGAGCTGTCGGCGGTTCTTTGGTCACTCAGAACGACACCAAATCGAGCTACCGGCCAAACACCCTTCTCCCTAGTCTATGGTGCAGAAGCGGTGCTCCCCACGGAACTCATATACGGGTCACCTCGAGTGCTCGCTTACGATGAAGTAGAGCAAGAGCAGCTGCGGCAAGATGACGCAACTCTCCTTGAGGAGGATCGTCTTTGGGCGGCTGTGCGAGCTGCACGCTACCAGCAAGCCTTGCGCCGCTATCATAGCCGCAAAGTGCATGCTCGGAGCCTTGAGGAAGGCGACCTTGTTCTTCGGTGCATTTAGTCCGCCAAGAAATCAAACAAGTTGACACCGAAGTGGGAAGGCCCTTATCGGGTAGCGTGAGTCACGAGACCTGGCGCAGTCCATCTGGAGACCGAAGATGGCATTTCGGTGCAAAACTCAAGGAATATTGAGCATCTTCACAAGTTCTACCCATAAGGCGCAGTTGCCGGGTCTCCCGGCAACCCCTTTTGTACAAGCTTTGTCGGCAAGACTTGTAACCCTTTGTACCAAGCCAGGCGCAGATCCTGTGCATAATAAAGCTAAGTGTTTTGCAACTCTTCGTACATATTCACTTACATATGGATGCATGTGATGTTATGATTACACTTTAGTTTGTATGGAATAGCTAATGAACCGTCAAGGTTCCCAAACCACTCTTTTCTCTTCTTTCTTTTTCTTAAAAGGATAGAAGGATCCCTCGTGTGCAAGTTTCCCGGGGGGAGTGATGATGGGGTACCATTTTAATGACGTTCAAGTGATCATTTCGTACGGCGAGAAAAACAGTGCAAGGAAAAGCTAAGTTGAAAAACTTTGAAACTTTTTCCTTGTTACGTTTGCAGTTTCCCTTGAACGATTCTGTGTTTGTATGAGAAACCTGCACGCGAAGGAACCTTGTCGCTATCATTCGCGCTCTTGTCGTGATCGTTCGTGCTCTGATTTTGCCTCGAGTCCGCTCGACAAGGTCTGTAGCTGTGTTATGACCGACAAGTTGCCTTGCCGGTGGCGGTGCTTCCAGCAGGCTGCTAAGGACCCATTCCTCAAAGCGCCCGCGGCAAGTGTGCGCACCGGCAAGTTGCCGCACTGGGATCGACAAGTTATCTTGCCGGCAGGCCGCTGAGGATCCGTTTCTCAAGCGCTCACGACAAGTGCATACACCGGCAAGCTTCCGGCAAGCGTAGGGTATGCAATCATACAAAAATGAAGGAAAACAAGGGGAATAGCACGCATTCATCTAAGCATAACAAGTAATAGATATTCATTAAGAGTGCTTAATAAAATTTTCTTAGCCCTCTACCCAGGGTTTACATCGAGTGCAATACAAGGGCAAAAGGGGCGCCTAGGCGGGGCACGGCTCGCTCCCGAAAGACCAGATGATGGTGCTGCCGGCGTTCAGCCAGACTTGTCACCGTCGTCCTCGGTCTTGACGTTGGGAGCCTCATCGTCATCATCGTCGTCCTCGTTCTTGCTGGAGGAAGCGGAGTCGCTGTCGCTCGAGCTTTCCGCGCATCACTCCAGACGAGCGCCCGAAGCCCCGAAGAACTTCACGACAAGCGTGTCAGATCCAACAAGCTTGAAGTGAAGGAGGTGTCCCTGCCCCAAGCAACGGGCACGAACGAAGGATTTCCATCCACGCATGAAGTACATGATGCCGTTGTTGGAGATCTCCACGGTCACCCAGACCGGGCCGTTGCAGCAGCCATCTACACGCAGCCATAAGCCGCGCAGATGACTGCCTTCCATCACCCTAGCGAAGGGGCGGGGAAGCCGCAGCCAGCTCTGCGGCCGATCACGCAATTCGACGATGAACTCGTGCGCCATGTCCTCCGTATGGCCTTCTGCCTCAGGAGGGAGCGTCGAAGATGAAGCAGCAATCGCTCCGCCGTGGCCGCCTCGCCCACGGGCACCGCATCTTCCACAACCATGCGCCACGGCCCTTCCTTGAGCACTAGAGCCGGCTTCCGCAGCCGCGGCCAGGGAGTGGGCGTGGAGCCGAGGAGAAGTTCTCGCCGCAACGGCGGAAGCACGACCGCGGCCTCTTCCCCTCGCCATGCCGTTGTCAGATGCGGAGGAAGAAGATAGAAGTGATGACCCACAAGTATAGGGGATCAATCATAGTCCTTTCGATAAGTAAGAGTGTCGAACCCAACGAGGAGCAGAAGGAAATGACAAGCGGTTTTCAGCAAGGTATTTTCTGCAAACACTGAAATTATCGATAATGAGTAGTTTGATAGCAAGATAATTTGTAACAAGTGACAAGTAGCAATAGTAACAAAGAGTGCAGCAAGGTGGCCCAATCCTTTTTGTAGCAAAGGACAAGCTGGAACGATCTCTTATAATAAGCAAAGTGTTCTCGAGGACACATGGGAATTTCATCTAGTCACTTTCATCATGTTGGTTTGATTCGCGTTTGCTACTTTGATAATTTGATATGTGGGTGGACCGGTGCTTGGGTGCTGTTCTTACTTGAACAAGCCTCCCACTTATGATTACCCCCTCTCGCAAGCATCCGCAACTACGAAAGAAGAATTAAGATAACTCTAACCATAGCATTAAACATATGGATCCAAATCAGCTCCTTACGGAATAGCGCATAAACTAGGGTTTAAGCTTCTGTCACTATCGCAACCCATCATCTAATTACTACTCCACAATGCATTCCCTTAGGCCCAAAGATGGTGAAGTGTCATGTAGTCGACGTTCACATGACACCACTAAGAGAATCATCAACCTACATATCATCAAAATATCGAACGAATAGCAAATTCACATGATTACTTATGACAAGACTTCTCCCATGTCCTCAAGAACAAAAGTAACTATTCAAAAATCATCTTCATGTCCAAGATCAGAGAGGTATTAAATAGCATATTGGATCTGAACATATAATCTTCCACCAAATAAACCAACTAGCATCAACTACAAGATATAATCAACACTACTAGCAACCCACAGGTACCAATCTGAGGTTTTGAGACAAAGATTGAATACAAGAGATGAACTAGGGTTTGAGATGAGATGGTGCTATTGAAGATGTTGATGAAGATTGGTCCTCCCACGATGAGAGGATCGTTGGTGATGTCGATGGCTCCGATTTCCCCCTCCCGGAGGGAAGTATCCCCGGCGGAATCGCTCCGCCGGAGAGCAAAAGTGCTCCTGCCCAATTTCCACCTCGAGACGGCGGCGCACCGTCCCAAAGGTCTTCTCCTTATTTTTTCTTGGGCAAATGGGCTTATATACCAGAAAATGGGCACCGGAGGCTGGCCAGGGGCCCCATAAGCCACCAGGGCGCGCCTGGGAGGGGGTGGCGCGCCCTGGTGCCTCGTGGGCACCTGGGTGGCCCCCTCTGGTACTTCTTGCTTCCAGTATTTTTTATTTATTCCCAAATAAATCTCCGTGAAATTTCAGCTCATTTGGAGATGTGCAGAATAAGTATCTCTGACATAGCTTTTTCAGGTCCAAAATTCCAGCTGCCGGCAATCTCCCTCCTTGTGTAAATCTTGCATATTAAGAGAGAAAAGGCATTAGAATTGCTCCACAAAGTGTTATATTGATAAAAAACACTATAAATAACAGTAGTAAAACATGATGCAAAATGGACGTATCAACTCCCCCAAGCTTAGACCTCGCTTGTCCTCAAGCGAAAGCCGATATCGATAATCATGTCCCCATGTTTAGAGAGAGATGTGTCGATAAAAACAAAATACGGACATAGTAGCATCATGATCATTATTATAACAGCAATATTCATTATCATAAAACTTCTCATGAGTAAGTAACAATTCATCACAACAATGAAGTATAAGGCATAAACTTTCTTGAAAACTAACAAACTATGTTCTCAGTCAACAATGCAATTACAATTCATCATATTTTCAGGAAGGGTCTCATGTAGGAGCTCTTTAGCAAGTCCACATACTCAACCATCATTTAGTCTTCTATGATTGCTAACACTCACAACATATATATGGAGCAAAAAGTTTCAGCCAGACACATAGAAAGACATGGGCTTATAATTTCGCCTCCCAACTTATTCACCTCAAGGGTGATGTCAACAATAATAATTCATGATCACTCATATCCAACTGGATATATATGCCTAGATCTTTCCCCACCACATGATGCTTACAAAAGAGAAAAATAAAAAGGAATAGAGGAGAACACTGTTGACTTTTGCATAAAAAGTAAATACATAAAAGTAAAAGATAGGCCCTTCGTAGAGGGAAGCAGAGGTCGTCATCCGCTTTTTTGTTGTTGGATGCACAAGCCCTTAATGCAAAGGAACGTCACTTTATATTGCCCCTTGTGATAGCAACCTTTATTATGCAGTCTGTCGCTTTTATTTCTTTGCCATCACAAGTTCGTACAAAGCTTATTTTCCCTTACAATAAAAGTTCATACACATTTAGAGGCAATTTTTATTGCTTTTTGCACCGATGACAACTTACTTGAAGGATCTTATTCAATCCATAGGTAGATATAGTGGACTCTCATGACATGAAACTGGGTTTATGGGTTTTGGATGCACAAGTAGGATCTCTACTTGGTGCGGATTTTTGGCTAGCAAAGGTATTGAGCAAGCACCACATGTTGGAGGATTAATGACAATATAACTTCTATGTGAATATAAGAAACATAATTCATTACATTGTCTTCCTTGTCCAACGTCAACAATTTGGCATAAAATACTTAATGGGGGCTCACAATCATAAAAGATGTCCAATATAGTGTATTTGCATGTGAATCTTCTCTTCCCTATTAATTTTTTCATGAATTGCATCATTGACTAATGCTATGTTTGTTAACTTCCAATAAATTTTACCACTTATACTTTTCTTTATGTAATGTCATTACTTTCCATAAGATTAACATATGATCTTTTTCATTATTTTCATTGCTAGGATTGAAACATAAAAGTAAAGAAGCAAAAACTCAAACTACTCTTTATTATATAGCTCTCAACTCAATTACATAGATAGATAAATCACGAAATTAGCACTCGAAAATAGATCATACTAAACTTTTATTCAACTAAATCATGAAATCACTAAGGATCGAACTAAAACTAGGTAAAGATAATAAAAGTCATGGTGATACGATACCAGGGCACCTCCCCCAAGCTTGGCACAAGCCAAGGGGAGTGCCCATAGCCATGTGCTCAAGTTTCTTTCTTCGGTGATGATGGTGGTGATGAAGTGGTGGGCTTGTCCTCCGGCTTCCATGGCATTGGTTCCCCATCATAAAAAGATGAACGAGTCTCCGGAGTCCTGAAACTTGCAGCTAAACTCATACCTTTGAATCTTGCCTCATACTCATAATTTTGGTTTTGAAGATCATAGATTTGGCCTTGGAGATAGTCGATTCGTTCATTGAGCTTGAAGATGACATCCCCCATCGATTGGCCATCCACCTTGTGATCACGGGTGAATTTCGTGATCATGGAGTGGTTGGCGCTGAGTCCACGTTCCACCATCCCTTGGCACTTGAAGATCTCCTGCTCCACCACTTCGAGCCTGGACTCCATGCTCCCGGTCTTCTTGGGTCCTTGAACATCCCGGATGTGAAGCACCCCCTCATGCATCTCAATGGATTGAGGGTGTTTCATCACCTCCGGTAGGTAGGGGTTGATGACCTTCTCGTAGAACTTGTCCTTGAAAGAGCTTGGTGGAGCCATAGCGATCTAGATCTGTCAGAAAAATAGCACGAAATAAGAACAGAGGAGATTTCTGCGATACGGTGGTCAAAACATCTGGGAGTATATATAAAGAATTTTTATCTTGCAAAACAAGTAATCCAGGAGAAAACGGAGTCGGGAAGGCTCACGAGGGGCCCATGAGCCACCAGAGCGCGCCACGGGGGGTGGCGCGCCCTGGTGCCTCGTCTGCACCTCGTGGGTCCCCTCGGCTGTTTCTTATTTTTGTATTTTTTCTAATATTCCAAAACTGACAGAAAGTATTTTTATGGAATTTTGGAGTCGGTTTACTTACTGTATCACGTACCTCTTCCTTTTCAGGGTTCTGGAGTGTTCTGGAAGGTCTCTCTTATGTATTCCTCCGGTGTAATTGTTTCAATAATATTAGTTTCAACATTAATGGGAGTACCTGAAATATAATGCTTATTTCTTTGCCCATTCACCACTCTCGGGTTAGTGCCTTTGGAGTAGTTTATTTTGATGGCTCCGGAGCGATAAACTTCTTCGATGATATACGGTCCTTCCCATTTAGAGAGAAGCTTTCCTGCAAAGAATCTCAAACGAGAATTGTACAATAGAACTTGCTCACCCACTTTAAACTCCCGTTTTTGAATTTTTTTATCATGCCATCTTTTAACTTTTTCTTTAAACAATTTGGCATTTTCATAAGCTTGGGTTCTCCATTCATCTAATGAGCTAATATCAAATAACCTCTTTTCACCGGCAAGTTTAAAATCATAATTGAGTTCTTTAATTGCCCAATATGCTTTATGTTCTAACTCAAGAGGTAAATGACATGCTTTTCCATAAACCACTTTATAAGGAGACATACCCATAGGATTTTTATAAGCAGTTCTATAAGCCCACAATGCATCGTCAAGTTTCTTAGACCAATTCTTTCTAGATCTATTGACGGTTTTTTGCAAAATTAATTTTATTTCTCTATTGCTCAATTCTACTTGACCACTAGATTGAGGGTGATCGGGAGATGCAATTCTATGGTTGACATTGTATTTAGCAAGCAGTTTACGGAATGCACCATGAATAAAATGCGAACCACCATCAGTCATTAAATATCTAGGGACTCCAAACCTCAGGAAAATAACTTCTTTAAGCATTTTAATAGAAGTGTTATGATCAGGAATACTAGTTGGAATAGCTTCTACCCACTTAGTAACGTAATCAACAGCAACTAAAATATGAGTATACCCATTGGATTTAGGAAAATGTCCCATATAATCAAATCCCCAAACATCAAATGGTTCAATAGCAAGTGAATAATTCATAGGCATTTCCTGACGTCTACCAACATTACAAATTCTTTGATATTCATCAGAAGATAGGACAAACTTACGAGCATCCGTGAAAAGAGTAGGCCAATAATAACCAGATTGTAATACCTTGTGTGCAGTTCTGTCTCCCGTATGGTGTCCTCCGTAAGCCTCGGAATGACACTTCCGTAGGATTTGTTCCTGTTCATGCTCAGGTATACAACGTCTAATAATACCATCTACTCCTTCTTTATAAAGATGTGGGTCATCCCGAAAGTAATGTCTTAAATCATAGAAGAACTTTTTGTTTTGTTGGTATGTGAAACTAGGTGGTATAAATTCAGCAACAATATAATTAGCATAGTCGGCATACCAAGGAGTATTACGAGAAGCATTTATGACAGCTAATTGTTCATCAAGAAAATCATCATTAATAGGAAGTGGGCCATCAAGAACATTTTCCATTCTAGACAAATTATCTGCTACGGGATTCTCAGCTCCCTTTCTATCAATAATATGCAAGTCAAATTCTTGTAGCAACAGAACCCACCTAATGAGTCTAGGTTTAGCATCTTTCTTTTCCATAAGGTATTTAATAGCAGCATGATCGGTGTGAATAGTTACTTTAGAATCAACTATGTAAGATCTGAATTTATCACATGCAAACACAACTGTTAGAAATTCTTTCTCAGTAGTAGCATAATTTCTTTGGGCACTATCTAGAGTTTTACTAGCATAATGGATAACATTTAATTTCTTATCAACTCCCTGTCCTAGAACAGCACCAACATCATAATCACTAGCACCACACATAATTTCAAAAGGCAAGTTCCAATCAGGTGGTTGAACAATAGGTGCAGTGGTTAAGGCTTTCTTAAGTGTTTCAAAGGCTTCTACACAATCATCATCAAAAACAAATGGAACATCTTTTTGCAAAAGATTAATAAGAGGCCTAGAAATTTTAGAGAAGTCTTTAATAAACCTCCTATAGAAACCAGCATGACCAAGGAAACTTCTTATACCTTTAATATCTTTAGGACATGGCATTTTCTCAATAGCATCAACCTTAGCTTTATCAACTTTAATACCTCTTTCAGAAATTTTATGCCCTAAGACAAAACCTTCATTCACCATAAAGTGGCACTTCTCCCAATTCAAGATAAGATTAGTTTCTTCACATCTCTGCAAAACTCAATCAAGGTTGCTTAAGCAATCATCAAAAGAAGTTCCGTAAAAGGAAAAATCATCCATGAAAACCTCAACAATCTTTTCACAAAAGTCAGAGAATATAGCAGTGAAACGTCTCCAACGTATCTATAATTTTTTATTGTTCCATGCTGTTATAATATCAATGTTGGATGTTTTTATAATCATTTACAGCAATTATATATCATTTTTGGAGACTAACCTATTAACCTAGTGCCCAGTGCCAGTTGCTGTTTTCTGCCCTGTTTTTGTTTTACAGAAAATCAATACCAAACGAAGTCCAAATGCCATGAAACTTTTTGGAGATTTTCTATTGGACGTGATGTGTGGAGTAATAGTAGTAGATGTAGGCAGGAGTCGGTCTACTTGTTTTGGACATGATGCCTATATACATGATCATTGCCTTGGATATCGTCATGATTATTTGCTTTTCTATCAATTGCCCAAGAGTAATTTGTCTACCCACCGTATGCTAATTTCTTGAGATAAGTCTCTAGTGAAACCTATGGCCCCCGGGTCTATCAAAATCATATTACTAAAACCCTAAAAATATTGCTGCCATTTTTTTTTATTTTTTTATTTTGTATTTTTGTTTCAATCTATCTATCTATCACATACAATTTAATCTTGCAATTTACCGCCGAGAGATTGACAACCTCTCGTTTGCGTTGGGTGCAAGGATTTGTTGTTTGTGTGCAGGTGCTGCTAACGAGGTGTTGTGTGATTCTCCTACTAGTTCGATAACCTTGGTTTCATAACTGAGGGAAATACTTATCTCTACTGTGCTGCATCATCCCTTCCTCTTCGGGGAAATACCAACGCAAGCTACAAGTAGCAGGAAAAATTTCTGGCGCCGTTGCCGGGGAGACATCATCAACATCTATCAAGTACCTTTGCACAAACTCTCATCTCCTTGCATTTACTTTATTTGCCATTTGCCTCTCATTTTCATCTCCCCCACTTCTAAAACATTTTTACAAAAATACAAAAATATTTTCCGTTTGCCTTTTTCTTGTTTGCTTGTTTGCTTGCTTGTTATCTTGTTTGCATTGTCACGATGTCTCAAGAAAATACAAAATTGTGTGATTTTTCCAATACTAATAATAATGATTTTATTAGTACTCTGATTGCTCCACCCGCCGCTAGTGCGGAGACTTGTGATATTAATGCCGCTTTGCTAAATCTTGTCATGAAAGATCAATTTTCTGGTAGTCCTAATGAAGATGATGCATCCTATCTTAACACTTTCGTAGAATTGTGTGACATGCATAAGAAAAAAGATGTGGATAATGATATTGTGAAATTAAAATTATTCCCGTTCTCATTGCGGGATTGTGCAAAATTGGTTTTCATCTTTACCACGAAATAGTATTGATTCTTGGGATAGGTGTAAAATTATTCCCGTTCTCATTGCGGGATTATGAATTTCAAGCAACTTGATCATGAACATGTTGCCCAATCTTGGGAGAGGATGAAATTAATGATAAGAAATTGCCCTACTCATGGTTTAAATTTATGAATGATCATACACAATTTTTATGCGGGATTGAATATTGTCTCTAGAAATCTTTTAGATTCCGCCACGGGTGGTACTTTTATGGAAATTACTTTGGGTGAAGCTACTAAATTGCTCGTTAATATTATGGCAAATTATTCACAATGGCATACTGAAAGATCTACTAGTAAAAAGGTGAATTCTATTGAAGAAATTAATACTTTGAGTGATAAAGTTGATGTGCTTATGAAGTTGGTTGCTAGCAAAAATGCTCCTATTGATCCTAATGATGTGCCTTTGTCCACTTTGATTGAGCAAAATAATGATCCCATAGATGTGAATTTTGTCTCGCGAAACAATTTTAATAATAATGCTTATAGAGGTAATTTCAATGCTAGGCCGTTTCCTGGAAATTCCTCTAATAATTATGGCAATCCTTATGGTAATTCTTATAATACTAATAGGATGCCCTCTGATCTTGAAATTAATATTAAATAATTTATTAATGCTCAAAAAGTTTTCAACACTACGATAGAAGAAAAATTGAGTAAAATTGATGATATGTCTAGGAGCATTGATAGAATTATTCATGATGTGGAAAATCTTAAGACTAAAATTTTGCCACCCAAAATTGATATTAGTGAATCAATTAAAGCTTTATATGTCTCCATGGATGAGAGTAAGAAAAGAAACGCCATGCTAAAAGCTAAACGAGAATTTTTAGAAAAAGCGATTCCTCCCGGTTTTTATCGTAGTAATGATGAGGATATTAAAATGATTGGTGTTTCATCTATTGACTCTTTGTTTAGAAATATAAAACTTGATGAAAAGGGGACTGAAGAAGAGTCAACTTTAGCTAAAGAGTGTCCCCATAATTCGGAGGGTGAAAATCTTGATAAGAAAATTGCTAAAAGTGGGTTTGGAGAGGTAAAAACTTTAAATAGCGATGTGCCCACTCTCTTGGATTACAAAGATTTTAATTATGATAATTGTTCTTTGATTGAGTGCATTTCTTTGTTACAATCCATGTTAAATTCACCCAACGCTTATGAGCAAAACAAGACTTTTACTAAACACATCGTAGAAGCAATGATGAAAGCGTTAGAAGAAAAGCTAGAACTAGAAGTTTCAATTCCTAGAAAATTATATGATGAATGGGAACCCACCATTAAAGTTAAAATTAAAAATTATGAGTGCAATGCTTTATGTGATTTAGGTGCTAGCGTTTCCACAATTCCAAAATCTTTATGTGATGCTATAGGTCTCACCAATATAGATGAATGTTCTCTTAATTTGCACTTGGCGGATTCTACTATTGAAAAGCCTTTGGGGAAGAATTAATGATGTTATTATTCTTGCAAATAGGAACTATGTGCCCGTTGATTTTATTGTTCTTGATATTGAATGCAATTCTTCTTGCCCCATAATACTTGGTAGACCGTTCTTACGAACTATAGGTGTCGTTATTGATATGAACGAAGGGAATATAAAATTTCAGATTCCATTAATGAAGGGTATGGAGCATTTCGCTAGGAAAAGAATTAAAGCACCATATGAATCAATTATGAGGGCCACTTATGGAATCAACTTGAAAGATGACAATACTTGAAATTATGCATTATGCCTAGCTAGGGGCATAAAACAATAGCGCTTGTTGGGAGGCAACCCAATGAATAAAATAAAAAATTTCTGTTATTGTGTGTTTTCACTGTCATGCTACTGGTATGATTGTGTTTTTGTGTTTTTAATTAGTGTTTGTGCCAAGTAAAGCCTTTAGGATGATTTGGAAGATAGTATAATTGATGCTGTTTGAGAACAGAAAGTTTTGCGTCCAGTGCTGGAATTTTGGTTTTTCTCTGGAACGCCAGAACCTTCTGAATTTTTTACACAATATTTACATATGAATTTCCCACGTTTTCCTAATTTTTCAGAATTTTTGGAGTTACAGAAGTATGACCATAATTCAGATTTCTACAGACTGTTCTGTTTTTGACAGATTCTGTTTTTGATGCACTACTTGCTTGTTTTGATGAATCTATGGATTGTATCGGGGGGTATAAGCCATGGTGAAGTTAGAGTACAGTAGGTATAATGCAAAAATAAAATATGAATGGGTTTGCAACAGTACTTATAGTAGTGATTTATTTTGTTATACTAACGGATCTCACGAAGGTTTTGTTGAGTTTTGTGTGATTGAAGTTTTCAAATTTTGGGTGAGATCACGATGGATGAAGGAATAAGGAGTAGTAAAAGCCTAAGCTTGGGGATGCCCGAGGCACCCCAAGGTAATATTCAAGGAAGACTCAGGCGTCTAAGCTTGGGGATGCCCCGGAAGGCATCCCCTCTTTCTTCTACCAACCATCGGTAATTTTACTTGGAGCTATATTTTTATTCGTCACATGATATGAGTTTTGCTTGGAGCGTCTTGTATTATATGAGTCTTTGCTTTGTTTGCTTTTTAGTTTGTCACAATCATCTTTGCTGAACACACCTATTTTGAGAGTTGATTAAAATTTTGAAGAAATGAATTCTCATGCTTCACTTATATTATTTTGAGAATTGACAAGATTAAAATTTTGAAGAAATGAATTCTCATGCTTCACTTATATTATTTTGAGAATTGTAAGATTGAAATTTTGAAGAAATATTTGCACTCTCATGCTTCACTTAAATCTTTTTGAGAGTTGATGATAGTAACGGTAATTTGCACAACATATGAAGTTGGTCCCAAAGTGATGAATATTCAAGAGGGATATGAATAAAAACTTTCATATAGATCATTGGATATGATAAGTGTGATTCCTTGCAATAGTTTTGCGATATGGAAATGATAATATGTGAGTCATGTTAGTGAGTAATTGTGATTTAGTAAGAATATTAGTGTTAAGGTTTGTGATTCCCTATGCATGCACGTTAAGTCAATAGTTATGCAATGAAATTATATCCTACTTATGGTGCATTATTCGGTGTTAGTTGTGTTCAATGCATGTTTATGACCGTTTTCGTTTTTTGGTTGGTTGCTTCTCAATCTTTTGCTAGCCTTCATTTGTACTAAGCGAAAATACTGCTTGTGCATCCAAACTCCTTAAACCCAAGTTGTGCCAAATGAGTCCACTATATCTACCTATATGCGGTATTTCAATGCCGTTCCAAGTAAATTTGCGTGTGCCAACTCTAATTTTCAAAATAATTTTCCGTTTTGTGTGCCCGTACCGCTCATGAAGCGGCAAGGGGTGGCCATTATTTTCCATGCTAGGTGTGTTATTCTCACGATGAGTGTTTATTCACTTGTCATTGCACGAGAGAATGGTTGGTAATAGGGATGCCCAGTCCCACATGAAATCAAATTAATAACAACAAAATTCCTTGGAAAGTGTTGGTATGGAGGGCACCCGTGGATACGGCTAGCCATGGATTGTGAAAGAATGGTGGAAAGGAAATAAACTTTACTTTCTGTTTGGGAACCACCTATGATCTGTCTAGCATGGAAAATATTGGGAATTCTCGGTCGTTTTCGTTGACAGGAAAAGCATGCCTCTCAAAATATTTTTATCTCTTTAATTTTAGCTTTGAGCTCTGGCACATTTGACAAAACTCTGCTTCCCTCTGCGAAGGGCTTATCTATTTACTTTTATGCAATTTTTATTTTTATTTGAGTCTCCATCTTCTCTTACGAAAGCACCAACTAGAGAGCATTATTGTCATACTTGTGCATTGGATGTAGCTAATATTTGAGTGTGTTTCATGAATGGATCAATGATTGAGCATAATGGGCTAGGGATAACTTTCTTTAGCGTTGTTATTTTGAAAGACATGGTTGCTTGTTAGCATGCTTGAGTATTTATATCTTCATGTCAAATTATAGACTATTGCTTTGAATCATTCAAGTCCAATGTCCATGCTACAAAGGAAAAGAATATGTGATGAATATGCTAGGCAGCATTCCACATCAAAAATTCTGTTTTTATCATTTACCTACTCGAGGACGAGCAGGAATTAAGCTTGGGGACGCTGATACGTCTCCAACGTATCGATAATTTTTTATTGTTCCATGCTGTTATAATATCAATCTTGGATGTTTTTATAATCATTTACAGCAATCATATATCATTTTTGGAGAATAACCTATTAACCTAGTGACCAGTGCCAGTTGCTATTTTCTGCCCTATTTTTGTTTTACAGAAAATCAATACCAAACGAAGTCCAAATGCCACGAAACTTTTTGGAGATTTTTTATTGGACAAGATAAACACTAGAAGCTTCGGGAGAGGGCCAGAAGATGAAGGAGTGGGCCACGAGGCACCAGGGCGCGCCCCAGGGGGGTGGCGCGCCCTGGTACCTCGTGGGGCCCACCCAGCTCCGTTTGACCTAATTCCAGCACTATAAATTCAGAAAAAATCAGAAACCCTCAGGGGAGTCCACTAAATACTTTTTCCACCGCCGCAAGTTTCTGTTCCAGAGAGATCCCATCTGGGGTCCTTCTCCGGTACTCCGCCGGAGGGGGAATCGATCACGGAGGGGTTCTACATCAACCTTGCTACCCTTCCGATAATGCGTGAGTAGTTTACCACAGACCTTCGGGTCCATAAGCAGTAGCTAGATGGTTTCTTCTCTCTTTTTGATCTTCAATACAATGTTCTCCTCGATGTTCTTGGAGTTCTATCCGATGTAATCACTTTTTGCGGTGTGTTTGTTGGGATCCGATGAATTGTGAGTTTATGATCAGATTATCCATGAAATTATTTGAGTCTTTTCTGATCTCTTTTATGCATCATTATTATAGCCTCGTATTTCTTCTCCGATCTATTGATTTGGTTTGGCTAACTAGATTGATTTATCTTGCCATGGGAAGAGGTGCTTTGTAGTGGGTTCGATCTTGCGGTGCTCAATCCCAGTGACAGAAAGGGACATGACACGTATGTATCGTTGCTACTAAGGGTAAAAAGATGGGGTTTATTCATATGTGAGTTTATCTTGTCTACATCATACCATCGTTCTTAAGGCGTTACTCCGTTCTTATGGACTTAATACACTAGATGCATGCTGGATAGCGGTCGATGTGTGGAGTAATAGTAGTAGATGCAGGCAGGAGTCGGTCTACTTGTTTTGGATGTGATGCCTATATACATGATCATTGCCTTGGATATCGTCATGATTATTTGCTTTTCTATCAATTGCCCAACAGTAATTTGTCTACCCACCGTATGCTATTTTCTTGAGAGAAGCCTCTAGTGAAACCTATGGCCCCCGGGTCTATCAAAATCATATTACTAAAACCCTAAAAATATTGCTGCCATTTTCTTTTATTTATTTTATTTTGTATTTTTGTTTCTATCTATCTATTTATCACATACAATTTAATCTTGCAATTTACCGCCGAGAGATTGACAACCTCTCGTTTGCGTTGGGTGCAAGGATTTGTTGTTTTTGTGCAGGTGCTGCAAACGAGGTGTTGTGTGATTTTCCTACTGGTTCGATAACCTTGGTTTCATAACTGAGGGAAATACTTATCTCTACTGTGCTGCATCATCCCTTCCTCTTCGGGGAAATACCAACGCAAGCTACAAGTAGCATACGTCTCCAACGTATCTATAATTTTTGATTATTCCATGCTATTATAATACCAATCTTGGATGTTTTTATAATCATTTACAGCAATTATATATCATTTTTGGAGACTAACCTATTAACCTAGTGCCCAGTGTCAGTTGCTGTTTTCTGCCCTGTTTTTGTTTTACAGAAAATCAATACCAAACGAAGTCCAAATGCCACGAAACTTTTTGGAGATTTTTTATTGGACAAGATAAATACTAGAGGCTTCGGGAGAGGGCCAGAAGATGAAGGAGTGGGCCACGAGGCACTAGGGCGCACCCCAGGGGGGTGGCGCGCCCTGGTACCTCGTGGGGCCCACCCAGCTCCGTTTGACCTAGTTCCAACACTATAAATGAAGGAAAAATCAGAAACCCTCAGGGGAGTCCACGAAATACTTTTTACGCCGCCGCAAGTTTCTGTTCCAGAGAGATCCCATCTGGGGTCCTTCTCCGGTGATCTGCCGGAGGGGGAATCGATCACGGAGGGGTTCTAAATCAACCTTGCTGCCCTTCCGATGATGCATGAGTTGTTTACCACAGACCTTCGGGTCCATAAGCAGTAGCTAGATGGCTTCTTCTCTCTTTTTGATCTTCAATACAATGTTCTCCTCGATGTTCTGGGAGTTCTATCCGATGTAATCACTTTTTGCGGTGTGTTTGTTGGGATCTGATGAATTGTGAGTTTATGATCAGATTATCCATGAAATTATTTGAGTCTTTGCTGCACTCTTTTATGGATGATTATTATAGCCTCGTATTTCTTCTCCGATCTATTGATTTGGTTTGGCCAACTGAGTTGATTTATCTTGCCATGGGAAGAGGTGCTTTGTAGTGGGTTCGATCTTGCGGTGCTCAATCCCAGTGACAGAAAGGGACATGACACGTATGTATCGTTGCTACTAAGGGTAAAAATATGGGGTTTATTCATACGTGAGTTTATCTTGTCTACATCATGTCATCATTCTTAAGGCGTTACTCCGTTCTTATGGACTTAATACACTAGATGCATGCTGGATACCGTTCGATGTGTGGAGTAATAGTAGTAGATGTAGGCAGGAGTCGGTCTACTTGTATTGGACATGATGCCTATATACATGATCATTGCCTTGGATATCGTCATGATTATTTGCTTTTCTATCAATTGCCCAACAGGAATTTGTCTACCCACCGTATGCTAATTTCTCGAGAGAAGCCTCTAATGAAACCTATGGCCCCCGGGTCTATCAAAATCATATTACTAAAACCCTAAAAATATTGCTGCCATTTTCTTTTATTTATTTTATTTTGTATTTTTGTTTCAATCTATCTATCTATCACATACAATTTAATCTTGGAATTTACCGCCGAGAGGTTGACAACCTCTCGTTTGCGTTGGGTGCAAGGATTTGTTGTTTGTGTGCAGGTGCTGCTAACGAGGTTTTGTGTGATTCTCCTACTAGTTCGATAACCTTGGTTTCATAACTGAGAGAAATACTTATCTCTACTGTGCTGCATCATCCCTTCCTCTTCGGGGAAATACCAACGCAAGCTACAAGTAGCAAGCAGTCATACATCTTTGAAAGGTAGCAGGTGCATTGCATAAACCAAAAGGCATACGTTTATAAGCATAAGTTCCAAAAGGACAAGTAAAGGTGGTTTTCTCTTGGTCGGATTGTGATACAGGTATTTGAGAAAAACCAGAATATCCATCAAGAAAGCAAAAGTGTGTATGCTTAGACAATCTTTCTAACATTTGATCAATAAAAGGTAATGGGTAATGATCTTTTCTAGTAGCTTTGTTTAATTTTCTAAAATCAATTACCATCCTATAACCAGTTACTATTCTTTGTGGAATGAGTTCATTTTTATCATTAGGAACAACGGTAATACCTCCTTTCTTAGGGACACAATGAACGGGACTTACTCATCTACTATCAACTATGGGATAGATTATACCTGCTTCCAGAAGCTTTAATATTTAAGTTCTTACCACCTCTTTCATCCTAGGATTTAATCGTCGTTGGTGGTCGACAACTGGTTTAGCATCAGGCTCCATATTAATTTTGTGCTGACATAGAGTGGGACTAATACCCTTAAGATCATCAAGAGTATATCCAATAGCAGCTCGGTGCTTCCTCAGAGTTTTCAATAATCTCTTTTCTTCATGCTCTGAAAGGTTAGCACTAATAATAACAGGATATATCTTCTTTTCATCAAGATAAGCATATTTCAATGTATCAGGCAATTGCTTCAATTCAAATACAGGATCACCCTTAGGTGGAGGGGGACCTCCAAGAGTTTCAACAGGCAAATTGTGTTTAAGGATAGGTGGTTGATCAAAGAACATCCTATCTATTTCATTTCTTTCATTCATATGCATATCATTTTCATGGTCTAGCAAATGTTTTTCTAACGGATCAGTAGGAGGTACGGCAATAGAAGCAAGACCAATAATTTCATCTTTACTAGGCAATTATTTATCATGAGGTTGTCTACGAAACTTGGAGAAATTAAACTCATGAGACATACCACCAAAATTAACACTAACAGTTTCTTTAGCGCAATCAATCTTGGCATTAACAATGTTCAAGAAAGGTCTACCAAATATAATGGGACAAAAATCATCTTGTGGAGAACCGAGGACTAGAAAATCAGTAGGGTATTTTATTTTTACACACAAGACTTCAACATCTCTAACGATCCCAAGCGGTGCAATGGTATCTCTGTTTGCAAGCTTAATAGTAACATCAATGTTCTCTATTTCAACAGGTGCAATATCATTCATAATTTCTTGATATAAGGTAAACGAAATAGCATTCACACTAGCACCCAAATCACATAAGCCATGATAACAATGATCTCCTATTTTAACAGAGACAACAGGCATGCCTACAATGGGTCTGTTTTTATCTTTAGGATCTGGTTTAGCAATTCTAGCTACTTCATCACAGAAGTAAATAACATGCCCATCTATATTATCGACCAAGAGATCTTTAACCATAGCAACATTAGGTTCAACTTTAATTTGTTCAGAGGGTCTAGGTGCTCTAATATTACTTTTGTTAACCACAGTTGAAACTTTAGCATGTTCCTTAATCCTAACAGGAAAAGGTGGTTTCTCAATATAAGCAGTAGGCACAACTGGATCAACCTGGTAAATAATTGTTTCTTCTTTAACACTAACGGGTTCCTCAATCTTTTCTTTAACAGGGGGATGATATTTAAACCACTTCTCCTTAGGGAGATCAACATGAGTAGCAAATGATTCACAAAAGGAAGCTACTATCTCAGAGTCAAGTCCATATTTAGTGCTAAACTTACGAAAAGCATCGGTATTCATAAAAGATTTAACACAATCGAACTCAAGTATTATACCTGACTCATTACCTTTGTCGAGTTCCCAATCTTCAGAGTTGCATTTAATTCTTTCCAGAAGATCCCATCTGAATTCAATAGTTTTCTTCATAAAGGAGCCAGTCGAAGAAGAATCGAGCATGGTTTGATTATCATGAGAAAGCCAAGCATAAAATTCTGTAAGATAATTTCTCTTGAGAGCTCATGGTTGGGGCATGTGTACATCATGTACTTAAGCCTCCCCCAAGCTTGAGTGATGTTTTCTCCTTCACGAGGCCAAACATTATATATATATAATTCCGATCACGAGGAACCAAATGCATAGGATAAAATTTCTGGTGGAATTCCAGTTTCAATCGGTTCCAGTCCCATGTATCAGTATCATCACATAGCCTATACCATGTCAATGCCTTTCCCTCCAAAGATAAAGGGAATACTTTCTTCTTAACTCCATCTCCGGATAAACCTACAAGCTTAAACAATCCACAAATTTCATCCACATAGATCAAGTGCATATCAGGATGTACCGTTCCATCTCCTTCATAAGGATTAGCTAGCAGTTTCTCTATCATACCCGAAGGAATCTCATAATAAATATTTTCAATAGGTGCAGTAGGTGGAGGGGCAACTATTGGTGCTTCCGGTCGAGGTGAAGATTCCCCGAAAAAACCCCTCAAAGGATTACTTTCCATAGTGACAAGTGACAGTAAATTTCAGCACGTAATATAAATGTTTCCTTACCAAATTCCACTCACGAAAGGCGCTTCACTCCCCAGCAACGGTGCCAGAAAAGAGTCTTGATGATCCACAAGTATAGGGGATCAATTGTAGGCCTTTCGATAAGTAAGAGTGTCGAACCCAACGAGGAGCAGAAGGAAATGACATGCGGTTTTCAGCAAGGTATTTTCTGCAAGCACTGAAATTATCAGTAACGAGTAGTTTGATAGCAAGATAATTTGTAACAAGTGACAAGTAGCAATAGTAAAAAAGAGTGCAGCAAGGTGGCCCAATCGTTTTTGTAGCAAAGGACAAGCCGGAATGATCTCTTATAATAAGCAAAGCGTTCACGAGGACACATGGGAATTTCATCTAGTCACTTTCATCATGTTGGTTCGATTCACGTTCGCTACTTTGATAATTTGATATGTGGGTGGACCGGTGCTTGGGTGCTGTTCTTACATGAACAAGCCTCCCACTTATGATTACCCCCTCTCGCAAGCATCCGCAACTACGAAAGAAGAATTAAGATAACTCTAACCATAGCATTAAACATATGGATCCAAATCAGCCCCTTACGGAATAGCGCATAAACTAGGGTTTAAGCTTCTGTCACTCTAGCAACCCATCATCTAATTACTACTCCACAATGTATTCCCTTAGGCCCAAAGATGGTGAAGTGTCATGTAGTCGACGTTCACATGACACCACTAAGAGAATCAAGAACATACATGTCATCAAAATATCGAACGAATACCAAATTCACATGATTACTTATGACAAGAATTCTCCCATGTCCTCAAGAACAAAACTAACTACTCACAAATTATCTTCATGTCCAAGATTAGAGAGGTATTAAATAGTGAAAGATCGTGGATGTCGCCTAGAGGGGGGGTGAATAGGCGCTTTAAAATAATTACGGTTTAGGCTTGAACAAATGCGGAGTAAAGGGGACTTGTTACTTAATGCTATGGTTGGGTTTTACCTTAATGATCTTTAGTAGTTGCAGATGCTTGCTAGAGTTCCAATCATAAGTGCATATGATCCAAGTACGGAAAGTATGTTAGCGTATGCCTCTCCCTCAATGCATATAATAAGTATCACACATGTCGTATTGAATTTCCTATGGACAATCTTTCTCATCGTTCTACAAAAGCTTTCTACTAAACAAGTTACTCCTAGTTTTATTATCTCGCAAATTACTCCTAATTTTATTCCTACTAAGTACTTCTAGTTTTATTCTTGCAAACTTATCCTTACACCTACAAAGTAGTTTTATTCTTGTTTTGGGTAAAGCGAACGTTAAGTGTGCGTAGAGTTGTATCGGTGGTCGATAGAACTTGAAGGGAATTTTAATTCTACCTTTAGCTCCTCGTTGGGTTCGACACTCTTATTTATCAAAAAAGCTACAATTGATCCCCTATACTTGTGGGTTATCACAGCTCACAAGTAGCAATGCACCTAGAGAGGGGTGAATTGGTACAATTATTTTTTTAATTCACTGTTAGCAATTTTAGGCAATGATGAATATAAAGGTGAGCCTAAACAACTGTTATGTTGAGATAAGTAATCCACTAGAGCGTGCTCAACGAGTTATAGTGAATGCAAGGCCAGGTGACCAAAGTGAACCACAAGTAGGGATTTAGGCTTACAAATAACCGACGACACAAAGACGAGGATGTATCCCGATGTTCACTTAGTTGGAGGGAAGCTAGTCTCCGTTGAAGGGATGGGTGTTACCACAAAGACACACCAACACCACGAAGGCTCACCCTATTCTCATTGGGATATCACAACTAATGTGATTCCCAAACACTAGTGGGACCTTGAGGTGGCCGTCAAACCTTCGTAGACTTCACGGGTGAAAGATCGTGGATGTCGCCTAGAGGGGGGGTGAATAGGCGCTTTAAAATAATTACAGTTTAGGCTTGAACAAATGCGGAATAAAACTAGCGTTTAATTTGTCAAGCACAAAACCTAAAACAACTAGGCTCACCTATGTGCACCAACAACTTATGCTAAGCAAGATAAACAACTAAGTGATAGCAAGATATATATCATGAAACACTATGGCTATCAAAAAGTAAAGTGCATAAGTAAAGGGCTCGGGTAAGAGATAACCGAGGCACGCGGAGACGACGATGTATCTCAAAGTTCACACCCTTGCGGATGCTAATCTCCGTTTGGAGCGGTGTGGAGGCACAATGCTCCCCAAGAAGCCACTAGGGCCACCGTAATCTCCTCATGCCCTCGCACAATGCAAGATGCCGTGATTCCACTAAGGGACCCTTGAGGGCGGTCACCGAACCCGTACAAACAAGGTTGGGGCAAACTCCACAACTTAATTGGTGGCTCCCAACAACACCACGAAGCTTCACCACAATGGATTGTGGCTCCGAGGTGACCTCAAATGCTCGGGGCAATCTCCACAACCTAATTGGAGACCCCGAAGCTTGCCCGGAGCTTTGCACCACAATGATTGAGCTCCGAGGCACCACCAACCGTCTAGGGCGCCAAAGCACCCAAGAGGAACAAGCTCTAGGGTGCCAAGCACCCAAGAGTAATAAGCTTCTCAAACTTCACTTCCACGTATCACCGTGGATAACTCAAACCGATGCACCAAATGCAATGGCAAGGGCACACGGAGTGCCCAAGTCCTTCTCTCCCAAATCCCACCAAAGCAACTAATGCTAGGGAGGAAAATGAGAGGAAGAACGAAGAAGAGAACACGAAGAACTCCAAGATCTAGATCCAAGGGGTTCCCCTCACATAGAGGAGAAAGTGATTGGTGGAAACGTAGATCTAGATCTCCTCTCTCTTTTCCCTCAAGAACTAGCAAGAATCATTGGAGGGATTGAGAGATAGCAAGCTCGAAGAAGGTCAACTATGGGGGGCAAACACGAGCTAGAAGGATTAAGATCCAATGGGGAAGAAGACCCCCTTTTATAGGTGGGGAAAAATCCAACCGTTATCTGCCCTCTGCCCGCAGCCAAGCGGTACTACCGCTCCTCGGAGCGGTACTACCGCTTAGCGGTACAACCAAACACTGGCCTGAAACACACTAAGTGTACCACGGTAGTGCCGCCGGAGCGGTACTACCGCTGCCCCTAGCGGTACTACCGCTTAGGGGGTTTAGACCAGGAGAGGCAGCAGTAGTAGAGGCAGCCAGGGCGGCAGTACCGTGCGAAGCGGTACTACCGTCCTAGTACCGCTCTACTACCGCTTAAGGGAAAATGGAAACAGAAGCGTGCACTGAGGAAACCCCGCAAGCAGTAGTGGCGGCGGTAGTAAGGGCGGTAGTACCGCCAGAGCGGTACTACCGTGCTACTACCGTGAATGGCAGACTGGCTACAGAGAGTTGCACGCTCGGGGAAACCCCAAGCGGCAGTGCCACGGAAGTACCCAGCGGTACTACCGTGGGCACCAGCGGTACTACCGCTTGCATGCCACTGAAAATCCACAGAAAACAGAGGATACAAATAAAACCAGAACTGCCATAACTTCTGCAAATGAGCTCCGAATTGAGCAAACTCAAGCTTATTGGATAGATGACGACAAATACTATCCAACAGCGAGAGATGAGAAACATCTATGAATGAAGAACCGACGTAAACTCCAACATCGAAAACATCATAGAAGATGCATATATGAACTCCGTTTTCGATGAACTCGAGCTTTTCATGAAGATGACCATAAGCTCAAAAACTCACAAAGAGAAACACCAAACAAGAACCAAGAAAGATGATGCAATGGTTTGAGCTCTCTACGAACGATACGATCAAGCTACTCACTTGAGAGCCCCCCTTGATAGTACGGCTATCGATCCTATAACCCGGTCTCCCAACTACCACCATGAGACCGGTAAAATAGAAAACCTATCAAGGGCAAACCTTTGCCTTGCGCATAGTCCACTTGAGCTAGATGATGACGATCTTGACCTCCTCAAGTTGGACCACCTTTCTTGATTGCGCCGGCTCGATGAAGACTAGTTGATTGCTCCCCCATACTCCACTATGGGTGAGCCACTCTTCGGCACATCTTCACAAGTCCATTGTCACCACAATGGACGGCAAGCTTCAAGCATGTGATCTCTTCGTGATGCTCCACTTGAACTTGCACACCGCAATCTTGATGACGATCACCACTTGATGTCATCCTCCATGGGTTGAATGAGATCTTCCTCTTGACGCAAGCCCATGGACATATACCTAACCCCACATAGAACTCTCGCATAGAACATGGGTTAGTACACAAAGCGTAATGGACAATGCTTACCATACCGTGAGATCACTTGATCCCACTCGGTACATCTTCTACGATTTGTGTGTTGACCAACTTGAATCACTCTTCATATTTAGTCTTGAACAACCTTGAATCTTTCCAATTCTCTTCATTAAGATGATGTCTTTAAGGTAAACATGAATGTCCACACAATCTTCTTCTTCAAGACGTGCTTGCAATAGGCTCATCTCTTACATGACCAATCTTTGGATAACTCCATGAATAACCACCTTGGTCATCTCATATTCTTCTTCAAATCACCTTGAGACCAACATATGGTCTACAAGCAAAGCTTATGGACAAATCCTTCAAATATAACTCAAGGAAACCATTAGTCCATAGGGATTGTCATCAATTACCAAAACCAAACATGGGGGCAGCGCATGTTCTTTCAAATAGCATATTGGATCTGAACATATAATCTTCCACCAAATAAACCAACTAGCATCAACTACAAGATGTAATCAACACTACTAGCAACCCACAGGTACCAATCTGAGGTTTTGAGACAAAGATTGAATACAATAGATGAACTAGGGTTTGAGATGAGATGGTGCTATTGAAGATGTTGATGAAGATTGGTCCTCCCACGATGAGAGGATCGTTGGTGATGTCGATGGCTCCGATTTTCCCCTCCCGGAGGGAAGTATCCCCGGCGGAATCGCTCCGCCGGAGTGTTGGGGAACGTTGCATGGGAAACAAAAAATTTCCTACGCACACGCAAGATCTATCCATGGTGATGAGCATCTACGAGAGGGAGAGTGAATCTACATACCCTTGTAGATCGCTAAGCGCAAGCGTTAAGAAACGTGGTTGATGTAGTCGAACGTCTTCGCGATCCAAATCGCAAGTCGTCCCTCGATCCAATCACGATCTAGCGCCGAACGGACGACACCTCCGCGTTCAACACACGTACGGCTTGATGACGCCTTCACCTCCTCGATCCAGCGAGCGATGGTGAAGTAGTGGATGAGTTCCGGCAGCATGACGGCGTGGTGATGGTGGTGAGGAACAATCTCTGCAGGGCTTCGCCAAGCACTACGGAGATTATGACGGGAGGAACTAGAGGGTTAGGGTTGCCGGCACACGGCTTGGGAAATCTTGATGTGTCCCGTGTGCTAGCCCTGCCCCTCTATTTATATGTTGAGCCCTGGGGTCTAAACTTGGAGAGAAAGCCTCCACAAGGTCGGTTTTGCCCGCACAAGGTTGGTTTGGCCCGCACGGAAAGAGTCCAACTCGGATTCCAGCAGTACCGCGTACAAGCGGTAGTACCGCTCACGAGCGGTAGTACCGCTTCACACAAGTGGTAGTACCGCTTACGCAGTAGTACCGCTTCACACAAGCGGTAGTACCACTTACGTGGTAGTACTGCCTTACCAGCGGTAGTACCGCTTAAGGCAGCAGCAAAACTTCCTTTTGCACTTTCCAATACCTCGTGGGCTTTACCCCTTTGGCCCATATAAAGTGTTGCTGCACCCGAACACTTCGGTAAACACCCGGAACCCCTTCCGGTGAATTCCGGAACCCTTCCGGAGATCAAAACACTATTATCACATATATCAATCTTTACCTCCGGACTCTTCCGGAGATCCTTGTCATGTTCGGGATCTTATCCGGGACTCCGAACAACCTTCGGTCACCAACACAATAACTCAACTATACTAATCGTCACCAAACGTTAAGTGTGTAGACCCTGCGGGTTCGAGAACTATGTAGACATGACCGAGACACCTCTACGGTCAATAACCAATAGCGGGACCTGGATGCCCATATTGGTTCCTACATATTCTACGAAGATCTTCATCGGTTGAACCTCTATGTCAAGGATTCAGTTAATCCCGTATACTGTTCCCTTTGTTCTTCGGTATGTTACTTGCCCGAGATTCGATCGTCGGTATCTCTATACCTAGTTCAATCTCGTTACCGGCAAGTCTCTTTACTCGTTCCGTAATACAAGATCCTGTGGCTAACTCTTTAGTCACTTTGCTTGCAAGGCTCATTGTGATGTTGTATTACCGAGTGGGCCCTGAGATACCTCTCCATCACACGGAGTAACAAATCCCAGTCTTGATCCATGCCAACCCAACAGACACCCTCGGAGATACCTGTAGAGCACCTTTATAGTCACCCAGTTACGTTGTGACGTTTTATACACACAAGGCACTCCTACGGTGTCAGTGAATTGCATGATCTCATGGTCATAGGAACAGATACTTGACATGCAGAAAACAATAGCAATAAACTGACACGATCATATGCTACGTTTATAGTTTGGGTCTTGTCCATCACATCATTCTCCTAATGATGTGATCCCGTTATCAAATGACATCTCATGTCCATGGCTAGGAAACCTTCACCATCTTTTGATCAACGAGCTAGTTAACTAGAGGCTTACTAGGGACACAGTGTTGTCTATGTACCCACACATGTATTTGAGTTTCCAATCAATACAATTATAGCATGGATAATAAACGATTATCATGAACAAGGAAATATAATAATAACCAATTTATTATTGCCTCTAGGGCATATTTCCAACAGTCTCCCACTTGCACTAGAGTCAATAATCTAGTTCACATCACTATGTGATTTACATTGTAATGAATCGAACACCCATGCAGTTCTGGTGTTGTTCATGTTTAGCCCTTGGAAGAGGTTTAGTCATCGGATCTGCAACATTCAGATCCGTGTGTACTTTGCAAATATTTATGTCGTCCTCCTTGATGTAATCGCGGATGGAATTGAAACGTCGCTTTATGTGTCTGGTCCTCTTGTGAAATCTTGGTTCCTTGGCTAGAGCAATGGCACCAGTATTATCACAAAACAGAGTCATTGGGTTAAGCGCACTAGGCACTACTCCAAGATCTGTCATGAACTCCTTCATCCAGACACCTTCCTTCGCCGCCTCTGAGGCAGCGATGTACTCCGCTTCGCATGTAGAATCAGCTACCACGCTCTGCTTGGAACTGCACCAGCTAACCGCACCCCCATTAAGAATAAATACGTATCCGGTTTGTGACTTAGAGTCATCCGGATCAGTGTCAAAGCTTGCATCGACGTAACCTTTTACGACGAGCTCTTGATCACCTCCATAAACGAGAAACATGTCCTTAGTCCTTTTCAGGTACTTCAGGATATTCTTGACCGCCGTCCAGTGTTCCATTCCTGGATCACTTTGAAACCTTCCGACCATACTTATGGCAAGGCTGACATCGGGTCTTGTGCACAGCATTGAATACATGATAGAGCCTATGGCTGAAGCATAGGGGATGACACTCATCTTTTCTCTATCTCCTGCAGTCACTGGGCATTGAGTCTTACTCAACTTCACACCTTGCAAAACAGGCAAGAACCCCTTCTTGGACTGATCCATTTTGAACTTCTTCAAAATCTTATCAAGGTATGTGCTTTGTGAAAGTCCTATTAAACGTCTTGATCTATCTCTATAGATCTTGATGCCTAATATGAAAACAGCTTCTCCTAGGTCCTTCATTGAAAAACTCTTGTTCAAATATTCCTTCACGCTTTCCAACATTTCAATATTTTTTCCAATCAGTAATATGTCATCCATATATAATATTAGAAACGCTATAGAGCTCCCACTCACTTTCTTGTAAATACAAGCTTCTCCATAAATTTGTATAAACTCGAACGCTTTGATCACCTCATCAAAGCGAAGATTCCAACTCCGAGATGCTTGCACCAGTCCATAAATGGATCGCTGGAGTTTGCAAACTTTGTCAGCATTCTCTGGATCGACAAAACCTTCTGGTTGCATCATATACAACTCTTCCTTAAGGAAACCGTTAAGGAACGCTGTTTTGACATCCATCTGCCAAATTTCATAATCGAAAAAGGCAGCTATTGCTAACATGATTCTGACGGACTTAAGCATCGCTACGGGTGAGAAGGTCTCATCGTAGTCAACTCCTTGAACTTGTGAAAAACCTTTTGCCACAAGTCGAGCTTTATAGACGGTGACATTACCGTCTGCGTCCGTCTTCCTCTTAAAGATCCATTTGTTCTGAATGGCCTTACGCCCTTCAGGTAATACTTCCAAAGTCCATACTTTGTTTTCATACATGGATCCCATCTCGGATTTCATGGCCTCTAACCACTTCTCGGAATCCGGGCCCATCATCGCTTCTCCATAGCTCGTAGGTTCATCGCTGTCCAACAACATGACCTCTAAGACAGGGTTGCCGTACCACTCAGGAGCAGTACGCGTCCTTGTCGACCTACGAGGTTCGATAGCAACTTGATCCGAAGCTTTATGATCATCATCAACTTCCTCTTCAACTGATGTAGGCTCTACAAAAACATCTTTCTGCGCTGCGCTACTCTCAGGTTGAAGTAAAGGTTCATCAACCTCATCAAGTTCTATCTTCCTCCCACTCAATTCTTTCGAGAGAAACTCTTTCTCAAGAAATGTTCCGTTTTTAGCGACAAACACTTTGCCTTCGGATCTGAGGTAGAAGGTATACCCAACTGTCTCTTTTGGGTATCCTATGAAGACGCATTTCTTCGCTTTGGGTTCCAGCTTTTCAGGCTGAAGCTTTTTGACATAAGCATCACATCCCCAAACTTTAAGAAACGACAGCTTTGGCTTCTTGCCAAACCAAAGTTCATATGGCGTCGTCTCAATGGATTTCGATGGTGCCCTATTTAAAGTGAATGCAGCTGTCTCTAATGCATAACCCCAAAACGATAGTGGCAAATCGGCAAGAGACATCATAGATCGCACCATATCCAATAAGGTTCGATTACGACGTTCGGACACACCATTACGCTGTGGTGTTCCAGGCGGTGTCAGTTGTGAAACAATTCCACATTGTCTTAAGTGACTGCCAAACTCATAACTTAGATATTCTCCTCCTCGATCAGATCGTAGGAATTTAATCTTCTTGTTACGATGATTCTCAACTTCACTCTGAAATTGTTTGAACTTTTCAAATGTTTCAGACTTGTGTTTCATTAAGTAAATATACCCATATCTACTTAAGTCATCAGTGAAGGTGAGAAAGTAACGATAACCACCGCGCGCCTCAATACTCATCGGACCGCACACATCAGTATGTATGATTTCCAACAAGTCACTTGCCCGTTCCATTGTTCCAGAGAACGGCGTTTTAGTCATCTTGCCCATGAGGCATGGCTCACATGTGTCAAGTGATTCAAAATCAAGTGACTCCAAAAGTCCATCAGCATGGAGCTTCCTCATGCGTTTTACGCCAATATGACCTAAACGGCAGTGCCACAAGAAAGTGGTATTATCATTATCAATTCTACATCTTTTGGCATCAATATTATGAACATGTGTATCATTACTATCGAGATTCAATAAGAATAAACCCCTCACATCGGGTGCATGACCATAAAAGATATTACTCATATAAATAGAACAACCATTATTCTCTGATTTAAATGAGTAATCCTCTCGCAATAAACAAGATCCAGATATAATGTTCATGCTTAACGCAGGCACCAAATAACATTTATTCAGGTTCATCACTAATCCCGATGGTAATCGAAGAGCGAGCGTGCCGACGGCGATCACATCAACCTTGGAACCATTTCCCACGCGCATCATCACTTCATCCTTTGCCAGCCTCCGTCTATTCCGCAGTTCCTGTTTTGAGTTGCAAATATGAGCAACCGCACCGGTATCAAATACCCAGGCACTACAACGAGAGTTGGTAAGGTACACATCAATAACATGTATATCATATATACCTTGTTTGTTGTTGGCCGCCTTCTTGTCAGCCAAATACTTGGGGCAGTTCCGCTTCCAGTGTCCAGTTCCCTTGCAATGAAAGCACACAGTTTCTGGTTTGGGTCCAGCCTTGGGTTTCTTCACGGGAGGAGCAACTGCTTTGCCACTCTTCTTGGAGTTACCCTTCTTACCCTTGCCATTTTTCTTGAAACTAGTGGTTTTATTGACCATCAACACTTGATGCTCCTTTTGAATTTCAGACTCAGCGGCTTGCAGCATTGCAAACAGCTCGGCGACTGACTTGTTCATCCCGTGCATGTTATAGTTCAACACGAAGCTCTTGTAGCTAGGTGGCAATGATTGAAGAACTCTGTCAGTGATAGCCTCTGGCGGAAGGGGCATCCCCAATTCAGCCAGACGGGTGGAGTACCCAGACATTCTGAGTACGTGATCACTGATAGACCCGTTCTCCTCCATCTTGCAAGCATAGAACTTATCGGAGATCTCATACCTCTCGATCCGGGCATTCTTCTGAAAGATAAACTTCAACTCCTAGAACATCTCATATGCTCCATGACGTTTAAAACGTCTTTGAAGTCCCGGTTCTAAGCCATACAATATTGCACATTGAACTATTGAGTAATCTTCAGAACGAGTCTGCTAGGCGTTCACAACGTCTAGAGACTCAACTGGAGCGGGTGGATCACCAAGCGGTGCATCAAGGACATAAGCCTTCTGGGAAGCCGTAAGGATAATCCTTAGATTACGGGCCCAGTCCACAAAGTTACTTCCATCATCTTTCAACTTAGCTTTCTCTAGGAATGCATTAAAATTCAGGGGTGCTACTACGCGAGCCATGATCTACAACATAAATATTGCAAAGAAAATTTAGACTATTGTTCAAAATAACGAGTTTAGTTAATCATATTACTTAAAACTCCCACTCAGATTGACATCCCTCTGGTCATTCGAGTGTAACATGATCCAAATCCACCAACTCAAGTCCGATCATCACGTGAGTTGAGGTGGTTTCAATGGTGAACATCTTTATGTTGATCATATCTACTATATGACTCATGTTCGACCTTTCGGTCTCTTGTGTTCCGAGGCCATGTCTGTACATGCTAGGCTCGTCAAGTTTAACCCGAGTGTTCCGCATGTGCAACACTAGCTTGCACCCGTTGTATGTGAACGTAGAGTCTATCACACCCGATCATCACGTGGTGTCTCGAAACGACGAACTTTCGCAACGGTGCACACTCGGGGAGAACACAATTTATCTTGAAATTTAAGTGAGGGATCACCTTATAATGCTACCGTCGTCCTAAGCAAAACAAGATGCATAAAAGGATTGACATCACATGCAAATCATAAGTGACATGATATGGCCATGAACTTGTGCTTTTGATCTCCATCTCCAAAGCACCGGCATGATCTCCATCGTCACCGGCATGACACCATGATCTCCATCATCTTGATCTCCATCAACGTGTCGCCATGAGGTTGTCGCGCCGACTGTTGCTTCCACGACTATTGCTAACTCATAGCGATAAAGTAAAGCAAAACGGCGAAAATAATTAAAGACAACTCTATGGCTCCTGCCAGTTGCCGTACTCATCGATATGCAAGTCGTGATATTCTATACAACACATGATCATCTCATACATCACATATATCTCATCATGTAATTGGCCATATCACATCACAACATACCCTGCAAAAACAAGTTAGACGTCCTCTAATTGTTGTTGCAAATTTTACGTGGCTGCTACGGGTTTGTAAGAACGTTCTTACCTACGCAAAACCATAACGTGGTGTAGTGATTGCTTTTTGATCTTCTAAAAGAACCCTCTTCATTGAAATCGATTCAACTAAAGTGAGAGAGACAGACACCCGCCAGTCACCTTTATGCAACGAGTGCACGTAGCGGTGAAACCTGTCTCGTGTAAGCGTATGCGTAATGTCGGTCCGGGCCGCTTCATCTCACAATACCGCCGAATCAAGTATCAACTAGTAACGGCAAGCAATATGTATACACCCACGCCCACAACTCGTTTGTGTTCTACTCGAGATCTCATCTACGCATAGACCTAGCTCAGATGCCACTGTTGGGGAACGTTGCATGGGAAACAAAAAATTTCCTACGCACACGCAAGATCTATCCATGGTGATGAGCATCTACGAGAGGGAGAGTGAATCTACATACCCTTGTAGATCGCTAAGCGGAAGCGTTAAGAAACGCGGTTGATGTAGTCGAACGTCTTCGCGATCCAAATCGCAAGTCGTCCCTCGATCCAATCATGATCTAGCGCCGAACGGACGGCACCTCCGCGTTCAACACACGTACGGCTTGATGACGCCTTCACCTCCTCGATCCAGCGAGCGATGGTGAAGTAGTGGATGAGTTCCGGCAGCACGACGGCGTGGTGATGGTGGTGAGGAACAATCTCTGCAGGGCTTCGCCAAGCACTACGGAGATTATGACGAGAGGAACTAGAGGGTTAGGGTTGCCGGCACACGGCTTGGGAAATCTTGATGTGTCCCGTGTGCTAGCCCTACCCCTCTATTTATATGTTGAGCCCTGGGGTCTAAACTTGGAGAGAAAGCCTCCACAAGGTCGGTTTTGCCCGCACAAGGTCGGTTTGGCCCGCACGGAAAGAGTCCAACTCGGATTCCAGCAGTACCGCATACAAGCGGTAGTACCGCTCACGAGCGGTAGTACCGCTTGAGCGGTAGTACCGCTTCACACAAGTGGTAGTACCGCTTACGCGGTAGTACCGCTTCACACAAGCGGTAGTACCGCTTACGTGGTAGTACTGCCTTACCAGCGGTAGTACCGCTTAAGGCAGCAGCAAAACTTCCTTTTGCACTTTCCAATACCTCGTGGGCTTTACCCCTTTGGCCCATATAAAGTGTTGCTGCACCCGAACACTTCGGTAAACACCCGGAACCCCTTCCGGTGAATTCCGGAACCCTTCCGGAGATCAAAACACTATTATCACATATCAATCTTTACCTCCGGACTCTTCCGGAGATCCTTGTCATGTTCGGGATCTTATCCGGGACTCCGAACAACCTTCGGTCACCAACACAATAACTCAACTATACTAATCGTCACCAAACGTTAAGTGTGTAGACCCTGCGGGTTCGAGAACTATGTAGACATGACCGAGACACCTCTACGGTCAATAACCAATAGCGGGACCTGGATGCCCATATTGGTTCCTACATATTCTACGAAGATCTTCATCGGTTGAACCTCTATGTCAAGGATTCAGTTAATCCCGTATACTGTTCCCTTTGTTCTTCGGTATGTTACTTGCCCGAGATTCGATCGTCGGTATATCTATACCTAGTTCAATCTCGTTACCGGCAAGTCTCTTTACTCATTCCGTAATACAAGATCCTGTGGCTAACTCTTTAGTCACTTTGCTTGCAAGGCTCATTGTGATGTTGTATTACCGAGTGGGCCCTGAGATACCTCTCCGTCACACAGAGTAACAAATCCCAGTCTTGATCCATGCCAACCCAACAGACACCCTCGGAGATACCTGTAGAGCACCTTTATAGTCACCCAGTTACGTTGTGACGTTTGATACACACAAGGCACTCCTACGGTGTCAGTGAATTGCATGATCTCATGGTCATAGGAACAGATACTTGACATGCAGAAAACAATAGCAATAAACTAACACGATCATATGCTACGTTTATAGTTTGGGTCTTGTCCATCACATCATTCTCCTAATGATGTGATCCCGTTATCAAATGACATCTCATGTCCATGGCTAGGAAACCTTCACCATCTTTTGATCAACGAGCTAGTTAACTAGAGGCTTACTAGGGACACAGTGTTGTCTATGTACCCACACATGTATTTGAGTTTCCAATCAATACAATTATAGCATGGATAATAAACAATTATCATGAACAAGGAAATATAATAATAACCAATTTATTATTGCCTCTAGGGCATATTTCCAACACGGAGAGCAAAAGTGCTCCTGCCCAAGTTCCGCCTCGAGACGGTGGCGCACCGTCCCAAAAGTCTTCTCCTTATTTTTTTTCTAGGGAAAATGGGCTTATATACTAGAAAATGGGCACCGGAGGCTGGCCAGGGGCCCCACAAGCCACCAGGGCGCGCCTGGGGGGGGGGGGTGGCGCGCCCTGGTGCCTCGTGGGCACCAGGGTGGCCCCTCTGGTACTTCTTGCTTCCAGTATTTTTTATTTATTCCCAAATAAATCTCCGTGAAATTTCAGCTCATTTGGAGATGTGCAGAATAGGTATCTCTGACATAGCTTTTTCAGGTCCAGAATTCCAGCTGCCGGCAATCTCCCTCCTTGTGTAAATCTTGCGTATTAAGAGAGAAAAGGCATTAGAATTGCTCCACAAAGTGTTATATTGATAAAAAACACTATAAATAACAGTAGTAAAACATGATGCAAAATGGACGTATCAAGAAGAAGGAGGCGACAGTTGCTGAAGATTGGAGCGAAAGGAGATGGATGAGCATCGCATCCCGCAGCCCCCTCTTTATAGGGAGAGCGTGGGGGGCTGGCTCTTCACTGTCTTCGGGCGGCCGCCCAGATTCACCAATCATGTGCCCTGCACTTCTGGCCCGGCGCATTACTCCAACGACCGTCCAAGTTCGCCAATCCCGTGCCTTGCGTCCCTGGCCGGGCGCGTCACTCCAATGACCGCCCTTCTTCGCCAATCAGTTGCTTTGCATTCATGCAAACGTGCGTGATGAAAGGGTGCAGGAAAAGGAGAAGTAAAGACAGATATGGCAGTTATCCTTTGCCACGCGTGGCCGTGCACTGATTCCGTTCGAGCCAACGATGCCCCGCATGTGTGTGTATTCCTGGTCTGAGCACGGATAGCGGGTGTCCCTCTGACGGCAAGGTTTGCCGGAAGATGACCAAGAGCGCACTCAAGTCCAGATTAATGAAGAAGCAAAGAAGATCTCAGAAGATGGAAAACCATCATGACGAAAATTACAACGGCAGTTTTCCCGCCGCGTGTCTGTGCATTGTTTGAGCCTAGCCCAACGACGCTTCGGACGCGCGTATGGCCCAGGCCCGGGGGCTCCTGTCGGTGTATAAAACATGGGTATTTTATACCCTGACTTATGCACAGACGGTAGCAGCCTCCTTGCCAGCCAAGGCTTGCCGAAACTTGCCAAATAACCAGATTCAAGACCCAGTGGCAGAAGCTACTAGAGAGAAGCTCAAAACGAAGCATCAACAAGCACTCCACTAGTACTGAGGATGAAGACATTCCTTGCCGGCAAGGCTGAACCGGCAAGGCAAAGACCCGACAAGCTCTGTGCCGGCAAGCTTTCGCTAGCTCTCCAGTGCTCCACCTCACCGGGCAGCTAGTCGCTAATCAGTGAGGTGTCGACCGCACAGGCTGGTTGGTGAGATTTGTCGGGCATGTGTCAGCACGCAGGGAGAAGGTTTGCCTTTAATGACACCCGTCTAGAAGGCGTGTCAGGCTAATAGGAGGTAGCTGGGCGAGCGGTGCAGGAACCTTGCCGGAGCCCCTCCTCCACATGACACCTAATGGTGCATTTATTGCTTTTGTCCTAAACTGGCAGAGTTAGGTATGATAGCACTGTTTGCTATCCAATCGGCTTGTAATTACTTTTTTGCCACTATGGTAACCCCTTGAGCTATAAAAGGAGGTCCAGGGCAACATTTACAGGGGTGGCATGATCAGAACCCTAGCACGACCTGCATGCGCAGCTGCTCTCTCCGCACCTTGCCGAGAGAAGCGCTCCTTGTACTCGTGCTCTCACACATCCAATACACCAAAGCAGGAGTAGGGTTTTACACCTCACGGTGGCCTGAACCTGGGTAAATCCCTTGCGCCCTCCATTGATTCTGCTCTTTGAGCACGTTGATCTCCCCTGCCGAACCACAAGGGGCTAGATGGGCCCATAGATGGTCGTACCACGACACTCATCTATTTTATTTCTTTCATTCATATGCATATCATTCTCATGGTCTAGCAAATATTGTTCTAAAGGATCAGTAGGAGGCATAGAAATAGAAGCAAGACCAATAATTTCATCCTTACTAGGTAATTCTTTATCATGAGGTTGTCTACGAAACTTAGAGAAATTAAACTCATGAGACAACTCACCAAAATTAACACTGACAATTTCTTTAGTGTAATCGATCTTGGCATTAACAGTATTCAAGAAAGGTCTACCAAATATAATGGGACAAAAATCATCTTGTGGTGATTCAAGAACAAGAAAATCAGTAGGGTATTTGATCTTACCACACATGACTTCAACATCTCTAACAATCCCAAGTGGTGAAATAGTATCTCTGTTTGCAAGCTTAATAGTAACATCAATATCTTCAATCTCAACAGGTGCAATATCATTCATGACTTCTTGATAGAGAGTAAACGGAATAGCACTCACACTAGCACCAATATCACATAAACCATGATAGCAATGATCTCCAATTTTAACAGAAATAACAGGCATGCCAACTACAGGTTTGTTTTTATCTTTAGTGTCTGGCTTAGCAATTCTAGTTGCTTCATCACAGAAATACATGACATGTCCATCAATATTGTCAACCAAAAGATCTTTAACCATTGCAATATTTGGTTCAACTTTAATTTGTTCAGAAGGTCTAGGTGCTCTAATATTACTCTTATTAACCACAGTTGAAGCTTTAGCATGTTCCTTAATCCGAACAGGGAAAGGAGGTTTCTCAATATAAGCAGTAGGCACAACTGGATCAACATGGTAAAGAATTGTTTCTTATTTAACACTAAAAGGTTCATTATTCAATTCAATAGGTGGGTGATATTTAAACCATTTATCCTTACGAAGATCAACGTGAGCAGCAAAAGATTCACAAAAGGTAGCTACTATCTCAGAGTCAAGTCCATATTTAGTACTAAACTTATGAAAAGCATCAGTTTCCATAAAAGATTTAACACAACAAAACTCAAGATTTATACCTGACTCATTACCTTTGTTGATTTCCCAATCTTCAGAGTTACGTTTAATTCTTTCCAGAAGATCACATCTGAATTCAATAGTTCTCTTCATAAAGGAACCAGCAGAACGGAAACTCAATTTGGCTCCCGGGTGCATATGCTCCCGGGGCCATTTTTTTTTTCAAATGTCAAAAAAATTGAGACAATTTTTTTTGTGATCTTTGTCACATACAAATGCTACCTATAAATTTTGAGACAAAAAGGTTAAGCATTTTGGCCCGCGCAAAAAAAAAACAAATCAAAGACCAAATGTCACCCCAAAATGTCACCCAAAATTTGTTTTTTTCATCGACGAAACACCGCTGCTCCGTTCCGCATGAAAATTGTCAAGCATGCTTGCGACACCAACATGATCATCTACAAAAAAAAAATTCAGGGTACTGTTCATCTGGGTGCGAATGCACCCGGGAGCCAAAACGCCTCCCCCCCCCCAGCAGAAGAAGTATCGAGCATGGATTGATCATTATGAGAAAACCGAGCATAAAAGTTTTGAAGAATTATTTCTCTTGAGAGCTCATGATTGGGGCATGTGTGCAACATATACTTAGGCCTCCCCCAAGCTTGAGCGATACTTTCTCCTTCACGAGGCCAAAAATTATATATATAATTCCGATCACGATGAACCAAATGCATAGGATAAAATTTTTGGTGGAATTCCAGCTTCAACCGGTTCCAGTCCCATGTTTCAGTATCATCACATAGCCTATACCATGTCAATGCCTTTCCCTCCAGAGATAAAGGAAATACCTTCTTCTTAACTCCATCTCCGGATAGACCTGCAAGCTTAAACAATCCACAAATTTCATCCACATAGATTAAGTGCATATTGGGATGTACCGTTCCATCTCCTGCATAAGGATTAGCTAGCAGTTTCTCTACCATACCCGAAGGAATTTCAGAATAAATATTTTCAGTAGGTTCAATAGGTTGAGGAGCAACTTTCCATGCTTCCGGTCGAGGTGAAGATATTTCGAACAAGCCCCTCAAAGGATTACTTTCCATAGTGACAACTGACAGTAAATTTCAGCACGTAATATAAATGTTTCCTTACCAAATTCCACTCACCAAAGGCGCTTCACTCCCCGGCAACGGCGCCAGAAAAGATTCTTGATGACCCACAAGTATATGGGATCAATCGTAGTCCTTTCGATAAGTAAGAGTGTCGAACCCAACGAGGAGCAGAAGGAAATGACAAGCGGTTTTCAGCAAGGTATTCTCTGCAAGTACTGAAAGTAGCGGTAACAGATAGTTTTGATAGCAAGATAATTCGTAACAAGTAACAAGTATAATAAAGTGCAGCAAGGTGGCCCAATCCTTTTTGTAGCAAAGGACAAGCCGGAACGAACTCTTATAATAAGCAAAGCGTTCTCGAGGACACATGGGAATTTCATCTAGTCACTTTCATCATGTTTGTTTGATTCGCGTTCGCTACTTCGATAATTTGATATGTGGGTGGACCGGTGCTTGGGTGCTATTCTTACTTGAACAAGCCTCCCACTTATGATTACCCCCTCTCGCATGCATCCGCAACTACAAAAGAAGAATTAAGATAACTCTAACCATAGCATGAAACATATGGATCCAAATCAGCCCCTTACGGAATAGCGCATAAACTAGGGTTTAAGCTTCTGTCACTCTTGCAACCCATCATCTAATTACTACTCCACAATGCATTCCCTTAGGCCCAAATATGGTGAAGTGTCATGTAGTCGACATTCACACGACACCACTAAAGGAAGCAGAACATACATAGCATCAAAATATCGAACGAATACCAAATTCACATGATTACTTATGACAAGACTTCTCCCATGTCCTCAAGAACAAAAGTAACTACTCACAAATCATATTCATGTTCAAGATCAGAGGGGTATTGAATAGCATTAAGGATCTGAACATATAATCTTCCACCAAATAAACCAACTAGCATCAACTACAAGATGTAATCAACACTACTAGCAACCCACAGGTACCAATCTGAGGTTTTGAGACAAAGATTGAATACAAGAGATGAACTAGGGTTTGAGATGAGATGGTGCTGGAGAAGATGTTGATGAAGATTGGTCCTCCCACGATGAGAGGATCGTTGGTGATGTCGATGGCTTCGATTTCCCCCTCCCGGAGGGAAGTATCCCCGGCGGAATCACTCCGCCGGAGAGCAAAATAGCTCCTGCCCAGGTTCCGCCTCGAGACGGCGGGGCTTCGTCCCGAAAGTCTTCTTCTGATTTTTTTCTAGGGCAAATGGCTTCATATTGTAGAAGGAGGGGGCCAGAGGCCTCCCAGGGGCCCCACAAGCTAGGGGGCGCGCCCAGGGGGTAGGCCGCGCCCCCCCAGGCTTGTGGCTTCCTGGTGGGCCCCCTTTTGCTGATTCTTTTGACAGTATTTTTTATATATTCCAAAATAATTCTCCGTAAATTTTCAATTCATTTGGAGTTGTGCAGAATAGCTAGCTTTGTTTCATCCCATTCAGGTCCAGAATTCCAACTGCCGGCATTCTCCCTTTTCATGTAAATCTTGCAAAATAAGAGAGAAAAGGCATAAGAATTGTACCATAAAGTGAAATAATGATCAAAAATATAATAATTATTAGTAGGAAATCATGATGCAAATTGGACGTATCACTCCACAATGCCTTCCCTTAGGCCCAAAGATGGTGAAGTGTTATGTAGTCGACGTTCACACGACACCACTAAAGGAAGCAACAACATACATATCATCAAAATATCAAATGAATACAAAATTCACATGGTTACTTATGACAAGACTTCTCCCATGTCGTCAAGAACAAAAGTAACTACTCACAAATCATATTCATGTTCAAGATTAGAGGGGTATTGAATAGCATTCAGGATCTGAACAGATAATCTTCCACCAAATAAACCAACTAGCATCAACTACAAGATGTAATCAACACTACAAGCAACCCACAGGTACCAATCTGAGGTTTTGAGACAAAGATTGAATACAAGAGATGAACTAGGGTTTGAGAAGACATGGTGCTGGTGAAGATGTTGATGAAGATTGGTCCTCCCATGATGAGAGGATTGTTGGTCTGCCCAGGTTCCGCCTCGAGACGGTGGCGCTTCGTCCCGAAAGTCTTCTCGTTATTTTTTCTAGGGCAAATAGCCTTATATAGCAGAAGATGGGTCCTGGAGGCCTGCCAGGGGCGCCACAAGCTCGGGGGGCGCGCCCAGGGGGGTAGGACGTGCCCCCCAGGCTTGTCGCTTCCTGGTGGTCGCCCTCCAGTATTTCTTCAGCCAATATTTTTTATATATTCCAAAACAATTCTCCGTAAATTTTCAGGTCATTTGGAGGTGTGTAGAATAGCTATCTCTGTTTCATCCCTTTCTGGTCTAGAATTCTAGTTGACAGCAATCTCCCTCTTCATGTGAAACTTGCAAAATAAGAGAGAAAAGGCATAAGAATTGTATCATAAAGTGAAATAATGACCCAAAATATAATAAATAATTGTAGAAAAACATGATGCAAAATGGACGTATCACAGACCACCGTGGTTCCCAACCGTAGCTTGCACTAGACGCGCCGACGTGCGACACCGCACCCACGCCGACTGGCCGAAGATGCCAGATCTGCCGTGCCGCACCTTCAAGCCAGGACCAGCCTCCTCACCCGCGCTCTGGAGCACCTCAGCGACCCGCGTGACCGATGGGCGTCGCGTGCATCCGCCTCCAGCCACCAAGCCGCGCCATCGCATGCCAGATCCGCACGGGCTCGCGTCCCACGCGCGCGCCCTACTTCCTGGTCGCGTCGAGCAGTAGCGCTGCCCGACCAGCAGCACCGCGGCACACTAACCAGGCCGCCGTCTGGTCCCCTCGCGAACCCGCGCCATGCACTCTTCGTGCCGCCCTGCACAACAACGTCCGCACCCCTCGCACGCCAGATCTGCTCCGCCCGGACCACCAGCTCACCGAGCGCCGCCACCCTGCCCCTCGCTGCGCCGCACCGCCCCGAGTCCAAGCGTGCCCAAGCTCCAACCGAGGCGACCAGCCCGCTCATTCACCCCCGAGTAGGAGGAGGAAAAGGCCCCGCAGCCGCCGAGCCACGCGGGCTTTGCCCGGCGACTCCCACTGGCGGCGGCGAGTGGAGGAGGGGCCGGTGGTGTTTAGTGCTGGCGGCGGCTAGGTTCGCTCCTGGCCGCCAGCGGGTGCGACCGAGGAGCGTCGGGGATCGAGCAAATGATAGTGGTAGCTAGTAAACTGGTCGATCTACTCCATCTATTTTAAAATATAAGGTGTATTAGTTTTTTGATTTTGAAAAGTCAAACCTCTTTAAGTTTGCATTTCTACATAACTGAACCAAGTGACTGAAAAATTATAATACATGGTACAACTTTACGAGAGGATTATTTCTGTAGATGTAGAACATAGTTACATCTATGCCTTCTAAGTTTTTTATTATTTTAAAAGATAATTTAAGAATAGATGGATAAATGTGCTTGGCTTTCAAACCTGCGAGGTTCAGAATTTCCTGTTGAATTTACTTCTGTGTTTTGCCAGCCTCCATCCGCCAATTGGAAATAGGCTGAGGGAAGTGTCATATTTTACCTTGGAGCATCTCTGATTGAACACTATTTACATCTAATTTGATAGTCTGTACTTCAGAGCAACTCACTACTTCAATTATTTATATATATTTAATTAATTGGGTGCGACAATAGGTTGTACATTATAGACATTTACCACTTACACCACAAATTCTTCCTTCTAACCTGCTCAGCTAACTATAATTTTGGTATTAGGGATAATTACTAGAGTAATGGATGCTTGATTCCTCTTTGTACAAATGTGTGTTCTTAGTGTAGATTTCTACATGTGAGCTGCGTTGGGATTTCCCCGAAGAGGAGGGGATGATGCAGTATAGTAGAGATAAGTATTTCCCTTAGTTATGAAACCAAGGTTATCAATCCAGTAGGAGAATCACGCAACAACTCGTTAGCAGCACCTGCACACAAAATAACAAATCCTCGCACCCAACGCGAATAAGGGGTTGTCAATCCCTTGGCGGTTAATTGCAAGATTAAATTGTATGGTGATAGATAGATAGATCAAACAAAAATACAAAATAAAATAAATAAAGTAAAATTGCAGCAAGGTATTTTTAGGATTTTCAATATATGATAAAGGTAGACCCGGGGCCATAGTTTTCACTAGAGGCTTCTCTCTTGAAAATAGCATACGGTGGGTGAACAAATTACTGTTGGCCAATTGATAGAAAAGCAAATAATCATGACGATATCCAAGGCAATGATCATGTATATAGGCATCATGTCTGAGACAAGTAGACCGAAACGATTCTGCATCTACTACTATTACTCCACACATCGACCGCTATCCAGCATGCATCTAGAGTATTAAGTTCATAAGGAACGGAGTAACGCCTTAAGCAAGATGACATGATGTAGACAAAGTAAAATCACGCATGAATAAACCCCATCTTTTTACCATTAATAGCAATGAAACATACGTGTCATGTCCCATTCTGTCACTGGGATTGAGCACCGCAAGATCGAACCCATTACAAAGCACCTCTCCCATTGCAAGATAAATCAATCAAGTTGGCCAAACCAAATCAATAGATCGGAGAGAAATACGAAGCTATAACCATCATGCATAAAAGAGTTCAGAGAAAACTCAAATAATATTCATGGATAATCTGATCATAAACTCACCATTCATCGGATCCCAACAAACACACCGCAAAAAGTGATTACATCGGATAGAACTCCAAGAACATCGAGGAGAACATTGTATTGAAGATCAAAAAGAGAGAAGAAGCCATCGAGCTACTAACTATGGACCCGAAGGTCTGTGGTAAACTACTCACGCATCATCAGAAGGGCAGCAAGGTTAATGTAGAGCCCCTCCGTGATCGAATCCCCCTCCGGCAGAGTGCCGGAAAAGGCCTCCAGATGGGATCTCTCGAGAACAGGAACTTGCGGCGGTGGAAAAAGTATTTCGTGGACTCCCCTATTGGTTTCCCGATTTTAGAGTATTTATAGAGGTGGAATTAGGTCAAACGGAGCAGAGGTGGGCCCACGAGGGACCAGGGCGCGCCACCCCCCCGGGGAGCGCCCTGGTGGCTCATGGCCACCTCCTCTGTCTTCTGGCCCTCTCCCGAAGCTTCTAGTGTCTCTTATGTCCAGAAAAAAATCTCCAAAAAGTTTCGTGGCATTTGGACTTCGTTTGGTACTGATATTCTGAAAAACCAAAAACAGGCAAAAAACAGCAACTGGCACTGGGCACTAAGTTAATAGGTTAGTCCCAAAAAATGATATATAATTGCTTGTAAGTGTATATAAAACATCCAAGATTGATACTATAATAGCATGGAACAAACAAAAATTATAGATACGTTGGAGACGTATCAAGCATCCCCAAGCTTAATTCCTGCTCGTCCTCGAGTAGGTAAATGATAAAAACAGAATTTTTGATGTGGAATGCTACCTATCATATTCATCATATACTCTTTTCTTTGTAGCATGGACATTTGGACTTGAATGATTCAAAGCAATAGTCTATAGTTTGACATGAAGACATAAATACTCAAGCATACTAACAAGCAACCATGTCTTTCAAAATATCAACGCTAAAGAAAGCTATCCCTAGCCCATTATGCTCAATCATTGATCCATTCATGAAACACACTCAATATTAGCTACACACAATGCACAAGTATGACAATAGTGCTCTCTAGTTGGTGCTTTGTAAGAGAAGATGGAGACTCAAAAAATAAGAATTTTTTTTTGCATAAAAGTAAATAGATAGGCCCTTCGCAAAGGGAAGCAGAGATTTGCAGAGGTGTCAGAGCTCAAGGTTTAAATTAGAGATATAAAATTATTTTGAGAGGCATGCTTTTCCTGTCAACGAAAACGACTGAGAATTCCAAATATCTTCCATGCTAGACACATTATAGGCGGTTCCCAAACAGAAAATAAAGTTTATTTCCTTTCCACCATTCTTTCACAATCCATGGCTAGCCGTATCCACGGGTGCCCTCCATACCAACACTTTCCAAGGAATTTATTATTATCATCATATTAATTTTTTTCATTTCGGGACTGGGCATCCCTATTACCTGCCACTCTCTCGTGCAATGACAAGTGAATACATAGTCATCGTGAGAATAACACACCTAGCATGGAAAATATTGGCCACCCCCTGCCGCTTCATCAGCAGTACGGGCACACAAAACGGAAAATTATTTTGAAAATTTAGAGTTGGCACATGCAAATTTACTTGGAACGGCATGGAAATACCGCATATAGGTAGGTATGGTGGACTCATTTGGCACAACTTGGGTTTAAGGAGTTGGATGCACAAGCAGCATTCCTGCTTAGTACAAATGAAGGCTAGCAAATAGATTGAGAAGCGACCAACCAAAAAGCGAAAACGGTCATAAACATGCATTGAACATAACTAACACCGAATAATGTACCATAAGTAGGATATAATTTCGTTGCATAACTATTGACTTTATGTGCATGCATAGGGAATCACAAACCTTAACACCAATATTCTTACTAAATCACAATTACTCACTAACATGACTCACATATTATCATCTCCATATCGCAAAACAATTGCAAGGAATCAAACTTATCATATCCAATGATCTTTCATGAAAGTTTTTATTATATCCCTCTTGAATATTCATCACTTTGGGACCAAATTCATATCTTGTGCAAATTACCATTACTATTATCAACTCTCAAAAAGATATAAGTGAAGCATGAGAGTGCAAATATTTCTTCAAAATTTAATCTTATCAACTCTCAAAATAATATAAGTGAAGCATGAGAGTTCAAATATTTCTTAAAAATATAGCCACCGCCGTGCTCAAAAAGATTTAAGTGAAGTACTAGAGCAACTCCCTAGCTCAAAAGATTTAAGTGAAGCACATAGAGTATTCTAACAAATCATGATAAACGTGTGGCTCTCTAAAATAGGTGTGTCCAGCAAAGATGATTGTGACAAACTAAAAAGCAAACAAAGCAAAGACTCATATAATACACGACGCTCCAAGCAAAACTCATGATATGTGACGAATAAAAATATAGCTCCAAGTAAAATAACCGATAGTTGGTAGAAGAAAGAGGAGATGCCTTCCGGGGCATCCCCAAGCTTAGACGCTTGAGTCTTCATTGAATATTACCTTGGGGTGCCTTGGGCATCCCCAAGGTTAGGCTCTTGCCACTCCTTATTCCTTCATCTATCGTGATCTCACCCAAAACTTGAAAACTTCAATCACACAAAACTCAACAAAACCTTCGTGAGATCCGTTAGTATAACAAATAAATCTTTAACTTGAAGTACTGTAGTAAATTGATTCATATTTAATATTGGCATAATTCTACTGTACTCCAACTTCTCCATGACTCATACCCCCCGATACGATCAATAGATTCATCAAAATAAGCAAACTATGCAACAAAAACAGAATCTGTCTAAAACAGAACAGTCTGTAAAGATCTATTTAAAAGCTATACTTATGTTACTCAAAAAATTATGAAAAATTAGGAAAACGTGGGAAATTCATATACCAACACTGTGTAAAATTTTCAGAATTTTCTGAAGCTCCAGTACAGAATTAAAATTCCATCACTGGACGCAAAACTTTCTGTTTTCCAAACAGCATCAATTATACTATCTTCCAAATCATCCCAAAGGCTTTACTTGGCACAAACACTAATTAAAACATAAAAACACAATCATAACAGTAGCATAATTGTGTAAACACACAAGAACAGAAATAAAAAGCAAAAATTTATTTTATTCATTGGGTTGCCTCCCAACAAGTGCTATTGTTCTATGCCCCTAGCTAGGCATAATGCATAGTTTCAAGTGTTGTCATCCTTCAAGTTGATTCCATAAGTGGCCCTCATAATGGATTCATAGGGTGCTTTAATTCTTTTCCTAGGGAAGTGTTCCATCCCTTTCTTTTGTGGAAATAGAAATCTTATATTACCTTCTTTCATATCAATAATAGCACCAATAGTTCGAAGAAAAGGCCTACCAAGTATTATGGGGCAAGAAGGATTGCATTCAATGTCAAGTACAATAAAGTCCACAGGCACATAATTTCTATTTGCAAGAATAAGCACATCATTTATTCTTCCCAATGTCATTTTAATAGTGGAATCCGCAAGATGCAAATTAAGAGAACATTCATCTATATTGGTAAAACCTAGCACATCACATAGAGATTTTGGAATTGTGGAAACGCTAGCACCCAAATCACATAAAGCATTAAACTCATAATTTTTAATTTTAACTTTAATGGTGGGTTCCCACTCATCATATAATTATCTAGGAATTGAAATTTCTAGTTCTGGCTTTTCTTCTAACGCTTTCATCATCGCTTCTACAATGTGTTTAGTAAAAGCCTTATTTTGTTCATAAGCGTTGGGTGAATTTAGCATGGATTGTAACAAAGGAATACACTCAATCAAAGAACAATTATCATAATTAAAGTCTTTGTAATCCAAGAGAGTGGGCACATCGCTAGTTAAAGTTTTTACCTCTCCAAACCCACTTTTATCAATTTTTTCATCAAGATTTTCACCCTCCGAATTATGGGGACGCCTTCTAGCTAAAGTTGACTCTTCTCCACTCCCCTTTTCATCAAGTTTTACATTGCTAAACAAGGAATCAATAGATAAAACACCAATCATTTTAATATCCTCATCATTACTACGATAGCAACCGGGAGGAATCGCTTTTTCTAAAAATTCTCATTTAGCTTTTAGCATAGCGGTTCTTTTCTTACTCTCATCCATGGAGAAATATAAAGCTTTAATTGATTCATTAATATCAATTTTGGGTGGCAAAATTTTAGTCTTAAGATTTTCCACATCATGAATGATTCTATCAATGCTCCTAGACATATCATCAAGTTTACTTAATTTTTCTTCTATCGTAGTGTTGAAAACTTTTTGAGCATTAATAAATTCTTTAATATTACTTTCAAGATCAGAGGGCATCCTATTATTATTATTATAAGGATTACCATAGGAATTGCCATAATTATTAGATTAATTTCCAGGAAACGGCCTAGGATTAAAATTACCTCTATAAGCATTACTATTAAAATTGTTTCGCGAGACAAAATTCACATCTACGGGATCATTATTTTGCTAAATCAAGGTGGATAAAGGCACATCATTAGGATCAATAGGAGTGTTTTTTCTAGCAAACAATTTCATAAGCGCATCAACTTTATCACTCAAAGTACTAATTTCTTCAACAGAATTCACCTTTTTACTAGTAAGAACTCATTCAGTATGCCATTGTGAATAATTTGCCAAAATATTATCAAGCAATTTAGTAGCTTCCCCCAATGTAATCTCCATAAAATTACCACCCGCGGCGAAATCTAAAAGATTTCAAGAAACAAAATTTAATCCCGCATAAAAAATTGTATGATCATCCACAAATTTAAACCATGAGTAGGGCAATTTCTTATCATTAATTTCATCCTTTCCCAAGATTGGGAAACATGTTCATGATCAAGTTGCTTGAAATTCATAATTTGATTTCTAAGGGAAATAATTTTCGCGGGAGGAAAATACTTGGTAATAAAAGCATCTTTACACCTATCCCAAGAATCGATACTATTTCGTGGTAAAGATGAAAACCAAATTTTTGCACGATCCCGCAATGAGAACGGGAATAATTTTAATTTTACAATATCATTATCAAATATTTTTTCTTTTGCATATCACACAATTCTATGAAAGTGTTAACATGGGATGCAGCATCTTCATTAGGACTACCAGAAAATTGTTCTTTCGTGACAAGGTTTGACAAAGCGGCATTAATATCACAAGTCTCCGCACTAGCGGCGGGAGGAGCAATTGGAGTACTAATAAAATTATTATTATTAGGATTGGAAAAATCACATAATTTTGTATTTTCTTGAGACATCGTGGCTACGCAAACAAGATAACAAGCAAGCAAAGAAGCAAACAAGAAAAAGGCAAACGGAAAATATTTTTGTAAAAAAATTTAGAAGTGGGGGAGATGAAAACGAGAGGCAAAGGCAAATAAAATAAATGCAAGGAGATGAAAGTTTATGCGTGGGTACTTGATAGATGTTGATGATGTCTCCCCGGCAACGACGCCAGAAATTCTTCCTGCTACTTGTGAGCTGCGTTGGGATTTCCCCAAAGAGGAGGGATGATGCGGTACAGTAGAGATAAGTATTTCCCTCAGTTATGAAACCAAGGTTATCAATCCAGTAGGAGAATCATGCAACAACTCGTTAGCAGCACCTGCACACAAAATAACAAATCCTCGCACCCAACGCGAACAAGGGGTTGTCAATCCCTTGGCGGTTAATTGCAAGATTAAATTGTATGGTGATAGATAGATAGATCGAACAAAAATACAAAATAAAATAAATAAAGTAAAATTGCAGCAAGGTATTTTTAGGATTTTTAATATATGATAAAGGTAGACCCGGGGGCCATAGTTTTCACTAGAGGCTTCTCTCTTGAAAATAGCATACGGTGGGTGAACAAATTACTGTTGGGCAATTGATAGAAAAGCAAATAATCATGACGATATCCAAGGCAATGATCATGTATATAGGCATCAAGTCCGAGACAAGTAGACCGAAACGATTCTGCATCTACTACTATTACTCCACACATCGACCGCTATCCAGCATGCATCTAGAGTATTAAGTTCATAAAGAACGGAGTAACTCCTTACGCAAGATGACATGATGTAGACAAAGTAAACTCACGCATGAATAAACCCCATCTTTTTACCCTTAATAGCAATGATACATACGTGTCATGTCCCTTTCTGTCATTGGGATTGAGCACCGCAAGATCGAACCCACTATAAAGCACCTCTCCCATTGCAAGATAAATCAATCTAGTTGGCCAAACCAAACCAATAGATTAGAGAGATATACGAAGCTATAACAATCATGCATAAAAGAGTTCAGAGAAAACTCATATAATATTCATGGATAATCTGATCATAAACTCACAATTCATCGGATCCCAACAAACACACCGCAAAAAGTGATTACATCGGATAGAACTCCAAGAACATCGAGGAGAACATTGTATTGAAGATCAAAATGAGAGAAGAAGCCATCTAGATACTAACTATGGACCCGAAGGTCTGTGGTAAACTACTCACGCATCATCAAAAGGGCAACAAGGTTGATGTAGAGCCCCTCCGTGATCGAATCCCCCTCCGGGAGAGTGCCGAAAAAGGCCTCCAGATGGGATCTCTCGAGAACAGAAACTTGCGGCGGCGGAAAAAGTATTTCGTTTACTCCCCTGTTGGTTTCCCAATTTTAGAGTATTTATAGAGGTGGAATTAGGTCAAACGGAGCTGAGGTGGGCCCACGAGGCACCAGGGCGCGCCACCCCCCCTGAGGCGCCCCCTGGTGGCTCGTGGCCACCTCCTCTGTCTTTTGGCCCTCTCCCGAAGCTTCTAGTGTCTCTTATGTCCAGAAAAAAATCTCCAAAAAGTTCCGTGGCATTTGGACTTCGTTTGGTACTGATATTCTGAAAAACTAAAAACAGGCAAAAAACAGCAACTGGCACTAGGCACTAAGTTAATAGGTTAGTCCCAAAAAATGATATATAATTGCTTGCAAGTGTATATCAAACATCCAAGATTGATACTATAATAGCATGGAACAATAAAAAATTATAGGTACGTTGGAGACGTATCATAGATGTATGTTCTTAGGGTAGAATATACCTTTGTCTAGAAGAGGTCACATTTCTAATTTCTTCATTCTAATAATCATTGATTGGACATTGGCCTTAGTTAGTCAATTATTGTCTAAATAGTTTTACAAAATCAGTATGATGATGCATGACTTCAGTCATTAGCATAACATGGTTTCTAATGTTCAATTCTAACTTACTGACATTTATATGACACTGTTGTTTTTTGTTTGGAAATGGAATGCCTAAGATGCATTGTTTTGGAATTTGTTAGGATAATGCTCATTGTTAATATTTTTCAGTGCCTAACCGCAAAATCGTCGACACACTGTTGTGAGTTTTTAGGATACTAGTTGTATTTTGTATCTTTGGAGTGGCTAATTTCAAATTGAAACTGAGATTGCTTACTGCTTACAGGCTGCATGTAGTACGAACCACAATCTTTATTTCTTTTTGACATGCAAAGATGTATTCTTTTGAACTTCAGATTAGTTGAGTTGGGGGAGCTATATGTATTAGTTTCATGGGATTAACCATGCGATACACTTATAGCTCTTAGTGCATCCATTGAATGGCAATCCCTACTCCTCGCATTAATATCGATTGACGGGCCTCTCCCTTGCCCATTGATCCGCCGAGTTGATGCGAGCCTTTCTTCCTTTTTGACTTCTCCTATATACCTCTATCACCACATTCTATTCCACCCATAGTGCTAATGTCCATGTCTCACGCTCATGTATTGAGTGGAGTTGAAAATGCTGAAACACGTGAAAAAGTATGATACAATTTCCTGGTTTGACACCGGGGTGCTCATGATTTATATTTATGCGGTGAAGACGGAGTTATGTCATGCTTACATAATTCAATGAGTAGGGATAACATTCGTTGAGCATCGTATATTTTGAAAACTTAATGATTATGTTCTTGTATTCATGGATATTATTATGTTGATATCAATTACTTCTTCATTTCTCAACATTTATACCGTAAGAGAGATTACATGATAAATATGCTAGGTAGCATTCAACATCCAAAATTCTGTTTTTATCATTTACCTACTCGAGGACGAGCAGGAATTAAGCTTGGGGACGCTGATACGTCTCCAACGTATCTATAATTTTTGATTGTTTCATGCTATTATATTATCATTCTTAGATACCTTATATGCAATTTTATATCATTTTTTGGGACTAACCTAGTAACTCAGTGACTAGTGTCAGTTGTTGTTTTTTGCTTATTTTTGGTTTTACAGAAAATTTATACCAAACGGAGTCCAAACGCTACGAAAATTTTTGACAATTTTTTTCTGGACAAAAGAGACCCTAGAAGCTTCGGGGGGACCAGAAGACCTACGAGGAGACGTCAATGCAACAGGGCGGGCTCTGGGAGGTAGGCGCACCTTGATGCCTTGTGGGCCCCTCGTGGCTCCATCTGACCTGATTCCAGCGCTATAAATTCCCAAATATTCCAAAAACCCCATAGAGCCACCCAAAACAATTTTTCCGCCGCCGCAAGTCTCTGTTCTTTCGTGATCCCATCTGGAGGCCTTTTCCGGTACTCAACCGGAGGGGGAATCGATCAAGAGGGCTTCTACACCAACCTTGCTGCCATTCCGATGATATGTGAGTTGTTCACCACAGACCTACGGGTCCATAGCTAGTAGCTAGATGGCTTTCTCTCTCTCTCTCTCTCTCTCTCTTTGATCTTCAATACAAAGTTCTCCATGATCTCCATGAAGTTTATCCGATGTAATCTTATTTTGCGGTGTGTTTGTTTGGATCCGATGAATTGTGGGTTTATGATCAGATTATTCATTGAAAGTAATTGAGTCTTTTCTGAACTTTATTATGCATGATTATTATAGCTTTGTATTTCTCTCTGATCTATCTGTTTGGTTTGGCCAACTAGAATAACTAGATGATACCCCGCGCGTTGCTGCAGAGATTTTGTAAACGAAAATTGATGCACCAAGACAAATTTTAAATCATTAAAGCAAATATATATTTGTTTATCTAAGCATTGATGGAAAATTTGTCGATAAGTGTGCACTGCTAACAAATCACTATATTTGCATCTATTTTGTTATCTGTATGAATGACTGTCTTCGTTGTACTATCTATCATTCATGATCAAACTACCACTCATCAAAACAGGCTTTCATTTTGAAGGGCCGTGGCACAAACATATTATCTCCATGTCCTGAATCTCAAATAAATCAGAGGAGAAAATGCTTAGCTTGTGCAATAATAAATCTGTATGTCTATTTGCCAGCTATAATAACTTCTTCTTCTCCTAGTGTTGTCTTTGCCTTCTGAGGGGGTCTCTAGCCAGCTCATCACAGCATAGGTAACTGGCAGTAAGTATCCCAATGTCCTACATAGAAGTAAACGCTTAAAAATAATATGTGTGGTTGAAATTAGATAAATCAAAATACAGATAGTCCAAACTTTCTTTTAAAGGAACACACATAGTATAATTTTACCACTCTTTTCCACATCTTCCTCCTTCAGCATGGCTCTAGATCTCTCGTTGGATCTTCCACAGATTCTCTATATTTTCTAATAGGAGAGGAAACCCCAACAATACAACAAAAAGGAGTGTTTTTTGCAATATTAGGCAAAAGCATTGACACGTCTCCAACGTATCTATAATTTTTTATTGTTCCATGCTATTATAGTATCAATCTTGGATGTTTTTATATGCAATTACATATCATTTTTTGGGACTAACCTATTAACCCAGTGCCTAGTGCCAGTTGTTGTTTTCTGCGTGTTTTTGGCTTTTCAGAGAAACAGTACCAAATGATGTTCAAATGCCACGAAAATTTTTGGAGATTTTTTTCTGGACAAAAGAAACCTGGGAAGCTTCGGGAGGAGGCCAGAAGCCTCATGGAGGCTTCACAAGGCACTAGGGCGCGCCCCGGGGGGCGCGCCGTGCTACCTTGTGGGGCCCACGTGACTCCGTTTGACCAAATTCCACTTCTATAAATTCACAAATATTGGGAAACCCCCAGAGAGCCAGAAGAGAAAACCTTTCCACCACCGCAAGCCTCTGTTCTTCCGCAATCCCATCTGGAGGCCTTTTCCGGTACTCTGCCTGAGGGGGAATCGTTCACGGAGGGCTTCTACATCAACCTTGCTGCCCTTCCGATGATGTGTGAGTAGTTTACCATAGACTTACGGGTCCATAGCTAGTAGCTAGATGGCTTCTTATCTCTCTTTGATATTCAATACAATGTTCTCCTCGATGTTCTTGGAGTTCGATCCGGTGTAATCTTCTTTTGCGGTGTGTTTGTTGGGATCCGATGAATTATGAGTTTATGATTAGATTATTCATGAGAAATATTTGAGTCTTCTCTGAACTCTTTATTGCATGATTGTTATAGCTTTGTATTTCTCTCCGATCTATCAGTTTAGTTTGGTCTACTAGATTGATTTATCTTGCAATGGGAGAGGTGCTTTGTGATGGGTTTAATCTGTAGGGGAACGCGACAGAAAACAAAAAAATTCGGTACAGCGAGCACGCCCAGGATCACTATGGAGATGGCATACAAGGTTTGATCTGATCATTACCGACTCGTAGCACAGCGGAAGTAGAGTCGATGTAGATCGTCGGTGCAGATCCCCGCAGCTAGGATTTACAACCTCCCAACCGCGAGGATGTACTTCCTCGTCAGACAACCCTTTGGGAGGCGGTCGGACAGTACCCCGGACGATGTCACGGACAGCCCTTCGGGAGGACCCTCGAAGCTCGAACGGTAACTCGGATAGCCCTTCGGGAGGGCCCTCGAACAGCCCCTCGGGCAAAAGATCGAACCTATGACCTCTCTACGGGGTTGCACACATACGGTGTCAGCTATCCGGCAGGGCTTCGCCGTCCAAAACTAGTTCATGCCAGAACCCAGACAGCCTTTCGGCTCTACGAAACTATTTCACGGGGAGGGAGAGAGAAGACCAGATCATGCATGGCATAAGTATGAGTGTAAGGAGTGAGTGTGTAGAGTGCCTCTCCACCTCTATTTATAGGAAACCCCAAGGGGTAGGGTGGCACTTAAAAATACCAAAAACCCATGGAAATATGGCCTTCACAAGGGCATAAAGGGGAAAGCAAGTTGGCATCATGGAGATGCCACCCTTGGCCGGCCACCTATGTGGGGCCCCCCCAAAAGGGGGTCTCACCCTTCCATGTCATCCTCCCCTAGATCTTTTGAGCAAAGCCCCAAAAAAGGCATTCCAAAAAGTAACCGTAAAGTGCTTTTTCACTATTCATGAACCCATTTTTCCGTGACCGATAAATCCGAAAATATTTCTATGGGTCTTAGAATAATTCTGGTACCCACTAAAATAATTCTGGACGCATTCCGAAACATTTTCAGATCAATGATTTTCATCTGTGAAAAGCAACCAAAGCGGTTCCGGCAGCTGCGGAACATTTCCGGTTTTTTCCCCAGAAAAATCCCAGAAGTTCCCAGAACAATTCTGGCACCCTCCAAGAATTTCCAAGCGTGTGCTGAAACCAATTTGACTTGATGGTATACTCCAAAACAAACAACTTTTCAGTTTTACCGAAACTCTTCCGGTGTTCTGTCTCCGAAACTCTTTCGTTGTCTCCAAAACTTTTTCGGTGACTTTCTCTCGGACTCCCTGTCTAGTATTCAGCAGATAGATGACCCTTAAGCATGTGACCCTATAGGTTCGGTGAAGTATAGACATGACCGGAACACTTTCCGATCAATGATCAACATTGGAGCCGTGGACACCCATATTGACCCCTATACCCACACGAATAAATATTCGAGTGAACCTCCAGTTGCCGTGTGCTATTCCTGTTGTTTCGCGATATGTTACAAACACCCGAGGTGAGAATTATCAGCATCGTTGTGGATCAACAACTTGTCCACTATGCCAGTTACCTCGTTACCGGTTTTGTTCTCTTTTCTCGTTTCCGTATTGCGGCATCCCTGTGATCAAATCACATTGTGTCTGGCCAAACGATGATGAATACCGTAACACCGAGAGGGCCCGAGAATATCTCTCCATCGTCGGAGGAGCAAATTCCAATCTCGAGCTATCTCGTTCCTTGTCATACTTTTCCGTGAACCCGTAAGCCGCCGTAATAACCACCTAGTTACGGATGACGTTTAACAAACCCCAAAGTTCACAAAGCAAGTACGAAGGAACTCGATGCTCTCATGGTCTAAGGAATTATGCAAAGATTAACTATCTCTATGTTATAAACCATTAACTTGTGATGAATGTATCTCATAGCATAACATCAATTCGGGTTGATTCAACACAAGTGTTCTTCTAACAATGTGCCCTCAAAATTGCCGGCATAGTCATGCCCATGATCAGGAAGACAGGATCATCATGCAATACTTGAGCCAGTCTTAGAGGCATGACTAGGAATACATTTTACCGTTTATTGTACCACGCGTGCACATGAGTTTCCCTCCGAGCCTCGTGGATATTGCAGACTCGAGAATCATTGCAGTTATAGCAAGCAACATAAACATTCATTACAAACTTGGAGATACAAAATAACTGTTATTACTGCCTCTAGGGCATATCTCCTACAGACTCCCACTTGCACTAGAGTCATAATCCAGTTACATGGCTTCCCTAACACCAATGGCTATCTGGTGCTGCTCATGCTTTGCTCGTGGTAGAGGCTTTGTCATCGGGTCTGACACGTTCAGATCCGTGTGAACTTTGCGTACTTTCACTAAACCCGCTTCGACATGATGTCGAATGAGTTTATATTTGCGTTCAATATGTCTTGTCTTATGGTGCGAAGATGGCTCTCTAGCCTGAGCCACGGCGCCACTATTATCACAATAGATCTCCACCAGGTCCAGCGCACTTGGAACCACACCAAGGTCTTCAAGAAACTGCTTGATCCAGACCGCCTCCTTGGAGGCTTCTGAAGCTACAACATATTCTGCCTCCGTCATAGAATCCGCCACAGTCTTTTGTTTGGAACTTTTCCAATCAACTGCCCCACCGTTCAATATGAAAACATAGCCTGATTGAGATTTCAAGTCATCTGGGTCAGTCATGAAGCCTGCATCAATGTAACCACTTACAATGAGCTCTTCATCACCTCCGTACACAAGGAGTAAATCCTTGGTCCTTCTGAGGTACTTAAGAATATTTTTGACTGCGACCCAGTGTTCCAATCCTGGATCACTTTGGTACCGGCTGCTAATACTTAGCGCATAGGAAACATCCGGTCTTGTACATAGCATGGCATACATAATAGAACCAACTGCCGAAGCATATGGAACATCATTCATTTGTACTCGCTCATCGAGAGTCCGAGGACACTGATTCTTGCAAAGCACTGTGCCAGGTGACATGGGGAGTAGGCCTTTCTTGGAGTTCTCCATGTTGAACCTTTTCAACACCTTGTCAATGTACGTGCTTTGGCTAAGCGCTATCAGGCGTTTTGATCTATCTCTATAGATTCTGATGCCCAATACATATGCCGCTTCGCCTAAGTCTTTCATTGAAAAACTCTTCTTCAATGAGTCTTTTATTTCGTTAAGAAAATTCACGTCATTTCCAATCAACAATATGTCATCCACATACAATATTAGAAATGCTTTTGCACTCCCACTAAACTTCTTGTAAACACAAGATTCTTCGTCAATCCTGATGAAGCCGAACTCTTTGTCTACTTCATCAAAACGAATGTTCCAGCTCCTTGATGCTTGTTTTAGACCATAAATGGCCTTCTGAAGTTTGCATACCTTTCCAGCATCCTTATGAACGACAAAGCCTTCAGGTTGTATCATGTATACATCTTCTTTGAGATTTCCATTTAGGAAAGCCGTTTTGACATCCATCTGCCATATTTCATAATCGAAATAAGCAGCAATTGCTAGTAATATCCGAACAGACTTAAGCATAGCTACGGGCGAGAAAGTCTCGTCGTAGTCCACTCCTGGAACTTGCGTGAACCCTTTCGCGACAAGTCTAGCTTTATGGATAGTAATGTTACCATCCGCGTCTGTCATTCTTTTGAAAATCCATTTACAACCAATGGGCTTAACGCCTTCTGGAAGTTCTTCCAAGTTCCAAACTTGGTTTTCATACATGGATTCCATCTCGGATTTCATGGCTTTGTGCCACTCCCTTGAGCTGGGCCCCGCCATCGCTTCCTTGTAGTGCGCAGGTTCATCGTCTTCAAGAATAAAGATTTCGTTATGAAACCACTCAGGTGGCTCGATAGCCCTACCTGATCTGCGCAGTTCAAATACAAACTTGTCTGAAGTTTCCGCATCACATGCGACAACTTCCGGCTCGGTTGTAGGGATAATTAGCGGAATTTCTTCCGGATCCTTAGCCATAACAACGGTTGCCAAAGATTCACTAATCTTATCAAGCTGTACTGTCCTCCCACTTAATTCTTTAGCGAGAAATTCTTTCTCGAGAAAGTGTCCAACTTTTGCGACAAACACTATGCCCTCGGACTGGTGGTAGAAGGAATACCCAACGGTGTTTTTGGGATAACCTACAAAGTAACATTTGTCTGATCTGGGATCGAGTTTGCTTGGTTGTAAACGCTTTACGTATGCCTCACAACCCCAAATTTTAAGATGTGACCCACAAGGTTTCTTCCCATGCCACATCTCATGTGGTGTCGTCTCAACAGACTTAGACGGTGCTTTGTTTAGTGTGTGAGTGGCAGTTTCCAGTGCATGGCCCCAAAAAGATATCGGCAGATCTGTAAGAGACATCATCGACCTTACCATGTCTAACAAGGTTCGGTTACGTCATTCCGATACTCCGTTTCTCTATGGAGTTCCGGAAGGCGTAAGCTGTGAAACGATTCCACGGTCACTCAGATGTTGGCTAAACTCATGACTAAGATATTCGCCCCCGCGATCTGATCCCAGAAACTTAATCCTTTTATTACGATGATTTTCTACCTCGTTCTGAAATTCTTTGAACTTTTCAAAGGTTTCCGACTTATGCTTCATCAAGTAGATATAGCCATACCGATTTAAATCATCAATAAAAGTCACGAAGTAGAAATACCCACCCCGTGCGGCTGTGCTCATTGGACCACATACATCACTATGTATTATTTCCAATAATTCACCCGCCCGTTCAGGATGACCCGTGAACGGCGTCTTGGTCATTTTCCCCATCAAACAAGCTTCACATGTGTCGAATGATTCAAAATCAAAGGACGGTAAAACTCCATCTCTCTGGAGTCTTTGCATGTGTTTCTTTCCGATGTGGCCAAGCCGACAGTGCCACAAGTAAGTGGTGGTGGTATCAGCCTTCTTAAGGCGTTTAGCATTCACGTTAAAGACATCATTTCCACATTCAAGATTTGGTATGAAAAGGCCCCCAACAATGGGTGCAAATCCATAAAACATATCCTTACAATAAAGCGAACAACCATTGTTCTCAGACTTGTAGGAGTACCCATCGTGTACTAAACATGATCCAGAGATAATGTTTCTACACAATGCCTGAACAAAATAACAGTTACTTAGTTCTAAGGTAAATCATGAAGGGAGACACAGAGGCATAATGCCGACGGCTTGAGCGGCGATCCCAGCGCCGTTCCCGACGCGCATCACGACTTCATTCTTTGCCAGCGTGCGCACCTTTTGAAGCCCCTATATCGAGTTGCAAATGTGAGAAACCGATCCGGTATCAAATACCCAAGACTTAGAATTTTCAAATTTTCGCTAGCAAGCAAAACGTCAATGACATTAACCTGTATAATAGTTATACCTTTTCCGGTTTTTCCGGACTTCTTATCTTCCAGATACTTCTTGCAGTTTCTCTTCCAGTGTCCTGTGCCCTTGTAGTAGAAGCACTCAGTTTCATTCTTGGCTCCGCCCTTAGAGTTGCTTCGGGAGCCGGTCTTACCAGCGCCATTGCCCTTCTTGGACTTGCCTTTCTTTTTGAAACCGGCCATTTTATTCACAAGCAACACTTGCTTGCGATTTTTCCGCAGTCCTCCTTCCGCAGTTTTCAGCATGGCGAGCACCTCATTTGGTGTCTTCTCCATCCCACTCATGTTGTAGTTCATGGTAAAACCGTCGTAAGACGGGGGGAGTGAAGCAAGCAACATGTCCATCATATGGGCTGGTGGAATTGGAAATTCCAGGGTTTTAAGCCTTTCAGCGTAGCCAATCATTTTGACCACGTGTTCGCCAACTGAACTGCCCTCAGCCATCTTGCAATCCATCACGGTCTTCATGATATCAAATCGTTCAGACTGTGCGGTTTCCTTGTACAGAACATCCAATTCCCGGATCATATCACGGGCGTTATGGAATTCAAAACTTTTTTGACGCTCTGGACTCATGCAATCTAGCATGAGGCATTGCACTAAGTTGTAATCATCATCCTTAGTGGCCCAGACATTTTGTTCATCTTCCGGGGCAGTTGCCGCCGGTTTAGCTGGAAGAGGAGATTCAAGCACATACATTCTCTTAGCGCCCCTGAGGACAATCCTCAGGTCACGGACCCAGTCCGCATAGTTGTTTCCAGTCGCAGCTAACTTCTCTTTCTCTAACATCGGGCCTAAGTTGAACCCGGCGTTGCGAGCCATTTGATCTACAACGGTAAACACAAGTTTCACTTAGACTTTGTTCATAATTAATTTGCACTAGTGAATAAACAATTTTATTCTAAAGTGCGCTACCACTCAAATCAATATCTCTCATAATTGATTGTGAGTGATTCAAGATCCAAATTTCAATTCAACGCCAAGGATGCATCCATCTCAAGTGACGAGAATTTCATTTGGTAGGCCAACTTGCCAATCACATCTCTATGTGACTCTTGTTCATCTTTCGATGGGCATGTTCCGAGCTCAGGACAATCCTCCGGAACGTCAAGACAACCAAGTGATCTTGCTGCAAGGTCTCAACTCACCTGCCTCACACTTCTCTAATCGTTCGTACCCATGCATCCATATGATACCCCGAAGAGATAGGTGTCGTGACGGTGCTACACTTGGGAGAACACTAACTACTTGATATTTTTAAGTAAGAGATCACCCTAATAAAAAGCGACAACCGCGCAATCAAAAGGGTGCATCAAGAGGGATAAACATCTCATGCAATTCATAATAGCATGATATGGTATAGCCCCTTCTGACGGAGAAGTCTAGTATTTCTTCGTCTTCGGCATTTGCGTCGGTGTTCACCTTCGCGAAGATTGCCACCACCTTGTCGATGCACCAAATAATATTGCTATCTCTATAGCTAATAAAATAAGTGCATTACTTAAGGTTGACATGCAGGTCATTAAAGTGACAATCATATGGCTCCAGCCATCATGCTGAATCATGACACGCAGGTCATGTTAATAAATTTACATCATATAGTCATCTCATACATAATCGAATTAATATGAGAGCTGCTATACCACATCACATGCACATCCTGCAAAACCAAGTTAGACGCCTCTAATCGGTTTATGCAAAAATTTATTTTACGTGGCTTCTAAGGTTTTGACTTAAACCGCAGTTACCAACGTTTATCATCAAGTATGATTATTCAAGTCGCTAGATTAACTTTACGGGGTGTATGAAACACGAGATAACAAAATCTCGAGCCCCATACTAAACTTCGTCATACGCATGACCCCCGTGCAGATCATATCTGCATTGCCCTTTTGTCTGCGAAATTTCATCTTTCTCTTAACTATGGTGGAACCCAAAGAACTGATAGCACTTCGTTGATCAATCAGGATCACGGATTGCCAGAACTTTGTGAAATTCCACCATGCCGTTTCAAGATCAGAAATACGCAAATTCTAGGGAAGCAACAAGAACATCGGGTAACAAATTTCATCTGCCACCCGCATAAATATTTCAGCAATAGCTCTCATCTACTACAAAATTATATTATGCAATACCCATACATCTCTATGTATTCTAGATCGTAACCTACATCTACGCATAGCAAGGCTCTTGATACCACTGTAAGGGAACGCAACAGGGGAAAAAAATCGGTACAGCGAGCACGCCCAGGATCGCTATGGAGATGGCATACAAGGTTTGATCTGATCATTACCGACTCGTAGCGCAACGGAAGTAGAGTCGATGTAGATCATCGGTGCAGATCCCCGCATCTAGGATTTACAACCTCCCAACCTCGAGGATGTACTCCCTCATCGGACAGACCTTCGGGAGGCGGTCGGACAGTCCCCCGGACGATGTCACGGACAGCCCTTCGGGAGGACCCTCAAACAGCCCCTCGGGCAAAAGATCGAACCTACGACCTCTCTACAGGGTTGCACACATACGGTGTCAGCAATCCGGCAGGGCTTCGCCGTCCAGAACTAGTTCCTGCCGGAACCCAGACAACCTTTCGGCTCTACGAAACTATTTCACGGGGAGGGAGAGAGAAGGCCAGATCCTGCATGCATTTGTATGAGAGTAAGGAGTGAGTGTGGAGAGTGCCTCTCCACCTCTATTTATAGGAAAACCCAAGGGGTAGGGTGGCACTTAAAAATACCAAAAAACCCATGGAAATATGGCCTTCACAAGGGCATAAAGGGGAAAGCAAGTGTGGCATCATGGAGATGCCACCCTTGGCCGGCCACCTATGTGGGGCCCCCCAAAAGGGGGTCTCACCCTTCCATGTCATCCTCCCCTAGATCTTTTGAGCAAAGCCCCAAAACAAGGCTTTCCAAAAAGCAACCATAAAGTGCTTTTTCACTATTCATGAACCCATTTTTCCGCGACCGATAAATCCGAAAATATTTTTGTGGGTCTTAGAATAATTCCAGTACCCACTAAAATAATTCTAGACGCGTTCCGAAACATTTTCAGATCAATGATTTTCATCAACGAAAAGCAACCAAAGCGGTTCCGGCAGCTCCGAAACATTTCCCGGTTTTTCTCCGGAAAAATCCCAGAAGTTCCCAAAACAATTCTGGCACCCTCCAATAATTTCCAGGCATGTGCCAAAACCAATTTGACTTAATGGTATACTCCGAAACAACTTTTCAGTTTTACCGAAACTCTTCTGGTGTTCTCTCTCCGGAACTCTTCCGTTGTCTCCGAAACTTTTCCGGTGACTTTCTCTCAGACTCCCTGTCTAGTATTCAGCAGATAGATGACCCTTAAGCATGTGACCCTATAGGTTCAGTGAAGTATAGACATGACCGGAACACTTTCCGATCAATGATCAACATCGGAGCCGTGGACACCCATATTGACCCCTATACCCACACGAATAAATATTCGAGTGAACCTCCAGTTGCCGTGTGCTATTCCTGTTGCTTCACGATATGTTACAAACACCCGAGGTGAGAATTATTGGCATCCTCGTGGATCAACAACTTGTCCACTATGCCAGTTACCTCGTTACCGGTTTTGTTCTCTTTTCTCGTTTCCGTATTGCGGCATCCCTGTGATCAAATCACATTGTGTCTGGCCAGACAATAATGGATACCGTAACACCGAGAGGGCCCAAGAATATCTCTCCATCGTCAGAGGAGCAAATCCCAATCTTGAGCCATCTCGTTCCTTATCATACTTTTCCGTGAACCCATAAGCCGCCATAATAGCCACCTAGTTATGGATGACGTTTAACAAACCCCAAAGTTCACAAAGCAAGTACGAAGGAACTTGATACTCTCATGGTCTAAGGAATTATGCAAACATTAACTATCTCTGTGTTATAAACCATTAACTTGTGATGAATGTATCTCATAGCATAACATCAATTCGGGTCGATTCAACACAAGTGTTCTTCTAACAATGTGCCCTCAAAATTGCCGGCATAGTCATGCCCATGATCAGGAAAACATGATCATCATGCAATACTTTAGCCAGTCTTAGAGGCATGACTAGGAATACATTTTACCGTTTATTATACCACACGTGCACATGAGTTTCCCTCCGAGCCTCGTGGATATTGCAGACTCGATAATCATTGCAGTTATAGCATGGAACATAAACATTCATTACAAACTTGGAGATACAAAATAACTGTTATTACTGCCTCTAGGGCATATCTCCTACATAATCTTGCGGTGCTCAATCCCAGTGACAGAAAGGGACATGACACGTATTTGTATTGTTGTCATTAAGGATAAAAAGATGGGGTTTATTCATATTGCTTGAATTTGCTTCTCTACATCATGTCATCTTGCTTAAGGCGTTACTCTGTTTTATACTTAATACCCTAGATGCATGCTGGATAGCGGTCGATGGGTGGAGTAATAGTAGTAGATGCAGGCAGGAGTCGGTCTACTTGACTCGGACGTGATGCCTATATACATGATCATTGCCATGAATCCGTCATAATTATTTGCTTTTCTATCAATTGCCCAACAGTAATTTGTTTACCCACCGTATGTTTATGTGCTCAAGAGAGAAGCCTCTAGTGAAAACTATGGTCCCCAGGTCTATCTTTATTATATATAAAACCTAAAAATACCTTACTGCAATTTATTTACTTTTATTTTAATTAGTAGTTTAGTTTATCTATTTACCTCGATAAGATTTAATCCTTGCAAATAACCGCTAAGAGGATTGATAACCCTCTTATTTGCGTTGGGTGCAAGTGTTTGCTCTTGTGTGTGCAGGTGCGCTTAACGGAATTTTGCTTGGTTCTCCTACTGGATTGATAACCTTGGTTCTTAACTGAGGGAAATACTTATCTCTACTGTACTGCACCATCCTCTCCTCTTCGGGGAAATACCAACGCAGACTACAAGTAGCAGGAAGAATTTCTGGCGCCGTTGCCGGGGAGACATCATCAAAATTACCAAGTACCTTCGCACAAATTATCATTCACTTGCATTTACTTTATTTACTTTTTATTTGCATTTGCCTCTCGTTTTCATCTCCCCCACTTCTAAAACAATTTTACAAAAACACAAAAATATTTTATTTACTTGTTCTGTCTCTATGTCTTTAGAGGAATTTCGTGAAAGTTTCTATAGCAGAAGGTTGTCTGAAATTGAAAATGTTACTAAGAGTTTTATGACCTCACAATTTGAGCAAAATAAATTCTTTTCCGAAGAACTTAAGGAACATTCTAGCTTGTAGGACGCCATTAATAAACAACTTGAAGACATTAATTTAGAGGTATCAAACCTTCAGGCTCAAATTGCCAATACTGAAAATTTACTAGGAAAATTTTCGGATAAACAAACAACTCTAGTGAATTGGATGGCCGCCAAACCGGAGTCACTACGTAGTAATGATGAAGATATTAAAATGATTGGTGTTATACCTATTGAATCTTTGTTTAACAATATAAAACTTGATGAAAAAGGGACTGAAGAAGAGTCAACTTTAGAAATAAGGAGTCCCACTTGCTTGGAGGGTGATAATCTTGATCATAAAAATGAAAAAAGTGGGTTTGGAGAGGTTAAAACTTTAAATAGTAATGCACCCACTATTTTGGATTACAAGGACTTTAATTATGATAGTCGTTCTTTAATTGAGTGCATTTCCTTGTTGCAATCCATGATTAATTCACCAAATGCATATGAACAAAATAAAGCTTTCACTAAACATATTGTAGAAGCCATGATGAAAGCGCATGAAGAAAAACTTGAGTTGGAAGTATCAATTCCTAGAAAATTACAAGATGAATGGGAACCCACTATTAAAGTAAAAAATTAAAGATTATGAATGTAATGCTCTTTGTGATCTTGGTGCTAGCGTTTCCACTATACCAAAGTTGTGTGATGTGCTAGGTCTCACCGACTTGGATCCTTGTTCCCTTAATTTGCATCTTGCGGATTCCACTATTAAAAAGCCATTGGGTAGGATAAATGATGTGCTTATTATTGCAAATAGAAATTATGTGCCCGTGGACTTTATTGTTCTTGACATTGAATGCAATCCTTCTTGCCCCATAATACTTGGTAGGCCTTTTCTTCGAACTATTGGTGCTATTATTGATATGAAAGAAGGCAATATAAGATTTCAATTTCCACTAAAGAAAGGGATGGAACACTTCCCTAGGAAGAGAATTAAAGCACCATATTAATCCATTATGAGGGCCACTTATGGAATCAATTTGAAGGATGACAACACTTGAAACTATGTATTACGCCTAGCTAGGGGCATAAAACAATAGCACTTGTTGGGAGGCAACCCAATGAATAAAATAAATTTTTGCTTTTACCTACTGTTCTTGAGTGTTTGCATGATTATAGCTTCTGTTATGATATTATTTTTATGTTTTAATTAGTGTTTGTGCCAAGTAATGCCTTTGGGATGATTTGGAAGATAGTATGATTGATGCTGTTTGGAAAACAGAAAGTTTTACATCCAGTACTAGAATTTTAATTCTGTACTGAAGATTCATAAAAATCTGAAATTTTTACACAGTATTGGTATATGAATTTCCCACGTTCTCCTAATTTTTTAGAATTTTTGGAGTTACAGAAGTATGGCTTCTAAATAGATATTTACAGACTGTTCTGTTTTAGACAGATTCTGTTTTTATTGCATAGTTTGCTTATTTTGATGAATCTATGGATCGTATCGGGGGGTATGAGTCATGGAGAAGTTGGAGTACAGTAGCATTATGCCAATATTAAATATGAATCAATTTACAACAGTACCTAAAGTTAAAGATTTGTTTGTTATACTAACGGATCTCACGAGGTTTCTGTTGAGATTTGCGTGCTGAAGTTTTCAAGTTTTGGGTGAGACTATGATGGACAAACGAATAAGGAGCAGCAAAAGCCTAAGCTTGGGGATGCCCAAGGCACCCCAAGGTAATATTCAAGGAAGACTCAAGCGTCTAAGCTTGGGATGCCCTGGAAGGCATCCCCTCTTTCGTCTACAATCTATCAGGAACTCACTTGGAGCTATATTTTTATTCATCACATGATATATGTTTTACTTGCAGCGTCTTGTGAAATAGTTTGTTTGCTTTTGTTTTCCTTTTAGTTTGCCACAATCATCTTTTTCTGAACACACCTTTTTGAGAGGGACACACATTATTCGTGATTTGTTAGAATACTCTATGTGCTTCACTTATATCTTTTGAGCTAGGCAGTTGCTCTAGTGCTTCACTTATATCTGTTAGAGCACGGCGGTGATGATATTTTAAAGAAATAGCTGCACTCCCGTGCTGCACTTATACCCTTTTGAGAGTCTCATGATAGCAATGGTAATATGCACGGATTATGAATTTGGTCCTGATATGATAGGTATTGAAGAGGGATATAATAAAAACTTTCATGTAGATCACTGAATATGATAAATTTGATTCCTTGCAATAGTTTTGCGATATTAAGATGGTAATATGGAGGAGGTATTAGTAGATAATTTTGGTTTTGTAAGAATAATTGTGTTAAGGTTTGTGATTCCCGAAGCATGCACGTATGATCTGTCATTATGCTAAGAAGTTGGAGCATGATTTATTCTTGATTGTCTTCCTTTGTGTGGCGGTCGGGGGGGCGCCATGGTTAACTCCTACCAACCTCCCCCCTAGGGGCATGCGTAGTAGTACTTTGCTTCGAGGGCTAATAAACTTTCGCAATAAGTATGTGAGTTCTTTATGACTAATGTGAGTCCATGGATTATACGCACTCTCACCCTTCCGCAATTTGCTAGCCTCTTCGGTATCGTGCATTGCCCTTTCTCACATCGAGAGTCGGTGCAAACTTCGCCGGTGCATCCAAACCCCGTGATATGATACGCTCTATCACACATAAGCCTCTTTATATCTTCCTCAAAACAGCCACCATACCTACCTATCATGGCATTTCCATAGCCATTCCAAGATATATTGCCATGCAACTTCCACCGTTCCGTTTTTATGACATGCATCATCATTGTCATATTGCTTTGCATGATCATATAGCTGACATAGTATTTGTGGCTCAGCCACCGTTTCTCATTGTTATACATGTTACGCTAGCATCATTGCACATCCTCGTACACTGCCGGAGGCATTCATATAGAGTCATATTTTTGTTCTAGTATCGAGTTGTAAGTAAATAGAGGTGTGATGATCATCATTATTAGAGCATTGTCCCAGTGAGGAAAGGATGATGGTGGCTATGATTCCCCCACAAGTCGGGATGAGACTCCGTACAAAAAAATATATATAGAAAAAAAAGAGGCGAAAAAGAGCCATGAAAAAAATATACAAGAAAAAAAAGAGAAAAAAGAAAAAAAAATATAAATGAGAGAAAAAGAGAGAAGGGGCAATGTTACTATCTTTTTCCACACTTGTGCTTCAGAGTAGCACCATGTTTTTCATATAGAGAGTCTCCTATTTTGTCACTTTCATATACTAGTGGGAGTTTTTCATTATAGAACTTGGCTTGTATATTCCGATGACAGGCTTCCTCAAATGCCCGAGGTCTTCATGAGCAAGCAAGTTGGATGCACACCCACTTAGTTTTCATGTTGAGCTTTCATACGCTTATAGCTCTTAGTGCATCCGTTGCATGGCAATCCCTACTCCTCGCATTGACATCAATTGATGGGCATCTCCATAGCCCATTGATTAGCCTTGTTGATGTGAGACTTTCTCCATTTTTGACTTCTCCTATTTATCTCTATCACCATACTCTATTCCACCCATAGTGCTATATCCATGGCTTGCGCTCACGTATTGAGTGGGACTTGAAAAAGCTGAAGCGCGTTAAAAAGTATGAACCAATTGCTTGGATAAAACTGGGGTTGTTCATGATAAATACTTTGTGTTAAGAAGATGGAGCATGACAGGATTATATGATTTTGTAGGGATAACGTCCTTTAGCATTTTTATTTTGAAAGACATGATTGCTTGCTAGTATGCCTGAGTATTGATGTTTTTATATCAAACTATAGACTGTTGCTTTGAATCATTTGGATCTTATTGTTCATACCGTAAGAGAGAGATTACATGATGAAACATGATAGGTAGCATTCCACATCAAAAATTATGTTTTTTATCATTTACCTACTCGAGGACGAGCAGGAATTAAGCTTGGGGATGCTTGATACGTTGGATAATTTTTTATTATTCCATGCTATTATAGTATCAATCTTGGATGTTTTTATATGCAATTATATATCATTTTTTGGGACTAACCTATTAACCCAGTGCCTAGTGCCAGTTGCTGTTTTCTGCGTGTTTTTGGCTTTTCAGAGAAACAGTACCAAATAAAGTCCAAATGCCACAAAACTTTTTGGAGATTTTTTTCTGGACAAAAGAAACCTGGGAAGCTTCGGGAGGAGGCCAGAAGCCTCACGGAGGCTTCACAAGGCACTAGGGCGCGCCCCAGGGGGGCGCGCCGGGCTACCTTGTGGGGCCCACGTGACTCCGTTTGACCTAATTCCACTTCTATAAATTCACAAATATTGGGAAACCCCCAGAGAGCCAGAAGAGAAAACCTTTCCGCCGCCGCAAGCCTCTGTTCTTCCGCGATCCCATCTGGAGGCCTTTTCCGGTACTCTGCCACAGGGGGAATCGATCACGGAGGGCTTCTACATCAACCTTGCTACCCTTCCAATGATTGGTGAGTAGTTTACCACAGACCTACGGGTCCATAGCTAGTAGCTAGATGGCTTCTTCTCTCTCTTTGATCTTCAATACAATGTTCTCCTCGATGTTCTTGGAGTTCTATCCGATGTAATCTTCTTTTGCGGTGTGTTTGTTGGGATCCGATGAATTGTGAGTTTATGATCAGATTATTCATGAGAAATATTTGAGTCTTCTCTGAAATCTTTATTGCATGATTGTTATAGCTTTGTATTTCTCTCCGATATATTGGTTTAGTTTGGCCTACTAGATTGATTTATCTTGCAATGGGAGAGGCGCTTTGTGATGGGTTCAATCTTGCGGTGCTCAATCCCAGTGACAGAAAGGGACATGACACGTATTTGTATTGTTGCCATTAAGGATAAAAAGATGGGGTTTATTCATATTGCTTGAATTTGCTTCTCTACATCATGTCATCTTTCTTAAGGCGTTACTCTGTTTTATACTTAATACCCTAGATGCATGCTGGATAGCGGTCGATGGGTGGAGTAATAGTAGTAGATGCAGGCAGGAGTCGGTCTACTTGTCTCGGACGTGATGCATATATACATGATCATTGCCATGAATCCGTCATAATTATTTGCTTTTTTATCAATTGCCCAACAGTAATTTGTTTACCCACTGTATGTTTATGTGCTCAAGAGAGAAGCCTCTAGTGAAAACTTTGGTCCCCGGGTCTATCTTTATTATATAAAAAACCTAAAAATACCTTGCTGCAATTTATTTCCTTTTATTTTAATTAGTAGTTTGGTTTATCTATTTACCTCGATAAGATTTAATCCTTGCAAATAACCGCTAAGAGGATTGACAACCCTCTTATTTGTGTTGGGTGCATGTGTTTGCTCTTGTGTGTGTAGGTGCGCTTAACGGAATTTTGCTTGGTTCTCCTACTGGATCGATAACCTTGGTTCTTAACTAAGGGAAATACTTATCTCTACTGTACTGCATCATCCTCTCCTCTTCGCGGAAATACCAACGCAGACTACAAGTAGCAAGCATCAGCTCTAAATTCAAATAGCAGAATACCAAATGCTCAACCTAGCTTGTATTATTATCCTTGAAGCAGAATTAGCTTTCTGAATACATGATGTCAGAAACCATGAATTGAGGAAGAAGAACTACAACGATTTGGTGGACAGACATCATCCGCAAAACAAATACAAAATGAAGTGATAAATTATCTGCACCTTAAAGTTACAAACCATAGAAGAATGCAGAAGTTGTAGCAACACTCACCACACAACAACCTACAAAATATTTGCATGTAGTGTGTGACGCCCCAGGCCCGACCGTGCACTAATCATACACGCAAATGCACACGATCAAGCCCAGGGACTCGTGGGAAGATATCACAACACAACTCTAGACACAAAATAAAATAATACAAGCTTTATATTACAAGCCAGGGGCCTCGAGGGCTCGAATACATAAGCTCGAGTTACACAAGAGTCAGTGAAAGCATTTGTATCTGAGTACAGACATGATTAGACAAGAATGCCTTAAGAAGGCTGAGCAAAACAACGACAAATAGATCGAAAAGGCGCAGGCCTCCTGCCTGGGAGCCTCCTATCTACTCCTGGCCGTCGGTCTCCACGTAGAAGTAGGCTCCAACGTGGTAGTAGTAGTCGTCGACGGTGTCAGCTAGCTCTGGGGCTCCGTCATCTGATCGCAGCAATCGGGTATGGGGAAAAAGAGGTAGCAAAGCAACCGTGAGTACTCATCCAAAGTACTCGCAAGACTTACATCAGATCTATTCTATTCATGCATCGGTATCAAATGAAGGGGCTGTATCTGTGGACTAGACTACAGAAATGCCAGAATAGAGGGGAACGCCTACCCTATCGAAGACTAGCATCTTCAGCGTCTTGCAGCATTAGAAGAGTGCAGATTAGTATCATATAATAAAGCAATAAGTATGTAGTAGCAAAGCCCCGAGATCCTTCCTCGACTCCCTGCGAGAAAGCGATCCCGGAGCTAACATATTAATTAAAGTAACACGTATCCAGTTCAAGTTGTAGTAGATCGGGATACAACATTGAGCGTCCTGTTACCGTGGACACGGCTATTCGAATAGATAACTTCCCTGCAGGGGCGCACTACTGTTACCCAACACGCTCGATTGACTCTGGCCGGACACACTTTTCTGGGTCATGCCCAGCCTCGGCTGATCGACACGACGTAGTCCTACCTAGGCTCAGCAGAGAGGTCCCAGCAGGTCTACATCCTAAGTGCTCAGGGGTCTTGGGCCCATCGCCCTTTGCACTCCGGGTCGTTGCGTGCAGGGCGATCCAGGCCACCTCCTCTGGGGCGCCGACCCGGCAGTGCCGCAATGCTGAACTGGACGTCTGACAGAGCTTTTGGCTGATACATACGGCGTCGAGGGGCCCATTAAACCATTATCCCGCGTGGTGGTAGTGCGCATAGGCCAGTGGCCAACTCAGATCAAATACCCAAATCCTTTAAGCGTGTTATTAGTAACTCGCGGACACAAACAGGGCTCAAGGCTCACCTCCGACACCCTGACGCACCAACTTGGTAACCCGCGGTCCAATGACCAGGAACCAGGCCCACCTCTCTCCTAGGTGGTCTCCACCTGTCATGTCATTCCGCTACAATAATCTCTCGCGGGTGCCCTCATGGCCAACCCGACTTCACACCTCTCGCGGGTACCCCCCCCCCCCCAGGGTCAACCCGACTTTAACAAAGGACTGAGGAAAATGCCAAGGTAACCATGTGGCCATGACATCAAGGGGGAAATCCGAGGAATCACCCTCGATGGATTCCCACTCGATGTATCCGTCAAGGTGAACTTGGAGGAATCACCCTCGATGGGTTCACACTTGAGGGGTTGCACGACAAAGGCATCGTCGGAGGTGGTGAAAGAGGAATCACCCTTGGTAGCCCACAACCGACTAGCTACGCTACAGAGATATCATCAGGAGTGAGGTAGGAGGTATCACCCTCGACACTCGATGGTAGCTCTGTAGAGTCGTACAACTTAAGGGGGTGTGCGGTGCTGTGTCGGTCTCTGCACATCGATCACATTGATCGAAACATCCGAAAGCAAAGCATGGCAACACGGACAATGGTGCGGGGTCACTGATGGATGACTAACCAACCTATACTAAGCATTTAGGACAACAGGTAAAGTATCAACAGCAGACTACAAAAATCAGGCTATGCATTAGAATAGGAGCAATCAAATACGGTAGCAAATTCTAATGCAAGCACAGGGAAGAAGGCATAGGTGATATAGGAATGATCAAGGGGGTTTGCTTGCCTGGAAGCTCTGCTGAAAAGGAAGAAGGGTCGTCGGTGACGCAGTCATACTCGGGAGCAGCGTCGGTCTCGGGGTCTACCGGAGAGGAAGAGGGGGGAGAAACAGTAAATATAAAGCACACAAATGCAGCACGATGTATGACATGGCAGTATGCTATTCTAGGGGTGTTCTAATGCAGTACTAAGTAGTTTACTCGGAGTGGGAAAATATTCGGGAATATTTTCCCGGCTCCGGGCATTTATCGGACAGACGATCCGGAGGGGAAGGTTCCATGTTTGCAGTGTTGGAGGCATGTGATGGGTATGTGGGTAGCATATTCGTATTCGTCATATTTTTCTGATCATTTTTCATATATAAATTATTTTCATCCGAGTTACGGTTTATTTTATATGAATTTCCAAAGTTTTAATCATTTTCTAGAATTTCTAGAATTAATATTATTTCGAAATTAAAACATTAAAATACTTTTGTCACCTAGTGCAGTGCCAGCCAGAGTCAATGACATGTGGGGCCAGGGGGCTGGGTTGACCCAGTCAACAATTGACTGGTCAACAGATGAACAGTGCATGTGGGGCCCGGTTGTCATTGACTGTTGTTTTAATCAGAGAGTTATTTAGATATTTTAACTAAAAGGGGCCCACTAGACATAGGGTAGTAACTTAACAAATGGTTAATTCAGCATGGGATTAGCTAATAGGGGATTAGCCCCTAATTAAACTGGGCCGGCCCCACTAGGAGTGGCACAGCCGTGCCACTGACTGTGCATGCCATGGCCACGCACAGGAGGGTGCCAGCGGCCACAGCAGCGGCAGCAGAGGGCGGCGGCAGCGGGCGGCTGCGGTGCGGCGCGTGGCGCAGCAGCAGGCACAGCGAGGCGGAGGGATGCGGGCGGCCAAGGGCAGCAGGCACGCGCGGCAGCGAGCAAAGCAGCACAGGGTAGCAGGGAGCAGCAAGCAGTAGCAACTAGCAACGGCGGCAGCAGTAGCAAACAGCAGCCAGCAGCGATAGTAGCAGCACGCATGCACGCATACGCAGGAGCTCGGGCTCTGGCCATGGCGGCCACGAACGAGCACGGGGACAGCTGCAAACGAAACGGATCGAAGTGGAGAATGGGGGAAATCGATAGAGGAGCTCACCGCGATGCCGATGGCGAGCTCGAGAAGGCCGGGGGTGGTCCGGAGTAGCGGCAAACGACGACGGACACCGGTGATGTACGCGACGAAGATGTGGTCGATGGCGGGCATACGGGCCGGCTCGACTCGATTCGATGCGCGTAGGCGAAGGAGATGACTGTTGTGAAGCTCCTGGACAGCTTCTCGCGGCGCGGGGACCTCATTGGCCGCGGCAATGGCGATGATGCAGGTGGTCACCGCGCGAGGTTTCGAGCTCCATTCCGAGCAGAGGAGGAGGGGCACGATGGGGAACGAGAGGGGAACGGAGGAGGGCAGGCTAGGGTTCGCGTTGGCGCAGTTATAGGCCGAGGGGATCGACGTGAAGGCCATCCATGGCCATGGCAGCCGTGGATGCACGCCACGCATGCTCTCTGTCTCCTCTCTGTACAGAGAAAGGAGACAGCCGTGTGGTGGGCTGGGTTGTGTACTGTAGCAGTGGGCTACAAGTGCACAGTCCAGTTTTTCCATTTTAGTCTTTTTCATTTTCTGTTTTTGCTTTTTGATATTGTGTTCTATTTACTTCGCCTAGCAAACGAATTTAGTTAGTCATGAAACTTGACACACAAATACTAGGAAATATTTTGAGGCCACACAACAAGTCTCACATTATTTCGAAGTCGCATTTACTTTTAGGATTTAAAATGGCCAAACTAGAGGCTATCGGACCTGTTTAAAGGTTGTTGGGGTTAATTGGGTTAACCAAATGAAGTTGGTTTCTACATGACAACTGATCAGGGGAATTTATGGAATAATGCGAACATTTTTGTTTTACTGTTTGAAGAAATATTATTTTGACTTTATTTTAAATTTGAATTTGACTTTGATATTTATCAAGTGGTAATTTGGCTTAGTAAAACATGATGATTTGGCAAGGTTAATTAGCATAAGTAGGGTTTAGTAATCTGGGGACGTCACAACTCTCCTCCTCTAAAAGAAATTCTCGTCCTGAGAATTAAGAGGTAGAGTAGGGAGAGAAGGTCTGGTTATGGAATTCTAACGAATCTTCTTGGCCTTGATTGTTCTTCTCGGAGAGGTTGATCCATAGTGTTGACGTCTTCATATCTCTGCATCAGGGCATCAAGACGAGGTTGCCATTCTTCCTTTGGAATCTTCATCATAATTACGAAAAAGATAATGGGTATCTTGGCAACGATGGAATTTTACAAGGGGAATCAACTGGGGTTAACTCATGAATGAAACACATAGGTATCTCTCGAGTTTTGGAACTCAGGAAATACATCGAGAGCAATAAAAGAAGGCATGAGAAGTTTCAAGTGGGCAGGCAATCATTCGATGCCTAATTAAAAAGATGAAGAGGGTTTAGAGTAGCGAAGAATAAATGTCGCGTCTGATAGCGGAATAGACCATGTCAGAGAAGGTGGCTCGCAGAAATACATACGAAGCCAAGTGCAAAGGATACTTCGGAATCAATGTTGTACAGGAGAGTCAGGTTTCGATCTTGTGGAATTGCAGCGAGTGTGGATTAAGAGTAGGAAGGGCGGTGACATCTTGCGCGGTCACGACAACAAGACGTGTCAGAGGGAAGTCTGTCAGCTATGTCGGCAACACGTCGGTACCAAGGGCGGGGGACGAAGAGAACCATTTTCCTCCTCGCAAGGTGAGGCGGACCAATAGGCAAGGTTCTCGTCCATCGGTGGTTACCGGAATGTTTTCAACAATAGTAACAAGGTTTTATTTGGGGGGTGTTGACTAAAGCAGGGAATTATCACTGCTCAGATAAAAGCTAGATTACAAGAAAGGTTAAACAGACCAATGGAAAGGAAAATGTGATTATCAGATTAAACAGACCAATGGAAAGGAATAATAGCAGACAATCCATCTCTCCGGGTTGATGTGATCACGAGAACCTAATGTTAGAGTTAGCAAAATCTTTAACCCGAATAGAAGAGAGATCAGAGTCCCAGAGTAAAGGAGAGAAATAAAAGATCCTAAACCCAACCATTGACGATGTGGGCCCGTAAGCCACACAACAATGTTAGTAAAATAGTTTTTCAAAGACTAGACTCAACTTCGACCAAGGAGTTGGAAAGGGGCTTCCTACAGGGAGTCGGCTCTGATACCAGCTTGTGTCCCCGCCGGCCCGACCGTGCACTAATCATACACGCAAATGCGCACGATCAAGCCCAGGGACTCACGGGAAGATATCACAACACAACTCTAGACATAAAATAAAATAATACAAGCTTTATATTACAAGCCAGGGGCCTCGAGGGCTCGAATACATAAGCTCGAGTTACACAAGAGTCAGTGAAAGTATTACTATCTGAGTACACACATGATTAGACAAGAATGCCTTAAGAAGGCTGAGCAAAACAACGACAACTAGATCGAAAAGGCGCAGGCCTCCTGCCTGGGAGCCTCCTATCTACTACTGGCCATCGGTCTCCACGTAGAAGTAGGCTCCAACGTGGTAGTAGTAGTCGTCGACGGTGTCAGCTGGCTCCGGGGCTCCGTCATCTGATCGCAGCAATCGGGTATGGGGAAAAAGAGGTAGCAAAGCAACCGTGAGTACTCATCCAAAGTACTCGCAAGACTTACATCAGATCTATTATATTTATGCATCGGTATCAAATGAAGGGGCTGTATCTGTGGACTAGACTACAGATATGCCAGAATAGAGGGGAAGGCCTACCCTATCGAAGACTAGCATCTTCAGCGTCTTGCAGCATTAGAAGAGTGCAGATTAGTATCATATAATAAAGCAATAAGTATGTAGTAGCAAAGCCCTGAGATCCTTCCTCGACTCGCTGCGAGAAAGCGATCCCGGAGCTAACATATTAATTAAAGTAACATGTATCCAGTTCAAGTTGTAGTAGATCGGGATACAACACTGAGCGTCCTGTTACCGTGGACATGGCTATTCGAATAGATAACTTCCCTGCAGGGGTGCACTACTGTTACCCAACACGCTCAATTAACTCTGGCCAGACACACTTTTCTGGGTCATGCCCGGCCTCGGCTGATCGACACAACGTAGTCCTACCTAGGCTCAGCAGAGAGGTCCCCGCCGGTCTACATCCTAAGTGCTCAGGGGTCTTGGGCCCATCTCCCTTTGCACTCCGGGTCATTGCGTGCAGGGAGATCCAGGCCACCTCCTCTGGGGCGCCGACCCGGCCGTGCCGCAAAGCTGAACTGGACGTCTGACAGAGCTTTCGGCTGATACATACGGTGTCGAGGGCCCCATTAAACCATTATCCTCCGTGGTGGTAGTGCGTATAGGCCAGTGGCCAACTCAGATCAAATACCCAAATCCGTTAAGCGTGTTACTAGTAACTCGCGGACACGAACAGGGCTCAAGGCTCACCTCCGACACCCTGACTCACCGACTTGGTAACCCGCGGTCCAACGACCAGGAACCAGGCCCACCTCTCTCCTAGGTGCTCTCCACCTGTCCTGTCGTTCCGCTACAATAATCTCTCGCGGGTGCCCTCATGGCCAACCCGACTTCACACCTCTCGCGGGTACCCCCCCGCCCCCGGGGTCGACCCGAGTTTAACAAAGGACTGAGGTAAATGCCAAGGTAACCGTGTGGCCATGGCATCAAGGGGGAAATCCGAGGAATCACCCTTGATGGATTCCCACTCGATGTATCCGTCAAGGTGAACTTGGAGGAATCACCCTCAATGGGTTCACACTTGAGGGGTTGCACGACAAAGGCATCATCGGAGGTGGTGAAAGAGGAATCACCCTCGGTAGCCCACAACCGACTAGCTACGCTACAGAGATATCATCAGGAGTGAGGTAGCAGGTATCACCCTCGACACTCGATGATAGCTCTGCAGAGTCGTACAACTTAACGGGGTGTGCGGTGTTGTGTCGGACTCTGCACATCGATCATGTTGATCAAAACATCTGGAAGCAAAGCATGGCAACACGGACAATGGTGCGGGGTCACTGATGGATCACTAACCAACCTATACTAATCATTTAGGACAACAGGTAAAGTATCAATAGCAGGCTACAAAAATCAGGCTATGCATCAGAATAGGAGCAATCAAATACGGTAGGAAATTCTAATGCAAGCACGGGGAAGAAGGAATAGGTGATATAGGAATGATCAAGGGGGTTTGCTTGCCTGGAAGCTCTGCTGAAAAGGAAGAAGGGTCGTCAGTGACGTAGTCGTACTCGGGAGCAGCGTCGGTCTCGGGGTCTACCAGAGAGGAAGAGGGGGGAGAAACAGTAAATATAAAGCACACAAATGCAGCACGATGTATGACATGGCAGTATGCTATGCTAGGGGTGTTCTAATGCAGTACTAAGTATTTTACTCGGAGTGGGAAAATATTCGGGAATATTTTCCCGGCTCCAGGCATTTATCGGACAGACAATCTGGAGGGGAAGGTTCCATGTTTGCAGTGTTGGAGGCATGTGATGGGTATGTGGGTAGCATATTCGGATCCGTCATATTTTTCTGATCATTTTTCATATATAAATTATTTTCATCCGAGTTACGGTTTATTTTATATGAATTTCCAAAGTTTTAATCATTTTCTAGAATTTCTGGAATTAATATTATTTCGAAATTAAAACAGTAAAATACTTTTGTCACCTAGTGCAGTGCCAGCCAGAGTCAATGACATGTGGGGCCAGGGGGCTGGGTTGACCCAGTCAACAATTGACTGATCAACAGATGAACAGTGCATGTGGGGCCCGGTTGTCATTGACTGTCGTTTTAATCAGAGAGTTATTTAGATATTTTAAATAAAAGGGGCCCACTAGTCATAGGGTAGTAACTTAACAAATGGTTAATTTAGCAGGGCTTTAGCTAATAGGGGATTAGCCCCTAATTAAACTGGGCCGGCCCCACTGGCAGTGGCACAACTGGCCCCACTGGCAGTGCACGCCATGGCCACGCATAGGAGGGTGCCAGCGGCCACAGCAACGGCAGCAGAGGGCGGCGGCAGCGGCGCTAGTAGCAGGCGGCAGCGGGCGGCTACGGTGTGGCGCGTGGCGCGGCAGCAGGCACAGCGAGGCGGAGGGACGCGGGCGGCCAAGGGCAGCAGGCGCGCGCGGCACCGAGCAGAGCAGCAGAGGGCACCAAGGAGCAGCAAGCAGTAGCAACTAGCAGCGGCGGCAGCAGTAGCAAACAACAGCAGCAGCGCAGCCAGCAGCGGCAGTAGCAGCAGGCACGCACGCGTATGCAGGAGCTCGGGCTCCGGCCATGGCGGCCACGAACGAGCACGGGGACGGCCGCAAACGGAACAGATCGAAGTGGAGAACGGGGGAAATCGATAGAGGAGCTCACCGCGATGCCGATGGCGAGCTCGAGAAGGCCGGGGGTGGTCCGGAGCAGCGGCAAACGACGACGGACGCCGGTGATGTACGCGACGAAGATGTGGTCGATGGCGGGCGTACGGGCCGGCTCGGCTCGATTCGATGCGCATAGGCGAAGGAGACGACTGCTGTGAAGCTCCTGGACAGCTTCTCGCGGCGCGGGGACCTCATTGGCCGCGGCAATGGCGATGATGCAGGCGGTCACCGCGCGAGGTTCCAAGCTCGATTCCGAGCAGAGGAGGAGGGGGCGCGATGGGGAATGAGAGGGGAACGGAGGAGGGCAGGCTAGGGTTCGTGTTGGCGCAGTTATAGGCCGAGGGGATCGACGTGGAGGCCATCCATGGCCATGGCAGCCGTGGATGCACGCCACGCATGCTCTCTGTCTCCTCTCTGTACAGAGAAAGGAGACAGCCATGTGGTGGGCTGGTTTGTGTACTGTAGCAGTGGGCTACAAGTGCACAGTCCAGTTTTTCCATTTTAGTCTTTTTCATTTTCTGTTTTTGCTTTTTGATATTGTGTTCTATTTACTTCGCCTAGCAAACGAATTTAGTTAGTCATGAAACTTGACACACAAATACTAGGTAATATTTTGAGGCCACACAACAAGTCTCACATTATTTGGAAATCGCATTTACTTTTAGGATTTAAAATGGCCAAACTAGAGGCTATCGGACCTGTTTAAAGGTTGTTGGGGTTAATTGGGTTAACCAAATGAAGTTGGTTTCTACATGACAAATGATCAGGGGAATTTATGGAATAATGCGAACATTTTTGTTTTACTGTTTGAAGAAATATTATTTTGACTTTATTTTAAATTTGAATTTGACTTTGATTTTTATCAAGTGGTAATTTGGCTTAGTAAAATATGATGATTTGGCAAGGTTAATTAGCATAAGTAGGGTTTAGTAATCTGGGGACGTCACATAGTGACTGAGAGACCATCAAAGCAAAAGCAATATCAGTTTATTAGCTCAATGATATCCACTTGCGAATCCTACTGTCTAAACTGGAGATTATTACTAACTTGCAAGCTTGATTATCAAAAGACACTAAACATATAATAATACTCTATGGCCATGCAGGTGCAGCTAACATTCCAAAGGTTGGATATTGTAAACCTATCTCCCTTTTGAAAGAACATATCTCCCTGTAGTATGTCAAGCTAAGAAATATTTCAGGAAATCCTAGAGAATAGGGAACATGCTTAACAAAAGTATGCAGCGTAAATTATCTAATCACAGAACCTAGTAAGAGACTTTCAAGTTCAGAATTGCATACATGTTGAAGCTAATTAAATAGACTTAGTGTTTCAAAAACCAAGTACGGAAAATCCTTGCACAACTATAACTCATGATATAAACATCTCAATGTTTAACCATCCACGATGGAGAGCTAGTAGGGAAATAGAGTTGCACCTTCAGGATATACAATGATTAGCCGATTTCTGAAGTACATGGCATTTCAGGAACAATAAATTTTAAAAACATGGTCACAATGTTTGCATGATAAAGAATTAAGAATACATGCATATGAATCAGAACTCTCGGGAGCAGCAATTTATACTGTATACATCATTCATAGGTCGGACATGATACCTCTAAAGCTATTGAAATGAAATCTAGACCCACATTCTCCAACATATGCTGCTTCGACTAATGAAATTTATCCCTGCAAAAATAGACAGACCAACAAAAGACTTTTTTTTATTAATCCACACCACAATAGCTTCTCTGAATTAGTCTGTGGCCAATTTACTAAACTAAATAAAACACTTTTGCATCCTAGTAAAGGAGGCAATTTAGAGACGTTATGCCAAGGGCTGGTAGGTGCATCTGATGTCTACTACGCAACTTTTACTCTTGTAGACTTTGTTGGGCCTCCAAGTGCAGAGTTTTGTAGGACAGTAGCAAATTTCCCTCAAGTGGATGACCTAAGGTTTATCAATCTGTGGGAGGCGTAGGATGAAGATGGTCTCTCTCAAACAACCCTGCAATCAAATACAAGAAATCTCTTGTGTCCCCAACACACCCAATACAATGGTAAATTGTATAGGTGCACTAGTTCGGTGAAGAGATGGTGATACAAGTGTAGTATGGATAGTAGATATAAGTTTTTGTAATCTGAAAATATAAAAACAGCAAGGTAGCAAGTGATAAAACGGAGGACAAATGGTATTGCAATGCTTGAAAACAAGGCCTAGGGTTCATACTTTCACTAGTGCAATCACTCAACAATGCTAACATAATTGAATCATATAGCCATCCCTCAACGTGCGACAAAGAATCACTCCAAAGTTCCTATTAGCGGAGAACATAAGATAAAAATTGTTGTAGGGTACGAAACCACCTCAAAGTTATCCTTTCTGATCAATCTATTGAGCCATCCCTGTAAGTGTCACAAACAGCCCGAGAGTTCGTACTAAAATAACACCATATGATATGCATCAACCAACTCTAATGTCACCTAGATACTCCAATGTCACCACAAGTATCCGTGAGTTGATTATTCGATATGCATCAACAACTTCAAATTCATAATATTCAATCCACACAAAGAACTTCAAAGAGTACCCCAAAGTTTCTTATCCGAGAAAAGATAATGAAAACGTGCAACCAACCCCTATGCCTAGATCACCCCAAGGTCACGGGAATCCGCGAGTTGATCACCAAAACATACATCAAGTGAACCAATAGAATACCCCATTGTCACCACGGGTATCCACATGCAAGACAAACATCAAGTGTTCTCAAATCTGAAATATTCAATCTGACAATAATGAAACCTCAAAGGGAAAGACTCAATTCATCACAAGAAGATAGAGAGGGAAGAAACACCATATGATCCAACTATATTAACAAAGCTCGCGGTACATCAAGATCGTGCCAAATCAAGAACACGAGAGATAGAGAGAGAGAGAGAGAGAGAGAGAGAGAGAGATCAAACACATAGCTACTAGTACATACCCTCAGTCCCGAGGGTGAACTACTCCCTCCTCGTCATGGAGACCGCCGGGATGATGAAGATGGCCTCCGGTGATGATTTCCCCCTCTGGCAGGATGCCGGAACAGGGATCCAGATGGTATTTATTTGGTACAGAGGTTTGCGGCGGTGGCGTCAAAGTTCTAGGTTTATTTCTGGGGGTTTCTCTATTTATAGGATTTTTCAGCGTTGGAATCACACGAAACGAAGCTACGAGGGCCCCACAAGGCAGCACGGTGCGACCCCCCCAGGCCACGCCGTTGTGCCTTGTGAGCACCTCGTGAGGCTTATGGTCCTTCCACGAAGCTTCGGGGGTCTCTTTTGGTCCCAAAAAAATCGTCAAAAAGTTTCGTCCAATTCCGAGAACTTTTATTTCTGCACAAAAAACAACACCACGGTAGTTCTGCTGAAAACAGCGTCAGTCCGGGTTAGTTCTAATCAAATCATACCAAAACCATATAGAATTGTTATAAATATGGCATGAATACTTCATAAATTATAGATACGTTGGAGACGTATCAGCATCCCCAAGCTTAATTCCTGCTCGTCCTCGAGTAGGTAAATGATAAAAGAAATAATTTATGAAGTGTGAATGCTAGCATAGTGCATAAGTTTGATCAATGATAATTTCAGTCACTTTTCTAGCATCATTATATATCATAGACAGTAGCTCATCTCATAAAACTTCTCATGATCACGTAGCAAGCTATTCACATGTTAAACTATAGACCGTAAACTTTCTTGAAAACTAAAAAACTATGTTTTCAGTCATCAAACAATTGCAATTCATCTTATTTTCAGGAAGGGTCTATGTAAGAGCTTTGATTTAGCAAATTCCACATACTCAACTATCATATAGTCTTCCATGATTGCTGACACTCAAAGCATATTTTTAGAACAAATCGTTTCAGTCAAACACATAGGAAGATAGGGGCTTAATGTTTTGCCTCCTAACTTATTTATCTCATGGATAATGTCAACAATAATAACTCATGATCACCTATATTCAACGGGATATATATGCCTGGATCAATCCCCACCACATGATGCTTGCCAAAAGAGAAAATAAAAACGGAATAGAATAGAATACTATTGACTCTTGCATGAAAGTAAATACATAAAGTAAAAGATAGGCCCTTCGCAGAGGGAAGCAGAGGTTGTCATGCGCTCTTTGTTTTTGGATGTGCAAGCTCTTAATGTAAAGGAACGTCACTTTATATTGCCCCTTGTGATAGAGACCTTTATTATGCAGTCTGTCACTTTTATTACTCCACCATCACAAGATCGTAAAAAGCTTATTTTCCCTTACAATAAAGTTCATACATGTTTAGGAGCAATTTTTATTGCTTTGCACCGATGACAACTTACTTGAAGGATCTTATTCAATCCATAGGTAGATATAGTGGACTCTCATGACATGAAACCGGGTTTAAGGGTTTTTGGATGCACAAGTAGTATCTCTACTTAGTGCGGAATTTTGGCTTGCAAAAGATAGGGGGCAAGCACCACATGTTAGAGGATTCAAAACAATATAACTTCTATGTGAATATAAGCAAACATAACCCATTAGGTTGTCTTCCTTGTCCAACATCAACTACTTGATCAAGGTTGAAAATAAGTAATGGGGGCTCACAATCATACAAGATGTCCAAGATAGTATATTTATATGTGAAATCTCTCTTCCCTCAAAATTCTTTCATGAATTGTTCAAGTGACCAATGTTGTGTTTGCTAACTTTCAATAAATTTTACCACTTATACTTCTTATTTGTAAAGTCACTACTCCCCATGGGACAAGCATATGAAGCACATATAATTTCAACTTTATGATATTCAATTCATTCAACAATTTACTCTTAGGATATAAGTAAAGCACAAGAGTAAACGAGAAACTACTCCAAAAGGTATAAGTGAAGATCAATGAGTAGGCAAACAATTAAGTAGCTATGTGAAGGCTCTCTGTCAATAAATATTTCAGATCTTGATAATTTTATTCAAACAGCAAACAAAATGAAAATAAAAGGACACTCCAAGAATAGCACATGTCATGTGAACAAGTAAAAACTTAGGCTAACCGATAGGTGTTGATGAAGAAAGGTGGGATGCCTACCGGGGCATCCCCAAGCTTAGTTGCTTGAGACTTCTTGGAATGTTAACTTGGGGTGCCTTAGGCATCCCCAAGCTTGAGCTCTTGTGTCTCCTTAATTCCTCTCATATCATGGCTTCTCCTAAATCTTAAAAACTTCATCCACACAAAACTCAACAAGAACTCGTGAGATAAGTTAGTATAAATCAACTCAAAACCTTAACATTCTCTACTGTAGAAAATAACTAAAATTATAATTAAACATTGCATACTAAATGCCTCTTCATATTTAATACTCCTATCCTCAAGTAGAAACATTAAACTAGCAAACATATGCAAACAATGCAACTATAACAGCAATCTGCCAAAACAGAACAGTCTGTAAAGAGTGAATAAGAATTCATACTTTCCTAACTCCAAAAGTTCTGAAAAATTACCACGTGACATAGAACTCATGCATGCTTACTGTGTAAAAATTTCAGATTTTTATCATGTTCTGACTATTCAGGAATATTCTGGACATAACAGAAAACTTTCTGTTTTCAAACAGCAACACATGAACTTGCAAACTGAGCATGGTAAAGGCTATAATTGGAATTTTATGGAACTAAAAGATACAAAACATGATTATTGATAGCACCAAGCAAATATCAACAGAAGAAAATGACGCTCCAAGCAAAACACATATTATGTGACGAATAAAAATATAGCTCCAAGTGAGGTTACCGATAGTGTTGAAGACGAAAGAGTGGGTGCCTTCCGGGGCATCCCCAAGCTTAGTTGCTTGGTCCTTACTTGAATATTACCTTGGGGTGCCTTGGGCATCCCCAAGCTTAGGGTCTTGCCACTCCTTATTCTCCTCATATCGATATCTCACCCAAAACTTCAAAACTTCAATCACACAAAACTTAACGGAACTTCGTGATATAGGTTAGTATGATAAAAAATAAATCATCCACTTAGGTACTGTCAAGACAAGATTCATAATTTTAATAACATAATTCCTACTGTATTCTATCATTTCCACAATTTATATTACTCAATATAAGCTATGGAAACACTAAAACAAGCAAACTATGCATTGAAAACAGAATCTGTCAAAAACAGAACAGTCTGTAATGATCTGAGCAACTACCATACTTATGTAACTCTAAAAATTCTAAACAATTAGGACAACGTCAAATATTTGAATATCAATACTGTGTAAAAATTTCATAATTTTTTCACGCTCCAGTAAAATCTGGGAAATTAAACATTGGAGGCAAAAGTTTCTGTTTTTGCACAGAATTGAATCAACAAGTATCCACACTATCCCAAAGGTTTTACTTGGCACTTTATAGAAAGAAAATATATAAAACATGATTACTACAGTAGATTAATCATGTGAACACACTAAAATAGAAAGGATACATATTGGGTTGCCTCCCAACAAGCGCTTTTCTTTAATGCCTTTTTAGCTAGGCATGATGATTTCAATGATGCTCACATAAAAGTTGAAGAATTGAAACACAATGAGAGCATCATGAAACATATGACTAGCACATTTAAGCCTAACCCACTTCCTATGCATAGGGATTTCGTGAGCAAACAATTTATGGGAGCAAGAATCAACTAGCATAGGAAGGCAAAACAAGCATAACTTCAAAACTTTCAACACATAGAGAGGAAACTTAATATTATTGCAACACCTACAAGCATATGATCCTCTCTCATAATAATTTTCAGTAGCATCATGAAGAAATTCAACAATATAACTATCACATAAAGCATTCTTTTCATGATCCACAAACATAGAATTTTTATTACTCTCCACATAAGCAAATTTGTTCTTATTCATAATAGTGGGAGCAAACTCAACAAAATAACTATCATGAGATACTTGATTGGCATAATCCAATTGAAAATTAAAATCATGATGACAAGTTTCATATTTATCATTATTCTTTATAGCATACATGTCATCACAATAATCATCATAGATAGCAACTTTGTTATCATAGTCAATTGGAACCTCTTCCAAAATAGTGGAATCATCATTAAATAAAGTTGTGACATCTCCAAATCCACTTTCATCAATATAATCATCATAAATAGGAGGCATGCAATCATCATAATAAATTTTCTCATCAAAACTTGGGGGACTAAAAATATCATCTTCATCAAACATAGCATCCCCAAGCTTGTAGCTTTGCATATCATTAGCATCATGGGTATTCAAAGAATTCATACTAGCAACATTGCAATCATACTCATCATTCAAATATTTTATGCCAAACATTTTATTGAATTATTCTTCTATCAATTGAGCACAATTTTCTGATCCATCATTTTCAAGAAACACATGATAAAGACGAATAATATGGGGCAACCTCAATTCCATTTTTTTGTAGTTTTCTTTTATAATCCAAACTAGTGATAAAACAAGAAACTAAAAGATTCGATTGCAAGATCTAAAGATATACCTTCAAGCACTCACCTCCCCGGCAACGGCGCCAGAAAAGAGCTTGATGTCTACTACACAACTTATTCTTGTAGACTCGTGTTGGGCCTCCAAGCGCAGAGTTTTGTAGGACAGTAGCAATTTTCCCTCAAGTGGACGACCTAAGGTTTATCAATCCATGGAAGGCGTAGGTTGAAGATGGTATCTCTCAAACAACCCTGCAACCAAATACAAGAAATCTCTTGTGTCCCCAACACACCCAATACAATGGTAAATTGTATAGGTGCACTAGTTCGGCGAAGAGATGGTGATAAAAGTGTAGTATGGATAGTAGATATAGGTTTTTGTAATCTGAAAATATAAAAACAGCAAGGTAGCAAGTAACAAAAGTGAGCACAAATGGTATTGCAATGCTTAAAAACAAGGCCTAGGGTTCATACTTTCACTAGTGCAATCTCTCAACAATGCTAACATAATTGGATCATATAACAATCCTTCAACGTGCGACAAAGAATCACCCCAAAGTTCCTATTAGCGGAGAACATAAGATAGAAATTGTTGTAGGGTACGAAACCACCTCAAAGTTATTCTTTCCGATCGATCTATTGAGCCATCTCTATAAGTGTCACAAACGGCCCTAGAGTTCGTACTAAAATAACACCATATGACACACATCAACCAACTCTAATGTCACCTAGATACTGCAATGTCACCACAAGTATCCGTGAGTTGATTATATGATATGCATCAAAAAACTTCAGATTCATAATATTCAATCCAACACAAAGAACTTCAAGGAGCACCCCAAAGTTTCTATCGGAGAAAAGATAATGAAAACGTGCCTCAACCCCTATGCATAGATTACCCCAATGTCACCGCGGGAATCCGCGAGTTGAATGCCAAAACATATATCAAGTGAATCAATATAATACCCCATTGTCACCACGGGTATTCATATGCAAGACATACATCAAGTGTTCTCAAATCTGAATATTCAATCCGACAATAACAAAAACTCAAAGGGAAAAGATTCGATTCATCACAACAAAGATAGAGAGGGAAGAAACACCATATGATCCAACTATATTAACAAAGCTCGCGATACATCAAGATTGTGCTAAATCAAGAACACGAGAGAGAGAGATCAAACACATAGCTACTAGTACATACCCCTAGCCTCGAGGGTGAACTACTCCCTCCTCGTCATGGAGACCGCCGGGATGATGAAGATGGCCTCCGGTGATGATTCCCCCCTCCGGCAGGGTGCCAAAAAAGGGCTAGAGATAAGATCGTGGAGGTACAGAGGCTTGCGGCGGCGTAAAAACTCATCTATGTTAACTTTCGGGGGTTTCTGAATATATATATGATTTTTTGGCGTTGGAATCACGCGAAGAAGGGCCACAGGGGGCCCATGAGGCACCAGGGCGCGCTTGGGGGGGTGGCGTGCCCTGGTGGCTCGTGGGGCCCCTGTGGGTCTTCTGGCCACCTCCCGAAGCTTCTAGTGTCTTATGTTCCAGAAAAAATCGTCAAAAAGTTTCGCTGCATTTGGACTTCATTTGATATGGATTTTTCTGGAAAACCAAAAACAAGCAGAAAACAGCAACTGGCACTAGGCACTAGATCAATATGTTAGTCCATGAAAATCATATAAAAGCCATATAAAAGTGCACCAAAATCATACAAAACTATAATAAACATGGCATGAATACTTCATAAATTATAGATACGTTGGAGACGTATCACCAGGCAGGCGTGACCGAGGCAGGAAGGGGAGCGAGATACTGCGAGCGGGAAAATAGGGGGTGATGTGGCTTCACCACAGGCCAGGAAAATTAGCTTGTGGGGGGCTCCTATTTAGATATAGAAGATTTATCTTCAGCGGGTGAGGTGCTTTGTAATGGGTTCAATCTTGCGGTGTCCTCACCTCGTGACAGAAGGGGTAGCGAGGCATGTATTTGTATTGTTGCCATTAAGGGTAAAACAACGGGGTTTAATCATATTGCTTGAGTTTATTCTGTCTACATCAAGTCAACATACTTCATGCATTACTCTGTTTGTGATGAACTTAATACATAGAGAGGCAAGTATAGAAGCGCTCTTGAAGTGGAGTAATAGTAGTAGATGTAGAATCGTTTCGGTCTACTTGTCACGGACGTGATGCCTATATACATGATCATTGCCATGAATAACATCATAACCATGTGCTTTTCTATCAATTGCCCAACAGTAATTTGTCTACCCACCGTATGCTATGTTTCAAGAGAGAAGCCTCTAGCGAAAACTATGGCCCCCTGGTCTACTTTAATCATATTACAAAAACCTAAAAATAACTTGCTGCAATTATTTTACTTTTCAATTTATATATCTGTCATTACCAGATTTAATCCTTGCAAGTAACGAGTTCAAGGGGACTGACAACCCTCTTGCCCGTGTTGGGTGCAAGTATTTGCTCTTGTGTGTGTAGGTACTGCTTACTAGGAATTTGCTTGGTTCTCCTGTTGGTTCAATAACCTTGGTTCTAGATGAGGGAAATACTATCCGCTACTATATTGCTTCATCCTTCCTCTTCGGGGAAAATCCCAACGCAGCTTGATACGTCTCCATCGTATCTATAATTTTTGATTGTTTCATGCCAATATTTTACAACTTTTACATACTTTTGGCAACAATTTATACGATTTTCTTGGACTAACATATTGATCCAGTGCCTAGTGCCAGTTCCTGTCTGTTGCATGTTTTTTGTTTTGCAGAAAATCCATATCAAACGAAGTCCAAATGCAATAAAAATTTACGAAGATTTATTTTAGAATATATGTGATTTTTGGGAAAAAGAATCAATGCGAGACGATGCCTGAGGGGCCCACAAGCTCAAGGGGCGCGCCCCCCTACACAGGGCGTGCCTGGCAGGCTTGTGGCGCCCCTGTAAGGCGGTTGAGTCCCTTCTTCTGCTGCAATAAACATAATATCCAGAAGAAAATCCCCTCAAAATTTCAGCCCAATCGGAGTTACGGATCTCCAGGAGTATAAGAAACGGTTTTTGGCCTGAAAACAAGAGCGCGAAACAGAATTGAAACAGAGAGAGAGATCCAATCTCGGAGGGGCTCCTGCCCTCCGAGAGCCATGGCGGCCATGGACCAGAGGGGAAACTCTCCTCCCATCTAGGGGAGAGGCCAAGCAAGAAGAAGAAGGAGGGGGGCTCTCTCCCCCTCTCTTCCGGTGGCGCCGGAGCGCCGCCGGGGGAACCATCGTGACGTCGATCTACACCAACAACTTCGCCGCCGTCATCACCAACTCTCTCCCCCTCTATGCAGAGGTGTAACACCTCTTCTCCCCACTGTAATCTATACTTAAACATGGTGCTTCATGCTATATATTATTACCCAATGATGTATGGCCATCCTATGATGTTTGAGTAGATTTCTTTTGTCCTACAGGTTAATTGTGGTATGGTGTGATTGATATGAGTTGTATGTTAATATGGTGCTGTCCTATGGTGCCCTCTGTGTCGCGCAAGCGTGAGGGATTCCCGCTGTAGGGTTTTGCAATACGTTCATGTTTCACTTATAGTGGGTGGCTAGAGTGACAGAAGCTTACACCCGAGTAAGGGGGTTGTTGCGTATGGGAGTAAAGGGGACTTGTTACTTAATGCTATGGTTGGGTTTTACCTTAATGATCTTTAGTAGTTGCAGATGCTTGCTAGAATTCCAATCATAAGTGCATATGATCCAAGTACGGAAAGTATGTTAGCGTATGCCTCTCCCTCAGTGCATATAATAAGCATCACACATGTCATATTGAATTTCCTATGGACAATCTTTCTCATCGTTCTACAAAAGCTTTCTACTAAACAACTAACTTTTATTATCTCGCAAATTACTCCTAGTTTTATTCCTACTAAGTACTTCTAGTTTTATTCTTGTAAACTTATCCTTACACCTACAAAGTAGTTTTATTCTTGTTTTGGGTAAAGCGAACGTTAAGTGTGCGTAGAGTTGTATCGGTGGTCGATAGAACTTGAAGGGAATATTAATTCTACCTTTAGCTCCTCGTTGGGTTCGACATTCTTATTTATCAAAAAAGCAACAATTGATCCCCTATACTTGTGGGTTATCAAGACCTTTTTCTGGCGCCATTGCTGGGGAGAGCAATAGCATGGGGTTGATATTCTCGTGTGTGCTTGTTTGCTTTACCACTAAATAGTTTTTATTTTCTGTTCTAAGTTGTTTTATATCTTTAGTTATGGATATGGAACACGAAATACCAAGAAAATTAGTTCTACTTGCTACTCATGGAGATGGGGAACCTCCTAAAACCCTCGATGCTAGTTATGTGGAAAACATTAAATACTACTTTGATAATCCTGATAAATCTCCATTCAACTTAATAATGTGAGATACTTTGGATCACCGGGAATACTTTAGGGATTATCGCTTGTCTCAAAAAGGGAAACACTTATGGGATCAAATTAAAATGTTGCGTTGGTATGCTTGGAATTCATGCTTAAGATATGATTATACTTGTTGCTCTAAGATGGACACTCCACACCTCCCTTTTCAATGTGATTTTAATGATAATGAAACCTTATCTTCTTATGCTAATGGTGTATATGATTACTATGATGTGGAACAAATAGAAGAATTTGTTGCTTTTAAGGGTGCTTACGAAATTGAATCTTTGTTTGAAAAGTATGAAAATTATGATGATGCTCTTTACAGATCTGAAAATTATGCTATACTTAAATATTGCTATGAGAATTATAAATACAATGCTCATATTGATGAATTTATTGAGAAAAACTCCGCTGTCCAAGAAGAGACTAATATTTTGCAGGAATCTATGGAAGAAGAAATTACTGAAACTGTGAGCTCATTAGATGAAAAAGATGAGGAGGAGAGCGAAGAACAAAAGGAGGAAGAGCGGATTAGCTACCCGTGCCCACCTTCTGATGAGAGTAACTCTTCAACTCATACATTGTTTAATTTCCCTTCGTGCTTACCGAAGGATGATTGCTATGACCCCTTTGATTCGTTTGAAATATCCCTTTTTGATGAAATTGATGCTTGCTATGCTTGTGGCCATGATGCTAATTTGAATTATGCTTATGGAGATGAACTTGCTATAGTTCCTTATGTTAAACATGAAATTTTTGCTATTGCACCCACACATGATAGTCCTATTATCTTTTTGAATTCTCCCAACTACACTATATTGGAGAAGTTTGCGCTTATTAAGGATTATATTGATGGGTTGCGTTTTACTATTACACATGATGATTTTGATGAATATAATATGCATGTGCTTGCTGCTCCTAATTGCAATTATTATGCGAGAGGAACTACATCTCCACCTCTCTATGTTTCTAATACGATAAAATTGCAAGAAAATGTTTATACTATGAATTGGCCTTTACTTGATGTGCATGAATTGTTCTTTTATGGCATGTCGATGCATAGGAAGAGAGTTAGACTTCGTCATTGCATGATATATGTTGTTTTGTGCTCACTACTAAATTGCAAATCATTGTTAATTAAAATTGGCTTTGATATACCTTGGGATCACGGTGGATCAATTACTTGAGCACTTTATGCCTAGCTTAATGGCTTTAAAGAAAGCGCTGCCTGAGAGACAACCCAGAAGTTTTAAAGAGTCATTTTATTTTTTTGTGTGCTTTTAAAATATTTAAAAACAAAAAAATATAGAGGGAAATCTAAAAACTTTTCAAAAAGAAAAGTGAAAGTAAGAAAGACGAACACCGTTGAAGTGGGGTGGCGTCCTTCAACTTTGTTCAGGCCCATGGAAACTTTGTGAATCTTGAATTACAGAAACTTTTCAACAATAATAATTATCCCCTTGTACAAATCCATTGTATTATAAAAATAATGTGTCAAGATTTACCTTTAGGGTGTTTAAATTGCTTGTTTGGTGTGTGCAGTGCAAAAACAGAAACTTTTGTTGTAGTGTTTGAATTTCTATAATTTACTGGAACAAGCAAAAATTCTGAAATTGTTACACAGTACTGCTATGCAAAAAATTTATCACGTCCTAATTTTTTAGAATTTGTTGAGTTACAGAAGTATATGTTTCATTTTCATCTTTACAGATTGTCCTGTTTTCACATATTGCTATTATAGTTTCTTTATTTGCGTATGTTTGAAATCTTGTTGAGCCCCGTTGACTTGGGAGCCATAGAACTGTGATAGCATACAGTGGGTAATGTTTTATTATAATTATATAATAATGTTACAGCGGGACATGATGAGATTTGATGTTATATGTACTAACCCCTCTAACGAAAAAAGTTCGGTTAAGTTTTGTGTGGATGGAGTGTTCGAAGAACGAGGAGGTATCGATATGAGGAGAATAAGGAGATGCAAGAGCTCAAGCTTGGGGATGCCCAAGGCACCCAAGTAAATATTCAAGGAGACTCAAGCGTCTAAGCTTGGGGATGCCCCGGAAGGCATCCCATCTTTCTTCGACAATTATCGGTATGTCTCGGTTTTTGTTTTGTTCACATGATATGCGTAAATTCTTGGAGCGTCGTGTGCTTTTTCCTTTTCTTTTAATAATGCACCATGCTGGTATGAGATAGTCCTTGGTTGATTTATAGAATACTTCATGCACTTCACTTATATCTTTTGAGTATGGCTTTATAGAATGCTTCATGTGCTTCACTTATATCATTTGAAGTTTGGATGCCTGTTACTCTAAATATAGAAAACCGTTATTTGTAGAATGCTTTTTTGCTTCACTTATATTTATTAGAGCGTGGGCAAGTCTTTTGTAGAAAGAATTAAACTCTCAAGCTTCACTTATATCTATTTAGAGAGTCAACAGGAATTGGTCATTCACATGGTTAGTCATAAAATCCTACATAAAACTTGTAGATCACTGAATATGATAATTTGATTCCTTGCAATAGTTTTGCGATATTAAGATGGTGATATGTGGGAGGTACTAGTGAATGATTGTGGTTTAGTAAGAATATTGGTGTTAAGGTTTGTGACTCCTGAAGCATGCACGTATAGTTATGCGACGAAGTTATATCCTACTCATGTTAGTATCCAATGTTAATTATTCGCAATGCATGATTATGACCGTTGTCACTCTCTAGTTGGTCACTTCTCAATCTATTTGCTAGCCTTCGCCTGTACTAAGCGGGAATGCTGCATGTGCATCCAAATCCTTAAACCAAAGTTGTTCCAGATGAGTCCACCATATCTACCTATATGCGGTATTACTCTGTCGTTCCAAGTAAATTTGCATGTGCCACCTCTAATCATTCAAATAAGCATCTATTTTGTGTGCCCGTACCGCTCATGGAGCGGCAGGGGGTGGTCAGTATCTTCCATGCTAAGCAGGTTATTCTCACGATGGGTGTTTATTCACTTGTCATTGCACGAGAGAGGCTGGTAATTGGGATGCCCAGTCCTGTAATCAAAATGAAAAAAAATATAGTGAAACAAACTCCCCCGGAAAGTTGATTGTATGGAGGGCACCCGAGGATTCGGCTAGCCATGGCTTGTGTTCGAATGGTTGAGGGGGTGTAAACTTTACCTTTCCGCTTGGGAACCGCCTATAATGTGTTTAGCATGGAAGCTATTGAGAATCCTCGGTCGTGACGTTGACAGGAAAAGTACACCTCTCAAAATGTATTCATCTCTGATTTAAGCTTCGAGCTCTGGCACTTCTGCATATCCAGGCTTCCCTCTGCGAAGGGTCTATCTATTTACTTTATGCTATTTTACTTTTATTGTTGAGTCATCACCTTCTCATTCAAGCACCAGTTGGAGAGCACTATTGTCATTTTTATGCATTGAGTATAGTTAATGTTGTGTACATCATGACTGGATCAATGATTGAGCATGACGGGCTAGGGATAGCATTCTTTAGCATTTTTATTTTGAAAGGCATGATTGTTTGTTGGTATGCCTGAGTATTGATGTCTTTATGTCAAATGATAGACTATTGCTTTGAATCACTCGTGTCTTAATATTCATGCCATGATTAGATTATATGATCAAGATTATGCTAGGTAGCATTCCACATCAAAAATTATTTTTTTATCATTTACCTACTCGAGGACGAGCATGAATTAAGCTTGGGGATGCTGATACATCTCCGTCATATCTATAATTTTTGATTGTTTCATGCCAATATTTTACAACTTTTACATACTTTTGGCAACAATTTATACGATTTTCTTGGACTAACATATTGATCCAGTGCCTAGTGTCAGTTCCTATTTGTTGCATGTTTTTTGTTTCGTAGAAAATCCATATCAAACGAGTCCAAACGCGATTAAAAATTTACGGAGATTTTTTTTGGAATATATGTGATTTTTGGGAAAAAGAATCAACGCGAGACGATGCCCGAGGGGCCCACAAGCTCAAGGGGCGCGCCCCCCTACCCAGGGCGCACCTAACAGGCTTGTGGCGCCCCTGTAAGGAGGTTGAGGCCCTTCTTCTGCCGCAAGAAATATAATATCCGGAAGAAAATCCCCTCAAAATTTCAGCCCAATCGGAGTTATGGATCTCCGGGAATATAAGAAACGGTAAAACAGGAGCGCGAAACAGAATTGAAACAGAGAGAGAGATCCAATCTCGGAGGGGCTCCTGCCCTCCGGGAGCCATGGCGGCCATGGACCAGAGGGGAAACTCTCCTCCCATCTAGGGGGGAGGCCAAGCAAGAAGAAGAAGGAGGGGGGCTCTCTCCCCCTCTCTTCCGGTGGCGCCGGAGCGTCGCCGGGGGAACCATCGTGATGTCGATCTACACCAACAACTTCGCCGCCGTCATCACCAACTCTCTCCCCCTCTATGCAGCGGTGTAACACCTCTTCTCCCCGTTGTAATCTCTACTTAAACATGGTACTTCATGCTATATATTATTACCCAATGATGTATGGCCATCCTATGATGTTTGAGTAGATTTCTTTTGTCCTGCGGGTTAATTGTGGTATGGTGTGATTGATATGAGTTGTATGTTAATATGGTGCTATCCTATGGTGCCCTCCACGTCACGCAAGCATGAGGGATTCCCGCTGTAGGGTTTTGCAATACGTTCATGATTCCCTTATAGTGGGTGGCTAGAGTGACAGAAGCTTACACTCGAGTAAGGGGGTTGTTGCGTATGGGAGTAAAGGGGACTTGTTACTTAATGCTATGGTTGGGTTTTACCTTAATGATCTTTAGTAGTTGCAGATGCTTGCTAGAGTTCCAATCATAAGTGCATATGATCCAAGTACGGAAAATATGTTAGCGTATGCCTCTCCCTCAATGCATATAATAAGTATCACACACGTCGTATTGAATTTCCTATGGACAATCTTTCTCATCGTTCTACAAAAGCTTTCTACTAAACAAGTTACTCCTAGTTTTATTATCTCGCAAATTACTCCTAATTTTATTCCTACTAAGTACTTCTAGTTTTATTCTTGCAAACTTATCCTTACACCTACAAAGTAGTTTTATTCTTGTTTTGGGTAAAGCGAACGTTAAGTGTGCGTAGAGTTGTATCGGTGGTCGATAGAACTTGAAGGGAATATTAATTCTACCTTTAGCTCCTCGTTGGGTTCGACACTCTTATTTATCAAAAAAGCTACAATTGATCCCCTATACTTGTGGGTTATCATAGCTCACAAGTAGCAATGCACCTAGAGAGGGGTGAATTGGTACAATTATTTTTTTAATTCACTGTTAGCAATTTTAGGCAATGATGAATATAAAGGTGAGCCTAAACAACTGTTATGTTGAGATAAGTAATCCACTAGAGCGTGCTCAACGAGTTATAGTGAATGCAAGGCCAGGTGACCAAAGTGAACCACAAGTAGGGATTTAGGCTTACAAATAACCGACGACACAAAGACAAGGATGTATCCTGATGTTCACTTAGTTGGAGGGAAGCTAGTCTCCGTTGAAGGGATGGGTGTTACCACAAAGACACACCAACACCACGAAGGCTCACCCTATTCTCATTGGGATATCACAACTAATGTGATTCCCAAACACTAGTGGGACCTTGAGGTGGCCGCCAAACCTTCGTAGACTTCACGGGTGAAAGATCGTGGATGTCGCCTAGAGGGGGGGTGAATAGGCGCTTTAAAATAATTACAGTTTAGGCTTGAACAAATGCGGAATAAAACTAGTGTTTAATTTGTCAAGCATAAAACCTAAAACAACTAGGCTCACCTATGTGCACCAACAACTTATGCTAAGCAAGATAAACAACTAAGTGATAGCAAGATATATATCATGAAACACTATGGCTATCAAAAAGTAAAGTGCATAAGTAAAGGGCTCGGGTAAGAGATAACCGAGGCACGCGGAGACGACGATGTATCTCAAAGTTCACACCCTTGCGGATGCTAATCTCCGTTTGGAGCGGTGTGGAGGCACAATGCTCCCCAAGAAGCCACTACGGCCACCGTAATCTCCTCATGCCCTCGCACAATGCAAGATGCCATGATTCCACTAAGGAACCCTTGAGGGCGGTCACCGAACCCGTACAAATGGCAACCCTTGGGGGCGGTCACCGAATCCGTACAATTGGCAACCCTTGGGGGCGGTCACCGGTACCCGTCCAATTGCTCGGGGCAATCTCCACAACCTAATTGGAGACCCCGACGCTTGCCTGGAGCTTTACACCATAATGATTGAGCTCTGACAACACCAACCATCTAGGGCACCAAAGCACCCAAGAGGAACAAGCTCTAGGGTGCCCAAACACCAAAGAGTAACAAGCTTCTCAACTTTTCACTTCCACGTATCACCATGGAGAACTCAAACCGATGCACCAAATGCAATGGCAAGGGCACACGGAGTGCCCAAGTCCTTCACTCCCAACTCCCACCAAAGCAACTAATGCTAGGGAGGAATATGAGAGGAAGAACGAAGAAGAGAACAAAAAGAACTCTAAGATCTAGATCCAAGGGGTTCCCCTCACATAGAGGAGAAAGTGATTGGTGGAAATGTGGATCTAGATCTCCTCTCTCTTTTCCCTCAAGAACTAGCAAGAATCATTGGAGGGATTGAGAAATAGAAATCTCGAAGAAGGTCAACAATGGGGGCAAAACACGAGCTCAAAGGATTAGAACCATTGGGGAAGAAGACCCCCTTTTATAGATCCCCCGAATCCAACCGTTATCTGCCCAGCCCGCACACAAGTAGTACTACCGCTCAAGGGAGCGGTACTACCGCTCGGGCGGTAGTACTAGCTGACCACTGCGTGTACAAGAGTACCGATGCGATAGTGCCGCCGGAGTGGTACTACCGTTCCCATGGGTGGTACTACCGCCTGGGTACGCAGGGTACAGAAATACCAGCGGTGCAAGAGGGTTGTGGGACGGAAGTACCGCATGGAGCGGTACTATCGCTACCAAGTACCACTCTAATACCGCTCAAGTAGAAAACGCAACAGCAGCACAAAAATAAGCGGTAGTGGCTGCGGCAGTAAAACGGCGGAAGTACCGCGCGAGCGGTACTACCGTGTTCTACTACCGTGCTACTGCCGCCCATTTACAGGAGCACAAAAACAAGCGGAAGAGGCCACGGTAGCACATAGCGGAAGTACCGCATAAGCGGTACTACCGTGGAGCTGGGCGGTACTACCGCTTGGGAGCTGAAAAACTGCCCAAGCTGAGAAGGAAGCAGGCAAGACCGAAACTGCCACAACTTCTGCAAATGAACTCAGAGCAAACTCAAGCTCGTTGGATAAATGACGACGGGTAGCATCCAACAGCGACTGGTTATATTAAGAAGTGGCAGTAGAAATATGCCAATGATATAGAGGAGTGAAACCTCTATCAGTGAAGATCCGGCAAAAACCCCAACATCGAGAACATACTAGAAGATGCATACTGAAACCGTTCTCGATGAACTTGAGCTTGTCATGAAGGTGGCAATAAGCTCAAAGACTCTCAAAGCAAAAAGGCCAAACAAGAACCAAGAAATATGATGCCAAGGATGCAATGGTTTGAGCTCTCTACGAATGATACGATCAAGCTACTCATTCGAGAGCCCCTCTTGATAGTACAGCTATCGATCCTATATAACCCGGTCTCCCAACTAATACCATGAGACCGGTAAAATAGAAACCTATCAAGGTCAAACCTTTGCCTTGCGCATAGTCCACTTGAGCTAGATGATGACGATCTTGTCCTCCTCAAGTCGGACCACCTTTCTTGATTGTGTTGTCTCGGTGAAGACTAGTTGATTGCTCCCCCATACTCCACTATGGGTGAGACACTCTTCGGCACATCTTCACAAGTCCATTGTCACCACAATGGACGGCAAGCTTCAAGCATGATCTCTTCGTGATGCTCCACTTGAACTTGCACGCCGCAATCTTGATGACGATCACCACTTTATGTCATCCTCCATGGGTTGAATGAGATCTTCCTCTTGACGCAAGCCCATGGAAACATACCTAACCCCTCATATAACTCTCACGTAGACCATGGGTTAGTACACAAAGCGTATACCATACCATGGGATCACTTGATCCCACTCGGTACATCTTCTACGCTTTGTGTGTTGATCAACTTGAATCACTCTTTGTACTTAGTCTTGATCAACCTTGTATCATGTCTTCTCAGCATAAAGATTATGTCTTGAAGGTAAACATGAATGTTCACACAATCTTCTTCTTCAAGACATGCTTGCAATAAGCTCAACTCTCACATGACCAATCTTTGGATAAATCCTTGAATACCACCTTGGTCATCACATAATCTCCTTGAAACCAACAAATGGACTTCAAGAAATGCCTATGGACAAAACCTTCAATATAACTCAAGGCAACCATTAGTCCATAGAGATTGTCATCAATTACCAAAACCACACATGGGGGCACCATGCTCTTTCAACGGGGATAAATCAGAAGTTGATTCCTCACCAAAGACTCCTACCGCTAGGAGTCTTCAACCTCCAAGAGTAACAATATTAAGAGAGAAATGTTCAAGACTTGTTCAAATCACAAATTGCTTCGGTCAAAAGAGAGGAGAGGTGAAATCACTCTCAAGAACTCTCACAAATCTCCTTGGAATCTTCAATTTTGTGTGGGGAGAAGGATGGGGAGGATTTTCTAAGATCTGGTGTTCTTATCTTGTTTTGGTCAAACCTCCCACGAAGTGGTGGAAGGTATTTATAAGTGGGAAGGAAACTAGCCGTTTTGGGCAGAAAATACATAGCCAGATAGTCCGGGTGAAATGCGCACGGACAGTCCGGAAACCGCTGTAAATGGTCTAAGTCAGCAGTCGAGCCAACAAATCGAGAAACAAGGGCTGGAAAGTCCGGCCAAAATATGCCCGGACAGTTGTTGGACAGTCCGACCGACGTTCAGCCATATGTTTGTGCTCTCGGGTGCCTCCATACATTTACCCGGACAGTTGGCTAGACAGTCTGGCCGACGTCCGGCCACATGGTTTAGCTCTTGGGTGCCACTACCACATTTACCCGGATAGTCCGGCTGCTGGAAATTGTATAAGTCAGTAGCCGAGCCAACAAATCGAGGAATAGGGGCCAGAAAGTCCGGTCAAATACACTCGAATAGTTGTTGGACAGTCCGGCCGACGATCAGCCATATGTTTGTGCTCTCGGGTGCCTCCATCACATTTACCTTGACAGTTGGCCAGACAATCTGTTAACTTCTGGCCACATGTCTTAGCTCTCGGGTGCCACTACCACATTTACTCGGGTAGTCCGGGGCAAATCCGTCCGGACAATCAAACCACTTGATAGTTTGTCTGTTTAGCCTGATTTAAACATAAGTTTTGGTTAGGATGTTTGGCATTGGACTTGTGGTAGATTAGGCATATCCTGATGATTGTGAGCTGAGCAATTCCTTTCGGAAAAACATATGTGAGATCCCTATAACTCAAGAACAAAATGAAAAACATGTACTTCTCTTCGTTGTCGCACATATGTTGAGTTATCATCATTTTGAGGGGTCTATGATCCACATACGATGTATTCACGGGACTAAAGCCTGTAGATTTACTTACCAAACATATTAGTCCCCTATAAGTATGTTGTCATCAATATCAAAATACGATTAAGGGAATGCTTTCACTTTCACGGGTCATCAACCTTGGCACAAAATAGACTGCTGGAATAACTTGCTCATCATATCATTGTTGGCCTTCTTAGGATAGCAATAGATGATGATGACAAACAAATCGGTAACACCTTCATCATGGATCTTAATTCCATTGTTGGCACTGTGACCCTTGTACTTAGTGTACCCAAGAGCTTGGGTAAGAAGAGATAGTGGTTGCTTCTTGACCAAGATGGGGCCACTCGTCCAAGACATACAAATGCTCAGAAGTGCAAGAGAAGAAATAAATGGGATGAGTGTGGGTATGGTAGTTCAGTGGTAACGTCGATGTTGACTAAAATGCAAAGGCGCTGGATCTACTTCACGAGGAGGATGAGGGCATGGCATTAAGCCATGGGCAGCATCGCGTTGGCACAGACGACTCTCCTAAAGTCGTTGAATTTCAGTTCAGGATTGGAGATTGTTCGTTTAAAAGTTGGAGACATGTTCTCTTGTAACCATCTAATGGCCCAACTCATCTCAATTATTGCTACGGCAAAAAAAAACGGTTTCAAAGTTTTTCGGGAGGGGGTAGGGGTGGGGCTGTACCGAGGCAAAGCTCTGATCATTGACCCATTCATTGTTGTGTTCAAAGCATGTAGTAGGGTTTTTTTGCCTCCTCGTATTCATTCGCAGATAGGGGTGAAAACGGTCTTAGCATCCCCTCCGAGCGGTTTCTCTCTTTATAGACGCACCACTATAATATACAACGTACATATGTTTGTTTAGATAATGTCCATAGTACACATACATTTGGTAAATAATATATATTGTATGGCATACACATGTGGACGACACAAATGAAATGAATATGTTACACATAATTTCCCAGGACTGCAAACTGTTGTGTACGCGACGACATAATCCACCAACAGTTGGTTACACTATGAGCTGACAGCAAGGAGAAGCTAACCCTCACACGGTGTAAGGGGTAAAAAGGACAAGACACGAAGCAATGGGTCGTTGCAAGATACAAGAAGCTTCTATAGTGCCACCTGTTCCATCATGTGGGAAAATATCAGGTGCTACAGGCTCTTAGGTGATACCGTGATACGAGCTACCGGGAGCCGTTGGATCTCAGATCCGACGACATCTAGGAAGTGGTTGTACCTGTGCGCAAGATTCTCGGATGGCTTTTTTGCAAAATGTTCAAGAGCTCCTGGGAGCCGTCAGACCTGAGATCCAACCGCCCAGAAGCCCGTATCACGGTATCACCTAAGAGCCGGTAGCACCTGATATTTTCCCTCCATCATGCTAGTGTACGAGGAATAAAAGATGGGAGCTGGAAGGGGACCTTGTTGGTATATATGACGAGTGTGAGTGCTCAGTTAGTATTACTAATTCAGTCCGAGCTAGAGATAACTTTGAAGAAGTGACCATGGGTTGGTGGATCTACTAAATAAACTCACGAAGTGGACAATTTTCGAATCAGGAATAAAAGCTTTTGGCTCAGCATCATGTCAAAATTTGACCGTGAATTCATGATGCTCGTAAACAAATTTGACCATGACCACTCTGTTTGACGCAGTGGATTAGCAATGAACATGGAACTACTCGTAGGCCTTGCCTCAGATCAGATTGGCAATCACAGTTCGTTTAATCACAAACGAGCCACCACTTGTAAAACTGTTTACAAGTGTCATCTTGAGTGGCAACTGATCCCAACGAAACACCATAGTCTTCGTTGTGCGTTTCGTCGGTCCGGACGTTTGCGGGCACGGTGTTGGAGATGCCCTAAGATGAGCATTGGATGTCCACAGGCAGTAAAAGCACTGCATATGTTCAACAAAATGATCTTACAACACAAAACAACTAAAGTTGGTACAAAGTTGAGACATTTGTTTTGGGACGGAGGGAGTACATTTTGAAAATCAAATCTTGCAAAAAGAAGAGGACATCATCTCTGCAAGTTGAACTGTCCAAATTTCAGGGAAATGATTGCCCACAAAATTTGAGGCACCACAACAACAAATGAGAGGTAGTTAAAATATGTGCATGTCATAATTTCTCACACGAATTACAAGGACTCTGGCCAAGGTGTGGGATCTGACCAGACAAGCCCACAAAAACAGATATAATCACAGTACAATGTTCCCTCCGTATCATTGGTACAAGGCTACAATCATGATCCAGAAGCAGAGCACCATATGCTTCATATTATCCAGTAGGTTAAGCAGCTCCTTTTGCATGAAATGGCTTTCTGCAATCAGGAAAAGACGATACTTTGGGAAACCACGTCTTGGCAAACTGATACTGTAAAGTTGCAAAAATAACAAACTGGAGAGATGAAACACTTCATCAAGCAATATATACAACATTAAGCAACAAAAATAAAAGCTCCAGTAAATGATTTTTGTTTTACACAATGCCTCAGGTTTGTCGATTGTTGTCATTTTCTCGAGAGGTTCTCCCTTTAACAGGGGCCCGAGCATCCATTTTGCAGACAGAAACATCATTGGCAAAACCGTAAGTGATTCAGATATGATGCAACACAGTTCACGAAAGGTGCGGAAAAAAAAGGTATCAATAAATAGAACAGGGCACTCCATTTGTTTTGCATCACATCCCCAACTAGGGCGGAATCTGTTAAAGACAGGAAGGATTGGGAAGAACCATCAGCAGCAAATGTTTTGACCTCAATGTAATTCAGTCCGCATCATGGTAGGATCGCTCACAGGCAACCCTCATCATCCGGTTCTGTACGTTATTCCTCCAATCCGGGTTTCAACAAAGCGGTATTTTCCAAGGGCAAAAGCTGGAAAAAAAATCTCAAAAAACATTTGATGTCTATGGTAAAAATTGCAGATAAACAAATTAGAAAATACAAGTAGTTATCCTTGAGGCGGCTCAGATGTAAAATGGGTTGTAAGTTTGTTTATCAGCACAAAGAGATCAATCTCTTCAGAGTGGTGCATGACTTTTCTCATCATATCCTTTTGCTTCCACGGAGCATCCATTTTGCAGACAGAATCATCATCGGAAAACCAAGTAATTCAGATGAAATGCAACAAGGTTCACAAAACCAGATACTGAGCTGCAGAGGGAGAAAACACAGGTATCAGATGAGGGCACTCCATTTGTTTAGACTCGCCCATTCAGAATAGGAAGGGGAAGGGGTTGGTAATAAGAACAAGATAGGAAGGGGGATTGAAAAGTATCTGACCTCAATGTAATTTCAGTCCGCATCATGGTAGGATCGCTCTTGGGCAACCCTCATCATCTGGTTCTGTACATTACTCCCCCGATCTAGTTAATCTTAAGACTCATGTTCAAAACTAAAGTATTTTCCCAATGGCAAAATCTGGAAACAGTTTCTGAAAAAAACACAAGACATCTATGGCGAGAATAGCCAATAAACAAGAAATACAGAAGTAGGTCTCCATGAGGCGGCTCAGATGTAAAATGGGTTGCAAGTTTGCTTATCAGCACAAGAGATAAATTTCTTCAGAGTGGTGCATGACTTTTCTCATCATAGCCTTTTGCTTCACCAGGAAGCACAATGTCATGGAATACGGCAGATTTGTCAATTGACGTTATAATACTAGGAAACACAGTATGGAATACCTCAGATTTGTCATTTGATGTCATTTTACAGCTGCTTTCTCAAGAGGTTCTCCCTGAAACAGAGGCTTGAGTCCACAGAGCATCCATTTTGCAGACAGAATCATCATAGGAAAACGACAAATAATTTAAGATAGCAAACAACAAAGGCGGTTGCTAAATAAATAAATCACACACCTCAATTCAACCTTACTACTAAAATCACTAGGCAATAAGCAGCACAATATTATCCAAAGTCTCAGATTTGTCGATTGATGTCATATTATATCTGCTTCATCAAGAGGTTCTCCCTGAAACAGGGGGCTTGAATCCACAGAGCATCCATCTACAAGCAGGATGCCAGAAAGAAGTAAGATAAAGATTTAATTTTACAGAAGTCAATTTAACGTAACCACTATAATCAAAAGGCAATGAGCAGAATAGTTTTCAGATGGTAGGCATAAGAAAGACCAACACGAAGCACAAAGTTGAGACTTTGGAAGCATAGCCATAAACAGTTAGCTCCCACGTTTAACTCACCAGGAATCACTATGTGCCACTATGACTGAGCAACTATGAGAAAGAACAATCTCAAGATGCCAAAGGTGAGAGAGGCACCCAGGGCACAGAACTAATGAATGGGTACACTATGGTAGTGTAAATTGGTAAACCAAGTTCGTATCTTGTTTTGGGAAATACAGACGTGGCGAGAGATTTTTGGAAGCATAGGAACCCCACCAGGAATCACTATGCGCCTCCATGGGGCAACTTTGAGAATGGTCAATCTCAAGAAGCCAAAGGCGAGAGGCGCACACACAAAATCTAATGGCAAAGTGGTTATGATGTTCTTTGCAAAATTAACTGTAATATATGGCAGGAAACAAGCTCATCACACAGCAGTATTCAATTCAGTACGATAGCAGAGTGAAATTGCAAATTGGAAAGCAGCAAAACATAGCCAGCAGTCAACACAGGCAGACAAAACCATAAATGAGATAAGAACACAATACTGGAATCGAATAGAGTATTTAAACAACACGTCATAGCTCGCACACAGGTGCAGGAGTCAAAGTGCAACAACGCCCAGGAACAACACTTAACATACACTAAGATTCTCCAAAAAAGACTCGACACTAAAACTTCTGCTAGATAACTCGATGGCAGACGCGGGAGCACTCATTTCTTCTTGATGGCAGCCTTGGTAACCTTGGCACCGGTAGGGTCCTTCTTCTCCACACCCTTGATGACACCAACAGCAACCGTTTGTCTCATGTCACGCACAGCAAAACGGCCAAGAGGAGGGTAGGTGGCGAAGGTCTCCACAACCATGGGCTTGGTGGGAATCATCTTCACGATACCGGCATCACCGTTCTTGAGGAACTTGGGCAGCGCCTCCAGCTCCTTACCAGATCGCCTGTCAATCTTGGTCACCAGCTCAGCAAACTTGACAGCAATGTGGGAGGTGTGGCAGTCCAGCACTGGGGCATAGCCGTTGCCGATCTGACCAGGGTGGTTCATGATGATGACCTGGGAGGTGAAGTTGGCTGCCTCCTTGGCAGGGTCATCCTTAGAGTTGGATGCAACAAACCCACGCTTCAGATCCTTCACAGCAACGTTCTTCACGTTGAAGCCGACATTGTCACCAGGAAGCGCCTCCAGGAGGGACTCATGGTGCATCTCAACAGACTTGACCTCAGTTGTCAGACCAGTGGGACCAAAGGTAACAACCATACCAGGCTTGATGACACCAGTCTCCACACGGCCAACGGGCACAGTTCCAATGCCACCAATCTTGTAAACGTCCTGAAGGGGAAGGCGCAGGGGCTTGTCTGAGGGCCTCTTGGGCTCATTGATCTGGTCAAGAGCCTCAAGAAGGGTAGGGCCCTTGTACCAGTCAAGGTTGGTGGACCTCTCAATCATGTTGTCACCCTCGAACCCAGAGATGGGGACGAAGGGAACCTTGTCAGGGTTGTAGCCGACCTTCTTCAGATATGAAGAGACTTCCTTGACAATTTCCTCATAACGGGCCTTCGAGTACTTGGGAGTGGTGGCGTCCATCTGTAACAGATCATAAGAGCAATCCCATCAGATTAAAGCAGATAGTGAACTAGTAAAGCACTAGTATGTAACAATGAAAAGACATGTGTTTAGCAGTATAGATGTATCATGCAATGGAAGTAACACAGTTCCATGGAATAAAGATAATGAGCAAACAAACTATTTCATTTCTAAATTACTACCTCCGTAACTAAATATTTCTAAATATAAGATATTTTTGCAGTCAGTACCATATGAAGATCCACTTAGCGAAGTGGCAACATGACAACAATCCTAGTAGTGACCTACTCGGTGGTGAAGAAATGCTATGAAACAACTAGGATTGGCAAAATTAAGTAACATACATTACAATTCAATTCAGTACTACTAAAGAACCTGTACACTTTCCCAAGTCATTCTGAACATTAGTATATAGCAAAATAGTACTTCTCTAAATTAAGATATAACTAACCAAGTGAGCAACATATATGTTATAGAACAGTGTTGAACAAGAGCCTAGATAAATGTCAATCGGTTCACATGGAGTTTCTGTACTACTGAGAGCATGGACAGTGATCAAGTAATTATCAAAGTGGATAGTTAAACAGTAAACACATATGATCACTCATAAGAACCAGCATTGAAAGGTTAATAGAAAGTATACCTTGTTGCAGCAGCAGATCATCTGCTTCACTCCAAGAGTGAAAGCAAGGAGGGCATGCTCACGGGTCTGGCCATCCTTGGAGATACCAGCCTCAAAACCACCAGTGGTGGAGTCAATGATGAGCACAGCACAGTCAGCCTGGGAGGTACCAGTAATCATGTTCTTGATGAAGTCACGGTGACCAGGGGCATCAATGACGGTACAGTAGTACTTGGTGGTCTCGAACTTCCACAGGGCAATATCAATGGTGATACCCCTCTCACGCTCGGCCTTCAGCTTGTCAAGCACCCAGGCGTACTTGAAAGACCTCTTGTTCATCTCAGCGGCTTCCTTCTCGAACCTCTCGATCACACGCTTGTCAATACCTCCAAGCTTGTAGATCAGATGGCCAGTGGTGGTCGACTTGCCAGAGTCGACATGGCCAATGACCACGATGTTGATGTGAGTCTTCTCCTTACCCATGGCTGAAACTGCAAGATCAAAAATGAATACAGGTGTCAGAACACAAGACACACAGAACAGAAGGTAGTAGCTGTCAAGGATAACAAATCAAATGACGTTAGACACAGATAGGTTTATAATCAGATAAGGTTACACTCATGCCAATCAAACTGCAGGCACTAGTTAGATCCAACAAACCATGTGTGGAATGAAAACATGGCATGGACTGCAGGCTTAAGTGCTTCTAATTCTACTCGCGGCTCAACAGAGAGTAGAGCAAAACAGAAGTAAAGAACAATTCTGACTAACAATAAATCCAAAAGCATATCCTACGCTAACAGAAACCAGAGAACTCCCACATATCAAGGCTACAGCATGGCAACTCCTCAAAATTATGGCCAAAACAAGTTGCATCAGCGCATAAGAGAATCTAAAACTGGATCTACAGGCAGATTTACAGCTACTAAGCTAACACAGAGAAAATCCTTCATATACGGATGAGAACCACATGCATCAGCGCAAACTAATCACATGCGACACGATCTACTAACAGTTTACGGCTACAAAACAGAAGCAAGCTTGTATCCACATGCATCAGCGCAAAATAAACAGCTCCGACCCGATCTACCAACAGATTATGGCTACGAAACAGAAGCGAGCCTGTATCCTTCAAACCACGGACGAGAACAGCATGCATCAGCGCAAAAGGAGCCTAAAATCTCGATCTACCAGCAGACCACGGGTACGAAACAGAACCATGCTCGAATCCTTCAAACTACGGACGAGAACAGAACGGAATCACCGCGAAAGGGAGCCTAAAACTCGATCTACTCGCGGATTGCAGCTACTAAACAGACGCACAGCCGTAGATCTGAAGCCATCCGAGACCACAAACAACGCATCGGAGCGGGGAAGGGGGCGGATCGGGATGCTCACCTCGAAGGAAGGAGAAGGAGCCGAGAGGAGGAGGCTGCGGCGGCGGGCAGGGGGGAATGGTAGGAAGGGGTTAGGGCGAGAGGGATGGCGCTATATATGGGCGGCGAGGGGCGCTAGGGTTTCTTCTTGGGCGTCTGATCCGGGTCCGAGGGCCGCCGTCGTGGGAGATCTGATCCGTTGGATTTCCATCGCGCGGGCCGCGTGCTTCTGGACGTTTCGGGGGCCGCAAGTTTTCCGCGTCTATCCAGTGGGCGGGGCCTACCGGGAAGTGGGTTGGCTTGGCTCCAGCTGTCTGTATTTTCTGCAATTATCTCCATCTCCGGACCTGTAAAGTAATGTCCATTTCTCACCCCCTCCCGATCGTGCCACAGTGTGCTCATAATAATATGAGTTATTTTTTTTTTCGGGTGCACTCTGGAAGACCTTTTATTAAACTTAGAGCGTCTACGGCCGGAGTTGCGGGCCCTTATACATCCGCGAAGGCGTCCGGATGCGTCCGCGGACAGTGACCTGGCAGGTATTAAAATTACGTCATCACAATCCGGATCCATCAAACCAAATTCTCAAATCCGTACTAGTCTCATGCAACGTTAAACCATAAACCAAATTCTCAAAACCGCCTCGCCTCCCCTACCGCTCCGCCTAACTGCTCTGGCGACCGTCGCCACACCTCCCAGCGCTGTGTCACTGACTTGCGGGGCCCAACAATGTTTAGTGGGAAATAGGGAAAATATTTTAGGGAAAGTAGTTGTCTGACAACTTCCCGTATATTATATGATCATAATGTAAAACCACTTTTACAACCTGTTTGGTAATCACTCGGGCAGAGGAATGTGAGTTTGCAGGAGCGGGTTTGTGTAAGGATTAGAAATGGGAAGTAGACTTTTACTCCCGTTCCTTCGTTTGTTATATGATGGGAATTAGCGTGAGTTAGAACTCTGCCCATGGATTAACATGGTATCCATGTAAAGAAATCGGTGAGAATTGGCTCCCTCAACTCTCATCCTTTTTTTCACTAAAACGGTCATTCCCTCTAATCAATCAGAGGACTTCTAAACTTCTCACGTCTCAACTCTCATTCCTCATCTCTAATTTCCCAGAACCAAACACATTGTTAAGGGAAGGTTTTAGAAGGAGACGTTAGTGTGACGCCCCTGCTCGACTGTGCACTAATCATACACGCAAACGTGCACGCTCGAGATCTGAGACTCACGGGAAGATATCACAACACAACTCTAAACTCAAATTTAAACATAAATCTTCATATTACAAACCAGGGGTCACGAGGACCCGAATACATAAGTCATACAAACAAATATTATCTGGGTACAGACATAGTTAGTCAAGTTTGCCTTAAGAAGGCTAGCATAACAGCGACACTGATCGAAAAAGCGAAGGCCTCCTGCCTAGGGCCTCCGAACTACTCCTGGTCGGCGGGCTCAACGTAGTAGTAGGTGCCTCCGGGGATCTCCTGCTCCTGGGCTCCGTCGTCTGATCGCAGCAACCGGGTATGGGAAAAGAAGTAGCAAAGCAACCGTGAGTACTCATCCAAAGTACTCGCAAGACTTACATCAGGACTATACTAAGTATGCATCGGTATCAAAGGAATGGGGCTATATCTTTGGACTAAACTGCGGAAATGCCAGAACAGAGGGGGAAAGGCCTAGCCTATCAAAGACTAGCAGCTTGAAGCAATCTTACAGTATCAGAAGAGAGTAGAGTATAGTAACATATAATAGCAATTACATTTTAGTAATGCCCTGAGATCCTTCCTCGACTACCCTGCGAGAAAGTGATCCCGAGAGCAGTAGTATCAGTTTAACATTGCCACAGTAATCATTCATAGTTGTAGTAGATCAGGATACAACCCCGAGCGTCCTGTTACCGTGGACACGGCTATTCGAATAGATAACTTCCCTGCAGGGGTGCACTACTGTTACCCAACACGCTCGATCACATCTGGCCGGACACACTTGCTGGGTAATGCCCGGCCTCGGGTAATCGACACGGCGTAGTCCTACCTAGGCTCAGCAGAGAGGTCAGCACGCCGGTCTAAATCCTAAGCGCGAAGGGGTCTTGGGCCCATCGCCCTCTGCACCCCTGCACGTTGCGTGGCTGGTCGGGGCCCAGGCGCGACACTGTATACACAAGTGACGTAACCAGCCCACCCCAACGATCAGCCCGCATCTCTGAGCTGTGACATCTGAAGAGCTTTCGGCTGATACATACGACGTAGAGGGTCCCATAACCATTATCCCTCATGGTGGTAGTGCGTATAGGCACGTAGCCAACTCAGATCAAATACCCAAATCCGTTAAGTGTGTTTAGTAACTCGCGGAGACGAACAGGATCCCTGTCGCTCCGACTTGGTAACTCGCGGATTACGACCAGGGACCAGGCCCACCTCTCTCCTAGGTGGTTTCCGCCTGCCCTGTCGTTCCGCCACAATATCACTCGCGGGTGCTCTTGGAGCCGACCCGTCTTTAATATTATTCTCTCGCGGGCACTCTTGGAGCCGGCCCGACTTTAACAGTTTAAAGTATTGCAGTAATGTAACGTTTCCGTGATCATCACCCAGAGTGATCACGGCCCGATAACAAGCATGGCAAACGGACAAGGGTGAAGGGCCACAAATGGATTAATAGCATAGCTAACTAAGCATCATGGGACAACAGGTAGGTATCAACAGCAGGCGACGAAATCAGGCTATGCATCAGAATAGGAGCTATCGGAGCAACAACAGAAGCAATTCTAATGCAAGCATAAGAGAGAAAGAATGGGCGATATCTGATGATCAAGAGGGTTTTGCTTGCCTGGAAGCTCTGCTGAAGGGGTCTGGTCGTCGTCGACGTAGTCGTACTCAGCAGTGTCGTCGGCAGTCTCGGGGTCTATCGGAAGAGAAGGAGGGGGAAGAAACAATAAATACACGGCAAACAATGCAACAGGAATGCATGACATGTCAACATGCAGTGCTAGGGGTGTTTTAATGCAGCACTACGCAAGTTAGTCGGAGCACGAAATTATCCGGGAGTGTTCTCCCAGCTCCGGGTGATTATCGGTCAGATGAATCGGAGGGGAAAGTTCCATGTTCATCATGTTAGAGAGGTGTGGCAGGTACGTGGGTGGCGTATTCGGATTCGTCATATTTTTCTGATCGTTTTTCATATATAAATTATTTTCATCCGAGTTACGGTTTATTTTATATGATTTTTCAAAGTTTATTGAATCTCTGTAATTATCCAAAACAGTAGTCCATGACGTCAGCATGACGTCTGGATGATGTCACTGGTCAACTGAGCTGGCCAGGGTCAAACATGTGACTCAGGACTAAACAGAGTTTAAATTAAACTAAATAGAGGTTAATTAGGGTTGGGCCCACATGTCAGTGGCTGATTAACTTAACAGAATAATTAGCATAATAATTAGCATTTTTATTATTTTTAAAAACATTTAATTTACGCGGGGTCCACCTGTCAGTGACTGGTCAAGCCCAGTCAGCGGGTTGACTTGGTCAACCGGGCCAACGGGACCCACTGGGCCCACTGGTCAGTGGCCCAGGGCGTCCACGTGGCGGCCACGTCGGCGCGCGGCCGGCGTTCTGCCACCGGCGCCAAAATACGCGGCGGCGCGCGTCGGGCTTCGCCGGAAATCGCACACAGGCGGCTGTTTTGCTCGGGACTTGGCGCGTTCGAACGCGGGAGCTGCGCCGCATCCAATGGTGGGGTCAGCTTCACCGGGGAGGGGCTAAAACGTCGCCGGCGTCGAGCCGTGGCGGCGGCTGCTTTCGGCCGAGCTCGGGCGTGCGGTTACGGGTCGTTTCCGAACAGCCTAAGCGGCTAGGCGTGAGCTACGGCGCACCAGAAACTCGCTACGGTGGTCGGACGAGGCCATAGCGGCTCGGGAGCACGGCATCTGCGGCAATGGCGACGGCCGGAGTACGGCATCATGTCAAGCTAGCTAGGGGGCGCAAACGACGGCGAGAGAGGAGGGGAGAAGAAGGGGAGCTCACTGGGCGCCTGTAATTGAGCTTAGCATACTCGGGGAGGGCTCGGAGTGGCCGGAATCGACGGCGACATCGCGATGGCCGTAGGAGGAAGAAGAGGTCGAGGGCGGCGTTCGAGGGCGCCCGGAGTTGCGGGGCTCGACGAGGAGGCGTGGCCGACGGAGGCGGAGCGCCTGGACACCGAGAGAGGGCGCGGGGAGCACGGTGGCTACGCGGGCGAGCAGCGGACGGCGACGGCCGCGTCGGCCATGGTGGGGAACGAGCGAGGGAGGGGGAGGGTGAGGCGAGGGAGGAGCCAGGGGGTGCGGGGTTGCGCCCTTATCCACCAGGAGCGGGCGCGGCGCGCTGTCGACCAGGGAGAGAGGGGGCTAGGCTCGGGCGCGCGCGCACGCTGTGCTCGACAGCGTGCGAGGGGGGGTGAGCAGTAGGAGGGAGACGACCGGCTAGGCAGGCTGGGCCGCACTGTTTGACTTAGGCCCAGGTACGGTGGCCTTTTCCTTTTCTCTTTTCCTTTTTCTGTTTTTCCTTTTGCTTTTCTGTTTTATAAAATGTTTGGCCATCATTTCACTTTTGTAAAATATGTGACTTAGCCACACAAATACAGTGCAATATCTAGCACTGCCATAAAAAGGTTTGGAGTTCAGAAGTTTTCATTTGAATTTTATTTAAATGAGAATGGATTAAATGGTGCTGTTTTGGTACTGTTTCATGATGTTAGAGTCATCTAGGTCAGTTAGGTGATGTTGTTTTCCTGAATATTATTAGTTATGGATTATTTGCTAAATGATGAACATTTTAGTTTCCAAATTGGAACAACTTTTATTTTCACTTCATATTTGAATTTCAATTTGAATTGGAATTTGAAATGAGATATGATTCAAATGATGATCAAGCAATGTTAATCATGGTGACTTGGCATTATCAAAAGGGTGATCACTGTAGCTTAATACATGGGGATGTTACAATTCTCCTCCTCTAAAAGAAATTCTCATCCCGAGAATTAAGAGGTAGGCTGAAAGAGAGCGGGGTATTCTTCACAAAGACGATCTTCGCGTTCCCAAGTGGCTTCATCTTCAGAATGATTCGACCACTGAACTTTAAGGAACTTGATTGCCTTCTAACGGGTTCGACGTTCAGCTTGATCAAGAATGCGGATCGGATATTCTTGATAAGATAGATCTTCTCGCAGCTCAAGCATTTCATGATCCACTGCTCGGATAGGATCCTTGAAACAGCGACGAAGTTGCGACACATGGAAGACATCATGAACTTGAGAGATGTTCAGCGGCAATTCCAATTGATAGGCCACTTCTCCACGTCTGGCGAGGATACGGAATGGGCCAATGTAGCGAGGAGCTAACTTGCCCTTGATTCCAAATTGATGAGTGCCCTTCATCGGAGTGACACGAAGGTAAGCTTGTTCGCCAGGTTGATAGACCATTATCTGGTGCTTTCGATCATAATTGCTCTTCTGACGAGACTGAGCAGCTTTCAAATGTTCACGGACAATGCAGACTTGTTCCTCAACTTGTTGGATAATATCCGGACCGAAGAGTAACCGTTCCCCAGTTTCTGACCAATTCAGAGGGGTTCGGCACTTACGTCCATATAAAACTTCAAAGGGTGCCATCTTCAAACTAGCCTGATAGCTATTATTGTATGAGAATTCAGCATATGGGAGAGATTCCTCCCATTTCTTACCGAATGATACGACACAAGCTCGAAGCATATCTTCAAGCACCTGATTCACTCGTTCAACTTGTCCCTGTGACTAGGGGTGAAAAGCGGTGCTGAAGGACAGATGGGTTCCCATAGCTTCTTGGAAACTGTTCCAAAATCTTGAGGTGAAGAGGCTGCCACGGTCTGAACTGATCTTCAACAGAACACCGTGGAGTGACACAATTCTGGAAACATACAAGTCTGCTAACTGACTAGCAGTGATTGTCTCCTTGACGGGCAGAAAGTGAGCAACCTTTGAGAATCGGTCAATGACGACAAGAATAGCATCATGACCCTTCTGCGATCTGGGAAAACCAGTGATGAAATCCATTTCAACTTTGTCCCATTTCCATTCAGGAATAGTAAGTGGTTGCAGAGTTCCAGCAGGCCTTTGACGTTCTGCTTTGATGCGATGGCAAACGTCACACTCAGCAACATAACGAGCAATGTCTCGCTTCATATCAGGCCACCAGTACCGTTGACGAATATCTTGGTACATCTTAGTACTACCCGGATGAATAGACAAAGGTGTGTCATGTGCTTCTTTCATGACATCCGAACGCGAGTCCAGGTTATGCTTTCTGGGGACCACTAGGCGGCCCTTGAAGAACAAGACACCATCATTATCAACAGTAAAGAACGAAGAATTCCCTTTGGAAAGATCGCGCTTAATCCTCTCAGCTTCAGAATCATACTTCTGCCGTGTCTTGATGTTGCGCTCGAGGTCCGGTTCAACAACCAGGGTATTGAGATAACCCTGTGGGACAATGTGAAGGTTCAACTTGCGAAGCTCTTCGTAGAGAAGAGGTTGGGCTTGCTGAACCATGAGATTGTTACAATAAGACTTGTGGCTCAGAGCATCGCCATTACATTAGCCTTGCCAGGGGTATAAGAAATATCCATGTCATAGTCAGCTATTGTCTCGAGCCATCTTTGTTGACGGAGGTTCAGGTCTGGTTGAGTATACATATACTTCAGACTTTGGTGGTCCGTGTATATCTCGCAACAATTACCGAGAAGGTAATGTCACCACAGCTTCAGTGCATAAATAACTGCTGCTAACTCGAGATCATGTGTTGGATACTTATCTTCATAAGGACGCAACTGACGAGAGCCATAAGCAATAAACTTGCGCTCTTGCATTAGGACACAGCCTAATCCTTGACGGGATGCGTCGCAATATATCACAAAGTCCTTGCGGGAATCAGGGGGAGCTAGCACTGGGGCAGATGTCAACTTATCTTTAAGTGTCTGAAAACTTTCTTGGCACTTTTCCGTCCACTCAAACTTCTTGCCTTTATGGAGCAAATCAGTCAGTGGCTTTGCAATCTTGGAGAAGTTCTCGACGAAACGGCGGCAATAACTAGCGAGACCGAGAAAACTTCTGACTTGCTTAACAGTTTGCGGTGGAGTCCAGTTAAGAATAGCCTAAACTCGTTCTGGGTTAACAGCAATGCCATCCTTGGAAATCACACGACCAAGATAGGTCACCTCAGATAACCAGAATTCACACTTGGAAAACTTTGCATACAGTTGATGTTCTCGAAGTTTCTCCAATACAAGCCGAAGATGTTCGGCGTGTTCTTCTTCATTCTTGGAATATATAAGGATATCATCCAAATAAACCACGACGAATTTGTCGAGGTAGTCCATGAAGATATAATTCATTAAACGAGAGAAGGTTGCTGGCGCATTAGTTAATCCGAAGGACATGACGGTGTACTCGTATGATCCTTAACGGGTAACGAAGGCGGTCTTCGGAATATCCTCTTTACGAACTCGGATCTGATGGTAACCCAACCTTAAGTCGAGTTTAGAGAACACAGAGGATCCAACAAGTTGATCATAGATATCGTTGATCCGGGGAAGTGGATATTTGTTCTGGATTGTTGCTTGGTTAATAGGCCGATAGTCCTGGACCAATCGGTTAGTACCATCCTTCTTCTTAACAAAGAGAGAAGGTGCTCCCCAAGCAGAGGAACTTGGACGAATGAAGCCTTTACGAAGCGATTTGTCAATCTCCTCCTTAAGTTCAAGGAGTTCATGCGGCGGCATCTTATAGGGACGCTTAGCAATAGGAGTGGTGCCTGGTTTCAAGTCGATAACGAACTCGACAGCTCGAACCGGGGGTATTCCTGGAAGTTCTTCTGGAAAGACGTCTGGAAAATCGCGAACGACTGGAACGTTCTCGATGCCCTCAAGAGGTGAAGCGTTCAAAGCATTCAGAGCATATATCTGAGCTTCAGCATTCCGGATAACTCGGGCGGTGTAGTTCACTACCTCGTCGGAGGGGTGAAGGAGTTGGACGACTTTAGTGGCACAAGTGATCGAAGCAATGTGAGCTTTCAACCAATCCATTCCCAGAATGAGGTCTATGGTGGAAGATTTCAAGATGATGGGTGAAATAAGGAATTCCAATCCCTCAATTTCGACGGTGACGTTATGTGCCATGATGGAGGTTTAACATCGGCCTCCAGGAGTGCGGACAACTATTGGTAGGTTCATCTTTTCAAATGTAATGTCACGAGATAATGCAAATGCTTCTGACATGAATGAATGAGATGCTCCTGAATCAAATAAAACAGAAGCGGGTACTGAGTTAACGAGAAGGGTACCCATCACAGTATCAGGTTGATCCTGAACTTCTTCAATATCGACGTGGTAAGCCTGTCCACGACCATAAGCAGAAGACCCGGTATTATAATTGCGGGTCTGGTTGTAACCACGGCCATTGCCACGGCCAGTAGAAGGAAGTGCCAACTGATTCTGATTCTGGCGGCAGTCCTTGGCACGGTGACCTAGGCGGCGACACTTGAAACACAGACCATCTTCAGGACGAAGAGCGGTAGCATTTGGTGGAGCAGCTTGAGCTCTTGGCTGCCTCGGTGGTGGAGGAGGCAGACGGGGTGCCACATAGGAAGGCCTTAGAGCAGGGGCGGTTGGACGATACATGTTGTTGGGAATCCAGATTCGACGCCTTTGTGCTGAGCTCGAAGATGAGCCAACATCACGTTGGCGCTTCTGTGACTCCTTGTGCTCCATCTGAGTGGTCTCAACCTAGATAGCCTTGTTCACCAGGGTGGCAAAGTCGGTGAAGTCATGAACAGCAAGTGCAAGCTTGAGGTCTGGGTGGAGTCCGTCGCGGAATTTCTCCTGTCTGCGAGCATCAGTGGCAATGTCTTCTTCAGCATAGCGGGACAGGTTAAGGAATTCCCGCTGATAAGCTTCGACAGTCCTATTGCCCTGAGTGAGGTTACGAAACTCTCTTTTCTTCCAGTCCATGATTCCCTGAGGAATGTAACGGGCACGGAAAGCAGTCTGAAACTCGATCCAAGTAATGACTGTCCCAGCAGGTAGTGAGCGCCTGTGGGTGTCCCGCCATTGAGCAGCGGGACCCTTCAAGAAGTAGGACGCGAAGGTGACAAGGTTGGCAGGGGCGACATTGGCAGATTCCATCTCGAAGGCGATGTCGCGAAGCCAGTCATCAGCATCCAGTGGCTGTTCAGAGTTGCGGAAAACAATAGGGCTGAGACGCACAAACTCCTGCAGAGTTATTGGGGCAGGTTGCTGATTCTGGGCATTCTGGTTCTAGTGTGGAAACTGAGCCATGATTCCAACCATGAACTGGCGGTTCAGCTCGAATTGCTTCATCATAGCTGCCATATAGTCTGGCGGTGGTGGATTGTTGGCACCACGGCCACGACCACGACCTGCGGGTCTAACCATCCTGCTAAAATTTAACAAGGGGTAGTTTAGTAAAAGCAACCGCAAGTGTTTAGAGACAAACATGATATAACACGACAATAAACAAGTAGTGCAATAGATTCATAACAGTAGTCATTTAGGACATACAGATCCATACACAAAGTCGGTTACACACGGGCAACATAAGTTCGGAAAATTAAATAGCTAGACATACTAGGCGGCGCATAGGCACGCGGTGAGGAATACAACAACGAGACATAGCAAAGGCTACATCAACGTCGGGGAAAACCACTGAAACTAGGTAACTGCAGGTGCGGACGATGAGTGCTCATGGCAGAAAGGTCCTGCGCTCCCTAACTACTCTGATGCAGAACCCGATCTCGAACTAGGAGAAGAGGTCCACGTGTAGGTGTGTGACCTCCAACAGCAGGCCAATCGATACCTGAAGGCATCTGAGTCCTGCGCGGGTAAAGGATGTACTCTGGGTGTATCCTTGCCCGAACAGCTGGTAGCAACTGTGTCATAGCATCGTAGAGACGTGCTCGAGTGGCAAACAACTCGACGGCAAGAGCCCGGGCAGTGCGATCCAGAGCCTGAGTGCACTGAATCAAAACCTGCGGGTCATATCGACGTCGCTCGTAAGGGGCACAGACAGCTGTGTAGTATCCGGTATCATCTCTAGCAGGGGCATACGGGATGTATCTGAACTCGGAGTCATCCAAGCGACTATGCTTGCCACGAAGACGTGCGACAGCAGAATGGGCAGCATCATGGACTGCCATATCAATCGTCACGCCGATACCGTGAAAAGTGTGCAACTCAGTGACGGAGTCGTCCCGCTGATCAAAGATACGAACATCGGCATGGTACTGCTCCTGATTGAACTCGCGGTAATCCTTGTAAACCATGTACTCGGGGTACCAGCGGTAGCCCAATCTGGTCAGGAGGGCGATCAGGATAGCTAGAAAACCAGGCGCATCACGAGCCCAAGTCCGAAGTACAAGCTGCGTCGCAGGGCGCGGCGGAAAGAAGCGATCCATCTGAAACAGAGGAAATTTCAAGATTATCAAATGACAGTGAGTGAATTCTTGCATTGTGCATTCAAGGAAGTAATTTGCAGATAATCAAAGCTCCAGGTGGATGTGATCACGAGAACCTAGAGTCAAAGTTAGTAAAATTTTAACCCGAATAGTAGAGAGAGTAGAATTCTAGAGTAAGGAAGAGGAATGAAAGATCTGAATCCCATCCATGTGCAACGTGGGCCCGTAAGCCACACAACACCGTTAGTAAAACAGTTTTTCAAAGACTAGACTCAATTTCGACCAAGGAATCGGAAGGGGGCTTCCTACAGGCAGTCAGCTCTGATACCAACTTGTGACGCCCCTGCTCGACCGTGCACTAATCATACACGCAAACGTGCACGCTCGAGATCAGAGACTCACGGGAAGATATCACAACACAACTCTAAACTCAAATTTAAACATAAATCTTCATATTACAAACCAGGGGTCACGAGGACCCGAATACATAAGTCATACAAACAAATATTATCTGGGTACAGACATAGTTAGTCAAGTTTGCCTTAAGAAGGCTAGCATAACAGCGACACTGATCGAAAAGGCAAAGGCCTTCTGCCTAGGGCCTCTGAACTACTCCTGGTCGGCGGGCTCAACGTAGTAGTAGGTGCCTCTGGGGATCTCCTGCTCCTGGGCTCCGTCGTCTGATCGCAGCAACCGGGTATGGGAAAAGAAGTAGCAAAGCAACCGTGAGTACTCATCCAAAGTACTCGCAAGACTTATGATGACCCACAAGTATAGGGGATCAATCGTAGTCCTTTCGATAAGTAAGAGTGTCGAACCCAACGAGGAGCAGAAGGAAATGACAAGCGGTTTTCAGCAAGGTATTTTCTGCAAGCACTGAAATTATCGGTAACGAGTAGTTTGATAGCAAGATAATTTGTAACAAGTGACAAGTAACAATAGTAACAAAGAGTGCAGCAAGTTGGCCCAATCCTTTTTGTAGCAAAGGACAAGCCGGAACGATCTCTTATAGTAAGTAAAGCGTTCTCGAGGACACATGGGAATTTCATCTAGTCACTTTCATCATGTTTGTTTGATTCGCGTTCGCTACTAATTTGATATGTGGGTGGACCGGTGCTTGGGTGCTGTTCTTACTTGAACAAGCCTCCCACTTATGATTACCCCCTCTCGCAAGCATCCGCAACTACGAAAGAAGAATTAAGATAACTCTAATCATAGCATTAAACATATGGATCCAAATCAGCCCCTTACGGAATAGCGCATAAACTAGGGTTTAAGCTTCTGTCACTCTAGCAACCCATCATCTAATTACTACTCCACAGTGCATTCCCTTAGGCCCAAAGATGGTGAAGTGTCATGTAGTCGACGTTCACACGACACCACTAAGGGAATCAACAACATACACATCATCAAAATATCGAACGAATACCAAATTCACATGATTACTTATGACAAGACTTCTCCCATGTCCTCAAGAACAAAAGTAACTACTCACAAATCATGTTCATATCCAAGATCAGAGAGGTATTGAATAGCATAATAGATCTGAACATATAATCTTCCACCAAATAAACCAACTAGCATCAACTACAAGATGTAATCAACACTACTAGCAACCCACAGGTACCAATCTGAGGTTTTGAGACAAAGATTGAATACAAGAGATGAACTAGGGTTTGAGATGAGATGGTGCTGGTGAAGATGTTGATGAAGATTAGTCCTCCCACGATGAGAGGATCGCTGGTGATGTCGATGGCGACGATTTCCCCCTCCTGGAGGGAAGTATCCCCGGCAGAATCTCTCCGCCAGAGAGCAAAAGTGCTCCTGCCCAAGTCCGCATCGAGACGGCGGCGCACCGTCCCGAAAGTCTTCTCTATATTTTTTCTAGGGCAAAATGACTTATATACCAAAAAATGGGGGCCAGAGGACTGCCAGGGGCCCCACGAGGTACCAGGGCGCGCCTGGGGGGTGGCGCGCCCTGGTGCCTCGTGGGCACCTGGGTGGCCCCCTCTGGTACTTCTTGATTCCAGTATTTTTTATTTATTCCAAAATAATTCTCCGTGAAATTTTAGCTCATTTGGAGATGTGCAGAATAGGTATCTCTAACATAGCTTTTTCAGGTCCAGAATTCCAGCTGCCGGCAATCTCCCTCTTTGTGTAGATCTTGCATATTAAGAGAGAAAAGACATTAGAATTGCTCCAAAAAGTGTTATATTGATTAAAAACACTATAAATAACAGTAGCAAAACATGATGCAAAATGGACGTATCAACTCCCCCAAGCTTAGACCTCGCTTGTCCTCAAGCGAAAGCCGATATCGATAAAAACAAAATACGGACATAGTAGCATCTTGATCATTATTATAACAGCAATATTTATTATCATAAACCTGTCATGAGCAAGTAACAATTCATCACAACAATGGAGTATAAGGCATAAACTTTCTTGAAAACTAACAAACTATATTCTCAGTCAACAATGCAATTGCAATTCATCATATTTTCAGGAAGGGTCTCATGTAGGAGCTATTTAGCAAGTCCACATACTCAACCATCATTTAGTCTTCTATGATTGCTAACACTCACGACATATATATGGAGCAAAAAGTTTCAGCCAGACACATAGAAAGATAGGGGATTGTGATTTCGCCTCCCAATTTATTCACCTCAAGGGTGATGTCAACAATAATAACTCATGATCACTCATATCCAACTGGATATATGTGCTTAGATCTTTCCCCACCACACGATGCTTGCAAAAGAGAAAAATAAAAAGAAAGTAGAGGAGAACACTATTGACTCTTGCATAAAAAGTAAATACATAAAAGTAAAGGATAGGCCCTTCACAGAGGGAAGCAGAGGTTGTCATGCGCTTTTTGTTGTTGGATGCACAAGCTCTTAATGCAAAGGAACATCACTTTATATTGCCCCTTGTGATAGAAACCTTTATTATGCAGTCTGTCGCTTTTATTTCTTTACCATCACAAGTTCGTACAAAGCTTATTTCCCTTACAATAAAAGTTTAGACATATTTAGAGGCAATTTTTATTGCTTTTTTCACCGATGACAACTTACTTGAAGGATCTTATTCAATCCATAGGTAGATATAGTGGACTCTCATGGCATGAAACTGGGTTTAACGGTTTTGGATGCACAAGTAGTATCTCTACTTGGTGCGGATTTTTGGCTAGCAAAGATATTGGGCAAGCACCACATGTTGGAGGATCTATAACAATATAACTTCTATGTGAATATGAACAAACATAATTCATTACGTTGTCTTCCTTGTCCAACGTCAACAATTTGGCATAAAATACTTAATGGGGGGCTCACAATCATAAAAGATGTCCAAGATAGTATATTTGCATGTGAATCTTCTCTTCCCTTATTAATTCTTTCATGAATTGCATCATTGACTAATGCTATGTTTGTTAACTTCCAATAAATTTTACCACTTATACTTTTCTTTATGTAATGTCATTACTTTCCATAAGATTAGCATATGATTTTTTTCATTGCTAGGATTGGAACATGAAAGTAAAGAAGTAAAAACTCAAACTACTCTTTATTATATAACTCTCAACTCGATTACATAGATAGATAGATCACGAAGCTAACACTCGAAAATAGATCATACTAAACTTTTATTCAACTAGATCACGAAATAACTAAGGATCGAACTAAAAATAGGTAAAGATAATAAAAGTGATGGTGATACGATACCGGGGCACCTCCCCCAAGCTTGGCACAAGCCAAGGGGAGTGCCCATACCCATGTGCTCAAATCTCCTTCTTCGGTGATGGTGGTGGTGATGGTGATGGTGGTGAAGTGGCAAGCTTGGCCTTCAGCTGTAACAGGTACATCAATCTACGGTTGATGCTCCGAAGGGCGATGTTTTGCTCTTCCAGCAAAATAACTTCACGAGTGAGAGATATATTCTGAACAGAAACTATTTCAAAGACTCTTAAGGCTTCAATTACGGATGGGGAGAGATGATCATATAAGGGTTGAAGTATATCTCCCTTCTCTGCGGTCTCCTCCATAGGAATCGCTTGCCCTTCTCCCGGAGCCTGGGCTCCTGCAACTTCTTCGACCTTGTCCTCCTTGCCATTGTCTTCTTCTCCCGACGACAACTCGTAGTAAACCTCGCTGTAGGGGCATTTGCCCGGCGATGGTTGCACAATGCGGTGCTTGGCACGGAGCTTTTGGGGAGCCATGGCGATCTAAATCTGTCAGAAAAATAGCACGAAACAAGAACAGAGGAGATTTCTGCGATACGGTGGTCAAAACATTCGGGAGTATATATATAGATTTTTTTATCTTGCAAAACAAGTAATCCAGAAGAAAACGGAGTCGGGAAGGCTCACGTGGGGCCCACGAGCCGCGCCCTGGTGCCTCGTGGGCACCAGGTGGGTCCCCTCGGCTGTTTCTTATTTTTGTATTTTTCTAAATATTCCAAAACTGACAGGAAATATTTTTATGGAATTTTTGGAGTCGGTTTACTTACCGTATCACATACCTCTTCCTTTTCAGGGTTCTAGAGTGTTCCGGAAGGTCTCTCTTATGTATTCCTCCGGTGTAATTGTTTCAATAATATTAGTTTCAACATTAATGGGAGTACCTGAAATATAGTGCTTAATTCTTTGCCCATTCACCACTCTCGGATTAGTGCCTTCGGAGTTGTTTATTTTGATGGCTCCGGAGCGATAAACTTCTTCGATAATATACGGTCCTTCCCATTTAGAGAGAAGTTTTCCTGCAAAGAATCTCAAACGAGAATTGTATAATAGAACTTGCTCACCTACTTTAAATTCCCGTTTTTGAATTCTTCTATCATGCCATCTTTTAACTTTTTCTTTAAATAATTTGGCATTTTCATAAGCTTGGGTTCTCCATTCATCTAATGAGCTAATATCAAATAACCTCTTTTCATCGGCAAGTTTAAAATCATAATTTAGTTCTTTAATTGCCCAATATGCTTTATGTTCTAATTCAAGAGGTAAATGACATGCTTTTCCATAAACCATTTTATAAGGAGACATACCCATAGGATTTTTATAAGCAGTTCTATAAGCCCATAATGCATCATCAAATTTCTTAGACCAATTCTTTCTAGATCTATTAACGGTTTTCTGCAGAATTAATTTTATTTCTCTGTTGCTCAATTCAACTTGACCACTAGTTTGAGGGTGATAGGGAGATGCAATTCTATGGTTGACATCATATTTAGCAAGCAATTTACGGAATGCACCATGAATAAAATGTGAACCACCATCAGTCATCAAATATCTAGGGACTCCGAATCTTGGGAAAATAACTTCTTTAAGCATTTTAATAGAAGTGTTATGATCAGCACTACTAGTTGGAATAGCTTCTACCCACTTAGTAACGTAATCAATAGCAACTAAAATATGAGTATACCCATTGGATTTAGAAAAAGGTCCCATATAATCAAATCCCCAAACATCAAATGGTTCAACAGCAAGTGAATAATTCATAGGCATTTCCTGACGTCTACCAACATTACCAATTCTTTGACATTCATCACAAGATAAGACAAACTTACGAGCATCCTTGAAAAGAGTAGGCCAATAAAAACCAGATTGCAATACCTTATGTGCAGTTCTGTCTCCCGCGTGGTGTCCTCTGTAAGCCTCGGAATGACACTTCCGTAGGATTTGTTCCTGTTCATGCTCAGGTATACAACGTCTAATAATACCATCTACTCCTTCTTTATAAAGATGTGGGTCATCCCAAAAGTAATGTCTTAAATCAAAGAAGAACTTTTTCTTTTGTTGGTATGTGAAACTAGGTGGTATGTATTTAGCAACAATGTAGTTAGCATAGTCCGCGTACCATGGAGTATTACGAGAAGCATTTATGACAGCTAATTGTTCATCAGGAAAATCATCATTAATAGGTAGTGGGTCATCAAGAACATTTTCCATTCTAGACAAATTATCTGCTACGGTATTCTCAGCTCCCTTTCTATCAATAATATGCAAATCAAATTCTTGTAGCAATAGAACCCACCTAATGAGTCTAGGTTTAGCATCTTTCTTTTCCATAAGATATTTAATAGCAGCATGATCGTTGTGAACAGTTACCTTAGAATCAACTATGTAAGATCTGAATTTATCACATGCAAACACAACTGTTAGAAATTCCTTTTCAGTAGTAGCATAATTTCTCTGGGCACTGTCTAGAGTTTTACTAGCATAATGAATAACATTTAATTTCTTATCAACTTTTTGTCCTAGAACAGCACCAATAGCATAATCACTAGCATCACACATAATTTCAAAAGGCAAGTTCCAATCAGGTGGTTGAACAATATGTGCAGTGGTTAAGGCTTTCTTAAGTGTTTCAAAGGCTTCTAGACAATCATCATCAAAAACAAATGGAACATCTTTTTGCAAAAGATTGGTAAGAGGCCTAGAAATGTTAGAGAAGTCTTTAATAAATCTCCTATAGAAACCAGCATGACCAAGGAAATTTCTTATACCTTTAATATCTTTAGGGCATGGCATTTTCTTAATAGCATCTACCTTAGCTTTATCAACTTCAATACCTCTTTCAGAAATTTTATGCCTCAAGACAATGCCTTCATTCACCATAAAGTGGCACTTCTCCTAATTCAAGACAAGATTAGTTTCTTCACATCTCTGCAAAACTCGATCAAGGTTGCTTAAGCAATCATCAAAAGAAGTTCCGTAAACGGAAAAATCATCCATGAACACCTCAACAATCTTTTCACAAAAGTCAGAGAATATAGCAGTCATACATCTTTGAAAGGTAGCAGGTGCATTGCATAAACCAAAAGGCATACGTCTATAAGCACAAGTTCCAAAAGGACAAGTGAAGGTGGTTTTCTCTTGATCGGGTTGTGATACGGGTATTTGAGAAAAACCAGAATAACCATCTAGAAAACAAAAGTGTGTATGCTTAGACAGTCTTTCTAACATTTGATCAATAAAAGGTAAGGGGTAATGATCTTTTCTAGTAGCTTTGTTTAATTTTCTAAAGTCAATTACCATCCTATAACCAGTTACAATTCTTTGTGGAATGAGTTCATTTTTATCATTAGAAACAACGGTAATACCTCCTTTCTTAGGGACACAATGAACGGGACTTACCCATCTACTATCAGCTATGTGATAGATTATACCTGCTTCCAGAAGCTTTAATATTTCAGTTCTTACCACCTCTTTCATCTTAGGATTTAATCGTCGTTGGTAGTCGACAACTGGTTTAGCATCAGGCTCCATATTGATTTTGTGCTGACATAGAGTGGGACTAATGCCCTCATATAATTTAATATACCTTAATTAGGGGTTAACACCCTACCCAATGCCGACATTTTGCCAAAAACTGCATATTTAAATGGGAATTAATATATTTTCTACAAGTTCATATAAAACATAGCAGGAATTGGGGAAAATGTTGCGAACAATCTCTACCTAATAATAAAGCACGGAGTGCTTTTGCCCGCATACCCGTCGCGGTCTTTTTGCAAAAAAGTCCCTCTGTTTCCGAGAATTCAACCCGCAGTCCTATTTTAAGTGAGATAACGTTTCGTTTTTGCAAAAAAACCCTGGCGTCGGGCGGTGGCCTTGGCCGGCACAGGGGCGAGCTCGCGGGCGCTGGCCTTCCTGGGCGCCTTGTCGGCCTCGGCGCCGGCCTTGGCGGGCCGAGGCGTCGCGACGGACGGATCGAGACGGGAGAGGCGGCAACCTCCATGGCGGGTCCCTGGAGGACACCAGCGTGGATCCGGCGGCGGATAGATCGAGACGGAGAGGTGACGACCTCCATGGCGGGCTCCGGGGCAGAGGAGGTAGGGTCTTGTGGCAGCGCTCGCCTGAGCTCCTGGCACCGGGGAGACATCGGAAACGGGCGAAGGACGGCGAGGCAGGTCGGAGACGGGCCGGATCTGGTGATTCCCGACGACGGACGGGCGGAGACGGGCCGGATCTGGCGATTCCCGACGACGGACGGGCGGCGGCGGTCTCCATGCTGCGGGGTCGGCTCGAAGCTCCTGCAGCGGGCATGGTGACGGGAAAAGATGGCAGGGGGCGACGGGGTCCTGGTCGGTGGCTTCGGTCGTCGACGGAAGAAGGAGCTCGGGGTCGGGGACGAGGTGGCTGTGCTCGGGAGCAGCAGATCGAGCAGCGAAGGTGAAGCCGCCTATACCAGCTCGTTTGCCTTTGCCAGGTAGCTGAGGACGGCCAGCCCCGGGTACGGGGAGGGCGGGGAGGGCGCCGGTTACGAGGGCGAGCTTGAGCGCGGAGGCGAGGCGGTCGGCCGCGAGCTTTCGAGCTGCGGGACGACATCGGTGATGTGGCCGATGGTGAGCAACACGACGCGGGCGTGGCCCTGCTGGTGTGCGCCCGATGGCTCGCGGTTCGCCAGCTCCTCCGCCGACGGCTCCACGGCAGGCCTGGAGGCGGGGCTGGAGATTCCCCAGCAGGTCGGACTGCTGGAGCAGGACATGCGTCGCCTGCGAGGTTTGGGCGGCGGCGACCACCACTCCCTCGGCGACACTCTTCTCTCCCCTCCCCCGCAGCGAGACACGTTCTGTTGCTGGACTACTGATGTGCTTTTCTCCGCAAGGGAAAGCAGAGGGGCACAGGATGAAGCAATACCTTTTTTGTTTGTTTGAGAATTGTTTATGGGCCTAGCAGGGATACGTTACACAAGCGCCCATCGAATCGTAATGCCACCTTTTTTTGGAGCGAAAGTCGTTCTACTAGCTGGGCTATCATGATCCAGGGCCCTTCATATTCACAGATCTGGGCTCCTACCAGGTCTGGGCCCTAGACGGCCAGCCCTCCCGCCTAGGCCCAGAGTCGGCCCTGCTTCTCGGCCAGACCCTGTTGTCGCCGATGTGGCTGACTAGCAGGTTCACTCGTCACATCATCCCCATGATGTTCTGTCTGTCGTCACGGTCTTGGAGGAAGTAGCTTGTCCACAAACCCTGACGCGGGTTCAATTTGGGCTGGGTTGGCTGGTTGCATCATTTGAACCAAGCCCTGAACGCCACTAAGAACGCATGATCGACCGTGCTGAAGATGATGTTTTTCCGATGCCTCTCAATCCAAAGTCATGAATCCCCACATCCGCACCGAGTTGCATTAGCATCAGTGTGCCTCCTTGCCTACGGCCGGGTTGGGAACTTCAATGAGATTTCAGCATCGATCAAATCGTGTGGACCGGCTACGAGCATGTAAATATGTATCCTAGGATTTTTCTAGCATACTGAAATTGATCAAGCAAAGTGAGTGAGTACTAAAAGGGAGATCATATATATAAGTCATCAAATTAGCTGGGGCTTCAGGCTAGAGGTTCCTCAAGTGAGTGTTTCAAGGCCGATATGTATGGCTCGGAGTGGGTACATGATAGTAGAGTAAGTTAGGTCTATAAAAAGTGGATCCCATCACATGCTTGTGGCAACATAATTAATTCTAGATGAAGTTCAGTTGTGTGTACATATTATTTGAGATGTAAAAATTCTCAAACGTTAAGACAGTTTTGTTATTTATTTTTGTTGTCGAGTTGTCTCGAGGACAATGTATAACGGAAAAGGGCTTTCGTCATGTGGATGATGTCTTGAAGTCATTTTTTCATTTTCTCTGCCTTCTTCTCCTTTACTTTCACGGCCAACTTGATCAGTATATTCAAGTTTTGAAGTTCAGAGACCTTGCTTATTGAATTAAGAAGAAAATTGTTTTTTTTGCGGGGTGAATTAAGAAGAAAAATTGTTATCTGGCTAACTACTCGAAAACTAGACTATAAAATCAATAAAAGACACCAGGATAAAACAAGGCACCGCAGACAACCTGGCCACCAATGTAACACTTTTTTTTTCTTTTATTTGAAAAGGGGATTACCCCGGCCTCTGCATCACAGGATGCACATAGCCATATTATTAAAAGTGAATCAAGTCCAGTCACCGAGTTCTAGATAGTTAAAAAAGCACAAGCACAACTGGTCGAACCCGAGATTACATAGCTCATCCACATAATCTACGAGTGGCTTGCCAGTCAAACTGGTTGAATAAACTCTACGCAACCGATTCAAGCTGGCTGCACCCAGAGGCCATAAGCACCCGTGCGTTCACATGCTGCAGTGATGACAACATACGGAATGAAGTCGTAGCCCTATAGATAACCTGAAAGAAATTAGGAATAGATGATCGGTTAAAAACGCAATCATTATAGAGGCAATCGAGCAACACGTTATGATCTGATGACTTTGATTCCATCATGGACAACCACCAATTGTTCGCTGAGTAGAACGCACCAAACACCCATGGCCCATGCCGAATAGTCATCCCAATGTGTCGAGGGAGCGGCAGCTCTGACTTCGAGGACGAGTCTCATGAGAGAAAGTTGCAATTCAAGCCTTGCACCCGTCGATCACACATCTGATGGAGATCACGACACATCGGAACCACCTTTCACATGGCATCGTCGCTGTCATGCCGCCCCGTGACACACAACTCTGACTTCATCGCTTCATAGCAAGACAAAACACAAGGACACAAAAACACTCAATAGTGTGGTTCATTCTCTTGCTTTGCTGCTTTGAACATCATACTTGCAAATCTATTATTTAATAAAAACAATTGACATTTACTGAAGGAAAACACACAAACACGTGTGGAAAAACGGAGTATCTATAATACATAAATAATTGATCTGCACTAAGTCTAATTCTCTCAACTATTTTGTAGCACATGCATATCCCAATTTAATTGTTCCATCTCTAATAGTCCAACGTACATGCATACTCTTTGTTCACATACAATTACTTTCGAAAATAATAGCTTTCGATTTAGATCATTTCATTCATATAGAATGTATACAAAATTAATCTTTAAAATCCTGCAGCAAAGCGCGGGGAAATCACCTAGTTTATCGAAAAGGGAAAACTGAGAAGTAGTTTTTTTCTCCCTAACACCCCTAGCCTCTGGTTCTTGTCATTCCGGTTGTGGTTAGTTCATGGTCTCTAGTGGTGTGCTCGTGAAGTGGCAGTGGCCCTTTATATTTATAGAAAACATGCAGTCGTCGAGAAGTTCAAGTGGACATGTCATTAGAGCATCTCCAACCGATGCCTCTAAATTCTCCTCCTATGTCTGGACGAACAACCCAGACACTGTTCGGGCACAAAAACACCTCTTCAACGGAGGTCCCAAAATTCCCTCAGTTGTTCAAACTGTCCGCAAACCCTCAAACATAGCCCATGCGCGGAGAGGAAATACAGGTGTTCGGATGGAGCACTGCTATACACACGATAACTTACACCCAACGCATGCATGATCCTACATGGCAGCGCCACAACAGTGGCTCTTAACTGTACAACACCGTTGGGAAGGGAGTACGTTACTCCTTTTTCTCTCTTTTTTTTAACACAGTACAGACGCAAGCACTCATACATACACGCATACACTCACCCCTATGAACACACACGCACACCCTACCCTATGAGCACCTTCGAGAGACTGAGCCGGCATATCATCTTGTGATTTACGAAGTCACCGTAGGCGTATCGTCGTCGACGGAACGTCTCCTCCAAATGAAAGCGCATCGCCAGAAATCCTGAAATAAATCCAGAAATAATGCGAGCACCAGGACTTGAACCCTGATGGGCTGGGGATACCAATGTCCATTTAACCATCCAACCACAGGTTGGTTCCCACTCCTTCTTTTGCTCTCTCCTCTCTACAGTGCGACCCCGGACCAACCCCACCAATCATACGCATGCATACGAACAATATGGGGATAAATTAGGGGACACCTTTGTTTACGGAACAAATGGGGCTTCAGAGCGGACACGCGTGGACACTTCTTGTGGTGCTGCTAAACCTGAAGGAGGCGATTTCGGAGATCACAAATGAACTCGTCTCGATGAATGGAAAGCACATCAATTACTTGTATATGAGCAGCACCGAGATGGTAGTCTTGCAAAGCTGGGGGGTCTCGACCATAGACCACCTTAAACGGCATGTCACTGCCTATGCAGCCGTTTAAGCCAGTTGTGAGGACGATCTCATGTCATGCAACGTACGTAGATACAAGGCAATCACAGGGTTGACTGACTCAGTTGTTCGCCGATTGTGTATGGAATGCAGACTCATGTAGAGGCGTACTCCACCACTACACGGTTGACTGACTCAGTTTGTCCGCAGACTCTGTATGGAATGCAAGAACGAGTGGTGCACGAGTCAGCACCATGCATCAACATGAAGTCACGAACACGGCGCCGACAGTCCTTAATTAGGCGGCAGCCCTCACCTTTGGATTGATCGTCTCATCGTGGAAGCACCCTCACCGTCAGCATTCGCTGTTTTCCCGCCAGTTATGACTGATTGACTGCAGAATTATAGTCCAATAGCCCTAGGACGGGCGCGCCCTTATTCTGTCCCGATATCCGGCAAGGTCTCTCGAATGATGGGTAGGAAGGGTGTCGATCGAGGCTGTTTCTCCGATGCTTCTCGTTCCCAACAAGCTCGTGCAGGTCACTGTGCATAAGCATTCGCATCTGGTGTCAACATGCAAGAAGTGCTTCTTATCCACGAGTCCTGACTCCTCACGACCAAGTCACGTTGGGGGAGGGCACGCTGTGTTATGCTGCAGGCTGGAGCAACATGGCAATAGCCAGTAAGTAGATGAGAACAGAAGAGATAGAAAAGTGGCACGTAGATGATCATTGCAGCAACTTGGCAACATATAACGTGAGTGCCTATATGTGGACAGCGAAAACAATGAGCTGGTAGATGGATTTTGGTTTAAATGGTTTTGTTTTTTCTATTTGTAGGGAAATAAAGGCTGTACTTGTTGGTTCGTGTTGTGCATATTTGTCCGTCCAACTTTTAGGGGAAACGGTAAGATTTAATACTCCCTCTGTTTAATGTTTTTCTAAGAGTGAATAGCGTAAAAGCCCGCACGTAAGAGAACCATGTGTTGGACCGTTTACTTACGTGTGGGGCCCACATACCAGTGTCTCTCCTCCTATTCTAATAATATAAAAAAAAGCTCATGTAATTTTTTCAATCCACCAGTTCTTTTACAAATTAACAAATATGTCTTCATTTTTTTTACAAAATAACCCCTGCAAACATTTTTAAAATCGTTGGAGCTGCCACGCGCTGCTCCCTCCTCACCCGCTCCTGGAGGGGGGCCGTGCTCCGGCGAGAGGGGCACTGTCGCGCTCCATGGAGGGGGACCGCGGATGCCAAGAGTCATGCGCACCTCGGGCTAGTGCGGGAGGCCACCTGTAACCCCCCATGTAATTAAGCTACAGTGATCACCTTTTGATAATGCCAAGTCATCATGTTTAACAGTGCTTGATCACCATTTGCATCATATCTTATTTCAAATTCTAACTCAAATTGAAATTCAAATATAAAGTGAAAATAAAAGTTGTTCCAATTTGGAAACTAAAATGTTCATTAAATAGAAAATAATCCATAAGTAATTATTTTAAGAAAAACAACATCACCTAAATTACCTAGATGACTCTAACATCATCAAAACAGTACCAAACAGCAATATTTAATACCATTTTGTTTAATAAAATTGCAAAAGAAATCATATTGTCTCCAAAACAATTTCTGGTAGTAGTTAATATTGCACTGTAATTGTTGAGCTAAGTCACCTATTTTACAAAAGCCAAATTGTAGCCAAACATTTTACAAAACAGAAGTGAAAACAGAAAACAGAAAATAAAAAGGAAATCGGTAAAGGCTCACTGTGCAACTGGGCTTTGAGTAGCACAGTGCAGCCCAGCCCAGCTGCACAGGTCGTCTCCCTCCTCGGGCAGCTGTCAGCGCGCGCGTGCCCGAACGCCGATGGCCTCGCTGTCAGGCATCCCGCGGCTTCCCCGAGTGGATAAGGGCATCCCCGAACGCCTCTCCCTCCCCCGCAAACCCTAGCCCCCTCAGAATCCCCCCCCACTCTCTCCGCTGCTCGCATTCGAGCTCGCCAACGCCGCCATGTCTGCACCGCCGTGAAGCTCGCGGCCACCGCGCTTCGTCCGCCTCTCCGACCCGTCCACTGGACTCGCCGTCGTCGACTACTTCGTCCCCGTCTTCTTCCTCTTCGGTCGCCGTCGTTTCCGCCGTCGATTCGCTGCTGTTGATCCTCCCCGAGCCCGCTTGAGCACACCTGCAGGCTCACGGTGAGCAGCCGCGTCGATCTTCCCTCTTTCCTGCCCCGCTCCGCGCTGTAGCTCGCCGCATTTGCCATGCCCGAACCCGCCACCACCGATGAGCTCGCCGTCATAGCCGTAGTCGCCGTCACGCTCGTACGAGCCCGTAGCCGAGCTCGTGGAGCTCGTAGGACTCCATTGTGCCGCGCCACACCGTTTGGCGTGCCCCGCATCGCCGGATCTGCCATCGCCCGATTCCGGCGTCCGCCGAGTAGCTCGCCGTCGTCGTTATAGGCCACCCCAGCCGACGCCACCGCCACCGTTCGACGCGCCGTCGACGACACGTTCGAACGCGCCCTTCCCCGCTCGATTTGGCGCTCTGTGGACGAAACCCGAGCTCCTCCCATGCACGCCACCGCAAAAATTGGTCGCCGGAGCAACTCCGGCGACGGCGCCGACGACTCCGACGTGGCCCGACATGGGGGCCCCCTGTGTCACTGACCGCTGGGCCCCACTGGCCCCGTTGACTGGGTTGACCAGTCAATGGTGCTGACTGGGCAGCCCAGTGTCACTGACATGCGGGCCCCGCGCTAATTAAACATTTTTAATAAATAGTTAATCTGCTAATTAATCTATTAATTAGTCTGAGTCACTGACAATAGGCCCCACCTGTTAATTAACCTAATTAACTTAATTAGACTCTGTTCAGTTAAATCAGTCGCTGACCAGTGGGACCCACTGGTCAGGTTTGACTGGTCAGCTGGTCTGTTGACTGCTGATGTCACTATGACATCATGCTGACATCACCTATTACTGTTATGGATAATTCGAATTAATTAATTCAAGAAATTTCAGAAAATGTTTAAAACTTTGAAAAATCATATAAAATAAACCGTAACTCGGATGAAAATAATTTATATATGAAAAATGATCAGAAAAATATGAAGAATCTGAATATGCCACCCACATACCTGCCACACCCCTCTAACATATTGAACATGAAACTTTTTGCCCGATTTCGATAAATGAATAGTGCATGACCTTAATAAAATAAATCCAAATAATTTTCTAAATTATCTAAAGCAGTTAGATAGGCATTATATCACCCCTGCATATCATTTAGGCATGTCATGCATCGCTGTTGCATTGTTGCCGTGAATTTATTGTTTCTTCCCCCTCCTTCTCTTCCGATAGACGCTGAGACCGCCGCCGACGCAGCTGAGTACTATTACGCTCCAGACGACCAGCCTTCAGACGACCAGCCCCTCTCAGCAGAGCTTCTAGGCAAGCAACCCCCCTTGATCATCCAGATATCGCCTATTCTTTCCCTCTTATTCTTGCATTAGAATTGCCCCTATTACTGTTTTGATAGCTCCTATTCTGATGCATGGCCTGGTTTTGTAACCCGTTAATGATACTCTACCTGTTATCCTATATGCTTAGTATAGGCTGGTTAGTGATACATCAATGGCCCCACACCCTTGCCCTTGTTGCCACGCTTTTCCACCAGTGACTTGATCAACATGATCGACGGTCAGAGACCAACACATCATCGCACATTCCCCATAAGTTGTTCGACTCTGCAGATCTACCACCGAGTGCCGAGGGTGATACCTCTTATCTCACTTCTGATGATGGCTCTGTAGAATAGCTATCCGGTTGTGGGTTACCGAGGGTGATTCCTCTTTCATCACCTCCAATAAAGCTTCCGTCGTGCAACTCCTCCTGTGTGAATCCATCGAGGGTGATTCCTCCGGGTTCACCTTGACCGATACTTCGTGTGGGAATCCATCAAGGGTGATTCCTCGGATTCCTTCTCGATACTTTGGACACACGGGTACTTTGACTTTACTACTGTCATTTGATAAAGACGGGTCGCCTCCAAGAGCACCCGCGAACCATGTGTTATCAAGTCGGAGCGACAGGGATCCTGTTCGTCTCTGCGAGTTACTAAACACGCCTAACGGATTTGGGTATTTGATCTGAGTAGGCCGCTGGCCTTATACGCACTACCACCACGTGGGATAATGGTTTAATGGGCCCCTCTACGTCGTATGTATCAGCCGAAAGCTCTTCAGACGTCACAACTCAGAGATGCGGGCTGATTGCTGGGGTGGGCTGGTTACGTCACTTGTGTATATAGTGTCGCGCCTGGGCCCCGGCCAGTCTCACAACGTGCAGGAGTGCAAAGGGCGATGGCCCAAGACCCCTTCGCACTTAGGATTTAGACCGGCGTGTTGACCTCTCTGTTGAGCCTAGGTAGGACTGTGTCGTGTCGATTACCCGAGGCCGGACATTACCCAGGAAGTGTGTCCGGCCAGATGTGATCGAGCGTGTTGGGTAACAGTAGTGCACCCCTGCAGGGAAGTTATCTATTTGAATAGCCGTGTCCACGGTAACAGGACGCTCGGAGTTGTATCTTGATCCACTACAACTACAAATTGATGCCGATTCAATATTAAACTGTTATTACTGCTCTTGGGATCGCTTTCTCGTAGGGAGTCGAGAAAGGATCTCAGGGCGTTGCTATCATATAACCACTATTATATGCTACTGTGTTCTACTCTTTTCTGATGCTGCAAGATTGCTTCAAGATGCTAGTCTTCGATAGACTAGGCTTCTTCCCCTCTATTCTGGCATTCTGCAGTTCAGTCCAAAGATATAGCCCCATTCATTTGATACCGATGCATAATTAGTATAGATCTGATGTCAGTCTTGCGAGTACTTTGGATGAGTACTCACGGTTGCTTTGCTACTTCTTTTCCCCAAAACCATTTGCTGCAATCAGATGTCGGAGTCCCGGAGCCAGATGCCACCGCAGGAGCCTACTACTAGGAGAGTCCCGGAGGCACGTACTACTGGATTGAGCCAACCGACCAGGAGTAGTTCGGAGGCCCTAGGCAGGAGGCCTTTGCCTTTTCGATCAGTGTCGCTGTTTGTGCTAGCCTTCTTAAGGCAAACTTGACTAACTATGTCTGTACCCAGATATTATTGGTGTGTATGATTTATGTATTCGGGTCCTCGTGACCCCTGGTTTGTAATATGAAGATTTGTGTTTAAATTTGAGTTTAGAAACTGTGTTGTGATATCTTCCCGTGCGTCTCTGATCTCGAGTGTGCACGTTTGCGCGTATGATTAGTGCACGGTCGAGCAGGGGCGTCACACCACCTCCACTCCAGGTCCTGCTGCGGTACACCTCTGTCCACACCGTTCCCACGGAAGAAGGCTTGGGCGCCCGAGGAGGAGGAGGATGTTGCCGCCTCCGGTCCGCTCTAGGAGGAGGAGCCCGTCCGCCTAAGGAGCAGCTCCAGTGCCTGCCCACCTCTCCTACTGCAACACGCCGCCACGCGCATGCTCGCCTCCGATCGCATCTTCCGCGCCGCCTTGCTCGCCTGCCCGTCGCATCGCCTGAGTGGGTGGCTTTCTCCTTTTTTTTACAGGGCGCCGACCGTTCTCGAGAGAGAGGTGTCAGTTGAGGAGATGGAGAGAAGAAAGAGAAGAGAAAGAGAGAGGAAGAGACAACTTACATGTGGGCCCCACATGTAAGTTAATGGTCAGACAAAACAGTCAAACAAACGGTTTGTTTAGGTGAGGGCCTGACAGGTCATAAACCGGATCAAATGATAAACGTGGGTCATTTGGGTTTTTTGAAATAGCAAGCGACAAAACCGGCAGGTATCAGCAAGAAACAAAAATATGGTAATATTTTGGAACCCTAACCTGAAAAGTAGTAGTTTTATGTTATTCACTTTTTTTCTAAAGCACGTCTCTCGATTTTTCACAGAACAAATCCTTCCATTTTTGTCCACTGTTAGAGCCAGTTCTTTTGGCAGCTTAAAAAATGCTAGCGGGTGGCCGTTGGCTCGTTAGCGTTCTGGAGTGATCGACCAAAAAATAAAATATTTTGTCTCCTTTATCTATAAATGGAAATAGTTTTCCCCCCTAATTAATATTAGGAAAAGTAAACATGTGTGAATCGGTGTGAACAGAAAAATAAAAATAATTGCAAAGCACCCACGCTCAACAAGTGTGAACGTATTTAGTTTGGGTTTTCAAATTTTTAAAAAACCATAACTTTCAAACCGTGCATTGAAATTAAGATCCGTTTTCACCGTTGGAACCCTCGTGACGTGCTCTTCGAAACTAGATCCGGCATGGGTATGTTTCGTCATTTTTTTTGCAATTTAATCCCTGTTTTGTGCAACTGTCTAGCAGTCGATGTGCAACTAACTGACAGTGGATGTGCAACTTTCCGCCTACCACATTGACCTGCAATTTTCACTCATGGCACCTCCACCCCAATACTACCTCCTTCAAGTAAGATGTGAAACTTTGTCTATTGTCCATGCTAACTACCTAGTAGTTGATGTGCAACTTTCCCCCTGCCCATGGATGTGCTTTCACTGTTTGCTGCATCAGCCAACTGCCTAGCAGTGGATGTGCAACTTCGGATACTGCCACGTCCAACTATCTAACAGTGATGTGCAAATTTCCCTTATACCTCATGGATGTGTAGTTTTCCTGCTAGCACTCGGTCCAAACCACCCCTGCTAGTGAAAATGCGCAACTTTAACGCCCTGTCTATATGCAACTTTTCACTACCCTCATGAATGTGGAATTTTCACCATCCAACTACCCCTGCCTGTGAGATGTGCAACTTCGTATGTTGCCCCGGCCAACTGCCTAGCAGACTATGTGTAACTCCGTTTGTGGCCCTCGCCAACTAAAACTACATATCCACAAGTAGAAAGGGGAAGGAGTTGCACATCGACTAATAGACAGTTGGCGTGAACAACAGGCTATGTTGCACATATCGCTGGTAGGGGAGGTGGGGCAGGGTGTGCCAAGAGTGAAAAACTACACATCCACGAGTAGGGAGAAGGGTTGCACAACGACTACTAGATAGTTGGCCGGAGCAGTAGACTAGTTGCACATCAGGTTGTCATGGTTGCTAGATTGCAACCTCATAGAAAGTTGGATCATGCAGCTTCAAAAATTGGTGTTGAAAAAACAAACTTGCACCATGCAGTGCTAAAACTTGCACAATGCAGTATTAAAGTTGCACCATATAGCATCAAAGTTGGCATCAATTTTTTTTCGCCGAAACATATCCATGCAGAATCTAGTTTTAAAGATCTTGTCGCGATGAATCCAAAGGTGAAGATGGATCTGAATTCCGACGCGCGGTTTGAAAGATATGACTTTTTAAAATTTTGAAAACCCGAAATAAATGCACATGCACATCCATCAGACAAGAAATCTTTTGCTTACGTGAACATTTCATTAGTATATGCCACGTCACGTATAAGGACAAAATTTAGACCACAAGACTGCAAGCATGCATGTGTGAAAGCCGGCCACTCGATTTCGCTAATTAGTGCATATGCACTTTTTAAATTTTAGGTAAAAAAATAAGCCGCCTAATTCCTAGCTTTTTTCATAAGACGTTTCTCTTATTCTTTGGGGCTTCTAAACTAGTTACACTAGTAGAAAAACGACTTTACGTTCGCATCATTAGTCCCGGTTTGACTACGGCCCGGGACTAATGTGACCATTAGTCCTGGTTCCAACGGCTAGGGGAAGGGGAATCATTAGTCCCGGTTCGTGTTGAACCTTTAGTCCCGGTTTGTGACACAAACCAGGACTAAAGGTGTGGTGGCAGGCTGGGGCCCCACGATCACCTTTAGTCCCGGTTCGTGTCACAAACCGGGACTAGAGGTTAACCTTTAGTGCCGGTTTGTTACATGAACCGGGACTAAAGGTCTGGTGGCAGGCTGGTGTCACGCTGGGGCCCCACGATCCCCTTTAGTCCCGGTTCGTGTCACAAACCGGGACTAGAGGTTAACCTTTAGTCCCGGTTTGTTACATGAACCGGGACTAAAGGTGTCACTATATAAACCCTTCGTCCAGCCCGAGCCGAAGCTCTCTGTTTTTCCCCTTTCCTCTCCTCTCTGTTCTTCCCCTCTTGCTCGAGCTCATCCTCCATTTTTGCAAAAAATTGTCAAGATTTGAAGGCACCCCATCAATCCAAGTGTTCACAAAGGTTAGCAACTTTGTCCTTTCATCTCTCATTGTTAGATTAGCTCGTGCAATGCTCTATAAGTATAGTGATTTGTGGGTTCTAGTTTGGGAGTAATTATGTGGGAGTTTATTTGATTTATATGCAATTTGAGCTCAAATTAACTTCTTAGTTTGCATATGTGTAGGTGTGGTTTACTTAGTGCCTTCCCGTCCCCGTCCTAACCACCGTCAATCGCCCGCACCGTCCCGTCGCCGGCACCACACCTTGGTGAGCCTCTTGTTCTTATCCTTTTTATAAAAAAAAATCTTATTTGTATGATTTAGATAGTTAATTGTATAATTTTCTTACATGTATGATTGTTTGTTATACATAGTGCCATGACTTTGATATCCGTCCCCGTCGGCCCTCATCCGGTTTATGATTCGGATGTGGTATATATATTCTCTTTTATAACTATTTGTTACATTTCGCGTTTATGACAATTATGCCCATCAAGTTGACATAGATATTTTTATCTAGGAGGTATGTGAACCGGAAATTGCAACCGACCCTCTTGTCGAGAAGTTAAATTTAGTTAAAAAAGAAAACGAGTATTTGAAAGAAAAATTGAAAATAATTGAAGAAGAGAAGATGAAACTGGAGTTGTATGTTGCCGATGTCGTCGATGATCACAAGATCAAGATGGATGCAATGCGCTTGAAGATTAGAAAATTTAAAAAATATGCCGTTAATCAAGAGGCTTGGTATCACTATGCCGTTGGATCAATTGTTACCTTAGTTGCGATCTTGATCGCATTTGTTGTTGCATTTAAATGCTTTAGCTAGAGAGTTTGTATGTTGTTTTATGAGAATAAGTGTGTATGAACTATATGTATGAACTTGTATTAATTTGGTCTTTTCGGTGTTGTGTAATGAAGATGAGCCGACAATGGATGTACGATGACCGATGCTCTCCCCAGTTCATTAATGGCGTGCGTACTTTTCTGTTTGCGGCTGAGGCAAACAAGCGGGCGGATGGTTTTATGTGTTGTCCATGTGCTGTCTGTAAGAATGATCACAATTACTCTAACTCAAGAACCATTCACGTCCACCTGTTTACGTCCGGTTTCATGTCCGGCTATAACTGTTGGACCAAGCACGGAGAAAGAGGGGTCCTAATGGAAGATAATGAAGAAGAAGAGGATGATGACAGCTATCCTGGCCATGGGTTCCCTGAATACGATGGTACAACAATGGGGGAAGAAGCTGAGCCGGCAATGGGGGAAGAAGCTGAAGAAGAGGCATCAGATGAGCCCGCTGATGATCTTGGTTGGGCCATTGCCGATGCAAAGAGAAACTGTGCAAGTCAAAAGGAGAAGCTGAAGTTGCAGCGCATGTTAGAGGATCACAAGAAATTGTTGTACCCAAATTGCGAAGATGACAAGAAAAAGCTGGGTACCACACTGGAATTGCTGCAATGGAAGGCAGAGAATGGTGTATCTGACAAGGGATTTGAAAAGTTGCTGATAATGTTAAAGAAGAAGCTTCCAAAGGACAACAAATTGCCCGACAGTACGTACGAAGCAAAGAAGGCTGTCTGCCCTCTAGGATTAGAGGTGCAGAAGATACATGCATGCCCTAATGACTGCATCCTCTACCGCGGTGAGTACGAGGATTTGAATGCATGCCTGGTATGCGGTGCATTGCGCTATAAGATCAGCCGCGATGACCCTGGTGATGTTGAGGGCGAGCACCCCAGAAAGAAGATTTCTACCAAGGTGATGTGGTATGCTCCTATAATACCATGGTTGAAACGTTTGTTCCAAAACAAAGAGCATGCCAAGTTGATGCGATGGCACAAAGAAGACCGTAAGAAAGACGGGAAGTTGAGAGTACCCGCTGACGGATCGCAGTGGAGAAAAATCGAGAGAAAGTGGAAGGACTTTGCAGATGATGCAAGGAACGTATGGTTTGGTTGAAGTGCAGATGGCATTAATCCTTTCGGGGAGCAGAGCAACAATCATAGCACCTGGCCTGTTCTATGTATCTATAACCTTCCTCCTTGGTTGTGCATGAAGCGGAAGTTCATTATGATGCCATTGCTCATCCAAGGCCCCAAGCAACCCGGCAACGACATTGATGTGTACCTAAGGCCATTGGTTGAAGAACTTTTACAGCTGTGGAGTATAGAAGGCGTATGTGTGTGGGATGAGCACAAACAGCAGGAATTTGACCTGCGAGCGTTGCTGTTTGTAACCATCAATGATTGGCCTGCTCTTAGTAACCTTTCAGGACAGACAAACAAGGGATACCACGCATGCACGCACTGTTTAGATGATACCAACAATATATATTTGGATAAATGTAAGAAGAATGTGTACCTGGGACATCATCGATTTCTTACGATCAAGCATCTCTTAAGAAAGAAAGGCAAGCATTTCAAAGGTGAGGCAGATCACGGGAAGAAGACTCGCCACCGTACTGGTCATGATATACTTGATATGGTCAAGGATTTAAAAGTAATCTTTGGAAAGGGTCCTGGCGGACAATCTGTTCCGAATGACGCTGACGGACACGCACCCATGTGGAAGAACAAATCTATATTTTGGGACCTACCATATTGGAAAGAACTAGAGGTCCGCTCTGCAATCGACGTGATGCATGTGACGAAGAATCTTTGCGTGAACCTGCTAGGCTTCTTGGGCGTGTATGGGAAGACAAAAGATACACCGGAGGCACGGGAGGACCAGCAACGTATGCACGAAAAGACGACATGCATCCAAAGCAGTATCAGGGTCCTGCCAGCTACACTCTTACCAAAGAAGAGAAGGAAATCTTCTTTGAATGCCTGCTCAGTATGAAGGTCCCGTCTGGCTTCTCGTCGAATATAAAGGGAATAATAAATATGGCAGAGAAAAAGTTCCAGAACCTAAAGTCCCATGACTGCCACGTGATTATGACGCAACTGCTTCCGGTTGCATTGAGGGGGCTTCTACCGGACAACGTTCGATTAGCCATTGTGAAGCTATGTGCATTCCTCAATGCAATCTCTCAGAAGGTAATCGATCCAGAAATCCTACCAAGGTTACAGAATGATTTGGTGCAATGTCTTGTCAGTTTCGAGTTGGTGTTCCCACCATCCTTCTTCAATATCATGACGCACGTCCTAGTTCACCTAGTCGAAGAGATTGCCATTCTGGGTCCTGTATTTCTACACAATATGTTCCCCTTTGAGAGGTTCATGGGAGTCTTAAAGAAATATGTTCATAACCGTGCTAGGCTAGAAGGAAGCATCTCCAAGGGCCATGAAACAGAGGAGGTCATTGAGTTTTGTGTTGACTTTATTCCTGACCTTAAGCCGATTGGTGTTCCCGAATCGCGGCATGAGGGCAGACTTGGTGGAAAAGGCACGCTCGGAAAGGACCAAGTAATATGTATGGACGGGCATTCTTGGGCGCAAGCACACTACACAGTTCTACAAAATTCCAGCTTGGTGGGTCCGTATATCGACGAACACAAGAATATTCTACGCTCCAAACACCCGGAGCAGTCTGACGACTGGATTACACGTGAACACACGGGGACTTTTGGCGGTTGGTTGCAGACACGTCTCATGCATGACGACAGTGTTGGAGATGAGCTGTACTTGCTGTCCAAGTTACCATCTTCGACTATATTGACTTTCAAAGGGTACGAGATAAATGGGAATACATTTTACATGATCGCCCAAGATAAAAAGAGCACCAACCAAAACAGTGGTGTCCGCTTTGATGCAGCAAACACCAATAGGCCAAAGGACACATATTATGGTTACATAGAGGAGATATGGGAACTTGACTATGGACGTGAATTGAAGGTCCCTTTGTTTCGCTGCAAATGGGTCAATCTGTCAGGAGGCGGCGTAAAGGAAGACCCGCGGTACGAAATGACAACAGTGGATCTCAACAATCTTGGGTACGCAGACGAACCATTCGTCCTAGCCAATGATGTGGCGCAGGTTTTCTATGTGAAGGACATGTCTACCAAGCCGAGAAAAAGAAAAGATAAGGAAGCGAATACATCATACGATGAGCCAAAGCGCCACATAGTTCTTTCAGGGAAAAGAAATATCGTGGGAGTGGAGGACAAGACAGACATGTCAGAAGATTATGAAAAGTTTTATGAAATTGCTCCCTTCACAGTGAAGATTGACCCAAGCATCCTGTTAAATGATGAAGATTGTCCATGGTTACGGCGCAAAGGGACACACGCGAAGAAAAAGTTTTATACCCAAAGATCCCACTCTGGGATGTGACCGGCTTCACCGTCATCACTTTCTTCTCTAGTGAGTTTCCGGACTTATCTCGAAAGTCCCACTTCAGACAAACCGGATGGAATCTTTGTAATAGTTAGGGTATATATGTGTTTTGGCATTTGAAAGGCGAAGAAATATATCTTTCAGGACTGGATGCAATTTTCAACCCTTTCTGACTTCATTCGCTATTTTTCATGCATTTAATGAATTTTTGGAGCTAATTGACCCTGAAATTGAAAACACTACAAATGAACTCTGAAAAGGTTGAAAGTTGGCATGGTATCATCATTTCACCCACATAGCATGTGCTAAAAAGTTGAGAGAGTTACGGCAAAAACTGGATGCACTTCGTGTACAAAATGGACAATCTCTTTCGAAGTATCAGGGTTTCGGACGAAAACTCATCTGTTACAAAGGCATTTCATTTTTTTAACTTATTTCAACTCCAGACATTTTGTGAGTTCAACATGCACCATTCAAAGCCACATCATCAATTTTCAACCCTTTCTGACTTCATTCGCTATTTTTCATGCATTTAATGAATTTTTTGAGCTAATTGACCCTGAAATTGAAAAGCACTACAAATGAACTCTGAAAAGGTTGAAAGTTGGCATGGTATCATCATTTCACCCACATAGCATGTGCTAAAAAGTTGAGAGGGTTACGGCAAAAACTGGATGCACTTTGTGTACAAAATGGACAATCTCTTTCGAAGTATCAGGGTTTCGGACGAAAACTCATCTGTTACAAAGGCATTTTCATTTTTTAAAATAACCTAAGAATTACCAAATTGAATATAATGATAAAACACACTAATATTAAACAGCAGAAAAAAGAATCACTGATAAATCTATTTTTAAAGTAAAGTTATTCACAAATAAGTGATTCACACAAATTTCAAATAATTCAAATTTAAACTATTCAAATTTGAAAAGTACTGGCACTAACAGAAAGTTTATAATTTTTGTGACCTAAAGCAAAAAGATTCACTCAGAAACTCTAAATATTTGGCTGTAAGTAGAAACAAAAGAAAATAAATAAAGCAAAAAAAATGGGAAAAAAAGCCCGCCTACTGGGCCGCCACGGCCTGCATATGACTAGAAACCCAACCTCTAGTTGGGCCAGGATGCAGGCCCGCACGGCCCAATAGGCCCCACAGGGCAGCACGAGTTCGGTAGGCCCACAAAGGCCTGCTTAGAGAGGAGCTCGACACGGTAGCCGCGGCGGGGCTTATAAACCGCTGCGAGCTCCTCTCAACTAGCGAGGTGGGACTAAACATTCGACACGGGAAGCCAGGCCTTTAGTCCCGGTTGGTGGCTCCAACCGCGACTAAAGGCCCCCTTTAGTCCCGGTTGGAGCCACCAACCGGGACTAAAGGCCTGGCTTCCCGCCGCTTGGCCTGGGTGAATTTCACCTTTAGTCCCGGTTGGAGCCACCAACCGGGACTAAAGGCCTTCATATATAAATGGCACTTACGAATCCATCCTCTCCATTCTCTCGACGCCAAACACAGAGACGCCGCCAGGCTGCTGCGCCGTCGCCTGCCCCGACGCCGGCCGCCCGCGCCTCGTCCCCGACGCCGCCCGCGCCTCTCCTCTCCGACGCCGCCCCTGACGCCGGCCGCCCGCGCCTCCTCCCTGACGCCGCCCGCGCCTCTTCCCCGATCGACGCCACCCGCGCCTCCTCCCCGACGCCGCCCGCGCCTCTTCCCCGATCGACGCCACCCGCGCCTCTCCTCTCCGACGCCGCCCGCGCCCGCCGGCCTCGACCTCGCCGTCGCCGGCCTCGATCGACCTCGCCGTCGCCGTCCTCGACCTCGCCCGCTGTGAGCTCGCGCCGCCCCCTCCGGCGATTTTTTTTCACTAGATATGTTTTAGATTATTATTAACTAGTATACAATGTATGTATATATGTATGTATGTTTTGATGTTTTAGATGATTATTTTTTAACTATATGTATGTATGTTTTAGTTTTTTTTTCACTAGTTTTTTTTATACAATGTATGTATATATGTATATGTAGATGAACGGTGGAATTTGCATAGATTTTCTGTTTTTTAGTTTTTTATACTTATAGAAAAAAGTTGCATAGGAAAAAGTTGCATAGAAAAAAGTTGACCATGTATTAATAATATTTTAATGTTAATATATATCTTAATGTTGTATTTGCAAAAGTTTGTCATGTATTTGCAAAATCAAGTGAAAAAGAATTACAAAAATCACAATCAAGCATTTAAAAAATGTTAAATTTGCATAGAATTTGTTCTCGACGTCTACGATGCCCGGCCCGCATCCTCGTCGTCGACTTGGTGGCGAGAACCTGCTTGAGAGGCGCCATGTCCGGGACTGGGCTCCGCCGGGCTGGCACTGGGAGGTGATACCTTCCGGGGCGCGCAGCTTGGTGAGGAACCGGGCTCCCGTCGTCGACCCGGAGCTTCTTTGGTGGCGGTCGCGTGGGCCACTTTCGGTGCGGAGGCAGCCGGTCCCCGCGGAGGTGGTACGTCGCCGTGTCAGGGAGGAGGACGAGCACGTCCGTCGCTACATGGTTGCGTTGGACGTCAGGTTCTCCGATACCTGGCAGGTTCTTCAGGGATCTCACCCAAGCTATGATCCTGTGATGGTTCCTTCTCTTTGGGTGTCCACCGCCCGCGCCTCAGGAACCGCGAGTGAACTAGATTCTTCAATAATATTCAATCTGTATTAGCTAGTGATGTTATATGATAATATTCGAGATGCATTAGTGATAATTAATACTCGAGATGTATTCGAGATTATATTCGATAATATTCGAGACGATGTATTCGAGATTATATTCGATGATGCATATTATCTGGATTATTCGAGATGCATATTATCTACTATGATTCAGTTTTTCCTTGATTGCATTCTAATTTGAATACTAAATTGTTTTGTCTTTCTTCTGGATTAGTTAATATAAGCTATGGACAATACCGACAGAGACGGAGAAGAGACCATGTTCGACATCATACGCTCCCCGAGCCCAGATGAGAATGAACCCGAAGATGACGGCTCGCAATATCTTAATAATTCCGGTGAGGGAGTATTAATATTTGATGAAGACGAACGAAGAGACGAAGGCCACAACAGTGACGATGAAGGAAATGTTCTTCAAATAACAAAGACCGGCGAGGTATATATATATAAGGCCTCTGGTGATCATTACATGTATTAATTGATTTATATATATTAACGAATCGATCTTTCTTCTTTTAGCCCTCCGGATCGAGCAAATCTTCTACAAGCAGGGCAGTACAAGGCCCGGCCAGAAGGTTGCAGGCTGGCATAAAGTACAACATCGATGCCATCAAAGAAAATGGTGAACCGCTTGCTCCTAAAAAGAATGCGGACAAATTTACTCGTCAATGCGGAGTTATTGTCAGGGACCAAATCCCGATCTCCGTTCAAGAATGGAATAAGCCAGCAAAGGGAGATCAAGGAGTTACTTTTGTCGACGGAAGAGCAAAAGATCTACTTTGGGAATCGCTCATGGCACATTTCACCCTACCAGATCATTTGACAGATGAAGAACGGGAGAAAGTCAAGAAGAGTGCTCTTAAGAAGATGGCGATAGCATTCAACAACCACAAGAAAAGAATATGGGCCAAGTACCAAGCAGACGAAAAGAAGACTCCAGCATTCAAGGGAACACTAGAGAAGGCAAAATATCACTGGGACGCTTTCGTGCAGTTCAAGGAATCGGAAGAAGCTAAGGAACGGTCGAGAATAAACAAGATTAATGCTGCGAAAAAAAAGTGGCACCATACTCTAGGGCCAGGTGGCTACCAGGTCGGCCGACCTAAGTGGGATCTCGCTGAGGAACAGATGATTGCTGCAGGGGTCACTCCAGTTACATTGAGTTGGCCCCCCAGGTGCAGGACTTGGTTTTATGCGCATGGGGGGAAGTTGGACCCAGAGACAGGGCTGGTTATGGAGCGGGCAAGTCTTAAAGAAGCCTCCGACGCTTTACTTGTTGCAATACAAGATGCTCGAACGGGAAAGTACAAGCCCGATAGAGAGAATGACGAGCTTACGCGCGCCCTGAACAATCCTGAACACCCGGGACGAACATGAGGCAAAGGCGTTGTTCCGTGGTTTGATGGGTTTGCGGATTGGAACGCCACTTACAGAAGCCGTGCGAGAAAGAAGCAGCAGGAGGAGGAGCAGAGGAAGCAGGAAGCAGGCAATTGACCGCCTTCAACTGATGGAATCAAAGCACGCGGAGTTTGAATGCGCTTACCTAAGGCAGCATGAGCAGATCGACTCACTTAGCCAGGAAAGGGCGTCTCAGCGGCAGCAGCAAGCAGATCCATCATTGGATACAACCGTCCCATCTATGCCGAAAAGCAGCGTGGGTTCCACCCCGGCCGATGATGCACTGCTGGATAGATACCCTGTGGATGATATCAAACATACGACACCTTGTGAGCTACACATGAAAGTGAAGAACATATCCATGAAGGTGGCGGACGGCTATGTTTTAACAAATCCCCCTGAAGCAAACTTCCATTGCAATCCGATTCCAGCTGGCTATGCTCGTGTCGGGGTTGATGAAGTGATATCAGGATATTACGAGCTACTGCTTGACATTCCTGGAGGTGACGAGGAGCGCACACTGGGAGAGGCCATACATCGTATCATTCTATGGAGAAAGGATTGCATTGTCTTTCCAAGGCCACCGACTCCTCCTCCAAGTCCGCCACCGCGTCAGCCGACTCCAACCCTGCCCGAGACGCAGCGCGGCGCTAGTCCGCCACCGCGTCAGCCGTCTCCACCACCCCACCCCGAGACGGAGCCCATCAGCGCAAGTCCGCCATATCGATCTCGGGTGCGTCAGCCTTCTCCAAAGCGGAAGAGAGCACCAAGCAAGAAAGCCTCTCCTCCTGCCAAAAAGAAGTTGGCTTACGAGATGACTATCGAGGAAAACAAGGCCGAAGTGGCTGCCCAAGTGAAGGCCCATTTTGCACGGAAACAGCCCCCGCCGAAGGAGAAAATACCTGATGAAGTCATACAACACTTTATTGATAATGCTCAACCGGCTGTGAAGAGGACGGACTCAGACTATGAGCGTTGTATTAAGAAGTTATATGTGGCACAAAAAGATAAGGAGTCGAGCTCGAGCCAAGCAAGGAGTAGTAAATACGGGAAAACTGTTCCCCAGCTGGGAGAACAGGCAGTGCAATCGATCCCCCCGCTCATTGTACAATCACATGGTGTGAGTACCGCCGATCAGCCGGTAATAACTGACGCTCATAGACAGATGGCTAGAGACGCCGATGTCATTGTTGAACAACTCCTAGGCATCGAGAAACTCCCCAAGATTCAAGATCATGAAGTAGCATGGAAATATGTCCCCGGCCAAGATCTGGTCAGGGAGGTCGAGAATCTATCAACGAGAATGCGCCATTTGCATGACTGGTACCTGAGAGAAGTCAAGAAGGGGCGAGATTCCCTCATGGTGAAAGTCAAGGAAGAGCATTACTTCCATGCAAAAGATTTGTGGGTTGAGTTTCAAGAATTGTTTCAGTTATTCAATCAAGACGCACTCGACAAATCTCTCGTCAGTTGCTATTGTCTGTAAGTGATTTCTTTCTGTAATTTAAGTCTCTAGTTGTGCTCGTTCATTGCCTGTAATTATCCTCACTATATTCTTTTCTGTGGTATTATGCAGAATTAAGATTTATGAAATGAAAAGAGATGGACACTATGGCATTGGGTTCATTGACCCAAATACCATTAATGAAGAGGTGTGGTCACGTCACCCAAAAGAGACAGAGAAGTACTTGCTAGAGTTTTTGAAGCATCTAAATACCCAGCCAGAAATAGTACTTCCTTACAACTTCGGGTGAGTGTTACTGTCTTGTACTACAAATTCTATTTTGCTTACTAGATGTTAATAAGTGTAGTTGATGAGTTATGCACATGCCCGCTTAATTATACAAACGTGTGCGCATGCAGTTTCCACTGGATCCTGCTAATCATTGAAGTTGACGAGGGAAAAGTTCAAGTACTGGACTCACTACTTAAAGAACCTAAAGAGTACTTAATCGTGAAGGGGATGATTGACAGGTAATTTCAATCATTATCGCACTATGTCAGCCAGCTCTTTATTTCATTTCCTGATATCAACTAATTAATAACTCCTTTATTCATTTTCTTTGCCGGGCAGGGTTTGGCAAAGCTTCATCAAACAGGTCCTAGGCGCATGGAAACAAGAGCTGAAATGGGTGCGACCCAGGGTACGTAATTAAGTAGTACTAGCTACGTGTCCGCGCATCTCTTTAATTCTAGTTTCAATACCATTATCATGCTTGATTAATTATTATCTGATTGAATTCTATTCTCGTAAAGTGCATGAGTCAGGCGTCGGGGAATAATTTATGTGCATACTACGTTTGCGAGAACATTCGCATTATGACGTCCGAATGGAGCAGATTTGAAAGACAACTTTGGGTACGTTTGCCAGAACACTATCCATAATTTTTTTACCATGATCTAATATATATACACATAACTAATATATTCATCTTGATCTCCTTCTTTAAAGCTGAGGGAGATGCGGGCAAAGCTTCTACCAACGGACCGCATACGAGCACTTCAAGAGGAAATTGCGGGATTTTTGGTTGACCAGGTCATACATCCCAAAGGAGCATACCATTACACGGCTGAATAAATTGCGGGATTTTTGGTCTACAAATTGTGGGATTTTTGGTTGACCAGGTCATACATACCAAAAATCCTGCTTTTGCATGCATGTAATTATCTGCAAATTGTAGGAGAAATTGTATATACCAAATTGTATATATATATATATGTGTATGCGCATATGGTCATACGAGAAATTCTATGATATATATATGATTGGTTACGAGAAATTCTATTTATATATGCATGACGTGTACAGTATGTATGTAGTAGCGTAAAATATGTTTGAAATGAAAACGAATTTTTCGTAAAAAAAAAGAATTAAATGGAAAACACAAAATTAAAAGGAAAAATAAAACATAAACCCCTAAACCCCTATACCTTTTAGTCCCGGTTGGTGTTACCAACCGGGACTAAAGGCCCCCCAACCCCCGGCGCGGGCTCGTGCCACGTGGACCTTTTAGTCCCGGTTGGTGTTACCAACCGGGACTAAAGGCCCCCCAGCCCCCGGCGCGGGCTCGTGCCACGTGGTGGGCCTTTGGTCCCGAGCCGTGACGAACCGGGACTAAAGGGGGGGGGCCTTTAGTCCCGACCCTTTAGTGTCGGTTGTTGAACCGGGACTAAAGGCCCTTACGAACCGGGACTAAAGGCTGATTCTGCACTAGTGTTATTGGATAACTAATTTAGAATTCTCAAAAAATTTAAGGGGTGACTTATCTTTTTACCTTGGGAGAGGCGGCTTATTTTTTAAGACGCCAAAAAGAACCGGCACTTAGACCATCGGCGTATGCTAATAATCGATAATGAAGTAAAAAAGTAGAATTAGCCAATCACCAATATTAAAAAATAACACGAGTTTGCAACTATCACGAGAAGTTCAAGATTACATAAACAAATATTTTGAGCAGATTCTCCCGACCAAGTATACTTCTATAGGAAAACAAAGGATTAATCAATGGTTTGTTTACCTTAACAATCATGGATTCGGAAGTTTGAACAACATGTGCCGAGAGTTTGATTAGCTTAAATGAGCCGAAAACAGGAGATAATCTTTCTTTCCTCTCTCACAAGGTGACTAGGGTAAAGCTTTGCTCCCCTTTATCTCTGTCGTCGAGCTTGTGGATTTGCCCCCCCCCCCCTCCATCTGCCGCTCGGGCGGTCAGTGGATGGGAGAGGAATTCTGATGCCTCAGTTCTGGCTAGTAGATAGGTTAGGATTTTAACCCTCGCAGGGGCGATGCTCGAACGGATGGTGACACTTCTTCATTGATTCAGTCTTCCAGACTCAGGTCCTCCTCAAGTTCGTACATTGGGATGGATTTGACGGATCTCCAATGTAGATTCCTGCCAGCTCCTCGGGGCGGTGAGGCTAGGGTTTTTCGTCTTGCGTACACGACGTGAGTTTTGATGCAAGGTTCTTCAGATCGATTCAAGGCTTCAACTATGTCTCAGTGGCACCGATCCTTAGGGGCATGTGCATGAAGACTTCCCAACTGACATCAACAATGTCAAGCCGGCTCCGATATGGGAGCGACGACAGCGGCGCATCAGCAGCTCCTGGGGGTGGCAGTACCTGTTCGGTGGTCCAGGGATCTCGTTGTCATTTTTGTTATGCTTGGGATGCTTTGTACGATCTAAGTTCTTTTCACAAAAATAATAAAGCTTAAACGCGCGGAGGAAGTTAGTGAACATGCAGATGCTGTGAGTCAGCACGACTTTTAGAACTATTTGGAAACTGTGCAATGGTTGTGCCACAAAGAAAAAGATACTAGATACACTTTTCTTTTCTTTCAGAATCACCATTGTGAATTAATTGTTTTGCCTATTACCTCCACAAGTATGCATTTCTGGAATTTATTACAAATGTAGGTGCAATACTCCATTAATTATTCCGAGCTTCCCGAGAACAGTGGAACATGCATACTTAGCACAATGCTAGCAAAGTATTCCATGTGCATGAAGCGGTATCATCTGCAGCTGAACACATTTGTACTAGTAGGGTTTTTATCACGTTCACCTACAATTTTGTTGGATAGATAAAGACATTTTTCTGATGCCACTCATTCCAAGCTCTAAAGAAAGTGCACACACTTTGCATCTCACGTGGACATGTGCTTCATTGTCCAAGCTACCGGCCATGCCGATTGACAATTTCAGCACCAGAGGTGGTAGTCTTGGATCGGATGAGCGATCATGGCTTGTTGTGGTAAGATGAACCAACAACTCACAAGAAAAGAGACCAGATAAATAGACCATGTGGCTGATCGATATATAGTTCGTGAAGACCAGCAACACATGAGGTGATCAGAAGGTTGTTTAGCAATATGTGGACCAAGGAAAATACAAGTTGGTAGATGAAATAAATTTGATTTTTAGCAGTATGGTTAAGTACCACATGTCAATGTTACATACATAGGCCGCCAACAGAGTTGGGTAGGCCGGTAGTAGACACTATGTCAAAGCTTTTGTTGTTGTTGTTGTTGTTGTTGTTGTTGTTGTTGAGAATCTCGAGTACACAGGATACTCAAGTGGGGGTGCTGCACTCAGCCTCCACATATGCTGCCGTTGGACATGTGTTCATAGAGACTCTATTATCCCTGACCCCACATGATTAATTCTTCAATCGCGTTATGTGCAGGTATAGTCCTTGATATACTGCATAAATAGCCTAAAGGATGTTTAGGTCAAAGAATCCATGTGGAAGATTAAAATTTGGCTGATCGATGCTCATAGTTTTTTTTTTTGACGAAATGCAGTAGGAAGTAAAAAGCATGGATACGGCGACACGGACATGGCGACACGCATACGGGGACATGGGATACAGCATTTTCCATAAACAACCCATCGGGGACACGACAAGTAGATATAAAAATAAATAAATAATGCATGTAAGATAGAGTTAAAGACAAAAAAAATAAGAACAGGGGAATTAAGTAGCAGCAGCAAGGGCATGGCGAACAGCAAGCAGCAACAGCAATAACTAGCAAGCAGCAGCAGCACATGAACAGCTTAGGGAAGCTACTGGTGAGCAGCAACAGCAAGGGCATGGCGAACAGGGGAAGTAAGCAGCAGCAGCAAGGGCATGGCGAAACGGAGAGGCTGCTGCACTTGGGGGACGGTGGCGGTAGAGTCCAGGCGGCGACGGCGAGTCCAGGAGGCGGCGGCGGCGAGTCCAGGAGGTGGGAAACCTATTTTGTGGCGTCGACTAGTCCAGCAGGTTACCGCCCGTGGATGCGACCTGCAAAAAACAAGTGGGCCGAGGCGTAGTTGGGCCTCCCGAGTCCCACACGTGTCCCCAACGTGTCCCAGCCGTGTCCTCCTTTCTTTTTCTTTTTTTAATTCGTATTTCAGGAAATATGGCGGGATACGCGTGTCCGGCCGTGTCCTAGCGTGTCCCCGTGTCCAGCCGTGTCAGGACGTTGCAATTAGTCAGGCTCCCTTGGTCTTTCAGCAACCGAAGAACGTGCTTTCGTCCTGCGTTAGCCCACATCCTACGAAGCATAGTCGTGACCGAGCAAGTGTGCTTACAGAAGACATGTACCGCTCCTTCCAAATTGTGCACCACGCACCAGACGAGCGCAATGACCGATCTCCATGACTTGGGTGCATCCTTAGACAGACGCAGCGAGCTGTGCTCCCACCAGGCTGCAAGAGGTTGTCCATTGCCGCCGGAAGAATCAACAGCCAATTGAAGCTTGTCGATGACGAGGCGTCAAAGTTCAGACGCAAAGGGGCAGAGGCCTAGCAGATGAAAAGGGTGTTTCAGCAGAGCATTGACAGAGCGAGCATCGTGCGTCATGGTTCGATGCTCATAATCTTGTTAGCTGGAATAGTTAGCTGCTGGCTGTTGATAGACTGACACACTATTTCTATTTAAATTCTGGCAGACATCAGAATAATTTTGACCAGGAATTGCTTTAGACTGAGCAAGGACTAAAGTCTTAAATGACAGTAAATCAGACCAACAAACCAAATGTCCTTCTACTGAATATAAATGCAATCGTAAGTCGTTTCTTTGGCATACTCCGTTGAATTCAGAGGTGTGTATTTACGGTAAGAATTTCATGTTACCATTTGATTTCTAATAGTATGAAGGACAAGCAGAGAAGCAATGGAGCTGAAATTCACAGAATGAAAAATCAGGAAATATAAATCGGATTTGCTATTTCACATCTATATGTGAAATAGTTATCTCACATCTAAGTTCAGGACCGTTTGATTAAAGGCTTTAGGATTCGTATTTTTGTGCGCACACGCTCGTACGAAGCGGTTGTTTCGCTGCTTCTAGCTCGCTCGTTTCCTGTGTTGTTCGTTGGGCCGTTGACGTTTTGGTTGTGTCATTATTGGGCTGCAGTTTTCAACGCACGTTGGGCTGCGATGCTCAGCTTTTTTTTCATTTGCAAAGCGATTGGGAAGCAGATGTCAAGAGGTTCGATATTTGAGCAGTCCAATGATACACTAAATATATCATTTTCTAATCACCTTAGTCTCATCCGTTTTTCCTTTTCTTTTTCAGTTTTTATTCTACTGCACACAAATAATATTCCGTTGCTTGTAAAAAAAATCAACCTCATCAACGTTGTATTTGTCGTAGTGAAAGAGAATTATATGTATACCTTTAACACTCAATTTTTTTATCCCAGTTGCAAGTTCACCCTCGACTCGCAATGAGACTGATCTTTTTTGTCCCAGCAGGGTTCATTCTTGACTTTGGGGAAACAATTTTCGCTAGTTGCAAGTCCACCCTCGACTCGCAACTGTAGCCCGGCCTTTTTTCATCCCAATTTTAAGGTCACCCCCGACTCGCAATTAGGGCCTGATATATTTTTTCCCAGTTGCAAGCCCAACCTCGACTCGCAACTAGGGCCTATTTTTTTTGTCCCAGTTGCAACTCCATCTTCGACTCGCAACCTGGGTCCGACCTTTTTTTGTCTCAGTTGCAAGTCCACCCTTGACTTTCAACTGGGGCCACACCTTTTTTCTCCTAGTTGCAACTCCACGTTCAACTCGCAACTGAGGCCTAATCTTTTTTTGTCCCAGTTGCAAGTCCATCTTCGACTCGTAACCGGGGTCCGACCTTTTTTGTCTCAGTTGCAAGTCCACCCTCGACTCACAACTGGGGCCCGACATTTTTTTGAACCAGATGCAAGTCTGCGTTCGACTAGCAACTGATGCTTAATCTTTTCTTTGTCCCAGTTGCAAATCCATTTTCGACTCGCAACCGAGGTCCGACCTTTTTTGTCCCAGTTGCAAGTCCACCCCCGACTCGCAACTGGGACCCGACCTCTTTTTGTCTCAGTTGCAAGTCCACGTTCGACTCGCAACTGAGGCCTAATCTTTTTTTTGTCCCGTTGCAAGTTCATCTTCGACTCGCAACCGAGGTCTGAACTTTTTTGTCTCAGTTGCAAGTCCACCCTCGACACACAACTAGGGCCCGACCTTTTTTTGTCCTAGTTGCAAGTCCACGTTCGACACGCAATTGAGGCCTAATATTTTTAGTCCCAGTTGCAAGTCCAGTCTCAACTCGCAATTGGGGTCCTTTTTTGTCCTAGTTGCAAGTCCATCCTCGACTCGCAACTGGGGCCCGACCTTTTTTTGTCCCAGTTGCAAGTCCACCTTGGACTCACAAGTGAAGCCCGACCTTTTTTCGTCCCAGTTGCAAGTCCACCCTGGACTCGCAACTGGGTTGCAAGTTCACGCTCGACACGTAACTGGGACCCGACCTTTTTTTGTCCCAGTTGCAAGTCCACCATCGACTCGCAATCGGGCCGTTCTTTTTGTTCTTCTACCAGTTGCCCCCTTGACTCGCAACTAGGCCCGTAGTAAGTGTTGTCCCACTTACAAGCATAGTTATCCTGATCGGTGATCGAACCGGATGCCGCCGGTTCAGGTTTTTACGGTCGAACCGCTGGTTCACCGATTCATTTGTTTGTGTTCTTGAGCCATAAAAATATGTGAAAATAGGTCAAATATACTAAGCTTTTATTTTTTGACAGCTAAGTTCGATTGGCTAGTTGGTTGTTGGGTCAAACTGGTGACGTCGTCCGCTTTCCTAGCGCCCAAGGGCCGGTCCCCAGTGGCGTCAATTTTTTCCTCTTTCCCAACGATGCTAGCGTGTGCTAACGATTCAACCGGATTCGGTTTTCTTCCGGTTTGAGCAAAAAAAAGGCCAATTCGACCGGTTTGGACTTTATCGTTTGCAGAATGGTCTGATTAGCTTATGAAACCAATGAGGCCGCTGGTTCTGGTTTCTTCATGTTTTTTCTTAGTTTTTCAATTTTTTTTTCTTCACTGGCTTTCCTTTTCTTTTACCTTTTTTTTTTAAAAAAAATGGTTTTCCCTAATCATTTTTCTCTTTCAAAAGGTGTTCGGAATTTGAAAAGTTCTTTGTTTTAAAAAAAATGGGATTTCTTGAAAAATGTTAGAAAATATCAAAAATAGTTTGCGTTTTACAAAAAATGTTTGCAAGTTTTAAAATATGTTCCTTCTTTTAAAAAAAAGTTAAAAAGTTTGAAACAATGTTCCTTTTTTTAAAAATTGTTCACAAATGCTAATCATCTCCTAGTAACTCTCAAGCTTTACACGTACTGGACTAAACTGCAAGCTCACAGCTAGACTACAATCGTTTCTAGACCCATAGGCATCCAGGTGCCATGTTTGATTGCTAACAAAAGAAAGTCGCACGCAGGGTACATCCACACATGGGTCCTCAAGTTTGGATTAGGCCCTAGCCAGAAGTCAGATCGTTGGGTGAGAGATCGCGCAAAGTGATTACTAGCAGCATATGGGCCACATGAGCGTCAAACAAATAATCTGAGACAAACAAACAAAATAGGATCACAAATAGTGCTGATGTCATACTTAGATGTGAGGTATTATATCACATCTAGATGTGATATAGTCAAACCCAATATAAATACCAGTCGGGGGCAAAAAAAAGGTGAAACATTAGATGACGGAATTAAATCTTAATGATTGCTACTGAGTTCATACATTATGGGAAAATAGGTTGTCAGATGGAGAAAAAGCAACTACAACCTTTTCTGAACTTCATATCCATGACTTGAAGGTTGCTTCCTTCAGATCCTAGCAAGTGTCGTTTACTGGACAAAGTTGAAGTAACCACAGGAACCTTCAGACAGTCTGAAGGTGGCATCCGATGGCTCTCAGTGCGTGCTCTTTGCGGTAGAGCATAGTTGTACTCTACACCGAAACACCCATCGAATGTAGCTGGTGCTCCCCAATGTTTGTGATAATGACAAGCAATTTAGCTTGGAGCACTAGTCAATACAAGTTTTGCATTTTCAAAGGTATAGAGGACTTCAAGCATTTGCTGCAGCCACACACAGCTAAATTGTGGTCTGAGGAGAACCTGCTATAGATGTTTCTCTGATGTATCTCATTCCGAAATCAAGTGCATGTGTGTTTATATAGCAACCCGTGTTGGTACGCGGTGCTTCCTTATCCATGGTAGAGTGATAATTTCGGTAACCTAGGTAAAGCAACTTAGATTTGATAAGCGAGCTAGGCTTGTGATGCTCAGCCATGCAAAATCAAAGAGCTAAAAATAGCACAAAGCTGACCAGTCGCAAGGGGTGATCGTATATGAGTTGTGTCTGGGTAGCAGTTAGATGGGTATATATAGAGATAAAAAGAGCAAAATATGGTTGTTGATAGATGACATAAATTGGATTCGGAAGTACTGTGTTGCTGGTACATGAGGCATACCGAAAATAATTGAGCCGAAAATTACACACAGGAAGGCACATATCCCTCTCCCAATGTCCAGGACTACACAAATCAAATACCAGAAAAAAACGCCCAGGACTACACCTATGGCTGGCGGTGCCATGATTACCCATCAGCGTCCAGTCTAGCGCCGCAGGACCTAGGCCTCTTGCTCCTTCTATGTGGCTGCTTGCCAGCATTCGACCCGTTGAAGACACACTAACAGAAGAGACCTGCTCTCTGGGCCGAGAACAGGAATAATACTTTTCCAGTCAATAGACCAGTCATCGTTCAGTGTTTTGTATGCTATATGCATTTAGCGAACCGGAAATTGGATGCCCACTTTTCTCCAGGTAGCGGGCATGTTAGCGGTAGTCGTAAGTTCAGGCAGCGGCGGCTTTGTTTTTTTTTTCTTTTCTGTGTTCTTTTTGTTTGATTATGCCTTATAATCAATCAAAGGCTTGTGTGGTTTGCGGCCTAGTTTTTCATATAAACCGAGGCAACTCTATTATTCTTTACGAAATCGTAGGAACACTTTGCCCTTTTGATGAGGACTCGTCAAAAAGAAATTGGATACCCATCCACTAATTGTCACTACTAGGAAATACCTTATAGGTAGAGACTTAACAGTAGCGCGGGTATTGGGCCGGCGCTACTGCTACTTTGCAGCAGTGCGGTTTCCTAACACGCGCGACAGGTAAGCCTATAGCAGTAGCGCGTGCGTGCCAACCCTCGCTGCTGATAAGTGGTCCTCACCGTACCCACCGGGCCTGCCTATAGTAGCAGCGCGGCTAATAAAACCTACACTACTGCTAAACAGATAGCAGTAGCACGGGTGTCGAGCCACACGCTGCAACTGTTGTTACACTATGCCAGCTGGTGGGCCCGACTAAGCAGCAGCGCGTGATTTCTTGCCAACGCTACAGGTACTTGTCTTAGTAGTAGCGCCGGTTGTTTTACCTGCACTACTACTATGCTGACCTTATCCCCCACCCGACCGTCCATTTACTCAGCTCATCAGTCACTCTCCCCACCCCACTCTCTTGCGCTCTCCTCTCCTTGCCGCCGCCACCGTCGCAAGCCGCCGTCGCCCGCTGCCGCCGACGCTCCCTCCTTCGGCGGTAGCTCTTCCTCCTCCCTCCTCCCCCCTCCCTTCTACCTCCTCCCTCCCTCCTCTCTCCCTCCCTTCCTCCCTCCCTCCTCCTTGTTGTTCTTCCACTGAATTGATAGGATGGTAGATAGGTAGAATGGTAGTAGGCAGTAGTGTGGTAGATAGGTAGAATGGTAGAATTTGCTTGTAGGATAGAAAATCTAGTTTTTTTGAATAGAATGTAGGTATTTTGAATAGCATAGAATAGAAAATATAGGTAGAATGTAGGTTTTTTAAATAGAATAAATAGGTAGAATGGTAGTAGGCAGTAGTGTGGATTTGCTTGTAAATTGTAGAATGGTAGAATTTTGTTGTAGAATGTAGATAGGTAGAATGGTCTTTTGAATAAAATAGAAAACTAGTAATCGAATAAGTTTTTTAATATAAAAATGTTGTATACAAGAATGTTAATAGTGAATGGTGTTGCTCATACAAATTTTATGAATGGTAATAGAATAGAAAATTTTAAGTAAAAAATAGTAATAGAATAGAAATTTTAGGTATCGAATAGAAAATATTTTAGGTATCGAATAAAACTTTTGTTTCATTTTGAAAATAGCCGACAAAATGAATGCATGGATGCTTTTTGCAGGGAACACCTCCGAGTGGCCTATGTTTTGCTGGAATGTTGATTCATTTCCGTTCCGGCAAATTTCAGGCGCTCGATATGTCCTATTTTAGCAAAGGTCATGCCAAAAAAATTCGTGAATTTTGGCATGACTTGTGCTAGAAAGTAGGAAATATTGAGTGCCCTTGATTTGCCGGAACGGGAATTAATCGATATTCCGGCAGAACCATTTTTTATGCCATTGCTCCATATATGTAACGGGTTGACTTTCAGTCTGTTGGGGCTCCTTGCTCCATATATGAGAGAGAAGAATCCCGACTGTTGTCGTGGGGGTCGCTCTTCCTCTTCTTTCTCGTGATAGACCTTTTGGTAATGCACGGGAAGGAAGAGAAGAGCGACCATCACCGATGGTCGAAATATCAGTGAGGGAATGCCCACCATATACACCACATGAGATGAGAGGAAGAATCCCGACTGTTGTCGTGGGGGTCGCTTCTCCTTCGTTCCCGTGTGCTAGACATTTTGGTGTAATGCACTTGGGAACGAAGGGAGGAGCGACCATCACCGACGGTCGCAATATCAGAGAGGGAGTGCCCACCATATACACCACGTGAGATGAGATTTTAGCAAAGAAGACTAGACGGACCGAAAGTCAACCCGTGCTGAATAGTGATCTGTGTGTTGAGTTTCCTGGTAATTGTCGTCGATCAATTTTTAATCTTTGAATTATGAACATAGGAAATGTCTGACGACAATAGGATCCCTGAGTGCGAGTACTGCTCCGACGACCGGGGTATGTGCGACAGGCCTCACCTGGAAGACGGTAGGCGCTTCACCATCAAGCTCGGCGAGACCTTCGATGTTTTTACGGTACGTCACAACGACAAGTCTTTTTTCGTAATTAAGCATGACTTCTGCTTCTTTGCTTCAACATGTAATTTCTGTTTTTTACAATTCGACTAGTGCATCCCCTGCCATGCAAGACCTTATGTCTTGGATAAGATCGGTTTCGAAGATCGCGAGAGTATAGAGATGAAGAAAACCCACCTGAGGACCCACATTGGTTACGCTTTTGCCGTTAAGCTATACAATGTAGTGAACCACTCCCATTTTGGTTGCTCAAATTGGAGAGCACTATGCAAGGCATATGGATTTCAGGAGGATATGCATGTCACCTTCGATATTCGTCCTGAAGATGACATTGAAGATAATATCGACATTTGGATTGATGTGGATACGCTTCCAGTTCTACCTCTATGTGAGTTTGTCAAACATATTTATTAAGTAATTTATATTGTTTATTTAAAAATAGTTGATAGCTTATTTCCATTGATAGTTTATTTCCTTTCTTTAAGAAATGTACGGAACGTAGTAGACAAAACCTACTACAGTTATGGCTCTGAACTAACTTGCGAGGAGATAAATCATCTTGTCTCATGGATTAATGATGTTGAGACTTTCAAGATGAATTATGATATTCCTCCAAATTATGGTCAATACGTGCCACTAGTCCACGTGTTGAACTACGGTAACATCCATCGAGATAACATGGTAAGATTTTTTATATTATGTCACCCGTGCATCTTTTGCATACATTCTTCTTAAGCTAAACTACATTGCTGAGTATGTTATTATGATGTTCTTTAACAGAAACTCCCGAAAGATTGTGTGCCTCGTCTGATGCATATGAAAGGTGACATGAACATTATTAGCTTACGGCCAAGTTGGCCTACGGTTCACCGTAGTGCATACACGATTTATCGAAGAGATGAAGACCTCACAATCAAAAGATGGAGAAAAGTTCTGAATGATCACAGGGAACTATTTGGGGGCAACATGGTGCGCAGCCCACAAATGGGAGACAGGTGGATCTCTATTCTCCATAATGGAAATTCAGGGGTTTACCTGTTTTATGCTATTTTACCTTCGAGAGAGTTGCAGGTCCTATGTAGTACTCATCATGTTCTAAGAACAATTAACTAGTGTTGGTTATGACTATGATGATGATGAGGAGTTGTTATTATGATGATGATGATGAGTTATGTGCTACATTATGGTAGAATGATGAGCTAGTTCTTATATCACTATGATGATGAGTTGTTATTATAATGATGATGATGATGCATGAGTTCTTATATGAATATGAGGATGATGATGATAGTTGTTATTATGATCATGATGAATTATTATATCATTGGGTGGAAGAAACGCGGATTAGATTCATGTGGATGGATCCGAAGTGACCAAAGGTTGGATTAGTAGGTCTCATCATGATCATAATGATATAACAATCTCTTAATTGCTACTGTATCAAAATTTGTATAATGATGTATATATACAGTATAAAAGAAAAGAAATGAAATACGGACGAATAGTTGTAGCGCGGGGTGAATCCCACGCTGCTACTACTTAGCAGTAGCGCCTGTGCATACCAACGCTAGTGCTAACTTCATTAGTAGTAGCGCGGGTCAGACCCACGCTACTGCTAATATTTAGCAGTAGCGCCCTAGCAGTAGCGCGGGCACCCGCGCTACTGCTAGGCAAAAACCCCGCGCTACTACTAGGGTTTTCCCTAGTAGTGTGTGCGCTCGGTTTTCTAAAAGATCGTGCTGATTTTATAGCCTTCACACTAGTAGAAAAAGGGCCTTTAGTCCCGGTTCCAGAGGGCCTTTAGTCCCGGTTCTAGAACCAGGACTAAAGCCCAAAACCTTTAGTCCCGGTTCGCTTACGAACCGGGACCAAAGGGGCTCCACGTGGCCGCTGCGGGAAGCCCAGGCAGGAGGACCTTTAGTCCCGGTTGGTAACACCAACCGGGACCAAAAGGCATCCACGTGGCCGCTGCGGGGAGCCCAGGCAGGAGAACCTTTAGTCCCGGTTGGTCACACCAACCGGGACCAAAGGTCATTCACGCGTGAGCATCTGGCAGCAGCTGGGGTTTTTGTTTTTTTTTTGAAGGGGGGGGGGTTGGGGGGTTTTGGAGGGTTAATTTAGGGGTTTCATATTGTGTTAGCTAGCTAATAGGGAGAAGTGTCCTCTCTTTCTCCGTGCTCAGTCGACGGTAGCTACTATACATATAGAGATAACTCGATGCTAGCTAATAAGAAAATGAAGGAAACCATTAATTACATAAGATCGTCATGCTGAACATATATAGAGAGAAGTGACATCTCTTTCTCCGTGCTTGGTCGAACAACAAGTTTTCGTATATCTATCCGACGGTACTACATATATACAATATAACATCTTTTACAATCCCTAACATCATCTACCTAAGATCCAATCACAAATCCGCATGGTATTCCCCGTCTTTAGGTATGACGTGGTCAAGAAAGAATCCCGCCAATTCCTCTTGAATTGCTCATATGCGATCATGTGGTAGGAGTTCATCCCGCATCTGCCAGATCTAATTTAAAGAAGGGGGTCAATACATGCATATATATGAATAAAACTCAACACAATTGATGGTAATATATAAAATAAAATTGTGAATATTATTTACGTACTTCAAATTGTTTGTCAGAGAAGCCCCGCTCAGAGGTCGAGTGGCGAATGAACTCGCATACGTAGTATGCACATAAAACAGTCCCTTCTTTCTGGTACAAGCACTTTACGAGAATAGAGTTCAATCAAACTGATAAGCAAGCATGGTAATGATATATTGATGAAAATTTGAATCAATTAGAGATGCGCGGAACTAGCTAGTACTACTTACTTTGGGGTGCGTAAATCGCAACTCTTTGTTTAGACCGGGAACCTTTCGGGTGAACTTCTTCCAAACCCTGCCAGGCAAAGAAAATGATTACTTGATATCAGGAAATTAACGAAAGTTGCATGCCGATATGGTCCCGGTATTGACTGAACTTACTTCTTGAGCATTGCAGTCATGTCCGCATAATTCTCGGGATCTTTACGTCTCGAGTCTAAGACGGTTACTAATGCCCCGTCAAGCTTAATGGATAGTAGAATAAAGTGGAAACTGCGCACGCATATATAACTCATCAATTACATTACTTAACCTCGAGTAAGCGAAACTGAGTATACAGAGAAGACAACAATACTCACTTGAAGTTATAAGGAAAGAGTATTTCCCTTTTGTTTTTATGTATAAGGAACGATTGTAGCAAGTTCTCCTCGGTCTCTTTGATTGAGTTTTGTACCGTCCATTCATTTACGACATCTGGGCTAATGAACCCAATGTCGAAGATTCCTATTTTTTTGCATTCGAAGATCTTCAATCTGCATAATATAGTGAGGATAATTATATATACATGCAATGAACGAGCTGAGCTAGAGACTTAACTATAGAAGTAATACTTACAGACAGTAGGAAGTCATGAGTTGTTTGTCGAGGGCCAGTTGATTGTATAACTGAAATAACTCCACAAATTCAATAGGCATCACGGGAAGTCCAATGAATTCGTGCTCTGGTTTCACTGCCATATACATAGTGTCTCTCCCAGACTCCCTGCAGGTTTTCATGTACCACTCATGCAATTTGTACATCATCGTTGTTAGAGGAGGATGATCAGGTTTGACGAGAGGCTTCCCGTGCACGTATTTATATTCTTCTTTTGTTACCTCAGCCGTTTGAAAAATTACATCATCCCCCAAGTAATCACCAGGATTGGTACCAGGCACCATCCCCGGATGATTAGCGACGATATCGCTAGACACCTTGAGCGGGGGGCACGATTTCTTCTCCTGTTCGCCGAGCTGGGGAATTGTTTTCCCACTTCTTCATTCTGCTAACCTTGCATCACTGGAAGTACTTCCCGACCGCCGCGCTTCTTCATATGTCTTTTTAAGAATGCGGACATAGTTGGAATCCGGAGGAGGCGGTGGTGGTCGCTTCAGGGCATCGATAGTGCGCTTCACTTTCACCGGATCTAGCTTCTCCTTCGGAGGTGGAGTTTTCTTTGCAAAATGGTCCCTCACTTGGGCACGACATATGTCCTCGTTTTCCTGCTCGGTCCTCTCATATGGTAACTTTTCCATAGGCTTGAGAGATGGACCGTATCTGAATTGCCTCCCGCCTCTGCTTGTACTGCTAGCCGCCGGAGCGGCGGCATCTCTCTTCCGTCGTTGCTGACGAGGCGGAGAAGGAGGCGGAGTGCTCCGACGCGCCGGAGTAGGCGAAGGAGGAGGCGGAGTGCCCTCACGCGTCGGAGGAGCCGGAGAAGGAGGCGGAGTGCCCTGATCACTCGCCGGAGGAGGAGGAGGAGGAGGAGGCGGAGTGCCCTGACTCGCCGGAGGAGGAGGAGGAGGCGGAGGCGTCCAGTTTGGAAGCTTGATGTACTCCTTCTGCCATAGACATGTACTCCTCAGAGCACGAACCAGCTGATTCTCCCCTTCACCTGTAGAGTGGTAAAGCTCGAGCTCCTCAAATCCCTCCATTACTTCATCCACCATCACAACAGCATAGCCATGTGGAATCGGAAGGCAGTGAAAAGTTCCGTTGGGTTGAGGAGGTGCAACAGAGCCGAGAGCCGCCTTGAAAGTGAGGTTATGGCATTCGTCATAAGCTCGCAATTTTGAGCCTCCGTGATAGTATCCACGGGGTAGATAGGCTCCGTGAAGTCAGTCTGAACGGGCTCCGTGGAAGCCACGCTGCTTCTCCGCTGAGATGGCGGGGTAGCTTCTGGGGTAGCTTCGTGCCACTGAGATAGTTGGCCGGCAGCTCGCTGGCTCTCAGCTTCCTCTAGCTTTTGTAGTCTTGCACTCATCTTCTGCATGTCGCTCAGCTCGGCTTTCCTCTTTCTCTCCCGGCTTCTGTAACCGCTTGCATCGGGAAACCCAAACTTCCACGGAACGGAGCCTGGTGTGCCTCGTGTTCGTCCAGGGTGCTCAGCATTCCCTAGGGCCTCAGTCAGCTCGTCCTTCTCTCTGTCGGGAATGAACGTCCCTTCCTGCGCTGCGGTGATATACTTCTGAAGATTCGTGACGGGTATTGCAAGTTGCTCGTCCGTCCAACGACACTTCCCTGTTTCAGGGTCCAAAGTTCCCCCAACCCCGAAGAACCAAGTCCTTGAACGGTCTGGCCAGTTCAATGTCTCTGGTTCGACCCCTTTAGCAATCAGGTCATTCTCAGCTTTGTCCCACAACGGCCGGGCTTTGAGGTAGCCACCTGACCCCGTGTGATGGTGATACTGCTTCTTTGCAGCGTTGTTCTTGTTTGTCTCTGACATTTTCTTACTCTTGTCTGATGTCTTGTAGGCCACAAATGCGGGCCAGTGATCTCTTATCTTCTCAAATCGGCCGATGAATTCTGGAGTCTCACCTTTGTCGACAAACTTTGATTTCAACTCCTTCTTCCACCTCCTGAATAGATCTGCCATCTTCTTAAGAGCACACGCCTTGACCAGTGGCTCTATAACGGGCTTATTCGGACCCTCCTCTGGCGGTAGGGTGAAATTTGCCTTCAGCAAGGTCCAAAGATCATCTTTCTGTCTATCGGTGACATAATCACCTTCAGGGGCGTCGTCCTTAGGCTTATTCCATTGCTTGATGCTGATCGGGATGTTGTCCCTAACAATAGCTCCGCACTGAGCAGAAAATGCGTCCTTGGTCCGCTTGGGTTCAATCGGTAGGCCATCGTCCGCGAGTGCTGTGATCGTGAACCTTTCATCCTTGCGCAACCTCTTCTTCGGGCCTCGTCTCGTTACCGAAGTTTGGCTCGATCCGGAGGGCTATAAAAGAAGAAAGAAGAGTTAATATATGTACATACCAAAACAATTAATGCATCAATTAGCTAGTCAGCACCTCCGGAGCCATCATGATCATGTCACCGGAGCCATCATGATCATGTCCTTCCTCCTCCATTGTTCCATCGGTGTCGTTGAGAAACGACAAGACAGCATCACCTCCGGCGAGGATTATCTCCCCCAACAACTGTTCTTGTTCCAAGTCTCTTTGATCCATAGTTTCTGCAAATATTACAACATGGCAATTAATATACAAACATGAATGTCCGACGTCCGGACTGCCTCTCTCATGAATGTCCGACGTCCGGAGCGCCTCTCTCATGAATGTCAAACAAGGGATTCTCTTAACCTTTAAGGGATTTAACAAAATGGCGCCATTCTGAATGTGCAGAAAATGGTCCATATTTTTCCTGATCTCATCTACCCTTCTATATGTCACGTTGTCTAGTGTCAAAGGATTCAAGAAAACCAAGGCTTCATCATTAGCCGGAAGTAACAGGCGCATAATGGTACGAAGCTCTCCAAAATTGTTTTGGAACGGAGTCCCGGATAGGATAATTAATTAGCGTTTTGGTACGAAGTTCAGCAAGAGCCTTCCGAATATCGCTATTTGGAAGGCCTTTGCTGAAATTCGTACCAAAAAGCAAATTATTCTATCCGGAACTCCGTTCCAAAACAACTTTGAAGAGCTTCATAGCATCATACGCATGTTACTTCCGGCTAATGATGAAGCCATGGATTTCTTCAATACTTTGACAGACAACGTGACATATAAAGAATATATATAGATGAGATCAAAAAAAAATTGGATCAACTTGTGCACATCCATAATGGGGGCATTCTTGATAAATCTATGTTACCGGACGTCCCCCCTCATGTCATGTCGGACGTCCCCCTCATGTCGAAGTTATCGGGGAGGTGGCCTCGACAACGCTCTTTTAACTTGGTAAATTTGGGTGGCCTCGACAACTCTTCTAGGGTTTGGGGTGGCCTCAACAACGCTCTTTTAACTCATTTAACTTGGTTAATTTGGTTGGCCTCGACAACGCTTCTAGGGTTTGGGGTGGCCTCGACAACACTTCTAGGGTTTGGGGTGGCCTCGACAACGCTTTTTCAGTCCCGGTTTGGCGAGAGGGGGTTGATCGATCGACGTCCCCCCTCATGTTGGAGAGTTACCGGAGTTTTCTATGAACAAAAAAATACTACCTATCACATCTCAGTCCCGGTTTGGGTGGACTCGAGTGTTTGGTCGGGCGAGAGGGGGTTGATCGACGTCCCCCCTCATGTCGAAGTTACCGGAGTTTTCTTCTAGGGGTTTGGCTGACCTCGAGAGTTTGTCAGGTAGGGGAGGGGGGGGGGTAGGAGATCGATAACGCTTTTTTCTAGGGTTTGCGTGGCCTCGAGAGTTGGTCGCCCGATATGTCCGACGTCCCCCCTCATGTCGAATTTACCGGAGTTTTCTTCTAGGGGTTTGGGTGGCCTCGAGAGTTTGTCGGGTAGGGGCGGGAGGGGGTAGGAGATCGAGGGCGACGGCGACATACATACATATAGCCACATACATACATGAAAAAAATGCTATGAACAAAAAAATGCTATGAACAAAAAAATACATATAGCCACATATATGAAAAAAATACATATATGAACAAAAAAATGCTATGAACAAAAAAACATCATATATACATCCATCCATACATACATATAGCCACATACATATATACATTATATATGAACAAAAACATTCATCATATAAAAAAAATCAACATATATATATATAAAAAATTGCACAGAGCAGGGGCGGCGGCGGCTCACAGCGGGGGCGGCCGGCGAAGGTGATGGCGACGGCGGGGCCGGCGAGGGCGGGCGCGCTCGGGGGCGGGGCAGGGGCGTGGGCTCGGGGGCGGGGCAGGGGCGTGGGCTCGGGGGCGGGGCAGGGCCGCGGGCTTGGGGACGACGACGGCGACGGCGACGGCGATGATGGGGCAGGGGCGTGGGCTCGGGGGCGGGGCAGGGCCGCGGGCTCGGGGACGACGACGGCGACGACGGGGCAGGGGCGTGGGCTCCGGGGCGGGGCAGGGCCACGGGCTCGGGGACGACGACGGCGACGGCGACGGCGACGGCGACAGCGTGGGCGGTGGACGGCGTCGGGGCAGCCTGGCGGCGTCGAGGAGGTCGGCGTCGTCGGGCGAAGTGGCGATGAAAACTATGAAATTTCACAAGTGCTGGTTATATACACTCAGCATTGGTCCCGGTTGGTGGCACCAACCGGGACCAATGCCACCCTTTAGTCCCAGTTGGTGCCACCAACCGGGACCAAAGGTCTCTTTTCGTCAGCCCAAAGGGCGGGAAGCAGAGACCTTTGGTCCCGGTTGGTGGCACCAACCGGGACTAAAGGGTGGCATTGGTCCCGGTTGGTGGCACCAACCGGGACCAAAGGTGGGCATTGGTCCCGGTTGGTGCCACCAACCAGGACTAAAGGGTGGTGCTGCCCGGGGCCAAAAGTTTAGTCCCACCTCGCTAGCTGAGAGGGCTCGAGAGTGGTTTATAAGCGCTGCTGCGCCAGCCCTCTCGAGCTCCTCTCAACAGCAGGCTTACGGGCCTAATCGCACACACCTCTGCCTGTGGACCTTCTGGGCCTTCTGCGGGCCTGAATCCTGGCCCAACTAGATGGTTGGGTTTCTAGTCGTATTCAGGCCGTGGTGGCCCACTAGGCGGCATTTTTTTTTTAATTTTTTTCTACTTTTTTTGTTTTCTTTTTTGCTTTATTTATTTTCTTTTGTTTCTACTTACAGTTTTTCAGTGATTCTTTTTGCTTTTAGGTCACAAAAATTATAAACTTTCTGTTAGTGCCATTAGTTTCCAAATTTGAATAGTTTAAATTTGAATTCTTTTAAATTGGTGTGACTCACTAGTTTGTGAATAACTTTACTATAAAAATAGATTTTTGAGTGATTCTTTTTCCTGCTATTTAATATTACTGTATTTTATCATTATATTCAATTTGGTAATTTTTAGGTAATTTTAAATGTCTGTTTTAACCAAAAACAGATTTTGTTATTTTAGTTTGCTATTAAAGTTTCTAAAAAAATTCTTTATGAAAATTCTTTTTACTATTAATGTTTTGAACAAAACATACTTTGATAACTTTAGTTGCATAAATTTTATATAATTTTAGTTTCATAAATACTAGAGGTTTATAAAATATTTTTAGTTGATTCCTTTTGCTATTAGAGTTTTATAAAAGCTTTTTAGTTGATTCTTTTTTCTATTGAAGAATATTATAGTTTTATTTTAGTTGATCATAACAGAATTTTTTAATTAATTATTTTTAGTTCATTATTTTTGCTATTACAGTTTCATAAAGGTTTTCTAGTTCATTCTTTTTGCTATTAGTTCATTCTTTGAGCTAAATGACCCTGAAATTGAAAAACACTTCAAATGAACTCTGAAAAGGTTGAAAGTTGGCATGGTATCATCATTACACCCACATAGCATGTGCTAAAAAGTTGAGAGGGTTACGGCAAAAACTGGATGCACTTCGTGTACAAAACGGACAATCTCTTTCGAAGTAACAGGGTTTCGGACGAAAACTCATCTGTTACAAAGGGATTTCATTTTTTTGAACTTATTTGAACTCCAGACTTTTTGTGTGTTCAAAATGCACCATTCAAAGCCACATCATCAATTTTCAACCCTTTCTGACTTCATTTCCTATTTTTCATGCATTTACTGATTTTTTTAAGCTAAATGACCCTGAAATTGAAAAGCACTACAAATGAACTCTGAACAGGTTGAAAGTTGGCATGGTATCATCATTTCACCCACATAGCATGTACTAAAAAGTTGAGAGGGTTACGGCAAAAACTGGATGCACTTCGTGTACAAAACGGACAATCTCTTTCGAAGTATCAGGGTTTCGGACGAAAACTCATCTGTTACAAAAGGCATTTAATTTCTTCACATGTAACTGCAATGATATAGTTGTGGAGAGAAAGTCTTCACTTTTTCTTCGCTTGTGTCCTTTGCTTATTGCGCCGTAACCATGGATAATCTTCATCGTTTAACAGGGTGCTTGGGTCAGCCTTGACTTTGAAGGGAGGAATTTCATGAAACTTTTCATAATCTTCAGACATGTCTGTCTTGCCCTCCAATCCCACGATGTCTCTTTTTCCTGAAAGAACTATGTGGCGCTTTGGCTCATCGTATGATGTATTCGCTTCCTTATCTTTTCTTTTTCTCGGTTTGGTAGACATGTCCTTCACATAGAAAACCTGCGCCACATCATTGGCTAGGACGAATGGTTCGTCTGTGTACCCAAGATTGTTGAGATCCACTGTTGTCATTCCGTACTGTGGGTCTACCTGTACCCCGCCTCCTGACAGATTGACCCATTTGCACTGAAACAAAGGGACCTTGAAATCATGTCCATAGTCAAGTTCCCATATGTCCACTATGTAACCATAATATGTGTCCTTTCCCCTCTTGGTTGCTGCATCAAAGCGGACACCGCTGTTTTGGTTGGTGCTCTTTTGATCTTGGGCGATCGTGTAAAATGTATTCCCATTTATCTCGTACCCTTTGTAAGTCAATACAGTCGAAGATGGTCCCCTGGCCAACGAGTACAGCTCATCAGAAACAGTGTTGTCACCCATGAGACGTGTTTGCAACCAACTGCCGAAAGTCCTGATGTGTTCATATGTAATCCAGTCGTCACACTGCTCCGGGTGTTTGGAGCGCAGAATATTCTTGTGTTCATCGACATACGGGGTCACCAAGGTAGAATTCTGTAGAACTGTGTAGTGTGCTTGAGACCAAGAATGCCCGTCCCTACATATTATTGAGTCCGCTCCTAGCGTGCCTTTTCCAGTCAGTCTCCCCTCATACCGCGATTGAGGGAGACCAATCTTCTTAAGGTCAGGAATGAAGTCAACACAAAACCCAATGACATCCTCTGTTTGATGGCCCATGGAGATGCTTGCTTCTGGCCTAGCGCGGGTACGAACATATTTCTTTAAGACTCCCATGAACCTCTCAAAGGGGAACATATTGTGTAGAAATACAGGGCCCAGAACGACAATCTCGTCGACTAGATGAACTAGGACGTGCGTCATGATATTGAAGAAAGATGGTGGGAACACCAGCTCGAAACTAACAAGACATTGCACCAAATCACTCCTTAACCTTGACAGGATTTCTGGATCGATCACCTTCTGAGAGATTGCATTGAGGAATGCACATAGCTTCACAATGGCTAATCGAACGTTTTCCGGTAGAAGCCCCCTCAATGCAACCGGAAGCAGTTGCGTCATAATCACGTGGCAGTCATGAGACTTTAGGTTCTGGAACTTTTTCTCTGCCATATTTATTATTCCCCTTATATTCGACGAGAAGCCAGACGGGACCTTCATACTGAGCAGGCATTCAAAGAAGATTTCCTTCTCTTCTTTGGTAAGAGCGTAGCTGGCAGGACCTTCATACTGCTTTGGATGCATGCCGTCTTTTTCATGCACACGTTGCTGTTCCTCCCGTGCCTCCGGTGTATCTTTTGTCTTCCCATACACTCCCAAGAAGCCTAGCAGGTTCACGCAAAGATTCTTCGTCACGTGCATCACGTCGATTGCAGAGCGGACCTCTAGGTCTTTCCAATAGGGTAGGTCCCAAAATATAGATTTCTTCTTCCACTTGGGTGCGCGTCCCGCATCGTCAGTCGGAACAGATAGTCCGCCAGGACCCTTTCCAAAGATTACTTGTAAATCATTGACCATATCAAGTATGTGATCACCAGTACGGAGGGCGGGCTTCTTCCGGTGATCTGCCTCACCTTTGAAATGCTTTCCTTTCTTTCGACATTGATGGTTGGTCGGAAGAAATCGACTATGCCCCAGGTACACATTCTTCCTGCATTTGTCCAAATATATACTGTCGGTGTCATCTAAACAGTGTGTGCATGCGTGGTATCCCTTGTTTGTCTGTCCTGAAAGGTTACTGAGAGCAGGCCAATCGTTGATGGTTACAAACAGCAACGCATGTAGGTCAAATTCTTCCTGTTTGTGCTCATCCCACACACGTACACCTTCTCCATTCCACAGCTGTAAAAGTTCTTCAACTAATGGCCTTAGGTACACATCAATGTCATTGCCGGGTTGCTTAGGGCCTTGGATGAGCACTGGCATCATAATGAACTTCCGCTGCATGCACAACCAAGGAGGAAGGTTATAGATACATAGAGTCACGGGCCAGGTGCTATGATTGCTGCTCTGCTCCCCAAAAGGATTAATGCCATCTGCACTTAAACCAAACCATACATTCCTTGCGTCACCTGCAAAGTCCCCCCACCTTCTCTCGATTTTTCTCCACTGCGACCCGTCAGCGGGTGCTCTCAACTTCCCGTCTTTCTTACGGTCTTCTTTGTGCCATCGCATCAACTTGGTGTCACGCCCAAGATGCGATCCTATCCTTATTTTTGGCACGAGCGCCTCGACAGGGATAGAAGCGCATCTCGTCGTGTTGCAAGAATGGATATCATTACAAGTACATGTACAGAAGAGATGAGTATATGGAATTGGCTTACACTCGCCACAAGCTACATCAATATCACATCAATACAATAACACATACAAACATCATACAGAAGAGCAGGGTCCGACTACGGACGAAAACAAACGATAAAATGACATCCATCCTTGCTATCCCAGGCTGCCGCCTGGAACCCATCCTAGATCGGTGAAGAAGAAGAAGAAGAACTCCAAATCAAAACAAGCATCGCGCTCACGTCATATCATCGCATTACCTGTACCTGCAACTGTTGTTGTAGTAATCTGTGAGCCACGGGGACTCAGCAATCTCATTTCCAAGGGTATCAAGACTATTAAAGCTTAATGGGTGAGGTAAGGTTAAGTGGTGAGGTTGCAGCAAGCGACTAAGCATATATTTGAGTGGCTAACTTACGAGTACAAGAATAGAGGGGGATGATTGTCGAATAAACGGACGTGAACTAGTAATAATCTCTAAGAGACCCTGAACACCTACTTACGTCAAACATAACCCCACCGTGTTCTCTCTCGGATAAGGACTCACGAGAAGAGACAGTCACGGTTACGCACACGGTTGGTGTATTTTATTTGAGTTTACTTCAAGTTTGCTATGACCGGGTGTTAAACAAAGTTTCCAAGTTTGCCACATAACCGTGGGCACGGCTTTCCGAAAGATTTAACCCTGCAGGGGTGCTCCAACTCATCCATCACAAATTAACCACCCGCAGCGAGAATAACCTTGACCACGAATCTCGTGATCTTCCTAGGCAATTCCATTGGAAAACCTCAACCTCGAGATAGCCCAAAGTATCGGAATTCCTCGCACAAGACGTTCGAGAAAGGTAAAACAAGTCCAGCAAGACCGCCCGACGTGTCGACGAACCCGATAGGAGCCGCGTATCTCGTTCTCAGGACACGACAGATAAGCGAAGCGTACGGTGGCCTGATAGACATCTCCCGAGTTGCCCCGGGTTGGCCCCGCACGGTGCTCTAGTTTGGACCAACACTCATGAGGAGCACTGGCCCGGGTTGTTGATTAAAGATCCTCGGGGTCCGGAAAGCCCCTATGCAATTTTATTAGTTATTAGGCAAATGTAGTACCAATGTTGGGCCTTGCCAGACAAGTTTTATCCTAAAACGAAAATCAAAGGGGTCCCCATAACAACCCCGCGCATGTAAGGAGCGCTCATTTATGGAACATAACACCGGTACACAAGTAACTAGGGCGGCAAGAGTGGAACAAAACACCGAGCAAAAGGCCAAGCCTTCCACCCTTTACCAAGTATATATGTGCATTAAATTAAATAGCAATAATATTGTGATATAACAAAAGGATATCCATGTTGCACATGGAAAGAGCTTGCACCTGCAACTAGCAACGCTATAAGAAGGGCTGAGCAAGCGGTAACATAGCCAAACAATGTTTGCTGGGACGTGGAGGGGTTAGAGGCTTTTCATGGCAATTTGGGAGGCTTGACATACAAATGGTAGGTAGCGAGACAGCGATAGAAACGAGACAACTAGCATGGCAATGATAGTAATGGTATCCAGGGAAATGATCATCTTGCCTGAGATCCCGCTTGGAAGAAGAACGAGTCCATGAAGAAGGCGAAGCAACGTAGACGAACGAATCCTCACACTCCGAAGCGGTTTCGGAACTCTATCGAGAAGAAGCAATCGGAAACAACAATCAACACACGGGAACACCACAACAAATGCATGACATGATGCGCAGCAATTATGATGCATGTCCGGTTTAAATATGCAAGGCATGGAAATCACAACAAACAAACACTACACATTAAGTGAAGCTCAATATGCAACGAGTTGCATATTGACGAAACTCCACATTTGAATATTTAGTTCACTCTCGTTTAGGTACACAACAATATTAAATGTTATTAAACATGGCAAGAGGTGAAGCATAAGTAAACTACAAATCTAGGCATATTAAATGAGGCCGGAAACAACATGTAGCATTTCCGAAATGACCCCATATGTTAATTTGGAAATTGGTCCAGATCTGAACTAATCAGGTTTTATATTTTTTAAACAGCAAAATAAAGTGAACCATGCAATTCTACACGTCTTTCTAGTCGATTTACATATATAGAACGTTTGAAACGGAGCTACGGTCTAAAAGATATGACATCCGCAAGATGCATATGACATGAATGCAAATGCATGCAAACACCCACCACAAACATGTTAAATGATAGATGCAGCAAGTTATTATGAAACTACATGGAATTCTAGTCAAGTTACATATGCAACATGTTCAAAACGGAGCTACGGTTCAACCACAACAAGCAACACAAGTTTTTGTTCAAATCTGCCCAAAACAGCAAGATAGCGTTTTGCACACATGAAAACAACAAGGTACAAGATTCTAAAATGCACAAGCTAAGCATGGGGCAGTATCTTACAACACACACATCATTTCATCTTCACATATAATACTCAAAAGAGTCATGGATCACATGGTACGAAGCTCACAACATGGCAACAAAATATGGCAGATTAGGACTTAGTGAAAATAACAGTTTTTAGCATGGCAGATTTCACGGAGGCATATTGACAGCAGTAAAACTATATGCTACAGGGCATATAATGACATGAAAATCTACAGCATGGTAGAGGGCATGATGCACTACAAATCATTACTTTATGGCAACATCAAATTATGCTCAGATTCATGGCAAGCATCAACACAACATGGCATATTGAAGAAAACAGATTCTCAGACTTAGTGAAAATTAGGCTAGTCATGAGCAGCAGTTTTTAACAGATTGACATATTGAGCAACAGATTTAATTATGATGCAAAACCTATTCATGCAAGCTATTGACACAACATGGTAGAGCATAACATGCTTAATAAAAGACTCCATGGTGGCATCACCAAAAGACTCCTAGAACACTAGCAAATCACATGACAACATAGCAACAAAATAACAGATTTCCAGACTTAGAAATATTTTGGACCCTCAAAACATCAGATTTTTATAGCATGTTGGCAACAAGAAAACAACACCTAAACATGCATTTCTATGACAACCAAAAATACCAGGGCCTAGCACACATGTTCAAGGGCATATCTCATGTTCAAAATTATTTCATATCATGCATGGATTAAATCACACGAAATAGACAAAAGGGCATCATGGCAAAAATGACATGCACTCAATCTTCCTCCAATGACAAAACTAAATGCACAGTTAATTTCTATGGATTTTCCTACCCCGAAAACACATATAATATGCATAGGTTCATGTAGGGAAATATGTCACAATTAATTATGCAAGTTATGGCCTAATCCCCTTTTAGCAATTATAAATGCAAGTTAAATGCAAATATTACAATGAACCATTTTGTCATGTATGAAAATGCGATGCCGATAATATGAACATTTTTAAAATATGATTGGATTAAATCCCGATGCACGGTCAAGTAATTAAGCGCAATGCAAAACCATGACAATTATGCAATTAACAGAAAATGGCATGTCAATTATTATTATCATGGATGAAAGTGCGATATTATGAATCTTCACAAAATTCTACACGTTTTACATATATAAAAGTGTTACATGCGATGCACGGTTATTTATCTAAGAGCAATGCGAAATATGACATTTCTCTGAAATTATGCAATGCAATAGATAATTACTAAATTCGCTCATAGGAAAAAAAAACACAACGGGCTGAATCTCCGAGCGCTGGATATAAAAACGTGCCTAGGGCGGGGCTTAGGGGGCGCTCACCATGGGCTTCGGCCCACACGAAGGAGAGGAAGGCCGGACGAGGCGATGGAGTGGCCTGGCCCCTGCGGACCGGTGGCCCACGCGGCCCCTCGTGCGGTCAACGCGACGGATCGGGCGCCTCGATCCCGATAGGGACAGGAGACCCTTGCCAGGCGACGGCGACGACAGCTCGCGAGGTTCTCCGGCGGGGTCCAGGGGCGGCAAGGTCGGGGATGGGGTCCCGCGGCCCGGATCTGGCCGGATCCGGCCGGCGGCGAGGCCCACGGCGCAGCGGCGAGCTCCTGGAGGCAACCATGGCAGGCGAGGCTGACCTGCGGGAGGAGAAGACCAGCGGGAGGTGAGGAGATGGAGAGAAGAGGAAGAAGACGGAGAGGGACGGCGGTCAGGCTCCGGCGAACGGTGCTCCGGCGACCTTGCTGGACGGCGGCGCGAGGCGAAGCTGGATGGCATCGGGTGCGGGGAGCTCGGGCTCGGGAGCTTCCCTGGCTGCGGGCGGCGGCGGCTGTGGTCGCCCGGACATGTCCGGGTTGGCCGCGGACATGTCCGGTAGGTGGGGGAGCAGACTGCGGCGGCGGCGGCGGCTGGCATAGGATTGGGGGCGCGAATTTCGAGGGGAGAGGGGGTTAGGTCCATTTTTGGACGTGGGGAACGTCCATTTATAGCCAGGAAGGTCTAGGGTTGGGGTTTTTGCACCGATTCGAGCCGTGCGATCGTAATCGGACGGCTTCAGTCGCGGGGTTGGGTTTGGTGGGCTAGGCGGGCTGTGGAGAGGGGTGTGGGCCAAGAAGAGAGGGAGGTTTGCGGCCCGTGACAGAGTTTTATAAACCGAAAACGTCCGACGAATAAAACGATGACGGTGCCGCTACAGCTGACCGTCCGGGTATCATACGACCTCTGATTGCGACGAAATTTGGCAGGCGGCCTACTTACAATATATTACGACCGCTCGCCAAGTTCCGACCCAATCCGAGAAAGTTTTACGCGCACTTTTAAAAACAATATTCTAACGATGCCGCGGGCGCGTGCGTGTGTGGTTGGTCTCGAAACGGTCACCGACGAGAACGGACAGAACCGGCAACTACGAACGGATGCAAGTTTTGAAAACATGACGATGCTATGAAGATGATGCGAATGATGCGATGACGAATGCGACAAACAACCGAATCACACGACGAGAACGGAAATAAAAGGAGAATCTTCTGGAGCGTCGGTCCCGGGTTGTTACAACTCTCCTCCACTTACAAGAGATCTCGACCCGAGATCTTAGAATTAGAAGGGGAATAGAAGAAGAAAGGAAGAGGTAAAACTTAGTTGCTTCTTTGACAAACAAGTGAAACCATAGAAACATGAAGGTTGGAAAGAGATGAAGAATGACTGAGGAACAAGCAAAAATTCAAAAGAAATTTCGGCAGCACTTCGGTAGGAAAGAGAGGCAAAATTTCATAACATGGGAGAACTTGAAAAGAGAACACAACATTCTGGTTAAATGAAAAGCCTGGAAAGAACATGATCTTAGCCAAAACAAGACGGATTGACGAGAGCAATGCACAATGCCTCCGGAACAAAAGAATAGAAACTAGATCATTAGAAGGAGAGAACGGAGAAGAAATGACAACTCCTACCACCATTGAATTTGAAAAGCATCCTAACAATAAGAGATTGAACGGAGTTGTTGGAAATCAACAACGAAAGAAAAGACTTGTTATGGGCTTATGGAAAACATCTCAAAATAATGAGGTGACACCCGGCCACAAACGAAAACAAATGATTGCTTGCGAGCAACAAGAGATGCAAAACTTCTTACACCAAGAGGATACATTGATAACTTGGATCATTGATAAGTACCATGATAGCAACAATCCATAGGAAAAGCTTTAGGTGACATCCAATCCAAGATAACTCTTTGAAAGGAATGATGGATTTAATTATCTCACTGTTGATAATTCTCTTCGAGACTCCTCATGAATCAAGAATGCTATAATACCATCTCAAAGATAAGGAAGAAGTATTGCACTTGAAATGCAATATAAGAATACTTGAGGACCTCCATCAAAATCTTGAAGAACACTTGAAAACGAAAGAAATCTTGATGAACCACCATGAAGAACTTCTTGTAGAACACCGGAATGAAAGGATGATAGAAAAGAATTGAAGGTTGAAAGAATAGATTATGACCTCCAAGATTTATATGGAGCTTCGCGAAGAGATACTAGAGAAAACTTGGAACTCGGGAAAAGAAAAGATGAACAACTTAGAATCGAGAATTTGATAACAAGAACAACTCCGGAAGAAGGATTGAAATCACCTTGATAAAACAAGAATAAGAATTATGTTATGCTTATCCTTCATCAAGTTAAATTGATGACAAGCAACGGATTGGCATACTACTTATTCTTCTTGCAAAGGATTGAAGAGAGATGAAATAAGCTTGAAGAAGTCTTCAACGAAACACCGGTGAGAATTTGGAACGAATGAGAATTATTTGAATGAATGGAGATACATGAGAACGAAGAGATCAATATTTGCCTACTAAAAACTTGAACAAGGCGCCGGAATAATTGAGATACAAACGAAGGGACAAGAACTGAGAAGAATTTGCGAACGAAAGCTGAAAGCTGAGAACGAAGAAATCTTCTGAAATGATGGCCTTCGGAGGATCAAGAAATGAAAATAACTCTGAAATGCTCCGGATGGATATGGAAGGAATTACTCATGATCGAAACAAATTAGAGAGGATAGCAACAAGCTGGAACCATGAATCTTCATGAAAAGAACAAGGATTTAAGAGCAACTTTCCTTCGTTCTTCAATGATGAGAATTATGACGAGAAACACCACCAAGAATTACTGAGACACTCTGGGATAATTAATAAGAAAGGTTGAGCCAACGATGGAAAAGATTTCGAAGCGACCTTGAAAAAAGAATATGACTGATGAGAATCATTCTTACGTCATATTTGAAAAGACTTTGAAATCTCCGGAAAAGATTAAAAGAGCCAGGTAAGATCCTGGGGAAAAACCTGTGGGTTATGAGCCCACTCGAAGAGACCACCGTTGAAACAATTTCTTAGGAAGAGAGATTGCACCGGTACAATGAAAACTTGATGAGGTCAGAATCTTAAAACAATTGAAAGAAACTTGAATGAAATCACGAAACTTCTGAGATATCTTCAACACTCCGGATAGAATAGAGAGATATGAAAAACAAGAGAGGCTTGGACAAGAATTCCAACATGAGAACTCTTTTAGCGAAAGAAAGAATATGACGAACATGGAGGGGTTGGATTGGCTCCACCGGGAAAGAAAACGAGACAAAGAATGATGAACTTAGAACTTGAGGATCTTCATGAGAATCACCGGATACATCGCGGAAGAGAAGATAGCAGAAGCATGACATGAAAAGAAAAGCACTTGCATGAGAATTTAATTATTGAAGAAAAAGGGCGGGAGGGTGGGAAAAACAAATACAACTTGAGACAGATGAGACGAACTCCAGAAAGGAATATGAGGATTGATCTTGCAAAACTTGGAAGGGATCGAATCATCTAGAAGAGAAGCACACCGGTTGGAAAGAATTGACATGACAACTCCGGTTGAACAAAAGGATTGGCATTCCCACAAAATATGAGAACACCGTTTAGGAAGGCTATGAATTCACCACTTGGCATCGAAACAACTTGAATTACCATACCCCAACAAAACAAAGGATGAGGCTTGCAAATTAAGCCGGAAACAAATACAAACCCATTTGCATTTGTTGGAAGGATAATCCTAGGTAAACTACTTGAATTCCCACCTAAGAATTCCCGAAGTCTTTCTTGTTTATGCGATTCGGGTTGCGGACCCAGGAACGTACCCAAGGTAATCAGCTACAACTGCACCCGCAACCTTCCACACCATAATCCAAGAAACTCCGCAAACTCATCTACCTCAGACACTCGTAATCACAACGATACTAAGTATGGCAGTACATCCGAACTCTCTCCACCAGTACTGGGGATGCCGGACTCCTCTCGCCACTACCAGTATTGAAGCAATTTCGAATATCCTCCGTCCTGAGATACTAAGGAAACTGAACGATAACGATGTGTCAAGAATCCCCTGGAGCTCAACTCCCCGGAAGAAATCAAGTCAGACAGGAGGCACCAAGACAGAACAAAAAATACTTTTATAACTTTAGTATTAATGTTTTGAACAAAAAATACTTTGATAACTTTAGTTGCATAAATTTTATATAATTTTAGTTTCATAAATACTAGAGGTTTATAAAATATTTTTAGTTGATTCCTTTTGCTATTAGAGTTTTATAAAAGCTTTTTAGTTGATTCTTTTTTCTATTGAAGAATATTATAGTTTTATTTTAGTTGATCATAACAGAATTTTTTAATTAATTATTTTTAGTTCATTATTTTTGCTATTAGAGTTTCATAAAGGTTTTCTAGTTCATTCTTTTTGCTATTAGTTCATTCTTTGAGCTAAATGACCCTGAAATTGAAAAGCACTTCAAATGAACTCTGAAAAGGTTGAAAGTTGGCATGGTATCATCATTACACCCACATAGCATGTGCTAAAAAGTTGAGAGGGTTACGGCAAAAACTGGATGCACTTCGTGTACAAAACGGACAATCTCTTTCGAAGTAACAGGGTTTCGGACGAAAACTCATCTGTTACAAAGGGATTTCATTTTTTTGAACTTATTTGAACTCCAGACTTTTTGTGTGTTCAAAATGCACCATTCAAAGCCACATCATCAATTTTCAACCCTTTCTGACTTCATTTCCTATTTTTCATGCATTTACTGATTTTTTTAAGCTAAATGACCCTGAAATTGAAAAGCACTACAAATGAACTCTGAACAGGTTGAAAGTTGGCATGGTATCATCATTTCACCCACATAGCATGTACTAAAAAGTTGAGAGGGTTACGGCAAAAACTGGATGCACTTCGTGTACAAAACGGACAATCTCTTTCGAAGTATCAGGGTTTCGGACGAAAACTCATCTGTTACAAAAGGCATTTAATTTCTTCACATGTAACTGCAATGATATAGTTGTGGAGAGAAAGTCTTCACTTTTTCTTCGCTTGTGTCCTTTGCTTATTGCGCCGTAACCATGGATAATCTTCATCGTTTAACAGGGTGCTTGGGTCAGCCTTGACTTTGAAGGGAGGAATTTCATGAAACTTTTCATAATCTTCAGACATGTCTGTCTTGCCCTCCAATCCCACGATGTCTCTTTTTCCTGAAAGAACTATGTGGCGCTTTGGCTCATCGTATGATGTATTCGCTTCCTTATCTTTTCTTTTTCTCGGTTTGGTAGACATGTCCTTCACATAGAAAACCTGCGCCACATCATTGGCTAGGACGAATGGTTCGTCTGTGTACCCAAGATTGTTGAGATCCACTGTTGTCATTCCGTACTGTGGGTCTACCTGTACCCCGCCTCCTGACAGATTGACCCATTTGCACTGAAACAAAGGGACCTTGAAATCATGTCCATAGTCAAGTTCCCATATGTCCACTATGTAACCATAATATGTGTCCTTTCCCCTCTTGGTTGCTGCATCAAAGCGGACACCGCTGTTTTGGTTGGTGCTCTTTTGATCTTGGGCGATCGTGTAAAATGTATTCCCATTTATCTCGTACCCTTTGTAAGTCAATACAGTCGAAGATGGTCCCCTGGCCAACGAGTACAGCTCATCAGAAACAGTGTTGTCACCCATGAGACGTGTTTGCAACCAACTGCCGAAAGTCCTGATGTGTTCATATGTAATCCAGTCGTCACACTGCTCCGGGTGTTTGGAGCGCAGAATATTCTTGTGTTCATCGACATACGGGGTCACCAAGGTAGAATTCTGTAGAACTGTGTAGTGTGCTTGAGACCAAGAATGCCCGTCCCTACATATTATTGAGTCCGCTCCTAGCGTGCCTTTTCCAGCCAGTCTCCCCTCATACCGCGATTGAGGGAGACCAATCTTCTTAAGGTCAGGAATGAAGTCAACACAAAACCCAATGACATCCTCTGTTTGATGGCCCATGGAGATGCTTGCTTCTGGCCTAGCGCGGGTACGAACATATTTCTTTAAGACTCCCATGAACCTCTCAAAGGGGAACATATTGTGTAGAAATACAGGGCCCAGAACGACAATCTCGTCGACTAGATGAACTAGGACGTGCGTCATGATATTGAAGAAAGATGGTGGGAACACCAGCTCGAAACTAACAAGACATTGCACCAAATCACTCCTTAACCTTGACAGGATTTCTGGATCGATCACCTTCTGAGAGATTGCATTGAGGAATGCACATAGCTTCACAATGGCTAATCGAACGTTTTCCGGTAGAAGCCCCCTCAATGCAACCGGAAGCAGTTGCGTCATAATCACGTGGCAGTCATGAGACTTTAGGTTCTGGAACTTTTTCTCTGCCATATTTATTATTCCCCTTATATTCGACGAGAAGCCAGACGGGACCTTCATACTGAGCAGGCATTCAAAGAAGATTTCCTTCTCTTCTTTGGTAAGAGCGTAGCTGGCAGGACCTTCATACTGCTTTGGATGCATGCCGTCTTTTTCATGCACACGTTGCTGTTCCTCCCGTGCCTCCGGTGTATCTTTTGTCTTCCCATACACTCCCAAGAAGCCTAGCAGGTTCACGCAAAGATTCTTCGTCACGTGCATCACGTCGATTGCAGAGCGGACCTCTAGGTCTTTCCAATAGGGTAGGTCCCAAAATATAGATTTCTTCTTCCACTTGGGTGCGCGTCCCGCATCGTCAGTCGGAACAGATAGTCCGCCAGGACCCTTTCCAAAGATTACTTGTAAATCATTGACCATATCAAGTATGTGATCACCAGTACGGAGGGCGGGCTTCTTCCGGTGATCTGCCTCACCTTTGAAATGCTTTCCTTTCTTTCGACATTGATGGTTGGTCGGAAGAAATCGACTATGCCCCAGGTACACATTCTTCTTGCATTTGTCCAAATATATACTGTCGGTGTCATCTAAACAGTGTGTGCATGCGTGGTATCCCTTGTTTGTCTGTCCTGAAAGGTTACTGAGAGCAGGCCAATCGTTGATGGTTACAAACAGCAACGCATGTAGGTCAAATTCTTCCTGTTTGTGCTCATCCCACACACGTACACCTTCTCCATTCCACAGCTGTAAAAGTTCTTCAACTAATGGCCTTAGGTACACATCAATGTCATTGCCGGGTTGCTTAGGGCCTTGGATGAGCACTGGCATCATAATGAACTTCCGCTGCATGCACAACCAAGGAGGAAGGTTATAGATACATAGAGTCACGGGCCAGGTGCTATGATTGCTGCTCTGCTCCCCAAAAGGATTAATGCCATCTGCACTTAAACCAAACCATACATTCCTTGCGTCACCTGCAAAGTCCCCCCACCTTCTCTCGATTTTTCTCCACTGCGACCCGTCAGCGGGTGCTCTCAACTTCCCGTCTTTCTTACGGTCTTCTTTGTGCCATCGCATCAACTTGGTGTCACGCCCAAGATGCGATCCTATCCTTATTTTTGGCACGAGCGCCTCGACAGGGATAGAAGCGCATCTCGTCGTGTTGCAAGAATGGATATCATTACAAGTACATGTACAGAAGAGATGAGTATATGGAATTGGCTTACACTCGCCACAAGCTACATCAATATCACATCAATACAATAACACATACAAACATCATACAGAAGAGCAGGGTCCGACTACGGACGAAAACAAACGATAAAATGACATCCATCCTTGCTATCCCAGGCTGCCGCCTGGAACCCATCCTAGATCGGTGAAGAAGAAGAAGAAGAACTCCAAATCAAAACAAGCATCGCGCTCACGTCATATCATCGCATTACCTGTACCTGCAACTGTTGTTGTAGTAATCTGTGAGCCACGGGGACTCAGCAATCTCATTTCCAAGGGTATCAAGACTATTAAAGCTTAATGGGTGAGGTAAGGTTAAGTGGTGAGGTTGCAGCAAGCGACTAAGCATATATTTGAGTGGCTAACTTACGAGTACAAGAATAGAGGGGGATGATTGTCGAATAAACGGACGTGAACTAGTAATAATCTCTAAGAGACCCTGAACACCTACTTACGTCAAACATAACCCCACCGTGTTCTCTCTCGGATAAGGACTCACGAGAAGAGACAGTCACGGTTACGCACACGGTTGGTGTATTTTATTTGAGTTTACTTCAAGTTTGCTATGACCGGGTGTTAAACAAAGTTTCCAAGTTTGCCACATAACCGTGGGCACGGCTTTCCGAAAGATTTAACCCTGCAGGGGTGCTCCAACTCATCCATCACAAATTAACCACCCGCAGCGAGAATAACCTTGACCACGAATCTCGTGATCTTCCTAGGCAATTCCATTGGAAAACCTCAACCTCGAGATAGCCCAAAGTATCGGAATTCCTCGCACAAGACGTTCGAGAAAGGTAAAACAAGTCCAGCAAGACCGCCCGACGTGTCGACGAACCCGATAGGAGCCGCGTATCTCGTTCTCAGGACACGACAGATAAGCGAAGCGTACGGTGGCCTGATAGACATCTCCCGAGTTGCCCCGGGTTGGCCCCGCACGGTGCTCTAGTTTGGACCAACACTCATGAGGAGCACTGGCCCGGGTTGTTGATTAAAGATCCTCGGGGTCCGGAAAGCCCCTATGCAATTTTATTAGTTATTAGGCAAATGTAGTACCAATGTTGGGCCTTGCCAGACAAGTTTTATCCTAAAACGAAAATCAAAGGGGTCCCCATAACAACCCCGCGCATGTAAGGAGCGCTCATTTATGGAACATAACACCGGTACACAAGTAACTAGGGCGGCAAGAGTGGAACAAAACACCGAGCAAAAGGCCAAGCCTTCCACCCTTTACCAAGTATATATGTGCATTAAATTAAATAGCAATAATATTGTGATATAACAAAAGGATATCCATGTTGCACATGGAAAGAGCTTGCACCTGCAACTAGCAACGCTATAAGAAGGGCTGAGCAAGCGGTAACATAGCCAAACAATGTTTGCTGGGACGTGGAGGGGTTAGAGGCTTTTCATGGCAATTTGGGAGGCTTGACATACAAATGGTAGGTAGCGAGACAGCGATAGAAACGAGACAACTAGCATGGCAATGATAGTAATGGTATCCAGGGAAATGATCATCTTGCCTGAGATCCCGCTTGGAAGAAGAACGAGTCCATGAAGAAGGCGAAGCAACGTAGACGAACGAATCCTCACACTCCGAAGCGGTTTCGGAACTCTATCGAGAAGAAGCAATCGGAAACAACAATCAACACACGGGAACACCACAACAAATGCATGACATGATGCGCAGCAATTATGATGCATGTCCGGTTTAAATATGCAAGGCATGGCAATCACAACAAACAAACACTACACATTAAGTGAAGCTCAATATGCAACGAGTTGCATATTGACGAAACTCCACATTTGAATATTTAGTTCACTCTCGTTTAGGTACACAACAATATTAAATGTTATTAAACATGGCAAGAGGTGAAGCATAAGTAAACTACAAATCTAGGCATATTAAATGAGGCCGGAAACAACATGTAGCATTTCCGAAATGACCCCATATGTTAATTTGGAAATTGGTCCAGATCTGAACTAATCAGGTTTTATATTTTTTAAACAGCAAAATAAAGTGAACCATGCAATTCTACACGTCTTTCTAGTCGATTTACATATATAGAACGTTTGAAACGGAGCTACGGTCTAAAAGATATGACATCCGCAAGATGCATATGACATGAATGCAAATGCATGCAAACACCCACCACAAACATGTTAAATGATAGATGCAGCAAGTTATTATGAAACTACATGGAATTCTAGTCAAGTTACATATGCAACATGTTCAAAACGGAGCTACGGTTCAACCACAACAAGCAACACAAGTTTTTGTTCAAATCTGCCCAAAACAGCAAGATAGCGTTTTGCACACATGAAAACAACAAGGTACAAGATTCTAAAATGCACAAGCTAAGCATGGGGCAGTATCTTACAACACACACATCATTTCATCTTCACATATAATACTCAAAAGAGTCATGGATCACATGGTACGAAGCTCACAACATGGCAACAAAATATGGCAGATTAGGACTTAGTGAAAATAACAGTTTTTAGCATGGCAGATTTCACGGAGGCATATTGACAGCAGTAAAACTATATGCTACAGGGCATATAATGACATGAAAATCTACAGCATGGTAGAGGGCATGATGCACTACAAATCATTACTTTATGGCAACATCAAATTATGCTCAGATTCATGGCAAGCATCAACACAACATGGCATATTGAAGAAAACAGATTCTCAGACTTAGTGAAAATTAGGCTAGTCATGAGCAGCAGTTTTTAACAGATTGACATATTGAGCAACAGATTTAATTATGATGCAAAACCTATTCATGCAAGCTATTGACACAACATGGTAGAGCATAACATGCTTAATAAAAGACTCCATGGTGGCATCACCAAAAGACTCCTAGAACACTAGCAAATCACATGACAACATAGCAACAAAATAACAGATTTCCAGACTTAGAAATATTTTGGACCCTCAAAACATCAGATTTTTATAGCATGTTGGCAACAAGAAAACAACACCTAAACATGCATTTCTATGACAACCAAAAATACCAGGGCCTAGCACACATGTTCAAGGGCATATCTCATGTTCAAAATTATTTCATATCATGCATGGATTAAATCACACGAAATAGACAAAAGGGCATCATGGCAAAAATGACATGCACTCAATCTTCCTCCAATGACAAAACTAAATGCACAGTTAATTTCTATGGATTTTCCTACCCCGAAAACACATATAATATGCATAGGTTCATGTAGGGAAATATGTCACAATTAATTATGCAAGTTATGGCCTAATCCCCTTTTAGCAATTATAAATGCAAGTTAAATGCAAATATTACAATGAACCATTTTGTCATGTATGAAAATGCGATGCCGATAATATGAACATTTTTAAAATATGATTGGATTAAATCCCGATGCACGGTCAAGTAATTAAGCGCAATGCAAAACCATGACAATTATGCAATTAACAGAAAATGGCATGTCAATTATTATTATCATGGATGAAAGTGCGATATTATGAATCTTCACAAAATTCTACACGTTTTACATATATAAAAGTGTTACATGCGATGCACGGTTATTTATCTAAGAGCAATGCGAAATATGACATTTCTCTGAAATTATGCAATGCAATAGATAATTACTAAATTCGCTCATAGGAAAAAAAAAACACAACGGGCTGAATCTCCGAGCGCTGGATATAAAAACGTGCCTAGGGCGGGGCTTAGGGGGCGCTCACCATGGGCTTCGGCCCACACGAAGGAGAGGAAGGCCGGACGAGGCGATGGAGTGGCCTGGCCCCTGCGGACCGGTGGCCCACGCGGCCCCTCGTGCGGTCAACGCGACGGATCGGGCGCCTCGATCCCGATAGGGACAGGAGACCCTTGCCAGGCGACGGCGACGACAGCTCGCGAGGTTCTCCGGCGGGGTCCAGGGGCGGCAAGGTCGGGGATGGGGTCCCGCGGCCCGGATCTGGCCGGATCCGGCCGGCGGCGAGGCCCACGGCGCAGCGGCGAGCTCCTGGAGGCAACCATGGCAGGCGAGGCTGACCTGCGGGAGGAGAAGACCAGCGGGAGGTGAGGAGATGGAGAGAAGAGGAAGAAGACGGAGAGGGACGGCGGTCAGGCTCCGGCGAACGGTGCTCCGGCGACCTTGCTGGACGGCGGCGCGAGGCGAAGCTGGATGGCATCGGGTGCGGGGAGCTCGGGCTCGGGAGCTTCCCTGGCTGCGGGCGGCGGCGGCTGTGGTCGCCCGGACATGTCCGGGTTGGCCGCGGACATGTCCGGTAGGTGGGGGAGCAGACTGCGGCGGCGGCGGCGGCTGGCATAGGATTGGGGGCGCGAATTTCGAGGGGAGAGGGGGTTAGGTCCATTTTTGGACGTGGGGAACGTCCATTTATAGCCAGGAAGGTCTAGGGTTGGGGTTTTTGCACCGATTCGAGCCGTGCGATCGTAATCGGACGGCTTCAGTCGCGGGGTTGGGTTTGGTGGGCTAGGCGGGCTGTGGAGAGGGGTGTGGGCCAAGAAGAGAGGGAGGTTTGCGGCCCGTGACAGAGTTTTATAAACCGAAAACGTCCGACGAATAAAACGATGACGGTGCCGCTACAGCTGACCGTCCGGGTATCATACGACCTCTGATTGCGACGAAATTTGGCAGGCGGCCTACTTACAATATATTACGACCGCTCGCCAAGTTCCGACCCAATCCGAGAAAGTTTTACGCGCACTTTTAAAAACAATATTCTAACGATGCCGCGGGCGCGTGCGTGTGTGGTTGGTCTCGAAACGGTCACCGACGAGAACGGACAGAACCGGCAACTACGAACGGATGCAAGTTTTGAAAACATGACGATGCTATGAAGATGATGCGAATGATGCGATGACGAATGCGACAAACAACCGAATCACACGACGAGAACGGAAATAAAAGGAGAATCTTCTGGAGCGTCGGTCCCGGGTTGTTACAACTCTCCTCCACTTACAAGAGATCTCGACCCGAGATCTTAGAATTAGAAGGGGAATAGAAGAAGAAAGGAAGAGGTAAAACTTAGTTGCTTCTTTGACAAACAAGTGAAACCATAGAAACATGAAGGTTGGAAAGAGATGAAGAATGACTGAGGAACAAGCAAAAATTCAAAAGAAATTTCGGCAGCACTTCGGTAGGAAAGAGAGGCAAAATTTCATAACATGGGAGAACTTGAAAAGAGAACACAACATTCTGGTTAAATGAAAAGCCTGGAAAGAACATGATCTTAGCCAAAACAAGACGGATTGACGAGAGCAATGCACAATGCCTCCGGAACAAAAGAATAGAAACTAGATCATTAGAAGGAGAGAACGGAGAAGAAATGACAACTCCTACCACCATTGAATTTGAAAAGCATCCTAACAATAAGAGATTGAACGGAGTTGTTGGAAATCAACAACGAAAGAAAAGACTTGTTATGGGCTTATGGAAAACATCTCAAAATAATGAGGTGACACCCGGCCACAAACGAAAACAAATGATTGCTTGCGAGCAACAAGAGATGCAAAACTTCTTACACCAAGAGGATACATTGATAACTTGGATCATTGATAAGTACCATGATAGCAACAATCCATAGGAAAAGCTTTAGGTGACATCCAATCCAAGATAACTCTTTGAAAGGAATGATGGATTTAATTATCTCACTGTTGATAATTCTCTTCGAGACTCCTCATGAATCAAGAATGCTATAATACCATCTCAAAGATAAGGAAGAAGTATTGCACTTGAAATGCAATATAAGAATACTTGAGGACCTCCATCAAAATCTTGAAGAACACTTGAAAACGAAAGAAATCTTGATGAACCACCATGAAGAACTTCTTGTAGAACACCGGAATGAAAGGATGATAGAAAAGAATTGAAGGTTGAAAGAATAGATTATGACCTCCAAGATTTATATGGAGCTTCGCGAAGAGATACTAGAGAAAACTTGGAACTCGGGAAAAGAAAAGATGAACAACTTAGAATCGAGAATTTGATAACAAGAACAACTCCGGAAGAAGGATTGAAATCACCTTGATAAAACAAGAATAAGAATTATGTTATGCTTATCCTTCATCAAGTTAAATTGATGACAAGCAACGGATTGGCATACTACTTATTCTTCTTGCAAAGGATTGAAGAGAGATGAAATAAGCTTGAAGAAGTCTTCAACGAAACACCGGTGAGAATTTGGAACGAATGAGAATTATTTGAATGAATGGAGATACATGAGAACGAAGAGATCAATATTTGCCTACTAAAAACTTGAACAAGGCGCCGGAATAATTGAGATACAAACGAAGGGACAAGAACTGAGAAGAATTTGCGAACGAAAGCTGAAAGCTGAGAACGAAGAAATCTTCTGAAATGATGGCCTTCGGAGGATCAAGAAATGAAAATAACTCTGAAATGCTCCGGATGGATATGGAAGGAATTACTCATGATCGAAACAAATTAGAGAGGATAGCAACAAGCTGGAACCATGAATCTTCATGAAAAGAACAAGGATTTAAGAGCAACTTTCCTTCGTTCTTCAATGATGAGAATTATGACGAGAAACACCACCAAGAATTACTGAGACACTCTGGGATAATTAATAAGAAAGGTTGAGCCAACGATGGAAAAGATTTCGAAGCGACCTTGAAAAAAGAATATGACTGATGAGAATCATTCTTACGTCATATTTGAAAAGACTTTGAAATCTCCGGAAAAGATTAAAAGAGCCAGGTAAGATCCTGGGGAAAAACCTGTGGGTTATGAGCCCACTCGAAGAGACCACCGTTGAAACAATTTCTTAGGAAGAGAGATTGCACCGGTACAATGAAAACTTGATGAGGTCAGAATCTTAAAACAATTGAAAGAAACTTGAATGAAATCACGAAACTTCTGAGATATCTTCAACACTCCGGATAGAATAGAGAGATATGAAAAACAAGAGAGGCTTGGACAAGAATTCCAACATGAGAACTCTTTTAGCGAAAGAAAGAATATGACGAACATGGAGGGGTTGGATTGGCTCCACCGGGAAAGAAAACGAGACAAAGAATGATGAACTTAGAACTTGAGGATCTTCATGAGAATCACCGGATACATCGCGGAAGAGAAGATAGCAGAAGCATGACATGAAAAGAAAAGCACTTGCATGAGAATTTAATTATTGAAGAAAAAGGGCGGGAGGGTGGGAAAAACAAATACAACTTGAGACAGATGAGACGAACTCCAGAAAGGAATATGAGGATTGATCTTGCAAAACTTGGAAGGGATCGAATCATCTAGAAGAGAAGCACACCGGTTGGAAAGAATTGACATGACAACTCCGGTTGAACAAAAGGATTGGCATTCCCACAAAATATGAGAACACCGTTTAGGAAGGCTATGAATTCACCACTTGGCATCGAAACAACTTGAATTACCATACCCCAACAAAACAAAGGATGAGGCTTGCAAATTAAGCCGGAAACAAATACAAACCCATTTGCATTTGTTGGAAGGATAATCCTAGGTAAACTACTTGAATTCCCACCTAAGAATTCCCGAAGTCTTTCTTGTTTATGCGATTCGGGTTGCGGACCCAGGAACGTACCCAAGGTAATCAGCTACAACTGCACCCGCAACCTTCCACACCATAATCCAAGAAACTCCGCAAACTCATCTACCTCAGACACTCGTAATCACAACGATACTAAGTATGGCAGTACATCCGAACTCTCTCCACCAGTACTGGGGATGCCGGACTCCTCTCGCCACTACCAGTATTGAAGCAATTTCGAATATCCTCCGTCCTGAGATACTAAGGAAACTGAACGATAACGATGTGTCAAGAATCCCCTGGAGCTCAACTCCCCGGAAGAAATCAAGTCAGACAGGAGGCACCAAGACAGAACAAAAAATACTTTTATAACTTTAGTATTAATGTTTTGAACAAAAAATACTTTGATAACTTTAGTTGCATAAATTTTATATAATTTTAGTTTCATAAATACTAGAGGTTTATAAAATATTTTTAGTTGATTCCTTTTGCTATTAGAGTTTTATAAAAGCTTTTTAGTTGATTCTTTTTTCTATTGAAGAATATTATAGTTTTATTTTAGTTGATCATAACAGAATTTTTTAATTAATTATTTTTAGTTCATTATTTTTGCTATTAGAGTTTCATAAAGGTTTTCTAGTTCATTCTTTTTGCTATTAGTTCATTCTTTGAGCTAAATGACCCTGAAATTGAAAAGCACTTCAAATGAACTCTGAAAAGGTTGAAAGTTGGCATGGTATCATCATTACACCCACATAGCATGTGCTAAAAAGTTGAGAGGGTTACGGCAAAAACTGGATGCACTTCGTGTACAAAACGGACAATCTCTTTCGAAGTAACAGGGTTTCGGACGAAAACTCATCTGTTACAAAGGGATTTCATTTTTTTGAACTTATTTGAACTCCAGACTTTTTGTGTGTTCAAAATGCACCATTCAAAGCCACATCATCAATTTTCAACCCTTTCTGACTTCATTTCCTATTTTTCATGCATTTACTGATTTTTTTAAGCTAAATGACCCTGAAATTGAAAAGCACTACAAATGAACTCTGAACAGGTTGAAAGTTGGCATGGTATCATCATTTCACCCACATAGCATGTACTAAAAAGTTGAGAGGGTTACGGCAAAAACTGGATGCACTTCGTGTACAAAACGGACAATCTCTTTCGAAGTATCAGGGTTTCGGACGAAAACTCATCTGTTACAAAAGGCATTTAATTTCTTCACATGTAACTGCAATGATATAGTTGTGGAGAGAAAGTCTTCACTTTTTCTTCGCTTGTGTCCTTTGCTTATTGCGCCGTAACCATGGATAATCTTCATCGTTTAACAGGGTGCTTGGGTCAGCCTTGACTTTGAAGGGAGGAATTTCATGAAACTTTTCATAATCTTCAGACATGTCTGTCTTGCCCTCCAATCCCACGATGTCTCTTTTTCCTGAAAGAACTATGTGGCGCTTTGGCTCATCGTATGATGTATTCGCTTCCTTATCTTTTCTTTTTCTCGGTTTGGTAGACATGTCCTTCACATAGAAAACCTGCGCCACATCATTGGCTAGGACGAATGGTTCGTCTGTGTACCCAAGATTGTTGAGATCCACTGTTGTCATTCCGTACTGTGGGTCTACCTGTACCCCGCCTCCTGACAGATTGACCCATTTGCACTGAAACAAAGGGACCTTGAAATCATGTCCATAGTCAAGTTCCCATATGTCCACTATGTAACCATAATATGTGTCCTTTCCCCTCTTGGTTGCTGCATCAAAGCGGACACCGCTGTTTTGGTTGGTGCTCTTTTGATCTTGGGCGATCGTGTAAAATGTATTCCCATTTATCTCGTACCCTTTGTAAGTCAATACAGTCGAAGATGGTCCCCTGGCCAACGAGTACAGCTCATCAGAAACAGTGTTGTCACCCATGAGACGTGTTTGCAACCAACTGCCGAAAGTCCTGATGTGTTCATATGTAATCCAGTCGTCACACTGCTCCGGGTGTTTGGAGCGCAGAATATTCTTGTGTTCATCGACATACGGGGTCACCAAGGTAGAATTCTGTAGAACTGTGTAGTGTGCTTGAGACCAAGAATGCCCGTCCCTACATATTATTGAGTCCGCTCCTAGCGTGCCTTTTCCAGTCAGTCTCCCCTCATACCGCGATTGAGGGAGACCAATCTTCTTAAGGTCAGGAATGAAGTCAACACAAAACCCAATGACATCCTCTGTTTGATGGCCCATGGAGATGCTTGCTTCTGGCCTAGCGCGGGTACGAACATATTTCTTTAAGACTCCCATGAACCTCTCAAAGGGGAACATATTGTGTAGAAATACAGGGCCCAGAACGACAATCTCGTCGACTAGATGAACTAGGACGTGCGTCATGATATTGAAGAAAGATGGTGGGAACACCAGCTCGAAACTAACAAGACATTGCACCAAATCACTCCTTAACCTTGACAGGATTTCTGGATCGATCACCTTCTGAGAGATTGCATTGAGGAATGCACATAGCTTCACAATGGCTAATCGAACGTTTTCCGGTAGAAGCCCCCTCAATGCAACCGGAAGCAGTTGCGTCATAATCACGTGGCAGTCATGAGACTTTAGGTTCTGGAACTTTTTCTCTGCCATATTTATTATTCCCCTTATATTCGACGAGAAGCCAGACGGGACCTTCATACTGAGCAGGCATTCAAAGAAGATTTCCTTCTCTTCTTTGGTAAGAGCGTAGCTGGCAGGACCTTCATACTGCTTTGGATGCATGCCGTCTTTTTCATGCACACGTTGCTGTTCCTCCCGTGCCTCCGGTGTATCTTTTGTCTTCCCATACACTCCCAAGAAGCCTAGCAGGTTCACGCAAAGATTCTTCGTCACGTGCATCACGTCGATTGCAGAGCGGACCTCTAGGTCTTTCCAATAGGGTAGGTCCCAAAATATAGATTTCTTCTTCCACTTGGGTGCGCGTCCCGCATCGTCAGTCGGAACAGATAGTCCGCCAGGACCCTTTCCAAAGATTACTTGTAAATCATTGACCATATCAAGTATGTGATCACCAGTACGGAGGGCGGGCTTCTTCCGGTGATCTGCCTCACCTTTGAAATGCTTTCCTTTCTTTCGACATTGATGGTTGGTCGGAAGAAATCGACTATGCCCCAGGTACACATTCTTCCTGCATTTGTCCAAATATATACTGTCGGTGTCATCTAAACAGTGTGTGCATGCGTGGTATCCCTTGTTTGTCTGTCCTGAAAGGTTACTGAGAGCAGGCCAATCGTTGATGGTTACAAACAGCAACGCATGTAGGTCAAATTCTTCCTGTTTGTGCTCATCCCACACACGTACACCTTCTCCATTCCACAGCTGTAAAAGTTCTTCAACTAATGGCCTTAGGTACACATCAATGTCATTGCCGGGTTGCTTAGGGCCTTGGATGAGCACTGGCATCATAATGAACTTCCGCTGCATGCACAACCAAGGAGGAAGGTTATAGATACATAGAGTCACGGGCCAGGTGCTATGATTGCTGCTCTGCTCCCCAAAAGGATTAATGCCATCTGCACTTAAACCAAACCATACATTCCTTGCGTCACCTGCAAAGTCCCCCCACCTTCTCTCGATTTTTCTCCACTGCGACCCGTCAGCGGGTGCTCTCAACTTCCCGTCTTTCTTACGGTCTTCTTTGTGCCATCGCATCAACTTGGTGTCACGCCCAAGATGCGATCCTATCCTTATTTTTGGCACGAGCGCCTCGACAGGGATAGAAGCGCATCTCGTCGTGTTGCAAGAATGGATATCATTACAAGTACATGTACAGAAGAGATGAGTATATGGAATTGGCTTACACTCGCCACAAGCTACATCAATATCACATCAATACAATAACACATACAAACATCATACAGAAGAGCAGGGTCCGACTACGGACGAAAACAAACGATAAAATGACATCCATCCTTGCTATCCCAGGCTGCCGCCTGGAACCCATCCTAGATCGGTGAAGAAGAAGAAGAAGAACTCCAAATCAAAACAAGCATCGCGCTCACGTCATATCATCGCATTACCTGTACCTGCAACTGTTGTTGTAGTAATCTGTGAGCCACGGGGACTCAGCAATCTCATTTCCAAGGGTATCAAGACTATTAAAGCTTAATGGGTGAGGTAAGGTTAAGTGGTGAGGTTGCAGCAAGCGACTAAGCATATATTTGAGTGGCTAACTTACGAGTACAAGAATAGAGGGGGATGATTGTCGAATAAACGGACGTGAACTAGTAATAATCTCTAAGAGACCCTGAACACCTACTTACGTCAAACATAACCCCACCGTGTTCTCTCTCGGATAAGGACTCACGAGAAGAGACAGTCACGGTTACGCACACGGTTGGTGTATTTTATTTGAGTTTACTTCAAGTTTGCTATGACCGGGTGTTAAACAAAGTTTCCAAGTTTGCCACATAACCGTGGGCACGGCTTTCCGAAAGATTTAACCCTGCAGGGGTGCTCCAACTCATCCATCACAAATTAACCACCCGCAGCGAGAATAACCTTGACCACGAATCTCGTGATCTTCCTAGGCAATTCCATTGGAAAACCTCAACCTCGAGATAGCCCAAAGTATCGGAATTCCTCGCACAAGACGTTCGAGAAAGGTAAAACAAGTCCAGCAAGACCGCCCGACGTGTCGACGAACCCGATAGGAGCCGCGTATCTCGTTCTCAGGACACGACAGATAAGCGAAGCGTACGGTGGCCTGATAGACATCTCCCGAGTTGCCCCGGGTTGGCCCCGCACGGTGCTCTAGTTTGGACCAACACTCATGAGGAGCACTGGCCCGGGTTGTTGATTAAAGATCCTCGGGGTCCGGAAAGCCCCTATGCAATTTTATTAGTTATTAGGCAAATGTAGTACCAATGTTGGGCCTTGCCAGACAAGTTTTATCCTAAAATGAAAATCAAAGGGGTCCCCATAACAACCCCGCGCATGTAAGGAGCGCTCATTTATGGAACATAACACCGGTACACAAGTAACTAGGGCGGCAAGAGTGGAACAAAACACCGAGCAAAAGGCCAAGCCTTCCACCCTTTACCAAGTATATATGTGCATTAAATTAAATAGCAATAATATTGTGATATAACAAAAGGATATCCATGTTGCACATGGAAAGAGCTTGCACCTGCAACTAGCAACGCTATAAGAAGGGCTGAGCAAGCGGTAACATAGCCAAACAATGTTTGCTGGGACGTGGAGGGGTTAGAGGCTTTTCATGGCAATTTGGGAGGCTTGACATACAAATGGTAGGTAGCGAGACAGCGATAGAAACGAGACAACTAGCATGGCAATGATAGTAATGGTATCCAGGGAAATGATCATCTTGCCTGAGATCCCGCTTGGAAGAAGAACGAGTCCATGAAGAAGGCGAAGCAACGTAGACGAACGAATCCTCACACTCCGAAGCGGTTTCGGAACTCTATCGAGAAGAAGCAATCGGAAACAACAATCAACACACGGGAACACCACAACAAATGCATGACATGATGCGCAGCAATTATGATGCATGTCCGGTTTAAATATGCAAGGCATGGCAATCACAACAAACAAACACTACACATTAAGTGAAGCTCAATATGCAACGAGTTGCATATTGACGAAACTCCACATTTGAATATTTAGTTCACTCTCGTTTAGGTACACAACAATATTAAATGTTATTAAACATGGCAAGAGGTGAAGCATAAGTAAACTACAAATCTAGGCATATTAAATGAGGCCGGAAACAACATGTAGCATTTCCGAAATGACCCCATATGTTAATTTGGAAATTGGTCCAGATCTGAACTAATCAGGTTTTATATTTTTTAAACAGCAAAATAAAGTGAACCATGCAATTCTACACGTCTTTCTAGTCGATTTACATATATAGAACGTTTGAAACGGAGCTACGGTCTAAAAGATATGACATCCGCAAGATGCATATGACATGAATGCAAATGCATGCAAACACCCACCACAAACATGTTAAATGATAGATGCAGCAAGTTATTATGAAACTACATGGAATTCTAGTCAAGTTACATATGCAACATGTTCAAAACGGAGCTACGGTTCAACCACAACAAGCAACACAAGTTTTTGTTCAAATCTGCCCAAAACAGCAAGATAGCGTTTTGCACACATGAAAACAACAAGGTACAAGATTCTAAAATGCACAAGCTAAGCATGGGGCAGTAGCTTACAACACACACATCATTTCATCTTCACATATAATACTCAAAAGAGTCATGGATCACATGGTACGAAGCTCACAACATGGCAACAAAATATGGCAGATTAGGACTTAGTGAAAATAACAGTTTTTAGCATGGCAGATTTCACGGAGGCATATTGACAGCAGTAAAACTATATGCTACAGGGCATATAATGACATGAAAATCTACAGCATGGTAGAGGGCATGATGCACTACAAATCATTACTTTATGGCAACATCAAATTATGCTCAGATTCATGGCAAGCATCAACACAACATGGCATATTGAAGAAAACAGATTCTCAGACTTAGTGAAAATTAGGCTAGTCATGAGCAGCAGTTTTTAACAGATTGACATATTGAGCAACAGATTTAATTATGATGCAAAACCTATTCATGCAAGCTATTGACACAACATGGTAGAGCATAACATGCTTAATAAAAGACTCCATGGTGGCATCACCAAAAGACTCCTAGAACACTAGCAAATCACATGACAACATAGCAACAAAATAACAGATTTCCAGACTTAGAAATATTTTGGACCCTCAAAACATCAGATTTTTATAGCATGTTGGCAACAAGAAAACAACACCTAAACATGCATTTCTATGACAACCAAAAATACCAGGGCCTAGCACACATGTTCAAGGGCATATCTCATGTTCAAAATTATTTCATATCATGCATGGATTAAATCACACGAAATAGACAAAAGGGCATCATGGCAAAAATGACATGCACTCAATCTTCCTCCAATGACAAAACTAAATGCACAGTTAATTTCTATGGATTTTCCTACCCCGAAAACACATATAATATGCATAGGTTCATGTAGGGAAATATGTCACAATTAATTATGCAAGTTATGGCCTAATCCCCTTTTAGCAATTATAAATGCAAGTTAAATGCAAATATTACAATGAACCATTTTGTCATGTATGAAAATGCGATGCCGATAATATGAACATTTTTAAAATATGATTGGATTAAATCCCGATGCACGGTCAAGTAATTAAGCGCAATGCAAAACCATGACAATTATGCAATTAACAGAAAATGGCATGTCAATTATTATTATCATGGATGAAAGTGCGATATTATGAATCTTCACAAAATTCTACACGTTTTACATATATAAAAGTGTTACATGCGATGCACGGTTATTTATCTAAGAGCAATGCGAAATATGACATTTCTCTGAAATTATGCAATGCAATAGATAATTACTAAATTCGCTCATAGGAAAAAAAAAACACAACGGGCTGAATCTCCGAGCGCTGGATATAAAAACGTGCCTAGGGCGGGGCTTAGGAGGCGCTCACCATGGGCTTCGGCCCACACGAAGGAGAGGAAGGCCGGACGAGGCGATGGAGTGGCCTGGCCCCTGCGGACCGGTGGCCCACGCGGCCCCTCGTGCGGTCAACGCGACGGATCGGGCGCCTCGATCCCGATAGGGACAGGAGACCCTTGCCAGGCGACGGCGACGACAACTCGCGAGGTTCTCCGGCGGGGTCCAGGGGCGGCAAGGTCGGGGATGGGGTCCCGCGGCCCGGATCTGGCCGGATCCGGCCGGCGGCGAGGCCCACGGCGCAGTGGCGAGCTCCTGGAGGCAACCATGGCAGGCGAGGCTGACCTGCGGGAGGAGAAGACCAGCGGGAGGTGAGGAGATGGAGAGAAGAGGAAGAAGACGGAGAGGGACGGCGGTTAGGCTCCGGCGAACGGTGCTCCGGCGACCTTGCCGGACGGCGGCGCGAGGCGAAGCTGGATGGCATCGGGTGCGGGGAGCTCGGGCTCGGGAGCTTCCCTGGCTGCGGGCGGCGGCGGCTGTGGTCGCCCGGACATGTCCGGTAGGTGGGGGAGCAGACTGCGGCGGCGGCGGCGGCTGGCATAGGATTGGGGGCGCGGATTTCGAGGGGAGAGGGGGTTAGGTCCATTTTTGGACGTGGGGAACGTCCATTTATAGCCAGGAAGGTCTAGGGTTGGGGTTTTTGCACCGATTCGAGCCGTGCGATCGTAATCGGACGGCTTCGGTCGCGGGGTTGGGTTTGGTGGGCTAGACGGGCTGTGGAGAGGGGTGTGGGCCAAGAAGAGAGGGAGGTTTGCGGCCCGTGACAGAGTTTTATAAACCGAAAACGTCCGACGAATAAAACGATGACGGTGCCGCTACAGCTGACCGTCCGGGTATCATACGACCTCTGATTGCGACGAAATTTGGCAGGCGGCCTACTTACAATATATTACGACCGCTCGCCAAGTTCCGACCCAATCCGAGAAAGTTTTACGCGCACTTTTAAAAACAATATTCTAACGATGCCGCGGGCGCGTGCGTGTGTGGTTGGTCTCGAAACGGTCACCGACGAGAACGGACAGAACCGGCAACTACGAACGGATGCAAGTTTTGAAAACATGACGATGCTATGAAGATGATGCGAATGATGCGATGACGAATGCGACAAACAACCGAATCACACGACGAGAACGGAAATAAAAGGAGAATCTTCTGGAGCGTCGGTCCCGGGTTGTTACACTTGGCATGCTCTTTGTTTCTGAACAGACGTTTCAGCCGTGGTATTATAGGAGCATACCACATCACCTTGGCAGGAACCCTCTTCCTGGGGCGCTCGCCCTCAACATCACCAGGGTCATCTCATCTGATCTTATACCGCAATGCACCGCATACCGGGCATGCGTTCAAATCCTCGTACTCACCGCGGTAGAGGATGCAGTCATTAGGGCATGCATGTATCTTCTGCACCTCCAATCCTAGAGGGCATAGAACCTTCTTTGCTTCGTACGTACTGCCGGGCAATTCGTTATCCTTTGGAAGCTTCTTCTTCATTATTTTCAGCAGCGAACTAAATCCCTTGTCAGATACACCATTGTCTGCCTTCCATTGCAGCAATTCCAGTGTGGTACCGAGCTTTCTGTTGTCATCTTCGCAATTTGGGTACAACCCTTTTTTGTGATCCTCTAACATGCGATCGAACTTCAACTTCTCCCTTTCACTTTCGCATTCTCTCTGTGCATCAACAATGACCCGGCGAAGATCATCATCGGGCACATCGTCTGGTTCCTCTTGATCTTCAGCTTCCCCCATTGCAGCATCACCGTATTCAGGGGGCGGGTAGTTGTCATCATCCTCTTATTCTTCGTTGTCTTCCATCATAACCCCTCTTTCTCCGTGCTTGGTCCAAACATTATAGTGTGGCATAAAACCCTTCTCAAGCAGGTGGAAGTGAAGGGTTTTAGAGTTGGAGAAAGCCTTCATATTCTCACAGACAGTACATGGACAATGCATAAAACCATTCTGCTTGTTTGCCTCAGCCGCTTCGAGAAAATTATGCAGGCCCTTAATATACTCGGAGGTGCGTCGGTCACCGTACATCCATTGCCGGTTCATCTGCGTGCGTTATATAGTTCTTATTATTGAACAACATATAACTCTCTAGAGCATCTAATTAAAACACACAAGTAAGAACTTTTTTCTTTTAGAAAGAAGAGAAGAAGAAGAGGCTAACCACGGTGTTGCCGGCGCCGAGATGGGCGCGGGCGATCGACGGCGGTGAGGACGGGGACGGGATAGGACGGACCGCCAAACCTAGACAAATCTTGAGGAAAATGGAGCTTGGACAAGGAGCTTCGAGAGGAGAAAGCTTAAGTGTGGCTCGGGCATTTCATCGAACACCTCATGTGCATAGGAGGTGAGCTAGAGCACCACAAAAGCTCTCCCACGGCCGGGCAAAAAAACAGAGCAATGCATTGCTCTGCTCGCGGGCGGGGGCTATATATAGGCCAACCATTGGTCCCGGTTCCAGCCACAAACCGGGACCAATGGTTGTGGGCCAGGAGCGAGGCGCATTGGTCCCGGTTCGTGGCTGGAACCGGGACAAAAGGGGTCACCTTTAGTCCCGGTTCCAGCCATAAACCGGGACCAATGGTTGTGGGCCAGGAGCGAGGCGCATTGGTCCCGGTTCGTGTCTAGAACCGGGACAAAAGGGGTCAGACGAACCGGGACCAATGCCCCACGAGGCCCGGCCGGCGCCCTGGCCTCACGAACCGGGACCGATGCCCCCATGGGTCCCGGTTCGTGAGTGAACCAGGACTAATGGGCTTCTCAGGGGTGGACCGATGCCCTGTTTTGTACTAGTGTCATGTCGGTATTGGTGACCATAGGATCGCTGATGGATGATTGTGCGCTGGATATCAGCACCGCACTGCTGCACAGTTGATTGTGCTTTTTTCGTTAAAGGCAATTTCTTCAATCGTTATATCAAGTTGATACAATCACAGTGAGTGAACACCCGACATCCGCATAATAAGATGCACACAACCAAGAAGTTCAGGAAAAAGTAAAAAAAAAATCATTTTATAGAAAAAGATAATAAAGAGTTGCTTAGGACGAAGGTGGTGCTATCTAGAAACTACACCGCCATTCATGATGGAAGAAAACTTCTCTGGCCGTGTGCTCCAACCGGGTAGACGTTATCATAAAAAGGCCCCTATCTTCCAACCCTTGGAGGATAAATGACGGTGCTACATGCAGATATGAATGACGGCAACAACCATATATCTTGTACATATGCATCCATTGAGTGTCTGGATAAGAAATTAAATTACCGATCGATAAGAACATAGTGATGAATCGTTCGCCGGCTGGGAGGACAACTTGAAGCCGCAGTGGCCACCAAAACTCCGAAATAATCTATGACGATTGTGTAGAAAGGTTGAACGATGTGATTTAAAAACGTTTCATCTACCTTTTTTTGTCAACACAAGTAGATTGTTTTACCCTACAAAATTAAGGGTTTAATCCTCACCCTGGATTGCATTGGAAATTGTAAACCTTTATAAAGGGGGTAAACCAAAGAAAACCTCTGTAAATTAGCATCACAAACTCACATTCGTTAAGACATTTGCACTTTTCTTTCTGTGGTGGAGTTTTCTTCACGACAATGTAACCCAAAAAGAAGGCATGCACGACCACCTACTGTGCACATGTATGTGCATGTTGTCTTATGTCATCTTTTTTCCTTTTCCTCTTACTTCTTCCGCCTCACATGGCCAACTTGATCAGTATGTTCATTATCTTCCAAAACAGAGTCCCGAGACCTCATTTATTTATTAAGAAGAAGATTGTTGCCCGGTTAATTAGTAAACAAAATAGATGATAGCTGACAGAAGACACTCACATGAAACAAGGCACCTCAGACAACCTGGCCACCAATGACGACTTAACGCACACCTTTATTGATGCAGTATAGCAATGTCGTCGGCATGCATCACGATGACTTTGCCTCCACCATGGACAAGGACAACACCGATCGATCGCTGCAACAGGCGCACAAAACACCGATAGCCATGCCAAATAGTCAGCCGAACACATCAAAGAAGCAACAAGTCCAACTTTGGTGATGAGCCTCATGAGAGAAAGTCGGAAACCTTGCACCGAAAAATCCACACAGCAGCTAGAGGTCCCATATCACCAGAACTACCTTTTCACATGGCATCATCACCATGTGTGACACACAACTCTCACTTCACCGCTTACTTGATGCAGGATGATCGGTGACGAAGCCCATGCCATGACTCGGCTCTGCTCACCACCAACATTATCGCCACACAAGCTGCAATACCATCGGATCTAGAGCAGCGGTCCCAACATCATGTTTCTCTTCTTAGTTTAGGGGTTAATAACAATCATCGTTTGAGTACGCTTGAATTGGAACATGAGTTTTAAGATAGGGTGAACTCAGTAGTGCGGTTCATTCCTCTGCTTTGCTGCTTTGCACATCTTACTTAAAAACATGCAATTTAACAAAAAGTAACTGATATTTAGTGAAGGAAAACACACATCCACATGTGGAAAAACGAAGGTATATATATTTCTTGAGAAGGGAAAACTGAGAACTAGTTTTTTTTTCCAACACCCCCAGCCTCTGATTTTTCCATTCCGGTCGTGGTTGGTCCGTGGTATGTAGTGGTGTGGTCATCAAGTGAAAGCGATCGCACTATATTTAGAGAAAACTTGTCGTCTTCAAGGAGATCAAGTGGACATGTCATTAGTCTAAGGTGTTCAGCTCTGATTCTAAAACACTCCTCTTTGCTTGTCCCGTGTATAATTTCAAGTTCTCTCCCACTTGGCACGCAATCACCTGTGCAACAGGCTCTGGACGTATTAACACGCGTCGTTGCACTTACACATAGGGATGAAAATGGAGTGAAATATTTCCGCTTTTCCGTAGGAAAAATGAAAACGGAGAGGAAATATGAAAACAAAAACAGAAATTAGCAAAACGGAAATGAAAATGGAATTTTTTTTATGCGGAAACGGAAACAAAAACAGAACTGTGTTTTCCGGTGGAACAGGCGTGGAAACGAAACTTTTCGTTTCCGTGAATATGGAATTTCCGTTTTGACTATAGACCTATGGCTGCTTTGTAGCCCAACCACCAAATAACACACAATGACACAATGAGTAGAATAGATCATTTGAGGCCCAACTTCTACTACCACACATGTACTCAGCTTGACCATATACGCAATTGTCCAGTACTACTACAATACTAAGCTAAGTTGCTAACATAATGATACTATTTTATAGCCATGTTAACAATTTATTAAATTTGTTTGTTTTTGTGTGTATTTCTCTATGATTCAAGGGGTTTTTAAGTTCCGGTCAACACCCACTTCTGTTTCCGAGTCTGCTTTGTACTCGCTCCATGTCCATTTCCGGTAGAATCTGTTTCCGTATTCATTTCAGGGGTTTCTGTATTCGTTTCCGCTTCTGCAAAAATATATGAAAACAAATGTGGTAGCAATCAGTTCCGTCTGTTTCCGTTCCGTTTTCATCCCTACTTACACATGTGAACTCTTAGGACATAAATGGGTGTTTATAGCCATTTTAAACTTGTTTTGGTCTCAACTTTACTCAGCCGACCCGTATAGGCAAAAAAAAAATCATGCTTTGGGCCAGACGATTACCATGGTGCCTGAGTTCTAAGACAAAAAAAAGCGGCTGAAGTGCCATCTATCGGCATAGCACCACGGCCACCCATCACAAGTGGCAAATTTAACCTGCCCATTTGAGTTGTTCTACACCCAATGGAGAATAGCATTGTCTCCTGATCAATATGACTAACAGAGCGATGCTCTATACCGCCCAAGACCACTCGCGTGCACTTGCTGCAATTCGATCGCAACTTGTCGAGCCGATGTATCCCTCACCGAAAACCTCGGTTCGAAACACACAACACACGCTCACGATCAACATCTTGTGCTTTGCTAACTAACTGAGCTTTCCTGTTTTTGTGAACTAAGCGTAGCTCAAATGGTTAGTTTCATCAGGGTTCAAGTCCTAGACTTGGCACCGGTGCCTGTATTTTTCTGAATTTATTTCAGACTTTCCGGCGATGTTTATTCAGTGGGAGGAGACATTCTCGTCGACTACGAGACGCCTATTGTGATTTCGTCAATCTCAAGATATTGTGCTGGCCTAGTATCTCGTGGGTGCTCATAGGGTTAGGGTGTGCATGCGTGTGCTCATACATCCTAGGATGGTCATATAGACACGCAACCAGGGACTCTAAGCACTAATGGCTAATTGAAATCTTACACGTAAAAAAAAAACAGTCAGAGCAGAAGAACATGGAACTATTCGTCCCATTACGGACACAGCCAAGTTTTGTTAATTTCCATAACCCAGCACCAGCAGGTAATTTATTTTTTACTTGTTACTTTTTGATCGATCCCAATTGCAACAGAGCTGCTGAGTAAATAGAAATCACTCTTGTTATTTTTATTGGTGCTCCGACCCGAGTCTCCAGTCTGTCTTGTCTGTCTATTCTCTGCCAGCTCTACTCACATATCTCGCACACCATATGGATTTTTGCGGCTTCTCGGACAGACCATGTTGTCGCCCATGTGGCTGACTGGCTGGTTCACCCAGCACATCATCCCCACGGCGTTCTCTCTGTTGTCACATTCTTGGAGTCACTTGACGACCTTGTCCACAAAACGTGACACGGGTTCAGTGCGGGTTGGGTTGGCTGGATGCATCATTTGAAACCAAGCCCTGATCGCCACTAAGAAGGCATGATCAACCGCGATGTAGATCATGCTTTTCTGATGCCTCTTAATCCAAAGTCATGAATCCTTACATCCACACTGAGTTGCATTTGCATCATGTGCCTCCTTGCCTACGGCTGGGTTGGGAACTTCAATGAGATTTCAGCATCGATCAAATTCTGTGGACAAGCTAGGAGCATGTATGTTGAGGAGTCATCAAAGTAGCTGGGGCTTGGGGCTAGAGGTCCCTCAAGTGAGAGCGTATCAAGGCATGTTTATGGCTCGGAGTCGGTACATGATAGCATAAGTTAGCTCTACAAAAAGTGGATCCCGTCACATGCATGTGGCATGGCAAAGGAGTTAAGGGCCTCTTTGATTCGCAGTATTTTGAAAACACGGGAATAGGAAAAATGCAGAGCTGTTGTGGCATGCCCACTTGATTGCTATTGGATTTACAAGGAGTGTTTGATGCCGCCAAAAAAACAAAGGAATTATAAAAAGAAGTTGGAGTGGATGTTAGATTTCCATTGAAATGTGGTACAAATGATTTCATAGGAAAAATACCTATAGGATCCAATCACTTGAATCAAAGGACAACATAGGAAAAATTTCTAAGGATCCCAATCCTATATAAATCCTTTGAATCAAAAGAGCCCTAATTGTAGTGAAGTTCAGTTGTGTGGACATATTCTTTGAAATATACAAACTTCACAATTGTTAAGACGGTTGTGCTCTCTCTTTTTGTTGTCGAGTTGTCTCGAAGACAATGTATAACGAAAAAAGCCTTAAGCCGTGTGTATGATGTATTTTTTTGAAAAGGAGGTTAACCGACGGCCTCTGCATCAAGCGATGCACATATCCATCTTTATTATATTATTCAACAGAGTCTGACAAAACAAATACATGGATCAACTCAAAACCACCTTTCTGGTGATCAATGTCGCTACACCTACTAGCTTGATGGTGTGCCCTGACCATGCATCAACACACACCATTTAATTGGGTAGCCTCATCAAGCCGCCCCACGTCAAGCCGAGATCACCAAACGGTCCAGCAGACCCTCAGGGCGCACTGCATGCGCACGCTCCAGAAACCGCTGCCACCATCTTCTGTTGTCCCAACTTCAGGAGAGATCAACGCATTGACCTTGCCAGACCCAACTGCCATCGACGCCACCACCCTGCACGCGTCCATCAACACCCGTCCATCGCCAAGACTCCGTTGCGCCACACCGCCGAGACCTACCATCGCCAACGCAGTAGATCCCACACTGCACCACCTCCTGATCCAGATCGCTGCCAACACCAACCCAATGCTGTCCACCAGCCACCTATCTCCCAAGGCGGCGCCTTCAAGAAGGGAACGACACTGGAGGCACCGTCGCCGCCCACCGTAGTTAGGGATTTCACCAAGGAGACAAATGGTGTGATGGAGGTAGTAGCAGATCTGCCAAACGTCTTCATGGAGAATAAAACGGCGCCCTCGGGCGTCGTGGCCAACCAAGGCCGGCTAGAAATTTCTCCCGATCATAAGATGTAGAATTCCTATCCTGTACATGTCCTAATATATACAAATATATTTTTTATTCGTAAACATTTATGTTTAGGTACATGATCGTTCATTCCTCTTTGTGGCCTCTCGTGGAACATTTTTTGGAATAAGCGTGGATAAACTTTTTTTAGTATACATAAGCAATTTTTTTATCTGCATGCTCAAATTTTGATAGGTAAGAATTTCTTTTATCTTGACATGCAAAAGGTGATTTTTAATGTGCTGCGTTTACTAAAAATGATTTTGGACAATATTTTTATTTCTGCTTAAAATGTATTTTCAAAATAAAGTAGAAAAATATATGTGTTATAGGTTGCTCTAGTTTTGGTCCATTTAGCATGCCCTTCATGATGATATTGGGCTCGTACGTGGCTATCGAATCCGCCGTCAGGCGTTTTGTATCCCAAATAACTAGGGAACAACTAATGAGCAAGTACTCCTTCAGGGGCCCTCGCAATGGTCATTTTGGGTGGGCTGGGAGCATGCCACTTGGCGCGCTCTCAGCCGCCGTCATGTGCCGCGCTCTGGGCGCTCCCTCCGGAATTTTTTTTCTGTACGTGTTTTCGGATTTTAGATTTTTTTTCGCTTTTCGGTTTTCCCCCGGATTTTCTTAGGTTTTGGACCCAAAAAATTGAAAAAAATATTTTTGCGCGAAAAACACATTTTCCTTTTTCCCCCTTCCGCGAGAGGCACAGTCGTGTCTCTTGCAAGAGGGAAACAAAACCCTTTTTTCTTTTCACGAGAGGCACAGATTTACTTCTCATGGAGGCATGGATTTACGTCTCGTGGAGGCACGAATTTGCTTCCGCGAGAGGCACAGTCATGCCTCTTCGGAAAGGAAAAAAAAACATGCACCCGATTCGGTTTTCTTCGTCCGGTTTTTTTCGTGAAAAAAAGTTCATCCAAACCGGTTACCACTTGTCGCAACCTGAAGAGGTGGGAGTGATCTTTGCAAAGAGTACTCCTTATATGCATGTACAGGATAGTACCATATGCAAAAGTTATTTGTATACATAGGCCAGTGCCATCTGTCACGGCAGATGCCGGGGCTAGGCACTCTCTCAGTCTCTCTTGTATGCGTGACAAGCAGCCATATCATTTTTTTCCCCTTATATCTTGTTCCTTTCCGAGCTGTTTGTAATTATGTAACACAAAATGCTGCAAAAAATCCACTGGAAGGCTTTGAACGGGTGATATGCCGTTGGCAATGGTACACGAGGATGACACCATAATATTACTACTCCCTCCGTTCTATAATGTAGTGTGTATAGATTTTTTAAAAGTCAAATTGTATAAACTTTGATCAAGTTTATAATATGAAACTACATCTTATGATGAATCTAATGATATATGTTTAGCATTCTAGATGTCAATAATTTTCTTCAAAAACTTGGTTTAGTTTTGACTTTTCAAAAAAATTATATGCACTACACTATGGAACGGAGGGAGTGTTTCAGTTCATGCAAAACCAACATCAGAATACTGAAGGTATGGGCAAGCCACTATCCAAACAAACAACCCCAATACACCCCGGAGCCCGACTGTAGCGTATCGCCCACTCCCCAGCCCAACTTTATTTACCCGTCAATAACATCTGCGGATGGGCAATTAGCACCGACAACGAGCAGTTAGTCGAGCAGAGGGGCACGTGTGGCGTCGGGGCGGGCTGGGTGGCGATCGACTCTGGCAGGCGACTCCTCATCACCACTGCCCCCTCCTCCACGGGCACACGCAATGGCCGACAAGGGAGGGAAAGGGATCTAACCTACCTCCAAGTCAGGTGGTGCCCATTCACCCCCTTTTAGATTTTTCCCTTTGAGCAACTGAAACAGTTTCCGTAAACCTCAAATAACCGGTGTTTACGGGAAGTTGAGGCAAAAAAGACCATCCAACAAATCCCATAAACCCGAAAAAAATACAGGATCCCGTAAAAACACAAGTATAAGGGAAGATTCTCCTTCCCGTAAATTTTAGGCGGGCTGAAACTTCCTCAACCGCCATGCCACCGCCCCTCCCACACGCGCTGCCAGGCCGCCCCGCAGCTGCTCTGTTGTGCCCATGTAACGCCCCCACCGGGGATCCATGCCGCCACGCCCCTGCTGTGACCGCGCCGCCGCGCGTCCTACGGTCCGGTGCCTCCTCTCCTATCACTCCCACGTCCTTCCCAACCGCGTGACCTCCTCCCCAGCCCTGTTCCAGCCGCCGTCTCCGCTCAACAATCGACATGACTACAAGCGCTCCCATGTATTAGATAGACAAAATATTACATTAAGGACGTTTCTATCAGTCATGTTTCGTAAACATTATTCTAGTTGGAAAAGTATGATTACTAAAATTGATTGAAAATAAAAGATAATTTTTGCCACACGGTAACCAATATGCATTGCTGCATGTTATTAGTTGCAATGATTTAAACTTGTAGTATAGTTGCTGTTTTAATTTCAATTTCTAACAAATATTGCATGCGACAAATGTTAACTGAAGTACAACATATATAGATATAGATGGTTGATCAAATTAGAAGGCTTTTGAGGGAAGCGAGGGAGTTCAAGCTAGCTCATATTAAGCGTGAACAAAACAGTGTTGTAAAATTCCTTAGCTTCACTTGGTAGGATTGAGGAGTGCACGGTGGTGTGGCTCGGCTCTAGGCTCGGCTCTAGGAGTGCACGGTGCTGTAAATAAGAGACGGTCGCCCTGTTATCACATGGGTGGGGGGGGGGGGGGGGGGGGGGGGGCACGGGGGCGGTTGCGTCAGACTTGCGGGGGGAAGACGCGTGCGAAGTGGATTGGATCGAACGACTGCGGACAGACACATCGTACGGGTGGGATGCGACCGGCCGAGTTCGGTCGACCGGCGCAGAGGAGTCGCCTTATGGGAAACATTTGTCCGGTTTTGAGAATTTTGGGGTTAAAATCATACATCAGACCACATTTGGGGGTGAAAAGTGGATTTCTTTCTTTTCTGAAGCCTCTCAATCCAAAGTCACGAATTCCCACATCCGAACCAAAGTTGCATTGGAATCATGTGCCTGCTTGCCAACAGGGCTGGGTTCAGATTTTCAACGAGATTTGAACATATCGATCATGTGGGGCTAGCTACGTCCATGTAAATGGAGAAGGCCATGCCTTCAGAGTTTTTAGAACAATGAAATTGACCAAACAGAGTCAGTGAGTCCTAAAATAAGATCATATATATATATATATCATATATATATATATATATATATATATATATATATATATATATATATATATATATATATATATATATATATATATATATATATAAGTCCTCACAGTGGATCGCTGCAAGTCAATCTGCCGGGAATAGTGGATCGCCCCTGCCAGGGGCGGAGCCCAATGGGCCTACCCTGTAGCACAGGCTACAGGGTCTGAATTTTTTTTCACGTACTAAATATCAGGTTTTTGGCCCAGGGCAACAGGCTGGGCTGGAAAGAGTGCTACAGGGCCCAGAATACCAGGCGCACCAGGCCTCCTTTGGTCCGCTTCCAGCAGCTCATCTCGCAGCACGAAGCCATAGAGCAACAAGTGAACAATCCTCTGGCGTCTCCTGTAGCGAACAAAACAATCGATCCGAATTTCCCTCAAAAAAAAAAAAAGCAACCAATCTCCTCGTCTCCTAATCTATCCCGACTCCCGAGCAGGAGCAGGCGCACCGCGCACAGCGATCCAGCGACGTGTGCAGCGGCCGGCGGCGATCGATCGATCCACGGATTGAGACGTGTGCAGCGGCGGCGGCCATCGAACCAAGAGGCAAGAGCTAGCTAGTACTTCTATTGTAGGCTGTAGCTAATCTTTCTACAGGGTCCGATTTAAAATTTGGAATTGATCTGTTCCTGAGTCCTGACGAATTGACGATTTGCAGCAGCCGGCAGCACGCGGATACGTTCCTGTATTCTTGGTCAATCCGAACGTCCGCACACCGACGGCAGCCGGCACCGGCGGCGTCGTAATTTTCTCTTCTTCTCTCTTAGCAATATAGCAATGTGTTTTCGATTTTTTTGTCTAGATTACGGTCATCTATTACATGTATGAAATTGTTGCTAGTCGATTAAATCTTATTTAAATGTATGTGTTTTGACAAAACGTGGGGCAATAGCTATTGTTTAACTTGTAATTATGTATACTTCATTGGATTCAAACTTTTAGATATCTTATTTGTAATTTATTTGTTAAATGCAGATAATATGAATAAGTTTTTTCTCAAAAGAAAGGCACCATCACAAGATGCTCCAGAAGACATAAATTGGGAGGAGGAGATTCAATATGACCCAGGCAAGAGAAAAATTTATGTTTGCTAATCCGTGTTACAAGCTATGAAACACACCTTTATCTAATGCACCGGCAGCTTGAAAAATGTATGCCATAGTTAAGTAGTGCATCAGGGTAAGATTAGCTCCAGATCCGCCCCTGGCCCCTGCGTCGTCTCCTGGCGACACGGGAGGCCATCCATCGCGCTGCCACAGCCGTCCTCCCGGCGCCCCTCCTGTCTCGCCGCCGCTTGAGGTCCGAGGACGGCGGCGGCGGGGCGTTCTCCTGGCTCGCCTTCTCTCTCCCGGCATGGGGCCTGTACGGTCATGGCGGCTGGGTTCCTTGGCTGGATTCTATGGGAGACAGCGGAGCTGGTGCAAGGCGTGCTTCGGCGGGCGGCTGTCATGGGTCAGCGGCGGTGGGGTGGCCTTAATCCATAGTGGGATGGCTGGTGGCTGGCGTGCACGAGGCAGCGACGCTCTGATCTGAAGCGGCAATGTTCTTGGGCGACGCAGCGCGAGGCAACATGGCCAGGGAGCAGTATTGTCTGACATCCTCCGCCGAGATCTGATGCTCCCGAGACTGCTGGCCCAAAGGCGGCTAGGCTGCGGCGATGGAGGTCCATGGTGTCGATCTTGCGGCTAGCGGCAGCTGCCCTCCGGCTTCGCGCGGGCAATGTTGATCTGCCTTTCGTGCTCTGGCTTCAACCACATCGGCCTTTGGACCGACGGGCCTGAGTAGGGCTCTCTCCGGTGAGGTGGTAGTCAGCGATGGTGTCTTCCACTATTAGCGTTGGTCCTCGGCGACTACTCTGACCTGCGGCGGCGGATTCGTTGCGGATTGTGATGGCCATCGAAAGGTATTCATGAGGGTTTATCTCTCCAGACCCGGTGGCCAACCTCAGTAAGGAGATGCAAACTATGGATGACGGCTTGACGCAGAGGGATGGTTGTGCGGCGGCTGCGCCGCCGCCGGAATCGTGGAAAAGTGGTGGCGACAACACATAAGTGACGTCAATGGAGGTGCTACGCAAGCACCCGGTCTCGAGTTCCGGGGCAAACGCCTAGGTCTCCGTGATGGATATACCTAGCAATGACGATGTTTTATGTTGTTACCTTGTTGAATGCATTGCTCGGATATGCTCGGATTGATTCTTCAGGGTGAAAACTTAGATTCTGACCTTGGGTGGTTGGATCCGGTGACGACGGCGCTTCAACGTCGCTCCCTTCTTGAAGGTGTTACTGTTGAAGAATCTCGTCGTCCATGTGGTGTCATAAGATGGTTGGTGTGGATATGTCAATTTCTGTAGTTTGCCGATTGCGGATCGGATTGCTTTGGGTTTTATTTTTTCCTCGTCATGCATAGCTTTGGTCTTATATGACTTTGCTATTTGCCGTGATGTTTTTTGTGTGCGTGTGTTCGTGTTGGCTGTGTGCGTTCTAGCTATGCAGAGGCCGGGTGTGTGCTTAATATGTTTCGTATCCTTTTGATGCTCCATTTTGAGCAAATAAAATCCACCCTTTGTCGGAAAAAAGTCATCACAGTGGCTGGAGCTTGGGGTGGATGGTGACTACTCTGCGCCGGTCGACCGGCCCAATAACTTGGCCGGTCGCATCCCATCCGTACGATGCGTCTGTCCGCAGTCGTTCGATCCAATCCACTTCGCACACGTCTTCACCCCGCAAGTCTGACGCAATCGCCCCCGTGCTCCCCATGTGATAACAGCGCGACCGTCTCTTATTTACAGCAGTCCGTCGACATGAGCCGGCGTCGGCAGTCGATCCGCTCCCAGCACCGCCCGCTCGTGGAAGAAACATCGCTCGTCGACGTTGAAGCTGCTAGCCGCACATGTGTAAAAGACTACGCAGCTCCTGCAATCGCTGGTGCAGCTCTGCCGCCTCTGGTTGCAGCTCCCGCCAATGAACATCATAGCGCGACAGTCGTCAGTTGCAAAATCCGCCATGGCCGGTTGAAAAAAAAGCTTCCGTCCCGATGAAGCTCGTAACACGGGATACTGCCGGTTGCAGCTTCGCTGAAGGGTGGTTGTAGCACGGGTTGCCATCGATTCCAGCTCCGCCCCTTGTCGGATGCAGCTGCCATGGCAGTTGGTTGTAGCTCCTGTTGTAGCCGTCGCCATAGACGGTTGTAGCATTGGCGGGGGCCGGTTCCAGCATCCAGCTATTGCGGTTGCAGCACCACCCCTCCCCCGCCCGGTCTGTCGTGCTCGTCGTTGGGAAGCTTCGATGGCCGCGGTTGCAGGATCCGCCGTCGTGGTTCCAGCATTTCTCTGTCGCGGATGCAGCACCGCCTGCCCGTGGTCGCTAGCGGGGCTTCCTCGTGTTCACGAGTCGCAACAACCCTCAAACATGGTTCCAGCATCTGCCGCTGTGGTTCCAGCATCCAGGAATAGTGGTTGCAGCACCCGCCGACCGTGTGGTTCTCCACCGTCGCAAGACTCTCGGTGGTAGCCATGGCAGCTCCAGTGCTCACCAGTTGTAGCACTTGGCGGGCGCGGTCGTAGCACAGGGGAGGAGGGTTTGAGACGCGGCTGCATCCACGCTGCAGAAAAAGGGAAAAGCAAAAAAAGGAGCCCATGAAGCAGAGTTGCTTGCATCTAGAGGAGAAAGGGAAGGGATAAGATGGGAGCGCTGATGGAAAAAAAATGTGTGGCTATGAAGCAACGCAAAAACAGATAAGGGGGAATTCAGATGCGATTGGGTGAGACACGCGGCGTGCGGGCGTGCGACCGGCCAAGGACTCGGCCGGCCAGCCGGTGGGGAACGCTTGGGGTTATATGGATTCAGTATTTCAGTACATGGTACAAGTTAGCTCTACAAAAAGTGGATCCCATCACATGCAAAGTAATTAATTCTAGACGGAGATCAGTCGTGTGAACATATTATTTGAGACACACCGAAATAATTCAGCTGAAAATTACAACGCCCAGGACTACACGTACAGCTGGCGGTGCCACGACTACCCACCAGCGTGTGCTCAACGCCGCAGAACCTCATCCTCTTGCACCTTCACTTTGGCCGCTTGCGGGTGTTCGATCCGTTGAAGACACAATAGTAGAATAGACCTGCTCTCTCGGCTGAGAACATGAATCATACAACTTCAGTCCATAGATCAAAGTATCTTTTAGTATTTTGTATGCTATATTCATTGAGCGAAACGGAAATTGGATGCCCATTTCTCTCCGGGTAGCGGGCATGTTGGCGGTGGAAGCCAAGTTCTGGCAGCGGCTTTGTGTGTGTGCGCGCGCGCGCGTGTTTGTTTTCTTAATTGGTTTTTTGTTTGATTATGCCTTAATCAATCAAGGCTTGTGTGGTTTCCAGTCTAGTTTTTCCTATTAACCGAGCCAAAATCTTTATGAAATCGTAGGGAACAGCTTGCCCTCTTGACGAGGTCTGTCAAAAAGAAATTGGATGCGCGCTTCCAGTGATTGTGTGTTCGGTTTTCTAAAAGACCATGCTGATTCTATAGCCTTCACACACATGTCGGTATTGGTAAGTACTAGAAGCAAAGGCGCGCGGGTTGCGCAACCCGCACCATTTTTGTTCTTTGTAATTGTATATAAAGTTCCTTTTCTTTGCTATATCTATTGCATTGTTTATCTTCTAAGAAATTTGATAGGTCAATGACATAAAAATACACCCGCAAAAAAAATGACATAAAAATACATAGCAGAGTGTACCAGTAACTTTGCTTTCTAAGAAAGAATGTAGTTTTACTGTCATAAGCCGCAATTTGTTTTTATTTTCATGTGAAACATCAGAGGTAGCAAAGTAACTTATAGAACTTGAAGAGCATACCTAAATATGATAAAAATGAGAGGAAGATGCTCCGATAGCTTTAGAGCGAAGAAACTTGCAACATCACATGTGCAACAAGGGCATCATCAACGATGGGCATCACAAACACTCGACCGCTCAAAAAATGATTCTACATGTAGAAGCTACAGTGTACATGCAGATAGAAACCAGTAGTCTCTCTGTAGAGAAAATAAACACCTCTAAGTCCCGACAAAGCACATTAGCATATGTGCTATCAAAGCCAAATATCATTAATAACTCTAGAGAGTTTTTAAAGGCAGAAAATTTAACGACAAATAAAAAAGTACAACGCGAATAGGTTTGCACGTCGTTGGTAATGTTCATGGCCCCGGTCAGCTATGACACCGGCCTATACTCTTCCTCCTCCATCCCCTGCCACTCCTCCTCAAGGGCAGCCAAACCCTCCTCCTCCTATCACAATATCAGCTCATCCTTGGAAGAATTCTCTAGACACAGTCATCATACACCTCCTCCTCAGTGGCTCGTCTGCCTTTGCCTTCAGCAGCTTCGACACATCCCCGTCATGAGCTTTTGGTTGCCACCATCTCCTACTTGAGATCGATCATAGTGGAAGCTTTCTCTTGCGAGAGAAGGCATACAGCCACCTTATCGAGTGACAACAAAGGAAGGAACCGGCTGCGGTGGCAGGAGCTAGGGACAACACAAGAGGGACGCAAGGACTTAGATTATTGGAGTCGGTGGCGCATGCTTAAAGCACCTCCAATACATGCAGCACATTTAATTCCCTCCCCTAAAAGATTCCGCATGGGTATTTCTCCACTACAATAGGTGTCTTAAATCCCATTCCTATATATACTCGCTCTCATATATTTTATCATGGTCCCATAATTAACAATATATATGCAATGACCACATTTTTAAAGACTATACTAATTGACACATTTCTAGTGGCTCAATCACTGATATCAAACAAAAACTTATTATCTAATCTATATCTAATTAATTCTACCTTTGTAGGCAATTGAAAAAGAGCAGGAATGAGATTTGCTCATTCTTATACGTATAAATAAGATGCAAGTATATAGTAAAATTTATATTAGCAAAGAATATAACTTCTCATTTGTACACATAGACGTCTAGTTTGAGATATAATCAGTTTGTATAAGTCATATATGCGTTGAATCTATTTTATGAACTACGGCTCAATCGAGTGTACATGTTTCAAAGAGAGAGAAAAGGCAAAGAGTACGCACATACACCACACATGACCGAGAAATACTGATACACCGTGTTTGCCGATCTCCTTCTGCTCTCTCACGAGCGAGACAAATTTTGTCGGTGTCCGGATTGATTCTCATCAATCGAAATAATCGCATCAGATGGTGTTGCTACCATCCCACCTGACCCCCGCTGACGAATTCCTCTCTCGAGCCACCTTGACATCGTCCCTCGTCCACTATAGCACGATATGACATTCCGCCCCTATCCAGATCGAGGTGGCTGGGCGTGGCTGCATCAGTCTCTCCACTCCATGCCCACACAACGTATGTGGCCAGGACAACAAGTTAGGCAAACGACGGGCTCCGGACATGCGAGAGAGGAAAGAGTAGCAGCCATGGAGAGTGATGGACGCCGCCTCGGAAAACGCTCATGTTGCACCTCGGTACCCATGCGAGGGAAAACAGGACGATGCCATCATGTCCTCAGACGCTTGCCCCGCCCCGTGGAATCCAGGCGATGGAGTCCATCGGGACCCGTCGCTCATGCTGCCCATTGGCATCCCAAGTCTGCCGGTCCCAATGGCTCGAAGAGGGCGGCCGCCACATCTTGTACCATGCATGTTGTTGGTGTTGCACCAACATATGCTAGATCGGGACATCGTGCTAGATAGGGACGTTGAGGTGGAGTAGTCCAGAGGGCGCATCGGGGCAGTGGATCTGAGAGAGAAAGAGAAGAGATTGGTGAGTCCATGTGTACGCTGTGGACAGGGCTGTCACAGTTTGATTAGAGAACCGTGGGAGCAAGGATATTTCTAGGGAGGTTAGGGTGTGTTTGGTTTGGGGACCAAGTGGTATGGAATGTCATGGTTCCATTCCACCAGCATGGGTCGGTTCCATTCTTGCTTTTAGTTGGGTACTTCATCTTTGGTATAACCCCCTTAAACACATCAACGGAGGAGATCTCTCCATACCCCTTCATAATAAAGGGTAAGATGATCTTTCTTAAAAATACGTCGCCTGCGATCTAAAAATATAGGCCTGTCGCGTTCTGAGTCCGCCATGGGCCGGCCCAGTATTGTGTGTACTGTAAGCACGGATTGAAAATCCAAAAAATTCATGCGGTTACAAGGCATCGAACCTATGACCTCCAGCGGTTTCCAGTTAGTTGATAACCACCAGATCAAGCTAGCTTAGGTGATAAACATGCAGCGCGCTTTATTATCACCTAGAATTGACGTACGATACCCATCCCAAAAAAAAGAATTGTCATACTGTAGCATATCAAACTGGGCCGGCAACAGTAGCGAACCAACCGGGTAATTTGTAGCTAAAAAAAAACTAATGCGGTTTTCCAATTTTTGAAATATATTTTGAAAACACAACATTTTTTAAAATACGAAATGTTTTTTCAAATTTGAACTTCTTTTGGAAACGCGAACAAATTTTCAATATGCAATTTTTTTTATGAATAATGCAAACATTTTTAGATTTTGTGAACATTTTCAACTTTAAGAACATGTTTTGAACTTTTTTTTTCAAAATTGTGAACATTTTTCTGAAAATGCGAACATTTTTTCATAAAGACGAACAATTTTTCAAATATGCCAACGTTTTCTTGAAAACATGAATAATTTTTAAAATTTACGAATATTTTCTGAAAATGCCAATATTTTTTCAAATTTGCAAGCATTATTTCAAAACACAAACATTTTTTCTAATTTGCGAATATTTTTAAAAAATTTACTAACAATTTCTTGCTGCACCAAATCAGCACACGACCATGATGACCCAAGCGACCAACTCTAGCCACCTTCAGGGGGACAAGGCAACAAGGGAGAGCGAACATCAGATTCAATGGTGAGGCACCCACATCTGGCCGAGGGATGACCATGAAGAGCTACCGGGCGTCAGATCCAGTGGTTTTTTTTTCTGTGGCCTTCTTCGAGAATGTTGTTACGCTCTCTGTTTTATCTTCTCTCAACTTTCCATCACAGCAAAACTAACTGCCGTTGTTACGCAGATGGGGCAAGAAGGACATTGTTGGATCTATTGACAAGCACCGTTGCACTTTTTTCTGAGAAACGTTGCACTTACATGTGTGAACTCTTAGGACATCAGTGGGTGTTCATAACCGAATATTTTTTACTGGTTTGTAGTGCCAACTTAGCCCAGCCCACATTGTAGGCAACGGGTTTTCATGGGTTGGCCCAGATGGTTACCACGGGTTCCCTAGGCTGAAATGAGAAGAAACGCAACAACCCAAGTGCCATTTCTCAAGGGAGCACCTTGGCTGCCATCGCAAGTTGCAGATTCATGCTTCCATCTTCGGTTGGTCCGTACCCAACAGAGGACAGTACAAGTAAGAAGTAACCAATCGATTAATCATGCACACACATCTCATGTCGTTGTGACTAACACGATGATGCATGCTCTATGCTGCCCAAGGATCAACTGTGTGCACCTGCGGCAACTCGATCACAACTCTCGTCGAGCACGTGTACCCCTCACGGAAAACCTCAAATCAATACACACATCACATGCACACGATTCAATATTGGCACATCACGCCCTGACGTCCTCTCTGTTGCTATGTTCTTGCACGGCCGTGATTGTCCAAAAACCGTGACACATGTTCTGTTTTGGTTGGGTTGCCTTGCTGCATCATAGGAACCAAGCTCTGAAACCTGAAGAGTACTCATAGCCAATTTTACTCATAGCCAATTTGGATCTAGATGATGTTTTTCTGAAGCCTCTCAATCCAAAGCCATGAATCCCCACATCCGAACCAAGTTGAATTGGAATCATGTGCCTCCTTGCCAACGGCTGGGTTCAGATTTCAACAAGACTTGAGCATCGATTAGAGATTATGTGGACTAGCTACAAGAAGAAGAAAAGTCGTGTCTTCATAGCTTCTAGCACAATGGAATTGACCAAACAAAGTGAGTGAGTACTAAAACGGAGACCATATATGTAAGCCGTCACAGAGGCTGGAACTTGCTTGGGGCTAGAGGTGCATCAAGCGAGCGTATCAAGGGCGATATGTGATTCGGATTCAGTACATGGTACTACAAGTTAGCTCTACAAAAAGTGGATCCCATTCCCATCACATGCAAAGTAGTTGATTCTAGACAGGGTTCAGTTGTGTGAACATATTATTTGAGACACACCCAAAATAATTGAGCGGGAAATTACACACAAATGATACAAGCCACCATATCCCTCTCCCAACGCCCACGAGTGTATGTCGGCTGGCTAGCGGTGCTGCGAGTACCCACCAGCGCCCAGCGCGGCGCCGCAGGACCTCGCCCTCTTCCTCTTCTCCCTGGTGCTTGCCGGTGTTCGATCCGTTGAAGACACCCTAACAGAAGAGACCTGCTCTCTCGGCTGAGAACAGGAATAATGCATTCCAGTCCATAGATCAGTCATCGTTTAGCGTTTTGTATGCTATATGCAATTATGAGCGAACCGGGAATTGGATGCCCATTTCTCTCCGGGTAGCGGGCATATGTTGGCGTTGGAAGTCAAGTTCAGGCAGCGGCAGCTCTGTTTTTTGTTTTTGTTTTTTGTTTTTGTGTGTGTGTGTGTTCTTAATTGGGGTTTTTGTTTGATTATGCCTTAATCAATCAAGGCTTCCCATTTGAGTTGTTCCACACCCAACGGAGAGTAGCACTGTCTCCTGATCGATGTGAATAACACCTGATGCCCTATACCGCCCAAGGACCACTCGCGTGCACTTGTTGTAATTCAATCGCAACTTGTCTAGCTGATGTACCCCTCGCCGAAAACCTTAGTTCGAAACACACAACACGCGCTCACGAAGTCACGATCAATATTTTGTGTTTTGCCAACTACCCCGAGCTTTCCTATTTTCTTATTGCTTCATAAGCATCATGCTCCATACATCCTAGGATGGTCATATAGACACGCAGCCAGGGTCTCTAAGCACAATGACTAATCGAACTCTTACACATTAACAGTCAGAGCAGAAGAACATGGCCTGGTATTGCCGCTGAACAAGAAACTAACCATTCGTCCCATTACGGACACAACTAAGTTTTGTTAATTTACATCACCCTGCACCAGCAGATCATTTCTTTTTCGGGATTGCTAAATCTTAGTCGTTTAAGACTTGACCAAGTCTCAGTCGATGCTATATTCATGAGATCTTACGTGAAGATCCGTGTAAATATTATTTTATTTTTATTTTTTATATGTTATGCTTTTTCGATAAAATTTTATATGTTATGTAACTTGACCGAGACTTGGTTAAGTCTCAGTCGATTGAGATCTAGCCACACCTTTTCTTTTTTACTTATTACTTGTTGATCGATCCCAATGGCAACAAGGCTGTTGAGTTAAGTCAAACTCACTGTTGTCATTTTTATTGGTGCTTTCAACCTGAGCCGTCCAGTCTGTCTTTGTTGTTCTTTCTCTACAAGCTCTACCCATATATTTCTCACACCATGAGCACATAAGAGAGTTATTTACTGAAAACCACCACAGTTGGGGGTAGGGTAACAACTTGGTACCACATCTGGGGCAGGGCGCAAAAAACCACCATTTTGTGCCTAACGAATAACACAGAACACTGATAGTCGGATAACCTCACGAAAACAGCCAAACTGACTGGTTGGGCCCACCTGTAAGGCTGACGTGGCATGCCTATTTGGAAATTTTGCTAAGATGGACCTAGGTCCCAACCGTCATCCACCCATTGCCTTCTTCCTCCTCATCTCTTCAACAAGTCACGCAGAGGACAGGACCAGCAGGGAAGGTGAAGGGGAGCTCGCTGGCGGCGGCCAGGAGCGGTGCAAGCCACCACGCTCCCGTAAGAGAAAAAGGAGGCCACCACGCTCCAGCGGTGGAGAGGTGCTCATCCGCGTCGCCCGTCCTACTTGGCCGAAAGAAAAGAGGGCAGGCATGTGGCGACGGCGCTCCGGTTACTGAACGATGATCGCGGTCGGTGTTGGCGGCATGGAGCTCCGCGGCGGTAGCGGAAGACGGCGGCGGCGCTCGTGAGTGGGAGCAAGGAGGCGGGGTCGCGCAGCAGGGGGTGCGCATGATGCGGGCGCGGAGCAGGCTGCACGGCCTGCTGCCGGCGCTGCTACCACTTGATGCGTCCCTGCCGCGCCACCATTGACGGCAAAGTATGGATTTGCGGCGCCTCTGTCTTGCTGTCCGCGCTGCGCGGGGCCGTTCGCAGAGCTCCGGCGAGATCCTGCGCCGGCCATGTCAGCGTCCACCTCCGATGGGCAGCCACTTCCACGACGCGGCCCGCAGACGTGAGCTGGTCTCCCGGCGCGACGGCATGGCCAGGCGTTGCCGCTACGCACGTCCTCTATGGTGGCAGCGTCGGTGTCATCTGTGGTTCAGCGCTCACAACGTGTTCGGTTATATGCCCATAGGGAAAAAGAGAAAGAAATAAAAAGAAAAGGTGAAAAAATAAGCACTTTAGTCATTGACATGTGGGACCCTCGTCCAAGTCAGCATATTGTCCACACAAGCACACCACATCAGTCTGACGGGTGGGTCCAACTTGTCAGTTTTGCTGTTTTCGGGAGGTTATCACACAATCAGTGCTCTCCGTTAGTTGTTAGGCACAGAGTTGGTGGTTTCTTGTGCCCTGCCTCTGATGTGGTATCAAGTTGTTACCATAGCCCAACTATGGTGGTTTTGGATAAATAACTCCACATAAGAGGACGGGTTGTCCTCTTATGGCTTCTCGGCGAGTTGGACGACTCGCAGGATCACCCGGCACATCATCCCCATGACGTTCTCTCTGATGTCACATTCCTGGAGTGAGGAAAACGTGAGTCTGGTTCAGGTTGGGTTGGGTTGGCTGGTTGCATCATTCAAAACCAATCCCTGAACGCAACTAAGAACGCATGGTCAAACGTGTTGTAGATGATACTTTTCTGATGCCTCTCATTTCAAAGTCTTAGAATCCCCACATCCACACCGAGTTGCATTACCATCATGTGCATCCTTGCCTACGCCCGGGTTGGGAACTTTAATGAGATTTCAACATCGATCAAATCATGTGTACGGGCTGTATGTTGGGAGGCCATCAAAGTAGCTGGGGCTCGGGGCCAGAGGTGCCTCAAGTGAGCATATCAAGGCCAGTATATATGACTCGGAGTCCGTACATGATAGTAGTATAAGTTAGCTCTACAAAAAGTGGATCCCATCACATGCATGTGGCATGGCAAAGTAATTAATTCTAGATGAAGTTCAGCTGTGTGAACATATTATTTTGAAATATAAAAGCTCACAATCTTAAGACGGCTGTGCTCTTTCTTTTTGTTGTCGAGTTGTCTTGAATCAATCACGTATTTTTTCCCCATTTTGTCTGCCTTCTTCTGCTTTACTTCGGCGGCCAACTTGATTGGTATATTCATGTTTTTAATTTCGGAAGCAAAATAATTTCGGACCTCACCGAAATATGCAAAATTTCAAAAATTTAAATGAATTCTAACATATTTCAGAAATTATTTCGATTAATTTTAATGAATTCTAACATAGTTTAAATTTATTTTGAAGTTTGAATCTGCCTCAAAATTTCGGGGTTAAAATATTTCAGATCCCACTGAAATATGTGAAAATTTGGAAATTACACTGAAATTTCGTTGAAATTTTAACACTCCAGAGACCTTTCTTTATGGATTAAGAAGAAAATTGTTATCCGGTTAGCTAGTGGAAAACTAGAAGGAAATCAATAAAAGACACCCGCATAGAACAAGGCGCCACAGACAAACGTCATCGGCATCACCTGTGTCTCGCGATCTGATGACTTTGATCCCATCATGGACAACCATCAATCGTTTGCTGCAAGTAGAACGCACCAAACACCCATGATCCATGCCAAAAAGTCATCCCAACAAGTCGAGGGGAGCGGCAACTCTGACTTAGGGTACGATTCTTATGAGAGAAAGTTGTAATTCAAGCCTTGCACCCATAGATCAACACATCAGCTCGAGATCACAATCCACCGGAACCACCTTTCAAGTGGCATCGTCGCCATCATGCTGCCTGACACACAACTCCGACTTTACCGCTTCTTGGCAAGACAAAACACAAGAACACAAGAAACACTCAATAGTGTGGTTCATCCTCCTGCTTTGCTGCTTTGAACATCTTACTTACAGATTTATAGTACTATTCAAATTTTTTTTTTACTCCCTCCGTTCCAAAATAAGTGTCTCAACCTTAATATAACTTTAGTACAAAATTGTACTAAGGTTGAGACATTTATTTTAGGACAAAGGGAGTAATATTTAGTGAAGGATAACACATCCAAGGCTTGGAGTCGCCGCTCTGGCTTCCGCCGCAACCTCCCGACCAAGCTCTGGGCAGGGCTGCCGCACCTGTGCCCATCACAAGCACCCGCACATTCGCCGGCGCGCGCATTGGACCAGCCGCCATGCCTCTCCCCGGCCCCGCATATCTGACCGCCCCCATATCCACAACCTCCGACGCCCCGAGCAGTTACAACCAACAATGTAGCCGTCGAGCCCGCACAGCCGCACCGCAACTCCCCAAGCATACCCCGACGACCCTCACAAGTCCCCGTCGTGTTAGAATTAATCCAGTGGGATTGACGTGATTGGATCTTAAGCCTAACAATTAGATCACCTAAAACATAATGAACAGAGAGGTAAATAATCATCTTACCACCAATGGAAGCAGCCATTGGTGTAGTCGATGCGAAGTCCCGTGCTTGCTCGATGCAGGCTTGGTGTAGATGTTTGCAGCCGGTAGCGGCATCCCTCCGGGCGCCAGCAGCACAGCCCTGGCACTGGAGCAGAGGTAGGAGAAGGCCTTCCCGTCGCACAGCGCTTCCCCAGATCGGATTAGGGGTTTTGGGATTAGGGGGGGGGGGGGGGGGGGGGGCAGAGTAGACGCACGTGAACCTGTCAGATCGTGTGTGGCCAGCTGCCACCCCACTTTATCTGCAGCGCTGGCGATCAGGGGACCTAAACCATGTTGGTTTGGATCGCCCCCGACCAGGGCGCATTAGTTAGGGTCAAAAGGCTACGAACGTTGGTTCGTGACCTCCTTCCCTTAACGTTAAGTCTTATCCCTTTAGCCCATTGGGCCTTAGATCAATTCCAACACGTCGCAGACACACCAACCGCCACACACCGGAGCAGACCGTCGTTGGCCGCGCACTCCTCTGTCCGGCGGGCCACGGCCACGCAACTCCGCAGCGCCCCTGAGCCAGCACCACCGCTCATTGACGCAGCACCATGCCCACACATCACCACGCCCGGTGGCATCCCGGGCCTGTAGCTCGGACGCCACGGGCAGGGTGGCCCCGCCGCTGCCGGCGACGCGAGGGCTTTGCCTAGTGATGCGCTCTGGCAGCGGTGAGGTGAGTAGACAATGGAGCGGCCAGATAAAAAGGCCATGTAGCTGATCGATTGTTGTGATGACCAGCAAGCAGCAACACATGAGGTGGCCAGAAGATTCTTAAGCTATGTGTGGACGAAAATACAAGTTGGTAGTTGAAATAAATTCGATTTTTAGCCATGTGGTTAAGTAGCATATATCAAAGTTATATACATAGACTGCCAATAGAGTTGGGTAGGCCGGTAGGCAGAGACTATGTCGAAGTTATTTACACACATATGCTGCCGGTGGACGTCTGTACGTAGGCAGAGACTCTATTATTTCTCACCCCACATGATTAATTCTGCAATCGGGTTATGCAGGTACAATCCTTGATATACTGTGTAAATAACCTAAATGATGTTCAGGTCAAAGAATCCATATGAAAGATAAAATTTGTTTGATCAATGCTTGTAATCTTGCTAGTTGGATTAGTTGGCGCCTAGCTCTTGCTAGACTGGCACACCATTCCTACTGAAATTCTGGCAGGCATCAGAAGAATATTGAGATTACTAGGAATTGCTTTAGACTAAACAAAGACTCGAGGCGCTTGTTGACAATAACCCATGAGAGTATACTTGTACTCTAGGCCTGAACACCATTCAGTCCATCTGAAGGACACAGCCGATGGCTGGCAGTATGAGCCTTCTGCGGTAGAGAATACTTGTACTCTACACCTGAACGCCATCTGAATGTAGCTGGTGCTCCCTACTCTGTTTAATAATTAAAAGCAATTTGGATTCAATGGTATAGAAGATTTCCAGCACTTGTCGCAACGACACTCGGCTGACAAGCTCTGCATGTGGAGAACGTGCTATCTCTGATGCCTCTCATTTCGAAATCAAGTGCGTGGTGCTTCCTCACTACAATGATAATTTCGGTAACCAAGGTGAAACAATTTAGATATGATAAACGAGCTAGGCTTGGGATTCTCAACCAATAAATTATGAAAGCCATGCAAAAATCAGAAAGCTACAAAAGAGCAAATATACCAGTCACAAGGGATGGTCATATTTAATTCTTATACCAGTCACAAGGGATGGTCATATTTAATTGGGTGTCTGGATAGCAGTTTGATGGGTGTATATATAGAGATAGATAGAGCAAATATGGTGGTTGACAAATGACATGAAGTGTCAGGACATTGTTACCTACCACACTTAGGAAAATACGGCTGCTAGATGAAATAAATTGGACGTTTAGCCATGTGGTTTGGTAGCACATGTCAAAGTTATTTACTCCCTCCGATCCATATTACTTGTCGCTCAAACGGATGTATCTAGACGTATTACTTGTCGCTCAAATGGATGTAGCTAGACGTATTTCAATGCAAGATACATCCGTTTGAGCGACAAGTAATATGGATTAGAGGGAGTACATACATTGGCCACAATAGAGGTTGGTAGGCCGCTAGGCACAGAATATGTGGAAGTTATTTACACACATATGCTGCTGCTGGACTTGTGTAGGCAAAAACTCTCTATTATCCCTCACCCCACATGACTAATTCCTCAATCGCGTCATGCGCACGTACAATATTTGATATACTACATAAATAACCAAAAGGATGTTCAGCTCAAATACAACCTATGGAAGATCAAATTTGCCTGATCGATGCTCATTATCTTCCTTGCGGGAATAGTTAGATCTTGCCTCTTGCTAGATGGACAGACTATTCCTGTTTAAATTCAGGCAGATATCAGAAAAATATTGAGATACCAGGAATTGCTATAGACTAAGCACGGACTCAAAGTCTTAAACCACAGTACTATAATTAAGCAATCAGACCAAATGTCATTCTGTTGAATGTAATGCAATCATAAATTGTTATTTGTTATACTCCGTTAAGTTCAGAGGTGTAATTCAGGGTAAGAATGTTACCACTTCATTACTAATAGTAAGGAAGGACAAGCAGAGACGTGATGGAGCTGAAATTCACATCCTGACAAACCGGGAAATAGAAATACCAATTGGGGGCAAAACAATTAAGTTAAACATTATATGAGGCAATTGAAATCTTACCGGTTGCTAGCGAGTTCATACATTAAAGGAAAATAGGTGGTCGGTCTAGAAAACGCAACTTCAAGTGTGGTGCTGAAAATTAATTAATGGTGACCCTTCCTTTCCCAAAATTCGTAATTCAGGACTTCCTTCTTGGCTTTCACAGGTCCTACCAAGTGTCATTTGCCTAATATAGCTGAAGCAACCGCATTTATGATCATTCCATCTGAAGGAGACATGCGTTGGCTCCCAGTATGAGCTCTTTGATGTAGAGCATAGTTGTAGTCTACACCGAAACACCATTTGAATGTAGCTCGTGTTCCCCAGTGCGTATAATAATGACGATCAACTCAGCTTTGAGTGCCAGTTAAGAGAAATTTTGCATCCTCAAAGGTATAGAAGAGTTGAAACACTTGTTGCAGTGACATTCAGATACGTTGTGGTCTCGGAAAAACCTGCTATAGATGTTTCTCTGATGTGCAACACATAATAGTAACGTTACCTTGATCCTAGGGCTTACGGGTACCCAAAGTACCGAAGATCGAACAAGGAGAGGTTAAGGGCAAAGAAGAGTGAAAGGCTATGCTGAACGTGGGTGACGGTAAGATTAGTACCGTAGCGAGTCTCTGGGGTACATATGATGTAGTCATTAAACGCCCAATGCATTGGTCTTAAATATTCCTTCATAACTCCGGTAAACCCCGTGAGTCGGAAGAGCCTTGGTTGGACAATAGAATCTCGATGCGACGATAGTCGATCGTGCGGTTATTTAAATGCATCTCCCACAATGATACATTGACAAGACATATATAGCGGTGTTTAACAAAGCCATGTTGTTTATCTAGATAGGATCTCGAGTGCATATACATGGATGTAGGTAAAACCTTTAGCCCTGGCCTATTTATTTTATTATTGTTTTTAATCACCCCTGCGAAATTGGTCTGGGAAACTTGAACTATTTGAGATAACAAGTTCTTGCAGAAGTTTCTTTACTAAGCCCTTGTTCTAGGCAGGATGGGGATATCCCCTCCTCGGTTATAGTGGCACTTCGGGATAGCATGAACACTAAGCTCATCTTCGTGGACTAGTTGTCTCCTCAGCTTGGACTCAAATAGTCATTTGCAATGCCTATTCGTCGTCAATGGCCTAGCCGTGCAGGTTCTTCTCTTCGTGGGCGGATCCATGGCCAGGGACGAAGCTCCTCTCAATGTGATATAACGGTTGCTCAAGTCCGCTCTTCCAGGTGTCTGGGGTGTCAACGCTCACATCAGCTCTCTGGACAACGCTTCCACCTTTTGACGGATCGACACCCTTCATGCCAGGGAAGAGTCCCCTTCATAGATGGAGAGGGCTGAGATTGAGTCGACTCACTCATTTGGAGCTGACATGAGCATGTGCTGCACCTGCTAGTTTTCTTCTCAAAATTCGGCACCTGCCTCCGTGCTAGGCATCCCTGTGGTGGAGGGCTTCCTGAACGGCAAACTAGACTTATTATTCTAGATTAGCGTAAAGCATTCAACAACTTGATGCAAGTAGTTTCATGAATCATGAACTTCTCTTCACAGAACTGATTTGATCAAATCAGCTGAACGGTGACCTAGTAATCGGCATAAACAGAGGACCCTGATCATAAATCAACTGAAATAATTTCTGAAAAAGAAATCCTAAAAAGATCAGCTGAAATAATTGCTCAAAAAAGATATCCTATAAAGAATCAGCTGAAATAAATGATTTGTTCAGTGACTTGGGCGCATACAAGGGACTATACTTGTTGTATGCATGACAGATGAAATTATCCATGTTCATGTGATGTTTTTCTTGTGCACAATGTATTGCAGACTTTTTTTGAACGGGAACATTGCTGACTTGTTTTTTTTTTTGAGGAAATATTGCTGACTTGTATGGCCAGGCTAGGTCGTAGAATCCAAGGAAGAGCAAATGGGCTTGGCCCTGTCGGAGAAAAAGCCCAACCTTGGGGGGTTGTCGGGGAAAATAGGTCTGTACACCCAACGCTACAAAAGAGGGTCTAGAGTACTCCGAGAAACCATTGCAACACCCTTACCCCCGGCGAAGCTCCATTGTAGCACTGGACTGCCCCGACAAAGTTCCATTGCAGCACCGGCGGCACGCAGCTGGATGTGGCGCAGCTCCTCACCACAGCCACCAATTACTGCATGCGCAGCGAGCGGCTCCCTTGCGACAGCGTCGTCGCCTGCAGTGCCGGCGGCCGCTACCTGATACGTACAATTTGCATCATGATTTCCTACTAATAATTATTATGTTTTTGATCATTATTTCACTTTAAGGTACAATTCTTATGCCTTTTCTCTCTTATTTTGCAAGATTCACATGAAGAGGGAGAATGCCGGCAGCTGGAATTCTGGACCGGAAAGGGGTGAAACAGAGATAACTATTCTGCACAACTCCAAATGACCTGAAAATTTACAGAGAATTATTTTGAAATATATAAAAAATACTGGCGAAAGAATCAACAGAAGGGGACCCACCAGGTAGCCACAAGCCTGGGGGCGCGCCCCCAAGCTTGTGGGGCCCCTGGCAGGCCTCCGCCCCCGTCCTTCTGCTATATGAAGCCATTTGCCCTAGAAAAAAAATCAAAAGAAGACTTTCGGGACGAAGTGCCACCGTCTCGAGGCGGAACCTCGGCAGGAGCTATTTTGCTCTCCGGCAGAGCGATTCCGTCGGGGATACTTCCCTCCGGGAGGGGGAAATCGAAGACATCGACATCACCAATGATCCTCTCATCGTGGAAGGACCAATCTTCATCAACATCTTCACCAGTACCATCTCATCTCAAACTCTAATTCATCTCTTGTATTCAATCTTTGTCTCAAAACCTTAGATTGGTACCTGTGGGTTGCTAGTACTGTTCATTACATCTTGTAGTTGATACTAGTTGGTTTATTTGGTGGAAGATTATATGTTCAGATCCTTAATGCTATTCAATTCCCCTCTGATTTTGAACATGAATATGATTTATGAGTAGTTACTTTTGTCCTTGAGGACATGGGAGCATTTTGGGTCAAATTTGAATTTCCGCTATAATTTATTTTCTGCTCGGCAAAATTTGTTGAAACTTTCCCAGATTTAAGATGAGGATTGTGTGGATTTTTTCAAATTTTTATGGACACTATTTTTGGAGGGTTGAAATTTGACCAGAGGAGGACGTGGCGGATGAGTTGGCACTGACTGGGCTATTGACTGGTCGAAAGGAGTCAAATACCACCCCAGGGTTGTTTTCTGTCCGGTTTTGAAAGTTCAGGGTTGTAAACTAGACGGTTTCGTAGTTCAGGGTTGTGTTTTAGACTTTGATGGTAATTTAAGGTTGTAATATGGACTTCTCTCTTTATAAAATATACCAGGAAGTTAACTAGAGTTCTGATGAGTATACATACAAAATGACATAAAGTTCTCAAATCCTATATATGCAAAAATCAACTAACTAAATACTTTGGCTAGCATGGATTGAGATGGAAAATCAGCTGTAAATTGAGCTATTAATATCATAGTCAAGTGGGTGGCCGGTGTTTCAGTTATTGCCGTAGCAAATACAGCCTGGAAGCAGGCTTCCGTATTGCCACTGGAGGCCATGAAGACCACCCATCGTGACTCTTCTGCACTCCATACAGGGCATAACGGGTTCAACAACGGTGCTCGTAGGAACACATATACCTAACTGATTACTTCATCAGCTAATCTATATCAAGATGATTCATTGGGCTTTCACGCAGATTTCAATGCTCTAGCTAGTTACAGAAAACAATATGAAATCTTGTGATAAAGAGTTACTCGCCAGAGTCAGGGCCGGAGTAACGGCTGATGATCCGGAATGGAGTTGCGGGGTGTTTGATCGCTTCCCTACCAGGCTACCGTACAGCTGCGCGGTAGCCTTGTTGCTCCCCATCTGCTTTAAACTATCGTCGCTGGACTTCCTATTCCACTGCAACAACCATCACGGGATTAATTATTTAATTAGCCTAGGGAGAGATATGGTGGATGTGCAAATCCTAACACCACCAGAACAACAATGGCTCCTGATGTGCCACAAACTAGAGCAGAGACGAGGAGTGGACCAACTCACCTCCAGAGGAGGAGGAGGAGGAAACTACATGGCTGCTTTGTCCCGAGCAGCAGCAAGGCTGTCCCCTGGTCGTTCCTCCCTGCACGTCTACAGGAGAAGAGAAGAGCAGAGGTTAGAGAAAGGGGGGACAGAGAGGACGAAGCCAGGGAGGGGATGCACTCACCGGACGAGAGGAGGACGACATGGCCACCGGCACCGGAGCCGACGCTCGAAACCCTAGCCATGGGGGAAAGGTCGCGGGTGGGCTTTGGTGTCCGCGAGCGCCGGATCAAGAGGGCGCCGCGGAGCGAGGGGACCTCAGGCTATGCTTCGCGGTGCCAGGATTCACCGGACGTCGCCTGATCCAGCCGCCGCAGGTTGGCGCTGTAGGGGAACGCAGCAGAAAACAAAAATTTTCTGACCTACGCACCAGCCCAGGACCACTATGGAGACTGCATACAATGTTTTTGATCTTTTCATTACCGACTCGTAGCGTAGCGGAAGAAGAGTCGATGACGATCGGCGATGCAGATCCCCGCAGCTAGGATTTTACAACCTTCCAACCGCGAGGATGTACTCCCTCGTCAGCTGACCGGACGGATCTCCGGGCAGCCCTTCGGGAGGCCTCGGGACAGTCCCTCGGATAGTCCCACCAGACGGATCCTCGGACAGCCCTCCGGGAGGCCTCTGGACAGTCCTTCGGATAGTCCCACTGGACGGATCCTCGGACAGCCCTCCGGGAGGCCTCACGAATAGCCCTTCGGGCGGGTCACTCGGACAGCCCTTTGGGAGGACCCCCGAAACTCGGACAACCCTTCGGAAGGACCCTCGAACAGCCCCTCGGGCAAAAAGATCAAACCTACGACCTCTCTACGGGGTTGCACACATACGGTGTCATCTATCCGGCAGGGCTTCGCCTCCAGAACTAGTTCCCATCGGAACCCAGACAGCCTTTCGGCTCTACGAAACTATTTCGCGGGGAGGGAGAGAAGAAGGCCAGATCATGCATGGCTTTTGTATGTTGAGAAAGAGTGTGTCTTTAGGCAGCCCTCTCCACCCCTATTTATAGGCCAAGCCCAAGAGTGGCTTCTCCAAGAAGCCAAGGGGAAAAATACCTAAAGGCCCTCAAGGTGGCTTCTCCAAGAAGACACCCAAAAATCACTTTCACTATTCACGGAAACATTTTTCCGCGACCGTTAAATCCAAAAATATTTCTGTGGGTCTTAGAATAATTCCAGCACCCACTAAAATGATTTTGGACGCGTTCTGAAACAATTCCGGATTAGTGATTTTCATCCGCGAAAAGCAACCAAACCGGTTCCGGCAGCTCCGGAACATTTCCGGGTTTTTTCTCCGAAAAATCCCAGAAGTTCCCAGACCAATTCTGGCACCCTCCAAGAATTTCCAGACATGTGCCAAAACCAATTTGACTCAATTGTATACCCTAAAACAACTTTTCAGTTTTACCGAAACTATTCCGGTGCTCTCTCTCCGGAACTTTTCCGCTGTCTTCGAAACTTTTCCGGTGACTTTCTCTCAGACTCCCTGTCTAGTATTCAGCAGATAGATGACCCTTAAGCGTGTGACCCTATAGGTTCGGTGAAGTATAGACATGACCGGAACTCTTTCCGATCAAGGATCAACATCGGAGCCGTGGACACCCATATTAACCCCTATACCCACACGAATAAATATTCGAGTGAACCTCCAGTTGCCGTGTGCACTTCCTGTTGCTTCGCGATATGTTACAAATACCCGAGGTGAGAATCATCGGCATCCCCGTGGATCAACACTTGTCCACAATGCCAGTTACCTTGTTACCGGTTTTGTTCTCTTTTCTCGTACCCGTGTTCCGGCATCCTTGTGATCAAATCACATTGTGTCTGGCCAGACGATGATGGATACCGTAACACCGAGAGGGCCCAGAGATATCTCTCCATCATCGGAGGAGCAAATCCCAATCTTGAGCTATCAAGTTACTTGACATAATTTTCCATGAACCCGTAAGCCGCCGTAATAGCCACCCAGTTACGGATGACGTTTAACAAACCCCAAAGTTCATGAAGCAAGCATGAAGAAACTCGATACTCTCATGGTCTAAGGAATTATGCAAACGTTAACTTTCTCTGTGTTATTAACCATTAACTTGTGACGAATGTATCTCATAGCATAACATCAATCGGGTCGATTGAACACAAGTGTTCTCCTAACATTGTGCCCTCAAAGTTGACAGTATAGTCATGCCCATGATCAGGAAAACAGAACCATCATGCAACACTTGGGCTAGTCTTATAGGCCAGACTAGGAATACATTTTACCGTTTATTATTCCACACGTGCATATGAGTCTTCCTCCAAGCCTCGTGGTTATTGCAGACTTGAGAACCATAGCAGTTATAGCATGGAACATAAACATAATTATGAACATGGAGATAAACAATAACATTTATTATTGCCTCTAGGGCATATCTCCTACAGACTCCCACTTGCACTAGAGTCAATAATCTAGTCAATGCTAATGCACTTTACACCTATGGCATACCAGTGTAAAAAATGCTTCGCTTGTGGTATAGCCTGATGTCCAACGGATCTGACAACTTTAGTTCCGTGTGTATCTTTGCATCTCCTTGCGTTTTTACACTTTCACAAAATTCATATTTTGTGTGGACTTGGCTTCGTATATATGTGAATCACAGGTCCAACCTTGATTCCTCAGACTAAGCTATGGAGCAACTATCTACAATAGTGTCCCATTGAACAAAACCATTTTGGAACTATACTAAGTTCATGAATGAACTATATGATTCAACATCTTCTTTGTCGCTTCCAAAGCGTCAACATACTTAGCCTTTGTTATAGAATTCGCCACAATAACCTGTTTGGAACGATTTCCAAACATCGTGCCACCATATCATGTATTACACAAAACCCTTAACTTAAATCAAAAATCGCATGGAGTATTGATGAAGACTGTATCGATGCAATTACTTACAACGAGCACTTCATAATCTCTGCTTGCAAGATAACATGTCATCAGTGCTACTCCAGTACTCAATGACATTTTTCACTGTTGTCCCATGATCAGTACTTTGATCACTTTGGTATCTATACTCGCAACTCCTTGGGAGTACTGGACATATCTGGTTGTATACCATGGAACACATGATTAATCCAAACACAAAAGTGTGTGGAATCTCCATCATGTATTTTTGGCTTAGCCTATTAGGCAATTCTATCTCGTAGATAAATATGCCTAATATCAAGGCTATTTAGCCCAAGCACTTCATTGAAAAACTATTTTTAATGAAGTCCTAATTCGTGTCAAGAAATTTCCAATCAATAATGTGTCAAGCACACAAAGTTTTTAGAAATATTATTATGCTCCCACTTACTTTCTTGTAACCACAAGCATCTTCATTATCCATTGATGAAATCAAACTCTTTTGACTATTTCATCAAAAACGAAGATTCCAACTCCATTTTACTCTCTTCTGTCCATCGCTGGAACTCTGAAGTTTGCATACTTACTAGCATCCTCTGGATTGACAAAATACCTTGGACTGTACCACATGCAAGTCCTAGGTTGCATTTCCATCACATGGAAATCCGTTTGGCATCCATGTATCATATATCAAGATTGAAATATGTATTAATTGCTAGTTTAACCCGATCTGACTTTAAGCATCGCTATGGTGAGACAACCTCATCGTAGTCAACTCCTTGAACTTGTTATTGCAACAAGTCGAGCTTTATGGATAAAACATTTTATCCACATCAGTTTATAGTTCCATTAATGTTCGTTAGACTCTAAGTCTTCCGAAGGGTTTATCAAGATATAATCTTGCATCATTTATGGAAACTATCTCGGATTATATTGGCATTTAGCCAATTCCGGAGTCAGGGCCCATCAACGCTTCCTTGTGTATCGTAGGTATATTGTTGTCTAACAACAATATCTTGCTTGCGCACCTGAGAGGTTTGCACGAGTTTTGCCTACGTGGTTCAGTTGCAAGTTCGACCGAAGTCCATACATCTCATGTAGAGGCTTCCGTATCAGTCGCAGTAGGAAACTCTGGAATTACTTCCAAGGTTTCTTTTATGAACAACCCTTTTGCAACAAACATTATGCAATGGGCTAGAGTGTGTAAAACTCTAAAATGAATTATGAAACTAAATACGGAGGTAATATATTATTATCAATATTCATAACATACATCCCATCCATGATGGAAGCATGGCCCTTATGTTATTCATAACACCGAACATCAAAAGTTCTCTTATGAACAACCTTCTTGCAAGATACTTTATGCAATCGGCTAGAGTGTATAAAAACTCTAAAATGAATTATGAAAATAAATACATAGGCAATGTACCGAGTATAGCAACTTTTACTATGTTCCCAGCGCATATCTAAACCTCACTCCGGCAAGTCTTTTAGGCCGTAGTAGTTCTTGCATCGAGTCACAACAGAATGCAATCGAGCGGGTATCTTTGTGATCAACTCACAATACCCAAGAATTACGGACTAACAATTTAATCACAATTCTCAAGAACTATTTCTTTTGACTAGCCTTCCATACATCAATAACTTGTATGACTTTCATACATGAGCTGGACATTCCAGTCTTCTTTCCTTTTGCCTTTATACTTCTAACAGTTTAACTTTTAGTATTTCTCCTACTCTCAGAAGAAGCACCCAATTTAAGAGTGGCGTTAGCCCCGGACTTACTAGGTGTGTAAGTCACACTAACACCCTTTGGACATTTCCTTTCTCTTTAAGTTGTTGTTTTATTCACCTTTCATCATATGACAGGCGTTCTTCTGGATCCCTCTCTTATCAGTCAAATGCATAGTAAACACTTTACTAATAATTTTCAAAACAAACATTGCTTTGGATATCCCATATCTTCTAGCCTTTGTTTGTATCTGAAACTAATTTTCAGTTCCATGAATATGACATAGCTATCCCAAACTTTTGAAGTTCGGGTCTCATGGAAGCAAACATATTTCACTTGACCGTAACGGAATTCTAGCTTTTGGATCAAAGGACGAGAGTCACATTATCCATAGCATTAGCGGGAGAATACCAAAAGCATGCGATAGGACAAAGTCCTTCTCGGCACTTTTGAGGACAATCCTCACATTACGTTACCAACCGTAAAGTTTTAACCAGATACTATATAGCTATTCAATTTTAAAAGGGAAGGTGGAAACGCGAGCCATTTTTCTACAACTATTATGCAAATTCCACTTAGACAAAGTTCATAATTAATTACACAGAGAATTAAACAAGTTAATTCTACAGTGCGCTCCCACTCAAATCAATATCTCTCATAATTGATTGTGAGTGATTCAAGACCCATATTACAATTCAACGCCAAGGATGTATCCATCTCAAGTGACGAGAATTGCAATCGGTAGGCCAACTTGCCAATCACATCTCTATGTGACTCTTGTTCATCTTTCGATGCGTGTGTTCCGAGCTCATGACTTTCATGCCTGAACGTCAAGACAACCAAGTGATCTCGCTGCGAGGTCTCAACTCACCCGCCTCACACTTCTCTAATCGTTCGTACCCATGTATCCATGTGATACCCTGAAGAGATAGGTGCCGTGACGGTGCTAGACTTGGGAGAACACTAACTACTTGATATTTTTGTGAGAGATCACCCTAATAAAAAGCGACTACCGCGTAATCAAGAAGGGTGCATTATAAGGGATAAACATCTCAGGCAATTCATAATAGCATGATATGGTATAGCCCTTTCTGACGGAGAAGTCTTTTATTTCTTCGTCTTCGTCATTCGCGTCGGTGTTCACCTTTGCGAAGTTTGCCACCACCTTGTCGATGCACCAGATGATATTGCTATCTCTATAGCTAATAAAATAAGTGCATTACTTAAGGTTGACACGCAGGTCATTAAAGTGACAATCATATGGCTCCAGCCATCATGCCGAATCATGACACGCAGGTCATGTTAATTTACATTGTATAATCATCTCATACATAATCGAATTAATATGAGAACTACTATACCACATCACATACACATCCTGCAAAACCAAGTTAGACGCCTCTAATCGGTTCATACAAAATTTCATTTTACGTGGCTTCTAAGGTTTCGAAACAAACCGAAGCTACCAACGTCCATCATCAAGTATGATTATTCAAGTCGCTAGATTAACTTTACAGGGTGTATGAAACACGAGATAATAAAATCTCGCGCCCCATACGGAACTTCGTCATACGCATGACCCCCGTGCAGATCATATCTGCATTGCCCTTTCGTCTGCAAAATTTCGTCTTTCTCTCTAACTATGGTGGAATTCAACGAACTGTTAGCACTTCGTTGATCAATCAGGATCGCGGATTGCCAGAACTTTGAAATTCCACCATGCTGTTATCAAGATCAGAAATATGCAAATTCCAGGGAAGCAACAAGAACATCGGGTAACAGATTTCATCTGCTACCCGCACAAATAATTATCAGCAGTAGAACTCATCTACTACAAATTATATTGTGCAACACCCATACATCTCTATGTATTCTAGATCATAACCTGCATCTACGCATAGCACGGCTCATGATGCCACTGTATGGGAACGCAGCAGAAAACAAAAAATTTCTGACCTACACACCAGCCCAGGACCACTATGGAGACTGCATACAAGGTTTTTGATCTTTTCGTTACCGACTCATAGCGTAGAGGAAGAAGAGTCGATGACGATCGGCGGTGCAAATCCCCGCAGCTAGGATTTTACAACCTCCCAACCGCGAGGATGTACTCCCTCGTCATCACACCGGACGGATCTCCGGGCAGCCCTTCGGGAGGCCTCGGGACAGTCCCTCGGATAGTCCCACCGGACGGATTCTCGGACAGCCCTCCGGGAGGCCTCTGGACAGTCCTTCGGATAGTCCCACCGGACGGATCCTCGGACAGCCCTCCGGGAGGCTTCACGGACAGCCCTTCGGACGGATCACTCGGACAGCCCTTCGGGAGGACCCCCGAAACTCGGACAGTAACTCGGACAGCCCTTCGGGAGGACCCTCGAACAACCCCTCGGGCAAAAAGATCAAATCTACGACCTCTCTACGGGGTTGCACATATACGGTGTCATATATCCGGCAGGGCTTCGCCGGCCAGAACTAGTTCCTACCGGAACCCAGACAGCCTTTCGGCTCTACGAAACTATTTCGCGGGGAGGGAGAGAAGAAGACCAGATCATGCATGGCTTGTGTATGTTGAGAAAGAGTGTGTCTTTAGGCAGCCTCCTCCACCCCTATTTATAGGCCAAGCCCAAGGGTGGCTTCTCCAAAAAGCCAAGGGGAAAAATACCAAAAGGCCCTCAAGGTGGCTTCTCCAAGAAGACACCCATAAATAACTTTCACTATTCACGAAAACATTTTTCCGCGACCGTTAAATCCAAAAATATTTCTGTGGGTCTTAGAATAATTCCAGCACCCACTAAAATGATTTTGGACGCATTCCGAAACAATTCCGGATTAGTGATTTTCATCTGCGAAAAGCAACCAAACCGGTTCCGGCAGCTCCGGAACATTTCCGGGTTTTTTCTCCGAAAAATCCCAGAAGTTCCCAGACCAATTCTGGCACCCTCCAAGAATTTCCAGACATGTGCCGAAACCAATTTGACTCAATGGTATACCCTGAAACAACTTTTCAGTTTTACCGAAACTATTCCGGTGATCTCTCTCCGGAACTTTTCCGCTATCTCCGAAACTTTTCCGGTGACTTTCTCTCAGACTCCCTGTCAAGTATTCAGCAGATAGATGACCCTTAAGCGTGTGACCCTATAGGTTCGGTGAAGTATAGACATGACCGGAACTCTTTCCGATCAATGATCAACATCGGAGCCGTGGACACCCATATTGACCCCTATACCCACACGAATAAATATTCGAGTGAACCTCCAGTTGCCGTGTGCTATTCATGTTGCTTCACGATATGTTACAAATACCCGAGGTGAGAATCATCGGCATCCCCGTGGATAAACACTTGTCCACAATGCCAGTTACCTCGTTACCGGTTTTCTTCTCTTTTCTCGTACCCGTGTTCCGACATCCTTGTGATCAAATCACATTGTGTCTGGCCAGACGATGATGGATACTGTAACACTGAGAGGGCCCACAGATATCTCTCCATCATCGGAGGAGCAAATCCCAATCTTGAGCTATCAAGTTACTTGACATACTTTTCCATGAACCCGTAAGCCGCCGTAATAGCCACCCAGTTACGGATGACGTTTAACAAACCCCAAAGTTCATGAAGCAAGCATGAAGAAACTCGATACTCTCATGGTCTAAGGAATTATGCAAACATTAACTTTCTCTCTGTTATTAACCATTAACTTGTGACAAATGTATCTCATAGCATAACATCAATCGGGTCGATTCAACACAAGTGTGCTCCTAACATTGTGCCCTCAAAGTTGCCAGCATAGTCATGCCCATGATTAGGAAAACAGAACCATCATGCAACACTTGAGCTAGTCTTAGAGGCCAGACTAGGAATACATTTACCGTTTATTATTCCACACGTGCATATTAGTCTTCCTCCGAGCCTCGTGGTTATTGCAGACTCGAGAACCATAGCAGTTATAGCATGGAACATAAACATAATTATGAACATGGAGATAAAGAATAACATTTATTTTTGCCTCTAGGGCATATGTCCTACAGGCGCAACGAGTAGCCGCGTGAAGAGAGAGAGAGAGACAGGACGCGATTGGGGTTGGTGGTTGGGCGATGCGGTGGATCCGACAGCCGCCGGAGCTGCGAGGTGGGAGGAGGGGAGGGTGAGTGCCGGCGGCGAGGTGGGTCGGAGGAGGAAGACGAGGGCACAAGGCGGTGGGTGGCGGCGATTTGGGAGAGATGAGGGAATCGGGGGCTCTCGCGTCTCTCTCTCTTTGCTCTGTTTTTTTTTCATATGTACTACGACAGGGTCATGAGCTGCATGTCTGCAACGCATATGCCACAACACGTATATGCGTATTGATAACCCACAAGTATAGGGGATTGCAACAGTTTTCGAGGGTAGAGTATTCAACCCAAATTTATTGATTCGACACAAGGGGAGCCAAAGAATATTTGCAAGTATTAGCAGTTGAGTTGTCAATTCAACCAGACCTGGAGACTAAATATCTGCAGCAGAGTGATCAGTAGCACAGTAGTATGGTAGTTTGATAGCAATAGCAATAATAATAACAGTAGTAGTAACGGTAGCAGCAATAGTTTTGTAACAATTGTGACAGTAGTGGCAACAGTAGTAACTTAGCAAAGAACAATATGTGAAAAACTCGTAGGCATTGGATCAGTGATTATGTTGGATAACATTCATCATGTAACAGTCATAACCTAGGGCGACACAGAACTAGCTCCAATTCATCTATGTAATGTAGGCATGTATTCCATATATAGTCATACGTGCTTGCGATACGAACTTGCATGACATCTTTTGTCCTACCTTCCCGTGGCAGCGGGGTCCATAAGGAAACTAAGGGATATTAAGGCCTCCTTTTAATAGAGAGCCAGAACAAAGCATTAACACATAGTGAATACATGAACTCCTCAAACTACGGTAATCACAAGAACGAATCCCAATTATTGTCACCTTGGGGTATGCGGATCATAACACGTAGCAGGTGCATATAACTTGCAAAATTAGATCAAGAACACAAATATATTCATGAAAACATAAAGGGTCACTAGTAGAAAACAAGGCATTAGTCCCGGTTCCTAAGGGCCTTTAGTCCCGGTTCTGCAACCGGGACTAAGCAATCGGGACTAAAGGCCCCCACTTTTAGTCCCGGTTGTGTTACGAACCAGGACTAAAGGAGCTCCACGTGGCCGCTGTGGGGCGCCCAGGCAGGAGGACCTTTAGTCTCGGTTGGTAACACCGACCGGGACTAAAAGGTAGCCACGCGTCAGCACCTGCCATGCGCTGGTTTTTTTTTTAAATGAGGGGTTTAGGGTTTTGGAGGGTTTAGGGGTTTCATATTGTGTTTCCCCCTTTTCTTTTTGTGTTTACCATTCAGTTGTTTTACATTTAGGGTTTTCGTTTTTATTTTACGTTTTCCATTCAACTCGACGCTAGCTACTACATATAGCAATGAAGGAACCATTACACAAATCGTCATGAATATAGAGAGAAGTGACCTCTCTTTCTCCATGCTATGTCGAACACCAAGTTTTCGTATATCTATTCGACGCTACTACGTATAGTACATGTTCATGCATATATACAATGTAACATCTCTTACAATCCCTAATATCTAATTACCAACATTCACTACCAATTCTTGATGGTATGCTCCGGTTTTAGCTATGATCTCTTGAAGGAATAATCCCTCCAATTCCTCTTGAATTGCTCGTATGCGAGCCTTTGGTACGAGTTCGTCCCGCATCCGTTGGATCTAATTTAAAGAAGCGGGTCAATATATATGAATGAAACTCAATACAATTGATGGTAATAAAATAAAATTGTGAATATTGTTTACGTACTTCAAGTTGTTGTAAATTTCTGCCAGTTTCACTGGTCGTCATGCGAATGAACTCGCAAACGTAGTATCCACATAAATTAGTCCCCATTTCCTGCCTCAAGCACTTTATGAGAGTAGAGTTCAATCAAAATAATAATCAAGCATGATAATGGTATTGAAATTAACTAGAATTAAAGAGATGCGCGGACCTAGCTAGTACTACTTACAGTGAGTTGTCGAAATTGCAGCTCCTCTTTCCATTCACCCCTAGCCTTCTTGGTGAACCGTTTCCAAACCCTGCCCGGCAAAGAAAATAAATAAAGGAGTTATTAATTACTTGATATCAGGAAATGAACGAAAGTTGCCGATATAGTGCGATAATGATTGAAATTACCTCTGGAGCATATCACGCAGGTCCGCCCACATCTTAGGGTCTTTACGTAGCGAGTCCATGACAAGTACGCTTCCTGAGTCAACCCGAATGACTAGCAGAATAAAGTGGAAGCTGCACACGCAGCATAACTCATCAATTACACTTAACATCGAGTAAGTGAAACAGAATGTGTACAAGACAGTATAACACTCACTTGAAGTTGCAGGGAAATAGAATTTCCCTTTTGTTTTGTTGTTCAATTAACGCCCTTAGCAAGATCTTCTCTGTATCCTTGGCGCTCATTTGTACCGTAACTTCATGAATAGTATTTGGGTTAATGAACCCAATGTCATAGATTTGTCCTGTTTTGCATTCGAGGATCTTCTTTCTGCATAATATATATAGTGAGGATAATTATACATGCAATGACCGAGCTGAGCTAGAGACTTAATTACAGAAATGATACTTACAAACAATAGCAACTGACGATAGATTTGTCGATGGCGTCTTGATTGTATAACTGAAATAATTCTTCAAATTTAATGAAAATCTCCTCGTCTCCATTGAAGTAATGCTCATCTTTAATTCCCGCAATGATATAGTTGCTCCCTTGCTTTGAGGCTTCCAAGTACCAGTCATGCAATCTTCGCATCATCATTGGTAGATGCAGGAGCTCCTCAGGTCTGACGAGAGGCTTCCCATGCTCAAATTTAAAGGCTAACTCAGCCATTTTGAACTGTACCTCATCGCCTATGTAATCACCAAGAGTGAAACCAGGATCAGCGGCCGCTACCCCCGGATCATTAGCGATATCGGTAAACACCTTGAGCGGGGGGCACGATCGGTTTGCCGAGCTGGGGAATTGTTTTCCCCCTTGCACTACTGCTACTTCCCGACCGCTGCTGTGGATCTCTATATGACTTTACAATAGAGCGGTCATATTTTGATAGCAGCGGAGGCGGCGGTGGTTTTGTAAGGTTTTCCAGCAAGCGCCTCGCTTTTACCGGATCTATTTTCTCCGTTGGATCTGGACAGGTCGGTGCAAGCTGGCGTTTCACGTCGGCAGCCACGGTCTCCTTGGTTTCCTCCTCAGTCATGTTGTATGGTAACTTGGCAGGAGCCTTCTTGACGCTTCCTGCTCTGGATTTCTTCGCTGTTGTACTACTAGCCGCCGGAGCGGCGGCGGATCTTTTCCACCGGTGCTGATGCGGCGGAGGAGGCGGAGTCAGCTGATGCGGTGGATTCTGCTGAGGGGCCTCCTCCGGCGGAGTCCGCTGACGCGGCGGAGACAGCTGAGGCGGTGGAGTGTGCTGACGCGGCGGAGACGGCTAAGGCAGCCGAGACGGCTGAGGCAGCGGAGATAGAGCTGGACTATGAGGAGTCTGCTGAGGGGCCTCCTCCGGCTGAGTCTGCTGACGCGGCGTCCAGTATGGAAGCACGATCTGTTCCTTTCTCCATAGAATGGTAGTCCTTATGGCATCTCCCAGATGAGTCTCCCCTTCACCTGTAGGGTACTCAAGCTCCAGCTGCTCAAATCCGTTGGTAACTTCATCCACCCCGACAACAGCATAGCCATCTGGAATCAAAGAGCAATGGTAAGTTCCATCAGGTACACGAGGTAAGGCATAGCCGACCGCCACCTTTAAGGTTATGTTCATGCATTTCGCATGTAGATCACAATGTTCCCTCTCCGTGATATCACCCACGGGGTAGCGAGGAGCCGTGATATCTGGCCGAACGAGCTCCGTGGAAGCCACGCTGCTTTTCCACTGAGATGGTGGGGTAGCTCCGTGGGCAGTATCGAATGAAGGATCTTCGTGCCGCTGAGATGATGGGCCGGTAGCTCGCTGGCTGGTAAGTGCCTGTATTTTCTTCTGCTGCAACGCTACTATTTCTTCTACCTTCTGCAGCCGGTCTGCATCCTGTTTCTTCTTTCTCCCTCGGCTTCTGTAAGTGTCTCTGCTATCGGGAAACCCAACCTTCCACGGAACGGAGCCTGATGTGCCTCGTGTTCGTCCAGGGTGTTCAGGATTCCCGAGGGCGCGTGACAGCTCATCCTTCTCTCTGTCGGGATGGAACTTCCCTTCCTGCCTTGCCTGGATTGCATCCTGAATGTTTTTGACGGGTGTTGCAAGTTGAGCTTTCGTATAAACACACTTCCCTGTTTCTGGGTGCAAAGTTCCCCCATGCCGGAAGAACCAAGTCCTTGCCCGTTCGGGCCAGTTCAATGTCTCTGGATGGATCCCTTTATCAAGCAGGTCGTTCTCAGCTTTGTCCCACATAGGCCGGGCAACCTTGTAGCCACCTGACCCCGTAACATGGTGATATTCGTTCTTTGCAGCATTTTGCTTATTTATCAGTGACCTTTTCTTACCTTTCTCCGATGTCTTGTACACCACAAATGCGAGCCAGTGATCTTTCATCTTCTCATATTGACCGGTGAATGTTGGAGTCTTCTCTTTCAGGACAAACTTTTCGTGCAATCTTTTCTTCCAGTTCTTGAATTGTTCGGCCATCTTCTTAAGAGCCCACGCCTGGACTTTTCGCTCTACAACATTGCTATTTGGATGCACCTCTGGCGGTAGGCTGAAATTTGTCATGAGCGTATTCCAAAGCTCATCTTTGGATCTATCGTCGACATAAGAAACTCCATCGTCCGCCTTTGGCTTATTCCATTCTTGAATGCTGATCGGGATGCTGTCCCTAACAACAACTCCGCACTGACTTATAAATCGGTCTGCGGTCCGCTTGGGAGCAGTCGGTTTGCCATCTGCAGCGATTTCTTCGATCGTGAACCTTTCATTCTCGCCCAACCTTTTCTTTGGGCCTCGTCTCTTTACAGAAGATTGGCTCGATCCGGAGGGCTAAAAGAAGAAAGAAGCGTTAATATATCTACATACAAATCAATTAATGCATCTAGTCAGCAGGCTTAATTAATATACCTCGCCGGACTTTGCAACAGTTAAGGCTCCAACACCGCCGGAGCCGTCATCTTCTCCCTCCATTCGATCACCGGAGCCGTCATCCTCTCTTCCCTCACCATCGGAGTCGTTCAGAAACTGTGAGGTGATATCATCACCTCTGTCGCGGATTATATCCCCCAACATCTCTTCTTGTTCTAAGTCTCTGTCGTGTTCCATAGTTTCTGCAAATATTACAGCTTGGCAATATACAACCATGAGAGATAAGCTATTTTTCAGACTTTATGAAATCTGGGAATGCAAAACAGTAACATTATGATGACAACTTGAGAGCAAGATTGAGTCATGCTACATCAACTTTACATGGCAACCAAGGGCATGGCATCAAAGTACACATTACATAGACCAAATCACAAGAATGAATCATATGCATATGAGCAATGGATTAGTGGCAAACATCATGCAAAGATGACAAGTTTTATAACAGTCAGTTTCAGACTTAGCAGTTTTTCAGCAAGTGTAAAACAACAACAGTATCATAGCATGTTTGCAAGCTTGTTACAGTGCCTAAACATGTTTACCATGGCATGGGAAAAGTACCAGCAGCAAATAGACATGAAAATGCACCAAACACATGTACAAAGTTTATTCATATGATGCTTGCATTAAATCACACAAAAATAACAAAATGGCAAGTTTTATCTGTTGCATGTTAGGTAACCCTCCGGCGATCATCGGGGACTCCTCCGTCACTAATACATCTCGAATAATCCAGTTAATGCAACAATAATATCACATAATATCACTAAACATCTTGCCCAATCAAACTGGACGTCGACTCCCGGTTCCTGAGCCGCGGGCGGTGAACACCCAAAGAGAAGGAACCATCACAGGATCATAGCTTGGGTGAGATCCCTGAAGAAACTGCCATGTATTGGAGAAGCTGTCGTCCAACGCACCCATGTAGCGACGGACGTGCTCGTCCTCCTCCCTGACACGGCGACGTACCACCCTCTCGAGGGCCGGCTCCCTCTGCACCGATAGTGGCCCACGCGACCGCCACCAAAGAAGCTCCGGGTCGACGACGAGACCCCGATTCCTCACCAAGCTGCGCGCCCCGGAAGGTAGCACCTCCCAGTGCCAGCCCGGCGGAGCCGAGTCCTGGACATGGCGCCTCTCAAACTGGTTGTCGCCGCCGAGTCGATGATGAGGATGCGGGCCGGGCATCGTCACTGAGAACAAATTCCTATGAAAACAAATACACGATTTCGATATTTTTCTTTTTTTCTCTCACCACATGTCTGTATTTTTTATACACCTATCAAATACATGATTCACATTTTTGAAATCTAGTGACAAAAAAAAGAAGAGGAGGTGAAGGAGGATTCGTAGCTCACCCTCGGCTGTAGAGGAAGTAGTTGATCAGCGGAGGGAAGATCGGGGACCAACAACTCCGACGTCGATAAACACTCCTCAGAGATGCAACACCACAAATCTGTAAATTGTACCAATTTAAAAATTTAGACCATCACATATCATATAGCTTTTAACAACATCTCAAATTGCAAAATAAGCTTCATCATCAATTATTCATGTCCATCGTCGGGGACGACTCCTCCGGCGATCGTCGGGGACGACTCCTCCGGCGATCGTCGGGGACGACTCCTCCGGCGATCGTCGGGGACGACTCCTCCGGCGATCATCGGGGCCTCCTCCGGCGATTGTCGAGGACTCCTCCCCCTCATGTCGAAGTTACATCGAAGTTATCAGGGTTATGTTTTAACGACCCCCCCTGATGTCGAAGTTATACCGAAGTTATCGGGGTTATGTTTTAACGACAACCCCCCCTCATATCGATAGCGTGACCCAGGCAAAAAGGAATGAATGAAAAAGTTAAGTATCTTTAGTCACGACAGTTAATGTGGTGTTAACCGCGCAATCCCTGGCATATGAAACTATCTAAAAAATTAACCTACATAAAACTATACATATTAAACTAAAAAACCCTATCCAATTAAGCTATCCAAAAAATAAAAAAATCCTAATTAACCTATATGAAACTATACATATTAACCGATATGAAATTCTACTAAGTCTTAGAATCTGTTTATTGACTAGCCAATTTGTGAGGGTTATAATGGGTTATTCATAGCTCTAATGGGGATGATTCCTATAGATGATTTACTCTACTCCAAGAGTACTACCAATCCATGCCATTTGATGTCATGAACAGTGCACGTAGCTAGTTCAAATACAACCCCAAACTAGCTTAGTCGGTAATCTGTTTGTTCAGTTTTCTCTATTAACAGAAGATGCACTTTTGTCATTTTTGTAGCAATTAATCCATGCATCTAATGGACTTGTTCCAGTGAGATGAAATGGAGTTGGTCAAGTGTACAATCTATTCACATCATTTTTGTTCATTTTCGAAGTGATTTGCTGTCTGTTTTGTTGATGCAAAAGGGCTAGTCAGTAAGCAGCAGCAGAACAAAGCTAGCTACTGCTACAGTACGATCAGCAGTACTGTAGCAGCGGCAACAGAGCACGGCCAGCGGTGGTGAAGCTCGTCGTCCGGGCTCCTCCGGCCTCCTCCGGATGCGCGGCTTGCACCAGGAGGTTCAGCGCGGCGAGGCAAGGCGACGGGCGCCAGCGGTTTGTGTCGGGGCGACCGGAGATGTGCACGGCGACGACAATGGCAGCCGCCGCGTTCAGCGGCGTCGGCGTCGGCGCCCAGCAGGGGGGAATAGGAGGAGGAGGAGGGGATCGGGGCGGCGCTCACAGCGAGGAGGCGTCGGCAACGGCGTCGGGGAAGGGCGTCGGGGCAGTGCGTCGGCGACGGCGTCGAGGCGAGGAGAGGCGATGGAGAAGTTTGGGGGAGGAAAAATGTCGCTAGTTTATATAGCCCGAGCTTTAGTCCCGGTTGGTGCCACCAACCGGGACTAAAGGCCTACCTTTAGTCCCGGTTGAGGTACCAACCAGGACTAAATCTAAATTTCAGCAGCCGAAAGGGCGCGAAACCCAGGCCTTTAGTCCCGGTTGGTGGCACGGACCGGGACTAAAGGGAGGCCTTTAGTCCCGGTTGGTGGCACCAACCGGGACTAATTCTCGTTCGGCCCCCCGCCGCGTCGCATGTTTAGTCCCACCTCGCCGAGCGATGGGTGCGCCGACCGGCTTAAATAGCCGCGTCGTGCAGACGTTCCGAACTCCTCGAAACACAATGCCCTTGCTTGCCCTGTGGTTGACCCAGCCGCTGGGCCGTTCATGGGCCCGATTCACCGCCTGAGTCGCCTGCGGGCTTGATTTGGACGGTTTATTCGCTGGTTGAACGGCGGTCCAGCAGCTGCGGTCGGGCTTCTTTTTTTATTTATTTTTACTTTTTTTAGTACTTAATGAAAACTCATTCAAATAATCAGTATTAAAAATCAGGGAAGTAAAATCTGTTTTTGGTTTTAGACCTTTTTAGGATATTTTAGTTTTAGTTTTCTTTTAAACAGATTCAAAAACTTTTCATAACTTGACCCGATGAGGGAAGATGACGATGACGATGACTTAATGAAAACTCGTTCAAATAATCAGTATTAAAAATCAGTGAAGTAAAATCTGTTTTTGGTTTTAGACCTTTTTAGGATATTTGAGTTTTAGTTTTCTTTTAAACAGATTCAAAAACTTTTCATAACTTGACCCGATGAGGGAATATGACGATGACGATGAAGCATACGTCAAAAGAAGAAGCAAGACTACATTACCTATGAAAGATCGTACTCCGTGGAAAAGAAAAAGATCGCACCCTGACAATCCTTCATCATTGCCGCTGCACACGTGTACCAAGGCGCTCCTCGCTCTGAGTCCCTGACACGCAGGATCGCGCTTGCCTCGCTCCACATGTCATCGGCATTTCTCTTTTCCATGATACGTCCGCAAGCCCATCTTTCGGTCTTTCTATATAGCATCGTCCAAGCCGCTTCAGCTCCAAAGAGGGGTTTTCTTTCTGGCTTCGCTGTCCTGTGCCACTGCCAACTCCTTAGGTAGGGTACGGACCTAGCTTGTCCATGTCTGTGCGAGGTGGAGGTGGCAGGCGCAGCGGCCACGGCCGCGGCGGCGAGTCCTCCGGAGCGCAGGAAGGTGGCTACAGATTCAAAAACAGTAGCATACATGCCTAGTTTTCATTTAATTCTTTTTGCTATTAAAGTTTTTTAATAAAAAATACTTTGATCATAACTAGAGTTTTATATAGTTTTAAGTTAATATTAGTTTGATCATAACTAGAGTTTTATAAAAGCTTTTTAGTTGATTCTTTTTGCTATTGAAGAATATTATAGTTTTGTTTTAGTTGATCATAACTAAAATTCCAGCATGTCACAAATGCCATATTTGATGATCTTGCCAAGTCTCATGGCATGGAGAACAAGATAACATCATCAAATTCCCTCGAAACCATCTCTGTCCATTTTCTAATTTGAGCAACTTAACATTGCTAAACATGTCCAAATGAGCTCAAACTTGGTACACCTGCTAAAATGGTCTAAATATTTGCATTGATTAACTCCTCTGTATAATTAAAATACTAAAAGGATATGAATAATTGAAATTTCATAAGTTAATAAATAATTATTCTAAAATCATGTTTCAAATGCCAAAATGCCCTAGCTAGCTCTTACAAAGATTCCCTCCGGTTTGTCCGAAGTGGCACTTTCCAGCTATAAGTCCGGAAACTCACAGTAAAGATAAAGTGATGGCGGTGAAGCCGGTCACATCCCAGAGTGGGATCTTTTGGGGTATAAAACTATTTCTTCGCGTGTGTCCCTTGCTTATTGCGCCGTAACCATGGATAATCTTCATCATTTAACTCGATGCTTGGGTCAGTCTTCACTGTGAAGGGAGGAATTTCATGAAACTTTTCATAATCTTCTGACATGTCTGTCTTGTCCTCCACTCCCACAATGTTTCTTTTCCCTGAAAGAACTATGTGGCGCTTTGGCTCATTGTATGATGTATTCGCTTCCTTATCTTTTCTTTTTCTCGGTTTGGTAGACATGTCCTTCACATAGAAAACCTGTGCCACATCATTGGCTAGGACGAATGGTTCGTCTGTGTACCCAAGATTGTTGAGATCCACTGTTGTCATTCCGTACTGCGGGTCTACCTGTACCCCGCCTCCTGTCAGATTGACCCATTTGCACCGAAACAAAGGGACCTTAAAATCACGTCCATAGTCAAGTTCCCATATCTCCTCTATGTAACCATAATATGTGTCCTTTGCCCTATTGGTGTTTGCTGCATCAAAGCGGACACCACTGTTTTGGTTGGTGCTCTTTTTATCTTGGGCGATCGTGTAAAATGTATTCCCATTTATTTCGTACCCTTGGAAAGTCAATACAGTCGAATACGGTGTCCTGGCCAACAAGTACAGCTCATCTCCAACAGTGGTGTTACCCATGAGATGTCTTTGCAACCAACCGCAGAAAGTCCCCATGTGTTCACGTGTAATCCAGTCGTCAGACTGCTCCGGGTGTTTGGAGCGTAAAATATTCTTGTGTTCATTGATATACGGAGCCACCAAGGTATAATTTTGTAGAACTGTGTAGTGTGCTTGCGCCCAAGAATGCCCGTCCCTACATATTATTGCTTTCGGTCCTAGCGTGCCTTTTCCACCCAGTCTCCCCTCATGCCGCGATTCAGGAGCACCAATCAGCTTAAGGTCAGGAATAAAGTCAACACAAAACTCAATGACCTCCTCTGTTTCGTGGCCCTTGGAGATGCTTCCTTCTGGCCTAGCACGGTTATGAACCTATTTCTTTAAGACTCTGTGACACCCTGGTTTTCGCTCCTTGTTTTTTTTCCTTCGCGGGATTTGGCTCCCGTCTTTTTTTTGGTGTTATTGGATTTTCTCTTGCCTTTGGGTATATGAAGATGGTCATTTAGCCTTGCCTTTCCTATCTAACCAGAGATTCTCTCCAGACCAACTTTGCCACTCAAGATATATTCTCAGGATTCTGCCACCAAAACCCTACCTTCCGAGTTGCCGGAAGGGAAACCCTAATTCTTCTAGTTACAAAGGAACCCCAATTTCCTTTAATCTATTGCCACCCAAACTTTTCCCTGTGATCATCCCACATCTATAAACCCTGGATATGCAAACATATTGCCAAGTCATTTGCAATATTTTTCATTTAGAAATAATTCCTTTTTCTGCCAGTTAAAGGAATTAAATCCAGGAAAATATCTATCCATCTCCAAAGTTCATGAAAACTTGTGGAGATGTTCTTTGTGATCATATTGATCTCCCATAAAAATATTGGCAATAATTAAACAAGGGAAATTGCATTTTCCTATTTAAAGCCAATATTGCATTTTGGGCACTTTCCAAAGGAACTACCATTTTGGTAGCCAGGAAAAATCCCAAATAATTTGTGGAGCTTATTCTATCCTTATATTCACCCTTTACATCAAGAAACCAAGTTTCATAGTTCAACTTTTGAGCACATCTTCCAATTCTTGTTTCTGGACCTATTGTGAGGTTGTGAAGCAACTATATTTTATATTGCTTCAAAAATCCTCAAATTAATCCAGGACCTCACATTCCCTATATGATGTGATTATGCAAAAATTCACATCATTTTATCTAGCCATTTTCTCCCAAAAATTCCATCAAGTTTCTGTCCAGATTCTAGTTCTGTGAAGGAAGTACCATTTTGGTATATCCAAATGAGCTGAAATTTTTCCATTATCTCCATATTTCCAAATCATCACTCTCCACAAAAATCAGTTCATTTCACCAAGCCAGATGAGTGCAGCTTCAAAGTCAAGATTCTGGACCAAATTTGGCATTGTAAAGGAAGTGCATTCAAACTTGGTCCAATTTACCTCAAATTTCTCCAGAAGGTGATCCCTCTTATCTCTTTACCCTGTGACAACCTGGCCAGCTCATTGGCACATATGCCTGATCACAACTTCCTCCCCAAGTTTCTATCCAGAAACTATTCTGGATCCCATTGACCACTCTAGAGCCGTCCAGGTCCATCCAGTGATCCACCTCACCTATTTGAGCAGTGATGCATCTGTTGGACAAGGTGTGATAGGCAGAAGCGGGCTAGAACGTGCCATTGCCGTGGTGACCACGCTTAGGACAGGCCAAAACGGTGGTCAGTGCACTGTTCTCGTCGGCAGGCCAGCTCCGGCCAGCTCCGGCGTGTCCCGGCATGTCAAACGGCTCCGCGGCGTCCACCTGCCCCTTCTGGACCCTTCTCCGCCTCCCCATTCTTTCTCCTCACGCCACGGCGAGCCCCGCCACCGCACTGCACACCCGTGATCCGCCGTCGTCTTCCTCTCCCCTTGGCCTCTTCCTCGCCGCCGTGTCACGTCGTGCTACTCCTTGTCAGGTCGGCAGCGCCGCGACGCCGAGCTAGCCGCCATCCCTTCGAGTCCGACCACTGGAGCTCCGGCCAGCGCATGGCCGCAGCCGTGCTTATCTGCTCGGACCGCCGGGGTATAAATAGCCAACCTCGAGGCATCCTTGAGCACCCCAGCAACCCCCTCTCCCTCCTAGTTCTTTCCCTGACCGAAGGAGCACACCCCCTTGCCCAATTCCTCCTCCACGGCCGCCATGGCCGCCGCCATCCCCTCTGCTATAGCGAGCTCTCCAGTGCCCCCCACTCAGCCCCTTCCTCATAGAGTAGGCCGGAGGGATTGCGGACCCGTAGCCCTCTAGGATTTCGTCGGTGGAGCCCTGTAGGCGAGGTTCTGCGGCCGCCGTCGCCGACTCATACTGGGCATTTGTGCGGCACCGCTGCAACCTTGTCCTGGTGCGTGCGCTGCCCCCTCGAAGTGCGGGAAGCCGCCGGAGCACTCACCGGTGCTCAGAGTCCCGCGGGGTGCCGCCAATCGCCGGCTATGGCCGGAGCCGAAGCCCTCTGTCGCTGCCGTCGGGGAGAGACAGAGAAGGAGGAAGAAGGAGGGGAGGGAGGAGAGAGAAGGTAGCGTGGGGCCCAGTCGTCAGTGACTGGAGGCCGCCACGTCAGCGTAAGTGGAAGCGCCCTCACGGCAAATACATTTTCCCCACTGGGAAACGTATTCCAGTAAAATGCACTTTTAGTTCTCTGCTGCTAGCGCTGAAAGCCTTAGTTTACGGCCGTTCGTCAGTTAAGCGCAGAGGTGAACACTTTTTGTTTGTTTTCTGCCTAAGGAACGAACGCTCGTATCTTTGCAACCGTGACTCCGATTGAGGTAAATTCAATGCCCACGTTCTTAGTTCGTCGAGCCCGTTCTGATGATGTCACTTCCACCTTGTTGACACTTTCTGAAAATACCCATTTTGCCCCTGCTCTCTTTTCAGCCCCTCCGAGAGGGAACCCTTTCCGGCGATTTTTCCGCGAGGTGATCGCACTTCTCTCCGGTGAATCCATCGACCCCTAGGCAAGCCGACCATCTGATATATGCCCTGAAGCATTGCTCTGTGTTATTCTTGCGTGTCTAATTAATGATTATGTCTGTGTTAGAAATAGTTAAACTCCTGCTTGTTTGAATTTGCTAGTTACATTACCTGCTAATACTCATCATGTTACCGCACTAGTGACTTGTAGATGACAGTGTGGAGATAGGTTGTTATTTCGATATACTAGTTCACATCTTGGGTTATCGTTATTGTTGCATTGATTAAGAATGTGACTTAATGACAACAACCTCCTCCGTCGGCTGGATCGAGTCATAGTGCCACCGAACCGAGATCATCAAGTGCAACCACATTTGCCGATATGGGACGGCCCTAGCTTGGTCTATTGTCTTGCCTCTTGTCGGTACCACCAAATAGGGAGGGTTATGCGTACGTGCTGCCCTGATCAGGTAGACGACGATAATCCTGTGAGCCCAGTTTGGTTATGTGCGCACGTCCCCGTTTGGGACAGTTTTGTTTGGCCAGGACGGTGGCAGGTGTCACTGGGTGACACAGGGGCCACCCAGGACATGACCCTAGGAGGGTATGATTGTCGGTGGGGCTGTAAGAGTGCCGGGCCATAGACAAGTTTTGTTGGAGCAGCACCGGTCCACCCGAATGGGAGCATGAGGCCAGGAGCTCCATGGTGTGGGTAAAGTGTGCAACCTCTGCAGAGTGTAAATCTATTCGAATAGCCGCGTCCTCGGTCATGGGACACAGTTCGTACTAGGTCACACTATTTGGTCCGTGTCGAGTCTGAAGGAGCAAATTATATAATGCTATTGCTAAGACTGAACCAGAGAATGGTAAGGTTTGTCTGTCTTGCAGTACCGATACAGGGACATCCGATAATGCCAGAAGTATGAATGTTAGCCATGCGATGGCTATGAGATGAGCGGTCGGATGACCGCAAAGTTTGGATCGGATTTGGATCATGAGGATATTCGGAGTATGGATTATTTACTTGATATGCTATACTTTACTCCAGTAGTTGTCAAGCTAGATAATCCTGCTATGACATAATGATTAATGCTGCTAGATGTTTAATCTTGCTAGATAATCTTGTTATAACATAATAGTTAATACTGTTAAGATAACAAGTGCATGCTTGAATGCCATGGATTGCTTTGCTTGGTGTATATGTTGGTTTGGTTTGCTTGCGAGTACATTCAAAAGTACTCAGCGGCCTTCAATGTGGCCAGGTTCACCTAAGGATTGGGCGACCCCTAGCGAGGAGCCGGAGTGTTCGCGGGCTAGAAGAGTAACCCAGTCAGATCCCTGTGGATTGGAGCCGCCCCAAGACCATGCTGCCTTAGATAGAGCTTTTCCGCTGCCATTCCCCTTGTAATATATCATGTAAGACTGATATATCCATTAATAGAAAAGTCTGTGTTCATGATACTTGTTGTAAAAGCGCATGCCAGAGTGATTTCCTGGGCTGGTATGTGCGGTGACCGTCTGACTACAGTGGTATTTAGGCGGTGCGCCACAGACTCCCATGAACCTCTCAAAGGGGAACATATTGTGTAGAAATACAGGACCCAGAATTGCAATCTCGTCGACTAGGTGAACTAGGACGTGCGTCATAATATTGAAGAAGGATGGTGGGAACACCAACTCGAAACTGACAAGACATAGGACCAAATCATTCTATAACCTTGGAAGGATTTCTGGATCGATTACCTTCTGAGAAATTGCATTGAGGAATGCACATAGCTTCACAATGGCTAATCGAACATTTTCTGGTAGAAGCCCCCTCAATGCAACCGGAAGCAATTGCGTCATAATCACGTGGCAGTCATGAGACTTTAGGTTCTGGAATTTTTTCTCTACCATATTTATTATTCCCTTTATATTCGACGAGAAGCCAGAAGGGACCTTCATACTGAGCAGACATTCAAAAAAAAATTCCTTCTCTGCTTTGGTAAGAGCGTAGCTGGCAGGACCTTAATACTGCTTTGGATGCATGCCGTCTTTTTCATTCATACGTTGCTGGTCCTCCCGTGCCTCCGGTGTATCTTTTGTTTTCCCATACATGCCCAAGAAGCCTAGCAGGTTCACGCAAAGATTCTTCGTCACGTGCATCACGTCGATTGCAGAGCGGACCTCTAGGACTTTACAATAGGGTAGGTCCCAAAATATAGATTTCTTCTTCCACATGGGTGCGTGTCCGTCAGCGTCATTCGGAACAGATTGTCCGCCAGGACCCTTTCCAAAGATTGCTTTTAAATCCTTGACCATATCAAATATATCATCACCAGTACGGGGGACAGGCTTCTTCCGGTGATCTGCCTCACCTTTGAAATGCTTGCCTTTCTTTCTTAAGGCATGCTTGGTTGGAAGAAATCGACGATGTCCCAGGTACACATTCTTCTTACATTTGTCCAAATATATACTTTCAGTCTCATCTAAACAGTGCGTGCATGCGTTGTATCCCTTGTTTGTCTGTCCTGAAAGGTTACTAAGAGCAGGCCAATCATTGATGGTTACAAACAGCAACGCTCATAGGTCAAATTCCTTCTGTTTGTGCTCATCCCACACACGTACACCTTTGATATCCCACAGCTGTAAAAGTTCTTCAACTAATGGCCTTAGGTACACATCAATGTCGTTGCCGGGTTGCTTAGGGCCTTGGATGAGCACTAGCATCATAATGAACTTCCGCTTCATGCACAACCAAGGAGGAAGGTTATAGATACATAGAGTCATAGGCCAGGTGCTATGATTGCTGCTCTGCTCCCCAAAAGGATTAATGCCATCTGCACTTGTACCAAACCATAAGTTTCTTGCATCATCTGCAAACTCCGGCCACTTTCTCTTGATTTTTCTCCTCTGCGACCCATCAACAGGTACTCTCAACATCCTGTCTTTCTTATGGTCTTCTTTGTGCCATCGCAACAACTTGGCATGCTCTTTGTTTCTGAACAGACATTTCAACCGTGGTATTATAGGAGCATACCACATCACCTTGGCAGGAACCCTCTTCCTGGGGCACACGCCCTCAACATCACCAGGGTCATCTCGTCTGATCTTATACCGCAATGCACTGCATACCGGGCATGCATTCAAATTCTCGTACTCCTCACCGCGATAGAGGATGCAGTCATTAGGGCATGCATGTATCTTCTGCACCTCTAATCCTAGAGGGCAGAGAACCTTCTTTGCTTCGTACGTACTGTCAGGCAATTCGTTATCCTTTGGAAGCTTCTTCTTCATTATTTTCAGTAGCTTCTCAAATCCCTTGTCAGATAAACCATTCTCTGCCTTCCATTGCAGCAATTCAAGTGTGGTACCGAGCTTTGTGTTGCCATCTTCGCAATTTGGGTACAACCGTTTTTTGTGATCCTCTAACATGCGATCGAACTTCAACTTCTCCCTTTCACTTTCGCATTCTCTGTGTGCATCAACAATGAGCCGGCGAAGATCATCAGCGGGCACATATGGTGCCTCTTGATCTTCAGCTTCCCCCATTGCAGTATCACCGTATTCAGGGAACATAGGATAGTTGTCATCATCCTCTTCTTCTTCATTGTCTTCCATCATAACCCCTCTTTCTCCGTGCTTGGTCCAACAATTATAGTGGGGCATGAAACCCTTCTTAAGCAGGTGGAAGTGAAGGGTTTTCGAGGAAGTGTAATCCTTCGTATTCTCACAGACAACACATGGACAGTACATAAAACCATTCTGACTGTTTGCCTCAGCCACATCGATAAAATTATGCAGGCCCGTAATGTACTCGGAAGTGCGTCGGTCACCGTACATCCATTGCCGGTTCATCTGCATTATATAATTAAGTATATCAAAAACCATTACAGAACATCATGAATAGAGAAATGACCAAATTAATACAAGTTCATCATCACATTAAAACCAAAGTACAGTAGTGATCAAATGTTATTACTACAAAAATAAATACATAAAGTTCATACATAGTTCTCATAAAACAACATACAACTATGTAAAACATTTAAATGCAACAACAAATGAGATCAAAATCGCAACTAAGGTAACAATTGATCCAACAACATAATGATACCAAGCCTCTTTATCAATGGCATATTTTCTAATCTTTCTAATCTTCAAGCGCATTGCATCCATCTGGATCTTGTGTAGATCGGCGACATCGGCAACATGCAACTCCAATTTCATCTTCTCTTCTTCAATTCTTTTCAATTTTTCTTTCAAATAATTGTTTTCTTTTTCAACTAAATTTAACCTCTCGACAAGAGGGTCGGTTGGAATTTCCGGTTCACATACCTCCTAGATAAAAACATCTATGTCAAGTTGGTCGGTATAATTGTCATAGAGACTAAATGAAACAAATAGTTATAAAAGATAATATGCCACATCCGAATCATAGACCGGACGAGAGCCAACATGGGCGGATACCAAAACCATGGCACTATATAATAACAAACAATAATACAAGTAAGAAAATTATACAAGTAGCTATCTAAATCATACAAGTAAGAATTTGTTCTTTAAAAAAAAGATAAGAACAAGAGGCTCACCACGGTGGTGCCGGCGACGAGATCGGCGCGGGCGATCAACGGCGGTGAGGATGGGGATGGGGACGGGACGGCACCCTACACATGTGCAAACTAAGAAGTTAATTTGAGCTCAAATTGTGCATCTAAATCAAATAAACTCCCACATACACTCCTCCACTAAAACCCACAAGAGCATATGAAATGAGCTAAACTAGTAGTGAGAGATGAAAGGATGAAGTTGCTAACCTTTTAGAACACTTGGATAGTTGGTGCACCGCCAAATCTAGACAAATCTTGGGGAACATGGAGCTTGGAGGAAGAACAGAGGAGAAAGCTGAAGTGTGGCTCGGGCATTTCATCGTACACCTCATGTGCATAAGAAGTGAGAACAGAGTAGCACACACACCTCACACCTTCTACGGCCAAAAAACAGAGGAGAGGGCGGGCAGGGGCGAGGATATATATAGGCATCTTTTTAGCCCCGGTTGGTGTCTAGAACCGGGACTAAAGACTAACCTTTAGTCCCGGTTGGAGACACCAACCGGGACTAAAGGGAGCGAGGCCCTTTAGTCCCGGTTGGTGTCTGGAACCAGGACTAAAGGTCCCAGTCGAACCGGGACTGATGCCTGCCGAGGCCCGGCCGGCGTCCTAGCCGCTCGAACCGGGACTGATGCTCACATTAGTCCCGGTTCATAACATGACCGGGACTATTGCTCTGATCTAGCCAGAACCAAAGCCCTGTTTTCTACTTGTGGGTTCAGATCTGAAATCATGGCACTCGGGCCCTAGTGACAAGCATTAAGCATAGCAAAGTCATAGCAACATCAATCTCAGAACATAGTGGATACTACGGATCAAGCCCTAACAAAACTAACTCGATTACATGATAAATCTCATCCAACCCATCACCGTCCAGCAAGCCTACGAAGTCATTACTCACTCCCGGCGGTGAGCATCATGAAATTGGTGATGGAGGATGGTTGATGATGACGATGATGGAAGATCCCCCTCTCCGGAGCCCCGAACGGACTCCAGATCTGGCCTCCCGATGAAGAACAGGAGGTGGCGGCGGCTCCGTATCGTAGAACGCAATGAAACTTTCTCTCTCGTTTTTTTCTCTGGAATTGTGAATTTATATGCCTGAGATTAGGGTCAGCAGAGCCATGTGGGCCCTACCAGCCACCAGGGCGCGCTAGGGGGGCGGTGGCGCGCCCTGGTGCCTCGTGGGCAGCAGGAGGGCCCCCTCCAGTGGATCTTGGCTCCAGTATTTTTTATTTATTCCATAAAAAATCTCCAAAAAGTTTCGTCCAATTCCAAGAACTTTTATTTCTGCACAAAAAACAACACCATGGTAGTTCTGCTGAAAACAGCGTCTGTCCGGGTTAGTTTCATTCAAATCGTGCAAATTAGAGTCCAAAACAAGAGCAAAAGTGTTTTGAAAAGTAGATACGATGGAGACGTATCAACTCCCCCAAGCTTAACACATTGCTTGTCCTCAAGCAATTCAGTTGATAAACTGAAAGTGATAAAGAAAAACATTTACGAACTCTTTTGTTCTTGTATCTATATATGTGCTTAAATAATACCCAGGGTTTCAGCAAAGATTATAACTAACCATGCAAATGATAACTCTTTAGAAATTATATTAACTCATATCAATGGCATAATCAGCTAGCGAGTGCTACTTGTGATCTGCGTTGGTTTTTCCCCGAAGAGGAAGGGATGATGCAGTACAGTAGAGATAAGTATTTCCCTCAGTTATGAAACCAAGGTTATCAATCCAGTAGGAGAATCACGCAACACCTTGTTAACAGTACCTACACACAAAATAACAAATCCTTGCACCCAACGCAAACAAGGGGTTATTAATCCCTTGGCGGTTAATTGCAAGATTAAATTGTATGGTGATAGATAAATAGATCGAACAAAAATACAAAATAAATGAAGTAAAAGTGCAGCAAGGTATTTTTAGGATTTTTAATATATGATAGAAGTAGACCCGGGGGCCATAGTTTTCACTAGAGGCTTCTCTCATGAAAATAGCATACGGTGGGTGAACATATTACTGTTGGGCAATTGATAGAAAAGCAAATAATCAGGACGATATCCAAGGCAATGATCATGTATATATGCATCACGTCCGAGACAAGTAGACCGACTCCTGCCTGCATCTACTACTATTACTCCACACATCGACCGCTATCCAGCATGCATCCAGTGTATTAAGTCCATAAAGAACAGAGTAACGCCTTAAGCAAGATGACATGATGTAGACAAAGTAAACTCACACATGAATAAACCCCATCTTTTTACCCTTAATAGCAACGATACATACATATCATGTCCCTTTCTGTCACTGGGATTGAGCACCGCAAGATCAAACCCATTACAAAGCACCTCTCCCATTGCAAGATAAATCAATCTAGTTGGCCAAACCAAATCAATAGATCGGAGAGAAATACGAAGCTATAATAGTCATGCATAAAAGAGTTTAGAGAAGACTCAAATAATATTCATGGATAATCTGATCATAAACTCACAATTCATCGGATCCCAACAAACACACCGCAAAAAGTGATTACATCGGATAGAACTCCAAGAACATCGAGGAGAACATTGTATTGAAGATCAAAAAGAGAGAAGAAGCCATCTAGCTACTAACTATGGACCCGAAGGTCTGTGGTAAACTACTCACGCATCATCGGAAGGGCAGCAAGGTTGATGGAGAGCCCCTCCGTGATCGAATCCCCCTCCGATGGAGTATCGGAAAAGGCCTCCAGATGGGATCTCTCGAGAACAGAAGCTTGCGGTGGCGGAAAAAGTATTTTGTGGACTCCTCTGTTTGTTTCCCGATTTTAGAGAATTTATAGTGGTGGAATTAGGTCAAACAGAGCTGTATGGGCCCCACAAGCCACCAGGGCGCCCCCCTGGGGCGCGTCGTGGTGCCTCGTGGGCCACTGCTTCTTCTTCTCATTTCCTCCCGAAGCTTCTAGTGTTTGTTATGTCCAGAAAAAAATCTCCAAAAAGTTTCGTGTCATTTGGACTTCGTTTGGTACTGATATTCTGGAAAAACAAAAACAGGCAAAAAATAGCAACTGGCACTGGGCACTAAGTTAATAGGTTAGTCCCAAAAAAATGATATATAATTGCTGTAAATGTATATAAAAACATCCAAGATTGATATTATAATAGCATGGAACAATCAAAAATTATAGATACGTTGGAGACGTATCAAGCATCCCCAAGCTTAATTCATGCTCGTCCTCGAGTAGGTAAATGATAAAAACAGAATTTTTGATGTGGAATGCTACCTATCATATTCATCATATATTCTTTTCTTTATAGCATGGGCATTTGGACTTGAATGATTCAAAGCAATAGTCTATAGTTTGATATGAAGATATAAATACTCAAGCATACTAACAAGCAACCATGTCTTTCAAAATAACAACGCTAAAGAAAGTTATCCCTAGCCCATTATGCTCAATCATTGATCCATTCATGAAACACACTCAATATTAGCTACACACAATGCACAAGTATGACAATAGTGCTCTCTAGTTGGTGCTTTGTAAGAGAAGATGGAGACTCAAAAAATAAAAATAAAAATTGCATAAAAGTAAATAGATAGGCCCTTCGCAGAGGGAAGCAAAGATTTGCAAATGTGCTAGAGCTCAAAGCTTAAATTAGAGAGATAAAATTATTTTGAGAGGCATGCTTTTCCTGTCAACGAAAACGACCGAGAATTCCCAATATCTTCCATGCTAGGCACATCATAGGCGGTTCCCAAACAGAAAGTAAAGTTTATTTCCTTTCCACCATTCTTTCACAATCCATGGCTAGCCGTATTCACAGGTGCCCTCCATACCAACACTTTTCAAGGAATTTTGTTGTTATTAATTTTTGATTCATTGTGGGACTGGGCATCCTTATTACCAGCCACTCTCTCATGCAATGACAAGTGAATAAACACTCATCGTGAGAATAACACACCTAGCATGGAAAATATTGGCCACCCCGTGCCGCTTCATGAGCGGTACGGGCACGCAAAACGGAAAATTATTTTGAAAATTAGAGTTGGCACATTCAAATTTACTTGGAACGACATGGAAATACCGCATATAGGTAGATATGGTGGACTCATTTGGCACAACTTGGGTTTTAGGAGTTTGGATGCACAAGCAGTATTCCCACTTAGTACAAATGAAGGCTAGCAAATAGATTGAGAAGCAAACAACCAAAAAGGGAAAACGGTCATAAACATGCATTGAACATAACTAACACCGAATAATGCACCATAAGTAGGATATAATTTCGTTGCATAACTATTGACTTTATGTGCATGCATAGGGAATCACAAACCTTAACACTAATATTCTTACTAAATCACAATTACTCACTAACATGACTCACATATCATCATCTCCATATCGCAAAACTATTCCAAGGAATCACACTTATCATATCCAATGATCTATATGAAAGTTTTTATTATATCCCTCTTGAATATTCATCACTTTGGGACCAAATTCATATCTTGTGCAAATTACCATTACTATTATCAACTCTCAAAAAGATATAAGTGAACCATGAGAGTGCACATATTTCTTCAAAATTTATCAACTCTCAAAATGATATAAGTGAAGCATGAGAGTTCAAATATTTCTTCAAAATATAGCCACCGCCGTGCTCAAAAAGATTTAAGTGAAGGACTAGAGCAACTGCCTAGCTCAAAAGATTTAAGTGAAGCACATAGAGTATTCTAACAAATCATGATAAACGTGTGGCTCTCTCAAATAGGTGTGTCCAGCAAACATGATTGTGATAAACTAAAAAGCAAGCAAAGCAAAGACTCATATAATACACGAAGCTCCAAGCAAAACACATATCATGTGATGAATAAAAATATAGCTCCAAGTAAAATTACCGATGGTTGGTAGAAGAAAGAGGGGATGCCTTCCGGGGCATCCCCAAGCTTAGACGTTTGAGTCTTCCTTGAATATTACCTTGGGGTGCCTTGGGCATCCCCAAGCTTAGGCTCTTGCCACTCCTTATTCCTTCATCCATCGTGATCTTACCCAAAACTTGAAAACTTCAATGTCACAAAACTCAACAAAACCTTCGTGAGATCCGTTAGTATAACAAAATAAATCAGTACTTTAAGTACTGTTGTAAACCCATTCATATTTTATTTTTGCATTATATCTACTGTATTATAACTTCTCCATGGCTTATACCCCCCGATACAATCCATAGTTTCATCAAAACAAGCAAGCGGTGCATCAAAAACAGAATCTGTCAAAAATAGAACAGTCTGCAGAGATCTATTTAAAATCCATACTTCTGTAAATCCAAAAATTCTGAACAATTAAGACAACGTGGGAAATTCATATACCAATACTGTGTAAACATTTCAGATTTTTCTGACGCTCCAGTACAGAACTAAAATTCCAGCACTGGACGCAAAACTTTCTGTTTTCCAAACAGCATCAATTATACTATCTTCTAAATCATCCCAAAGGCTTTACTTGGCACAAACACTACTTAAACACACAAAAACACAATCATAACAGTAGGATAATTGTGTAAACACACAAGATCAGAAACAAAAAGTAAAAATTTATTGTATTCATTGGGTTGCCTCTCAACAAGCGCTATTGTTTTATGCCCCTAGCTAGGCATAATGCATAGTTTCAAGTATTGTCATCTTTCAAGTTGATTCCATAAGTGGCCCTCATAATGGATTCATATGGTGCTTTAATTTTATTCCTAGGTAAATGTTCCATACCTTTTTTTAATGGAAACTGAAATTTTATATTCCCATCTTTCATGTCAATAACGGCACCTATGGTTCGTAAGAACGGTCTACCAAGTATTATGGGGCAAGAAGGATTGCATTCAATGTCAAGTACAATAAAATCAATGGCCACATAGTTCCTATTTGCAAGAATAAGAACATCATTAATTCTACCCAAAGGCTCTTTAATAGGGGAATCCGCAAGATGCAAATTAAGAGAACATTCATCTATATTGGTAAAACCTAGCACATCACATAGAGATTTTGGAATTGTGGAAACGCTAGCACCCAAATCACATAAAGCATTTCACTCATAATTTTTAATTTTAACTTTAATGGTGGGTTCCCACTCATCATATAATTTTCTAGGAATTGAAATTTCTAGTTCTAGCTTTTCTTCTAACGCTTTCATCATTGCTTCTACAATGTGCTTAGTAAAAGCCTTATTTTGCTCATAAGAGTTGGGTGAATTTAGCATGGATTGTAACAAAGAAATACACTCAATCAAAGAACAATTATCATAATTAAAATCTTTGTAATCCAAGTGAGTGGGCACATCACTAGTTAAAGTTTTTAGCTCTCAAAACCCACTTTTATCAAATTTTTCATCAAGATTTTCACCCTCTGAATTATGGGACGCCTCCTAGCTAAAGTTGACTCTTCTTCCGTCCCCTTGGCATCAAGTTTTATATTGCTAAACAAGGAATCAATAGATGAAACACCAATCATTTTAATGTCCTCATCGTTATTACGATAGAAACCGGGAGGAATCGCTTTTTCTAAAAAAAATCGTTTAGCTTTTAGCATAGCGGTTCTTTTCTTACTCTCATCCATGGAGACATATAAAGCTTTAATTGATTCATTAATATCAACTTTGGGTGGCATAATTTTAGTCTTAAGATTTTCCACATCATGGATAATTCTATCAATGCTCCTAGACATATCATCAAGTTTACTCAATTTTTCTTCTATCATAGTGTTGAAAACTTTTTGAGCATTAATAAATTCTTTAATGTTACTTTCAAGATCAGAGGGCATCCTATTATTATTATTATTATAATTACCATAGGAATTGCCATAATTATTAGAGGAATTTCCAAGAAATGGCCTAGGATTAAAATTACCTTTATAAGCATTATTATTGAAATTGTTTCGCGAGACAAAATTCACATCTACGGGATCATTATTTTGCTCAATAAAGGTGGATAAAGGCACATCATTAGGATCAATAGGAGTATTTTTGCTAGCAACCAATTTCATAAGCGCATCAACTTTGTCACTCAAAGTACTAATTTCTTCAACAGAAATCACTTTTTTACTAGTGGGAACTCTTTCAGTATGCCATTGTGAATAATTTGCCAAAATATTGTCAAGAAATTTAGTAGCTTCTCCCAAAGTAATTTCCATAAAAGTACCACCCGTGGCGGAATCTAAAAGATTTCTGGAAACAAAATTTAATCCACATAAATTTTTTGTATGATCATCCACATATTTAAACCATGAGTGGGGCAATTTCTTATCATTAATTTCATCCTTTCCCAAGATTGGGAAACATGTTCATGATCAAGTTGCTTGAAATTTATAATTTGATATCTAAGGGAAATAATTTTTGCGGGAGGAAAATACTTGGTAATAAAAGCATCTTTACACCTATCCCAAGAACCGATACTATTTCGTGGTAAAGATGAAAACCAAATTTTTGCACGATCCCGTAATGAGAATGGGAATAACTTTAATTTCACAATATCATTATCCACATCTTTTTTCTTTTGCATATCACACAATTCTACGAAAGTGTTAAGATGGGATCCAACATCTTCATTAGGACTACCAGAAAATTATTCTTTCATGACAAGATTTAGCAAAGCGGCATTAATATCACAAGTCTCCACACTAGCGGTGGGAGGAGCAATCGGAGTACTAATAAAATCATTATTATTAGTATTGGAAAAATCACACAATTTTGTATTTTCTTGAGACAACGTGGCTACGCAAACAAGATAACAAGCAAGCAAAGAAGCAAAACAAGAAAAAGGCAAATGGAAAATATTTTTGTATTTTTGTATAAAATTTTTAGAAGTGGGGGAGATGAAAACGAGAGGCAAAGGAAAATAAAATAAATGCAAGGAGATGAAAGTTTGTGCGTGGGTACTTGATAGATGTTGATGATGTCTCCCCGGCAACGGCGCCAGAAATTCTTAATGCTACTTATGATCTGCGTTGGTTTTTACTCGACGAGGAAGGCATGATGCAGTATAGTAGAGATAAGTATTTCCCTCAGTTATGAAACCAAGGTTATCAATCCAGTAGGAGAATCATGCAACACCTCGTTAACAGTACCTGCACACAAAATAACAAATCCTTGCACCCAACGTAAACAAGGGGTTGTCAATCCCTTGGCGGTTAATTGCAAGATTAAATTGTATGGTGATAGATAAATAGATCGAACAAAAATACAAAATAAATGAAGTAAAAGTGCAGCAAGGTATTTTCAGGATTTTTAATATATGATAGAAGTAGACCCGGGGGCCATAGTTTTCACTAGAGGCTTCTCTCATGAAAATAGCATACGGTGGGTGAACAAATTACTGTTTGGCAATTGATAGAAAAGAAAATAATCATGACGATATCCACGGCAATGATCATGTATATAGGCATCACGTCTGAGACAAGTAGACCGACTCCTGCCTGCATCTACTACTATTACTCCACACATCGACCGCTATCCAGCATGCGTCTAGTGTATTAAGTCCATAAAGAACGGAGTAACACCTTAAGCAAGATGACATGATGTAGGCAAAGTAAACTCACGCATGAATAAACCCCATCTTTTTACCCTTAATAGCAACGATACATACGTGTCATGTCCCTTTCTGTCACTGGGATTGAGCGCCGCAAGATCCAACCCATTACAAAGCACCTCTCCCATTGCAAGATAAATCAATCTAGTTGGCCAAACCAAATCAATAGATCGGAGAGAAATACGAAGCTATAATAATCATGCATAAAAGAGTTTAGAGAAGACTCAAATAATATTCATGGATAACCTGATCATAAACTCACAATTCATCGGATCCCAACAAACACACCGCAAAAAGTGATTACATCGGATAGAACTCCAAGAACATCGAGGAGAACATTGTATTGAAGATCAAAAAGAGAGAAGAAGCCATCTAGCTACTAACTATGGACCCGAAGGTCTGTGGTAAACTACTCACGCATCATCGGAAGGGCAGCAAGGTTGATGGAGAGACCCTCCGTGATCGAATCCCCCTCCGACGGAGTACCGAAAAGGCCTCCATATGGGATCTCTCGAGAACAGAAGCTTGCGGCGGCGGAAAAAGTATTTTGTGGACTCCTCTGTTTGTTTCCTGATTTTAGAGAATTTATAGTGGTGGAATTAGGTCAAACGGAGTTGTGTGGGCCCCACGAGCCACCAGGGCGCGCCCCCCAGGGGCGCGCCGTGCTGCCTCGTGGGCCACTGCTTCATCTTCTTGTCTCCTCCTGAAGCTTATAGTGTTTGTTATGTCCAGAAAAAATCTCCAAAAAGTTTCGTTGCATTTGGACTTCGTTTGGTACTGATATTCTGGAAAACCAAAAACAGGCAAAAAACAGCAACTGGCACTGGGCACTAAATTAATAGGTTAGTCCCAAAAAAATGATATATAATTGTTGTAAATGTATATAAAAACATCCAAGATTGATATTATAATAGCGTGGAACAATCAAAAATTATAGATACGTTGGAGACGTATCAGTGAGCAATAATAAGTTATCTTAAATGCCAACAGTTTGTCAAAACAATCATGATATAATATGATAACATGGTATCTCGCTAGCCCTTTCTGAGACCGGAAAACATAAATGCAGAGCACGTCAAAAGTTCAAGCAGCGACTAAACATTGTAATTCATGGTAGAAGAGATCCAGTCATGATGCACACAACATTAACTATACATAATGCATGAGAATGACAATAGTGCTCTCAGGACTAGTGCTTATTTGAGAAGGTGGTGACTCAACAATAAAAATAAAAAAACATAAAAGTGAATAGATGGGCCCTTCGCAGAGGGAAGCAGGGATTTGCAGAGGTGCCAGAGCTCAAAGCTTAAATCAGAGATAAATGTAGTTTTGGGAGGTATGCCTTTCCTGTCAACGTCATGACCGAGAGTTTTCAATATCTTCCATGCTAAACACATTAGCGGCGGTCCCCAAGCGGTAAAGTAAAGTTTACTCCCCCTCCACCAACAATCACAAGCCATGGCTAGCCGAATCCTCGGGTGCCCTCCATACCAACAAGTTTTCGGAGGAGTTTGTTTTATTATTTTGCAATTTTAATCTTGGGACTGGGCTTCCCGATTACCAGCCCCTCTCGTGCAAGGACAAGTGAATAAACACTCATCATGAGAATAACCCGCTTAGCATGAAAGATATTGACCGCCCCCTGTCGCTCCATGAGCGGTACAGACACACAAAATGGATGTTCTTTTGAATATTTAGAGGTGGCACATGCAAATTTACTTAGAACGGCAGGGTAATACCGCATATAAGTAGATGTAGTGGACTCATCTGGAATAACTTTGGTTTAAGGGTTTTGATGCACAAGCAGTATTCCCGCTTAGTACAGGTGAAGGCTAGCAAATAGGTTGAGAAGCAACCAGCTAGAGAGCGAAAACGGTCATAATCATGCATTATGAATAATCAACATTGAATACTAGCATGAGTAGGATATAAGCACCATGAACATAAATATCGTGGAGGCTATGTTGGTTTTGAATCAACTACATGCGTGAACATGTGACAAGTCAAGCCACTCGAAACATTCAGAGGAGGATACCATATCATCATACTACATCACAAACATTTTAATGCATGTTGACACCCAAGATAAATCATTATCCACTCCTAGCTACTTAAGCATGGCATGAGCAACTATAATCTCTAATTGTCATCATAAACATGTTTAATCATAATATGCTGAATCATGGATACTGAGTTAAACATATTTATAAAAACAAAAACAAGTTGAGTTCATACCCGCTTTTCCTTGACACAGTCACTTCATCAAATTATCGTCATTCTTGCCTTTCACTTGCACGATTGAATGATGTGAAAATAATAATAGTGCAAGAGTACTGTGGACTAAGCGGGAATATGCAAACATTTTATTCAAAGGAGAAGACAAGGAAAAATGGGCTCTTTGTTAAATCAACAATAATGGATACGAGAGCCACTCAACATTTTCATCGTGGTCTTTTCCTTACAATGACTCAACAAAAGAAAATAATTTCATAGAAACATACTGAAATATTTTTGGAGTTTTTAGTTTTTTCTTAAAGGAAGCAATTTAAAGAAGACAAAACAAAAACGAGAAAAAAAACTATTTACACGGGGAAGCTCCCAACAAGCAAAAGAAGAAACGGAAAATCTTTTTGGGTTTTCTTTTAATACTACAACTAATTAAACTAAAAAGAAAAACTGAAAAGAAGTGAGAAATGTATTTGGATTTTCTTCAAACTTATTCAAACACACAAGAAGAAAGCGAGAAAATAAAACTAACATGGATCATACAATGAAAAAGGATGAACACCGACAACTGGAATGAAATGTGTGATCATGAATGTAATGTCGGTGAGAAATACGTACTCCGCCAAGCTTAGGCATTTGCCTAGCTTGGTCTACGACCATGGCTGTCCCGGATAATAATCAAAGTGGTAGCTCGTAGAGGCGTTCTGAGCCGCCTCCTCAGCCAGTTGGACAACTTCAACTGCCGCATTGTACTCGTGCACCTCGCTCTCTGATGGAAAATATCTCTATTTGTTCTGAAAATCAAAGAGGGCAGGAGTAGGCAAAGCAACATACACAGAGCGATATTTCTCAAAAACTAAGTTATATTCATATCCATGTGCGTCGCATTTTAAAAACTTATGTTCTCGCATAGCTTCGAAATTCAAATATTTATCAGATAAGAGGGGATCATTAAAATTGGGCGAGACCCCTAACCTTGCAGCTAAGCGGGAGGCATAAATTCCTCCATAAAAATCACCATAACCCGCGTTACACTGCAGTCTACGTGCAACAATAGCCCCAAGATTATAATGTTTGCTACCAGTCAAAGCTGTATGAATGAGACTCAGACCAAAGTGCACTGCAGTCTTGCTTACCAACAACGCATTTACCATTAAAAAGTGCAAAATACCGAATAGCGGGAAAGTGAATGCTAATTATTCTGGCCTGCGTAACTCCCCTATCCTCACCGTTGCAAAGGCTATTAAGAAACATCTCATAATCAGATTTTGGTGGTTCATCTAACTAACCCAGTATGGAATTTTGCATGCATCATAGAATTCATCTAGAGACATACTATAGGATTTATTATAGAGATGAAACGAAACTCTAGAATTACGAGTATGATACGCAAAATGTTGAGTGAATGAATGAGTGAGGTTGTAGTGCTGCGGAGGCTTATCTGCGACCAAGGCGGAAAGCTCAGTGTTCTGAATGTATTGCTCGAATTCCTCCTTAATCCCTGTACCCAACATGAACTCCTCACAGGGCCATCGACAAGATTTTGCCTCGGCACCTCTCACCGAACTTGTTCTTGGTTCCTCATATGATTGGCGTGCTGAGCTTTCACTTGATGACGCTTCGGAGGACCTCCTCCTCGAAGAACTCCTCCAGATGAAATTCATTTTCCTAAGGACAAATTTCTGAAAAAATTTGGGCCACAAAAAGATGTTAACAAAACTTCACAAAATTGATAGCAACTACTCATACAAGTGCCTAGAGGCCATATCAAGCATTCAAGCTACTTAGGACTTAAAGAATTCAACATGCAAGCTCATTTTCAGTAGCACCAAGAGCAGCTTATTCTGCAAAATATAATCCACTAGAGCAAAAACTAATTGGAGCAATGGAGGAGTCATATACCATGTAGCAATCTCCCAAAATAGTTTTGGAAATGGATCTCCGAGCAAAGAGATCGAAAATCTCAGGTTTGGGAGCAAGAACACGAGAGAGAGAGAGCTACCAGGAATTTTTGCTAGAGGTAAGAGATGAAGTGGGCTGAAGGAATAAGTGAGGGGGTCCCTGTGGGGCCCACAAGCCACCAGGGTGGGCCCCAGGGGGGGTGGCGCTCCCTGGTGCCTTGTGGGCACCTGGGGCATCCCCTTGGTATGTTTTTAGTGCCAAAAATTCTTAAATATTCTATACAAATTCATGTAAAAATTTCAGATCATTCTAAGCACTTTCATTTTTGGGCACTTTTTATTGCACGGATAATTCAGAAAACAGGATAATCATGGCATTTTATTGCATTTAACTAAAAATAAAAGAAAAGAAAAAGTGGGTGCAAAAGGTTGTGCTTACTAAATTCATCGACCACATGCCTCTAAAAAAGAATCCATTAATAAGGTTGATCAAGTCTTATTAACAAACCATTTCCGAGTAACATGAAACCAAAGTTGTGTACCTCAACGGGGATGTGTACCTTCCCAATGATAAGAGTTTCATATTTCTTTTTGACAGTAGGAAGAGGGAGTTGAAAACTTCCAATAGTAATTGTCGGAGTCTTTTCAACAACATGAATACCGTTTACTTGAAATTGTTTCTTCGGAAAGTGCACCGTATGTTCATTACCATTGATATGAAAAGTGACCTTGCTTTTGTTGCAATCAATAACATCCCATGCAGTATTCAAAAAGGGTCTACCAAGGATAATCGACATGTTGTCATCCTCGGGCATATCAAGTATAACATAGTTTGTTAGGATAGTAACATTTGCAACTACAACGGGCACATCCTCACAAACACCGATAGGAATGGCAGTTGATTTGTCAGCCATTTGCAACGATATTTCAGTGGGAGTGAGTTTATTGAAATCAAGTCTTTTATATAAAGAGAAGGGCATAACACTAACACCGGCTCCTAAATCACACAAAGAAGTTTTGACATGATTCCTTTTAATGGAGCATGGTATAGTTGGTATTCCTGGATCTCCTAATTTCTTAGGTACTCCATCCTTAAAAGAATAATTTCCAAGCATGGTAGAAATTTCAGCTTCAGGTATCTTTCTTTTATTTGTGACAATGTCTTTCATATATCTAGCATAAGGGGCCATCCTTAAAATATCAGTCAAACGAGTACGCAAAAAGACTGGCCTAAGCATTTCAGCAAAGCGTTCAAATTCTTCCTCATCCTTATTCTTAGATGGTTGAGGAGGAAAGGGCATGGGTTTTTGAACCCATGGTTCTCTTTCTTTACCATGTTTTCTAGCAACGAAGTCTCATTTATCATAACGTTTGTTTTTAGGAGGTGGGTTATCAAGTTCTTTATCATTATCTGGTTGGGCATCCATATGAGCATCATCATTATTATTATCATCAGGTGATTGTTCATTACCAGATTGTGTTTCAGCATCAAAAATAGAAACACCATTATTATCCTCTAAGGGTTTTTCTACCTCAGGTTCACTAGAAGTATGCAAAGTCCTATCATTTTTCTTTTTCTTTTTCTTTTTAGATGGACTAGGTGCATCAACATTAATTCTTTGAGAATCTTGTTCAATTCTTTTAGGGTGACCTTCAGGATAAAGTGCCTCCTGAGTCAGTCTACCTCCTCTAGTCATTACTCTAACAGCATGATCATTCATATTGTTATTCATTTCATTGAGAAATTCACTTTGAGATTTAGCAACTTGTTCTAATTGGGTTTGAACCATAGATACATGTTTACCTACACCATTGACATCATTAGCAATTCTAAATAACAGGTCACTCAAGCAATCAATCATGTAGGCATTTCGTTTCAATTGTTTCATAACATTTGCATTGAAATGATCTTGCTTAATAATATAATTGTCAAATTCATACAAACATTGACTAGGAGGTTTGTTATAAGAAATATCACCTTCATCAAACTTTATAAAAGAATTTACCTCTACTACCTGTGGCGGTGTGTCAAGACCATGTATTTCTTCAATAGGTGGCAAATTCTTAACATCTTCAGCCTTAATACCTTTTTCCTTCATACATTTCCTTGCTTCTTGCATATCTTCAGGACTGAGAAATAAAATACCCCTCTTCTTCGGAGTGGGTTTAGACGGTGGTTCAGGAAGTGTCCAATCATTATCATTCTTCAATATATTATTCAATAGTTCTTCAGCCTGCCTAGCAGTTCGTTCCCTGAAAACACAACCAGGACAACTATCTAGGTAGTCCCTAGAAGCATCGGTTAGTCCATTATAAAAGATATCAAGTATTTCATTCTTCTTAAGAGGATGATCAGGCAAAGCATTAAGTAATTGGAGAAGCCTCCCCCAAGCTTGAGGTAGATTCTCTTCTTCAATTTGCACAAAGTTAAATATTTCCTGTAAAGCAGCTTGTTTCTTATGAGCAGGAAAATATTTTTCAGAGAAGTAATATATCATATCCTGGGGACTACGCACACAACCAGGAGCAAGAGTATTAAAACATTTCTTAGCATCACCCTTTAATGAGAGAGGAAACAACTTAAGAATATAGTAATAGCAATTTTTTTCCTCATGAGCAAATAGGGTGGCTATATCATTTAATTTAGTAAGATGTGTCACAACGGTTTCGGTTTCATAGCCATGGAAAGGATCAGATTCGACCAAAGTTATTAACTCAGGATCGGCAGAGAATTCATAATCCTTATCAGTAACAAATGTGGGAGAGGTAGCAAACTTAGGATCATATTTCATTCTCTCCCTCATAGATTTTTCTTTCATTTCAGCAAGCAATTTTATAACCTCATCTCTATCGTTACAAGCAAGAATGGCTCTAGCCGTCTCCCTATCAAAGACATGTTCATCAGGTGATTCAACTCTAGTAGGAGAGCTAGGCATAATAGGCGAATCATAATTCTCAAGAGTTTCAACATTTTTAGCATTCTCAATTTCTTTAGCTTTAGCAAGTTGTTCATCAAGAAATTCACCAAGTGGCACAGTATTATCAAGCATAGTGCTAGCATCATCATAAGTATCATTCATAGCAGAAGTAGTATCATCAATAACTAGCGACATATCAGAATGCATAACAGGTGGTGGTGTTGCAAGTCTACTCAAAACAGAAGGTGAATCAAGTGCGGAGCTAGATGGCAGTTCCATACCTCCCCTCGTCTTAGAGGGAACGATCTTGGTCTTAGCGTCTTTCAGATTCTTCATAGTGATCAACAGATATAAATCCCAAGTGACTCAGCAAATAGAGCTATTCTCCCCGGCAACGGCACCAGAAAAAGGTCTTGATAACCCACAAGTATAGGGGATCGCAACAGTTTTTGAGGGTAGAGTATTCAACCCAAATTTATGGATTCGACACAAGGGGAGCCAAAGAATATTTGCAAGTATTAGCAGTTGAGTTGTCAATTCAACCACACCTGGAGACTAAATATCTGCAGCAGAGTGATCAGTAGCACAGTAGTATGGTAGTTTGATAGCAATAGCAATAATAGTAACAGTAGCAGTAACGGTAGCAGCAATAGTTTTGTAACAATTGTGACAGTAGTGGGAACAGTAGTAACTTAGCAAAGAACAATATGTGAAAAACTCATAGGCATTGGATCGGTGATTATGTTGGATAACATTCATCTTGTAACAATCATAACCTAGGGCAACACAGAACTAGCTCCAATTCATCAATGTAATGTAGGCATGTATTCCGCATATAGTCATACGTGCTTGCGATAAGAACTTGCACGACATCTTTTGTCCTACCCTCCCGTGGCAGCGGGGTCCATAAGGAAACTAAGGGATATTAAGGCCTCCTTTTAATAGAGAACCGGAACAAAGCATTAACAGATAGTGAATACATGAACTCCTCAAACTATGGTAATCACCGGAAAGAATCCCAATTATTGTCACCTTGGGGTATGCGGATCATAACACGTAGCAGGTGCGTATAACTTGCAAAATCGGATCAAGAACACAAATATATTCATGAAAACATAAAGGGTTCTGATCTGAAATCATGGCACTCGAGCCCTAGTGACAAGCATTAAGCATAGCAAAGTCATAGCAACATCAATCTCAGAAAATAGTGGATACTAGGGATCAAGCCCTAACAAAACTAACTCGATTACATGATAAATCTCATCCAACCCATCACCGTCCAGCAAGCCTACGAAGGAATTACTCACTCCCGGCGGTGAGCATCAAGAAATTGGTGATGGAGGATGGTTGATGATGACGATGACAGAAGATCCCCCTCTCCGGAGCCCCGAACGGACTCCAGATCTGGCCTCCCGATGAAGAACAGGAGGTGGCGGCGGCTTCGTATCGTAGAACGCGATGAAACTTTCTATCTCATTTTTTTCTCTGGAATTGTGAATTTATAGGCGTGAGATTAGGGTCAGCGGAGACACGTGGGCCCCTCCAACCACCTGGGCGTGCCAGGGGGGTGGCGCGACCTGGTGCCTCGTGGGCAGCAGGGGGCCCCCCTCCAGTGGATCTTGGCTCCAGTATTTTTTATTTATTTCATAAAAAATCTCCAAAAAGTTTCGTCCAATTCCGAGAACTTTTATTTCTGCATAAAAAAAACACCATGGTAGTTCTGCTGAAAACAGCGTCAGTCCGGGTTAGTTTCATTCAAATCATGCAAATTAGAGTCCAAAACAAGAGCAAAAGTGTTTGGAAAAGTAGATATAACGGAGACGTATCACGTATCTATCGTGAGTTTTGCAACGTATAGTCAAAATGTTGTAGAATTTGTGTTGCTTTACAGGGGTTATCCTTGTAGTGCCAGCACCATCTCATCTCAAACCCTAATTCATCTCTTGTATTCAATCTTTGTCTCAAAACCTTAGATTGGTACCTGTGGGTTGCTAGTAGTGTTGATTACATCTTGTAGTTGATGCTAGTTGGTTTATTTGGTGGAAGATTATATGTTCAGATCCTTATATGACTACAAAAAAATTTGGTACAGCGAGCACGCCCAGGATCACTATGGAGATGGCATACAAGGTTTGATCTGATCATTATCGACTCATAGCGCAGCTGAAGTAGAGTCGATATAGATCGTCGGTGCAGATCCCCGCAGCAAGGATTTACAACCTCCCAACCGCGAGGATGTAACCTCGTCGGACAGCCCTTCGGGAGGCGGTCGGACAGTCCCCCGGACGATGTCACGGACAGCCCTTCGGGAGGACCCTCGAAGCTCGAACGGTAACTTGGACAGCCCTCCGGGAGAACCCTCGAACAGCCCCTCGGGCGAAAGATCGAACCTACGACCTCTCTACGGGGTTGCACACAGACGGTGTCAGCTATCCGGCAGGGCTTCGCCGTCCAGAACTAGTTCCCACCGGAACCCAGACAACCTTTCGGCTCTACGAAAGTATTTCGCGGGGAGGGAGAGAGAAGGCTAGATCATGCATGTCATTTGTATGTAAGCAAGAGTGAGTGTGGAGAGCACGTCTCCACCTCTATTTACAGTAAAACCCAAGGGGTAGAGGGGACATGAAAATACCAAAATGCCCAAGCTATATGTCACACATAAGGGCAAAATGGGGAGGCAAGTGGAGCTCCATGGAGGAGCACCACCCTTGCCCGGCCACCCTAGTGGGGCCCCCGAAAATGGGGTCTCATCCTTCCATGTCATCCCCTCTAGATCTTTTGGGAAAAAGCCCAAAAAAGTGGCTTTCCAAAAAGTAACCAAAAAGTGATTTTCACTATTCATGAAAACATTTTTCCGCGACCGTTAAATCCGAAATATTTTCGTAGGTCTTAGAACATTTCCAGTACCCACTAAAATAATTTTGGACGCATTCCAAAACAATTCCGGATCAATGATTTTCATCAGCGAAAAGCAACCAAAGCGGTTCCGGCAGCTCCGGAACATTTCCGGTTTTTTCTTCGGAAAAATCCCAGAAGTTCCCAGAACAATTCTGGCACCCTTCAAGAATTTCTAGGCTTGTGCCAAAACCATTTTGACTTAATGATATACTCCGAAACAACTTTTTGGTTTTACCGAAACTATTCCGGTGTTCTCTCTCCGGAACTCTTCCATTGTCTCCGAAACTTTTCCGGTGACTTTCTCTCGGACTCCATGTCTAGGTTCAGTGAAGTATAGAGATGGCCGGAACACCTTCCGATCAATGATCAACATCAGAGCCGTGGACACCCATATTGACCCCTTTACCCACACGAATAAATATTCGAGTGAACCTCCAGTTGCCGTGTGCTATTCCTTTTACTTCGTAATATGTTACAAACACCTGAGGTGATATTTATCAGCATACCCGTGGATCAACAACTTGCCCACTATGCCAGTTACCTCGTTACCGGTTTTGTTCTCTTTTCTCATTCCCGTGTTCCGGCATCCCTGTGATCAAATCACAATGTGTCTGGCCAGACGATGATGGATACCGTAACACCGAGAGGGCCCAAAGAATATCTCTCCATCGTCGGAGGAGCAAATCCCAATCTTGAGCTATCAAGTTACTTGCCATACTTTTCCGTGAACCCGTAAGCCGCCGGAATAGCCACCCTATTACAGATGACGTTTAACAAACCCCAAAGTTCACGAAGCAAGTACGAAGGAACTTGATACTCTCATGGTCTAAGGAATTATGCAAACGTTAACTTTCTTTGTGTTATTAACCATTAACTTGTGACGAAAGTATCTCATAGCATAACATCAATTCGGGTCGATTGAACACAAATGTTCTTCTAACATTGTGCCCTCAAAATTGCTGGCATAGTCATGCCCATGATCTGGAAAACAGGATCATCATGCAATACTTGAGCTAGTCTTAAGGCATGACTAGGAATACATTTTTCGGTTTATTATTCCACACGTGCACATGAGTTTCCATCCGAGCCTCGTGTATATTGTAGACTCGAGAATCATTGCAGTTATAGCAAGGAACATAAACATTCATTACAAACTTGGAGATACAAAATAACTATTATTACTGCCTCTAGGGCATATCTCCTACAGACTCCCACTTGCACTAGAGTCATAATCCAGTTACATGGCTTCCCTAACACCAATGGCTATCCAGTGCTGCTCATGCTTTGCTCGTGGTAGAGGCTTTGTCATCAGGTCTGACACGTTTAGATCCGTGTGAACTTTGCGTACTTTCACTAAACTCGCTTCGACATGATGTCGAATGAGTTTATATTTGCGTTCAATATGTCTTGTCTTATGGTGTGAAGATGGCTCCCTAGCCTGAGCCACGACGCCACTATTATCACAATAGATCTCCATCGGGTCCAGCGCACTTGGAACCACACCAAGGTCTTCATGAAACTGCTTGATCCAGACCACCTCCTTGGAGGCTTCTGAAGCGGCAACATATCCCGCCTCCGTCGTAGAATCCGCCACAGTTTTTTGCTTGGAACTTTTCCAATCAACTGCGCCACCGTTCAATATGAAAACATAGCCTGATTGAGATTTGAAGTCACCTGGGTCAGTCATGAAGCCTGCATCAGTGTAACCACTTACAATGAGCTCTTCATCACCTTCGTACACAAGGAGTAAATCCTTGGTCCTTCTGAGGTACTTAAGAATATTTTTGACTGCGGCCCAGTGTTCCAATCCTGGATCACTTTGGTACTTGCTGCTAACACTTAGCGCATAGGAAACATCCGGCCTTGTACATAGCATGGCATACATAATAGAACCAACTGCCGAAGCACTCACTTGCGGGATCTAATCTCATTCTATGGGAACAGCTTTCATTTCTATCTTTTGGCTTAAAGTGGAACATCATTCATTTGTACTCGCTCATCGAGAGTCCGAGGACACTGATTCTTGCAAAGCACTGTGCCAGGTGACATGGGGAGTAGTCCTTTCTTGGAATTCTCCATGTTGAACCTTTTCAACACCTTGTCAATGTATGTGCTTTGGCTAAGCGCTATCAGGCGTTTTGATCTATCTCTATAGATTCTGATGCCCAATACATATGCCGCTTTGCCTAAGTCTTTCATTGAAAAACTCTTCTTCAATGAGTCTTTTATTTCGCTAAGAAAATTCATGTCATTTCCAATCAACAATATGTCATCCACATACAAGATTAGAAATGCTTTTGTGCTCCCACTAAACTTCTTGTAAACACAAGATTCTTCGTCATTCCTGATGAAGCCAAACTCTTTGACTACTTCATCAAAACGAATGTTCCAGCTCCTTGATGCTTGCTTCAGACCATAAATAGCCCTCTGAAGCTTGCATACCTTTCCAGCATCCTTAGGATCGACAAAACCTTCTGGCTTTATCATGTATACATCCTCTTTGAGGTTTCCATTTAGGAAAGCCGTTTTGACATCCATCTGCCATATTTCATAATCGAAATAAGCAGCAATTGCTAGTAATATCCGAACAGACTTAAGCATCGCTACGGGCGAGAAAGTCTCGTCGTAGTCCACTCCTGGAACTTGCGTGAACCCTTTCGCGACAAGTCTAGCTTTATGGATAGTAATGTTACCATCCGCGTCTGTCTTTTTTTTTTAAATCCATTTACAACCAATGGGCTTTACGCCTTCTGGAAGTTCTACCAAGTTCCAAACTTGATTTTCGTACATGGATTCCATTTTGGATTTCATGGCTTTGTGCCATTCCCTTGAGCTGGGCCCCGCCATCGCTTCCTTGTAGTGCGCAGGTTCATCGTCTTCAAGGATGAAGATTTCGTTATGAAACCACTCAGGTGGCTCGATAGCCCTACCTGATCTGCGCGGTTCAAATACAAACTTGTCTGAAGTTTCCGCATCACATGCGACAACTTCCGGCTCGGTTGTAGGGATAATTTGCGGAATTACTTCCGGTTCCTTAGCCATATCAACGGTTGCCAAAGATTCACTAATCTCATCAAGTTGTACTGTCCTCCCACTCACTTCTTTAGCGAGAAACTCTTTCTCAAGAAATTGTCCATTTCCGGCAACAAACACTTTGTTATCGGATGGGTGGTAGAAGGAATACCCAATTGTTTCCTTGGGATAACCTACAAAGTAACATTTGTCTGATCTGGGATCGAGTTTGGCAGGTTGTAAACGTTTTACGTATACCTCACAACCCCAAATCCTGAGATGCGACAAACCGGGTTTCTTCCCGTTCCATAACTCATATGGTGTCGTCTCAACAGACTTAGACGGTGCTCTGTTAAGTGTGTGAGCGGCAGTTTGTAGTGCGTGACCCCAAAAGTATAATGGCAGATCTGTAAGAGACATAGTCGACCTTACCTTGTCTAACAGGGTTCGGTTACGTCGTTCCGACACTCTGTTTCGCTGTGGAGTTCCAGGAGGCGTAAGCTATGAAACGATTCCACGGTTACTCAGATGTTGGCTAAACTCATGACTAAGGTATTCGCCCCCGCGATCTAATCACATAAACTTAATCCTTTTGTTACGATGATTTTCTACCTAATTCTGAAAATCTTTGAACTTTTCAAAAGTTTCCGACTTGTGCTTCATCAAGTAGATATAGCCATATCGACTCAAGTCATCAGTAAAAGTCACGAAGTAAAAATACCCACCCCGTGCGCCTCTGCTCATCGGACCACATACATCACTTTGTATTATTTCCAATAATTCACCCCGCCCATTCAGGATGACCCGTGAACGGCGTCTTGGTCATTTTCCCCATGAGACAAGCTTCACATGTGTCAAATGATTCAAAATCAAAAGACGGTAGAACTCCATCTTTATGGAGTTTTTGCATGTGTTTCTTTCCGATGTGGCCAAGCCGACAGTGCCACAAGAAAGTGGTGGTTGTATCAGCCTTCTTAAGGCGTTTAGCATTCACGTTAAAGACATCATTTCCACATTCGAGATTTAGTATGAAAAGGCCCCCAACAATGGGTGCAAATCCATAAAACATATCCTTACAATAAAGTGAACAACCATTGTTCTCAGACTTGTAGGAATACCCATCGTGTACCAAACATGATCCAGAGATAATGTTTCTACACAATCCCGGAACAAAATAACAGTTATTTAGTTCTAAGATAAATCCTGAAGGGAGACGTAGAGGCATAATGCCGACGGCTTGAGCGGCGATCCCAGCATGAAAAATACCAAAATGCCCAAGCTATATGTCACACATAAGGGCAAAATGGGGAGGCAAGTGGAGCTCCATGGAGGAGCTCCACCCTTGGCCGGCCACACTAGTGGGGCCCCCCAAAATGGGGTCTCATCCTTCCATGTCATCCCCTCTAGACCTTTTGGGAAAAAGCCCAAAAAAGTGGTTTTCCAAAAAGTAACCAAAAAGTGCTTTTCACTATTCACGGAAACATTTTTCCGCGACCGTTAAATCCGAAAATATTTCTGTAGATCTTAGAACATTTCCAGTACCCACTAAAATAATTTTGGAAGCGTTCCGAAACAATTCGGGATCAGTGATTTTCATCAGCAAAACGCAACCAATGCGGTTCCGGCAGCACCGGAACATTTCTGGTTTTTTCTCCGGAAAAATCACAGAAGTTCCCAGAACAATTCTGGCACCCTCCAAGAATTTCCAGGCATGTGACGAAACCATTTTGACTTAATGATATACTCCGAAACAACTTTTCGGTTTTACTTAAACTATTCCGGTGTTCTCTCTCCGGAACTCTTCCGTTGTCTCCGAAACTTTTCCGGTGACTTTCTCTCAGACTCCCTATCTAGTATTCAGCAGATAGATGACCCTTAAGCTTGTGAACCTATAGGTTCACTGAAGTATAGACATGGCCGGAACACTTTCCGATCAATGATCAGCATCGGAGCCGTGGACACCCATATTGACCCCTATACCCACACGAATAAATATTCGAGTGAACCTCCAGTTGCCGTGTGCTATTCCTTTTACTTCGAGATATGTTACAAACACCCGAGGTGAGATTTATCGGCATCCCTGTGGATCAACAACTTGTCCACTATGCTAGTTACCTCGTTACCGGTTTTGTTCTCTTTTCTCGTTCCCGTGTTCCGGCATCCCTGTGATCAAATCACAATGTGTCTGGCCAGACGATGATGGATACCGTAACACCAAGAGGGCCCAAAGAATATCTCTCCATCGTCGGAGGAGCAAATCCCAATCTTGAGCTATGAAGTTACTTGCCATACTTTTCCGTGAACCCGTAAGCCGCCGTAATAGCCACCCTGTTACAGATGACGTTTAACAAACACCAAAGTTCAGGATGCAAGTACAAAGGAACTCGATACTCTCATGGTCTAAGGAATTATGCAAACGTTAACTTTCTCTGTGTTATTAACCATTAACTTGTGACAAAAGTATCTCATAGCATAACATCAATTCGGGTCGATTCAACACAAATGTTCTTCCAAGATTGTGCCCTCCAAATTGCTGGCATAGTCGTGCCCATGATTAGAAAAATAGGATCATCATGCAATACTTGAGCTAGTCTTAGAGGCATGACTAGGAATACAATTTTCGGTTTATTATTCCACACGTGCACATGAGTTTCCCTCCGAGCCTCGTGGATATTGTAGACTCGAGAATCATTGCAGTTATAGCATGGAACATAAACATTCATTACAAACTTGGAGATACAAAATAACTGTTATTACTGCCTCTAGGGCATATCTCCTACATTCTTGAATACAGTTAATACCAAGATTGATTGCAATAAAGAAACTGTCAGTGTTAATTTTGGTGAGGTGTCTCATGAGTTTAATTTCTCTAAGTTTTGTAGACAACCTCATGATAAAGAATTACCTAATAAGGATGAAATTATTGGTCTTGCTTCTATTGCTGTGCCTCCTACTGATCCTTTAGAACAATATTTGCTAGACCATGAGAATAATATGCTTATGAATGAAAAATGAAATAGATGAGCTGTTCTTTAAACAAGCACCTATCCTTAAACATAATTTGCCTGTTGAAACCTTGGGAGATCCACCTCCACCCAAGGTGATCCTGTGTTTGAATTAAATCAATTACCTGATACACTTAAATATGCTTATCTTGATGAAAAGAAGATATATCATGTTATTATTAGTGCTAACCTTTCAGAGCATGAAGAAAAGAGATTACTTAAAACTCTGAAGAAGCACCGTACTGCTATTGGATATACTCTCAATGATCTTAAGGGCATTAGTCCTACTTTATGTTAGCATAAAATTCATATGGAGCCACACGCTAAACCCGTTGTTGATCATCAAAGAAAGTTGAATCCTAGAATGAAGGATGTGGTAAGAAATGAAATATTAAAGCTTCTGGAGGCAGGTATAATTTATCCCATAGCTGATAGTAGATGGGTAAGTCCTATTCATTGTGTTCCTAAGAAAGGAGGTATTATCGTTGTTCCTAATGATAAAAATGAACTTATCCCACAAATAATTGTAACTGGTTATAGGATGGTAATTGATTAGCTACTAGGAAAGATCATTATCCCTTGCCTTTTATTAATGAAATGTTAGAAAGATTATCTAAGCATACACACTTTTGCTTCCTAGATGGTTATTCTGGTTTCTCTCAAATACCTGTTTCACCTGAGGATCAAGAGAAAACAACCTTTACTTGTCCTTTTAGAACTTATGCTTATCGTCGTATGCCTTTTGGTTTATGTAATGCACCTGCTACCTTTCAAAGATGTATGACTGCTATATTCTCTGACTTTTGTGAAAAGATTGTTGAGGTTTTCATGGATGATTTTTCCGTTTATGGAACTTCTTTTGATGATTGCTTGAGCAATCTTGATCGAGTTTTGCAGAGATGTGAAAAAAAACTAATCTTGTCTTGAATTGGGAGAAGTGCCACTTTATGGTGAATGAAGGTATAGTTCTTGGGCATAAAATTTCTGAAAGAGGTATTGAGGTTGATAAAGCTAAAGTTGATGCTATTGAGAAAATGCCATGTCCTAAAGACATCAAAGGTATAAGAAGTTTCCTCGGTCATGCTGGTTTCTATAGAAAGTTTATAAAAGACTTCTCTAAAATTTCTAGGCCTCTTAAGAATCTCTTGCAAAAAGATGTTCCATTTGTTTTTGATGATGATTGAGTAGAAGCCTTTGAAATACTTAAGAAAGCCTTAATTTCTGCACCTATTATTCAACCACCAGATTGGAACCTACCTGATACGTCTCCAATGTATCTATAATTTTTGATTGTTCCATGCTATTATAGTATCAATCTTGGATGTTTTTATATGCAATTGTATGCAATTATATATCATTTTTTGGGACTAACCTATTAACCCAGTGCCTAGTGCCAGTTGCTGTTTTCTGCTTGTTTTTGGATTTTCAGAGAAACAGTACCAAATGAAGTCCAAATGCCACGAATTTTTTTGGAGATTGTTTTCTGGATAAAAGAAACCTGGGAAGCTTCGGGAGGAGGCCAGAAGCCCCACGGGGGCTTCCCAAGGCACTAGGGCGCGCCCCAGGGGGGCGCGCCGTAGTACCTCGTGGGGCCCACGTGACTCCTTTTGACCTAATTCCACTCCTATAAATTCACAAATATTGGAAAACCCCCAGAGAGCCAGAAGAGAAAATATTTCTGCCGCCGCAAGCCTCTGTTCTTCCATGATCCCATCTGGAGGCCTTTTCCGGTACTCTGCCGGTGGGGGAATCGATCACGGAGGGCTTCTTGAAACGTCTCCAACGTATCTATAATTTTTTATTGTTCCATGCTGTTATATTATTTGGATGTTTTTATATGCATTTACAGCAATTATATATCCTTTTTGGAGACTAACCTATTAACTTAGTGCCCAGTGGCACTTGCTGTTTTCTGCCGTATTTTTATTTTACAGAATATCAATACCAAACGAAGTCCAAATGCTATGAAACTTTTTGGAGATTTTTTTCTAGACATATACAACACTAGAAGCTTCGGGAGGAGGCCATAAGCCCCAGGGGGTGCCCACGAGGCACCAGGGCACGCCTGGGGGGGGGGGGGGGAAGGCGCGCCCTGGTACCTCGTGGGGCCCACAGAGCTCTGTTTGACCTAATTCCTCCACTATAAATTCCCAAAAAATCAGAAACCCTCAAGGGAGTCCACGAAATACTTTTTCCGCCACCGCAAGTTTCTGTTCTCGAGTGATCCCATCTGGAGGCCTTTTCCGGTACTCCGCCGGAGGGGGAATCGATCATGGAGGGGCTCTACATCAACCTTGCTGCCCTTCCGATGATGCGTGAGTAGTTTACCACAGACCTTCGGGTCCATAGTTAGTAGCTAGATGGCTTCTTCTCTCTTTTTGATCTTCAATACAATGTTCTCCTCGATGTTCTTGGAGTTCTATCCGGTGTAATCACTTTTTGCGGTGTGTTTGTTGGGATCAGATGAATTGTGAGTTTATGATCAGATTATCCATGAATATTATTTGAGTCTTCTCTGATCTCTTTTATGCATGATTATTATAGCCTCGTATTTCTTCTCCGATCTATTGATTTGGTTTGGCCAACTAGATTGATTTATCTTGCCATGGGAAGAGGTGCTTTGTAATGGGTTCGATCTTGCGGTGCTCAATCCCAGTGACAGAAAGGGACATGACACATATGTATCATTGCTAATAAGGGTAAAAGGATGGGGTTTATTCATACGTGAGTTTATCTTGTCTACATCATGTCATCGTTCTTAAGGCGTTACTCCGTTCTTTATAGACTTAATACACTAGATGCATGCTGGATAGCGGTCGATGTGTGGAGTAATAGTAGTAGATGCAGGCAGGAGTCGGTCTACTTGTATTGGACGTGATGCCTATATACATGATCATTGCCATGGATATCGTCATGATTATTTGCTTTTCTATCAATTGCCCAACAGAAATTTGTCTACCCACCGTATGCTACTTTCTTGAGAGAAGCCTCTAGTGAAAACTATGGCCCCCGGGTATATCTAAATCATACACTAAAACCCGAAAAATACATGCTGCAATTTCTCTTTATTTATTTTATTTTGTATTTTTGTTTCAATCTATCTATCTATCACATACAATTTAATCTTGCAACTTACCGCCGAGGGATTGACAACCCCTTGTTTGCGTTGGGTGCAAGGATTTGTTATTTTGTGTGCAGGTGCTGCTAACGAGGTGTTGCATGATTCTCCTACTGGATTGATAACCTTGGTTTCATAACTGAGGGAAATACTTATCTCTAATGTACTGCATCTCCCTTCCTCTTCAGGAAATTACCAATGCAGCTCACAAGTAGAAGGAAGAATTTCTGGCGCCGTTGCCGGGGAGACAACATCAACATCTATCAAGTACCTACGCATAAAAATCTCATCTCCTTGCATTTATTTTATTTGCCTTTGCCTCTCGTTTTCATCTCCCCCACTTCTAAAAAGTTTTTGCAAAAACACAAAAATATTTCTTTTGCTTGATTGCTTGCTTTTAATGCCTTTATGAAAACACACAATAAAAGAAATTAAAAGAAAAAATTTAACACCATTATGGATCCTCATCCACTTGCTAATCTTTTCAAAAGATCCAATTATAATGAACCAATTGCTAGTGAATTGAGTGCTCTTTATTTTCTGTATGAAGTTTAGCTTGAAAATCATGAACCTGAAAATTGTGATGAAGTGTTAGAAGAAGAAATTTATAAAGTGATTCATGATAGCTCCTTGATTGAAAATCATGATTGCAATTATGTTACTATAAATTCTATTAATGTCAATTATGCTAATGATATGCAAAACTACAAGCTTGGAGATGATAATTTTGTCAGATCCACTACTTATTGCAATGATCATGATTGGGGTGATAATGCTTCTTATGATCTTGAAAATTTATTTAATCCTCATGATGAATATATTATTGATAATAATGTTTGCAATAATATTGAAAGTGGGTTTGGAGAGGTCATGACTTTAGTTGATGTCAATCCCACTATTTTGGAAGAGTATAAAAAATTTATGCATGTGGATCGTGAAGAGAAAATTTTATATGATTGCTATATTGTTGAATTTGAATATGATCCAACATCTAATTATTATGAGAGAGGATAATATGGTTGTAAAAATTTTCATATTACTAAATTACCTCTCGTCATGTTGAGATCGTCAATGTTTTATTCTTCTCCCTTGCATATGCTAGACATTTCTTGTCTTGATAATTCATTTTCTTATAAAATGCCTATGCATAGGAAGTATGTTAGACTTAAATGTGTTTTTCATACACTTCATGATGCTCTCTTTGTGTTTCTATTATTATCTCTCATGAGAGCATCATTGAAATCTCAAGCCTATCTTAATGGCTATAAAGAAAGAGCTTGTTGGGAGACAACCCAATGAATAAAATAAATTATTGTGTATTTTCACTTTAATGCTAATATAATGATTTTTTTTGTGTTTTCAATTAGTGTTTGTGCCAAGTAAAACCTTTGGGATGATTTGGAAGATAGTATAATTGATGCTGTTTGGAAAACAGAAAGTTTTGTGTCCAGTGCTGGAATTTTGTGTCTGTACTGGAGCGTCAGAAAAATCTGAAAGTTTTACACAGTATTGGTATATGAATTTCCCACATTGTCCTAGTTTTTCAGAATTTTTGGAGTTACAGAAGTATGACTTTTAAATAGGTTGCTATAGAATGTTCTGTTTTTGACAGATTCTGTTTTTGATCTGTTGCTTGCTTGTTTTGATGAAACTATGGATTGTATCGGTGGGTATTATCCATGGGGAAGTTAGAATACAGTACCTATAATGCAAAAATAAAATATGAATGGGTTTGCAACCGTACCTAAAGTAGTGATTTGTTTTGTTATACTAACGGATCTCACGAAGGTTTTGTTGAGTTTTGTGTGATTGAAGTTTTCAAGTTTTCGGTGAGATCACGATGGATGAAGGAATAAGGAGTGGCAAGAGCCTAAGCTTGGGGATGCCCGCGGCACCCCAAGGTAATATTCAAGGAAGACTCAAGCGTTTAAGCTTGGGGATGCCCCGGAAGGCATCCCCTCTTTCTTCTACCAACCATCGGTAATTTTACTTGGAGCTATATTTTTATTCATCACATGATATGAGTTTTGCTTGGAGCGTCGTGTATTATATGAGTCTTCACTTTGTTTCGTTTTTAGTTTGTCACAATCATCCCTACTGGACACACCTATTTTGAGAGAGCCACACGTTCATCATAATTTGTTAGAATACTCTATGTGCTTCACTTAAATTTTTTGAGCTAGGCAGTTGCTCTAGTGCTTCACTTAAATCTTTTTAAGCACGGCGGTGGCTAAATTTTGAAGAAATAAACTCTCATGCTTAACTTATATTATTTTAGAGTTGATAACATTAAAATTTTGAAGAAATAAACTCTCATGCTTCACTTATATTATTTTGAGAGTTGATAAGATTGAAATTTTGAGGAAATATTTGCACTCTCATGCTTCACTTATATCTTTTTGAGAGTTGATGAGAGTAACGGTAATTTGCACAAGATATGAATTTGGTCCCATAGTGATGAATATTCAAGAGGGATATAATAAAAACTTTCATATCGATCATTGGATATGATAAGTGTGATTCCTTGCAATAGTTTTGCGATATGGAAATGAAAATATGTGAGTCATGTTAGTGAGTAATTGTGATTTAGTAAGAATATTAGTGTTAAGGTTTGTGATTCCCTATGCATGCATGATTAAGTCAATAGTTATGCAAAGAAATTATATCCTACTTATGGTGCATTATTCGGTGTTAGTTATGTTCAATGCATGCTTATGACCATTTTCATTTTTTGGTTGGTTGCTTCTCAATCTTTTGCTAGCCTTCATTTGTACTAAGCGGAAATACTGCTTGTGCATCCAAACTCTTTAAACCCAAGTTGTGCCAAATGAGTCCACTATATCTACCTATATGCGGTATTTCAATGCCGTTCCAAGGAAATTTGCCTGTGCCAACTCTAATTTTCAAAATAATTTTTCTGTTTTGTGTGCCCGTACCGCTCATGAAGCGGCAGGGGGTGGACAATATTTTCCATGCTAGGTGTGTTATTCTCACGATGAGTTTTTATTCACTTGTCATTGCACGAGATAATGGTTGGTAATAGGGATGCCCAGTCCCATAATGAAATCAAAAATTAATAACAACAAAATTCCTTGGAAAGTGATGGTATGGAAAGTGTTTATTCACTTGTCATTGCAGGGGGTGGATACGGCTAGCCATGGATTGTGAAATTATGGTGGAAGGGAAATAAACATTACTTTCTGTTTGGGAACCGCCTATGATGTGTCTAGCATGGAAGATATTGGGAATTCTCGGTCGTTTTCGTTGATAGGTAAAGCATGCCTCTCAAAATATATTTTTTTCTCTCTAATTTAAGCTTTGAGCTCTGGCACATTTGACAAATCTCTGCTTCCCTCTGCGAAGGGCCTATCTATTTACTTTTATGCAATTTTTATTTTCTTGAGTCTCCATCTTCTCTTATAAAGCACCAACTAGAGAACACTATTGTCATACTTGTGCATTGTGTGTAGCTAATATTTGAGTCTGTTTCATGAATGGGTCAATGATTGAGCATAATGGGCTAGGGATAACTTTCTTTAGCGTTGATATTTTGAAAAACAAGGTTGCTTGTTAGCATGCTTGAGTATTTATATCTTCATGTCAAATTATAGACTATTGCTTTGAATAATTCAAGTCCAATGTCCATGCTACAAAAAAAAGAATATATGATGAATATGATAGGCAGCATTCCACATCAAAAATTTTGTTTTTATCATTTACCTACTCGAGGACGAGCAGGAATTAAGCTTGGGGATGATGATACGTCTCCAACGTATCTATAATTTTTTATTGTTCCATGCTGTTATATTATCAATCTTGGATGTTTTTATATGCATTTACAACAAATATATATAATTTTTGGAGACTAACCTATTAACTTAGTGCCCAGTGCCAGCTGCTGTTTTCTGCCCTGTTTTTGCTTTACAGAATATCAATACCAAACGAAGTCCAAATGCCACGAAACTTTTTGGAGATTTTTTTCTGGACATATACAACACTAAAATCTTTGGGAGGAGGCCAGAAGCCCCAGGGGGTTCCCACGAGGAGCCAGAGCGCGCCTGGGGGTGGGGGCAGGCGCGCCCTGGTACCTCGTGGGGCCCACAGAGCTCCGTTTGACCTAATTCCTCTACTATAAATTCCAAAAAAAATCAGAAACCCTCAAGGGAGTCCACGAAATACTTTTTCCGCCGCGCAAGTTTCTGTTCTCGAGAGATCCCATCTGGAGGCCTTTTCCGGTACTCCGCCGGAGGGGGAATCGATCACGGAGGGGCTCTAAATCAACGTTCCTGCCCTTCCGATGATGCGTGAGTAGTTTACCACAGACCTTCGGGTCCATAGTTAGTAGCTAGATGGTTTCTTCTCTCTTTTTGATCTTCAATACAATGTTCTCCTCGATGTTCTTGGAGTTCTATCCGATGTAATCACTTTTTGCGGTGTGTTTGTTGGGATTAGATAAATTGTGAGTTTATGATCAGATTATCCATGAATATTATTTGATTCTTCTCTGATCTCTTTTATGCATGATTATTATAGCCTTGTATTTCTTCTCCGATCTATTGATTTGGTTTGGCCAACTAGATTGATTTATCTTGCCATGGGAAGAGGTGCTTTGTAATGGGTTCGATCTTGCGGTGCTCAATCCCAGTGACAGAAAGGGACATGACACGTATGTATCGTTGCTATTAAGGGTAAAAAGATGGGGTTTATTCATACGTGAGTTTATCTTGTCTACATCATGTCATCGTTCTTAAGGTGTTACTCCGTTCTTTATGGACTTAATACACTAGATGCATGCTGGATAGCGGTCGATGTGTGGAGTAATAGTAGTAGATGCAGGCAGGAGTCGGTCTACTTGTATTGGACGTGATGCCTATATACATGATCATTGCCTTGGATATCGTCATGATTATTTGCTTTTCTATCAATTGCCCAACAGTAATTTTCTACCCACCGTATGCTACTTTCTTGAGAGAAGCCTCTAGTGAAAACTATGGCCCCCGGGTCTATCTAAATCATATATTAAAACCCTAAAAATACTTGCTGCAATTTTTCTTTATTTATTTTATTTTGTATTTTTGTTTCAATCTATCTATCTATCACATACAATTTAATCTTGCAACTTACCGCCGAGGGATTGACAACCCCTTGTTTGCGTTGGGTGCAAGGATTTGTTGTTTTGTGTGCAGGTGCTGCTAACGAGGTGTTGCGTGATTCTCCTACTGGATTGATAACCTTGGTTTCATATCTGAGGGAAATACTTATCTCTACTATACTGCATCTCCCTTCCTCTTCTGGGAATTGCCAACGCAGCTCACAAGTAGCACTTCTACATCAACCTTGCTGCCCTTCTGATGATGTGTGAGTAGTTTACCACAGACCTACGGGTCCATAGCTAGTAGCTAGATGGCTTCTTCTCTCTCTTTGATCTTCAATACAATGTTCTCCTCGATGTTCAATATATTGTGAGTTTATGATCAGATTATTCATGAGAAATATTTGAGTCCTCTCTGAACTCTTTTATGCATGATTGCTATAGATTAGTATTTCTCTCCGATCTATCGGTTTAGTTTGGCCTACTAGATTGATTTATCTTGCAATGAGAGAGGTGCTTTGTGATGGGTTCAATCTTGCGGTGCTGAATAACAGTGACAGAAAGGGACATGACATGTATTTGTATTGTTTCCATTAAGGATAAAAAGATGGGGTTTATTCATATTGGTTGAATTTGCTTCTCTACATCATGTCATCTTGCTTAAGGCGTTACTCTGTTTCATACTTAATACCCTAGATGCATTTTGGATAGCGGTCGATGGGTGGAGTAATATTAGTAGATGCAGGCAGGAGTCGGTCTACTTGTCTCGGACATGATGCCTATATACATGATCATTGCCATGAATCCGTCATAATTATTTTCTTTTCTATCAATTGCCCAACAGTAATTTCTCTACCCACCGTATGTTTATGTGCTCAAGAGAGAAGCCTCTAGTGAAAACTATGGTCCCCGGGTCTATCTTTAACATATAAAAAACCTAAAAATACCTTGCTGCTATTTATTTACTTTTATTTTAATTAGTATTTTAGTTTATCTATTTACCTCGATAAGATTTAATCCTTGCAAATAACCGCTAAGAGGATTGACAACCCTCTTATTTGCGTTGGGTGCAAGTGTTTGCTCTTGTGTGTGCAGGTGCGCTTAAACGGAATTTTGCTTGGTTCTCCTACTGGATTGATAACCTTGGTTCTTAACTGAGGGAAATACTTATCTCTACTGTACTACATCATCCTCTCCTTTTCGGGGAAATACCAACGCAGCTCACAAGTAGCAGCAAGAATTTCTGGCGCCGTTGCCGGGGAGACATCATCAAAATTACCAAGTACCTTTGCACAAATTATCATTCACTTGCATTTGCTTTATTTACCTTTTATTTGCATTTGACTCTCGTTTTCATCTCCCCCACTTCTAATTTTTTTTTACAAAAACACAAAAATATTTTGCTTGCTTGTTTGCTAGTTTGCTTAAAGTTGCCACTATGTCTGATTTTGTCATTGAAAAAGATGAGGCTACTAAAATTCCTAAGATAGAAATTCCCTCAAATTTAGACTCAAAAAATTTTGTAGTAGGAAGTGGAAATATCATAGGGAAGAATGTTATTCAAGAGTTCTTTAATTGCATGGGAACTTTGGTTTGTAATGACACCCCAATTCTTAAAAGAACCAACAGTTATGGGGTAGCTATCTCGGCACTAATTCTTAAACTTGAAAGAAGATTTATTCGTACCCATCCTACATTGCAAAGATTGTTTTATGAGTTGCCGGTTATAAATAACCCCAAAGCTAAAAACGTAGCTGCTCTTATTCTTATGAATGAGTTTGATTACATAGTGCGAGAAGCTAGAGAGATCTTTGATTTCTATAATATGAGTCAAGAAAATCCTATGATAGATGAAATTTTATATAATGAGGAATATATGTTGCGATATGTTTTTCATGATCACCATGCTTTTGATGAAAATACGAAAAAGGAAGTTCCTCCCATACATATCATTCAACAAGTTTTTAATGGAATTAATCGTAAATATGCTTGGATTGTAAAGGGGAACCAAGAGGGGTTTGAAGAAGGTAGCCTTAATAACCCTTGTATTTTGGTTGATGATGTGTTCTCCATTGTTTTTGAAAAACCTCCTGAAAATCACACACCTAAGGAGTTGGAGATGAAGGATGAAAATACTTGAAACTATGCATTATGCCTAGCTAGTGGCATAAAACAATAGCGCTTATTGGGAGGCAAACCAATGAATAAAATAAATTTTTGCTTTTACCTACTGTTCTTTAGTGTTTGCATGATTAAAGATTCTGTTAGATTATGTTTTTATGCTTTAGTTAGTGTTTGTGCCAAGTAATGTCTTTGGGATGATTTGGAAGATAGTATAATTGATGCTGTTTGAAAAACAGAAAGTTTTGCGTCCAGTGCTGGAACTTTAATTCTGTACTGGAGCGTCAGAAAAATCTGAAATTTTTACACAGTATTAGTATATGAATTACCCACGTTTTCCTAGTTTTTCAGAATTTTTGGAGTTAAAGAAGTATGGCTTTTAAATAGATCTTTACAGACTATTCTGTTTTAGACAGATTCTGTTTTTGTTGCATAGTTTGCTTATTTTGATGAATCTATGGATCGTATCGGGGGGTATGAGTCATGGAGAAGTTGGAGTACAGTAGAATTATGCCAATATTAAAATTGAATCAATTTACTACAGTACCTAAAGTTTAAGATTTGTTTGTTATACTAACGGATCTCACGAGGTTTCTGTTGAGTTTTGTGTGCTGAAGTTTTCAAGTTTTGGGTGAGACTACGATGGACAAAGGAATAAGGAGTGGCAAGAGCCTAAGCTTGGGGATGCCCAAGGCACCCCAAGGTAATATTCAAGGAATACTCAAGCGTCTAGGCTTGGGGATGCCCCGGAAGGCATCCCCTCTTTCGTCTACAATCTATCGGTAACTCACTTGGAGCTATATTTTTATTCATCACATGATATATGTTTTACTTGGAGCATCTTGTGAAATAGTTTGTTTGCTTTTGTTTGATTTTTAGTTTGTCACAATCATCTTTGCTGAACACACCTTTTTAAGAGGGACAGACATTATTCGTAATTTGTTAGAATAATCTATGTGCTTCACTTATATCTTTTGAGCTAGGCAGTTGCTCTAGTGCTTCACTTATATCTTTTAGAGCACGGCGGTAATGATATTTTAAAGAAATAGTTGCACTCTCATGCTTCACTTATATCTTTTTGAGAGTCTCATGATAACAATGGTAATATGCACGGGTTATGAATTTGGTCCTGATATGATAGATATTCAAGAGGGATATAATAAAAACTTTCATGTAGATCACTGAATATGATAAATTTGATTCCTTGCAATAGTTTTGCGATATTAAGACGGTAATATGTGGGAGGTATTAGTAGATAATTGTGGTTTAGTAAAAATAATTGTGTTAAGGTTTATGATTCCCGAAGCATGCACGTATGGTCTGTCGTTATGCTAAGAAGTTGGAGCATGAATTATTATTGATTGACTTCCTTTGTGTGGCGGTCGGGGGCGCGCGATGGTTAACTCCTACCAACCTCCCCCCTAGGGGCATGCGTAGTAGTACTTTGCTTCGAGGACTAATAAACTTTCGCAATAAGTATGTGAGTTCTTTATGACTAATGTGAGTCCATGGATTATACACACTCTCACCCTTCCGCAATTTGCTAGCCTCTTCGGTACCGCGCATTGCCCTTTCTCACATTGAGAGTTGGTGCAAACTTCGCCGGTGCATCCAAACCCCGTGATATGATACGCTCTATCACACATAAGCCTCTTTATATCTTCCTCAAAATAGCCACCATACCTACCTATCATGGCATTTCCATAGCCATTCCAAGATATATTGCTATGCAACTTCCACCATTCTGTTTTTATGACACACATCATCATTGTCATATTGTTTTGAATGATCATATAGCTGACATAGTATTTGTGGCTCAGCCACCGTTCATCATTTTCATACATGTTACGCTAGCATCATTGCACATCCTGGTACACTGCCAGAGGCATTCATATAGAGTCATATTTTTGTTCTAGTATCGAGTTGTAATTTTGAGTTGTAAGTAAATAAAGGTGTGATGATCATCATTATTAAAGCATTGTCCCAGTGAGGAAAGGATGATGGTGGCTATGATTCCCCCACAAGTCGGGATGAGACTCCGGACGAAAAAAATAAAATAAATAAATAAATATATATATATATATATATATATATATATAAAGAGGCAAATAAGAGCCATGAAAATAAAATGAGAAAAAAATGAGAAAAAATATAAAAAAAGAGAAAGAGAAAAAATAAATATAAATAAGAGAAAAAGAGAGAAGGGGCAATGTTACTATCTTTTTCCACACTTGTGCTTCAGAGTAGCACCGTGTTTTTCATATAGAGAGTCTCCTATTTGGTCACTTTCATATACTAGTGGGAATTTTTCATTATAGAACTTGGCTTGTATATTCTGAAGATGGGCTTCCTCAAATTCCCGAGGTTTTCATGAGCAAGCAAGTTGGATGCACACCCACTTAGTTTTCATGTTGAGCTTTCATACACTTATAGCTCTTAGTGCATCCGTTGCATGGCAATCCTTACTCCTCACATTGACATTAATTGATGGGCATCTCCATAGCCCGTTGATTAGCCTCGTTGATGTGAGACTTTCTCCATTTTTAACTTCTCCTATTTATCTCTATCACCATACTCTATTCCACCCATAGTGCTATATCCATGGCTTGCACTCATGTATTGAGTGGAGTTGAAAAAGCTGAAGCGCGTTAAAAAGTATGAACCAATTGCTTGGCTAAAACCGGGGTTGCTCATGATAAATACTTTGTGTGAAGAAGATGGAGCATGACAGGATTATATGATTTTGTAGGCGTTCTTTAGCATTTTTATTTTGAAAGACATGATTGTTTGCTAGTATGCCTGAGTATCAAATTATAGACTATTGCTTTGAATCATTTGGATCTTATTATTCATACCGTAAGAGATAGATTACATGATGAAACATGCTAGGTAGCATTCCACATCAAAAATTCTCTTTTTATCATTTACCTACTCGAGGACGAGCAGGAATTAAGCTTGGGGATGCTTGATACGTCTCCAACGTATCTATAATTTTTATTGTTCCATGCTATTATTGTAGGAGATATGCCCTAGAGGCAGTAATTTCAGTTACTTTTGTATCTCCAAGTTTGTAATGAATGTTTATGATCCATGCTATAACTGCAATGATTCTCGAGTCTACAATAACCACGAGGCTTGGAGGGAAACTCATGTGCACGTGTGGTATAATAAACGGTAAATTGTATTCCTAGTCTTGCCTCTAAGACTGGCTCAAGTATTGCATGATGATCCTGTTTTCCTGATCATGGGCATGGCTATGCCAGCAATTTTGAGGGCACGATGTTGGTAGAACACTTGTGTTGAATCGACCCAACTTGATGTTATACTATGAGATATATATTCGTCACAAGTTAATGGTTAAATAACACAGAGATGGTTAACGTTTGCATGATTCCTTAGACCATGAGAGTATCGAGTTTCTTCATACTTGCTTCATGAACTTTGGGGTTTGTTAAACGTCATCCGTAAATGGGTGGCTATTACGGCGGCTTACGGGTTCATGGAAAAGTATGTCAAGTAACTTGATAGCTCAAGATTGGGATTTGCTCCTCCGACGATGGAGAGATATCTCTGGGCCCTCTCGGTGTTGCGGTATCCATCATCGTCTAGCCAGACACTTGTGATTTGATCACGGGGATGCCGGAACACGGGAACGAGAAAAGAGAACAATGCCGGCAACGAGGTAACAGGCATTGTGGACAAGTTGTTGATCCACGAGGATGCCTACATGTCTCACCTCGGGTAATTGTAACATATCGCGAAGCAACAGGAATAGCACACGGCAACTGGAGGTTCACTCGAATATTCATTCGTGTGGGTATAGGGGTCAATATGGGTGTCCACGGCTCCGATGTTGATCATTGATCGGAAGGGGTTCCGGGTCATGTCTATGCTTCACCGAACCTATAGGGTCACACACTTAAGGGTCATCTATCTGCTGAATACTAGACGGGGAGTCTGAGAGAAATTCACCGAAAAAGTTTCGGACGAAACGGAAACGTTCCGGAGAGGATATCGGAATAGTTCCGGTAAAACTGAAAAGTTGTTTTAGAGGATACCATAAAGTCAGATTGGTTTCGGCACATGCCTGATAATTCTTGGAGGGTGCCAAAATCGTTCTGGAAACTTTCTGGAATTTTCCGGGATGAAAACCGGAAATGTTCCGGAGCTGCCGGAACCGCTTCAGATGCTTTTCGCAGATGAAAATCACTAAACCGGAATTGTTCCGGATCGCATTGAAACTTATTTTAGTGGGTACTGGAATTGTTCTAAGCCCACATAAATATTTTCAGTTCGACCGGACGCTGAAAAATGTCGTCATGAATAGTGAAATCAGATTTATGGATATGGTTGGAAGTTGGCCTTCCACAAATATCTTCCCAAGATATTTTGGGATGACATGGCATTTTGGATATGCCCATCCTACCCCTTGTTTTTCCTATAAATAGAGGGGAGGAGGCAGCCCCATATGCTTCATCCTTGTGCTCTCATACACATGCTATGCTTTGCTAGCTCTCTCTTCTCCCTCACACGAAAAGAGTATTTCGTAGAGCCGAAAGGCTGTCTGGGTTCCGGCAGGAACTAGCTCTGGACGGCGAAGCCCTGCCGGATAGTTGACACCGTATGTGTGCAACCCCATAGAGAGGTCGTAGTTTCGATCTTTTGCCCGAGGGGCTGTTCGAGGGTCCTCCCGAAGGGCTGTCCGAGTTTCCGTTCGAGTTTCGAGGGTCCTCCCGAAGGGCTGTCCGTGACATCGTCCGGGGGACTGTCCGACCGCCTCCCGAAGGGCTGTCCGACGAGGGAGTACATTCTCGCGGTTGGGAGGTTGTAAAATCCTAGCTGCGGGAATCTCCACCAACGATCTCCACCGACTCTTCTTCCGCTGCGCTATGAGTCGGTACGGATCAGATCAAACCTTGTATGCAATCTCCATAGTGGTCCTGGGCGTGCTCGCTATACCGAAATTTTTTGTTTTCTGTCGCGTTCCCCATCAGTGGCATCAAGAGCCAGGCTATGAGTAGATGCATGTTATGATCTAGAATACATAGAGATGTATGGTGTTGCACAATATAATTAGGTAGTAGATGAGATCTATTGCTGAAAATTATTTGTGCGGGTAGCAGATGAAATCTGTTACTCGATGTTCTTGTTGCTTCCCTTGAATTTGCGTAGTCCTGATCTTGACAGCATTGTGGAATCTGACAAAGTTCTGGCAATCCGCGATCCTTTCATGCTGCTCCTGAGTATGCTGATTGACAGATCAACGAAGCTAACAGTTCTTTGGGTTCCACTTTAGTCAAAGAAAGATGGATGTTTCGCAGACGAAGGGCAATGCAGATATGATCTGCACGGGGGTCACGCGTATGACGAAGTTTAGTATGGGGCTCGAGATTTTATTGTCTCGTGTTTCATACACCCTGGAAAGTTAATCTAGCAACTTGAAGTATCATACTTGATGATAAACGTTGGTAGCTGCGGTTTAAGTAAAAACCTTAGAAGCCACGTAAAATAAAATTTTGCATAAACCGATTAGAGGCGTCTAACTTGGTTTTGCAGGATGGTTATTCATGTGATGTGGTATAGCAATGCTCATATTAAATTTGATTATGTATGAGATGACTATATGATGTAATTAACATGACCTGCGTGTCATGATTCGGCATGATGGCTGGAGCCATATGATTGCACTTTAATGACTTGCGTGTCAACCTTATGTAATGCACTTATTTTATTAGCTATAGAGATAGCAATATTATCTGGTGCATCAACAAGGTGGTGGCAATCTTCGCGAAGGTGAACACCGACGTGAATGCCGAAGACGAAGAAATACTTGACTTCTCCGTCAGAAAGGGCTATACCATATCATGCTAATTATGAATTGCCTGAGATGTTTATCCCTCTTGATGCACCCTTCTTGATTGCGCGGTATTCGCTTTTTATTAGGGTGATCTCTCACTAAAATATCAAAGTAGTTAGTGTTCACCCAAGTGTAGCACCGTCTGAAATTCGTATCTTTTCGGGGTGCGCCATGTCCACATGGGTACGAACGAATCGAGAGGAATGAGGCGGGTGAGGTCAGACCTCGCAGCAAGATCACTTGGTTGTCTTTGACGTTCAGGCAGGATCGTCCTGAGCTCGGAACACACCCATCGAAAGATGAACAAGAGTCACATGGAGATGTGATCGGCAAGTTTGCCTACCGATTGAAATTCTCGTCATCAGTGATGTCCACATCAATGGCGTTGAATTTAAATGTGGATCTTGAATCACTCACAATCAATTATGAGAGATATTGATTTGAGTGGGAGCGCACCTTAGAATAAAATCTGTTTATTCACTAGTGCAAAATCATTATGAACAAAGTCTAAGTGAAATTGTGTTTTCTGTTGTAGATCTAATGGCTCGCAACACCGCGTTCAACTTAGGCCCGATGTTAGAGAAAGAGAAGTTAGCTGCGAATGGAAACAACTATGCGGACTGGGTCCGTACCCTGAGGATTGTCCTCAGGAGCGCTAAGAAAGTGTACGTGCTTGATGGAGCTCTTCCACCTAAGCCAGCGGCAACAGCCGCGGCAGACATACAAAATGTCTGGGCCACTAAGGATGATGATTTCAACTTAGTGCAGTGCCTCATGCTGTCTTGCATGAGTTCAGAGCTTCAAAAACGTTTTGAATTCCATAACTCCTTTGATATGATCAAGGATCTGGATGCTCTGTACAAGTTTAATGCACGGTCTGAACGTTTTGATATCATGAAAATGATGTCGGAGACCAAGATGGCTGAGGGCAGTTCAGTTGGCGAGCACGTAGTCAATATGATTGGCTACGCTGAAAGGCTTAAAACCCTGGAATTTCCACTTCCAGAAGAGCATGTTATGGACATGTTGCTCCGTTCACTCCCCCCTTCTTACGGAGGTTTTGTCATGAACTACCACATGAATGGGATGGACAAAAGACCTAATGAAGTGCTTGCCATGCTGAAATCTGTTGAAGGAGGACTGCAGAAAAATCGCAAGCAAGTGTTGCTTGTGAATAAAACTGCCAGTTTCAAAAAGAAAGGCAAGCCAAAGAAAGGCAAGGGCGCCGGTAAGACCGGCTTCCAACGCAAATCTAAGGGCGGAGCCAAGAATGAAACTGAGTGCTTCTACTGCAAGGGCACAAGACACTGGAAGAGAAACTGCAAGAAGTATCTGGAAGATAAGACGTCCGGGAAAACCGGAAAAGGTATAATTGTTATACAAGTTAATGTCATTGACGTTTTGCTCGCTAGCGAAAATTCTAAGTCTTGGGTATTTGATACCGGATCGGTTGCTCACATTTGCAACTCGATACAGGGGCTTCAGAAGGTGCGCAGGCTGGGAAAGAATGAAGTCGTGATGCGTGTCGGGAACGGCGCTGGGATCGCCGCTCAAGCCGTCGGCATTATGCCTCTACGTCTCCCTTCAGGATTTATTTTGGAACTAAGTAACTGTTATTTTGTTCCGTTGTTGTGTAAGAACATTATCTCTGGATCATGTTTAGTGCATGACGGGTACACCTACAAGTCTAAGAACAATGGTTGTTCACTTTATTGTAAGGACATGTTTTATGGATTTGCACCCATTATTGGGGGCCTTTTCGTACTGAATCTTGAATGTGAAAATAATGTCTTTAACGTGAATGCTAAACGCCTTAAGAAGGCTGATACCACCACCACTTTCATGTGGCACTGTCGGCTTGGCCACATCGGAAAGAAACGCATGCAAAGACTCCATAAAGATGGAGTTTTACCGTCTTTTGATTTTGAATCATTTGACACATGTGAAGCTTGCTTGATGGGAAAAATGACCAAGACGCCGTTCACGGGTCATCCTGAACGGGCGGGTGAATTATTGGAAATAATACATAGTGATGTATGTCGACCAATGAATACGGCCGCACGGGGTGGGTATTTTTACTTCGTGACTTTTACTGATGATTTAAGTCGGTATGGCTATATCTACTTGATGAAGCATAAGTCGGAAACCTTTGAAAAGTTCAAAGAATTTCAGAATGAGGTAGAAAATCATCGTAACAAAAAGATTAAGTTTCTGCGGTCTGATCGCGGAGGCGAATATCTTAGTCACGAGTTTGGCCAACATCTGAGTGACCGTGGAATCGTTTCACAGCTTACGCCTCCCGGAACTCCACAGCGAAACGGAGTGTCGGAACGACATAACCGAACCCTGTTAGACATGGTAAGGTCGATGATGTCTCTTACAGATCTACCGATATCTTTTTGGGGTCACGCACTACTCACTGCCGCTTATACACTAAACAGAGCACCGTCTAAGTCTGTTGAGACGACGCCATATGAGATATGGCATGGGAAGAAACCCAATTTGTCGCATCTAAAAATTTGGGGTTGTGAAGCTTATGTAAAACGTTTACAACCGAGCAAACTCGATCCCAGATCAGACAAATGTATCTTTGTAGGTTATCCAAAGGAAACTGTTGGGTATTTCTTCTACCAACCCTCCGAGTGCAAAGTGTTTGTCGCTAAAAATGGAGTCTTTCTTGAGAAAGAGTTTCTCGCTAAAGAATTGAGTGGGAGAACAGTACAACTTGATGAGATTAGTGAATCTTCGGCAACCGTTGATATGGCTAAGGAGCCGGAAGAAATTCCGCTAATTATCCCTACAACCGAGCCGGAAGTTGTCGCATGTGATGCGGGAACTTCAAACACTGTTGTAACTGAACCGCGCAGATCAGGTAGGGCTATCCAGCCACCTGAGTGGTTTCATAACGAAATCTTCATTCTTGAAGACGATGAACCTGCGCACTACAAGGAAGCGATGGCGGGGCCTAGCTCAAGGGAATGGCACAAAGCCATGAGATCCGAAATGGAATCCATGTACGAAAACCAAGTTTGGAACTTGGAAGAACTTCCAGATGGCATAAAACCCATTGGTTGTAAATGGATTTTCAAAAGAAAGACAGACGCGGATGGTAACATTACTATCCACAAAGCTAGACTTGTCGCGAAAGGGTTCACGCAAGTTCCAGGAGAGGACTACGACGAGACTTTCTCGCCCGTAGCTATGCTTAGGTCTGTTCGGATATTACTAGCAATTGCTGCTTATTTCGATTATGAAATATGGCAGATGGATGTCAAAACGGCTTTCCTAAATGGAAACCTTGATAGGGATGTATACATGATACAGCCAGAAGGTTTTGTCGATCCTAAAAATGCTGGAAAGGTATGTAAGCTTCAGAAAGCCATTTATGGTCTGAAGCAAGCATCAAGGAGCTGGAATATTCGTTTTGATGAAGTGGTCAAAGAGTTTGGCTTCATCAGGAACGATGAAGAATCTTGTGTGTACAAGAAGTTTAGTGGGAGCGCAAAAGCATTTCTAATCTTGTATGTGGATGCATATTGTTGATTGGAAATGATGTGAAATTTCTTAGCGAAATAAAAGACTCATTGAAGAAGAGTTTTTCAATGAAAGACTTAGGCGAAGCGGCATATGTATTAGGCATCAGGATCTATAGAGATAGGTCAAGACGCTTAATAGCGCTAAGCCAAAGCACGTACATTGACAAGGTGTTGAAAAGGTTCAACATGGAGAACTCCAAGAAAGGCCTACTCCCCATGTCACCTGGCACAGTGCTTTGCAAGAATCAGAGTCCTCGGACCCTTGATGAGCGAGTACAAATGAATGATATTCCATATGCTTCGGCAGTTGGTTCTATTATGTATGCCATGCTATGTACAAGACTGGATGTTTCCTATGCGCTAAGTGTTTGCAGCCGGTACCAAGGTGATCCAGGATTGGAACACTGGGCCGCAGTCAAGGGTATTCTTAAGTACCTCAGAAGGACCAAGGATTTACTCCTTGTGTACGGAGGTGATGAAGAGCTCATTGTAAGTTGTTACACTGATGCAGGCTTCATGTCTGACCCAGATGACTTCAAATCTCAATCTGGCTATGTTTTCATATTGAACGGCGGCGCAGTTGATTGGAAAAGTTCCAAACAAAAGACTGTGGCGGATTCTACGACGGAGGCGGAATATGTTGCTGCTTCAGAAGCCTCCAAGAAAGCTGTCGGTATCAAGCAATTTCTTGAAGATCTTGGTGTGGTTCCAAGTGCTCTGGACCCGGTGGAGATCTATTGTGACAATAGTGGCGCCGTGGCTCAGGCAAGGGAGCCGTGTTCGCACCATAAGACAATGCATATTCAACGCAAATATAAACTCATTCGACATCATGTCGAAGAAGGTTTAGTGAAAGTACGCAAAGTTCACACGGATCTGAATGTGTCAGACCCGATGACGAAGCCTCTACCACGAGCAAAACATGAGCAACACCGGATTGCCATTGGTGTTAGGGAAGCCATGTAACTAGATTATGACTCTAGTGCAAGTGGGAGACTGTAGGAGATATGCCCTAGAGGCAGTAATTTCAGTTACTTTTGTATCTCCAAGTTTGTAATGAATGTTTATGATCCATGCTATAACTGCAATGATTCTCGAGTCTACAATAACCACGAGGCTTGGAGGGAAACTCATGTGCACGTGTGGTATAATAAACGGTAAATTGTATTCCTAGTCTTGCCTCTAAGACTGGCTCAAGTATTGCATGATGATCCTGTTTTCCTGATCATGGGCATGGCTATGCCAGCAATTTTGAGGGCACGATGTTGGTAGAACACTTGTGTTGAATCGACCCAACTTGATGTTATACTATGAGATATATATTCGTCACAAGTTAATGGTTAAATAACACAGAGATGGTTAACGTTTGCATGATTCCTTAGACCATGAGAGTATCGAGTTTCTTCATACTTGCTTCATGAACTTTGGGGTTTGTTAAACGTCATCCGTAAATGGGTGGCTATTACGGCGGCTTACGGGTTCATGGAAAAGTATGTCAAGTAACTTGATAGCTCAAGATTGGGATTTGCTCCTCCGACGATGGAGAGATATCTCTGGGCCCTCTTGGTGTTGTGGTATCCATCATCGTCTGGCCAGACACTTGTGATTTGATCACGGGGATGCCGGAACACGGGAACGAGAAAAGAGAACAATGCCGGCAACGAGGTAACTGGCATTGTGGACAAGTTGTTGATCCACGAGGATGCCTACATGTCTCACCTCGGGTAATTGTAACATATCGCGAAGCAACAGGAATAGCACACGGCAACTGGAGGTTCACTCTAATATTCATTCGTGTGGGTATAGGGGTCAATATGGGTGTCCACGGCTCCGATGTTGATCATTGATCGGAAGGGGTTCCGGGTCATGTCTATGCTTCACCGAACCTATAGGGTCACACACTTAAGGGTCATCTATCTGCTGAATACTAGACGGGGAGTCTGAGAGAAATTCACCGAAAAAGTTTCGGACGAAACGGAAACGTTCCGGAGAGGATATCGGAATAGTTCCGGTAAAACTGAAAAGTTGTTTTAGAGGATACCATAAAGTCAGATTGGTTTCGGCACATGCCTGATAATTCTTGGAGGGTGCCAGAATCGTTCTGGAAACTTTCTGGAATTTTCCGGGATGAAAACCGGAAATGTTCCGGAGCTGCCGGAACCGCTTCAGATGCTTTTCGCAGATGAAAATCACTAAACCGGAATTGTTCCGGATCGCATTGAAACTTATTTTAGTGGGTACTAGAATTGTTCTAAGCCCACATAAATATTTTCAGTTCGACCGGACGCTGAAAAATGTCGTCATGAATAGTGAAATCAGATTTATGGATATGGTTGGAAGTTGGCTTTCCACAAATATCTTCCCAAGATATTTTGGGATGACATGGCATTTTGGATATGCCCATCCTACCCCTTGTTTTTCCTATAAATAGAGGGGAGGAGGCAGCCCCATATGCTTCATCCTTGTGCTCTCATACACATGCTATGCTTTGCTAGCTCTCTCTTCTCCCTCACACGAAAAGAGTATTTCGTAGAGCCGAAAGGCTGTCTGGGTTCCGGCAGGAACTAGCTCTGGACGGCGAAGCCCTGCCGGATAGTTGACACCGTATGTGTGCAACCCCGTAGAGAGGTCGTAGTTTCGATCTTTTGCCCGAGGGGCTGTTCGAGGGTCCTCCCGAAGGGCTGTCCGAGTTTCCGTTCGAGTTTCGAGGGTCCTCCCGAAGGGCTGTCCGTGACATCGTCCGGGGGACTGTCCGACCGCCTCCCGAAGGGCTGTCCGACGAGGGAGTACATTCTCGCGGTTGGGAGGTTGTAAAATCCTAGCTGCGGAAATCTGCACCAACGATCTCCACCGACTCTTCTTCCGCTGCGCTACGAGTCGGTACGGATCAGATCAAACCTTGTATGCAATCTCCATAGTGGTCCTGGGCGTGCTCGCTATACCGAAATTTTTTGTTTTCTGTCGGGTTCCCCATCAATTATAGTATCAATCTTGGATGTTTTTATATGCAATTGTATGCAATTATATATCATTTTTTGGGACTAACCTATTAACCCAGTGCCTAGTGCCAGTTGCTGTTTTCTGCTTGTTTTTGGCTTTTCAGAGAAACAGTACAAAATGAAGTCCAAATGCCACGAAACTTTTTGGAGATTTTTTTCTGGACAAAAGAAACCTGGGAAGCTTCGGGAGGAGGCCAGAAGCCCCACGGGGGCTTCACAACGCACTAGGGCATGCCCCAGGGGGGCGCCGTAGTACCTTGTGGGGCCCACGTGACTCCTTTTGACCTAATTCCACTTCTACAAATTCACAAATATTGGGAAACCCCCAGAGAGCCAGAAGAGAAAACCTTTCCGCCGCCGCAAGCCTCTGTTCTTCCACGATCCCATCTGGAGGCCTTTTCCGGTACTCTGCCGGAGGGTGAATCGATCACGGAGGGCTTCTACATCAACCTTGCTGCCCTTCCGATGATGTGTGACTAGTTTTCCACAGACCTACGGGTCCATAGCTAGTAGCTAGATGGCTTCTTCTCTCTCTTTGATCTTCAATACAATGTTCTCCTCGTTGTTCATGGAGTTCTATCCGATGTAATCTTCTTTTGCAGTGTGTTTGTTGGGATCAGATGAATTGTGAGTTTATGATCAGATTATTCATAAGAAATATTTGAGTCCTCTCTGAACTCTTTTATGCATGATTGTTATAGCTTAGTATTTCTCTCCGATCTATCGGTTTAGTATGGCCTACTAGATTGATTTATCTTGCAATGGGAGAGGTGCTTTGTGATGGGTTCAATCTTGCGGTGCTCAATCCCAGTGACAGAAAGGGACATGACACGTATCTGTATTGTTGCCATTAAGAATAAAAAGATGGGGTTTATTCATATTGCTTGAATTTGCTTCTCTAGATCATGTCATCTTGCTTAATGCATTACTCTGTTTCATATTTAATGCCCTAGATGCATGCTGGATAGCGGTCGATGGGTGGAGTAATAGTAGTAGATGCAAGCAGGAGTCGGTCTACTTGTCTCGGACGTGATGCCTATATACATGATCATTGCCATGAATCCGTCATAATTATTTGCTTTTCTATCAATTGCCCAACAGTAATTTGTTTACCCACCGTATGTTTATGTGCTCAAGAGAGAAGCCTCTAGTGAAAACTATGGTCCCCAGGTCTATCTTTATCATATGAAAAACCTAAAAATACCTTGCTGCAATTTATTTACTTTTATTTTAATTAGTACTTTAGCTTATCTATTTACCTCGATAAGATTTAATCCTTGCAAATAACCGCTAAGAGGATTGACAACCCTCTTATTTGCGTTGGGTGCAAGTGTTTGCTCTTGTGTGTGCAGGTGCGCTTAATGCAATTTTGCTTGGTTCTCCTACTGGATTGATAACCTTGGTTCTTAACTGAGGGAAATACTTATCTATACTGTACTGCATCATCCTCTCCTCTTCGGGGAAATACCAACGCAGACTACAAGTAGCACCGTCGCTGTCGTTAAAAAAACAGTGGTCGCAGCGCAACGATGCCCCTCGCAGCAGCAGCAACAACTTTGCCGGTCAGGGTGGAAGAAAGGCAGGAAGAGGAAGAGAGGGGAGGCTCTGCGGAGAGAGGAGAGTAAGGTTGGAGAAGGATTTAGGAGAGAGGCGTAGTAGGATTTACCCCGATTCAGATTTCAGAGGAAGAAGATGACTCGTCGAGAAAAGGGATAAGACGACTTGTGGGACGGGCGGTGGTAGGGCCGCAGGGACGCGTGTCGATCCCCCGAGGAGGCTTACGCCTGGCTATAATCAGCCGGGTGTTTTTAAACATTTTCCAAAAGATAAAAGTGTCTCAGCTTTGAACTAAGGCTTTGAACTAAGGTTAGTTTAATCTTAGTTCAAAGCTGAGACACTTTTTTTCCGATCGGACACTTTTTTTCCGATCGGAGGGAGTAGTTTTCGGCCCAGTTTATCCTAAAAAAAACATAGTACTCTTTGGCCCCGCTTGAGCTAAAGATCTTTTTTTTTGAAACGGAGGCAAAACATTTGCCTCATCCATTAAGTAAGAGGAGAATAGAGTTTTACAAGTGATCCACGTTCACGGCATGACGATTACTCGCGTACAACAACAAGCCCTAGTTTCCTAGCACCCGCGGTAACCCTAAGGTTGGCCTCTACAACGACGCTATTAAGAATGATTGGCGGCTGAGCACTCTTGTGACGGAAAACTCAGGCGTCTCTCTCGTTCCAAATAGACCAAGAGACAAGCATGGTGAGAGAGGCCATAGCTCTTCTGTTGGGGTTTCGCATGTCAGTTCTCTTGTCCCACCATCTCGCGAGGGAGTCCTCAAGGTGCCAGTTGGAGGTGTCCATGTGTGCCAGTCCAAACTTCCCAATGATCAAACGCCATAGTCTAATAGAGAAGCGGCACTTGACGAAAAGGTGGATGCCCGTTTCTTGCTCTCTCTTGCATAGAGGGCAGAGACCACAATTATCCCATCGACACCGCTCCAGCCAGTCGGCGGTCCATATCCAGTCTTGCAAAGCAAGCCACGTGAAGAATTTGACCTTTGGAGGAGCCCATGCTTTCCAAACCATGAAGTCCATGGGAGAGAGTGTCAAGCCAAGAAATTGAGCCCTGTATGTGGTTGCCGCCGTGTATATCCCGTCCACTGCATGCTTCCAAATGATGTCATCCTCGGCCCGGTCGTCAAGCTGAAAGTCGTTCACAAGCATCCATAAGGAGAAAAGTTCCCGGATGTGGCCACCAGAGACGACGGTTTGGGGTTTGATCTTTACCATCCATGCATTCCCATGAAGGGCCTCCCATACTTTCCAATTCTTTCTTGTGGAGGCTTCATGGATCAGAGGAGCAACGTCCTTGGGTATGCGGCCAAATAACCAAGGGGAGTCCCAAAAAGGCGTTTTAGCCCCATTCCGAACGGTGATGGTGGTAGAAGCATAGAAGAAGTCAAGATCTTCGACGGTGCACGGGTTTCTCAACCCGACCCAAAGTTTGTTGGGCTCCTTCCATTCATACCATGGCCGTCGTAGGCGCAAAGCTCTAGCAAATTTGTCGGTGTTGAGGACCCCAAGACCTCCGAAAGCCTTAGGCCGGCTAATCACATCCCAATTGACCTTACATTTTGCACCGGTCGTCTTGTCCGAACTTGACCAAAGAAAGGCCCTCTCAATCTTGTTGAGGTTATGCAGAGTACCCTATGGCACAATGAGAGGTGTGATGGAGAAAACCGCTTGGGAGGTGATGACTGATCTGACAAGGGCCGTGCGCCCAATAGTAGTGATGTTCTGCCCATCCCACGCCACTAATTTACCGGCCGCCTTGTCTTCTAGGTACTGAAAGTCCATCTTCCTAAGTTGCCAAACTGAGAGTGGGAGGCCCAAATATTTTATTGGGAATGAGGCACGGGTCGCCGGAATGCTCCGCAGGATGCGCCTGAGTGGGGGTTGGTTGCACCTAATGAGCACGACCGAGCTCTTAAGGAAGTTGGTGCAAAACACTGTAACATCTCCAAATCCCTATAGGATGGCTGAAAGGTTGTCGATGTCCCTCTTAATTGGAGCCATGAAAATGGCCGCGTCATCTGCGTAGAGGGAGGTTCGCATCATGGTTCCGCGCCCTCGGATCTTGTGGATGATACCTTTGCGAGTTGCAAGGTTGAGGATTTAGTGGAGAGGGTCAATAGCAAGGACGAACAGCAACGAGGATATGGGGTCCCGTTGCCGAAACCCACGGTCATGCTTGATGGGAGGGCCTGGGAGATCATTGAGCAATATGCGTGAGGAAGACGTTGAGAGCAAAGCGGCAATCCAATTCCGAAATTTGCAAGGAAACCCCTTGCGGTGCAACAAGTCAAGGATGTATTCCCACTTGACCGAGTCGAAAGCATTTTTAATGTCAAGCTTGAAGAGGAGGGCGGGCGTCTTGCATTTGTGCAACCGGCATGCAAAGTTGCGGATGTACATGAAATTGTCATGAATACTCGTCTGCTTAATGAATGCACTTTGGGCGTTGGTGACGAGGGCATCTATGTGGGGGGCGAGCCGCGGAGATAGTATCTTGGCAATAATTTTGGCAATGGCGTGCACAAGGCTAATTGGCCTATAATCCGAAATGCCTTCCGCCCCGTCCTTCTTGGGCAAGAGCACCACGTTGGCGGAGTTGAGCTAAAGATCTTCATGTAGCTTGCGTTGAAGCAACGCCTCTGGACTGCGGACAGACGGGCCGTAGGCAGTTGCAGCACCCTGACTCGTGCCTGCTGCTGTTAGGAGATGGAAACTCATGACTACATGTTCATCTAGTGCCCCTTCGCAAGAGTGGTTTGGTTTCAGGGTTTGCTGCCCCTCCGGTTACACCGTCTGACACTATCTCGGGATGCGTCCCTCGCTAACTGGTGGTACATGAATTCGGCCGAACATGGTACTCTATGCGCCCCTCGGCTGAACGGTCACATAGTAATCTTGCGTTGAATTCGACCGTTGCTGCTGCTGGTCGGTGCGAGATCAACTCTCCGGCGATCCTCGTTGTGCGCTCGATATGGCTTGAGCGTAATACTATGATTTTTGACAAAGTGGTGATGCTTCCTACTCCAGTGGTAGCCAAGATTAAGGCAGAGTTTGTTAAGTGAAAAATGGCGAGAGTGTAAACCCTTGGACTGAGCTGGACTGGTGTGTGATCGTCACCAATGTAAATTTTCTCTGTACTCGTTTTCCCTTCTTCTTAATACAAAAAGCGTGCAAAGCTCTTGCGTGTTCTTGAAAAGAAAACATGGTACTCTATGCGCCCCTTTGCAGATCTGAGCCTATACTGTCATTACTAGTTTTTTTTTGGGAAAAGGAGGTTTAAACCCCCAGCCTCTGCATCAATCGATGCATACAGCCATCTTTATTAATTATTCAACAAAGGTCTGACAAAAACATACATCAAGCCACCCGAATCCAGCACTCACACCTACAAACTCGATAATGTGAAGTACTCTCACTCCTCATATCTAAAACCGGTGCCGTCGTCGATCCATCCGAATAACGTATCGGAACCTACATTCGATGCAGCAAACCTAAAGCGTACACCACATGCGCATGTTTTAGAAGCAGCCACCATCATCGAACCGCAGACCCATCTTCAGGAAAGAGATCCGCATCATTCTTGCCAGTCCGGCCATCCGTCGACGCCACCACGGTGCCCAATGCACCACCTCCCTGCGCGCAAACTGTTGAGCACGTCGCGGTCGCCGCCGATACACCACAGCACCATGACGCCAAGTGCCACTAGCCGACACAGCGTGAAGTCTCTGGAAGATCTGTCGTGCGTAGCACCTGCCGAACAGGCATGACATACCGTAGCACTTGTCGGCCAGGCATGACTTGACATCTCCACCGAAGCTCTGTGCAAGACGAAGCCGCTCCACCTCCTGCCTCTGTCTTCCAGCACTGCTCCACAAACGATGCTCCCAAGAGAGAAACGACACCGCAGTGCCGCCATCGTCTGATCTGGAAGGCCAGATCCTAGGGTTTCCCCCGGAGTAGTGGGTCGACAGTAGGTACGATGATGCCTTCATCAAGGTAACGGAGCAGAGCGCCGCCATCGCCCGCCGTCGGCTCGGTTTTCACCGGCAACTATGTCTCCCCGACTCGCAGCCAGGACTAGATGACAGATCTCGAGATCCGACCACCCACTAGTAGAAAACAGGGCATTAGTCCCGGTTCGTAAGGGCCTATAGTCCCGGTTCTGCAACCGGGACTAAGGAATCGGGACTAAAGGCCCCCACTTTTAGTCCTGGTCATGTTACGAACCGGAACTAAAGGGGCTCCACGTGGCCGCTGCGCAGCGCTCAGGCAGGAGGACCTTCAGGCCTCAGGCCGACCACCTCCGACGGAGGAGATGACCACCACCGCCAAGCCCAGGGTTGCTGCCACGGGCGCCCGCGTGTTGCAGATCAAGACCAGGAGCGCCACCGCGATCTGAAGCCGAACCGGAGGTTGAGAGGCTGCAGCATGGCCGCCGCCGCCACCTGCCGCTGCGGCTATAGACCCGCCGCCACACCCCAGCCGTCGTTGTCCGCCATCACCGCCGAGGAGATCAAAATCGGATCCACCGCATCGATTTTGAGCCGCTGACGCGCGAGAAGAAGGCCGCCGCCGCCGAGCCGCTCAGGCTTTTTTTTTTTTGCGATAGAAATTTCCAATCTATTCATCAATCATGGCAGTACAGAGAATACTAGAAGTAATAAAAATTACAACTAGGTCCATCGACCACCTAGCGACGACTACAAGCACTGGAGCGAGCCGAAGGCGCGCCACCGTCATCGCCCCTCCCTCGCTGGAGCCGGGCAAACCTTGTTGTAGTAGATAGTCGGGAAGTCGTCGTGCTAAGGCCCCAAAGGACCAGCACACCAGAGTAGCAACCATCGCCGATGAAAAGAGTTATAGATCGGAAAGATCAAACCTGTAACCACACGAACGAAGACGAACTGGATCCAAATAGATCCACCGAAGACCAGCACCGACCGAATCCCGCGAGAGCCGACGGAGACACACCTCCACACATCCTCCGACGACGTTATTCGCACCATCGGGACGGGGATAGGACGTGGGAGACATTATTTCTACCGATGGACATCGCCACCGCCACACATCCCCAACCAAGACGATTAACCTAACAAAAATGAGAACGGGGTCCCTCCCGCCGACGGGGGACCGAGATCCTCCGCACCTCCACGACTCAAAGGCCATCGGAGGTGGGGTGGATCAGCGGTGGCGCCGACGGGAGGAGGAAGGAGACTTTTCTTGAGGAGGAGGAAAGACACCCGCTAAATAACAAGAGTGGTGGCGGAGAGGAGAGTGGTGGCGGGGCTGATGATAAGTCCACTTTTGTGTCCTGAGGTTCTTTCTATGCACAAAGCGGTACAAATCTCGCTGAAACATTGAGTAATACTTCGGTGTAGTATGAGCTAGTGACTCCATTGATCTGACAAACTGTGTAGAATGGAAGCACTTGGATATGCTTTGCTTGCTGCTCATTCCGAACTCCCAAGAAGTACTGTTCGCACATCACCACAAACATGCAGTCACACCTTGCGACCCCAAGAAGTGGACTGCTCATCGTCCATGGTCCGGGCTTTTTTTCGACAAAGGTCCATGGTCCAGGCTAGGTGGATTGATTGACAGCAACGACGGTGAAACAAAAATGACTGGAGAAGCTATATTATGGTTTGTGTATGGTAGGCTTTGCCTGCCAAGTATATATAAGGGCCAAGAACGTATAAGTTGGTTGAAGAAATAAATTAGATTTATGACCATTGGTTCAGTAGCATATACAGAAGTTATTTATTTACATAGGTCACTTTCATCTTTCACTCACATGGGAGGTCTTCGACTTAGGCACTCTAGGATGTTGTCTCGTGCAGGCGTGACAAGCAACAGAATGCTGCAAAGAACCCATCTGAAAAGCAGAAAATTCATCGTTGATGCTTTACAACTGAAAATATAATGCTTACTTGTACCGACTGATACCATGTCGTTCTTAAATATTTCAGATGCTCCGTGGCCATCTCCCCTCGGGAGTTGAGGTGTTGAAGCGGAACGGACCTAGTGATGGGACTTGTCCCCTATGCGAGACTCCGGAAGACTCAAACCACATTTTCTTCAATTGCCCTTCGGCGATTTTTCTATGGAGCAGCCTTAGGGAGGCGGTGGGTGGCAGTTGGTGTCACGACAACCTCCCGGATATGTTTCGGGAGGTCCTAAGTCTCCACACCCCCCCCCCCCCCCCCCCCTCGCGGCCCGCCCTTTGGGTAGTTGTGGGTGCTCTTGTCTGGATGTTATGGAACATCCGCAATAAGTTGGTGATTGAACATGTGATCCCCCTCCGTGCGACTGACGCAATCTATAAAATGTGTGGCTTCTTACAGCTTTGGAGACCACTTAGTAAGCGGCGTGCTCGAGACAACATCAACAGGATCATCACCGAGCTCCGGTCCAAACTTACTTTCTGTTGTTTTGGACCTGGACTTCTTGTTGTGCACGGTGGTTGCTTTATAATATAAAGCGGGGGAAACCCTTTTTCGTCTAAATATTTTGGATGCGCATGCGGATACACGCGCTGAGCCGTGTATACGGCCTGCAAAACACATCTTCATCGATCAGTTTATCGAGTATGTATGGCTTCTTTAGAGATAAAAAGGTGATGGACGATTGGATATTCAGATTGGCCAGCTCGACAGGCACACGATGAGCAAATCTGGATGCTCATGTGAACATCTTGCGACGCACGTACCCTCTTCTCTCACATGGGGTCCTCTTTCTTTCATCCGGCATTGACCATTAGAATCAGAGAGAAACTCTAAACTCTAATCGGATGCAAAAGTCAAAACATATTGGCAATAAATTTGCAATTAATGCAGTAATAGCAATTAACTTAGGCAACATAATTCAAAAATAATTTTGAAAAAAAATTCAACAATTGATCAGGCATATGGAGCAGAAAAAATAGCTAATGGAAGAAATCGATAACTTATGCAGCCAAAATCATATGTTTCCAATAAAAACCGAATATGTGTGTAGCAATTTGTTTTTGGTTATGATATCCCAAATCACGCAAATCACCCAAATCAAAGTCAAAATATTAATTAGTTGTTCTGAGTACTCTTACCTTCTTACCTCCCATGTGAAAAGAGGAGGTAAGAGGGACCATGTTAAAATTAGCCAAATATTAAACAACAACTAGAGATATTTGCAGCAACAGCTCAACATGAATGAAACAATTGCTTTATGTATCCAACATGCCTTAATTTGCAGATAAATCTCAAAAAATTCTGTGATACTAAAATCTCCAACTCACGCAACGGAAAATTAACCATTGCACCATAGGAAAGAGTTTTGATATTTCTGAGGTGACCGAGAACTAACTATTTCTAAGTAAGACGCTAAGACCAATCCGATCTAACCATTAGGATTTCTGCATGTAAAATTTGATGATATGGTCTTCGTCGCACAATATTTTTTATAGAGGAAAGGCATAACAGCCCGACTTCAAATTAAAAAAGCCATCAACCGGCTAGGATACAGGGTGCTGATACATAGCAAGCTTGAAAACAAAAGAAGGTTACAGATCAGGCACCACAATGCACACAACGCCACCATAAGAACCAAATGCTCAAGTTGTAGGAGAACAAGAGGTTGAATACATAAGCCACCAAAGAACTGCCCCAAATGAAGAGGAGAGATGGTCAAGCACTAGGGGAAGACACGACGTCTCCACCGCAACTCCTGGTGTACCGCTGTCGGAGGGGAGACCCTGGTCTCACCCTCGCACATGTCGTGCCACCACACAAGAGCCTAACAACTGGTCCCAATACAAGCATGGGCCCAGCCAGATCCTGCGCCAGCTGACGTGGCTGATTGGCAGGTTCACTCGGCATATGATCACCGTACCCCCTGACGCTCTCTTTGCTGCCCCGTTCTTGGACTGATGGGCTAGTCCGAAAACCGTGACGCTGATTTAGTTTGGTTTGAGTTTGCTTGTTGCATCATTCAAAACTAAGCCCTGAAAGCCCCCAAGGACCCATGACCAGGGGCGAATCCAGCTATATGGCGAGGTTTGGCAGACGCCACACCTAAAATTTGACATAAATACTGCGTATATATACTGTATGTCTGAAGATTTGATCCGAGTTGATAAAGTTCACTTCAGTTTTGTCATTTTGGAGGAGGAAGACTCCCACGAGCACGCGACTCTGGGCAGAAGAGATGGGAGAGTCTCCCGCCCCCTTCAATTTCGCCAAGTAGTTATTGTGCCGGGAGCCCAGGACTAATAGATTAATTAGAGCGTAATTCTTGCTTAGGCCTAAGTGCTGAGGAGAGAATTAGCAATATAAGCCCACGCAATCCACAGGCCCACATACCAAGCGGGCGCACGCTTGCCGGTCAATCGCAAGTTTGTTCACAGGTAGGAGTACGTGAATGGAGAGGCACGATTTGTTTCGTCAAGAACCGATAATTAGGAATCGCCTTCGTCGCCGCCGCCGCCGCTCATGCCATTCTCTAGCTACGCGACCAGTACTACCACCGGCAATTGATATATGTCAGCGTCGATCACCAGACAATCCATAGCCTTCCCCTTGCAGCCAGGCGCGGGCGGCCGTCACTATCCATCTCCGGTCAAGAGAAGCTAGATCTAATCGGACTCAGGTTGACTAAGGTATTAATATAGACAACTAGGAAAATTGGGGCATCTATTAGACTAATTTTCAATTGTTAATCACTCAGAAAATTAATTGAGGCATGGGCAATGGCAAATCAAATTATCAGCTTATCACCGGGATCCCTTCTTCGTATATTTAGTTTTTTGTGAGGATCCCTCTCCTTCGTATGTTTTGTTTTCTGTGGGGATCCATCCTGCGTACAGTATATGTGTTTTAGTTTCTCCGACTTAATATACTTTGCTTAGTTATCAACGAATAACCAAATCCTTTTTCTATTATATGTATTATTTTTTCAATATTAAAGAGGAAGAGATCAACAGTAATACATATATATTTGTTTGATGGGTCTGGTAGCAATTGCATATTTGCATCTAAATTTAAAAAATGTAGCTTTATGTGCGAGGCAGCAATCATGAGCAACACATAGTTATATTATATATTTAATTTTTTCCTTTGTAAACTCTGCCACACCTAAAAATTATTCCTGCCTCCGCCGCTGCCCATGACCAAGCAGGATGTACGTAGATGATGTTTTTCTGATGCCTCTCAATCCAAAGTCATGAATCTCCACATCCAAACCAAGTTGCATTGGAATTATGTGCCTGCTTGCCAAGGGCTGTGTTCAGATTTCAACGAGACATGATAATTGATTAGATCATGTGGGACTAGCTATGTGCATGTAAATGGAGACGGTCATGTCTTCAGAGTTTGTAGAACAATGGAATTGACCAAACAGAGTCAGTGAGTACTAAAATGAAGATCATATATATATCTATACCTACTAATACTAATACTAATACTAATACTAATACTAATACTAATACTAATACTAATACTAATACTAATACTAATACTAATACTAATACTAATACTATACTAATACTAATACTAATACTAATACTAATACTATACTAATACTAATACTAATACTAATACTAAGCGGGACGCATCAATGTCGTCACGTCGCCGAAGATGACGACCCCAGCCGTAGATAGGGCTGGACACGAGCCGAGCCGAGTCGAGTTCAGTCCAAGCCTGCCTTTGGCTCGCCTAAAGCGAGCAGAACTCGGCTCGGCTCGTTGGTTGAACGAGCCTGCTTCTGGAGGCTCGGCTCGTTTTGCCTCTCGCTCGGTCCAGCCCGAGCAGCTCGTGTGTGCACTGCTAATGTGTGTGCACGCCTGTGCAGGGTGTGTGCTTGCGTGCGTCGGGGTGGCGGAAGCTTGGCAGGCATCATGGGAGGGACGAACGGCAGCAGACGCTTGGCTAGGCACCATGGGAGGGACGAACGGCGGTGTCCGGCGCGGCGATGAAAGGGCGCGTCCCTCGTCGGTGCCGAGAGCGAGCCGTCCAGTGTCGGGCGCGGCGAGGAGGACGACGGCATCCGGTGAAGCAAGGAGGAGGACGGCTACACTGTACGCAATCAAGCAGAAGCATTCATCCATCCTTCTAGCCCGACATCCATCCATCCATCGCGTGCGTGCGCAGCCGTGTAGGGGAGCATGTGTGTCGTCTGCCGTCCGTGCGCCGGTGCCGGGGAGCGCGCGTGAGTGCCGAGTGTGTGTGCGCCGAGCTACTGCTAGGGATGGGAAGGAAGGAGAGAGTACCTCTTCGTCTCATTCGCGAGAAACCAGGCAAGGCGCGTCCCCCTGCCATCGGTCCAGTTTTGCAGCACGGCGAGGAGAGGGATGAGGCGGCGCCGAACAGAGAAAGGGAGAGGCTGCGCTCTCTCTGGGTCGCTCCTGCCCTAATGTGACGATGGCCGATGGGAATTGGGCTGGGCCTCGAGCGAGTCACCGAGTTGGACCGGGCGAAACTCGGCTCGGCTCGGTCGGGAATCGGGCCTCTTTTCACAACTTGGCTCGCTCGTTTATCCTATCGGGCCGAGCTGTAACGGGCCGAGCTGGAGCGAGCTTCGAGCCGAGCTGAAAAGCTCGCTCGGACGTCCAGTCCTAGCCGTAGAGGCGAACTTGTAGAAGGTGGCCGCATGACGGTGTTCTGCAAGAAACCCGCCATAGATGTCGTTGAGCACCCCGGGTATGGCGCGCCCACGCAGCCGGTGGAGCGGCCGTTCGTCAACGCAAGTGCTGTACAGGAACCGGTGGTCCGGGAGCCAGTGAAGCAGGCCACCACCCG